>BSWB01000005.1:21441446-23941446 GCA_033239125.1 Fagopyrum homotropicum | reverse complement strand
CTTAATGATGCGGTTCTCCAACCCTTGAAGCTTTCCCAAAATTGTTTCCAACATGGGATCGGGCTTCTCCTTTCCCGAATTGTTTCCTCCATTAGATGATTGCCCCTGGCTTTTCAAAGGAGTAGAGGAAGAGGAAGGTGGAGTTAGTGAATTAGAATTGGAAGGATAAGAGTTACCGGAATTTTGTTGATTGGAGCGCCAATTGTTGTTGTTTGAACCCCTATTGTTGTTCCAATTATTGTTCCGGTTGTTGTTGTTTCCATTCCAATTGTTATTCCGGTTGTTGTTCCGGTTATTGTTGTTGTTGTTGTTGCGGTTGGTGTTATCACCGCCATTGTTGTTGCCCAAATAGCCAACATCCTTCTCTTGTTGCTTTGGGAAGTTGGTCTTGATAGCCTCCTTCAACTCTTTGATTTCATTGTTGAGGGAGAAAATCTGATTTTGAGCTTCATGTGTGAGCTTTGCTCCTTGCTCCACACGATTTCCCTCCACTTTTCGGTGGGAATACTTCTCTATGACCCTTGCTTGCTTCTCAATGAAGTCCCAAGCGTCATCTTCTCTCATGTCCATGAATGTTCCACATGAGAGGGATTGGAGGTTGAATTGCGTTCCCGCATCTAACCCCTTGTAGTAAATCTCCAGCAAGGCAAGTTTGGATATGCCATGATGAGGGCAATCCAAGAGCAAATCCTGAAACCTTTCCCAAGATTGAAACAAACTTTCATTAGATCTCATGGAAAATGCATTGATCTTACCTCTAAGTTCTGCCGTTTTGGATGGCGGAAAGAATTTGGTAAGAACTCCGCGGAAAGGTCTTCCCACGTGTCTAGTTTCCCCCTAGGAAGAGCTTGGTACCAAGACAACGCTTTCCCCTTCAAGGAGAAGAAGAAAGGCTTGAGCTTATAGTTGTTGGTAGTAGCGCTCTTTGGTCTCATCATACACTCAAAGTTCTGCAAGTGTTGGTGTGGAGATTCAGCGCTTGTTCCGCCAAATTGGTTTTGGCGAACAAGAGTAATAACTTGAGGGTTGAAGCTGAACCCTTGCACATCATCAACATCAAAGTTCACGCCCAAACGGCGTGGTTGTTGTGTTGGATCCATCCACTGGCCAAGAGTTCTTGGCTCTTCATCTACACGTTCGATCCTCGCATTCCTAGGTGGAACACGACGATTAGCAGCTCCTCGTGGATGGAAAGGATTCACATTGATCGTGGGATCAATCTCCTCTAACGGTGGCATGGAAGAATCACTATCATCAGCGGATGAATGACCTTTTCTTCTAGATCTTGATGCTCTTCTTGAGGATTTCTTGCTTCCCTTATGCTTAAGGTCGCTTAGTTCTATCCTCATTTGGAAGATCATGTCTTGTAGATTGTTAACTTGAGATTGATGACGATCCATTTCATCCAGGTGGAGGGTATCATTCCATTGGAGTTGAGCTTCCTTTTCCGCTAACTCCGCTTGAAGATCACGTTCGTGTTCTTCAGCCATCTTCTTTTCCTTGCGCTTTTGCCTTAAAGTTTTCTCTAGCTCTTGATCAAGAGGTAAGAGATCTTCGGTGTTCCTAGACCTGCGCATGCACTCAAAGTAATATCAAATAACGAGAGCAAGCTCCCAAGCTTGACAACCGGCTACCGAATTCGGCCGAAACCAAATCCCCGGCAACGGCGCCAAAAACTTGTTCGCCCCTAAACGTGCGTGCAAATAAGCTTTAAATTTATAAAACTAGAATCAAGCAAGCGAACCCGCAGTGTACGGATCGACGTAGTTAAGCAAGAATTCCAGAGTATCGAACACAGGGATTTGTGTGGGAACAAATTCAATTGCAGATTATCAAGCGAGTAAATATGGGAGTTTTTGCAAATATTGGGAAAACAATAATCCTAAAGATCCAGGTATCCAGCTGTGGCAATCGATTCAAGATATACTAATCATATAAAGACAGAGTTGAGATATGCAAAGGTATACTAATGTAAGGTAATCGTACGGTGAAGTTCCAAAAACCTTATATGACTCACCTATAAGACACTCTCTATACAGGTTGTTGAGGCTTCAATATAGAAAGGTTCTAAAGGCAAGAATTAATGTCAAATACCCAAACTTGTAATCCAAGGATCAAGACTAACTTAACCGATTACGGTTATGACACTCACAATCGAGGTAGAGGTTGTTGAGTCTTCACTACCACCTAGAAAAGGCAAGCCTAAACTAAGTTAAAGCAAATCTTTAACTTTGGATTAAAGTAAAAGCAGGTTCGTAAACTTAAGGGAAATTACGGGTAGATCTTGAGACTCCACGGCCGTGGAACTCAAGAACAAACCGTGATTTAGGGTTCGTCTGTTTACGATCGATCTATCATCATCTAAGCCACAACTATCAACCCTTCACCTTAGAATTGTTAAGGGTTTTTAGCCAATAACAGTCATGTTGATATCAAATTCAAAGATTAAAAGATTGAAAGATGAAAACTTCCGAAAACTTTCAATAAACTTCAAACCAATCTCAAAGTCACAATCAAGAACGAATATTGTCAATAGATTCAGAATAAGGCAAACAAACACAATCTTAGGAAAGAAGGAAGAACGGGATGTCAATCCGTCTTCTAAATCAAACCTAAACAAGAAGAGAAATCTTCTTGCAACAATCTTCCAAAAACTTCGATCTTCCGCCAATCCGGAAATCTCAACAGCAATCTCCACCAAAAGTGCGAGATTAGGGCAAATCCCAACACAAACTTCGATCTTCAACGAGATGTCAATGCCGCTAAGCGAAGGCGTCAGCCAAGGTCTAAAGCGAGGTGACGGAATTTCTCTTCGTCCGTCTTTTTATAGGGCAAGATAAAATATCGGCCCGGCCCAATCTTCAAAAGATCGTGGCTTCAAAATGTGGCGAAAAAGATCTCCAAGATCACGGTCGTGGAAGGTTCCACGACCGTAATTTAGAGCGTGGAAATCAACACGGTTTGAACCATGGATTCCACGACCGTAACAGTTACTGGAATGCATCACGCCTCTCTTTGCAAGGTTCCACGGCCGTGGAACTAAACGTGGTTTGTAGTACAGCCGTATTTTAGAGCGTGGTTTAGGGCAAGAACGTGATTCTTCCCTAGCCTCGTGCATTCCTTAAGTTGAACTCCATTTTGCTCCTAATAATGCCCTCAATCCGTGAACATACTCAATCAACTCTTCTTTGCTCGATTCCGTTCGGAAATGACTCTCAATCACCTATAATCAACATAAAGCTAGTGTAGACATCCATATCGACAATATAGGCAAACTAGCTCACAATTGCAACAATGCTAAATCAAAGACTATCAATATGAATCAAATACACTTAGAAAACGTGCCTAAAACATCACAATATTTCATGCTAACACCTATCCCAATGTGGCATTTCGAGTCCCGGGGATTCAGGGTGTTACATTAACTTTAAAGGAGTATTAATGCATACAAGGAAATTATATCAAATTAGCTTGTGATATCACAACAGAGGGTGAGTGTGAGAAAAAACGAGTAAGGCGTTTTTGTTTTCACTAGCATCACAACTGTGTTGCTAGTTTGCGTGTTTGTGTAAATGTCAGGACGGAATAGCCCAAAGGAATCATAAAAGAATGACTCTTCAAGTCCAAAAGCCATGAATTTACTAAAACAACTCATGGGGACGGTTTCCACACTAGCTGAACGGGTGGAGAAGTTAGAATCTCGTCCCAATGAAGATTCTTGGCCAAAATCTCACCCGAGGTTTGACCCGAGATCTGTGTACGAAGTGGGGGATGTTCACAACATTCACCTATGCCATCAGCCCCTGTGCCGCCTCCAACCTCCCCTCTCAAAGGTCAGGTATCACTCATCCCAATCCTCTTTTTAATGCATCTAACAATCTCCACTTTGGTGGAAATTTTTAGGAATTAGGAGATGAGGATGATGAGGGCATGTGGAGAGATTACCCTAGACGTCATCATAATCCGAGGGCAGGTCATGACTATAATCATTTCAGACCACCCCAAAATAATGACGGAATTGGGAAGGTTAAGGTCAAAGTCCAAATTTCGAAGGCAAATGCGATCCGGATGTTTACATGGAAAGGGAGACTAAAATTGAACAAATTTGGTCTTACCATAACTTTAGTGAGCAAATCTCGGCCAAATCGACCAAATCTCACCACGGATATGTCTTAGTTTGGTGGGATCACCTTGTCAAAGAACGGAAAAGAACGCTAGATCCGAACATCAACACTTGGGAACAAATGAAGGCTTGAATGAAAGCAAAATTCGTGCCTCAACACTATGCAAGGTTCCATTACTATGGAGGAAGTATACACCACCATGCAGATGCGATGGTGAAAGCTAACGTTCAAGAGGATGAGAAGTCCATTAGGGCTCGACTTTTAAGAATTTTGCATCCTTCATTAGCTAATGAAATTGATTATATCCATATGCTACAATGACTAACTTACTACATTTGGCTATAAAGGTAGAAAAGAAGATCAAAGGACAGAACCAAGGATTGAGTTCGTGGAATCCAAAGAGGAAATCTCGGCCAAATCGACCAAATCTCGGCCGAGATTCTACCCGAGATTCGTAGAAAAATGAGGGAAAACGTCCAACGCCCGATCCCACAACCTAGATATTTTCTCCTCAGTCTCGCCCTTTGAATAAGCCTTCAAAGGATAATAAAGGGAGCACTTCTAACTCTACTTTACGATCTAGAGATATTTTATGCTTTAAATGTCAAGGTAGAGGTCACTACATGAGAGATTGTCCTAATAAAATGGTGTTATTTGTAAATCAACAAGGGCAATATGAAAGTAAAGAAGAGCATGGAAATGATCATACCCATCTTAATGCATTGCATGAACACGATAGCACTAGTGAAAGTGATGAAGTTTGTGAATATGAGTGTGGAGAATCTTTAATTGCTAGGAGAACTTTGCATGCTAAGATAGCCCCATGTGAGGATAAAAAAAAGGGAAAACCTTTTTCATACTAGATGTCTTATTCAAGGAAAGGTGTGCAACATGATTATTCATGGCGATAGTTGTTGCAACATCGCTAGTGAGGAATTGATCACTAAGTTCAAATCACTACCTTCTATCATCCTAAACCTCATAAATTGCATTAGATGAATGATTGTAGGGAATTGAAAGTTAACATACAAGCTAAGATTGCTTTCATATTAGAAAAGTACGAGGATAATATTGTCTGTGATGTTGTGCCTATGCAAGCATGTTATATCTTATTAGACGTCCATGACAATTCGATAGAAAGGTCAAACATGATGGTTTTACTAACAAACATTCATTTGAGTTCAATGGACAAGCAATTACTCTAAAACATGTTATTCCCTTATAGCTTGCAGAACATTATGACAAGAAGAAGGAGAAACACAATGAAAAGGAGCGAGAAACACCTCTCAAAGAAGAAATCTTGGGCAAATCAAGAAAAATTTCACCTCTGTTCAAAGAAATCACAAACCAATATAGAATCTCGGCCCCGAAACAAAAATCTCACCCGAGATTTCCAAACTGAGATTCCTTCTTCGGAACCTAATCGAGTCCTTTTAGCATCCAAACAGGAATTTCTTGATGATTTTGTTCTTTTGGATACTATTTTATTGAGCTTGTGTAAAAGCCTTATGACTTTGAGTGATGAAGTTTAGGCTACCTTACTTACAAACATTTTAAGGACTTTGGATGAGTTTTCTGGTGTATTTCCAGATGAGATTCCTACAGGTCTTCCACCATTTCTAGGCATTGAGCATCGAATTGATTTCATTCCATGTTCAACACTTCCTAATTGTCCATCATACATGATGAGTCCTTAGGAAAACCAGGAAATTCAGGACCAAGTACATGAGCTTTTGAATAAAGGCTATGTTCGAGAAAGCTTGAGTCCATGTGCGGTTCCAGTTCTATTGGTACCTAAGAAGAATAATACTTGGAGGATGTGTCTTGATTGTAGAGCAATCAACAACATCACTATCAAGTACCGTCACCCCATTCCTAGATTAAAAGACATGCTAGATGAGCTTAGTAGAGCTATATTGTTCTCCAGGATTGATCTTAAGAGTGGCTATCATCAAATCCGGATGCGGGAAGGTGATGAGTGGAAGACGGCGTTTAAGACTAAGTTTGGTCTTTATGATTTGTTGGTTATTCCTTGTGGTTTGACTAATGCTCCTAGTACTTTCATGAGATTTATGAATCACGTCTTATGCCATTTCATTGAAAGGTTTATGGTTGTCTACTTCGATGACATCCTCATCTACAACAAGTCCCTTAAGGAACATGAAGAACAGTTGAGGGAAGTACTCGGAACTCTTAGAACTGAATCTTTATATGATAACATTAAGAAATGTGAGTTTAGTACTAATCAAGTTGTTTTCCTTGGATATATAGTGAGTACAAAGAGGTCTTGAGGTGGAAAAGGAGAAGATCAAAGTCATCCAAGAATGGCCTACACCTACAACAATCGGCCATGTCTGATCTTTTCATGGGCTAACAACGTTCTATAGACGTTTTGTACGAGATTTTAGCACTCGTAGCCTCCCTCACGTCTCTCACGAAGAAGCAAGTAAAATTCGAAAGGGGGAAGCTCAAGAGAAGGCATTTAAGGAGTTGAAGAAGCAACTATCACATGCACCACTTCTAGCACTTCCAGATTTCACTAAACCATTTGAGGTTGAGTATGATGCATCAAGAATTGGCATTGGAGGAGTGATCATGCATGAAGGTAATCCACTTGCATGCTTTAGTGAAAAAGTGAAAGAAGCATGTTGAATTATTCGACCTATGACAAGGAATTATATGCTTTATTTTGAGTTTTCAAGACATGGTAACATTATCTTTGGCCTAATGAATTCATCCTTATAACTAATCATGAGTCTCTAAAGCATTTTAGGAGTCAAGATAATTGGGATAGGAGGCATGATAGATGGATGGAGTTTATAGAAACTTTTCCATATATTATCAAGTGTAAGAAAGGAAAAGACAATGTTGTTGCGGATGCTCTTTTAGGAGATATTCTTTGATCACCACTATGGATTCTAAGGCCTTAGATTTCCATTATATTAAGGATATATACGTGGATGAAATTGATTTTGGTGATATTTACGCGCAGTGTAAATCTCGGCCATATTCCAGAAATCTCGGTCGAGATTCTGACCTAGATCTGCCACTGTTGCGTGATAAATACTATATTTTCTAAGGTTTTATGTTCCATGAGGATAAAGTACGTATCCCTAGATGTTCTCTCAGACTAATACTGTTTGAGGAAGCTCATATGGGAGGTTTAATGGGACATTTTGGTAGAGATAAGACTTATCACATGTTGCATTCACATTTCTATTGGCCGCATATGCTTTAAGATGTTGAAAACATGCTTAAAAGATGAATTGTGTGTTGAAACCTAAGTCTAGATTAAAATCACATGGGTGTATACTCCCTTACCTACACCTACTTACCATGGCTTGATACTAGTATGGATTTTGTTGTGGATTACAACTGACTAAGAAGGGGAGAGATTCTATTTTTGTGGTTGATGATCATTTTTCTAAAATAGCTCACTTGATTGCTTTCCATAAGACCGATGATACTTATAATGGGGCTAACTTGTTATTTAGGGAAGTTGTTAGGTTACATGGAGTACCAAGGACTATTGTGAACGATAGGGATGTTAAATTCCTTAGTTTCTTTTGGAAGACTCTTTGGGAAAAGCTAGGTACAAGGTTGTTATTTTCAACCTCTAGTCATCCTCAAACGAATGGTCAAATGGAAGTCACTAATAGGACATTAACCACTATTTTGAGGGCTGTTTTGAAGGATAGTATGAATGCTTGGGAGGATGTTTTACCACATGTAGAATTTGCTTATAATCGTGCCCTGCATTCATCTACAAATCTAACGCATTTTGAGTGTTTATTGGTTGAATCCTTTGACCTCTTTTGATCTTATACCGTTGCTCATAGAGGAGCGAGCATATTTTATTATAGGACAACATGTTGAGTTCATCAAGGAGTTGCATGAAAAGACACGCATAATGTTGGAAAACAAAGAGGAAAACGTGGCATCCAAGGCGAATCGGAATCGCAAGAAGTGTTATTCAATCCAGGAGATCTAGTTTTGTTGCACCTAAGGAAAGAGCAATTTCAAGAAAAGAGGAAGTCTAAGTTGTATCCAAGAGGAGATGGGTCATTTTGTATAAAGCGTAAAGTTGGTAACAACGCTTATGTCTTGGAGCTCCCAGCTGAGCATGGAGTACGCAAGACCTTCAGTGTAGTAGACTAGAGTCCTTTTGAGTCTAAGGATGAACACTTTGGTGATTCAAGGACGAATCCTTCTCAAGAAGGGGAGTATGATGAGGGACCTTCCTCAACACCACCACAAGGACAAATCACTAGATCAAAGGTCAATGCATTGAATGATAATACATCCACATCATCTTCAAGTCCCACCATAGAAGGAGTTATCACTAGAGTAATAGTAAAGACCATCCATGAGAAAGTTGCTAGCCTACTGGCAATATGTACACTTAAAGAGACCTCACTTATACTTAGGGCTTACTTAGTGACATTTTTGGCTACTATGGAAGGACCACACAAGGGACAAGATGATCCATCAAGAATAGAAGGTGGCTAGGACGAGGAAAGAGCTCTAGAGAAGAAATCTCGGCCTTGAGGACCAAAATCTATCCCAATATGTCTACAAATATTGACCGAGGTTTGGCTATTGTCAAGTTATAAGATATAGCTACGATCTTATTCGTTATAGATAGCTTTTATTATTTTAACACCTTTTAGGCTCTTAAATATTCTAAAGGTATTTGTTGATCCTATCTTTTAGGATTATCTTTTAGTTATAGATTTTTTTTTTATCTTTTTAGGAGGATCTCACCTATAAATATTCTTAGAAGGTGAGATTATTAGATAGATTTGATTTAATTAATATTTCCACAATACTGTGTGAACTTGATAGCATGTATTATAGTCTATATTTTGGGATTGGCTTAGACGTTTTATGTTCATAAATCTGCATGTATGGATGTATA
Source organism: Fagopyrum homotropicum (assembly GCA_033239125.1). Taxonomy (NCBI): domain Eukaryota; kingdom Viridiplantae; phylum Streptophyta; class Magnoliopsida; order Caryophyllales; family Polygonaceae; genus Fagopyrum; species Fagopyrum homotropicum. The sequence continues at coordinate 23,932,404 of BSWB01000005.1, read as the reverse complement.
TTCTTTGATTATATTGTTGTTTTGTCTACCTTTGTGGGAATGGAGGTCTACACCTAGTTTCGTTGTAATTGTAGGGAAAATGGCACGTTTTGGACCGAAATGGAGCTAAGGAAGCTAAGGAGTCATTGAAGCTACATTATAGAGCATTGAGGAGTTATAAGAAGATCTCAGGAAGCATGAAAATAATTTAGAGGATTGATTTTGGACCAGATTAGAGAGTTGTACTTTCAGCTGAGACTCACCTCGGTCAGCTGCAATATCACCTCGACCGAGGTGATCTTGAGGAGCGTCTGGACCGAGGCGAACTGATGACGGGACATGAAATCTTTATTTTTGCTGAGATCTTCTATTTTTGGAAAGTGAATATCATATATTTTTTGCTGGATTTCTAGAAGGAAGATATCTTTTTGGATGATATATTTTGGAAGATATGGAGATACATTTTAAGAAAATTATCTTTTTAAGATATTTTATCTTTGGAAGATAATTCTCCTGTAGAAAGGGTTGGATTTTCTACAATTCAACCATCTTCGAATCAAGGATTTTCTGAAGAAAGTATGAAGGAAGTGTGAAGGAAGTTTGAAGGAAGTTTTGAAGGTTGAAGTTCAAGGAAGGAAGGAATCAAGTTGAAGTTGGCTTTGAAGGAAGTTTGTAAGATTTCCTTAGTTAGTTTGGTTTTGTTGTCTTTTCTGATTTGTTATTGAGGAATGCTAATTGTTGTTTGTTTGATTCATTGAGTTATTAAGACCTTTGTGTTAAGGTTTTCTTGTTTGAATATTGATTCATTTCTTATATTTTTTTTATTATTGTTATCATGATGATTGTTGGCTTAGTTCTTTATGCGATTCTAGGGTGATTGGCTGAAAGTTGTGGGAAAGACGATGATAGAATGATCTTAACCCCAGCGGACCCTGAAAGCTCGAGCCTTTACCTTAACCGACGAACACCTCGGTCAGTCATTGAACATCTCGGCCGGGATGGAATATAAACTGAGCGAGGCAAGACCTTTCCTGATCCTTATCTGAGTTGAGGTTTTTGTTTGCCAAATCCTATCCTTGTTATACCCTTCCTGGTTCAACGCAAGCCTAGGATGAGACTTACACGGTGATTCCTTTGCTTGTTTACCCAAGATCATGAGTGTAGGTAATGAAGGTTTATCCTTTATTGGAGTTTAAGTGTGCCTTCATCCCATCTTTGAGAGTTAGCCTGAGACTTACCCGGTAAAGGTTGGTTCTATTCCCTTGGGTGGTGTGTTGGTTTGAGATTATAGTTCCTTTCCTTAGTACCTTGAGACTTACCCGGTAAAAGGATCTTTGGTTTGGGATAGTGAGCAGTGAGACTTACCCGGTGATCTATTCCCACCTTAGAAACACCTTCCCTTTGCAAACCTCAGCTTTGTCCACGTTATCTTTTGAGATCTTGAGTCGGAACCACAACTGGATGCTTAAATCTCTAGAATCCGCATTCTCTTTATATGATTTTTATATCATCTTTGATTGCTTTAATTTGTTGCTTGTGGTTATTTGACAACCTGAATTACCGAGCTTTGTTTCACCATAGTCCTTGTGATCGACCCCTTGAATTCTTGCTTTTATTACAACTGATCCATACAATGCGAGTTCGCATATTGTTCAAGCATACTTCTTGGATTATAAATATTAAAGCTTGCACATACCTTTTGGAGCGAACAAGATTTTGGTGCCGTTGTCGGAGACTTTGTCAAGACCGAGTTCGGTATTTGGTTGTCTAGCTTGGAAGCTTTTGCTTTTGCATTTGATCTTTTCCTATGAGTTTTGTAGTTTTCAGGATTTCGAATGGCTGCAAGTCGCTATGAACCTGCATTTGATCCAGCCTAGATAGCAAGACAAAGTGCTAGGGCAGACCATTATGAATACTTGGAAGAGAAATACGCCTTCAGTTGGTTTGACAGTGAAAGAGAAAGAGAAGAGGCTATTGAGGAGGAGCTTGCAATATGGGATGAGCTGAATGTCCCTAAAAAGGTTTATGAGCAACCTCTTAAAGATTCGCTTGAATCAAAATGGGAGAAATTGATGAAGAAGGTGGAGGAGCTCAAAGAAAGCTCCCTATCCTATGCTAAGCCGAAAGAGGTGTATAAGGAAGAACTACAAGTTTCGAGCATTCCTCCACTCGAACCCGAACCCCCTCTTGAAGTCCTCACTGAAGAAGAGGAAGGTGTGGAAGACCTCGACCCAATTCCTTTTACTACGGTCGAGGTGGACAAAGAATCAGTTAAGTTGGGAGAAGTTTCATGTGTCGATTGTCATCCTAACATAAATCTCATCCCATGTTTTGAAGGAACTTACAAGATACTTTCTCTTACTTCCTTTGAAATTCCTTTTGAAATTACTAATCATTCCAGGGATGCACCGAAGAGTTGGAAGTCTCCTCCAAAGGAACCTCCAAAGGTCAAGATGAAACCTCCCCCAAATTTGCTGAAAGTAGATGCTCCTAGGATTATAAGGAGTAAAGTTAACAAGCGCTTCACCATTAAGGCAACAATGTGTTTTCTATTCAAGTATGGGGTCACTCACGTGAAAAAGACCTTGTACTATCCCCAAGCTGGAGATGGGGGAGCTAAGTGGATTCTCGAGAAGCTGATTTCCCGATCCAGGAAAGGATGGGATGCAAAACTGAGTTATGTCCCACGGAAGAATAGGAAGACCCGTAGGATTCCGGTGAGAACTAAACCATACAAGCTTGTATATGGGAGATCCTACCATTTGCAGGTGAAATTAGGAACTGGAATCTTCTTGGAAGAGTTTTATGATGGATGTGATGAGCACTCCAAGATATTCGAGGTACATTGAGTAATTCCATAGAGAAAGGTCCAGCTAGCGACCTTAAACCAAGCGCTTCTTGGGAGGCAACCCAAGGTATTGCTTTCTTTTCCCCTTTCTAGTTTAGTTTAGATAGTTTGCTTTGTGTTTTGTGTGTCCTCCTAGACAGGAATCAAGTGATCTCTAAGAAGAAATTACAACTCAGGAACTACATGGAAGGACAAAAGTTCGAGAAATTGAGAAAACGGAGCCTAACTGAGGTACATCTCGGGTGCTGTCAAAGTGCCTCGACCGAAGTGTTATTCGCCAACCGAGATGGCCTTATCTAGGAGCTGTTTCTTATTTCTTTATGCAGTTCAGCTATGTCCGGTGAGTACTTATTTCTTATGACTTATATTTGACCCATTGGGACAATGTGTCCCAAGTATGGGGTATTTGTTTTCATGATATGTTTAAGTTGCTACAAGCTTTGTTTGAAATTTTAGCATGTTTAATACTTTCTTTTTATCAAAATTATGTTGGATTTGAAGGTTGACACCACATGATGAGTTCTCTCACATTCTTCCTGGGATGACTAAGGCACTTCATTCTTCTTCTTCTTCTTCTTCTTCTTCTTCTTCTTCTTCTTCTTCTTCTTCTTCTTCTTCTTCTTCTTGTAATAATCGAAAATTTTAATGTCCGTTAAACCTGAAGATAACCAAATTCCGATACGTCAATCTGAAATAAAATAAAACGAGTTAAATTCTATCATTTTATGTGACCTTGATTCACATAAAATGATGAAACTATGTAACAGGAAATAAATTACGTACCTCTAAAATAAGATAAGAAATTAAATTATACGGAATTTAATTCCGTAATTATTCCCGCAAATTACCTACCGATCCGTACGAGTAACGGGTTTCGTTTCAACTTATTTCTTAAAGGAAGAATAGGCCCATTTTATGGGCCCATCAGCCCATCAGCCATCTCCTTAAACTAATCCTAACCCTAAACTAATTAAGTTAACCTAATCTAATCCTATTCTACCCACCGCTGCGTGCCGCTACCCATCTCCTCCCTTGCTTTCTGAGGAAACGATAACCGCAGCAGCTTCCGCGTTTCCCTACCGACGACGCAGCAACGCCGTGCTTCTCCATCTCCCTCGTTCGCCGGCGACAGCAGCCGCTAGGTGAGTCACCCCTCCGTTTGTCTTCTTCCTCTTCCGTTTCTGTTCGCCGGCCTAATTCGCCTCTCCCTCCACAGCCTCGAATGCAGGCCCTAGCCGCCACCGAGCCACTGAGACACCGTTGTCGACCACCTAGGGAATCGCTAGCCGCCATCGATCCACTGCGCCATCGTTGTCGACCGCCCAGACGCCGCCATCCGCCGCTGGAACCGGTAAGTCTCGCCTTCGTCCCCTCGCTACTCTCCTTCCCTTCTCTTCTCTGTTTCGGAACTCACCAGCAACCTTCCGGCTTCACGCAGCAGTAGCAGGGCCGACCACTAGTGAGGGCCGTCCGGAACGCCAGCACGCCGCCTCGCTGCCCAGTCGCCTTCTACACCGGCCGCTGCACTCTTCACCGGAAGGTTGGCTCCTGTCTGCACCACTGGAATGAAGAGAACCGCCCTGCCGGACTACAATTCCGGTAAGACTTCTCCCCCGGTTCTTCTTCTCTTCTGCCCTCCTGCGAGTATAATTGTGAAAATAAATATGTATATAAACAGTAGAGTAGAGGTGGAATGGGTACGCAGTACGGTAGGTTAGTAAGGGCAGTTGTGTGAACTGTTTGAGAACTGTAGGTAGGCAAGGCTGAGATGTGTGGTTCGAGGGTACGGGATAGGTAAATGTCGATTATTCGATAAGTATAGTTACATGTATCAGCTATGTATATATATATATATATATATATATGTATACGTATAATAGTTTGTATGCGAGAGTGATGTATTTATAATCATATATGAGTTATTATATAAGTACGAGTTGGGAGTTGTTAGCATGAAATATTGTGATATTTTAGGCACGTTTTCTAAGTGTATTTGATTCATATTGATAGTCTTTGATTTAGCATCGTTGCATTTGTGAGCTAGTTTGCCTATATTGTCAATATGGATGTCTACACTAGCTTTATGTTGATTATAGGTGATTGAGAGTCATTTCTGAACGGAATCGAGAAAAGAAGAGTTGATTGAGTAAGACCATGGATTGAGGGCATTCATAGGAGCAAAATGGAGTTCAACTTGAGGAATGCACAAGGCTAGGGAAGAATCACGTTCTTGCCCTAAACCACGCTCTAAAATACGCCCGTACTACAAACCACGTTTAGTTCCACGGCCTTGGAACCTTGCAAAGAGAGGCGTGATGCATTCCAGTAACTATTACGGTCGTGGAATCCATGGTTCAAACCGTGACACTTTCTACGCTCTAAATTACGGTCGTGGAACCTTCCACGACCGTGATCTTGGCGATCTTTTTCGCCACATTTTGAAGCCACGATCTTTTGAAGATTGGGCCGGGCCGATATTTTTATCTTGCCCTATAAAAAGACGGACGAAGCAAGATTCCGTCATCCCCGCTTAGCCGCACTTTGCGACCTCGCTTTAGACCTTGGCTTACGCCTTTGTTTAGCGGCACAACCCTCGTTTGGAAGCATTTTACATCTCATTGGAGATCGAAGTTCGTGTTGGGATTTGCCCTAATCTCGCACTTTTGGTGGAGATTGCTGTTGAGATTTCCGGATTGGCGGAAGATCGAAGTTTTTGGAAGATTGTTGCAAGAAGATTTCTCTTCTTGTTTAGGTTTGAATTAGAAGACGGATTGACATCCCGTTCTTCCTTCTTTCCTAAGATTGTGTTTGTTTGGCTTATTCTGAATCTATTGACAACATTCATTCTTGATTGTGACATTGAGATTGGTTTGAAGTTTATTGGAAGTTTTCGGAAGTTTTCATCTTTCATTATTTTAATCTTTGAATTTGATATCAACATGACTGTTATTGGCTAAAAACCCTTAACAATTCTAAGGTGAAGGGTTGATAGTTGTGGCTTAGATGATGATAGATCGATCGTAAACAGATTAGACCCTGAGAGTTAGAGAGAATCGTCGATGAACCCTAAATCACGGTTTGTTCTTGAGTTCCACGGCCGTGGAGTCTCAAGATCTACCCGTAATTTCCCTTAAGTTTACGAACCTGCTTTTACTTTAATCCAAAGTTAAAGATTTGCTTTAACTTAGTTTAGGCTTGCCTTTTCTAGGTGGTAGTGAAGCCTCAACAACCTCTACCTCGATTGTGAGTGTCACAACTGTAATCGGTTAAGTTAGTCTTGATCCTTGGATTGCAAGTTTGGGTATTTGACATTAATTCTTGCCTTTAGAACCTTTCTATATTGAAGCCTCAACAACCTGTATAGAGAGTGTCTTGTAGGTGAGTCATATAAGGTTTTTGGAACTTCACCGTACGATTACCTTACATTAGCATACCTTTGCATATCTCAACTCTGTCTTTATATCATTAGTATATCTTGAATCGATTGCCACAGCTGGATACTTGGATCTTTAGGATTGTTGTTTTCCCAATATTTGCAAAGACTCTCATATTTACTCGCTTGATAATCTGCAATTGAATTTGTTCCCACCCAAATCCCTGTGTTCGATACTCTGGAATTCTTGCTTAACTACGTCGATCCGTACACTGCGGGTTCGCTTGCTTGATTCTAGTTTTATAAATTTAAAGCTTATTTGCACACACCTTTAGGGGCGAACAAGTTTTTGGCGCCGTTGCCGGGGATTTGGTTTCGGCCGAATTCGGTAGCCGGTTGTCAAGCTTGGGAGCTTGCTCTCGTTATTTGATATTACTTTGAGTGCATGCGCAGGTCTAGGAATCCCGAAGATCTCTTACCTCTTGATCAAGAGCTAGAGAAAACTTTAAGGCAAAAGCGCAAGGAAAAGAAGATGGCTGAAGAACAAGAACGTGATCTTCAAGCGGAGTTGGCGGAGAAGGAAGCTCAACTCCAATGGAATGAGACCCTCCACCAGGATGAAATGGATCGTCATCAATCTCAAGTTAACAATCTACAAGACATGATCTTCCAAATGAGGATAGAGCTAAGCGACCTTAAGAATAAGGGAAGCAAGAAATCCTCAAGGAGGGCATCAAAGTCTAGAAGAAAAGGTCACTCATCCGCTGATGATAGTGATTCTTCCATGCCACCGTTAGAGGAGATTGATCCCACGATCAATGTGAATCCTTTCCATCCACGAGGAGCTGCCAATCGTCGTGTTCCACCTAGGAATGCAAGGATCGAACGTGTAGATGAAGAGCCAAGAACTCTTGGCCAGCGGATGGATCCAACACAACAACCACGCCGTTTGGGCGTGAACTTTGATGCTGATGATGTGCAAGGGTTTAGCTTCAACCCTCAAGTCATTACTCTTGTTCGCCAAAACCAATTTGGCGGGACAAGCGCTGAATCTCCACACCAACACTTGCAAAACTTTGAGTGTATGATGGAGACAATGAGACCAAAGAGCGCTACTACCAACAACTATAAGCTCAAACCTTTCTTCTTCTCCTTGAAGGGGAAAGCGTTGTCTTGGTATCAATCTCTTCCTAGTGGGAAACTAGACACGTGGGAAGACCTTTCCGCAGAGTTCTTCACCAAATTCTTTCCGCCATCCAAAACGGCGGAACTTAGAGGTAAGATTAATGCTTTTTCCATGAGACCTAACGAAAGTTTGTTTCAATCTTGGGAAAGGTTTCAGGATTTTCTCTTGGATTGCCCTCATCATGGCATATCCAAACTTGCCTTGCTGGAGATCTATTACAAGGGGTTAGATGCGGGAACGCAATTCAACCTCCAATCCCTCTCATGTGGAACATTCATGGACATGAGAGAAGATGACGCTTGGGACTTCATTGAGAAGCAAGCAAGGGTCATAGAGAAGTATTCCCACCGGAAAGTGGAGGGAAATCGTGTGGAGCAAGGAGCAAAGCTCACACATTAAGCTCAAAATCAGATTTTCTCCCTCAACAATGAGATCAAAGAGTTGAAGGAGGCTATCAAGACCAACTTCCCAAAGCAACAAGGGAAGGATGTTGGTTATTTGGGCAACAACAATGGCGGCGATAACAATAACCGGAACAACAACCGGAATAACAATTGGAATGGAAACAACAACAACCGGAACAACAATTGGAACAACAATAGGAGTTCAAACAACAACAATTGGCGCTCCAATCAACAAAATTCCGGTAACTCTTATCCTTCCAACTCTAATTCACTAACTCCACCTTCCTCTTCCTCTACTCCTTTGAAAAGCCAGGGGCAATCATCTAATGGAGGAAACACTTCGGGGAAGGAGAAGCCCGATCCCATGTTGGAAACGATTTTAGGAAAGCTTCAAGGGTTGGAGAACCGCATCATTAAGGTTGATGATCAAATTTCCAAGGTTGACAAAGCTCAAAAGGTTTTGGAAAACCAAATGTTCAACCATGCGGAGAAAGTTCCTAGGAATGAAGGGAAGCTTCCAGGAAAGACGGAGGACAACCCTAAAGGAAGGGTTATGGCAATCAAAACTAGGAGCGGAGTGACTACCACCGATCCGCAGCCTAAGTTCGTTGAAGTCTCCGTAGAGAAGGACAAGGAGAAAGAGAAGGAGAAGGACAAGGAAGATGTCTACGTTCCTCCTTCAGCTTATAAACCTCCCCTACCATTCCCTCAATCTAGAGCTAGAGCGCGCCTAGATAAACAATTTGGTAAGTTCATGGAACTCATGAGCAAGCTGCATATTAATATACCATTTATTGATGCTATTGTAGGTATGCCGGCTTATGGCAAGTTCTTGAATGAGCTCCTCTCTAACAAGAGGAAGCTAGAAGACTTCGGAGAGGTTAAGATGAGTTCGGATTCTTCGGATCTCATCAAAACCATGAAGGAGAAAATGCCCCCAAAGCTAAAGGATCCAGGGTCATTTTGCATTCCCATAGGAGTGGGAGATGTCACATACGATGCGTTATGTGACTTAGGAGCAAGTGTGAGCATCATACCACTTGCATTGTGTAGGAAGATCGGTTTAGGCGACCCTAAACCGGTGAAGATGACGTTGTACATGGCGGATCAAACCATCACTCACCCCGTCGGTATTGTAGAAGACGTCCCGGTCAAGCTAGGTAAATTCTTTGTTCCCATTGATTTTGTCGTGCTTGACATTCCTGCAGATAGTCCGGTCCCGATCATACTCGGAAGACCATTTCTTGCAACTTCCGGCTGCATAGTCGATTGTAAGAATGGTAGACTCGCTTTTGACATAGGAGAGGAGACAGTAGAGTTCGTTCTTTCTACTCTAGTGAAGGAGCCAATCTTTGATGAGGATATTTTCGATATCCAAGATGAAGAAGGTTTGTCTAGGGAGGAGGTAAGTGCGATTCTCTTTAACGATCCTTTACAAAAGGTTATCACTATGAGTCTAACCAATGTAGGGGAAGAAGATGAGTGCAATGAGGCAATTGAAGCCTTAGAGGCACAAGAAGAGATAGGTGAAGTGGAGTTTGAAAAACTCCACGATGAGGCAAAAAACATGAGAATCCACGGTTATACCCTGTATTCCACGGCCGTGGATTTCACAACCAAAACCGTGCCTCACTCCAGGGAGTTATACGGTCGTGGAGAAGATGTGTCAACCGTATTTTCCTTCCACGCCCTAAACCACGGCCGTGGAGGCCATGAGGAACCCGTAATTTTTGGCGTGGAAAGGAGTGATCGAGACACTTCTTCAACTTCTTCTGATTCTTCTCCCACACAATCATCACCCTTAGAAACTTCTAAGGAGACATCGGACGCTTCTCAAGGATCATTGGAAGCTCCGAAAGCAATGGAACTCAAACCACTTCCTACTCATCTAAGGTACGCTTTTCTAGGATCTAATTCTACCTTTCCGGTTTTTGTAAGTTCCGATCTAAGCATAGATGAAAATAATCAGCTCATGATTGTCCTTAGGAAACATAGGAAAGCTATAGGCTATACTATTGAGGACTTAGTAGGAATTAAACCCTCCCTATGCATGCATAAGATACTAATGGAGGAAGATTTTAGAACTTCAAGACAACCTCAAAGGCGGTTGAATCCGACCATGAAGGAGGTTGTCAAGAAGGAAATTCTTAAACTTCTTGATGCAGGTATCATCTACCCTATCTCCGATAGTAAGTGGGTGAGTCCGGTTCAAGTAGTTCCGAAGAAGGGAGGAATGACGGTCATCACCAACAAGAACAACGAACTCATTCCTACCCGAACCGTAACTGGATGGCGGATGTGCATAGACTACCGCAAGCTCGACAATGTAACGCGGAAGGATCATTTTCCATTTCCATTCATTGATCAAATGCTTGAAAGGTTAGCACAACATTCACATTTTTGCTACCTTGACGGTTATAGTGGTTTCTTTCAGATTCCGATACACCCGGACGATCAAGAGAAGACCACCTTCACGTGCCCATGGGGTACGTTTGCTTATAGGAGAATGCCGTTCGGGCTTTGCAACGCCCCAGCCACCTTCCAACGGTGCATGATAACCATCTTCTCCGAATACGTAGAGGAAATCATGGAAGTCTTCATGGACGACTTCTCCGTATACGGTTCCTCTTTTAACGATTGCCTTTCTAACCTTTCTCTTGTTTTGCAAAGGTGTGAAGATACTAACCTAGTTCTTAATTGGGAGAAGTGTCAATTTATGGTTAAGGAAGGAATTGTATTAGGCCACTTAGTCTCTAGTAGAGGGATAGAAGTAGACAAGGCTAAGATAGAGACCATAGAGAAGCTTCCTCCCACAATTTCGATGAAAGGGATAAGAAGTTTCCTAGGACATGCTGGATTTTATAGACGTTTCATTAAAAAATTTTCTAAGATATCAAAACCTCTCACTAATCTATTGATGAAGGATGCAGTTTTTGAGATTTCGCAGGAATGTTTGGATGCGTTTAACACCATTCGGCAAGCTCTAATTTCAGCACCTATTATCCAACCCCCGGATTGGACTCTTCCCTTTGAGATTATGTGTGATGCTAGTGACGTAGCTATTGGAGCTGTTCTTGGACAACGAAAGGAAGGGCGAACCCATGCCATATACTATGCTAGCAAGACGCTAGATGAAGCGCAGCTCAACTACGCCACTACCGAAAAAGAGTTTTTAGCCATTGTCTATGCTATTGACAAGTTTCGCTCTTATCTTGTAGGTGCAAAGGTGATTGTCTACACGGATCATGCTGCGATCCGGTACCCCCTTGCGAAGAAAGATGCGAAGCCAAGGCTAATTAGATGGATTCTTCTCCTACAAGAATTCGATCTTGAGATCCGCGACAAGAAAGGTTCAGAAAATTCTGTTGCGGATCATTTGAGTCGCCTAACACATCTAGAGGACGACCATTTACCCATCGACGACTCCTTCCTGGATGAACACCTACACCTTATTGAGGAGTGCATCGATGTGATCTCCAAAGGTAACGAACCATGGTTTGCTGATTTTGTTAACTATTTGGTTTGTCAGGAGATACCGCCCGGACTATCCTACGCACAAAGGAAGAAGTTCTTTAAGGATGTCCGGGAATACTATTGGAACGAGCCTCTCCTCTTCAAGAGAGGTCCGGATGGCATCATTCGGCGATGTGTGCCGGAAGATGAGATGCAAAGTGTCATCCGTCATTGTCATTCACTACCTTGTGGAGGACACGCTAGTTCGAACAAGACTAGCGCAAAGGTATTACAATCTGGATTCTTTTGGCCTACTTTGTTTAGAGATGTGCAATCCTTTGTTTCTTGCTGCGATGCTTGTCAAAGAACAGGCAATATCTCTAGGAGGAATGAGATGCCCCTCAACAACATCCAAGAGGTGGAGATTTTCGACGTTTGGGGAGTCGATTTCATGGGACCATTCCCATCCTCTTGTGGAAACCAATACATACTATTGGCGGTGGATTATGTTTCTAGATGGGTGGAAGCAATTGCCTCTCCCACCAATGATGCCATGGTGGTGGTTAAGTTCTTCAATAAGACCATCTTCCCGCGATTTGAGACGCCAAGGACGATCATTAGTGATGGAGGTTCTCACTTCATTGCCCGGCGCTTTGAAGCTCTTCTAGCTAAGTATGGGGTTACTCACAAGATCGCTACCCCTTACCATCCACAAACGAGTGGACAAGTTGAGATCTCAAATAGGGAGATCAAAGGAATCTTAGAGAAGACGGTTTCAAGGACTAGGAAGGATTGGTCCTTGAAGCTTGACGATACATTGTGGGCATACCGGACTGCATACAAGACTCCCATAGGAACCACACCATACAACCTTGTGTATGGGAAGTCTTGTCACTTGCCAGTAGAGTTGGAGCACAAAGCATTTTGGGCTATCAAGTGGTTGAACTTCAGCATAAAGGAAGCGGGAGAGAAGCGTCTCCTAGATATCAACGAGCTGGATGAACTCCGCTTGAATGCTTATGAAAATGCTAAGATCTATAAGGAGAGAGCAAAGCGTTGGCATGATAAGCATATCATTCCAAAGGACTTCAAAGAAGGAGATCAAGTTCTCCTCTTCAACTCAAGGCTTCGCCTCTTTCCAGGTAAGCTTAAATCTCGTTGGACCGGACCTTTTCTAATTAAGCGTATTTTCCCCCATGGTGCTGTTGAAGTATGGGGTGAAGCGAGCGGAACTTTTAAGGTGAACGGCCAACGACTCAAGAAGTATACGCCGGAACTCCAAGCTGAGGAGTTTGCGCCTACCGCACTCGAATTAGTGCGAGATTGGTCTAGCTACGGACCTTAAACAAAGCGCTTCTTGGGAGGCAACCCAAGGTATTGCATTTTTGTTTTTGTTTTCGATTCATAGATTAGCTTAGTATAAACGTTTTTTACTTTGTTTTTGCCTTCGATTCCTTCCGGTATGTTCGTGTTTTTGGATGTAGGAACGATGGAAAAGGGAAAGGGAAGGATAATGTCGAAGAAAAGTGACGAAATTTGGACTTTGGAGCTTTACAGAGGGTTCCACGGCCTAAACCACGGTCGTGACAGCTACAGTACCCGTAATTTCCAAAAACCTTTGAAAAATCACCAAAACCACGGTTCCGTACACTTCCACGGCCGTGGAACACCCCGACAGACCGTGATTTTCAAAAATTTTGCCTGTGACTATATAAGCCACATTCTTCACAAAAATCATCCCAAAACCCCTCTTCCACGCCCTAATTGCCGAAATCCACGACCCTCTCTCAAATCATCGTTTCTTAATCGTTTTTAACGATTCTTCCTCCTAAATTGAAGCAAATTCAACCACAAACAAGATCCAAGCAACGAATCGAGCGGAAGTTCACCAACGAACGCGCAATTCGGATTTTTCAATCCGAAAAATAGGTTTTTTCTCTCTTCTTGATTCTTGCCGATTTGGTTCGTTTTTGTTAGAGATTTTTAGGAAGAACTGATTGAGATTGGAAGAAATTAGATTAGGACTGCCTGTTGTGGAGATTGATTGCTGATTTGCTAAGATTTGTGATTTTCTGAGACGAATCACGGTCTCTGGGGGAATTACGGCCGTGGTTTCCATAGAACAGCCCGTAATGTTCGACAGAATGGACTTTGTAAGGAGAGTTTCGGGAAGGATCAAAGAGAAGAAGAATGATCAGAATAAGAAAAGGAAGGGTAATCCCTCCTCCTCCTCATCCTCTAGGGCACCACCACCCTCTTCCCCTTCACCTCCATCCTCACCTTTACCTCCATCCTCACCTTCTCACCCTAGAATCCCTACCATACACGACGATCATCTCGATGCACTCGAGAGGATCAAGGAGAGGCCAGTGATTGGCCCTAGATACTTGTTGTTGGAGGATCTAGCTCCTCTCAACATTGTTGATGATCTTACTTGGCTCTTGGATAGAACCGGACTTATTGTCTTCTCGGCTATCCGAGAAGACGCTTATGAGGAGATTACACGGGAGGTTGTGACATCTTTTGAGCACAGCCATGTAGACAGGACCGTCTCTTTCCGTCTCATGGAAAGAGACTACCATTTGAGCATCCGTGAGTTTGGGACCATTTTCGGGTTTCAGGAGACCTTTAACGGTCGCTTTCCTAGTGGCATTTACGCCAAGGATTTTTGGGAGGAGGTGGCGATGATTTACGCTAGCGAGGACCGCTGGTAGCCCGCTGACACCAAGGCTAGGTTGATGTACCACCTAGCCTTGAAGATAGCTCATTGTGTTCTTTCGGAGTGTCTCTTCCCTAGGACGGAGACCCCCCAAAAGATCAAGACGGATGAGCTCTTTTTACTCTACTCCATGTTGTATGGACGCCGTGCTGATTGTGCTACTCTCTTGGCTGCTACTATGAGCAAGCTCAAGAATAAGAAGAAGGGCAACATAGGATATGGTGGGATAGTTACCCACATTGCTAGGAGCTTTGGTATTGATTTTTCTGCTTGCACCCGTATACCGGCCGTACCTTTAAGGCTACATGCTTTCATGACTAGGGGTCTCATTTTCCCCACACATAGAGGTCCGCCTTATGCGGGCATGCCATGGGAGAGCAGGACGGGTAGGGGTATAGAGTGGATACCGGAGTACTCCATTATGGCAGGACGCCATAATTGGAAGGAGACGTTCGCTGCTATGCATGCGAACAGGATAGCAGCTCCCCTATATGTCCCACCGCCAGTTGTTGAGGAGGAGATGGGAGATCTGTTTGAGGGCGGAGGAGGAGCTGAGGAGGAGTTTGGCACGTTCCCGGATCAGCCGGAGGCGGCCCGCGATGCATCTAGACGTTCACCACGTCCAGCTAGAGCTTCAGGCTCGTCTTCTCGCCGCGCTAGCGTGAGTGAGAGGCCTACGTGGATGACCACACCTCCTACATGGTATGGCGTTCCCCCTCCTTGGTCTACAGAGCAGACAGCAGCACCAACACCACCACCAGCACCATCCGACGCTCCAGCATGGTACAGTCAGGCTCCGGGATGGTACGAGCAGATGCCGGATTGGGCTACTGGACTTTCAGAGAGAGTAGGTACATTGGAGATCCGAGCCGATGCTAGAGACGGACGCCTAGACGACCTCGACCACATGATGAGGGATGTCTACCGCCAGCAGTTTGGGCGGTTCTATGACCCTAGCTTCTCTCCATTCCCGCCTCCACCAGCGCCGCAGTGATGAGAGTTTGATGATTGACCGTTCGCTTTAGACATTCCGCCACCACCTTGTGAGTTTCTTTTTCTTTTCTTCTTTTCTTTCTTTCTTTTGAACATTAGGGACAATGTTCGTCCTAAGTATGGGGTGGGATGTACTAAAAGTTTGTAATAACTTTTACTCACTATGCTTGCTTCTATTCGAGACTATTTGCATGTTCATTATATTGTTGCACGTTTCATTATCGCATTGCATGAAAAAGAACTTGAAAAACCCATAAAAATTGAAAAATTTTGAAAATTTTGTGCTTCTAATGAATTGAGATGATTTCTATGATAATCACTACTTGTGAATTGAGTTTGATGACAATTGCATGATTAAAAGAATAGTGAATTGAAAAGAATTTGAATGAATGAATTTTACCTCTTTTGCAAGTTTTATAATGTGATGAATATTGTCTAAATCATGTTGAGAAATTGAAGTTGAAATCACACTATAAGTTCCTATAATTCTTGTTGAGATGATTAAGGCAATTCGATTTTTCTTTCTTCTTTCTTTGATCATTTTAGCTCCTCATTGAAATATTGACCTCCTTTACCTATCTGGGAATTTGGAGAAGTGAATGAAAAAGGCATGTTTGATGTGGGAGGGCCATGAGAGCAATTATTTGCAATCAAAAGAATAGAAAGGAATTCTAGGTTTGAGGAAGTCAATCATGATGATGAGTAACTCGGCACCATTCACATAGCTGGGTGTTTGTGTCTTGCCAAAGTCGGATTGAGCGATATTCCTAGCGGATTATGGTATGTGCGCTAAGGGTTTGAGGCATCTCATAAAAATTGAGAAACGCCAATCTCCTAGGCTTCAGTTTTTGTGCACCTCTATCCATAACTCCAAAAGTAAAGTCGAAAAATGAAAGGAAGAAGAGCGAAGCTCTAAGTTGAAGTGTTGCGGAAACCGCAAAAGAAGAAGAAGGGTAGTTGTCCACTTTCCCGGATTCATGCACCACATTCCTTAAAAGTTTCCTTCCCTTTCCACATTCTAGACCTTTTCTTTGAAAGTCCTTAAGATCAAAAGAATGTTATATGACTTGGTGATCTAAATTGAAGTTTCTTATGATTGATTTTGATAATGTTTGAAGGTTATGATGCTTGTTTAGAAGTTTGATTAATTCATGAGTTTTCTTTGCTTTTTACTCTTTGGATAAGTGTATGAAAGTCTATAAACGATTGAAGCAAGATTTGAGAATGATCTATTCTTTAGAATGCACATTCCTCCAAAAGAAGTATTGCTTTGAGAAGGTACACATATTTCATCCTAACTCTTGTTTAAAGCTTTTTGAAAGACCTTGCTTAGGGACAAGCAAGTGTTAAGTATGGGGTTATTTGTTAGCATGAAATATTGTGATATTTTAGGCATGTTTTCTAAGTGTATTTGATTCATATCGATAGTCTTTGATTTAGCATCATTGCATTTGTGAGCTAGTTTGTCTATATTGTCAATATGGATGTCTACACTAGCTTTATGTTGATTATAGGTGATTGAGAGTCATTTCCGAACGGAATCGAGAAAAGAAGAGTTGATTGAGTATGTCCATGGATTGAGGGCATTCATAGGAGCAAAATGGAGTTCAACTTGAGGAATGCACGAGGCTAGGGAAGAATCACGTTCTTGCCCTAAACCACGCTCTAAAATACGGCCGTACTACAAACCACGTTTAGTTCCACGGCCGTGGAACCTTGCAAAGAGAAGCGTGATGCATTCCAGTAACTATTACGGTCGTGGAATCCATGGTTCAAACCGTGACACTTTCCACGCTCTAAATTACGGTCGTGGAACCTTCCACGACCGTGATCTTGGCGATCTTTTTCGCCACATTTTGAAGCCACGATCTTTTGAAGATTGGGCCTGGCCGATATTTTATCTTGCCCTATAAAAAGATGGACGAAGCAAGATTCCGTCATCCCCGCTTAGCCGCACTTTGCGACCTCGCTTTAGACCTTGGCTTACGCCTTTGTTTAGCGGCACAACCCTCGTTTGGAAGCATTTTACATCTCATTGGAGATCGAAGTTCGTGTTGGGATTTGCCCTAATCTCGCACTTTTGGTGGAGATTGCTGTTGAGATTTCCGGATTGGCGGAAGATCGAAGTTTTTGGAAGATTGTTGCAAGAAGATTTCTCTTCTTGTTTAGGTTTGAATTAGAAGACGGATTGATATCCCGTTCTTCCTTCTTTCCTAAGATTGTGTTTGTTTGGCTTATTCTGAATCTGTTGACAACATTCATTCTTGATTGTGACATTGAGATTGGTTTGAAGTTTATTGGAAGTTTTCGGAAGTTTTCATCTTTCAATCTTTTAATCTTTGAATTTGATATCAACATGACTGTTATTGGCTAAAAACCCTTAACAATTCTAAGGTGAAGGGTTGATAGTTGTGGCTTAGATGATGATAGATCGATCGTAAACAGATTAGACCCTGAGAGTTAGAGAGAATCGTCGACGAACCCTAAATCACGGTTTGTTCTTGAGTTCCACGGCCGTGGAGTCTCAAGATCTACCCGTAATTTCCCTTAAGTTTACAAACCTGCTTTTACTTTGATCCAAAGTTAAAGATTTGCTTTAACTTAGTTTAGGCTTGCCTTTTCTAGGTGGTAGTGAAGCCTCAACAAGCTCTACCTCGATTGTGAGTGTCACAACCGTAATCGGTTAAGTTAGTCTTGATCCTTGGATTGCAAGTTTGGGTATTTGACATTAATTCTTGCCTTTAGAACCTTTCTATATTGAAGCCTCAACAACCTGTATAGAGAGTGTCTTGTAGGTGAGTCATATAAGGTTTTTGGAACTTCACCGTACGATTACCTTACATTAGCATACCTTTGCATATCTCAACTCTGTCTTTATATCATTAGTATATCTTGAATCGATTGCCACAGCTGGATACTTGGATCTTTAGGATTGTTGTTTTCCCAATATTTGCAAAGACTCTCATATTTACTTGCTTGATAATCTGCAATTGAATTTGTTCCCACCCAAATCCCTGTGTTCGATACTCTGGAATTCTTGCTTAACTACGTCGATCCGTACACTGCGGGTTCGCTTGCTTGATTCTAGTTTTATAAATTTAAAGCTTATTTGCACACACCTTTAGGGGCGAACAGGAGTTATGAAATTATGTAAAAATAAATGAGTTGAGGAGAAAGGTTAAAAACATGTTTGACGGTATAATATATGTAGTAGCGTAATTAGTAACCAGAGAGAAGGAGTGTTGTCCTTCTTCGAGTTGTTTCGAGTTTTGACCTTATAACCTATAAGTAGCTATCCGAGAGACTTATTTTATGGAAAACAAGATAAGAAAGAAATTAGTAGAATTCAAGAATGAACTTCGAGAATTTACGACACTAAGGGTAAAAGGGTCTTTTACCGTGAGAGAGCTTTTTCCGTAATTCCTTCGCATGAGGTTGGACATCTAGATGTGATTTTGATCCATATGCCTTATTTGACAAGCGTTTGAGTTACCACGAGTACGGACTGTTTTGAGACGTATTAGAGTGTGTTTTGACTTAGGTAAGTCCTTGCGACTTACTTAGCTAGTTTCTGGATATTAGTTGAGTGATAGTGGTTGGGTGTGCTATGTGCGTGTTCTAATAATAATAACTTCCTAGGACGACCGTTGTTATTATGTTTAAGGCCCAAGTGTATGTATAACGGGCCGTGACATCACTGCCCAGCTCTGACAGGAGACTGGGAGGTTCTCTATACCCAGACCAGGCAGGTACAAGGTGAGATGCATCGGATCCATTCCTGCTGGTTACACGGGGGCGGAGATGAGGTTTGGGAATCCCTCGTGTCACAAAATAAGTATCATTAGCGTGAAGGAGTAATTTAACTTAAGATAATAATTGGACTTGTTTGAAAGCATGATTGGTGTTTATTCTTTTATGTGTGTGTGTGTGCTATTATTATTCTTCTAATATTTAGATAACTAGCTAATGGTTTCTGTTGTTGTGTTTTTAGATTCATCGCAGGTTAGACCAGCAGCTGAGTGATCCGGAAGTAGTGGTCAGCCGGGTCTCCGTACTCCGTAGAGTGGGGGTTGGGGTTGTTGATTGTCATTCTTTCTTTTGTAAGACAGTTGATCGTCTTTCCCTTGTTTTAGTACTGTAGGCTGTTAGACCGTGTTGCATTCATTACCTTAAAATACTATTTCATGAATTTCGGTTTTTCCTTATTTGTGTCTTGTTGCAAGATCCTAGTAATATTGTTGTCAAACTGAGGTCGGGACCCACTGTGAGGTCCTAACCAGTAACGTTCCGAGTTCTGAGAATTCGGGGTGTTACAACATCATATCAAAGCTCTAGGTTGGCAACAATGGCACTTGAAATCTTCTGAAAGACCGAATAAGTTTTAAGCAGAACCCGAAAGGGGTCTGAGTTTTAAAAGAAGAACTTTTGGTTTTCAAATGCATGCATAGTCTGGTTGGGAATAGAAAAGTACGGCTGACCACCACTACTACCGCGGATCTCAGTATGCTTAGTATGGACTTTAGGTTTTACTGTAGATGGACTTATTGGACTTATTAGTTAGTTATATTTATAGTTGTTATTCCTCGCGCAGATGGCACATATTAGAGCTACGCTAGCTACTGGTCGAGGTAGAGGTCGTCCACCTCTCCCTCCAGCTAGACCAGGTAGGGGAGATGGGACCCCTATAATTAGAGGACGCGGCCGTGGAGGTAGACCTCCACTAGCCCGAGGTCGAGGTTGAGCTTCTCGAGAGGATCCACCAGCAGTGATCATGCCAGAGGCTGGAGTGGAGGAGGTGGCTGAGAGTGTAGGTCCCGAGGTCAGGAATGAGACCATTGCTAGATCTAGTGCACAGAGAGCACGTACGACGGAGTCAAGACGTGTTTCCATTGGAGCAACTGAGTACAAAGAGTACCGAGCATACGTTGAGCGTATGGAGGAGGCTGCTAGGACAAAGAGACTTACCCAGGTACCACTAGTACTGGCTAGATTTGTTCAGGTGACACAGGGAGTGCCTCAGGTGCCAGCTGTACCTGAGAGGAGAGTTGTGGCTGATAGAGCTCCTATTGGGTATAGAGCACCGAGGCCGGATGAGTGGTTGAAGGCTTTCAACTCTCAGAAGGTCCCCTCATTCAGTGGAGAGATAGGGTTGGAGGTGGAACACTGGATTGGACAGGTAGAGACTGCACTAGAGGCGATACGTTGCCCAAAGGATCGACAGGTGGATTTGGTGCAGACATGTTTCACTGAGGATGCTCATTCCCGGTGGCGGACTGTTCGCTCAAAAGGGTGTGCGTCGAAGTCTTAATATTTATATCCAGAACTCAAAAGCAAAGCGAACCCGCAGTGTACGGATCAGCTGTAGAAAGGTAAGAATTCCATAGTCGAACTCAGGGATTTGGTGAGAATAATTCCGATTTCAATTATCTAGCGAAAGTATAAAAACTTTTGTGATTTGATAAAGAGAGAAATGATTCCAAGGATTCAAGTATCCGATTTAGGCTTTCGATTCAAGACACTTCTATAGGTATAGGACAAAATTTATATTGCCAAGATTGAATGTTCAAAGGTAGGATTCGTACGATGAAGTTCCGAAACCTATATGACTAATCTATAGGTTCTCTCTATAAGGGTTGTTGAGGCTTCAATATAGAAAGATCTAGAGACAAGAATTATGTTCAAACTAACTATCTAAAACTCCAGGATATGACTCTCCAAAGTAAAGATTAGAAAGCACACTTAAAATCTTAATAAAGGGTGTTGAATCTCTTTATTACCCAAATCTTGCGATCTTAATCTATTAAATGTAGAAACAGGTTTGAAGTGCCTTCATACATTCAATTAGAGGGTAGAAAGGTTAATCAAGATTGGGATTTAGATAAGGATTAGTTTTGATTAAAAATTAGTTCAATTAAAGTTCGTCAGAAGAATAAATCGCCCTGTTCATAAGAAAATCGGCCGATTTTCCTCAAGAACAGTCCAGTTTTCCTGTTTGTTGCAAAACTAAAATCTAAACTCTCAGGGTCCTAATGTTTGAATGAGTTCAGTCTATCATCATCTAAGCCTTAATCATCAACTATCCTCCCCAAAATCACAAGGTTTTTAGCCAACCATTTTCAAAATCGAATCAAATTAATTATTGAGAAAGATATCGCAAAGAAACCAAATCTTGAATGAAAAAATCAATAACTTTCAAATCTGTAAACAATTGTCAAATCTGCTCAATGTATCTCTCAAACAACTCAATTTCGTGTTCACAAACCACAAACAATGCAATGGATAAAGAAATCTCACAATCAAAGATCAAGAATAACTTTCCGGCAAAAGCTCTTCAATCTCTCTCCAAGAATCGTCGATTTATCCAAAACGTGTAAAGATTTCCCGCTGCGGCCTCTCGTCTTCGTTCCTAGGGTTCTCCTCTATACTTTCTTGCAGATGGGCCGTTTGGCAAAACTCTCCTCTAGCCCAAAATAATTGGGCTTTGTGTCGTCTTTCCATTTGGCCGAATCGTGAAGAAAATCGACCCAGTCGATTTAGGTGCAAAACCGTTCGATTTCAAGGTATGAAAATCGTCCGATTTATATATATATTGGCACGATTTTCTTCAACAGAAAGTGCTCTTCCTTTGGTTCGTCTTCTATGCTTCTCCTTTGCAATTCCTTAGCTCTTTGTGATCCTTCTAAGACTCCTTTAGCTTCCTTAACATCCTTAGATGCTTCTTGCTCCATTTTTGCTTCCAATTCCGCTCCATTTACCTACAATTCATCAAAATCTCGTGTAGACCTCTATTTCCGACAATTGATTGAATAGAACATAAAAAGCATACAAAATCTCTCTAAATGCAAGGTAAACTGAGACAATCTTCTACAATATGCATGAATATGATGGTACATAATTCATGTCATCAAAATACCCCATACTTGCCCCTTGCTTGTCCCCAAGCAAGACTCAAATTTAGAATATAAGATGTCATGGATTATGTATGTATGAAAACTCAAAAACTTTTCTTTTGGTAGTGCTTCTTCTTATTGGATCACCCTCAAAGTGATGTTTCAATACATAAAAAGGCAAAGCATGTATCAATGATGACTATAAGATGAACAAACTCCCTTTTCTTCCTTGAAAGCATAAATAAAGAACATGATAGAGGTGTAGAGGTAATCAAAGTCAAACAAATCTTAGCCATTAAGTCTTAAACACATGCATAAAAGTCTCAAGGTCTTCTAATCAAAGGAAAGGTTCAAGAAACGTATTAAGGGAAGGAGTTCTTTTTGGCAATTGTGGTGCTAATCCGGGAAAGAGGAACACATAACACCTTCAAGAATTTTCTTCACCGCACATGCTTCGCATGTAGAAAGCTTTGCTTTCATTATACTTTACTTTTTTGAGAGTATGGACAGCGGTGCACAAAAACCGAAGCCTAGGAGATCGGCGTTTCTCAATTTCGAGATGCCTCAAACCCTTGATGCACATACCATATCCCATTAGGACTTGTCGTTCAATCGGACTTTGGCAAGACACAAACACCCGGCTATGTGAATGGTGCCGAGTTGCTCATCCTCATGTTCAACGTCCCCAAACTCATGAATTTCTACACTTTCTTTTTAATACTTTTTCCTTGGCCCTCCCACATCAAACATGCCTTTTTTCAATCACCTATCCTAATTCCCGGATGGTAAAAGGAGGGTTACATATTTCATTGAGGAGCTAGCATGATCAAGATATGAGAAAAGAAAAGAAGTGAATTGCCTTAGTCATCCTTAAATGATGTAAAAGAATTTGCAATATAGCTTCGACTATTATTTCATTCTCTTATCAAAACAACTAAATCATATAACTTATTCATGTGTTCAAGTAACAAAAGCAAATTCATTCATGCTATAATCAAAATCTCAACACAACTAAGCATCTTTTTGCCTATCCATATACACAATTCTCATCATAGAGGTCATTTCCATATAAGAAGCACAAAATTTTTTGAAAATTCATAGGATTTGAAAAAGATCATGCAAATGCAAGTGTCATAATGGAAAGCAAGTAGTGCAAGAGTTATTACAAGCCAAATTGTCAAGAGTAGTGGAAAGTACATAAAGTGCTAAAGTGAAACATAAGGTATTGTAAGTACCCCCACCCCATACTTGACATCCACATTGTCCCCAATGTGAAAATCAAGCATAGAAAGGAGAAAAATACTTACAATGTAAAAGAAGTGGAAGCTCAATCCTCTGTCGGTGGTGGAGGTGGTGGATAGGGATACATCGGTGCGCTAGGATCGTAGAAGTGGCCGAACTGGTGGTAGTACATGTCTCTCATCTGGCCATCATAGGATGAATGCCTAGCATCCGTCTCCTCCCTATAATTCCTGAACTGGGTGTTCAGGGTCTCGTAGTCGGTGTGGAGGGTACGGTAGTCGGTGCTGAGGCTCTGGAAACTAGTGACTAGCTCCCTGAAGTGGCGTGTAGCTCGGCGTCCTCGTCTAGGGCCTGGAGCATGTGCATAAGAATGTCGAGGTGGCTGTATGTCATCCTCCGTCTCCTCATCCTGCCTACTAGTCCTGCTCGGTCCTGCACCATGAGTATCAGTGTCCATGGCATCCGTAGCATGTCCGCTATGAGTATCACTCTCAAACTCGAGCATGGTCTCCTGTCCTCCATCCTCATCCTCCGAGTCACCTGCATCATCATCATAATAAGTAGGAGGTGAGAACTCCTCAAGCATCGACTCAAAGGTCTCCTTCCAGTTCCTCTTGTTCCGAATGGTGTATTCGGATTTCCATATGATCTCGGATGGCTTCTTCTTCGGATCCCTGTGCCATGGCATCGGCACATGAAGAGTTCCTCTCCCTCGAGGAATCAAGACCTGTCGAACCACCAACCTCTGTGAGCCTAAAGGAAGAGCACTCTCAGCTAGAGTGCATCCGGAGAAGTCCAATCCCATGGTCTTAGCCACATGAGTGACAAGACCTCCTGCACAAATGTCGCCCTTAGCTTTGTTGGCTATCTTTCCTAGGTAGTCAGCAAGCATGGTGGCGATGTCGGGAATGGTGGTGGATGTCATGCAGTAGAGAATGAAGAGCTCATCAGCCTTGAGCTTCTGTGGAGTCTCTGTCCGGGCAAATAAACTCTCGCTAAGTATCCTATGCACTACCTTAAAGGAAAGGTTGTACATACTTGTCTCCTTGGAGTTTCCGGGTCTCCACATATCCCCTCCGTACTCACCTACGGAAATAGCCTCCCAAAAATCACTAGCACTAAGACCTCTAGCAAATGTGCCTGCATCTGAATAAGAGAAACCGAACAAGTCGCCAAAAGTGTCAATGGACATAGTGTGGTCTTGGCTCATGAGGCGGAAAGTGACCATCATTTCCCTAGGGTCGTGCTCAAACGTGCTAAGGAATTCTAGGGTGATCTCTCTATAAGCATCCTCCCTAATCGTAGCAAACTGTCTCAACCCAGCTCTGTCTAGCATCATATCAACATCCTCTCGAACATACAACGAATCTAAGTCATCAAGCACTATGTAGCGAGGAGGGGTGAGTGGGCGATCTACAATGCGTTCATAGCGTTTCTTGTGCTTGGATAGGGGAGGGGGAAGCTTAGGGATGTTGGTAGGTGGTGGTGGAGGTGGGGCAGGGGCTTTGGAAGAAGATCCCTTCTTCTTCCCCGTGTTTCTAGTTATCCTCTTTACAAGATCCATTCTAAGTCCTAAAAATCGACCTGTTCTTCACAAAAATCGGCCGATTTATCTGGGCTGGGTCGATTTTTATCTCGATTTCAATGATTCTCACAATTCTGTAAAGTTCTGTTCAATCTATCACCACACACAGTTCCCTACAATGATTTCTAAGCAGATTCCTCTATCAATTCCAACAAACAAACACTTCCTAAGCAAACTTCAATTTCGAATGAGAAACTTAGGTTTTGGAAAGAAAAACCTGAATTCCTTATGGAGGAGTCGATTGTCGTGCGTGCTGTTGTTAGATCCTTGTTCCTTGTTGAAAATGCTTCAGTTTGGAGCCAAGAATCACTCAAAATGGTTAAGGAATGAGGATTGTAGGGTGTGGCGATTTTTCGGCTTTCTTGAGAGAGGGAAGTCGAGAATTGGGGGTTTTGGAATGAAGAAGATCGAGTGTAATGTCCTTATATAGGGTTGATAATTTCTGAAGAAAATCGGCCGATTTATCTGGTCGATTTTTGTTTCTGTCGAAAAAAATCGGCCGATTTATTTTGACAGGTCGATCTCCAGGTCGATTTTTGTTTCTGTTGAAAAAAATCGACTTGCTCTGTTACTGAATCGGACGATTTACTTATGGTAACTCGATTTCCTTCCTTGTTTTTCTTGAATCTCGAAGATATAACTCATTTATGCTCCATTCTCCATGAATCTCTCACATTTGAACCTAATTTCCTGCGATTAATGACACGACAAACCAAGAGTGCATCGAGGAACAAAATAAAAAAAACGAAAAACGAAAAAAAGACAACGCAATTAATCTACTCTAACTAAGTGATGGAAAGAAGGGAAAACTATACTATCATGGGTTGCCTCCCAAGAAGCGCTTTATTTATCGTCTTTAGCTGGACGGTGTATGATGTTGTGTTCAATGGAGGAGGATAGGAGCTATCTCCTCGACCGGAGCTTCCGGTGTGTATTTCTTCAACCATTGGCCATTAACCTTAAAACTTCCGCTTTGTTCACCCCATACTTCAACTACACCATGGGGAAAACTCGTTTAATTACATAAGGTCCTGTCCAACGGGATTTGAGCTTACCTGGAAATAGACGCAGCCTTGAGTTGAATAGGAGGACTTGGTCTCCCTCCTTCAAGTCTTTTGGAATGATGTGCTTATCATGCCAGCGCTTTGTCCGTTCCTTGTAAATCCTTGCGTTCTCGTACGCATTTAGTCGGATCTCATCCAGCTCATTGATGTCTAAGAGCCGCTTCTCTCCGGCTTCTTTCATATCGAAGTTAAGCCACTTGATAGCCCAATAAGTTTTGTGCTCTAGCTCTACAGGAAGATGACATGATTTACCATAAACAAGATTATAGGGAGTCGTACCTATTGGTGTCTTGAAGGCTGTCCTGTATGCCCATAGTGCATCGTCAAGCTTCATTGACCAATCTTTCCTCGTTTTAGAGACGGTTTTCTCTAAAATCCCTTTAATCTCTCTATTGGATATCTCGACTTGTCCGCTGGTTTGCGGGTGGTAAGGTGTAGCTATCTTATGGGTCACCCCATACTTAGCCAATAGAGTCTCAAATCGACGGGCTGTGAAATGCGTTCCTCCGTCACTAATGATGGTTCAGGGAGTTCCGAACCTTTGGAAGATCGTTTTATTGAGGAACTTCACCACTACCATTGCATCATTAGTAGGAGAAGCGATTGCCTCTACCCATCTTGAGACGTAATCTACGGCAAGAAGTATATATTGGTTACCGCATGAAGATGGAAAAGGTCCCATAAAGTCGATGCCCCATACGTCAAAGATCTCTACTTCTTGTATGTTGTTGAGAGGCATCTCATTCCTCCTGGATATATTACCTGTCCTTTGACAAGCATCACAAGAAACAACAAACTTTTGCACATCTTTGAAAAGCGTAGGCCAATAGAAGCCGGAACGAAGTACCTTAGCACAAGTCTTGTGGGAACTTGCATGTCCGCCACATGGTAAAGAATGGCAATGGAGGATGACACTATCCACCTCATCTTCGGGAATACATCTCCTGTAAATGCCATCTGGACCTCTTTTGAATAGAAGAGGTTCGTTCCAATAGAATTGCCGGACGTCTCTAAAGAACTTCTTCTTTTGAGCATATGAAAGTCCGGGTGGAATCTCCTGACAAACAAGGTAATTTACAATGTCAGCAAACCATGGATCATTACCTTGTGATATGTGTTGAAGACACTCTTCAATCTCATGCAGCTGCTCGTCAGGGAAGGAATCGTCTATCGGAAGTTCATCCGACTCGCCGGTGAGTTGCGGAAGACGACTAAGGTGATCGGCAACGGAGTTCCCCGATCCTTTCTTATCACGGATCTCTAAATCAAACTCTTGCAAGAGTAAGATCCATCTTAGAAGCCTTGGCTTCGCATCCTTCTTCGTGAATAAGTATCGAATTGCAGAATGGTCCGTGTAGACAATCACCTTCGCACCTACAAGGTAGAAACGAAATTTCTCAAAAGTGTATACTACGGCTAAAAGTTCCTTTTCCGTAGTTGCATAATTGTATTGAACCTCATCTAGCGTTTTGCTAGCGTAGTAGATGGCATGAGTGCGACCATCTTTCTTCTGTCCAAGAACTTCTCCTATGGCGACGTCGCTTGCGTCGCACATGACCTCGAATGGAAGAGTCCAATCGGGTGGTTGAATAATTGGTGCTGAAATCAAAGCTTCTTTGATCCTGCAAAAAGCATCTAGACAATCCTTCGAAAATTCGAAAGTTGCGTCCTTCATCAAAAGATTAGTCAAGGGTTTTGAAATCTTAGAAAAATCTTTTATGAATCTCCTATAGAAGCCTGCATGTCCTAAGAAACTTCTAATTCCTTTTACCAAAGAAGGGGGAGGTAACTTCTCAATGGTTTCTATTTTAGCTCTATCAACTTCTATTCCCCTTTGTGATACTAGATGACCTAACACAATCCCTTCGGTTACCATGAAATGACACTTTTCCCAGTTTAAGACTAAGTTAGTGTCCTCACATCTCTTAAGAACTAGTGAAAGGTTATAGAGACAGTTATCAAAGGAAGAACCATATACCGAAAAATCGTCCATGAAGACTTCCATGATATTCTCTACATATTCGGAGAAGATTGCCATCATACACCTTTGGAAGGTGGCTGGAGCGTTGCATAAGCCGAATGGCATTCTTCTATAAGCAAACGTACCCCATGGACACGTAAAAGTCGTCTTCTCTTGATCATCCGGATGAATTGGAATCTGAAAGAAACCGCTATATCCATCTAGATAACAAAAGTAAGAATGTTGGGCTAACCTTTCCAACATTTGATCGATAAAAGGAAGGGGGAAGTGGTCCTTCCTTGTAGCCACGTTCAGTTTGCGGTAGTCGATACACATTCGCCACCCCGTAACTGTCCGTGTTGGGATAAGTTCGTTGTTCTTGTTGGCAACAACGGTAATGCCTCCTTTCTTGGGTACTACTTGTACTGGACTCACCCATTTGCTATCAGAAATAGGGAAGATGATACCTGCATCAAGTAGCTTAAGGATTTCTTTCTTCACGACCTCTTTCATTGCCGGGTTTAACCGTCTTTGAGGTTGGCGTGAAGGTTTGTAATCCTCTTCCATTAAAATTTTGTGCATACATAGAGAAGGCTTTATTCCTACTAAATCATCAATAGTGTAACCTAATGCTCTCCTATGTTGCTTCAAAACATGCATAAGTTTCTCTAATTCAGTTTCATTCAAATTTGCATTGACAATGACCGGGTATGTGGAATTAGTGCCAAGAAATGCATACCTTAAATGTGCGGGAAGTGACTTCAATTCTAATGATGGAGGTACCTTGATTGATGATGAATCTAGGAGAGGCCTCTAGAGGTGGGGGCATTTCATCATTAGATTCGGAAGCGGTTGCGGTGAAGTTTGGAGAATCCAGAGAATTACCCATTGAATCGACCTCCCCTGTAATAAATCGGCCGATCTGCTGTACGATTTTTCTTTCTGTCGGAAAAAATCGGATTGCCTCTTCATAAATCGGATGATTTAATGTTGTCAGGTCGATTTTTGTTTCTGTCGAGAAAAATCGGATTGCATCTTCATAAATCGGACGATTTATTTCTGGCAGGTCGATTTTCTTCACAGTTTCCGGAGTCAATTCTAATTCTTCAATCTTTACTCCTAATTCTTCTTCCACATCATTTAATGCTCTCACATCCTCATTGTAATCATGCTCTACTCCTTCTTCCATGATGCTCATACTAAGAACCTTTTGGAGAGGGTCTTTCATCAAGATTGAACTTACTATCTCTCTAGACTCTTCTTCATCCAAAATATCAAAAACATCGTCTCTCAAGGTTGGCTCCTTGATTAAGGAAGAGAGAACGAATTCTACCTTTTCTTCACCTATATGGAAAGACATCTGGCCATTCTTGCAATCGACCATGCATCCAGATGTAGCAAGGAATGGTCTCCCAAGAATGATGGGAACCAGATAGTCTGCAGGGATGTCAAGAACGACAAAGTCTATAGGAATATAAAACTTACCGAGCTTTACTGGAATGTCTTCTAGTATCCCCACCGGTTTGGTGGTGGAACGATCAGCCATGTAGAGTGTGATCTTCACCGGTCTAGGCTCTCCTAGACCAACTGCCTTGCATAGAGCGAGAGGTATGATACTCACACTTGCTCCAAGGTCACAAAGAGCATCATAGGTAGCTTCTCCCAAAGTGATGGGTATGCAAAAGGATCCTGGATCACGGAGCTTGGGTGGCATATTCTCCGTCATAGTCTTGATGAGTTCGGATGACTCCATACTCATCTTGACTTCTCCTATGTCTTCCAATTTCCTCTTATTAGAGAGGATCTCCTTGAGGAATTTCCCGTAAGCCGGCATACCTAAAATTGCATCCATAAAAGGTATGTTAATATGTAGCTTACTCATAAGTTCAACAAACTTACCAAAATGTTTATCTAGGCGTGCACGCGCTCTAGATTGAGGAAAAGGTAGAGGTGGTTTGTAAGCGGGAGGAGGAACATAGACTTCTTCCTTCTCTTTTGCCTCTCCTTCTTTTGTGGCGGTATCAACTACTTTAGGTTGAGGATCGGTGGTCGTTTTGCCGCTCCTAGTGGTTATTGCCATAACCCTTCCCTTTGGGTTATCTTCTGTCTTTCCGGGAAGCTTCCCTTGATCTCTTGGAACTTCTCCGGCTTTGTTGAATACTTGGTTTTCTAAAGCTTTGTGAGCTTTGTCAACCGAAGTTATGTAACTCTCTAATCCTTGTAGCTTGCCTAGGATCGTCTCTAGCATAGGATCGGGTTTGCTTGATCCGCTTGATTGTCCCTGGCTTGTTGAAGGAGTAGAAGAAGATGAAGGTGTTAGAGCCTTTTCAGCATAAGAGTAAGGATTACCTGGACTTTGCTGATTTGACCTCCAATTGTTGTTATTTGAGTTCCTATTGTTGTTGTTATTCCAGTTGGAGTTTCGGTTGTTATTGTTGTTGTTGCTCCAATTAGAATTCCGGTTATCATTCCTTTGATTGTTGTCCCGCCCCATGTAGTTGTCTTCTTGCTCCTTAGTCTTTTGAAGACTCGTTTTGAGCACTTCCCTCAATTCTTTGATGTCATCTTTGAGGGAGAATATTTGTGTTTGAGCCGCTTGATTCAACTTGGCTCCTGGATCGCCTTGATTCCGGCTATTTGATTCCACCTTCCGGTGGGAATACTTCTCAATCACTTGGGCTTGCTTCTCAATGAAGTCCCAAGCATCATCCTCTCTCATATCCATGAATGTGCCACAAGAGAGAGATTGGAGGTTGAATTGTGTCTCCACATCCAACCTTTTGTAGTATATCTCCAATAATTCCAGCTTGGAAATGCCATGGTGCGGGCAATCCAACAATATATCTTGAAACCTTTCCCAAGATTGAAACAAGCTTTCATTAGGTTTCATAGAAAAAGAGTTTATTTTACCTCTCAATTCCGCTGTTTTGGATGGCGGAAAGAACTTGGTGAGGAATTCCGAAGACAATTCCTCCCATGTAGCTAGCTTTGCAGCTGGAAGTGTTTGGTACCAAGCTAGAGCCTTGTCCTTCAAAGAAAAGAAGAACGGTTTGATCTTGTAGTTGCTTGTAGTAGCCTTCTTCGGCTTCATAGTCTCCATGAGAATCTCAAAATTCTGCAAGTGTTGATGTGGAGATTCAGTACTTGCTCCGCCATATTGACTTTGGCGAACCATGGTGATGACTTGTGGTGAGAAGCTAAATTCTTGGATGTCTTCAGCTCCGAAATCCACACCTAGACGGCGTGGTTGCTGAATTGGATCCATCCGTTGCCCCAAAGTTCGGGGTCTATCTTCGTTATTAACAGCTCTAACGTTCCTAGTTGGGATGCGAGGAACAACCCTTGGTGTTGGGGTGTTTCGAATAGGATGAAGTGATGGATCAATCTCTTCAAGTTCCGGCATGTCCGGATCAATCTCTTCATCATCGGATGAGTCATTTCGAATGGATTTAGTTGGTGTCTTGACTTTCTTCTTCTTCTTGGATTCGTTCAACTCCAACTTCATGTCCAACATCATAGCTCTTAGTTCATCAATCTGAAATTGATGACTTATTTCAGCTTCTTTTCGTGCTTTCTCACTCAACTGGAGTTGGCGTTGAGCTTCGTTCAGTTCAGCCTTGTAGTTTCTCTCATCGTTTTCAGCCATTTTCTTCTCCTTCAACTTTCTCCTCAAAGTTCTTTCTAATTCGGGATCGAAAGGAATTAGATCTTTAGTAGATCTAGTCTTTTGCATATACCTAAAGAACCTGCAAAGATCACTCAAGTAGACAAATCAAATCACAAGAGCAAGAGCTCTCAAGCTAGACAACCGAAAACCGGATTTGATCTAGACCAAATCCCCGGCAACGGCGCCAAAAACTTGTTCGCTCAAAAGGGTGTGCGTCGAAGTCTTAATATTTATATCCAGAACTCAAAAGCAAAGCGAACCCGCAGTGTACGGATCAGCTGTAGAAAGGTAAGAATTCCAGAGTCGAACTCAGGGATTTGGTGAGAATAATTCCGATTTCAATTATCTAGCGAAAGTATAAAAACTTTTGTGATTTGATAAAGAGAGAAATGATTCCAAGGATTCAAGTATCCGATTTAGGCTTTCGATTCAAGACACTTCTATAGGTATAGGACAGAATTTATATTGCCAAGATTGAATGTTCAAAGGTAGGATTCGTACGATGAAGTTCCGAAACCTATATGACTAATCTATAGGTTCTCTCTATAAGGGTTGTTGAGGCTGCAATATAGAAAGATCTAGAGACAAGAATTATGTTCAAACTAACTATCTAAAACTCCAGGATATGACTCTCCAAAGTAAAGATTAGAAAGCACACTTAAAATCTTAATAAAGGGTGTTGAATCTCTTTATTACCCAAATCTTGCGATCTTAATCTATTAAATGTAGAAACAGGTTTGAAGTGCCTTCATACATTCAATTAGAGGGTAGAAAGGTTAATCAAGATTGGGATTTAGATAAGGATTAGTTTTGATTAAAAATTAGTTCAATTAAAGTTCGTCAGAAGAATAAATCGCCCTGTTCATAAGAAAATCGGCCGATTTTCCTCAAGAACAGTCCAATTTTCCTGTTTGTCGCAAAACTAAAATCTAAACTCTCAAGGTCCTAATGTTTGAATGAGTTCAGTCTATCATCATCTAAGCCTTAATCATCAACTATCCTCCCCAGAATCACAAGGTTTTTAGCCAACCATTTTCAAAATCGAATCAAATTAATTATTGAGAAAGATATCGCAAAGAAACCAAATCTTGAATGAAAAAATCAATAACTTTCAAATCTGTAAACAATTGTCAAATCTGCTCAATGTATCTCTCAAACAACTCAATTTCGTGTTCACAAACCACAAACAATGCAATGGATAAAGAAATCTCACAATCAAAGATCAAGAATAACTTTCCGGCAAAAGCTCTTCAATCT
The DNA here is from genome assembly GCA_033239125.1 of Fagopyrum homotropicum. NCBI lineage: Eukaryota > Viridiplantae > Streptophyta > Magnoliopsida > Caryophyllales > Polygonaceae > Fagopyrum > Fagopyrum homotropicum. Next base: position 23,899,784 of record BSWB01000005.1, on the reverse strand, counting down.
CTCTCCAAGAATCGTCGATTTATCCAAAACGTGTAAAGATTTCCCGCTGCGGCCTCTCGTCTTCGTTCCTAGGGTTCTCCTCTATACTTTCTTGCAGATGGGCCGTTTGGAAAAACTCTCCTCTAGCCCAAAATAATTGGGCTTTGTGTCGTCTTTCCATTTGGCCGAATCGTGAAGAAAATCGACCCAGTCGATTTAGGTGCAAAACCGTTCGATTTCAAGGTATGAAAATCGTCCGATTTATATATATATATTGGCACGATTTTCTTCAACAGAAAGTGCTCTTCCTTTGGTTCGTCTTCTATGCTTCTCCTTTGCAATTCCTTAGCTCTTTGTGATCCTTCTAAGACTCCTTTAGCTTCCTTAACATCCTTAGATGCTTCTTGCTCCATTTTTGCTTCCAATTCCGCTCCATTTACCTACAATTCATCAAAATCTCGTGTAGACCTCTATTTCCGACAATTGATTGAATAGAACATGAAAAGCATACAAAATCTCTCTAAATGCAAGGTAAACTGAGACAATCTTCTACAATATGCATGAATATGATGGTACATAATTCATGTCATCACGGACCATACGTAGTCGAGTCACTAGTTGGGAGCAGATGAGGAGCATTTTTAGAGACGTATACTGCCCTGTCTCGTTGAGGAGAGAGAGGTTTGAGGATTTTATTGAGGCAGGATTTGAGGACATTCCGATTGCTGCTGCCATCAAGAAGTTCCAGAAGGAACTGACAATACTTGGACCAGCTGCACCTCCTGAGGAGCAGCATGTGTATCTCTTTTCACGGAGATTGAGAGAGAGCACTCGCTCCTATCTGGCAGGATTTCGCTGTGAGACTCTGTCAGACTATCAAGATAGGGCATCTGCATATGAGAGAGACAGACCAGTTTCGAGGAGAGCTGCTCAGTCAGACAGGCCGGATAAGCGGCAGAGGATAGGATATGCTAGTGGTAGTACAGGAGCAGGTGTTTTTGGACGGGGACAGACTCAGGGGCGACATAGCCATACCGCTACTGGTCAGACTTCAGCTAGTGGCTTACAGTACCACAACTGCAGTGGCTATGGACACATCCGATCGAACTGCATGAAGCCGGCAGTGACCTACTTCCAGTGCGGCAAAGTTGGACATAGAGCTGCATTCTGCCGCCAGGGCAAGGCTCCATCTCAACAGGGTTCTTCTCCTGCAAGTCTATCAGGGAGTGTACAGAGGCAGCCACAGTACTAAGCTCCGAGTCAGCAGCAGCAGTACCGAGCCCTTGGTCAGCAGCAGTCTTACAGGGCTCCAGGACACACATCTTCACAGAGCTCTATGCAGGGATTAGGTCGGGGCAGAGGACGTGGCAGTGTAGCTGATACTAGAGGAACTCAGGCACGAGTGTTTGAGTTGAGGGACGCTGATCAGCCAGATGCACCGACTGCCACAGGTACGATCCAGATCCATGACTTACCCGTACGAGTTTTATTTGATACGGGTGCTACCCACTCCTTCATATCTGATGCATGCGTAGATAGGTTGTCCTTAGCTACTGTAGAGGGGATACCTTTTATGATAGGCTTACCTGATGGGAGTAAGGTAAGAGGGACTAGAGAGATTTATGGATGTCCTGTTCGCATGGGAGGTCGAGACTGGCTAGTAAATTTTCTAGTCATGCCCTTAGCTCATGAGGATGTGATTTTAGGGATAGATTGGATGAGGAGACACGGAGCAGTCTTAGATATTGGTAGGAGGACAGTGACCGTTGCCACTGAGGAAGGTCATAGAGTGATATTCCGAGGTTGGGACCTCGGAAAGTCAGGCACAGTTATCAGTGTAGTGAGAGCAGCGAGACTGATAGCACAGGGTTGCGAGACCTTCTGGTGTTATACCATGAAGGAAAGCAAGAGTCTGACCATAGAGGAGATACCAGTTGCATGCGAATTTGCAGAGGTATTCAGTGACGACCTGCCAAGACTACCCCCACAGAGGAGCGTTGATTTCAGCATTGACTTAGAACCGGGCACGAGACCGATCTCGAAGGCCCCGTACCGTATGGCACCGATAGAACTGCTGGAGTTGAAGAAGCAGTTGGAGGAGTTGGCAGAGAAGGGCTTCATACACCCTAGTGTGTCTCCTTGGGGTGCGCCGGTATTATTTGTGAAGAAGAAGGACGGATCAATGAGGTTGTGCATAGACTACAGAGAACTGAATAAAGTAACCATCAAGAACAAGTATCCACTGCCGCGCATAGATGATTTGTTGGACTAGTTGCATGGAGCGTCTGTGTTCTCGAGGATAGACTTGAGGTCAGGTTACCACCAGTTGAGGGTGAGAGATCAGGACATACCTAAGACGGCATTCCGGACTAGGTATGGTCATTATGAGTTCGTAGTGATGCTATTTGGGCTCACTAATGCACCAGCGGTGTTCATGGAGTTGATGAATGGGATATTCATTGACTTCTTAGACCAGTTTGTAGTGGTCTTCATTGACGACATCCTAGTCTACTCTAGGAGTCGAGAGGAGCATGTCGGACACTTGAGGACAGTATTGCAGATTCTACAAGATAGCCAGTTGTATGCTAAGCTATCCAAGTGTGAGTTTTGGATGTCAGAGGTGGCTTTCTTAGGTCACGTGGTGACTGCTGAGGGTATTAAAGTCGATCCGGCAAAGATCGAGTCAATATCTTCTTGGCAACCTCCTAAGAATGTCAAGGAGGTTCGCAGCTTTCTAGGTTTAGTAGGGTACTACAACCGGTTTGTGGAAGGGTTTTCCTTGATTGCCCGACCACTTACTTGTCTTCTGAGGAAGACTACTCGGTTTGTCTGGTCTGAGCCGTGTCAGCAGAGTTTTGAGGAGCTGAAGAGGAGATTGACGTCCGCTCCGATTTTGGCACAACCTGAGGGTACAGATGATTTTGTTGTATACAGTGACGCATCCAAGCTAGGCTTGGGGTGTGTTTTGATGCAGAGGGGTAAGGTCATAGCCTATGCGTCTCGGCAGTTGAAGACGTATGAGGAGAACTACCACACACATGATCTAGAGTTGGCTGCAGTAGTTCATGCTCTTCAGATCTAGCGTCACTATCTCTATGGGGCGACATGCTAGATCTTCACAGACCATAAGAGTCTGAAGTACATATTCACTCAGCGGGAGTTGAATAACCGCCAGAGGCGGTGGTTAGAGTTGATCAAGGACTTCGACCTTGAGATTCTTTACCACCCCGGGAAGGCGAATGTGGTAGCTGATGCTTTGAGCCGGAAGATGCATAGGGAGAGGGCGATAGCCCGGTTGACAGTACAACCACAGTTGCAGAGGGACTTGGCTTGGTTGGAGTTAGAGATTCAGTTTCCCGATACTGATAGTTAGTTGGCTACCTTGGAGTTACTTCCTCATCTGTTGGATGAGATCCGACAAAAGCAGGAGACTTGCCCGACTTTGATCAGGATCCGAGACAGGATGTCTTGAGATGAGGCCCCCAGTTCACTATTGGTGCTGATGGATTGATGAGACGTCAGGATCGCGTTTGTGTGCCGTCAGACAGTGAGTTGAGACAGAGGATACTAGGTGAGGCTCATGCTACCCCATACTCAGTACATCCTGGAGCGAGTAAGATGTACAAGGATGTGAGATAATCCTTCTGGTGGGGTGGTTTGAAGCTCGATGTGACTCGGTATGTAGCTCAGTGCGCGACCTGCCAACAGGTCAAGATTGAGCATCGTAGGTCCGGAGGAGAGCTCCACCCACTTCCAGTACCACAGTGGAAGTGGGAGGATATATCTATGGATTTTGTCACAGGTTTGAGACTCATCAGAGGATTTGATGCTATTTGGGTAGTGGTAGACCACCTAACGAAGACCGCACGTTTCATTCCGATTAAGGAAACGTGGCCGGTGAGTCATCTAGCTGAGGAGTTCACCAGACACATTGTGAGACTCCATGGAGTACCGAGGACTATCGTCTCTGACAGAGATGAACGTTTTACCTCGAGATTTTGGCAGCAGGTACATACTACTTTGGGGACGAGTCTCCACTTTACTACCGCCTACCACCCACAGACAGACGGACAATCTGAGAGGACCATTCAGACCTTAGAGGACATGTTCCGGGCGTGTGTACTAGATTGGGGACAGGTATGGCCAGATCATCTTCCACTGGTAGAGTTTTCATATAATAACAGCCGGCACGCATCTATTGTGATGGCTCCCTATGAGGCTTTGTACGGGCGGAGATGTCGTACGCCCTTGTATTGGGATGAGCCCAGCAGAGCTGATGGAGTAGCTCCAGATTAGATACAGGATGACATCGTTCGGATTGCCCTAGTCCGAGAGCGGATGTTAGCAGCTCAGAGTCGTCAGAAGTCCTACGCCGACAAAAGGCGTCGACCTTTGGAGTTTAGAGTGGGTGCTCAGGTGTGGCTGGGAGTGTCACCTACGAGAGGAGTCAGGCGTTTCGGCATTAAAGGGAAGTTGAGTCCCCGATATGTCGGACCTTTTGAGATATTGGAGAGAGTTGGAGAGGTGGCCTACCGACTAGCATTACCGCCGAGACTAGAGGGTGTCCATCCGGTCTTTCATGTATCTCAGTTGAGAGAGTACATCCCGGATCCGAGACACGTCATCAGCCATGAGGATCTGACAGTTGAGCATGACCATACATTTGTAGAGTACCTAGTAGCTGTCTTGGAGCGCAGTACTAGACATCTGCGGTCCAAGGAAACACCTATGTTGCGGATCCAGTGGTCTAGGAGAGGAGCTGATGAGGCCACTTGGGAGACTGAGGAGAGTATTAGACGTAACTATCTCGAGTTCTTTGAGGGGTTAGAGGTTACTCCTGTATTGACGAGTTAGTACTCGGATGTTGTGTTATTTGACCTTTCAGTTTTTTTTATATTGATTTGAGTGATTACGTTTTAGGTGATACGTGTCTGCTTTTGATGATTGAGTAGTTACATGATAAGAGATGATTCTAAGTTTCGGGACGAAACTTCTTTTAAGGGAGCATTGATGTAATGATCGAAAATTTTAATGTCCGTTAAACCTGAAGATAACCAAATTCCTATACGTCAATCTGAAATAAAATAAAACGAGTTAAATTCTATCATTTTATGTGACCTTGATTCACATAAAATGATGAAACTATGTAACAGAAAATAAATTACGTACCTCTAAAATAAGATAAGAAATTAAATTATACGGAATTTAATTCCGTAATTATTCCCGTAAATTACCTACCGATCCGTACGAGTAACGGGTTTCGTTTCAACTTATTTCTTAAAGGAAGAATAGGCCCATTTTACGGGCCCATCAGCCCATCAGCCCATCAGCCATCTCCTTAAACTAATCCTAACCCTAAACTAATTAAGTTAACCTAATCTAATCCTATTCTACCCACCGCTGCGTGCCGCTACCCATCTCCTCCCTTGCTTTCTGAGGAAACGATAACCACAGCAGCTTCCGCTTTTCCCTACCGACGACGCAGCAACGCCGTGCTTCTCCATCTCCCTCGTTCACCGGCGACAGCAGCCGCTAGGTGAGTCACCCTTCCGTCTGTCTTCTTCCTCTTCCTCTTCCGTTTCTGTTCGCCGGCCTAATTCGCCTCTCCCTCCACAGCCTCGAATGCAGGCCCTAGCCGCCACCGAGCCACTGAGACACCGTTGTCGACCACCCAGGGCATCGCTAGCCGCCATCGATCCACTGTGCCACCGTTGTCGACCGCCCAGACGCCGCCATCCGCCGCTAGAACCGGTATGTCTCGCCTTCGTCCCCTCGCTACTCTCCTTCCCTTCTCTTCTCTGTTTCGGAACTCACCAGCAACCTTCCGGCTTCACGCAGCAGTAGCAGGGCCGACCACCAGTGAGGGCCGTCCGGAACGCCAGCACGCCGCCTCGCTGCCCAGTCGCCTTCTGCACCGGCCGCTGCACTCTTCACCGGAAGGTTGGCTCCTGTCTGCACCACTGGAACGAAGAGAACCGCCCTGCCGGACTACAATTCCGGTAAGACTTCTCCCCCGGTTCTTCTCCTCTTCTGCCCTCCTGCGAGTATAATTGTGAAAATAAATATGTATATAAACAGTAGAGTGGATGTGGAATGGGTACGCAGTACGGTAGGTTAGTAAGGGCAGTTGTGTGAACTATTTGAGAACTGTAGGTAGGCAAGGCTGAGATGTGTGGTTCGAGGGTACGGGATAGGTAAATGTCGATTATTCGATAAGTATAGTTACATGTATCAGCTATGTATATATATATATATATATATATATATATATATATATATGTATACGTATAATAGTTTGTATGTGAGAGTGATGTATATATAATCATATATGAGTTAATATATAAGTACGAGTTGGGAGTTATGAAATTATGTAAAAATAAATGAGTTGAGGAGAAAGGTTAAAAACATGTTTGACGGTATAATATATGTAGTAGCGTAATTAGTAACCGGAGAGAAGGAGTGTTGTCCTTCTTCGAGTTGTTTCGAGTTTTGACCTTATAACCTATAAGTAGCTATCCGAGAGACTTATTTTATGGAAAACAAGATAAGAAAGAAATTAGTAGAATTCAAGAATAAACTTTGAGAATTTACGACACTAAGGGTAAAAGGGTCTTTTACCGTGAGAGAGCTTTTTCCGTAATTCCTTCGCATGAGGTTGGACATCTAGATGTGATTTTGATCCATATGCCTTATTTGACAGGCGTTTGAGTTACCACGAGTACGGACTATTTTGAGACGTATTAGAGTGTGTTTTGACTCAGGTAAGTCCTTGCGACTTACTTAGCCAGTTTCTGGATATTAGTTGAGTGATAGTGGTTGGGTGTGCTATGTGCGTGTTCTAATAATAATAACTTGCTAGGACGACCGTTATTATTATGTTTAAGGCCCAAGTGTATGTATAACGGGCCGTGACATCACTGCCCAACTCTGACAGGAGACTGGAAGGTTCTCTATACCCAGACCAGGCAGGTACAAGGTGAGATGCATCGGATCCATTCCTGATGGTTACACGGGAGCGGATGCGAGGTTTGGGAATCCCTCGTGTCACAAAATAAGTATCATTAGCGTGAAGGAGTAATTTAACTTAAGATAATAATTGGACTTGTTTGAAAGCATGATGGGTGTTTATTCTTTTATGTGTGTGTGTGCTATTATTATTCTTCTAATATTTAGATAACTAGCTAATGGTTTCTGTTGTTGTATTTTTAGATTTACCGCAGGTTAGACCAACAGTTGAGTGATCCGGAAGTGGTGGTTAGCCGGGTCTCCGTACTCCTTAGAGTGGGGGTTGGGGTTGTTGATTGTCATTCTTTCTTTTGTAAGACAGTTGATCGTCTTTCCCTTGTTTAAGTACTGTAGGCTGTTAGACCGTGTTGCATTCATTACCTTAAAATACTATTTCATGAATTTTGGTTTTCCTTATTTGTGTCTTATTGCAAGATCCTAGTAATATTGTTGTCATACTGAGGTCGGGACCCACTGTGAGGTCCTAACCAGTAACGTTCCGAGTTTTGAGAATTCGGGGTGTTACACTTCTTCTTCTTCTTGACCATGCTTTAGCCCCTCATATACATATTGCCTCCCTTTACCTATCCGGGAATTTGGATGCAAGCAAAGAAAGCAAGTGAAATGAAGTTGAGATGTTGGCTGAAAGTGTGAGAAAGAAACAATTAGGTTTGGGGAAGTCAATCATGATGGTGAGTAACTCGATACCATTCACATATTCGGGTGTTTGTGTCTTGCCAAAGTCAGATTGAGCGATAATACTAACGGGTCATGATATGTGCATCAAGAGTTTGAGGGATCTCGAGAAATTGATGATTGCTGATCTCCTAGGCTTCGGTTATTGTGCATCTCTGTCCATGCATCCCAAAAAGTAAAGTAAAATAAGCAAATCTTATTGGTGGAAGATGTTGTGATTCAAAGAAAGTGAAGAAAAGATCCTATTCCCGGATTCTAGCACCACATTACCCTATATACATCCCACCGTGACACGTTTCTTGACCTCTTTTTGAAGCCCTTGAGACCTCGAGCTTGTTGATTGACTTGGTGGTTTAAACTGGATTATACAAGATTAATTTCAATAAATATGATTTATTATGCATTCTATGATTTAATGCAAAGATGAACAACTTTCTTATATTTATAAAATGTTTTGATCATGTCTTGATTTTATTTGCCATGAAGCATTCTCTTAGGGTGATCTTTGAGGAAAGCACACTACAAAAGGTTTTGAAATGTTTTTGGTTGATCTTTTTGATGAATTATAATACATTCTATCTTGTATCTAAGATTTGGATCTTGCTTGGGGACAAGCAAGGGACAAGTATGGCGTATTTTGATAGCATGTATTATAGTCTATATTTTGGGATTGGTTTAGACGTTTTATCTTCATAAACCTGCATGTATGGATGTATATTCTTTGATTATATTATTATTTTGTCTACCGTTGCGGGAATCGAGGTCTACACCTAGTTTCGTTGTAATTGTAGGGAAATGGCACGTTTTGGACCGAAATGGAGCTAAGGAAGCTAAGGAGTCATTGAAGAATACCTTGCGAGAATACCTTGTTACGAAACAAGCTACCTTATTATTTTGACAAGTAATTGGTCAAGGTTCTTTGCGAGAATACCTTGTTTCGTATCTTCCAATATTTTCATTAAATTCATTCCATATAATCATCTTCTTATCTATCCATCATCAATCCATTAAACTCACGTTTTTTGGTTCGAAGTTACATAAATCTCGGAAACACCAAAATCTCGCCCGAGATTTGTGACCGAGATTCCTTCTCTGAGGTAGTTCGTGGACTTTCAATCTAGATCGTAAACTACAGCTTCAACCCCGCATCACGTCATGTGATAACACGATTTATAACATAGTTTTAGGTGTTCATTTAGATAGAATTCTCACTCATTTATGCATGGTCTAGCATTAGTTCAAGACGTTTTGCACCCAATTCATGTATTTTGTCGAGATAGACGTCTACACGGACTTGTGCGCATTTTGTAGGTATTTCGGGAAGTTTAGGAGCTAAAACGATGCGTTTGAGGATCGTTCATCTAGACGACACACCCTCGGACTCACTAGGACACAAGCCATAGGCTAAGGAGAACTCATGGAACCTTGCCAACACTAGCCATGCACCAAATCACAGCTTAATGATCCAAGGCAAATTTCTGCACAGAATCACGGTTCTCTGACAAATCACGGCCGTGGAATCGACCGTGGAATTTGCCAGATTCTCGTGACAGCTGTGCCACGACTCTCATGGCCAGCTCATGCAAGTTTGTTATAAAAATGGTCCTTCATGGGTTGTTGAGGGGCAGCTGGGAGCATCTTGGAGAAGCTCATCCATTTCCCATTTCTCTAACAAAAATATCCTCTTAAGAAGAAGATTTTCTAGGAAGGAAAGTGTCAAAAGGAAGAAGAAGGGATCCATTGAAGAGAAGAAGAAGAACACACAACATTGCTATTGTTGCTAGATTTCCGGATTCTATTTTCTAGTTGTAAGAACCATTTGAACCTTCTTTGGAAGGATTGTAAGTCTCCCAAATTCTATTTTCAGCTCGGTTTAATCCTAGTACTCTTGCTCATCTTTTTCTTTCATTCTCTTGCAAATGAATGTTATGATTTTGTGTTTGTTTGTTTCGATTCCTATTATGAATGTTGTAGGCTAATTAGATGTGGTTCTAGGGTAAGGAAAGGACGGTTATGTCTAAGGCTATGATAGGATGAACTTAGATTTATCTTTGGATGACTTGTGTGCTTGAACGTACTCTCTGTTAGGAATTACGGGAGGATCTTGTCAAAATACGGCCGTGGTTTAGGTAGAACAACCCGTGATTTTCCTGGTTCGATGGATCTTGATTTAGATTGTTAGAATGTTGAAACCCTAAGTGTTTGGTGAGTTAAATCTATCCTAGGGTAACCTAGTGTTAGCAACTAAGTGTTAGGAGAGACTTACCCGGTAATCCTCACTCTTAGATTCCAAAGATAACAACCCTTAGGTAGTGGTGAGCCTAATAAGCCGCCATTGGATTAAGTGTGCTGGATAGTAACTTGAGGCTAGCCCTTTCGAGACTTACCCGGTGAGGATAGGTTAGATCCTTGAGTAAACAATCCGGTTTGAGTAGAATTCCGCTCCTTAGGTTCTTAGAGACTTACCCGGTAATGAGACCTAGGGAATGGATTAGCGGATCTTGAGACCTACCCGGTGATTGATCCTAATCTAGAAATGCTTAATCCCCAACATAGTTAATCCAAGAATTGAATAGGTAGCTTGAGTTTTATGCCATGACCGGAATTTCCAACCCCTAGAATCCATCTTTTCTTTCTTTGATCTATTATCTTGTTTAGTTGTTCATACGTGTTTATTCATAGCTTAGTTGATTGATTGTTTTGCATGTGTTGTGATTTTTGATTGATCACCAAAAATCAACCAAAAACATTTGAGATTTTCATTTCTTTATTTCTTTCTTTTCTTGCACCCTAGGTCTTTACTAAACTCAATCACAAATCGAATCAATTTCACTTTAGTCTTTGTGTTCGACCTCGGAATACTATCCCTACTACAAACGTCCCGTACACTGCGGGTTTCGCTAGGAGTTAGGATAATTATAACGAGTATAAATTTAAAACCCAATTGCGCATCACAATCTTAGCGTAACAAGTTTTTGGCGCCGTTGCCGGGGACTAGGTCTAGATTGAGTCTATCTTGTGATTGTTTCTAGTGTAGATCTTTCTTGTTGCTTTTGATCTCTCTTTGGTTTGTGTCTTTGCTTTTCAGGACATCTATTACTCTTTAGGTGTATGCGAAGATCTCGTGGCAAGGATTTAGCTCCATTCGATCCCGAACCGGAGAAAACCCTTCGATCTAGATCCAAGAACATCCGAAAAGAGAAAGAGATGGCCGAAAGAAACCTCCAAGCTGAATTAGATGAAGCCTTAGAGCAAATAAGGCTAAGAGATGAGCTCTTGGAGGAAGAAAGGAGACTTGCCAATGAGAGGCAAGAGGAAACTAGGAGGGAGATTGAAGAGATTAGGCAAGCCCTTGTTCAAGGAGAGCTTAATCGCCGACAACCTCCACCTCCTCCACCACCGGTGGTACAACCGCAGCCGGCGGCCAATGTTAGGGTTGTGCCCATTGCCATTGAAGAGCCACAAACCCTAGGGAGACGTATGGATCCGGCACAAAGAGCACACCGTCCGGGTGTGAACTTAGGAGATCCCGCAGCCCACAACTATGAGCTCCGCCCTCAAGTTCTACAAATGATCCGGCATAATCAATTTGGAGGGATGGAAGGAGAGTCTCCTCATCAACACTTGATGAACTACGAGATTTTGATGGAGACTCTTAGACCGCCAAGATTGGAGAGCAACAACCATAAGCTTAGGGCTTTTTCCTTCTCCCTTAAGGATAAGGCCTTGGCTTGGTATCAATCTATTCCACAAGGGCGAGTAGGTACTTGGGAGGAGATGACCACCGAGTTTTTGACTAAGTTCTTCCCACCTTCCAAGACTACCGAGTTAAGAGGGAAGATCAATGCCTTCGTGATGAAGGATAGAGAGAGTTTGTTCAAGTCTTGGGAGAGGTTCAAAGACCTTCTCCTTGATTGTCCACACCATGGCATACCGAAAATTGAGCTATTGGAGATCTACTTCAAGGGACTTGATGAAGATAGCCAATTCAAGCTCCAATCTCTTTCCGGTGGGACTTTTATGGAGAAGCATGTAGATGAGGCTTGGGAGTTTGTGGAGAAGCAAGCTCTAGTGATTGAGAAGTACTCTCATAGGAAGAGTGAAGGGAGAAAGGCGGGAGCATATGAGGTGAGTGAGGTCACCATGAGCAACTTCAAGCTCGACGCCATCAACAACGAGCTAAAGTCCTTGAGGGAGTTGTGTGCTACAACCTTGAAGAACCAAACAACCCCTCAAGTGCTTCCACAAGCTAACTTGTCTTCCAAGGAGGAGGATGTGAACTATATGGGAAGGGGCAACTACAACAACTACCAAGGCCCAAGGAACTTCAACAACAACCGGCAATTCAACAATTACCGGCCCAACCATAACCATCCCGGGTTTTCTTACTCTAACCCGGATGGAGCCTTGAACCCTCCCGCTTCCACAAGCTCAACTCCACCACCAAGAGCTTCACAAGAACCTCCACCCGGTTTCACTCAACCTGCCAAGGATAGAACCGAGATAATGTTTGAGAAATTGCTAGGAAGGTTGAGTGGTCTTGAGAGCACCGTGACTTCAATCTCTAAGGCTCAAAAAGTCTTGGAAGCACAAGTGTTCCAAAAGGCGGGTGAAGCCCATAGAGATCCGGGAAAGCTTCCCGGAAGAACCGAAGACAACCCAAGAGGCCAAGTGTTGGCTATCACAACAAGGAGTGGGTTGAGTATGAAGGATCCTTTACCCAAGGACCAAGCTAAGGGAAAGCAAGTAGTGGTAGAAGAGGGAAGAATGCAAGAAGATGGAGGCAAGAGCAAGGATGTAGAGCCAAGCTATGTGGCACCGCTTCCATACAAGCCACCTCTACCGTTCCCACAATCAAGAGCAAGAGCTCGTTTAGACAATCACTTTGGTAAGTTCCTTGAACTAATGTCCAAATTACATATTAACATTCCGTTCATGGATGCCATTTTAGGAATGCCGGCATATGGCAAGTTTTTGAAAGAAATACTCTCCAACAAAAGGAAGTTGGAGGAGTATGGGGAGATAAGGATGACCAAGAGATCCTCGGAATTGATCCAAACCATGAAGGAAGAGATGCCTCCCAAGCTAAGGGATCCGGGCTCTTTTTGCGTCCCAATAGGAGTGGGAGATGTGAAGTACGAGGCCCTTTGTGACCTTGGAGCGAGTGTAAGCATCATACCGCTTGCACTTTGCAAAAAGGTCGGACTAGGAGAGCCAAAGCCGGTCAAGATGACCCTCTATATGGCGGACCGTTCCATCACTCATCCGGTTGGGATTCTAGAGGACATTCCGGTGCAACTAGGAGGATTCTATGTGCCAATTGACTTTGTCGTCTTGGACATTCCGGCGGATTATCCGGTTCCCATCATCTTAGGAAGACCTTTCCTAGCCACCTCCGGATGCCTAGTGGATTGCAAGAACGGGACTCTCTCCTTTAACATTGGAGAAGAGAACATCAAGTTCAAGTTGTCCACAATGATGAAAGGGCCAGCCCTTGATGAAGATGTCTTCAACATAATCGAGCATGAAGAATCTAGGGAAGTTGTGAGCTCGATCTTGATCAAGGATCCCTTGGAGAAGGTTCTTGCCTTAAGCATGATGGAAGAAGGTGTTGAGGAGGCCTGCAATGAAGAGATCAAAGCCTTGGAAGCCTTGGAAGAGGAGCCAAGAGTTGGATTTGAAAGCCACGAAGAGGTGTTGAACGGCTGCAAATTCCACGGTCGAGATTTATGTTCCACGGCCGTCAAACTTTCTGGACAACTCCGAGAAGCAAGCTTAGCAAGAACCACGGCCGTGGAAGTTGGGCGAGCCGTGAGTTCAACCGTGGTTTTCCCTGGATCATCCCTTGATGGTGATCAAGCTTCTAAGAGCCTTGGAGGGTCTTCATTTGCTTTGGATTCATCTCATCCAACTTTATTTGGATCGTCTTCAACCAACAAAGGTCCTCCCTCACTTGAACTCAAACCCCTCCCCTCTCATTTAAAGTATGCATTTCTTGGTGATAACTCTACATATCCTGTGATTGTTAATGCATGCTTGAGTGATGATGAACTTGCTAAGTTGTTGCATGAGCTAAGATTGCATAGGAAAGCCATTGGTTATACTATTGATAATTTGGTTGGCATTAAGCCTTCTTTGTGCATGCATAAGATAATGATGGAAGATAACCACAAACCCTCTATTGAACATCAAAGGAGATTGAATCCTATAATGAAAGAGGTAGTCAAAAAGGAAATCATTAAGTTACTAGATGCGGGAATTATCTACCCTATCTCGGATAGTAAGTGGGTTAGTCCCATTCATGTAGTTTCTAAAAAAGGTGGGATGACTGTAGTGACTAATGAGAACAATGAACTAATCCCGACTAGGACGGTTACGGGGTGGAGGATGTGCATTGATTATAGGAAACTGAACATGGCCTCTAGGAAAGATCACTTCCCTCTCCCCTTCATTGACCAAATGCTAGAAAGGTTAGCTCAACACTCTCATTTTTGCTATCTAGATGGCTATAGCAGATTCTTCCAAATCCCTATCCACCCCGATGACCAAGAGAAAACAACCTTTACATGTCCATGGGGTACTTTTGCATATAGGAGAATGCCGTTTGGGTTGTGTAATGCACCCGCCACCTTCCAAAGGTGTATGATGGCTATCTTTTCGGAATACATAGAAAATATCATGGAAGTGTTTATGGATGATTTCTCTGTTTATGGTTCTTGCTTTGATAATTGCTTGGCTAACTTGTCATTAGTATTGCAAAGATGTGAGGAGACAAATCTTGTCTTGAATTGGGAAAAATGCCACTTCATGGTAAGTGAAGGCATTGTGTTAGGACACTTGGTGTCCAACCGTGGCATTGAGGTTGATAGGGCAAAAATTGAAACAATAGAGAAGTTGCCACCACCTACCTCGGTGAAGGGGGTAAGGAGTTTCTTAGAGCATGCCGGTTTCTACCGGAGGTTTATTCAAGACTTCTCTAAAATATCTAAGCCTCTCACTAACCTACTAATGAAGGATGTTGATTTTGTCTTTTCAAAGGATTGTCTTGAAGCTTTTTGTAGGTTGAAGAACGCCTTGGTCTCCGCACCTATAATGCAACCTCCGGATTGGAGTCTACCATTTGAGATCATGTGCGATGCAAGCGATGTGGCCGTTGGGGCCGTTTTAGGGCAAAGGAAAGAAGGGCGTACTCATGCTATTTATTATGCTAGCAAGACGCTAGATGATACCCAACTCAATTATGCTACCACCGAGAAGGAGTTGTTGGCGGTGGTGTATGCATTTGAGAAGTTCCGCTCATACCTTGTTGGAGCGAAGGTCATAGTTTATACGGATCATGCGGCGATCCGTTATCTACTTACAAAGAAGGATGTCAAACCAAGGTTGATTCGGTGGATCCTTCTTCTCCAAGAGTTTGATTTGGAAATACGAGATAAGAAGGGATCCGAGAACTCCGTGGCGGATCACCTTAGTAGATTGCCTCCATTGGAGCTTGGAAGAGACGACATTCCAATTGATGACTCATTCCGAGATGAGCAATTGCAAATGGTAGAGGAATGCTTGTTCCAAGTTTCTAGGGGAAGTGAGCCATGGTATGCCGACATTGTGAATTACTTAGTATGTGAGGAAGTACCTCCTGGATTAACATATGCACAAAGAAAGAAGTTCTTCAACGATGTGAGGCATTACTATTGGAGTGAGCCACTCTTGTTCAAGAGAGGACCGGATGGGATGTTTAGAAGATGCATACCGGAAGATGAAGTGGAAAGTGTGATCCGGCATTGTCACTCCTTACCATGTGGAGGCCATGCTAGCTCACACAAGACGTGTGCAAAGGTATTGCAATCCGGTTTTTATTGGCCTAACTTGTTTAGAGATGTGCAAGGTTTTGTAGCTGGATGTGATGCTTGCCAAAGGACGGGCAACATCTCAAGGAGGAATGAAATGCCCTTGAACAACATTCAAGAAGTGGAGATTTTTGATGTGTGGGGTGTGGACTTCATGGGACCATTCCCTTCCTCATGTGGCAACCTCTATATCCTATTGGCGGTGGATTATGTGTCAAGATGGGTGGAGGCAATCGCCTCTCCTACAAATGATGCCAAGGTGGTGGTGCGGTTCTTCAACCGGGTGATCTTCCCTAGGTTTGGAACACCAAGGGTGATCATTAGTGATGGAGGAAAGCACTTCACAAATAGGAACTTTGGAGCGCTTTTGGCTAAGTATGGGGTGACTCATAAGGTGGCAACACCTTACCATCCCCAAACTAGTGGCCAAGTGGAGATCTCCAACCGTGAGATAAAGGCCATCCTTGAGAAGACGGTGTCTAGAACTAGAAAGGATTGGGCTATGAAGCTCAATGACGCATTGTGGGCATATAGAACCGCCTTCAAGACACCGATTGGCACCACTCCTTACAAGTTAGTCTATGGCAAGTCTTGCCATCTTCCGGTGGAAATGGAGCATAGAGCTTATTGGGCCATTAAGTGGCTAAATTTTGACCTCAAGGAAGCGGGAGAAAAGAGGTTGCTTGATCTAAACGCCCTTGAGGAGATCCGGTTGAACGCTTATGAGAATGCCCGGATTTACAAGGAACGAACCAAAAGATGGCATGACAAGAAGATCATCCCCAAGGAGTTGAGTGAAGGAGATCTTGTCCTTCTCTTCAACTCAAGGCTAAGGCTTTTTCCCGGAAAGCTCAAATCAAGATGGACCGGGCCATATGTGGTGAAGAAGATTTTCTCCCATGGAGCTATTGAGATAGGAGGGGAGCATTGTGGGAATTTCAAAGTGAATGGGCACCGCTTGAAGAAATATATTCCGGGAGCTCCGGTGGACATGATTGCCCCACTTCACCTTGAATAGACTCCCCCGAGTTTGGTCAAGCTAATGACCTTAAAGAAGCGCTTGGTGGGAGGCAACCCATTGGTAACGTTTTTCTTTTTCTTGTTTTGTTTTAGTTTGTTAGATTTTTCTATCTTTGTGTGTGTTTTGTCTACTTCGTGTGTGTGCTAGAGCATTAGTAGCATTGGAAGCCTTTCTTGGCATGTGAATGATGATAATGAAACCCTCACCAATTATGGGTGGAGCGGACGCGGAACTTGGATGGCTAGCGATGCCTAGCGCGGGTCCCGAAGCTTTAATGAATGCTTAGAGCCCTCTACCATGGTTGATAGGATCATCCCACATCAATCATTTGAGAATTCCTGAATACCATAGCAAACACTTTTACATTGTGAGAACCTTCTTTCACTCTCTCTACTTCATTTACACATTGGGGACAATGTGTTTCTAAGTATGGGGTGGGGTTTGCATGATCCTTTGCATGATGAGCATCTAGAATAGTTTAAAATCTTCACATGTCTTGCATTGTACATACTTAAATCGAAAATCCCATAAAAATCAGAAAATTAAAAAAAAATTTGTGCTTTCTAGGCTTGGATATGATCCTAATGACGAAACTTGTCTTGTGATTGGCTATGGATGGCCTTATGTGTCGAATTGACAAATGCATATGTGGACTTGAACTACTTCTCTTAAATTCTATGAATGACTTGTGATCATGATGATTGCCTAGAATGGATTGAGTATTGAAAGTCGAAATTACATGATAGTTCTTGCATACCATCTAGGAATGAATGAGGCATTTCATCTTTCTCTACTTCTCATCTTGATCATGATTGCTTGAGCACCTCAATTGATATAAAATCGACCTCCTTTAAACCCATCCGGGAATAGGAGCATGCTAGTGTGTTGAAGTGTGTGAAAAGCAAGTGCGGGGTGAAGATGTAATGAAAAGAATGTCGTGAATGAAATGCTGAAATTATTGTGCAAGTGTAGCCAAAATATAGGTTTGGGGGCGTCGGTTTAAATGACAAGTAACTTGGTACACTTCACATAATCGGGTGTTGGTGCCTTGCCAAAGTCAAATGAACCGATAGCCCTAACGAGCTTTGGTATGTGTGCCTGGTGTGGATGCACCTCGAAAAAGAGAAAAAGCCCGAGGATGGCTAATCACCGAGGTTTCGGCTATTGTACACCAATGCCATTGTCTCAAAAATGAGTTAAAGAAAAAGAAAAGAAAGCAAGATAGGAAAAATATACACTTGGGGGAAGTTGATCGAGGACAAGGATGTGGAGTTAGTTCCATTCCCGGATTAGCATCACATAACTTAGAGAATTCCCCGCCCAATTACAACGTTTCTTGGCCTTTTATGTCACAAGCCCTTATGACCTACTTGCATGTTTGTAAGACTTAGTAATCTAGATTTGATATACTCTTGATCTTCTTGACCTCTTCATCCTTACATCTCATGCATGCTTTTGAGTTAAGTACAATTGTCTTTCCATGCCTTTGTTTGTTTGAAACATAATTGCTTGTCCAATTGCCATTGAACATGACTATGAAGGTGATCCAATAGTAGAAGCACAAAACCCAAAAAGATTTTTGCCATTTTTCTGCATACATAAATCATGTCATCTCGTAGTCTATAGTTGGGAATTTGCTCGGGGACGAGCAAACCTAAAGTATGGGGTATTTTGATAACACGATTTATAACAGAGTTTTAGGTGTTCATTTAGATAGAATTCTCACTCATTTATGCATGGTCTAGCATTAGTTCAAGACGTTTTGCACCCAATTCATGTATTTTGTCGAGATAGACGTCTACACGGACTTGTGCGCATTTTGTAGGTATTTCGGGAAGTTTAGGAGCTAAAACGATGTGTTTGAGGATCGTTCATCTAGACGACACACCCTCGGACTCATTAGGACACAAGCCATAGGCTAAGAAGAACTCATGGAACCTTGCCAACACTAGCCATGCACCAAATCACATCTTAATGATCCAAGGCAAAGTTTCTGCACAGAATCACGGTTCTCTGACAAATCACGGCCGTGGAATCGACCGTGGAATTTGCCAGATTCTCGTGACAGCTGTGCCACGACTCTCATGGCCAGCTCATGCAAATTTGTTATAAAAATGGTCCTTCATGGGTTGTTGAGGGGCAGTTGGGAGCATCTTGGAGCAGCTCATCCATTTCCTATTTCTCTAACAAAAATATCCTCTTAAGAAGAAGATTTTCTAGGAAGGAAAGTGTCAAAAGGAAGAAGAAGGGATCCATTGAAGAGAAGAAGAAGAACACACAACATTGCTATTGTTGCTAGATTTCCGGATTCTATTTTCTAGTTGTAAGAACCATTTGAACCTTCTTTGGAAGGATTGTAAGTCTCCCAAATTCTATTTTCAGCTCGGTTTAATCCTAGTACTCTTGCTCATCTTTTTCTTTCATTCTCTTGCAAATGAATGTTATGATTTTGTGTTTGTTTGTTTCGATTCCTATTATGAATGTTGTAGGCTAATTAGATGTGGTTCTAGGGTAAGGAAAGGACGGTTATGGCTAAGGCTATGATAGGATGAACTTAGATTTATCTTTGGATGACTTGTGTGCTTGAACGTACTATCTGTTAGGAATTACGGGAGGATCTTGTCAAACCACGGCCGTGGTTTAGGTAGAACAACCCGTGATTTTCCTGGTTCGATGGATCTTGATTTAGATTGTTAGAATGTTGAAACCCTAAGTGTTTGGTGAGTTAAATCTATCCTAGGGTAACCTAGTGTTAGCAACTAAGTATTAGGAGAGACTTACCCGGTAATCCTCACTCTTAGATTCCAAAGATAACAACCCTTAGGTAGTGGTGAGCCTAATAAGCTGCCATTGGATTAAGTGTGCTGGATAGTAACTTGAGGCTAGCCCTTTTGAGACTTACCCGGTGAGGATAGGTTAGATCCTTGAGTAAACAATCCGGTTTGAGTAGAATTCCGCTCCTTAGGTTCTTAGAGACTTACCCGGTAATGAGACCTAGGGAATGGATTAGCGGATCTTGAGACCTACCCGGTGATTGATCCTAATCTAGAAATGCTTAATTCCCAACATAGTTAATCCAAGAATTGAATAGGTAGCTTGAGTTTTATGCCATGACCGGAATTTCCAACCCCTAGAATCCATCTTTTCTTTCTTTGATCTATTATCTTGTTTAGTTGTTCATACGTGTTTATTCATAGCTTAGTTGATTGATTGTTTTGCATGTGTTGTGATCTTTGATTGATCACCAAAAATCAACCAAAAACATTTGAGATTTTCATTTCTTTATTTCTTTCTTTTCTTGTACCCTAGGTCTTTACTAAACTCAATCACAAATCGAATCAATTTCACTTTAGTCTTTGTGTTCGACCTCGGAATACTATCCCTACCACAAACGTCCCGTACACTGCGGATTTCGCTAGGAGTTAGGATAATTATAACGAGTATAAATTTAAAACCCAATTGCGCATCACAATCTTAGCGTAACATCATGCATGTGGATGTCATCCACATAAAGAAGAACATACGGAGGAGAATCATATTTAACATACTTCACATAGATATAATAATCATAATAGTATTGTATAAATCATAACTTTTTCATGCAATAGTGAAACTTTTCATTCCATTTTCTAGATGATTGCTTTAAACCATAGATGGACTTGTTTAACAAGCAAGCATGATCAGGATATTTCATGTCAATAAAACCTTTGGTTTGGCGCATGTATATAGTTTCATCAAGATCACCATGTAAAAACGTAATCTTGACATCTATATGTTCTAATTCACAATCATAAACAGCAACAATAGACATAAGCAAACTCAAAGTTTTATACTTGACAACATGAGCAAAGATTTCATTATAATATTTACCTTCTCTTTGGGTAAAACCTTTATCATCTAATCTAGCTTTGAATCTAGGAGGATTAGAAGTGTTATGACTCTCCTTAACCTTACAAACCATCCGTTTTCAGCCTATCGATCTAGCATTTTTAGGTTTAGGAACTAAGGTTCAAGTCTTATTAGAAATCATGGAATCAATTTCCTCTTTCATAGCAGTTATCCAAGATTTAGCATTAACACATTTAACAACATGCTCATATAACTCATGGGTAGGAATATTGACCATCTCGGCAATTAGAAAAGCGTACTCAACAATATATGATAGATCATTCATATATGCTCAATAAGGTTCATATACTTTGAATTTGGCTTTATTTCCCTAGGTTGTCTATCTCTAGTCAATTGATAATCAGAGACGGTACATCATTCATAGAAAGAGAATAATTAGGTAAAGTAACATCAAACAAAACATCATGATACTCAGATTCAGAAGAAGAAGCATGAGATGTAGAGTGAGTATCATTATCTGATATTGAATCGCCATCTGGCCCACCTAAGTGGTGAGGTGAAGAAGCAGCAATAAGATCTAGACCATCTTAGTCATGATGACTAGACTCAAGAGTGTTTTGTAATGGAAGTGGAAGCACCAGAAGACTCCACAGCTGCACCAATTTCTATATCATCCTTAGTGAGTTGATAGCTCGAGTTGGGTGTATAGAAAGTTGGTTCATTACTTGAGTAATTGTAATCTTGCTCAATAGAAGTGTTAGCTACTTTTTTGAAATGAAAATCATCTTCTAAAAAAGTAACATTTGTAATAGTTATAACTTTTAAGAACAAGGTTGAACAATAAGAAGTTATAACCTTTTACCCATTTAGGGTAACCAAGCATAACATATTTGTGTGCCATAGTATTCAGTTTACCATTTGAATAATGAGCCAAAGCAATACAACCAAAAGGTTTGAGATGGGGAGGGTGGGTGGGGATTGGGACCAAAGTTCTTGGGGATGTCTTAAGGAAATGACACTACAAGGTGACATGTTTATAAGGTAAGCAGTTGAGACAACTACTTCACCCCAAAGGGACTACTTTAATCCAAATGATAAAAGAATACATCTGGCTTTCTCAAGGAGTGTCTTGTTCATCCTTTCAACAATACCATTTTGCCGAGGAGTTCCAAGGACAATAAGATGTCTCTTGACACATTATTCTAACCAAAATGAGTTTAACTCATAATTACAGAATTCTAAACCATTATATGTCTTAAGGCATTTAAGCTTGTAGGTAGTTTGACCTTCAGCAGTAAGCTTCCAAAGCTTAAAGTGGTCAAAGGCATCACTCTAATTCCTAAGGAGATACACCCATAACTTTCTACTATAGTGATCTATAAAGAAAATAATTTCTCCCTAATGGTATCTACTTGTGTAGGACCCTAAAGATCAAGGTGAACATATTCTAGGGGAGTGGAAGCCTTATACTAGGATCGAATAAAGTTGGTTCTAGTGGATTTTTCAATAATACAAGTTTCACAAGCCTTCAAGGCACTAGGTTTTCCAGGAATTCTACCATGTCTGTAAAGATAGTGCAAACCTTTATTACCTATGTGACCTAACCTAGAATGGCATGTCTTAGTCTGAGCATGAGTGAACAAATCAGAATTATTAGCAACACTTAAATTAGGTGATCCAACAACAAGATAAAGTCTATTTTTCTATATACCTTTAACAATGATTCAACCTTCTCTAGATTTGTTACTAATACTAGCATGAGTATGAATATCATAGTTAAGATCATCAAAAGCACTTCCAAAAAGCATATTTCTCTTTAGTTCAAGTATCCATCTAACATTTTGAATTAATATGACTTTATTATCATGCATCCTAAAAAGAACAAAACATATACCCTTATTGGGTAAGGTAGTATGATCACCAAGTCTAACTTCACCCTCATTGTGTTTATGTAGATAATCAAAGAAATGTTCAGGAGGTGTAGCATGCATGGTACAACCAGAGTCAAGAATTCAAGTACTCTTTGTTTGATTCGGTAGAACAATTAAGCACATCAGGACATACGAGAACTTCATAGTCATAGTAGGGAGTGTATTCACATAAAGCAAATGTGTCATTAGAATTATTGGCAGATTTCTCACCTTCATCTTGTTTTTTCCCCTACAATCACGTGAAACATGTTCCTTTTTACCAGAGTAATAACATGTGACAAATTTATCTTTTTTTTGTCATTCTTGTTATTGTTCTTCCCATTTTTATTTAAATTCGGGTTATTTTGCTTATTGTCATTCTTGTCATTATCTTGATTCTTCTTTTTCTTAGTTTTATTTTTACCCATAACATACATGAGCTCATTTGTATCTTTAGATTTTCATTTGATTTTAAAGACTTTCATTTCTTTATTTTTTTGTATAATAGAGTCTAACAACTTTTTCTTAATCAAATCCTCATGGGCTTACTGAATAAAATCTTTGAAATTGTTAAACTAAGATTGCAAATAGTATTAGGATACTGATAGCTTGATGAGTGTCATCTATCTTATCTTTACAACGTTCTAAGTCTAAAGTCAAACAAAGAAAGGAATTCAGATTATCATTCAAAGTGAGATTAGTATCCATTCAGAAATGAAACAAGCGGGCATAGGAGAGTGATTCTACTAGGCATGCTTTTAACAATATACTGAGAAGCTAGGGTATCCCATAAGGTTTTAGTAGTAACTTGTGTGAGAACCTAGCGACCAACCTCATTAGTGAGGCGTAACATAATCTTAGAGGGGAGAAATTTGATCTAGCTCCTCTTTCTCCTTCTCCTTAGCTCCTTCAGGGTATGTAGCGGTCACAAATTTTCAACATTTTTCTTTCATAAATAGCTTTCATTTTGAATTGCCACATGGAAAAATAAGAGTTTCCATCAAATCATTTGATCTTGCCCGTATTACCCATTATGTAAAACAATAGAGAAGAATACTTGAATATTTTATTAGAGGGAAAATATGAAGTATAGATTATTCAAAGAAACTCATCGTTTCTATCACTTTTGAACTCAAAAAACTTCTTTAGTCTCAAAAATTAAGCAATTTTTGTTTCAGAAAGAGATCTTAATGTCTCAAGAAAAGTTTTTAACTCTCGGAAACAATCAACCTTTGGTTTCTTTAGACATAAATAAAATGTATCCTAGAGATAAGAAGGTAGTAGAAAGTGAAGAATAGATCAAAAAAAGTAAGTAGATCTATAGATATGGCTATTACAAAGCCAAAGAACCCTAAAGTTGTAGCTAAATCCTCAAATCTAAAGAAAGCAAAGGAAGAGTCCTTGTTCCTTTGAAGATCTTTTGAGGATAAGTGACTAATTGAAGTAAAAGAACATGATCTGGTTTATAATCAAAGAACAAGAGTAGATCTGATTATAACAGAGCCAAGAAACTCGAGATCTTGAGGTAATGCAGTATATCTAGGCTTCTCTTGACTATGCAGTCAATAGAGAGACTAATTATTTGTGAGTCGAACAAAAAATATTTGAAAGACGTAGATCTTAAGCAAAAAAAGGCAGCGGAAGATATATTTGTCAAGTAATATTATGAAAAACAATGTATCGAAAGAAAAAGCGGTTTTAAGAACCCTCGGATTTGGCTTTTCTTGCTTTGAAGCTTAGAGAATCGCAACATTTCGAATCTTTGGTCAAGGGGCACGCGATTAACGTCAAATCATGTTCAAAAAGCAAGATCTGCCAAATATTAGAGAAATCTTTAACAAAACAAGCTCTAGTTATCCCTTCACCGGTATAACATAAACCAATATTTCTTAAGGTAAAGTTGTCCTCAAAAGCTCCTCTTTCTTTTAATAATCGTGGATGAAACTAGACCTTAATATTTGCATTTAGAATTTTTTTTCCCTTCTTCTTCATGTTGATATTTTTTTCTCCTTGCAAGATCCAACGTCTAACCAATTATGGACATCAAGTTTCTTAAGAAGTTCACTCTTTTCCCTTTTAACCTCATAAAAGGCATTTTCAACAACCCTCCTAGACTCGACCTCTCATTTTAAGTTTTCCCCCAAGCAAACACAATTAACACACTCTAATGACAAAGGATTAGAAACATTGTTAAGATTTTCATGTTCGGACTCAACTTTCGTACCCCATTCATCATTCAATATAGTCAAAAAAGTTTGTCTTCTACTTAATATAAGTTGTTTTTAATGAGATTTTTGGTCCAAAATTTTCCAATAAGTTTAATGAGACTTTCCTTCTTCACAACCATGTAAAACTTTAGAAATAATTCATCACTTCAAATTTAATGGTGTTCGAACAGACGTGAGACAAAAGTCCTTGGCATGGACTTTTGTTTTTAGTTCGCCGTTTGGCCTTATTACTTGTCTCCTTATCAGATGAATATCTTCCGAAATGACTCTTTTCTTTGCACTCGAAGAAAAATGACGTCTTTGGGATCCTTTCTAATATCAATCCTAGAATTTATCCTTTCTTTGATAGAATCATCTTCATTCTGGCCACGGGCACAGTATGGGATGGCTCACGTGCGGGTTCTTCACAACTCTTGAAACGCTTGGACTCTTCAGCTTTTGACTTTCTGTTGTCTAGGCGCGGGTGCACCTAGTGTCACCGCGGGTGCGGTGACACCGGTGCTTGGGCTTCCACTGGTCCGCTGGCAAGGGCACAAGGGCGTTGACATGGTCTTTTGGTGCAGTCACCGGGGGTGCGGCACAGTGTCGTCGCGGGTGCGGTAACAAAGTTCTTCTAGACTCATAAGTCGCCGCGGGCACGACACAGTGTCGCCGCGGGCGCGGTTCTTCAGCTGGGACTTCGTCTTGGACTTCTCTTTGATTTCCTTCTTATTCCAATTATTGTTAAATCCTTGGATTTTTTTTCATTGCTAAATTCTTCAGCTGGATTTACACAGTTGACAACAAAATACAACCAATTGACTCTAAAAACATGCTTAAACTACCTAAATAAGATAGTGATTCCATCACCTATCAAATTTCCCCATGCTTAGACTCTTACTCGTCCCGAGTAAACTAAAAATCTATCTAATGTGAAACAAAAAGCCTTAGGAAGCATGATGAAAATAGAAAGACAATGAAACAAAGCATGCAAAAGAGCAAAAATCAAAAATCTATGAAAGTGATGTGAAAAGAGAAAAACTACCATCTTTATTTCTCCAAGAGTGGCCTATCCGGATTCCTCCTTATATCTCCTCTTCTTATGTCTCCAACGTTAAAATGATGAACCTATCATTTGGATTTTTCACTCATTTTGCCAAGGCGTCCTTCTAGGTTTTCACCTTGCCACTCTTCTTTTATTCAATGATAATCTCACTAATTCTCACATCACTCAAGTCCACTTTTGTACCAACCTAGCGTTGGTCGGACTACCTGCTTTTTACCTAAGCTTCCCTTTTGGGTTTTCGACTTATCATAGGATTTTTTTTTTCTTTTTTCATTTTTTGTCTTTTTCTTTTTTTCAACTATACAAACAAACTTCTCAAACAAACAAATAGCCATGATGAATAATGAAAAATACAAGATAAAAATCCCTCCCCCATGCTTGAAGACCACTTTGCCCTCAAAGTGTGAAAATGAAGGAAAAAACTAGAAAGGGAGGAGGATAAAGAACAAGATCGCTGATGAGATGGTCCAGTGGACAATCAGGGTACTATGGTGGGTACGGGAAGTGGAAGAAGAAGAAATGTTCCTGTCTTTGGTGGAGATCAGATGGTGGCATGGTGGATAAGTGGAGGTGAGTGTGGAGGCTAGGGTTTGAGTGGAGAAGGATGGTGAATGTAAGTGGTGAGGGAAAGAGGGGATGATGGTCGGAGATTTGAGAGAAGGTGATTTTCTTACCTACCTGTCGTCAGAACCGCCGCGGTCGCGGCTCTTCTTTGCCGCGGGTGCAGACACTTATGAGCTAGCTGTGATCGTAACCCTTCATACCCACGGGGGCGGATAGATAACAGATAGACTTCTATTTCTACTTCATCGGGTTTTCTCCCGAGCAGCGCCTCTGTTTTACGTCATTGGCTCGACGTAAGACCTTGATCATGCTTGTATGACTCCTACGGGATCGATTCGTTGATGTGGAGGTCGTATCCA
Source organism: Fagopyrum homotropicum (assembly GCA_033239125.1). Taxonomy (NCBI): domain Eukaryota; kingdom Viridiplantae; phylum Streptophyta; class Magnoliopsida; order Caryophyllales; family Polygonaceae; genus Fagopyrum; species Fagopyrum homotropicum. The sequence goes on along the minus strand of BSWB01000005.1, from coordinate 23,873,281 downwards.
TTTGATTTCATTCATGATCCAACCACTTGTTTTTTCACTCTCTTCTAATGCATCTTCAACCTTCTTCCTTTGAAGTGTTTATGGTACAACCTCATCCTCCTGCAAGATAAAATAACATGCTCTTGTCTTTAAATTAGAACATTGGGTCCAATGGCCAATTCATTATGTCATCCACTTGAGTTAGAGCATCTTGCAATTCCACTTTCAAAGCAAATTCTTCTTGTTTTGCAATTTCAACACCAAAGTCCAAATTATCAAAATCAAAAGCATCAAACATAGGCTGCACAAGCGGCTCGAGAGTATTAATGGAACACAAAGACGGAGCGTCGATGGGGTGTTTCATGGAATTTAACATATCAAACTCAATTAACTCATCGTTGAACTCGATAGTAAGTTTTCCACTAACATAATCGATTTTTGTTTTAGCCTTTATTAGAAATGGTCTTCCTAACATGATGGTATGCATTCTATATTCTATATCAATGACAAAGAAATCAATAGGGAATATTAATTTGTCAATTTTGATTAGAACATCTTCAATTAAACATTTAGGATGGATGTTAGAACCATCAGCTAATTGCACAATTGTACGTGTTTCATGCAAAGGGCCTAGACCAAGTGATTTGTAAATGGAATATGGTAAGACATTAATAGAAGCACCTAAGTCTAGCATTGCTTTGTCAAAGCGAGTATCGCCTATGACACAAGGAGCGCTTACCATACTAGGATCACTCCATTTCTTCGGCATTTGTGTTTGAAAAACAGCAGGCACGTGCTCACTCTCATTCACCTTTTGTCTCCCTTTCATCTTCTACTTCCTCTTGATGGCACGCAACTCCTTCAAGAAACAAGCATACTTAGGCACACTTTTCACGGGTTTAAGGAGGGGAATGTTTACCTCGCATTTTGAAAAAGTCTCAAATAGTTTCTTATCATCAATGAATCTTCTCTCTTTGAGTGCCTCAGGGAAGGGAATAGGAGCTTTCTCTGAATAGAGTGATGGAAAACTTGGACGGACATAAGAATCTTCAATTAAGACACCTTCTATTGGTCCAGTTGCGGCTGCGGGCATTTGCAGCCGGGGGGACGTCTCAAGTTCTTCTACAGCGGGGGCGGCTCCATCTGGGTGCGGGTGTGGGCTCAAAGGAAATGATGCCGTGGGCAGGGCTGCGGGCACGGTTGGACTGTCATAAGCCAGTTTTTTCGTCTCAATTTCTTGAATTTTGATCACTAGCTTCCCACTCCTAAGAGAGTCAATGCACAAAAACTCTCCTTTGGATTTACCACTATTTGCGAAGGCAAATTTCTCGTGGTTTGAGCTTCGTTCCCTCGTGATTGCTTCCACCATTTGTCAAACTTGGTTCTCCAAGTTCTTGATTCTCGTCTATGTGCTTTTGACATGAGTGGCCAAATGCTTGGTTAAAGTTTGTATCATTTCTTCAGTTGAGTCAGACTTACTCTGCCGAGGTTGCTGTTGTGAGTTTGGTTGATCCCTACACCTAAAGTTGGGATGATCAGGCCATCCTGAATTGTAATTTTGGGGATATGGATCATTTCTTGGATGTTGTTGTTATTGTCCATACCCCATAGCATTTCCCTCATTTGTGGAGTCTTCTTGAACTTGAGGGCACATGGCCATGGGGCGGAATGGATCCGCACATACTCCACATGCTTTCAGTTGTTGTGGAGTTCCCACTAGTGTTAGTCTCTTCACCATCTCCTTCAATTCAAAAATTTCCTTAGAGATTTCTGGACGGTTGGCATTTATAGCATGGACTCCTCTTTTGGTAGAAGTTCTACCAAAATTCCTTTTACCTTCCGCCATTTCCTAAATTTTTTCCATTATTACCTCCACAAGCAGCATCTACAATTCTTCGTTCATTGTCTAAAAGCCCGTTATACAAGTACAACACAAGATTTTGAGTGGAATGTCCATGGAAGGGACAACTTGACCTTATCTTAGAAAACATTTCAAGTTACTCGTAAAGAGTTTCATCGGCTTCTTGCTCTATGTTGCTAATGGCTTTCTTCAAGCAATTGGCCTTCTTCGTCGGGAAGTACTTCTCCAATAAGGCTTTGTGTAGGTTATCCCAAGTGTCGATGCTCCTGGATGAAAGGCGGTAATACCAATCATCCATCGCATCTTTGAGGATGAAGTCAAAAGCCCTCATCTTGATTTGCTCTTCGGTCGCGTTTTTCGGCTCCATCGTCATACAAACGGTGTGGAATTTCCCCAAGTGCTTGATCAGGTCCTCCCCACTTAATCCATGGAATGATGTAAATAAGTGGATCAAGCCCGGCTTAAGTTCAAAGTTGACTCCTTCTCTAATTACCGGAATGGTCACTACAAGAGGATGTTGAGTCAAATCCGGTTGTGTGAGTTGTAGAGCGTTTGAATTTACATTGCTTTTGGTGCATTCCGACGGTCTCTCCTTGTCTATTGACAAAATCTTTTGAATTCTAGATCAATAGGAGCAAAAGAGATATTAGTAGCACGAGTTTGAACAATGGTTCAAACCAATAATTGAAAATAAAACCAAGTACTTAAAAACTCTAATCTCCCTACAAAGGCCCAAATTTGAGAAGGATATTTTTCAATGGTTGATTATATCTTATCAAAGTTATTTACGAACTCAACTAGTAAAACTAATATAGTGATTAAGAAGGGGTCGAATCCAAGAGAGATAGAGAGTAAATAAAGCACAAATGTAATTAAGCTATCAATTAAATGTAACAAGGGGGTGGATTTGATGATTGTTAAAGTAACAAGACAAAAGTATGCAAATGAGTAAAGATTGATGATATCAAGGTAGAGAAAACACTACACTTGGTTTGTTATCCACTTTCACACAAATTGGTCAGTTCTTTTTAAAAGGCTTCAAGTATTTATCCTCATCCCGATCATACGTACATATTAAGTCAACTAGCCTTAATATAACTTAACAAGACACTCAATCCGTAAACCTACAAGATCAAATATAATGTTAGCATTCAAACAAGGATAAAGAGGTATATAAAAGACAAACAACCCGTTAATCTTATTATATAGTTATATTCCTTCCACAAAGACACTTGCAACCCACTTATGCCTATTATGTTTGCTACTGGATTAGTGACCCAAACCCGGAACCAACAAACCTTAACACTTTGTATAAAACTAAGCAACTTAGATGGTCAAGTTAAGTAGAAAGCAGCATACATCCAACGTTAGAAGTAAAGAATATAACACAAATATACTTGAATATAAACTTCAATTAAAAAAGAACTTACAACCAGCTTTGTATGAAAGCTTCAATTCAACCAAATGTAGCAAGGAGACTTTAGCACTCCATTACAAAACTATGAAAACATATACTAAAAGAGAGGTTTTGGATGTGAAAGAGATGATTCTAACATCATTCTAGCATCTCTATTTATACTACTTAGGATACTAAATTGCAATAAATAGGCAGTCTAAACCGTCACCTTAAATGTCATAAAGTGAGAGTCTAAACAGGCAAACTTATTACGATTATTGCACAGTCGCGGACGCGAGCCGGGGGTGCGGTATAGTACAAACAGCAGAAAACACTTCATCTTCATTCTGGCTGCGGGCACGGCATGGAAGGACCGCGGGTGCGGGTTCTTCACAACTCTTGAAACACTTGGACTCTTCAGCTTCTGACTTTCTGTTGTCTAGGCGTGGGTGGGCCTAGTGTCACCGCGGGTGCGGTGACACAGGTGCTTCGGCTTCCTCTAGTCCGCTGGCAAGGGCGCAGGGGCACTGGCATGGTCTTCATGTGAAGTCACCACGGGCGCGGCACAGTGTTGTCGTGGGCGCGGTTCTTCAACAAGGACTTCGTCTTGGGCTTCTCTTTGTTATCCTTCTTCTTCCAATTATTTTTAAATCCTTGGACTTCTTCATTGCTCCCCTCTTCAACTGGACTTACACAGTTGTCAATAAAATACAACCAATTGACTCTAAAAACATGCTTACACTACCTAAATATGATAGTGATTTCATCACCTATCAGTTGAAAAAATGACCAACAACATGAAGAAGATGGCAAGGAATGGTGTCAAAACCTCAGATGAGGAGTTATTGCTCGTGTCTACGATGGAACTTGTGTCCATCCCTGAGATAGTTGAGGACCCAGTGGAATTCACTACGTTCATTAAGTGCAATGTGCATACCGTAAGTAGCATGAGTAGTTGTCTTTGCTTTAGGGTAATATGTACAAGACATGATAATATTCAAAGGTGAGAAGTTCATAAAGTAATCATTTAAAGGATTTGCAAAATAGAAGCAACAAAACATCAAGTAACATTGAGTAGCAAATATAAGGTCAATGCCACAATGTAAAATAGTATCCTAAAAACTACACAACTACACTAACATCAATGGAGCTGCAAATCTCAATTTCATCCACAAATCAACAGGTAGACACTAGTCATTCATGTTATTTGAAGTCACCAAATCTCACATCTCATGTCAATAACAAACCAAACCTAAACCAGATACACAAACGGATTTCACCTAGATCATACAGTCATACTAGTGAATCAGAAACCAATTGAAAAAGCCCCCAACATAAAACATCCTAATCAGCAACTAGTAAATAGTGTAAAGATAACCCCCAACCAAAATTTACCTTGAAGGGAACTTGCATCCATGATACCTAAAAAAAATAAAAAAAACCAAAGCAAGCAAAAGTGAGCGAGAAGAAGCAATGTAGTTCGACTTTAACAAAAAAGAGAGCAAATTGGGGATCATGGAGCATATTGGGATCAAGTGATGTGAGAGCAATGACACTGTTGAAGTTGCAAGCATCATTTATTATCCCTTCTTGATGCAATACTTATTGAAAACATAAGAAGACATACCCCATAAATCATTCAGGTCATAGCAAGAGCCACTTGGCTTAATCGGGCCGCAATCCATAGCTAACATATTGCTCAACTTGTGCTACCCATTGACCTTCAGTGTCCACTAGTTATTCACTGCACGCACTACAACTTTGATCGAGAAGAGAAGAGTCGTGGAGAAGAAGAAGCAAAGGACAAGGGAGGATATGAGGGGGAGGAGGAAGGTTCAGTTTGGTTTACACACAAACGAGTCGAAGAGAAGAGTCGGTGAGAAGAGAGAAAAGAACGATCGATCATTCTGGCTCGTTTCACACACAAAGAGAAGAGTTGGGGAGACAGGGATAAGAGACTAAAGAAAAGCACGATTGAAGATGAATGGGTATGTAGGGAATACAAACAATCTATTCTTAAGAATCTCAAAGAAGTTTGGGTGGCCAATATTGTTTTTACGGGATTCTTTAGCCAATAGAATCTTGTAAAAGAATACAATACCAAAGCTCCAACTCATACCAAACAACGCTATTTTTGTCATCCCCAAGAATCTCGTCAAAAAGAATCTAAATGATTATCCTGAAATACAATACCAAGTAAGCCCTTAAATTCATATTAACATATATGTACACTCGAATAAATATGTATACTCCACATGGCTAGGGGGTCAGAGCCGTACTACGCACGATTTTTATTTCTAAAAATAAAATTTTTGTAAAGAAACTACTTTGTAGTTTATTTAACACTAGTGTAATACCCGCACCTTGTGCGGGTTTGCGTTTTAAATTTAATTTTATAATACATATTATAATATGTTAAATATAAGGTTCAAATACAACAATAAATATTAAAATGTGTAATAGTATTCATGCACTCAGTTTAATTATCAGATTTGTAAGTAGTATAGTTATATATATATATATATATATATATATATATATTCTCTATTGTATTCATTTTTAGGTATGTTATTATCATTGTCGCACATAATTTTACATCAATTAAAAAAAAGATTTTATCTTTTATTAATAAAAAAGGTTTTATCTTTTATTAATAAAAAAGTTTTTATCTTTTATTAATAAATTTAACGTCAATAGTTTATTGAAAATGTGGGTTAAAAAAAAGATTTTGTAATATCGCAAAATAATTTACTTTTGATTGACAAATATTTTTTCTCTAAGTAGTTTTTTGAAAAATAACAATATTTCACATCAATTATAAGAATATTCTAGGAAAAATTTTAGATTAAAATAAATTAGTAATTAATTAGAATTCAAAATTGAGCGTGAACTTTTCTAGTATTCCTGTTTATTTAGATATTCATTTGAATGAGATTTCAAAACAAACGTAAATTTAAATTAAATCGATAGCCTATGGTAAATTGTTTACAATAGTATATGTTTAAAGTAAAAAGTAAGAACATTTTATTCCAATTGTTATTTACAACAAATAACTATTGGGTCGATCATCGTAATTCGTAAAGGTGTTTGTTAAATTGTGATCGAGTGTGTATTTTAGAGCAATTACGCACAAGCCAAGTCAGTACCTAATAAAAGTTGATTAGTACAACAATCACAATATCAAAGCAACCGGTGTTGAGGAAAAAGTTTGGTTAGCTTTTAACAAATTTATGTATTGGTCAAACTTTTATTTAGACGGAATTTAGTAATTTATCAAATACGGAGCTTTGCATGTCAAAGCACATAAAATCTTAAACCGTCTAACAACATCAATGCGAGCATATCAATCCGAAGGTGGCGAAGGGAAGAGTTTATCATGCATTACATACCATGAATTGACCATTGGGATGTGATAGAGAGAACATCATTCACACTTGATAATCATTCACACTTGATAGGATGGTAGAGCCGGCTAACAAAGAGTAAGGAAGCCTTGAAGCTTATAGCATCAATCATCAGGAAAAATGGATAACAAATGCAGATAGCATAACCTAGAAGAAAGACAACTATATCACTGCGTTCGTATCCGATCTGCAATAGAAGTAATTGAGGTGAGGATCATAAAAACCAAGGTTGTCCCACCACATATTCAACAGTTTGTTTCTGAAGATGAACCACACCCAAAAAAAATCTCATGGGAGTTGCGTAGCCTAAATTTGATTTTTGGTTGATCAAATAAGCTGACCTTGATCGTCGTTTAGTCCTGCATTTCAACACCATAATTTGTTAATTTCAATACACAAAGATAACTATAGATATCTAATACAAAATAAACTAATTAGGGCTATCAAAAAGTGAAAAAAGTTGAGAGATGGATGTGGAAGTCTTGTATGAATATATATATATATATATATATATATATATATATATATATATATATATTGAGTGGAAAACCATTAGGGTTATCAAAAACTTGTTACAAAATTTTAAAGTTTAAAATTAAAAAAAAGATAATATCCAAATTTGTTGAGATTTTTTGTTTTAAGATTACTCGATTTTAAGATCCGGCAATCGTAGTTAATATCCGGAAATTTATAGATAAACTCGATAGTATATAAAATCAAGAAACTTGTAGTTAAAAAATAATTAAAAAGTAACTTTACATTTTGACTTTTAAAAATAGTTGTTTAAATAATTTTTGGAAGCATGCTCCTCTTTTCAACGAAATGTTTTTAGATTTACCATTTAAAATTATATATTTAATCTACATTGATTGGTTACATAAGTTAGAAGATAAGTTGTTAATCTAAAAAACAACGATTGTAAAGTAATCTGATTGTGAAACAAATTCTTCAGCTAACAGCCTAACAATAATATCAATGGTTAAAAAGAGAAATATGTAACTTTTTTTTTAAATACTTTTTCAAAAGTTTTGATATTATCTCACACAATTATCTCTGATTTATAATTTAAAAAGAGATAATTTCTTAAAAATGAACATTACAAAAAAAACTATACAGTTGATAATTAAAAATGGTAAAAGCTAAAAAAAAAAGTTGAGATTTAGCCTTTTCTATTTAAATGGAGATATCACAAACAGAATTCCGTAACAAAAAAAAATTGCAGCAAAAACTTAATTTAAATTGCTGAAAAATATTGCTGATTAAAGTAAAAAAGTTTTGCTGAGGTTAATTTCTGAGAGGACACGTGGCAAAATTTGCTTCTCCCTTAATATATATAAGATTTGTAAGCATTAATAGAATGATTTTTTTAAGTAATTGGTGTTTTTTATTTTCAAATCATTATCTTTTATTTGTTGAATAACTTATGTAGCTCTCAAATGAAAAATATACACATATGTTATTTCAAATAATTATTTTTATGGGTGAGTTGGCTAAATAGACACTTTTTTCCAAATGTAGTATTAAGTAGGCACTTTTTGTATCTTTTAGACAAACTAGGCCCCTCTTATTTATTAATAAAAATTAATGGAAAAGGTTAATTGGTAATTTTAATTTAATTGAGTCCAAGCCCAATCGATTTAATAAAGCTCAAGTTCAGTTCAGGCCCAATAGGCCCACACAAGTTACATAAGCACATGCTCAAACCAAAATACAAATACTAGTATGTATAAACATTGTGTAATTGAAATTGTGTATTAATATTGTGTAATTGGAATTGTGTATTAATATTTTGCAATTGGAATTGTGTAAGTGAAATTGTGTATTAACATTGTGTAACTGAAAATTGTGTATTAATACTATGTATCGACTAGACAATACACAAGTTCAATTAGTCCAATTGATATAAGGGTGGGAGGTCCTGACGTCAAGAGTTTGACACTCACTAACTACAATATTTGTATTTTCGCTTGGTCGTGGGCTTATGTAACTCAAATTACTAATTAACCCTTTCAATTATTAGGCAAAAAATAGAGGGGCATAGTTAGTATATTGGAAACAAAAAGTGTCTTACTACCTAAATTTTCTCTATTTTTATTTATCGAAATTGTGTTGTATATTTATTTTTATAAATAATACAAGTAAACAAAACCATAAATATATTTTTCAAAAATGTAGAAAAAAATCCACTAAATTGAAACTTTTGAAATATACAAAAATCTCAAAAAAAAAAAAAAAAGTCTCTCAAATCATACAATTATCGCTTCAAAGTTAAAAATGTAGTGTAAAAAAATGTATTTTTTTAATTAACAATGATGTCGATTGGTTTAAAAAGGGCGAAGACTTTGTCATAGTTAGGTTTGAAATTGCCAAAAATGATGATTGTTATTAAGACACATCCATATAATCTCAAGGTGCAAAATTGTAAAGTTTTGACATTAAAACCCTACTCCTGATGCTTTGTCAAACTCAACTCTCTCTCACTCTAAATAATTATTACTTTCATGTCGCCTAGGCTTCACAATTACCACACAATATCGTAATAAGAATGTCGTGATTCACATTTTACGATCAAAGCAGAATAAATTTTTTTTTTTTGCGCAAGACTATCCACGTCTCACTCCGTTTATAATCCTATTTATACACTCTATTTGTATACTAAATAATGTATACCCTCCGTCTATATATATTTCTTACATCCCATGTTCCGTCTATAATATAATTGTACTCATTTTACTCCACGTTTTCAATTTTTTAAAAGAAAAATTAAGAAAAAGAGAGAGAAAAATTTGATTGGTTAATTTGTAAAAGAGGTGGGCCTGATTTCTTTTACACTCTGTCACAATTAGATCCAAATTTAAATAGAATGAATTTTAGTTTAACTCTTTTAACATAAGAATATTTTGCTAAATTTTGGAAAAAAGTGTAAAATTTAACAGTTTAACTCTTTTCAAATTATAGACCTTTATAGTTTAAGTTCCATATTTTGCTAAATTTTTGTCAAAAACTAATTAAAATGTAATATGCTTCTATTTTCAATAAAATAAGGAAAAAAATACAAACTATTTGTACGTAACCCAAAAATAATATAAACTATATAAGTTCGTATACAAAGTATATTCTAATAATCCAGTTATGGTATGAACTATTTTTGAGTCAAAATTTCAAAGGGAAAACTATTTTGGCATAAAAATGTAATAAATATAAAATTTAGGGTAAAATGTAAGATTGAGTAAAATCCCGTTCAAAAAATTAAAGCAGATCAGTTGTCCATTTCAAAGTGATTGAATGATAGGTGGTCCTTTGTACAAAAATCATCAATTAAACTCAAGTGAACATTAATCACCCAAATGTTGTAAAACAAACCATAACGTGTTTTCTTCTCTCATCGGTGTGCTCTGCTTTTAGATCTCCTTCGTCGATGCTTTTTGTTACTTCTTTTGACTGTCTATTTGTAATACATATGTTATTTTATTGTCTTTCGATATATTATATATGTCATATGTATATGTATAGTATATTGAATTCATTTCCCTTTATAAAATGAATAAAATTAAATAAATGGATGAATTTTTTCAATAACCCGTTTGAGTATTAAATTTGAGAATTTAACCCTGATTTTTATTATTTGGAAGAAAAAAAAATTAAAGTATTTTGCAAAAAAGAAAAATGATATTTATTAAAAAAATATTTTAAAATAGTTTTAGTTTTTTTTTCTTTTGACAATATAACCGATGACAATATGTCATAACACAATGAAAGGCAATATAGTTGGTGACAACATAGTTGTTGACAACACAATTGCTAAAAATTGGTGACAATACAATTGATAACTATACTATTGATATCTTTTTTACAGTTAATGACAATACAATTGACGACATCACACTAGTTGACGATAATAGACTCAATAATTGTACGGCCATTGATTGTAATATCCAGTTTAATTTGGATTAAATCGAGATGTTAAAGATGATTTTATTGGAGATTTTAAGGTATAGTAATACCTAGTTAATTCGACGTTGATACTAAATTTAAAAATACCATTAAAAATACGAACTTAGAGATACGTTTCTGATGCACCATTCCTCTCTTTATCACATAAAACCTAAATCGAGCCTCGCCGGAGAGACCACTATTGAGCACCGCCAAGTCTTAGCAGCCCAGACCTGCGCCGCTATCCTAGTTGCCCCCTTGCCGGCCTCCAACAAATCCAGCGCCGAGCCGCCGCCGCCTTTAACAACGAATCATCGCCAGAAAAGACGAAGGTGTCAAGACTTCCATCTACCTTCGCCAACATCGCTGGAATCCAGACCTCGCCGCCCTCGACTTCGCCACTTCCGCCTGCATCGCGAGCCGCCACCAGGACCAAAAAGCCGGCCTCCGCCGAAATCGACCGGCCACCGTCTCTAACTTGTCGCCATCTTCGTTGTCGACATCCGCCAGTGTCTTGTCGCCGGAGACGCTACCGTGCGCCTCGCCTGCACGAGCTCCACCGGAATCGGGGCGCCGCCCCCTAATCGGGTAACTCCTTGTTTTGGGTAAATTACAAAATTGTAATTACGTTTATAACCCAAACTTTCAAATTGGCAACACTACCCCTAACTTAGTTGAGAGAAAAGGGGAAGTAGACTAATTATGCATTAATGTAGATTAACTAGTCACTTTTGTAAAAATGTAGATAAAGTAGGCCCCTAGTAATTTTATGATAAAGATTAATTCCCAAATAAATTGATACCCTGCTGGAATAAAAAATGTTGATGTGGCAGTTTTTTAAATAAATATATGCTTATTTAATATGGTTCCCTACAAATCAGGATATTGTTAGGAAAGCAAATATACCTTCCTTGTAAACGTGATACTAGAATCACGAAATTCCCCATTTCTGAAGCCATAACCACCATTTCTACAGAGTTATTCGTTTACTGTCATAAACATTTTCTCTATTTTTTTTGCGATTACTGCCGATTTATTTCGTTTTGATGATCTGTTTCTTCAATCGTTACGGTTTTGTGATCATCAACATTCGGATTATCAATCTGTAGATTCAATCGTTTGTTTTGGGCGATTTTTGGGATGAATGTAGATCAAATCGTTTTGAGAGATTTTAATTCGCACATTTCCTCTGCGTAATTTATGTATATTGTTAATATTATGTATTTCATATATTTATATGTCGGTGATTTTTTATGTGCTGAGTGTTGGTAATGATGAAGGGGACGAACATAATTTTATGTTTGTATGTGTACATAAGTTTGTATATGTTTAAGTTTAAACCACTGTCGTTGAGAAGGTATTGTGATATGACTGCGTATTTTATGTATCTACAAATATTATGTAGTTGTTAAATTTATGTGGTGTTGATTTTTATGTGCTGAGTGTCAGTAACGATGAAGGTGACGAACATAATCTTATGTGTGTATGTGTACATAAGTTCGGTTTATGTATCTGCTTAAAATTATGTAGTTGTTAAACTTATGTGTCGTTGATATTTATGTGCTGAGTGTCGGTAATGATGAAGGTGACGAACAGAAATGGCTAATTTCAAAATTATGTACATAATCTTTTATGTACATAAGTTCGGTTTATGTATCTGCTTAAAATTATGTACATAATCTTTCATCACTGTTAATTCGAATACATAAATTTTACAGAAATGGCTAATTTAAAAATTAAGTTCCATAACACCCTAAAACATATCGGTTCTTCTTTGTGTGGTCGGATTCCAAAACCTAATCGAATATACATCACAAAATCATGCTTCATAACACCATGCAAGGCCGAGTAAATGAAAGGTCATGTAGTTATATATCAACAATGGCGGTTTTTAGTATGGATTTTAGGAAAAACGTTCATCAACTGTTTTCGGTTTGAACCAAAACCGAAGCCATTAAAATGGTATTTTGTTGAGAGAATTTGGAATACTTACAAGGATTGATTGTTGTTACACAGAGAATAGATCAGACAAGAGGTTGAAGACGGTCGAAGATCACGATTTGAAGATGGAGGTTGCAAATGGAGAATCTGACGATACAATGGAGGTTCCGAATGACGCTTAATTTTTGGGATGAAATGTTTAGTAAAGAAGACGAACCGCCGAAACCGTATCTTTATCAATCATGTTGTTGCCCTTTTTTTGATTTTATTATCTTTAACTTTTAGGCAGTTATTATGCTACATTACTAATTTGCCCTTAAATAGCTACCTTATTACCCATGATTTATAATTTCATTTAGCTTTATTTTTTGGAAGAAAAATAGAGGGGCCTATTTTGTATCATGGATACAAAAAGGGCCCTTCTACACCAATTTTCTCAACTTAGTTTATGTTGGCCTAAATTATTACATTTAGGGTTGTAGCTAGTAATTGTGGTTAGTGTGAGTAGAAGAGTTTTGTTGTACTATGTTTGAAAAGATTGAGATGGTGATATATAGAGATCTGATTGAGACTGCCGTAGTTAGAATTGCGATTGAGATTATGACAAACATAGTTGTGATTGAGATTGTGTCATACCGAGCTATGACTGATTTTGTGAGTTGTGTTGATAATAGGGTAATTTGTTATATTACGCACCAACGGTAACGCCTAGAGAGTAATTGGTTATGTTACGCACTGAAAATTACACCTCATGATGCCGGATTGTGATAGATGACTTTATGATATATTGGGCTAGGCTAATTGATTATGTTACACATTGACAATTAAGCATAGAGAGTAATTGGTTATGTTACGCACTAACAATTACACCACAAGAGACCCCACTGTGACAAACGGATTATATGATATATTGGTCTAGGCTAATTGGTTATGGTACGCACTAACAGTTAAGCCTAGAGGGTAATTGATAATGTTACGCACTGACAATTATACCTCAAGAGACCAAATGGTGACCGGTTGTTATGGATGAGAGGTGTTGTATAATATAGACATAAAGGAATGACGGTGAGGATTAACGAGATATGTTGAGTGTTATATATGAGCAAAGATAGGTATACTCAAGGATGATGAGAGTTGTTGATCGATATGGCTAGGATTAAGATTGGCGTGACCTTACCTTATTTTTATTTGTTGTTATGAATTTTAGCTACTATATAATTATATCGTTTACGTTCTTGCTTAGCTTGCTTCTTCATTTTCTTGATGCATTCTACTAGTTTGTTTCTGTAACACCCCAAATCTCAGACTCGGGGTGCTACGGGGTAGGACTTCACAATGGGTCCCGACCCTAGCTCGACAACAATATTACTAGATCTTACAATAAGGATCATCTAAAGAAAATAAATCAATGTAGCCTGGTTATGAAAGGAACAAAGGATCAAAATATAATCTGACATCTTAGAAGTTTTCAACTTCAAAATTAACAAGGATCATCTAAAGAAAATAAACCAATCTAGCCTTATAAGTGTAAAATGACCATTTTATCCCTAGGTCCGGAAAAACCTAAAAAGTCTAAAACAACTCAGAAACTTCCACTACAACTTCAAAGATATAAGGACTCACTCTAACAAGAAAGATCTATCAAGTTTGAAAGATTCCCAACTTTCAAACTTGAAACCAAAACTCAGTAGGGTCATACTTTGACCTAACTTAAAATGCTCTTACAAAATCCTAAAAATTTCGAGAAAAAATATTTACACATACTATGATATGTCCACTCTAAACTATGGCAATAAAACTTCAAAAGACTTAAACCAAAAATCTACACAAAAATCTAAAATTGACCTCAAGGTATAAAATTTTTCATACTTAGCCAAAATCACATAATTCTTACAAAATTACACTACAACCCTAGTTCAGGACTTTATAACTCTAAATCCGACAGTTGGATGATTCTCACATTTTAATACATCAAACTACACATATCCACCTATAACATATCAAAAATTCAACGGTGGATGATCATTCTAAAGCATCGAAAACTATCCCCAATGTTAGTAGTTCCTAACATCAATTCTAGAAATTTAGCAAAATGTGCAATAGGTCGCCACTTCGATTCTTATTGTCAACAAGATTCTGAAACCATACTACACCTACACGCCTACTCTTTTAAAATTCATGGTGTCCATTACATCATACATATGGGTTTAATCTAATTTTAAAGCTTAGACTCCATTTATGGATGTTAGCTAATGATTCCTCTATTGTTGTTTTAGGACCTTGTTCATGTATTTGACTCGCCTTAGAGACTATCTTCCGGGAGATTATATACAACCAAACTCATGCGTGCCTTAGGAATTTGGGAAGGTTGTTGTGTCTTGGTCTCGATTTTGCCCTCTTCTTTCTTCTTTCCTTTCCTTGCGCTAGCTGTGATGTGGAACAATGTTAAGCGTAATGAGTAAAAATTTATTGGGTTGAAAGATTCAAAACTGTGACCTAAGAGGTTGAGAAAATGGGGTTCTTAGTTCTTATCTCTCACCGGCGTCAAATTCAGCACCGGTAGCTTCAACATTGATGGCAAGGTCGTCAAAGCTCTAATTTGGTACAACGTTGACAAAAATAGTATAACTTCCCTTTTTCTTCATCATTCAATACCTCTCTTTTTATTTATGTCATCTACTCCCAACTCCATCTTTGTCGTTACCACTGACGATGGGACTCTCATGGTTGAAGGAGCTAATTTTTTAATTTTTTTTAATAACGTTGTGGCCGAAGAGGAACCAACGCTCAACCTTTTGGTCATGCGATAGAGACTCAAGCGCGTTAAAGTCGGGGTCCTATCCTCTAAAATACCAAAAAATTGAAATAATTTACAACATATCAAAATAAGAAAGCCGAGAACTCCAAGTTATATGTTCTCCTATTGAATTCATGTTGCAACAGATTCTATTGAATTCATGCTGAAAACTGTCCAAAAATTGGGGTTTTAATTAGGGGTTTGTGTTCTTGAATAGTTGAAGCTTGAACTTCTATTCTTCTATTTGGATAGGGTTAGTATTTGTTGAACAAGCTGTTTGGATAGGGTTAGTGTATGTTTGATAAGATGCTATAGTTTTAGTTGAAGCTTGAACTTCTATTCTTACGTTGCATGTTGAACAAGTTGGTTTCTAGATCAATTGAAATGGTTAACTGGCTTAAGAAAAAAAAACCTTTCTCATGAGTTCGTTTCATTCCTAAAAGAATTGGATTTTATTTTCCTTCTATTTTGAAATTCTTTCTTGTTCATATCAAGGAGATGTCTGAGCCTCAAATCTTGTGTAAATGACGGACTTGTAAAATTATATATTAAAACTATTTAATTGAAATTGTGTATTAATATCGTGTATCAACAAGAGAATACAAGTTCAATTAGCTCACCTTTGTATAAGGACGGGAAGAAGGGTACATATTTTATATTAATTATGTACCCTTATTTGAAATAAAAGTATAGTTAATTTTATTTATTTTTGAATTAGTTTTAAATTTAAATTTTTATGTTTTTATTTTAATTCCAAAATAAAAAAATTACTTTTATTTTAGTTCATAAAATAAAATTTAGCTTTAAGTTTACCATTTTAGATTTTTTTGAATTACAAAAATAAAATATAATTCAATAATTTAATTAGTAAATGATGTGGTCATAATTAGTTTTAAATTTTTTTCTAAATTTTATTATTTTATAATTAATTTTTTAATAAAATATATAAAGAAAAGGATATAAAGAGAAAATAAATTAAATTATAAGGGTACCATGAAGAAATTTAAAAATCTATGGACATAAAAAAAAAAAAAAAAAGTCCAAACTCTACGGGCCTATTCTTGTTAGGCATGCACAAACTATATTTATGGCTTTCTAAGTTAACGGTTGTGATTCCAACCGGAATCATCTAATTTGAGTTTTTTTTTTACTAAAACGGGTAAGGGATTAGGAATGATCAACATCTAGTAGTTGGCCAGCCTATAGCATCCTTTCGGATGCTAACATCAAGCTGAGTTGGGACCCTCGCGCTAGCCATCGTCTTGTCCTGCTCCTGAGAAACCACATCATGGCCAAGAGTTGCTAACTTGTCAGCCGCACTATTAATCTCTATGAAAATGTGGTTGACTTGAACCTGATTAAAACCTGAGAGTAAGATAGAAATATTTGTAATGGTAATGTCTAGTTCCCATGGTGGCATCCAAATTTTTTTCACGGAATTAATAATTGTAAGGTTATCTCCTTCAATATCAATTTTTCTTAGGCCTAGTTGTCCTGCTTTAATTAAGCCCATTTTTAGCGCGTATGCTTCAGTTTGGAGGATAGAAATATCCCCACACCTTCCGTAGTCCAGTGCAATAACTGAGGCATTATGATTTTTTAATATGTATCCAAAGGTACTTTGACCATCGTTTCGTTTAGATCCATCAAAATTGAGTTTAATAACTCCTGGAAGTGGTGCGGACCATTTAATGTTCCTCGTTTTCCTTTTATTAGCTTTAGTTGTTACTTTTTTTCCTTCGATTTATCCCAGTCCGATAGTTGTGACTCAATAGTGTGTGAGATGTTCCTAATTTTTTCGTTGTTAAAGATAATCTTGTTCCTCATGAACCAAACGTTCCACCAAGTGACAAGAAGAGTGGTGATAGAGGATTCTGCAAGCTTAGTCCTAACAGAGGAGATCACATCCCTTAGCTTCATATTGGTCATGTCTATACTTTGTAAAAATCTTCTTATTTCTTTGTTAGCTATGTTGTCCATGGTATACGGGCAGTTGAAAAAAAGATGCTTTGCACTCTCGTATGAATGTTGGCACAGAACGCAGGACATAGGTGTGGGTACCTTTTGTTTTTCAAGGTTTTCCTTGGTAGGAAGGCCGCCCAATGCTAGTTTCCAAGTAAAGTTTTGGACCTTGGGCATAGTGTCTATGCACCATATCCATTAGATGTCTTGTTGTCCTGTACTAGTATTGTGTTTATCATACATGAAGGAGAGATCATCTTTTGTACGGAACCACCCATCCTTACTAGGGGCCCAGTATAGTCTATCTTTGATATCACTCGTTGGTAGCGGTTGGGTTAGTATGTTGTTGATAATGTTTTGGCTGTTCAAACATTTTTTTCAGATTTTCTATCCTCGCGTTATCCCACTTTTTGTTCGTAATAAGGGTGCTTACTGTGTCCTCAATGTTGGTTATTAATTCCTTATTTGAAACTAGTTGTTCTAGCGGACGCATCAATCCAACGGTCCTTCCAAATCCTAATAGTTTCCTCGTCTCCGACATTCCATCTAATTCCTTGTTCAAACTCTAGCCGTAAACTTATCAGTCTCTTCCATTGCCAGGACGTGTTATTACCCAGTTTATACTTCCATAGCTCGTTCCCTTTCATGTATTTTTCCTCAATAATTTTTACCCAAATGTTGTCTGGTTCTACCATAATTTTCCATAGAAGTTTCATTTGCAGCGCTTTGTTCATATCTTCAACTTTTCTTATCCCAACCCCCCATTTATTCTTTGGTTTGCAGATCTTGTCCCATCTTATGAGCGGATGGTAGTTTGGTCCTTTGTTCCAGAAAAATTGTCTATTGATTTGGTCTAATTCTTTGTGTATCGATGATGGGAGCATGAAACTCTGCATTATATAGTTTGGTTTTGCATTTAGGTTGGCTTTGATAAGTACTGTTCGACCTTCTTGAGATATGGAGGATGCTTTCCATTTGGTTAGCTGTTTTCTAGAGCTCTCAATGATGTCTTGAAATGTCGTTTTATTTACCCGCCCATTGATGATTGGGCAGCCCAAGTATTTTTCCAAACAGTTGCTCGGCAGAATACCTGTATTTTGTTGTATCATTCTTTTTGTTTGGTTATCTAGATTTCCGGATGTTTGGAAGGCCGATTTATGGTAATTTACTTTTTGTCCAGAGACTTGACAATATTTTGTTAGGATATCCAGAACTTTATTGCAAGCTTGGTTAGTTCCTTTTGCAAAGATATGATATCATCTGCAAATGCTAAGAATGGATGGTGGTTCCCGCTCTAGTGATTGGGAAGCCAATGTTTTTCTTATCCTCAATACTGGCTTTTTGTATATTTCTAGCCAATACTTCAGCAACAAGATTGAAGATTAGCGGGGGTAATGGGTCACCCTGTCTAAGCCCTCTGGTTGGGTGTATGATTTTAGTCGGTTTGTCATTGATTAAAATGGAGTAGGAGGCTGTCGAAATGCATTCTTTAATCCATCCAATAAATGTTCCTACAAATCTCAGTTTCTTGAGAATGGCCAGAACGCATGGCCATTCCACCCTATCATATGCTTTTTTCATGTCAAGTTTGATGGCTACATAACCTTCCTTGCCTTTCTTTGATTTAAAGCCGTGAAAAATTTCATGAGCAATCAGGATGATATTATGGATGGATCTGTTTTGGGTGAACGCCCCCTGGTATGGGTGAATTAGCTTAGGGAGGATTTTCTTAAGTCTGTTTGTTAGAATCTTTGCGATGACTTTATAGATCGTTGAGCATAGACCGATAGGTCCGTAGTGTGATGTTAGTGATGGGTTGTCTGTTTTTGGGATAAGGGCAATGAATGTGTGGTTAATTTGCTTGAGAATTTTCCCATTTCTATAGAAACTCTTAACCGCTCGGGTGACATCCGGGCCCACAATGTGCCAATATTTTTGGAAGAAACCAACTGGCAAGCCATCTGGGCCCGGGGATTTCTCACATCCAATCTCAAAGGTTGCCGTTTTAATGTCATCATTTGTAAAGGGTCCCGTCAACACACTATTTTCTCTTTCAGTAATTTCATTTTGCAGAACTTCAAGTTGTTTGTGGAGCTCGACTAAGTTTACATTCGAGGCTTTGAATTTGGTTTCACAATCCAAGATAAATTCTTTCTCAATTTCTTCATCTGAGGTTAGTACCATCCCATTATTTGTGCTGATAGCCGCTATATTTTTGTGATTTCTTCTTCCCGTTGCTCGGCGGTGGTGGAATTTCGTGTTTTTGTCGCCCAAACGAAGGTGACTTGATTTTGCTCGTTGTGTCCAATACTTGTGTTGGTAGTTAATGAGGCATTCTCTTTTTTTATTTAGTCTATTTAACTTGACTTCCGTTTGCAACGAATAATTTGTGATGATCATATTTTGTAGCTTTTCAATGGCAGATTCCACTTCACCCACTTGCCTGTTGATGTTCCCAAAATTTACTTTGCTCCATGCTTTCAATTTGACTTTTAGCAGACTGATTTTTTTTGACAAGGTTATACATATCGGTCCCCTGGTATTGTGGTATCCAGGTTTGTTTAATTAGATTCTCGCAATCTTTCCTTTGTGTCCACATCATTTCAAACTAAAAGGTTTGTTCCTAGTTGACTGTTCTGGATTTTGGAGATTTATCGAAATACGACAGTAATTAGATGTAGTGAAGGCGTGGTTCCATGTAAAAATGTTCGGGTATGCTTGTATAACTTCTTGTTGAGTCATCACCCTATCAAGCTTCTCAAAGGTGTTATCAATACCCGCTTTGCGTTTTCTCTAGGTGAATTTGTTTCCATTAGTAGTCAGGTCTACAAGATTACACTGTTGAGTGAACTCATAGAGTCTCTTGGTTCTACTAGTGGTGGCCTCTATACCTCCCTTTTTGTCAGATAATTGAAGCAAGTCATTAAAGTCACCTATGACAATGGAAGGCAGATTTCTTGCGTGGATATGGTTTTTTAGTTGGGTCCAGAAAGTTTCTTTTTGGTTCTCATGTGGAGGGGCATAGATGAAAGTAATGTGAATACTACTATTACTCATTAGATTCTTATGCAAAATCGTTACATACCTTTTTTCTATTGTGATTAACTCAACCTGCTCATTTAGCATTTGACAACTTTTCCAAATGAGGCATAGTCCTCCCGAAAGGCCATCTGCGGGGACAAAGTAAATGTTATCAAAACCCGCCCCTTTCCAGCATTTATCATCAGGTTCAATACTAGTTTTCAATTCTGCTAGCATGATCATTTGAATTTTGTCATTTTTGCACGTAATGTTAAGATCCGTCCAGAAGTTTTTCTTTTTAATGCCTCTGCAATTCCAGAAAGCCACTTTCATTATAAAGATTTTGAATTTTTGGGTGGAGAGCCCGTGGTTAACTCTGGAGTTTGTCTTTTCTTTTGAATCCTTTGATTAGATGAGTTCAATTTTTGAAGGTTTTCGAAGTTAGCGTTTATTTTGGAGGGGTAAATCCTTGACCAGATGGTGGCGAGGAACAACTACAGTCTTGAGAAGATTTATTAGTTTCTTTTATTTCATACTTAAAAGTCGTGACCCTGCAACATAAAAGTTCAAGTATAATCATCAGTTCGATCTTTGGGCTTTCCAGAAGTTCCGGTATCGGTCTATCGAAAGGTAAGGTGATAAATCCCTTATTACTTCGTTTGATTCTGCGGTTACTACAGTGGGGATTTGATCCCTTTTTATCAATGTTATCAATAAGTAGAACGAGTCTATCGGATTGCATTACTAGTAAGGTTGGGGCTTCTTTGTTTTGTTGCCTTTGAGCCTGAATTTTTCGTCTCAGTATGCTCGTATTACGCCATTTACCAAAAAACCATTCAGCAGGAGAAGAAAAATCACACAAGACTAAGACAGGAAATTGTAAACTGGAAGACAAAGTTTGATCTTCGGGGATAAGAACAATTGCAGGACAAACACAACAGTAAGCAGACTTTGTTACAGCAATTACACAATTCATCATAGGTTTTCCAAATTTAGTGCGCAATCTGAGGTACTTAAAAAGGCATGTATCGGCATTCACATAGTTTCCATGACCTTTCCTAAGTTTCTTATGCAAGTTCGTCGACTTCATGTTTGTCAAGTCATGGTCTATAAGGTTGTGCTCCCCCCAGTATCCGGAGTTGGGGCCGATTTTGAGAGTATGGGCATCGAGTCATAGGGTTCCAGCTGTGACAGTTGGTTGGAGAGGTCTTGCACAACAATAAGGAAAAGCAACAGCAACAAGCAAACCAGAAGAGAACAAGCTAGGAGAAGTAGAACAACATTCTAATAGATAATAGACACATCACACATATATATTCAATAGTGCCAGAAAAGACAACAGTGAATGGTCTTTCCTTAGGGGGCATACAAGCAGTTTCAGCAGAAAGAAGTCTCCCGAAGGAAATTCTAAGGCTTGAAAGCCTATGCAGACACACAAAAATTTTATTCGTAGTAGGTGGGGCCAATTTCATAAAGAGAGGCTCACATATCCTTAACAAAAGATAGTATTTATTTATCATTCTAATATCATTTGGGGAAATCAGATTCTGACTTTTTTAACCCCCTTTAGAGTCGAGGTGGTTGTGTCATTAGTGCCTCCTTTCACTTTCCTTTTGATTGAAGTTGACTTAGACCCCTTTGTTTTAACTTCCAACTCCTCCAGTTGCCTATGCATTGTATTGTTAGTGTGGAAGGAGTGGAAAGAGCCTTCAGAGATCATTATTTCATCATCAATAGGGGCCGGTATTTTGTGCAGTAGATTAGCCAAGGCCACTCCATTTTCACTTGAGCTCAGTGTCATTCCAATTCCCTGATCATTAATCATATTCATTGCAAACAGCTCATCCTCAGGCAGGGGAATGCCAATTTCTTGCTCCAGGAAGGTGGGTTGCACTAGGACATTACCAAAGATCTCATTATTATTATCCTTAGGGGGTTGCCCCTCAGCTGTTTCCTCATTGGGGCTCGGGCTGACCTTAGGCTCCTTGTTCTCACAAGGGCCCAAGGAGCTGCTTTTCGAGCTTTGGGAAGAGATGTCATTGAAGGCAACTATGATACCAGTGTTCCCCGAGAGATAAGGCTTAACTCCACTGACAAACACTGGAGTCATTTTTTTCTTCTTGTGGTTCATCACTGGTGTCCAGTCAGCATCTTTCTCCTCTTCCTTGCCCTTCTTGCTTGTACTAGTTTCCCATTTTTTCCCATTTCTGAAAGAGTAGTTAGTTTTCTTAGCACTTATCATTCTCATGGGGCATTGATCGAACCCATGATCCTTCTTAGCACAAAATCCGCAACCTTTGTAGAAGTCCTCAAACCAGATTTTGAACATTTTGGTATTTCCCTCATCATCTGGAATGGGAACTTCCTTCTCTTTCTGGTAACTCATCTCAATATCATAGTTAATGCAAATGCGGGCATAGTTCACACCCATACCCTTCTCAGAGAAGGGGTCAAGGCGGATGAATTTACCAACTTTGTTCACCTCAATGATAGTTCTAATAGTTGATGTATTCAGGAGGAATCATAGAGATCCTTACCCACACATCAACAGCTGATATGTTTACAGTAAACACATTGAAATTGGGCTTCCAATGGCGGAGAATGAGAATATGACCAAAGATGTGGAAAGGTCTCTTCTCCCAAATCATGGTTTTATCATAAGGATTAGAGAAGTTAATTTCGAACCAGTGGTTAAGCTTAGGGATAAACTGAACTTCACCCTTAATGTTTCTCCATTCAGACAGTAGTTTAGTTCGCACCTTATTAAACTCAATTGGGTTGCCGAAAATTCTTCCCATTAGAGAGGACTCCCTGATTTTAGTGAAGTCAGATTTCACCTTGGATAGGATCTGCAGATATTCATCAAGATTGACCTCTTCATCAAGAATCTCCTTCCCCTTCTTTGATTTGTTCTTCACTGGATTTTGCTCTTCTTTGCTTTCCACTAGGCTGGGTTCAGTTGGGATGTTTTCCTTAGCTTCAGTTTGACTTCCATCCTTGACAGTTGTGTGCTTCTCTCGATTCTCATTGGAAGGGATTTTAGGGATCTCACACAATTTCTCTTTAAAAGATTTGTTCCTTTCACTCATGCTTAGCTTAGATATAATCTTAGCAATGTATATGTGTTTGATTTGTATTTTTGGTGTGGGATGGAAGTTCATTTTATAGGAGTGTTTGTTCAGTCTCATGCCTGGACTATCAACCCAGACAACAAGGGACTTGTTCAGATAATTGAAGGGATACCCTTCTAACAGGGCTTTTGTCACGCTAAGAACGTGTGCACGCAATAAGCTTTAAATTTATAATCGTTATATTTCTCCTAACTCCTAGCGAACCCGCAGTATACGGGACGTTTGTAGTAGGGATAGTATTCCGAGGTCGAACACAAAGACTAAGGTGAGATTGATTCGATTAATGATTAAGTTAGTGAAGATCTAGGTTAAGAAAAGAGAAAGAAATAAAGAAATGAAAATCTCAATGTTTTTTGGTAGGTTTTTAGGTGATCAATCAAGGATCACAAATCGTTCGAAATAAGCAATCAACTAAGCTAACAATTCAACACAAACAAACAAGCTAAAACGAGATGCGAGATCAAAAGAGAAAAGCGGATTCTAGGGGTTGGAAATTCCGGTTATGGCATAGGACTCAAACTATCTAATCATTCCTTGGATTAACTATGATATGTTGGGAGTGAATGTTTCTAGATTGGGATCAATCACCGGGTAGGTCTCATGGTCCACTAGTCCGTTCCTAAGGTCTCATCACCGGGTAAGTCTCAAAGAGCCTAAGGGATGGAATTCTACACAAACCGGATTGTCACCTAGGGATCTAACCTATCCTCACCGGGTAAGTCTCGAAAGGGTTAGTCCTAAACAACTATCCTAGTACACTTAGTCCAATGGCGGCTTATGAGGCTCACCACTACCTAGGGTTTGTCATCTTTGAAATCTAAGAGTAAGAATTACCGGGTAGGTCTCTTCTAACACTTAGTAGCTAACACTAGGCCACCCTAGGATAGATTTAACTCAACAAACACTAGGATTTCAACATTCTAACAATCTAGTACTTAGATCCATCGAACCAGGGAAACCACGGGTTGTTCTACCACTTCCACGGCCGTGGAAGGGCAAGAACTAACCGTGGACTATAGCAGTGACTTAGTTCAAGCAAACAAGTCATCCAAGGGCAAATCTAAGTTCATCCTATCATAGTCTTAGCCATAACCATCCTTTCCTTACCCTAGAATCGCATCTATTTAGCCTACAACATTCATCATAACAATCGAAATCATCAAACATAAAATCATGGCTTCCATTTGCAAGGTAATGAAGAGAAAGAGATGAATAAGTGAAACAAGTAGAACAAAGCTGAAAATGAGATTATAAAGACTCACAATCCTTCAAAGAGGTT
Organism: Fagopyrum homotropicum; assembly: GCA_033239125.1. Classification (NCBI taxonomy): domain Eukaryota; kingdom Viridiplantae; phylum Streptophyta; class Magnoliopsida; order Caryophyllales; family Polygonaceae; genus Fagopyrum; species Fagopyrum homotropicum. The sequence continues at coordinate 23,848,577 of BSWB01000005.1, read as the reverse complement.
TAATCGATTCTTACAACCTTAGAAAATCGATTCCGAAAATCTTCACTACAAAAACTTATCAAAGACTAGCTATGGTGTGTTCTCCTCCTCTTCTCCAATGGAACTCTTCTCCTTCTTCAATGGTAGCTCTCCTACTTCTTCAATGGTAGCTCTCCTACTTGAGAGAATCTTTTTGTTTTGAGTGTCTTTTGATTCCCAATTTGATTGGATGATAGGGGATGCCTTCTCTCGGCCTTGCAGGACCACTTTTATACTACCACCATGCTAGAGAAGGCCATGAGATCGTGGCACAACTGTCACAACCGTCTGACAAATTCCACGGGCACTTTCCACGGCCGTGGTCTTGCAAGTGACCGTGGTTTGGTGCTTCAGCTTCGCCTTGGATCATTAAGCCATGATTTGGTGCATGGCTTGTGTTGACAAGGTTCCATGAGTCCTCCTTAGCCTCTAGCTTGCATCCTAATGAGTCCGAGGGTGTGTCATCTTGATGAACGACCCTCAAACGTATCGATTAAGCTCCTAAATCTCCCAAAATACCTACAAAGCAATGCACAAGTCCGTGTAGACGTCTATCTCGACAAAATACGTGAATTGAGTGTAAACGTCGTGAACTAGTGCTAAACCATGCGTGAAAAACGGGAAAAACTATCTAAATAATTACCTAAACCTAAGTCATAAATCGTGTTATCAAAAATACCTCATACTTAAGGTTTGCTCGTCCCCGAGCAAATTCTCAATTATAGACTAGAGATGACATGATTCATGCATGCAGAAAAATGGCAAAATCTTTTTGGGTTTGTGCTTCTAATATTGGATCACCTTCATAGTCATGTTTCATGGCAATGGACAAGCAATTATGTATCAAATAAATGAAGGCATGGAAAGACGATTGTACTTAACTCGAAAGCATGCATAAAATGTAAAAATGAGGAAGTCAAGATGATCAAGAGCATATCCAATCTAGATTACTAAGTCTTACAAGCATGCAAATAGGTCATAAGGTCTTGTGAAATAAAAGGCCAAGAATCGTTGTGATTAGGTGGGGATTTTTCTAGGCTATGTGATGCTAATCCGGGAACGGAACTAACTCCACAATCTTGTCCTTGATCAACTTCCCACAAGTGTATATTTTCTCCATTTCTTTCTTTCTTTTCTTTTTTTTTTCATTTATTTTTGAGACAATGACATTGGTGTACAAAAGCCGAAACCTTGGTGATTAGCCGTCCTCGGGCTTTTTCTATTTTTCGAGGTGCATCCACACCGGGCACACATACCAAAGCTCGTTAGGACTATTGATTTATTTGACTTTGGCAAGGCACAAACACCCGATTATGTGAATGGTGCCGAGTTACTTGTCATTTAAACCAACGTCCCCAAACCTATATTTTTGTCTACACTTTCACAACAAATTCAGCATTTTATTCATGACATTCTTTCATCAACATCTTCACCCCACACTTGCTTTTCACACACATCAACACACTAACATGCTCCTATTCCCGGATGGGTCAAAAGAGGTCAAATTTATATCAATTGAGGTGCTCAAAGATCATGATCAAGATGAGAAGTAGAGAAAGATGAATTGCCTCATTCATTCCTAGATGATGTGCAAGAACTAGCATGTAATTTCGACCTTCCATACTCAATCCAATCAAGGCAAACATCATGATAACAAATCATTCATGAGATTCAATGTAAGTACTTCAAGTCCACATATGCATTCATCAATTTAACCCATAAGGCCATCCATAGCCAATCCACATGACAAGATTCATCATTAGGGTCATATCCAAGCCTCGAAAACACAAAAATTTTTAAATTTTCTGATTTTTTGGATTTTTTCGAGATGAGTATTTACAATGCAAGACATGTGATAATATTAAACTATCCTAGATGCTAATTATGCAAACCCCACCCCATACTTAGAAGCACATTGTCCCCAATGTGTAAATGAAGTAAAGAAGAGTGAAAGAAGGTTCTCACAATGTAAAAATGGTTTGCTATGGTATTTGGGATTTCTCAAGTGGATTGATGGGTGATGATCCTATCAATAATGGTAGAGAGCTCTAAGGGTCCGTTTGGGAACCACAAGCTTATTATAGTTGAAACTGAAGCTGAAGATGATTGTAGCTGAAGCTGAAGCTGAAGCTGAAATAAGTAGCTGAAATAAGTAGCTGATTTATTTTGATAAGCTTGTTGAGGGTTTGGAAAGTACGAGCTTATCCAAGCTGATAAAAACGTAAAATTTCCAATAAGGGCTTCATTAATAGTGTAATTGATATATCTTTTTATATATATTTAGTAGATAACATTATTAGTACTAATAGATAATTTAAAAATTATATAGTTAAATTTATTTTTATTAAACAAATCGAATTTTTAAATTATAAATTTTAGGATGAAAAATAATTACTAGTGAAATCGATATGTATTTTCGGTAAATATCTAATTGAGATTATTTCCAAAACATTATTAGTACTTATAAATAATTATAAATAATATTATAATGTCTAGTTAAGTTTCAGTTTTGTTAAACAAAATTCGAAAATTTAAATTTATAAAATTTTAAGCTGGAAAATAATTAATAATGTAATTCATATGTCTTTTTGGTAAATATTTAATAGGTATTATTACCAAAAAACATTATTAGTACTAATAGATAATTTAAAATTATATTGTTACATTTTATTTTTATTAAATAAAATTTGAATTTTTAATTATAAAATTTTAAGCTAAAAAATAATTAATAGTGTAATTGATATGTCTTTTTGATAAATATTTAATAGAGATTATTTCCAAATAAATATTGTTAGTACTAATAGAATTAAAAATTATATTATAATATCTATTGTCTAGTTAATTTTTTTTTGTTAAAAAAAATTCGAATTTTTAAATTTATAATATTTTAAACTGAAAAATAATTAATAATGAAATTTATATGTCTTTTTAGTAATTATTTAATAAAGATTATTTCAAAAAGACATTATTAATACTAATAGATAATTAAAAATTACATTATAATTAAAAAAGACATTAGTAAAGATCTAATATGTAGTTATACTTTAGTTTTATTAAACAAATTAAATTCGAATTTTTAAATTTATAAATTTTAAACTAATGAATAATAAATAATATTTAGTTTTATGGATTTATTAATTAAATACTTATATATTATATTATAATATGTAATGTGATAAATAATAATAAAAGGGTATTTTTAGAATTAAAGTTTTCATAAGCTCCTTAAGCTCCTATAAGCTTGTCATGAGAAGCTTATAAAAATCATCATTTCATAAGCTTTCATAAGCTTCATCAGCTTTCATAAGCTGGACACACAAACACTTATTAAATTTGTACAGTAAAAGCATAAGCTCCTATAAGCTTCAATAAGCTCCTATAAGCTTGCTCCCAAACAGGGCCTAAGTGTTCATCAAGGCGTCGGGACCCGCGCTAGGCACCGCTAGCCGTCCAAGTTCCGCGTCCGCTCTACCCATAATTGATGAGGGACTCATCATCATCATTCACATGTCATGCAAGGCTTCCATGCTACCAAGATTCTAGCACACACACAAAGCACAAAAACACACAAAAACAGAAAAATCAAAAACAAAAACAAAAACGAAAAGGGAAAAACGTTACCAATGGGTTGCCTCCCATCAAACGCTTCTTTAAGGTCATTAGCTTAACCAAACTCGGGGGTGTCTACTCAAGGTGAAGTGGGGCAATCATGTCCACCGGAGCTCCCGGGATATACTTCTTCAACCGGTGCCCATTCACCTTAAAATTTCCACAATGCTCCCCTCCTATCTCAATAGCTCCATGGGGAAAGATCTTTTTTACCACATATGGACCGGTCCACCTTGACTTTAGCTTTCCGGGGAAGAGCCGCAGCCTTGAGTTGAAAAGAAGGACAAGGTCGCCTTCACTCAACTCCTTCGGGATGAGGCGTTTATCATGCCACCGTTTGGTCCTCTCCTTGTAGATCCGGGCATTTTCGTAAGCATCCAACCGGATCTCCTCAAGAGCATTCATATCAAGCAACCTCTTCTCTCCGGCCTCTTTGAGGTCAAAATTTAGCCACTTAATGGCCCAATAAGCTCTATGCTCCATCTCTACCGGAAGGTGGCAAGACTTGCCATAGACTAACTTGTAAGGAGTGGTGCCAATTGGTGTCTTGAAGGCGGTTCTATATGCCCACAAGGCATCATCGAGCTTCATAGCCCAATCTTTTCTTGTCCTAGATACCGTCTTCTCAAGAATTCCCTTGATCTCCCGGTTGGAAATCTCCACTTGGCCACTAGTTTTGGGATGGTAAGGCGTTGCCACCTTGTGAGTCACCCCATACTTAGCCAAAAGTGCTCCAAAGTTCCTATTGGTGAAGTGCTTCCCTCCATCACTTATGATCACCCTTGGTGTTCCAAACCTAGGGAAGATCACTCGGTTGAATAACCGCACCACCACCTTGGCATCATTTGTGGGAGAGGCGATTGCCTCCACCCATCTTGAAACATAATCCACCGCCAATAGGATGTAGAGGTTGCCACATGAAGAAGGGAATGGTCCCATGAAGTCCACACCCCACACATCAAATATCTCCACCTCTTGTATGTTGTTCAAGGGCATCTCATTCCTCCTTGAGATGTTGCCCGTCCTTTGGCAAGCATCACAAGCTACCACAAAGCTTTGCACATCCTTGAACAAACTTGGCCAAAAGAAGCCCGATTGCAACACCTTCGCACATGTCTTGTGGGAGCTAGCATGTCCCCCACATGGCAAGGAATGACAATGGCGGATCACACTCTCCACCTCATCCTCCGGTATGCATCTTCTAAACACTCCATCCGGACCTCTCTTGAACAAAAGAGGCTCACTCCAATAGTAGTGCCTCACATCTTTGAAGAACTTCTTCCTTTGGGCATATGACAATCCGGGAGGCACTTCCTCACACACAAGATAGTTCACAATGTCGGCATACCATGGCTCACTTCCTCTAGGCACTTGGAATAAGCACTCCTCCATCATTTGCAATTGCTCATCCCGGAATGAGTCATCAATCGGGATGTCATCTCTTTCAAGCTCTAACGGTGGAAGCCTACTAAGGTGATCCGCCACAGAATTCTCGGACCCCTTCTTGTCCCGGATTTCCAAATCAAATTCTTGAAGAAGAAGGATCCACCGAATCAACCTAGGCTTGGCATCCTTCTTGGTAAGGAGATAACGAATCACAGCATGATCCGTATTAACAATGACCTTCGCTCCAACAAGATATGAGCGGAACTTCTCAAATGCATACACAACCGCTAGCAATTCCTTCTCGGTGGTAGCATAATTGAGTTGGGCATCATCTAGCGTCTTGCTAGCATAATAAATGGCATGTGTGCGCTCATCTTTCCTTTGCCCCAAAACAGCCCCAATGGCTACATCACTTGCATAACACATGATCTCAAACGGTAAACTCCAATCCGGAGGTTGCATGATAGGTGCGGAGATCAAAGCGTTCTTCAACCTAAAAAAAGCCTCAAGGCAATCCTTGGAGAAAACAAACTCAACATCTTTCATTAGTAGGTTAGTAAGAGGCTTAGAAATTTTAGAGAAGTCTTTAATAAACCTCCGGTAAAAACCGGCATGCCCTAAGAAACTCCTTACCCCTTTCACCGAGGTAGGTGGTGGCAACTTCTCTATCGTTTCAATCTTGGCCCTATCAACCTCAATGCCACGGTTGGACACCAAGTGTCCTAACACAATACCTTCACTTACCATGAAGTGGCATTTTTCCCAATTTAAGACAAGATTTGTCTCCTCACATCTTTTCAATACTAATGACAAGTTAGCCAAGCAATTATCAAAGGAAGAACCATAGACAGAAAAATCATCCATAAACACTTCCATGATGTTTTCAATGTATTCCGAAAAGATAGCCATCATACACCTTTGGAAGGTGGCGGGTGCATTACACAACCCAAATGGCATTCTCCTATAAGCAAAAGTTCCCCATGGACATGTATATGTGGTTTTCTCTTGGTCATCAGGGTGGATAGGGATTTGGAAGAATCCACTATAGCCATCTAAGTAACAAAAGTGAGAGTGTTGAGCTAACCTTTCTAGCATTTGGTCAATGAAAGGAAGAGGGAAGTGATCTTTCCTAGAGGCCATGTTCAACTTCCTATAGTCAATACACATCCTCCATCCCGTAACCGTCCTAGTTGGGATTAGTTCATTGTTCTCATTAGTCACTACGGTCATCCCACCCTTCTTAGGAACTACATGAACGGGACTAACCCACTTACTATCCGAGATAGGGTAGATGATTCCCGCATCTAGGAACTTAATGATCTCTTTCTTGACTACCTCTTTCATTATAGGATTCAATCTTCTTTGATGTTCAATAGAGGGTTTATGGTTATCTTCCATCAATATCTTATGCATGCACAAAGAGGGCTTAATGCCAACTAAATCATCAATAGTATAACCAATGGCTTTCCTATGCAATCTTAGCTCATGCAACAACTTAGTAAGTTCATCTTCATTCAAGCATGCATTCACAATCACCGGATATGTAGAATCATCACCAAGAAAAGCATACTTCAAATGAGAGGGGAGGGTTTGAGTTCAAGTTTAGGAGGACCTTTATCGAGCGGAGACAATCCAAATAACGTTGGTTGAGATGAATCCAAAGCAAATGAAGGCTTTCCAAGGCTCCTTGAAGCTTGATCATCAACAAGGGCTGCTTCTGGGGAAACCACGGTTGGTTCCACGGACCTTGGCACATCCACGGCCGTGGAAGTTGCCAAGCTTGCTCGTTGGAGCTTTCCAGAGAGTTCTACGGCCGTGGAACACACTCCACGCCCGTGGTTCCTCAAATTTAGCTCAAATTTAGCTCTTGTCTCCTTTTCTAGTGCTTCCAAGGCCTTGATTTCTTCATTGCAAGCCTCCTCAATACCTTCCTTCATCAAGCTTAAGGTAAGAACCTTCTCTAAGGGGTCCTTGATCAAGATCAAGCTCACAACTTCTCTAGACTCCTCTTGCTCGACTATGTTGAACACATCCTCATCAAGGTTGGCCCTTTCATCATTGTGGACAGCTTGAACTTGATATTCTCTTCTCCAGTGTTGAAGGAGAGAATCCCATTTTTGCAATCCAATAGGCATCCGGAAGTGGCTAGGAAAGGCCTTCCTAAGATAATGGGAACCGGATAGTCCGCCGGAATGTCTAAGACAACAAAATCAATCGGCACATAGAACTTTCCTAGTTGCACCGGAATGTCTTCTAAGATCCCAACCGGGTGAGTAATAGAGCGGTCCGCCATGTAAAGGGTCATCTTGACCGGTTTAGGCTCTCCTAGCCCAACCTTGTTGCAAAGTGCAAGCGGTATGATGCTCACACTTGCCCCAAGATCACAAGGGGCTTCATACTTCACTTCTCCCACTTCGTTTGGCACACAAAAGGATCCCAGATCCCTTAGTTTAGGAGGCATTTCCTCCTTCATCGTTTGAATCAACTCCGAGGATCTCTTAGTCATCCTTACTTCCCCATACTCCTCCAACTTCCTTTTGTTGGAGAGTATTTCTTTCAAGAACTTGCCATACGCCGGCATACCTAAGATAGCATCCATGAACGGAATGTTAATATGCAATTTAGACATAAGTTCAAGGAATTTACCAAAGTGCTTGTCCAAGCGAGCTCTTGCTCGTGATTGTGGGAACGGTAGTGGTGGTTTGTATGGAGGCGGTGCCACATAAGTTGGCTCAACATCCTTGCTCTTGCCTCCATCTTCTTGCAATATATCTTCCTCTACCACTATTTGCTTTCCCTTAGCATTCTCCTTGGGCAAAGGATCCTTCATACTCAACCCACTCCTCGTTGTAATGGCCAACACTTGGCCTCTTGGGTTGTCTTCGGTTCTTCCGGAAAGCTTTCCTGGATCTCTATGAGCTTCACCCGCCTTTTGGAACACTTCTGCTTCCAACACCTTTTGAGCTTTAGAAATAGAAGTCACCGTGCTCTCAAGACCACTCAACCTTCCAAGCAATTGCTCAAACATCATCTCGGTTCTATCCTTTGGAGGTTGAGTGAATCCGGGTGGAGGTTCTTGTGAAGCCTTTGGTAGTGGGGCTGCGCTTGTAGAAGCGGGAGGGTTCAAGGCTCCATCCGGGTTAGAATAGGAAAACTCGGGATGGTTGTGGTTAGGCCGGTAATTGTTGAATTGCCGGTTGTTGTTGAAGTTCCTTGGGCCTTGATAGTTGTTGTAGTTGCCCCTTCCCATGTAGTTCACATCTTCCTCTTTGGAAGACAAATTAGCTTGCACTTGCACTTGAGGGGTTGCTTGATTCTTCAAAGTTGTAGCACACAACTCCCTCAAAGACTTTAGCTCGTTGTTGATGGCGTCAAGCTTGAAGTTGCTCATGGTGACTTCACTCACCTCATATGCTCCCGCCTTTCTCCCATCACTCTTCCTATGGGAGTATTTCTCAATCACTAAAGCTTGTTTCTCTACAAACTCCCAAGCTTCATCCACATGCTTTTCCATGAAAGTCCCACCGGAAAGAGATTGGAGTTTGAATTGGCTATCTTCATCAAATCCTTTGAAGTAGATCTCCAATAGCTCAATTTTCGGTATACTATGGTGTGGACAATCTAGGAGAAGATCCTTGAATCTCTCCCAAGACTTGAACAAGCTCTCTCTATCCTTCATCACGAAGGCATTGATTTTCCCTCTTAACTCGGTAGTCTTGGAAGGTGGGAAGAACTTAGTCAAAAACTCGGTTGTCATCTCCTCCCAAGTACCAACTCGCCCTTGTGGAATAGATTGATACCAAGCTAAGGCTTTGTCCTTAAGAGAGAAGGAAAAGGCCCTAAGCTTATGGTTGTTGCTGTCCAATCTAGGCGGTCTAAGAGTCTCCATCAAGATCTCATAATTCATCAAGTGTTGATGAGGAGACTCTCCTTCCATTCCTCCAAATTGATTATGCCGGATTATTTGTAGAACTTGAGGGTGGAGTTCGTAATCATGGGCTGCGGGATCTCCTAAGTTCACACCCGGACGGTGTGCTCTTTGTGCCGGATCCATACATTGCCCTAACGTTTGTGGCTCTTCAATAGCAATGGGCACAACCCGAATGTTAACCGCCGCCGGCTGCGGTTGTGGTGGAGGTGGAGGAGGTTGTTGACGGTTAAGCTCTCTTTGCACAAGAGCTTGCCTAATCTCCTCAATCTCCCTCCTAGTTGCCTCTTGCCTCTCATTAGCAAGTCTCCTTTCATTCTCCAAAGCTTCATCCCTTATCCTAATTTGCTCTAAGGCCTCATCCAACTCAGCTTGGAGATCTCTTCCGGCCATCTCTTTTCCCTTTTTAATGCTCTTGGATCTAGATCTAAGGGTTTTCTCCGGTTCGGGATCAAGTGGAGCTAAATCCTTGCCACGAGATCTTCGCATACACCTAAAGAGTGAGAGATGCCCTGAAAAGCAAAGACACACACCAAAAAGAGATCAAAAGCAACAAGAAAGACCTACACTATAAACAATCACAAAAAGACTCAATCTAGACTAGTCCCCAGCAACGGCGCCAAAAACTTGTCACGCTAAGAACGTGTGCACGCAATAAGCTTTAAATTTATACTCGTTATATTTCTCCTAACTCCTAGCAAACCCGCAGTGTACGGGACGTTTGTAGTAGGGATAGTATTCCGAGGTCGAACACAAAGACTAAGGTGAGATTGATTCGATTAATGATTAAGTTAGTGAAGATCTAGGTTAAGAAAAGAGAAAGAAATAAAGAAATGAAAATCTCAATGTTTTTTGGTGGGTTTTTAGGTGATCAATCAAGGATCACAAATCGTTCGAAATAAGCAATCAACTAAGCTAACAATTCAACACAAACAAACAAGCTAAAACGAGATGCGAGATTAAAAGAGAAAAGCGGATTCTAGGGGTTGGAAATTCCGGTTATGGCATAGGATTCAAGTTATCTAATCATTCCTTGGATTAACTATGATATGTTGGGAGTGAGTGTTTCTAGATTGGGATCAATCACCGGGTAGGTCTCATGGTCCACTAGTCCGTTCCTAAGGTCTCATCACCGGGTAAGTCTCAAAGAGCCTAAGGGATGGAATTCTACACAAACCGGATTGTCACCTAGGAATCTAACCTATCCTCACCGGGTAAGTCTCGAAAGGGTTAGTCCTAAACAACTATCCTAACACACTTAGTCCAATGGCAGCTTATGAGGCTCACCACTACCTAGGGTTTGTCATCTTTGAAATCTAAGAGTAAGAATCACCGGGTAGGTCTCTTCTAACACTTAGTAGCTAACACTAGGTCACCCTAGGATAGATTTAACTCAACAAACACTAGGATTTCAACATTCTAACAATCTAGTACTTAGATCCATCGAACCAGGGAAACCACGGGTTGTTCTACCACTTCCACGGCCGTGGAAGGGCAAGAACTAACCGTGGACTATAGCAGTGACTTCGTTCAAGCAAACAAGTCATCCAAGGGCAAATCTAAGTTCATCCTATCATAGTCTTAGCCATAACCATCCTTTCCTTACCCTAAAATCGTATCTATTTAGCCTACAACATTCATCATAACAATCGAAATCATCAAACATAAAATCATGGCTTCCATTTGCAAGGTAATGAAGAGAAAGAGATGAATTAGTGAAACAAGTAGAACAAAGCTGAAAATGAGATTAGAAAGACTCACAATCCTTCAAAGAGGTTTAATCGATTCTTACAACCTTAGAAAATCGATTCCGAAAATCTTCACTACAAAAACTTATCAAAGACTAGCTATGGTGTGTTCTCCTCCTCTTCTCCAATGGAACTCTTCTCTTTCTTCAATGGTAGCTCTCCTACTTCTTCAATGGTAGCTCTCCTACTTGAGAGAATCTTTTGTTTTGAGTGTCTTTTGATTCCCAATTTGATTGGATGATAGGGGATGCCTTCTCTCAGCCTTGCAGGACCACTTTTATACTACCACCATGCTAGAGAAGGCCAAGAGATCGTGGCACAGCTGTCACAACCGTCTGACAAATTCCACGGGCACTTTCCACAGCCGTGGTCTTGCCAGTGACCGTGGTTTGGTGCTTCAGCTTCGCCTTGGATCATTAAGCCATGATTTGGTGCATGGCTTGTGTTGACAAGGTTCCATGAGTCCTCCTTAGCCTCTAGCTTGCATCCTAATGAGTCCGAGGGTGTGTCATCTTGATGAACGACACTCAAACGTATCGATTAAGCTCCTAAATCTCCCAAAATTACCTACAAAGCAATGCACAAGTCCGTGTAGACGTCTATCTCGACAAAATATGTGAATTGAGTGCAAACGTCGTGAACTAGTGCTAAACCATGCGTGAAAAATGGGAAAAACTATCTAAATGATTACCTAAACCTAAGTCATAAATCGTGTTATCAGCTTTATGCCTAAGGACAAGTTCAATCTCATACTCGTAATCATCGACAGGGAAAATCAAAAAGGAAAGGAAATCAAAACACAAAGCACCAGGGCAGATCACAAGGAGGGGAAGAGCATACCTGGCTTCGCCGGAATTCAGAATGGTCCATAATTGTGCCACCTTTGTCATCATTAGGTTCAGTGCTTTTCCAGGACTTGCAAGCACCCATCTTGTTTCATCATCAGAGGAAAAGGACAGATCATATACAGAAGGTTCAAATCGAGTTCTAGGGTTCAAAATTCGTTGTGCAAGAACAAGAGTTTCAGACCTGATTCTATGAACCAGACTGAGAGATCTTCTAGACCACATAATAGCCAAGCGTCGACATCTTCTCTGAAGCACATATCCTTCCCGATTCGTCTCCTCTTTATCTCTTTCCTTCCTCCTCCTTTTCCAAGCATGTTTCGCTTTATTTGGAAACCGATCAGCATTTTTGTTTTCTTCACAATCGTCTTTTTGCCTCAAGCAGCCTCTATCCACACTTTGCTTATGTGAGTAATCGATGGAGGTTGGAATCAACACGGTTTTGCCAATACTCTGATCAGCCGACCCATTACTTTGGAGAAGATACTCATCTCTTTCATTTTGATTGCAGGAGGGGATTCGAATGATAGGGAGACGATTTGGGGGTTTCGAACGAGAAATCTCATTAGGGTTGAGATTGGGGGCGCGTGACGCGCGTACTTTTTGGACGAAAGGGAGCTTCATTTCGTTCTACAGTAGAGCAACCACCCGTTGAAATGAGCTGCTGCTATTTGCATCTAATTTGAGTTGATCTATATGCACAAACTATATACAGAATTATAAAAAAAAAATCTTTTTTCCCGATAAAAAGAATGAAATTCGAGACCAAAATAATAAAGAAAAACATCAAAGGGTAGTCGAGAATCGAGATTCGAGAACATGAAATTTAAGAACCCGATTCCCAGAGAACACAAAAGAAAAGAAATGACAACAAAGAAAAACGGTAGGAATACGTCTACCGAAAGCAGTACACTAGAGATTTCGAGGAAACAACGGTGTAACCGTGTAAATCTTAAATTTTGTCTAGAATTGTCTGCTTTAGGTCACACATACAAGTCCAATTAGACATACTCAAAAACCGTCATCCAACAGTTGCGTAACTTAAAATGCCAAAGCAGAGAAAGCACTTAAACTTTGCTGGTCTTATATGTTATCAATCTTTTACACATTCTTGAATGGTTCATTTCAGTGTTATCAGAACAAACTGCAACAAGCTGTTGAAACTCTTCAAAATAAATCCAAACGGTAAACCAAAGAGTTCGCCACAGTTTTTCATCGACACCTAATCCAATCATGCCTATTCAAGCTCGATTCCTCTGAGCGAACCACATTCGAACAAGGAGCCGAGTCGACGCTATTCCTCGTCACTTCGCCACTGAACCTCAAACCCGACTTAACATAATTCCGAGCCTCCTCTCTAACTCGGCTTTTGCTGATCCCTTCCCTTTGCTTAGCCTTATTAGATGCTGTAACATTCATGTACCGCGGCTTACTTAAGCTTACACTACCACTACTAGCACTGTCTTCTGTTGCTTCAAAGGCTGTTGATGATGAAAACGAGCTCTCCGTGTTCATAACCCTTGAGCTCATCTGCGAACTGCTACTACAACATGAATTCGAGCTTGTAGCTTTTGTTTTCGAGTTTTTTCTTGATGATGACTCGATTTTCCTGTTTTCTGATGTCTTCTTTGATGCCATCCATCCCTGTAACCAGCTCCACTCTGAATTGTTCTTGATATTTGGACTTGCCCTTAATTGCTGCCATGATTAACAAGAGCTCAGACTATATTGTGTAAACAAATCAGTGGAAGATATGATGATTGTTTGTACCTGTTGAGAAATGAAATAAGCCATTGCTCTTTCCCTTTTCATTGCTGCCTCTTGCCTCATTTGCTGCTTTGTTTTAACTTCCTCTATGCTTCCTCTGCTATCGCACCATTTTCCCTAAACAACAAAACATAAATCAATTTATCGGGATTTGAGTTATTAATTAAACAAATCATGTATTTACCTCTTCTTGTTTGACAAGATCAGATTGGTTATCTACAGTCTTCTGGACTGATGATTCTTCTAATGACATCTTAACACGGTGAGCCTTAACTTGAGCTTGAGCTCTAACAAGTGCTTGCATACATTTGAGTGTCATTGCAGCTTGCTTTCTCACTAGCCACCCACGAACTACAGCTTGAAGTCTTACTATGCCTTTCAAGGCCCTCAATGCACGCCTTGCCTTATAATCAATGATATGTCAGATTAGTTTTCAAATTTTCCAAATCTAGACGCAATTTCAGAAATCATTTCTGGGTTCAAAATCCTAATGTAAGGGATTAAAGAGATCACCAGAAGGGCCCGGAAAGCGGTTTGGATCCGAATAGCAGCCCATTCTTGCCTTATGACAAGGAAATCTTTTGGCGGAGCTCTGACCAGAGTAGCCATGGCAGCACTGTATACATCATCAACAGCTGGCAATTCCGATGACTCTGAGGCTGCCACCTGTACTCTATTGACTGATGATTTACTGTCCTTAGATGACTCAGACGAAGAAGAGCTCCTCCATAGCTTCCATTTCTTGTTCCTTTTTCCACACAACACCTTCTCCTAAAACCCAAAAAAAACAATCAAAATTAAACAGTTGCAAATAAATGATTAGAAGTAACGAAAGCTAATAATCTCCAAGGATTTGCTTACTTGGTCATTTGGGTTTGTTTTTCTATGATGTATGAACAATTTGAACCAATTTCCAGAAGTACCCATTTGAAAATGTGAACAAAAAAGCTTGAATGTGATGAACAGATAGTTAGATTTCAAAGAGCAAAGGGAGAAAGAAAATCAACGGCTAGTGTGACACTTTTTGTAGTTTGTGGAGTGATATATTAGAAGGGGCAACAGAAAATAGCCGTTGAAAAGCTTTGAAAATTTGAAAATGGAAGGGAGAGTGAAAAGGACGAATTTAAACGGATAGTTTTAATTTAAAATATATTGTAGTAAATTCTCTTATACCTAGACGGGCTTCTTTTTGAACCGGAAATTTCGGAATTTCGGAATTTCAAAGCAAAATGCTTCTTCTTTGCTATATAATATGACCCTATAAATAATTTCCTTTTTAATTGCTAACATTTCGAGGTGTGTGCCTCCATTTGGCATGGTAAAATATGTGAAGCATGGTATTTACAGTCATAGATGGCGTGCATCATTTATTATATATTTCTTTGTTTCAAAAACATGCTAAATATGATTTGATTAATCGTCTTGAAATTGTTATGTAATTTTTTGAACCAACTGATAGGTTGTTTTTAGACCGGCCTGTTTTCATACCAGACTTTAAACAAAAATTTTGGTGATTTTGGTAAATAGCATCTTGTATTGAAATGTTTTGGTGTTGGTCTCCTCAATAAATTTATGATAACATTGTTTTTTTTTAGTTTTTGGTACAAAAAATTGATTTATATAATAGATACAAAATTTAAAAAATCTGCAAGATACATTCAAAAAACTTAAGCAAATTTGTATATAAGAATGTAAGACTAAAGGAGACAATTTGTTAGAGGACGACAAACCCTACACAAAATTAAGATTAGGTGATAGCATCTCCAATTTTCTCAAAAATTTTCCCCTCTACTCGAATTGTGCCCGACCGCCGGACGGGACGCCGAGTAACCTTTTTTTTATTTTAGTTATATTGATACTTCATCGGATATCCATATCGTTACAAAATCAAGGTATGGTCCATAGCCAATTAATCCGCCTAACTACCTAAGTAATACCCAATTTATAGAACATACAATTTATAATTACTTCATACAATTTTCATGTATCAGTAATGAGAAATAATACATACAGTTTTGAATCACCATATTCAAGGTCAATCAATCGCTTAATACAAAAACAATATCGAATAAAATCATGCTAGATTAGATATCATCTAGATTGTTCCCTTAACACATTGTATATTTTCAAGTATGAATGAATGTTTGGATGAATTGATCATCTTAGATGAGACCTATAAGTAATTGTTAGTTGATTATGCAATGTTAGATGTCTATATTGCTTGAATGATGCTAGATAGGGCCGAAATGATGAGTAAACACATTTCTCTTGTGACAGTCCAACTTAATTTGGCTATGTCGAATTATGTAGGCATATAGCAAACACCATGTGATGCTTGCATAGTTCAATATAGTCATAAGTAGTAGAGAAGCTTATCGACTAATGAGTAAATAACAAACACCATGTTATACTTGTTGGTTGAAACAGACCAAATGCCTTGACAAATCATACCTAAATCATGCTACATTAGTATTTTTTAACTTAAACTCTCCTATTTTATCAAGCACAACATGATCATATATGTCATTAGCTACAGTTTGGAGGGATATCCCCAACTCCTAGTGTTTTTCTCCACATATATTTGCTAGTTGATACTTGACACTTGTTACCCAAAAAACAAAGCATCTTGATCACTTGATCACACATTTTCTCTTTTCTTTTACAATCTTGCTTTACTTGTTGAGTTTGAGACAAAGTCAAAATATACAGTCTTTGAGGATTTCGACCTTGATGATATATCATGTACTTACATTGACACTACCATATACTTGTGGTAATACATGTTCCTTTGGGACCATGTCACGCTCCATCAGCAAAAAAGTTCACCTATTCTTACTCTCACTAAGAAAATAAAGGATTGTAGTCTTATTTTGAGAGATCAAACGATGAATGTAGAAAATGAGTAGATTTAAGAATTCGATTTTGGATAGAAATTCTTAGGGCTAAAAATATAAAAGGCCGAGATAAAATTAAATAAATGATTATGATTAATTTATATTAAAAAATTATACACATGACATGATAATGTAGGGGCGAAGAATTTAATACTCGCATCCTGTCATGATATTTTATGTCGGGACGGATTACTATTTTTTGGATGTCTTATCGGGATAGGATGAGACCCGAGACAAGATCGGAATTTACAGAATCGGTACCCAACCTTAATAAATTTTCATTAAATGGACACTTCTACAAACTCTCTTTGTATAACTAGGGTTGTTCTCCAAATCGAATACGGCAACCTTTAACATTTGATGTTCAACTACCTTAAAATCAATATAGTTTAAATGAGCTTCAAAATAAACTCATATATTTAGTAAAGTGAAACAAATGTTAAACAAATACTTTTAGTACACATCTCAAATAATCCATATAACAATTCTCGGTATTTTTATACCCGTCCCCATATTTAGGGTTGCGCATGATTAGATCGGACGTAATGTTCCGATATGGACCGTTAATTTACACTTTTAGTATTTCTGAACAGGAAATGTATATGGTCCGATCCGGTTCATGGTCTGTTTCACCAAACAATGAAACGGTCCGGTACGTGATCATATATTCCGGTCCGATTCAAACCGTTTGAACATTCCTACGACCATATTGTCATATTGATGGCGTCTTTTCTATCCCCAACTTTTAACATATGTACCCATCCTTAGTAATTTTTAGTTTCAACTAATATATATATATATATATATATATATATATATATATATATATATATATATATATATATATATATATATATATATAAAACAAAAGTGAGACGAAGGAATAAGGTTCGCATCCCGTATAATTTTTTTTATCGAGAGTTGATATTTTTGAATGTAATCTTGCCGCGAAAGATGAAACGAGATCGAAATTTGCAGCCTTGAATGACTTTTCATTAAATGGAGACTTCTACAAGATATCTCTACATATGATTAGGGTAATTATCCAAATCAATCAAGACAACCACTACTAGAAAAGCGGGTCTAAAGCGACACTTTTAATTACAATTAGCGACACCTTAAGGTGTCGCAAATATGATCAGCGACACATTGAAAAGGTGTCACAATTTTCGCCGTCACAATTGGCAAAGGTGTCAATTGCGACACCTTATCATGTCACAGTAAAATGTGACACCTTACCATGTCACAATAGTTAATAATTTTGCGACATAGATATTTGTCATACTTTGAGACATTTGTGACACTTTATCACGACTATTTTCGGTATTTGCTTTGATTTTTAACATAACTATTTCTGACACCTTAAGGTGTCGCAATTTACAATTAATTTATTAAAAAAAAAAAAGAGAATAATATAAGGATTTTATATGATTACATACGTGTATACATAGAGAGAGATACCAAGGCAACAGTAAAAATATAGGATAATAGATTTGAAGGAGTGGATGTCATTTACAGGAGTTGAATTTGCAACAATCTCTTGGCATCATACATCTCATGCCATGCTTGAACAATCTCATCAATTTTGAAACCTAAAGCTGAATACATTCTAGAATGTTACCTAACTAACACAACAGAATGAACAAGATCTGTAGTTACTCTTGTCTCGTATTTTTAGTAATATACCTTTTGGTGCAGTTTGATGTGCACAATGATTCTCGACCATGACAGCTATATCTGCGTTAGAAGGCCAAGCTAGTTCAAACTTTTCAACTGCAACTTCCAAGCATTCTTCCCATGTTGGCAGTCAAACTACTTTGTAATTGGAGCTTCCAAGCATTCTTCCCATGTTGGCAATCCTAGTTTGAACTCGACAATTGAACGTTCATACAACAAAGATCCCCATAGGATGAGTATTTGAGCTCTCATAATCTTAACTTGTTCTGAAGTTTCGTCTCCTGACATGTCTCTCAACAAGCCATCCAAACCAATCTTCTGTAGCTGAGGCTTATAATTGTCTTCCTTGGATATTACATTAAGACGCCGCTCCTCCATCTCATCCCACATCTGCATACCATCTTCCATGATGTCCTTGGTTTTGTTGAATAGTTGAAGAACCTCAAAAGACGAACTCTCCTCCGATTCAATCTTGTTTCTTACAGCATAAGTCCAACAAAGCTTTGCCTGCTCAAACTTTTGTTGATCGAGTGCTAGGAATCATTCATAGAAGTCTAGCTTGATTTTGAGAGCTTCCTCGTACTTCAAACATGCCTTTGTATACTCCTTTAGTGACCAATCATAAGCATCTATGTCTGTTGTTGAAAAGTTGAAGTATCCAAGCATCAATACAACTCTGAACCCTTCAGCTCTTTAGAGTTTTTCCTCCAAAATTTTCTTAGGATCTGGTTTATATAGAACAACTTTTCAAAGTTACAAAAAGAACAAGAAAAACTAAGCCTATAAAATGACAAGAGAAAGATGTTTAAATCCAAGAATAAGAGAGTTCATTTTGAAAATGGTGGCTTGACTTACCTGAGTTCAACAATTGATTTACAATCTGCACTACCCAAAGTTTTTGCAGCCAAAGGAACTTCCCGACACTTCTAAACATTTGATTTACAATATGCACTAGAAAAGGATAAGATTCTTCCTCACCTTTTGTTGAATGCATATTTGGTAAAAATAAACTACCATTCATCATTTGACAGACCATTTAGCTTGTATCCTTCATTCCTTCCACAGTCACGCGAGTAGTCACTATAATTGTGCTCCTTGGTTTACCTATAGACAATAACTCCCTTAGCTCTACCCATTCGTTTGGATCTCTAATCCACACATCATCAAGAATCAGAGAAAATTTTCGGTTGCCTAGCTTATCACATAATTTGTTCAGCAATAGTTCCCTACTTAAGTTGAGAAATTCATATAAGTAATACAATTTAATTGCTATACACTTATTATCAACTTCCATTACTTCACATATCAGGTCCATACATAAGGACCTGATGATGTAATTTCTCACCATCCAAAGGGGAAATTACATCACACAAGGTTGGGACCAAATACAATATATAATGTTTAGTAAGCTCTTATGTGAGAAAAACTTACTACTCACCATCCAAAGGGGGCAGAGAGGGCAAGCCAAAACACTATTAAATCCTTTTTGAATTCTCAATACTGTCAAAATAGAGTTATGATTCTGCAACTGAATTGGTTGTTGTATTCTTCATCTATATCTTGTCCAAAGAAGACAATGTGTTCCTTGTACTGCAAAATAAAGGTAGATGTAAAGTAGCTTGGTTAAGCATCTGATGCCATAATTCATGAAATAACTATGCAGTATTTCAGTTAGAATAAATAAAAAAGCAACAAATTCCACTCATCTTTCAAATAATGGTACCTTTCATGCTCACTGAACACATATTGCCATTTTTTCCCTCTAAAAGTATCAAATCAAATATACATAGATCGTATCACCAAGATAATCATTGTTTTTATTATAAGAATCCGAATGAATTGGAAGAAGCTAATGACAGAAACACTAAAACCAAAAATCTAAATCGCCTACCACACATGTAAAATAGCAAGGCATTTTACTATCACAAAAATACATTAGAAGAGCAATTTGAATTTGTCGGAGACTAGATTGAATAGGATACCTTAAACAGTTTGATACCATCACAAAAATGCATTAGAAGAGCAAGGTATTTTCTGCATCACGACATATCAAATTAGGCCACTTAATTTGTAAGCCAGTACTTGATTTCCCCTTCTTAGGCTCTGCATCGAATCATGATTCATGACATATCAAATTAGGTCACTTGATTTCCCCTTCACGAAAACTAAAAAATGATTTTTTTTTTGATATCACAGTAAAATGAGAGACTACCGGCATCGACGGAGAAATGGCGAGCAAGATAGTAGGAAGGCGCCGAGAATTGAGTAGAGACGAAGGATCGATGAGAAGCGAGCCTATAAGCAGATCGGCAAGCGGATGACGAGGTAGAAGAACAAACTAGGGTTTGGAGCTAAGATGAAACGATTCTTCTCTACATGGCTGCAATTTCAGATCCGTTGATTTTCTCCTACATAGAAGATTTGACGAGAAATGTGCTTTGAAAGAGAAAGAGAAAGGAGGAAGGTCGACTTGTGCTGCTTCCTTGGTTCGCACGTGTCACCCAGGCGTTTCACCTTCACCCTAATATTCACCTTTTAAAATTTGAATTTTTAACGCGTCACCTTCTGGCGTCGTTAAAATAAAATAAAAAAGCGACACCCTACGGGGTCTCTATATATGTCATTTGCGACACCTATATATGCCGGAAAATAGGGGCACCTTAAGGTGTCGCATTTTAACGAGGGTTTTGCAGATGCTAATTTTTTGCGACACCTTGACATAGTGTCGAAGGTAAAGTGTCGCATATAACCCGCATTTTTAGTAGTGAACCTTTAACATTTTATGTTTAACTCATTAGAATCGACATAAGTTTAATTTTAAATGAACATCAAGATATACTCACATATACTTAGTGAAGTGAACAAATCTAAAACTAACATCATTAGTACAAATCTCAAATAACTGGATTCATAGCACAAGATTTGGGTATTTTTTCATATCCGCCCCCATATTGCCACGTTGGTGGCGTCTATTCTATCCCCAAAGTCGAAGTCGCAGATGGGGAACCTCGTTGAGCTTTTCGACATGCCAATCAAATTCAAATGAAGAGCGAGACAGTGAATGATCAAATCAGTCAGAAGAGCCTGGAAGCCCACCATGAGGCATGAGCAGAGTTTCATAACAAAACAGTCTTTAACTAATTAGTCAACATCAAAGGTTAATAGAACAAATCCCACCGTAATTTCTAATGGGTTTTGACCAATTATACATATATCATTTCTTCTGCTCTTTTCCTGATACCAATAGTGATTAGTCATTCTCTTTGTGGTATTCAATCAGAAGGAAGCAGAAGCTGCAAAAACTTTGCCATTTTCAGCAAAACTTTGAGCTTCATATAGTGTAATAGAATGTCATTTCATTAGGGTTACAGCTCTTTCTGTTCCCTTCTTCTTCAGTCTTTTGCTTCCTTTTTTCTCTCCACCTCCAATGTCAACAAAGATAATACAGTAGTATTTATTTACTTCTTTCCTATGCTAAAACTAGACGGGAGTTGTAAGCGTACGGCGATAAAATACACAAACACAAGACAGACCTTGAACTCGTAACCGCCACGGTTACTGATTCCGTATCCATGACATAAAAGTTCACGAATTCGAAACCCGTAACCGTGATAGTGACGGGTTTTGGATTTGTGAAGTTTCTGAACCCTACTTCACGCAGCTAGAGCCCGTAGCCGTCACAAGCTCTTCTTCACTCAAACAAAGCAAACGCAAGAGGAAGACAAGGAGATTAATCGACGAGAATCAATCCGAAGCAAATCCCAGAATTTCCGACTCGAAATCAAACATGGATCAAGGTGGTGACGGGGGACGACCGTTCCAAAAGCGGAAACATACTCCGAGCGAGGTAAACGTTAGGTTTTTTGTTTTCGTTTTCGGAACCGTAATTGTGGATGATATTGTGTTTGTTTGCTTGATTGAAGTATGTTTAGGTTATTGAGTATATTACGTTAGAATGGGTTTGAAATCGAAGAAAAATTGAAGAAGAACGAAGCTTGAATATGCCATTGATGGCAGATTCGTAAAGAAGATAAACAGTGACACCACGGTCACGGGTTCCGGATCCGTGGTGCCACTATTCACCATCACCAACTGAAATTCTTGCACGCTCGGACGCAACGTATTCTTCAACAAAGAGTGAGCGGACTCAAATCTAAAAACCATCATCAATTCAAGGCGCACCAAAATGAAGATGCAAGGCGCACCATGATCGAACACAAGGTCGGCCCTGGTTTACTCTATTCGAGGGTGTTTTTTTATCTAAAACTCACTAAAAATGAAGTTTTATTCAAATTGACGAGTGATGAACATTTTATATCCATTTGTTTTATCTTATATGTACTGAGTGAAGAGATTTGTGAATCGAAAGCTCGTTTATTTCATTGACCATGTAATGTTTAATATAGGGAAACATAAAGAGATAAAATAATAAACTAATAGCGAAAGATAAGCCCAATAATAAGAGATAAACTCAATGCTCTAAGAGATAAACCCAATGCTCTAAGAGATAAGCTCAATACTCTAACACTCCCCCTCAAGCGGAAGGTGTGGAAGAAATAACTCCAAGCTTGCGAATTAAGAAGTTGAAACGAGTAGGTCCAAGAGCTTTAGTCATAATGTCAGCTATCTGAAGTGTGCCAGGAACATGTTGTGTCTGAATAATGCCTTGCTGAATTTGTTCCATGATGGTATGACAGTCAATCTCAATATGTTTGGTTCGCTCATGAAATACCGGATTGTTGGCTATATGAATGGCAGACTGATTATCACAAAAGAGGCGCATAGGAGCCTTGTGTGAAACCCCGAGTGAATCAAGTAGAGAACGAAGCCAAAGGAGCTCACAAGTAGTAGCTGCCATTGCTCTATATTCGGCCTCAGCAGAAGATCTAGAAACAGTAGCTTGTTTCTTGGTTCTCCAACAAATGGGTGAATTACCGAGGAGAATGAAGTAGCCTGTAGTAGAGCGTCTAGTGATAGAGCAAGCTGCATAATCCGAATCACAAAAAGCACGAATACACAAATCACTAGAACGAGATAAGAAAATGCCCTGATCAGGTACTGACTTTAGGTAACGAAGAACCTTTAAGGCAGCATCCCATTGACCACGGCGCGGAGCAACCATAAATTGAGAAAGTGTATGAACCGAGTATGCAAGTTCAGGGCCAGTGATGGACAAGTAGATAAGACGGCCAACCAAACGGCGATATTTCTCAGGATCATCAAGTAGAGCAGAGGAATCTGATTGAAGACCATGATCAGCAGACATCGGAAACGATACTGGTTTGCATACAAGAAGACCAGAATCAGCTAGAATATCTAGAGTGTATTTCCTTTGGTTCAACCATAAACCAGACGGTGTGTGAACAATTTCAATGCCTAAGAAGAACCGAAGGGGTCCAAGGTCCTTCATATGAAAGCAAGCATGAAGATAGTCTTTAAAACGACGAATGGTAGCAGGATTATTTCCAGTAATGACTAGATCATCCACATATATCAAAATGTGAAGGATGATACCTGACCGTCTGAAGGTAAAAAGGGAGTAATCAGCCAGAGACTGAGAGAAACCATATTTCAGAAGAGCAGATGTGAACTTGTGGAACCAATTTCGTGGAGCTTGACGAAGACCATATAATGATTTCTTTAAACGACAAACTTGGGACGAGGTTCGAAAACCGGGAGGTGGTAGCATATATACTTCCTCATGCAGATCCCCATGAAGAAAAGCATTGTGAACGTCCATCTCATGAAGTTCCCAGTTATAGATAGAGGCAATTGCGAGAAGTAGTTTAACTGTAACTGATTTAGCAACAGGAGCAAAAGTTTCATTATAATCAATGCCTTCTTGTTGACGGTTTCCGAGTGCAACCAAACGCGCCTTATAGCGCTCAACCTGTCCATCAGAGTTGTATTTAATACGAAAAACCCATTTAGAGCCAATAGGTTTACGATCGAGAGGAAGATCAACATATTCCCAAGTGTTGTTGCGGTGTAAGGCTGTCATTTCATCCTGCATGGCCTTTTTCCATTTTGGGTTAGCAACAGCATCTCTAAAAGAGGTTGGTTCTTGTTCCTGATATACAGAGTTAATAGCACGAACATAGGCATGAGAAAAATGTTCATATGATAAAGAATTCTTTATGGAATACCGGGTACCTGATTTCAGTGGAGGAGAAGTTTCACCCGATTTGGAATCAAAATGACTTGCCTTTTGACAAACATAGTCTCGTAAAAGGATAGATGGTTTTGAAGTACGGGAGCTGCGACGGGGTGGGTTTTCGGTCGGAGCAGCAGTAACAGGTGGTGGAGTAGGACTGATGGGTTGAGGGATTTCGGTGCCCATGGGAAGAGGGGTAGAAGTAGGTGGATTAGTAGAAGGAGGTGGGGGACACGCTGGAGGGGTGGTTATAGAAATTGGGGAGGGGTTTAGTGGGGAGGGGTAGGGGGCATCAACAACAGGTAGAGGAGAGATGGCAGGGGAGCCCGCGGTAGGTGGAGGGACAAGAGAGAGGTCAGAGGGTTCCTGGGGGGCCGTAGTATGCATAGGTGGGGCATCCGTGTCAAGGGGAATTTGTGAGAGGTTTTCTTGAGTGGGGGCTGTTGTTTGGGGGGGTTTCTTGGTAATAGTCAGGGGAAAAATCAGTGGGATCTGCTATGGACTCTGTAGGTTCAGGAGAATTTTTCGGTTCGGAGAACGGAAAAAAGTTCTCGTAAAAACGTGCATCTCGTGTTGTAAAAATTTCATTGGTATCAAGATCTAACATTTTCCGAGCCTTTTGTAAAGGTGTGTATCCTATAAAAATGCATTTTCGACCTCGAGGTCGAAATTTATCCGAAGACCGAGGTATAAAGGAACAGTAAGTAAGACAACCAAACACCCGAAGATGGTCAAAATTTGGTGGAGAGCCATGAAGAAGCTCATAAGGAGTTTTGTGATGGAGGATGGGGGTAGGGGTACGATTGATAAGGTAACATGCCGTAAGAACACATTCTCCCCAAAGTGAGACGGGTAAATTTGCGTGAAACATTAAGGATATGACGGTGTTTGCGTTCTTCCCTCCCATTTTGTTGTGGTGTGTAGGTACAAGAGGTTTCTAAATGGATACCCTTACCTTTAAGAAAAGGTCGAAGGGAAATAAATTCCTTAGCATTGTCACTGCGAAAGGTTTTGACACAAATGTGGAATTGAGTCTCAACCATGACACAAAAATCTCTAATTAAAGTGGCGACTTCGGCTTTTCCCTTTATTAAATAAACCCAGGTGCAACGGGAGTAATCATCTAAAATGGTAAGAAAGTAGGAACAACCGGAAGTAGAAAGGGTGCGATAAGGACCCCAAATATCTAGGTGGACTAATTCAAATAACGACAAAGCATGAGAACTGCTAACCGGAAAGGATGATCTAGGTAGTTTGGCCCGGAGACATATGTCACATGGATGGGTGGTTTTGGAGATGAAAGGATGACCAAGGCGGTTATGGTGGGTGGTGGTGTCAATAGTGGTAAGGCGTGAAGGGAGCGGAGAAGCGTTTGTCATCTAGCGAAGCCAGTAGATTCCATCACGAGCTTCGCCCACTCCGACCACTGTCCTCGAAGTATGGTCCTGTATAACACAAAGTTTATTAGTTATCATAAAAACACAATTCAAATCCGTAGTTAACTGATTTAGAGAAAGTAGATGACAATCAAGTCTTGGAACATATAATACTCGGGGCAAGTGAAGGGAGTTATTGAGTCGCAAGGTGCCTGCGTGTTCAGCGGATACTAAAGCTCTATTTGGGAGTTTAATTCGGCATGTAGTGACCGACTTGAGCGATGAAAGTAATGAACGATCCCCTATCATATGAAAAGAAGCCCCCGAATCAAGAATCCAAGGGAATGAATTTGAACGGTAGGAGTTCAAAGCAGATATGAGAGTATTCCATTGAGTATCATTAATTGTAAGACCAATGTCTTTACGGTCCTCAAAGGTTAAGGGAACAGAGAAGGGATATGTGGAGTTAGCTTGTCCCGCTGCCCCAATAATTGTGGCGGTCATGATACCAACCAAAGTCGTTTTTGATACCCGCAGCCAAAGTATTTTCTGATACCGACGGCCGAAGTATTCCCTGATACCGGCGGCCAAAGTATTCTCTGATACCGGCGGCCAGGCCAAAGTCGTTTCTGATAGAGGTTGCCAAAGTCGTTTCTGATAGAGGTTGTCAAAGTCGTTTCTGATACCGGCGTCCAAAGTCGTTTCTGATACCCGCGGCCGACGGCCGAAGTATTCCCTGATACCAACGGCCAAAGCAAAAGGTGTTTAAGGGAAGCGTAGGTTAAGGAAAGTGCTCTGATGCCATGAAGAGATTTGTGAATCGAAAGCTCGTTTATTTCATTGACCATGTAATGTTTATATAGGGAAACATAAAGAGATAAAATAATAAACTAATAGCAAAAGATAAGCCCAATAATATGAGATAAACTCAATGCTCTAAGAGATAAGCCCAATGCTCTAAGAGATAAGCCCAATGCTCTAAAAGATAAGCCCAATACTCTAACACTGAGAACCAACATTTATTCGCCATGTTGCGGTCCAAAATAAAAGTTACATTCTAATTTAGTTGTAAATTATAAATATAGAGCAAAGGTGATCAATATTACACGGTATACTACTATATTAATGCTAGAAACTAAGGTGTGATTAGAATAAGCACGTGAACTTTTCACGTGTATTGAGAGCGCGACTCCTATGTGAATGGCGAGTGCGCTCCGCCTCCGTCACTTTAAAATCCTAAAAAAGGCCTCCGCCGCGATATCGATTTGTCAAGAGAGAAAAAATGAAAACGAGAGGAGGGAAGTTGATCCCGGATGAGAGAATGGTGTATGCTTTTAACATTTTTGAGTCATATGGAACAATATTAACTTCATTGTAGGTTTGTGAGTTTGTATGCGTTTCTGCGGGTATTTTTTCAAGATTTGGGCCTTGAACTTGTGACCAAACTAAACGTAACAACTATCTGCTTTATTAATTGGGCTATTAATACATTGATACTAACTATCCAATTTTTTTATAACGAGACCCTAAATAATCTGAGACTTTGTTCATAAGAACGGGTTGCACACGAGGAGTACTCGCTAGAGATGTCAAAAGTTGACACGACCCGTGAAACCAACCCGATGAACCCAAATCCGAGCTGACCCCGAAAATTATGAAAAAGAGAATACCCGGAACCGACCCGTTTGAAACCGATTTAACACGAAGGAATAAATGACCCGAAGTAAACCTCCCCGATTGCCCGAATATCCCGACCCGAAGTAACCCGATAGCCCAAAGTAACCCGACCCGAGTGGCCCGATAGCCCAAAGTAACCCGGCCTGAAGTAACCCGACCCGAAGTAACATGACCCGAAGTAATCCGATAAGTCTATAATGGCATAATCCATACTATAAGTCGGATATCCAATCACCCGAATATTTGCAAATAATTATCCAATCCGACTAAACTCATTTTCACATAAATATATAATTCATACTATAGTTTTAAGAATAAACATTGTAAAAATAAGTTTTTGATTTGCTATATTGTCTATATACACATAAATACATATTACATAGTCCATACTATAACTATAAGGGTGTGTTTGGTAGCACAAAAACACTAGTATAAACAAGTGTTTATGAGTGTTTACGTTTTTAACGAGTGTTTGACTTTCAAAAAAACACTAGTGATTAGTGTTTTCGGAAGTGTTTCCAAAACCATCATTCCAACAAGGGTTTCTCATTTGCACTAGTGTTTTTTTGGCATAAAATAACTATGTTGTCCTTAGACTTTTAGAATATTTACCACCAAAACCAACTATAAAATTGATAATCTCTAACTAAAATCTGAAACTCCAAGGCATGGACAAAGAACTAGTCTTCGAAGAAGAGGATGGAGGGCATTTGTTACTCGTTAGAAGAAGAAGGCGAACTTGTACATCAATCCTTTGTGTTGGCTGATATGTTACTAGTTACGAAGAAGTGTATTTCACCCACCTAACCAATCTCGTTATGAAAACCATCGACAAAAATGTGATTGTCGAAACCGATTGAAGGAATGCGAAGTTGGTTGGGCGGTAACGAAGAAGAAGAAGTCGAAGACGAACAAGGTAATAGAAGCAATCCTCTCTTGTTAATCTTACAATTAGGGTTTTTTGTTTAGAATTGGTGACGATTGCAGGTTATTTGTTTGTGGAATTGGTGACGATTACATGTTTTTCACTCACCTAACCTTTGATATGACCAAGAGGAGGAGGACGGAGGGAGAATGGTGGTGAAAGCCGCGTCGACGGATCTGGAATTGGGAGGAAGGGCTTCAACTTCTCTCTATCGCAAAATCGCTCACAAATTTGAAAATTGAAAGCTTGAATGAGGTGTTTACAGATGAACACCTCCAACAATTAACACATGTGATATGTACGTGTTTGGACTGAACACTAGTGTTTTTGCCAAACACTCGTTAGTGTTTGAAAACACTAAACACTAGTGTTGTTCAAAAACCGTCCCTTTAAACAATAGTTTAAACTAACACTAGTGTTTTGTTTTATATGTCAAACACACCGTAAGTCTATAATGACATTCTTCAACTCCGACACGATAAATATAAGGTAATGATGGTTTTAACTCATTAAAATAACTTTTGATTTTAACTTATGGTTTACTAATTACTTATTAAAAATACTTTCCAACTTTAATTTTCGATTTTCTATACAAGTATTGAAGTATACATATTACATAATACATAGTATAACTGTATAAGCATATATGATGACGTTTTTTAAGTATTAATGTTTTTTTTACCGTGTTAGTGAATATGGTATGTGTTAAAGTCTTAAAAGTAAGTTTATTTTTTAAAAAACTTTTACCAACTATACATTTTTCACTTTCATTTGGATTAAGTTATGTGACTAACTGACTATGATATATTTTATTTTATATTTTATAACAAAGAAAACAGGAAACAACATATATGAATCAAATGGATCAGTCACATTAGATATTTGGATCAAACGGAACACTCAAATATTTAGATCCGGTCAAAGTCATTTTCAATCAAACAGATCAGGTTAAAATCATTCTGATCAAACAAATCACCCAAATATTTGTGGATAATTATCCGATCCGACTAAAATTGTTTTCACATACCATATTTTAGAATTTGGATCCAACAAATCAACCAAATATCCACGGATTATTATCCGATTCGGTGACAAGTGATAAACAATTACATTTGAATAAAGTGTCAAATAATTTATATTATGTTCCCACTAGTCTAAGAAAGTAATAGTTGATTAATATAAAATTAAATTAACGATATGCAGGTTATTGATCATAATCAAATTAATTAACCAAAAATAAGGATTAATTTGTTAGTGATGTTCACATATTCACAAGGAATTTATAGGACTCCGTTTATTAATCAGTATCCCAAATTAATTATCCATATTTATGATTCGTATCTTAAAGTAATTAATAACTTTTTGGTGGGCCCATTAAATTAGGATGAAAAAATGGATATTCTATTAGTCTAGATGAAATACTAATAAGGTGGTTAATTGTTAACGTATTATAAATATTGTGTTGTTAAATGAAAATGAAAATATAAGATGTGGTTAAGTGAACAAAAAGAGTAAATAAGAGGTAGTTTTATGTAGTTTGTTATAAATTGTCAAACCCAAAGGTCAAAACCGACCCAAATCAAGATGTTAGGCAACCCGACCCGATTTTCGACCCAACCTAAACATAACTTGATATGACTCAAACCCAATTGACCCACCCAAATTGACACATCTACCCGAAGCCATTAAAAACCAAAGTAACCTAACCCGAATGACCCGAGAACCGGACTAAATTATCATCCAAGAACCGAGGCTATTTGATAACCGATATTAATCCGAACAATCGATACCCAATCTAAATCGACCCGACCCGAAACAAACCCCCAAAAAGAGAGATTGTTTTGACCCGAAGAACCCGAACAATTGATACCCGATCCAAGCCGACCCGACAGAAACCGCTATAAAAAAAAGACGGTTTCGACCCAACCCGTTTGAAACTGAGCCTGTTGTGGCCTACCCGAAACGACCCGTCGGCCCCGCTTGACACCGCTACCAAGAACCGAACTAAACCGACTAGTTATGACCCGGGAACCGAGGTTACACGATAACCCGTTTAATACGAACAATCACTATCCGGCCCAAACCAACACGACCCGAAACAAACCGATTATTAACCAAACCATTTTTTTCCCCGACCCGTTTCAACCCGGACTTGCTGTGTCCTGACCCAAACCCGATCCGATGACCCCGTTTGACACCTGTAGCACTCTCAATCTGCCGGAAATCCCACTCGTGATTTGCTTGCATTAACTGCGTCGTTGTTTGCATAAAACCAATTAAGCTATTTAAACATCAGCAAATCCAATACTTTTGAGTTAATTTTTGTAATATGTAGTGTTGCCAAACATACAAATACACGTGTAATATATTCTACTAATCAAATTTCACATATAAAAAGGTAGTGTGAGTTATAGACTTGTAGTTGAGAGCTCCAAAGTATACACAAAAGTCAAAAACCACAATAAGACAATTTCCCAAATGTTTTTATTCCCCAAAAGAAATTAACAATCCCCAAATAGACAACTTACAAATCACGCATTTAGAAAGCAACCCCCAGAAAATGACATAAATTTCATTTATCAAATTAGGATCACTTGAAGATTTCCTGCATCTTCCATGGCAGAACAAACATAATCAAACCAAGTCTTCATATATGATTGCATAAACGGACGGCAGCTATCACTGCCAAATTACACAGACCAACGGCCCAGATCACTCTCTTCCATATATTATGATTTTCAAAGAAGTCGAGCAATTTAGGGTTTGATACGTTCATGTTCAGTTAAATTTAGAATTCTAAATTAATCGTGTGAATACTTACATCTCTATTTGGTAGAGTAAGAAGTAGCCTTTTCTCATTGTACTAATCACACAACCACACACAACAACGATCATTAATTGTCTTATTAACAAACTCCATTTAAGTCACCTTTGCTGCTTTGCAGGTGTATATCTGTTTCCAATAAATGTTGGGTTTTCTGGCAGTGTATCTTTTCCTTCCTTATTTAGGAAGAGAACTATCAGACCTCAGACACAAAAAGTTCACAGGCCACTATACCCTATATCATTAAAAGACACCAAACTTTTTATTTTTATTTTTATTTTCACAAACCATTTCTTTCAATAAATTACACAAAATCACACTTCAACCGGGCTAGTATTTTCCCTAAAACTTTCATATGGGCTGTATTACGCAATATGGGCTATTTCAAGGGTGATTTTGTGTAATATACTCCTCCAGGCTTCAGATTGAGCATTACCCTCTTTGCCTTGTGGCTAAAGATAAAGATTGTGAGTTGTCAAGAAACACTGCAAACTAGTGCTAGTTAGAATAGCCTGAGCAGTGATCAGCAATAGAAAAGAGTGAAGTATAATCACTTGTGGCTGAAGCAATTGATGATCAGGCTGCTCTGAAGAAGAAGACCAATGGAGGTTGGAAGAGTAAAGAAGAGAAACCCAAGAAAATTCTGATCTTTTTCTTTGGGAAATGGGAGCTTTTTGAGGTTGCTCTTTATATATATATACATTTGCATTTCGCAGCAATTTCTCAAACCCTAATCATAGCCACAAGACCCACAATCATAATCAGTTGATCATCTAAAGCAATGAGAATTCGAAGAAGCTTGTTTTGTTGTTCATTGTTAATTTTCCTGCAAATCATGATTTGGGTTTGTGCAGCAACTAGGGTTTTGCCACCAAGTCCTCCTCCAGGTTAGTCTCTCTAGTGTTCTTACACAAAAGATAATTAGAAGGAAAAAAAAGGAATTTGTTTTTCTTGACATTTTTTTATTTGTATATTTAGTTTACAAAGAAATGGAAGAAGCGTACAAAGAGATGATGAAGATTGGTTCAACACCTCCAAATTGTGAGAGGAAGTGCTATGGATGCAATCCTTGTGAAGCAATACAAGTTCCCACCATTAATGGAGGTTTCAAGCTGCAATATACAAACTACTTTCCGGAAGGGTGGAAATGCAAGTGTGGGCCTTCTCTCTACACTCCATGATGATCTTTTGTGCATAAATCTACTTGATTTATTTTGTAAGGGTTTAATGCTTGATTGTAGAGTATGAAGTCATGAAATCCTATATATATATATAACTAGCTAGCTTCTTGTTTACTTATATGATCCCTTGAATGTACTCGTTCTCTGCAGATCTTCCTAGCTCCATATATTACATTCTTGATTATTATAGACAAATTTGAATGTCGAAAGCTAATTATTATTGGACTCAATTAAGTCAAGATGAACCATTCAAAAAATAATTAAATAAATTCAAAGGACCATTTATGGATTCCTTTAAGAGGCTTAGGCTATTTTTTATAATAACAAAAAGCGGTTCGGTAGGAGGTAGACCAATTTAAAACATATTGACGGATGAGAACATAAAGTTCGGGATCTTTGAAAAAATTGATATTGGGGGTCGAGATTTTCAGGTGCGTTAATCGCAGCAACAC
This sequence comes from Fagopyrum homotropicum, assembly GCA_033239125.1. Classification (NCBI taxonomy): domain Eukaryota; kingdom Viridiplantae; phylum Streptophyta; class Magnoliopsida; order Caryophyllales; family Polygonaceae; genus Fagopyrum; species Fagopyrum homotropicum. The sequence goes on along the minus strand of BSWB01000005.1, from coordinate 23,816,116 downwards.
AATTGATTTCTCTGAAAACATGCAATATTTGGACTTGGTCAAAGAAACAAAGATCCAGTATGGAGCCGGATATAATCCTCTTGACATCCCGCGGACAACTCCACAAACCCTGGAGTGTCTTGGTCACACGTTGATTATCACCCTTAATTTCGATATGCAATCTAAGACCTCTTGTAAGCCTGATTTAGGAGCAAAAACTTAAGCTTTTATGACCAAGTTGGAGTTATTGTTTTGAGGGTCGAGGCTCACAACTTTTCCATTGTGAGTTCGAATCACAAAATCAATGGATGTTACGCCTGAATCGAGTTTTAATCCATCAAAGTTAAGCTTATAAAACCCAAGTTTTGGGATTCCGTTTTTGGAAACTTTTCCATTGCTTTTGTTGGGATTCCGTTTTTGGAAACTTTCCAAAGGAAAATTTTAATTTTAGGTTGAGTATCAAGTTTCAGATCCAATCGCAGATAGTGTTCGGATAAATGCTCAAATCCTCCTCAATCATCCCCGAAGCAACTTTCTACGATGTTTAGATAAAACATATAAAAAAAGTTTTAAAAAGGTTCAAAGACCGGAACTTTCTACGATGATTAGAAATCATCAAAGCTTTGATAGACTAGTATTATCAAATCAAGCTCTTAAATCCAATAAAACAAACTTCTTTGGCCCTTAACTTGTTTTATCTAAACCAGTTAAAAACACCACTTCTTTTGAAGGTAATTAAAAGGTAGAAATAGAGCTATTTGAAAAGAAGCAATATAAAAATCTCAATTCATAAAGATATATGCAAACAATCAATTAAACCATTATAGGGACCATCTAATTCTTAGATCAAGAGGAAGTTTAGTCAAACATGATAAAATATAAAGTAAAAACAACATATTAAATCATGAAAGACAAAATTTATAATCTTTTGGATCCAGCAGGGTGAACCTACAAAGCAAACTAACAACTATCATGACGGCTAGAACACGGAGGAATTAGAAGACTACTGAATTTAGGAGGAATCAACGTATCCAACCCTAAGGCTGGGGGTATGCTTATATAGGGGAGAAATCAGAGTCTAGGGCTTAACAAAATATATGCTTTCCAAAGATAAAATCGGAGATTTGAAAACTTCTCGCCGCGAAACCATAACTGCAAGCCAAACGGTTGTCATATGGCTACCCTATGGCCGTCTAGTAGCCATGTAGCTACCATTTTGGTAGGTTGTAATGGAACTCTTGGGTTAGGCCTCAAACTGGGCTCCCAACACCGATGTCACGACCCAAACGGCAACCCTACGGCCATCTAACCATACCATTTAGCATACTCTAATGCTCTAATCTCGATTCTTCAACTTTGAAACTAATCTTGCAGACTTCGTATTGTATTTAATCAATCATATAAGGTCTTCTCTTCAACTTTAACTTCATGGAGGATGAAATCTAGACACAATTTGATCACTTAAACGCTTGAAACACATAAAATCCAAGGTAGATACCAAAATACATAAAGTGGATGATTTCCGTATGCATAGATATATATGGGATGTTAAAGAGGGTATGATATGCATGAAAACAAGGTGTAAAAAGTGTTACATTTGACACTCGACAATCATCACAAGAAATCCCAAGGAACACTAATACATTTGATGACATGATTTATGACGTTAGATTAGGCATTCATTTAGGTAGTTTTCCCCCTTGTTTATGCATGATTTGACATTCGTTCGTTACATTTATGCTTAATCGAGTTATATTGGTAGAAAAGATGTCTTCACGAGCTTTTGTCGGTTTTTTAGGTATTTCAGCGATCTTTTGGACGTTATTGACATACTCGAGGAACAAGCCTCGTGGAGGCTCATATTCGAGGTCTTAAAGGAAGCAAGCTTGGGGGGAAAGAAGAAGACAAGAACCTTAGTTGGTGCAAGGCTTTGCACCAACTCATGGTTTATTGATGATCCAAGCTGGAATTGGTGAAATCTTGGCCCAACTCAGGTATCTCGGCCGAGATTTGGCCCGAGATTCCTGTTTTGGAAGCTTCAATACTTGTCACGATCTTGCAAGCATCTACCTTTGCTTTCCCTTGGTGGAGTGTTGGTTTGGTGGTGTGATATCATGAAATAGCGGGATATTAAGGGCACGGCGCTTGATTTCGTATACGCACCACGGTCACACATCGCGTAACCGTGAAGGTCATTCATCGCGTCTACATGGATTTTTGACCGTTGAGATTCGAACGTTGTAATCCGAACGTTGTAATTCGAACTTTGTAAAAGTGACCGTTGTAATTTAAACGTTATTAATTTCCTTTGGTTATATATAAATAGTAATAGAAGAGGTGAAAAACGCTCACAACATCTTCGAAAAAACAACATAACATCTTCTGGAGAACAGTTGCGAGAATGTCAACACACGAGGATGATGAAGTGATGATTCCGTTCGACGATACAAAATTTAGTGATCCAGACGAGTTTCTTCAATATTTCGAGGTAAGTACTTTATAACCGAAAATATTGAAAAACTAGAATTGTTGTATATAATGTATGTTTAAGTTAGATATAGTTGCAATTAATATTAGAAATATTTATTATAATTCGTGTATTTATTATTTGAAAATTAGTAAACCAAAAACTAGAAATTTTATAGTTTTTTTTTCTATGTGAACTAGGATCTTCCGAATTATTCTCGTGACGAAGGGAGTGATTATTCGCAAATGTTTGAAATTCGCGGTTTTTTCCATGATCGCGAGACGATGGTGGATTGGGCTCGATTCATGGGAGGAACTATGAACATGGTGTTGGTTACTAGTAGGTCGTGGAGAAATTCTTGGGGGTTCGTTACGTTTCGTTTGACATGCGAACGTTTTGGAGCCCCTCGTAAGAAGAAAGATGTGGATCCTGATACCGAGTCATCTTCTAGCCGAGCACAGAAATCGAAGAAGGACGGATGTTGTTTTGAGCTTGAGGGCGTACAAAACGAGGCTGAGAAGTGGACGTTGCATGTTATAAATGGAGTGCACAATCATACACTTCCCGAGCAATTGAAGGGACACACATATGCTGGCAGATTGATGGAGAAACAATTTTGGAAGGTGGGACGTGAGCTTGGGTCGGGTTTCAAGCTGAGAAATATATTGAAGTCAATAAAGTTAGATAATCCATACAACGTCAGCACAATCGAACAAATATACAATGCTGGAATGAAGATTAGGAAGCTACAAGCCGAAGGACGGAGTCCTCTCCAACAAGCACTACATATGTTAGAGTAGCGTCGTTATTACGTAAATGTGAGAAGATGCTCGGAATCGGAAGAAATTTCAGATTTTTCATCATGCATCCGGATTCAAGACATCTCCTCAACCTATTTCCTTATGTCATCGTAATGGACACGACGTACAAGACGAACGAGTAAGTTTTAATATACATGTTATTATGATTTTTTAATTTTTCATGCACTTTTAGTTTAATATAAATGTAAACTCTTAATATATCCTATATAGGTACAAGATGCCGTTGTTAGAGATTGTCGGTATCACTAGCACGAGGTTGACGTTTGCAATAGCATTTGTTTTCATGGCCAAGGAAAACGCCAATCACTACGAGTGGGCATTACGGAGACTCCGACATGTGTGTGGAAATGTTACACCGGGGGTGATTGTGACGGACAGAGAGCTAGGACTCATAAGTGCACTCGGTGCTGTTTTTCCGGATGTGAAACACATGATTTGCACCTTTCATATAAAGTGCAACATCCAACATAGATCTTGGGCGGTGACACGGTCAAAGGAATTACAAGCTGTTTTTGCATCACACTACCATGCTCTTATTAAATCTAGATCTCCTGAGAGTTACGAGCGGTTTTTGGGTGAAATGAAAGTGCATTGGCAAGCGTATCCGAGGTTGATGGAGTATTTGGAAACTACATGGCTAATCCCCTACAAGGAAGCAATTGTTCGATATTGGTGCGACTTGCATCTACATTTTGGCATGAGGACAACGAATGCGTAAGAACTTAATTCTATATTGTTTACACTTGTTTTCTAATAATTGTTGTAGATTAATTTATTGAATTGATATTGGTTGTTAGGTGTGAGTCCGCACACTCATTGTTGAAGGGTACATTGCGTTCTACCGTTCAAGGATTTCAATTGGTGATGGAGAACATTGACTTGATGGTAAATGATCAGATTGATAAGATTCAAGCGTCAATAGAGATGTCACGTGAGAGGATGTTGTTGGCTGTGCGTGTGCCTATATTTGATTTGCTCCAAAACAAAGTAAGCAACGAGTGCTTCTTGGAGTTGTTGGAGATCTACGAGAAGGCAAAGCAAATTAGGAGCTTGACAACATTTAAGGATTCATATTGGAGGGAAGCTCATGTGTTGCCTTGTGCGCACGAGTTCTGTATTGTTATTAGGCATCGGGAGCCAATACGTTTGGATCAGATTCACCCTTATTGGAAGCAAGTACGATGGGAAAAATTGAATCCGACGCATGAAGATGAGGTTGTCCATATTGATCCATACATGGAGTCACTCAATGACTTTAGGGAGTGATTGGACAAGAATTTGTTTCCGAGAGATGTGCTTCAGCGGATGGCTTCATCATATGAAGATATTACAAGTCCGGGCAATTCAACGTTGAGAGTACCAGAGCAGAAAGTCAAAATTAAAGGAAGACCACCAAAGTACGACATTCTTTCAACAAGGAGAGAACCAAGTTGGTTTGAACATGGTTCTGGATCGGCACGTCCACGTCCTCGAGGTCTTCCACCTAAAGCAAGACAACATGTGGAAGTTAAAGTGGAGGAGCCCGAGCCTGAAGAGGACAAAGTTGAAGTTAAAGTTGAGGAGGCTGAGCCACGTGGTAAGAAAAGCACCACCAGACGTTCTAAGAACTATCGGTTCAAAGGTGATCAGATGCAGAAGTTAATGAAACCCTTCATCCTTTCAGCCTATGATGTTAAAGGAGATGGGCATTGTGGATTTTGATCTCTTGCCATGGTTTCGGGATACTCGAAAAAAGATTACTTAATTGTTAGAAGGGAAATGGCTACAAAGTTGTTGATGAGAAAGGACTTGTACGCACGTGTGAGTATTTTTTGTTGATAAACCCTTCATCCTTTTCTTTGATTTAGTATATTTTGTTGATAAAATGATAAATTTCACTAATAATTGTTTTTTTTGTCAATAGTCGGCGGTACAATGGAGGGTTGATGAAGTTATCGAGGCCACTTGGTGGACTGATTCTATACCTTGTGGGCCGGAGAATTGGATGAAGTGTCCACTTATTGCAACGGTAGCAGCGACATATTACCGGTGTGCAGTTGTTATACTTGCCTCAACCCCCGAGACTTGTTTACCAATTGTTGCAACGGTTGAGAACCAAGAACCCCCAACAGAGATTCGTGCAATAGCGTGGGTTAATGGCAATCACTTTGTAGCCGTATGTTTTCTTTTTGCACCTTTTATATCTCATATATCCTGTTACTTTTATTCAAGAATGACAAAAAAGGTAATCATTTTTTCATTTGTCAATCATCTTTTGTTAGGTTTGGCTTAAACTAGACTCTCCATTACTACCTTTGACCCTTCCATGGAGGCGTGGACATGATTCTACCGTTGATGGATGGGATGCACACTTCCGTGATAGATTCAAGATGTTCGACGACCTCCGGCGCAAAGAGTGTCCTAGACAAGTGATAGTCAATCTCGTATCTTATTCAGAGTGATAAGTTATATGTGTTTCAAGGTTTCATTTAGTTCATGGATGTTTGTTTTATATGTAATTCATGCGAAGTACTATAAAACTTGTTTTATATGTAATTCATGCGGAGTACTATAAAACTTGTGTTTCTTCTTGGGCTAAATATGTTTCAAGGTTATATGTGGTTCATGGATGTTTGTTTTATAATAAGCGAGATTATTGAAGAACTTTAAAAACAATGTAAAAGGTAAAGCACATAACATTGCAACATATAAAATGTAATATATACAACAAAAGGTAAAGTACATCACATGTACGTCCTCCATACAACAAAAGGTAGCGTGGGTCAACAAAAGGTAAAGTACATCAATCTCGTCTCGCATGTATGTCCTGGCCAACGAACTTGTCGTACATCACATGTATGTCCTCCATAGTCACTGAGTCACGACTAATAATATCCCGTAGGCGGGCCTGAATAATGTGTAGCATCTGCATTGGAAAATAAAGTTGTCAGCGCTAAAGGTAAAGTATAAAACTTTAAAACTTTAAAGGTAAATATATCAACACATACCCGAGTATCTGAAACAGGGACCGGAGGAGGAAGATCTACCGGTGGAGACTGTATAGCGATCCAGGAAGGAGAAATGGATGGCACCGCTCGCTAAACCAGGACATGTAGTTTTGAGATACTGTCCATGGTAAAGGGGCCCTAGTCTAACCCTGAAGCGCAAATCTGCTCGCCTCCTCGTGTCTAGCAGCCCAATGATCATCTGCGCCATGAAATCTCACCCTATACCCCCTACTGCGAGAAGCGGGGCGATGCTCCAAATAAGGGACAATCCTCTGAAGTGGGATCGTCTTAATGTACCCAAACCGTCGGAGGACACGATCCGGCATGTATGCCTCGATGATATCTCCTATCTGGATCGTCCCTCTCAAAACAGCAAACTCGCCTTCAAAATCTAACACTCTATCGCTATATGGCATGAACTTGATGTCCTCCGCTCTCATCTGGCTGATCCATATGGTTGATCCATGACATCCTAGATCCTCTGCCGCAGAACAACCCAAGGACGGGAAGTGGGCGTAGATCCAGAACTGTAAATATTAAAATAAATGAAAGATATTATTAATAAGAATAACAAATAAAAGTTCTTATCTAAAGTGACTAATTACAATAAATGTTCTTACCTGTAGCAGTGATGTACATCCTCCTATCGTTTTCACCTTCAGTCGTGAGGCATCACCCAACATACTGTAGGTAAAGTCCAGATTTGTCATTTATCATAATAGTAACAATAGGAAGTTATTAGTTATTGAAGTAGAGTGATAGTTATACGTACGAGTACAAGTACGCTAACACGCCGGTGCCCCAAGCATAGTCTCTAGTCCGACCATGGTCACGCACCAAGTCTATCAACCAAGGTCGAATATTGTTCGTCGATTTATCGACGAACAAGGATGACCCTAGAAAGAAAAGAAGAAATACAGAAGCCACCTCCTCAGCTGGGGTAGCTGTGTTGCGCCGAATGGCTTCATACACAGTCCTTAGCAAGTCAGCTGGTAGAGCGGTTTGGTGACTCCTAGCCTCCACCTCTGATATATGAAATGTGTCACTCAACCACCTAACCCTCTCTCGTGCCAGCATAGGTGTGACCATGACCTCTCCATCAATCCTAATGCCTAGGATGACGGCTACATCGTGTAGGGTGATGGTCATCTCACCCCAAGGAAGATGGAAGTTGCTAGTCTCTGGATGTCAGCGCTCCACGAATGCATGTATGAAGGTGTGATCAACTCCAGCAAACGAGACGTCTAGCAAACCCATAAGTCCACTCTGAGATGCAAAAGCAAACCAGGAAGTGGGGTCGGCTCTATCAGCGTCTGAAATCCATCTACTAAGTGTCTGAATGTGCTCTATCCGCCGTAAAGCTGTCATCGGCCTCCTATAATCCTCCTTCATAACACAACGAATATTCAATTAAATGTTTTATTAATTTAGTTTTTGTAACATAATGTGTTATAATTATGATTAGTTATCTACCTCTCCCATCCAGACACCGCGAGCATGGTGTCCGGCGTAGCAAGTGAGCACATCGCTGATCAATGGTGCCCTTGTATCAGCAACTACACGGCCTCGATCAGCCGGTACAAATGGCTCCTGCGGCGGTACTACATGATCTGCAACTGGAGCATCAAAGTCAAACTCTCACTGCTCGGTATGATCACCAACTGGTGGCTCTACCTGCTCCTCAGCAAGAATATCTATAGCTGTCTCTATGTGCTCGTCAACAATAATATCAATAGGTGGCTCAACCTTCTCGTCAACAGTAGTATCAACACACTCGCCAACTGCGGGATTAATCTCCCCTGGCTGTACAGAAGGACCGGCCACATCCTGATCCGAGTCGGATCCGTATGTCGGTGGTGGAAGAACCTCCCGAGGGACAACCGGAGAAGTATCTGAGATGCATGGTCTCTGTGGCTGCTGTGGTGGTGGTGTGTCGGCAGCCGAACCAGCTACCTGGGTCCTCCTCTCCATCGTAGTTGTGGTGATGACGAGTCCATCTCTACGAGTCGAGGCCGTAGGACGCCTCCGTCTATATCTCTGCATGACCTGTAATATCTATATTTGATATTACATGCCAATTTAATTAATTTTCATTTATGTAGTTTCCTTTACTTTCATTTGAATTGAATTTAAATGAAACTAAAAGAGATTAAATATATTATAATTACATTAATAAAATTAACTAAATAGTAAAGGTAGAGATTTTAATTTAATATATTTTTAATCCATTTTATTTTATGTATTTTTAATCTATTTTATTTTAAATTAAAATGGATAAACTAATTTAATATATTATAATTAAATTAATTAAATATATTTTTATTCCATTTTATTTGAATTAATAAACATTAATTAAGATTATTTAATATTAATTATTATAAATTCATATTATATATCATTTTATTAAAATTAATTAGGATAAAGTAATTTATATTTAATTCAAATAAATTAAATTAATTAATTTAAATTATTATAAATTATATTTTAATTTATATTTAATATTCTTTAATTAAATTAATTAATTTTAAATTAATTAAATGCATTGGAATGCATTATAATGCATTCCAATGCATTGAACGATGAACAGTGGCTCCACGGTTTCACAATGCGTGACCGTGGAGCACTGTTCATCGTCTTCGACAGTCCGCCTTCAATGGCGGACTGTCGAAGCAAATCGAGGCCGTTTTTTTGCAATCAACACTTCACTAAACCTAAAACTAACTAATTCAACAACAATCTAACCAATTCTTGTCCATTTCATGCTCAATTATGAACCGAAAAGTGAAAAACAAAAACCGAGCAAAAATCAAACAATATCTCTCTCGGGTCGTGTTTCCGCTTTTGAAATGGGCTTCCTTCGTTACCGTCTTTATCCATTGCTTGATTTTGTGTGAAATGGTGGATTGGGCTCGAATCGTCTTCTCGTCTTCTCCGTCACTACTTTCGTTTTTTTTTGAATGAAAGCGCTTACGGGATCTCATCCCGTAAGCGCTTTTAGGGCAGAAAAGGTCACGCATTGCGAATGCGTGACCTTTTCACTCATTCGCAAAGCGTGAACGTGAGTTCACGGTCACGCTTTGCGAATGAGTCGTGCAATAATGAAATCCTAAACCGTGCGAATACGACTTCCGCATGAAATATGACCTTATTTTAGGCACTTGTTTTGGTTGTTTTTCCCCTTCTTTTGTGTATATGGATTTAAGTTTGAAGCATTTATGAGCACATTCACCTATTATGTTGGTATAGAGATTTACACAAGCTTTGTTATGTTTTTAGGTGAATAAAGGCTTGGAAAGGAGCATATATGGAGTGAGTAGGAGTATCTAACCATGCTAGTCATCATGAAGATGCATTGGAGAAGCTAAGGAAGGAGCATGATTAGAGAGATTTACGAAACAAAGGCTTTTACAAAGAAATTGGAGTTTTCACGGCCAAACATGAAGAACCACGGCCGTGGTTTATGTATTGAGGTCATGGAAAACAAGGTCGAGAGCAACAAAGAGGTTCCACGGCTCATTCCACGGGCGTGGAAGTTTGTACTTGGCCGTGGTTTCTATAACGGTCACCACGTGTCATATTTGCCACATCAGCAGCGGTTATTGGGCTTTCGTAACCCTATTTTTCCCCTATAAGAAGGCTGGAGAAAGGAGGAAAACGGACATCATGCATCTAGCGACATTTCGAGGCATTAAATAGAGAGATTTCAGAAGATCTTATTGTGTACAAGGAAGATTCGGAGAAGGACGCATTTTGAGATTGCGTACTTGGAGAAGATCTTAGGATTCCTTTTGAAGACGGATTGACATTCCGTTTCTTCATTGTTCCTAGAGATTTTTGTGAGGTTTTCTATTCTTTGATTCTATTTTCATTGGAACACAAACACACTTTGATTTATTTTGAGATTGATTGTTTGGATATTATTGAGTTTTCGAGGTTTTACCTCTTTTCTCTTTTTAACTTGATTATTGATTTGATGATGATGATTGTTAGCTAAAAACCCTTAAGCGATTCTAAGGTGAAGGGTTGATAGTTGTGGCATAGATGATGATAGATGGAACAAACACAGATTGGACCCTGAGAGTTGCGAGAAACCTTGTCGTCGAGGCTTTCTACGGCCTGTTCTTGAGTTCCACGGCCTTGGTTCCTCAAGATCTGGCCGTTGTTTCCTCTTTCGTACGTCCTTTGCTTTGATCCAAAGTTAAAGGTTTGCTTTAACTTAGCCTTGGCTTACCTTTTCTAGGTAGTAGTGAGACTCAACATCCTCTACTCCGGCTTCGAGTGTCACAACCTTAACCGTTTTGACTTATCTTTGATTCCCTTGGGTTTGGGCATGGGTATTTGAGAGTAATTCTTATCCTTTGATCCTTTCTATACTGCAGCCTCAACAAACTTTATAGAGAGAGCCTTTGGGTGAGACATATGAGTTTGGAACTTCACCGTACAACTCCCTACCTTAGATATGCCTTTGCAATCCCGACTTTGTCCTTATACCTTTAGAATATCTTGAATCGATTACCACAATTGGATACTTGAATCTTTAGAATTGTTGTTTCCCAATTATATTACAAAATCTTTTTGATTGCCTGATAATTTATAAACTGAATTTGTTCCCCCCAAATCCCTGAGTTCGATACTCTGGAATTCTTGCTTTATTATGCCGATCCGTACACTGCGGGTTCGCTTTGCTATGATTTCAGTTTTATAAATTTTAAGACTTAGTGACGCACACTTTTGAGCGAACATGGTGCAACTTGCAACTTTGTCCATATATATCCATGATTCTATAGAGACTTTTGGAAGAAAAGAGAAAAACACTCTCATTTGATGGGAAGAACACATCAACCTTAGATCTAGATAGTGAGATTTGAGTGATTTTAGTGAGAAATTTGTGGGATCATTGTAAGAAACTGACTTAGAGCTGCCATGGGAGTGTTGTAAGACTTGTTTTGAACACTTAATCAGCTAATTATCATTTTCTTTTATCCCATTTTATCTCATCTTCTTTCCATGGAATGCATGTGTTCTTGTATGATGATTGTTGACCTAGAAATGCACATTGTAGGCTAAGTAGTGGTGATTCTAGGGTGACGGATTGATGGTTATGGCTTGGATGATAATAGGATGGACTTGCATGTTATTTAGGATGTTTCGGTTGCCCATAACCTAGCTCGAGGGAAATCTCGGCATGTTCTTCACGTATCTCAGCCGAGATTCTTATGATCCACCCGAGATTTATTCTCTATTGCCCGTAATTTGATGAATCTGTATGTTAGGATGTTAGATTGTTTAAATCCTAGTGTTTGTTGAGTTGAATCTAGCTTAGAGTGACCTAGTGTTAGCAAACTAAGTGAAGAATGAGAGTTACCCGGTAATTTCCGCTCTTAGGTATAGATGATGATGAATTCTAGGTAGTAGAGGTGTAAAAACCTCTATTGGATTGAGTGTGTTAGGATCGCTGCATAAGACTAACCCATTCCGAGACTTACCCGGTAAGGATGGTTTAGACCCTTGGGTAGTGAACCGGTTTGTGTAGAATTCCCTACCTTAGTTCCTTGAGACTTACCCGGTAATAGGAACCTTGGTGCGGGATTAGTGAAACATGAGACCTCCCCCGTAATTGTTCTCATAGGAGAAACACCCTTTCCCAAACAACCACAACCTTGTCTTTAATGTTTAGAAGTTTGAGTCCAATGTCATAACTGGATATCTTGATCTCTAGAAACCGCTTTTCTTATATTGATCACATATCTTGTGTTTGTGTTGCTTGTTTACTTGATAATCTTGCATGATCTTGATCTTTGATTGATCACTACAAAACCCAAAAAAAAATATCATGATTTTCATTTCTTTATTTCTTTTTCTCTTCTTAGTCTAGGTTTGCACTACTCATGATCACTTGAATGATTTGGTTTCACCTTAGTCTTTGTGTTCAATCTCGGAATACTAACCTTCCTACGAAATGACCCATACACTGTGGGTTCGCTAGGAAGATAAGGAGATTATTGCGGGTTATAAATTTAAGACTTTTGTGTGCTCCTTTTGGAGCGAATAAGTTTTTAGCACCGTTTTCGGGGAGCATCGTAAAAATCTGACTTGGAGATATCATTGGAGTATTGTAAGACTTGTTTTGATTACTTAATCAACTAAGTATCATTTGCTTTATATCCCATTTAATCTCATTTTCTTTCCATGGATTGCATGTGTGCTTGTATGATGATTGTTGATCTAGAAATGCATGTTGTAGGCTAAAAGTGGTGATTCTCGGATGATGGATAGATGGTTATGGCTTGGATGATGATAGAATGGATTTGCATGTTAGTTTAGGATGATTTGGTTGCCCAAAACCTAGCTTAGATGAAATCTCAGCATGTTCTTCATGAAATCTCGGCCGAGGTTCTCATGCGCCAGCCGGGATTTGTCCTCTATTGCCCATAATTTGATGAATCCGTATGTTAGGATGTTATATTGTTTAAATACTAGTGTTTATTGAGTTGAATCTAGCTTAGGGTGACCTAATGTTATCAAACTAAGTGAGTAATGGGACTTACCCGGTAATTTCGCTCTTACGTATAAATGATGATGAATTCTAGGTATCTAGAGGTGGAAAAACCTCTATTGGATTGAGTGTGCTAGGATTGCTTCATAAGGCTTACCTTTTCCAAGACTTACCCGGTAAGGGCAATAAAAGAGAAACAAAAGTGACACAAATAAAATAAGAGAAAGATAGATCAAGATTGAACCCTAAGAAACAACTTGGAGGCACACTACAACGCGATGGATAGTAACACACAACCGACGAAGCCTTGTAGAAATCCTCCCGCTACCCCACACACAATAGGCGTACAAAGATCCTAGAGCACCTAGAGGTTTGCTTGTAGCTAGTTGAAACACCTTGTTTATGCCGTTGGCAAGTATAACACACTCAAACATGTCCAAGCGAGGCAAGTAAGACATCTCTTACTCAGGTTTGCTCTTCACTCCGTGAAGACAACGGTAGACACTACAAGGGGATAACACCATGTGTTTTTCAATAACTGTATACATTTTTGGATCAAAATGATGAAGCACATCCTCCCTATTTATAGGAGTGGATGGTGTCAACATAATCCTAGGTTGATAGGTATGGGTAGAAAAAGCCCGCTTTCCATCTAGAAGGATAAGAACTATCACTAATCAAACTAATAAAATAAGATTAATCTTCTAGAAAAATTAGATCTTCTTAAACTAACTAAAATAAACTATCTTATAATAAGATAAGATCTATTTGTAAGGAAATAAAATACGATCAATCTTCTAAAAAGATTAGATCTTCTTAACAAAAGTATGATTTATTTTCTAATAAGATAAGATCTTTAAACTTCTCTAAATAGAAGACTTAATTTTATTCTAAAAGAAATTAAAATTGGTATGGGATGAAAAATATAATTAAATTCCAATAAAATATAGCCCATAATTCTTTAATGGGTTAGAAATAAAAAGAGGAAAATTTAGTAAGTAGGCTGTTTTAAGTTTAATGTTTAGTAAGTACGCTTTTTTATTTTCTCATTAGGTTAATGTACCCCAAATTTTTTTTACCGTCAAATAGTAGGTTACGAGGGTTACTCTTTCTTTCTGGTTTTCTCTTCTCTACCGCCTCTTCTCATTTCTCTCGTCCATCTCTCGCACAATTCTTTCGTGCTTCTCCTCTTCTTGTCGGTAATACTATTCACATCCACAACAACCATTGCCGATTGATGGTGGCTGCGAGGGGTAAAGTAGGGGATGGCGGCAGGAAGGAGGAGGTAGGGTTGGCGGATCCTCCTCCGGCTTCCTCCGGCTTTGACTGAGGAGGAAGCAAGGCGGTCGAGTGGGAGAAAAGCTCGGAGGAGATCAAGATCGATATCGAACGTCGAGAAGAATTGGGTGAAGTGAGTTGATGAAGGAGAGATTGAGGTTGTTGGTGGTTGTAGCACCCCAAATTCTGAGAACTCGGGGAGGTACTGGTTAGGACCTCACAATGGGTCCCGATCTTAGTTTGACAACAATATTATTAGGATCTTACAACAAGAAACAAAAATATTTAAAACATTTGAAAACTTTAAACAATAGATACATGGAGAATATGTATCAGCCTTACAAAGCAAAGGTACCAAAACGACATATATGAAGAACAGAAGACATCCCCGTCCTCAACTAAATTAGTACGTGGACCCGGCTGACCACTCCCTCCGGATCTCTCTACAACTGTCTTAACCTACAAGGCATCTACAAGCGGTATAGAACTGTTAGCTAACATTCTATGGATAAGTATAAAGGTAAAAGCACAAACACAGAATATACACAATCAACATGCAACACTCAATCCTTTTATTATCTTGATAGGTTATTACTAATGATACTTATTTTGTGACACGAGGGATTCCCAAACCTCGCCCCTGTCCCCGTTTACCAACGCGGAATGGTACTAATGCATTTGACCGTCTACCGGACTGGGCTGGTCGCAAGGAACCTCCTAGACTCTCGCAAGAGCTAGGCAGATGATGTCACGACCCGTTATCATACACTTGGGTCAATTATACAATATATTAAAGTCGGCCTATTCCGGTTTTGTTATTTATCTTAACTAACAAACACCACTCATACACATCACACTCATACAAGAAGCCAGCTAAGTAAGTCCATGGACTTACCTGAATCAGATCTCGACTTTCTAATTCGCAAATCGATCTGTATAGTAGGAATTCAGTGGCCTGTCAAAGGAGGCAAGTGTGTCAGCACACTTTCTAGGTGATTAGAAGTCTAACACTTCTAAGATAGTAGGTCTTAATAGAACGGAATTGATTACAATATTAATTTATGGTAAAATGACTATTTTACCCTTGACCTCGAAACTTCCAATAATTCCCTAATTCATGCCTAAACTCTTATTTGAGACTAAAGAGTCATATTCTAACTCCTAAAGATGAGTTTGGTTATAAACTGGCAATTTACCCATTTCCCTATTTTCGGAAAGATCGTTAAGGTCCAACTTCAGCTTCAAATATAAAATTCGAATAATCTTTTAAAAATTCCAAAATAATTCCCTAGATCATCTATGATATCTCATCTACTCCTAGGAGCAAGAATTTCTTAAAACTGTTCAACCATCACTTCTACAAAAATTTCCAAAGTTGGTTACAACACTTAACAAACAACACATTGTCTTAACTTTGAAAAAAAAATCATAACTCCTAAACCGTTCGCTGCATTTATCCCAAATTTTGATATGTTCTACTATAAAATCTTATACATACTATATCCAAAATTCAGCAGCAAAGGATATCAAAAGTCTATTCAAAACCATCCCACAAAACTGCATCACATGCTGTTTTTATCAACACTCAGCACACTTATAAAAACTGCATGAGGAGTCAACTTTGCAACATCATAACTCTCAAACCGTAACTCCGATTCTTCTGAAATTTTAGTATGATTTACTATGTACTACTGAAGAAAACATATCCAAAATTAAGCCAAAAGGAAGAAGTCTAACTTACCCAAATCTGGACCCGAAGTTGACTGTTTTTCACTTCCGAAAACTCACGAAACGCTTGAATCTGTACAACTCATTTATGGTTGTTCTGAGTAGGTTTAAAAAAACGGAACTAGTACACGTTAGGCAAGGGAGAGGTGGACTGAAATGTAGTGTAGCAAGGGGTACAAGCCTTACCCGATTCCGAGACTCGAATATACCGAAAAGAAGGTACCAAGGTTGCTGCTGAGTATGCGTTTTGCACAGAAGGGGAGAAGCCATGGTCCCTGTTTGCTCGATGTTACGCTAAAGAGTGTGCACGCAATAAGCCTTAAATTTGTACTCGTTATATTTATCCTAACTTCTAGCGCACCCGCAGTGTACGGGACGTTTGTAGTATGGATAGTATTCTGAGGTCGAACACAAAGACTAAGGTGAAATTGATTCGGTTTTGTGATTAAGTTTAGTGAAGGTCTAAGGTTAGAAAAGAGGGAAACAAAGAAATGAAAACCTCAATTGTTTTTGGTTGGATTTTTGGTGATCAATCAAAGATCACAATTCATGCAAAGTAAACAATCAAACTAGACTAAAAATCTGCACAAATGAACAAACCAAACAAGATGATGATCAAAGATAGAGAAGACGGATTCTAGGGGTCGGAAATTCCGGTTATGGCATAAAACTCAAGTCATCTATTCATTCTTTGGATCTCACTATGATGTGTTGGGATTTAGTGTTTCTAATTTGGGATCAATTACCGGGTAAGTCTCATGATCCAACTAGTCCACTCCTAAGATCTCATTACCGGGTAAGTCTCTAAGATCTTGAGGATAGGAATTCTACACAAACCGGATTGTTAATTAGGGATCTAACCTATCCTTACCGGGTAAGTCTTGGAAAAGGAAGTCCTAATCAACATTCCTAGCACATCTAATCCAATGGCGGCTTATTAGGCTCACCATTACCTAAGGTTTGCTATTTTGGATTCTAAGGGCAAGGATTACCGGGTAAGTCTCTCCTAACTCTTAGCCACTACACTGAGTCATCCTAGGATAGGTTAAACTCAACAAACACTTAGGGTTTCAACAATTCATAGATCTTAGGCAAGGTCCTTCGAACCAGGAAAATCACGGTTTGTTCTACAGAAACCACGGCCGTGGTTCTTCAAGAACTACCCGTGATTCCTAACAGGAACTACGTTCATAAACAAAGATCATCCAAAGGTAAATCTAAGTCCGTCCTATCATAGTTCTAGCCATAACCTTCCTTTCCTTACCCTAGAACCACATCAATTTAGCCTACAACATTCATAATGGAACTCAAAACAAACAAATATGAAATCAAAACATCCATTGCAAGATGATAAAAGAAAAAGGATGAACAAGTGAACTTAATCCAAAACTAAGCTGAAGATTAGAATTAGAACCACTTACAACCCTTCCAAAAGAAGGTTCAAGGACTCATACAATCTCTAGAAAACGAAATCCGAAATACAAGAAAGCTATGGTGTGTTCTTCTCCTCCTCTTCAATGGAGTTCTTCTTCTTCTCTTTGGCACTTTCCTTCCTAGAAAACCTCTTGATTTTTGAGAATATATTTGTTAGAGAAATGGATAATGGAGGAGCTGCTCCCAAAACTACCCCAGCTGCCTCAAACAATCCATGAAGGACCACTTTTATAACAAATCTCTCATGAGCTGGCCATGAGAGTCGTGGCACAGCTGTCACGAGAATCTGGCAAAATCCACGGTCATTTCCACGGCCGTGGTTATTCAGAGAACCGTGATTCTATGCAGAAACTTCGCCTTGGATCATTGAGCTGTGGTTTGGTGCATGGCTTGTGTTGGCAAGGTCCCATGAGTCCTTCTTAGTCCTTGGCTTGTGTCCTAATGAGTCCGAGGACGTGTCATCTAAATGAACGATCCTTAAACGCGTCGTTTTAGCTCTAAACTTCCCGAAATACCTACAAAACGCACACAAGTCCGTGTAGACGTCTATCTCGACAAAATACGTGAATTGGTTGCAAAACGTCTTGAACTAATGCTAGATCATGCATGAATGAGCGAGAATTCTATCTAAATGTACACCTAAAACTATGTTATAAATCGTGTTATCACTCGAGGCTGCCGACAGAGAAGAGCGAGGTGATCCGGGGTGCTGCAACATTACAGTGTCCTAAGGTGAGTTGTTTCTGGGCTACCGAGCACAAGTGAAAGACGATGTATAGGAGAGTTCTTACCGATCGTTCATCTTCTCTCCTATTCTCGCTGGAGGCGTGCAATGGCTGAGCGTCAAGTGCAGAGGGCTGAGTGCAGAACGTTGGCGAGTGGCTGTTTCCGGGTGTGTAGGGCGTTGGCAAGCAGCAGCAGTCCCAGGCGCCTATGCAGAACGTTGGCGAGCAGCAGCAGTCCCAGGCGGCCTGTGCAGAAGTCGGTGAGAAGCAGCAGTCCCAGGAGACCTGTGCAGAAGTCGGTGATCAGCAGCAGTCTCAGGAGGCCTGTGCAGAAGTCGGTGATGAGCAGCGCCTCTTTCTTACTCCGGTGAAGGCGAGGCGAAAAATCAACGCGAGAAGGGAGGCAGCGGCGTGAGTGTTCGCCCCTAGAGGTGTGTGCAAATAAGTTTTAAATTTATAAAACTAGAATCAAGCAGCGAACCCGCAGTGTACGGATCGATATAGTTAAGCAAGAATTCCAGAGTATCGAACACAGGGATTTGGGGGGAACGAACTCGATTGCAGGTTATCAAGCAAGTAAATATGAGAGTTTTGCAAATATTGGGAAAACAACAATCCTAAAGATCCAAGTATCCAGCTATGGCAATCGATTCAAGATATACTTAATGATGTAAAGACAGAGTTGAGATATGCAAAGTTATGCTAATGTAAGGTAATCGTACGGTGAAGTTCCAAAAACCTTATATGACTCACCTATAAGAAACTCTCTATACAGGTTGTTGAGGCTCAATATAGAAGGATTCTAGAGGCGAGAATTAGTGTCAAATACCCAAACTTATAACCCAAAGATCAAGACTAACTTAACCGATTGAGGTTATGACACTCACAATCGAGGTAGAGGTTGTTGAGGCTTCACTACCACCTAGAAAAGACAAGTCTAAACTAAGCTAAAGCAAATCTTTAACTTTAGATTAAAGTAAAAGCAGGTTCGTAGACTTAAGGGAAATTACGGTTAGTTCTTGAGGTTCCACGGCCGTGGACTCAAGAACAGCCCGTAATTTAGGGTTGTCGGCGACAATTCTCTAACTCTCAGGGTCTAATCTGTTTGCGATCGATCTATCATCATCTAAGCCACAACTATCAACCCTTCACCTTAGAATTGTTAAGAGTCTTTAGCCAATAACAGTCATGTTGATATCAATTCAAGAATTAAAAGATAAAAGATGAAAACTTTCAAGAACTTTCAATAATCTTCAATTCAATCTCAAAATCACAAAGAGAATAAGCAATGTCAAAAGATTCACAATAGGACAAACAATCGTAACCCTAGGAAAGAAAAGAAAACGGGATGTCAATCCGTTTTCCAAATCGAACCTAATCAAGAAGAGAGATCTTCTTGCAAAATCTTCCAAGAACTACGATCTTCCGCAAATCCGGAGATCTCAACAGCAATCTCCACCAAAGGTGCGAGATTGGAGGAATTCTCAACACGAACTTCGATCTCTTCAAGAGATGTCAATTGCTCCTAAGCAAGCTATGCCAAACGTGCTCGTATCTAAGCGGCGATCAATGAGGGCAAACGGGTAGCGAAGGTGACGGAATTTTGCTT
This sequence comes from Fagopyrum homotropicum, assembly GCA_033239125.1. Classification (NCBI taxonomy): domain Eukaryota; kingdom Viridiplantae; phylum Streptophyta; class Magnoliopsida; order Caryophyllales; family Polygonaceae; genus Fagopyrum; species Fagopyrum homotropicum. The sequence continues at coordinate 23,796,592 of BSWB01000005.1, read as the reverse complement.
CGTCCATCTTTTTATAGTGTAGGGCAAAATGTCGGCCCGGCCCAATCTTTAAAAGATCGTGGCTTCAAAGTGTGGCGAAAAGATTCGCCAAGATCACGGTCGTGGAAGTGTTCCACGACCGTAATTTAGGGCGTGGAAACAATTACGGTTTGCAACATATGTTCCACGGCCGTGTAATCCCCTAGAATGAACATGAATTTCTGACTCCAAATCCACGGCCGTAATTCTGAACGTGGTTTGTGATACGGCCGTATTTTAGGGCGTAATTTAGGGCAAGAACGTGATTCTTCCCTAACTCGTGCATTCCTCAATCTAAGACTCCAAATTGCTTCCAAAGAATGTCCTCAATCTATGGACATATCAACTCAACTCTCCTTTGCTCGATTCCGTTCGGAAATAGCTCCAAATCACCTATAATCAACATAGAACTAGTGTAGACATCCATATCGACAATATAGGTAATACTAGCTCACATATGCACAAAGTTCAATCAAAGACTATCAATATGAATCAAATACGTTTAGAAAACGTGCCTAAAATATCACAATATTTCATGCTAACAAATAACCCCATACTTAACACTTGCTTGTCCCTAAGCAAGGTCTTTCAAAAAGCTTTAAACAAGAGTTAGGATGAAATATGTGTACCTTCTTTTGGATGAATGTGACTTCTAAAGAATAGATCATTCTCAAACCTTGCTTCAATCGTTTTTCAAACTTTCACATACTTAATCAAAGAGTAAAAGGTAAAGAAAATTCATGAATCAACTCAACTTCTAAACAAGCATTATAACCTTCAAACATTAACAAAATCAATCTCAAAAAACTTCAATTTAGATAACCAAGTCATATAACATTCTTTTGATCTTAAGGACTTTCAAAGAAAAGGTCTAGAATATGGAAGGAAAGGGAAAACTTTAAGGGAAAGTGGTGCATAAATCCGGGAAAGTGGACAACTACCTTCTTCTTCTTATGCGGTTCCCGCAACACTTCAACTTAGAGCTTCGCTCTCTTCTTTTCGACTTTACTTTTGGAGTTATGGATAGAGGTGCACAAAAACCGAAGCCTAGGAGATCGGCGTTTCTCAAATTTTTCAAGAGATGCCTCAAACCTTTAGCGCACATACCATAATCCGCTAGGAATATCGCTCAATCCGACTTTGGCAAGACACAAACACCCGGCTATGTGAATGGTGCCGAGTTACTCATCGTCATGATTGACTTCCCCAAACCTATAATTTCTTTCTATTCAATTGATTGCAAATAATTGCTCTCATGGCCCTCCCACATCAAACATGCCTTTTTCTCATTCACTTCTCCAAATTCCCGGATAGGTAAGGGAGGCTAACATTTTAATGAGGAGCTAGATGATCAAAGAAAGAAGAAAGAAAGTATCGAATTGCCTTAATCATTTCAACAAGAAGTATAGGAACTTATGATGTGATTTCAACTTCAATTTTCTAGCATGATTTAGGTAACATCTTCACATTATAAAACTTGCAAAAGAGGTAAAATTCATTCATTCAAGTTCTTTTCAATTCACAATCCTTTTAAGCATGCAATTGTCATCAAACTCAATTCACAAGTAGTGATTATCATGGAAATCATCTCAATTCATTAGAAGCACAAAATTTTTCAAAATTTTTCAATTTTTATGGGTTTTTCAAGTTCTTTTTCATGCAATGCAATAAGGAAACGTGTAACACATAATGAAGATGCAACGATAGTCTCAAAAGAAGCAAACATAGAGAGTAGAGTTATTACAAACTTTTTAGTACATCCCACCCCATACTTAGGACGAACATTGTCCCTAATGTTCAAAAGAAAGAACAAAAGAAAGAAAAGAAACTCACAAGTGGTGGCGGGAATGTCTAAAACAACGATCATGCATCAATCACTGCGGCGCCGGCGGAGGTGGGAATGGAGAGAAACTCGGATCATAGAACCGCCCAAACTGCTGGCGGTAGACGTCCCTCATCATGTGGTCAAGGTCGTCCAAGCGTCCGTCTCTAGCATCCGCCCGGATCTCTAGCGCTCCGACTCTCTCTGAAAGTCCGGTAGCCCAATCCGGCATCTGCTCGTACCATCCCGGGGCGTGACTGTACCATGATGGAGCATCGGATGGTGCTGGTGCTGGTGGCAGTGGTGGTGCTGCTGGCTGCGCCGTGGACCATGGAGGGGGTGTGTCGTACCAAGTGGGAGGTGTAGTCATCCACGTGGGCCTCTCACTCACGCTGGCGCGGCGAGATGACGAGCCTGAAGCTCTAGCTGGACGTGGAGAGCGCCTAGGTACATCCGGGGCCGCCTCCGGCTGATCCGGAAACGTGCCGAACTCCTGCTCCGCTCCTCCACCACTCTCGTACTGATCTCCCATGTCCTCCTCATCCACAACCGGTGGTGGAACGTAAGGGGGAGCTACTAGCCTGTTCGCATGCATCGCAGCGAACGTCTCCTTCCAATTGTGGCGTCCCGCCACAATGGAATATACTCCGGCAGCCACTCAATCCCTCTACCCGTCCTAGTCTCCCAAGGCATGCCCGCATAAGGCGGACCTCCATGTGTGGGGAAGATGAGTCCCCTAACCATAAAAGCATGTAGCCCTAAGGGAACCGCCGGTATACGGGTGCAAGCAGAAAAATCAACACCGAATGTCCTAGCAATGTGGGTCACTATCCCACCATATCCAATGTTCCCCTTCTTCTTGTTCTTCAGTTTACTCATCGTAGCCGCCAAAAGAGTGGCACAATCTGCACGGCGACCGTAAAGCATACAATAGAGCAAGAATAGCTCATCCGTCTTGATCTTTTGGGGCGTCTCCGTCCTAGGAAAGAGACACTCCGAAAGAACACGGTGAGCTATCTTCAAGGCTAGATGGTACATCAATCTAGCCTTGGTATTGGCGGGTTGCCAACGGTCCTCGTCGGCGTAAATCATGGCTACTTCCTCCCAAAAATCCTTGGGGTAAACTCCGCTCGGAAATCGACCGTTATAGGTCTCATGGAACCCGAAAATGGTCCCAAACTCAACAATGCTCAACTGATAGTCCTGTTCCATGAGACGGAAGGAGACGGTCCTATCAACGTGGCTGTGCTCAAAGGATGTCACAACCTCTCTGGTAATCTCCTCATAGGCGTCTTCACGAATGTTCGTGAAGACAAGCAACCCGGCTCTATCCAAGAGCCATGTAAGATCATCCACAATGTTGAGAGGATGTAGATCCTCCAACAACAAGTACCTAGGACCTATCACTGTCCTCTTCGTGATCCTCTCAAACGCAGCAAGGTGGTTTTCGTGTATGGTCGGAATGCTAGGGTGAGGGGGTGAAGATGGAGGTGAAGGTGAGGATGGTAGTGAGGGAGATGAGGGTGGTGGTGCCCTAGAGGTGGAGGGATTTCCTTTCCTTTTCTTACTTTGCTCTTCTTTCTTCTCCTTTATCCTTCCCGACATTCTCCTCACAAAGTCCATTTTTCAGAAAAATTACGGTCTGTTCTTGGGAAATTACGGCCGTAGTTTACCCAGAGACCGTGGTTCGTCTCAGAAACTCGTGAATCTCAGCAAATTCACCAACAATCACCACAACAAGCAGTCCTAATCTAATTCCTTCCGGTCTTCATCAGTTCTTCCTAAAAAACTATAGCAAAAACGAACTAAATCCGCGAAATTCGAGAAGAAAGAAATAACCTCTTTTTCGGATTGAAAAACCCAAAATGCGTGTTTGTTGATCGATTTCCACTCGATTTGTTGCTTGGATTCTGTTCGTGGTTGGATTTGCTGCAGTTTAGGATGAAGAATCGTTGAAAACGATTAGAAAACGAGGAATTGAGAGAGGTGGAGGGTTTTCGGTTTCTAGGTCGTGGAAATGGGGAAAATTTTGGTTAAGTTTGTGAAGAATGTGGCTTATATAGTGGCCGGCAAAATTTCCAAAAATTACGGTCTGTCGGGGCATTCCACGGCCGTGGAAGTGTATGGAACCGTGGTTTTGGTGATTTTTCAAAGGCTTTTGAGAATTACGGCCACTGTAGCTATGACAACCGTAATTTAGACCGTGGAACCTTCTGTAAAGCTTTAAAGTCCAAATTTCGTCACTTTTCTTCGACATTATCCTCCCTTTCTCCTTTTCCATCGATCCTACAACCAAAAACACGAACATACCGGAAGAAATCGAGGCAAAATAAAGCAAAAACGTCTATTCTAAGCTAAACTATGAATCGAAAACAAAAGCAAAAAAAAATGCAATACCTTGGGTTGCCTCCCAAGAAGCGCTTTGTTTAAGGTCCGTAGCTAGACCAAACTCGCACTTATTCGAGTGCGGTAGGCGCAAACTCCTCAGCTTGGAGTTCCGGCGTGTACTTCTTGAGTCGTTGGCCGTTCACCTTAAAACTTCCGCTAGCTTCACCCCATACTTCAACTGCACCATGGGGGAAAATACGCTTAATTAGAAAAGGTCCGATCCAACGGGATTTAAGCTTACCTGGAAAGAGGCGAAGTCTTGAATTGAAGAGGAGAACTTGATCTCCTTCTTTGAAGTCCTTTGGAATGATATGCTTATCATGCCAACGCTTTGCCCTTTCCTTGTAGATCTTAGCGTTCTCATAGGCGTTCAAGCGAAGTTCATCCAGCTTGTTGATGTCTAGGAGACGCTTCTCTCCCGCTTCCTTCATGCCGAAATTCAGCCACTTGATAGCCCAAAACGCGTTGTGCTCCAGCTCTACCGGCAAATGACAAGACTTCCCATACACAAGGTTGTATGGTGTGGTTCCTATGGGAGTCTTGTACGCAGTCCGGTACGCCCATAATGCATCATCTAGCTTCAAGGACCAATCCTTCCTAGTCCTTGAAACTGTCTTCTCTAGAATTCCCTTGATCTCCCTATTTGAGATCTCAACTTGTCCACTCGTTTGTGGATGGTAAGGGGTGGCGATCTTGTGAGTAACCCCATACTTAGCTAGAAGAGCTTCAAAGCGACGGGCTATGAAAAGAGAACCTCCATCACTAATGATTGTCCTTGGTGTTCCAAATCGCGGAAAGATGATCTTGTTAAAGAACTTAACCACCACCATGGCATCATTTGTGGGAGAGGCAATTGCTTCCACCCATCTAGAAACGTAGTTTACCGCCAATAGTATGTATTGGTTTCCACAAGAAGATGGGAATGGTCCCATGAAATCGACTCCCTAAACGTCGAAAATCTCCACCTCTTGGATGTTGTTTAGGGGCATCTCGTTCCTTCTAGAAATATTGCCTGTTCTTTGACAAGCATCGCAGCAAGAAACAAAGGATTGCACATCTCTAAATAAAGTAGGCCAATAGAATCCAGATTGCAATACCTTTGCGCTAGTCTTGTTCGAACTAGCGTGTCCTCCACAAGGTAGTGAATGACAATGGCGGATGCACTTTGTATCTCATCTTCCGGCACACATCGCCGAATGATGCCATCCGGACCTCTCTTGAAGAGGAGAGGCTCGTTCCAATAGTATTCCCGGACGTCCTTAAAGAACTTCTTCCTTTGTGCGTAGGATAGTCCGGGCGGTATCTCCTGGCAAACCAAATAGTTAACAAAGTCAGCAAACCATGGTTCGTTACCTTTGGAGATCTCGTTGATGCACTCCTCTATGATGTGTAGATGTTCGTCTGGAAAGGAGTCATCAATGGGTAGATGGTCGCCCTCTAGATGTGTGAGGCGACTCAAATGATCCGCAACAGAATTTTCTGAACCTTTCTTGTCGCGGATCTCAAGATCAAATTCTTGTAGGAGAAGAATCCATCTAATTAGCCTTGGCTTCGCGTCTTTCTTCGCAAGGAGGTACCGGATCGCAGCATGATCCGTGTAGACAATCACCTTTGCACCTACAAGATAAGAGCGAAACTTGTCAATAGCGTAGACAATGGCTAGAAACTCTTTTTCTGTAGTGGCGTAGTTGAGCTGAGCTTCGTCTAGCGTCTTGCTAGCGTAGTATATGGCATGGGTTCGCCCTTCCTTTCGTTGTCCTAGAACAACTCCAATAGCTACGTCACTAGCATCGCACATAATCTCGAAGGGGAGAGTCCAATCCGGGGGTTGGATAATAGGTGCTGAGATTAGAGCTTGCCGAATGGTGTTGAACGCATCTAAACATTCTTGCGAAAACTCAAAAACCGCATCCTTCATCAATAGATTAGTGAGAGGTTTTGATATCTTAGAAAAGTCCTTAATGAAGCGTCTATAAAATCCAGCATGTCCTAGGAAACTTCTTATCCCTTTCACCGAAATTGGGGGAGGAAGTTTCTCTATGGTCTCTATCTTAGCTTTGTCTACCTCTATCCCTCTACTAGAGACTAAGTGACCTAATACGATTCCTTCCTTAACCATGAATTGACACTTCTCCCAATTAAGAACTAGGTTAGTGTCTTCACAACGTTGTAAAACAAGAGAAAGGTTAGAAAGACAATCGTTAAAAGAGGAACCGTATACGGAGAAGTCGTCCATGAAGACTTCCATAATTTCCTCTACGTACTCGGAGAATATGGCCATCATGCACCGTTGAAAGGTGGCTGGGGCGTTGCAAAGCCCGAACGGCATTCTCCTATAAGCGAACGTACCCCAAGGGCACGTGAACGTGGTCTTCTCCTGATCGTCCGGGTGTATCGGAATCTGAAAGAAACCACTATAACCGTCAAGGTTGCAAAAATGTGAATGTTGTGCTAACCTTTCAAGCATTTGATCGATGAATGGCAATGGAAAGTGGTCCTTCCGCGTCGCGTTGTTGAGCTTGCGGTAGTCTATACACATTCACCATCCAGTCACGGTTCGGGTAGGAATGAGTTCGTTGTTCTTGTTGGTGATGACCGTCATTCCTCCCTTCTTCGGAACTACTTGAACTGGACTGACCCATTTGCTATCGGAGATAGGATAGATGATACCTGCATCAAGAAGTTTAAGGATTTCCTTCTTGACAACCTCCTTCATGGTCGGATTCAACCGCCTTTGAGGTTGTCTTGAAGTTCTAAAATCCTCCTCCATTAGTATCTTATGCATACATAGGGAGGGTTTAATTCCTACTAAGTCCTCGATAGTGTAACCTATGGCTTTTCTATGTTTCCTAAGGACTGTCATGAGTTGTTCATGTTCATCTATGCTTAGTTCGGAACTAACAATGACCGGAAAGGTAGAATTAGATCCAAGAAAAGCGTACCTTAGATGAGTAGGAAGTGGTTTGAGATCCATCACTTTCGGAGCTTCCAATGGTCCTTGAGGAGCATCCGACGTTTCCTTAGAAGTTTCTAAGGTTGTTGAGTGGTTTGGTGAAGAATCAAAAGAAGTTGAAGAAGTAAGCCGATCATCCTCTTCCACGGTCAGAATTACGGCCTCCCCATGTGTTCCACGGCCGTATAATCCCCTGGAATGGAGGTTGATTTTGGTTGTGAAATCCACGGTCGTGGAATACAGGGTATGACCGTGGATTCTTACATTCTCAGCCTCATCGTGGAGTTTTTCAAACTCCACTCCATGCATCTCTTCTTGTGCTTCTAAGGCTTCAATTTCCTCTTTGCACTCTTTTTCTTCCCCTACATTGGTTAGACTCATAGTGATAACCTTTTGTAAAGGATCGTTAAAGAGAATCGCACTTACCTCCTCCCTAGACAAACCTTCTTCATCTTGGATATCGTAAATATCCTCATCAAAGATTGGCTCCTTTACTAGAGTGGAAAGAACGAACTCTACTTTCTCTTCTCCAATATCAAAAGCGAGTCTCCCATTCTTGCAATCAACCATGCAGCCGGAAGTTGCAAGAAACGGTCTTCCGAGTATGATCGGGACCGGACTATCTACAGGAATGTCAAGCACGACAAAATCAATAGGGACAAAGAATTTACCTAGCTTGACTGGGACGTCTTCTACAATACCGACGGGGCGAGTGATGGATCGATCCGCCATGTATAACGTCATCTTGACCGGTTTAGGATCGCCTAAACCGATCTTCCTACATAATGCAAGTGGTATGATGCTCACACTTGCTCCCAAGTCACATAAAGTGTCGTATGTGACATCTCCCACTCCAATGGGAATGCAAAATGACCCTGGATCCTTCAACTTTGGGGGCATTTTCTCCTTCATAGTCTTGATGAGATCCGAAGAATCCGAACTCATCTTGACCTCACCGAAATCTTCTAGCTTCCTCTTGTTGGAGAGAAGCTCCTTTAAGAACTTGCCATAAGCCGGCATACCTACAATAGCATCAATGAAAGGTATATTAATATGCAACTTGCTCATGAGTTCTATGAACTTACCGAATTGCTTGTCTAGGCGCGCCCGCGCTCTAGATTGAGGGAACGGTAGGGGAGGTTTGTAAGCTGGAGGAGGAACATAAACATCTTCCTTCTCCTTCCCCTTTCCTTTGTCCTTCTCTACGGGGACTTCAACAAACGTAGGCTGCGGATCGGTGGTAGTCACTCCGCTCCTAGTTGTAATCGCCATTACCCTTCCCTTAGGGTTATCCTCCGTCTTTCCTGGAAGTTTTCCTTGATTTCTAGGAACTTCCTCCGCGTGGTTGAACAATTGGTTCTCCAAAACCTTTTGAGCTTTGTCAACCTTAGAGACTTGATCATCAACCTTGATGAGGCGGTTCTCCAACCCTTGAAGCTTTCCCAAGATTGTCTCCAACATGGGATCGGACTTCTCCTTTCCCGCATTGTTTCCTCCATTTGATGATTTCCCCTGGCTTTTCAAAGGAGTAGAGGAAGAGGAGGGTGGAGTTAGTGAATTAGAATTGGAAGGATTGGAGTTACCGGAATTTTGTTGATTGGAGCGCCAATTGTTGTTGTTTGAACTTCGATTGTTGTTCCAATTGTTGTTGTTCCGGTTGTTGTTGTTTCCATTCCAATTGTTATTCCGGTTATTGTTCCGGTTATTGTTGTTGCGGTTGGTGTTATCACCGCCATTGTTGTTGCCCAAATAGCCAACATCCTTCTCTTGTTGCTTTGGGAAGTTGGTCTTGATAGTCTCCTTCAACTCTTTGATCTCATTGTTGAGGGAGAAAATCTGATTTTGAGCTTCATGTGTGAGCTTCGCTCCTTGCTCCACACGACTTCCCTCTGCTTTCCGGTGGGAGTACTTCTCTATGACTCTTGCTTGCTTCTCAATGAAGTCCCAAGCGTCATCTTCTCTCATGTCCATGAATGTTCCACATGAGAGGGATTGGAGGTTGAATTGCGTTCCCGCATCCAGCCCTTTGTAGTAGATTTCCAGCAAGGCAAGCTTGGATATGCCATGATGAGGGCAATCCAAGAGCAAATCCTGAAACCTTTCCCACGATTGAAACAAACTTTCGTTAGGTCTCATGGAAAAAGCATTAATCTTACCTCTAAGTTCCGCCGTTTTGGAGGGCGGAAAGAATTTGGTGAGAAACTCCGCGGAAAGGTCTTCCCACGTGTCTAGTTTCCCATTAGGAAGAGCTTGATACCATGACAACGCTTTCCCTTTCAAAGAGAAAAAGAAAGGTTTGAGCTTATAGCTGTTGGTAGTAGCGTTCTTTGGTCTCATTGTCTCCATCATACACTCAAAGTTTTGCAAGTGTTGGTGTGGAGATTCAGCGCTTGTACCGCCAAATTGGCTTTGGCGAACAAGAGTGATAACTTGAGGGTTAAAGCTAAACCCTTGCACATCTTCAGCATCAAATTTCACACCCAAGCGGCGTGGTTGTTGTGTCGGATCCATCCGTTGGCCAAGAGTTCTTGGCTCATTATCCACACGTTCGACTCTTGCATTCCTAGGCGGAATGCGGCGATTAGTAGCTCCTTGTGGATGGAAAGGATTCATATTGATCGTGGGATCAATCTCTTCCAACGGTGGCATGGAAGAATCACTATCATCAGCGGATGAGTGACTTTTTCTTCTAGACCTCGATCTCCTTCTTGAGGGCTTCTTGACTACCTTATTCTCAAGGTCGCTCATCTTAATCCTCATTTGAAAGATCATGTCTTGTAGACCGTTGACTTGAGATTGATGACGATCAATCTCATCCTGGCGGAGAGTCTCATTCCATCGGAGTTGAGCTTCCTTCTCCGCCAACTCCGTTTGAAGATCACGTTCGTGTTCTTCGGCCATCTTCTTTTCCTTACGCTTTTGCCTCAAGGTTTTCTCTAGCTCTTGATCAAGAGGTAAGAGATCTGCGGTGTTCCTAGACCTGCGCATGCACTCAAAGAGATATCAAATAACGAGAGCAAGCTCTCAAGCTTGACAACCGATAACCGAATTCGGCCTAAACCAAATCCCCGGCAACGGCGCCAAAACTTGTTCGCCCCTAGAGGTGTGTGCAAATAAGTTTTAAATTTATAAAACTAGAATCAAGCAGCGAACCCGCAGTGTACGGATCGATATAGTTAAGCAAGAATTCCAAAGTATCGAACACAGGGATTTGGGGGGAACGAACTCGATTGCAGGTTATCAAGCAAGTAAATATGAGAGTTTTGCAAATATTAGGAAAACAACAATCCTAAAGATCCAAGTATCCAGCTGTGGCAATCGATTCAAGATATACTTAATGATGTAAAGACAGAGTTGAGATATGCAAAGGTATGCTAATGTAAGGTAATCGTACGGTGAAGTTCCAAAAACCTTATATGACTCACCTATAAGAAACTCTCTATACAGGTTGTTGAGGCTCAATATAGAAGGATTCTTGAGGCGAGAATTAGTGTCAAATACCCAAACTTATAACCCAAAGATCAAGACTAACTTAACCGATTGAGGTTATGACACTCACAATCGAGGTAGAGGTTGTTGAGGCTTCACTACCACCTAGAAAAGACAAGTCTAAACTAAGCTAAAGCAAATATTTAACTTTAGATTAAAGTAAAAGCAGGTTCGTAGACTTAAGGGAAATTACGGTTAGTTCTTGAGGTTCCACGGCCGTGGACTCAAGAACAGCCCGTAATTTAGGGTTGTCGGCGACAATTCTCTAACTCTCAGGGTCTTATCTGTTTGCGATCGATCTATCATCATCTAAGCCACAACTATCAACCCTTCACCTTAGAATTGTTAAGAGTCTTTAGCCAATAACAGTCATGTTGATATCAATTCAAGAATTAAAAGATAAAAGATGAAAACTTTCAAGAACTTTCAATAATCTTCAATTCAATCTCAAAATCACAAAGAGAATAAGCAATGTCAAAAGATTCACAATAGGACAAACAATCGTAACCCTAGGAAAGAAAAGAAAACGGGATGTCAATCCGTTTTCCAAATCGAACCTAATCAAGAAGAGAGATCTTCTTACAAAATCTTCCAAGAACTACGATCTTCCACAAATCCGGAGATCTCAACAGCAATCTCCACCAAAGGTGCGAGATTGGAGGAATTCTCAACACGAACTTCGATCTCTTCAAGAGATGTCAATTGCTCCTAAGCAAGCTATGCCAAACGTGCTCGTAACTAAGCGGCGATAATGAGGGCAAACGGGTAGCGAAGGTGACGGAATTTTGCTTCGTCTGTCTTTTTATAGTGTAAGGCAAAATGTCGGCCCGGCCCAATCTTTAAAAGATCGTGGCTTCAAAGTGTGGCGAAAAGATTCGCCAAGATCACGGTCGTGGAAGTGTTCCACGACCGTAATTTAGGGCGTGGAAACAATTACGGTTTGCAACATATGTTCCACGGCCGTGTAATCCCCTGGAATGAACATGAATTTCTGACTCCAAATCCACGGCCGTAATTCTGAACGTGGTTTGTGAGACGGCCGTATTTTAGGGCGTAATTTAGGGCAAGAACGTGATTCTTCCCTAACTCGTGCATTCCTCAATCTAAGACTCCAAATTGCTTCCAAAGAATGTCCTCAATCTATGGACATATCAACTCAACTCTCCTTTGCTCGATTCCGTTCGGAAATAGCTCCAAATCACCTATAATTAACATAGAACTAGTGTAGACATCCATATCGACAATATAGGTAATACTAGCTCACATATGCACAAAGTTCAATCAAAGACTATCAATATGAATCAAATACGTTTAGAAAACGTGCCTAAAATATCACAATATTTCATGCTAACAGTGAGCAGTTGAGTGGCGTGAGCAGTTGAGCGGCGTGAGCAGGATTAGGGATGCTGATTAGATTAGGTTAAGGTTAATTAGAGTTTAGGTTAATTTAGATTATGGGCTGGTTGACATGTCTTTGGGCCGGGTCCGTTGGGCCTGCTCATCTAACTAAGATGGGCTTATAATTAAATCGTTATACGCATGGAACCGCTCATTGGTTTTCGGTTTCAATTTATGTAACAATTTTATTCGGTTTCCCTATTTATCGTTTTAGGTGAAATAGAGTCACATAAAATGATAGAATTTGATAATGCTTTATTTTATTTAAAAGAATAAAGGTCGGCGGATTGGGAGCCGATTTGATCGGGTATTAAACGGAAATTAAATTTTCCGGGTATTACAGTCACGAATTTGTCATGGCCTCGTCATAACTCATCTTGGGCTCATCTTGATCTTGTCACTAGAACGTCATGACTTTGTCAAAGACAAGTCATGATATACTCTAGGGTTTGGATTAGGGTTTGCTACTAATAAAATCTTATCATTTTATGTGAAGTGATATTACATAAAATGATAAAATTTTGGGATATAGTGTCCAACTACGTAGACAACTAAGGATCAAAAGATCGAAATCCGGTTTTGCTACGGAATTAAACGGGATAAAAGTTTCGGATATTACATCAGTACCCCCTTAAAATAAGTTTCGTCCCGAAACTTAGAACAAGGTATTTAATCAAACGATTTCCAAAACTAAACTTGTATATTATAGTCTCACTAAATTTTAATTTCGTTTTCTAAACTCCTGTAACCCTATCAAAGTGTAACGAAAAATCCGGTCGTTACATGAGATCCTCCTCAAAATAAGTTTCGGCCTTTAAGGCACCAAATGGGTGTGTTTGATCGCTATACAAAAGTCTCATCGTTTCCACATCTAAGTATCCCGCACATCGGTTACCAAAAGAATACATTACTGACTAAATACTCAATCATGAAATAACCAAGTAGTCAAACAATATCACACATATAAGGTCAAACCCTAACTCGTCACTCTCGAAGTTACAACTATTGCTACATAGGTCTTTAAAAGGTTAAGTCTCTTACTATTCCCCATATCTTAGGTAGCCTTATCAGCTTTTCATAAAACCACTGAATCTTAAATCTTTTCAGGTACTTAGATCACAAGCGTTTGCTACCACGTTCTAGAGTGGTTACCGGATATCTCACCGGTATCATCCGGCTCAACTGTCTGATCCTCTAATCTGAAGACCTAACTCGTGTCTGGTAGGTATCACTCCAACTGAAATTCTCAACTCAGTTCCCCAAATTTAGTCTTCGTGGAAAACTGAAGCTACACCCTCCAATAGGGTGAGGAATACTAGTTCATCAATCACTGCTAAACCTCTTTAAAACTTCCAATGGTCATCCTCTGTGTTGACTTGGCGTTATAATACTATTCATAGATCTATAATATATCGTTAGCTCAACCTCAGGCTTCTCACGCATTTTCCAAGATCTTAAGTGACCCAGAACATGTCCGGAATGACGGTATTAGACACAAAGTGATCTCCTATCACTGTATTTGATCATAACTACTCAATAATTGTTAGCATACCATCAGTAGTGCACTCTTTTATCCACCATGGTTACCAACCCGATAGTATCTCTCTGACGCAAAACGCAACTCCGATCCGTTCCGATATAACATTACACGTAAAATCTGCTCCGAGATAATGCTTTCTTTAAGCACAGTTACTGGGTTGTAAGTATACTCCTGTTGCTTCTCTTTCTTATGTATCTTTGACTTAGGATGGTAGTTACTCACTTTCAGCTTTCTAGTGCAGGCCATGCACAATAATTTTATTACATCATTAATTCTTTCCAAATCCATCCAGAAAACTCACTCTAGAGTATTCCATTAGTATAGAATTCCAAAACTACTTGTCTGGCAACATGTAACAAAGCCATCACTCTTCACTCGGATCCATAATAGGGTATCAGTCTCCTTCTATTACCTCAACATGCACATAAGTTTCCGTACAACATTTGTAGTCACTCACATAGCCTATCTCACGTTTCTTCCAACTAGAATGCATTTCCCCAACTATCACCATCTCAAACTCGACACGACATCCATCAGTACCCTTGAACTTCTTGTTTATAGGGTAGGTCCCACCACGCTTCCGCTGCGCTACTCTGCTTATCCTGTTGTCACTCATTAATCCTAAGGACCTTTTTTTTTGTAAGTATAAAATGATTGACCTCAAAACTCTTTCTTCCAATTACACCATGAGTCGTATACGGATGAAGTGCCAAGTACCTTCTTTACTTGCCTTAAGAAAATAAGGCAACGATTGAAAATCACCTTCTTCCGCTTACTTTCTTAATTCTTCTACAACGGATCCAAACTCCCTGACTTGACCGGAGTTTGATCTTAACTAGCCAAGAAGTAACCTTTTAAAACGTTTCTCTTTGTACCTTTAATTCATCCAAGAAGGTTGTAGTTGCCTACTTGAGGGAATCCTCTAAGGCGTCGGTAAAGCTACTCCATAGATCCACAATCACAAATATCTCTTCTTAACGGCACATAACTCGTCAATATCCAACAGTACTTGCACGTCCTTGGTTGACATCGGTTAGTCTATAATTGACTTATCTCAATTTCATCCATCTACTGGTATTAAACTTTTTGTGCACATCACCTACTAGATTAATCCTTATATCCTTCTTTATTTCGTCCTATCTTTCACTCTTCTGCTTCCTTTGGGCCAACTCTCTTTCTCAAGTCTCACTATGCCATTCGCCTGACGTCAAAAGTTGTTCCTAACACTCCACGATAGATGGTAAGCGTCTTGTAGTTCCGATGACTTTTAATTACCTCCCAATTATAGTCCCTTTATAGGGACCGTCTGCGTTGATGACCTATAATCTGTTATAAATGGGGGTTACCTTGGACTCTTGAGTCCACCACACGATTCTCACAAGCACAGGTTCCATAATCGGCGTTGTTTGTAATATTTCCTTCCAAATCTCTGTTGACTATATTACAGGGCTTCGATCCTTTCGATACTGGCGTTGTGATTCCTCTTAGAATTTTTATCTTTAAAGAAGACAAAACGTCTCCAAGCTTGTTAAGTCTACCTTTCGCCCTTACATTAAGTTGTAAGTCTCCATTCCGTGTTAATTGTGATCTGTCAAAATTTACTTAGCTAGTAGGTAAACAGTTGCTCACAACAATCCTTTTATACTTCTTTAGTTCGTTCTACCTTCCACCCTTCCACTTCTTATGGACTAACACCATTTCTCTAGTCCGATTGTGTCATTCATCTGGCATAAATAGTCGTTTCAAGTTTTTCCACGATAGCTTGCAAGCGTCTTTGCAATTCTTATGGCCGTAATGATCATCCACTTGCAGTTCCTCTTGCATGGACCGTCTGTGTTGATGGCTTAGGTCCCGTGATAATTGGGGTTAACCTGGACTCTCGAGTCTAGCAAGGTCGTTCTCCCATACACATTTCTTCAATGAAGTTAGTAGTAATATCGCCTTCATGAAACTCCGTTGACCCAAATACAAGCTTCCATTCTTTAGATATTGGCGTCGCGGTTTCTTTCAAACTTCTTATACCTCTGAGGAGGTCAAAACCTCCCCACACTCTGTCTCTTCTAGATTCCCATGCCCGGATTAACACTCTGTTTAGGGATGCTGATTAGATTAGGTTAAGGTTAATTTAGATTATGGGCTGGCTGACTTGTCTTTGGGCCGGGTCCGTTGGGCCTGCTCATCTAACTAAGATGGGCTTATAATTAAATCGTTATACGCACGGAACCGCTCGTTGGTTTTCGGTTTCAATTTATGTAACAATTTTATTCGGTTTCCCTATTTATCGTTTTAGGTGAAATAGAGTCACATAAAATGATAGAATTTGATAATGCTTTATTTTATTTAAAAGAATAAAGGTCGGCGGTTTGGGAGCCGATTTGATCGGGTATTAAACGGAAATTAAATTTTCCGGGTATTACAGTCATGGATTTGTCATGGCCTCGTCATAACTCGTCTTGAGCTCATCTTGATCTTGTCACTAGAATGTCATGACTTTGTCAAAGACAAGTCATGATATACTCTAGGGTTTGCATTAGGGTTTGCTACTAATAAAATCTTATCATTTTATGTGAAGTGATATTGCATAAAATGATAAAATTTTGAGATATAATGTCCATATACGTAGACAGCTAAGGATCAAAAGATCGAAATCCGGTTTGCTATGGAATTAAACGGGATAAAAATTTCGGATATTACATCAGTACCCCCTTAAAATAAGTTTCGTCCCGAAACTTAGAACAAGGTATTTAATCAAACGACTTCCAAAATTAAACTTGTATATCATAGTCTCACTAAATTTTAATTTCGTTTTCTAAACTCCTGTAACCCTATCAAAGTGTAACGAAAAATCCGGTCGTTACAGTGGTTGCAGAAAACAGAGGTGGGGATAAGGAGAAGATCCGGGAGAGATGGGGAGTGTGGGTTGCTGTCCAGCGACGAGGGAGAGATTGAGAGGCATGCGAAGGGATGAAGGTGAGGCTGGGTCGGTTATACTGCCGACATCACCTGAGTCGTCTCTAGCGGTAAATATGTTAGATCTTCATACAAACCCAACCTGGGATGTCTGCTTACAAGTTGGCCGTTATATGTAGAAATCAGCTCAACAATGATGAATTTCTCATTGTTTGGTAACCTCGGCCACCCAAATTTGGCGACGAGGAGTACGACTCCTATACCGATTCCGATCTCTGGACTTGCCTTATGTGGAATTGCAACCTCTGGAAGGCGAATCACACTCGAGGATTGAACTGGAAGGAGCTGAACTTTGTCCCAATAAGCTCATTCTGTCAAATTTTAATTTCAACCTTGCGCTCGATAAGGTATTGGGACTTCTAGCTTTTGCTTTTGTTTTTGCTAAACTATTCCATATGTTAGACTTCTTTTTTAAAATTAATTGCTGCTGAACTTCACTAGGTGTCAGAGCAATTAGGGTTTTAGAGATATGAGGAGGAGCATTAGAGGTTGTGGATGTATGTTGATGAGGCTGAGTTTGGACCCAGCTCTCCAATTCAAACTGTTATTATCGTAGGCCGGTTTGCCTCAGTTAGTGGAATAAACCAAGGTTGGGTTTGTATGAAGACTAACATATTTACATGTCCGGTATGTACACGTCATAGGGTTATTGATACCGGATACTTCAGTTCTTGTATTCTAGTTGTTGTGGACACCCGGGATGGTATCAGATTGGTCTTTCAGGTAACTGTTAATAATTGAAAGTTGAAGAGGGATGTATTGACATTTTGTATTTGGAGATTCTTTTGGATGTTTCATTGTTCTTGCGGATCTCTTTGAAGAGGGGTGTTCACATACCATAAATATTCTGGTACGTAAGATATGGGGTTTTGCTTATGTCATTGCTGATTGAATATTTGGTTAATTTTCCACTCTGTATGTGTTGATTAGTTTCTGGTATGAAAAGTGTGACAACAACATATTGAACTGAGATTTGATATTTTACATATGAAATTTATGGTATCAAAATTTATGGTATCAAAATTTTTGGTATGTAAATTTCCGGCATGTAAATTTCCGGTATGTAATTTCTGGTATGATAAAATTTCTGGTATGGTAAATTTCCGGTATGATAAAATTTTGGTATGATAAAATTTTTGGTATGATAAAATTATGGTATGATAAAATTCTGATATGATAAAAATTCTAGTATGATAAAAATAAAAATTCTGGTAAGATAAAATTTCTGGTATGAGAAATTTCTGGTATGATAAATTTATTCCAAAAATAAAAAAAAATAATAAAGAAAATAAAAAGACAAAAAAAGAAAAATAAAAAATAGAAAATAAATTCAGTAATTAAAAATTAAAACTTACACTTAAATAACAAATAACTAATAACAAACATTCTTTTTTTTAATAGAAGGGTTAATTAGTTTTACCTACCATTAAATGAAAGTGATAAAAAATATGGGGTATATTTTTTTTTAACAAAAACCAAAAACAGCCTAGTAGGCAAAATTCTTTCGAAATAAAATAGAATGAATCTAGATTGATCCATTCTAAGGTCCACATGCATGGCTGGATTCCTTCACTAACATGGTTGACCTTCCTCTCTTGGATGGATACACACGTCCTTCATGCCTGGGTAATTTTACGTACGTTATGGAACTAGGTTGCTGGATTGGTTTGGCATGTGGGCCCCAATCTTTGTATTAAGGGTTCTTCTCGCAGGATCTTCTAACATTGGTATTAGATCGATCCATCCTCTCTTCCTTCCGTTCACGTACTTACATGGTAATGCTAGTTTCCATTGATACGTGGCTCTTTAAATCTTACGTGAAGTGATTTAGGAGTTGCCATTCATTTCTATCTTGGAAATGAATTTGACTCTCCCCCCTTCTTCTTCTAACATTGTTCATCTTTCCCTTCCTTCTAGCTTCCTTGACTTCATGGTTGTGGTCCTGAAGCTTCTGATTCTTCCTCTCCTCCTCCTTAAAGCATCATCCCTCTCTTTTTTAAAAGGATTCGACCATGATTCCGATTTGTGGAATTTTTCGCCATTATAAACGAAACAATGAAAGTTTTTCCGAAACTAGGTTCGGATGAAACTTTATTCCGAGAATACACGACGGAGTTAGGTTAGGATATAAAACGCGGTGAGTCACCGCGTTTTTTCTGTAAAGAAACGCGGTGACTAACCACGTCAGGCAAAATTTTAAAAAAAAAATTTAAAGGAAAGAAACGCGGTGAGTCATCGCGTTTCTTTCAATAAAAATAAAATAAAATAGAGAACCGCGGTGACTCACCGCGGTTCTCTTATTAATTTTTTTTTTTTAAAAAGCGTGGCATTAAAAGCGGTGGGCCCTAAAGCAAACGCTTTTTAAAAAAAAAAATTAATAAGAGAACCGCGGTGAGTCACCGCGGTTCTCTATTTTATTTTTATTTTTATTGAAAGAAACGCAGTGACTCACCGCGTTTCTTTCCTTTAAATTTTTTTTAAAAAATTTTTGCCAGACGTGGTTAGTCACCGCGTTTCTTTACAGAAGAAACGCGGTGACTCACCGCGTTTTATATCCTCACCTGACTCCGTCGTGTATTCTCGGAATA
The DNA here is from genome assembly GCA_033239125.1 of Fagopyrum homotropicum. NCBI lineage: Eukaryota > Viridiplantae > Streptophyta > Magnoliopsida > Caryophyllales > Polygonaceae > Fagopyrum > Fagopyrum homotropicum. The sequence continues at coordinate 23,777,426 of BSWB01000005.1, read as the reverse complement.
AAGTTTCATCCGAACCTAATTTCGGAAAAATTTTCATTGTTTCGTTTATAATGGCGAAGAATTCCGATTTGTGTTGGCTGGTCTTCAACAGGGGCAGAATCCCTAAGTATACAACACATGTAAGATAAACAAATAGTGCAACATAAGAGGTATGTATACTTCGAGGAGAAATGAAACGTAATCGAAAAATATTACTCCACATGAGAACATTACACACAAGAACATAAAAGCTCTTTATAACCTCGTATGTTAATATTATATAAGGCAGGTAATAGTAATATCATTCCATGGTATCGGCATGTGCTATTTATGCATTATCTTGAGATCCTTAATTATAGCGAAGTCATTTTATAAGGCATATAAGAAATCCAAGGATACCTTCAGAATAAATCTTAAGATAGGGTAGACACATATGTCACTAAGGGTATCATGTCCTATGATCCTCCAAATGGCATGAAAGACATAATCACGAAGCCTTAATAACAATAAAAAGCTATTAATAAAATATAACACATGATAAGAAACATGAAAAAAACGAGTTACAAGATTGTTCTTAACATTCTCAACTTTCTCTTTAACCAAGCTTCTCGTATGAAGTAAGGTTCTTACCACCACAAGGTAGACAAAGCATTTAATCATAATCAAATTCAGCAATAATTATTGGCACCATGACTAAGTCGAAATTTACATGTGATGGTCGATACAATTCAACACGTTCTTCTTCATACTTAAGCAAATTATCATGCTCAACCAAATTAGTAGTTGAAGAATTATCCTCAATAAAATCAGCATGTAACACAAGATGTAAATGATCAACATGGTTATCAAGAGATGAAATCAATTCAACACAAGTAGGATAAAGATCATCATCTAGCATCCTAAAATCGGTATCTCTATCGATGCGATCAATAGGATCCGAAAGTTCAGCAATACATCCAACTGATTTGACATGCAAAACAAGGGATGCATTATTAGTCATTTTTATCAAAAATCAATTTAAAAGTAATTGCAATTGATATTGAAATTACTTCTAAATTGAGATTCCGAGGGTTAGACTGCGGGGGAGGTGAATTCAGGTGCGGTTTTAAAATAGAAGGGTGGAGGTGGCACAAGTCTCAATTCTGGGCAAATTCAGTTAACGTCGGTGAGATTCCATGGGTGAAAGACATATTTTTTCTTGAAATTATTTTACGTCAACAAAAATCAATTTAGAAGTAATTGCAATTGATATTGAAAGAAGTAAATAAACAAGAATGATAGAAACAAACCGTAACGGTTGCTGGTGCGGTTGACTCTTTTTGTGGAATCTGATAAAAGACTCGATATTTTTTATGACTGAATTAAACAAACGGTTGGGGCGTCAATTAATGTTGTCTCTAATACCACTTTGATATGGGGTTATCACCCGTGTAGATGACCCGATCTTTTGACTGCTGAACTCGATGGAAAAGGGAAACAAAAGAGAAACAACAGTGGCACGAATAAAATAAGGGAAAGATAGATCAAGGTTAAAGACTAAGAAACAACTTGGAGGCAAGTTAAGACGCGATGAACCGTAACACACAACCAACGAAGCCTAGTGGAACCCCTCCCGCTACCTCACACACAATAGTGGGTTGTAGCTATTTGAAGCACCGCGCTTACGCCGTTGGCAAGTAGAACACACTTAAACAATTCCAACCGTGGCAAGTAAGACGTCTCTTACTTAGGTTTTCTCTTTACTCCGCAAAGACGACAGTAGACACCGTAGGGGATAACACAACGTGTTTATCAATAACTGTATCTATTTCTGGATCAAAATAATAAAGCACATCCTTCCTATTTAACGGTGTGGGTGGCATCAACATAACCCTAGGTTGACTAGGTATGGGCTGAAAAAGCCCGCTTTCCATCTAGAAGGATAAGATCTATCCCTAAGGAAAATAGTAAAATAAGATCAATCTTCTAGGAAGATTAGATCTTCTTAAACTAACTAAAATATAATTGGGCTAATTTGGTTAATAGACTTTTTTGAGTTTTACTGTTACTAACTAGGCCATTTAGTTTTTTAAGTAGGTAAATATACCCCAACCTTTTGTAATTTCTCTCAAAATCTAAACACTCTTCTCTCAAGGGGTACATTTACTAAAACTAAAATTCAAAAAAGCCTAGTAAACCAAATTGTTTCAATATATAATTTGTCTTATAATAAGATAAGATCTATTTTTAAGGAAATAAAATACGATCATTCTTCTAAAAAGATTAGATCTTCTTAACAAAATAGGATTTATCTTCTAATAAAATAAGATCTTCAAGCTTCTCTATATAGAAGAGTAAATTTTATTTTAAAAGAAATTAAATTGGTATGGGTTGAAAAATATAATTAAAGCCTAATATATATAACTCATAATTAAACAAGTCTTTTATGGGTTGGAATTAAAACATAATGGCTCTAGATTGACTCATTCTAAGGTCCACACGCATGGTTGGATTCCTTCACTCGTATGGTTGACCTTCCTCTCTTGAATGGATATGTACCTCCTTCTTGCATGGGTGATTTTACGTACGTTTTGGAACTAGGCTGTTGGATTGGTCTTGCATGTAGGCCCCGGTCTTTTGTATTGTTGAGAAGCAAGGGTTCATCTCGTAGGGTCTTCAAAGATTGACATTATATCGATTCATCCTCTCTTCTTTCCGTTCACGTACTTTCATGGTAATGCTTTTTTCCATGCATACGTGGATCTTGTAACCTTTAGAGAAGTGAATGGTGAGTTGTCATTCATTTCTATCATGGAAATGAATTTTCTTCCCCTTCTTCTTCTTCTTCTTCTTCTTCTTCTTCTTCTCCTTGAAGCATGCTAGGTTTGGAGATGCTCCCGCATCACAAAGAAGAAAAAACCTCTCAAAGGTAAGAGCCTCGAGTGAAGCTTCACTTGAGGTAAGAAGAAGTGCAAAACCCGACCGAAGAGTAAAATATGTAAACTAGGGTCCAGTGAATCTATAAAACCCGGAGTAAGAAGAAATTTCACCCGACCTAAGAAGACATGATCACTCGACCTAAGAAGAAATATTGTCAACTAAGGCAAAAGGGGAAGTCAGGGTAATCAACCGGTGTGGACCACTTCTTTAACTAACTCCATGCTAGTTGATTGTTTATGCTTCTTGAAGGAGGGACCACGAATCTAGCCCTATAAATAGATCCCTTGGTTAATTGTAAATGTACTAATTCACCACTTGACTACCAACTCATTCTCTAAACAACTCTCTACTTTGTTCTCTCATTTGTAAGAAGATTAGTCGATTGGTTGAAGAAATTAAAGGAGTTCTTGGTGTTCTTCATATTTCTCATACTAGATCTTATTTCCATCTTATTTTGGCCATATCTTTGGATTGGTAAGTTCGATTTCTTCCATTATTTTTCCTATGCTCTTTATTTCAAGTATATTTTACAACCATGCCACTTGTTTTAGTTTTTAATATGTTGAGATTTTCGACCATGTGTGAGTAGTCATCTTGCTAGTATGTGGGATAAAAAAAACCAAAATCATGCTAGGTTAGTGTGTTATATGTTGTATTTATGATTTGATGGAGAATCAAATGCATGTTTATTTGCATATATAAGGTTTTGAATTCATATATGATTTATTCCATGTTTGGACTTATTTTGAATGTCGAACGTTAAACTAGAAATAATTTAGATTGTTCTCATAGCACATTGTATATTTCCAAGCATGAAATGAGTGATTTATGAATCAATAATCTAAGTTGAGAACGATAAGCAATACAAGGATGATTGTACAATGTTGTGATGCCTATAATGCTTGAGTAAAGTTGGCTAGGACCGAGAGGATGGCCAACTTAATTGTCTTGTGAATGTCAAAACTATGGATATGCTAGATGTTGCTAGCAAATAGCAAACACCATCTGAAGCTTGCATTGGCTAGGGCCGAAAGTATGATGATGATGGTTTGGCGAGTGCTCCTTGGGACTGCTCGAGATGATTATTTATGAACCATTAAGCTCCAATTGAGACCTAAAACACCTATAAACACAGAAACACAACGGAGTAGACATTTGAGGCATAAGTTAAGATGGAGATGTCTATTTCATGCAAAACTAAGAAAAAACACATATAAAAGTATAGCATGAAACATGTTAGGTTAGTAGTCTATTTTACAACCATATATTACCGCAAGTGCATGGCCATGTCAATGTGAGTATATCATTAAGGTCGAATCCCAAAGGACTATGTGTATCTCAACTTTGTCTCAAGTTCAACTAGAAATGCTTGAATGTGTAAAATAAAATAAAAAGGGGTGATCAAGTGATCCAATGTTTGGGTTTAGGGATAACAAGTTTCACATTGATTAGCCTCATTTGATTAGCATCATTTGTCCCATCCAGGAGTTAGGAGGTGATGCCATGAATTGGAGAAGAAAACAAGAAACAAGTATGTGGTTGTGTGTAGTGAAGAGCGTTAATGTATAAAGGTTTCTTGGGGTGCATGTGCATAAAGTGAAGAAGAGTAAAGTTGTATTAAAAGATACATTTATGCACCTAGACCTAGATAAATAGAGAAGAAGGAATCAAGTTTTCTCGACTACAAAAGCGTTGAAAAGAAGAAGAGTAATGTGTGTTGGATAAGAATGAAGAAATTCGGCTTGCAAGAAGATAATCAACTAAGAGCTTGGAGACGTTTCCGGATCTTATTGCACCACATAGTCAGATATAAATCCTCACCATTACTCATTATCTAGACATGTTACAACCTAGAAAAGTCTTCTTGATTCATAATTGTACTACCGGAAAAGTTATGCGGTAGAGATTGAGAACGCCTCGGTAAGCTTATGGTTAATGATCATTGCACAGATGTCGAAGAGCGTTGATGTGGGCCTAGTCGATCAACTTGTTATGATAAATTTGTTAAACGCTTGCTCTTAACTAGTGTTCATGTGCAAGTCATTTTCCGGATGAACGAAGATCGGTCAGTCGGCTAGGGGGTCCCGATCAATCGATTGGCACAATCCCGAGGAGTTCTTCATCTTCACTCTTAGATCTCAGTTATCTCCGTCCTAATCTTGACTTTTTTTTACCGTAGGGAGACCCTTAGTATGTATGAGGGTATGTCGCAAATAGTTACATTTAAGTTCCAATATTTGCTAAATTTATGCACTCTTTGAGCTATTTTATTAATAGTGATTTGGTGTGAGTAATTTCTATATTTTTAAAATATTGATTTTATATAACCAAGATACTTCAAACCCAACGCATGAATCAACCCCCCCCTTCTTTGACACATTTGCTTAATCGAATTTGTGATTTAGAGTCAATTGAACAACCAAGTTTTTGTGGATGCGACCTTAATTTTAATCGAGTGCTAAAACTATAAAAACCGTATACTTGCGGTATTTTGTCGGGCCTCTCGATGACACATCATATATCAATAAGGCCAATCGGATAGGGTGATCAAGCCGTTCGATGAACAATCTACTAGTTCAAGGTCTTAAAATAGACTACTAACCTAGAAAGAAGCGATCAGACAAATAACATAAATTTACTATTATTTAGACAAACAAAAGAGCTATCATCCTGTAATACCCGTAAATTTATTTCCGTTATTCACGAGTTAAACCGGATTTTAACCAATTTAATCTTTTTACGTGATACTTAGTATCATGAATCAACACAAGTTATATTATTTTATGTGAGATTATTACTCACATAAAATACAATTTTCACCTTTTATTTTTACTCTTACAAGACAAGGCCATGAGTTGGGCTGTGCAAAACCGGACCGCATCGTTACCGGTCCGGTCTACGGTCCATGTTTTTTTGAAAACCTGGGTTACGGTTTGGTTCCGGTTTTGGACCGTATTAAACCTTAACCTGGATTGTACCGTAAACTGCGAATATCCAGTCCAGTCTGGTCTACTCCGGTCCGGTCAAGTCTAGTTCGGTCCGGTCCTGGTCTGGTTTTGGACCGGAAACCTCACCAAAATTGCACAACTTAGGTACAAACCGGTCCGGTCCGGTCTGAAATATTCAAAATTGCACAATTTAGGTACAAACATGTCAAACTCGGAACCGGACCATAACGGTCTGGTCCCGGTCTGGTCTACCGTCCAAGGTGTTATCAATTTACGGTCCTCCGGTCCGGTATGATCCGGACCGTATACACAGCCCTAGCCATGAGGCCCATTTGACGAGACCATGACAAGCTAAGGTCGTTTGTTTCTTTGCTTCTCCAACTGGATAGCTACACGCCTCTCTCTCTCTCCTATCTTCACGTCTCTCTCTCTCTCGAACGCCTCACTCTTTTACGTAAACAACAACAACAAGGTATATTTTTCACCTTCCTTAGCCAACAACTAACGCAAGATCCATAGGAGATTTTCTACCATCTATTGAACCGAATCCGGGCCGAGTTTTCATGTTTCATTCTCTTCCTCTAACTGATATCTTCTATCCTTTTTCAACTCTATCCCTTCCTCTTCGGGCTCACATTAAACCTAGCCTACAACCGTTGCGTCTACATCTAGCGTCCAGTGAGTTCTCCCTTCGATCTAGCGTTTCATTTGCAATCGGCCTTCTCTTCTGCATACAGTTGATCGTAAATGTGTACTTTTAACGACGAGGTATTGAATCTTTATGCCTTTCGTTCCATTTGCAACGACGAGGTATTGAATCTTTATGCCTTTTGTTCCCATAGAACTTAGACTTCAGTAATGGTTTGTTTGGATATATGTCCACAGATACGACCACCCTTTTGCGCCTGACAAAGCCAGCAAGGTCCGGACGTTTTATTGCCATCTGTTGCCGGCAAGAAGATGTTATCCTCCTCATCTTCTCTCGTTGAACAAAGAAGTGTGGATGCCGAGTGATCCGGAAGGAAGTGGTCATCCGTGTAACACCCCAAATCCGCAGGACCCGGGATGCTACGGGCGGAAACCTCATAATGGGTCCCGACCCTTAGCGTGACAACAATTTCACCAGATCTTACAACAAGACAAAAATAAAGGCAAAACCGAAATACATTTTATGCAAATGATATGACCCCCAAAGCATACAAACGAAAGACCACGACTGAGTTAACAACTCCAACGACCAAACGTAAAAAATATACAATATACAATGTAAATATATATATATACAAGACTCCACTCACAAACCCAACCTACAATGTACGGACCCCGGCTGCCCACTCTTCCAGATCTCTCGGCCGCGTCCCTAACCTGCAGGGCAACTACAACAATATCGGTATAAAACCGTTAGCTACCATTCAAAGTATTAGAATCATGGAATTGGCAGACATACACATAAGTCATCAAAAAATCACATCATGCTCCAAAACACACAAGCCCGGCTTATTATCTTTTCCATTACGTCATTCTATTACATATTTCATTTGTGGTGTGACACGAGAATCACTCGCCCTTGTCCCCTTTCACCAGACGGGTTTGTACTTGATGCGAATCAGCATCACCCGCTGGACTAGTCGCAAGGCACCTCCCAGTCGCCCTATTTTGGACTGGACAAGTGGTCACCGCCCGGTTATCATACACTTGGGCCAATATACAAATAACACAATGCCGTCCTTGTTTCAGTTTCGTTATTATAAAACTGAAATAAAAACACACACAACCAATCACACATCGATGCTAATACAAAGAAACTAGCTATAAGTCCAAAGACTTACTTGTCACAAAGCTAAACGTGATAACCACCACTGTCAACATCCCGTAGGAAGACACTCAACGTCTGGTCAAAACATGACACACAATCAACATCTCTCACATCCTAGAAGTCCTTAAACTTATAGTACCAATGATCTCGCAAGATCATAAACTATAACAACATACTTGGATAAGCCAATCCTTCAACTCCAAACTCCCATAAGATCATACAACCCCAACATCGAGCCTGAGAGCACTCACAAGATCAACCATATAACTTAATGCCTTATAACAAACTTACAAGATAGCAATCCTACCTCAAGCTTATAACAACCACAATCCATCAAATCCTTAAAACTCACCTAAGGGTCAACAATCGGTGGCGACCACTAGAGGAAAAGGGGGAGGAAGAAGGGTAAGCAGGCCGGCGGTCTTTATTGGCTCCAGTAGGCACCGAAGGTTGCGTGAGGTTGGGCGATGCCGGTTGTGGCTGCCATTGAAGAGTTGATTGAAAATAGTGAGATTGATGGAAGAAGTGAAGGTGGAGATGGTGAGAGGAGGTGAAGAGTTGAGTGAGGAGATGAGGCAGATAGAAGAGAGACCGAGCGTGCAGTAGAGGGTAGAAGGGATGAGTCTTTGATTGTGGGAGAGGGAAAACATGTAGATGAGTAGAGGTAGCTGCAAGAACAAGGGGTCAAGCTAGGGGGTAGATCTACACGTAGTTAGACAACATCACAGGTAAAGGTGCCAACAGGCATGGAGGAGGCCTGGTGGGAGAAGACCAAAGGGATAAAAAAATAAAATAAAAGGAGATAGAGAACTAAAATATTCTCGATCGAAAAATAGTCGGAACGGAAGTTCCGGATCGGAAAACTTTTTCGTCCTTTTCCGAAAATAAAGATACGGAAAATATATGTGGATCGAATATGTTAATAAACTCGCAAAATATACTTTGAATTACAAAAATCATTCTTGGAATTTATTTTACGAGATCATATAATAATTTGAACACGGGTAATAAAATATATCGATGTATATATATATATATATATACATATATAAATATATATATATACTCGTAGAATTTAATTTAGGACGTAAAAATACTCGTAAAAATATTTAAGCTATTAAAATATCGATAAAAGCCGGGAAAATAAATATTGAAAATGCGCCTAAAATTTGGGGTGTTACATCAGATCCCCCTAAAATCAAGTTTCGCCTCGAAACTTGCCACACGCCGAACTTCTCAATCCCTTAAGACCGAGGTATGTGATAGCATGTATTATAGTCTATATTTTGGGACTTGTTTAGACGTTTTATCTTCATAAATCTGCATGTATGGATGTATATTATGTGATTATATTGTTGTTTCATCTACCTTTACGGGAATCGAGGTCTACACCTAGTTTCGTTGTAATCGTAGGTAAAATGACACGTTTTGGACTAAAATAGAGCTAAGGAGGTAAGGAGTTATTGGAGCTACATTCTGGAGCTTGAAGAACTCAGGAAGCAAGGAATTAATGAAGAAGATTTACTTTGGACCAGATTTGAGCGATTTCACATTCAGTTGAGATTCACCTCGGTCAATGATAGCATGAATTATTGTCTATATTTTGGGATGTGTTTAGACGTTTTATCTTCAATAATCTGCATGATTGGATATATATTATGTGACTATATTGTCGTTTCATCTACCTTTGCGGGAATCGAGGTCTACACCTAGCACCACATTACCTTCTATACATCCCTACCCTACACGTTTCTTAACCTTTCTTTTGGGAAGCCCTTGAGACCTCGAGCTTGTTGATTGACTTAGTGGTTTAAACTGGATTATACATGATTAATTTCGATAATTATGACTTATTATGCATTCTACGATTTTATGCAAAGATGAACAACTTTCTCATATTTATAAAATGTTTTGATCATATTTTGATTTTAAATGCCATGAATGTAACACCCCAAATTTTACAACTCGGGGAGTTACTGGTGAGGACCGCACAGTGGGTCCCGACCTTAGTTTGGCAACAACTTAACAAGATCTTACAACAAGGCACAAATAAGGAAAACCAGAAATCATGAAATAATTCTTAACAATGTATGAATGTGACCAGAACAACTAACAGCCGGAAAACGTGATGTAACAAGGTACGGAAAGAACGACAAGAAGCAAAGTCCATATGAAAACCCACAAATGAAGCAACTGTAAAACGTCCTAAAGTACGACACCCCGGCTGACCACTACCGTCCGGATCACTCGGCATCTGCTCTAACCTGTGGCAAATCTACACAACATATCAACCGTTAGCTAACTATCCAAATATAAGTAGAATGACAACATCACAAACACAAGTAGAAACAAAATAAACAAACATCATGCTGGCACTCAACCGTTTATTATCTATTATTTAAGTGATTCACATTATTCAATTTAAGTTGTGGCACGAGAGCTATTAACAGCTCTCGCCTCCGTTCCTTATCCAACTGGGTGTAGGTCTAGCTGACCTCCGCCGGTAGCATCACTACAAACCGAGTATGGACTAGTCCCTAAAGAAACCCCCAGTGCTCGCAAGCTAACTGAGCAGAATGCCACCGCCCGTTACTCTTAGGCCAAGTATAGGTCGGTAATTATATATCACAACTTATCTCTCTAAACATTTCAATCACACACCATTATCATCATTTATGCTCATATTTAGAAGTCAGCTAAGTAAGCCCAAAGGACTTACCTGATATAAAGCTCGACTCTCTGTAAACCAACTCGCTCTGTAAACTGTAGCAACTCAGTTGCCTGTCAAAGGAGATAAGTGCATTAGCACACTCCTACGTAGTTAGAAGTCTAAGACTTCTAAGCTAGAATAATGTAGTAAGACATAACTAGTTACAGTACTAATTTAGGGTAAAATCTTGGTCCCGAAACTCCCAAAATTTCCAAATTCATATCTAAACTCCTATTTGAGATTCTAAAATCATATTCTAACTCCTAAAGTTTAGTTTTGTTACCAACTGTCACTTTTCTTATTTTCCTATTTTCCAAAAGCTCGTAAAGGTCTAACTTCGGTTTCAAATATAAAATTCGTAACAGCTTATAAAAGTTCCGAATTAATTCTCAAGATCATCTATGATATTCCCTCTACCCTTAGGAGCAAGAATTCCTCAAAACTGTTCAGCCATTATTCTTATAAAAATTCATAAAGTTGGCTACCCCACTCACAATTTCTATACTTAGCCAAAATCCTAAGTTTACCAAAAACTACTCAACTACCTAACTTCGGAAGCTTATAACTTCTACTCCGGCCGTTCATTTCTTCCCAAATTTTTATACCATATACTACGTATAACCGTCTACAACATATCCAAAATTCAACGGTGGATCTTTATCCAAACGCTCAAACATTGGTCGACAAGGTGGGCAGTTTCTAACTTAAAAGTTGAAGGGAAAAAAAAATGAATTTACAGCAGCCCCTTATTTCTACCATTTTGTTGATACAACTCAGCAGCTACCTATTACTAACTTAATCATGCTCAAGGCCGAATTACAGCAACTCATCAATCTAGCCTTAAGGAATCGGTATACATACATAAGATCATACATTAACCTTCCCATTAAACTAATCAAAAACCTATTTTAAACCAAGTATAGGCTCTTACCGGGATGCAGCGAAATAGAGCAAGGTCCTGCTACTGCTCGAGGCTGGTTTCGCTGTAGGTTATGGGACGGCTCCTTAAACCTTATTGTGCACACTGAAATAGGTACAGTTAAGGGCTTGTACACTAAGACAGTAGGGAAAGGAGTAGGAGCTCGTCGGCTGACCTTACCCGCTGGATGGAGAGGTACGTTACAGCCAAAAGTGAGGAGAGTCTGCTGCCTATTAGGTCCGATCAGATTGGAGTTTGAGATACGATTTTTAGAACTGGAAGGCCCGAGTCCTTGCTGTCATCTAGGCTGAGGTTCGAGATTAAACTTCTTCTGCAGGCTGGAACTTGCAGCACTGGATCCGCTGGATGTGTGCAGAAGGTTGGTGTGGATCCGTTGCTGCCTTCGTCTGATGATGGAGAGTCGGAAGAGAGGAGACGCCGGACCTGTTGCTAGTGAAGGAAAGAGACGGTTGTTGCTGCGAATCTGAATGCAATCACTCGCAGCGTACAAGGAATAATATCGAATCTGCTTGATTGCCTGCATTAATTCTGGGCAGTTACTTTCTGTAACGTTCTTCAGCGGAGGAGTCTTCAAGGGTTGCGGCAGATGTGGCGTCCATCTGTTCTTCTCTCCTGTTGGGCTGGACGTGCACCTCAGCTGGACAGGAACTGGGCTGCTATCTTGGGCTGCTGGGCACGAGTTGAAGAAGGTAAGGCAGGAGCTGGCTGAAGACGGGCAAGGCAGTGGGCTGGAGTAGGCAGCAGGCGCTATTGGGCTGCAGTAGTTGGGCTGCAGAGGGCTGAAGATGGCAAGGCAACAGCTCCTCCTGGGCTGAGCACATGCTGGGCTGGAGAAGGCAGCAGGCGGCTGGATCCATTGGGGCTGAATTATGGAGCAACAGATGGGCTGAAACTGGCTGCGGACAAGCTCCCGACCCATGAATATACGGACTAGACGGATATGGAGTTTGTTATAGTTTAAGATCGGTTAAGAATTCTATCATTTTATGCGGAAGTAAGCTACATAAAATGATAAACTATTTAAAAGATTCTATCATTTTATGTGAAGGAATCTACATAAAATGATAAATCCTATAATAATATGTCTAACTAAGTAGACGGATATGCATCAACTGATCGAGATCAGGTTTATAACAAAAATAGACGGAATAAAATTTTCCGGATTTTACATCAGTACCCCCTTAAAATAAGTTTCGTCCCGAAACTTAGAATAAGATATCTACCCCAAACATTTCCCTTCAAGAGTTATATTCTAGCATGCAACTACTCACGTCATCAAGCACATAAGTATAACAATCTTTTAAACATATAATCACAGAAATCATATAAGGTATCGTCTCAGTACTAACCCATCAATACTGAGGTAGCGGCTAACTCCGCAAAGAATTCAGGGTAGTTATGTCTAATACTCTCCTCTGTCTCCCAAGTAGCCTCATCAGCTCCTCGTCTAGACCACTGAATCCTCAGCACCGGTATCTCCTTAGAACGCAGGCGCCTAATACTACGTTCTAGGACGGCTACTGGGTACTCCACAAAAGTGTGGTCTGGCTCGACTATCAGATCCTCATGACTGATGACGTGTCTAGGATCCGGTATGTACTCTCTCAGCTGAGATACATGAAAAACTGGGTGGACTCTTTCCAGTCTCGGTGGCAGTGCTAGTCGGTAGGCAACCTCTCCGACTCTCTCTACGATCTCAAATGGGCCGACATATCGGGGACTCAGCTTCCCTTTAATGCCGAAACGTCTAACTCCTCTCGTAGGTGACACTCTCAACCACACCTGTGCACCTACTCTAAACTCCAAAGGTCGACACCTTTTGTCGGCGTAGGACTTCTGACGACTCTGAGCTGCTAACATCCTCTCCCGGACTAAGGCAATCCGGGCGATATCATCCTGTATCTGGTCTGGTACTACTCCATCAGCCTTGCTAGGCTCATCCCAACACAACGGTGTACGACATCTCCGTCCGTACAAGGCCTCGTAAGGTGCCATCCCAATAGATGCATGCCAGCTGTTATTATATGAAAACTCTACCAGTGGAAGATGATCTGGCCATACTTGTCCCCAATCTAGCACACATGCCCGCAACATATCCTCTAAGGTCTGAATGGTCCTCTCAGACTGACCGTCTGTCTGTGGGTGGTAGGCAGTGGTAAAGTGGAGACTCGTCCCCAGAGCAGTATGTACCTGCTGCCAAAACCTCGAGGTAAAACGTCCATCCCTGTCGGAGACGATAGTCCTCAGTACTCCATGGAGTCTCACAATGTGTCTGGTGAACTCCTCTGCTAGACGACTTACCGGCCACGTTTCCTTGATCGGAATAAAACGTGCGGTCTTTGTCAGCCGGTCTACCACTACCCAAATGGCATCAAAACCTCTCTAAGCCTCAATCCGGTAACAAAATCCATAGAAATATCTTCCCACTTCCAATGTGGTACTGGAAGTGGGTGGAGCTCTCCTCCGGATCTACGATGCTCAATCTTGACCTGTTGACAGGTCGCACACTGGGCTACATATCGGGCCACATCAGGCTTCAAACCACCCCACCAGAAGGAACGTCTCACGTCCTTATACATCTTACTCGCTCCTGGATGTACCGAGTAAGGGGTAGCATGAGCCTCACCTAGTATCCTCTGTCTCAGCTCACTGTCTGATGGCACACAGATACGGTCCTGCCGTCTCATCACTCCATCGGCACCGATAGTGAACTGAGGTGCCTCATCTCGTGACATCCGGTCTCGGATCCGGGTCAAAGTCGGACAGGTCTCCTGCTTCTGTCGGATCTCACCCAACAAGTCAAGAAGTAACTCTAAGGTGGCTAACTGATGAGCTGTATCGGGGAACTGGATCTCTACCTCCAACCAAGCTAAGTATCTCTATAACTGTGGCTGTACTGTCAACCGAGCTATCGCCTTCTCCCGAGGCGTCTTCCGACTCAAAGCGTCAGCAACTACATTCGCCTTTCCGGGGTGGTAGAGAATCTCAAGATCAAAATCCTTGATCAACTCTAGCCACCGCCTCTGGCGGTTATTCAACTCCCGCTGAGTGAATATGTACTTCAGACTCTTATGGTCTGTGAAGATCTGACAGGTCGCTCCATAGAGATAATGATGCCAAATCTTAAGAGCATGTACTACCGCAGCTAACTCCAAGTCATGGGTGGGGTAGTTCTCCTCATACGTCTTCAGCTGTCGAGACGCATACGCTATGACCTTACCCCTCTGCATCAAGACACACCCCAAGCCCAGCTTGGATGCGTCACTGTACACTACAAAGTCCTCTATACCCTCAGGCTGTGCTAAGATCGGAGCAGACGTCAATCTCCTCTTCAGCTCCTCAAAACTCTGCTGACACGGCTCAGACCAGACGAACCGAGTAGTCTTCCTTAGAACAGAAGTAAGTGGTCGGGCGATCAGGAAAAACCCTTCCACAAACCGACGGTAATACCCTGCCAATCCAAGAAAACTGCGAACCTCCTTAACATTCTTCGGAGGTTGCCAAGAGGACACTGACTCAATCTTCGCCGGGTCGACCTTAATCCCCTCAGCAGTCACTACATGGCCTTGGAAAGCCACCTCTGACATCCAGAACTCACACTTGGATAGCTTAGCATATAGCTGGCTATCTTGTAGAATCTGTAACACTGTCCTCAAGTGTCCGGCATGCTCCTCTCGACTTCTAGAGTAAACTAGAATGTTGTCAATGAAGACCACTACAAACTGGTCTAAGAAGTCGATGAAAAGCCCATTCATCAACTCCATAAATACCGCTGGCGCATTAGTGAGCCCGAATGGCATCACTACAAACTCATAGTGGCCATACCTAGTCCGGAATGCCATCTTAGGTATGTCTAGGTCTCTCACTCTCACCTGATGATACCCCGATCTCAAATCTATCCTTGAGAACACTGACGCCCCATGTAGCTGGTCCAGCAGATCATCTATGCGAGGCAGTGGATACTTATTCTTGATGGTGACCTTGTTCAACTCCCGGTAGTCGATACACAGCCTCATCGATCCATCCTTCTTCCTCACAAATAACACTGGTGCGCCCCAGGGAGAAACACTAGGGCGTATGAAGCCCTTCTCTGCTAACTCCTCTAACTGCTTCTTTAGCTCAAGCAGCTGTATCGGGGCCATGCGGTACGGGGCCTTCGAGATCGGTCTCGTGCCCGGCTCTAACTTGATGCTAAAGTCAACACTCCTCTGTGGAGGTAGCCCTGGTAAGTCGTCACTGAATACCTCTGCAAACTCGCATGCAACTAGTATCTCCTCTACTGTCAGGCTCTTACGCTCCTTCATGGCATAGCACCAGAAGGCCTCGCAACCCTGTGCTATCAATCTGGCTGCTCTCACTGCACTGATAACTGTGCCGGACTTTCCGAGGTCCCAACCTCGGAATATCACTCTGTGACCCTCCTCAGTGGCGACAGTCACAGTCCTCCTACCAATATCCAAGATGGCTCCATGTCTAGTCATCCAATCTATCCCCAATATCACGTCCTCATGGGCTAAGGGTATAACTAGAAAATCTACTAACCAAATCCGGCCTCCCAGATGAATAGGGCAGTCATAAATCTCTCGGGATCCTCTAACCTTGCCCCCATCTGGTAACCCAACCACAAAAGGTACACCCTCTACTGTAGCTAAGGACAACCTATCTACACATGCATCTGATATAAAGGAGTGCGTAGCACCCGTATCAAATAAAACTCGCACAGGTAAGTCATAGATCCAAATAGTACCTGTGGTCGCAGGTGCTGCAGGCTGCTCAGTGTTCCTCAGCTCGAACACTCTCGATGGTCCTCCTCTGGTGTCAGTGGTACTACTACGTCCTCTGCCACGACTTGATCCCTGTGCCATACTGTATGAAGCAGGATGCCCTGGGGCCCGGTACTGTTGCTGCTGCTGACTCGGTGCTCGGTACTAAGGAGGTCTCTGTACACTCTTCTCAGCACCTGCAGGAGAAGATCCCTGCTGGGAAGGGGCCCTACCCTGACGGCAGAAGGTGGCTCTGTGACCCGGTTTCCCACAAGTGAAGCAAGTGATGGGTGGTCTCTGGCAATCTGTCTTGATGTGATCACGGCTACCACAGTTAAAGCACTGTCGATCTCTACTGGGAGTCTGAACTGTAGAGTGGTAGCTGGACCTCCCCTGAGTCTGTCCTCGACCATAACCTACTACTGCTGCACTGCTACCAGCATGTCCTGTCCTCTGCCGCTTATCCGGCCCACTAGACTAAGCTGCTTTCCTCGAAGTTGGCCTATCTCTCTCATAAGCAGAGGCCCTATCCTGATAATTAGACAAAGTCTCACAGCGGAATCCAGCCAGATAGGATCGGGTACTCTCTCTCAATCTCCTGGAGAAAAGGTAAACATGCTGCTCTTCTGGAGGTGCAGATGGTCCAAGTAAGGTCAACTCTTTCTGAAACTTCTTTATGGCTGCAGCAATCGGGATATCTTCAAATCCCGCCTCAATGAAATCCTAGAATCTCTCCCTCCTCAGCGAAACTGGACAGTACCTGTCCCTACCAATGTTCCTCATCTGCTCCCAACTGGTGACTCGGCCACGAATGGTACGCCACCATGAATGAGCATCATCTGTGAAACAGGTCTGCACCAAATCCACCTGTCGATCCTCGGGACAACGTATTGCCTCCAAAGCAGTCTCTATCTTCCCTATCCAGTGCTCCACCTCTAGCCCTATTTCTCCACTGAATGAAGGAACCTTCTGAGAGTTGAAAGCCTTCAACCACTCATCCAGTCTCGGTGCTCTAGACCCAGTAGGTGCTCTATCAGCATTAGCCCTCCTCTCAAATACAGCCGGCACCTGAGACACTCCCTGTGTCACCTGAGCTGACCTAGCCGGTACCACCGGTGGTACCTGGGTAAGCCTCTCAACTCTGGCAGCTTCCTCCATGCGCTCAACGTAGGCTCTGTACTCCCTATACTCCGATGCTCCAATAGAAACACGTCCTGACTCAGTAGAACGTGCTCCTTGCGCTCCAGACCTAGCGGCGGTCTCAGGCCTGACCTCGGGGCCTACACTCTCAGCTACCTCTTCTACAACAGCCTCTGGTATGCTTGCTGCAGGTGGGTCCTCTCAAGGAACTCGTCCTCGACCTCTCCCTAGTGGAGGTCTACCCCCACGACCACGCCCTCTAACAACAGGGGTGCTATCAGCTCGATCCTGTCTGACTGGGGGAAGGGGGGGACGACCCCTACCTCGGCCAGTCACTTGTGCAGCCCTAGTACGTGCCATCTGCACGAATGGTAACGACTACAGTTATAATCTAACTAATCTATTATAATAGTCAAAGTCTATGATAATAATGCTAAGAATACCGAGATCCGCAGAGGTAGTGGTGGTCATCCGTACTTTCTATCCCAACCCGACTGTGTATGCATTTTTATAACCAAAATCTTCTTTGGAAAACTCAGACTCCTTTCGGGTTTTGTTTATTTACTTATATGACCTTTTTGAAGATTTCTAGTGCCATTGTTGCCAACCTAGAGCTCTGATACCATGTTGTAACACCCCAAATTTTACAACTCGGGGAGTTACTGGTGAGGACCGCACAGTGGGTCCCGACCTTAGTTTGGCAACAACTTAACAAGATCTTACAACAAGGCACAAATAAGGAAAACCAGAAATCATGAAATAATTCTTAACAATGTATGAATGTGACCAGAACAACTAACAGCCGGAAAACGTGATGTAACAAGGTACGGAAAGAACGACAAGAAACAAAGTCCAACTGAAAACCCACAAATGAAGCAATTGTAAAACGTCCTAAAGTACGACACCCCGGCTGACCACTACCGTCCGGATCACTCGGCATCTGCTCTAACCTGTGGCAAATCTACACAACATATCAACCGTTAGATAACTATCCAAATATAAGTAGAATGACAACAGCACAAACACAAGTAGAAACAGAATAAACAAACATCATGCTGGCACTCAACCGTTTATTATCTATTATTTAAGTGATTCACATTATTCAATTTAAGTTGTGGCACGAGAGCTATTAACAGCTCTCGCCTCCATTCCTTATCCAACTGGGTGTAGGTCTAGCTGACCTCCGCCGGTAGCATCACTACAAACCGAGTATGGACTAGTCCCTAAAGAAACCCCTAGCGCTCGCAAGCTAACTAAGCAGAATGCCACCGTCCGTTACTCTTAGGCCAAGTATAGGTCGGTAATTATATATCACAACTTATCTCTCTAAACATTTCAATCACACACCACTATCATCATTCATGCTCATATTTAGAAGTCAGCTAAGTAAGCCCAAAGGACTTACCTGATATAAAGCTCGACTCTCTGTATTCCAACTCGCTCTATAAACTGTAGCAACTCAGTTGCCTGTCAAAGGAGATAAGTGCATTAGCACACTCCTACGTAGTTAGAAGTCTAAGACTTCTAAGCTAGAATAATGTAGTAAGACATAACTAGTTACAATACTAATTTAGGGTAAAATGACAATTTTACCCTTGGTCCCGAAACTCCCAAAATTTCCAAATTCATATCTAAACTCCTATTTGAGATTCTAAAATCATATTCTAACTCCTAAAGTTTAGTTTTGTTACCAACTGTCACTTTTCTTATTTTCCTATTTTCCAAAAGCTCGTAAAGGTCTAACTTCGGTTTCAAATATAAAATTCGTAACAGCTTATAAAAGTTCCGAATTAATTCTCAAGATCATCTATGATGTTCCCTCTACCCTTAGGAGCAAGAATTCCTCAAAACTGTTCAGCCATTATTCTTATAAAAATTCATAAAGTTGGCTACCCCACTCACAATTTCTATACTTAGCCAAAATCCTAAGTTTACCAAAAACTACTCAACTACCTAACTTCGGAAGCTTATAACTTCTACTCCGGCCGTTCATTTCTTCCCAAATTTTTATACCATATACTACGTATAACCGTCTACAACATATCCAAAATTCAACGGTGGATCTTTATCCAAACGCTCAAACATTGGTCGACAAGGTGGGCAGTTTCTAACTTAAAAGCTGAAGGAAAAAAAAAATGAATTTACAGCAGCCCCTTATTTCTACCATTTTGTTGATACAACTCAACAACTACCTATTACTAACTTAATCATGCTCAAGGCCGAATTACAACAACTCATCAATCTAGCCTTAAGGGATCGGTATACATATGTTCGCCCCTAAAGGTGTGTGCAAATAAGCTTTAAATTTATAAAACTAGAATGAAGCAGCGAACCCGCAGTGTACGGATCGACGTAGCTAAGCAAGAATTCTAGAGTATCGAACACAGGGATTTGGGTGGGAACAAATTCGATTGCAGATTATCAAGCGAGTAAATATGAGAGTTTTGCAAATATTGGGAAAACAACAATCCTAAAGATCCAAGTATCCAGCTGTGGCAATCGATTCAAGATATACTTAATGATATAAAGACAGAGTTGAGATATGCAAAGGTATACTAATGTAAGGTAATCGTACGGTGAAGTTCCAAAAACCTTATGTAACTCACCTACAAGGCACTCTCTATACAGGTTGTTGAGGCTCAATATAGAAAGATTCTAAAGATGAGAATTTATGTCAAATACCCAAACTTGTAACCCAAGGATCAAGACTAACTTAACCGATTGAGGTTGTGACACTCACAATCGAGGTAGAGGTTGTTGAGGCTTCACTACCACCTAGAAAAAACAAGTCTAAACTAAGTTAAAGCAAATCTTTAACTTTGGATTAAAGTAAAAGCAAGTTCGTGGACTTAAGAGAAATCACGGTTAGTTCTTGAGGTTCCACGGCCGTGGACTCAAGAACAGGCCGTAATTTAGGGTTCGTCGGCGATTCTCTCTAACTCTCAGGGTCTAATCTGTTTGCGATTAATCTATCATCATCTAAGCCACTACTATCAACCCTTCACCTTAGAATTGTTAAGGGTTTTTAGCCAATAACGGTCATGTTGATATCAATTCAAGAATTAGAAGATAGAAAGATGAAAACTTTCAAGAACTTTCAATAATCTTCAAACCAATCTCAAAGTCACAAAGAGAACAAATATTGTCAAAGAATTCAAAATAAAACAAACAATCACAACCTTAGGAAAGAAGGGAAAACGGGATGTCAATCCGTTTTCCAAATCAAACCTAAACAAGAAGAGAGGTCTCCTTGCAAAATCTTCCAAAAGCTTCGATCTTCCGCCAATCCGGAGATCTCAACAGCAATCTCCACCAAAAGTGCGAGATTAGGGTAATTCCCAGATGTGAACTTCAATCTCCAATGAGATGATCAATGCTTCCAAGCGAAGGCCAAACGGCGTTGAGATTCCCTAAACGGAGATGAACGATCCTAAGCGTCGATAAATGCCGCTAAGCGAAGATGTCGGATGTAAGCGGGCATTAAGCGGGTCTGACGGAATCTTGCTTCGTCCGTCTTTTTATAGGGCAAGATAAAATATCGGCCCGGCCCAATCTTCAAAAGATCGTGGCTTCAAAGTGTGGCGAAAAGATTCGCCAAGATCACGGTCGTGGAAGTTTTCACGACCGTAATTTAGGGCGTGGATTAGGTCACGGTTTGTACCATGTATCCCACGGCCGTAATAGTTACTGGAATGCATCACGCCTCTCTTGCAAGGTTCCACGGCCGTGGAACTGAACGTGGTTCGTAGTACGGCCGTATTTTAGAGCGTGGTTTAGGGCAAGAACGTGATTCTTCCCTAGCCTCGTGCATTCCTCAAGCTAAAACTCCAATTTGCTTCCAAAGAATGTCCTCAATCTATGGACATATCAAATCAACTCTCCTTTGCTCGATTCCGTTCGGAAATAGCTCCAAATCACCTATAATCAACATAGAACTAGTGTAGACATCCATATCGACAATATAGGTAATACTAGCTCACATATGCACAAAGTTCAATCAAAGACTATCAATATGAATCAAATACGTTTAGAAAACGTGCCTAAAATATCACAATATTTCATGCTAACAAATAACCCCATACTTAACACTTGCTTGTCCCTAAGCAAGGTCTTTCAAAAAGCTTTAAACAAGAGTTAGGATGAAATATGTGTACCTTCTTTTTAGATGAACGTGACTTCTAAAGAGTAGATCATTCTCAAACCTTGCTTCAATCGTTTATCAAACTTTCACACACTCAATTAAAGAGTAAAAAGCAAAGAAAATTCATGAACCAATTTGACTTCCAAGCAAGCATTATAACCTTCAAACATTATCAAAATCAATCACAAGAAACTTCAATTCAGATCACCAAGTCATATAACATTCTTTTGATCTTAAGGACTTTCAAAGAAAAGGTTTAGAATACGGAATGGAAGGGAAAACTTTAAGGGAAAGTGGTGCATAAATCCGGGAAAGTGGACAACTACCTTCTTCTTCTTATGCGGTTCCCGCAACACTTCGACTTAGAGCTTCGCTCTCTCTTATTCATTTTTCGACTTTACTTTTGGAGTTATGGATAGAGGTGCACAAAAACCGAAGCCTAGGAGATCGGCGTTTCTCAATTTTTCAAGAGATGCCTCAAACCCTTAGCGCACATACCATAATCCGCTAGGAATATCGCTCAACCCGACTTTGGCAAGACACAAACACCCGACTATGTGAATGGTGCCGAGTTACTCATCGTCATGATTGACTTCCCCAAACCTACAATTTCTTCCTATTCATTTGATTGCAAATAATTGCTCTCATGGCCCTCCCACATCAAACATGCCTTTTTCTCATTCACTTCTCCAAATTCCCGGATAGGTAAAGGAGGCTAATATTTCAATGAGGAGCTAGATGATCAAAGAAAGAAGAAAGAAAGTATCGAATTGCCTTAATCATTTCAACAAGAAGTATAGGAACTTATAATGTGATTTCAACTTCAATTTCCTAGCATGATTTAGGTAACATTTTCACATTATCAAGCTTTGCAAAAGAGGTAAAATTTATTCATTCAATTTCTTTTCAATTCATAATCCTTTTAAGCATGCAATTGTCATCAAACTCAATTCACAAGTAGTGATTATCATGGAAATCATCTCAATTCATTAGAAGCTCAAAATTTTAAAAATTTTTCAATTTTTATGGGTTTTTCAAGTCACTTTTCATGCAATACAATAAGGAAACGTGCAACACATAATGAACATGCAACGATAGTCTCAAATGAAAGCGAACATAGTAAGTAGAGTTAGTACAAACTTTTTAGTACATCCCACCCCGTACTTAGGACGAACATTGTCCCTAATGTTCAAAAGAAAGAAGGAAAAGAAAGAAAAGAAAAAGAAACTCACAAAGTGGTGGCGGGAATGTCTAAAACAAACGGTCATGCATCGAATCACTGCGGCGCCGGCGGAGGCGGGAATGGGGAGAAGCGGGAGTCGTAGTGCCGCCCAAACTGCTGGCGGTAGACGTCCCTCATCATGTGGTCGAGGTCGTCGAGGCGTCCATCTCTAGCGTAGGCCCGGATCTCCAACGCTCCAACTCTCTCTAAAAGTCCGGTAGCCCAATCCGGCATCTGCTCGTACCATCCCGGGGCGTGACTGTACCATGCTGGGGCGTCGGATGGTGCTGGTGGTGGTGCTGCTGGCTGCTCCGTGGACCAAGGAGGGGGAACGCCATACCATGTGGGAGGTGTGGTCATCCACGTGGGCCTCTCACTCACGCTAGCGCGGCGAGATGACGAGCCTGAGGCTCTAGCCGGACGTGGAGAGCGTCTAGGTACATCTGGGGCCGCCTCTGGCTGGTCCGGAAACGTGCCAAACTCCTGCTCCGCTCCTCCTCCACTCTCAAACTGATCTCCCATATCCTCCTCCTCGACAACCGGTGGTGGGACGTAAGGGGGAGCTACTATCCTGTTCGCATGCATCGCAGCGAACGTCTCCTTCCAATTATGGTGTCCCGCCATAATGGAATACTCTGGCAGCCACTCTATACCCCTACCCGTCCTAGTCTCCCAAGGCATGCCCGCATAACGCGGACCTCCATGTGTGGGGAAAATGAGACCCCTAACCATGAATGCATGTAGCCCTAAAGGAACGGCCGGTATGCGGGTGCAAGCAGAAAAATCCACACCAAAACTCCTAGCAATGTGGGTAACTATCCCACCATACCCGATGTTCCCCTTCTTCTTGTTCTTGAGCTTGCTCATCGTAGCAGCCAAGAGAGTAGCACAATCTGCGCGGCGTCCATAAAGCATACAATAGAGCAAGAATAGCTCATCCGTCTTGATCTTTTGGGTCGTCTCCGTCGTAGGAAAGAGACACTCCGAAAGAAGACGGTGAGCTATCTTCAAGGCTAGATGGTACATCAATCTAGCCTTGGTATCAACGGGTTGCCAACGTTCCTCATCGGCATAAACCATAGCCACTTCCTCCCAAAAGTCCTTGGGGGTAAACTCCACTCGGAAATCGACCATTAAAGGTCTCATGGAACCCGAAAATGGTCCCAAACTCAATGATACTCAACTGATAATCTCTCTCCATGAGGCGGAAAGAGACGGTCCTGTCTACGTGGCTGTGCTCAAAGGAGGTCACAACCTCCCGTGTAATCTCCTCATATGCGTCTTCACGAATGTTCGTGAAGACAAGTAATCCAACTCTATCCAAGAGCCATGTAAGGTCATCAACAATGTTGAGAGGAACTAGATCCTCTAACAACAAGTATCTAGGGCCAATCACTGCCCTCTCCGTGATCCTCTCAAATGCAGCAAGATGGTTCTCATGTATGGTTGGGATTCTAGGGTGAGGAGGTGAAGATGGAGGTGAAGGTGAGGATGGTAATGAGGGAGATGAGGGTGGTGGTGCCCTAGAGGATGAGGAGGTGGAGGGATTGCCTTTCCTTTTCTTATTCTGCTCTCCCTTCTTCTCTTTTATGCTTCCCGACATTCTCCTTACAAAATCCATTCTACAGAAAAATTACGGTCTGTTCTTCAAGAATTACGGCCGTGGTTTACCCAGAGACCGTGATTCGTCCCAGAATTTCACGAATCTCAGCAAATTCACAAGCAATCACCACAACAAGCAGTCCTAGTCTAATTCCTTCCAGTCTCTATCAGTTCTTCCTAAAAATCCATAGCAAAAACGAACCAAATTGGCGAGAATCAAGAAGAAAGAATAAACCTCTTTTTCGGATTGAAAAATCCGAAATGCGAGTTTGTTGATGAATTTCCGTTCGATTCGTCGCTTGGATGTTGTTTGTGGTTGAATTTGCTGCAGTTTGGGAAGAAGAATCGTTAGAAACGATTAAGAAACGAAGATTTTGAGGAGGTCGTGGAATTCCGGCAATTAGGTCGTGGAAAGAGGGGTTTTTGGGATAAGTTTTGTGAAGAACGTGGCTTATATAGTTGCAGGCAAAATTTTGAAAATCACGGTCTGTCGGGGTGTTCCACGGCCGTGGAAGTGTACGGAACCGTGGTTTTGGTGATTTTTCAAAGGCTTTTGGAAATTACGGCCACTGTAGCCATGACGACCGTAATTTAGACCGTGGAACCTCCTGTAAAGCTCCAAAGTCCGAATTTCGTCGCTTTTCTTCAACATTACTCTCCTCTTTTCCTTTTCCATCGATCCTACAACCAAAAACACGAACATACCGGAAGAAATCGAGGCAAAAAGAAAAGAAAACGTCTATTCTAAGCTAAACTATGAATCGGAAACAAAAACGAAAATGCAATACCTTGGGTTGCCTCCCAAGAAGCGCTTTGTTTAAGGTCCGTAGCTAGACCATTCTCGCACTTATTCGAGTGCGGTAGGCGCAAACTCCTCAGCTTGGAGTTCCGGCGTATACTTCTTGAGTTGTTGGCCGTTCACCTTAAAACTTCCGCTAGCTTCACCCCATACTTCAACTGCACCATGGGGGAAATACGCTTAATTAGAAAGGGTCCGGTCCAACGGGATTTAAGCTTACCTGGAAAGAGGCGAAGTCTTGAATTGAAGAGGAGAACTTGATCTCCTTCTTTGAAGTCCTTTGGAATGATATGCTTATCATGCCAATGCTTTGCTCTTTCCTTGTAGATCTTGGCGTTTTCATAGGCGTTCAAGCGAAGTTCATCCAGCTTATTGATGTCTAGGAGACGCTTCTCTCCCGCCTCCTTCATGCCGAAATTCAGCCACTTGATAGCCCAAAACGCTTTGTGCTCCAGCTCCACCGGCAAGTGACAAGACTTCTCATACACAAGGTTGTATGGTGTGGTTCCTATGGGAGTCTTGTACGCAGTCCGGTACGCCCATAGTGCATCATCTAGCTTCAAGGACCAATCCTTCCTAGTCCTTGAAACCGTCTTTTCTAGAATTCCTTTGATCTCCCTATTTGAGATCTCAACTTGTCCACTAGTTTGTGGATGATAAGGGGTAGCGATCTTGTGAGTAACCCCATACTTAGCTAGAAGAGCTTCAAAGCGACGGGCTATGAAGTGAGAACCTCCATCACTAATGATCGTCCTTGGTGTTCCAAATCGCGGAAAGATGGTCTTGTTGAAAAACTTAACCACCACCATGGCATCATTTGTGGGAGAGGCAATTGCTTCCACCCATCTAGAAACGTAGTCTACCGCCAATAGTATGTATTGGTTTCCACAAGAAGATGGGAATGGTCCCATGAAATCAACTCCCCAAACGTCGAAAATCTCCACCTCTTGGATGTTGTTGAGGGGCATCTCGTTCCTTCTAGAAATATTGCCTGTTCTTTGACAAGCATCGCAGCAAGAAACAAAGGATTGCACATCTCTAAATAAAGTAGGCCAATAGAATCCAAATTGCAATACCTTTGCGCTAGTCTTGTTTGAACTAGCGTGTCCTCCACAAGGTAGTGAATGACAATGGCGGATGACACTTTACATCTCATCTTCCGGCACACACCGCCGAATGATGCCATCCGGACCTCTCTTAAAGAGGAGAGGCTCGTTCCAATAGTATTCCCGGACGTCCTTAAAGAACTTCTTCCTTTGTGCGTAGGATAGTCCGGGCGGTGTCTCCTGGCAAACTAGATAGTTAACAAAATCAGCAAACCATGGTTCGTTACCTTTGGAGATCACGTTGATGCACTCCTCTATGATGTGTAAGTGTTCGTCTGGAAAGGAGTCATCAATGGGTAGATGGTCGTCCCCTAGATGTGTTAGGCGACTCAAATGATCCGCAACAGAATTTTTTGAACCTTTCTTGTCGCGGATCTCAAGATCGAATTCTTGTAGGAGAAGAATCCATCTAATCAGCCTTGGCTTCGCATCTTTCTTCGCAAGGAGGTACCGGATCGCAGCATGATCCGTGTAGACAATCACCTTTGCACCTACAAGATAAGAGCGAAACTTGTCAATAGCGTAGACAATGGCTAGAAATTCTTTCTTGGTAGTGGCGTAGTTGAGCTGCGCTTCATCTAGCGTCTTGCTAGCATAGTATATGGCATGGGTTCGCCCTTCCTTTCGTTGTCCAAGAACAGCTCCAATAGCTACGTCACTAGCATCGCATATAATCTCAAAGGGGAGAGTCCAATCCGGAGGTTGGATAATAGGTGCTGAAATTAGAGCTTGCCGAATGGTGTTAAACGCATCCAAACATTCATGTGAAAACTCAAAAACTGCATCCTTCATCAATAGATTAGTGAGAGGTTTTGATATCTTAGAAAAGTCCTTAATGAAACGTCTATAAAATCCAGCATGTCCTAGGAAACTTCTTATCCCTTTCACTGAAATTGGGGGAGGAAGTTTCTCTATGGTCTCTATCTTAGCCTTGTCTACCTCTATCCCTCTTAGAGACTAAGTGACCTAATACGATTCCTTCCTTAACCATGAATTGACACTTCTCCCAATTAAGAACTAGGTTAGTGTCTTCACATCTTTGTAAAACAAGAGAAAGGTTAGAAAGGCAATCGTTAAAAGAGGAACCGTATACGGAGAAGTCGTCCATGAAGACTTCCATGATTTCCTCTACGTATTCGGAGAAGATGGCCATCATGCACCGTTGAAAGGTGGCTGGGGCGTTGCAAAGCCCGAACGGCATTCTCCTATAGGCGAACGTACCCCAAGGGCACGTGAATGTGGTCTTCTCTTGATCATCCGGATGTATCGGAATCTGAAAGAAACCACTATAACCGTCAAGGTAGCAAAAATGTGAATGTTGTGCTAACCTTTCAAGCATTTGATCGATGAATGGCAATGGAAAGTGATCCTTCCGCGTTGCGTTGTTGAGCTTGCGGTAGTCTATGCACATTCGCCATCCAGTCACGGTTCGGGTAGGAATGAGTTCGTTGTTCTTGTTGGTGATGACTGTCATTCCTCCCTTCTTCGGAACTACTTGAACTGGACTCACCCACTTGCTATCGGAGATAGGATAGATGATACCTGCATCAAGAAGTTTAAGAATCTCCTTCTTGACAACCTCCTTCATGGTCGGATTCAACCGCCTTTGAGGTTGTCTTGAAGTTCTAAAGTCCTCCTCCATTAGTATCTTATGCATACATAGGGAGGGTTTAATTCCTACTAAGTCCTCAATAGTGTAGCCTATGGCTTTTCTATATTTCCTAAGGACAATCATGAGCTGCTCATGTTCATCTATGTTCAGTTCGGAACTAACGAGAACCGGAAAGGTAGAATTAGATCCTAGAAAAGCGTATCTTAGATGAGTAGGAAGTGGTTTGAGTTCCATCACTTTCGGAGCTTCCAATGATCCTTGAGGAGCATCCGACGTTTCCTTAGAAGTTTCTAAGGGTGTTGAGTGAGTTGGAGAAGAATCAAAAGAAGTTGAAGAAGTATGCCGATCACCTTCTTCCACGGTCAGAAATACGGCCTCTCCATATGTTCCACGGCCGTGTAATCCACTGGAATGGAGGTCGATTTTGGTTGTGAAATCCACGGTCGTGGAATATAGGGTATGACCGTGGATTCTAACATTCTCAGCCTCATCGTGGAGTTTCTCAAACTCCACTTCATGCATCTCTTCTTGTGCTTCTAAGGCTTCAATTTCCTCTTTGCACTCTCCTCCTTCCCCTACATCTGTTAGACTCATTGTAATGACTTTTTGTAAAGGATCGTTAAAGAGAATCGCACTTACCTCTTCCCTAGATAAACCTTCTTCATCTTGGACATCGTAAATGTCCTCGTCGAAGATCGGCTCCTTCACTAGAGTGGAAAGAACGAATTCTACTTTCTCTTCTCCAATATCAAAAGCGAGTCTACCATTCTTGCAATCGACCATGCAGCCGGAAGTTGCAAGAAACGGTCTTCCGAGTATGATCGGGACCGGACTATTTGCAGGAATGTCAAGCACGACAAAATCAATGGGGACAAAGAATTTACCTAGCTTGACCGGGACGTCTTCTACAATACCGACGGGGCGAGTGATGGATCGATCCGCCATGTACAACGTCATCTTCACCGGTTTAGGGTCGCCTAAACCGATCTTCCTGCACAATGCAAGTGGTATGATGCTCACACTTGCTCCTAAGTCACATAAAGCGTCATATGTGACATCTCCTACTCCAATGGGAATGCAAAATGACCCCGGATCCTTCAACTTTGGGGGCATTTTCTCCTTCATGGTCTTGATGAGATCTGAAGAGTCCGAACTCATCTTGACCTCACCAAAATCTTCTAACTTCCTCTTGTTGGAGAGGAGCTCCTTCAAGAACTTGCCATAAGCCGGCATACCTACAATAGCATCAATGAAGGGTATATTAATATGCAGCTTACTCATGAGTTCTATGAACTTACCGAATTGTTTGTCTAGGCGCGCTCGCGCTCTAGATTGAGGAAATGGTAGGGGAGGTTTGTAAGCTGGAGGAGGAACATAGACATCTTCCTTCTCCTTCCCCTTTTCTTTGTCCTTCTCTACGGGGACTTCAACGAACGTAGGCTGCGGATCGGTAGTAGTTACTCCGCTCCTAGTTGTAATTGCCATCACCCTTCCCTTAGGGTTGTCCTCCGTCTTTCCTGGAAGTTTCCCTTGATTTCTAAGAACTTCCTCCGCGTGGTTGAACATTTGGTTTTCCAAAACTTTTTGAGCTTTGTCAACCTTAGAAACTTGATCATCAACTTTGATGAGGCGGTTCTCCAACCCTTGAAGCTTTCCCAAAATTGTTTCCAACATGGGATCGGGCTTCTCCTTTCCCGTATTGTTTCCTCCATTAGATGATTGCCCCTGGCTTTTCAAAGGAGTAGAGGAAGAGGAAGGTGGAGTTAGTGAATTAGAATTGGAAGGATATGAGTTACCGGAATTTTGTTGATTGGAGCGCCAATTGTTGTTGTTTGAACCCCTATTGTTGTTCCAATTGTTGTTCCGGTTGTTGTTGTTGTTGTTGTGGTTGGTGTTATCACCGCCATTGTTGTTGCCCAAATAGCCAACATCCTTCTCTTGTTGCTTTGGAAAGTTGGTCTTGATAGCCTCCTTCAACTCCTTGATCTCATTGTTGAGGGAGAAAATCTGATTTTGAGCTTCATGTGTGAGCTTCGCTCCTTGCTCCACACGATTTCCCTCCACTTTCCGGTGGGAATACTTCTCTATGACTCTTGCTTGCTTCTCGATGAAGTCCCAAGCGTCATCTTCTCTCATGTCCATGAACGTTGCACATGAGAGGGATTGGAGGTTGAATTGCATTCCCGCATCCAGCCCCTTGTAATAGATCTCTAGCAAGGCAAGCTTGGATATGCCATGATGAGGGCAATCCAAGAGCAAGTCCTGAAACCTTTCCCAAGATTGGAACAAACTTTCGTTAGGTCTCATGGAAAAAGCATTAATCTTACCTCTAAGTTCCGCCGTTTTGGAGGGCGGAAAGAATTTGGTGAGGAACTCCGCGGAAAGGTCTTCCCACGTATCTAGTTTCCCACTAGGAAGAGCTTGATACCAAGATAACGCTTTCCCCTTCAAGGAGAAGAAGAAAGGCTTGAGCTTGTAGCTGTTGGTGGTAGCACTCTTTGGTCTCATCGTCTCCATCATACACTCAAAGTTTTGCAAGTGTTGGTGTGGAGATTCAGCGCTTGTCCCGCCAAATTGATTTTGGCGAACAAGAGTAATAACTTGAGGGTTAAAGCTAAACCCTTGCACGTCTTCAGCATCAAAATTTACGCCCAAGTGGCGTGGTTGTTGTGTTGGATCCATCCGCTGGCCAAGAGTTCTTGGCTCATTATCCACACGTTTGATCCTCACATTCCTAGGTGGAATGCGGCGATTAGCAGCTCCTTGTGGATGGAAAGGATTTACATTGATCGTGGGATCAATCTCCTCCAGCGGTGGCATGGAAGAATCACTATCATCGGCGGATGAGTGACTTTTTCTTCTAGACCTTGATGCTTTCCTTGAGGATTTCTTGCTTCCCTTATTCTTAAGGTCGCTCATCTCTACCCTCATCTGGAAGATCATGTCTTGTAGACTGTTAACTTGAGATTGATGACGATCCATCTCATCATGGTGGAGAGTCTCGTTCCATCGGAGTTGAGCTTCCTTCTCCGCCAATTCCGTTTGAAGATCAAGTTCGTGTTCTTCAGCCATTTTCTTTTCCTTGTGCTTTTGCCTCAAGGTTTTCTCTAGCTCTTGATCAAGAGGTAAGAGATCTTCGGTGTTCCTAGACCTGCACATGCACTCAAAGGAATATCAAATAACGAGAGCAAGCTCCCAAGCTTGACAACCGGAAACCGGATTCGGCCGAAACCAAATCCCCGGCAACGGCGCCAAAAACTTGTTCGCCCCTAAAGGTGTGTGCAAATAAGCTTTAAATTTATAAAACTAGAATCAAGCAGCGAACCCGCAGTGTACGGATCGACGTAGCTAAGCAAGAATTCCAAAGTATCGAACACAGGGATTTGGGTGGGAACAAATTCGATTGCAGATTATCAAGCGAGTAAATATGAGAGTTTTGCAAATATTGGGAAAACAACAATCCTAAAGATCCAAGTATCCAGCTGTGGCAATCGATTCAAGATATACTTAATGATATAAAGACAGAGTTGAGATATGCAAAGGTATACTAATGTAAGGTAATCGTACGGTGAAGTTCCAAAAACCTTATGTAACTCACCTACAAGGCACTCTCTATACAGGTTGTTGAGGCTCAATATAGAAAGATTCTAAAGATGAGAATTTATGTCAAATACCCAAACTTGTAACCCAAGGATCAAGACTAACTTAACCGATTGAGGTTGTGACACTCACAATCGAGGTAGAGGTTGTTGAGGCTTCACTACCACCTAGAAAAGACAAGTCTAAACTAAGTTAAAGCAAATCTTTAACTTTGGATTAAAGTAAAAGCAAGTTCGTGGACTTAAGAGAAATCACGGTTAGTTCTTGAGGTTCCACGGCCGTGGACTCAAGAACAGGCCGTAATTTAGGGTTCGTCGGCGATTCTCTCTAACTCTCAGGGTCTAATCTGTTTGCGATCAATCTATCATCATCTAAGCCACAACTATCAACCCTTCACCTTAGAATTGTTAAGGGTTTTTAGCCAATAACGGTCATGTTGATATCAATTCAAGAATTAGAAGATAGAAAGATGAAAACTTTCAAGAACTTTCAATAATCTTCAAACCAATCTCAAAGTCACAAAGAGAACAAATATTGTCAAAGAATTCAAAATAAAACAAACAATCACAACCTTAGGAACGATCCTAAGCGTCGATAAATGCCGCTAAGCGAAGATGTCGGATTTAAGCGGGCATTAAGCGGGTATAAGCGGGTCTGACGGAATCTTGCTTCGTCCATCTTTTTATAGGGCAAGATAAAATATCGGCCCGGCCCAATCTTCAAAAGATCGTGGCTTCAAAGTGTGGCGAAAAGATTCGCCAAGATCACGGTCGTGGAAGTTTTCACGACTGTAATTTAGGGCATGGATTAGGTCACGGTTTGTACCATGTATCCCACGGCCGTAATAGTTACTGGAATGCATCACGCCTCTCTTGCAAGGTTCCACGGCCGTGGAACTGAACGTGGTTCGTAGTACGGCCGTATTTTAGAGCGTGGTTTAGGGCAAGAACGTGATTCTTCCCTAGCCTCGTGCATTCCTCAAGCTAAAACTCCAATTTGCTTCCAAAGAATGTCCTCAATCTATGGACATATCAAATCAACTCTCCTTTGCTCGATTCCGTTCGGAAATAGCTCCAAATCACCTATAATAAACATAGAACTAGTGTAGACATCCATATCGACAATATAGGTAATACTAGCTCACATATGCACAAAGTTCAATCAAAGACTATCAATATGAATCAAATACGTTTAGAAAACGTGCCTAAAATATCACAATATTTCATGCTAACAACATACATAAGATCATACATTAACCTTCCCATTAAACTAATCAAAAACCTATTTTAAACCAACTATAGGCTCTTACCGGGATGCAGCGAAATAGAGCAAGGTCCTGCTACTGCTCGAGGCTGGTTTCGCTGTAGGTTATGGGACGGCTCCTTAAACCTTGCTGTGCACACTGAAATGGGTACATTTAAGGGCTTGTACACTAAGACAGTAGGGAAAGGAGTAGGAACTCGTCGGCTGACCTTACCCGCTGGATGGAGAGGTACGTTACAACCAAAAGTGAGGAGAGTTTGCTGCCTATTAGGTCCGATCAGATTGGAGTTTGAGATATGATTTTTAGAACTGGAAGGCCCGAGTCCTTGTTGTCGTCTAGGCTGAGGTTCGAGATTAAACTTCTTCTGCAGGCTGGAACTTGCAGCACTGGATCCGCTGGATGTGTGCAGAAGGCTGGTGTGGATCCGTTGCTGCCTTCGTCTGATGATGGAGAGTCGGAAGAGAGGAGACGCCGGACTTGTTGCTAGTGAAGGAAAGAGACGGTTGTTGTTGCGAATCTGAATGCAATCACTCGCAGCGTACAAGGAATAATATCGAATCTGCTTGATTGCCTGCATTAATTCTGGGCAGTTACTTTCTGTAACGTTCTTCAGCGGAGGAGTCTTCAAGGGTTGCGGCAGATGTGGCGTCCATCTGTTCTTCTCTCCTGTTGGGCTGGACGTGCACCTCAGCTGGACAGGAACTGGGCTGCTATCTTGGGCTGCTGGGCACGAGTTGAAGAAGGTAAGGCAGGAGCTGGCTAAAGACGGGCAAGGTAGTGGGCGGGAGTAGGCAGCAGGCGCTATTGGGCTGCAGCAGCTGGGCTGCAGAGGGCTGAAGATGGCAAGGCAACAGCTCCTCCTGGGCTGAGCACATGCTGGGCTGGAGAAGGCAGCAGGCGGCTGGATCCGTTGGGGCTGAATTATGGAGCAACAGATGGGCTGAAACTGGCTGCGGACAAGCTCCCGACCCATGAATATACGGACTAGACGGATATGGAGTTTGTTATAGTTTAAGATCGGTTAAGAATTCTATCATTTTATGCGGAAGTAAGCTACATAAAATGATAAACTATTTAAAAGATTCTATCATTTTATGTGAAGGAATCTACATAAAATGATAAATCCTATAATAATATGTCTAACTAAGTAGACGGATATGCATCAACTGATCGAGATCAGGTTTATAACAGAAATAGACGGAATAAAATTTTCCGGATTTTACAATGAAGTATTCTCTTAGAGTGATCTATGATTGTAGCACACCATAAAAATATTTTTGAAAGACTTTTTCATTGATCTTTATGACTTATAATCCATTCTATCTTGTATTTTATATGTGGAACTTGCTTGGGGACAAGCAAGGGCTAAGTATGGGGTATTTTGATAGCATGAATTATTGTCTATATTTTGGGACCTGTTTAGACGTTTTATCTTCAATAATCTGCATGTTTGGATGTATATTATGTGACTATATTGTCGTTTCATCTACCTTTGCGGGAATCGAGGTCTACACCTAGTTTTGTTGTAATCGTAGGTAAAATGGCACGTTTTGCATCAAAAAGGAGCAAAAGGAGCTATGGAGTCATTGGAGCTACATTCAGGAACTTAAGGAAAGAACCAGGAAGCATAACCATGGATTAGAGATTCACTTTGGACCAGATTTGAGAGATTTCACATTCAGTTGTGACTCACCTCGGTTGACTACAGAGTCACCTCGACCGAGGTGATCCAGAGGAGTCGACTCGACCGAGGCGAACACCTGGGACGCGGCGAGAATATTTTATTCTTGGCTGAGATCTTTTATCTTTGGAAAGAGGATCTTATATTTTTGGGTTGGGTTCCTGGAAGGAAGAAGATAAGATAGACCATATATTTTACCTATTTTTATGGGAAGAGATCTTTCTAAGATATCTTATCTTTGGAGAGTAATTTTCCTATAAAAAGGGTTGGATTTTCCACAAATCCATATCATGCTTTACCACCGATTGTGTTTTATACACCGCTGCAGCCATACTCCAGTTGGGAGATTTGAAGAACCTTTTTGAAGGTTGAAGGAAGAAAGTCTATAGCTTTTATAGTTTTTCGAAGGGTTTTTGTAAGATCATCTTAGATTCCCTTCCTCTTTGCTGTCCTGTTGGATTTCTATCCAAGGAACGCTTGTTGGTTTTATAATTGATTCAGTTATTGAAGCCTTTCTCTCAAGGTTTTCTTGTTCAATTATTCTCTTTCTTCCCATATATTTGATTAATACTTTCATGATGATGAGCGGCTAATCTCTTTGTGTGATTCTAGGGTGATTGGCTGAAGGTTGTGGGAAAAACAATGATAGAATAATCTTAAATCACAGTAGGACCCTGAAAGTTCGAGTCTTTACCTTAACCCTAAGCATCTCGCTCAGTCGATGAACATCTCGGCCGGGGTGGAATTTGGCTGACCGAGGTGACGTATCTAATCCGAAACTGAGAGTTAAGTGTTAGAGTTTGCCAAATCCTATTTTTATTACACCTTTCCTGGTTCAACGCAAGCCTAGGATGAGACTTACCCGGTAATTCCTTTGTTTGTTTACCTAAGATCATAAGTGTAGGTAATAAAGGTTTATCCTTTATTGGGGTTTGAGTGTGCTTTCATCCCATCTTTGTGAGTTAGCCTGAGACTTACCCGGTAAAGGTTGATTCTATTCCCTTAGATGGTGTGTTAGTTTGAGGTTATAATTCTTTATCTTAATTCCTTGAGACTTACCCGGTAATAGGAGTTACGGTTTGGGATTAGTGAGTAGTGAGACTTACCCGGTGATCTATTCCACTTTAGTAATACCTTCCCTATGCAAAAATCTCAGCTTTGTCCGCTTATCTTTAGATCTTGAGTTGGAACCACAACTAGATGCTTTAATCCCTAGTATTGCATATTTCCCTTATTGACTTTTATCATCTTTGATTGTTTTAATTGCTTTGTGGTTAGTGATTGCTAAAGCTTACCTATTCCGACTTTGTTTCACTAAGTCCTTGTGATCGACCCTTGGAATTTCTTGCTTTTTACTACGATTGACCCGTACACCGCGGGTTCGCATCCTTGTTTTAAGCTTACATCTAGGGTTATAAAATTAAAGCTTGCACACACCGTTTGGAGCGAACAAGTTTTTGGCGCCGTTGCCGGGGACTTGGTCTAGACCGAGCCGGTTGCGGTTTGCTTTTGGGGCACTTGCCCTTGTTGCTACTAACTACTCTTTCTATGAGTTTTGTAGTTTTCAGGATTTCCGATGACTACATTTGATTCAGCCTGGATAGCCAGACAAAGTCCTAGGGTGGACCATTATGAATACTTGGAGGAGAAGTACTCCTTCTATTGGTTCAACAATGAATGGGAAAGAGAAGAGGCCATTAAGCATGAACTTGCAATGTGGGATGAAGTGAATGTCCCTAAAAAGATTTGTGAGCAACCCCTTGAAGATTCTCTTGAATCAAGATGGGAGAGGTTGTTGAAGAAGGTGGAGGAGCTCAAGGAAAGCACCCTATCCTATGCTAAGCCGGAAGAGGAGCATAAAGAAGTGCTGCAAGTTCCAAGCACCCCTCCAATCAAACCAGAAGTTTTTCCTAAGCTTTTGAGAGAGAAGAAGATTTGGAAGATTTCGATCTAACTGTTGAGACCTCGGCCGAGGTGAAAGAGAGATCGGCCGAGGTGGAGGAAAAATCTGTAGAACTGCAAGATACGAAGAACCTTGGCCAAATTACTGAGACTGTGGTCAAGGTGGAAGAAAGATCAGCTGAGTTGGGAGGGATTTCGTGTGTGGATTATCAACCCAACATGAAACTTGTCTCAAGCTTTGGAGAACTTTACAAGGTACATTCTCCCACTTCATTTGAAATACCTATTAAAATTTCTGAATTTTTCAGGAATGCACCGGAGAGTTGGAGGTCTCTTCCGAAAGAACCTCCCTTGAAACTGTTGGAAGAAGATACTCCTTGGATTATAAGGAGTAGAGTTCGCAAGCACTACACCGTTAAGGTGATGAAGTGTATCTTGTTCAAGTATGGGGTCCCTCGCATGCTAAGGACCTTGTACCATCCCCAAGCTAAAGATAGGGAAGCTATTAGGATTCTCGAGAAGCTGTTTTCTCGATCAAGGAAAGGATGGGACGACAGACTAAGTTATGTCCCACGGAAAAAGAGGAAGACCGGTAGGATCTCGGTGAGGACCAAACCGTACAAGCTTGTACGTAGGAGATCCTACCATTTGCCGGTGAAGTTAGGAACCGGAACCTTTTTGGGAGAGTTTCATTATGGATCCAATGAGTACTTACACTTGTTGGAGCGTTTGATAGACTTACTCATCTCACCGTAGGATGGAGGTGATATATGGGGTGAGGGCACCTCCCATCACGTATAGAGACGCCGTATGGTCCAGCTAGCGACCTTAAATCAAGCGCTTCTTGGGAGGCAACCCAAGGTATTGCCTTTCTTTTCCCTTTTTTCTAGTCTAGCTTAGATAGTTTGCTTTTTCTTTGCTTTGTTTTGTTTTTGGCGTCCTAGACAGACAACAGGTGACATCTATAGAAGGAGTACAAACCAGGAGCATAACTGGAAGGACAAAAGTTCGAGAATTTAAGAAGACAGAGTTTGACTGAGGCATATCTCGGTTGCTGTCAAAGCACCTCGACCGAGATGATTCTTGAGCAACCGAGGTGACTAGGGTTTCTGAAGATCCACCTCGGTCCGTACCACCTTGGTCCAGTCGAGACCACCTCGACCGAGGTGACAACAGTTCCAGAAAAGGGTATAAAAGGGGGTTGAAATTCTCTCTCCTCCTTTACCTTCTCCTCGACCGCGGCAGCTTCCTCGCCTCGCTTCGCCGTTCTTCGCTCGTTTTCGACGATTCTTGCTTCCAAACTGCAAAGAAAGGGTAGAGGATCCCAGTGCAAGTGCTAATCCGCGAGAAAAACGAACCGAATCGACCGAATCGGGGTAAACATCGAAAAAACCCTAACATCGCTCCTTTTCACTGTTTTACTTCGAATTGGGCTTTGGTTGCCCTTGCATTTGCTGAGAAACAGATTAAGTACCCCATAGGAACCAGTTGTAGTGATTTTGGGGGAAAAGAACTGGATTTTTGAGAGATTTGTTTGCGCAGTTATTCGCCTCGGTCCAATTGGCCTGTGCCTCGGCCGAGGTATTCTTGAGAGTTGTCAGGCCGACCGAGGTGATCTGACAGGTTGATTGAGAATGAGTTCAGATAGACAGCTTGTCCTGAGGGACATATCCTCTCCTTCCCCTTCTTCTTCTTCCTCTAGACTTATTAGACCGATGATCCACGAGAGACACCGAGTCGACTATGACCGCATCGCCGCCCGTCCAGTGATTGCACCTCGCTTCCTGGACGTATCAACTTTTGATTGTCTCCATGTGGATGGAGACTTGAGACGGATGATTTCGATGGTAGGGCTAGATTAGTTTACTAAGATCCGCGCACCTGCCTACTTAGAGCCCACTTTGGAGTTCATCAGCTCCTTCACCTACCTCCCCACAGAGCGTTCTGTGAAGTACCGGTTGATGAACCGGAACTTCTTAGTTCCCTTAGATTACTGGAGAGACATATTTGGTTTCCCGGCTGCGACTTCTGTTGATTTTCTCTCCCGAGCTGTATCTAGGGAGTTCTGGGGTCAGATTGCTCATGTAGTTGAGCACGTAGACAGATGGCGCCCTGGAGACTCCAGGGAGCGTATCATTTTTCACCTAGCTTTTAGGTTAGCTCACCGGATTTTCAGTGAGACACTTCTGGCGCGTATTGAGACGCCCCAGAAGGTCCGACAGGGGGAGCT
The DNA here is from genome assembly GCA_033239125.1 of Fagopyrum homotropicum. Classification (NCBI taxonomy): domain Eukaryota; kingdom Viridiplantae; phylum Streptophyta; class Magnoliopsida; order Caryophyllales; family Polygonaceae; genus Fagopyrum; species Fagopyrum homotropicum. Next base: position 23,739,052 of record BSWB01000005.1, on the reverse strand, counting down.
TTTCAGCCTTTACTGCATGGTGACTGGAGGGATCCCAGACTTTGGCTTGATGTTGGCAGAGGATCTGCACAAGATCAAGGCCAAGGCGAAGGGGGATATCTGCTGCGGAGGCATCATGACTCACATTGCGAGCTACCAGGATATGGATCTCAGCGCATGTACCATGGTGGCGGCTGCCAAGCCGCTAGGGCTTCAGGAGATGATCACTCGGAGGATACTGGTTCCCTGAAGACTTACTACGCCATATGTGGCGATGCCATGAGACCCGACTACACCACAGGGGATCAGATGGTCACCCCAGTTCTCAGTTTATGATCCTCACTACTGGCAGACTGCTTGGATCCTATTGATGGAGGATGCTAGAGAGGCAGCAGCTGCACCAGCTGAGGAGGATGAGGTAGAGGAGGAGACTGATGATGATGATAGGGATGGTGGAGTTCCTATGGACACAAGGACTGATACTGCTGGGACGAGTGCGCCGGTCATTGATTTAAACGATGACGATACTGAGACCGCGCCGGCTGCATCACCAGTCCGACCTGCTAGGCGTAGGGTACGCCGACATAGAGATCTAGAGGCTCACCGTCGGATCGATGATCTGACGGATCAGATGATAGACTCTTATGCTGCCCTTACCGTGGACATCGATGAGAGATTTGCCGCCCAGCACCGAGAGATCGACCGCTGGACTCATCAGATGCTAGAGAGCCAACACTATCAGCGTCGGATGATGGAGATCCAGTTTCAGCAGACTATGGGTTATCCATTTGACCCATCCTCGTATCCGTACATGCCACCACCACCACCACCAGCACTATCAGCGTTCGGTGAGTACTTTATTTTCTTTAGACTTATTTTGACCCACTGGGACAATGTGTCCCAAGTATGGGGTGTTTATGTATTTGATTGACTTATGTGATGTATGACTCGACATTTTCGGATATTTATGCTTTATTTTGCTTCTATGGTTTTATCTGAGATTATATGCATGCATACAGGTTATTTGTTTGAGAAAACATCAAAACTGGACAAAAAAAATTTTTTGACCTCGACCGGACAGTTTTGGCCGAACGAGGTGCTTCACCTCGGTTGACCTAGAACACCTCAACCGAGGTGGTTTTAACTGAGAGTTTTCGAAACGTTTTGTGCTTCTTATCTAGATATGATCTCGGTGAAGATCTTGTTTGCTGACTGGTTTTGAAATCTTTATGTGTTTGAAAGGTTTTATAATATGTTTAAAATTTTTAGCATGTTTAATACTTTGTTTTTATCCAAATTATGTTGAATTTGAAGGTTGACACCACATTATGAGTTCTCTCACTTTCTTTCTGGAAAGACCAAGACAATTCATTCTTCTCCCTTCTTCTTCTTGATCATGCTTAGCCCCTCATATACATTTTTGCCTCCCTTTACCTATCCGGAATTTGGAAGCAAGCAAAGTGGTGAAAGCAAGTGAAATAAAAGTTGAGAAGTTGGCTGGAAGTGAAAGTGTTAGAAAGCAATAAATAAGTTTGGGGAAATCAATCATGATGATGAGTAACTCGGCACCATTCACATAGCCGGGTGTTTGTGTCTTGCCAAAGTCGGATTGAGCGATATTCCTAACGGGTCATGGTATGTGCATCAAGGGTTTGATGCATCTCAAGAAATTGATGATTGCTGATTTCCTTGGTTTCGGTTGTTGTGCACCTCTGTCCATGCATCCCAAAGAGTAAAGTAAAAAAAGAAAAAGTGTGAAATAAGCGAAGCTTATTGGTGGAAGATGTTGAAAGTCAAAGTGAAGTGGCATCCTTTTCCCGGATTCTAGCACCACATTACCTTCTATACATCCCTACCCTACACGTTTGTTAACCTTTCTTTTGGGAAGCCCTTGAGACCTCGAGCTTGTTGATTGACTTAGTGGTTTAAACTGGATTATACATGATTAATTTCGATAATTATGACTTATTATGCATTCTACGATTTTATGCAAAGATGAACAACTTTCTCATATTTATAAAATGTTTTGATCATATTTTGATTTTAAATGCCATGAAGTATTCTCTTAGAGTGATCTATGATTGTAGCACACCATAAAATTATTTTTGAAAGACTTTTTCATTGATCTTTATGACTTATAATCCATTCTATCTTGTATTTTATATGCGGAACTTGCTTGGGGACAAGCAAGGGCTAAGTATGGGGTATTTTGATAGCATGAATTATTGTCTATATTTTGGGACCTGTTTAGACGTTTTATCTTCAATAATCTGCATGTTTGGATGTATATTATGTGACTATATTGTCGTTTCATCTACCTTTGCGGGAATCGAGGTCTACACCTAGTTTTGTTGTAATCGTAGGTAAAATGGCACGTTTTGCATCAAAAAGGAGCAAAAGGAGCTATGGAGTCATTGGAGCTACATTCAGAAACTTAAGGAAAGATCCAGGAAGCATAGCCATGGATTAGAGATTCACTTTGGACCAGATTTGAGAGATTTCACATTCAGTTGTGACTCACCTCGGTTGACTACAGAGTCACCTCGACCGAGGTGATCCAGAGGAGTCGACTCGACCGAGGCGAACACCTGGGACGCGGCGAGAATATTTTATTCTTGGCTGAGATCTTTTATCTTTGGAAAGAGGATCTTATATTTTTGGGTTGGGTTCCTGGAAGTAAGAAGATAAGATAGACCATATATTTTACCTATTTTTATGGGAAGAGATCTTTCTAAGATATCTTATCTTTGAAGAGTAATTTTCCTATAAAAAGGGTTGGATTTTCCACAAATCCATATCATGCTATACCACCGATTGTGTTTTATACACCGCTGCAGCCATACTCCAGTTGGGAGATTTGAAGAACCTTTTTGAAGGTTGAAGGAAGAAAGTCTATAGCTTTTATAGCTTTTCGAAGGGTTTTTGTAAGATCATCTTAGATTTCCTTCCTCTTTGTTGTCCTGTTGGATTTCTATCCAAGGAACGCTTGTTGGTTTTATAATTGATTCAGTTATTGAAGCCTTTCTCTTAAAGTTTTCTTGTTCAATTATTCTCTTTCTTCCCATATATTTGATTAATACTTTCATGATGATGAGTGGCTAATCTGTTTGTGTGATTCTAGGGTGATTGGCTTAAGGTTGTGGGAAAAACAATGATAGAATAATCTTAAATCACAGTAGGACCCTGAAAGTTCGAGTCTTTACCTTAACCCTAAGCATCTCGCTCAGTCGATGAACATCTCGGCCGGGGTGGAATTTGGCTGACCGAGGTGACGTATCTGATCCGAAACTGAGAGTTAAGTGTTAGAGTTTGCCAAATCCTATTCTTATTACACCTTTCCTGGTTCAACGCAAGCCTAGGATGAGACTTACCCGGTAATTCCTTTGTTTGTTTACCTAAGATCATAAGTGTAGGTAATAAAGGTTTATCCTTTATTGGGGTTTGAGTGTGCTTTCATCCCATCTTTGTGAGTTAGCCTGAGACTTACCCGGTAAATGTTGATTCTATTCCCTTAGATGGTGTGTTAGTTTGAGGTTATAAATCTTTATCTTAATTCCTTGAGACTTACCCGGTAATAGGAGTTACGGTTTGGGATTAGTGAGTAGTGAGACTTATCCGGTGATCTACTCCACTTTAGTAATACCTTCCCTATGCAAACATCTCAGCTTTGTCCGCATATCTTTAGATCTTGAGTTGGAACCACAACTGGATGCTTTAATCCTTAGAATTGCATATTTCCCTTATTGACTTTTATCATCTTTGATTGTTTTAATTGCTTTGTGGTTAGTGATTGATAAAACTTGCCTATTCCGACTTTGTTTCACTAAGTCCCTATGATCGTCCCCTGGAATTTCTTGCTTTTTACTACGATTGACCCGTACACTACGGGTTCGCATCCTTGTTTTAAGCTTACATCTAGGGTTATAAAATTAAAGCTTGCACACACCGTTTGGAGCAAACAGTCAGCTACAGTGTCACCGCGATCGAGGTGATCTTGAGGAGCGTCCCGACCGAGGCGAACACCCTGCTGTCGGCGAGATCTTATTTTTGGTTGAGATCTTTTATTTTTAGAAAGAAGATATCTTATATTTTTGGGCTGGTTTTGTAGAAGGAAGATCTTATTTTTGGGAGATTTATTTTAGAGATATGGATATATTTTATAGGAAATTATCTTTTTAAGATATTATTATCTTTGAAAGATAATTCTCCTATATAAAGGGTTGGATTTTCCACAATTCAACCATCTTTGGATCAACAATCCTCTACACCGTATTCTATACACAGTAGTTAGGAGATATTCTGGAAGCTTGAAGGAAGGATTAAAGATCAATCAAGGAAGGATTCATAGATTGGAGATTGGCTTTAGAGGGAGTTTGTAAGACTTTCTTAGATTCCCTTTTTGGTTTGTTGTCTTGTTCGACTTGTGATTTGAGGAACGCTGATTTGTTGTTTATTCGATTCAGTTATTGAGGCCTTTTTTCTTAAGGTTTACTTGTTCGAATATTCATTCCTTGACCATATATTTGATTATTGTTTTCATGATGACGAGTGGCTAAATTTCTTGTGCGATTCTAGGGTGATTGGCTGAAAGTTATGGGAAAGACGATGATAGAATGATCTTAATCCCAGCAGGACCCTGAAAGCTCGAGCCTTTAACCTTAACCCTAGAGTACCTCGCTCAGTCGATGAACATCTCGGCCGGGGTGGAACTTGACTGAACGAGGTGACCTTCTCTGATCCGAAACTGAGAGTTAAGAGTTCTAGTTTGCCAAATCATATTCTTATTACATCTTTCCTGGTTCAATGCAAACCTAGGATGAGACTTACCCGGTGATTCCTTAGTTTGTTTACCTATGATCACAAGTGTAGGTAATAAAGGTTTATCCTTTATTGGGGTTTGATTCTGCCTTCATCCCATCTTTGTGAGTTAGCTTGAGACTTACCCGGAAAATATTGATTCTATTCCCTTAGGTGGTGTTTTGGTTTGAGTTTATAGCTCCTTTCCTTAGTACCTTGAGACTTACCCGGTGATGGGAGCTTTGATTTGGGATAGTGAGTAGTGAGACTTACCCGGAAATTTATTCCCATCCTAGGAACACCTTCCCTTTACAAAACCTCAGCTTTGTCCACATTATCCTTAGAGATCTTGAGTCAGAACAACAACTAGATGCTTTAATCCCTAAAATGCGCATTTCCCCTTACTTGACTTTTACATCATCTTTGATTACTTTAATTGCTTTGGTTAATTGCAACATTTGATAACCTATTATGTGCTTTGTTTCACCTAAGTCCCTGAGATCGACCCCTGGAATTCTTGCTTTTTATTACAATTGACCCGTACATTGCTGGTTCGCATCCTTGTTTTAAGCATACTTCTTGGGATATAAATTTAAAGCTTGCACACACCGTTTGGAGCGAACAATATGAACTCTCACTCTAAGAAGATTGAAACCTTCGAATCTATATACAAAAAAATACTTAAACTATCACCACAAGATATATCTGGTCATATAACACATTCCTGCACAGGGCTCAAACTACACATAACATCACACATGTACATAACTCAACCAAGGTAAGAACTAGGTCTAACCCGTCGATTCTATCGATGCTACTAGCTCAGCGTAAACTCAACCAAATATTCTATCCTCCGTCTTCCAGTTAGCCTCATCGGTCCCTCGTCTGCCACTAGATCATCATGAATGACGACATGTCTCGAGTCTTGTATGTATTCCCTCGGTTGAAACGCATGAAACACCGGGTGAACACCTCTACTCTCGGAAACTCAACTTTCTTCTCGGGTCTCTCTCAATGTAGCATTTCCATCATGTTTCTCCTTTGCGTGCCTCTATCAAAGAAGATTGAAACTTCCCATTAACACCTTGGGCTTTGGTTCTTGTCAAACCAAACTTTGATGTTATGTTTCCTAAATTCTTGTTCCAATTTAAGTAATGAAGGAAGTACTTTACTTCACACCGCTTCTACTAACGAGACACGTATACTATTACTTTTACATCGTCCCTCAATACCCAATCAAGACCTTGTCTTGGAGAATCACTTGTACACTTCAAGCTTAGCATACCTCGAGGCAATCTCAAAACAGTTGTACCAATGATACTCCTCTAACTCTCAAAACCCCATTGCCAATTTTTGTCTCACTCAATACTTTATTTTCATCCGGAGTAGGTTAGCCATAGATGGTGTTACTTTGGAGAATCTCTCCACAAATCCGGTAATGGATAGCACATCCAAGAAAACTTGTAGCTTCTTTCACATCCTTCCGGGGTTGTCATCCCTATACAACTTGTCATACAACTTCTCTATTCTTCGAGGTAGACAAAAATATCTTATTCGGGGCATTAGTAAGCTCATATGGAATCACAACAACTCGTAGTGACCATAGTTTGTCCGGAATGCCGTATTTGCAATGTCCCAATCTGGAATTCTCAGTTTATGAGAAACAGATCTTAAATCATTCTTAGAAGAGACTACCAACCCTAGTAACCGGTCGAGTATATCATCTATCCGTGATGGGGATACTTGTTCTTCACTGTTATCTTATTCTACTCATTGTAATGGATGTACAAACGGAGATAACTGTCTCTCTTTTCGCAAACTGATGTTCTTCATAACAACTTCAAATCAAGAGTTTAAGATATATTTGGAGTTCTCCATGGTAGTGCATTGGTCTTGACAAACCCTTATCGTTAAGAGCTTGAAGTTGCTCCCTCAATTACTTCCTCGATTCGCGTATCTTCACGGTATCATTTATTGATATCATTGTGTACGGTGCTTTGAAAATTGGGGTTGGGCCAAGATCAACCTTAGTGGAAAAATCCATATTCCGATGTATTGGAAGCCATGATATCACAGGTTCCATCTTTTCTCTTCCTGTCACATATTGTAATAACCGACATAATCTATTCTTATCACTTTACAAATGGTCATGACAAAATTGATCTACCTCGATCTATTGAGGTGACGTCTTTAAGACTCGTGTATTGTTCCGTCATCAACTATGAGCGTGTTTGTTCTCTTTCAAGGGTCCTTCTTCTCTCGAATCCGTACCATTCCATATTTTTCACCTTGAAGGCATGGCCGTAATAACCTTTTAAGGACTCATACTTATGTGTTTCCGTAAGCGTCCTAATTATAGGGTATAATCATGTCCTATAACAAATCAATCTTAACTTCTTCGCTTTCCCGGACATCCCAACATTTTGGGGGAGTTCTTCGTATTCTACCTAAGCTTGCATCATTCCTTCGAGTAGTTGTAGAACTTACTTCATTTTCTTATGCAATTGTTAAACCGATCATAGAGGCTCTAACCTCAATGTTTCAAGTACTTCTTGTTCATCTTATATCGACAACAAACTTCAAAACTTCGGTTTTCTCTTACTCTTGTTGATCACCTTAAGCGTCTCTTGGTATTCCATGAACAATCTTCACAACCGTACTAGTATGCCCAATGGAAAACACTAGAATAAATTACCCAACCACAACCACCGAAAGATCAACTCATTACTTCACCAAGCACTAACATCATAAACTCTAAGCTTGCATTGCCTCCTAATCTAGGTCCTCCCTTTCACACCATAGCCACCATGTCTCTTCCGTGTGAGTTTGAAAATCTGACTCGGCTTTTGCTCGCGAAAACATACCATCCATTTCATTAGAATGAACATACTATGTATTCTCTTATTATACTTCCGTCTACGCACCACATGTAATATCCGGAATTTTTATTTCCGTTTAATTCCGAATCAAATCGGACTTTGAGCCATTGACGGTTTTCCATTCTATCTAGCAAGTCTTTCTTCACAAATTTTATCATTTTATGTAGAAGCTAATTCATATAAAATGATAAAATTATATCAAACTATAATTCCTATAATTATTTATCATTTTATGTAGAATTTAATTCACATAAAATGATAGAATTATATCAAATCCTAATTCTTATAATTATTTATCATTTTATGTAGAATTTAATTCACATAAAATGATAGAATTATATCAAACCCTAATTCTTATAATTAATCATTAACGACGACTTTAGAGGAGATCATGACAAAGCTGTGACGAGGTCCAGACAAGCAGTTGACGAGATCATGACAAAGCTGTGACGAGGCCCAGACAAGCAGTTGACGACGCCCAGACAAGCAGTTGACAAGGCCCAGACAAGCAGTTGACAAGGCCAAGACAAGCCTTGACGAGGCCCAGACAAGGCCTGACCTCGAGTATGGACGGCCAGCCCAAAACTCACCAGCTGTTACAGCCAGCCCATACTCTCTCCCTCTCTCACGTAAACCCTAAGAACAGCCCTCTTCCTTCTCTCGTTGTCACGTACCAGCGTCCGTCTCCTCCTGCACGCCAGTCCGCTGCCCTCACTTGCACTACTCCAGCCGTCCGCCTCCTCCTCCACGCCAGGCCGGTGCAATCGTCTCCACCCCGCCGCTGCCTTCAAACCGCAGCCTTGGATGGTGCCGGCAAAGCCCTCTCAATGCCAGCAAGGAAGCAATGTTGCTGCTGCTAGTTGTGTCGAGCCCTTCTTTGTTCTGGTGCACGTGAGCGTCGGGTCTTGATTGCCGGTAAGGACCTCACTTCACCTTGCTGCATTACCCTCTCTTTATACATGCTGATTAGAACCCTGTTGTGTCGGGAAACCTGCTAGAACAGCCTCGGAAGATAGCTTGAAGAGCTGAGGCGTTTGCTGAGTTTTCGGAAGTGAAGAACAGTCCACTTCAGCCCCAGTTTTGGGTAGGTTAGACTCCACCTTTACTGCTGATTTTCGGATATGTTTTAGTCGATATTGTATAGTCTAACATACTAAAATTTCAGAGGAATCCATGTTATGGTTTGAGAGATATAGGGTTTCAAAGTTGACTCAAACAGTTTTTATAAATGTGCTGAGTTGAGAAAAACAGCATGGGATGTTGTTTTGTGAGATAGTTTTGAATAGGCTTTTGATCTCTGTTAGGCTTGAATTTTTGATATGATATAGTTGACATCTTGTTGTAGATCATATTAAAATTTGGGAAGAATTAGAATTACGGTTTGAGAGATATTGTGTTTCAAAGTTGACGTTTTTATATATGTGCTGAGTGTTGGGGGAAAACAGCAAGTGATGCTGTTTTGTGAGATGTTTTTGAATAAGCTCTTGATATCCTTTCCGGCTGAATTTTGGATATATTATAGGAAGGATTTTATAGTAGAACATATCAAAATTTGGGATAAATCCAGTGAGTGGTTTAGGAGTTATGATTTTTCGAAGTGTACTCAGATTTTGGCTAAGTATAGAATTTGTAAAGGGAGTAGTCAACTTTAGGAATTTTTATAAGACTGTTAATTGAACAGTTTGGAGAAATTCTTTCTCCTAAAGTTAGATAGGACATCATAGATAATCTAGGGATTTACGTCGGAGTTTTTATAAGCGGTTACGAATTTTATATTTGGAATCGAAGTTAGACCTGTACGACTTCCCGGAAAATAGTAACATAGGAAAAATGTCAGCTTGGAACCCAACGAAACTTTGGGAGTTAGAATATGATTTTAGAATCTCAAATAGGAGTTTAGACATGAATTTTAGAATTTCGGAAACTTCGGGACCAAGGGTAAAATAGTCATTTTACCCTAAATTAATACTGCAACTAGTTATGTCTTAATATATTATTCTATTTTAGAAGTCTTAGACTTCTAACTACGTAGGAGTGTGCTAATGCACTTATCTCCTTTGACAGGCAACTGAGTTGCTACAGTTTACAGAGCGAGTTGGTTTACAGAGAGTCGAGCGTTATATCAGGTAAGTCCTTTGGGCTTACTTAGCTGACTGTTAAATATGAGTATAAATGATGATGGTTGTGTGTGATTGAAATGTTAGAGAGATAGGTTGTGATATATAATTACCGACCTATATTTTGGCCTAAGAGTAACGGGCGGTGGCATTCTGCTCAGTAGCTCGCGGGGCGCTGGGGGTTTCTTTCGGGACTAGTCCATACGTGGTTTGTAGTGATGCTACCAGTGGAAGTCAGCTAGACCTACACCAGTTGGATAAGGAACGGAGGCGAGAACTAATAATAATTCTCGTGCCACAACTTAAATTGAATAATGTGAATCACTTAAATAATAGATAATAAACGGTTGAGTGCCAGCATGATGTTTGTTTATTTTGTTTCTGCTTGTGTTTGTGCTGTTATCATTTTTGCTTATATTTGGATAGTTAGCTAACGGTTTATCCGTGTTGTAGATCTGTAGAGATAGACAGTTGCAGAGAGATCCGGAACGGATGGTCAGCCGGGTCCACGTACTCATTAGATGGGGACGGGGGAGTCTTCCATATGTCATGCATGTTATGTATCTTTATATAATTGTTTGTAAGGCTGTCACATGTGTACGTTTATACCATTAAAAATATTATGTTTTAGAAATTGTTTTAAATACATTTGTGCCTTGTTGTAAGATCCAAGTAATGTTGTTGTTAAACCAAGGTCGGGACCCATTGTGAGGTCCTAACCAGTAGCTCCCCGAGTTCCGAGAATTTGGGGTGTTACAACATGGTATCAGAGGTCTGGGTTGGCAACAATGGCACTTGAAATCTTCTAAAAGACCGAATGTATAAAATAACCAGAACCCGAAAGGGGTCTAAGATTTTCAAAACGGATTTCTGTTTTTACACACGTGCATAGTCGGGTTGTTGGGTTAGTAGTACGTCGGACCACCATCGTTCTCCGTGGATCTCTGCAACTTGGAATGATAAGTGAGTTCGTATATAGACTTATATCGATATGTTCTAATGTATTATTATATATATATATATGTATATGGATAGCATGTTAGTATCCTAAAGGATATTTTGTATCCTTTAGTTATGATATAATGAAGCGATTATCGCCTCATTATAAATCGGTAGCGGACTTGAAGAGGTTTCAACATGAGGCAATGGAATCGGACCTTGAATTGAGTATTATACTCGGGTGGGCTGCTTGGCGACCCTTACAAATCATCCAAAGATTAGTTGAGCAAGGAAGTAAAATTATGAAGATCATTTTTACCACAAGCACAATCAGATGAGTAAGAAATTCCTGAGTCAGCTTCATTAGAAGGAATAAAAAGTCATACAAGGGACTTGGCTGTATGAAGCCGAGAGATGAATTAGAAGAACCATGCAAGAGAAGACAAGAGCGCATATTAGAGATAACAATATTGGAGCAAGTACCAAGAGGAACGGAGTACAACCAAGATTTGTGGAATAAAGGGTGTTACAATCGAGGCGGATGCCCATAGGCAATTATGGGCATGAGAGACCAGAAGAGTTAGGGTGTCAACCCGGATATGTGGATCTAAGGTACACAAAATCAAGACCTACAATTGAGTGTATAAGCGAAAAGGTAGACCCCACAAGTGTGGAGAGGTTTTGACCTCAGAGATATAAGAAGTTTGAAAGAAACCGCGACGCCAATATCCAAAGAATGGAAGCCTGTAGCAGGGTCAACGGAGTTTCAGGAAGGATATATTACCACCAACACCAGTAAAGAAATTTGTATGAGAGAACGGCCTTGCTAGACTCGAGAGTCCAGGGTAACCCGAATTATCACGGGACCTAAGCCATCAACACAGATGGTCCATGCAAAAGGAACCGCAAGTGGATGATCATTACGGCCATAAGAATTTCAAAGACGCTTGCAAGCTATCGTGGAAACTTGAAACGACTATTTGTGCCAGATGAATGACAAAATCGGACTAGAGAAAATGGAGTTAGCCTATAAGAAGCGGAAGGGTGGAAGGTAGAACGAACTAAAGAAGTATAAAAGGATTGTTGTGAGCAACTGTTTACCTACTAGCTAAGGAAATTTTGACAGATCATAATTTACACGAAATGGAGACTTACAACTTAATGTAAGAGCGAGGGGTAGACTTCACAAGCCTGGAGACATTTTGTCTTCTTTAAAGATAAGAATTCTAAGTGGAATCACAACGCCAGTATCGAAAGGATCGAAACCCGTAGCATAGTCAACAGAGATTTGGAAGGAAATATTACAAACAACGCCGATTAAGGAACATGTGCTTGTGAGAACCGTGTGGTGGACACATGAGTCCGGGGTAACCCCCATTTATAACAGAACATAGGTCATCAACACAGACGGTCCTTGTAAAAGGACTACAATTGGGAGGTAATTAAAAGTCATCGGAACTACGAGACGCTTTCAATCTATCGTGGAGTGTTAGGAACAACTTTTTGACGTCACGCGAATGGCACAGTGAGACTTGAGAAAGAGAGTTGTTCCAAAGGAAGCAGAAGAGTGAAAGATAAGATGAACTAAAAGGAGGATAAAAGAATTAATCTAGTAGGTGATGTGCACCAAAAGTTTAATACCAGTAGAGGTATAAAATTGAGATAAGTGAATTATAGCCTGACAGATATCAACCAAGGACGTGCAAGTATTGTTTGGTATTGACGAGTTATGTGCCGGTAAGAAGAAATATTTGTGATTGTGGAGCTATGGAGTAGCTTTACCGACGCCTTAGAGGATTTCCTCAAGTAGGCAACAACAATCTTCCTGGATGAATTAATGGTATAAAGAGGAACATTTTAAGGGTTACTTCTTGGCTAGTTAAGATCAAACTCCGGTCAAGTCAGGGAGTTTGAATCCGTGGTAGAAGAATTAAGAAAGTAAGCGGAAGAAGTTGTTTTTCAATCGTAGTTTTATTTTCTTAAGGCAAGTAAAGAAGGTACTTGGTACTTCATCCGTATAAGACTCATGGTGTAATTGGAAGAAAGAATTTTGGGGTCAATCACTTTATACTTAAAGAAAAGGTCCTTAGGATTAATGACCGACAACAGAATTATCAGAGTAGCGCAGCGGAAGCGTGGTGGGACCTTAACCCACAAAGCAAGAAGCTCAAGGGTACTGATGGATGTCGTGTCAAGTTTAAGATGGTGGTAGTTGGTGAAATGCATTCTAGTTGGAAGAAACGTGGGTTAGGCTATGTGAGTAACTGGAAATGTTGTACGGGAACTTATGTGCATGTAGAAGTAATAGAAGTAGACTGGTACCCTATTATGGATCCGAGTGAAGAGTGATGGCTTTGTTAGATGTTGCCAGACAAGTAGTTTTGGAATTCTATACTAATGGGATACTCTAGAGTGAGTTTTCCGGATGGATTAGGAAAGCATTAATGATGCAATAAAAGTATGGCGCATGGCCTGCACTAGAAAGCTCAAAGTGAGTAACTACCGTTCTGAGTCAAAGATACATAAGAAAGAGAAGCGACGGGAGTATACTTATAACCCAGTAACCGTGCTTAAAGAAAGCGTAATCTCGGAGTAGATTTTACGTGTAATGTTATAGTAGAACGGATCCTAGTTGCGTTTGAGTCAGAGGGATACTATCGGGCTGGTAACAATGGTGGATAACAGGGCGCACTGTTGATGGTATGTTAACATTTATTGAGTAGTTATTATCAAAGGCCGTCATTCCGGACATATTCTATGTCACTTAAGATCTTGTAAAATTCGTGAGAAGCCTAAGGTTGAGCTAACGTTATATTATAGATCTATAAATAGTATTATAACGCCAAGTGAACGCAGAGGATGACCATTGGGTTAATTTTTTATTTTTTATTTTTTTTTTTAGTTGTCTCAAGTGTTAGAGCAGAAAAGGGTATAAGTGATGATTCCTTACTTGAGGAATAAGATGACTGAGTATTATTAAAAGACAAGACCAAGTGGGTCGTGGTACGAAGAGCATTAGGCACTTGGTAAAGTGTTGGTGGATGTCCAAGACCTTTGGCCTTAGTGTGTAGTCAGAACCTTTTCAGAAGGCCGGAAGCAAGTGGTCATAACAAAGGGAAGAAAGTTGAATAAATCATTTTCCGTAGGGTCATCAAAGGATCTAGAAGTGAGTTGTGTAAGGCAACCATTGGAAATTTTAAAACGGTTTAAAAGTGACTGATGGACTAGTATTCCTCACCATATTGGAGAGCGCAACTTCAGTTTTCCACGGAGACTAAGTTTGGGGAACTGAGTTTGAGATTTTCAGTTGGAGAAATACCTACCAGACACGGGTTAGGTTATCATATGAGAGGATCAGACAGTTAAGCCGGATGATACCGGTGAGATATCCGGTAACCACTCTATAACGTGGTAGCAGACGCTTGTGATGGAAAGATTTAAGATTTAGTGGTTTTATGAAAAGGTGATAAGGCTACCTAATATATTGGGGATAGTAAGAGACGTAACATTTCAAAGACCTATGTAGCGATAGTTGTAACCTCGAGAGTGACGAGTTGACCTTTTATGGGTGATATTGTTTGACTACTTGTTTACTTCATGATTTAGTGTTTAGTCAATGATGTGTGCTTTTGGTAACCTTGATGTGCGGGAAACTTAGATGTGGAAACGACGAGACTTTTGTGTAGTGATCAAACACACCCATTTGGTGCCTTAAAGGGTGATCAGGATTGTCCTACCCTAAGTTTCGGGACGAAACTTATTTTGTGGGGAATCTGATGTAACGAATGTATTTTTCGTTACGCTTTGATAGAGTTAGAGGAGTTTAGAAAACGGAATAAAAATTTAGTGAGACTAGGACAGACCAGTTTATTTATGGAAGTCGTTTAATTAAGTACCTTGTCCTAAGTTTCGGGACGAAACTTATTTTAAGGGGGTACTGATGTAATATCCGGAATTTTTATTTCCGTTTGATTCCGAATCAAATCGGACTTTGAGCCATTGACGGTTTTCCATTCTATCTAGCAAGTCTTTCTTCACAAATTTTATCATTTTATGTAGAAGCTAATTCACATAAAATGATAAAATTATATCAAACTATAATTCCTATAATTATTTATCATTTTATGTAGAATTTAATTCACATAAAATGATAGAATTATATCAAATCCTAATTCTTATAATTATTTATCATTTTATGTAGAATTTAATTCACATAAAATGATAGAATTATATCAAACCCTAATTCTTATAATTAATCATTAACGACGACTTTAGAGGAGATCATGACAAAGCTGTGACGAGGCCCAGACAAGCAGTTGACGAGATCATGACAAAGCTGTGACGAGGCCCAGACAAGCAGTTGACGACGCCCAGACAAGCAGTTGACAAGGCCCAGACAAGCAGTTGACAATGCCAAGACAAGCCTTGACGAGGCCCAGACAAGGCCTGACCTCGAGTATGGACGGCCAGCCCAAAACTCACCAGCTGTTACAGCCAGCCCATACTCTCTCCCTCTCTCACGTAAACCCTAAGAACAGCCCTCTTCCTTCTCTCGTTGTCACGTACCAGCGTCCGTCTCCTCCTGCACGCCAGTCCGCTGCCCTCACTTGCACTACTCCAGCCGTCCGCCTCCTCCTCCACGCCAGGCCGGTGCAATCGTCTCCACCCCGCCGCTGCCTTCAAACCGCAGCCTTGGATGGTGCCGGCAAAGCCCTCTCAATGCCAGCAAGGAAGCAATGTTGCTGCTGCTAGTTGTGTCGAGCCCTTCTTTGTTCTGGTGCACGTGAGCGTCGGGTCTTGATTGCCGGTAAGGACCTCACTTCACCTTGCTGCATTACCCTCTCTTTATACATGCTGATTAGAACCCTGTTGTGTCGGGAAACCTGCTAGAACAGCCTCGGAAGATAGCTTGAAGAGCTGAGGCGTTTGCTGAGTTTTCGGAAGTGAAGAACAGTCCACTTCAGCCCCAGTTTTGGGTAGGTTAGACTCCACCTTTACTGCTGATTTTCGGATATGTTTTAGTCGATATTGTATAGTCTAACATACTAAAATTTCAGAGGAATCCATGTTATGGTTTGAGAGATATAGGGTTTCAAAGTTGACTCAAACAGTTTTTATAAATGTGCTGAGTTGAGAAAAACAGCATGGGATGTTGTTTTGTGAGATAGTTTTGAATAGGCTTTTGATCTCTGTTAGGCTTGAATTTTTGATATGATATAGTTGACATCTTGTTGTAGATCATATTAAAATTTGGGAAGAATTAGAATTACGGTTTGAGAGATATTGTGTTTCAAAGTTGACGTTTTTATATATGTGCTGAGTGTTGGGGGAAAACAGCAAGTGATGCTGTTTTGTGAGATGTTTTTGAATAAGCTCTTGATATCCTTTCCGGCTGAATTTTGGATATATTATAGGAAGGATTTTATAGTAGAACATATCAAAATTTGGGATAAATCCAGTGAGTGGTTTAGGAGTTATGATTTTTCGAAGTGTACTCAGATTTTGGCTAAGTATAGAATTTGTAAAGGGAGTAGTCAACTTTAGGAATTTTTATAAGACTGTTAATTGAACAGTTTGGAGAAATTCTTTCTCCTAAAGTTAGATAGGACATCATAGATAATCTAGGGATTTACGTCGGAGTTTTTATAAGCGGTTACGAATTTTATATTTGGAATCGAAGTTAGACCTGTACGACTTCCCGGAAAATAGTAACATAGGAAAAATGTCAGCTTGGAACCCAACGAAACTTTGGGAGTTAGAATATGATTTTAGAATCTCAAATAGGAGTTTAGACATGAATTTTAGAATTTCGGAAACTTCGGGACCAAGGGTAAAATAGTCATTTTACCCTAAATTAATACTGCAACTAGTTATGTCTTAATATATTATTCTATTTTAGAAGTCTTAGACTTCTAACTACGTAGGAGTGTGCTAATGCACTTATCTCCTTTGACAGGCAACTGAGTTGCTACAGTTTACAGAGCGAGTTGGTTTACAGAGAGTCGAGCGTTATATCAGGTAAGTCCTTTGGGCTTACTTAGCTGACTGCTAAATATGAGTATAAATGATGATGGTTGTGTGTGATTGAAATGTTAGAGAGATAGGTTGTGATATATAATTACCGACCTATATTTTGGCCTAAGAGTAACGGGCGGTGGCATTCTGCTCAGTAGCTCGCGGGGCGCTGGGGGTTTCTTTCGGGACTAGTCCATACGTGGTTTGTAGTGATGCTACCAGTGGAAGTCAGCTAGACCTACACCAGTTGGATAAGGAACGGAGGCGAGAACTAATAATAATTCTCGTGCCACAACTTAAATTGAATAATGTGAATCACTTAAATAATAGATAATAAACGGTTGAGTGCCAGCATGATGTTTGTTTATTTTGTTTCTGCTTGTGTTTGTGCTGTTATCATTTTTGCTTATATTTGGATAGTTAGCTAACGATTTATCCGTGTTGTAGATCTGTAGAGATAGACAGTTGCAGAGAGATCCGGAACGGATGGTCAGCCGGATCCATGTACTCATTAGATGGGGACGGGGGAGTCTTCCATATGTCATGCATGTTATGTATCTTTATATAATTGTTTGTAAGGCTGTCACATGTGTACGTTTATACCATTAAAAATATTATGTTTTAGAAATTGTTTTAAATACATTTGTGCATTGTTGTAAGATCCAAGTAATGTTGTTGTTAAACCAAGGTCGGGACCCATTGTGAGGTCCTAACCAGTAGCTCCCCGAGTTCCGAGAATTTGGGGTGTTACACCACAAATAGTGAAAATCTCACCTTCCTCTTGATCTACTAGTCCCCTTTACCATGATCAAACTTAAAAACTTCTAATCCGGGTCGTTGACGAGGCTAAAAGCCTATGGTCGTTGTCTTTTTAGCTTTAGTCAAAGTAGAGTCCTAACGTTACACTTAACCGGATTGTATAGTGTAAGTAAGGGTCGAACCCAAGAAAGTTTAGCCGAGTTTGCTTAGATTCAATTATCGAATTGTAACGGAAGAATTGGCAGTAGGCCTTTTACACTATTAAGTTTGGAATTAGGGCCTCCCAATTCTTCCTTTAGAAAATGGGCTCCTATGTTGTAGATAAAATCAGAAAAGTAACAAAAGTGGATATCCATCTGATTTGATGAGTGACATTGTTGATGGACATGTTGGATAGAATAAACAACCCAATAAATTCAGGCCTTCTTCTTTCCTATTTATAAGCAAACCCATTTGCCTTCTTCTTCCCTTGAAACGTAAAAAAGTGGGTAATGTATGCAGGTCCCTTCTTCTTCCCTTCAAACGCAGGTCCAGTCTTGTTGAGCTTCTTCTTCACCGGAATCTGGACTGGTTACATTTCCTTGTTCTCTTTCTAGGTAAGTAGTGTTTGGTTCTATTTCTGAGTAATCTCAAACTTCTTGGGTAATGTATTTCTGGGTAATCTGAAACTTTTCCTCTCTTGTTTTTGTGAATCTAAAACACTCAAACTTCCTGTTCTATTTGTAGGTAAGCAATGTTTGTTTACATTTCCCTGTTCTATTTGTGGGTAAGCAGTGTTTGTTTCTATCCATGGGTAATCTCAAACTTCCTGGGTAATGTATTTCTGGGTAATCTAAAACTTCTCATCTCTTGTTTTTTTGAATCTAAAACATTCAAACTTCCTGTTCTATTTGTGGGTAAGTAGTGTTTGTTTACATTTCCCTGTTCTATTTGTGGGTAAGCAATGTTTGTTTCTATTCATGGGTAATCTCAAACTTCCTGGGTAATGTATTTCTGGGTAATCTGAAACTTCTCATCTCTTGTTTTTGTGAATCTAAAACACTCAAACTTCCTATTCTATTTGTGGGTAAGCAGTGTTTGTTTACATTTCCCTGTTCTATTTGTGGGTAAGCAGTGTTTGTTTCTATTTCTGGGTAATCTCAAACTTCGTGGGTAATGCATTTGTGGGTAATCTAAAACTTCTCATCTCTTGTTTTTGTGAATCTAAAACACTCAAACTTCCTGGGTAATGTCAAACTTCCTAGGTAATCTATTTCTGGGTAAGCAACGGTAAAAGTTGTGTTTGTTTCTATGCGTACTAACATTTCCTTTTTGTTAATAGGGATGAAAACTTTACATTTGCGGTTTATGCGGGTGGAGATTGGATTTGTGTTGATGAGTTCTTGAGGTATGCTGGTAATGTCCATAGCAAGCACATAATTCTGAAGAAAGGATCAACAACGGATGACTTAAGGAGGTTAATAGGGTCAAGATTTAATTTATGCTTGGATAAACATGATATTACCTTGACCTATGGAAAACTATAAATCCATCTTTGCACCCGTTTGACATTGAAACTTGGGAAGATTTTGAAATGTTTGTAGAGACAAACAACTTGGACAATATATCATGGAGCATCCCAATGTGTGTTACAATGAGAGAGAAATGCCATATTGAAGAAACAGTGATAACTACAAACGGTATGGCTAATTCAAGCATAATAGTTTATGATGAGCAAATATCAATGTCTAGATTGAATGAAGGAGTTGCAAGGGGTAGTATAATATTAAATCCTGGGTATGGTGCTATTGGTTACCTAAATGAAGAGGATCCGGAGCAAAGTTCAAGGATTGATATTGTTGAGACTCTTCAACAGAGGTGAAAACTTAAAATTGGGCACACTTACAAAAGTAAAAAACAGTTGTAAGTTGCATTGGCTCTGAATGCAATCTATAACTGCTCTCAATACAAGATAGAAAAGTCCAAGAAGCCGGCTGTGCTTGCTAGATGTGAGGATAAAGAATGCAAATGGAGAGCTCGTTTCTATGTTGGGTAAGTCAAGAGATTTCACCATGACAAAGTACATCAACATACACACGTGCTCTTTTGAAACAAGGAGGTGTAATCGCAGAAAAGCTTCCGTCACCGTCATTGCCCATTTGATAGGAGATATGTAAATAATATTGTATAATTGGTTACAAACTACATACACATAACATATTGTGTTTCTAAAAATAAATGATTTTTGAGTTGGATGTGCAGGTATGCCAATGTGAACAGGTTGCCAGAACCTCTAGCAGTTCTAGGGGTGTTGAAGAACCAACACCAAATTGAGGCATCATATTGGGTATGTTGGAAATTTGTGGAAACTGTGAAGAAAATGATGAGGGGAAGTTTTGAGGAAAACTATAAAGGTGTTCCGGCTTATATGCAGAAGTTGCGTGATGCAAATGCGGGGAGCGTCGTTGCTTTGGACATTGATCAGTATTCAAAGTTCAAATTTATTTTCTTTTCTTTCGGGCAATCAAAAAGAGGCTATGAGGCTTTGAGAAAGGTTAGTTTTTACATTTACCACATTTTTATAACATTGGGTATGTTCGTAGATAATATTGAGTATGCTAGTAATATGATTGGTATATTTTTATAACATTGGGTATGTCATAATCGTGAACTAGGTATGTCATAATCGTGAATTAGGTATGACGCAGTAACGTTCTTTACATGGAAGCATGTGTAGGTCATTTCGGTTGATGGTACATTTCTAAAGGGAAAATATTGTGGCGTTTTGTTAGTCGCAACTGGTCAAGATGCAAATCAACAGATTTATCCCTTCGCCTATGCCATAGTTGATGGTGAAAATGATGATGCATGGGATTTATTCTTCACAAATTTGAGAAGGTGTGTTGTAGATAGAACATATCAGTTGTTCGTATCTGATAGACAAAGATCCATCAAGAAAGCAATAGCGATGAACTTCCCCAATTCTCACCATGGTGTTTGCATGTACCATCTAAAGCAAAATATCAAGAAGAGATCAACAGATAAAAGGATCCAACAAATGTTCGAAGACGCTACTAAGTGTTACAAGAAAGATAAGTGTTTGAAGCTTTTCGGCATAATTGATGGGGTAAGGTTTCTACTTTGGGTAATAATAATATAGGGTATCCTCTTTAAGGTTTGGGAAATAAAAACTAATTCTGGAGTTTATCTTTGTAGGAGAAACCAAAGGTTGGGCACCTTCTTAAAGATGTTGGGTTTGAAAAATGGTCACGTGCTTATTCACCCTTGAAGAGGTATAACATCATGACGAGCAACAATGCGGAAAATATAAATAGGTGAAAACTCCACCTTGTTTATAATGTTTTACAGGTGTTGATGATGGAAGATTTAACACAAATGAAGTAGTTAGATACATTAACAATGCATTGATTATATTCTCTAGATGCTTGGTTGGTTTGAATTCAGTGCAGGAACTATCGAATGATTAAAAAGGCCTTGATATCAAGGGCCTTGAAGTATAACTCAAGGACAAGGAAGATAGTGCTACAAAGGGAAGATCTCAAAGGCCTTGGAGTTATATAGTTGCACGAAACAAGGATTCAAATGCAAAGAAGATTTTCCAGGAACGATTTACTTAACAGAAAGATTTCAGAGAAGATCTTTTTCAACCAAAGATTAGAGAATCTTTTCAGAAGATTTTCTAAAAACAAAAAGCGTCAAGATTTCTTCTCGTTCGGTTCAACATAAAATGAGAAGATTAAGGAGCTAGGGTTTCGACGTGTTCTCGGGAGTAGAAGATCTGCAACGTCTACCTTATCTCAAAACAGGAAGCGATCTTCATGGAGAAGAAGATTCATCTTCAAACGGTCATCTCTACAACGGCTAGAAGACCTCTCCATAGAAGAGTATACATGAAGATGATGGTCGAAGAAGAAAAGACACACAAGCATATACGGAAAACATCTTTACGTCTTCAAGCAACTTAAACATCTTCATTCTTTGTTTTTCTTTCTCTTATTTACTCAAAAGCGTTATCCCCTTAGAGAGAGAAAACACAAGAGCTCCATTAGTAGATCTAAAATAGTGTTATAGTAGAGTGTTTGATAACTAGGCTATTATAGCTAAGTAAAGAGTTGGAGCTAGATTGTAGCATTGGCTACAGTGAGAGAAGAAGGAGATTTTTTCTAGTTTGTATCTAGGACTCTTTGAAGCTGATAATAGATAGTTAAATCCAAAGTCTATACCCTGGGACGGAGAGTAGGCTATTTAGAGCCGAACTTCGTAAACATATCCTCGTTTCAATCTTTTACATTCTGTACTATATTTTGCTATTTTGACTAACTTTGTTTTGTAGGAGCACGAAGTCAAGGCCCTTGAAAGTTGTTTCAAAGTCCTTGAAATCAAAGTTTCACAAAGAGCACAGATCGACATCAAGGCCCTTGAAAGGAGTTTCAAGGCCTTGAGATGTGGCTTGCGAAAAGTTCTCATACTCTATTCAACCCCCCTTCTAGAGTATCTTTTAACTTATTTATTTCACCTATCGGTTCTTCAATAGGGTCGTGCTCGACGCGAGGGAGTATCCGGTCCTTGCGTTAGTGGATGAGATACGAAAAGTTATGAGTTGGTGGTTCGCTCAGCGAAGGGAAAAAGCACAACTATACAAAGATTTAGCCACCCCGAAGATCGAAGGAATCATCCAAAAGAAGTATGTTGGTGCAACAAGGTATGCTTGTTACATTCTAGATAGTGAAAGAATGTTGCATCAAGTGAAGTAGGGAGCTGAAGATGAACTTGTCAGTGTAGTAGATCGAACATGTACATGCAAGGATTTTGAAATCGAGGAGATACCTTGTGTGCATGCCATAGCTGTTACAAAGACACGTGAAATTAATCCCGTGACATTGGTAAGTGCATATTACAATGTTGATGCTAGGGCATATGAGGAAATTATATACCCATTTTTGGGATCAATTGATTATGACGTTCCTTCATGCATTGAGGACATTCAATGCAATCCTCCGACTAAGAAGAAAAGATGTGGAAGGTTACCAAAAGCTAGGGTACGTGGCTCCGAGGAAGGGAAGAAGACAAAATGTGCATGTTGTGGAATGTTGGGACATAAAAAGAAAACATGTTGGAACCAACCCATTGCTAGCAAGGATTAACAGAATGGTTGTTATGGTTCTTTTTTGGGTATCCTAGTTGACAATGCTTTTTATGATTTTTTGGGTATCACACAATGATACCGAAAAAACGTGCATGTGACACATCTATTGGGAACTAAGTTTGAATGAAGGTAATGCGGTTTGTATTTTGGTATGACTATGTTATTCCTTTCATCTATTGGGGAGTAAGTTTTAATGAATTTGGTACAGCAGTATTTTGGGTAAGAATTCATTTGATAATCACAATATAGTTTTCGTAGATATAGCTGGATATTATTGGGTAAGTGTTTTGTAATAGATTAATATGCTTTGGGGTAATCAAACATAAATCGCATTAAGTTTTAACACCAACAAATAACATACCCAAAAAATAGCAACCCAGTTTTGTTAAACAAAAGTGTGTTAACATTCCAACACATGTTTTAACAAGTTCAGGACATAACCATAAATTGCATAATACTGTTAGGGCATGCATGCCCAAAGTTTTACCACAAAGTTTTATAAAGATTAACCATCACTCAATGATATTCTAAAACTTAAAAGGCCTTCTCCACTGCTTTTTGAATAGGACCATAGCTAGTTCCTCCCTCATAGTTGGAATATTCTCTTCACATACCAAGGTTAAGTCATGTTAAGTAACCAGATATTGAATGTGTTTGATAGCAAACACACCACAACTACCACTGCAAACAAAGGGGACATGTACAGTTAAAATTTTATTCCATTTAATTTTAGTACTATACAATTATGTTTGGGTATGATCATTTAGAGTTACCTCTCGTGGTTCTGCGGGACTTTTTCCTCCGTCATCCTAGTAAGTCCGATAGGACTATTTAGTCGGTTCTGCCACTTCTTGTAAAGAGTTTCTTTGTGTAGACTAAACAACTTGGGTAACATGTGCATAAACGGTTGAATGTGGAGGTATAACTTTTGGTCAGGCATGAACGCAAGTATGGAGTCACAAAAAACGATGGTCCATGTCGTGAAGTCAACCTTCAATACTTCCCAATGCTTGTTGCTGATGCTGAAGGGCATGTAAATAACATCAATACCTGACATATCGCTTGGAAACATACATGGTTCAGCTCCAGAAGCATAGTCTAAGAGATCTTTGTGGAACACGTAAGCATCTTCTGCTTCCCGAAATTTGTCAAACTCCTTCATTTAAAATGGCGCCCGATCTCACATGGCCAAATAGTGACTTGGCGGAGTTTCCTTGGCTCATCTCTAACCCCTTTGCGAAAATGCATAACTAATTCGGTCATTATCTAGTTCAAAAAGAAGGTAGAAGATATTAGGCATACAATTAGACAAACAATATAAATAATGGGTAAGCAGAATCTGTTAATAAACACTTACATCTCCAGTAAGCCATCCTGTTCTGTTTAGCAACACCTTGAAATGGTCCCGTGTGCAATTTATGTTCAGCCCAGTGATAACAGAGCAACTTTTTTGGGCCATGTGCCAAGCGTACATCTCCAACCTCTCTTTCTTGACCAAGTTGCTGTTTTTAGGAAACTTCGGTATGGACAATGTTGGCCTATATGGGGATTTGACCCAGTTTGATGGTTTGTGTAGACGTTTCCCAACTGGTCGTCTGACTCCATCATTCTTAGAGCAGTAGTTCACATATTTAAGCACTTGTTAGTTAAATGATTATTAATTCGGTAATCACAAATCCATATAATCCAACACTACTACACACAATTGGGTAGGCACGTATCCATATAATCTAACACTAATATACACATATCTATATAATCCAAATAACTCAACACTATCATACCCAAAATGTAACTACGCATGCATGAAATTGGGTAAGCATACAATATAAACCACATGTCCAAATTAAGCAAAACCTTAAATAATAATGTTACCTCAACAGCATTTGCGGTATTTCCCTCCCCTAGTACATCATCCTCCTTGACAGGCTCGTTCACACATTGAAATATCTATTAGTTTAAATATATCATACCCAACTTAAAATAAAAAAGATCATAAACCAACAATCATAAAACAGATACCTCAAAGTCCTTTCCCTCAACTACTTTAGTTATACTTTTGCCCAAGTTCACGGTCTCCGATGGTACTGACGTTTCTTCCTAATAGTAAAAAAAAAGTTACAAAAAATAGATAAGCAAACTGTCATACCCAAAACGTAACTTAGTATGCATAAAATTGGGTACGCCTATAATTAGATAAGCATACAATTGGGTAATCACATATCCTTATATAAAAAAAGATCATAACCGACACTGTCATAATCAAAATTAATTGGGGAATCACATATCTATATAATGCTACACTATGATAAACACAAAACTGAGTAAGAGATCATAACCACTAAGTAACTAAGTATCCATATAATCCACATAATCCAACACTACTTTACAATTGGGTAAGTAAATATCCATATAATCTAAATAACTCAACACTATCATACCCAATATAACACTCATGTCCAAATTGAGCAAAACCTTAAATATACTCCAACACTACTGTAACATACCCAATATACAACACATGTCCAAATTGTAACACCCCAAATCCTAGAGGACTCAGAATGTTACGAGCTGAGACCTCACAATGGGTCCCGACCCTTAGCCTGACAAAAACTTCATCGGACCTTACAACACGACACAAATAAAAAGGCAAAACATAGAGTTTTATATCATGAGAAAAAGGAAAAGTACAAATCTGAAAACAATCCAGCCAAGTCTCAAAACCAAAGTAACAACATAAGTCTCAAAAGTCGTGAAATAAAACATAACAGTGATGTCCTATAATGCACGGAACCCCGGCTTCCCACTACCGCCGGATCACTCGATCGCCTCCCTAACCCGCAAGGCATCTACAAGCGGTATAAACCGTTAGCTAACAATCTATGCATAAGTATAAAGGTAAAAGCACAATCACACATCATACACAATCAACATGCAACATTCAATCCTTTTATTATCTTTAGTTCAGTGATATGTCATTACTAATGATACTTATTTTGTGACACGAGGGATTCCCAAACCTCGAGCCCTGTGCCCGTTTACCAACGCGGAATGGTACTAATGCATTTGACCGTCTACCTGACTGGGCTGGTCACAAGGAACCTCCTAGACTCTCGCAAGAGCTAGGCAGATGATGCCATGACCCGTTATCATGCACTTGGGTCATTTACATAGTATACTAAAGTCGGCCTATTCCAGTTCCGTTGTTTATCATAACTAACAAACACCACTCATACAAGAAGTAAGCTAAGTAAGTCTGTGGACTTACCAGAATCAAATCTCGACTCTCTTAATCACCACTCAATCGATAAATGTAGAAACTCAGTTGCTTGTCAAAGGAGGCAAGTGAATCATTACATTTCTCTAGGTACTTAGAAGTCTAAAACTCCTAAGATGTAAGATCCTATTTGTACATAAACTATTACAATACTCATTTAAGGTAACATGACTATTTTACCCTGGGTCCCGAGACTTCCAAAAATCTCGTAATACGTACTTAATTTCTTACTTGAGATTAACTAGCCGTATTCTACTCTCTAGGATGATTTTAGGTACAAGCTAGAGAAACTACACACTTTTCTATTTCCCGAAAAGTCACTAAGGTCCAACTTCAGCTTTAAATATGAAATTAGAATAAACTTATAAAAATTCTGAAATAATTCTCTAAATTATCTATGATATCCAATCTACTCGTAGGAGCAAGAATTTCTTAAAATTGTTCAACTGTCACTTCTACAAAAATCCTTAAAGTTAGCTACAACACTAAAACTGTCTTATACTTAGTCAAAATTCACTGCTAGAAAAACTGCTCAACTACTCTACTTTGGGACCTTATAACTTTCAATCCGACCGTTCATTTCTTCTCAAATTTTAACACAACAAACTAAATATATCCATCTATGATCTATCAAAATTTCAACGGTGGATCTTCCACCAATCGTTTAACATTGATTCACAACAATGACCATTTTTACTTTCAACACTGAGGTTTTAAGGGGAGTTTCTCACTTCCATTTATATGCTAATCTGATTTACTTCACTAGGTCAGCTAATGGGTAGAAATTGGACACCCTAGGAGGCTACAACAACTCGCTTACTACTCGTAAGTTCTCTAGTTTGATCTGTCCTTACCACAACACTAACACATTTAAAAACCTTGGTAAATACGTGTCTATTTCACCTATAGTTTAAGGACTGAACTGTAGACAAGATAAAGGAAGAATGGTTGATCCCTTACCCAAGGGTTTGATGAACTGCAGAAGGTAAGTTGCTACACCAGTGAGGGAGGTTCGATTCCAAGGGTGGCCGTTGGAGATATCTTCTCTTCTGTCAACGCAAGGAAAAGAATGGTGCAGCACTCCAACTTGTTATCTTCTGGGAAGGAGTTTGTACTGAGAGTTAAATTTCTAGAGGAAACTGAGTGCAGAAGGGTTGAATGAAATTCACCTACGCTACTCCGGCTTCTGGCGAGGCTTGTGCAATGAGAAGCCCCAAAAGAGATAGTCGACTAGGTGGTGTATCTTTTTTCCTCTGCTGGCTCCTTTCCTTGCAAATTCCTGTGGTTGGAAAGTTGTTGAATGTGTGCAGAAGCAAGCCAGGTGCAGCGTGAATGTGGAGCGTGAATGTGGACTGGGAAATGGGACAATGGCGTTGCAACGATCTTCTCTTCTTGCATGAAAATAGGGGCTGTTTTAGATGTTTATTTCCCTCATTTATGCAGTTGTTACCTGATATAAGGAAGGGGCAGAGCTGGCTGTTAAAACGTGGGAGATAGGGCAGTTTTTGTGCTTCTTGGGCTTCAAAGTAAGGAGCATCCGATGGAGTTCTGGGTTGGAATCAAAGCGCCTATGGGCTGCTGCAAGCCTCATTAGGAAGGTGAGTGTATGGGCTGCTGAAGGTGTGATCGCTGGGCAGCATAAATTCGGTGTGGGCTGGGGAAGGCAAGCAAAAGAGTTGGGCTGACACTGCTTCAATCCGCCAGCAAGGGAAGAGCAAGGGTTGGGCAAATTCAATCCAAATAAGCAAACAATGGGTTGAAACAAGGCAAGAATAAGTGGGCTGAAAGTTTGTCAAAACTTGTCAAAAACTCGTCATGGCTTTGTCAAGCCCATGCATGACCTTGTCACAAAGTTGTCGGGCTTCGTCATGACCTCGTCTCAGCTTTGGCATGATCTCGTCACAGCTTTGTCATGGTCTTGTCACAAGTCGTCGTTAAGAACCAATTAAAAGAATTAGGGTTTGATATAATTCTATCATTTTATGTGAATTAAATTCTACATAAAATGATAAAATTTGTAGAGGAAGAACTACTAGATAGAATGGGAGATAGTCAACGGCTCGAAATCCGATTTGATTCGGAATTAAATGGAATAAAAATTCCGGATATTACACAAATAAAGCAAAACCTTAAATAATAATGTTACCTCAGCGGCATTTGCGGCATTTCCCTCCCCTAGTATATCCTTTGTGGGCTAGTTCAGGCAATGAATAAGTTATTAGTTCTAACAAATCATACACACACAACTATTAAAAAAAAGATCATAACCAACAATCATAAAACGGATACCTCAGCGGCCTTTCACTCAAGTACTTCAGTTGTACTTTTTGGGAGATTTTTTGGTCAAAATCTTTTGATGGAACATCCTCCGACACGACTTCGTAAACAATATCATCTTTTTGGCTTCCATCTTTCGCCTTTTGGATTTTGGGATCGCTCTTCATGCAATTAATGACCTTGTTCAACCTTGAGTTTTTCCTGAAAAGTTGACTTTCAATGGGATCGTGCATTACGCCCACTTTCCTCGACAGGTTCATCAACTCTTTAATACTTTCTCCCTGATTGTGAACCTATAATGCCAAATCCCGACTTGTCTTTTCTAACCCCACAACTATTTGCAGTAACAAAGTTACCCAACAAGGGCAAATTTCCGACCGTCTACATTGAATAACAAAATCATTGCAACAACATTTAGTACATACATAAACCAAAAAATCATTGTATAAGCTACCGAGTAAAAGTTACACAAAATAGATACAGTTGGGTAAGTACATCATACCCAAAAATGAGAACAATAATCATAACCAAAAATGATTGTAAACATTACCCAATATAGGAGTACTTACAGGTCTACACCAGCGGACTGTTGATTTGCATCGTCTCTTGCATCTACATCTTCTTGTTCAACCATTCTTTCATTGCCATGCTGAACACCCTCCAACGGTGTTACATTGTCCTTCTTACTAGAATCCCTAAAAGGAAAGAATTGCAATCGTACAAAGCATAACATACCCAAACAACTGATCATACCCAAAAAACTTCATAACCAATACCGAATTAAAGTTACCCAATATAAGAGTACTTACATGTCTACACCAGCAGGCGGTTGATTTGCATCGTCTCCTGCATCTACATCTTCTTAAATATTGTTTCATTGCCATCCTAAACACCCTCCAACGGTGTTACATTGTCCTGCTTACCAAAATCTCTAAAAGAAAAGCATGACAATCGTACGAAATCATAAGATACCCAAAGAACACATCATACCCAATAAAAACTTCATAACCAATACCTAATTAAAGTACTTACATGACTACATCGGCAGATGTTTGATTGTCATCGTCTCCTACATTTACTTCTTGTCGAACCTCTCTTTCTTCTTTTACATCATGAACACCCTCCGCCGGTGTTACCTTGTCATTCTTCCCATCATCCCAAAAAGGAAAGCATGACATACCCAAATAACACGTCATACCCAAGAAACAATCGTCACACAATATCCAACAAAAACTTAACCAACAACAAACCCAAAAAAATTTTATAGCCAATACCCAATAAAAGTACTTACATCTCTACAACACCAGATGTTTGATTGGCAATGTCTCCTACATTTACTTCTTTTTCAATAATTTTCATTGACAATATAACACCCGGCAATGGTGTTTTTCCAACAGCAGCTTCTTCTGTCACCCTTCTCTTGCTACTATAAAATTTTGAAACGCAATGTCTCTTCAAATAAGATCACTTCTGACCTTTACCTTTTTCCTTGCTTCTGCAATCATCCAAATCATAACATAACCAAAGAACAAATCATAAACAAACAACACACCATACCACACCAATATCCAGTACATACAATACCAAAGCCAAGGTAGGAGGAATCAAATACTAAACACAATATCAAAATATCATACCAATTACAAATGTTGTTTAATAAAAATAATTTTGTTTTCCTTACCCAAAATCCTTCTCCAGTCTACATTTCTTCATTGGTGGCACCTTCTTAGATGATTTCACGGTACGGGACCTTAAAAACAATGAGCGACTGGAGTCCATGAAGTCATTAGAGTCAGACTTCTCTTCAATAGTAGCAACTTTCCTTTTCTTCCCTTTCGTACCTTCATTCTGAATTTTGGATTTCTTTTTCACTTTCTCTCACTTATCCTTCCATCCCTTATCCTTCCCTCGCTTATCCAATTGTTTGGGGGAAGCAACCTCAACTGAAAACTTTTGAATTTTAACATTCTTAAACCCAGTATAAAACAAAACTTCCACAAAGAAATCATCAAGCTCGACATGGGGCCACCAATCCTTATCATCTTGAAATAATCCTTCTTCCTCAGATGCAGGAAGTGTGACAATGTCATTTTCATTGAGTGTGGACACCATGTTCTTAATCTTTTGATAGCTTAAGCTTGCCCTTGCCAAGGTCAGCGATGCAAACTTCAAGCACAATGGCGATGCATCCGCAGAAACAACCTTCACAAGCACTTGCCCAAGTTTGGGAATGGAGTTGCATATGTGAATCTACAAAAACGCAAATTATATAATATATGATTATTGGGTATGCTATAAGATTACCCAACTATATACCAAATTTGGGTTATATGTAAACTACTGAAGTTGGGTAATATATAAAACTGTTAACAATTTCATACCACTACATGCCAAGGTTGGGTTATACATACCACAAACTTTACCCAATGCAACTGTTAGCATACCACAAACAACAACACATAAATCTTACCCAATGCAACTGTTAACAATTTCGCCTATCTTTCACAACCTTACCTATAACAAATTCATACCACTACATGACAAGGTTGGGTAATATGTAAAACTACTGAGGTTGGGTAATATATAAAACTGAAGTTGGGTAACTTTCATACAATGGTTAAAAGGATAAAAGATAATATTCAAACAAATATTCACCTGCAATGCCAGCGGCCATCCACTGATATGAAATGTTCTTGTACGCCTCTCCTTCGCCGGCTTACAGTTCCTTAAGGAGTGTCGGGTATGCTCAAATGCCAAACGACCCCATGCATAAGTGTTGAAATGTAGTTCACTAAACTTAATATTGTAGTTGATACCTTCAGCCGCTTGTCATTGCCAAGAAGGACAGCCTCCACAAAGAGCAGAAGCACCATCTTGTATTTCTTTTCTGAATCTTTCGGCTCTTCCAAAAAACGAGCCTCAAACTTCTCAATCGAACAAGAGAGGAAACCAAAAACCTCCTTCATCTCAACATATTCTTCTTTCTCCTCCTTACCATCTCCACAGTTCAAACCAGTTATATCACTGAACTCTTGGAGACCAAATCTAATCATACAGTTGTTAATCCCGAACCACATACTTTTAATCCTTTTAGTCTTCACCTCCCGAAGGAGCAAGAAATTGATAAGTTGGTTTGATAGGTTGAGCATCGTACCCATATTGATTATATCTTTGAAGACACACTAATTGAAGCGTTGTTTGTCCTCCTTTGACAACGCATATTTTATTGCGGGTATCAAGGTCATCCTGGAGTTGTTATTAATCCGTGCGGACTCAAACGCATGATTGCCATCCCACCTATAATTAAACTGTTTTTCTACCAATATTAGTAAATGCTTAATAATAACATATATACAACTACTAAAAGTGGAATAGTAACGACAATAATTACCGAAACTTGTTGGAATTGTTGTTCAGAGTAAGGTTGGGTAGCAACGTCAACATTCCGATCCTGAATGACATACCCAATATCAGTCAATATACAACTATACCGAAATACGGGAGAAAAAATACATACCCAATTTACGAAACAATCAACCCTTACTAATGATTTCTAAAGCCCGCAGTACACTCAAAGCAATACATATACTCAATTGAAAGAAATACCCAAAACATGCAAACATTAAGTAACCCTAGCTTCATACCCAAATTACGACTTACCAATTCCTCAATTAAAAGAAATACATACCCAAAGTACGACTTACCAATTCAAAGCAATACATATGCAGAGTCAATTCAAAGCAATACATATACTCAATTTACTCAACAATTCAAACCAATACATACCCAGAGTGCTCACACATTCCTCAATTCAAAGCAATACATACCCAAAGTACGACTTACCAATTCAAAGAAATATATACCCAAAGCAAAACATATACTCAATTTACTTAACAATTCAAACCAATACATACCCAGAGTGCTCACACATTCCTCAATTCAAAGCAATACTTACCCAAAGTATGACTTACCAATTCAAAGCAATAGATACCTAGAGTGCTCACACATTACTCAATTCAAAGCAATACATACTTACCAATTCCTCATCAATTGCAGACTCGAACATTCTAGGCTTCTCACGAACTGTAGCCTCGCCGGACTCAATGGCCCTAGTATCAGCGGAAACCCTAGCTTCATCCGCCATCGAAGTCTCGCCGGCCATCCTATGCTCCTCTGCCTCAATAACAACCTGCGTAAACCCTAGACTGTGAGAGGACGCCGGAATCTGAGCAAATGTGGAAGGAAGATCCGCCATTAAAGCAAAGTTCTCAAGCGGTTTTAGGGGAGGAAGAAGAGGGAAAATATTATGGAGAGGAAGAAGAAGAAGAGAGGGACGGTATTTTTGTAAGATTGAAGAATAGGGCGACGACTTAAGGGGAGGAAGAATAAGTGTGCGACGGCTTCAGCGGATGAATAAGAAGAGTGCGAAGGAAGGAGAGGGCGGCACTGTTTGGAGATGGCGACGGTATTTGGGTAAGATTGAAGAATAGGGCGCCGGCTTTAGGGGAGGAAGAAGAATTGGGCGTCGGCTTTAGGGGTGGAAGAAGAAGTGCGCAACGGCTTCAAGGGAGGAAGAAGAAGAGTGCGAAGGAAGGAGAGGTTTGTTACTGTTTAGAGATGGCGACGGCTTCAGAGGGAGCGAAGGAAAGAGAGGGCGGAACTTTTTTGGAATAAGGAAGGCAGTTGAATCTTCCAAGCGGATATAAACCAGGAAATAGTTTTTTTTTGACAAAAAGTGAACATCAAATCATCTAAAAAAAAGCCTGCACCACCATTATTTCAAATTCTTTCAAAGAGTGTCCTACTTTGTATTTTACAAACCTATTTTTATCTAGTTACCTTAATAGAGGCCCATTTCACAAAATGCAAATTTTTTGGGTCCTCTTTATCTAATTATTTCAATTGTAACCAATAGGGGGGGTTGTTGGATTGTAACAAAAACAAGACAAAAGCAAATAGAAATCAAGCAGGGATGGTGATAATAGATATGATGAAAGAGCTACATTAGATATGTGTTGAGCCAACCGGCATCAACACAACTTAACTAGCTTATTGATCCGCAAACCTACAAGATCAAAGCACAAGTTAGCATTCTAGTAAAGATAAAGAGATATAAAGAATAAATAAACAAACCGTTAATCTTTCTTTATATTTATATTCATTTCCTTTAAATAATCACAACCAGCTTTTACCTAAAGGTTTACTAATAAATTAAGGACCCGAACCCGGAATCGATTAATCCTAGCACTTTGAATGCAAATGTACACTTAAGGTGTTCAATCTAAGTGATAAAAGACATGCAAACATAAGTGAAAGCTCAAGGAAATATAACACAATTAGACTGAATAAAACTTCTATTATAAAAGAGTTACAACAAAATAGCAATGCAGCTTCAATCAACCCAATGTAGCAAAGGAAACCTAGAAACGCGTTACAAGATGGCAATTAGGAAAATAGAGCTTTTTGGGAAAAATGTGGATGATCCTAGCCATCAGCCAAGGACTCTATTTATACTACAAAATGATTTAAAAGAGAGTAAATGGGTTGCCTAAACAACCACGTTAAATGTCATAAAGGTGGTGCAAAAAGTTTTAGCCTTTGTCCATTGACTTTGAAGATCTTGTGTGTTTGTGGATCGTAAAGATTCACAACACCATGTGGATGGACTTCAGTTATCACATAAGGACCTGTCCACCTTGAGCGGAGCTTTCCTACAAAAAGTTTCAAACATGATTGAAATAAAATGACTTTGTTACCTACTTGGAAGCCCTTTCGGAGGTTATTCCGCTCATGCCATGCCTTTGTCTTTTCCTTGTACGTTGTGGAATGGTCATATGCATCGAACTTTAATTCCTCAAGCTCTAGCATTTGAAGCTTCAGGAATTCTCCTACTTCATTCACGTTCATGTTGCATTTCTTCACCGCCCACCAAGCTTTGTGTTCTAGCTCCACCAATAGGTGGCATGCCTTTCCAAAAACAAGTCGGAATTGTGGCATTCCAATGGGAGTCTTGTACACCGTGCGGTGTTCGCTCTCAAACGTGTGTGTATGATGAACGATATAGCTTTAAATTTATAACCTAAAATATAAGCCTGAAACAATATTCGAACCCGTAGTGTACGGATCAATTGTAATAATAGCAAATACTCTAGGGTCGAACACAAGGGCTATCGTGAAACAAAGATCAGTAATTCAGTTTGTCAATCAAAAACAAGAAACAAAGCAAAGGTATCAAAGATGATGTAATAATCAGAAAAAAGAAAATGCAGATTCTAGAGGTCGAAGCATCCAATTGTGGTTCCGACTCAAGATTTCAAAGGATAATGTGGATAAAGCTAAGGTTTGCAAAGGGAAGGTGTTTCTAAGGTGTTAGTAGATCACCAGGTAAGTCTCACTACTCACTATCCCAAACCAAAGATCCTCTCACCGGGTAAGTCTCAAGGTACTAAGGAAATAAACTATAATCTCAAACCAACACACCACCCAAGGGGATAGAATCAACCTTTACCCGGTAAGTCTCAGGCTAACTCTCAAAGGTGGAATGAAGGCACACTCAAACTCCAATAACGGATAAACCTTTATTACCTAACACTCATGATGTTGGGTATACAAACAAAAGAATCACCAGGTAAGTCTCATCCTAGGCTTGCGTTGGATCAGATAAGGAATAAAAAGGATAGAATTTGGCAAACTGGAACTTTAACTCTGATAAGGATCAAGAAAGGTCTCGTCTCGCTCAGTTAGTGTCACATCTCGGTCAAGATGTTCTACGACTGACCGAGGTGTTTGTCGGTTAAGGTAAAGGCTCGAGTTTTCAGGGCCCACTAGGGTAAAGGCTCATTATTTCATCGTCTTTCTCACAACTTTCAGCCAATCACCCTAGAATCGCACAATGAACTTAACCAATAATCATCATGATAACAATAATCTAATATATGAAAAGAGAATCAATATTCAAACAAGAAAACCTTTACACAAAGGTCTCAATAACTCAATCAAACAATCTATCAAACAATCAAATTGTGTTCCTCAATCACAAACTGAAAGACAATCAATCAATCAATCTAAGAAAACCTTACAGCTTCCTTCAAAGCCTTCAACTTGATCTTCAAAGCCAACTTCCTTCCTTCCTTGAAATATCTTCCAATCTTCCAACTTCCTTCAACTTCCATCTCTAAGACATGCTTCCATCCAGAATATCCATCCAAATATATAGGAGAATCACTTGCCAAAAATAAAATATTTTGAGCCAAGAATAAAAGATCTCGTGGGCTGTGGGCCGCTCGCCTCGGTCCAGCCCATCACAAAGATTACCTCGGTCGAGGTGATACTATAGCCATCCGAGGTTTGTCTGAGCTATGTGTAAATCTCTCTAATCTGGTCCAAAATCAATCTTCTATCCAACTTCCTTGCTTCCTAAGCCTTTCTTGTAGCTCCTCAATGCTCCTTAATGTAGCTCCAATGACTCCTTAGCTCCCTTAGCCCCATATCGTTCCAAAACGTGCTATTTTCCCTACAGTCACAACAAAACTAGTTGTAGACCTTGATTCTTGCAAAGGTAAACAAAACAACATAATGATCAAAGAATATACATCCATACATGCAGATTTATGAAATAAAAACGTCTAAACCAATCCCAAAATATAGACTATAATATATGCTATGAAAATACCCCATACTTGTCCCTTGCTTGTCCCCAAGAAAGATTCAAATCTTAGATACAAGATAGAATGGATTATAAGTCATAAAAAAGATCAATGAAAAAAATTTTCAAAACCTTTTGGTGGTGCGCTCCATTCATAGATCACTCTAAGAGAATGCTTCAGGGCAAATATAATCAAGTCATGATCAAAACATTTTACAAATATAAGAAAGTTGTTCATCTTTGCATAAAACATAGAATGCATAATAAATCATATTTATCGAAAACAATCATGTATAATCCAGTTTAAACCAACAAATCAATCATCATACTCGAAGTCTCAAGGGCTTCCAAAAGAGGTCAAGAAACGTGTCAGGGTGGGATGTATATAGGTTAATGTGGTGCTAGAATCCGAGAATAGGATCTTACTTTCACTTTCTTTGAATCACAACATCTTCCACCAATAAGCTTTGCTTGTTTTCACTTTTCTTTACTTTTTGGGAACATGGATAGAGGTGCACAATAACCGAAGCCTAGGAGATCAACAATCATCAATTTCTCGAGATGCCTCAAACCCTTGATGCACATACCATGACCCGTTAGGACTATCGATCAATCCGACTTTGGCAAGACACAAACACCCGAATGTGTGAATGGTGCCGACTTACTCATCATCAAGATCAATGTCCCCAAACATAATTTCTACTTAACACTTTCAACCAAGATCTCAACTTCACTTTACATGTTTGTCACCAACTGCATCCAAATTCCTGGATAGGTAAAGGGAGGCAAAAATGTATATGAGGGGATAAAGCATGGTCAAGAAGAAGAAGAGAATGAAGTGCCTTAATCATCCCAGGAAGAATGTGAGAGAACTCATAATGTGGTGTCAACCTTCAAATCCAACATAATTTTGATAAAAACAAAGTATTAAAACAGCTAGAATTTCAAACAAAGCATTTAACAACTTAAAAATATCATAAAACCTTTTGAGCATATAAAGATTTCAAAGCCAATATGCAAACAAATATCTTCATCAAGGTCATATCCAGAATAGAAGCACAAAACGTTTCAAAAATCTTTCAGTTATAAACCCATCTTGGCCTAGGTGATTTAGCGGTGTCCGAGGTGTTCAACCGAGATGTGCCTCGGTTTTCACGACCTCGTTTGGTCAAGAACGTTTCAGTCGAGCCAAAAAAAAATTTCTAACTGGTTTTTGACGTTTTTCTCAAACAGAAACCTGTATGCATTCATGTAATGACAAATAAGCACATAGAGCCAAATACACGATAATATCCACGAGAGTCATACAAACCATGGCAAGTAAGTCAAATAATACAAATACCCCATACGTGGGACACATTGTCCCAATAGGTAAAATATAAGTCATGAGAAGCAAAGTACGCACCGGATAAAGCTGAATTGTATGACCTTCTGGGGGATCTTAGTACACGCCAAAAGCATCTCACTAAAGATCATGTGAGCTAGATGGAAAGCAAGGTGAAAGATGATCCACTCCAAGGAATCTCCGGGCTGCCATCTGTTACGGTGATCAATCACATGAGGTATCTCTCTCCAAAAACTCTGAATCTGCGTTCTAGAAGGAAATCTGTCACGGTGGGGGTCAGGAATCCAAAGATCTCCCTAAACTGATCGAGAGCAACAACGTAGTTCCTGTTAAACAACCTACACTTGATCCCTCTACGCTCCAGTACGTAGGTAACTGAACTCAGAAACTCAATGGTCGGTTCCAGATAAGCCGGTGCTCTAATAGCCATGAAGTCCTCGAGGCCAACCATCGATATCATCTTCTTCAAGTCCTCCACCACATGAAGGCACTCGAAGTCATCAACATGCACGAACCGTAGGGAAATGATGGGGCGCCCACATATCCTATCAAAATCCCGCTGATGCCGCTCGTGGATCATCGGGATGGTAGATTGAGATGCAAAAGAGGGGTTAGAATGGTGTGAACTGCTTGGCCTATCTCTCAAAGCCAACTGACGATCAAATCTCCTGGAATTACTCAGTGCCGGAGGTCACCTCGGTCGGGTCAAGAACACCTCAGCCGAGACGCAGACAAGTCAACCGAGACAAAGTGCTACGCGAGGTGAAATCCGAAAACTGCAAGGTTTTTCCCGCAAAAACACTACCAATTGCCTCCTATGGAGTACTTATATCCTTTTCGATAGAAATATATGGCAATCAAAGCCAGATCTATGCAAAATCGAAGGAATAGAAATAAGTTAGGGTTTTTGACGAAATACCCTTGAATGTGCAGATTTGATGCGATCTTTGTGTTGTTTGTTGCTTGGGAACTGAATCTCTTACTTCTCTTGATGATTTGGAGCCAAAAATTGTTTAAAAACGATCAAGAATGAAGAATCTGAGTGTGGAGGGATCCCACGGTCGAGGTGAAAGAAGAGAGGGAAGAGGTGAGAAGAGAGAGAAACGTTGAACCCCTTTTATACCCCTCGTTGAATTTGATTTCACCTCGGTCGAGATGTTCTTGGGCGGACCGAGGTGGATGTCAGACTTAAGCACCTCGGTTGACGGAAAACACTTTGGTGAAGGTACTGTGACAACAACCAAGATGTGTCTCAGTCAAACTCCGTCTTCTCAATTTCTCGAACGTTTGTCCTTCCATGTAGCTCTTGAGTTGTAATTTCTTCTTAAAGAGTACCTGATTCCTTTCTAGGATGACGCACAAACACAAAGCAAACTATCTAAACTAAACTAGAAAAAGGGAAAAGAAAGCAATACCTTGGGTTGCCTCCCAAGAAGCGCTTAGTTTAAGGTCGCTAGCTGGACCGTACGTCATCCTCAAACAAGGTGTAAGGTGGCAATCTCCTCAGCCGGACCTTCCGGTTGACACTTCTTCAGCCTATGACCGTTGACCTTAAAGCTTCCAGTAGCTTCACCCCATATTTCAACTACACCATGGGAGAAAACAATTTTCAAAACGTAAGGTCGAGTCCATCTAGATTTAAACTTACCTGGAAAAAGGTGGAGGCGGGAATAGAAGAGTGGAATAAGATCTCCTTCTTTAAGCTCCTTAGGAATGATATACTTGTCATGCCATTTCTTCGTTCTTTCTTTGTAAATTTTGGCATTCTCATAAGCGTTTAAGCGCAACTCCTCTAGCTCATTGATGTCTAACAGTCTCTTCTCTCTAGCTTCCTTGATGTCGAAGTTCAGCCACTTTATTGCGAAATATGCCTTGTGCTCCAACTCAACGGGTAAATGACAAGACTTCCCATATACAAAATTGTAAGGGGTGGTACCAATGGAGTCTTGAATGCGATCCTATTAGCCCAAAGAGCATCATCCAACTTCATGGACCAATCCTTACTTATCCTTGAAACGGTCTTTGTTCGCTCAAAAGGGTGTGCGTCAAAGTCTTAATATTTATATCTAGAATTCAAAAGCAAAGCGAACCCGCAGTGTACGGATCGGATGTAGAAAGGTAAGAATTCCAGAGTCGAACTCAGGGATTTGGTGAGAAAAATTTCGAATTCAATTATCTAGCGAAAAGTGCAAAAAAGCTTTTGTGATCAAATAAGAGAAGAATGATTCCAAGGATTCAAGTATCCGATTTAGGCTTTCGATTCAAGACACTTCTATAGATTTAGGACAGAATTTATATTGCCAAGATTAAACGTTCAAAAGTAGGATTCGTACGATGAAGTTCCGAAACCTATATATCTAATCTATAAATTCTCTCTATAAGGGTTGTTGAGGCTGCAATATAGAAAGATCTAAAGATAAGAATTATGATCAAACTAACCATCTAAAACTCCAGGATATGACTCTCCAAAGTAAAGATTAGGAAGTACATTTAATTTCTTAATAAAAGATGATGAATCTCTTTATTACCCAAATTCTTGCAATCTTTATCTATTAAACATAGAAAGAGGTTTGAAGTACCTTCATACATTTAATTAGAGGCTAGAAAAGTTAATCAAGATTTGGGATTAGGCAAGGATTGGTTTTGATTATAGATTAATTCAATTAAAGTTCGTCAGAGGGATAAATCGCCCTGTTCATAAGAAAATCGGCCGATTTCCTCAAGAACAGCCCGATTTTCCTGTTTGTCGCAAAACCAAAATCTAAACTCTCAGGGTCCTAATGTTTGAATGAGTTCAGTCTATCATCATCTAAGCCTTAATCATCAACTATTCTCCCCAGAATCACAATGGTTTTAGCCAACCATTTTCAAAATCGAATCAAATTAATTCTTGAATGAAAAATCGCAAAGAAACCAAATCTTGAACGAATAATTCAATAACTCGTCAAATCTGTAAACAATTGTCAATTCTACTCAATGTATCACTTAAACAACTCAGTAATATGTTCACAAATCACAACCAAAACAATGGAATAGAGAAATCTCACAATCAAAGATCAAGAATAACTTCCCGGTAAAAGCTCTTCAATCTCTCTCCAAGAATCGTTGATTTCTCCCCAACGTGTAAAGATTCTCCTGTGCCAACCCCCCTTTTTCGTTCGTAGGGTTCTCCTCTATAGTTTCTTGCAGATGGGCCGTTTGGCAAAACTCCTCTCTAGCCCAAATTAATTGGGCTTTATGTCGTCTTCTCATTTGGCCGAATCGTGAAGAAAATCGACCTAGTCGATTTAGGTATAAAATCGTGCAGTTCCATCCAATGAAAATCGTCCGATTTTTATATCTGTTGGCACGATTTTCTTCAACAGAAAGTGTTCTTCTTTTGCTTCTTCTCCTTTTGTTTCTCCTTTGTAATTCCTTAGCTCTTTGTGATCCTTCAAAGGTTCCTTTAGCTTCCTTAACACCTTTGGATGCTTCTTGCTCCATTATTGCTTCCAATTCCACTCTATTTACCTGTAATTCATCAAAATCTCGTGTAGACCTCTATTTCCGGCAATTGGTTGAATAGAACATAAAAGGTGTGTAAAATCTCTCTAAATGCAAGGTAATTAGAGATAATATGCTGCAATATGCATGAATATGATGATACATAATTCATGTCATCAAAATACCCCATACTTGCCTCTTGCTTGTCCCTAAGCAAGACTCAAATTTAGAATAAAAGATGTCATGGATTATGTATGTATGAAAATCAAAAACTTTTCTTTTGGTAGTGCTTCTTCTTATTGGATCACCCTCAAAGTGAAATTTCAAGGCATAAAAGAGCAAAGAATGTATCAATGATGACTATAAGATGAATAAACTCCCTTTTCTTCCTTGAAGCCATAAATAAAGAACATGATAAAGGTGTAGAGGCAATCAAATTCAAACAAATCTAAGCCATTAAGTCTAGAACACATGCATAAAAGTCTCAAGGTCTTCTAATCAAAGGAAAGGGTTCAAGAAACGTATTAAGGGAAGGAATTCTTTTAGGCCATTGTGGTGCTAATCCGGGAAAGAGAAACACATAACACTTTCAAGAATTTTCTTCACTGCACATGCTTTGCATGTAGAAAGCTTTGCTTTCTTTTTACTTTACTTTTTGAGAGTATGGACAGCGGTGCACAAAAACCGAAGCCTAGGAGATTGGCGTTTCTCAATTTCGAGATGCCTCAAACCCTTGATGCACATACCATATCCCGTTAGGACTTGTCGTTCAATCGGACTTTGGCAAGACACAAACACCCGGCTATGTGAATGGTGCCGAGTTACTCATCCTCATGTTCAACGTCCCCAACTTATGAAATTGTTTTGCACTTTTTCAATACATTTTCCTTGGCCCTCCCACATCAAACATGCCTTTTTCAATCGCCTATCCTAATTCCCGGATGGTAAGAGGAGGGTTATATAATTCATTGAGGAGCTAGCATGATCAAGATATGAGAAAAGAAAAGAAGTGAATTGCCTTAGTCATCCTTAAATGGTGTAAAAGAACTTGCAATATAGCTTCGATTATTATTTCATTCTCTCATCAAAACAACTAAATCATATAACTTACTCATGTATTCAAGTAACAAAAGCAATTTCAATCATGCTATAGTCAAGATCTCAACATAACTAAGCGTCTTTTTGCCTATCCATAAACACAATATTCATCATAGAGGTCATTTCCATATAAGAAGCACTTAAAATTTTTGAAAATTCATAGTTTTGAAAAGGTCATGCAAATGCAAGTGATGATAATAGAAAGCGAGTAGTGCAAGAGTTATTACAAGCCAATTTGTCAAGAGTAGTGGAAAGTACATAGAGTGCTAGAATGAAAAGTAAGGTATTGTAAGTACCCCCACCCCATACTTGACATCCACATTGTCCCCAATGTGAAAATCAAGCATAAGAAGGAGAAAAATACTTACAATGTAAAAGGAGTGGAAGCTCAATCCTCTGTCGGTGGTGGAGGTGGTGGATATGGATACATCGGTGCTGATGGATCGTAGAAGTGGCCGAACTGGTGGTAGTACATGTCCCTCATCTGGCCATCATAGGATGAATGCCTAGCGTCCGTCTCCTCCCTGTAGCTCCTGAACTGTGTGCTCAGGGTGTCATAATCGGTGCGGAGGTCATGGTAGTCGGTGCTGAGGCTCTGGAAGCTAGTGACTAGCTCCCTGAAATGACGCGGAGCTCGGCGTCCTCGTCTAGGGCCCGGAGCATGTGCATAGGAGTGTCGAGGTGGCTGTATGTCATCCTCCGTCTCCTCATCCTGCCTACTAGTCCTGCTCGGTCCTGCTCCATGGGTGTCAGTGTCCATGGCGTCCGTAGCGTGCCCACTATGAGTATCACTCTCAAACTCGAGCATGGTCTCCTGTCCGCCATCCGCATCCTCCTCATCTGAGTCACCTGCATCATCATCATAATAAGTAGGAGGTGAGAGCTCCTCAAGCATCGCCTCAAAAGTCTCCTTCCAGTTCCTCGTATTCCGAATGGTGTATTCGGATTTCCATATGATCTCGGATGGCTTCTTCTTCGGATCCCTGTGCCATGGCATCGGCACATGAAGAGTTCCTCTCCCACGAGGAATCAAGACCTGTCGAACCACCAGCCTCTGCGATCCTAAAGGAAGGGCACTCTCAGCTAGAGTGCATCCTGAAAAGTCATAACCCAGAGTCCTAGCCACGTGAGTGACTAAGCCTCCTGCACAAATGTCGCCCTTGGCTTTGTTGGCTATCTTTCCTAGATAGTCAGCAAGCATGGTGGCGATGTCGGGAGTGGTGGTAGATGCCATGCAGTAGAGGATAAAAAGCTCATCAGCCTTGAGCTTCTGCGGGGTCTCGGTCCTGGCAAACAAACTCTCACTGAGTATCCTATGTACTACCTTGAAGGAAAGGTTGTACATGCTTGTCTCCTTGGAGTTTCCGGGTCTCCACTTATCCCCGCCGTACTCTCCTACGGAAATAGCCTCCCAAAAATCACTAGCACTGGTGCCTCTAGCAAATGTGCCTGCATGTGAAGAAGAGAAGCCAAACAAGTCGCCAAAGGCATCAATAGACAAAGTGTGGTTCTGGCTCATGAGGCGGAAAGTGACCATCCTTTCCCTAGGGTCGTGCTCAAACGTGCTAAGGAATTCTAGGGTGATCTCTCTATAGGCATCCTCCCTAATCGTAGCAAACTGTCTCAGCCCTGCTCTGTCTAGCATCATATCAACATCCTCTCGAACATACAACGAATTTAGGTCGTCAAGCACTATGTAGCGAGGAGGGGTGAATGGGCGATCTATAATGCGTTCATAGCGTTTCTTATGCTTGGATAGGGGAGGAGGAAGCCTAGGGATGTTGGTAGGTGGAGGTGGTGGTGGGTTAGGGGCTTTGGAAGAAGATCCCTTCTTCTTCCCCGTGTTTCTAGTTATTCTCTTGACAAGATCCATTCTAAGTACTAAAAATCGGCCTGTTCTTGACGTAAATCGGACGATTTTTCTGGGCTGGGTCGATTTTTATCTCGATTTCAACGATTCTCACAATTCTGTAAAGTTCTGTTCAATCTATCACCACACACAGTTCTCTACAATGAATCCTAAGCAAATTCCCCTATCAATTCCAACAACAAAGCACTTCCTAAGCAAGTTCGATTTCAAGTGAGAAAACTTAGGTTTTGGAAAGAAAAACCTGAATTTCTTGCGGAGCAGTCGATTGCCGTGCGTGTTGTTGTTAGATCCGTG
The DNA here is from genome assembly GCA_033239125.1 of Fagopyrum homotropicum. Lineage (NCBI taxonomy): Eukaryota > Viridiplantae > Streptophyta > Magnoliopsida > Caryophyllales > Polygonaceae > Fagopyrum > Fagopyrum homotropicum. Next base: position 23,695,132 of record BSWB01000005.1, on the reverse strand, counting down.
TTCCTTGTTGAAAATGCTTCAATTTGGACCCAAGAATCTCTTGAAATGGTTAAGGAATGAGGAATTGAGGGTGTGGCGATTTTTCGGCGTTTTTGAGAGAGGGGAGTCGCGGGTTGAATGTGTGAGAATGAAGAAGATCGAGTGTGAGGTCTTTTTATAGGGTCGACAATTTCTGAAGAAAATCGGCCGATTTTTCAGGGCGATTTATTTGTCGGGGCGATTTTTCTCTCTGACCAAAAAATCGGACGATTTATTTTGGCAGGTCGATCTCCAGGTCGATTTATGTTTCTGTTGTGAAAAATCGTCTTGCTCTGTTACAGAATCGGACGATCTTTTTGTGGTAGGTCGATTTCCTTCCTTGTCTTTCTTGAATCTCGAAGATATAACTTAATTGTGCTCCATTCTCCGTGAATCTCTCACATTTGAGCCTAGTTTCCTGCGATTAATGACACGACAAACCAAGAGTGCATCGAGGAACAAATAAAAACGAAAAACGAAGAAACAAACAATTAATCTATTCTAACTTAAGCGAGGGAAAGAAGAGAAAATTATACTATCATTGGGTTGCCTCCCAAGAAGCGCTTTATTTATCGTCTTTAGCTAGACGGTGTATGATGTTGTGTTCAATGGAGGAGGATAGGAGCTATCTCCTCGACCGGAGCTTCCGGTGTGTATTTCTTCAACCTTTGGCCATTGACCTTGAAATTTCCGCTTTGTTCACCCCATACTTCAACTGCACCATGGGGGAAAATTTGTTTAATCACAAAAGGTCCTGTCCAACGGGATTTGAGCTTACCTGGAAATAGACGCAGCCTTGAGTTGAATAGGAGGACTTGGTCTCCTTCCTTCAAGTCTTTCGGGATGATGTGCTTGTCATGCCAGCGCTTTGTCCGTTCCTTGTAAATCTTTGCGTTCTCATACGCATTCAGTCGGAGCTCGTCTAGCTCATTGATGTCTAAGAGTCGTTTCTCTCCGGCTTCTTTCATGTCGAAGTTGAGCCACTTGATAGCCCAATAAGCCTTGTGTTCTAGCTCTACAGGAAGATGACATGATTTACCATAAACGAGATTATAGGGAGTCGTACCTATTGGTGTTTTGAAGGCTGTCCTGTATGCCCATAGTGCATCGTCAAGCTTCATTGACCAATCTTTCCTTGTTTTAGAGACGGTTTTCTCTAAAATCCCTTTAATCTCTCTATTGGATATCTCGACTTGTCCGCTGGTTTGCGGATGGTAGGGTGTAGCTATCTTATGGGTTACCCCATACTTAGCCAATAGAGTCTCGAATCGACGGGCTGTGAAATGCGTTCCTCCGTCACTAATGATGGTTCGGGGAGTTCCGAACCTTGGGAAGATCGTCTTGTTGAGGAACTTCACCACTACCAATGCATCATTAGTAGGGGAAGCGATTGCCTCCACCCATCTTGAGACATAGTCTACGGCAAGGAGTATGTACTGGTTGCCGCATGAAGATGGGAAAGGTCCCATAAAGTCGATGCCCCATACATCGAAGATCTCTACTTCTTGTATGTTGTTGAGAGGCATCTCATTCCTCCTGGATATATTACCTGTCCTTTGACAAGCATCACAAGAAACAACAAACTTTTGTACATCTTTGAAAAGTGTAGGCCAATAAAAGCCGGAACGAAGTACCTTAGCACAAGTCTTGTGGGAACTAGCATGTCCACCACATGGTAGAGAATGGCAGTGTCGGATGACACTATCTATCTCATCTTCGGGAATACATCTCCTGTAGATGCCATCTGGACCTCTTTTGAAAAGGAGAGGTTCGTTCCAATAAAAATGCCGGACGTCTCTCAAGAACTTCTTCTTTTGAGAATATGAAAGTCCGGGTGGAATCTCCTGACAAACAAGGTAATTTACAATGTCAGCAAACCATGGATCATTACCTTGTGATATGTGTTGAAGACACTCTTCAATTTCGTGCAGCTGCTCGTCAGGGAAGGAGTCGTCTATTGGAAGCTCATTTGACTTGTCGGTGAGCTGCGGGAGACGACTAAGGTGATCGGCGACGGAGTTCTCCGATCCTTTCTTATCACGGATCTCTAAATCGAACTCTTGCAAGAGTAAGATCCATCTTAGAAGCCTTGGCTTCGCATCCTTCTTCGTGAATAAGTATCGGATTGCGGAGTGATCCGTATAGACTATCACTTTCGCACCTACAAGATAGGAACGAAATTTCTCAAATGCATATACTACGGCTAAAAGCTCCTTTTCCGTAGTTGCATAATTGTACTGAGCCTCATCTAGCGTTTTGCTAGCGTAGTAGATGGCATGAGTGCGACCATCTTTCTTCTGTCCAAGAACGGCTCCTATGGCGACATCGCTTGCGTCGCACATGACCTCGAAAGGTAGAGTCCAATCGGGTGGTTGGATGATTGGTGCTGATATCAATGCTTCTTTGATCCTGCAAAAAGCATCTAAGCAATCTTTCGAGAATTCGAAAGTCGCATCTTTCATCAAAAGGTTAGTCAAAGGTTTTGAAATCTTGGAAAAATCCTTTATGAATCTCCTATAGAAGCCTGCATGTCCTAAGAAGCTTCTTATAGCTTTTACCGATGAAGGGGGAGGTAATTTCTCAATGGTCTCTATCTTTGATCGATCTACCTCTATTCCCCTTTGTGATACTAAGTGACCTAACACAATTCCTTCGGTGACCATGAAATGACACTTTTCCCAGTTTAAGACTAAGTTAGTGTCCTCACATCTCTTAAGAACTAGTGAAAGGTTATAGAGACAGTTATCAAAGGAAGAACCATATACCGAAAAATCGTCCATGAAGACTTCCATGATATTCTCTACATATTCGGAGAAGATTGCCATCATACACCTTTGGAAGGTGGCTGGAGCGTTGCATAAGCCGAATGGCATTCTTCTATAAGCGAACGTACCCCATGGGCACGTAAAGGTTGTCTTCTCTTGATCATCCGGATGAATTGGTATCTGAAAGAAACCGCTATATCCATCTAAATAACAAAAGTAGGCGTGTTGGGCTAACCTTTCCAACATTTGATCGATGAAAGGAAGGGGGAAGTGGTCCTTCCTCGTGGCTACGTTCAGTTTGCGGTAGTCGATGCACATTCGCCACCCTGTAACTGTCCGTGTGGGGATGAGTTCGTTGTTCTTGTTGGCAACAACGGTAATGCCTCCTTTCTTGGGTACTACTTGCACCGGGCTCACCCATTTGCTATCAGAAATGGGGAAGATGATACCTGCATCAAGTAGTTTAAGGATTTCTTTCTTCACGACTTCCTTCATTGCCGGGTTTAACCGTCTTTGAGGTTGGCGTGAAGGTTTGTAATCCTCTTCCATTAGAATTTTGTGCATACATAGAGAAGGCTTTATTCCTACTAAATCATCAATGGTGTAACCTAATGCTTTCCTATGTTGCTTCAAAACATGCATGAGCTTTTCTAATTCATCATCATTCAAATTTGCATTGACTATAACTGGGTATGTGGAATTAGTGCCAAGAAATGCGTACCTTAAGTGCGTGGGAAGTTGCTTCAATTCTAACGATGGAGGTACCTTAGATGGTGATGAATCGTGGTTTTCGGGTGTTGTGGAGGAGGTCTCTATAGGTGTGGGTGCCTCATCATTAGATTCGGAAACAGCTGCGGTGAAGTCCGGAGAATCCATAACATCACTCAGTAAATCGACCCCCTCTGTAGTAAATCGATCGATCTTTTGCACGATTTCTGTTTCTGTCGGAAAAAATCGTGCTTCCTCTTTCTGAATCGGACGATTAATTGTCGTCAGGTCGATTTTAGTTTCTGTTGGAAAAAATCGTGCTACCTCTCCATAAATCGGACGATTTATTTCTGGTAAGTCGATTTCAGTTTCTGTCGAAAAAAATCGTTCTGAATCTGCAAAAATCGGACGATCTTTTTGTGACAGGTCGATTTTCTTAACAGTTTCCGGAGTCCACTCTAATTCTTCAATTTTTACTTCTAGCTCTTCCTCCACAGCATTTAATGCTTTCACATCCTCATTGCAGTCATGTTCAATCCCTTCCTCCATAATGCTCATGCTAAGAACCTTTTGAAGAGAGTCTTTCATCAAGATCGAACTTACTATCTCTCTAGACTCTTCTTCCTCAACAATTTCAAAGACGTCATCCTTCAAGGCTGGCTCTTTGATTAAAGAAGATAGTATGAATTCTATCTTTTCTTCACCGATGTGGAAGGACAGCTGGCCGTTCTTACAATCCACCATACATCCAGATGTGGCGAGGAATGGTCTCCCAAGGATGATGGGAACTGGGTAATCTGCAGGTATGTCAAGAACGACAAAATCTATAGGTATGTAAAACTTACCTAGCTTTACGGGGATATCTTCTAATATTCCCACTGGCTTAGTGGTAGAACGATCGGCCATGTAGAGTGTGATCTTCACCGGTCTAGGCTCTCCTAGACCAACTGCCTTGCAAAGAGCTAGAGGTATGATACTCACGCTTGCTCCAAGGTCACAAAGAGCATCATAGGTAGCTTCTCCCAAGGTGATGGGTATGCAAAAGGATCCTGGATCGCGGAGCTTTGGTGGCATATTCTCCGTCATGGTCTTGATGAGTTCGGATGACTCCATGCTCATCTTGACTTCACCTATATCTTCCAACTTCCTCTTGTTGGAGAGGATCTCCTTGAGGAATTTTCCGTAAGCCGGCATACCTAAAATCGCATCCATAAAAGGTATGTTAATATGGAGCTTACTCATAAGTTCAATAAACTTACCGAAATGTTTATCTAGGCGTGCTCGCGCTCTAGATTGAGGGAAAGGTAGGGGCGGTTTGTAAGCGGGAGGAGGAACATAGACTTCTTCCTTCTCTTTTGCCTCTCCTTCTTTTGTGGAGGTATCAACTACTTGGGGTTGAGGGTCGACGGTTGTCTTCCCGCTCCTAGTAGTTATAGCCATAACCCTTCCCTTTGGGTTATCTTCTGTCTTGCCGGGAAGCTTCCCTTGATCTCTTGGAACTTCTCCGGCCTTGTTGAAAACTTGGTTTTCTAAAGCTTTGTGAGCTTTGTCGACCGAAGTTATGTAGCTCTCCAATCCTTGTAGCTTGCCTAGGATCGTTTCTAGCATAGGATCCGGCTTGTTTGATCCGCTTGATTGTCCCTGGCTTGTAGAAGGAGTAGAAGAAGATGGAGGGGTTAGAGCCTTTTCAGCATGAGAGTAAGGATTACCTGAACCTTGCTGATTTGACCTCCAATTGTTGTTATTCGAATTCCTATTGTTGTTGTTGTTATTCCAATTGGAGTTTCGGTTGTTATTGTTGTTGTTGCTCCAATTGGAATTCCGGTTATCATTCCTTTGATTGTTGTCTCGCCCCATATAGTTGGCTTCTTGCTCTTGAGTCCTTTGAAGACTCGTTTTGAGCACTTCCCTCAATTCTTTGATGTCATCCTTGAGGGAGAATATTTGTGTTTGAGCCGCTTGATTCAGCTTGGCTCCCGGATCGCCTTGATTTCGGCTACTTGATTCCACCTTACGGTGAGAATACTTCTCAATCACTTGGGCTTGCTTCTCAATGAAGTCCCAAGCATCATCCTCTCTCATATCCATAAATGTGCCGCAGGATAGAGATTGGAGGTTGAATTGTGTCTCCACATCCAACCCTTTGTAGTAGATCTCTAATAATTCCAGCTTGGAAATGCCATGATGTGGGCAATCCAACAAGAGATCTTGAAACCTTTCCCAAGATTGAAACAAGCTTTCGTTAGATTTCATAGAAAAAGCATTTATTTTACCTCTTAATTCCGCCGTTTTGGATGGCGGAAAGAACTTGGTGAGGAATTCCGAAGACAGTTCCTCCCATGTAGCTAACTTCGCAGCCGGAAGTGTTTGGTACCAAGCTAGAGCCTTGTCCTTCAAGGAGAAGAAGAACGGTTTGATCTTGTAGTTGCTTGTAGTAGCCTTCTTCGGCTTCATAATCTCCATGAGAATCTCAAAATTCTGCAAGTGTTGATGCGGAGATTCAGTACTTGCCCCGCCATATTGACTTTGGCGAACCATAGTAATAACTTGTGGTGAGAAGCTAAACTCCTGGATGTCTTCAGCTCCAAAGTCCACACCTAAACGGCGTGGTTGCTGAATAGGATCCATCCGTTGCCCCAAAGTTCGGGGTCTATCTTCATTATTAGCAACTCTGACATTCCTAGTCGTAATGCGAGGGACGACCTTAGGCGTTGGAGTGTTTCGGTTTGGACGAAGTGATGGATCGATCTCTTCAAGTTCCGGCATATCCGGATCAATCTCGTCATCATCGGACGAGTCATCTCGAATGGACTTAGTTGGTGTCTTGACTTTCTTCTTCTTGGAGGCGTTCGACTCCAACTTCATGTCCAAAATCATAGCTCTTAGTTCATCAATTTGAAATTGATGACTTATTTCAGCTTCCTTTCGAGCCTTCTCACTCAGTTGGAGTTGGCGTTGAGCTTCGTTCAATTCAGCCTTGTAGTTTCTCTCATCGTTTTCGGCCATTTTCTTCTCCTTCAACTTTCTCCTCAAAGTTCTTTCTAATTCGGGGTCGAAAGGAATTAGATCTTTAGTGGATCTAGTCCTTCGCATATACCTAAAGAACCTGCAAGGATCACTCAAGTAGACTAGTCAAATCACAAGAGCAAGAGCTCTCAAGCTAGACAACCGAAAACCGGATTTGATCTAGACCAAATCCCCGGCAACGGCGCCAAAAACTTGTTCGCTCAAAAGGGTGTGCGTCAAAGTCTTAATATTTATATCTAGAATTCAAAAGCAAAGCGAACCCGCAGTGTACGGATCGGATGTAGAAAGGTAAGAATTCCAGAGTCGAACTCAGGGATTTGGTGAGAAAAATTTCGAATTCAATTATCTAGCGAAAAGTGCAAAAAAGCTTTTGTGATCAAATAAGAGAAGAATGATTCCAAGGATTCAAGTATCCGATTTAGGCTTTCGATTCAAGACACTTCTATAGATTTAGGACAGAATTTATATTGCCAAGATTAAACGTTCAAAAGTAGGATTCGTACGATGAAGTTCCGAAACCTATATATCTAATCTATAAATTCTCTCTATAAGGGTTGTTGAGGCTGCAATATAGAAAGATCTAAAGATAAGAATTATGATCAAACTAACCATCTAAAACTCCAGGATATGACTCTCCAAAGTAAAGATTAGGAAGTACATTTAATTTCTTAATAAAAGATGATGAATCTCTTTATTACCCAAATTCTTGCAATCTTTATCTATTAAACATAGAAAGAGGTTTGAAGTACCTTCATACATTTAATTAGAGGCTAGAAAAGTTAATCAAGATTTGGGATTAGGCAAGGATTGGTTTTGATTATAGATTAATTCAATTAAAGTTCGTCAGAGGGATAAATCGCCCTGTTCATAAGAAAATCGGCCGATTTCCTCAAGAACAGCCCGATTTTCCTGTTTGTCGCAAAACCAAAATCTAAACTCTCAGGGTCCTAATGTTTGAATGAGTTCAGTCTATCATCATCTAAGCCTTAATCATCAACTATTCTCCCCAGAATCACAATGGTTTTAGCCAACCATTTTTAAAATCGAATCAAATTAATTCTTGAATGAAAAATCGCAAAGAAACCAAATCTTGAACGAATAATTCAATAACTCGTCAAATCTGTAAACAATTGTCAATTCTACTCAATGTATCACTTAAACAACTCAGTAATATGTTCACAAATCACAACCAAAACAATGGAATAGAGAAATCTCACAATCAAAGATCAAGAATAACTTCCCGGTAAAAGCTCTTCAATCTCTCTCCAAGAATCGTTGATTTCTCCCCAACGTGTAAAGATTCTCCTGTGCCAACCCCCCTTTTTCGTTCGTAGGGTTCTCCTCTATAGTTTCTTGCAGATGGGCCGTTTGGCAAAACTCCTCTCTAGCCCAAATTAATTGGGCTTTATGTCGTCTTCTCATTTGGCCGAATCGTGAAGAAAATCGACCTAGTCGATTTAGGTATAAAATCGTGCAGTTCCATCCAATGAAAATCGTCCGATTTTTATATCTGTTGGCACGATTTTCTTCAACAGAAAGTGTTCTTCTTTTGCTTCTTCTCCTTTTGTTTCTCCTTTGTAATTCCTTAGCTCTTTGTGATCCTTCAAAGGTTCCTTTAGCTTCCTTAACACCTTTGGATGCTTCTTGCTCCATTATTGCTTCCAATTCCACTCTATTTACCTGTAATTCATCAAAATCTCGTGTAGACCTCTATTTCCGGCAATTGGTTGAATAGAACATAAAAGGTGTGTAAAATCTCTCTAAATGCAAGGTAATTAGAGATAATATGCTGCAATATGCATGAATATGATGATACATAATTCATGTCATCAGTCTTCTCCAAGATTTCCATGATTTCTCCATTAGAGATCTCCACTTTCCCACTAGTTTTAGGGTGATAAGGGGTTGCTACCTTGTGGGTCACCCCATACTTCGATAGAAGTTCCTTGAACTTCCGGTTAATGAAATGTGTCCCTCCATCGCTGATGATGATACGTGGTGTCCCGAAACGTGGAAAGATGGTTCTATTGAAGAATTTCACAAACACCATGGCGTCATTAGTAGAATAAGCAATGGCTTCCATCCATCAAGAAACGTAATCAACAACTAAGAGGATGTAGAGGCATGAAATCAACTCCCCACACATCAAAGATCTCAACTTCCTGAATATTATTGAGCGGCATCTCGTCCTTCTAGACAAGTTCCCTGTTCTTTGACATGCATCACAAGAGACAACAAACGCTTGCACATTCTTAAATAATGTATGGCAATAGAAACCGGAACGTAATACCTTAGCGCATGTTTTGTGAGCGCTAGCATGTCCTCCACAAGCAAGTGAGTGGCAATGCCGTATGACACTAGCAGCTTTATCCTCTGGAATGCATTGTTGAAGCATTCCATCCGGACCTCTCTTGAAGAGTAGAGGTTCATTCTAATAGTAGTGACGAACATCCTTGAAGAACTTCTTCCTTTGAGCGTCTGTCAATCCGGCAGGTACTTCTTGACAAACAAGATAGTTGACAATATCAGCATACCAAGGCTCTGTACCATCAGAAACTTGGCGAAGCCAATGCGCCACCAACAGTGAATGATCATCAGAGAATGAATCATCAATGGACAGATCGTCCTTCTCAGTTGACTTCATCTCTCTTGCTTTCTCGTTCGAGGTCCAAGATGGTGGACCGAGGTGTTCTTTTGACAAGGTCACCTCGCTTGCTCCGGAAACTATCTCGGTCGAGGTATTGGAACTCGGACCGAAACCTAACTTGATTTTCTTCTCCTGAATCAGTTTTTCGAATCTAGCTCCTTGATTTGCTTCCAAGCTTCGCACATCTGCATCACACAAAACATCTACACCTTCCTCCATCATACTAAAACTCAAAACTTTCTAAAGAGGACCTTTAAAAAGGATAGAGCTCACTAATTCTCGAGGATCTTCTTCATCATAGATATTGAAGATGTCATCTTCCAAAGGCTCTCCCTTCATTCCAGCCAATAATGCCAACTCCACATGATCGCCACCAATGTTGAACTTCAACTTGGCGTTCTTACAATCAACGTTGTAACCCGATATTGCTAGAAATGGTCTTCCGAGAATTATAGGAATGGGATAATCTGCGGGAATGTCCAGCACAACAAAGTCTATAGGTATTTATAAATTACCTAGCTTGACGGGAACATCCTCCAAGATACCAACGGGACAGGTAATGGACCGATCCGCCATGTATAATGTTCGCTCCAAAAGGTGTTAGCAAGCTTTAAATTTATATCCCAAGAAATATGCTTAAACAAGGATGCGAACCCGCAGTGTATGGATCAATTGTAATAAAAGCAAGAAATTCCAGGGGTCGAACACAGGGACATAAGGCGAAACAAAACACAAAATCGGTTGTCAAGTAATGCAATTAACCAAAGCAATTAAAGCAATCAAAGATGATATAAGTCAAATAAGGGAAAATGCAGATTCTAGAGATCAAAGCATCTGATTGTGGTTCAAACTCAAGATCTAAGGATATAGCGGTCAAAGCTGAGATTTTTTGCAAAGGGAAGGTGTTTCTAAGACGGGAATAGATCACCGGGTAAGTCTCACTACTCATCCCAAACCATAATTCCTTTTACCGGATAAGTCGCAAGGAACTAAAGGAAAGAACTATAACCTCAAACTAACACACCAACCAAGGGAATAGAATCAACCTTTACCGGGTAAGTTTCAGGCTAACTCTCAAGATTGGAATGAAAGCACACTCAAACCCCAATAAAGAATAAACCTTTGTTACCTATCACTCATGATCTTAGGTAAACAATCAAAGGAATCACCGGGTAAGTCTCATCCTAAGCTTGCATTGAACCAGAAAAGGATTAACATATAGGGTTTAGCAAACTGGATCTTAACATAGGAAAGAATCAGGAAGACGTTCACCTCGGTCAGACAGAATCCACCCCGGCCGAGGTGTTCATCGGCTGAATGAGGTGTTTGTCGGTTAAGATAAAGACTCGAGCTTTCAGGGTCCAACTGGATTAAGATCATTCTATCATCGTCTTTCCCACAACTTTCAGTCAATTACCCTAGAATCGCAAAAGAAACTTAGCCAACAATCATCATGATAACAATAATCAAATTTATAAGGAAGGAATCAATAATCGAACTAGAAGACTTTAATAAAAAGACTTCAATAACTGAATCAAGTATGTGACAAATAAGTGTTTCCAAAGTCACAAATCAACAAGAACAACAAACCAAAGTAGCCTAGAGAAATCTTACAAAACTCCTTCAAAGGCTAACTTCAAGAAGGATTTCTACCTTCCTTGGACTCTTCCTTCAAACTCCTAAGACTAATTTTCTGCAACTGCAGGACTTTTGATACTCTGAATATCTAGGTATTCAGTCTCTAAGCATTCAAGCATGTCTTCAATTTGTGGAAAATCCAACCCTTTATATAGGAGAATTATCTTCCAAAGATAAAATATCTTAAAAGAGAATTTCCTCTAATAATATGTCCAAATAAATCAGTTGAATATATTATCTTCCTTCCAGAAATCTAGCCCAAAAATATAATATCTCCTCCTTCCAAAATAAAAGATCTCAGCCAAAACATATAATCTCACCGGCGACAGGGTATCCACCTCAGTCGGGGCGCTCCTCGAGATCACCTTGGTCGAGGTGGTACTGTAACTGACCGAGGTGACTCTGAAGTGAATGTGAAATCTCTTAAATCTGGTCCAAATTAAATCTCTACTCCTTTTCCATGCCTCCTGAGTTCTTCCTTAAGCTCCAGAATGTAGCTCTTTTGACTCATTTTCAATCCAAAACGTGTCATTTTACCTACGATTACAACGAAACTTGATATAGACCTTGATTCCCGCAAAGGTAGATGAAATAGCAATATAATCACAAAATTTATGCTTATACATGCAGATTTATGAAGATAAAACGTCTAAACCGGTCTCAAAACATAGACTATAATACATGCTATCAAAATACCCCATACTTGTCTCTTGCTTGTCCCCAAGCAAGTTCCGAATATTAGATAGAGGATAGGATGGATTATAAGTCAAAAAGATCAATAAAAAAAATCTTTCAAAAACTTTTGATGGTGTGCTCTGCTCTTAGATCACCCTAAGAGAATGCTTCATGGCCAATAAAATCAAACTTGGTCAAAACATTTCATGAATATAAGAAAGTTGTTCATCTTTGCATAAAATCATAGAATGCATAATAATTCATGTTTATCGAAATCAATCATGTATAATCTAGTTTAAACAACTAAGTCAATCAACAAACTCGAGGTCTCAAGGGCTTTCCAAAGAGGTCAAGAAACGTGTCAGGGTGGGATGTATAGAGGGTAATGTGATGCTAGAATCCGGGAACAGGATCTTTCTTCACTTTCCTTGCATTTGAACATCCTCCACCAATAAGCTTTGCTTATTTTACTTCTTTTTTTACTTTAATTTTGGAATGCATGGACAGAGGTGCACAATAACCGAAGCTTGGGAGATTAGCAATCATCAATTTCTCGAGATGCCTCAAACCCTTGATGCACATACCATGACCCGTTAGGAATATCGCTCAATCCGACTTTGGCAAGACACAAACACCCGGCTATGTGAATGGTGCCGAGTTACTCATCATCACGATTGACTTCCCCAAACCTATTATTTCTTTCTAACACTTTTCACTTCTAGCCAATTACTCAACTTTTACTTCACTTTGCTTTCATCACTTGCTTCCAAATTCCCACATAGGTGAAAGGAGGCAAAAATGTATATGAGGGGCTAAGCATGATCAAGAAAAAGAGAAGAAGAGAATGAATTACCTTGGTCTTTCCAGGAAAAGAGTGAGAGAACTCATAATGTGGTGTCAACTTTCAAAATAATTTGGATAAAGATAAAGAATCAAACATGCTAGCATTTTAAAACAAAGCAAATAGCAACTTAAACATACCATAAAACCTTTTAAGCATGTAAAGATTTTAAAGTCAGTCTGCAATCTTTATCTTCACTGAGATCATATCCAGAGAAGAAGCACAAAAATCGTTTCGAAAATTCTTCTGTTAAAATCCATCTCGGTCAAGGTGTTGTAGTCATCTGAGGTGTTTAACCTCGTTTGGCTAGAACCATCCCGGTCGAGGTCAAAATTTTTTTTTTTCTTAAACTAGTTTTTGACGTTTTTCTCAAACAAAAACCTGTATGTGTGCATGTAATGACAGATAAACACATAAAGCCAAATAAGACAATAAGATCATAATATCCAGAAGTCATACAAGTCATACACATATAATGTCAAGTAAGATACATCCAAATACCCCTTACTTGGGACACATTGTCCCAATGGGTCAAAATAAGTCAAAAGAACGGGATACTCACCGGACATAAGCTGAGCTGCATAATAAATAAAGAAAAGAAATCCCTGCAAGCTCTAATCCTGATCTGCTGGTGGTGGTGGTGGTGGTGGATATGGGACGTAATGATATTGGGATTGATCAAAAGGATAACCCACAATGTGTTGTAACTACATCTCCATCATCCTGCGCTAGTAATGCTGGCTCTCTAGCATCTGATGAGTCCAACCCTCAATCTCTCGGTGCTGACCATCAAAGCGCTCATGGATGTCAACTGTCAGGGCAACTTAGGCGTCGATCATCTGATCGGTGAGGTCATCAATCCTCTGATGTGCTACTGGGTCTCTAACTCTGCGGCGGCGGGATCTGCGCTGAGATGGTGGTGGTGGTGGTGCTGCCTCCTCCTCTGTCGCCTCGCTGCCTCCTCCTCCTCCTCGGGTGCAGCATCAGCATCTCGCGCATCTCGAATGTAGGGTATCCACGCAGAAGACTAGTATTGTGGATTGAAAACTGTAAACTGATCTGACCATGGGATACCCTGAGGAGCAGTCTGCTCCCAAGGCATAGCCACGTACGGTATAGTGAGTTCACGAGGAGCCAGAATCCTCCTCGTTATCATCTCCTAAAGACCAAGCGGCTTTGCAGCCGCCACCAACGTACAAGCACTCAAATCAAGATCCATAACTGTAGCAATATGAGTCACCAACCCTCCATAGCAGATATCTCCCTTCACCTTGGCCTTGATCCGATGAAGATCCTCAGCTAACATGGCCCCAAAATCAAGCACTCCTCTAGTCACCATGCAGAAAAGACTCAGCAGCTCCCCCCTATCTAATCTTCTGGGGCGTCTCAGTACGCACCAGAAGAGTCTAGCTGAAGATCTGGCGGGCTAGACGGAAAGTTAGATGGAAGATCAGGCACTCTCTGGAGTCTCCAGGTCTCCATCTATCAACATTCTCAACGACATGGGCAATCTGCCCCCAGAATTGTCGAGCTATGGCTCGAAAAGGAAAATCAGGAACTGCAAGAGTCGGGAAGCCAAAAATATCTCTAAACTGGTCCATAGGGACAATGTAGTTTCGGTTCAGCAACCGCTACTTGATGGCTTTCCTCTCAAGCAAGTGAGTAACAGAACTCACAAACTCTAAGGTAGGATCGAGGTAGGATGGAGCTCTGATCTCCATAAAACTCTCCAGCCCTACGATGGAAATCATCTTCTTCAAGTCCTCCACCACGTGGAGGCACTCGAAGGCCGGAACATCCAAAAAACGCCACGCAATCACCGGGTGCGATATACGGTAAAAATCTACCTGGTGACGCTCGTGGATCACAAGGATAGAAGGTCTGGAGGAAGAGGAAGGGGAAGATCCACTAGGGGTATCTCTCAGAACAAGCTGAAGATCAGAACGAGAAGTCATAGTTTCTGCTGACAAGGACACCCCAGTTGCTCTAACAAGGCTGACGAACACCTCGGCTGAGGCACAGGTCGACTGGACCGAGGCGAAAAACTGGGCGATTTCAACTCTCTGATTTCCAGTTCTTTTCCCCCAATATCACTACCAATTGTTCCTATGGGGTAATTATACCTTTTCCAACACAAATCTATGCCAACCAAAGCCACTAATCTCTAAAATCAGTAAAGGGAAGAGAGGTTAGGGTTTTCGACGATTTACCCCAAATTACGCAAATTCGAGGCATTTTTCTTGCAGTTTCTCGCTTGCAATCTGATCCTCTTGCGTTCCCTTGCCAGATCGGAGCAAAAATTGTGGAAAACGATCGAGAAACAAAGAAGAGAGGTGGGGAAAGCGCCGCGGTCGAGTCGAAGTTGGGAGAGAAGAGGGAGAAACTGTTTCCCCTTTTATACCCCTCGCCGATTCTGTTGTCACCTCGGTCGAGGTGGTCCCGACCGGACCAAGGTGGCTGACTGGATTGTCAGACCTAGTCACCTCGGTTGCCCCAAGAACATCTCGGTCGAGGCGCTGTGACAACAACCGAGATGTCTCCAAGTCGAACTTCGTCTTCTCAATTTCTCGAACTTCTGTCCTTCCAGTGTAGCTCCTCAACTGTTATCCTTCCTTTTTGATTACCTGGTTGTTGTCTAGAAGAAAACCAAAAACAAAACAAAGCAAACTATCAAAAACTAGACTAGAAAGGGAAAAGAACGCAATACCTTGGGTTGCCTCCCAAGAAGCACTTGGTTTAAGGTCGCTAGCTGGACTATACGTCATCCCTAAACAAGGTGTATAGTTGTAATCTCCTCCTCCGGGACTTCCGGTCGGTAAATCTTTAATCTATCACCGTTGACCTTAAAGCTTCCGCTTATTTCTCCCCAAATCTCAACTGCACCATGAGGAAAAACATGTTTTACAACGTAAGGTCCTGTCCATCTAGATTTCAACTTACTTGGAAAGAGGCGGAGGTAGGAATTGAAGAGTAGAACTAAATCTCCTTCTTTGAAATCCTTAGGAATGATATGCTTGTCACGCCATCTCTTTATTCTTTCCTTGTAGATTTTGGCATTCTCATAAGCGTTTAAACGCAACTCTTCCAACTAATTGATTTCCAATAGCCTCTTGTCTCCTGCTTCTTCGATGTCAAAATTTAGCCACTTGATTGCCCAATACGCCTTGTGCTCTAACTCAACGGGTAGATGAAAAGACTTCCCATATACCAAATTGCAAGGGGTGGTACCTATGAATATTGTTGAGTGGCATCTCGTTCCTTCTGCATAAGTTCCATGTTCTTTGGCATGCATCACAAGAGACAACAAATGCTTGCACGTCATTAAATAATATAGGCCAAAAGAAACAAGAACGCAATACCTTAGCGCACGTTTTGTGTGCGCTAGCATGTCCTCCACAAGGAAGCGAGTGGCAATGCCATATAACACTAGTAACTTCATCTTCCGGAATGCACCGTCGAAGCATCCCATCCGGCCCTCTCTTAAACAGTAGAGGTTCATCCTAGTAGTAATGGCGTACATCCTTGAATAATTTCTTTCTTTGAGAGTACGTCAATCCGGGTGGTATTTCCTAGCAAACAAGATAATTGACAATGTCACCATACCAAGGTTCTTTTTTATCAGAAGCTTGGTGGAGCTAGTGCTCCACCAACTGTGAATGAGTCTCAAAAAAGGGTGTAAGAAGTTTGTTTTCCTCAGTCGACAGTATCTCGCTTGATGTCTCGGTCGGTGTCCGAGGTGGGTGACCGAGATGTACGTTCTTCAGATAAGAACACCTCGCTTGGCCCAGAAAGTGCCTCGGTCGAGGTACAAGAACTGGGACCGAAACTAAAATTTTTCCTCTCCCGAATCAGTTTCTCAATTTTAACTCCTGGATCTTCTTCCAATGCCTTTAAGCTCCGTATATCTACATCACAAGAAGCATCTATACCATCCTCCATTAAGCTAAAACTAATAACTCTTTTAAGAGGGTCATTAATAAGGATAGAGCTCACCAATTCTTTTGATTATTCTTCATCATAGATGTTGAAGATGTCATCCTCCAGCGGCTCTCCATTCATTGCAGCAAGCAATGCAAACTCCACTTGGTTTCCACCAATGTTGAATTTCAACTTGGCGTTCTTACAATCCACAATGCAACCCGAAGTTGCTAGAAATGGTCTCCCAAGAATGATAGGAACGGGATAATCTGCGGGTATATCAAGTACAACAAAGTCTATAGGTAAATAGAAGTTACCTAACTTAACGGTAACGTCTTCAAAAATGCCCACGAGATAGGTAATGGAACGATCCGCCATGTACAACCTTATCTTAACCGGTTTGGGCTCTCCAAGACCGATCTTCTCACATAGCTCCAGCGGATGATGCTCATGCTGGCTCCTAGATCACACAAAGCTTCAAAAGTTACATCCCCAACTTGAATGGGAATGCAAAATGAGCCGGGATCTCTTAGTTTGGGTGGCATCTTCTCCTTCATGATTTGAATGTGCTCCGAGGATTTAGATGTCATCTTTACTTCTCCGTAATCTTCCAGTTTCCTCTTCCTTGAAAGAATCTCTTTCAAGAACTTCCCATAGGCGGGCATCCCTAGAAAAGCATCAAGGAAAGGGATGTTAATGTAAAGTTTATTCATTAAGTCTAGAAACTTATTGAAATGCTTGTCTAGATGTGCTCTACCCCTTGACTGGGGGAATGGAAGTGGTGGTTTATAATTAAGCAGGAGGTGGAATATAAACTTCAGATTTCCCCTCCGCTTTCTGAGGTTCCACCTCGGTTGGTACCTCGACCCAAGTGTTCTTCGTCTATACCTGGACCGAGGTGTTCTTTGTCTAATCTGGCATCGACCAAGGCATTGGATCTGCAGTCTTCAATACACTTCTCGTCATTATTGCCATGATCTGTCCCTTAGGGTTTCTCTCTGTTCTTGCTGGGAGCTTCCCTAGATCTCTTGGTGCTTCATTTACCTTGTTGTAGAGTTATTGCTCTAAGGCTTTTTGTGCCTTTGAAAATGAACTCATGGACATCTCCATAGCTTTGAGCTTGACCAAGATTTCAACCAGCACTGCATCTTTCTTCGCTAGCTGGGAAGAACTTTGTCCAGGCTCCTGGCTTTTCAATGGAGTGGAAGAAGAAGAAGAGGGGTTAAAAGAATTATTTGAATTAGAATAAGAATTAGAATAAGGGTTACCGGGAGCTTGTTGATTAGATCTCCAATTGTTGTTGCTTCTATTGTTGTTGTCGTTTCTATTGTTGGAGTTTCTATTGTTGTTGTTTTTCCGCGGCCCTTGATAACTGTTTCTTCCTTGGTACACCGCATCTTGCTCCTTCGTTTGAGCTACTAAAAGCTCCTTCAATTGCTTTACTTTGTTGCTAAGCGAGGTGAGTTGAGCTCCATTTGATGAAGTGTCTTGGAAGCTAACTCTCCTTGCTCCATTGTCGGTTCCTTGGTGGGAGTACTTTTCCATGTGCAAAGCTTGCTTTTCAATGAACTCTCAAGCTTCGTCTATCGGCATGTCCATGAATGTGCCGGCGCAAAGTAATTGGAGATTGAATTGACAATCTCCATTTAGTCCTTTGAAGTAGATCTCTAGCAACTCGATCTTTGGAATCTTATGATGCGGGCAATCCAACAAAAGATCTTTGAATCTCTCCCATGACTTGGACAAACTTTCCGTATTCTTCAAAATGAAAGCATTACACTACTACAAAAAGGGGATGATACCCCGGGCATTTGATAGAATATACTCCGGACTTCCACCGGGTAAAGGTTAGGGCGATATTTGGTCCATCAACTTTATACCCCGGGCGTGTATAAAACAACATCCGGGTTATTTTATGTTCTTCAATTTTGGTACAAATATTGGCAGTCGGGATATATTATGATCAAATAACCCGGAAACCATGAAGCCGGGGTATTTGATAATGTAACATAACCGGGTATGGACCGGGTTATTTGATGCCGTTCATTTTAATAATTAAAAACTGGATATTGGGAAGCGGGTTATCATAAACCAATAAATAACCCAGATGGTAGGATCTGGGTTATTCGAGTATGTGAATTCCTAATAATCCTTACAAGGAAGATCCGTATTATAATGTATAAAATTTATGACGAGACTATTTTGAGTTATTTAACCCGGAGTTAATTGTCCGGATTCTGTACGTTTTTCATGGCAGTCACAAATTGAACTTGTCCCAAATGCAGAAAGAACTTTAGCAACCAATTCAATTCACAAACATGTCAAAGTCTATACTTAACTCAAAACACTCAAAACATTCACTGTAGTTGTGTTATCACCAGTATCACATCCGAAGATAACCAAATTCACAAACATGATTCAAAGTCATGATTCAAAAACTAAATGTCACCAAGTATATAAAGATTTAAATGTTCACAATCTTCAAAAGATATATTCATCATCCTAGCAATGCACACCAACTAGACGATAACCGGTGATGAAATCTGCACTGTTTTTTGCCGGAGATATCATGAAGCCTAACAAAAGATCAAGTTTTGAAGTTCATCACTTTCACTGCTTTGAAACTTCCTGGACAGCAAAATAATACCAATTTTGAGAAAGTTACAAAGTGAAAGGTATATGGAGCACACAATCCAAAATATATACTAGAAGAAAAGGACATTCAATGCAGTCTATGGAAATGTCAAACTTTTGTTCATGAAAACCAAAGAACAACACCCTAGGGTTGATTTCAATCTGTCCAAAAAATATATTCGAGGTCGGAACACAATCCAAATCTAAATGATATAAATGCAATAAAAGTTTCGAATTTCATACCTAAAAGATTAGTTGAAGCAAATATTTCAGCCACTCCTTACGAACTTCTTCAATTTCATCATACGAGTAAGTATCTTTTTTCCCATACCGGTGTAAAGATATCGAAAATTAACTTTGCTAAGCTCATGAGAATAATATTTAATGAAAAGCCAAAATAATGTTAAAATATGTCAAAACGTACAATCTTTGGGACACTGTGACTTCTTCTTAATATGATCTCGCGCATAAATCTCAACATATAATATCCACAATCATTCAAGTTTGGAGTTTGCGGACACTACAGATCAAGAAAAAACATATATTAAACTAGTGATATACATAATACGTCAAATTTAAATGTTTGTGCCTTATAACTGACAGAAAATATGAGAAGATATGAGGATTAACCTTTATGGACTGCCACAGAGTAATTTTTCGAGGTTTTTTTAGTCCCAAACTAGTGTATTTTAAAGTATAAACCCTACACAATAAGATAAAAAGAAATGGTTTGAATACAATATACGAAATTACTTATATGTAGAAAATAGTACGAAAAAACTTACAAATCAACTAATTGCTCAGCATCATCATTTTGTTGTCCATGCAATGGGTCAATCCAATATGCAAACCCTTTGCGAGGGTGTAAAATCAACAACACCCAATGATTCCTATACTTACACAGATAAGTAATTATTTATAAGAGCGTATGCACATATAAAAGGAATAAATAGATCAATACTAACCCAACATAATATGGAGCAAAAAATATTCGGTTTTCGATATCGCCTTTCATGTCCCCAACAATATAAGTTGCATATATGTTCTTTGATTCTCATACCACCATGACTTTTGGAAGAAATTAACATTGGTCAAAGAAATCCGAATGTTTTATTTATTCGGAAGTCTGTCTTAACCATAAGCAATTCAAACTCATGCATGTATAATGAAATTTTATACAAATTTATTCAACATAGGCAAACTAATTAATACTATATTTTGTAGGTCATATCCACCTACTTGTTTACCTAAAAGACACACCATCAAACTCTTCTCTTGCTATATATCTATTGTGGGTTTTGATCTTCTTCATATTGTATAATACCATAAAATATCATGGCCATGTAATAATCCCTTTTTCGAGAGAGATAACAAATAGGAAGAAAATGATGATAAATCACGATAAATGCAAATGGTGTGTACTAAACGTAATTAACACATCAACAAGTTCAATAACCCGGTGGTTGTAATAGAGAAAGAATTACCAGACAATTTTTTGTGGAATAAAATTTGATTCCAACAGATGATTGATAATCGCCCCCTTTCATCATGACTTGATCAAGGTATCCATGACGTACAAGAGAACGAAAAAAATGGTCAACCTTGACCTGCTAACTCCTACAAGTGACTATCAAAGGAAGAAGAGTTCAAATTGACTTTGTTTATCTTGTCTACATTATTCATAATCACTGCTCAAACTCCTGGTATTTTGAGTATTTTCGTTTATTTTACTGTACAAATTGATTATTTTTATAAAAAAAGTACAGAATAGTCTTACTGATTTTTACCTGATGCTGATTGAGATGTTAGATCTGTATCTAGCATACAGTAATCTAATTTAGCGTCATTCAATACATTACAATTCAGGTTGAACTGCTCAACATAAGACCAGTATATCTTATATGTAAGCATCTTAATTTGGAAGAAAAACGGAGTCTATTAACACGCATAACATACTTCTAATTGTGATAGATTAGGACGGGGACAAATTTGACGTGTTCCTTCAGCAGTTCCCTAGGAAGAACAGATATATACCAAATTCAAGTTAGTTTACCAAATTCAAGTTAGTTTACCTTTTTAGTGGCAAGTAGTTCGGCTTGTATGAATCTACCTGACAGGCAACAACATTTGGCAATTAGTTCAGATACGGCAACATCAGCTTACATTCAGATCAAGGCAAGTTCAGTTGGACTTCCAAAATATGCTCCACTAGTTAAACCATCAAGTGCTTTTTGATAAAGAGGCAAGGGCTTCCCGTCATTAGGAGTTATGAGCTTGTTTGTAAGAATCGTAAAACAATAACATTTCGGAGAATACAAAAGCAACACATAAGCTACAAGATTTATGATTAATTAACCACACAAAGCTACAAGATTTATTAACTTAAATCGCGAAACACAACATGAAACAAAGATAAAATATTCATTATAGTCTAGAAGGGATAACATATTCATGCAGATAGTTCAGATTCATTCAGATCCACTAATAAGGGGTTCAAATTAGAACAATTAACCACACAAAGCTACAAGAGTTGTGATTAATTTCAAGATAATGAAATTCAACATGAAACAATAGGCAGCCTAAATCCCCCCATGTAAATACATCAAGCCGAGGCTAGTTAGAGCAAGAGCAGTGTATTAGGCACTCGTAATAAGTCATAACCGGTAATATCCATCAGCCAATGTCCTCTTGAAATAAGTAAACAAAAATTTTATATGTTGATATTGAAAATATTGTTGTAAAAATTTCATGACAATCCAAAAATTACCAAGTCTTCTGTTATGATGTCAATGCTTCCAAGAGCTTTGAAAATGGAGTCAAATAGTGCTTTGCCTGGTCCTGCCTCCACCAGGAGATAATAATAAAGCCACTAACTAAGATTAATGTATCAATCATGTCCCCTGCACATAATGAAAATATTTAATGATAATTTAAACAAACATCGCATACTGAGAGTGTATACTTAAATCTCCAAGTTTCTCACCAGATGGAACTGCCCAAAATCCAGCAAATCCTTGAAAATAACAAGAATTTAAGAACGGACATATATAATACCAATTGTGTAGCAGGTCTAGAAGCCTACAAGGAAAATATCATATCTACACCAGATATAAATAATAAGGATTTAAGAATACACATATATAATACCAATTATACCTCCACAAAGCAAAATCATCTGGATTGCGCTTTCTGGAATCAACAGCAACACGCTCACCAACTCGGTCATCTTCAATCTTCCTGCAAGAAAATCGCAGTGAAAGACATAGAATATGATGACAAAGTTGTCCCAAATTCAACAAAACCTCATACTTGCTTTCATAACCCTCTCCAAAAGTGGAGATCAATTGATGTTCAATTATATTAGACTGTCTTAAAACCTATAATTCAATAAATTCATAATAAAATAAAATGAGAACAAATTCAGGTTTAACACCACAAATCATCTCAGTTATAACAGACTTTTTGAAACTAAGAAAACAATCAATTGTACCTTTGACCTTTAATCTTTCATGACATCAAGAAAGTGGGCATGCATGGGCCGTTGGTTTTGAAATACTTCATTTGCTTCTTTGAGATATTCCAAAGTATCATTAGTAGTCAGTTTTTGCCCTCCACTTCCTCCTCCACTATTGTGGATTTGCCCGAGCCTACAATCTTAAGTTGTTAGCTTGTGTTTTAGCTAGGTCAAACAATTAGTCATATTAGTAAACCACTCACTAAGGAATTGAACAAATTCTGAAAAGAAACAAAGAAAATCAGCGGTTAAAACCATAACACATAAAGATGGGAGGAAGAGTATCACAAAAACAACAAACACATCAACATAATGCCTGATTCTAGAAAGAAGAACGTCATTCAATCAGACTAAAGAGAATAGAAGATTGAAGAAAAGCCAAATTACCAAGTAGGAAGCGAATGAAGACTATGAAGTGATCCCAAATTCCATCATCAAAACCGTTAAATTCGAAGAGGATATTGAAAGAAGGAGAAAATATATAAAGAAGAAAGCTTGAGGAAGAAGGGAAGAAAACCTTACCTTGAAAACAGAAGAAGAACGCTTCATCGAAGATGGACGATAAAGGTAAGGCTTCATCGAAGA
Organism: Fagopyrum homotropicum; assembly: GCA_033239125.1. Classification (NCBI taxonomy): domain Eukaryota; kingdom Viridiplantae; phylum Streptophyta; class Magnoliopsida; order Caryophyllales; family Polygonaceae; genus Fagopyrum; species Fagopyrum homotropicum. Next base: position 23,672,162 of record BSWB01000005.1, on the reverse strand, counting down.
CGTGCAATGAAGCTAAACAGGAGGCGGCAAGTAGAACTTGTGTAGATGTTGGATGAAGAAAGCAAGAGAGTTCTCACCTTTTCTATTTCTTGGGACGGAGAATTCCGCAAACAGAAGGAATCAGGGTTAGGGTTTGTACAGATTGGAGGCGGACTTCAAATTCAAACGGGACTTGCCTCTACCATGGAAGCCGAAGTAGACAACAATCGGTTTTCAGGCAGCAAAGCAATCCACAAAATTTATCAGAAAGAAATAGAAAAGGTTCTCACCTTGTGGCCCGAACTGGACTTGTAATCCGTCGAAAAAGAGGTCTCACACGAAGGCTAAGAGCAAACATAATTACGAAAGTAGGATGAAAGAAGAAACCCTAGAAACGTAGAAGAACCTTAAAAAAAGGAGAAAAGGAGATGGCAAAAAGAATTAACCTTGGAACGTTTAATTCACAATTGGGAAGAGGAGAGCTGAGAGGATGTTGAGAGGAAGAGGACCTTCGTCTCGTCTCTAACATGATCGATTTGTAACTCCCCTGATCTGAAGTCGTAGGCAAGACGAATCAAAGGAAGAGAGAAGGGAAGCGCCGAATAAAAATGGAGAGAGGCGGTTTTGCAGGTGGTGAGAGAAAGACATGTTTGGAGCAATGACTCATCAAAATATGGCATTTTGGTTATTAAATATTTTTGTAAGGGGGTAAAAACGGAAATTAACTGTTCCAAGGAAAACTCTCTCATTTATAGGAGTAAGGATAGGAAGTAAAGATTGCCTCTTTATCTCACATGGCGGATGAGAGATGTAACACCCCGAATTCTCAGAACTCGGAACGCTACTGGTTAGGACCTCACAATGGGTCCCGACCTCAGTTTGACAACAATATTACTATGATCTTGCAACAAGGCACAAATAAGAAAAACCGAAAGTCATAAAAACGTATTTTTATAAGAATGAATGCAACAACGCCTAACAACCTAATGTATTTAAACAACGGAAAAGTCTATCTGTCTTCGACAAGAAGAAAGAAACAACAAGATAACACTCAACCCCACTCTAAGGAGTACGGAGACCCGGCTGACCACTACTTCCGGATCACTCAGCTGTTGTTCTTACCTGTGGTGAATCTAAAACACAACAGAACAACCATTAGCTAGTTATCTAAATATTAGGAGAATAATAATAGAACACACACACATAAAATAATAAACACTCATCATGCTTTCAAACAATCCATTTATTATCTTCCTTTAAGTCATTCACTCTAATGATACTTATTTTGTGACACGAGGAATTCCCAAACCTCGCCTCCGCCCCCGTGTACCCATCAGGAGTGGATCCGATGCATCTCACCGTGTACCTGTATGGTCTGGGTATAGAGAACCTCCCAGTCTCCTGGCAGAGCTGGGCAGTGATGTCACGGCCCGTTATACATACACTTGGGCCTTAACACATAACAACAACGGTCGTCCTAACAAGTTGTTATTTTTATTATAACACACATTGCACACACAACCATTATCACTCAACTAAGATCCAGAAACCAGCTAAGTAAGTCGCAAGGACTTACCTGAATCAATTCACAACTCTCAAAAGTCTCAACTCGGTCTGCAACCGTAGTAACTCAATCGCCTGTCAAACGAGGCATGTGGATCAAAATCACATCACATACTCTTAGAAGATATAAACTTCTAAGATGTACAATCTCATGACGGAAAATTACGAAAAAGGCTCTCTTAAGGTAAAAAGACTATTTTACCCCTGGTTCCGAAAATTCTAAAAAAAAGTTATAACCTAGTTCCAAATCCTCCTTTGGAACCTAATTTCATAATTAGTTCTCACAAGAAGGTTTGCTAAAGATTTATAGAAGTTAACCCAAAAACTCTAGTTATACATAAGGTTGCTAAGGTCCGACTTTGGGTTAAGATGAAAGCTTGGATAAAATATCCAATTCCGAAATAAAATTCTAAATCCTCTAAGATATGTATACTAAACATAGGGGTAAAGATATCTCAAAACACTTAACCACAACTCTCCCATAAATTACACAAGTTTGGAAGAAAAGCTGAAATTCCCATACTTAGCCAAATTCTCCTTGCTGTAAAAACAGCCCAACTGTCTTACTTTGAGACCTTATAAGTTCTAATCCAACCGTTAACTTTCTTCCAAATTTTAACACAGTAAACTAAGTATTTCAATCTACAACGTATTAAAAATTCAACGGTGGATTCTCAATCTAAGGTGTCGGAACTAGCTCCTAAAGATGGCTACTCAGCCCAGAAAACTGGAAGAAAACAAAGGTACAAGGTTTGAACTTCGAGACTCACTGCCAACATTTACAACTAAATAAAAACTGGAAACTTCTATTGCAGGATGGAGGCTGTTACAACATCAACCTTGCTGTAAGGATGTCATTTGACCCCCCCTTTACTAACCCAACTCACTAACTCTTTATACAGTACAAACCGAGCCATTTTTCTACATCGGAGGACAAGAAGGAGGTCCAGTTTACCTTGCTGCAGACGATGTAACAGCCGGCTCCCTCGCTCACCACTGCTGCCTTTCGATGATCGATAAAAAGGGCCAACCTAACTCCTTGCTGCACTGTCTAAGAAGGTCTCAAAGGAGGGCGTCCCTGGGTACACAAGAGAGGTCTGCACAGTCCGCCTAGGTCGTCAGAACTAGGCCCTGATCTCTGGGTCCAAACTGAAGACGGGAAGGGAGGAGGCTTACCGACTACTGCTGTGGCGCTGTGCCGTCAATCGGAGTGGAGGTTGCGCTGCTTAGTTCGTATGGTTGAGCGCCTTGGAGTCCCAACCTTACCGCGCGACAGGAGGAAGCAGCGTTGATGTCTTCTGTGCTGATGAATGTGAGGCTGCAGCGTTATATTGGCGCGACGGAAGGATAGAAGAGAGGGGTAGATCTGTGCTCACCTAGTCGCTGAAGACGAGGCGGATTCCGGTACCGAAGAAGACTCTTCGCCAATTGTAGTCACTCGGGCATGTGCTGGTCGTTGTGGTTAGCGCCGACCGTGCAGGAGGAGGGAAGAAGGAGATAGCAGTTACGTAAGTGGCTGGATTAGGGTAGAATTATTAGGTTAGGTTAAAATTAATTAAGAGAGGATTAGGGTAAAGATAGGGTGTTTGGGCCGGCTGTAGGCTTTTGGGCCCGGATTGGGCCTGCTCCTCAAATGAAACAAATGAGCTGAAAAACAATTACTCGTTAATCGCCCGGAACCTTTAAAAGTACGGGATTATTTACGGGATTATTTACGGAATCACAAGTTATCATTTTATGTGAATCAAAGTCACATAAAATGATAGAATTTAATATCGTGTTCTTTTTATTTACAGGAATTAAGATTGGCAGATCGGAATCCGGTTTGATCGGGTATTAAACGGAAAAATAAATTTTCCGGGTATTACATCAGTGCCCCCTTAAAATAAGTTTCGTCCCGAAACTTAGAATAATGTATCTAATCCAATGACTTTCTTTGTATAACTTGGTTTCATTAAGTCCCATTTTCTACCATGCAACTACTCAATCATCATACTTAGGCACACACCACATAGAATATAATCACTCAATCCAATATAAAAACATGAAAAGTCAAACAAAACAACATCCGAATACTAACTCGTCGGTACAGGAGTAGCAGCTAACTCCGCAAGGAACTCGGGATAGTTACGCCTAATACTCTCCTCTGTCTCCTAAGTGGCCTCATCGGCTCCTCGTCTAAACCACTGGATCCTCAACATCGATATCTCCTTGGACCGCAGACGTCTAGTACTGCGCTCCAGGATAGCTACTGGGTACTCCACAAATGTATGGTTGGGCTCAACTATCAGGTCATCGTGGCTGATGACGTGTCTCGGGTCCGGTAGGTACTCTCTCAGCGGTTTGGTTTTCTAAACTTACTTCCAGCTCTTTTGATGACTCTACCAAACCAAAAAAAAACTTTTCCTTCCACTGGGCCCATATTATTTTATTTTATTTTATTTATTTATTTATTTATTAAATTTTTTTTTTTATTTTATTTTTTTTTTTAAAGTTCCCGACTATCGATTCTTAAATAATTATCTTAAACTTCTGTCGGCACTTTACTAAGTGCCTAATGCTCTTTGTAATACAAACCGCTTGCCCGGTTTCCTCAATGTGACCTAATCAGATCGTTCCTTAATTAATGGGTTTTCCCCTACTTCTTGTCAAGCTTTCAAATTTATATAACTCAAAATAAATCGCACACCCAAGTGGATCTTTTCATATAGATCTCAAATCCCTTCACTTGAAATCATAGTTAACCTAACATTGATTTTCATTATTTGTAGGTTTTGGGTCTACCACGCTTCTGTTGTAACACCCATTAGTCACAATGGCGTCTTTCTAAGGGTCAACATGATTAACCCAACTCCCGCATATACTTCCTTTCTAATACTGGCAAGATCCTCTTCAAATAGACCCTTATTCTCTTACTCAACCGTAGTCTATTCTTAACCAACAAGTAAGCAACCTCTAACCCGATTTTTTCCATATCCTTAGATCATCCCAGAAGGTTGTCGTTGCCTACTTGGGAAATCCTCCAAGGCATCGGTAAAGTTACTCTTAAATCCGCAGTCACTAATGTCTCTTCTTAACGGTACCTACTCGTCAATACCACCCAACACTTACACGTCCTCAGTTGACGTCGGCCAGTCTATAATTGACTCATCTCAATATCTCGGACTTACTCTTCTTATACCTATACTGGCGTTAAATTCTTGGTGAGCATCATCTTCTCGATTGATCCTTTCATGCTTCGCTAATTCGTTTTATCTTCCACACTTCTGCTTCCTTAGGCTAACTCTACTTCTCGAGCCCAACTGGGTCATTCATCTTGACATAAATAGTCATTATAAGTCTTCAACGATAGCTGGTAAGTGTCTTTATAGTTCTGATGACTTTAGTTATCATCCCCTTGCAGTTCCCCTTGCATGGACCGTCGGTGTTGATGACTTAGGTCCTGTGATAATTGGGGTTACCTTGGACTTTCGAGTCCCCCAAGGCCGTCCTCATATATACATTCCTTCGCTGCTGTTACCGGCAATATTGCCTTCATGAAACTCCGTTGTTTCCGCTACAGGGCTTCAACTCTTTGATATCGGCATTGCGATTTCTTTCCAATTCCTATATCTTTGAGGAGGTCAAAACCTCTCCACACTTGTAAAGTCTACGTTTTGTTTCTACACTCCATTGTAGGTATCCCTTCCATGCACCTCAGACCCTCATATCCGGGTCGACATTTTATCTCTTTTGTTATCTCAAGCTTGTCTTGTGAACTCTTCTACTAGGTGACTCGTCTCATAACAATTTCCTCTCCTGAATCGGTCTCAACTTTCAGTTGATCATTATTGCCCATTTCATGTTGGAACCTCAACTACGTGGTACTCTTGCATAGATTCTACAAAGGCATCCTCATCTCAACACTTTATCCCAATTTAGCAAGACCCGCCTTTTGATACATAACTTTCCTTCTTAGTGGTTAAGTTATTCTTTTGGTTTACACTTTATCCATCCTAGGGTTATCGGTCCGATATGTATGACTTTTATTAAACACCTATCGGTACCATTTGCATAAGAAATCTCAGTTGTATATGATTTTCTCGAAAATCAAAGTTCTTGACTCGCATTTATTATGTTGTCCTTATGCTCGTATCGCTTTACCTTCTTTAAATCTTTATCCTCCCAGTAGGATAGTTAAATCTCTTTAAGCTTCTTCGTACAATCCATCATGAATGATGTTAATTAGAGTTGGTGCTTTCATAAATTCTCATTTCATCAGTCGAGAGAAGACTTCAAGGTATACCATTTGTATGCGGTTCCAAAACTACTCCTCCGTCCACCTATGACCGGTTATCCAGATTGGCTATTGGGGTGCTACCATTTCTCTAGAAACTCTTATATAAACATCTTTTGGTAATCATCTTATTGGGGTGATATGGATCCTTATAATAGCCTTCAGTCATTCAACTTTACCCTTTCTAAGGTTTGTCTCAGCAAATATGTAGATTCCAACTACAATCTCCCCACAACTCGATAAGATATTTTACCATCACATTAAATCATGCTTCCTATGTTTGTGCCGCCTTTATGAAAGAACGCCCTCAATCTTATGGGTGTGAAATGTTAAGTACCCTCTGCTTGGACTGACGTAGGATTTAGTCAAATCATTTGCTTCTTCTTATTCTTCTAGTTTTTTCTTACACGAATTCGTCTTTACTAACTGTGATCCGTAAAACTTTTCCTTATCCGGTAAGTGAGCAACTTCTCACAGAAATTCTCTTTATACCATTACTGATATAAGGGTCATTACCGACCGTCCAAATCTTCTTTCTAAATTCTTAATTAGCGTCATTGTATTGGACTCATTCAATGTGACTTTCAAGGATTTTTTTTTTTGTACTCTGTGGTTATTCTTCTTATCTGTCAACCAATCATCACCAGTTAACCCGCACATGTAACTTCTAAGTTGTCACCAAGTAGGATGTAGTTAACCTTCTACAACATCATATACTTACTTTTCTTCCATCTCTTTTGAGGCTTGATATTCTTGGTGAAATATATCTCCTCTAGTCTCTCTGTTTATACTTCTTTAGCTCCTCCTACAATCTACACTTTTGTAAGATCGATATACTCTTACGAGTCCAGTTCTATCCTTCTTCTTCCATCAACAGACTTTTCAATCCTTCTAGGGTAGCTTGTAGGTACATCTCCGTGATTCTTTTACCTGAGTTATCGTCTATTTGCGGTTCTCTATTATGAACTTGTAGTGTTGTTAGCTTAAATCCCTTTTGAATGAGAAGTTATTGGGGCCTCTCGAGTTCACCAATACTCTTCTCACACACTCTTCTTCCTTGGGTGTTGCTTGTAATGTTGTCTTTATAGAAGCTGATTATTGTTGTATCACGGTCTATGTCGAAATTCTCGTGTGTTCTACAAGATCACTCCACTTCCCTGTTGGTGAAATCTACATTTCCCTTTCTGGCAACGCGTAAGCTTCCAAGTTGCAGCTCTTTAATTCTTCCTATTTGGATGGACAATGTATCTCGTGTTGACTTCCATACTTTTGACTGTCTCGGTTATCAATCTGGATGTGGTGGCAAGTAGCTTGTTGAGAGTGATCATATTTTGCCTTGCTTTTAACATCAACTTTCACTTCCAAGTCTGTCAGTGAGCTTAAATTTTACGTCTCTTCTCTTGATCGCTACTATATCTCCCTTTTGACTTTCATGTCTATGGAAATTTTCGACGTCATCCTCTTTGTTTGTGAAGTCACTTTACACAACTTGAAAGAGCCTCTAAGTTGTCGTTCTCAAATTCCTCAGTTGGTGATCATCCCTTGCTTCTCCGGAACTACTCTCTTGTATATCCTTCATTTGATCCCGTTGAGTTGACTCAGGTTCCCTTGCCATTTTCGTGGGTATTATCTTGTAGTCTTCACTCTTCCGTCTCCATGTTCCTCAACGAGTTCAATGGATTGATCGGATGTTCGCCTAACTTAATGCTCATAAGCTTAGCATACTTAGGTGTGTCAACTGAATGAGGATACGATTCTGTTATCTCCATTAAGGGCATAATATAACTATTTTCTACTAATCTTCGGCGTATACTTATCTATATCACATATCTTTATAATCAAGCTAATAAGTTTAACGAGAGTAAAAACCTAAAGTCCATACTAAGCATACCGAGATCCGTGGTAGTAGTGGTGGTCAGCCGTACTTTCTATTCCCAACCAGACTATGCATGCGTTTTGAAAACCAAAAGTCCTTTTAAAACTCAGATCCCTTTTCGGGTTCTGCATAAGTACTTATTCGGTCTTTCAGAAGATTTCAAGTGCCATTGTTGCCAACCTAGAGCTCTGATACCATGTTGTAACACCCCGAATTCTCAGAACTCGGAGCGCTACTGGTTAGGACCTCACAATGGGTCCCGACCTTAGTTTGACAACAATATTACTATGATCTTGCAACAAGGCACAAATAAGAAAAACCGAAAGTCATAAAAACGTATTTTTATAAGAATGAATGCAACAACGCCTAACAGCCTAATGTACTTAAACAACGGAAAAGTCTATCTGTCTTCGACAAGAAGAAAGAAACAACAAGATAACACTCAACCCCACTCTAAGGAGTACGGAGACCCGGCTGACCACTACTTCCGGATCACTCAGCTATTGTTCTTACCTGTGGTGAATCTAAAACACAATAGAACAACCATTAGCTAGTTATCTAAACATTAGGAGAATAATAATAGAACACACACACATAAAATAATAAACACTCATCATGCTTTCAAACAATCCATTTATTATCTTCCTTTAAGTCATTCACTCTAATGATACTTATTTTGTGACACGAGGAATTCCCAAACCTCGCCTCCGCCCCCGTGTACCCATCAGGAGTGGATCCGATGCATCTCACCGTGTACCTGTATGGTCTGGGTATAGAGAACCTCCCAGTCTCCTGGCAGAGCTGGGCAGTGATGTCACGGCCCGTTATACATACACTTGGGCCTTAACACATAACAACAACGGTCGTCCTAACAAGTTGTTATTTTTATTATGACACACATTGCACACACAACCATTATCACTCAACTAAGATCCAGAAACCAGCTAAGTAAGTCGCAAGGACTTACCTGAATCAATTCACAACTCTCAAAAGTCTCAACTCGGTCTGCAACCGTAGTAACTCAATCGCCTGTCAAACGAGGCATGTGGATCAAAATCACATCACATACTCTTAGAAGATATAAACTTCTAAGATGTACAATCTCATGACGGAAAATTACGAAAAAGGCTCTCTTAAGGTAAAAAGACTATTTTACCCCTGGTTCCGAAAATTCTAAAAAAAAGTTATAACCTAGTTCCAAATCCTCCTTTGGAACCTAATTTCATAATTAGTTCTCACAAGAAGGTTTGCTAAAGATTTATAGAAGTTAACCCAAAAGCTCTAGTTATACATAAGGTTGCTAAGGTCCGACTTTGGGTTAAGATGAAAGCTTGGATAAAATATCCAATTCCGAAATAAAATTCTAAATCCTCTAAGATATGTATACTAAACATAGGGGTAAAGATATCTCAAAACACTTAACCACAACTCTCCCATAAATTACACAAGTTTGGAAGAAAAGCTGAAATTCCCATACTTAGCCAAATTCTCCTTGCTGTAAAAACAGCCCAACTGTCTTACTTTGAGACCTTATAAGTTCTAATCCAACCGTTAACTTTCTTCCAAATTTTAACACAGTAAACTAAGTATTTCAATCTACAACGTATTAAAAATTCAACGGTGGATTCTCAATCTAAGGTGTCGGAACTAGCTCCTAAAGATGGCTACTCAGCCCAGAAAACTGGAAGAAAACAAAGGTACAAGGTTTGAACTTCGAGACTCACTGCCAACATTTACAACTAAATAAAAACTGGAAACTTCTATTGCAGGATGGAGGCTGTTACAACATCAACCTTGCTGTAAGGACGTCATTTGACCCCCCCTTTACTAACCCAACTCACTAACTCTTTATACAGTACAAACTGAGCCATTTTTCTACATCGGAGGACAAGAAGGAGGTCCAGTTTACCTTGCTGCAGACGATGTAACAGCCGGCTCCCTCGCTCACCACTGCTGCCTTTCGATGATCGATAAAAAGGGCCAACCTAACTCCTTGCTGCACTGTCTAAGAAGGTCTCAAAGGAGGGCGTCCCTGGGTACACAAGAGAGGTCTGCACAGTCCGCCTAGGTCGTCAGAACTAGGCCCTGATCTCTGGGTCCAAACTGAAGACGGGAAGGGAGGAGGCTTACCGACTACTGCTGTGGCGCTGTGTCGTCAATCGGAGTGGAGGTTGCGCTGCTTAGTTCGTATGGTCGAGCGCCTTGGAGTCCCAACCTTACCGCGCGACAGGAGGAAGCAGCGTTGATGTCTTCTGTGCTGATGAATGTGAGGCTGCAGCGCTATAATGGCGCGACGGAAGGATAGAAGAGAGGGGTAGATCTGTGCTCACCTAGTCGCTGAAGACGAGGCGGATTCCGGTACCGAAGAAGACTCTTCGCCAATTGCAGTCACTCGGGCATGTGCTGGTCGTTGTGGTTAGCGCCGACCGTGCAGGAGGAGGGAAGAAGGAGATAGCAGTTACGTAAGTGGCTGGATTAGGGTAGAATTATTAGGTTAGGTTAAAATTAATTAAGAGAGGTTTAGGGTAAAGATAGGGTGTTTGGGCCGGCTGTAGGCTTTTGGGCCCGGATTGGGCCTGCTCCTCAAATGAAACAAATGAGCTGAAAAACAATTACTCGTTAATCGCCCGGAACCTTTAAAAGTACGGGATTATTTACGGGATTATTTACGGAATCACAAGTTATCATTTTATGTGAATCAAAGTCACATAAAATGATAGAATTTAATATCGTGTTCTTTTTATTTACAGGAATTAAGATTGGCAGATCGGAATCCGGTTTGATCGGGTATTAAACGGAAAAATAAATTTTCCGGGTATTACAAGAGAGAGTCTAGGGCTTCAATTCAATACAAGTATCTTTCAACCGATTAAGGTTTCTGCCGGAGAATACAGCAGTTCGTGTTGACAATTCTGGATGACAGATCGAGCGGAGGCCTTCGGAAAAGATTGTCAAAGACAGATCGAGGAGGGCTTCCTATGAGGCTAGGGTGTCTGGAATGATATTTAATTTTGGTGTGAAAATTTTCGTGTAAATTGGTTGGAATTTTATTGTTTAGGTGGGAAAAATAGTAATAATGAAGCAAGCCAAATATTCCGGGCATTTTCAAATTTAACCTGATATATAACCCAGTGGTCAAAGTAACCGTGTTATAAATATTTTATATAATCCGGATATAACAATGTTCAAGTTATTTACATACCTCTTGCCTAATTTTACATAACTTTATAACCCGAGTATTACAACGTCCGTGTTATTATAGGTTTCCAAATTAAATTTCTCAAAAAACCGATTTTATATCTCATGATTTATAAGCCCGGGATATATTTTAAGGGTTATAAACACATTTTTGTAGTAGTGTTAATTCTTCCTCTCAACTCAGCGGTTTTAGATGGAGGAAAGAATTTAGCTAGGAACTCCGTCGTCATCTCCTCCCAAGTGTTGATTTTTCTGTCGGGAAGAGATCGATACCATGCAAGCGCTTTGTCCTTCAAAGAGAAATAGAAAGGATGTAGCTTGTAGTTGTTGTTATCATACCTTGATGGCCTCAAAGTCTCCATCAGAATCTCATAATTTTGCAAATGTTGGTGCGGAGACTCCCTCTCTGAACCTCCAAATTGACATTGTCGGATCATGGTTAGAACTTGCGGTCGAAGTTCATAATTATTTTCAGCTAGATCGCCTAGGTTGACTCCTGGACGCCTCACTTGCTGATTAGGGTCCATCCTCTGTCCTAGGGTTTATCGAATTCCAGCAACAAGAACATCTCGGATGGGCATCTGAGGTGTATGTATCTCGGCCGGGGCGTGTGGAACTAGGTCCTGCCTCGGTTTAGGATCTGCAACTGGGTCCTGCCTCGGTCAAGGATCTGGATTCGGTCGAGGTAGATATTGGTCCCTTAGAGCTGCCATATCTACTTCGATCGCCTTCGTTCTTGCGCGAGTTTCTTCTTTTTCTAGCCAAAATTCTTCCTTACTGAGGCGTAGTTGTTCCAATGCCTCCTTCAATTCGGCATCAAGATCGCAATCGTCTTTATTTGCCATCTTAGCTTCTCGTAACCTCTTTTTGTAGGTCTTTTCTGGTTCGGGATCGTAGGGACCGATTTCCTTTCTAGAACGGGTATTTCGCATAAACCTAAGAAAAGGTCCTCCGCAAACACTCAAGTAAAGAGGTTAATAGCAACAAGGTCAACTAGCCCCGAAAGACAACCGTAACCGGCTTGATCAAAACCAAGTCCCCAACAACAGCGCCATAAACTTGTTCGCTCCAAAAGGCGTGTGCAAGCTTTAAATTTATATCCCAAGAAATATGCTTAAACAAGGATGTGAACCCGCAATGTACGGCTCAATTGTAATAAAAGCAAGAAATTCCAGGGGTCGAACACAGGGACTTAAGGCGAAACCAAACACGGAATCGGTTGTCAAGTAATGCAATTAACCAAAGCAATTAAAGCAATCAAAGATGATATACGTCAAATAAGGGAAAATTTGGAATCTAGAGATCAAAGCATCCGGTTGTGGTTCAAACTCAAGATCTAAGGATATAGCGGATAAAGTTGAGATTTTTTGCAAAGGGAAGGTGTTTCTAAGATGGGAATAGATCACCGGGTAAGTCTCACTACTCACTATCCCAAACCATAATTTCTATTACCGGGTAAGTCGCAAGGAACTAAAGAAAAGAACTATAACCACAAACTAACACACCAACCAAGGGAATAAAATCAACCTTTACCGGGTAAGTCTCAGGCGAACTCTCAAGATTGGAATGAAAGCACACTCAAAACCCAATAAAGGATAAACCTTTGTTACCTGTCACTCAAGATATTAGGTAAACAAGCAAAGGAATCACCGGGTAAGTCTCATCCTAGGCTTGCATTGAACTAGGAAGGGATTAACAAGGATAGGATTTGGCAAACTCAATCTTAACTTAGGAAAGAATCGGGAAGACGTTCACCTCGGTCAAACAGAATCCACCCCTTCCGAGGTGTTCATCGGCTGAACGAGGTGTTCGTCGGTTAAGATAAAGACTCGAGGTTTCAGGGTCCGACTGGATTAAGATCATTCTATCATCTTCTTTCCCACAACTTTCAGCAAATCACCATAGAATCACAAAATAAACTTTGCCAACAATCATCATGATAACAATAATCAAATTTATAAGGAAGGAATCAATAATCGAACAAGAAGACTTTAATAAAAAAGAGTTCAATAACTGAATCAAATATGTGACAAATAAGTGTTTCCAAAGTCACAAATCAACTAGAATAACAAACCAAAGTATCCTAGAGAAATCTCACAAAACTCCTTTAAAGGCTAACTTCAACAAGGATTCCTTACTTCCTTGGACTCTTCCTTCAAACTCTTAAGAGTAATCTTCTGCAACTGCAGGACTTTTGATGTTGTGAATATCTAGGTATTCAGCCTCTAAGCATTCAAGCATGTTTTCAATTTGTTGAAAATCCAACCTTTTTATAGGAGAATTATCTTCCAAAGATAAAATATCTTAAAAGATAATTTCCTATAATAATATGTCCAAATAAATCAGCTGAATATCTTATCTTTCTTCCGAAAATCTAGCCCAAAAATATAATATCTCCTCCTTCCAAAAATAAAAGATCTCAGCCAAAAAATATAATCTCACCGGCGACAGGGTGTCCACCTCGGTCGGGGCGCTCCTCGAGATCACGTCGGTCGAGGTGGTACTGTAGCTGACCGAGGTGACTCTGAACTGAATGTGAAATCTCTTAAATGTAGTCCAAAGTAAATCTCTACTCCATTTTCATGCCTCCTCAGTTCTTCCTTAAGCTCCAGAATGTAGCTCCTTTGACTCATTTTCAATCCAAAACGTGCCATTTTACCTACGATTACAACGAAACTAGGTGTAGACCTCGATTCCCGCAAAGGTAGATGAAATCACAATATAATCACAGATTGTATGCTTATACATGCAGATTTATGAAGATAAAACGTCTAAACCGGTCTCAAAACATAGACTATAATACATGCTATCATATAACATTATCTTCATGGGCTTGGGAACTCCAAGCGCGATCTTGTCACAAAGTGCTAGAGGAATGATGCTCACACTAGCTCCAAGATCATAAAGTGCATCATAAGTCACATCCCCAACTTGGATGGGAATACAAAACGAACCGGGATCTCTCAACTTAAGTGACATCTTCTCCTTCATGATTTGAATGAGCTCCGAAGATCTAGAGGTAATCTGTACTTCTCCAAAGTCTTTAAGCTTTCTCTTCCTTGATAAGATCTCTTTCAAAAACTTCCCATAGGCGGGCATTCCTAGGATAGCATCAATGAAAGAGATGTTAATATGTAGCTTATTCATAAGGTTAAGAATCTTACCAAAGTGCTTGTATAGATGTGCCCGCGCCCTAGATTGAGGGAAAGGGAGTGGTGGTTTATAAGCAGGTGGTGGAACATAAACTTAAGTCTTTTCTTTCGCTTTCTGGGCGACATCTCGGTTGGCACCTTGACCGAGGTGTTCCTCGTCTGATCATGGTTCGACCGAGGTACTGGATCTTTAGTTTTCAATCCACTGCGTATTGTGATATTTAGTTTTCCAGTTCTTTTCCCCCAATATCACTACCAATTGTTCCTATGGGGTACTTATACCTTTTCCAACACAAATCTATGGCAACCAAAGCCACTAATCTCTAAAATCAGTAAAGGGAAGAGAGGTTAGGGTTTCCGACGATTTACCCCAAATTACGCAAATTCGAGGCATTTTTCTTGCAGTTTCTCGCTTGCAATCTGATCCTCTTGCGTTCCCTTGCGAGATCGGAGCAAAAATTGTGGAAAACGATCGAGAAACAAAGAAGCGAGGTGGGGAGAACGCCGCGGTCGAGTCGAAGTTGGGAGAGAAGAGGGAGAAACTGTTTCCCCTTTTATACCCCTCGCCGATTCTGCTGTCACCTCGGTCGAGGTGGTCCCGACCGGACCGAGGTGGCTGACTGGATTGTCAGACCTAGTCGCCTCGGTTGCACCAAGAACATCTCAGTCGAGGCGCTGTGACAGCAACCGAGATGTGTCCAAGTCGAACTTCATCTTCTCAATTTCTCGAACTTTTGTCCTTCCAGTGTAGCTCCTCAACTGTTATCCTTCCTTTTTGAATACCTGGTTGTTGTCTAGAAGAAAACCAAAAACAAAACAAAGCAAACTATCTAAAACTAGACTAGAAAGGGAAAAGAAAGCAATACCTTGGGTTGCCTCCCAAGAAGCGGTAGGTTTAAGGTCGCTAGCTGAACCATACGTCATCCCTAAACAAGATTATAGTTGTAATCTCCTCCTCCGGGACTTCCGGTCGGTAAATCTTTAATCTATGACCATTGACCTTAAAGCTTCCGCTTATTTTTCCCCAAATCTCAACTGCACCATGAGGAAAAACATGTTTCACAACGTAAGGTCCTGTCCATCTAGATTTCAACTTACTTGGAAAGAGGCGGAGGTAGGAATTGAAGAGTAGAACTAAATCTCCTTCTTTGAAATCCTTAGGAATGATATGCTTGTCACGCCATCTCTTTATTCTTTCCTTGTAGATTTTGGCATTCTCATAAGCGTTTAAACGCAACTCTTCCAACTAATTGATTTCCAATAGCCTCTTGTCTCCTGCTTCTTCGATGTCAAAATTTAGCCACTTGATTGCCCAATACGCCTTGTGCTCTAACTCAACGGGTAGATGAAAAGACTTCCCATATACCAAATTGCAAGGGGTGGTACCTATGGAAGTCTTGAATGCGGTCCTATAAGCCCAAAGAGCGTCGTCTAACATCATAGACCAATCCTTACTCGCTCTAGAGACGGTCTTCTCCAAGATTGCTTTGATTTCTCTATTCGAGATCTCGACCTGTCTACTAGTTTGAGGGGGTGATAAGGGATTGCTACCTTGTGGGTGACCCCATACTTCGATAGAAGTGCCTTAAACTTCCGGTTGATTAAATGTGTCCCTCCTTCGCTGATGATGATACGCGGTGTCCCAAAACGTGGGAAGATAGTCCGATTGAAGAACTTCACAACCATTTTGGCGTCATTAGTGGGAGAAGCAATAGCTTCCACTCATCTAGAGACGTAGTCAACAGCTAGGAGAATGTAAAGGTTTCCTCCGGATGATGGGAATGGTCCCATGAAATCGACTCCCCATACATCAAATATCTCAACTTCTTGAATATTGTTGAGTGGTATCTCGTTCCTTCTGCATAAGTTCCCTGTTCTTTGGCATGCATCACAAGAGACAACAAATGCTTGCACGTCTTTAAATAATGTAGGCCAAAAGAAACCAGAACGCAATACCTTAGCGCACGTTTTGTGTGCGCTAGCATGTCCTCCACAAGGAAGCGAGTGGCAATGCCATATAACACTAGTAACTTCATCTTCCGGAATGCACCGTCGAAGCATCCCATCCGGCCCTCTCTTAAACAGTAGAGGTTCATCCCAGTAGTAATGGCGTACATCCTTGAAGAATTTATTCCTTTGAGAGTACGTCAATCCGGGTGGTATTTCCTAGCAAACAAGATAATTGACAATGTCACCATACCAAGGTTCTTTTTTATCAGAAGCTTGGTGGAGCTAGTGCTCCACCAACTGTGAATGAGTCTCAGAAAAGGGTGTAAGAAGTTTTTTTTCCTCACTCGACAACATCTCGCTTGATGTCTCAGTCGGTGTCCGAGGTGGGTGACCGAGATGCTCTTCAGATAAGAACACCTCGCTTGGCCCAAAAAGTGCCTCGGTCGAGGTACAAGAACTGGGACCGAAACTAAAATTTTTCCTCTCCCGAATCAGTTTCTCAATTTTAGCTCCTGGATCTTCTTCCAGTGCCTTTAATCTCCGTATATCTGCATCACAAGAAGCATCTATACCATCCTCTATTAAGCTAAAACTAATAACTCTTTTAAGAGGGTCATTAATAAGGATAGAGCTCACCAATTCTTTTGATTATTCTTCATCATAGATGTTGAAGATGTCATCCTCCAACGGCTCTCCTTTCATTGCAGCAAGCAATGCAAACTCCACTTGGTTTCCACCAATGTTGAATTTCAACTTGGCGTTCTTACAATCCACACTGCAACCCGAAGTTGCTAGAAATGGTCTCCCAAGAATGATAGGAACGGGATAATCTGCGGGTATATCAAGTACAACAAAGTCTATAGGTAAATAGAATTTACCTAACTTAACGGGAACGTCTTCAAAAATGCCCACGAGATGGGTAATGGAGCGATCCGCCATGTACAACCTTATCTTAACCGGTTTGGGCTCTCCAAGACCGATCTTCTCACATAGCTCCAGCGGGATGATGCTCATGCTGGCTCCTAGATCACATAAAGCTTCAAAAGTTACATCCCCAACTTGAATGGGAATGCAAAATGAGCCGGGATCTCTTAGTTTGGGTGGCATCTTCTCCTTCATGATTTGAATGAGCTCCGAGGATTTAGATGTCATCTTTACTTCTCCGTAATCTTCCAGTTTCCTCTTCCTTGAAAGAATCTCTTTCAAGAACTTCCCATAGGCGGGCATCCCTAGAATAGCATCAAGGAAAGGGATGTTAATGTAAAGTTTATTCATTAAGTCCAGAAACTTACTGAAATGCTTGTCAAGATGTGCTCTACCCCTTGACTGGGGGAATGGAAGTGGTGGTTTATAATTAAGCAGGAGGTGGAATATAAACTTCCGATTTCCCCTCCGCTTTCTGAGGTTCCACCTCGGTTGGTACCTCGACCGAAGTGTTCTTCTTCTGTACCTGGACCGAGGTGTTCTTTGTCTAATCTGGCATCGACCGAGGCACTGGATCTGCAGTCTTCAATACACTTCTCGTCATTATTGCCATGATCTGTCCCTTAGGGTTACTCTCTGTTCTTGATGGGAGCTTCCCTAGATCTCTTGTTGCTTCATTTGCCTTGTTCTAGAATTGTTGCTTTAAGCCTTTTTGTGCCTTTGAAAATGAACTCATGGACATCTCCACAGCTTTGAGCTTGACCAAGATTTCATCCAGCACTGCATCTTTCTTCGCTGGCTGGGAAGAACTTTGTCCAGGCTCCTGGCTTTTCAATGGAGTGGAAGAAGAAGAAGAGGGGTTAAAAGAATTATTAGAATTAGAATAAGAATTAGAATAAGGGTTACCGGGAACTTGTTGATTAGATCTCCAATTGTTGTTGCTTCTATTGTTGTTGTTGTCTCTATTGTTGGAGTTTCTATTGTTGTTGTTTTTCCGCGGCCCTTGATAACTGTTTCTTCCTTGGTACACTCCATCTTGCTCCTTCGTTTGAGCTACTAAAAGCTCCTTCAATTGTTTTACTTCGTTGCTAAGTGAGGTGAGTTGAGCTCCATTTGATGAAGTGTCTTGGAAGCTAAATCTCCTTGCTCCATTGTCGGTTCCTTGGTGGGAGTACTTTTCCATGTGCAAAGCTTGCTTTTCAATGAACTCCCAAGCTTCGTCTATCGGTATGTCCATGAATGTGCCGGCGCAAAGTAATTGGAGATTGAATTGAGCATCTCCATTTAGTCCTTTGAAGTAGATCTCTAGCAACTCGATCTTTGGAATCCCATGATGCGGGCAATCCAACAAAAGATCTTTGAATCTCTCCCATGACTTGGACAAACTTTCCTTATTCTTCATAATGAAAGCATTAATTCTTCCTCTCAACTCAACGGTTTTAGATGGAGGAAAGAATTTAGCTATGAACTCCGTGGTCATCTCCTCCCAAGTGTTGATTTTTCCGTCAGGAAGAGATTGATACCATGCAAGCGCTTTGTCCTTCAAAGAGAAATAGAAAGGATGTAGCTTGTAGTTGTTGTTATCATACCTTGATGGCCTCAAAGTCTCTATCAGAATCTCATAATTTTGCAAATGTTGGTGCGGAGACTCCCTCTCCGAACCTCCAAATTGACATTGTCGGATCATGGTTAGAACTTGCGGTCGAAGTTCATAATTATTTTCAGCTAGATCGCCTAGGTTTACTCCTGGACGCCTCGCTTGCTGATTAGGGTCCATCCTCTGTCCTAGGGTTTATGGAATTCCAGCAACAAGAACATCTCGGATGGGATCTGAGGTGTATGTATCTCGGCCGGGGCTTCTGGAACTGGGTCCTACCTCGGTTTAGGATCTGCAATTGGGTCCTACCTTGGTCAAGGATCTGGATTCGGTTGAGGTAGATATTGGTCCCTTAGAGCTGCCATATCTGCTTCGATCGCCTTCGTTCTTGCGTGAGTTTCTTCTTTTTCTAGCCGAAATTCTTCCTTACTGAGGCGTAGTTGTTCCAACGCCTCCTTCAATTCGGCATCAAGATCGCGATCGTCTTGATTTGCCATCTTAGCTTCTTGTAACCTCTTTTTGTAGGTCTTTTCTTGTTCGGGATCGTAGGGAACGATTTCCTTTCCAGAACGGGTATTTCGCACAAACCTATGAAAAGGTCCTCCGCAAACACTCAAGTAAAGAGGTTAATAGCAACAAGGTCAACTAGCCCCGAAAGACAACCGTAACCGGCTTGATCAAAACCAAGTCCCCGACAACGGCGCCAAAAACTTGTTCGCTCCAAAAGGCATGTGCAAGCTTTAAATTTATATCCCAAGAAATATGCTTAAACAAGGATGTGAACCCGCAGTGTACGGCTCAATTATAATAAAAGCAGGAAATTCCAAGGGTCGAACACAGGGACTTAAGGCGAAACCAAACACATAATCGGTTGTCAAGTAATGCAATTAACCAAAGCAATTAAAGCAATCAAAGATGATATAAGTCAAATAAGGGAAAATGCGGAATCTTGAGATCAAAGCATCCGGTTGTGGTTCAAACTCAAGATCTAAGGATATAGCGGATAAAGCTGAGATTTTTTGCAAAGGGAAGGTGTTTCTAAGATGGGAATAGATCACCGGGTAAGTCTCACTACTCACTATCCCAAACCATAATTCCAATTACCGTGTAAGTCGCAAGGAACTAAAGAAAAGAACTATAACCACAAACTAACACACCAACCAAGGGAATAGAATCAACCTTTACCGGGTAAGTCTCAGGCGAACTCTCAAGATTGGAATGAAAGCACACTCAAAACCAAATAAAGGATAAACCTTTGTTACCTGTCACTCAAGATATTAGGTAAACAAGCAAAGGAATCGCCGGGTAATTCTCATCCTAGGCTTGCATTGAACCAGGAAGGGATTAACAAGGATAAGGTTTGGCAAACTCGATCATAACTAAAGAAAAGAATCAGGAAGACGTTCACCTCGGTCAGACAGAATCCACCCCGTCCGAGGTGTTCGTCGGTTAAGATAAAGACTCGAGGTTTCAGGGTCCGACTGGATTAAGATCATTCTATCATCTTCTTTCCCACAACTTTCAGCAAATCACCATAGAATCACAAAAGGAACTTTGCCAACAATCATCATGATAACAATAATCAAATTTATAAGGAAGGAATCAATAATCGAACAAGAAGACTTTAATAAAAAAGAGTTCAATAACTGAATCAAATATGTGACAAATAAGTGTTTCCAAAGTCACAAATCAACTAGAATAACAAACCAAAGTATCCTAGAGAAATCTCACAAAACTCCTTTAAAGGCTAACTTCAACAAGGATTCCTTACTTCCTTGGACTCTTCCTTCAAACTCCTAAGAGTAATCTTCTGCAACTAGAAGACTTTTGATGTTGTGAACATCTAGGTATTCAGCCTCTAAGCATTCAAGCATGTCTTCAATTTGTTGAAAATCCAACCCTTTATATAGGAGAATTATCTTCCAAAGATAAAATATCTTAAAAGATAATTTCCTATAATAATATGTCCAAATAAATCAGCTGAATATCTTATCTTCCTTCCAGAAATCTAGCCCAAAAATATAATATCCCCTCCTTCCAAAAATAAAAGATCTCAGCCAAAAAATATAATCTCACCGGCGACAGGGTGTCCACCTCGGTCGGGGCGCTCCTCGAGATCACCTCGGTCGAGGTGGTACTGTAGCTGACCGAGGTGACTCTGAACTGAATGTGAAATCTCTTAAATCTAGTCCAAAGTAAATCTCTACTCCATTTTCATGCCTCCTCAGTTCTTCCTTAAGCTCCAGAATGTAGCTCCTTTGACTCCTTATCAATCCAAAACGTGCCATTTTACCTACGATTACAACGAAACTAGGTGTAGACCTCGATTCCCGCAAAGGTAGATGAAATCACAATATAATCACAGATTGTATGCTTATACATGCAGATTTGTGAAGATAAAACGTCTAAACCGGTCTCAAAACATAGACTATAATACATGCTATCATATAACATCATCTTCATGGGCTTGGGAACTCCAAGGCCGATCTTGTCACAAAGTGCTAGAGGAATGATGCTCACACTAGCTCCAAGATCACAAAGTGCATCATAAGTCACATCCCCAACTTGGATGGGAATACAAAACGAACCGGGATCTCTAAATTTAAGTGACATCTTCTCCTTCATGATTTGAATGAGCTCCGAAGATCTAGAGGTAATCTGTACTTCTCCAAAGTCTTTAAGCTTTCTCTTCCCTGATAAGATCTCTTTCAAAAACTTCCCATAGGCGGATATTCCTAGGATAGCATCAATGAAAGGGATGTTAATATGTAGCTTATTCATAAGGTTAAGAAACTTACCAAAGTGCTTGTATAGATGTGCCCGCGCCCTAGATTAAGGTAACGGGAGTGGTGGTTTATAAGCAGGTGGTGGAACATAAACTTAAGCCTTTTCTTTCGCTTTATGGGCTACATCTCGGTTGGCACCTCGACCGAGGTGTTCCTCGTCTGATCATGGTTCGACTGAGGTACTGGATCTTTAGTTTTCAATCCACTGCGTATTGTGATCGCCGTGACTTGACCTTTTGGGTTGTTCTCTGTCCTTCCTGGAAGTTTACTAGGATCCCTTGGTGATTCATTAGCCTTGTTGAAAACTTATTGTGCTAAGGCTTTTTGTGCCTTCAAAAACGAGTTCAGCGTTGAGCTTGATCAATATAGCCTCCAGCACAGCATCCGGCTTCTCCTTGGATAGCTGAGACGAACTTGATGACGGTTCCTGGCTCATCAATGGAGTAGAAGAAGAATAAGTGGGGTTAAGAGCATTTTCACTATGAGAATAAGGGTTACCGGGATTTTATTGATTCGATCTCCAATTGTTGTTGTAATTCGGCCCTTGATAGTTTCTTCTCCCCGCATATCCAGCATCTTGCTTCTCCATAGTTTGAGCTAACAAAAGGTCCTTCAATACCTTGACTTCATTTTTTAGCGTGGTTAGTTAAGCAACAATTGATTTTGTATCCGGAAAGCTAACTCGCCTTACTCCATCTTCAACTCTTCGATGAGAGTATTTCTCCATGTGTAAAGCTTGCTTCTCGATAAACTCCTGAGCTTCATCAACCGGTGTATCCATAAAAGCTCCAACAGAAAGTGATTGGAGTTTGAATTGAGTTTCCTCATCCAACCCCTGGAAGTAAATCTCTAGCAACTCAATCTTCGGAATCCCATGGTGAGGGCAATCTAATAAGAGGTCCTTGAACCTCTCCCATGACTTGAACAAACTTTCTTTATCCTTCATAACAAAAGCATTGATCTTACTTCTCAATTCAGCAGTCTTTGATGAAAGAACTTAGTAAGAAACTCTGTAGTCATCTCTTCCCATGTGTTAACTCTTCCAGCTGGAAGGGATTGATACCAAGCTAGCGCCTTGTCTTTCAAAGAGAAGTAGAAAGGTCTTAGCTTGTAGTTGTTGTTTTTCACTCTTGATGGTCTCAAAGTCTCCATAAGAATCTCACAGTTTTGAATGTGTTGATGTGGAGATTCTCTTTCCATCCCTCCAAATTGACATTGTCGAATCATAGTTAGAAATTGAGGTCAAAGTTCATAATTGTGCTCAGCTAGATCTCCTAGATTAACTCCTGGACGCCGCACTTGCTGATTTAGGTCCATTCTTTGACCTAGGGTTTGCAGAGCTCCAGTAAAAAGGTCACCTCGGTCTACCATATCCGGCATCCGAGGTGGTGGGTGTATCTCGGCCGGTGCAACTAGGGTTGGATCCTGCCTCGGTCGAGCAACTAGGACCGGTCGAGGTTGAATCTGAGTTCTAAGAGCGGCCATATTAGCATGAATCTCTTCAGTTCTTGCACGAGTCTCGTCTCTTTCTCTCCGTAGTTCTTCTTTACTGAGGCGAAGATGTTCCAATGCCTCCTTCAATTCGGCTTCAAGATCTCGATTATCTTGATTGGCCATCTTAGCTTCTTTCAATCTTCTTTTGTATGTCTTTTCTAGTTCGGGATCGTGATGAACGATTTTCTTTCCAACACCAATTCTTTGCATAAACCTAAGGAAAGATCCTGCGAAATCACTCAAGTAAAGCAATCAATAGCAGCAAGGGCAGCAACCCTAAAAGACAACCAAAACCGAACTTGGTCTTGACCAAGTCCCCAACAACGGCGCTGAAAACTTGTTTGCTCTTAGACGTGTGTGTATGTTGATTCATATAGCTTTAAATTTATAACCTAAAATCTAAGCCTAAAATAATATGCGAACCCGTAGTGTACGGATCAATTGTATTAACAACAAATACTCTAGGGTCGAACACAAGGACTATGGTGAAGCAAAGATCGGTAATTCAGGTTGTCAATAAAAAACAAGCAACAAAGCAAAGGTATCAAAGATGATGTAATAATTAGATAAAGAAAATGCAGATTCTAGAGGTCAAAACATTCAATTTTGGTTTTGACTCAAGATCTAAAAGGATAATGTGGACAAAGCTGAGGTTCACAAAGGGAAGGTGTTTCTAAGGTGGGAATAGATCACCGAGTAAGTTTCACTACTCGTTATCCCAAACCAATGATCCTCTCACCGGGTAAGTCTAAAGGTACTATGGAAAGGAACTATAATCTCAAACCAACACACCACCCAAGGGGATAGAATCAACCTTTACTGGGTAAGTCTCAGGCTATGATAGAATGAATTATAGTCTATATTTTGGGGTTTGTTTAGACGTTTTATCTTCAATAATCTGCATGTTTGTATGTATATTATGTGATTATATTACCATTTCATCTATCTTTGCGGGAATCGAGGTCTACAACTAGTTTTGTTGTAATCGTAGGTAAAATGGAACGTTTTGCATCAAAAAGGAGCAAAAGGAGCTAAGGAATCATTGGAGCTACATTCAAGAACATAAGGAAATATCCAGGAAGCATAGCCATGGATTAAAGATTCACTTTGGACCAGATTTGAGAGATTTCACATTCAGTTGTAACTCACCTCGGTTGACTACAGAGTCACCTCGAACGAGGTGATCCAGAGAAGTCGACTCGACCGAGGCGAACA
Organism: Fagopyrum homotropicum; assembly: GCA_033239125.1. NCBI lineage: Eukaryota > Viridiplantae > Streptophyta > Magnoliopsida > Caryophyllales > Polygonaceae > Fagopyrum > Fagopyrum homotropicum. Next base: position 23,648,152 of record BSWB01000005.1, on the reverse strand, counting down.
CTTGGGACGCGGCGAGAATATTTTATTCTTGGCTGAGATCTTTTATCTTTGGAAAGAGATCTTATATTTTTGGACTTGGCTCCTGGAAGGAAGAAGATATACTAGATCATACATTTTACCTATTTTTATGGGAAGAGATCTTTCTAAGATATCTTATCTTTGGAGAGTAATTTTCCTATAAAAAGGGTTGGATTTTCCACAAATCTATATCATGCTATACCACCGATTGTGTTTAATACACGCAGCAACCATACTCCAGTTGGGAGATTTGAAGAACCTTTTTAAAGGTTGAAGGAAGAAAGTCTATAGCTTTTATAGCTTTTATAGCTTTTTGAAGGGTTTTTGTAAGATCATCTTAGATTCCCTTCTTTGTCATTGTCTTGTTGGATTTCTATCCAAGGAACGCTTGTTGGTTATATAATTGATTCAGTTATTGAAGCCTTTCTCTTAAGGTTTTCTTGTTCAATTATTCTCTTCCTTCCCATATATTTGATTAATACTTTGATGATGATGAGTGGCTAATCTCTTTGTGTGATTCTAGGGTGATTGGCTCAAGGTGGTGGGAAAAACAATGATAGAATGATCTTAATCACAGTAGGACCCTGAAAGTTCGAGTCTTTACCTTAACCCTAAGCATCTCGCTCAATCGATGAACATCTCGGACGGGGTGGAATTTGGCTGACCGAGGTGACTTATCTGATCCGAAACTGAGAGTTAAGTGTTAGAGTTTTCCAAATCCTATTCTTATTACACCTTTCCTGGTTCAATGCAAGCCTAGGATGAGACTTACCCGGTAATTCCTTAGTTTGTTTACCTAAGATCATAAGTGTAGGTAATAAAGGTTTAATCTTTATTGGGGTTTGAGTGTGCTTTCATCCCATCTTTGTGAATTAGCCTGAGACTTACCCGGTAAAGGTTGATTCTATTCCCTTAGATGGTGTGTTAGTTTGAGGTTATAGTTCTTTATCTTAATTCCTTGAGACTTACCCGGTAATAGGAGTTACGGTTTAGGATTAGTGAGTAGTGAGACTTACCCGGTAATCTATTCCACTTTAGTAACACCTTCCCTATGCAAAAATTTCAGCTTTGTCCGCTTATCTTTAGATCTTGAGTTGGAACCACAACTAGATGCTCTAATCCCTAGAATTGCATATTTCCTTCATTGACTTTTATCATCTTTGATTGTTTTAATTGCTTTGTGGTTAGTGATTGCTAAAGCTTACCGTTATCGACTTTGTTTCACTAAGTCCCTGTGATCGACCCCTGGAATTTCTTGCTTTTTACTACGATTGACCCGTACATTGCGGGTTCGCATCCTTGTTTTAAGATTACATCTAGGGTTATAAATTTAAAGCTTGCACACACCGTTTGGAGCGAACCAGTTTTTGGCGCCGTTTCCGGGGACTAGGTCTAGACCGAGCCAGTTGCGGTACGCTTTTGGGGCACTTGCCCCCGTGTCTACTAACCACTCTACTTGAGTGACTTTTGCAGGTTCTTTTTTAGGTTTATGCGAAGAACCCGCACTGGGAAGGAAATCGTTCCTTACGATCCCGAACCAGAAAAGACATACAAACGACACATAAGAGAAGCAAAGATGGCCAACCAAGACAATCGCGATCTTGAGGCCAAGTTGAAAGAGGCGCTAGAACAGCTACGCCTCAGCAGGGAAGAACTGAGGCAAGAGAAAGAAGAAACTCGCACCTGGACTGAAGCGATCAAAGCAGATATGGCAGCCTTATGAGACCAATATCAACTTCAACCGAGGGAAGACCCAGTTCCCGATGCTGGACCGATGCAGGTCCCAGTTGCAGACCCTCGACCAAGGCAAGTCCTAGTACCTAACTCCCCGGCCGAGGTACTTCCACCTCGGTTGCCAGTCCGAGGCGCTCTTTTTGCAAGAATCCCACAAACCCTAGGTCAAAGGATAGACCGCAATCAACAACTGGAGGAAACCTCTATATTCTTCTTGCAGTTGATTATGTTTCTAGATGGGTTGAAGCCATCGCTTCTCCCACTAATGACGCCAAGGTGGTTGTGAAGTTCTTAAACAGGACAATCTTTCCACGTTTTGGAACTCCACGTATCATCATCAGCGATTGAGGGACGCATTTCATCAACCGAAGTTTAAGGCACTTCTATCGAAGTTTGGGGTAACCCACAAGGTAGCAACCCCTTATCACCCTCAAACTAGTGGACAGGTCGAGATCTCGAATAGAGAAATCAAAGCAATCTTGGAGAAGACCGTTTCTAGGACGAGGAAGGATTGGTCCATGAAATTGGACGACGCTCTTTGGGCCTACAGGACCGCATTTAAGACTCCCATAGGCACCACCCCTTATAATTTGGTATATGGGAAGTCTTGCCATTTGCCCGTTGAGTTAGAACACAAAGCATATTGGGAGATCAAATGGTTGAACTTCAACATTAAGGAAGCCGGCGAGAAGCGGCTATTGGATATCAACGAGCTAGAGGAGCTGCGTTTGAATGCTTATGAGAATGTCAAAATCTACAAGGAAAGGACGAAGAAATGGCATGACAAGCGTATCATCCCTAAGGAGCTTAACGAAGGAGACTTAGTTCTACTCTTCAACTCCCGCCTCCGCCTCTTCCCAGGTAAGTTGAAATCTAGATGGACCGGAACTTATGTTGTGAAACATGTTTTTCCTCATGGTGCAGTTGAGATATGGGGCGAAACGAGCGGGAGCTTCAAGGTCAATGGTCATAGACTCAAGAAATACAAACTGGAAATTCCGGTTGAGGAGGTTGCACCACTATACCTCGTTTGAGAGACGCACTATGGTCCAGCTAGCGACCTTAAACCAAGCGCTTCTTGGGAGGCAACCCAAGGTATTGCTTTCTTTTCCCTTTTTCTAGTCTAGCTTAGATAGTTTTGCTTTGCTTTGTTTTGTTTTTGGCGTCCTAGACAGACAACAGGTGACATCTAAGGAAGGAGTACAAACCAAGAGCACAACTGGAAGGACAGAAGTTTGAAAATTTGAGAAGACGGAGTTTGACTGAGGCACATCTCGGTTGCTGTCAAAGCACCTCGACCGAGACGATTCTTGAGCAACCAAGGCGACTAGGGTTTCTGAAGAACCACCTCGGTCCGTACCACCTCGGTCCAGTCGAGACCACCTCGACCGAGGTGACAGCAGTTCCAGAAAGGGTATAAAAGGGGGGTTTAATTTCTCTCTCTTCTTTTTACCTCTCCTCGACCACGGCAGCTCCCTCACCTCGCTTCGCCCTTCTTCGATCGTTTTCAATGATTCTTGCTTCCAAATTGCAAAGAAAGGATAGAGGATCCCAGTGCAAGCGTCAATCTACGAAGAAAACAAACTAAATCGACCGAATCGGGGTAAACATTGAAAAATCCTAACCTCTCTCCTTTTCACTATTTTGCTTCGAATTGGGCTTTGGTTGCCCTTGCATTTGCTGAAAAACAGATTAAGTACCCCATAGGAACCAGTTGTAGTGATTTTTGGGGAAAAGAACTGGATTTTTGAGAGATTCGATCGCACAGTTTTTCGCCTCGATCCAGTCGTGCTGTGCCTCGGCCGAGGTGTTCTTGAGTTGTGTCAGGCCGAACGAGGTGATCTGACAGAGTGTTTTGGAAAATGAGTTCAGAGAGACAGCTTGTCCTTAGGGATCGATCTTCCCCTTCCCCTTCTTCTTCTTCCTCTAGACCGTATGGACCGGTGATCCACGAGAGACACCAGGTCGAATATGACCGTATTGCAGCCCGTCCAGTGATTACACCACGCTTCCTGGATGTTTCGACTTTTGATTGTCTCCATGTGGATGGACATCTTAGACGGATGATATCGGTGGTAGGGCTAGATCAGTTTACTGAGATCCGTGCACCTGCCTATTTAGAGCCTACCTTGGAGTTTGTCAGCTTCTTCACCTACCTTCCCACAGAGCGAGTTGTGAAGTACCGGTTGATGAACCGGAACTTCTTAGTTCCTTTAGAGTATTGGAGAGATATTTTTGGTTTCCCGACCCCGACCGCTGTTGATTTTCCTTCCTGGACTGTAGCTAGGGAGTTTTGGGGTCAGATTGCTCATGTAGTTGAGCACGCAGATAGATGGCGCCGTGGAGACTCCAGGGAGCGCATCATATTCCACCTAGCCTTTAGGTTAGCTCACCGCATTTTCAGCGAGACGCTGCTGGCGCGTATTGAGACGCCCTAGAAGGTCCGACAGGGGGAGCTTTTCAGCCTATACTGCATGGTGACTGGAGGGATCCCCGACTTTGGCTTTATGTTGGCAGAGGATCTGCACAAGATCAAGGCCAAGGCGAAGGGGGATATCTCCTGCGGAGGCCTTGTGACCCACATTGCTAGCTATCAGGATATGGATCTCAGCACTTGTACTATGGTGGCAGCTGCCAAGCCGCTAGGACTTCAGGAGATGATCACTCAGCGGATTCTGGTTCCCCGAGGACTCACTACACCATACGTAGCCATGCCATGGGAGCCGACTACACCACAAGGGATCAGATGGTCGCCCCAGTTCTCTGTCTATGACCCTCACTACTGGCAGACTACTTGGATTCCATTGATGGAGGATGCTAGAGAGGCAGCAGCTGCACCAGCTGAGGAGGATGAGGTAGAGGAGGAGACAACTGATGACGATGACAGGGATGGTGGAGTTCCTATGGATACAGGGACGGATACTGCTGGGACCAGTGCGCCGGTTATCGACATTGATGATGATGATACTGAGCCTGCACCAGCCACATCACCTGTGAGACCTGCTAGGCGTAGGGTATGCCGACACAAAGATCCAGAGGCTCACCGTCGGATCGATGATCTGACGGATCAGATGATCGATTCTTATGCTGCCCTATCACTGGATATCCGTGAGATGCAGGAGAGACAGCATTACCAGCATATGATGGCTCAGATTCAGTTTCAGCACATCATGGGCTACCCGTTCGACCCATCTCAGTATCCATATGTGCCACCACCACCACCACCGGATTGTGACTATTGAGAGCTGTAGGATTTTCTTTCTTATTTATTATTCAGCTCAGCTTTATGTCCGGTGATTATTTTATTTCCTTAGACTTATTTTGACCCACTGGGACAGTGTGTCCCAAGTATGGGGTGTTTATGTAGTATTTGATTTATGTGATGTATGGCTCAATATTATCGGATATTTATGCTTCAGTTTGCATCTATGATTTTATCTGAGATTGCATGCATACACACAAGTTATTTGATTGAGAAAAAGGTCAAAACTGGACAGAAAAAAAAATATATTTTTGACCTCGACCGGGGTAGTTCTGGCCAAACGAGGTACTTCACCTCGGTTGACCTAAGAACACCTCGACCGAGGTGGTTTAACTGAGAGTTTTCGAAACGATTTTTGTGCTTCTTATCTGGATATGATCTCAGTGAAGATCTTGTTGCTGACTGGTTTTGAAATCTTGATGTGTTTGAAAGGTTTTATAATATGTTTAAGTTGCTAAATGCTTTGTTTGAAATTTTTGGCATGTTTAATACTTTGTTTTTATCCAAATTATGTTGAATTTGAAGGTTGACGCCACAAGATAAGTTCTCTCAATTTCTTCCTGGAAAGACCAAGGCAATTCATTCTCTTCTCTTCTTTTTCTTGATCATGCTTAGCCCCTCATATACATTTTTTGCCTCCCTTTACCTATCCGGGAATGATAGCATGAATTATAGTCTATATTTTGGGGTTTGTTTGGACGTTTTATCTTTCATAATCTGCATGTTTGTATGTATATTATGTGATTATATTACCATTTCATCTACCTTTGCGAGAATCGAGGTCTACACCTAGTTTTGTTGTAATTGTAGGTAAAATGGCACGTTTTGCATCAAAAAGGAGCTATGGAGTCATTGGAGCTACATTGAGGAGCATAAGGAACCATCCAGGAAGCATAGCCATGGATTAAAGATTCACTTTGGACCAGTTTTGAGAGATTTCACATTCAGTTGTGACTCACCTCGGTTGACCAAAGATTCATCTCGACCGAGGTGATCCAGAGAAGCCGACTCGACCGAGGCGAATACCTAGGACGCGGCGAGAATATTTTATTCTTGGCTGAGATCTTTTATCTTTGGAAAGTGATCTCATATTTTTGGGCTTGGCTCCTGGAAGGAAGAAGATCTTATATTTTACCTATTTTTATGGGAAGAGATCTTTCTAAGATATTTTATCTTTGGAGGGTTATTTTCCTATAAAAAGGGTTGGATTTCCACAAATCCAACATTCGGCATAGATCCGCTATCACCTCACCTACATCTACTACACCGCTGCGGCATACTCCAGCTGGGAGTTTTGAAGAACCTTTTTGAAGGTTGAAGAAGGATTGAAGATCATAGCTTTTATAGCTTTTTGAAGGGTTTTGTAAGATTGTCTTTGATTCCCTTCCTTGTTGTCTTCTCTTGTTGGATTGCTATCCAAGGAACGCTTTTGTTGTGATATTTGATTCAGTTATTGAAGTCTTTTCATTGAATTCTTCTTGTTCAAATATTCACCTTCTTCCCATATATTTGATTAATACTTTCATAATGATGATGAGTGGCTAATTTCCTTGTGTGATTCTAGGCTGATTGGCTGAAGGTTGTGGGAAAAACAATGATAGAATAATCTTAGATTCCAGTGGGACCCTGAAAGTTCGAGTCTTTAACCTTAACCCTAAGCATCTCGTTCAGTCGATGAACATCTCGGCCGGGGTGGAATTCGGTTGACCGAGGTGACTTATCTGATCCTAAACTGAGAGTTAAGTGTTAGAGTTTGCCAAATCCTATTCTTATTACACCTTTCCTGGTTCAAAGCAAGCTTAGGATGAGATTTACCCGGTAATTCCTTATTTGTGTTCCTAAGATCATAAGTGTAGGTAATAAAGGTTTATCCTTTATTGGGGTTTGAGTGTGCTTCCATCCCATCTTTGTGAGTTAGCTTGAGACTTACCCGGTAAAGGTTGATTCTATTCCCTTAGATGGTGTGTTAGTTTGAGGTTATAGTTCTTTATCTTAATTCCTTGAGACTTACCCGGTAATAGGAGTTACGATTTGGGATTAGTGAGTAGTGAGACTTACCCGGTGATCTATTCCACTTTACTAACACCTTCCCTATGCAAAAATCCTAACGTTGTCCGCTTATCTTTAGATCTTGAGTTGGAACCACAACTAGATGCTTTAATCCCTAGAATTGCATGTTTGTTTTATTGACTTCTTATTCGTCTTTGATTGTGTTAATTGCTCTTGTGGTTAGTATTTACGAATCTTACCATTATCGACTTTGTTTCACCGAGTCCCTGTGATCGACCCCTGGAATTCCTTGCTTTTTACTACGATTGACCCGTACACTGCGGGTTCGCATCCTTGTTTTAAGCTTAAGTCTAGGGTTATAAATTTAAAGCTTGCACACACCGTTTGGAGCGAACAGGGAATTTGGAAGCAAGTGAAGTTAAAGTTGAGAAGTTGGCTGGAAGTGAAAGTGTTAGAAAGAAATAAATAGGTTTGGGGAAGTCAATCATGATGATGAGTAACTCGGCACCATTCACATAGCCCGGTGTTTGTGTCTTGCCAAAGTCGGATTGAGCGATATTCCTAACGGGTCATGGTATGTGCATCAAGGGTTTGATGCATCTCAAGAAATTGATGATTGCTGATATCCTAGGCTTCGGTTATTGTGCACATCTGTCCATGCATCCCAAAAAGTAAAGTAAAAGAAAAAAGTGTGAAATAAGCAAAGCTTATTGGTGGAAGATGTTGAAAGTTAAAGTGAAAGTGAAGTATATCCTTTTCCCGGATTGTAGCACCACATTACCTTACATACATCCCTACCCTACACGTTTCTTGACCTTTCCTTTGGGAAGCCCTTGAGACCTCGAGCTTATTGATTGACTTAGTGGTTTAAACTGGATTATGCATGATTAATTTCGATAATTATGATTTATTATGCATTCTATGATTTTATGCAAAGATGAACAACTTTCTTATATTTAAAAAATGTTTCGATCATACATTGATTTTATATTCCATGAAGTATTCTCTTAGAGTGATCTATGATTGTAGCACACCATAAAATGTTTTTGAAAGAATTTTTCATTGATTTTCTTGACTTATAATCCATTCTATCTTGCCTTTCATATGCGGAACTTGCTTGGGGACAAGCAAGGGCTAAGTATGGGGTATTTTGATAGCATGAATTATAGTCTATATTTTGGGGTTTGTTTAGACGTTTTATCTTCAATAATCTGCATGTTTGTATGTATATTACGTGATTAGATTACCATTTCATCTACCTTTGCGGGAATCGAGGTCTACACCTAGTTTTGTTGTAATCGTAGGTAAAATGGCACGTTTTGCATCAAAAAGGAGCAAAAGGAGTTAAGGAGTCATTGGAGCTACATTCAGGAACATAAGGAAACATCCAGGAAGCATAGCCATGGATTAAAGATTCACTTTGGACCAGATTTGAGAGATTTCACATTCAGTTGTGACTCACCTCGGTTGACTACAGAGTCACCTCGACCGAGGTGATCCAAAGAAGTCGACTCGACCGAGGCGAACACCTAGGACGCGGCGAGAATATTTTATTCTTGGCTGAGATCTTTTATCTTTGGAAAGAGATCTTATATTTTTGGGCTTGGCTCTTGGAAGGAAGAAGATATACTAGATCATACATTTTACCTATTTTTATGGGAAGAGATCTTTCTAAGATATCTTATCTTTGGAGAGTAATTTTCCTATAAAAAGGGTTGGATTTTCCACAAATCCATATCATGCTATACCACTGATTGTGTTTAATACACGCAGCAGCCATACTCCAGTTGGGAGATTTGAAGAACCTTTTTGAAGGTTGAAGGAAGAAAGTCTATAGCTTTTATAGCTTTTTGAAGGGTTTTTGTAAGATCATCTTAGATTCCCTTCTTTGTCATTGTCTTGTTGGATTTCTATCCAAGGAACGCTTGTTGGTTATATAATTAATTCAGTTATTGAAGTCTTTCTCTTAAGGTTTTCTTGTTCAATTATTCTCTTCCTTCCCATATATTTGATTAATACTTTTATGATGATGAGTGGCTAATCTCTTTGTGTGATTCTAGGGTGATTGGTTGAAGGTTGTGGGAAAAACAATGATAGAATAATCTTAAATCACAGTAGGACCCTGAAAGTTCGAGTCTTTACCTTAACCCTAAGAATCTCGCTCAGTCGATGAACAACTCGGCCGGGGTGGAATTTGGCTGACCGAGGTGACTTATCTGATCCGAAACTGAGAGTTAAGTATTAGAGTTTGCCAAATCCTATTCTTATTACACCTTTCCTGGTTCAATGCAAGCCTAGGATGAGACTTACCCGGTAATTCCTTAGTTTGTTTACCTAAGATCATAAGTGTAGGTAATAAAGGTTTATCCTTTATTGGGGTTTGAATGTGCTTTCATCCCATCTTTGTGAGTTAGCCTGAGACTTACCCGGTAAAGGTTGATTCTATTCCCTTAGATGGTGTGTTAGTTTGAGGTTATAGTTCTTTATCTTAATTCCTTGAGACTTACCCGGTAATAGGAGTTACGGTTTAGGATTAGTGAGTAGTGAGACTTACCCGGTAATCCATTCCACTTTAGTAACACCTTCCCTATGCAAAAATCTCAGCTTTGTCCGCTTATCTTTAGATCTTGAGTTGGAACCACAACTAGATGCTCTAATCCCTAGAATTGCATATTTCCTTTATTGACTTTTATCATTTTTGATTGTTTTAATTGCTTTGTGGTTAGTGATTGCTAAAGCTTACCGTTATCGACTTTGTTTCACTAAGTCCCTGTTATCAACCCCTGGAATTTCTTTCTTTTTACTACGATTGACCCGTACACTGCGGGTTCGCATCCTTGTTTTAAGCTTACATCTAGGGTTATAAATTTAAAGCTTGCACACACCATTTGGAGCGAACAGGCTAACTCATAAAGGGGGGATGAAGGCACACTCAAACCCCATTAAAAGATAAAACTTTATTACTTAACACTCATGATCTTGGGTATGCAAACAAAGGAATCACCGGATAAGTCTCATCCTAGGCTTGCGTTGGATCAGGAAAGGAATAACAAGGATAGGATTTGGCAAAATGGAACCTCAACTCAGATAAGGATCAGGAAAGGTCTCGCCTCGCTCAGTTATTGTCCCATCTCGGTCGAGATGTTCTACGACTGACCGAGTTGTTCGTCGGCTAAGGTAAAGGCTCGAGCTTTCAGGGTCCACTAGGGTAAAGGCTCGTTCTTTCATCGTCTTTCCCACAACTTTCAGCCAATCACCCAAGAATCGCACAAAGAACTTAGCAATAATCATCATGATAACAATAATCCAATATAAGGGAATCAATATTCAAACAAGAAAACCTTAACATAAAGGTCTCAATAACTCAATCAAACAATCAATCAAACAATTAAACTACATTCCTCAATCACAAACCAAAAGACAATCAATCAATCAAACTAAGAAAACCTTACAACTTTCTTCAAAACCTTCAACTTGATCTTAAAAGCCAACTTCCTTCCTTCCTTGGAATATCTTCCAATCTTCCAACTTCCTTCAACTTCCAAATCTAAGACATGCTTCCATCCAGAAAATCCATCCAAATATATAGGATAATTACTTGCCTAAAGTAAAAGATCTTCAGCCAAGAATAAAAGATCTCGTGGACTGTGGGCCGCTCACATCGGTCCAACACATCACAAAGATCACCTCGGTCGAGGTGATACTGTAGCCATCTGATAGCATGAATTATAGTCTATATTTTAGGGTTTGTTTGGACGTTTTATCTTTCATAATCTGCATGTTTGTATGTACATTATGTGATTTTACTATCATTTCATCTACCTTTGCGAGAATCGAGGTCTACACCTAGTTTCGTTGTAATTGCAGGTAATATGATACGTTTTGCATCAAAAAGGAGCAAAAGGAGTCATGAGTCATTTGGAGCTACATCCAGGGAGCATAGCCATGGATTAAATATTTACTTTGGAGCAGTTTTGAGAGATTTCACATTCAGTTGTGAGTCACCTCGGTTGACCACAGATTCACCTCGACCGAGGTGATCCAGAGACGCCGACTCGACCGAGGCGAACACCTAGGACGCGGCGAGAATATTTTATTCTTGGAAGAGATCTTTTAAAATTGGAAAGTGATCTTATATTTTTAGGGCTTGGCTCCTGGAAGGAAGGAGATATGCAGAATCATATATTTTACCTATATTTATGGGAGAATATCTTTCTAAGATTTATTATCTTTGGAGGGTTATTTTCCTATAAAAAGGGTTGGATTTTCCACAAATCCGGAGAATGCTTAGATCCCGCTTACAATCGGAAATCACGCAGCAGCAGTAGCATTCCCCAAGTTGGAAGATTTGAAGAACCTTTTTGAAGGTTGATTCTATTCCCTTAGATGGTGTGTTAGTTTGAGGTTATAGTTCTTTATCTTGATTCCTTGAAACTTACCCGGTAATAGGAGTTACGGTTTAGGATTAGAGTGTAGCGAGACTTACCCGGTGATCTACTCCACTTTAGAAACACCTTCCCCACGCAAAAATCTCAGGTTTGTCCGCTTATCTATAGATCTTGAGTTGGAACCACAACTGGATGCTTTAATCCCTAGAATTGCATGTTTGCTTTATTGACTTCTTATTCATCTTTGATTGTGTTAATTGCTCTTGTGGTTAGAATTGATATAGCACACCGTATTGACTTTGTTTCACCGAGTCCCTGTGATCGACCCCTGGAATTTTCTTGCTTTTACTACGATTGACCCGTACACTACGGGTTCGTATCCTTGTTTTAAGCTTAAAGTCTAGGGTTATAAATTTAAAGCTTGCACACACCGTTTGGAGCGAACAAGTTTTTGGCGCCGTTGCCGGGGACTTGGTCTAGACCGAGCCGGTACGGTTTGCTCTTGGGGCATTTTGCCCCGTTTTGTCTAATCACTCTACTTGAGTGGCTTTTGCAGGTTCTTTCTTAGGTATATGCGAAGAACCCGCGCTGGGAAGGAAATCGTTCCTTACGATCCCGAACCAGAAAAGACATACAAGCGACGCTTAAGAGAAGCGAAGATGGCCCAACAAGACGATCGCGATCTTGCGGCCCAATTGAGAGAGACGCAGGAGCTGCTGCGCCTCAGCAAGGAAGAACTCATGCAAGAGAAAGAAGAAAATCGCGCCAGGACTGCAGCAATCGAAGCTGAGATTGCAGTCATCCAAAATCAGATTCTACTTCGACCGAGGGAAGATCCTCCTGTTGATCCTCGACCGATGCAGATTCCAGTACCCAACGCCCCGGCCGAGGTACTTCCACCTCGGATACCAATCCGAGATGTTCTTCTTGCAGGAACTCCACAAACCCTAGGTCAAAGGATGGACCCTAATCAACAACTGAGGCGTCCAGGAGTGAACCTAGGAGATCCAGCAGATCATGACTACGAACTTCGACCGCAAGTTCTAGCCATGATTCGCCAATGCCAATTCGGAGGGCTAGAGAAGGAGTCGCCGCATCACCATCTTCAAAACTACGAGATCTTGATGGAGACCTTGCGACCTCCCAGAATTGAGAATAACAACTACAAGCTAAGACCTTTTTATTTTTCTTTAAAAGATAGAGCTCTTACTTGGTATCAATCTCTTCCTCCAGGAAAAATCAGCACATTAGAGGAGATGACCACGGAATTCTTGACCAAATTCTTTCCCCCCTCAAAGACCGCTGAAATGAGAGGGAAGATCAATGCTTTCATCATGAAGGATAAGGATAGCTTGTCCAAATCTTGGGAGCGGTTCAAGGATATCCTTTTGGATTGCCCACATCACGGGATTCCAAAGATCGAGTTGTTAGAGATCTACTTCAAAGGGCTGGACGGAAGCACTCAGTTCAATCTCCAACTACTCTCCGCCGGTACCTTCATGGACATGGCGATTGATGAGGCTTGGGACTTCATTGAGAAGCAAGCCTTGCACATGGAGAAGTATACCCACCAAGGAGCTGAAGGTGGAATTAAAAGAGTCAACTTTCAAGAGACTCAACCCAACAACAATCAACTCACGTCTTTGAAGAACGACGTGAAGCAATTGAAGGAGCTCTTGATGGCTCAAACTAAGAAGGAAGAGCAAGGGCAAAGGAACAACAACAATAACGGGTACCGTAACAACAACAACAACGGTTCCCGAAACAACAACTACAACAACAACAATAGAGGATCCAATAGCAACAACTGGAGGGCGAATAACCAAAATCACGGTAACAATCATTCAAACTCCAACTCTAATGATTCCTCTAACCCTTTTCTCTCTCCCCCTTTTTCTTCTTCTTCTACTCCATTGAAAAGTCAAGGGCAAGGATCAAGTTCGTCTCAGCTAGAAAAGAAAGACGCAGTTCTGGAGGCAATCTTGATCAAGCTTAGCGCTATGGAGAACTCTATGACTTCGTTTTCGAGGGCCCAAAAGTCCTTCGAACAACAACTTGCTAATAGGGCGAATGAAGCGCCAGGAGATCCAGGGAAGCTTCCAGCGAAGACGGAAACTAACCCTAAGGGCCAGTGCATGGCCATAACGACGAGGAGTGGACTCAAAACTGCAGATCCAGTACCTCGCTCGACGCAAACCACCTCGGTCCAGATCCAGTCGAAGAACACCTCGACCGAGATGCCAACCGAGGCGGAGCAACAGAAAGCAGGAGGAACGACAGAAACATATGTTCCACCTCCTGCATATAGACCACCACTTCCATTCCCTCAGTCCAGAGCCAGAGCACATCTAGACAAGCACTTTGGTAAGTTTCTTGACTTGATGAATAAGCTACATATTAATATCCCTTTCCTTGATGCTATTTTAGGTATGCCCGCCTATGGGAAGTTCTTAAAAGAAATCTTATCAAGGAAGAGGAAGCTGGAGGATGTTGGTGAAGTTAGGATGACATCTAAATCTTCGGAGCTTATCAAGATCATGAAGGAAAAGATGCCGCCTAAGTTGAGAGATCCCGGCTCATTTTGCATTCCCATTCAAGTTGGGGATGTAACTTGTGAAGCCCTTTGTGATCTAGGAGCCAGCGTGAGCATCATCCCGCTGGAGTTGTGCACTAAGATCGGTCTTGGAGAGCCCAAGCCGGTCAAGATTCGACTCTACATGGCGGATCGCTCCATTACCCACCCTGTGGGCATCTTGGAAGACGTTCCGGTCAAGTTAGGTAACTTCTATCTACTCATAGATTTTGTCGTACTTGACATTCCCGCAGATTATCCTATTCCTATTATTCTCGGGAGGCCATTTCTAGCAACTTCGGGTTGCAACGTGGATTGCAAGAACGCCAAGTTGAAATTCAACGTTGGTGGCGATGAGGTGGAGTTCGCACTACTTGCAGCCATGAAAGGGGAGCAACTAACTGATGATATCTTCAACATCTACGATGAAGAAGAATCAAGAGAATTGGTGAGCTCCATCCTTATTAACAATCCACTCGAAAGAGTTATAAGTTTCAGTTTAATGGAGGAAGGTATAGATGCTTCTTGTGATGCAGATATACGGAGCTTAAAAGCACTGGAAGAAGATCCAGGAGCTAAAACTGAGAAGCTGATCCAGGAGACGAAGATCTCCAACCTCGGACCCAGTGGCAGTACCTCGACCGAGGCACTTTCTGGACAGAGCGAGGTGACTGAAGAACACATCGGTCAACGCCTAAGCGCCTCGACCGAGGTCGATGGCGAAATGATGTCAACTGAGATTGCCGAGAATAACAATTTTCTTACTCCCTTCTCTGACATTCACCCACTATTGGCGGACCATTCCCTCCACCAACTTTCTGATAATAAAGGTCCTTGGTATGCTGATACTGTGAATTATCTTGTATGCCAGGAAGCGCCACCCGGATTGACGTACTCTCAAAAGAAGAGATTCTTCAAGGAAGTACGACATTACTACTGGGATGAACCGCTGCTATTCAAGCGCGGACCGGATGGGATGCTTCGAAGGTGCATTCCGGAAGATGAAGTTAATAGCGTCATAAGGCATTGTCATTCACTTCCTTGTGGAGGGCACGCTAGCACCGATAAAACATGCGCTAAAATATTGCGTTCCGGTTTCTTTTGGCCTACATTATTTAAAGACGTGCAATCTTTTGTTGTCTCTTGTGATGCATGCCAAAGAACAGGGAACTTATCAAGGAGGAACGAGATGCCACTTAATAACATCCAAGAAGTGGAAATCTTTGATGTATGGGGGATTGACTTCATGGGACCTTTCCCATCCTCCGGAGGAAACCTCTACATCCTCCTAGCAGTCGATTACGTCTCCAGATGGGTTGAAGTCATTGCTTCCCCCACTAACGACGTCAAGGTGGTTGTGAAGTTCTTGAATAGAACTATCTTTCCACGGTTTGGAACTCTACGCATCATCATTAGCGATGGAGGAACGCATTTCATCAACCGGAAGTTTAAAGCACTTCTATCGAAGTACGGGGTAACCCACAAGGTATCAACCGCTTATCACCCTCAAACTAGTGGACGGGTTGAGATCTCGAATAGAGAAATCAAGGCAATTTTGGAGAAGACCGTCTCTAGAACGAGGAAGGATTGGTCCATGAAATTGGACGATGCTCTTTGGGCGTACAGGACCGCATTCAAGACTTCCATAGGTACCACCCCTTATAATTTGGTATATGGGAAGTCTTGCCATTTGCCCGTTGAATTGGAGCACAACGCGTACTGGGCTATCAAATGGTTGAACTTTGACATCAAGGAGGCTGGTGAGAAGCGACTATTGGAACTTAACGAGCTGGAGGAGCTGCGGTTGAACGCCTATGAGAATGCCAAAATCTACAAGGAAAGGACGAAGAGATGGCATGACAAGCGTATCATTCCAAAGGAGCTTAACGAAGGAGACTTAGTTCTACTCTTCAACTCCCGCCTCCGTCTTTTTCCAGGTAAGTTGAAATCTAGATGGACCGGACCTTACGTTGTGAAACATGTTTTCCCTCATGGTGCAGTTGAGATATGGGGAGAAACTAGCGGTAGCTTCAAGGTCAACGGTCATAGACTTAAGAAGTACCAACCGGAAACGCCGGCTGAGGAGGTTGCAACGATGTACCTCGTTTGAGAAGCATCATGGTCCAGCTAGCGACCTTAAATCAAGCGCTTCTTGGGAGGCAACCCAAGGTATTGCTCTTTTTTTTTTTCCCGTTTTCTAGTCTAGCTTAGATAGTTTTTGTTTTTGCTTTGCTTTGCTTTGTTTTTGGCGTTCTGGACAGACAACAGGGAATATCTAAGGAGGAGCACAACTGGAAGGACAGAAGTTCGAAATTCTGAGAAGACAGAAACACCTCGGTTACTGTCAGAGCACCTCGACCGAGTTGATTCTTGAGCAACCGAGGCGACTAGGGTTTCTGCAGAACCGCCTCGGTCCGTACCACCTCGGTCCAGTCGAGACCATCTCGACCGAGGTGACAGCAGATCCAGTAACAGTATAAAAAGGAAAAAAAATTACTTTTCACCTTTTTTTTTATCCTCCTCGACCGCGGCGAACAGACGCACCTCGCTCATCTCAAATCTTGCTCGTTTTCGACGTTTTCTGCTTCCAAACCGAGATTGAAGGATAGAGGAGTCGATTGCAAAAACGAATCTGCAAGAAATTTGAGTGAATCGGCCGGAACGAGGTAAAAACGATCGAAACCCTAAACTCGTTCGTTTACTTCAATTTGGGCTTTGGTTGCCCCTGAATCTGTTGAGTAAAAGCTTAAGTACCCCTTAGGAAGCATCGGTAGTGATTTTTGGGGGAAAAGAACTGAAATTCAGAGAGTTGAAATCGCGACTGTCTTCGCCTCGGTCCAGTCGATCTGCACCTCGGTCGAGGTGATTCTTGGAGTTTGTCAGTCGACCGAGGTAGTCTGACAGTGTTGTTTGAAGATGAGTTCTGACAGATTGTTAGCCCTTAGAGATAGATCCTCTCCTTCCCCTTCTTCTTCCTCATCCAGACCTTCTATACCGGTGATCCACGAGAGACACCTTGTAGATTACGAGCGCATTGCTAGCCGTCCAGTAATCGCACCTAGATTCCGGGACATTTCTGCCTTTGACTGTCTCCACGTTGATGGAGATCTTAGGAGGATGATCACCACCGTCGGGCTGGATCAGTTTACTGAGATCCGAGCCCCAGCTTACTTAGAGCCGACCCTCGAGTTTGTCAGCTCCTTCACTTACCTCCCCACAGAGAGGGCTGTGAAGTACCGGTTGATGAACCGGAACTACCTAGTACCTCTAGACCATTGGAGAGACATCTTTGGCTTCCCTGCCCCCACTGCCGTAGACTTCCCGACCCGAGCTGTAGCTAGAGAGTTCTGGGGTCAGATCGCCCACATTACAGAGCATGCAGATAGGTGGCGCCCTGGTGATTCCAGGGAGAAGCTTATCTTCCATCTTGCTTTTCGTTTAGCTCACAGGATCTTCAGCGAGACGCTTCTGGCGCGTACTGAGACGCCCCAGAAGGTCCGACAGGGGGAGCTCTTTGCTTTGTACTGCATGGTCACAGGTGGATACCCTGACTTTGGATTGATGCTGGCAGAGGATCTGCACATGATCAAGGCCAAAGGGAAGGGAGATATATGCTGTGGAGGGATAGTGACCCATATCGCTACTTATCAAGATATGGATCTGAGTAGGTGTACTATGGTGGCGGCTGCCAAGCCGCTCGGACTTCAGGAGATGATCACAAGGAGGATTCTAGTTCCCCGTGGTTTGACTACACCTTACGTCGCTATGCCATGGGAGCTGACTGCACCTCAGGGCATCAGATGGTCTGCACAGTTCTCCGTCTTTGATCCACATTTTTGGCAAACCGCTTGGGGTCCACTTACGGAGGATTACAGAGAGGGAGCAGCTGCCCCTGCTGCAGCTGAGGAGGAGGAGGAGGCTGAGGATGAGGACGACGATGATGACACAGTAGATGAGAGAGGAGGTGGCGTCCCGATGGACACAGGGACAGATACAGCTGGGACGAGCGCGCCACCTATTATAGATCTGGACGACGAGGAGGACACTGAGCCGGCGCCAGCTGAGACTTCTCCAGTCAGACCTGCTAGACGCAGGAGGCATGGAGTGAGGGATAGAGCTGCTCACCGACGGATTGATGACCTGACGGATCAGGTTATCGACACATATGCTGCACTTTCGCTGGATATCCGCGAGATGCAGGAGCGGCAGCATCATCAGCACATCATGGCTCAACTGCAGTTCGAGCGGATCATGGGCCATCCTTACGATCATACTCAGTATCCCTACATACCACCACCACCACCGGATCGAGACTACTGAGGAGTTGCAGGATTTTATTATTATATTTTTATGCAGTTCGGCTTTTATCCGGTGAGTTCTCTCTTGTTTAGACTTTTATTATACCCACTGGGACAGTGTGTCTCAAGTATGGGGTGTTTGTTATTTGACTACGTGACTACGTGATGTATTTGACACCTTTGATGTATTTTATTTATCGGATATTTTCGTATTTATGCTTCATTGCCTTTATATGATTATCTGATATTACATGCATACCTACAGGTTATTTGATTGAGAAAAACGTCGAAACTGAAAAAAAATTGGTTTTAAAAAAATATTTTTCGACCTCGACCGAGTCAGTATTGGCCAAACGAGGCGTTTCACCTCGGTTGAACCAAGAACACCTCGACCGAGGTGGGTTAACTGAGAGTTTTCGAAAACGAATTTTTGTTACTTATCTGGATATGACCTCAGTGAAGATCTTGTTTACTGACTGGTTTTAAATTCTTTATGTGTTTGAAAGGTTTTATAACATGTTTAAGTTGCTAAATGCTTTGTTTGAAATTAATGGCATGTTTAATACTTTGTTTTTATCCAAATTATGTTGAATTTGAAGGTTGACACCGCAGGTTAAGTTCTCTCACGTTCTTCTTGGAAAGACCAAGGCAATTCATTCTCTTCTTCTTCTTCTTCTTGATCATGCTTAGCCCCTCATATACATTTTGCCTCCCTTTACCTATCCGGGAATTTGGAAGCAAGCAAAGTGGTGAAAGCAAGTTAAAGTTGAGAAGTGGGTCGGAAGTGGAAGTGTTAGAAAGCAATTATAGGTTTGGGGAAGTCAATCATGAAGATGAGTAACTCGGCACCATTCACATAGCCGGGTGTTTGTGTCTTGCCAAAGTCGGATTGAGCGATATTCCTATCGGGTCATGGTATGTGCATCAAGGGTTTGATGCATCTCGAGAAATTAATGATTGCAGCTTTCCTAGGCTTCGGTTATTGTGCACCTCTGTCCATGCATCCCAAAAAGTAAAGTAAAAAAAAAAAAAGAAAAAGTGTGAAATAAGCAAAGCTTATTGGTGGAAGGTGTTGCAAGTTAAAGTGAAAGTGAAGTTTATCCTCTTCCCGGATTCTAGCACCACATTACCTTACATACATCCCTACCCTACACGCTTCTTGACCTTTTCTTTTGGGAAGCCCTTGAGACCTTGAGCTTGTTGATTGACTTAGCGGTATAAACTGGATTATACATGATTAATTTTGATAATTATGATTTATTATGCATTCTATGATTTTATGCAAAGATGAACAACTTTTCTATATTTATAAAATGTTTTGAGCATATTGAGTTTTTAATTTCCAGGAAGTACTCTCTTAGAGTGATCTATGATAGTTGCACACCATAAAATGTTTTTGAAAGACTTTTTCATTGATTCTCTTGACTTATAATCCACTCTATCTTGTCTTCTATATGCGGAACTTGCTTGGGGACAAGCAAGGGCTAAGTATGGGGTATTTTGATAGCATGAATTATAGTCTATATTTTAGGGTTTGTTTGGACGTTTTATCTTTCATAATCTGCATGTTTGTATGTACATTATGTGATTTTACTATCATTTCATCTACCTTTGCGAGAATCGAGGTCTACACCTAGTTTCGTTGTAATTGCAGGTAATATGATACGTTTTGCATCAAAAAGGAGCAAAAGGAGTCATGAGTCATTTGGAGCTACATCCAGGGAGCATAGCCATGGATTAAAGATTTACTTTGGAGCAGTTTTGAGAGATTTCACATTCAGTTGTGAGTCACCTCGGTTGACCACAGATTCACCTCGACCGAGGTGATCCAGAGACGCCGACTCGACCGAGGCGAACACCTAGGATGCGGCGAGAATATTTTATTCTTGGAAGAGATCTTTTAAAATTGGAAAGTGATCTTATATTTTTAGGGCTTGGCTCCTGGAAGGAAGGAGATATGCAGAATCATATATTTTACCTATATTTATGGGAGAATATCTTTCTAAGATTTATTATCTTTGGAGGGTTATTTTCCTATAAAAAGGGTTGGATTTTCCACAAATCCGGAGAATGCTTAGATCCCGCTTACAGTCGGAAATCACGCAGCAGCAACAGCCTTCCCCAAGTTGGAAGATTTGAAGAACCTTTTTGAAGGTTGATTCTATTCCCTTAGATGGTGTGTTAGTTTGAGGTTATAGTTCTTTATCTTGATTCCTTGAAACTTACCCGGTAATAGGAGTTACGGTTTAGGATTAGTGTGTAGCGAGACTTACCCGGTGATCTACTCCACTTTAGAAACACCTTCCCCACGCAAAAATCTCAGCTTTGTCCGCTTATCTATAGATCTTGAGTTGGAACCACAACTGGATGCTTTAATCCCTAGAATTGCATGTTTGCTTTATTGACTTCTTATTCATCTTTGATTGTGTTAATTGCTCTTGTGGTTAGAATTGATATAGCACACCGTATTGACTTTGTTTCACCGAGTCCCTGTGATCGACCCCTGGAATTTTCTTGCTTTTACTACGATTGACCCGTACACTGCGGGTTCGCATCCTTGTTTTAAGCTTAAAGTCTAGGGTTATAAATTTAAAGCTTGCACACACCGTTTGGAGCGAACACCATCCGAGGTGTGTCTCAGCTATGTGTAAATCTTTCTAATCTGGTCCAAAATCAATCTTTTGTCCAACTTCCTTGGTTCCTAAGCCTTTCTTGTAGCTCCTCAATGCTTCATAATGTAGTTCCAATGACTCCTTAGCTCCATATCATTCCAAAACGTGCTATTTTCCATACAATCACAACGAAACTAGGTGTAGACCTCGATTCTTGCAAAGGTAAACAAAACAACATAATGATCAAAGAATATACATCCATAATGCAGATTTATGAAGATAAAAGTCTAAACTAATTCCAAAATATAGACTATAATACATGCTATGATGCGGTATGCCCACAAAGCGTCGTGGATCCTTAAGCTCTAATCCTTCCTTCCGGGGGAAACCGTCTTTTCGAGGATTGTCTTGATCTCCCGGTTTGATACTTCAACTTGCCTATTGGTTTGTGGGTGGTACGCCATGGATACTCGTTGATGGACATGATACTTCTTGAAGAGGGCGGTGATCGTCTTGCTGTAAAAGTGAGGCCCCCTATCGCTTATCAAAGCCCTAGGGAAAAGATGTGTCCTTAAAAAAAGTTGCCACAACTTCAGAATCATCAGTTTTGGTGGCCTTTGCTTCCACCCCCTTGGAAACATAGTCCAGCGCCAGTAATATATAGATATTACCAAAGGAGCTAGTTAAAGGAATCATAAAATCTATGTAACGCCCGGAATTTTGGTTCCGGTAACGAGAACGTTAGAAGCCTTGAGCAAGAGCTACCGACCTTGTAGCTTACATGGTCCGCGACCGCGGCCGTCCGCGACCGCGGCTGGGACGTTCCGCAAGAGCGGAGACAAATTATAGCGGGAGTTAGGTGCCTTTTTCCGTCCGACCTTTCATCTCCTAACTCCTTTATGCCGACCACATTATTATGTGGTGATTCTTGGGCTGCTTGAACTTTGGTCTCCTTCCATTTATGTAACTTTATCTTCCTCTCTAATTCCTATTCACGTAACTCACTTTCCCTTCTTCTTCTTCCTTCTCTTCTCTTCCACCAACTTCTCCCATGCTGCTTCTTCTCTTTCTTGTGTGTGATGTCCAGCCAAGGAAGGACTCCAGATCCGAGTTACCGTAAGTGTCCTCTTTTCCCTCTTCCTTCTTCTCTTTATCTTCTTCCTCCATTAACCCTTGTGTGAGTCCTAGGGCGAGATTTACCCAAGTCTTCTATTCTTGTGTTCTCTTGTTGTTGATCTCGGTTAGGATGGAGTGTGGTAGGATGGATCCCTGTAGTGGACATATAGGATGGAGCAAGCCATCCACGAGGTGCCCGGAAGTTCCTGCACATCAAAGAGAAGCCCGACAAATCAACCTTCTGGATCTCGACTGCACCCGCGGATGGGCGTCACCGTGGGGGCGCCAACAGCGCCCAACCGCATGGGCGGCATCACCTGCCCGCGGGGGCGGCCCAGCCAGCCGCAAGGGCGGCGCCAGAGTGCCGCAAGGGCGGTTCTCCCCTTTCTTCAGCTCTTCTCCGCGGCTGCACTTCCTTGTTCCGCGACCGCGTTCCTACCCCAGTAAGTGCCTTCCCCGATCTTGTCCGCCTCTTGTCTTGGAGAGTTATGATAGAAGCATGCTAGGATGGCTTATGTTAGCCTTGTGAATGCCAAGTAGTGACTTTGGACCTTTAGGTGAGTGTTCGAGGACGTTATAATGTTCTTAATGACGATGTGTGTTGGATCTTGAGTTGGTTATATTGTTGAGAGTGTTGGACTATTCTTCTAAGGGTTGTGAATCTGTTTATTGTAGGGTGGTAACTTGATCTCTTGGATCTTTGAGGATATTGGTTTGGGACTGAGTTGTTATGTTGGAAGCCTTTAAGGCAATGGACGGAGAGTATCAGGTATCTTGTGTGTTTATGAGTGGTGAGGATTGTGAGCACTAGATGTCTAAGGGCTTCTAGTTGGCTAGAGGGTTGATCTATCTTCAGTTGTTATTCTTGTGAGGAGGTTGAGCCTAGAAGTCTAAAGACTTCTAGTTGACTAGAGTGTGGTTTGATTGTGTGCCTTGTCTTGAACAGGCGTTGTACGTTTTCCCGAGGGAACTTACGAGTGAGGTGTTCGTGTGCGCTTCGGAGACTGGTAAGTCTACGGGCTTACTTAGTTGGCTTCTTGTATGAGTGTATTGTGTATGAGTGGTGTTTGCTAGTTAGATTAATAACGAAACCGGATTAGGCCGACTTTATTATAATTACGTAATTGAACCAAGTGTATGATAACGGGTCGTGACATCATCTGCCTAGCTCTTGCGTGAGTCTAGGAGGTTCCTTGTACCAGCCCAGGCTGGTAGACGGTCAGATGCATTAACACCATTCCTTGTTGGTAAATGGGATCAGGGGCGAGGTTTGGGAATACCTCGTGTCACAAGATAAGTATCATTAGTAATGACATATCACCTAATTAAAGATAACAAAAAGGATTGGATGTTGCATGCTGATTGTGTATGTTGTGTGTTTGTGCTTTTACCTTTATACTTTTGCATAGATTGTCAGCTAACGGTATTATACCGCTTGTAGATGCCTTGCAGGTTAGAGAGGCGATCGAGTGATCCGGCGGTAGTGCGCAGCCGGGGTTCTGTGCATTATAAGACGGGGTTGTTATCTTGATATTTCATGAATGTTGAGACTTATGTTGTTCTTTGGTTTTGAGACTCGGCTGGATGGTTCCTTTTTCAGATTTGTACTTTTTACTTCCGCTCATGTTATAAACCTATGTTTTTTGCCTTTTTATTTGTGCCGTGTTGTATGGTCCGATGAAGTTGTTGCCAAGCTAAGGGCCGGGACCCATTGTGAGGTCCCAGCTCGTAGCATTCCGAGTTCTCTAGGAATCGGTGTGTTACAATATGGTATCAGAGCTTTAGGTTGGCAACAACAACACTCGCGATCTTCTAAAAGGCCAAGTAGACAAATAAACAGAACCCTCATGGGTTCTCAGTTTTCAAAACAAATTTCGTTTTCAAATCATGAGCGTAGTTCGGTTGGGATAGAATGTACGGGACCACCACTACCTCCGCAGATCTCGACAACCTAGTTTACTAGATTTAAAGTTGTATGTTGGATTGTAAGTTGTTTTGGACTTGTTTTGATTATATTAGTAGCATGAATATAGTTATATATACCTATATATTTATACGTATGGTACAATGGTATCATATTAGAGTTGTAGACTTTGTAGTTAGATGATAGGAAGCTATCATTGCCCTTGGACAACACCGTATGGCTTAGGCTAGTGTACATACAACGAGGAGTATGCTCAAGTTATCGAGTTGAGCATCAAGTTTTAGCGAACACCCCGATGATTTCTTGGATCCCTTTATGAGGACGTCAAACCAGAAGACCAGAGATGACTTAACCAAAGGTTAAATAAATAGAGAGGAAGCCGAGTCAACTTAAGCGAAACCGAGATGGAAACTACAAAATTACGGAGGCGACATGAAGATAAGAGAGTGAATATGAGGAAGCAAGAATGGATCATCAATAAAGCAACAAGAGACAACAAACTTAAGGTTCTTCCCAGTGTCGCGTTGATGAATTGAAGACGCGAAGCAAGTGAAGATGAGTGCAGTTTCACTCGAAGATAAGATTGGCGTTCCAGTTGAGGCGTAAGTTTCCCTAGGCACTCCTAAGCATGGGAAAGGTGCAGATGGACCAATTTCGAGGATCTAAAAGATACGTCAATTACGCTTACAGAAAGACTAGAAGGTGAAGTGCTGAATTTACGAGATCCCAAGTGGATGACTTTCTTCGGACATATGGGGCAACGGAAAAAATCCCGTGGTGAAGGTTCACATAGTAGAAGGTCTTTAAGAGGGTAAACCGTTTTTGTTATGGTGAGAAGGTTAAGAAACGTCAATAAGAAGGAAGCGCATAGAGATGATAGTTTCAAAAGACGAGAGATACAACAAGGATCTTTTATCAAAAGACGTAAGACATCAACCAAGGGAAACACGAGTGGATGCTAACTAACATTAGAGATTTCTGAGAAGACGCACTTACCAGATATCATGAAGTGCGGTTAAGCCTATGAAGGTGAGTCACATGACACAACAAGGCCGAGAAGGGTAGTTGTCTTGCAAAAGGAAAGAAAGCGTGGAAGGAAGGATAAGGTAACGGAGTTTAAGGTATAGTACCCCGAGAGAGTAGCCTTCATGATAATAATAACATGGAAAGTATAGAAGAAAGACAAGTTGTTGACCTCAAAAGAAGGTCAACCATTAGCTAATCAATGGCAACCGAGAACTCACAGGTGTAGGTTGTCTATTGATGAGTGTAGATGGGAAGAGTAACCTATACCGTGGAATCATAAAGGAACAATAACAAGAGCTGGGAATATTCCCGGTGGTTCAATGTCAACAATAAAGGGTTATATCAACGGAAGAGCAAATGGCGTAATCAAGTAGCGTTGAACTGGTTCAAGGCAAGTAACATTAAAAAGACCTCTTAGGGAGGGATTGTAATGACTTACACGACCTTCTTAGGTCATGGGATTGACATGTGGAGGAACAAAACAGATCATAACCTTCAAGGTGTGATGAAGGTTGTAAGAACTAGAGGATCAAGAGGAAGGTGAGGCTTTCATTGTTGCTTTACGCAAATGAAAATACATACAAAGGATGCATCGTATGAAACAGATGATATGTCGTCCTAATTTCGATTTAATGGTTTGGAATTGAGGGATCGCGAGCAAGAGATGAGACAAATTTTCTAGACTCACCCGAAGAAGCCACGAGGGCAATGTTGGGTAATGGAGAACCCAAATTAGGGCAACACTGCAAGCCTAGAGATTTTTTATACTATTGCTTGGTAAAGTAACGACTTGAAGTCGGGATGTCACCAGTTTAGGACGAGAAAAGAATGTAGTAAGACAGCATTTCGGACCGGTATGATCACTACAAGTTGTAGTGAATCCTTTTGGCACGAGTATGCACGAGGAATTTAGAGGTTATGTAAATACGTATTCATCGGTTTCTGAATCGAGTTGTTGTGGGTTGCACAATTTGTTGCTTTATAGGCGGTTCCGCTATAGACCATAACCTAATGTTATTAACGACAACTAGCGATGTGGGAGAGATGTATGAATGAATTTTATGTTCTCTTTTTGAAGACGCCTTGTTGTCCTCTCAGAGTTGAGAGGAACAAGGTTGACACGGGACAACATCAATACAAGTTATGCAGGATAAGACTTATGAGCCAAGTCATCTAGGTGGGAGTTAGGACATCTAAAGTGACTTCCTAGGATGCGTAGTGACAACGAGAAAGATCAAGTTGATCCGATGATGACCAAGGTGATATTTTTCGGTGCTACCTTCAATTAAGGTTGGGGAGGTAGGGAGCTTATAGAGTGGTGGGATATAACTGCCCAGTTGCGGAATGGTTTTAACGCCCTTCCTTTCCGAGGAGGTGATAGCTCGACTGATAATCCAACTCCAAATGCAGAGGGATTTAGTAAGGATGGAGATCGATATCCGGTTTCCGGATAAGGACAAACCCTTGTCCGATTTGAGAGAAGCTATCTTATGTGTTATAGAGACTGTAGGATGAATCGGGACATCATATGTTGTAGCGATGATGTGGGCTTAGGCCCGACGCGCCTATGTACGAAGTTAATGTGCGACCTGTCATCAGGTCAAGTGTTAGCACTATATATGACGGGATGAAGATTTCATCAACTACCAGTTATGCAGTGGAAGTGAGAGGATATCTCTATAAATGTGATTACCGGTTTTAGACCGAGTAAAATTGTGACGCACTTGGGATTGTCGTAGAGCAACCGACAAGATCGTGCGTTTTATGACTGTTTGGGAACCGTGGTCAATGAGTCGGCTAGTGGATGAATTTCCTAAGTTGATAGTGAAATTTTGTGGGGATACCGAGTAGAGAACATGTGTGCCGCATTGGGGACAAGCGTGATCAGAACACTTTCCTTTGTTTAAGTTTTCGTATTATTATAGTTGTCATGCGTCGTTTGGGATGGCCTTCGTGAGACCTTATAGGAGCGGACGTGTCATACACCGTTTTGTAGGATTTACCGAGTAGCAATGGTAGGATGACCTGGAGTAGATATGTGATGACATTGCTCGAGTAACGATAATCCAAGAGCGGATGCTAGACAGGCCGAGTAGCTAGAAGGCGTTTACGTATATGGAGCAGGTCTAGGTGAGAGCTCCATCAACGTGAAGCGTCAGACTTTTTGGCATTAAAAAGGGAGTTAAGTTCCGTTACATTGGATCTTTTTGGATATCTTTGCGCGAGTTGGAGAAGTGGGTTATAGGTTGGCGTTGCCACCAAGAAGTAGAATGTGTTCATTGGCATTTCATGTGTATCGACCAAGGGAGTACGTACATGACTCGAGATACATTGTCCACATGACAATCGAGTGGCATAGACGAGGAGCCGACAAGGCTATTTGCAAGATAGAGGATGGTATTATGGTGGAGTTACGTGAGCTAGTAACATCGATATGATCGATGAGTTAGACTTATGTGCATGTGTGATGTTATGTGTAGTTTGTGCCTATGCGGGATTATGTGTTTGATTTGTCTGATCTTTATGTGTTAGCTTGAGTGGATCGTGTGTGTAGATAGAAGGTTTATACCTTCAGTTTCCAAGTGCATGTCTCCGTTGAGACCGAGAGGACTAGCGTTTGTTTAAGTTTCGGGACGAAACTTATTTTGAGGGGGATCTGATGTAACGCCCGAAATTTTGGTTCCGTTTACGAGAGACGTTAGAAGCCTTCAGCAAGGGCTACCACCCTTGCAGCTTAGAAGGCCCGCGACCGCGGCTGGGACATTCCGCGGGAGTGGAGACACATTAGAGCGGGAGTTAGGTGCCTTTTTCCGTGCGATCTTTCATCTCCTAACTCCTTTATGCCGACCATATTATTATGTGGTGATTCTTGGGCTGCTTGACCTTTGGTCTCCTCCCATTTATGTAACTTTATCTTCCTCTCTAATTCCTATTCATGTAACTCACTTTCCCTTCTTCTTCTTCCTTCTCTTCTCTTCTCTTCCACCAACTTCTCCCATGGTGCTTGTTCTCCTTCTTGTGTGTGATGTCCAGCCAAGGAAGGACTCCAGATCCGAGTTACCGTAAGTGTCCTCTTTTCCCTCTTCCTTCTTCTCTTTATCTTCTTCCTCCATTCACCCTTGTGTGAGCCCTAGGGCGAGATTCACCCAATTCTTCTATTCTTGTGTTCTCATGTTGTTGATCTCGGCTAGGATGCAGTGTGGTAGGATGGATCCATGTAGTGGACATACAGGATGGAGCAAGCCATCCATGAGGTGCCCGGAACTTCCTGCACCTCAAAGAGAAGCCCGACAAATCAACCTTCTGGATCTCAACCGCACCCGCGGCTGGACAGCGCCGCGGGGGCGCCAATAGTGCCCAACCACAGGGGCGGCACCACCTGGCCGCAAGGGTGGCGCCAGAGAAACGCAAGGGCGGTTCTCCCCTTTCTTCAGCTCTTCTCCGCGGCTACGCTTCCTTGTTCCGTGACCGCATTCCTACCCTAGTAAGTGCCTTCCCCAATCTTGTCCGCCTCTTGTCTTGGAGAGTTATGATAGAAGCATGCTAGGATGGCTTATGTTAGCCTTTTGAATGCCAAGTAGTGGCTTTGGACCTTTAGGTGAGTGTTCGAGGATGTTAGAATGTTCTTAGTTTCGATGTGTGTTGGATCTTGAGTTGGTTATATTGTCGAGAGTGTTGGACTGTTCTTCTAAGGGTTGTGAATCTGTTGACTGTGGGGTGGTAACTTGATCTCTTGGATCTTTGAGGATATTGGTTTGGGACTGAGTTGTTATGTTGGAAGCCTTTACGGCAACGGACGGAGAGTATCATGTATCTTGTGTGTTTATGAGTGGTGAGGATTGTGAGCACTAGAAGTCTAAGGACTTCTAGTTGGCTAGAGGGTTAATCTATCTTCAGTTGCTATTCTTGTGAGGAGGTTGAGCCTAGAAGTCTAAAGACTTCTAGTTGACTAGAGTGTGGTTTGATTGTGTGCTTTGTCTTGAACAGGCGTTGTACGTTTTCCCGAGGAAACTTATGAGTGAGGTGTTCGTGTGCGCTTCGGAGACTGGTAAGTCTACGGACTTACTTAGCTGACTTCTTGTATGAGTGTATTGTGTATGAGTAGTGTTTGCTAGTTAGGATAATAACGAAACCGGATCAGGACGACTTTATTATACTACGTAATTGACCCAAGTGTATGATAACGGGTCGTGAAATCATCTGCCTAGCTCTTGCGAGAGTGTAGGAGCTTCCCTGTACCAGCCCAGGCAGGTAGACGGTCAGATGCATTAGCACCATTCCTTGTTGGTAAACGGGATCAGGGGTGAGGTTTGGGAATCCCTCGTGTCACAAGATAAGTATCATTAGTAATGACATATCACCTAATTAAAGATAACAAAAAGGAATGAGTGTTGCATGTTGATTGTGTATGTTGTGTGTTTGTGCTTTTACCTTTATACTTATGCATAGATAGTCACCTAACGGTATTATACCGCTTGTAGATGCCTTGCAGGTTAGAGAGGCGATCGAGTGATCCGGCAGTAGTGGGCAGTCGGGGTTCCGTGCATTATAGGACGGGGTTGTTATCTTTATATTTCATGAATGTTGAGACTTATGTTGTTCTTTAGTTTTGAGACTCGGCTGGATGGTTCCTTTTTCAGATTTGTACTCTTTACTTCCGCTCATGTTATAAAACTATGTGTTTTGCCTTTTTATTTGTGCCGTGTTGTAAGGTCCGATGAAGTTGTTGCCAGGACAAGGGCCGGGACCCATTGTGAGGTCCCAGCTCGTAGCATTCCGAGTCCTCTAGGAATCGGGGTGTTACAATCTATCGCCCAAACATCAAATATTTCACAAAACATAAGCGATGATTAAGACATTTCATTCCTCCTGGAGACATTACCTACTCTTTGACACCTATCAGACACCCTACAAACCGCAAAAGCGTCTCGAAAGATTTATGGCCAAAAGAACCCCGCATCCAAGACTTTTCTAGCAGTTTTATTTGCACCAGAATGTTCCACACATCCTTCCGAATGACAGAAGAAGAGAACATATTGTACCTCATTATCCGGGATGCAATGGCGTATTACCTAGTCACTACAATTTTCCAAAGGTATGGATCGTCCCAAACGTAATGCCTAGCTTCGGCTTTTACCTTCTCTCTATGCTTTGGTGAAGTCCGGAGGGTATTCACCTCTAACAAGAAAGTTAACGATGTCAGCAAAACAAGGTTTAAAACAATGAAACTTATACAATACCTCTGTCTTAATATCCGTAGGGGCTTCCTAAGAAACTCGCAGGGGCGGCGACAAGGGAGGCGTAGGGGCACCGGCTTCTAGCCGCATGGGTGGTGAGGCGCAGGGGCGGGCCTTGGGTCCGCAGGGGAAATTACACAACAGAGGGTTGTGTAAAAGGTGTCGTGTGGGAAACATCGTATGGTGGCCTTCCCTCTTGTTGGATCTTCTTCCTCTTTCACCAAACGACTCTGGTGATCCGCCACAAGGTTCTCCGTTCCCTTCTTGTCCCGGATTTCTAAGTTGAACTCACTTAGAAGTAGAACCCAACGGCTCAACCTTGGCTTGACTTCCTTCTTGGTCATGAGGTAACGGAGTGTTGCATGGTCAGTAAAAATGATTACCTTTACACCAAGAAGGTATTGGCGGAATTTCTCCAAGGCAAACACCACCGCTAACATCTCCTTTTCGGTGGTGGAGTAGTTCCTTTGAGCGCCATTCAACGTCATCGATGCGTAGTGGATTACATGTGATGCTCTTCCGTCCTTTTGACCTAGGACGGCTCCTACGGCATAATCGCTGGCGTCGCACATGATCTCAAAGGACTTCTCCCAATTGGGAGATTGGATGATGGGTGCACTTGTGAGGCAAGCCTTCAAAGTTTCAAACGCCTTTTTTCAATCTTCATCAACTATGAATGTCACATATTTCTTCAGGAGCTCACATAGCGGTGCTGAAATCTTGGAGAAATCCTTGATAAAGCGCCGGTAGAAACCTACATGACCTAAGAAAGATCGAATTTCACGCACATTAGTAGCCTAAGGAAAACTTTGAATTACGTCAATTTTAGCCTTATCCACTTCTATCCTTTTGTTGAGATAACATGACCTAGCACAATACATTGCTCTACCATGAAGTGGCGTTTTTCAAAATTGAGAACTAGATTGGCTTCTACGTATTTTTGAAGAACAAGTTTTAAATGTCCAAAACATGCATCAAAACTAGCTATCTCCATGGATGGTAAAATCGTCCATAAAAACCTCAATAAATTTTTCAATGTACTCGGAAAAATACTTATCATGCACCGTTGGAAGGTGTCGGGATCATTACAAAGTCCAAATGTCATTCTGCGGTATGCAAAAGTGCCAAAAGGACAAGTGAAGGTCGTCTTCTCTTGGTCCTTCGGGGCGATGGCTATTTGAAAATAGCCCGATTATCAATCCAAGAAGCAATAGTATGGGTAACCTGCAAGACGCTCGAGCATTTGGTCAATAAAAGGCAAGGTAAAATGGTCTTTCCGGGTTACCGTGTTTAGCTTGCGGTAGTCGATGCAAACCCTCCATCCAATATGAGTTTTGATTGGGACCATCTCACCATATTGATTTTCCACCATGGTGATTTTTCCTTTTTTCGGAACGACTTGGGTTGGACTAACCCATTTGCTATCCGAAATTGGGAATATTATATATATCTGCTTGGAGGAGCTTCAATACTTCCTTCTTGACCACATCCATCATTGGTGGATATAGTCTTCTTTGTGGTTGCCTTGATGGTTTTGCCTCTTTCTCAAAGAGGATCCGATGCATACATGTAAAGGGACTAATCCCTTTAATGCTTGTAATGGTCTTGTGCTCCTTTAGGATCTTCACCAACTTCTCTTCTTGATGAGGCGACAACTTGCTAGAAACGATCACTGGCAAGGTATCGTTCTCCCCTAGAAAAGCGTACTTGAGATTTTGGGGAAGCTCTTTCAACTCGATTACCGGGGCCTGCAGTATAGAAGGAACAAACTTTTTGCTCGGATTTTGCATGGTGGCCCAATGGCCAAAGGTGAGAGAGGGAGCCTTTTGTGCCCATCCAAGTGATCTAGAACTTTCTGCATGTTAGATGTTAATGCATAATCCGAATTGTGAATGTCAATATCATTTTCAATTATACTCTCCAAGTCATCAATATCGGAAATGTCAAAAACATCTTGAATAATTGGTTCAATCACGTCAATAACACATAGAGAATAGTCATCGATGGTGTTTCATAGCATCATATATATTAAATTCAACTACTTCTCCATCAATTTTCATAGTCAATTTACCACTAACATAGTCGATCTTAGTTCTAGCAGTTTTTAGGAAAGGTCTTCCCAACAAAATAGGTGCAGCATGTGAATCATGTTCCATATCCAAAACGAAAAAATCAACAACAAAAATCAAATTATCAACCATAACTATAACATCTTCAATTATTCCTTTTGGATAGACATTAGACCTATCGGCTAGTTGGACAACAATCCTAGTTTCAAGAAGTGTCCCAAGGCCAAGAGATTGGTAAATGGAATTGGGAAGAACATGCTCACTTACTTTGACTTTTTGTTTTCCCATCAGCTTCTGGTTTCTCTTGATCGTGCAAAGTTCCTTCAAAAACCGAGCATACTTAGGGATACTCTTTACAAGTTTCAAGGGTGGAATGTTTACCTCACATTTGCAGAAGGTCTCAAAGAGATCCTTGTCCTCTATCACAGTTCACTCCTTGAGTGCTTTTGGAACAGGATCCGGAGGTTTCTCAACATACAACAGTGGAAAACTTGGACGGATGTAAGAATCCTGTTCAATAAAACCCTCTGTCGACTTTTCCGCAGGGGCGGCTCACGAACTGTCACCACAGGGGCGGTGACATCCAGCCGCATGGGCGGCATCTGTGTAGAGAGGGGTGATGTTGCAGCCGTAGGGGTGGCTGTAGGGGCATCAGAGGGTATTTGTTTAGATTCCAAAGCTGGTTTTGGCTGTATTTGCCTCCCGCTCCTCAATGTTAGTCAACTAACATTCTTCTTAGCGTTCACTTCAGTCTGGGAGGGAAGTTCCCCGAGGATCGAGCTTCGATCCTTGTGACGGCTTCCGCCATATGTCCAACCTGTTTTTCAAAGTTCTTGATGCTGGATTCTGTGGTTTGGACACGAGTAGCAAAGTCTTAAGTCAAACCTTGTAGCATATCTTCAGTGGATTGGGACTTACCTTGGCGGGGTTGCTGTTGTTGTTGGTTTTGTTGATCCCTCCACCGGTAGTTTTGTTGATCATGCAAATTTGGCATGTAATTCTGCGCATACGGATCATTCCGTTGACATTGCTGCTGTTGTTGACCATATCCTACAACACTCATGATGGCATGAAATATGATGTAGTTTAGATGTGCATATATGTAGTTTTTCCCTTTCCTCTGAGTACACGGGCATGCATTTATGGCATTTATCGAGTATATATACATATTATCATGGATTCGAGATCTACACAAGCTTTGTTGTCATTTTGGGTGAAGTGGAGCTGGAATGGAGTGGAAAAGGATCATTCACAGAGCATTTGTTGATGAGGATTTCATTGGGAAGCATTGGAACGCCATTGGAAGAAGTATGAAGTGAAGCAAAGGTGAAAAGCGTCGAAAAGGAAGGGCCACGGCCAAGAAGGAAGTTCCACGGCCGGGGTTTGATAATTAATTAAATTTCGCACGTGGAAACAAAGGTCGAGAGTCGCCACGGGAGGGACCACGTCCGTGGTTTTGTGATGTCACCCGTAGTTTTCTTCAGAAAAGACTGTTACATTAATTGCCACGTCAGCAAGAAAGGAAGAATCCCTCTAACCTAATTTTATTTTTCAAAAGGAGGTTGACGGATACATTTCAGATATCACGCTTTACACGGAGATCACGTTTTAGGCCAGTAGGACGACGCTTTTGGATTCCAATTTCCCTTCTTCGGAAAGGATTGCTTAGCCTTGGAGGAGATTAAGGAAGTTCTTGATTCCACTTTAGAGATCTATGATATTGTTCTAGTCTTTGATTTTTGTCTTTGAGAACACATTTTGGGATTATATATCGTTTGATTGAGTTATTGGATCTTTGAAGTTTGGTTTTATTCATCTTTGTGTTCTTCTTGATTGCATGTCCTTCTTGATTTCTTTTCTTAATCTTGAATTCATTATGATGATGATTGTTGGATAAACCCCCTGCGATTCTAGGGTGAAAGGTTGATGGTTGTGGTAGAGTTGGTGATAGATTGAGCCTTAACAGATCGAACCTTGAGAATTGTGAGACGAAACCCTCGAACGAGGATTTCCACAGCCTATTCTTAAGGAATCACGACCGTGATTTCCCAAGATCTGCCCGTGGTTTCCTTTATCTTGCACGTTTCGCTTTTGCCTTTATCCAAAGTTAAAGATTGCTTAAATCCTACCTTTGTTAACCTTTTCTTGCCTTAGCCTTGCTGATTGTGATTGTTTACGAGTTATAGGTAATAGGTGTTCGCTACATAGCGTGCGTGCAAATAAGCTTTAAATTTATAAAACTAGAATCAAGCAAGCGAACCCGCAGTGTACGGATCGATATAGTTGAGCAAGAATTCCAGAGTATCGAACACAGGGATTTGGGGGGTTAAATCCAGTTATAGATTATCAAGCAAGTAAATGTATGAAGCTTTTCGAATTATTGGGAAAACAACAATCCTAAAGATCCAGGAATCCAGCTGTGGCAATCGATTCAAGATATACTAACGATATAAGGACAGAGTTGAGGTATGCAAAGGTATGCTAATGTAAGGTAATCGTACGGTGAAGTTCCAAAAACCTTATATGACTCACCTAAAAGACACTCTCTATAAAGGTTGTTGAGGCTTCAATATAGAAAGGTTCTAAAGGTAAGAATTAACGTCAAATACCCAAACTTGTAATCCAAGGATCAAGACTAACTAAACCGATTAAGGTTGTGACACTCACATACGAGGTAGAGGTTGTTGAGGCTTCACTACCACCTAGAAAAGGCAAGCCAAGATTAAGTTAAAGCAAATCTTTAACTTTGGATTAAAGTAAAAGCAGGTTCGTAACTTAACACAAAATTACGGGTAGTTCTTGAGTTCCACGGCCGTGGAAGCTCAAGAACAGACCGTGGATTAGGGTTGTCGTCGATTCTCTCTAACTCTGAGGGTCCAATCTGTTTACGATCGATCTATCATTATCTAAGCCACAACTATCAACCCTTCACCTTAGAATTGTTACGGGTTTTTAGCCAACAATAGTCATATTGATATCAAATTCAAGATTTAAAAGGATGAAAGATGAAAACTTCCAAAAACTTTCAATAACTTTCAAATCAGTCTCAAAGTCACAATCAAGAACAATAATCGTCACTAGATTCGGAATAACACAAACAAAGACAAATCTGAGATAAGCAGGAAGAACGGGATGTCAATCGGTCTTCTAAATCAAACC
Source organism: Fagopyrum homotropicum (assembly GCA_033239125.1). Taxonomy (NCBI): domain Eukaryota; kingdom Viridiplantae; phylum Streptophyta; class Magnoliopsida; order Caryophyllales; family Polygonaceae; genus Fagopyrum; species Fagopyrum homotropicum. The sequence continues at coordinate 23,612,727 of BSWB01000005.1, read as the reverse complement.
TAAGCAAGAAGCGAAATATCCTTGCGAACAATCTTCCGAATCTTCGATCTTTCGTCAATCAGGAAATCCCAATGACAAAGCGCAAAAATCTCCCAAACACAATCTCCGCCAAATGCGAAATTAGGGCAATTCCAAGCGCAAACGTAGGATGCGTCTATGCGTAAGCGAAGGTGACGGAATCTCTCTTCGTCCGTCCTTTTATAGTGTAAGATAAAATATCGGCCCGGCCCAATTGCGTAGGAGATCGTGGCTTAAAGTGTGGCGAAAAAGATCGCCAAGATCACGGTCGTGGAAGGGTTCCACGGCCGTAATTTAGAGCGTGGAAATCAACATGGTTTGACACAACTCCTCCACGGCCGTAGAAGTTGCTGGAATGAACCATGCTTCCCTTGCCATGGTTCCACGGCCGTGGACTTGAATGTGGAAAGTAGTACGGCCGTATTTTAGAGCGTGGTTTAGGGCAAGAACGTGATTCTTCCTTAGTCTCGTGCATTCTTCAAGTTGGCACTCCCTTAGCTCCTAGGAATACCCTCAATTCATGGACATGCTCAATCAAATCCATCCTTGCTCAATTCCGTTCGAAAATAGCTCTCAATTACCTATAATCAACATAAAGCTTGTGTAGATCTCTATATCGACATTATAGACAAACTAGCTCACAAATGCATCAATGCTCAATCAATGACTATCAATATGGATCAAATACACTTAGAAAACGTGCCTAAAATATCACAATATTTCATGCTAACAAATAACCCATACTTGCCACTTGCTTGTCCCTAAGCAAGGTCTTTCAAAAGCTTTAAAACACAAGTTAGGATGAAATATGTGTACCTTCTTAACACAAAACTTCTTTTTGATGCATGTGCCTTCTAATCAATAGATCATCCTCAAATATTGCTTCAATCGTTTATAAGACTTTCATACACTTAATCAAAGAGTAAAGAGTAAAGAAAGCTCATGAATCAATCAAACTTCCATACAAACATCATAACCTTCAAACATTATCAAAATCAATCATAAGAAACTTCAATTTAGATCACCAAGTCATATAACATTCTTTTGATCTTAAGGAATTTCAAAGAAAAAGGTCTAGAATGTGGAAAGGGAAGGAAAAACTTTAAGGAATGTGGTGCATGAATCCGGGAAAGTGGATAACTACTCTTTCTTCTTCTCTTGCGGTTTCCGCACACCTTCTACTTAGAGCTTCGCTCTCTTCCTTTCATTTTTCGACTTTACTTTTGGAGTTATGGATAGAGGTGCACAAAAACCGAAGCCTAGGAGATTGGCGTTTCTCAATTTTTATGAGATGCCTCAAACCCTTAGCGCACATACCATAATCCGCTAGGAATATCGTTCAATCCGACTTTGGCAAGACACAAATACCCGGCTATGTGAATGGTGCCGAGTTACTCATCGTCATGATTGACTTCCCCAAACCTACAATTTCTTTCTATTCTTTTGATTGCAAATAATTGCTTTCATGGCCCTCCCACATCAAACATGCCTTTTTCATTCACTTCTCCAAATTCCCGGATAGGTAAAGGAGGTCAATATTTCAATGAGGAGCTAAATGATCAAAGAAAGAAGAAAGAAAAATCGAATTGCCTTAATCATCTCAACAAGAAGCATAAGAACTTATAGTGTGATTTCAACTTCAATTCCTCAACATGATTTAAGTAACATTCATCACATTATGAAACTTGCAAAAGAGGTATAATCAACTCATTCAATTTCTTTTCAATTTACTATTCGTTTAAGCATGCAATTGTCATCAAACTCAATTCACAAGTAGCGATTATCATAGAAATCCTCTCTATCCTTAGAAGCACAAAATTTTCAAACTTTTTCAATTTTTATGGGTTTTTCAAACTCTTTTTCATGCAAAGCAATAATGAAACGTGTAACAATATAGTGAACATGCAAGATAGTCTCAAATAAAAGCAATCATAGTGAGTAAGGGTTATTACAAACTTTTAGTCATACCCCACCCCATACTTGGAACAAACATTGTCCCTAATGTTCAAATAGAAGAAAGAAAAGAAGAAAAGAAAGAAAGAAAAAGAAAGAAAAGAAAAAGAAACTCACAAAATGGCGGTGGAGCGGCTAAAACTGTCGGTCATGCATATCATCACTGCGGTGGAGGCGGAGGCGGGAATGGAGAGAAGCTAGGACCGTAGTGCCGCCCGAACTGCTGGCGGTATACGTCTCTCATCATATGGTCGAGGTCGTCCATGCGTCCATATCTAGCATCGGCTCGAATCTCCAATGCTCCCACTCTATCAGAAAGGCTAGTAGCTCACTCCGGCATCTGCTCATACCATCCCGGAGCCTGACTGTACCACCTTGGTGCATCTGACGGTGCTGGTGCTGGTGGCGGTGGCTGTTGTGCGGACCATGGAGGTGGAGCTCCGTACCATGCAGGAGGTGTCTCCATCCAAGTGGGTCTCTCACTCACGCTGGCGCGGCGAGAAGATGAACCTGAAGCTCTGGCTGGACGTGGAGAACGTCTGGGCATATCAGAAGCAATGTCCGGCTGATCCGGAAACGCGCCAAACTCCTGCTCTGCTCCTCCACCTCCCTCATACTGATCTCTCATCTCCTCCTCCTCCTCAACTACGGGCGGTGGTGGGACATATGGAGGAGCTGCAATCCTGTTTGCATGCATAGTTGCGAACGTCGCCTTCCAATTATGACGTCCAACCATAATGGAGTACTCCGGGAGCCACTCAATGCCCCTCCCCGTCCTGCTCTCCCAAGGCATAGCTGCATAAGGTGGACCTCTATGGGTAGGGAAGATAAGACCTCTAGTCATGAATGCCTGGAGTTCTAGGGGTACGGCGGGAATGCGTGTACATGCAGAAAAATCCACCCCTAACATCCTAGCAAGGTGGGTGATTATCCCACCATATCCAATGTTGCCAGCCCTCTTGTTCTTAAGCTTGCTCATGGTAGCAGCTAAGAGGGTGGCGCAGTCAGCAGGGCGCCCATACAGCAAAGAGTACAGAAGGAAGAGCTCATCCGTCTTGATCTTCTGAGGTGTCTCCGTCCTAGGGAAGAGACACTCAGAAAGAACACGGTGAGCAATCTTCAAGGCTAAGTGATACATCAACTTAGCCTTGGTATCAACTGGTTGCCAGCGGTCCTCGCTGGCGTAAATCATAGCAACCTCCTCCCAAAAATCTTTGGCGTAAACGCCGCTAGGAAAACGACCATTGAAGGTCTCTTGGAACCCAAAGAAGGTCCCGAACTCCCGGATGGAGAAATCAAAGTTCCTTTCCATCAGACAGAAAGAAAATGTCCTATCAACGTGGTTGTGCTCAAAAGATGTCACAACCTCTCTCGTGATCTCCTCGTAGTAGTCTTCTCGGATAGCCGAGAAGACAACTAATCCGGCTCTATCCAAGAGCCACGTAAGGTCATCTATGATGTGGAGGGGAGCTAGATCCTCCAACAATAGGTACCTAGGTCCTATCACAGCCCTCTTGTGGATCCTCTCTAAGGCATCGAGATGATCCTCGTGAATGACGGATACTCTAGGGCTAGGAGGTGCAGGTGATGAAGGTGATGATGGAGGTGAAGGGTAGGAAGGTGGTGGTGCTCTAGAAGATGAAGAGGAAGAGGGGTTACCCTTCCTCTTTTTGTTCTTATCCTCCTAGAGATATTTCCTGTTCTTTGACAAGCATCGCAGCAGGAAATAAAGGATTGCACATCTCTAAATAAAGTAGGCCAAAAAAATCCAGATTGCAATACCTTAGCGCTAGTCTTGTTCGAACTAGCGTGTCCTCCACATGGTAGTGAATGACAATGGCGGATGACACTTTGCATCTCATCTTCCGGAACACATCGCCGAATGATGCCATCCGGACCTCTCTTGAAGAGGAGAGGTTCATTCCAAAAGTATTCCCGGACATCCTTAAAGAACTTCTTTCTTTGTGCGTAGGATAATCCGGGTGGTATCTCCTGACAAACCAAATAGTTAACAAAATCAACAAACCATGGTTCGTTACCTTTGGAGATCACATTGATGCACTCCTCAATAATGTGTAGGTCTTCGTCCGGAAAGGAGTCATCTATAGGTAAGTGGTCGTCCTCTAGATGTGTTAGGCGACTCAAATGATCCGCAACAGAATTTTCCGAACCCTTCTTGTCGCGGATCTCTAGATCGAATTCTTGTAGGAAAAATCCATCTAATTAGCCTTGGCTTCGCATCCTTCTTTGCAAGGAGGTACCGGATCGCAGCATGATCCGTGTAGACAATCACCTTTGCACCTACAAGATAAGAGCGAAACTAGTCAATAGCATAAACAATGGCTAAAAATTCCTTTTCCGTAGTGGCGTAGTTGAGCTGTGCTTTATCTAGCGTCTTGCTAGCATAGTATATGCAATGGGTTCTCCCTTCCTTTCGTTGTCCAAGAACAGCTCCTATAGCTACGTCACTAGCATCGCACATAACCTCAAAGGGAAGAGTCCAATCCGGAGGTTCGATAATTGGTGCTGAAATTAGAGCTTCCCGGATCATGTTAAACGCATCCAAGCATTCCTGCGAAAATTCAAAAACTGCATCCTTCATCAATAGATTAGTTAGCGGTTTTGATATTTTAGAGAAGTTTTTTATGAAGCGTCTATAGAATCCGGCATGTCCTAGAAAACTTCTTATCCCTTTCACCGAAGTTGGGGGAGGAAGCTTCTCTATAGTCTCTATTTTCGCCTTATCCACCTCTATCCCTCTACTAGAGATTAGGTGTCCTAATACAATTCATTCTTTTACCATAAATTGACACTTCTCCCAATTAAGAACTAGGTTAGTGTCTTCACATCTTTGTAAAACAAGAGCAAGGTTAGAAAGGCAATTGTCAAAAGAGGAACCGTATACGGAGAAGTCATCCATGAAGACCTCCATGATTTCCTCAATGTATTCGGAGAAGATGGCCATCATGCACCTTTGAAAGGTGGTTGGGGCGTTGCAAAGCCCGAACGGCATTCTCCTATAAGCGAACGTACCCCATGGGCACGTGAATGTGGTCTTCTCCTGATCATCCGGGTGTATCGGAATCTGAAAGAAACCACTATAACCGTCAAGATAGCAAAAGTGAGAATGTTGCGCTAACCTTTCAAGCATTTGATCGATGAAGGGTAGTGGGAAGTGATCCTTCCTCGTCGCGTTGTTAAGCTTGCGGTAGTCTATGCACATCCGCCATCCCGTTACGGTTCGGGTAGGAATGAGTTTGTTATTCTTGTTGGTGATGACCGTCATTCCTCCCTTCTTCGGAACTACTTGAACCGGACTCACCCACTTACTATTGGAGATAGGATAGATGATACCTGCATCAAGAAGTTTAAGAATTTCCTTCTTGACAACCTCTATCATGGTCGGATTCAACCGCCTTTGAGGTTGTCTTGAAGTCCTAAAGTCTTCCTCCATTAATAATTTATGCATGCATAGGGAGGGTTTGGTTCCTACTAAGTCTTCTATAGTATAGCCTAAAGCTTTCCTATGTTTCCTAAGGACAACCATAAGCTTACTATGTTCATATATGGTTAGATCGGAACTAACAATAACCGGATAAGTAGAGTTAGGTCCTAGAAAAGCGTACCTTAGATGAGTAGGAAGTTGATTTAGTTCCATTACTTTCGGAGCTTCCAATGGCTCTTGAGGAGCATCCGATGCTTCCTTTGAAGTGTCTAAGGGTGTAGAAGGTGTGGGAGAAGAATCAAAAGAAGTTGAAGAAGTGGCACGATCACCCTCTTCCACGACCTGAATCACGGTTTCCATGCATCCTCCACGGCCGTGGTTTAGGGCGTGGAAAGGAAATACGGTTGCTCTGTTTCCTCCACGACCGTGTAACCCTCTAGAGTGAGCCACGCTTTGGGTTGTGAAATCCACGGCCGTGGAATATAGTGTATGGCCGTGGATTCTCACGGTGTCTGCCTCGTCGTGGAGTTTCTCAAACTCCTCTTCACATACTTCCTCTTGTGCTTCTAAGGCTTCAATTGCCTCATTGCACTCCTCTTCTTCCCCTACATTCGTTAGACTCATAGTAATAACCTTTTGCAAAGGATCTTTGAAGAGAATCGCACTTACCTCCTCTCTAGACAACCCCTCTTCATCTTGGATATTGAATATATCCTCATCAAAGTTGGCTCATTCACTAGACTGGAAAGAACGAACTCTACCTTCTCTTCTCCTATGTCAAAGGCGAGTCTAGCATTCTTACAATCGACTATGCAACCGGAAGTTGCAAGGAACGGTCTTCCGAGTATGATCGGGACCGGACTATCTGCAGGAATGTCAAGCACAACAAAATCAATGGGAACAAAGAATTTACCTAGCTTGACTGGGACGTCTTCTGCGATACCGACGGGGCGAGTGATGGATCGATCCGCCATGTACAACGTCATCTTCACCGGTTTAGGATCGCCTAAACCGATCTTCCTACATAATGCAAGTGGTATGATGCTCACACTTGCTCCCAAGTCACATAATGCATCGTATGTGACATCTCCCACTCCTATGGGAATACAAAATGACCCCGGATCCTTTAGCTTTGGGGGCATTTTCTCCTTCATGGTCTTGATGAGATCCGAAGAATCTGAACTCATCTTAACCTCTCCAAAATCTTCTAGCTTCCTCTTGTTGGAGAGGAGCTCCTTTAAGAACTTGCCATAAGCCGGCATACCTACAATAGCATCAATGAAATGTATATTAATATGCAGCTTGCTCATGAGTTCTATAAACTTACCAAATTATTTATCTAGGCGCGCTCTTGCTCTAGATTGAGGGAATGGTAGGGGAGGTTTGTAAGCCGGATGAGGAACGTAGACATCCTCCTTCTCATTCCCCTTCTCCTTGTCTTTCTCAACGGGGACTTCAACAAACTTAGGCTGCGGATCGGTGGTAGTCACTCCGCTCCTAGTTGTGACTGCCATCACCCTTCCCTTAGGGTTGTCCTCCGTCTTTCCTGGAAGTTTCCCTTGATTCCTAGGAACTTCCTCTGCATGGCTGAACATTTGGTTTTCTAAAACTTTTTGGGCTTTATCAACCTTAGAAATTTGATCATCAACCTTAATGATGCGGTTCTCCAAACCTTGAAGCTTTCCCAAAATCGTTTCCAACATGGGATCGGGCTTCTCTTTCCCCGAAGTGTTTCCTCCATTAGATGTTTGCTCCTGGCTTTTCAAAGGAGTAGAGGAAGAGGAAGGTGGAGTTAGTGAATTCGAATTGGAAGGATAAGAGTTACCGGAGTTTTGTTGATTGGAGCGCCAATTGTTGTTGTTTGAACCCCTATTGTTGTTCCAATTATTGTTCCGGTTGTTGTTGTTGTCATTCCAATTATTCCGGTTGTTGTTCCGGTTATTGTTGTTGCGGTTTGTATTCTCACCACCATTGTTGTTGTTGCCCAAGTAGCCAACATCCTTTCCTTGTTGCTTTGGAAAGTTGGTCTTGATGGCCTCCTTCAACTCTTTGATCTCATTGTTGAGGGAGAAATTTTGATTTTGAGCTTCATATGTGAGCTTTGCTCCTTGCTCCACACGATTTCCCTCTACCTTCCGGTGAGAATACTTCTCTATGACCCTTGCTTGCTTCTCAATGAAGTCCCAAGCTTCATCTTCTCTCATGTCCATGAATGTACCACATGAGAGGGATTGGAGCTTGAATTGTGTCTCCACATCTAGCCCCTTATAGTATATCTCTAGCAATGCGAGCTGGGGTATGCCATGATGAGGACAATCCAAGAGCAAATCCTGAAACCTTTCCCAAGATTGAAACAAACTTTCGTTAGATCTCATGGAAAATGCATTAATCTTACCTCTAAGTTTCGCCGTTTTGGATGGCGGAAAGAACTTAGTGAGGAACTCCGCAGAAAGGTCTTCCCATGTGTCTAGTTTCCCACTAGGAAGAGCTTGGTACCAAGATAATGTTTTCCCCTTCAAGGAGAAGAAGAAAGGCTTGAGCTTATAGTTGTTGGTAGTCGCGTTCTTCGGCCTCATTGTCTCCATCATACACTCAAAGTTTTGCAAGTGTTGGTGTGGAGATTCAGCGCTTGTCCCGCCAAATTGGTTTTGGCGAACAAGAGTAATAACTTGAGGGTTGAAGCTAAACTCTTGTACATCGTCAGCGTCAAAGTTCACACCTAAACGGCGTGGTTGTTGCGTTGAATCCATCCTTTGGCCAAGAGTTCTTGGCTCATCATCCACACGTTCGATCCTAGCATTCCTAGGTGGAACACGGCGATTAGCAGCTGCCCGTGGATGGAATGGATTCACATTGATCGTGGGATCAATTTCCTCTAGCGGTGGCATGGAGGAGTCGCTATCATCATTAGATGAGTTGGCTCTAACCGATCTTCCCGGTCTCCTCCTTTTCTTTTTCTCCTTGAGGTTGTTTATCTCAATCCTGATTTGGAACATCATGTCAGTTAGATCGTCAACCTTCATTTCATGACGATCCCTTTCTTCTCTACGTGTCTTCTCACTCCATAGGAGTTGACCTTCTTTCTCCGCTAGCTCCGATTGAAGATCACGTTCGTGTTCTTCAGCCATTTTCTTTTCCTTACGCTTTTGCCTTAAAGTCTTCTCAAGCTCTTGATCAAGAGGTAAGAGATCCTCGGTGTTCCTAGACTTGCGCATGCACTCAAAGAGATATCAAATAACAAGGGAGAAGCTCCCAAGCTTGACAACCGAAAATCAAATTCGGCCTAGACCAAATCCTCGGCAACGGCGCCAAAAACTTGTTCGCCACTTAGCGTGCGTGCAAATAAGCTTTAAATTTATAAAACTAGAATCAAGCAAGCGAACCCGCAGTGTACGGATCGATATAGTTGAGCAAGAATTTCAGAGTATCGAACACAGGGATTTGGGGGGTTAAATCCAGTTATAGATTATCAAGCAAGTAAATGTATGAAGCTTTTCGAATTATTGGGAAAACAACAATCCTAAAGATCCAGGAATCCAGCTATGGCAATCGATTCAAGATATACTAACGATATAAGGACAGAGTTGAGGTATGCTAATGTAAGGTAATCGTGCGGTGAAGTTCCAAAAACCTTATATGACTCACCTAAAAGACATTCTCTATAAAGGTTGTTGAGGCTTCATAATAGAAAGGTTCTAAAGGTAAGAATTAACGTCAAATACCCAAACTTGTAATCCAAGGATCAAGACTAACTAAACCGATTAAGGTTGTGACACTCACAATCGAGGTAGAGGTTGTTGAGGCTTCACTACCACCTAGAAAAGGCAAGCCAAGACTAATTTAAAGCAAATCTTTAACTTTGGATTAAAGTAAAAGCAGGTTCGTAACTTAACACAAAATTACGGGTAGTTCTTGAGTTCCACGGCCGTGGAAGCTCAAGAACAGACCGTGGATTAGGGTTGTCGTCGATTCTCTCTAACTCTGAGGGTCCAATCTGTTTACGATCGATCTATCATTATCTAAGCCACAACTATCAACCCTTCACCTTAGAATTGTTAATGGTTTTTAGCCAACAATAGTCATATTGATATCAAATTCAAGATTTAAAAGGATGAAAGATGAAAACTTCTGAAAACTTTCAATAACTTTCAAATCAGTCTCAAAGTCACAATCAAGAACAATAATCGTCACTAGATTCGGAATAACACAAACAAAGACAAATCTTAGATAAGAAGGAAGAACGGGATGTCAATCCGTCTTCTAAATCAAACCTAAGAAAGAAGCGAAATCTCCTTGCGAACAATCTTCCGAATCTTCGATCTTCCGTCAATCCGGAAATCCCAATGACAAAGCGCAAAAATCTCCCAAACACAATCTCAGCCAAATGCGAAATTAGGACAATTCCAAGCGCAAACGTAGGATGCGTCTATGCGTAAGCGAAGGTGACGGAATCTCTCTTCGTCCGTCCTTTTATAGTGTAAGATAAAATATCGGCCCGGCCCAATTGCGTAGGAGATCGTGGCTTAAAGTGTGGCAAAAAAGATCACCAAGATCACGGTCGTGGAAGGGTTCCACGGCCGTAATTTAGAGCGTGAAAATCAACACGGTTTGACACAACTCCTCCACGGCCGTAGAAGTTGCTGGAATGAACCACGCTTCCCTTGCCATGGTTCCACGGCCGTGGACTTGAACGTGGAAAGTAGTACGGCCGTATTTTAGAGCGTGGTTTAGGGCAAGAACGTGATTCTTCCTTAGTCTCGTGCATTCTTCAAGTTGGCACTCAATTCATGGACATGCTCAATCAAATCCATCCTTGCTCAATTCCATTCGGAAATAGCTCTCAATTACCTATAATCAACATAAAGCTTGTGTAGATCTCTATATCGACATTATAGACAAACTAGCTCACAAATGCATCAATGCTCAATCAATGACTATCAATATGGATCAAATACACTTCGAAAACGTGCCTAAAATATCACAATATTTCATGCTAACAACAGGGGATTCAAAACCCTCTATTAGGTGAGGAGTGTCATAGCCTTTGCCTTTATCTTTCTTTTCCTAGGGTTTTGGTTGGTATGAGAGCTAAATGCTATCCTTGTGACCACTTCTTGCGAGACTCAACATCCGTTAAGTAAAATCTTTTGGTTGGGATAAAGGGAAGTTGGATCTTCACCGGATGACATCCTACCAAAGATATATACCTTTTCTATCCAGCTTTGTCCGTACACATCCTTAGACAACTTGAATCGAAAACCGCAACCGGATAATTGGATCTTTAGATTTCGCATTCCCATTATTCTTGCTTCTATATTCTTTATTGTGATCATTGCATTGCCTGCTACCCAAGTTGGATTACCTTTACTACTTTGTTCTCACCGATTCCCAAAGATCGACTACGGAATATCATCCCATACTACGATTGATCGGTACACTGCGGGTTCGCTGTCGTCAGGCTTAATTCTTGGATATAAATATAAAGCTTATTTGCACACAAACCTTTTGGAGCGAACAAGTTTTTGGCGTCGTTGCTGGGGAATTGGTCAAGACCAATCCAGTGCATGGTTGTCTAGCTTGGTAGCTTCTACCGTTGCTACTAATTACTCTTGTTGAGTGTTCTTGCAGATCTTTCATAGGTTTATGCGAAGAACGCGAACCGGTAAAAAAACCATTCCTTACGATCCTAAACCGGAAAAGACATACAAAAAGAAATTGAGAGAGGCTAAGAAAATGTTCGCTAACAACAATCAAGAGTTTGAGGACCTTAGAGATGAATTAGCTGAAGCTCGGGATCAGATAAGGCAACAAGAAGAAGCCTTGAGGAAAGAGAGAGTTGATCAAGCTACTCTACAAGACCGACTTCGATCCGATATGGACGATATGATAGCACAAGAACAATAGGCAAATCAGGAGAGAAACGCGGATGCTAGAGTTGTGGTTAATCCACCTCCACCGGAACCCGTTAACATCTTACCACCACCAGTTGGGCAGCGGATGGATCCAGTCCAACAAGCCCGCCGTCCGGGCGTGCATTTGGGAGATCCAGCTGATCGTGACTACAAGTTTAGACCTCCGGTGATTACTATGATCCAATAGAATCGCTATGGAGGAATGGAGAGAGAGTCACAACACCAACATCTTCAGAATTATGAGATCTTGATGGAAACATTGAGACCTTCAAGGTGCGAAAATAATAATTGTAAGCTGCATGTTTTCTTTTTTTCTTTGAAGGATAAAGCACTAGCATGGTACCAATCACTTCCCGCCGGAAGAGTGAACACGAGGGAAGATATGATCGCGGAGTTCCTTACTAAATTATTTCCGCCACCGAAGATGGCGGAATTTAGAGCTAAGATCAACACATTTGTGATGAAGAGTGGTGAAAGTCTCTTCACCTCATGGGAAAGGATCAAGAACCTCTTATTGGATTGTCCACATCATGGGATTCCAAAGATTGATTTGCTTGTGATCTACTTTAAAGGCTTGGATGCGGAAGCGCAATTCAAGCTACAATCACTTTCAGTTTGAACTTTTATGGACAAGCTGGTAGATGAGGTGTGGGAGTTTGTTGAGAAGCAAACTCTCACTATAGAGAAGTACTCACATAGAGGTGAAGAAGCGGGGAGCTAAAGCTCAAGAGCTCCGGTGCTGAATATTACCGCCTCTAGTGTCAAGCAGCTTAACACTTTAAATAGTGAAATGAAGGATTTGAAAGACCTTTTGACAACTCATGTGAAGCAGCCCAAGGAGCAAGATGTGGGTTATGTTGGAAGAGGAAACCAACAAGGGAATAGGAATAACAATTGGAACAACAACAATAACAACCGGAACTACAACAACAATTGGAGATTCAATCAACAAAATTCCAGTAATCGTTATTCCCATGCTGAAAACTCACTAACCCCTCGTTCTTCTTCTTCCTCTATTCCTTTGAAAAGTCAAGGACAAGCTTGAAGTGATGATAGAAGCAATGATAGGGAAGATGCAAGGGTTAGAGAATTCCGTCACTTCACTTTCTCAGGAACAAAAAGCCTTGGAAATCAAGTGTTTAGTAAGGCCGGAGAAGCTCCTAGAGATCAAGGGAGACTTCTCGGAAAAACTGAAGATAACCCCGAAAGGCAAGTGATGTCGATCACTACAAGGAGTGGCGCGAAAACCACCGATCCCACACCAAAGGAGAGTGATAAGGGCGAGTAGCCCGTAGAAGTTGAGGTTCCGGATGAGAAAGAAAAGGAGAAGGTTCCCTTTTACGTTCCTCCTCAAACCTACAAACCTACAAACCTCTGATCATTGAACTCATGAGCAAACTTCATATTAGCATACCTTTTATTGATGTAATTTTAGGTATGTCATCCTATGGGAAGTTCTTGAAAGAAATCCTCTCTAACAAAAGGAAGCTAGAGGATTTTGGTGAAGTAAAGATGACCTCCGAGTCATCGGAACTCATCAAAACCATGACGAAGAGGATGCTTGTTAGCATGAAATATGGCGATATTATAGGCACTTATTTTGGTTGTTTTTCCCTCATTATTGTGTACATGGATAAGGTTTTGAAGCAAATGTTAGCTTGTTCATCTATACTGTCGATATGGAAGTCTACACTAGCTTTGTGTTGATTATAGGTGAATAAGAGCTGAAATCGAAGCACTTGAGAGAAGAAAGGGAGTAATCGATCATGTTCGAGGATTAGGAGATACATCAAGGAAGCTAAGGAAGGAGCTAGGATGAAGAATGACACGAAATGAAGGCAACAACAAGCAATATACACTTCCACGCCCTGAATTACGGTCGTGGAGAAGTCCACGCTCTAAACCACGGCCGTGGACTTGGCATCATGAACGTGGATTTGAGTCTCGAGCACTCTAGTTAGTTACACGGTCTAAATTACGGTCGTGGAAGTCACAAGACACCGTAATCAGTTTCCACGCTCTAAACCACGGTCGTGGAATTTTATGAGACCGTGATTTAGGCGATCTTTTGGCGAGTCATTATTTGCCACGTCATTTACGTATTGGGCTTTGACGGTAACTTTTCCTCGTCTTATAAAAAGGCTGGAAAAGAGAGTTTCGAGGGAGTCGCTTAGAGTTGGAAAAACCTTTGCTTAGGGCTGAAAGGACGATCGCCAAGGGTTGCAAAAGCGCCGGCGAGTTGAAGATTGGAGACTGCTTGTGGCGGAAGTTTAGCCCTTTTCTCAGGTTTTGATATTGAAGACGGATTGACATCCCGTTCTTCGGTCTTGCCTAAGATTATTATGAGGTTTTGTGTTACATATTCTGAATCCATTAATATTGCTTCTTGTGTTTTGGATTTGAGATTGAGTTTGAGTTTTGTTCGAGTTTTCGAAGGTTTTCAACTTTCATTCTTCTTAAATTTAATATTGATATCATGACAATGATTGTTGGCTAAAACCATTTAGCAATTCTAAGGTGAAGGGTTGATAGTTGTGGCTTATGATGATAGATCGATCGTAAATTGATTGGACCCTGAAAGTTAGAGAAATATCGTCGACACCCTAAATCACAGCCTATTCTTAGGTTTCCATGGCCGTGATTCTCAAGATCTACCCGTGATTTACATCAGTTTACGAACTTTGCTTTTACTTTAATCCAAAGTTAAAGATTAGCTTTAACCTAACCTTGGCTTGCCTTTCCTAAGTAATAGTGAGACTCAACATCCTCTATTTCAGCTTCGAGTATCACAACCTTAGCCGTTTGAGTTTATCTTGATCCTTGGGTTACAAGTTTGGGTATTTGAGATCAATTCTAGTCCTTAGATCCTTTCTATACTGAAGCCTCAACAACCATTATAGAGAGTTCTTTGGGTTAGACATATAAGGTTTTGGAAATTCATCGTACATTACCTTACTTTAGTATACTTTTGCAGTTCTCAACTCTGTCCTTATATCTATAGTATGTCTGGAATCGAATGCCACAATTTGATAAGTGGATCTTTAGGGTTGTTGTTTTCTCTAATATTTGCAAAGCTTTACACTTTAATTGCTCGATTACTTGAAACTGATTTTGTTTCACCAACTCCCTGTGATCAATACTCTGGAATACTTGCTAATCAACGCCGATCCGTACACTGCGGGTTCGCTTGCTTTTATTCTAGTTTTATAAATTTAAGACTTGATTGCACGCACATTTTAGGGCGAACAATGCCACCAAAGCTGAGGGATCCGGGTTCCTTTTGTGTTCCCCTTGGAATTGGAGAAGGCGTGTCCAATGCACTTTGCGATCTTGGAGCAAGCGTGAGTGTTCGCTCCAAACGGTGTGTGCAACCTTTAAATTTATAACCGAGGAAATATGCTTAAAACAAGGATGCGAACCCGCAGTGTACGGGTGAATTGTAATAAAAAAGCAAGAATTCCAGGGGTCGATGTTAGCATGAAATATTGTGATATTTTAGGCACGTTTTCTAAGCGTATTTGATTCATATTGATAGTCATTGATTGAGCATTGATGCATTTGTGAGGTAGTTTGCCTATAATGTCGATATAGAGATCTACACAAGCTTTATGTTGATTATAGGTGATTGAGAGATATTTCCGAACGGAATCGAGCAAGGATGGAGTTGTTGAGCAATGTCCATGGATTGAGGACATTTCTAGGAGCTAAGGGAATGCCAACTTGAGGAATGCACGAGGCTAGGGAAGAATCACGTTCTTGCCCTAAACCACGCTCTAAAATACGGCCGTACCACTTTCCACGTTCAGTTCCACGGCCGTGGAACCATGGCTAGGGAAGCGTGGTTCGTTCCAGCAACTTCTACGGCCGTGAAGAAGATGGTTCAAACCTTGTTGATTTCCACGCTCTAAATTACGGTCGTGGAACCTTCCACGACCGTGATCTTGGCGATCTTTTTCGCCATACTTTAAGCCACGATCTTTTAAAGGATTGGGCCGGGCCGATACTTTATCTTACACTATAAAAGGACGGACGAAGAGAGATTCCGTCACCTCTGCTTAGACGCACTTTTGCCTACGCTTACGCTTGGAATTGCCCTAATTTCGCATTTGGCGAAGATTGTATTTAAGAGATTTGCGCGTTACTATTGTGATTTCCGGATTGACGGAAGATCGAAGATTCGGAAGATTGTTCGCAAGGAGATTTCGCTTCTTGCTTAGGTTTGATTTAGAAGATGGATTGACATCCCGTTCTTCCTTCTTATCTAAGATTGTGTTTGTTTGTTCTATTCTGAATCTAGTGACGATATTTGTTCTTGATTGTGACTTTGAGATTGGTTTGAAGTTTATTGAAGGTTTTTGGAAGTTTTCATCTTTCAATCTTTTAATTCTTGAATTTGATATCAATATGACTATTGTTGGCTAAAAACCCTTAACAATTTTAAGGTGAAGGGTTGATAGTTGTGGCTTAGATGATGATAGATCGATCATAAAAAGATTGGACCCTGAGAGTTAGAGAGAATCGCCGACGAACCCTAAATTACGGTCTGTTCTTGAGTCCACGACCGTGGAACCTCAAGATCCAACCGTGATTTCCCTTAAGTTTACGAATTTGCTTTTACTTTAATCCAAAGTTAAAGATTTGCTTTAACTTAGTCTTGGCTTGCCTTTTCTAGGTGGTAGTGAAGCCTCAACAACCTCTACCTCGATCGTGAGTGTCATAACCTCAATCAGTTAAGTTAGTCTTGATCCTTGGATTATAAGTTTGGGTATTTGACATTAATTCTCATCTTTAGAACCTTTCTATACTGAAGCCTCAACAATCTTTATAGAGAGTGTCTTGTAGGTGAGTCATATAAGGTTTTTGGAACTTCACC
Organism: Fagopyrum homotropicum; assembly: GCA_033239125.1. Lineage (NCBI taxonomy): Eukaryota > Viridiplantae > Streptophyta > Magnoliopsida > Caryophyllales > Polygonaceae > Fagopyrum > Fagopyrum homotropicum. The sequence goes on along the minus strand of BSWB01000005.1, from coordinate 23,596,526 downwards.
GTACGATTACCTTACATTAGCATACCTTTGCATATCTTAACTCTGTCCTTATATCATTAGTATATCTTGAATCGATAGCCACAGCTGGATACTTGGATCTTTAGGATTGTTGTTTTCCCAATATTTGAAAAGCTTCTTATAATTACTTGCTTGATAACTTGCAACTGAATTTGTTCCCCCCAAATCCCTGTGTTCGATACTCTGGAATTCTTGCTTAACTATATCGATCCGTACACTGCGGGTTCGCTTGCTTGATTCTAGTTTTATAAATTTAAAGCTTATTTGCACGCACGGTAAGTGGCGAACAAGTTTTTGGCGCCGTTGCCGGGGATTTGGTCTAGGCCGAATTCGGTTTTCGGTTGTCAAGCTTGGGAGCTTCTCCCTTGTTATTTGATATCTTTTCAAGTGCATGCGCAGGTCTAGGAACACCGAAGACCTCTTACCTCTTGATCAAGAGCTTGAGAGGACTTTAAGGCAAAAGCGCAAGGAAAAGAAAATGGCTGAAGAACACGAACGTGATCTTCAAGCGGAGTTAGCAGAGAAAGAAGCTCAACTCCAATGGAATGAGAATATTCGCCGGGATGAAATGGATCGTCATCAATCTCAAGTTAACGATCTAAAAGATATGATGTTCCAGATGAGGATAGAACTAAGCAACCTTAAGAATAAGGGGAGCAAGAAATCCTCAAGAAGGGCATCAAGATCAAGAAGAAGAAGTCATTCATCCGCTGATGATAGTGATTCTTCCATGCCACCGCTAGAGGAAATTGATCCCACGATCAATGTGAATCCTTTCCATCCATGGGGAGCTACTAATCGTCGTGTTCCACCTAGGAATGCGAGGATCGAACGTGTAGATGATGAGCCAAGAACTCTTGGCCAAAGGATGGATCCAACACAACAACCGTGCCGTTGGGCGTGAACTTTGATGCTGACGATGTACAAGGGTTTAGCTTCAACCCGCAGGTTATTACTCTTGTTCGCCAAAACCAATTTGGCGGAACAAGCGCTGAATCTCCACACCAACACTTACAAAACTTTGAGTGTATGATGGAGACAATGAGGCCGAAGAACGCTACTACCAACAACTATAAGCTCAAGCCTTTCTTCTTCTCCTTGAAGGGGAAAGCGTTGTCTTGGTACCAAGATCTTCCTAGTAGGAAACTAGACACGTGGGAAGACCTTTCCGCGGAGTTCCTCACCAAATTCTTTCCGCCATCCAAAACGGCGGAACTTAGAGGTAAGATCAATGCATTTTCCATGAGGTCTAACGAAAGTTTGTTTCAATCATGGGAAAGGTTTCAGGATTTGTTATTGGATTGCCCTCATCATGGCATATCCAAGCTTGCATTGCTGGAGATTTAATATAAAGGGCTGGATGTGGAGACACAATTCAAGCTCCAATCCCTCTCATGTAGCACATTCATGGACATGAGGGAAGATGACGCTTGGGACTTCATTGAGAAGCAAGCAAGAGTCATAGAGAAGTATTCCCACCGAAAAGTGGAGGGAAATCGTGTGAAGCAAGGAGCAAAACTCACACATGAAGCTCAAAATCAGATTTTCTCCCTCAATAATGAGATCAAAGAGTTGAAGGAGGCTATCAAGACCAACTTCCCAAAGCAACAAGGAAAGGATGTTGGCTATTTGGGAAACAACAACAATGGCGGTGAGAACACAAACCGCAACAACAACAACAACCGGAACAACAACCGGAATAATTGGAATGGCAATAACAACAACCAGAACAACAATTGGAACAACAATCGGGGTTCAAACAACAACAATTGGCGCTCCAATCAACAAAACTCCGGTAACTCTTATCCTTCCAATTCGAATTCACTAACTCCACCTTCCTCTTCCTCTACTCCTTTCAAAAGCCAGGGGCAATCATCTAATGGAGGAAACACTTTAGGGAAGGAGAAGCCCGATCCCATGTTGGAAACGATCTTGGGAAAGCTTCAAGGTTTGGAGAACCGCATCATAAAGGTTGATGATCAAATTTCTAAGGTTGATAAAGCCCAAAAGGTTTTAGAAAACCAAATGTTCAACCAAGCGGAGGAAGTTCCTAAAAATCAAGGGAAACTTCCAGGAAAGACGGAGGACAACCCTAAGGGAAGGGTTATGGCAATCACAACTAGGAGCGGAGTGACTACCACCGATCCGCAGCCTAAGTTTGTTGAAGTCTCCGTAGAGAAAGACAAGGAGAAGGGGAAGGAGAAGGAATATGTCTACGTTCCTCCTCCAGCTTACAAGCCACCCCTACCATTCCCTCAATCTAGAGCGAGAGCGCGCCTAGATAAACAATTTGGTAAGTTCATAGAACTCATGAGTAAGCTGCATATTAATATACCTTTCATTGATGCTATTGTAGGTATGCCGGCTTATGGCAAGTTCTTGAAGGAGCTCCTCTCCAACAAGAGGAAGCTAGAGGATTTCGGTGAGGTTAAGATGAGTTCGGATTCTTCGGATCTCATCAAAACCATGAAGGAGAAAATGCCCCCCAAGCTAAAGGATCCGGGGTCGTTTTGCATTCTCATAGGAGTGGGAGATGTCACATAAGATGCATTATGTGACTTGGGAGCAAGTGTGAGCATCATACCACTTGCATTATGTAGGAAGATCGGTTTAGGCGACCCTAAACCGGTGAAGATGACGTTGTACATGGCGGATCGATCCATCACTCGCCCCGTCGGTATTGTAGAAGACGTCCCAGTCAAGCTAGGTAAATTCTTTGTTCCAATTGATTTTGTCGTGCTTGACATTCCTGTAGATAGTCCGGTCCCGATCATACTCGGAAGACCGTTTCTTGCAACTTCCGGCTGCATAGTCGATTGCAAGAATGGTAGACTCGCTTTTGATATAGGAGAAGAGAAGGTAGAGTTTGTTCTTTCCACTCTAGTGAAGGAGCCAATCTTTGATGAGGATATATTCAATATCCAAGATGAAGAAGGGTTATCTAGGGAAGAGGTAAGTGTTATTCTCTTTAATGATCCTTTACAAAAGGTTATCACTATGATTCTAACAGATGTAGGGGAAGAAAAAGAGTGCAATGAGGCAATTGAAGCCTTAGAAGCACAAGAAGAGATGTATGAAGTGGAGTTTGAAAAACTCCACAATGAGGCAGAAAACGTGAGAATCCACGGCCATACACTATATTCCACGGCCGTGGATTTCACAAACAAAACCGTGTCCCACTCCAGAGAGTTATACGGTCGTGGAGAAAATAGAACAACCGTATTTCCTTTCCACGCCCTAAACCACGGCCGTGGAGAACATAGGGAAACCGTGATTCTGGCCGTTGAAAAGGGTGATCGAGACACTTCTTCAACTTCCTTCGATTCTTCACCTACACCTTCAACACCCTTAGAGACTTCTAAGGAGATATCGGATGCTCCTCAAGGATCATTGGAAGCTCCGAGAGCAATGGAACTAAAACCACTTCCTACTCATCTAAGGTACGCTTTCTTAGGACCTAATTCTACCTTTCCGGTTATTGTTAGTTCCGATCTAAGCATAGATGAACATAATCAGCTCATGATTGTCCTTAGGAAACATAGGAAAGCTTTAGGCTACACTATTGAGGACTTAGTAGGAATTAAACCCTCCCTATGCATGCATAAGATATTAATGGAGGAAGACTTTAGAACTTCAAGACAACCTCAAAGGCGGTTAAATCCGACCATGAAGGAGGTTGTTAAGAAGGAAATTCTTAAACTTCTTGATGCAGGTATCATCTACCCTATCTCCGATAGTAAGTGGTGAGTCCGGTTCAAGTAGTTCCAAAGAAGGGAGGGATGACGGTCATCACCAACAAGAATAACGAACTCATTCCTACCCGAACCGTAATGGGATGGCGGATGTGCATTGACTACCGCAAGCTTAACAACGCGACGAGGAAGGATCACTTCCCACTACCCTTCATCGATCAAATGCTTGAAAGGTTAGCGCAACATTCACACTTTTTTTATCTTGACGGTTATAGTGGTTTCTTTCAGATTCCGATACACCCGGATGATCAAGAGAAGACCACATTCACGTGCCCGTGGGGTACGTTCGCTTATAGGAGAATGCCATTCGGGCTTTGCAACACCCCAGCCACCTTTCAACCATGCATGATGGCCATCTTCTCCGAATACATTGAGGAAATCATGGAGGTCTTCATGGACGATTTCTCCGTATACGGTTCCTCTTTTAACGATTGCCTTTCTAACCTTTCTCTTGTTTTACAAAGGTGTGAGGACACTAACCTAGTTCTTAATTGGGAGAAGTGTCAATTTATGGTTAAGGAAGGAATTGTTTTAGGACACCTAATCTCTAGTAGAGGGATAGAGGTGGATAAGATGAAAATAGAGACTATAAAGAAACTTCCTCCCCCAACTTCGGTGAAAGGGATAAGAAGTTTCCTAGGACATGCTGGCTTTTATAGACGTTTTGTTAAAGACTTTTCTAAAATATCAAAACCTCTCACTAATCTATTGATGAAGGATGCAGTTTTTGAGTTTTCGCAGGAATGTTTGGATACGTTTAACACCATTCGGCAAGCTCTAATTTCAGCACCTATTATCCAACCTCCGGATTGGACTCTTCCCTTTGAGGTTATGTGCGATGCTAGTGACGTAGCTATAGGAGCTGTTCTTGGGCGAACCCATGCCATATACTATGCTAGCAAGACGCTAGATGAAGCGCAGCTCAATTACGCCACTACCGAAAAAGAGTTTTTAGCCATTGTCTATGCTATTGACAAGTTTCGCTCTTATCTTGTAGGTGCAAAGGTGATTGTCTACACGGATCATGCTGCGATCCGGTACCTCCTTGCGAAGAAAGATGCGAAGCCAAGGCTAATTAGATGGATTCTTCTCCTACAAGAATTCGATCTAGAGATCCGCAACAAGAAAGGTTCAGAAAATTCTGTTGCGGATCATTTGAGTCGTCTAACACATCTAGAGGACGACCATTTACCTATCGATGACTCCTTCCCGGACGAACACCTACACATTATTGAGGAGTGCATCGATGTGATCTCCAAAGGTAACGAACCATGGTTTGCTGATTTTGTTAACTATTTGGTTTGCCAGGAGATACCGCCCGGATTATCCTACGCACAAAGACAGAAGTTCTTTAAGGATGTCCGGGAATACTTTTGGAATGAACCTCTCCTTTTCAAGAGAGGTCCGGATGGCATTATTCGGCGATGTGTGCCGGAAGATGAGATGCAAAGCGTCATCCGCTATTGTCATTCACTGCCTTGTGGAGGACACGCTAGTTCGAACAAGAATAGCGCAAAGGTATTGCAATCTGGATTCTTTTGGCATACTTTATTTAGAGATGTGCAATCCTTTATTTCTTGCTGCGATGCTTGTCAAAGAATAGGTAATATCTCTAGGAGGAATGAGATGCCTCTCAATAACATCCAAGAGGTGGAGATTTTTGACGTTTGGGGAGTAGATTTTATGGGACCATTCCCATCATCTTGTGGAAACCAATACATACTCTTGGCGGTGGATTATGTTTCTAGATGGGTGAAGCAATTGCCTCTCCCACCAATGATGCCATGGTGGTGGTTAAGTTCTTCAACAAGACCATTTTTCCACGATTTGGGACACCAAGGACTATCATTAGTGATGGAGGTTCTCACTTCGTTGCCCGGCGCTTTGAAGCTCTTCTAGCTAAGTATGGGGTTACTCACAAGATCGCTACCCCTTATCATCCACAAACTAGTGGACAAGTTGAGATCTCAAATAGGGAGATCAAAGGAATTCTAGAGAAGACGGTTTCAAGGACTAGGAAGGATTGGTCTTTGAAGCTTGACGATGCATTGTGGGCATACCGGACTGTGTACAAGACTCCCATAGGAACCACACCATACAACCTTGTGTATGGGAAGTCTTGTCACTTAACGGTAGAGTTTGAGCACAAGGCGTTTTGGGCTATCAAATGGTTAAATTTCAGCATGAAGGAAGCGGGAGAGAAGCGTCTCTTAGACCTTAATGAGCTGGAAGAACTCCGCTTGAAAGCCTACAAAAACGCCAAGATCTGTAAGGAGAGAGCAAAGCGTTGGCATGATAAGCATATCATTCCAAAGGACTTCAAAGAAGGAGATCAAGTTCTCCTCTTCAATTCAAGGCTTCGCCTCTTTCCAAGTAAGCTTAAATCTCGTTGGACCGGACCTTTTCTAATTAAGCGTATTTTCCCCCATGGTGCAGTTGAAGTATGGGGTGAAGCGGGCGGAAGCTTTAAGGTGAACGGTCAACGACTCAAGAAGTACACGCCGGAACTCCAAGCTGAAGAGTTCGCGCCTACCGCACTCGAATATGTGCGAGTTTGGTCTAGCTACGGACCTTAAACAAAGCGCTTCTTAGGAGGCAACCCAAGGTATTGCATTTTTGTTTTTTGTTTTCGATTCGTAGTTTAGCTTAGTTTAGACGTTTTTGCTTTGTTTTGCCTTCGATTTCTTCCGGTATGTTCGTGTTTTTGGATGTAGGAACGATGGAAAAGGAAAAGGGAAGAATAATGTTGAAGAAAAGTGACGAAACTTGGACTTTGGAGCATTACAGAGAGTTCCACGGTCTAAACCACGGTCGTGACAACTACAATGACCGTAATTTCCAAAAGCCTTTGAAAAATCACCAAAACCATGGTTCCGTACAATTCCACGGCCGTGGAACCCCCCAACAGACCGTGATTTTCAAAAATTTTCCTGTCACTATATAAACCACGTTCTTCACAAAAACACTCCACAAATACCCAATTCCACGACCCAAAACGCCGAATCGAGCGGCAAATCACCAAGGAACACCAACAAGATCTTTGTCAAATTCGACGATTCTTCTTTCCAAATTGAAGCAAATTCGACCACCAACAAGATCCAAGCAACGAATCGAGCGGCAAATCACCAAGGAACACACAATTCGGATTTTAAAATCCGAAACCTAGGTTTTTTTCCCTCTTATTGATCTTTGTCAATTTGGGTGACAAATCACGGTTGCTGTCAGTTCCACGGCCGTGGAAATACCAAGAACAGACCGTGATTTTGAATAGTGATGGATTTTGTGAGAAGAGTTTCAGGGAGGATTAAGGAGAAGAAGAATGACAAAAACAAAAAGAGGAAGGGTAACCCCTCTTCCTCTTCATCCTCTAGAGCACCACCACCTTTCTCCCCTTCACCACCATCATCACCTTCATCACCCGCTCCTCCTAGCCCTAGAGTACCGACCATTCATGCGGATCACCTCGATGCACTCGAGAGGATCCATGAGAGGGCTGTGATTGGACCTAGGTACCTATTGTTAGAGGATCTAGCTCCTCTTAACATCATAGATGACCTTACTTGGCTCTTGGATAGAGCCGGACTAGTTGTCTTCTCGGCTATCCGAGAAGACGCCTACGAGGAGATTACGAGGGAGGTTGTGACGTCTTTCGAGCACAACCATGTGGATAGGACCGTTTCTTTTCGTCTTATGGAAAGAAACTATAATTTTTCCATCCGTGAGTTCGGAACCTTCTTTGGGTTCCATGAGACCTTCAATGGTCGTTTTCCTAGTGGCGTTTACGCCAAAGATTTTTGGGAGGAGGTAGCTATGATATACGCCAACGAGGACCGCTGGCAACCAGCTGACACCAAGGCTAAGTTGATGTATCACTTAACCTTGAAGATTGCTCACCGTGTTCTTTCGGAGTGTCTCTTCCCTTGGACGGAGACGCCTCAAAAGATCAAGACGATGTGCCTAGACGTTCTCCACGTCCAGCTAGAGCTTCAGGTTCGTCTTCTCGCCGCGCCAGCGTGAGTGAGAGACCTACTTGGATGGAGACGCCTCCTGCATGGTACGGAGCTCCATCTCCATGGTCCGCACAGCAAACATCAGCACCAGCACCAGCACCATCCGACGCTCCAGGGTGGTACAGTCAGGCTCCGGGATGGTATGAGCAGATGCCAGATTGGGCCACATGTCTTTCAAAGAGAGTGGGAGCATTGGAGATCCGAGGCGATGCTAGAGATGGACGCTTGGACGACCTCGATCATATGATGAGAGACGTCTACCGCCAGCAGTTTGGGCGGCACTACGACCCCAGCTTCTCTCCATTCCCGCCTCCACCAGCGCCGCAGTGATGATGATGATGACCGATAGCTTTAGCCGCTCCACCACCACTTTGTGAGTTTTTTTTTTTGTTCTTTTCTTCTTTTCCTTCTTCTATTTGAACATTAGGGACAATGTTTGTTCCAAGTATGGGGTGGGGTGTGACTAAAAGTTTGTAATAACTCTTACTCACTATGTTTGCTTCTATCGAGACTATCTTGCATGTTCATTATATTGTTGCACGTTTCATTATTGCATTGCATGAAAAAGAACTTGAAAAAACCATAAAAATTGAAAAATTTTGAAAAATTTTGTGCTTCTAAGGAATTGAGATGATTTCTATGATAATCGCTACTTGTGAATTGAGTTTGATGACAATTGCATGCTTAAACGAATAGTGAATTGAAAAGAAATTGAATGAGTTAATTATGCCTCTTTTGCAAGTTTCATAATGTGATGAATGTTACTTAAATCATGTTGAGGAATTGAAGTTGAAATCACACTATAAGTTCTTATACTTCTTGTTGAGATGATTAACGCAATTTGATTTTTCTTTTTTCTTTCTTTGATCATTTAGCTCCTCATTGAAATATTGACCTCCTTTACCTATCCGGGAATTTGGAGAAGTGAATGAAAAAGGCATGTTTGATGTGGGAGGGCCATGAGAGCAATTATTTGCAATCAAAAGAATAGAAAGAAATTGTAGGTTTGGGGAAGTCAATCATGACGATGAGTAACTCGGCACCATTCACATAGCCGGGTATTTGTGTCTTGCCAAAGTCGGATTGAGCGATATTCCTAGCGGATTATGGTATGTGCGCTAAGGGTTTGAGGCATCTCATAAAAATTGAGAAACGCCAATCTCCTAGGCTTCGGTTTTTGTGCACCTCTATCCATAACTCCAAAAGTAAAGTCGAAAAATGAAAGGAAGAGAGCGAAGCTCTAAGTAGAAGGTGTGCGGAAACCGCAAGAGAAGAAGAAAAGAGTAGTTGTCCACTTTCCCGGATTCATGCACCACATTCCTTAAAGTTTCCTTCCCTTTCCACATTCTAGACTTTTTTCTTTGAAAGTCCTTAAGATCAAAAGAATGTTATATGACTTGGTGATCTAAATTGAAGTTTCTTATGATTGATTTTGATAATGTTTAAGGGTTATGATGTTTGTATAGAAGTTTGATTGATTCATGAGTTTTCTTTACTCTTTACTCTTTGATTAAGTGTATGAAAGTCTTATAAACGATTGAAGAAAGATTTGAGAATGATCTATTGATTAGAAGGCACATTCATCCAAAAGAAGTATTGCTTTAAGAAGGTACACATATTTCATCCTAACTCTTATTTTAAAGCTTTTGAAAGACCTTGCTTAGGGACAAGCAAGTGGCAAGTATGGGGTTATTTGTTAGCATGAAATATTGTGATATTTTAGGCACGTTTTCTAAGCGTATTTGATTCATATTGATAGTCATTGATTGAGCATTGATGCATTTGTGAGCTAGTTTGCCTATAATGTCGATATAGAGATCTACACAAGCTTTATGTTGATTATAGGTGATTGAGAGCTATTTCCGAACGGAAACGAGCAAGGATGGAGTTGTTGAGTAATTTCCATGAATTGAGGACATTTCTAGGTTCTAAGGGAATGCCAACTTGAGGAATGCACGAGTCTAGGGAAGAATCACGTTCTTGCCCTAAACCACGCTCTAAAATACGGCCGTACCACTTTCCACGTTCAGTTCCACGGCTGTGGAACCATGGCTAGGGAAGCATGGTTCATTCCAGCAACTTCTATGGCCGTGAAGAAGATGGTTCAAACCGTGTTGATTTCCACGCTCTAAATTACGGTCGTGGAACCTTCCACGACCGTGATCTTGGCGATCTTTTTCGCCACACTTTAAGCCACGATCTTTTAAAGGATTGGGCCGGGCCGATACTTTATCTTACACTATAAAAGGACGGACGAAGAGAGATTCCGTCACCTCTGCTTAGACACTCTTTTGCCTACGCTTACGCTTGGAATTTCCCTAATTTCGCATTTGGCGAAGATTGTATTTGAGAGATTTGCGCGTTGCTATTGTGATTTCCGGATTGACGGAAGATCGAAGATTCGGAAGATTGTTCGCAAGGAGATTTCGCTTCTTGCTTAGGTTTGATTTAGAAGACAGATTGACATCCCGTTCTTCCTTCTTATCTAAGATTGTGTTTGTTTGTTCTATTCCGAATCTAGTGACGATATTTGTTCTTGATTGTGACTTTGAGATTGGTTTGAAGTTTATTGAAGGTTTTTGGAAGTTTTCATCTTTCAATCTTTTAATTCTTGAATTTGATATCAATATGACTATTGTTGGCTAAAAACCCTTAACAATTCTAAGGTGAAGGGTTGATAGTTGTGGCTTAGATGATGATAGATCGATCGTAAACAGATTGGACCCTGAGAGTTAGAGAGAATCGCCGACGAACCCTAAATTACGGTCTGTTCTTGAGTCCACGACCGTGGAACCTCAAGATCCAACCGTGATTTCCCTTAAGTTTATGAATTTGCTTTTACTTTAATCCAAAGTTAAAGATTTGCTTTAACTTAGTCTTGGCTTGCCTTTTCTAGGTGGTAGTGAAGCCTCAACAACCTCTACCTCGATCGTGAGTGTCATAACCTCAATCGGTTAAGTTAGTCTTGATCCTTGGATTATAAGTTTGGGTATTTGACATTAATTCTCATCTTTAGAACCTTTCTATACTGAAGCCTCAACAACCTTTATAGAGAGTGTCTTGTAGGTGAGTCATATAAGGTTTTTGGAACTTCACCGTACGATTACCTTACATTAGCATACCTTTGCATATCTTAACTCTGTCCTTATATCATTAGTATATCTTGAATCGATAGCCACAACTGGATACTTGGATCTTTAGGATTGTTGTTTTCCCAATATTCGAAAAGCTTCTTATAATTACTTGCTTGATAACTTGCAACTGAATTTGTTCCCCCCAAATCCCTGTGTTCGATACTCTGGAATTCTTGCTTAACTATATCGATCCGTACACTGCGGGTTCGCTTACTTGATTCTAGTTTTAAAAATTTAAAGCTTATTTGCACGCACGCTAAGTGGCGAACAGTCGATCACAGAGACTTAGATGAAACAAAGCACAGGATATGTTGTCAATGTAATTACTAACCACAAAAGCGATTAAAGCAATCAAAGATGATAATAAAGTCAATTAAAGAAAACATGGAATTCTAGGGATTAAAGCGTCTAGTTGTGGTTCCAACTCAAGATCTAAAGATAAGCGGACAAAGCTGAGATTTTACAAAGGGAAGGTGTTTCTAAAGTGGGAATAGATTACCGGGTAAGTCTCACTACTCACTATCCCAAACCAAAGAACCTATTACCGGATAAGTCTCAAGGTACTAAGGATAGGACCTATAGTCTCAAATCAACACACCAACAAAGGAAATAGAATCAACATTTACCGGGTAAGTCTCAGGCTAACTCACAAAGATGGGATGAAGGCACACTCAAACCCCAATAAAGGATAAACCTTTATTACCTACACTCATGATCTTGGGTAAACAAACAAAGGAATCACCGGGTAAGTCTCATCCTAGGCTTGCATTGAACAAGGAAAGGTGTAATAAGAATATGATTTGGCAAACTCTTACACTTAACTCTCAATTTTGGATCAGAAAAGGTCACCTCGGTCAGTCAAGTTCCACCCCGGCCGAGATGTTCATTGACTGAGCGAGATGTTCTAGAGTTAAGGATAAAGGCTCGAGCTTTTAGGGTCCTACTGGGATTAAGATCATTCTATCATCGTCTTCCCCACAACTTTCAACCAATCACCCTAGAATTGCACAAAGAAATTAGTCACTCATCATCATGAAAGCAATAATCAAATATATGAGAAGAGAATGAATATTTAAATACAAAAACATTAAGAACAAAGCTTCAATAACTGAATCAAATATCAAACAAATCAGCTTTCCTTGGATCACAAATCCAATCAAGACAATCAACCAAAAGGAATCTAAGAAAATCTTACAAACTCCTTCAAAAGTTATAACAAAGCTATGAATCTTCCTTCCTTCAATCTTCGAACTTCCTTCGAACTTCCAAGAATCCTTCCTAGCTGCAGCTTATAATGTGGTGTAGCGGGGATAGCGGGTTGCCGAATTTGTGGAAAATCCAACCCTTTTTATAGGAGAATTATCTTCCAAAGATAATTATATCTTTAAAAGATAATATCCTAATAAAAATATATCTTATATCTAAAATAGATCTTCCTTCCTGAAATCCAGCCCAAAAATATATGATCTCCCCTTCTAGAAATCCAGCCCAAATTTATAAGATCTCTCCTTTTAAAAATAAAAGATCTCAGCCAAATAAAATATATCTCGCCGCACGCCAGAGTGTTCGCCTCGGTCGAGACGCTCCTCAAGATCACCTCGGTCGAGGTGGTACTGTAGCTGACCGAGGTGAATCTCAGCTGAATGTGAAATCTCTTAAATCTGGTCCAAAGTAAATCTTCTTAGTAAATTCCTTGTTTCCTGAGTCCTCTTTTACATTCCTGAATGTAGCTCCAATGACTCCATTGCTCCTTAGCTCCATTTCGATCCAAAATGTGTCATTTTACCTACGATTACAACGAAACTTGGTGTAGACCTCGATTCCCGTAAAGGTAGATGAAACGGCAATATAATCACATAATATACATCCAAACATGCAGATTATTGAAGATAAAACGTCTAAACAAGTCCCAAAATATAGATTATAATTCATGCTATCAAAATACCCCATACTTGTCCCTTGCTTGTCCCCAAACAAGTTCCAAATCTTAGATACAAGATAGAATGGATTATAAGTTAGAAAAATCAATATAAAAACATTTCAAAACATTTTTGGTGGTGTGATCCACTCATAGATCACTTTAAGAGAATGCTTCATGGCAATTAAAATCAAGATATGATCAAAACATTTTACAAATATAGGAAAGTGGTTCATATTTGCATAAAATCATAGAATGCATAACAAATCGTAATTATCGAAATTAATTATGTATAATCCAGTTAAAACCACCAAGTCAATCAACAAGCTCGAGGTCTCAAGGGCTTTTCAAGAGAAGGTCAAGAAACGTGTGAGGGTGGGATGTATATAAGGAATATGGTGCTAGAATCCGGAAAAAAGGATCTTCACTTCACTTTGCTTTGAACTTCAACACCTTCCACCAATAAGCTTTGCTTATTTCTACTCTTTTTTTTTACTTTTTGGGATGCATGGACAGAGGTGCACAATAACCAAAGCCTAGGAGATCAGCAATCATCAATTTCTCGAGATGCCTCCAACCCTTGATGCACATACCATGACTCGTTAGGAATATCACTCAATCCGACTTTGGCAAGACACAAACACCCGGTTGTGTGAATGGTGCCGAGTTACTCATCATCATGATTGACTTCCCCAAACCTATTTTTTTTCTTTCTAACTTCCAGCCAACATCTCATCTTTTCTTTCACTTGCTATTCACTTGTTTGCTTCCAAATTCCCGGATAGGTAAAGGAAGGCAAATATATATCTGAGGGGTTAAAGCATGATCAAGAAGAAGAAGAGAAAAGAGTGAATTGTCACAATCATCCCAGGAAGAAAGTGAGAGAACTCATCATGTGGTGTCAACCTTCAAATTCAACATAATTTGGATAAAAACAAAGTATTAAACATGCCAAAACTTCAAACAAAGCATTTTTGCAACTTAAACATATCATAAAACCTTTCGAGCATATAAAGATTTCAAAACCAATATGCAAACAAAAATCTTCACTGAGGTCATATCCAGAAAAGAAGCACAAAAATTGTTTCGAAAACTCTTTTAGTTAAACCGTCTCGGTCAACCGAGGTGAAGTACCTCGTTTGGTTAGAATCACTTCGGTCTTCTTAACCAGTTTTCGGCGTTTTTATTAATCAAATAACCTGTATGCATGCATGTAGTCTTAGATAAACACATAGAGCAAGATAAAATAGTAATCTCAGATAGAGTCATACAAGCATACACATAAGGTCACATAAATACATCCAAATACCCCATACTTGGGACGCATTGTCCCAATGGGTCAAAATAAGTCTGAAAAATAGAGTACTCACCGGACATAAGCTGAGTTGCATAATAAATAAATAAATAAAAGAAACCCCTACAAGCTCTAGTCCTGATCTGCTGGTGGTGGTGGTGGATATGGCACGTACGGATGTTGGGATGGGTCAAACGGATATCCCATCATGTGCTGGAACTAAATCTCCATCATTTGGCGCTGGTATTGCTGCCTCTCCAGCATCTGATGTGTCCGACTATCCATCACCCGGCGCTGGTCATCCAAGCGCTCACTAATATTGACTGTCAAGGCGGCGTAGGAGTCAATCATCTGATCCGTCAGCTCGTCATTCCGGCGGTGAGCTACAGGATCCCTCTGTCTGCGGACTCTGCGCCTAGCAAGACGTGGTGGTCGTGCAGGTGGCTCCTCCTCTGTCTCCTCGTCGTCTAGATCGACGACTGGTATACTGGGACCGGCTGTATCCATCCCTGTCTCTATAGCAGCACCGCCATCATCATCCTCATCCACCTCTTGCACCTGAGTTGCTGCTGCGTTTCTAGCATCCGCAATGTAGGGAATCCACGCAGTGGACCATACTGAGGGTCATAGACTGAGAACTGAGGTGACCACCTAATACCCTGAGGGGTTGTCTGCTCCCAAGGCATCGCCACATATGGCGTAGTGAGTCCACGAGGAACTAGAATCCTCTTGGTGATCATCTCCTACAGACCTAGCGGTTTGGCATCCGCCACTAGTGTACATGCACTCAGATCAAGGTCCATCACAGTCGCTATGTGAGTCACTAAGCCGCCACAGAAAATGTCTCCTTTCCCCTTAACCTTGATCCGGTGCAGATCCTCGGCTAGCATCGCTCCGAAGTCAGGAACTCCTTCAGTCACCATAAAAAATAGGCTCAGAAGCTCCCCTTGTCTAATCTTCTGGGGCATCTCAGTACGCGCCAGAAGTGTCTCGCTGAAAATCCGGTGGGCGAGTCTGAAAGCGAGGTGGAAAATAATCCTCTCCCTGGAGACTCCAGGTCTCCACCTATCATCATGCTCAACCACATGAGCAATCTGACCCCAAAACTGTCAAGTTACGGCTCGAGAAGGGAAGTCAGGAACTGTGGGGGTCGGGAAGCCGAAGATATCTCTCCACTGATCCATCGAGACTAAGTAATTCCGGTTCAGCAACCGGTACTTGATGGTCCTCTCCTCGGGCAGGTGAGTCACAGAACTCACAAACTCCAATGTAGGCTCGAGGTAGGCTGGTGCTCTAATCTCCATGAACTGCTCCAGCCCAACCATCGGGACCATCCGCCTAAAATCATCAGCAACATAAAGACAATCAAAAGCAGAAATATCTAAAAACCGCGGCGCAATAACAAGGCGTGTACAGATGCGGTCATAATCAGCCTGGTGACGCTCATGGATCACCGGTATAGAAGGTCGTGAAGAAGAAGAAGAAGGTGAGGATCTGTCCCGCAGAACTAACTAGCGATCGAACCTGGAACTCATTCTCTCTTTGTGTCTGACAGGTCACTTCGGTTGCTTGTCAGAACTCAAGAATCCCCTCGGCCGAGGCGCAGGTCGACTGGACCGAGGTGAGAAACTGTTCGATTCTAATCTCTGAATTTCAGTTCTTTTCCCCCGATTTCACTACCAATTGCTCCCTATGGGGTAGTTAAGCCTTTTTCAGCAGAAATCAATGGAAACCAAAGCCAATTTCTTCCAAAAACAGTAAAGAGAAGAAGGAGTTAGGGTTTCGACTTTTACCCCAGTTTCGGTCGATTCGAGGCGTTCTTGTTGCAGATTGTTACTTGCAATCGGTTCCTCTAGCCTTTCCTTGCAGAATGGGAGCAAGAATTGCCGAAAACGATTAAGAAACGAAGAAAGCGAGGTTAGGGCACGCCGCGGTCGAGGGGTAAGTTGGGTGGGAAGGAGAGAGAAATTGTTTCCCCTTTT
Organism: Fagopyrum homotropicum; assembly: GCA_033239125.1. Lineage (NCBI taxonomy): Eukaryota > Viridiplantae > Streptophyta > Magnoliopsida > Caryophyllales > Polygonaceae > Fagopyrum > Fagopyrum homotropicum. The sequence continues at coordinate 23,580,418 of BSWB01000005.1, read as the reverse complement.
ATACTCCTCGCCGATTCTGCTGTCATCTCGGTCGAGATGGTCCTGACTAGACCGAGGTGATCCGGACCGAGGTGGATTGTTGTCAGCCCTAGTCACCTCGGTTGCTCAAGAATCATCTCGGTCGAGGTGCTGTGACAACAACCGAGATGTGTCTCAGTGAAACTCCGTCTTCTCAATTTCTCGAACTTCTGTCCTTCCAGTTTTGCTCCTAGGTTGTATTCCTTCCTTAGAAAGTACCTGGTTTCTGTCTAGGATAACAAAACAAAACAAAGCAAAGCAAGAGAAAACTATCTAAAGCTAGACCAGAAAAAGGGAAAAGAAAGAAATGCCTTGGGTTGCCTCCCAAGAAGCGCTTGATTTAAGGTCGCTAGCTGGACTACACGGCATCCCTAAACATGCTGGAAGGTATCCTCACCCCATACTTCACCTTCATCATGGGGTGAAATAAAGAAGTCTATCAGACGTTCCAGCAAATGCAAGTGCTCATCCGGGAATGAATCGTCTATGGGTTGTTCGTCTTTCTCGCGTGAAGAGGGAGGTAGCCGGTTGAGGTGATCCGCAACAGAATTTTCAGATCCCTTCTTATCGCGGATCTCTAGGTCAAACTCTTGAAGCAAGAAAATCCATCGAATAAGACGTGGCTTAGCATCCTTCTTAGCAAGTAAGTAGCGAATAGCTGCATGGCCAGTGTAAACAATAACTTTCGCTCCTACTAAGTAAGAGAGAAATTACTCAAAAGCATATACAACCGCCAAAAGCTCTTTTTCGGTGGTGGCGTAGTTACACTGGGCTTCATCTAGCGTCTTGCTACCATAGTAAATGGCGTTGGTCCGCCATCCTTCTTTTGTCCAAGCACCACTCCTACCGCCACATAACTCGCATCACACATGATCTCAATGGGCAAGGTCCAATCCGGAGGTTGGATAATGGGAGGGGAGATCAAAGCTTCCTTAATCATGTAAAATGCATCAAGACATTCCTACGAAAACTCAAAAACAACATCCTTATTCAAGAGTTTAGTTAGTGGTTTAGAAATCTTCGAAAATCGTTGATGAACCTCCTATAGAAACGTGCATGCCTGAGAAAGCTCCGCACACCCTTAACAGAACAAGGGGGAGGAAGTTTCTCAATAACCTCGATCTTAGCTCGATCAACCTCAATACCTCGGTTGGAAATGAGGTGTCCTAGCACATTGCCTTCATTAACCATAAAATGACACTTCTCCCAATTCAGAACGAGATTAGTGTCTTCACATCTTTGTAGAACTAGAGAAAGGTTAGATAGGCAATCATCAAAAGAGGAACCATATACTGAAAAATCATCCATAAATACCTCCATGATCTCCTCTATGTACTCGGAAAAGATAGCCATCATGCATCGTTGGAAGGTAGCGGGTGCATTACATAGTCCAAATGGCATCCTCCTATAAGCGAATGTCCCCAATGGATAAGTGAAAGTGGTCTTCTCTTGATCATCCAGATGGATAGGAATCTGAAAGAAGCCACTATAACCATCTAAATAGCAAAAATGTGAATGTTGTGCTAACCGTTCGAGCATTTGATCGATGAAGGGAAGTGGAAAATGGTCCTTCCGAGTGGCCATGTTCAGCTTCCTATAGTCAATGCACACCCTCCAGCCCGTAACGGTCCTAGTTGGGATCAACTCGTTGTTCTTATTCGTCACAACGGTCATCCCTTATTTCTTCGGAACTACATGCACTGGGCTCACCCACTTGCTATCCGAGATAGGAAATATGATACCTGCATCCAACAACTTAAGAATTTCTTTCTTCACAACCTCTTTCATGATCGGATTTAACCGTCTTTGAGGTTCCCGTGAAGTCTTATAATCGTCCTCTATTAGTATTCTATGCATGCAAAAAGAAGGCTTAATACCAATAAGATCATCAATAGTATATTCCAAAGCCTTGTGATGTTTTCTCAGGACATGCATCAGTTTAGATAATTCAGTTTCGGAAAGGGAAGCACTCACAATAACGGGATACATAGAATCCGGTCCAAGGAAATCATACCTCAAGTGACTTTGAAGCGGTTTAAGCTCCACAACTGGGGGTGTTTTCTGATGGGATCCTTGCTTCCTCCTTCTAGTGGAGTAGACTTAGAAAGAATAACTGGACTTTCAGAAGTCTCAATTGACATCATCTCGCTTTCGACCTCGGTCGAGGTCCAGAGTGGGTGACCGAGATGTTCTTCAGCTAAGAACACCTTGCTTGGTCCAGAGAGTGTCTCGGTCGAGGTACTGCAACTAGGACCGAAACTGGAGATCTTCTTCTCCTGGATTAGTTTTTCAATCTTAGCTCCTAGATCTTCTTCCAGTGCCTTTAAGCTCTGTATATCTGCATCACAAGAAGCATCTATACCTTCCTCCATTAAGCTAAAACTAATAACTCTTTCAAGAGGGTCGTTAATAAGGATAGAGCTCACCAATTCTCTTGATTCTTCTTCATCGTAGATGTTGAAAATATCATCCTCTAGCGGCTCTCCTTTCATTGCAGCAAGCAATGCAAACTCCACTTGATCACCGCCAATGTTGAATTTCAACTTGGCGTTCTTACAATCCACATTGCAACCCAAAGTTGCTAGAAATGGTCTTCCGAGAATGATAGGAACGGGATAATATGCGGGAATATCAAGCACAACAAAGTCTATAGGTAAATAGAAGTTACCTAACTTAACCGGAACGTCTTCCAAAATGCCCACGGGATGGGTAATGGAGCGGTCCGCCATGTATAACCTTATTTTCACTGGCTTGGGCTCTCCAAGTCGGGTCTTCACACATAACTCTAGCGGGATGATGCTCATGCTAGCTCCTAGATCACAGAAGGCTTCACAAGTCACATCCCCAACTTGAATGGGAATGCAAAATGAGCCGGGATCTCTCAATTTGGGTGGCATCTTCTCCTTCATTATTTGAATGAGCTCCGAGGATTTAGATGTCATCCTTACTTCACCAAAGTCTTTCAGCTTCCTCTTCCTTGATAGAATCTCTTTTAAGAACTTCCCATATGCGGGAATCCCTAGAATAGCATCAAGGAAGGGATGTTAATATGTAGTTTATTCATCAAGTCAAGGAACATACCAAAGTGCTTGTCTAGATGTGCTCTGACCCTTGATTGGGGAATGGAAGTGGTGGTTTATAAGCAGGAGGTGGAACATAAACTTCAGATTTCTCCTCCGCTTTCTGAGGCTCCACCGCGGTTGGTACCTCGGCCGAAGTGTTCTTCGACTGTACTTGGACCGAGGTGTTCTTCATCTGCACTAGCATCGACCGAGGCACTGGATCTGTAGTTTTCAGTCCACTTCTCTTCGTTATTGCCAAGATTTGTCCCTTGGGGTTGCTCTCTGTCTATGCTGGGAGCTTCCTTCGATCTCTTGGCGCTTCATTCGCCTTATTAAAGAATTGTTGTTTTAAGGATTTTTGTGCCTTCGAAAATGAAGTCATGGACGTCTCCATAGCATTGAGCTTGATCAAGATGGCCTCTAGCACTGCATCTTTCTTTTCTGGCTGGGATGAACTTGATCCATGCTCTTGGCTCTTCAATGGAGTAGAAGAAGAAGAGAGGAAAGGATTAGAATTGGAGTTAGAGTAAGGGTTACCCGAATTTTGATTGTTGGATCTCCAATTGTTGCTGTTGGAGCCTCTATTGTTGTTGTAGTTGTTGCTCCGGGAACCATTGTTGTTGTTCCTTGAGCCTTGATATCCTCCCTCCTCCTTTTTGGTGTGAGCAACCAAAAGATCTTTCAATTGCTTCACATCATTCTTGAGGGAGGTGAGCTGATTATCATTTGATGGAGCTTCTTGGAAGTTGACTCTCTTAACTCCAGTTTCAGCTCCTTGGTGGGAGTATTTCTCCATATGCAAAGCTTGCTTCTCAATGAACTCCCAAGCTTCATCAATCGGCGTGTCCATGAATGTGCCGGCGGATAGTAGTTGAAGGTTGAATTGGGTACCTCCATCCAATCTCTTGAAATAAATCTCCAACAACTCTATCTTTGGAATCCCATGATGTGGGCAATCCAAAAGAATGTCTTTAAATCTCTCCCATGACTTGGACAAACTCTCCTTATCCTTCATGACAAATGCATTGATCTTCCCTCTCATTTCAGCGGTTTTAGAGGGGGGAAAGAATTTTGTTAAGAACTCCGTCGTCATCTCCTCCCAAGTGTTGATCTTTTCGGGAGGAAGAGACTGATACCAAGTAAGCGCCCTGTCCATCATAGAAAAGTAAAAAGGCCTTAGCTTGTAATTGTTATTTTCCACTCTTGAAGGTCTCAAGGTCTCCATCAAAATCTCATAATTTTGTAAATGTTGATGCAGACACTCCCTCTCTAAACCTCCAAACTGGCATTGGCGGATCATGGAAAGAACTTGCGGTCAAAGTTCATAATCATGCTCCGCTGAATCACCTAGGTTGACTCCTGGATGCCTCACTTGCTGGTTTGGGTCCATCCTCTGCCCTAGGGTCTGTGGAATACCGGAAAAAAGAGCATCTTGGACAAGCATCCGAGGTGGAAGTATCTCGGCCGGGGCAGCTAGAGCTGGGTCTTGCCTCGGTCGAGGGTCTGGAACTGGATCTTGCCTCGGTCGAGGATCTGGATTCAGTCGAGGTAGATATTGGTCCCGTAAAGCTGCAATATCTGCTTCAATCGTCTTCGTCCTTACGCGAGTTTCTTCCTTTTCCAGCCGTAGTTCTTCTTTATTGAGACGTAGTTGTTCCAATGCCTCCTTCAATTCGGCCTCAAGATCGCGATTGTCTTGGTTAACCATCTTAGCTTCTTTCAAGCGTCTTTTGTATGTCTTTTCTGGTTCGGGATCGTAAGGAACGATTTCCTTCCCAGCGCGGGTTCTTTGCATAAACCTAAGAGAAAGAACCTGCGAAAGTCACTCAAGTAGAGTGGTTAGTAACAACAGGGGAAATTGCCCCGAAAGACTACCGCAACCGGCTCGGTCTAGACCAAGTCCCCGGCAACGGCGCCAAAAACTTGTTCGCTCCAAACGGTGTGTGCAAGCTTTAAATTTATAACCGAGGAAACATGCTTAAAACAAGGATGCGAACCCGCAGTGTACGGGTTAATTGTAATAAAAAGCAAGAATTCCAAGGGTCGATCACAGGGATTTAGGTTAAACAAAGAACAGGATATGTTGTCAATGTAATTACTAACCACAAAAGCGATTAAAGCAATCAAAGATGATAATAAAGTCAATTAAAGGAAATATGCAATTCTAGTGATTAAAGCGTCTAGTTGTGGTTCCAACTCAAGATCTAAAGATAAGCGGACAAAGCTGAGATTTTGCAAAGGGAAGGTGTTTCTAAAGTGGGAATAGATTACCGGGTAAGTCTCACTACTCACTATCCCAAACCAAAGAACCGATTACCGGGTAAGTCTCAAGATACTAACGAAAGGAACTATAGTCTCAAACCAACACACCTACTAAAGGAATAGAATCAACCTTTATCGGGTAAGTCTCAGGTTAACTCACAAAGATGGGATGAAGGCACACTCAAACCCCAATAAAGGATAAACCTTTATTACCTACACTTATGATCTTGGGTAAACAAACAAAGGAATCACTGCGTAAGTCTCATCCTAGGCTTGCATTGAACAAGGAAATGTGTAATAAGAATAGGATTTGGCAAACTCTTACACTTAACTCTCAGTTTCGGATAAGAAAAGGTCACCACGGTCAGTCAAGTTCCACCCCGGCCGAGATGTTCATCGACTGAGCGAGATGTTCTAGGGTTAAGGATAAAGGCTCGAGCTTTCAGGGTCCTATTGGGATTAATATCATTCTATCATCGTCTTTCCCACAACTTTCAGCCAATCACCCTAGAATCGCACAAAGAAATTAGCCACTCATCATCATGAAAGCAATAATCAAATATATGAGAAGAGAATGAATATTTGAACACAAAAACCATAAGAACAAGGCTTCAATAACTGAATCAAATATCAAACAAATCAGCGTTCCTTGGATCACAAATCCAATCAAGACAATCAACAAAAGGAATCTAAGAAAATCTTACAAACTCCTTCAAAAGCTATAACAAAGCTATGAATCTTCCTTCCTTCAATTTTCAAACATCCAAGAATCTTTCCTAACTGCAGCTTAGAATGTGGTGTAGCAGGGATAGCGGGTTGCCGAATTTGTGGAAAATCCAACCCTTTTTATAGAATAATTATCTTCCAAAGAAAATTATATCTTAAAAACATAATATCCTAATAATAATATATCTTATCTCTAAAATAGATCTTCCAAATATATGATTTTTCTGCCAGAAATCCAGACCAAAAATGTAAGGTCTCTCCTTCCAGAAATCCAGCCCAAAAATATAAGATCTCTCCTTCCAAAAATAAAAGATCTCATCCAAATAAAATATATCTCGCCACGCGCCAGAGTGTTCGCCTCGGTCGAGACGCTCCTCAAGATCACCTCGGTCGAGGTGGTACTGTAGCTGACCGACGTGAATCTCAGCTGAATGTGAAATCTCTTAAATCTGGTCCAAAGTAAATCTTCTTTATAAATTCCTTGCTTCCTGAGTCCTCTTTAACGCTCCTGAATGTAGCTCCAATGACTCCTTTTCTCCTTAGCTCCATTTTGATCCAAAATGTGCCATTTTACCTAAGATTACAACGAAACTTGGTGTAGACCTTGATTCCCGTAAAGGTAGATGAAATGACAATTTAACCACATAATATACATCCAAACATGCAGATTACTGAAGATAAAACGTCTAAACAAGTCCCAAAATATAGACTATAATTCATTGTATCGGTGAGTGTCATTCCGCTTGAGTTATGTGAGAAGGTTGGTTTAGGACAACCTAGACCGGTGAAGATAAAACTCCGTATGGCTGACCGATCCACCACCGTACCCGTTGGCATATTAGAGGAAATTCCCGTGAGGCTCGGTAAGTTCTACCTTCCTATAGATTTTGTGGTCTTGGACATTCTTGTAGATTATCCGATGCCAATCATTCTTGGGAGGCCTTTCCTAGCGACTTCGGGTTGTCAAGTTGATTGCAAGAATGCCAAAATGTCTTTCAATATTGGCGGGGAAGATGTGGAGTTTGCTATCCAAGAAGAAGAATCACGGGAGACGGTGAATTTCATATCACCCGACATTCCAGCAAAAGGAGGCAAGAGAACGAGCATTGTGGAGGAAGAACGGAAATACTCAAAAGTTGGCCAAAACCACGGCCAAAGCCAAGGTTCCACGGGCGTGGTTTTCATTAATTACCCCGTGGAAAGACAAGTCGAGAGCATCCACAGTTGGTTCCACGACCGTGGAAGTAGCAGTGAACCCGTGGAATCTAAAATTTCCGATGCATCTTCCTCTCCTCTTAAAAACATTCTTAAACATTATTTCACATTTTCTCCATCCTTACAAATATCTAGAGATGGCTCAAGAAGCCATAACAAAGTGACGAGCGCATTAAAAAACGTTCAAGCTTCCAAAGAAATGACAAAGAGGTGGCTCAACAAGCACATCGTTCCGAAGGATTTGAAAGAAGGCGATCTTGTCCTTCTCTTCAACTCCTGCCATCGTCTATTTTCCGGTAAATTGAAGTCTCGTTGGACCTGACCATTTGTAATTAAACATATTTTCCACCATGGTGCAGTTGAAGTATGGGGTGAATAATGCGGAGCTTTCAAGGTCAATGGTCAACGACTAAAGAAGTACATACCGGAAGTTCAAATTAAGGAGCTTACACCTACCCTCCTCACTTAAGCAAGTGAAAGGAATGGTCTAAGCACTTCTTGGGAGGCAACTCATGGTATTGCTTTTTTTTCCCTTTCTCTTAGATTTGCTTCGTTAGTTTATTTTTGTCGTTTTCGTTGGCTCGTTCCAGGTTTTTCTTGTGTCTTTTGATGACAAGATCTAGGAAATCTCTTAAAAGGATGTGAGGAAGAATAGCAAAGTCGGAATTGTCGAAAAATGACGTAAAAAGCGATTCCACGGGCATAAATAGGTTTCCACGGCCGTGGTTTCCTATTTTTGGCCGTGGAAAGACAAGTCGAGAGGCGCCACAGTTGGTTCCACTCCCGTGGTTTTTCCAGGGGGTCGTGGTTTTCCGAAATTCCACAAAAGTATAAATAGCTATATTCACTTTGTTGCAGCGCCAAAAACCCCCCAAAACCACGCCCTACACAGCGGAAATCGCCGACCTCTAATCCCGACCACGATCTTCCCATCCGGCAACCGATTGCAACGATTCTTCTTCCTAAATCGAAGCTCTCATCATTCTCTTGAGGATTCTATGCTCAAACAGCACAAACAGACTTGAAATCAACAAGCATTTTAGATTTCTCAATCTAAAAACCTAGGTTTTTCTCTAAACTTGATCTTGGTTCGATTTTGTTGATGAATTCCTAGAGAACTAGACAGAATTGGAAGTAGAAATAGCCTAGGACTGTTGTTGCTAAGTTTCTTGTCTGTTGTTTTCGATTTTTAAAAAATCGACAAATTCCACGGGGTGTTCTTGAGTTCCACGGGTGTGGCTGTGAAGATCCGGCCGTGGTTTTGCTAGATATGGACAATTTGCATAGAAGTGGTCGAAATTTGTTCAAGAAGAGTAAGAGAGCCTCTTCCTCATCCCAAACACCACCACTACAACCCCCATAACAACAACAACCTCCACCTCCTAGACTCCCCCGCATATTAAAAGAACACAAAAAGGCCTACAAAACCATCCAACCTCGCATCATTGTAGCCCCTAGGTACCTTGTACTTGAGGAGCTTGAATGCTTGAGCGTCTCAAATGATCTGAATATGATGATTGACAATGCCGGGCTTAGGGAGTTCATCGGTATCAGGGAGCATGCTTTTAGGAGCTTACCATGGAGTTTCTTAGCTCCTTTGATCATGATGCTAGGGAGAGAAAGGTTAAGTTCATGATGATAAATCAGAACTATAACATGTCTATTGGGAGGTTTGCTCAGATTTTCGGGTTTAGTGAGACTACTAGCGGGACTATCCCTAGGAACACAAGACCTCATGCCTTCTGGGAGTGTATTGCTATGGTGGTTAGTTCTGCAAATAGGTGGCATCCGGCCGACTCTTAGGATAGCTTGATATACAATTTGTCTTTCAAGCTAGCACATCGGATCATGTCCGAATGTCTTTTTCCTAGGACCAAGACACCACAGCGGCTTAAGGCCGATGAGTTGTTCATATTATTCTGCATGGCTACTGGTACCGCTCTTGACTGTGCCACTACTAGCTGATAGCCTTAGGAAGATCAAAAACAAGGCTAAAGGGGATATTTGTTGTAGAGGCTAGGGCTCTTGGTCTTGAGCGCTTTATTTAAAGGGGTATTCTGATTCCCCGACACAAAGGGCCGCCACATACAGCTATGCCCTAGGAAGGCAAGGGAGTGAGAGGGATTCCGTGGAAGGTGGAGTACACCATTAGGAACAAAATCAACTTGAAGTTGAAGTTTGAGTAGATACACACTGAGATGGGGGGTCCAGACTATGAGGAGGAGGATAACGCAACGGAGGCGGCAGGAGGGCAGAGCCAAGATTAAATGGACACTGGGACGGACACCGGGACCAGCGATTATAGCGCTGATGGGGATTTCGGTAGTTCTTCGGGGTTGCCATCTGCCTTTTCATCCACGGGAGAGCAGCACGAGCCTCCTAGGAAGTCCACCGCCCGTCATCCTCATGATAGTCCTTCCCAGCACAGAGCTAACACTTCAGAGCGTCCCTCACGGTTCAATGAGCAGCCTTCATGGCTTCCCGTATTACAACAGAGGATGGATAGCATGGACAGCCGTCTTGACACCGTCGAGTAGGGTTACCACACCCAGTTCGACCGCCCCTATGACCCGCATTGGCATCCATTCCCACCACCGCTTTGATGATGACATTCGCTCCTTATCTACTCTACCGAACTTGTGAGTTTCTGTACTTTTACTTCTACTTTTATTGCACATTGGGGACAACTTGTCGTTCAAGTATGGGGTGGTTGAATACCTTTGGTCTGTAATAACTCTGATACTTGCTTGCTTGTATGACCATCGTACTTTGCATCTTTCTTTTTCTTTGTCGCCTGTTTCATTATTCCGTTGCATTCGATAGTTTTTGAATAAACCAAAAAAAATTGAAAATTTTAAAATTTTTCTGCTTCTAGGATTGGAGATGACCTTGATGAAGAAAACTACTTTTGAATTGGATTTTTGATGATTTTTATGTGTTTAAAATGAGTTGTGATTTGTGAAGGATTTGAATGTTTTGTTAAATTTTCTTGCAAGTTTTATAATTTGGAATTTGATCTAAATCATGTTGAGAATTTGAAGGTTGAAACCGCTTTATAAGTTCTTGCACGTCTTATTGATATTATTAAGGCGTTTCGTTTTTATTCCCTTCTTCTTCTTGATCACCTTTTAGCTCCTCGTGAATATCTATATATTTGTCCCTTATTACCTATCCGGCAATTATGATGCAAGTTAGTCAAAGTGTGAAGTTTGAAGTTGAAAGTGATGAAGTGTGTTAGAAAAATAGGTTTGGGGGAAGTCAATCATGATGATGAGTAACTCGGCACCATTCACAAAGTCGGGTGTTTGTGTCTTGTCAAAGTCGGATTGAGCGATTTTCCTAACAAGTCTTTGTATGTGCATCACGGTTTGAGGCAACTCGAAAATTGAGCTAATACTCATTTCTTAGGCTTCGGTTTTTGTGCACCTCTGTCTTTGATCTTAAAAAGTGAAAGTAAAATCGAAAAATTATGCTGAAAAAGAAGAGCAAAGCTCCTATTGGTGGAAGTTGAAGTGTGCTTGAAAAGTTTGTGATGTTATTATCCTCTTTCCCGGATTTTGCACCACATCTCTTATACACATCCCACCCTAAAACGTTTCTTTGACCTTGATTTGAAAGACCTTAAGATCTTTAAGATTGATGTTTGACTTTGTGATCCAAATTGGATTTTTCCTATGATTGATTTTGATTTTGCTTCAGGTTATGATGCTGCTTTTGAAACTTTTGCAAGATGTGATTGTTCTTTTCAAAACATGAGTCTTTTTGTTCACATAAAGATTTTCGGAAAGCTATGAAACAAGTGTAGAAAGCGATCTTTGAATAGAAGCACTAATCCAAAAATATTGTGTTTTCATTTGTCTTTGCATTCATATTTCATACATCCTTGTATTCTAAGATGCGAACCTTGCTTGGGGACAAGCAAGAGGCAAGTATTGGATATTTTGATGGCAAGAAATATGACGTAGTTTAGATGTGCATATAGGTAGTTTGTCCCTTTCTTTTGAGTACACGGGCATGCATTTATGGCATTTATCGAGTATATTAACATATTATCATGAAATTGAGATCTACACAATCTTTGTTGTGATTTTAGGTTAATTGGAGCTGGAATGGAGTGGAAAAGGACCATTCACTGAGCGTTGGTCGATGAGGATTTCATTGAGAAGCATTGGAACGTCATTGGAAGAAGTATGAAGTGAAGCAAAGGTGAAAAGCGTCGAAAAGGAAGAACCACGGCCAAGAAGGAAGTTCCACGACCGGGGTTTTGATAATTAATTAAATTTCACACGTGAAAACAAAGGTCGAGAGTCGTCACGGGAGGAACCACGGCCGTGGTTTTGTAATGTCACCAGTGGTTTTCTTCGGAAAAGACCGTTACGTTAATTGCCACGTCAGCAAGAAAGGAAGGAGCCCTTTAACCTAGTTTTATTTTATAAAAGGAGGTTGACAACTGCATCTCAGATATAAAGCTTTACACGGAGATCATGTTTTAGGCCAGAAGGACGGCGCTTTTGGATTCCATTTTCCGTACTTAGGAAAGGATTGCTTTGCCATTAGAGGAGATTGAAGAAGTTCTTGATTCCACTTTAGAGATCTGTGATATTGCTCTAGTCTTTGATTTTTGTCTTTGAGAACACATTTTGAGATTATATATCGTTTGATTGAGTTATTGGATCTTTGAAGATTGGTTTTATTCATCTTTGGGTTCTTCATGATTGCATGTCTTTCTTGATTTCTTTTCTTAATTCTAAATTCATTATGATGATGATTTTTGGCTAAACCCCCCTGCGATTTTAGGGTGAAAGGTTGATGGTTGTGGTACAAATGATGATAGATTGAGGCTTAACAAATCAAACCCTGAGAGTTGTGATACGAAACACTCGAACGAGGATTTCCGCGGCCTGTTCTTAAGGACCCACGACCGTGGTTTCCCAAAATCTGCCCGTGGTTTTCTTTATCTTGTACGTTTCGCTTTTGCCTTTATCCAAAGTTAAAGATTGCTTAAATCCTACCTTTGTTAACCTTTTCTATCCTTAGCCTTGCTGATTGTGAGTGTTTACGAGTTCTAGGTAATTGGGGATTCAAAACACTCTATTAGGTGAGGAGTGTCATAGGCTTTTCCTTTATCTTTCTTTTCCTTGGGTTTTGGTTGGTATGAGAGCTAAATCCTATCCTTGTGACCACTTCTTGACGAGACTCAACATCCGTTAAGTAAAATCCTTGTGTTGAGAAAAAAGGAAGTTGGATCTTCACCAGATGACATCCAACCAAATATATATACCTTTGTTATCCAGCTCTGTCCGTACACATCCTTAGACATCCTAAATCGAAGACCGCAACCGGATAATTGGATCTTTAGAATCCGCATTCCCATTATTCTTGCTTCTATATTCTTTATTGTGATCATTGCATTGCTTGCTACCCAAGTTGGATTACCTTTACTGCTTTGTTCTCACTGATTCCCTGAGATCGACTCCGGAATATCATCCCATACTACGATTGATCCATACACTGCGGGTTCGCTATCGTTAGGCTTAATTCTTGGATATAAATATAAAGTTTATTTGCGCACACACCTTTTGGAGCGAACAATTCACCTCAGCAGCTTCGTCTTGGACTTGTGGACATAAGTTCGTGGGGTGGAAAGGGTCGGCACAAACTCAACAAGCCTTGAGTTGTCGTGGAATTCCCATCAAGGTCAATCTTTTAACCATCTCCTTCAATACAGCAACCTCAGTGGATATTTCACGACGGCTGGGATGTAAAGCATGTACACCTCTTTTGGTAGAAGTCCTACTGATGACATGAATAATATGTCATTATAATCATGCATATTGTAGAGGTTTTACCTAAATTTCCCTTGCATTCGGAGAGATTTGTGTACCTTTAAGGTTTATTTCATTTATATTCCGGAAATAGAGGTCTACACGAGTCTTGGTTGAATTATAGGTAAATTTGATAGAGTTGGAAGCAAAAGTAGAGCAAGGAGTAGCTAAGGTCAATAAGGAAGCATAAGGAACCTCAGAGAAGTCATGAAGAGCAAAGAAAGTGCATAGAAGAGTTGCAAAAGGAAGGGAGGAAACAAGTCAAGAGACAAGCACTTTCTGTTGTCAAAAATCGGGTGGTTTAGAATAAAAATCGGACGATTTTCCTGTTCAAATATCAGACGGTTTCAAGTACTTTAAATCGAACAATTTTCTTCATTAATCATTTAAAAATATTACGATCAAAAGCCCATCACTTGTGGGCTTGAGAAGTGATATGCCAAGCATCCCATAAGTGAGAAAGTATACATTGGAACCCTAGCAATGAAAATCGGGGGTTCGCAGCGTGGAAGATTTACATGATTTTACGGAATTGAAGGTTCTTGGAGAGAGGATTGAAGGAAAGAAACAAGAAGTCAAGATTCAATGAAGTTTGTGAGATCTTTTGTTTCCTTTTTGATTATTGTGATTTGTGAACACATTGTTCAGTGCTTTGAGAGATTCTTTGAAAGATTTTAAGGTTTGATTACAGATTTGGAGATTCTTTGGTTTTTATGCAAAGTTTGAGTTTTAATTGGTTTTCTTCATTTAATCTTAAATTTGATTTGAATATGAAAATGATTGGCTAAAAATCATGTGATTCTGGGGAGAATAGTTGATGATATAAGCTTAGATGATGATAGACTGAACTCATTTAACCATTTGGACCCTGAGAGTTGGGATTTAACTTTGCGACACCGGAAAATCGACCTGTTCTTGAGTAAATCGACCGATTTTATCAAGAACAGTCCAAGTTTTCTTTATGGCGTCCTTTAATTGCTTAATCCTTAAATCAAAGTTAAACCTTGCCTAAATCCTACCCTTGCCTAACCTTTCTAACCTCTACTAAGGTTTGAGTGTGCTTTCCGTCTTTACCTTCGAGAGTCATATCCTTGGGTTTGGGTGGTTAGTTTGAGCGTTAATCCTTCCTTTGAGTACTCTTCTTGATGAGACTCAACATCCTTCGGGTTGAGAGCTTTTAAGTTGGGATAAGTGAGTGTTGGAACTTCACCATACAATTTCTCATTCCTTCGAAACACATAACCTTGGCAACGCCAACTCTGTCCTTTGATCTTTAGAAGTGTCTTGAATGAAAAGCCACAGTTGGATACTTGAATCCTTGGAATCATTTTTCTCCTTTATATTTACAAAAGCTTTTGCATCCTGCCAGATATTTTGAAATCGATTTTATTCTCACCAAATCCCTGAGTTTGACTCTGGAATTTCTTGCTTTACTACAGCTGATCCGTACACTGTGGGTTCGCTTTTGCATAAGTTCTAGATATAAATTTAAGACTTTGATGCACACACTTTCGAGAGAACACCTACCAAAATTCCTAGTTCCTTTCGTCAATTCCTGCATTTTATCCAAAGCAAGTTCAGGAGTAGAATTCAAGATGTTACCTCCACAAGCGGCGTCGACGATCCTCCTCTCGTTGTCTTGCAAGCCATTTTAAAAGTACAAGACTAGATCTTGGGTAGAGTACCCATGGAAAGGACAAATGGATCGTAAGCTTGCGAAGCATTCAAAATACTCATAAAGAGTTTCGTCCGCCTCTTGCTCTATGTTGCTTATTGCCTTCTTCAAGCTATTCGCCTTCTTCGCGGAGAAGTACTTCTCCAAGAAGGCCTTGTGGAGGTTTTCCAATGTGTCAATGCTCCCGGACGGAAGATGGTAATACCAATCGTCCGCCCCATCTTTGAGAGTGAAGCCAAACGCCCGCATATTAATTTGCTCTTTGGTGACATTTGCCGGCGTCATACTCATACACACGGTGTGGAACTTCCTTATATGTTTGATCAGGTCTTCCCCACTCAACCCACGGAAAGATGGGAGTAAGTGGATCAACCCCGGTTTGAGCTAGAAATTGACTCCTTCCCCGATTGTCGGTATGGTAACCGCAAGAGGTTGTTGAGTCAAATCGAGCTGCATTAGTTGGCGGAGAGTTCGGTTGGCCATTGCTTCACGAGTTCGTTGTTGTCTTCGTTGTCGATTGTGCGTTTTTTAGATTTCTTGATCAAAAGGAGCAAAATCTGAGTTAGTATAACGGGTTTGAACCATGAAAATGGTCCAAACCAATAATCGATAATCAAATTCAATTCAAAACAGAAACAAAGAGTCCCCGGCAATGACGCCAAATTTGATGAGGCTAAAAACCAATGGTCGTTGTCTTTTAGCTTTAGTCAAAGTAGAGTCCTAACGTTACACTTAACAGGATTGTATAGTGTAAGTAAGGGTCGAACCCAAGAGAGTTTAGCCGAGTTTGATTAGATTCAATTACTGAATTGTAACCAATAGGGAGGGTGTTTGGATTGTAACAAAAACAAGACAAAAGAAAATAGAAATCAAGCAAAGATGGTGATAATTAATATGATGAAAGAGCTACACTAGGTTAGATCTTAGCATGCATGCTACTTGGTTGTCTCTTTTTATAAGTAATTCACCAAAGTCTCATCTTGATCTTAGATATGTGTTGAGTCAACCGGAATCAACACAACTTAACTAGCTTATTGATCCGTGAAAGTACAAGATCAAAGCACAAGTTAGCATTCTAGTAAAGATAAAGAGATATAAGGAATGAATAAACAAACCGTTAATCTTTCTTTATAGTTATATTCCTTTCCCTTAAATAATCACAACCAGATTTTACATAAATGTTTACTACTAGATTAAGGACCGGAACCCGGAATTGAGTAATCCTAGCACTGTGCATGCAAATGTACACTTAAGGTGATCAATATAAGTGATAAAAGATATGCAAGAATAAGTGAAAGCTCAAGGAAATATAACACAATTGGACTGAATAAAACTTATATTATAAAAGACATACAACCAAATAGCAATGCAGCTTCAATCAACCCAATGTAGCAATGGAAGCTAGAAACTCGTTACAAGATGACACTTAGGAAAATAGAGCTTTTTGGGGAAAATGTGGATGATCCTAGCAATCAGTCAAGGGCTCTATTCATACTACAAAATGGGCTGCCTAAATAGCCACCTTAAATGTCATAAAGATGGTGCAAACAGCCAAAGTTAAGTCCTATGGCGCTAAACCGCGGGGGCGGGCTTTAGGGCCGTAGGGGCGGTTTAGGCCAAAACGTTGTATCTTCTTCTTGGCCGCCGAGGCGGCCTGGCAATCCCGTAGGGGTGGGTCTTTAATGCTTCTTGAACGTTTGACTCTTCATCTTCGTGTCATTTCTGATGACGATCCGCAGGTGTGGCCTAGTGTCACCGCAAGGGCGGTGACACTGGCTCTTCAGCTTCACAGGTCTGCAAGCAGGGGCACAAGCAAAGGTGCTGGGGTGCCGGCTTAGTTTTTTCAAGGTGAGGCACCGCAGGGGAGGCCACAGGTGGCATCAGGGGCGGTGACAAGCTACTTCTGGGCATTGGCGAAGGCGCGGGCTGTGTTGCCGTAGTGCAGTGTCACCGAATGGGCCGTGACACTACTCCACGGGGGTGGTGTGCCACCAGAAAGACTCTATAAACTATCCTAATTGAAAGTGACTCCATCACCTATCAGTCGTTCTCCCATATGCAATTCTCATGACCTATGAAGGTCTCAAAGAGTCATCTCCATCCTCCCCTAGGAGGTCTGTAGCAGCTACTTGCTTGAACGCATTCAACATTATTTGATTTATGACAAATGCGCTTCTGTTAGCGTACTTCCTTATTATTGACATTGATCCACCGCAAATACTTTAAGCTCTTGTTGTCGATCCTCTATATGCCCATAGTCTTGCTTAATCATCCCCTCTACACTCACCAATAGACAACCCGCACTTGTGCGATCTCAGTTGTCACCGATTAACTTGTAACTGACCTTTTCCGAAGTCAACGACTTATTATACTACTACGCTTCTCATGTTATCATTCTCATGAAGGCTACCCTCCTTGGGGTGCTGTAATACCCGGAAATTTATTTTCGTTTTTTTTTCGAGTCGAATCGGATTACAACCAACTTGATCTTGCACACCATGATATTTAGTATTATGTTTTAAACAAATTTTTTATCATTTTATGTGGGTATTTTACTCACATAAAAATAGTAAATTTCTTCATCGACAAGTTTATCATTTTATGTGAATATATTACTCACATAAAATATAATCATCCCCCTTTATTTCTTACTTAACAAATCATGAAAATTAAAGCCTCTTGACAAAGCCATTGTGCCATCTTGACAAGGCCTTGACAAAGCCTTCCAGGCCCGTTAGAAAAGCCCAAGATTATACTATGATAGCCTTTGGACAAGACCATCTCCTCACACCTTGATTTCAGCTTCTACCCGGCCCATCAAGGAAGCACGTACAACTAGTCCTCCACCTTCCAAAACTCACGTGTGATGCTTCCCCTTCTGAACCATAGCAGAGCCTCAACTGCAGGATGTATCCGCCCTTCATCAGGTCCCCATACACTCTATTTATATTCAAACTACAAGGAGTTATGCTTACCTCCTGAACCATAGCAGACCCAAAGTTACAGTTGCCTTCTGCAGCCAATACACCTCCATACTTGTTGAACCTGATCTTCCCCTTTCCCAGATTGTCGCCTGCTCTTGCCTCCTCCAACATCGCCCCTCCCTCCCTTCATAAAATGCGGTGCCCAGGACTCCGCCCGATCCATCACGTTTTCCAGGTGATCGCGCACGCCCCTCCAACCTCTCCTCCATCGACCTTCCCGGGGAAAAATGTAGCAAACCAGGCATCTCCATTCTCTAGCTCCTAACAGATCCGAAAGGGGCAAGGTCTCTTTCCCTTCTCGATAAGCAGCAGAGTATCGACCTCCCTCAAGGAACAACGATCCGGAAGAGTAACGTCGCAGAAGTCACTTCAGACTGTCGACAACCTCACCAACCCATTGAATAGGCAATATTCGCAGTGACAGGAGCAGTACCGAGAGCTTCTCTCATCATCATCGTTCCACAGACCGGCCCAGTGACAAGAGAGACATCGGGTTGTCGTCCACCACCCACCAGTGATGACAAGAACAACCTCCCTAACTACCTGTGAGTTCACCGGTAAGAAGCCCCCTTACATCATTGTTTCGGTCGATATTCAAGGGAAGAATTAACATGGATACTTTGCATAACAAGCCTCAACTTTGGATGTATAGTGGGGAATGTTAGTATTCTGATTTTGGTGGACAAAAGGGCTCAAACTCCAGTTCGGTAATATAACTTCAACTCAGAAGAAAACCAGTGGTGAGAATCGAACCCTGTAACATTTTCACTTCTAGTTTTTGAAGTTCCGGAAACTGTGTCGCACCCATGTTTACACTATTGTTTCGATACCTTAACATTAATATCCACCGTTCAAATTTAATATGTTTTAGAAGGATATGTATACTTTGATGTATCAAAAGTTGGGAGCAATCCAACGGTCGGATCTGGACCTATAGGAGCTCAAAGTAGGTTGGTTGTGTTGTTGTGAAATCACCCATATTTTAGCTAAGTATAGAATTCAGGATTTTGGAACCCACTTTGGAGATTTGTGTAGAGGTTGTTGTTGGGTATTTTTGAGAAATTATTGCGTATATGCGTAGGGTGCAGAGCATAGAAGACCTAGATATTTTATTAGAATTTTCATGTTTTTTTACTCGAGCCTCGTATCTTAAGTTAAAGTTGGACCTTAGAGACTTTTTGTGAAAGTCAAGAATGTGTTTAACTCTTCTAAATATTTAGAGAAATTCCTAGTGAGAGTTAGAGGGTGGTTTTGAGTTCCAAAAAATAGTTTGGAACTTTGTTATAGAATTTTTTAGAGTTTCGGGACTAGGGGTAAAACAGTTATTTACCCTTACAAGGGTATTTTGGGAATTTATTGATCGTTTGAATATCTTAGAAGTTGGAAACTTCTAAGACAGTGAGATACATTATTGACCCGCTTGCCTTGTAATACAGGCGATTGAGTTTATGCGGTTACATATCAAGTCAGGATGTCGGGATTTGAGATTTGATTGTGGTAAGTCCTTGCGACTTACTTAGCTGGTTTCTAGATGTTAGTTGAATGATGATAATGGTGTGTGTTGATTGTTTAATAATTATAACATGCCTATGACGACTTTTATTATTTTAAGGCCCAAGTGTATGTATAACGGGTCGTGACATCACTGCCCAGCTCTAACAAGAGACTGGGAGGTTCTCTATACCCAGACCATACAAGTACAAGGTGAGATGCATCGGATCCATTTTTGAGGGTTACACGGGGACGGAGGCGAGGTTTGGGAATCCCTCATGTCACAAAATAAGTATCATTAGTAAGAGTGAATGACCTAAATAAAGATAATAAACATGGATCTCTCTTAAAGCATGATATGTGTTAGTTTTGCTATTATGTGTGTGTGTGTTATTGTCATTTATCTAACGCTTAGATAGCTAGCTTACGGTTGATATATATTGTTGTTTAGATTTACCACAGGTTAGAGCAGCAGTTGAGTGATCCGGAAGTAGTGGTCAGCCGGGTCTCCGTACTCCTTAGAGTGGGCTTTGGGTTTTGCTTTGTTGTTTCCTTTCTAGTATGATGTCATGTAGACTTTTATTACCTTAAGTATGTTGTTGACTTATTAGCTTTGTAAATAAAGATATGTTATATTGATAAGTATAGGCAGTACGTTAGTAGCATAATAGTTATACGAGGTCCTTAGCTGAGATAGCAGGACGAGATTCTCACGCCGTCATCACACCTAGGTGGACTTCCAAGAGTGTCAATGCGAAGAAAAGTAAACTCGTCTTAGGAGCATTATATTAGGCGAAAATCCGGACAACTACCTCGAACCCCTGAAGGACGTCAAAGTGGAAAAAGGGTAAGGACTCGAAGACAACATCAACAGCAATGACAACCATAAAAGGAGAGGACCTCGAAGCAGATCAACAGAATCAAAGGGAGAATATACTTGGGATTAGTGCCAGAAAAGTAATGGGTGACCGGCAATTATGTATGTGGGGATGGCAACTCATAGGTTCTTGCAAGTGTGGTGTAAAGTGACGTTACAAACAACGAGGATGCCTCCAGAAACACACATAGGCATGAAAGTCAAAGTCAGATATAGTAGCGACCCAGACAAGAGACATTGAAGCTAAGCTTACTAACAGACCAGAAAGTGGAAATTTGATGCTAGAAGCAGGGCGGAATATAATCACTTTCGACAAGCTACTCGACACCACAATCAGGATGGAAAACCGAGATAATCACAAGCATAGGAGTTATGATACATTATCCATTCAAATATGAAGAATTAAAGAGCCCCAAAATGGAAACTTACGGGTTGCTAGGAGATTGAAGACATATTTTACCAACATGGAAGTGGAGTGACCTCCTAGAACACACGAGAATTACCACAAGGATCGGGATACAACAAATACCGGATTTCTGTACAGGCGGCATTACGAAGCAACACCAACTAGGGAGGGATAAGGTGTGAGAATGACGTTGGTAGACCTGAATGTCCATAATAATTCCTCACTCTAACTCTTCACTCACAAAGAGAATAAAATTACCAACACTGACGGTTCATACCAGAGGACTGAAAACCAACTATGACTACGGTAAAAAGAATCATCGAGACACACCTGCAAGTTATCATGGAAACATTTGGTAAGCCGTTGACGGAAGAGGATGATACAGTTGGACTTGTGAGGGCGTAGAGATCTTATAGAGAGAAAGAGAAGTGTAGGCTATAGAAGGAGCGAAAGGAGTGGAAACGGAGAGACTGGAAGATATATACTTTCGCCTGGTATATCAAATCTCATAAGAGATAGAAGAAAAATAAGTCTACGATCTTATGGAAGGTCAACTACAGACTAAATGGTAACAACAGAGAATTTACACGTGCTGGCTAACTAGTGATGGTTGGTTGCCAGATAAGAAGAATAACCACAAGGTTATAAAGGAATTTGATCGACATCTGGAGAATTTCTCTCAGAGATCAATGACGACAATGATGAGGTCAAATCAATACAACTGTTAGTTGCCTTGATGGTAACATTGAATGAATCCAATATGATAACACAAATTAAGAAATTAAAGAGAAGCTCCTGACAGTCGGTAATGACCATTTATGACAGTAATGGAGTAAAGAGATTTGTCGTGAGCAGTTGCTTACTACTGACGAAGGAAGGATACATATCAAAGTTAGCATGTAGGAATCCTTGTAAAAAGAACTAGAAGAGTAAGAAGAAATAGATGATTGTGAACATATCGTATGTCTTAGCATGCCACACAAGTAGGATTGATGG
Organism: Fagopyrum homotropicum; assembly: GCA_033239125.1. Lineage (NCBI taxonomy): Eukaryota > Viridiplantae > Streptophyta > Magnoliopsida > Caryophyllales > Polygonaceae > Fagopyrum > Fagopyrum homotropicum. The sequence goes on along the minus strand of BSWB01000005.1, from coordinate 23,558,881 downwards.
TGCTCTTCCGAAAAGGTGGGGTTAAACTGTCTAGATTGACAGAGGAAGCCCTTGTGATTAAAGATGTGATACAGAATAATTGGAATTATAGATGCAGCACAAACATAGAGGGTATGATTTAAAGCCGTGATGAAATGTATTACTGAGTTGTGAGGTGATTGTAGATGGCATCTACATGTTGGCTAGAGCAGACATGAGAAAGAGTAAAGTTGAATGACCAAAGGTGGATATATGGATCAGGTATTTCCCCAATAAGATGATTACCGAAAAGTGTCTATATAAGAGTTTAATGAGAAATGGTGGTACTCCAATGAAAATTCAAGCTCGACTGATGACATAAGAATTGATGAAAGTAATAAGACCAATCAACGTGGTCCGTAAGGCGTATACGAAGAAACTCAAAGTGATTTAACTATCCTACTGGTGGTAAAGATTTAAAGAAAGATAAAACGACATGAGTATAAGGAAAACATAATAAATGCGATGCGAGAATTTTGATTGTTGAGAAAATTTTATGCATCTGATATTTTGTATACAAAAGGGTACATGTAGATTTTTAATAAAAAGTCATACTATCGGACCGATGCCCCTATGATGGATACAGTGTAAACCAAGCGTATAGCTTAACTAGTGAGAAGGAAAATATTGTATCAAAAGAGCGGGTCATGAAATTTTTAAATAAAGTGTTGAGATGAGGATGCTTTATGGAATCTATGCAAGAGTACACCATAACTGAGGTTCCAACACAAAATGGATAGTAATGATCAACTGACAGCTAGAGACCGATTCAAAGAAGAAAGATGTTATAAGATGAGTCACCTAGTGGAAGAGTTCACAAGTCAAGCAAAAGAGACCAACATGTTGTTGGTATTATTGCCTCAATGTAGGCTTATTACTGCACCGCAATAATTGGGATCTAAATTGAAAACTCCTTGCAAAGATTGTAAATAGATCAAGGTAAGGACTTGTTGGTTAACGTGATGTGTCCTACGTTAGAGGTCAAAGGGATTCTATAAGGATAACCACATTGAGAGTCCTGACAAGTAATAAGTAGAGTTCTGATGAGACTTAAGTGAATTTTAGGAAAACGTTACAATCCCTCTAAGGAGGTGTAACCGGTGAGTTATTATACTGAAGAGTTTCTAGATCAATTGTGAACCTCAATGGGGGTTGAGGACCATAGATTCGACAAAATACGGATGGTTTATCTCGAGGTTTGGACAACTAGTACCCGCGGCTTAGAGTACGAGCTTTCACTATACTATAACGAATCATCCTTGGAATGACGGTGGGTTGGGGAGGGCCTTACCATTATTAGAAAGGAATTTATAGGAGAAAGTTTGGTAATCATCCTGACTCTCGAAGGACGCAATTATGAGTAATGAGTGGCAACAAACTGATAAGGGTTGCACAGCGGAAGCATGGTGGGCCCACAAGCCATATTTAGGATACTTAATGATACTTTATCTATGACCTCAAGTTAGAGAATTAGAGGTCTTTATGGAAAGCTCCACTAGGAGAATGACGTTGGAGCTCAACCAGTTGAGTGTCTGACAAGATGTAGGTGTTGAGTCATTATTTGAGAAACGGCCGACTGAGCCATATTAGAGCGACAGGACCAAGTGAATGACCCTACAAAGAGCATTAGACACTTAGTTTAGTGTCGGGAGATGTCTAAGATCATTTTTTCAGATCTTATAGTGGGGACCTCCCAAAAGGTCAAAAGCAAGTGAATTCAACGGAAGGAATAATGTTTTACAAGTTATTTTGGTAAAATTACGAAGGGAGTTGGAAGTTAGTTTGGAAAGGCAACCGTTGATATCTTAAAACGGATTGACAAGTAATTTATCGACTAGCACTCCTAACCATAGTGGAGGGGTTGACCCAATGTTCTACATGTATAAATAGAGAGAGTACACACCGGATTCGAGACACGTCATCGGTCATGAGGATCTAATGGTCAAGCCAGATCGTCATGGTGGAGTACCAGTAGCCGTCCTAGAGCACAGTACTAGACGCCTACAGTCTAAGGATATACCAATATTGAGGATCTAGTGGTCAAGATGGGGAGCCGGCAAGGCTACCTGGGAGACGGACTATACAATTAGGAGTAGTTATCTTGAGTTCTTTGTGGAGTCAGCGCAACACGTGTACCTACGAGTTAGTGCTCGGCTATGGATTGTATGACTTGTCTAACTATGTGATTAGTTCCATACTTGAGGGTTTAATTTTTTTGGGGGGTTAAAGTCTATGGTCCCTGAGTGATGCTTACATGTTTAGAAAGGCCGATCGAAGATTCTGCAGAAGAAGAGTTGATACCCCGTTTCCATTTATAGAAAGCTATCGGAGTGTTTTATTTTATTTTTTTTTTTTGTTATTCTATGTTTCGGGACGAAACTTATTTTAAGGGGGTACTGATATAATAGCCGGAAATTTATTTCCTTTTTTTCCGAGTTGAATCGGATTACAACCAACTTGATCTTGCACACCATGATTTTTAGTATTATGTTTTGAACAAATTTTTATCATTTTATCATAAAATATAATCATCCCCCTTTATTTCTTACTTAACAAATCATGAAAATTAAAGCCTCTTGACAAAGCCATTGTGCCATCTTGACAAGGCGTTGACAAAGCCTTCCGGGCCCGTTAGACAAGCCCAAGACTATACTATAATAGCCTTTGGACAAGACCATCTCCACACTCCTTGATTTCAGCTCCTACCCGGCCCATCAAGGAAGCACGTACAGCTGGTCCTCCACCTTCCAAAACTCACGTGTGATGCTTCCCCTTCTGAACCATAGCAGACCCTCAACCGCAAGATGTATCGGCCCTTCATCAGGTTCCCATAAACTCTATTTATATTCAAAATACAAGGAGTTACGCTTACCTCCTGAACCATAGCATACCCAAAGTTACAGTTGCCTTCAACAGCCAATACACCTCCCATACTTGTTGAACCTGATATTTCCATTGCCCGGATCGTCGCCTGCTCTTGCCTCCTCCAACATCGCCCCTCCCTCCCTTCACAGAATGCGGTACCAAGGACTCCGCCCGACTCCCTTCCCTAGTGTTTCGTTGTGCATCGATCTCCGCCTCCATCACGCTTTCCAAGTGATCACGCACGCCCCTCCAAACTCTCCTCCATCGACCTTCCCGGGGATAAATGTAACAAACCAGGCATCTCCATTCTCTAGCTCCTAACATATCCAAAAGGGGCAAGGTCTCTTTCCCTTTTCGATAAGCAGCAGAGTATTGACTTCCCTCAAGGCACAACGATCCAGAAGAGTAACGTCGCAAAAGTCACTACAAACTGTCGACAGCCTCACCAACCTATTGAATAGGCAATATTTGCAGTGACAGGAGCAGTACCGAGAGCTTCTCTCATCACCATCGTTCCACAGACCGGCCCAGCGACGAGAGAGACATCGGGCTGTCGTCCACCACCCACCAATGCTGACAAGAACAACCCTCCCTAACCACTTGTGAGTGCACCGGTAAGAAGCCCCCTTACATCATTGTTTTGGTCGATATTCAAGGAAAGAATTAACATGGATACTTTGCATAACAAGCCTCAACTTTGGATGTGTAGTGGGGAGTGTTAGTATTTTGATTTTGGTGGACAAAAGGGCTGAAACTCCAGTTCTGTAATATAAATTCAACTCAGAAGAAAGCCATTGGTGAGAATCGAACCCTGTAACCTTTTCACTTCTAGTTTTTGAAGTTCTAGAAACTGTGTCGCAGCCATGTTTACACTATTGTTTCGACACCTTAACATTAATATCCACCGTTCAAATTTTAGTATGTTTTAGAAGGATATGTATACTTTGATGTTAAGGTGAGATGCATCGGATCCATTCTTGAGGGTTACACGGGGACGGAGACGAGGTTTGGGAATCCCTCGTGTCACAAAATAAGTATCATTAGTAAGAGTGAATGACCTAAATAAAGATAATAAACATGGATCTCTTTGAAAGCATGATATGTGTTAGTTTTGCTATTGTGTGTGTGTGTTATTGTCATTTATCTAACGCTTAGATAGCTAGCTTACGGTTGATATATGTTGTTGTTTAGATTTACCACAGGCTAGAGCAGCAGTTGAGTGATCCGGAAGTAGTGGTCAGCCGGGTCTCCGTACTCCTTAGAGTGGGGTTTGGGTTTTGCTTTGTTGTTTCCTTTCTAGTATGATGTTATGTAGACTTTTATTACATTAAGCATGTTGTTGGCTGTTAGACGATGTTGTTACATTCATGACATTCAAATACCGTTTTATGAATTTCGATTTCTTATTTGTGTCTTGTTGTAAGATCCTAGTAAAATTGTTGTCAAACTAAGGTCGGGACCCATTGTGAGGTCCTAACCAGTAGCTCCCCGAGTTTTGAAAATTCAGGGTGTTGCAGGTACTTTACCTTAAACTCCATTATTTCTTTCCCCGGTCCATGCTTTCTTCCTCTTCCATAAGGTAACCATACTCTTTTAGGTTTCGCACGCCGTATAACTCACCTTTATAAGCTTAACCGCGCCTCATGCTATCTTGTAAGCGTGTCTTCTCAAATCTCTAATGTTACTCAGGAACCGTTCGTGTTTCTCTTGGTTGTTGTCTTACGTCTTTGCATGACTAAAAGCTCCTTGTTGCATTACTTATCTTCTCGGGATCTCGTCAACTTACACTTTTTCTTGGCATTTCTTAGCCTTATCATCATAACGGAAGTTGGTCAACTCTACGTGAATCCCCACCATGTCCTTCTTCTTATAACTCTAGTAATGTTGACACTTTACTAATTGGTACCTCGTAAGCTTAACTTACGGTGTCTTAAATCTTTAGCAAATGGTTTGATCACTCTTCTCGTCTTGACTCCATTGCTTAGGAGCGCCTAAATAAAACTTCACATCTTAATGGAATACCACCTTTAACCTTGCTAGAATGTACCCATCTCCTCCTCGATTCGCATATTTAGTTGTCCACGTGTCCTCTTGAAGAACTTAAGTATGTTATCTCCATTAGTCTCGTTGTCGTTCAATCATGAATTCTTTGGAACCACCTCCATACCTTAATGTTACTCCCTTTACTTGTATTGCTTCCATCTCGATTTCTCTTAAGTCGTCTCGGAATTTTCCTTTAACTTGTTTGTCCTTCGTTTATGTCATCTCTAATCCTCCTCTTCGACACCCTTTTAAAGGAATGTGAGAAATGCCATGGTGCTCATTAGCACGAAAACCTCAACTCGATACTTGAGCATACTCCTCCACGTATGAACGCTATCCCACGCCAACGGCATCGTCTTAAAGATGATGATATCATACAATCACCTTTTCAATTAGGCCCCAATCCATATGCTACTATATATAATAAGAATCCGTATATAAGACTAATAAGTCCTATGTCCATATTACTACTCATATAACGCATCCGGCAAACCATTATAACAATACAAGGTCCAAACATGTACTATAGTCCACATATATAACTATACATATAAATGACGTCCATCATGCAACTATAATCCACATATCTACATATATACATATACATATCAAAATCCAAGAAACTAAGCTTCTAAGATCCGCGGAAGGAGTGGTGGTCCGTACATTCTAACCCCCACTGACTATGCTCGTGATTTTAATAACGAAAATCATTTTAAAATGTAGAACCCTTGGGGGTTCTATTTCCTTCTATTCGGCATTTAGAAGATTGCGAGTGCCATTGTTGTCAACCTAGGACTCTAATACCATATTGTAACACCCCAAATCTGCGGGACCCGGGATGCTACGGGCGGAGACCTCACAATGGGTCCCGACCCTTAGCCTGACAACAATTTCATCAAATCTTACAACAACACACAAATAAAGGCAAAACCGAAATGCATGCAAATGATATGACCCCCAAAGTATACAAACGAAAGAGCACAACCGAGTTAACAACTCCAACGACCAAACGTCGAAAACATACAATATACAATGTAAATATAAATATACAAGACTTCACTCCCAAACCCAACCTACAATGTACGGACCCCGGCTGCCCACTCTTCCGGATCTCTCGGACGCGTCCCTAACCTGTAGGGCAACTACAACAATATCTGTATAAAACCTTCATCTAGCATTTAAAGCATTAGAATCATGGTATTGGCACACACACACACACATAAGTCATCAAAAACGCACATCATGCTCCAAAACACACAAGTCTGGTTCATTATCTTTTCCATTACGTCACTCCAATACTAATTTCATTTGTGGTGTGACACAAGAATCACTCGCCCTTCTCCCCTTTCACCAGACGGGTTTGTACTTGATGTGAATCAACATCACCCGCTGGACTGGTCGCAAGGCACCTCTCAGTCGCCCCGTTTTGGATTGGACGTACAAGTGGTCACCGCCCGGTTATAATACACTTGGGGCAATATACAAATAACACAAGGTTGTCCTAGTTCCGGTTTCGTTATTATAAAACATAAATAAAAACACACACATCGATGCTAACACAAAGAAGTTAGCTAAGTAAGTCCGGAGACTTACCTGTCACAAAGCTAAACCTGATAACCGCCGCTCTCAACTTCCCGTAGGAAAGCACTCAATGCCTGGTCAAAACAAGGCACACAATCAACATCTCTTTCACATACTAGAAGTCCTTAGACTTCTAGTACCAATGATCTCGCAAGATCATAAACTATAACAACATACTTGGATAAGCCAATCCTACAAATCCAAACTCCCACAAGATCATACAACCCCAACCTCGAGCCTTAGAATGCTCACAAGATTAACCATATAACCTAAAGCCTTATAACAAACTCACAAGACAACAATCCTACCTCAAGCTTACAGCAACCACAATACATCAAATCCTTAAAACTCACCTAAGGATACACAATCGGTGACGACCACCAGAGGAAAAAGGGGAGGAAGAAGGGTCAATAGGCCGGTGGTCTTGATTGGCTCCGGTAGGCACCGAAGGTTGCGCGAGGATGGGCGACACCGGTGGTGGCTGCTAGTGAAGAGTTGAGTGAAAATGGTGAGATTGGTGGAGGAAGTGAAGGTGGAGATGGTGAGAGGAGGTGAAGAGTGGAGTGAGGAGATGAGGGAGATAGAAGAGAGGTCGAGCGTGTAATAGAGGGTAGAAGGGATGAGTCTTCGATTGTGAGAGAGGGAAAACATGTAGATGGGCAGTGGTAGCTGCAAGAACAAGGGGTCAAGCTAGGGGGTATCTATAGGTAGTTGGGCAGCATCACAGGTAAAGGTGTCAACATGCACGGAGGAGGCCCGGTGGGAGAAGACCAAAGGGGCAAAAAAAATAAAAGGAAATAAAGAACTAAAATATTCTCGATCAAAAAATTGTCGGAACGGAAGTTCCGGATCGGAAAACTTTTCTGTCCTTTTCCAAAAATATAGATACGGAAAATATATGTGGATCGAATATGTAAATAAACTTGCAAAATATACTTTGAAATATGTAACACCCCGAATTTTCAAAACTCGGGACATTACTCGTTAGGACCTCACAATGGGTCCCGACCTCAGTTTGACAACAACATTACTAAGATCTTGCAACAAGACACAAATAAAAAAACCGAAATTCATAAAAATAATATTTTTAGGGTAATGAATGCAACACTGTCTAGCAGCCTAAAGTACTTAAACAAAAGAAAAGAACAACTGTCTTAACCAAACGAAAGGAAAGACAAACAAAACCCCCAACCCCCACTCTAAGGAGTACGGAGACCCGGCTGACCACTACTTCCGGATCACTCAGTTGCTGATCTAACCTGCGGTAAATCTAAAAACAACAACAAGAAGAACCGTTAGCTAGTTATCTAAATATTAGCAGAATAATAGCAGCACAAACACACACATAAAAATATAAACACCCATCATGCTTTCAAACAAGTCCGTTTTATTATCTTGTTTTAAGTTACTCTTTCACTCTAGTGATACTTATTTTGTGACACGAGGGATTCCCAAACCTCGCCTCCGCCCCCGTGTAACCATCAGGAATGGATCCGATGCATCTCACCCTGTACCTGTCTGGTCTGGGTATAGAGAACCTCCCAGTCTCCTGTCAGAGCTGGGCAGTGATGTCACCGCCCGTTATACATACACTTGGGCCTTAAACGTAATAATAACAGTCGTCCTAGCAAGTTATTATTATTAAACACGCAAAAAGCACACACAACTACTATCACTCAACTAATATCCAGAAACTGGCTAAGTAAGTCGCAAGGACTTACCTGAGTCAAAACACTCTAACACTTCTCAAACAGTCCGTACTCGTAGTAACTCAAGCGCCTGTCAATTAAGACATGTGTATCAAAATCACATCTCGATGTCCAACCTCATGCGAAGGAATTACGGAAAGAACGATTCTCATAGGGTAAAAGACCGTTTTACCCTTAGTGTCGATAATTCTCCGGGTCACTTCTTGACCTCTAATATTTATTTTGGAACACTTTTCTAATATATGATTACTTCCAAAACAGTTTATGAAAGTTATAAAATTAATCTCGTCCACTCGGCATCTAGAATCACATTACTTCATTCTCGGGTATTATCTAATCTTATATATATCTATATATCTATATATATATATATATATACTTTCGTGCATACTAACCTTCCTTCCAATTATATAAAATCCGCAACTCTTAGGTATTTAGATATATATATAAATTCACATACTTTATAATTTCACCAACTCACTCATAAGTATACTTTTATTTCATATAGTATATATACGTATATTTATGTACTCGGCATACACTCTCCTATATAAGCTCACACCTGCTCTTATTAACCTTCCGTAATTGAATGTATATATGCACTTATATGTATCCTATATATATATATATATTCCGATCCAACTTATTCATACACATCTCGCATCTTCACTCACGTTTTTCTTACAATATACTAATACAGTACCCGTATATATATATGCACATTCACGTTTCTTTTTCCTATCAATCTATACATATATACATACTGCGGAGTAAGACACATTCAGCATCCAATCTCTACATATATACATACTGCAGTGGAACGAAGGAACGGAGAAGCCGGCTTACCGGAGTTGCAGCCCGGCGAGGAGAGTCCTAGGCGGTGCGCTAGCGTTCTGGCGGTGTACTGAGTATGGTGGTCCGGTTGTAGGTTTACTGCAGGTCGAAGCGAGATCGCGGGGTCAACAAATGCGGAACGAGAGGAAGAGGTGAGGGAAAGAGGGGTAATGCTTACCGGTTTCTGATGCTGCGAGGCGGTGCGGCGGTGGCTGCGCGGTGGAAGACGAGGCGGACCAGCGGTGGCTGGCGTTCCGGCGTCTCTTCGTTCCTACTGCAGTGGCGGCGGTGGGTGAGATCCGGAACAGCGAGGCGCAGAGAAAGGCGGAAAGGGAAGGAGAAGGCCGAAATCTTACCGGAGTCCCTGCGGTGGTCGGCGGACGGCGCAAGGCTCGGTGGCGGTGGTGGCAGGAAGGTCGGCAGTGGTGCGGCGCTGGTGCTTGCTGATCTTCCGTCTTGCGAGAGCGAAGGAGAGCTTGGCGAGTTGCAGCATGCAGAAGGTACGGTAGGAGAGGTAAGCGATAGGTTAGATTAGGATTATGATTAGGTTAATTTTAATTAGGGTTAGGAATTGATTAAGAGATGGGCTGCTAATTGGGCCTTGTAGTGGCCCACGCCCGGTCCGTTATGTGACTATAAATACGGATACGCAACTCGTTATTCGATTTATACTATACGGAACTAACTTACATATTATATAATTTATCATCGTATTTTAAAGGTACGTAAAAGTTATTTCTAGCTACATAGTTTCATCATTTTATGTGCCTTAAAGTCATATAAAATAATAACATTTAAACTCGTATTATTTTATATATTTATTTATTTAAGATTGTCGCATCAAAATTTGGTTAATTCTAGTTTACCGGAACTTTAAAATTTCCGGTTATTACATTAGTGCCCTCTTAAAAGAAGTTTCGTCCCGAAACTTAGAATGTTCCTCTTACACACACATTTCCTTCGGTATTTAATTTTTTTGACAATTTCATTTTCTACCATGCAACTACTCAACCATCACACAGACAAGTCTCACAAAAACAGAAACACTCAAATCAATATAAAAACCTGAAAAGTCAAACAACACAACATCCGAGTACTAACTCGTCACACAGGAGTAACCTCTAACCCCGCAAAGAACTCGGGATAGTTACGTCTAATACTCTCCTCAGTCTCCCAAGTGGCCTCATCAGCTCCTCTCCTAGACCACTGGATCCTCAACATAGGTATCTCCTTGGACCGCAGACGTCTAGTACTGCGCTCCAAAAAAGCTACTAGGTACTCCACAAATGTATGGTCAGGCTCAATTGTCAGATCCTCATGGCTGATGACGTGTCTCGGATCCGGAATGTACTCTCTCAACTGAGATAAATGAAAAACCGGATGAACACTCTCTAATCTCGGCGGTAGTGCTAATCTGTAGTCCACCTCCCCAACTCTCTCTAAGATCTCAAAAAGTCCGACATATCAGGGACTCAGTTCCCCTTAATGCCGAATGCCTGACTCCTCTCGTAGGTGACACTCTCAGCCACACCTGTGCACCCACTCTAAACTCCAAAGGTCGACGCCTTTTTTCGGCGTAGGACTTCTAACGACTCTGAGCTGCTAACATTCGCTCTCGGACTAGGGCAATTCGAGCGATGTCATCTTGTATCTGATCTGGAGCTACTCCATCAACTCTGCTGGGCTCATCCCAACATAATGGTGTACGACATCTCCGCCCGTACAAAGCCTCATAGGGAGCCATCCCAATAGACGCGTGTCAACTATTATTATACGAAAACTCTACCAGTGGAAGATGATCTGGCCATACCTGTCCCCAATCTAGTACACACGCCCGAAGCATGTCCTCTAAGGTCTGAATGGTCCTCTCAGACTGTCCGTCTATCTGTGGATGGTAGGCGGTAGTGAAGTGGAGACTCGTCCCCAAAGCAGTATGTACCTGCTGCCAAAATCTCGAGGTAAAACGTCCATCTCTGTCAGAGACGATAGTCCTCGGTACCCCATGGAGTCTCACAATGTGTCTGGTGAACTCCTCAGCCAGACGACTCACCGGCCACGTTTCCTTAATCGGAATGAAACGTGCGGTCTTCGTCAGGCGGTCTACCACTACCCAAATAGCATCAAATCCTCTGCTGAGTCTCAAACCAGTGAGAAAATCCATAGATATATCCTCCCACTTCCACTGTGGTATTGGAAGTGGGTGGAGCTCTCCTCCAGACCTACGGTGTTCAATCTTGACCTGTTGGTAGGTCGCGCAATGAGCTACATACCGAGTCACATCGGGCTTCAAACCACCCCTCCAGAAGGACCGTCTCACATCCTTGTACATCTTACTCGCTCCAGAATGTACTGAGTATGGGGTAGCATGAGCCTCACCTAGTATCCTCTGTCTCAACTCATTGTCTGACGGTACACAAACGCGGTTCTGACGTCTCATCACTCCATCTGCACCAATAGTAAACTGTGGGGCCTCATCTCGAGACATCCTATCTCGGATCCTGATCAAAGTAGGGCAAGTCTCATGCTTCTGTCGGATCTCATCCAACAGATCAGGAAGTAACTCCATGGTAGCCAACTGACCATCAGTATCGGGAAACTGAATCTCTATCTCCAACCAAGCCAAGTCTCTCTACAATTGTGGCTGTACTGTCAACCGAGCTATCGCCCTCTCCCTAGGCGTCTTCCTGCTCAAAGCATCAGCTACCACATTCGCCTTTCCGGGGTGGTAGAGAATCTCAAGGTCGAAGTCCTTGATCAACTCTAACCACCACCTCTGGAGGTTATTCAACTCTCTCTGAGTGAATATGTACTTCAAACTCTTATGGTTTGTAAAGATCTAACATGTCGCCCCATAGAGATAGTGACGCCAGATCTTAAGAGCATGGACTACTGCAGCCAACTCTAGATCATGTGTGGGGTAGTTCTCCTCATACGTCTTCAACTGTCGAGATGCATAGGCTATGACCTTACCCCTCTGCATCAAAACACATCCCAAGCCCAGCTTGGATGCATCACTGTATACCACAAAGTCATCAATACCCTCAGGCTGTGCCAAAATCGGAGCGGACGTCAATCTCCTCTTCAGCTCCTCAAAACTCTGCTGACACGGTTCAGACCAGACAAACCGAGTGGTCTTCCTCAGAAGACAAGTAAGTGGTCGGGCAATCAAGGAGAACCCTTCCATAAACCGGCGGTAATAACCTGCTAAACCTAGAAAGCTGCGAACCTCCTTGACATTCTTAGGAGGTTGCCAAGAAGATACTGACTCGATCTTCGCCGGATCGACCTTAATACCCTCAGCAGTCACCACGTGACCTAAGAAAGCCACCTCTGACATCCAAAACTCACACTTAGATAGCTTAGCATACAGCTGACTATCCTGTAGAATCTGTAGTACTGTCCTCAAGTGTCCGGCATGCTCCTCTCGACTCCTAGAGTAGACTAGGATGTCGTCAATGAAGACCACTACAAACTGGTCTAAGAAGTCAATGAATATCCCATTCATCAACTCCATGAACACCGCTGGTGCATTAGTGAGCCCAAATGGCATCACTACGAACTCATAATGACCATACCTAGTCCGGAATGCCGTCTTAGGTATGTCCTGATCTCTCACCCTCAACTGGTGGTAACCTGACCTCAAGTCTATCCTCGAGAACACAGACGCTCCATGCAACTGGTCTAACAGGTCATCTATGCGTGGCAGTGGGTACTCGTTCTTGATGGTCACCTTGTTCAGCTCCTTGTAGTCTATGCACAGCCTCATCGATCCGTCCTTCTTCTTCACAAACAACACTGGCACACCCCAAGAAGACACACTAGGGCGTATGAAACCCTTCTCTACTAGCTCCTCTAACTGCTTCTTCAGCTCAAGCAACTCTATAGGTGCTATACGGTACGGAGCCTTCGAGATAGGTCTCGTGCCCGGCTCCAAGTCAATGCTGAAATCAACGCTCCTCTGTGGGGGTAGTCCTGGCAGATCGTCACTGAATACCTCTGCAAACTCGCATGCAACAGGTATCTCCTCTATAGTCAGGCTCTTGCTTTCATGGCATAACACCAGAAGGCTTCGCAACCCTGTGCTATCAGTCTCGCTGCCCTCACTGCACTGATAACTGTGCCTGACTTTCCGAGGTCCCAACCTTGGAATATCACCCTATGACCCTCCTCAGTGGCAACGGCCACTGTCCTCTTACCAATGTCTAAAACTGCTCCGTGTCTCCTCATCCAATCTATCCCTATAATCACATCCTCATGAGCTAAGGGCATGACTAGAAAATCTACTAGCTAGTCTCGATCTCCCATGCGAATAGGACATCCATAAATCTCTCTAGTCCCTCTTACCTTACTCCCATCAGGTAAGCCTATCATATAAGGTATCCCCTCTACAGTAGCTAAGGACAACCTATCTACGCATGCATCAGATATGAAGGAGTGTGTAGCCCCCGTATCAAATAAAACTCGTACAGGTAAGTCATGAATCTGGATCGTACCTGTGGCAGTCGGTGCATCTGGCTGATCAGCATCTCTCAACTCAAATACTCGTGCCTGAGCTCCTCTAGTATCAGCCACACTATCACGTCCTCTGCCCCGACCTAATCCCTGCATAGAACTCTGTGGTGGTGTGTGTCTAGGAGCCTTGTAAGACTGCTGCTGACTAGGAGCTCTGTACTGCTGCTGCTGACTCGGGGTCCGGTACTGTGGCGGTCTCTGTACACTCCCTGATAAGCCTGCAGGAGAAGAACCCAACTAAGATGGAGCCTTGCCTTGACGGCAGAATGCAGCTCTATGTCCAACCTTGCCACACAGGAAGCAAGTCACTGCTGGCTTCGTGCAGTTCGATCGGATATGTCCATAGCTACTGTAGTTGTGGCACTGCAAGCCACCAGCTGAAGTCTGACCAGTAGTTGTATGGCTCTGTCGCCCCTGAGTCTGTCCCCGTCCAAAAACAGCTACCCCCGAACTACCACTAGCATAACCTGTCCTCTGCCGCTTATCTGGCCTGTCTGACTGAGCAGCTCTCCTCGACACTGGTCTGTCTCTCTCATATGCAGATGCTCTATCCTGATAGTCTGACAGAGTCTCACAGCGAAATCCTGCCAGATAGGAACGAGTACTCTCTCTCAATCTACGTGAAAAGAGATAGACATGCTACTCCTCAGGAGGTGCAGCTGGTCCAAGCAGTGTCAGTTCCTTCTGGAACTTCTTGATGGCAGCAGCAATCGGAATGTCCTCAAATCCAGCCTCAATGAAGTCCTGGAATCTCTCTCTTCTCAACGAGATAGGGCAGTATTTGTCTCTAACAATGCTCCTCATCTGCTCCCAACTGGTGACTCAACTACGCATGGTCCGCCACCAGGAATGAGCATCTCTAGTGAAGTAGGTCTGCACCAAGTCCACCTGCCGATCCTCTGGGCAGCGTATTGCCTCTAACGCAGTCTCTACCTGTCCAATCCAATGCTCCACCTCCAGTCCTATCTCTCCACTATATGGGGGGGACCTTCTAAGAGTTGAAAGCCTTCAACCACTCATCCGGCCTCGGTGCTCTAGTCCCAGTAGGCGCTCTATCAGCCACAACTCTCCTCTCAGGTACAGCTGGCACTTGAGGCGCTCCTTGTGTCACCTGGACAGATCTAACCGATACTGGTGGTACCTGGGTAAGTCTCTTTGTCCTAGTAGCCTCCTCCATCCGCTCAACGTATGTTCGGTACTCTCTGTACTCAGTCGCTCCAATGGAAACACGTCCTGACTCCGTCGAACGTGCTCTCTATGCTCTAGATCTAGCAACGGTCTCATTCCTGACCTCAGGACCAACACTCTCAGTTACCTCCTCCACTCCAGCCTCTGGCATGATCACTGTTGGGGGATCCTCTCTTGGAGCTCGACCTCGACCTCGGGCTAGTGGAGGTCTACCTCCACGGCCGCGTCCTCTAACTGTAGGGGTCCTATCTCCCCTACTTGGTCCAGGTGGAGGGAGAGGTGGACGACCTCTGCCTCGACCAGTAGCTAGCGTAGCTCTAGTACGTGCCATCTACACAAAGAATAATAACTATAATTACTACTAGCTAAAGTCCATAAAGTCCATCTACAGTAAAACCTAAAGTCCAACTAAGCATACTGAGATCCGCGGTATTAGTGGTGGTCAGCCGTACTTTTCTATTCCCAACCAGACTATGCATGCATTTAAACCAAAAAAATTTTCTTTTAAAAACTCAGACCCCTTTTCGGGTTCTGCTTAAAACTTATTCGGTCTTTCAGAAGATTTCAAGTGCCATTGTTGCCAACCTAGAGCTCTGATACCATGTTGTAACACCCCGAATTTTCAGACCTCGGGACATTACTGGTTAGGACCTCACAATGGGTCCCGACCTCAGTTTGACAACAACATTACTAGGATCTTGCAACAAGACACAAATAAAAAAACCGAAATTCATAAAAATAATATTTTTAGGGTAATGAATGCAACACTGTCTAGCAGCCTAAAGTACTTAAACAAAAGAAAAGAACAACTGTCTTAACCAAACGAAAGGAAAGACAAACACAACCCCCAACCCCCACTCTAAGGAGTACGGAGACCCGGCTGACCACTACTTCCGGATCACTCAGCTGCTGGTCTAACCTGCGGTAAATCTAAAAACAACAACAAGAAGAACCGTTAGCTAGTTATCTAAATATTAGCAGAATAATAGCAGCACAAACACACACATAAAAATATAAACACCCATCATGCTTTCAAACAAGTCCGTTTTATTATCTTGTTTTAAGTTACTCTTTCACTCTAGTGATACTTATTTTGTGACACGAGGGATTCCCAAACCTCGCCTCCGCCCCCGTGTAACCATCAGGAATGGATCCGATGCATCTCACCTTGTACCTGCCTGGTCTGGGTATAGAGAACCTCCCAGTCTCTTGTCAGAGCTGGGCAGTGATGTCACGGCCCGTTATACATACACTTGGGCCTTAAACGTAATAACAACAGTCGTCCTAGCAAGTTATTATTATTAAACACGCAAAAAGTACACACAACTACTATCACTAACTAATATCCAGAAACTGGCTAAGTAAGTCGCAAGGACTTACCTGAGTCAAAACACTCTAACACTTCTCAAACAGTCCGTACTCGTAGTAACTCAAGCGCCTATCAATTAAGACATGTGTATCAAAATCACATCTCGATGTCCAACCTCATGCGAAGGAATTACGGAAAGAACGATTCTCATACGGTAAAAGACCGTTTTACCCTTAGTGTCGATAATTCTCCGGGTCACTTCTTGACCTCTAATATTTCTTTTGGAACACTTTTCTAATATATGATTACTTCCAAAACTGTTTACTAAAGTTATAAAATTAATCTCGTCCACTCGTCATCTAGAATCACATTACTTCATTCTCGGGTATTATCTAATCTTATATATATCTATATATCTATATATATATATATATATATATATATATATATATATATATATATATATATACTTTCGTGCATACTAACCTTCCTTCCAATTATATAAAATCCGCAACTCTTAGGTATTTAGATATATATATAAATTCACATACTTTATAATTTCACCAACTCACTCATAAGTATACTTTTATTTCATATAGTATATATACGTATATTTATGTACTCGGCATACACTCTCCTATATAAGCTCACACCTGCTCTTATTAACCTTCCGTAATTGAATGTATATATGTACTTATATGTATCCTATATATATATATATATATATATATATATATATATATATATTCCGATCCAACTTATTCATACACATCTCGCATCTTCACTCACGTTTTTCTTACAATATACTAATACAGTACCCGTATATATATATGCACATTCACGTTTCTTTTTCCTATCAATTTATACATATATACATATTGCGGAGTAAGACACATTCAGCATCCAATCTCTACATATATACATACTGCAGTGGAACGAAGGAACGGAGAAGCCGGCTTACAGGAGTTGCAGCCCGGCGAGGAGAGTCCTAGGCGGTGCGCTAGCGTTCCGGCGGTGTACTGAGTATGGTGGTCCGGTTGTAGGTTTACTGCAAGTCAAAGCGAGATCGCGGGGTCAACAAATGCGGAACGAGAGGAAGAGGTGAGGGAAAGAGGGGTAATGCTTACCGGTTTCTGATGCTGCGAGGCGGTGGAAGACGAGGCGGAGCAGCGGTGGCTGGCGTTCCGGCGTCTCTTCGTCCCTACTGCAGTGGCGGCGGTGGGTGAGATCCGGAACAGCGAGGCGCAGAGAAAGGCGGAAAGGGAAGGAGAAGGCCGAAATCTTACCGGAGTCCCTGCGGTGGTCGGCGGACGGCGCAAGGCTCGGTGGCGGTGGTGGCAGGAAGGTCGGCAGCGGTGCGGCGCTGGTGCTTGCTGATCTTCCGTCTTGCGAGAGCGAAGGAGAGCTTGGAGAGTTGCAGCGTGCAGAAGGTACGGTAGGAGAGGTAAGCGGCAGGTTAGATTAGGATTAGGATTAGGTTAATTTTAATTAGGGTTAGGAATTGATTAAGAGATGGGCTGCTAATTGGGCCTTGTAGTGGCCCACACCCGATCCGTTATGTGACTATAAATACGGATACGCAACTCGTTATTCGATTTATACTATACGGAACTAACTTACATATTATATAATTTATCATCGTATTTTAAAGGTATGTAAAAGTTATTTCTGGCTACATAGTTTCATCATTTTATGTGCCTTAAAGTCATATAAAATAATAACATTTAAACTCGTATTATTTTATATATTTATTTATTTAAGATTGTCGCATCGGAATTTGGTTAATTCCAGTTTACCGAAACTTTAAAATTTCCGGTTATTACAAAATACACAAATCATTCTTGCAATTTATTTTACAAGATCATATAATAATTTGAACACGGGTAATAAAATATATATATATATATGTATATATATATATATATATGTATGTATGTATATATATACTCGTAAAATTTAATTTACGACGTAAAAATACTCGTAAAATTATTTAAGCTATTAAAATATCGATAAAAGCCGGAAAATAAATATCGCAAACGCGCCTAATATTTGGGGCATTACAATCCGGGTTTCCGTACTCCGTATGATGAGGTTTGGGTTTTTATTTTCAGTGTTTCCTTTTGTTGCATGTTGGTCTTAGAGAATTTGACTCTAATATATATTGTTGGCTGACATTTTTCTATTGAGTTCATAACATCAAAACTTTTTTTATGATATTCGATTTTTCTTTATTTGTGTCTTATTGTAAGATCCAGTGAAATCGTTGTCAAACTAGGGTCAGGATCCATTGTGAGGTCCTAACCCGTAATTCCCTGAGTTTTGAAAATTTAGGGTGTTACACATCCCATCAACAACACCATTTTGATAAGGGCAGAAACATAAGTGTTAGAATTTGGAAATAATTACAAGACCCAATCATAGTATAGGGTCTGAATCAAACATAGAGAAAAAGTGTGATGATTTGAATGATTAAAAGTAAATTTTGTAACAGAACACAAACATAAATAAAAGTCAAAAGATCGGGCTGACATGGAAATGAAATCGGATCGATGAAGATATGAAGTGTATGGATAATATAGTGTGATAAAAGAAACAAATAAAGTAGGAAAAACACAAAGATCGGGCCAACATGTAAGATCGATTGGTAGGAATAATGAAGAAGAAACGATGGTTTTTATAAGATCATCCAATTTCAAGGATCAAGAATAACAAAAACTATTCCAAAATATGAATTACCACAACCATTAATATCCATTCTTAATTGATAATGCTCATATGCAAATATTATATCAATCATGTTATGAAGGAAATAAATATGTGCAACCCTCGTATTTTGCAAGATACAAAAAGTATCAATTACGTAGCTCGTGCAAATTTGTAGTTAGCACCTTGAAGCACAAATTGAATAAAATCATGTATATGCGCAACACTCATAAATTTGCATGGACAAACCCTAAACTACCATACCACATGAATTAAGACATTTATTTAAAGGGATAAATATCATCATCAACATAATAAATATCATGAAAAATCAGACTCTTTAGACCCTATAAAAGTGTAAGTTAGCACGACATGAACTTACTTACCTTCTCCGTTGTTAATCAATTGTGAACAACGTTAATCGACTGACGGAAAAAAAAACTCAAATACAGACTATATAAATAAAAACTAATGGCTACAAAGCCTTATTTATAAGGAGGACAAACTAAGATAATCCTCCTAGCTAGGGTTAGAGGCTAGTGCTACTCAACCCTATCATATAAGAAAATAAAGTCTAACCCTACATTACATCTAGCATTATCTCTAAAGGGAAAAGAAGGATAAATCTTCCACTATGATGATGTTGTGAGTCGATCGGACCATTCATGCATCGTATTAGAAGGTATATCCATGTATTTCATCCTATTTTAGTGTATTTTGTCATTTCCTTTGGTGTACAAAACATTCATATGTCATTTTATGGTATCTACTTCGCTTTGTTTTGTGTTTCATGCGTTCACAACCAATTATGGTGCATTTTGGTGCACAATCGAATGATGCGCCAAAATATAAGGATTTCATCTTCAAGGAGGCCGGGTACTGTATGAAAACATCGAGTTTGATTGAAGCTTGAAGAACCAAGTGGAGATCATGTGTGTGGAAGCAAGGAAGAAAATCGTCAAAGAGAAGAAGCTTTGTTGTCATAAATACATGGCTCGTACATGTTCTGCACATGGTTATGTTCATATTCATACAGCATGTGTGCGACTGTGCACGACCGTGTTGAAAATTTAATCTTACATCATGTATTGCACGTGTGATTACGACGACTTTCCTAAACTCGAATCTCCATTTAATTTTTAGGATGGGCTTTTAATCTAATATTTGGGTCATCTTTTAGGGAATATTGATAGACATTTTCAAAATTGTTTAAGGAAGTTTTTATTGACATTTAAACCCTAGAGAAGAGAATGTTTGCCTTAGACATTTTACATTTCTTTTTACTTGAAACTTCAGCCTTCACCTTTGTGCTAAATTTGTCGATTTTTGTTGGATTTTATATGGCATTGTGAACCTTGGATTCTTGAGGTTTTGCTTATGCAAATGTAGGCTTTGTTTGTTGCTCTCATAGTTTTATGATTCAACTTTGCATCAAAACGCATTGCTTCCATGACCATGTTTAACTAATTCTTTCATATTTAAGGATTGGTTGATGTAACATCCAGAATTTTTGTTCCGGTTGTGATCCTTGAGAGTTCTTTTGGAACCACTTAAGTGGTGCCAAAAGAGAGTCTCTTCACCTACGACTCAGGATCCCACGGGCGCGGCGACCTTGTCACCGCGGTCGCGACTAAGTTATGCTGCGGGTGCGGTTTTCACAACAGATCGTGTGCGATCTATTATAATCGTCACCCGATTTTTCTTCTTATAGAAGATCCGATCTTCCTTATGGGCCGTTTCTTCTGACTCTCTAACCCTAGAAACCTACACCTCATTCTCCTTTTCCAGCCTTGTTTCTCCTCTTACGTCACTCTTTCTCATTCTTCCTCTCTTCCATTCTCTTCTTCTCCACTGGTGTTTCATACATCCAGGTTACTGACTTGCAGTCTTCATCATCGTGGGATTTATACTGCAGGTTCATTAATAAGTTCTCCTTCCTCTCATTCTTCTTCTGTAGTCCTTTATTTTCGTTCTTTCTTTATTTCTTCTTCTTCTTCTTCTTCTTCCTTCTTCTTCTTCTTCTTCTTCTCCTTCTTGGCAAGAATCAAGATTTGGTCTTGATTCTAGGTATACCTTGTGTTCTCTGTGATTAAGTGAATCCAGGGCTTAGAAGTGTGTTGTTGTGTAAGGATCACAGATAGAGTCGTCGTGGGAGGCCTACTGTTCGTTGAGGTTTTCGACTGTCACCTGGAAAATACCCGCACCCGCACCTATGAAGACCCGCACCTGCGCCCTTCCTAAGTTGCCGCCCCCGTGCCTCCTAGTCACCACGGTCGCGGCATCAAAACCTTTGTCACCGTGCCCGGGCCTTCTTTGCCCACGGTCGCGCCTTCCCTCCAGTGGGTACAGTCTTTGTGGTATCTCACTTCCTTCTGTACTTCCTTGTTGTTTTTTGAGTTAGATCATGCTAGGCTGGACCTAGATGAACTAGTGTTGAATGACAGTTAGTGGCTTGTGGATTCCTAAGAGTTTAGATGTGGTTTTAGAGCCCTTGAGCTAGTTTTGCTGATGTGGATCCTTGAGGATCTTGAGACTAGGATTAATACCTCCTAGCATGGTGTTGTGATTTGTTTAAGATATTTGAGACTAGAAGTAGGGAACTTCTAGCAAGTTGTGCATGACCTTGTAGGCGATTGTCCTTATCCAGTTTCCGGCAACAGACAGTCCCCTATCCACTTTAGAGATGTTACTAAATATGTATGTATGATGTCGGACCGAGAGCTGAGACAGCGGATCTTACAGGAGGCTCACGCTACACCTTACTTGGTACATCTAGGTGTGAGTAAGATGAATCAGGACATCAGACGTTCCTTCTGGTGGGACGAGCTTAAGCCCGATGTGGTGAGATATGTAGCCTAGTGTGCGACTTGTCAAGAGGTCAAGATTGAGCATCACAGGTCAGGTGGAGAGCTTCATCCACTTTTAGTGCCATAGTGGAAGTCGGAAGATATCTCTATGTACTTTGTTACCGGTTTGAGACCGAGTCGGAGTTTTGACGCCATTTGGGTCGTAGTCGATCGATTGACGAAGACTGCGCATTTCATTCCTATTAAGGAAATGTGGTATGTAATTCGATTATATGAGAAGTTCACTAGGAAGATAGTGAGACTTCATGGAGTACCTTGGACCATCATCTCGGATAGAGAAGGACGGTTTATTCACAGTTTTGGCAACAGGTGCGTACTGCCTTAGGTACGATCCTCCACTTTACGACCGCTTATCACCCTCAGACATATGGACAGTCTGAGAGGACGATACAGACCCTTGAGGATATGTTGCGAGCTTGTGTGCTGGACTAGGGGTAGGTGTGGCCAAATCATCTCCCATTGGTTGAGTTCTCATACAACAATAATTGGCACGCGTTGATTGGGATGGCTCATTACGAGGCGTTGTATGGGCGGAGATGCCATACACCGCTGTGTTGGGATGATCCAGGTAGTGCTAGCGGAGTAACTCTCGAACAGGTACAAGATGACTTAACCCGAGTGACGATGATCCGAAAGCGGATGCTGGCCGCACAGATCCACCAAAAGTCCTATGCAGATAAGAGGCGTAGAGTTCTGGAGTTTAGAGTTGGGACTCAGGTATGGTTGAGGTTATCACCGACGAAAGGCGTCAGACTTTGTGGCATTAAGGGGAAGTTGAGTCCTCGATATGTCGGTCCATTTGAAATTTTAGAGAGAGTTGGATAAACTGCATACAGACTTGCGTTGCAACCGAAATTAGAGGGTGTTCAACCGGTTTTCCACGTGTCTCAGTTACGGGAGTATGTACCAGACCCACGACACATTGTTAGTCACGACAACTTAGTGGTCGAGTCAGACCACACATTTGTAGAGCATCTGATAGTTGTCCTAGAGTGTGGTACAAGACGCTTGCGGTCAAAGGACATGCCGATGATGAGAGTACAGTGGTTGAGACGAGGAGCCGACAAGGCTACCTAGAGAGGGAGGATAGTATTTGGAGGAACTATCCAGAGTTCTACGCTATGTTAGCGGCACCTATAGGGTCGACGAGTGAGTTCCAGTTCCTTCCTTGTTAAGTTTTGTACATATGTGTTTTACATGCTTATGTGTCCCGTATGGTATTGTTGTGTATGATCTGTTAGATCCTGAGATGTAACATGAGTATGTCACGTGAATAGTTAGAAGGTCAATAACTTTAGGAGTTCTAGTGTGCTTACCTTGGCATGTGAGACCGAGAGGATCATATTCGTCTAAATTTCAAGACGAAACTTGTTTTTAGGGGGATCTGATGTAACATCCGGAATGTTTGTTCCAGTTTTGATCCTTGAGACTTCTTTTGAAACCACTTAAGTGGTGCCGAAAGAGATTCTCCGCACATGAGGCTCAGGAGCCCGCGGGCGCGGCGACCTTGTCACTGCGGTCGCGGTAGAGTTATGCCGCCGTTGCGGTTTTCTCAACAGATCGCGTGCGATCTGCTATAAACGTCACCCGATCTTTCCCCTTATTGAAGATCCGATCGTCCTTATGGGTCATTTCTTCTGATTCTCTAACCCTAGCAGCCTACACCTCATTCTCCTTTTTCAGCCTTTCTTCTCCTCTTACGTAACGCTTTCTCTTTCTTCTTCCCTTCCATTCTCTTCTTCTCCACTGGTGCTTCATACGTCTAGGTTACTGACTTGTAGTCTCCATCATCGTGGGATTTATACTACAGGTTCATCGGTAAGTTCTCCTTCCTCTCGTTCTTCTTCTGTAGTCCTTTCTTTTCTTTCTTTCTTCTTCTTCTCCTTCTTGGCAAGAATCAAGATTTAGCCTTGATTCTTGGTATGCCTTGTGTCCTCTGTGATTAAGTGAATCTAGGGCTTAGAAGTGTGTTATTATTTAAGGAACGTAGAGAAGAGTAGAGCCATCATGGGAGGTATGTAATTCGTCGTAGGTTTTCGACTATCGCTTGGAGGATACCCGCACCCGCGCCTATGCACACCCGCACCCGCGCCTATACAGACCAGCACCCGCGCCCTTCCTAAATCGCCTCCCCTGCGCGTCATGGTCACCGCGGTCGCGGAATCAGAACCCTTGTCACCGCGCCCGCGCCTTCTTTGCCTGCGGTTGCGCCTCACCTCAGTGTGTAACATATTTGTGGTATGTCACTTCCTTGTGTGCTTCCTTGTCTTTTTTGAGTTAGATCATGCTAGGCTGGACCTAGATGAACTAGTGTGAGTGCTAGTTAGTGGCTTGTGGATTCCTAAGAGTTTGGATGAGGTTTTAGAGCCCTTGAGATAGTTGTGTTGATGTGGATCCTTGAGGATCTTGAGACTAGGAGTAGTACCTCCTAGCATGGTGTTGTGATCTATTTAGGATATTTGTGTGATAGCATGTTTGTTTGTTTTACTTTCTTATGTGTGTATGTGTTTTTATTTTGATGCTTAGAATGTTAGCTAACGGTTTATCCGTTGTGTATATGCCTTGCAGGTTAGAGATGTTGCAGAGTGATCCGGTCAGAGTGGTCAGCCGGGGGGTCCCGTACATTATAGGACGGGATATGGGTTTTTATTTCCTGTTGTCATTTCAGTTTTTGTTTTAGAACTCGGCTGAGATTCTATTGCTTTTACAAGTGTAAAACCTTTTGGGATATTTTATTGATTTAGAGTTTTCATTTATTTGTGTCTTGTTGCAAGATCCAGTGAAATTGTTGTCAAGTTAAGGGTCAGGACCCATTGTGAGATCCTAGCCCGTAGCATCCCGAGTTTCTAGAATTTTGGGTGTTACAGTTGAAGCCAATAATGCGTTGATTTTTGGTTTTGTATAAGAATAATGCTTTTATCCTATAGAAATAATTGGGTTAAAGATGCTTAGTTTATAGGTTTTTGTTTTGTAGACCCCTCTACTTTTACCCTATATATAATTCTCCTCTAGATGAAAGAATTGGGTTAAATAGGCATATATTTACTAAATGAGTATATGATATTGGTACTCTTAATCGAGTAGTGGTGGTAAACGGCCTAGTTAGCCATTTTACCCTTTACTCTATTACTCCATATAGCAATATAATAGTCATGCCACGTGTTATTTCCTGAAAATATCTCTTTCGATTGATCTTTATCTCTAAAAACTTTACTCACAATTTACAGTAAATTGTATCAGAAGAAATAAACAATTAAGTATAATTTTGAAACGCTTGTATTTAAGGTATGAAATTAAAGATACATAATGACTAAGAGACCCAGAAAGTAATGCTATATACGACTTCCAATTAGTTATATATAAAAAATATGTTCATATATATCCTTCTTGCCTAATATAGGTCGTGGTTATCCTCTATTTAATCTCTTTGTAACTCATTAGGACCTTTTTATCCAAGTTTTTGCTCTTCGGCATCATACATACATCATTGTTTACTTGCATTTCTTCTAGACTTGTACTCAAAAATGTTTTTTGGAAGAGAAATTGCATTCTCCTACGCAAAGACCCGGGGTAATTTGAGGTAAGTTCTAATAGATTATTTCATTAGAGATTTGAAAAGGTTCAAATTACCAATTTCACGATGTGTATCATCTAGATTTTGTTTGTATGGTTTCTATACAACATAGTTTTTATATAACTTATTCAATTTCAAGCATGTCCTTCGGTCAATTTTGCTAATCTACATCTATTCAAGTCTCGAATGTAGGAATCAAGACCTAAGAAGGGCGAGAGAAATCGGATCTATGGCGTCTGCTGGTAATTTTGAGTTGAACTCCTCAAACTTTAGTCGGTGTATTGGTATTGACCAGCCATGTCCCAATCTCTATCATCTGTATCCCCGTCAGCCGGTGATAGCTCTACAACCAAAACATGAGATAGACTTCGCATCATTTAACCAACAAGTAACTGGACAAGATTATCTAGTGAGAGAATCAAAGGTAAACTTTTTACAAGATATTAAATTCTACATATGTGTATGGTATTTTGCTCCACATCATTTACTCTAAACAATAGTTATGAAGGATTAGTTTCATTTAAGATCGGCCATATTAATGTTTTAGATCTTTCTTCAATGCTGTTGTTTTGTGACTTCTTTTTTCATTTGAAATGTATGCAAATATAAAGCCATTTATCATCGGCCATTCCAACTATGTTCAAGATGTTACAGTCGGAAACTATGGTAATTCTGCTACACAACCTAAGCAAGAACAACACATCCAGAAACCAAAAAGAAGAGTGTGGACAGAAGACCTCAAAGCTAAATTTCGTAACGTTGTAGAATTGCTCGGAGGATCTAAAAGTAAGTCTTGATTTTGGTAATAAGGTTATATTGATACATCATGATTTTAGTTGCCCTAGGTAAAACATGTGTGTCCAAAGTTACGAGTTCTAAGGATAACTATCGGGAGAAATCATTTAACATATCAATATTTAGTTTTAAATAACTTTTTGTCTATTTTCACATATTAATTCAAACATCTTGTACTAAATCTAATATTCTTACTAAATTTAAAATTTATAATTAAAATATTAGTTTTCTCTAAATTTTGTTGTGCTTATGTAGATGCTACAGGAAAACGAGTTTGGAGGATTATGAAAGAGGAGGATGAGAGTTTGACTTTCAATCAAGTTAGGAGTTATCTTCAGGTGAGTTGAAGAAGTTATTATTTGCAAACATATCATATTTCATATGCCTAGATAGGACTAGAAATGTCTAGTCATGAATGTCTTTTGATCAATAAAATTCAATGTCATTGTAAAATAAATTCATCAAAGAGTCAAAGTTATTTAGATGTTTACAAAGTTTGCTCTGCTATTATTGTTATATTCAAAATTAATATTAGTCAATTGAAAGTATTGATGTATCAAAACTTGTGTGATTTAGTATACGTAGTAATCTACAACAAGGACCTATATACACACACTAAAAATTCATCCATCATATCGTCTCATATGTTCTACATTTAATACTTAGTGTCTTACCTCTATTTGGCATTTACAGAGATACCGCGACAAAGAAAAGATGATTGAAGAAATGTTGAAGCTACGCCTAGGGAGACCAAGCGTTGGTATCAAAATGGAATAATCAAGCTTTTTTCGATATTTTAGATGTTCAACATCATTTTCAACTGCACTACACAATGTATTGAACTTTTATTATCTAAATGCACTTCCATTGAATATTCATTCTACACCAAGGGGATTTTAAAATATAATATATATGCATTATTTTTGGATTATCGCGATAGTATTGCACTTTTCATCACATTTTTAGAAATAGGAATGACAAATCATTCATGGATGATTGTATTTGTCACAACAATTCAAATAGTGGTTAAGATATATAGCATGAACGTCGGAATGAAGACATTCAAGTTAGATGGTTAATTGATTCCTTCGTAAGGTCCAAGAGAATACAAGGAATCCTTCCCCAACAATATCACGAAGTTGATTCGGGTCGATTGTGAGTCCTCGACTTATTATCCAATTATTTATATTCTAGAAATGTTCCCAAGGTCAATTCTAAGATTAGGAAATATTTGTTATTGTGCATAATTAGCAATGGATGAACAATGTTTTGTTATTTATTAGTTTTGATTATGTATTTATAGGTTAATTCACAGGTATTCTAGGAGGAACTATATTCATTCCTTCAATCGTAATGTCAAATTTGTGTAAGTCGTTGATACTTAGTTAACTACCCTTATGTTAGGATTTGCCCCTTACTAATCAAGAGTCATTAAGTCATATATGCTTGAGGGTTTGTATAAGATATGAATGTTTGTCATGTTATCTACACACGTTTGATGGCAATGACAAGAGTTTTGTCACTATGTCTATCAAAAATAAACTTTGAATCCTCAACCAATGTAACTAGGCAGATAAGGGTTGAAACCACAAGAAATACAGTATTTAAATTCAATTGTATTATTTATTTAACAATCACATATTATAGATAGGGTGAGTTGTTGGGTTATCAATCGCTATGAAAGCACATTAAAAAGAAAGATTAAAGTTGTAACACTTCATATGGAACAACTCAATCTGACAAACATCCACTTCTTGATTGTTAAGGTTCGTACGAGGTTAACCTCCTAACTTTGTTGCAAATTATATTTTTGACGTAACATAACTGAAGAATAGGAACCTCATGACCAAAGTTGATAGAAAAAAGTAAATAGATTTAGTTCTTCATCTCTCAAACAAAAAGACAAAATAAATAGATACATCAATAAGAAAAGAAAACTCTCTTTTGAGCCGAACGGAAATTCTTCTTCACCGCCGTTTTCAACTAAGCTCCACCTGTTATGAATTCTATCAATACATCCTCGCCACTTCTCAACCCCTCCATCAACTATTTCTCTTCCAAAAGGTGCCTAGAAAAAACCAACAAGAAAGAAACCTAAACAGCACAATTGAAAAAAAAAAACACAATAGACAAAAACAACAGACAAAAATGCAAAGAAGAACCATAAATACCGAAACTACATCGGATGGCAAGAAGAAGGCAACAACAAAACATGCACGAAGAAGAGCCGGAAGAGGAAACAACGAACATCAATAATCGGGCAAAGTAACCAGAAACAAAACAGCACAACAACAATCAAGAGAAATCCCAATCCCCACCACTAAAGAAGAGACAACAAGGCATCAAGGGGAGGAACAAACCTGGAGACACATTTAAGCGGTACAACGGCCGTCGATGTGGAAAGGATACCCCTATTCGGTTCTCTTCGCAATAGCCGAGAGAAACCGTGTTTTAAAAGTTTTAGTTAATTTTTCTTGATTTGATGTGATAGAAAATTCATACTCATATCAATATCTTTGATAATTGTCCAAAAACACTCCCCAAAACCTAAATCACCTCTCTCCCGACTCCCAAATCGAAAATCCAACAAATGTAGGCTGCAAAATTGCCGGCACAATTAGCCTCAACCCCGAACCATTCTCAAAGATCTCCTTCATAACTACTCTGTGATAGTAGATCTAAGGCTCTTCAAAATAAAATTTCCCCTACAAAAGGTTAGAGAATAGAAATATCGATCTATTAAGAAGTGTAGGGATGTGGGTCTCTCGAATGACTGTTCCACCCAACCCCATCCTTTCTTGGCTCAAGTCACTGGGTACCAGTCGTCTAACGGAGGTTCGTTTTCCTTGCGATTTGAAAAGCCCTAGTGTCGTTCTATCAGAAAGTTGGTGGTGGTTGTTTGTCTCCTTGGTGTCAAACGGCGAAGCTCCCAACTAGACAAGACATGTAAATTGTTCCACTCATCTGCTTTCTTCATTCTTCTTTTCATCTTATCATCCCGCTCTCCCCTCTTTCATATCCTTTCTGAATCCTCCTTCTTCTTCTTCTTCCCCGTTCTTTCTTCGCTACAGTTTGGTTTTCATCTTTGGTTTTACAATGAAACACCCTAAAGCAACCTTTCGGGAGAATTTACATTCTTCCCAGCCAAAACCGTGAATGGTATTGACCTATCAAATGTCTTGGAGACCACAAATCAAACAATATGGTTAAAAAGTCTAAATCCAACAATAATAAACAAGTTGGCAACACCAACAAAGAGAACTCAAAAATCCGGCCATCGACTACAAAGGGACAAATCCCTTGACAGATGAAATTAAAATCCCATGAGGGACCTATCAACAATACATAAGAGAATAATGTGGAGCAGGAGACATACATCAAACAACTAGACAAAGTTCTCAATAACACTATCAAACTAAAAGAAGCATCCGTAATTGGAAGATTCTTCGGAGAGCCTATTAAGGGTAACACCTTCCCATTGAGAGTTATTTCAACTTGTTGTCTCTATTTCCTTACCTGTTTTTGTAGTTAAAGTTTTTTGTATGAATATTTTGGTTATCCATACCCACTCGAACCTAGTTTCCTTTATTTGGCTTTGTTTTTGTAAAAATAAATGGCTATCCGTTGAACCATGGTTTTGTGCAAAAACTTTTCCTTTTTTGGTTTGGTTTGGTTTGGTTTTGTAATGCTATTTGTATGCCGTTTTACGAAGGGTTTGATTAGCCATAGCAATTCCTGTCTTACAAATTCTTTTGCTTTAATGGCTTATGCTAATCATATAGACTACGGATTTGGCATATTGTCTTACAGACCATGCGTGATGAACCATTTTATTGCATCTGTTTTCTTTATAAGTTTAGTTTTCACCGATGGTTTAGTTACCCAAAATAAAAACTTAATTTGCAAGATTATGAGGGGCCTTGATTTAGCCCATTCTGCTAGTTTTCTTTGGACTACAACCCATCACACTATTTTGGTGAAATCTTTGTAAGTAATGGACCAATAAAACAAGTGCCTACCAAAAAAAAAGTTATGGGTCCTTAAAGCCTCAATAACCAAAACAAGTATCTTTGTGATATACCAACAATAAAAAAAACTTACAAATCTCAACCACGATAAGTTTTTCTTGATTGTACAAATCTTGTCACTATTTTTCTCTATGGTATGTTATACAAAGATTGAGGAGGTTAATCTCGTCCTATGGGCACCAATCTCGCGGCCTAACAACACCGTTTTCGGCCTAAAGGTCCCAAAAACAACAAAAACGAAGAGAGAAAAAAATTAAGGTCGATTTAGTTAAGACTCAAATCTTTATAGCACAATATCGCGGCCTAACGGCACCGTTGTCGGTCTCACGGCTTTTCTTTCTAAAAGATCTTGTGTTTTTAAGCAATTTGTAAACCGACCCTCTATGAACAATTTTCTCCTTACAAATCGTTAGTCTTTAAACCATTAAGTTGTACACATTTATATATCATGATACCCGTTTTTTGCACTTTCGTCTTCCGAGGTTTGATATTGTCCTTTGGTGGCAGTTTGAGCATTTTGTCGAGAAGGGGGCGTGGATTTATGATCGACTCCTGATGGCTCTATTGCAGTCCAAATCTGAGGTGTTTATAGTTGTTCCTCAATCTCCCTTCCTGTGTTCTTCCTTCAAAGATGAACGTTTATACTCGTTGCCTCCTATTGGCTAGATCATCTTTCTTTCCCTTTAAGACTTCCTTGAATCGGATTTTTTTGATGTATTTTTGTTTATTTATTTTCTCCTTTGTTGAGGCTTTCATGACGGGTTGTCCGTCTGCCGATCTTTTTCGGTCTTTCGATCCACTAGACAGCACGTCGTCTAAGGGTTTGAACCGCTTTCCGTTTTCAAAATAAAAATAAAAATATATATGATAAGCAATGATGTCGGATGATATTTAATTTGAGGCTACCTACCCATCAAATATAAAAAAGGGTGAATTAATTAAGTAGGCTCTTTTTATATTTTAGCTTAGTAACTAAGTTTATGGCATACACTTTTTTTTAGTAAGTATACCCCTCTCTTATTTTTCACAGTGAAACCCTAGTCGTCCCTCACTTCTCTCAAACTTTTGTCTTCTCTTTTTCCTTCTCTCAAACTATTTCAGATCTTGTTTCAGAGATGACAAGGCTGGATTAAGTTGTGGAACAACGTCAAACTCCATCGCATCTGACTTTGACTGGGGCGACACCTCTAACGATTTACGGGAAGCCGAGTCTTTGATGACAAGCGGCAAAGAAGAGCCCTAAATGTGGCACCCCAAATTCTAAGAATTCGGGGAGGTACTGGTTAGGACCTCACAATGGGTCCCGACCTTGGTTTAACAATAACTTTACTAGGATCTTACAACAAGGCACAAACATATTTTAAAAAATTTCAAAACATTAAATTGTATTTGTATGAATGTACACATATGACAACCTTAAAAAATATAGCCATAACATAATGTGCATGCCAAAGGAAAACTTTCCCGACCCCGTCTAATGAGTACGTGGATTAGGCTGACCATCCGTCCCGGATCTCTCTGCAACTGTCTATCTCTACAAAATCTACAACACGGATAACCCGTTAGCTAACAATCCAAATATAAGTAGAATAAAAATAGCACAAACACAACCCAGGCAAAATAAAAAAATCATCATGGTGGCACACAAACTGGTTATTATCTGATAATTTAGGTGATTCACTTTATTCCATTTTTAAAGTTATGGCACGAGAAATCTAAGATTTATCGCCTCCGTTCCTTATCCAACTGGTGATGGTTTGGCACACCTCCGTTGGTTATGTCCCCGCAAACCAAGTATGGACTAGTCCTTAAAGAAACCCCTAGTCGCCCTCGGGCTTACTGGGCAGAATGCCACCGCCCGTTACTCTTAGGCCAAAATGTAGGTCGGTAGTAGGTAAATAATAATAAGTATACTTATTAACATATCATTCAAACACCACTATCATTATTCACACTCATATCTAGAAGTTAGCTAAGTAAGCCCAAAGGACTTACCTAAATCAAATCTCAAATCCCCTTATCTCGACTCGGCTGTAACCGTAGAAACTCAACCGCCTGTTATATGAGACAAGTGGATCAATAATGTATCTCACTTTCTTAGTGGTTTCCAACTTTTAAGATATTCAATCGATCATAAAGAAACTACCAAAAGTACCCTTATAAGGGTAAATGACCATTTTACCCCTGATCCCGAAACTCTAGAAAATTCTATAACAAAGTTCCAAACTATACTTTGAAACTCAAAACCACACTCTAACTCTCAAAAGGAAGTTTGCTACAGATTTAGAAGAGTTAACTACATACTTGGCTTTCATAAAAAGTTGTTAAGGTCCGACTTTAACTTATGATACAAGAATCAAATAAATTTATATAAATTCTAAAAAAATTACCCAAGTCTTCTATGATATGCATACAAATCATAATGCCAAAGATCTCCCAAAAAAATACTCAGTCAAGACTTCTACATAAATTCCCAAAGTTGGCTCCAACATCCATAAATTCAATACTTAGCCAAAATTTGTGTAATTTCCTAACTGCGCAATCAGTCTACTTTGGACCTTCCTAAAACTAAATCTAACTGTTAGATCAACCTCAACTTTTGATACATCACTCTGTGCATGGCAATCTACAACATATAAAAACGGAACGGTGGATTATATTTCTAAGGTATCCAAACTTAAGTTCAAACATGATTGCACAACACAAAATGTTTCCAGCACTTAGAAAAATTTCAGCAACCATCCAGGAAACTGCTTACAACCTCGACTTTGAAAATAACTACTAAACCTCTAGATGGAATCCTCTCAAATTTTGAAATATTCTACTATGTAATCCTAGCTATGACATATCAAAAATTCAAATCTAATTGAGGAATATAACCTAACAAAATCTGCATCACAAAACTGCATCACAAGTAGTTTTTCTCAACACTTAGAATATTCAGCACACTTATAAAAACTGCATGGTGAAACCAACTTTGGAGAACCATATCTCCTAAACTATAACTCGAAAATTCTCAAATTTCAGTATGATATACTATGCAACACCGACTATGACATATCCGAAAATGGGACAAAAAGGAAGAGTCCAGCTTACCAAAATCAGACCCGAAGTTGATTGTTCGTCACTTTTGAAAACTCATAAACATAACAACTCCTCTAGTCATCTTCCATGGCTGCTATGAAGGGTTTAAGGACATGAAAGAGTACTCCCATCAGCATAAATACAAAGTGGGTAACGCAGTGAAGGAGGCTACAATCTTTACCGGACAATCGGGGCTCATTGTGCTCACGTGTACGATGGCAAAGGGAGGACGTGACCTCCTGTAATGATCGCCCTGCGGATCTAGACCTCCGCCCCTGCGGCCTGGATTGTGGTCCTAGCTGCTGCGCTCCTGCGCTCCTAGAGAGGAGGGCTCGTCGGTAACGTGATGGAGTCGACGGAGAGGAGGGCGAGCCACTGTGTGCTACGTCTCTGTGTAGAAGGTGAGACCATGTAGAACGCGCCGGTCTAGACATGAAGAAGGCGACAGGGAGGCCCCCGAGGTTAGGTCCGTCACCCTAATTGCTAGCTCGCCACGAATTGGAGAGGGAGGTCTGGGCTTCCCGCTACAGAGCCCGTCTTGACGTGCAAAAGGCGGGACTAACCAAGCCATGTGATGACTGCGGTTGTACAACTCCGGGACGATGCCGCTGCTACTGTCTTCAGGAGAAGAGGCGGTGGCGTGGCGTTGCGTGTAGAAGGGTCTGTCGTGGCCGCCGCCGTACCGGAGGAAGAGAGGCGGAGAAGGAGTGGAAGGACGAAGGTGTTGGAGGCGGCTAGGGTAAGTTTTTCACGTACGAGGTAAGGAGACGGAATAAGCAGGAGGTGATGGCTGAAGATGCGGCCTTATCTCCTATTGGGCCTGGATGGCATACCTTGATGGGCTCACATCACTTGACTTGATGGGCCGAGAAGGTTATCAAAAGGATTAAACCCTTTTTTATGGATTAGAAAGATGTGGCTCGATATTGCGTTATTTTATGTGAGTAAAGATCTCACATAAAATGATAGAAAGGTCGTAAAATTTAAACTCAGTGTCACCTAAAGTGATAAGACGTCGGAAAAAGTCTAAACCGGTCGAGTTTCGGTTTGATTCGAAAATAATCGGGAATAAAAATATCCGGTTATTACATCAAACCTCGCAATCTGTCAACCACATAGAAGGGAGGCATTCCTCCGGACCAGAAGTGGATCTGCTCTGTATAGGTTTCATACTAGAAGAAGTGTAAGTAGGTTAGATATATGTTGAATGTAGTGGATCTACTCTATAAAGCTGAAACAAGAAGATGAAAACAAAGTTGTTGAATGGATTGACTTCCAATTTTCTGATAATTTGCTTGTTTGCCTTGCTGCTTCTGTGTTAGTTTTGTTTTGTGGTGCAATGACGATGTTAGGTTGCCGGACGTCTTCAGATCTTTCTACAGAAACTGTTGTGCCCCAAAGCCGACGAAGATCCATCTCTCGGACACCACGGCGTTACCGCCCAATCGGTCGGCGTCTCCGCTCTCGCTCACGTTATCCTCCATTTTGAGGTCATCGCCCTGGTAATTAAACTCATCATAGATGAACTTATCTTCTACAATTTTCAACTCCTTTATAATTCAATGTTTTTTGCTCCAATCTAGGTGCCAGATGGGCTCAACACGCATGTGGTCTCATCAAAGAAAGCTCAAACCAACCAAATTTCATAGGATTTGAAATGCTTTGAAGGTGTTTGTATAAATGCTTAGCTGATCTCGGTATAAACGAGGAAAATGGGTGTGGAATCACTCATAACTGTTTGTAGAAAATTAGTTGGTTAAGTGGGTTTATTGAAAATTCTGGTATGCAAATTATAAATCTGGTATGTAAATAATAACCCTTCTATTTTTATATAAAATACATATTTTTAATAATGTCCTTTCAAATTCATACCAGAAAATTCTAGAATGAAATTATGGTATAAAAATTCTAGTATGAAAATCTAGTATAAAATTTTAATATGAATTTCTGGTATGAATTTCTGGTATGCAATTCTAATATGAAATTCATTTGTACATACACATAGTAACAATTTCAGATTGATTTGTAATTTAATGTCTATTTTTTTTTAAATTAAAATAGAGGGATTAATTATTTTTACATACCATTAAATGAAAATGGTAAAAATAATGGGGTACACAAACTTAATAGAAATAGAAAATAGCCTATTTGACCAAATTTTTTCTATAAAAAATGGGTAGCACTCGTATTAAATAAAATATTAACAAGTATTCTTGTGTAAATGTGAGTAGCACCCATATCAATTGATAACTAACAAAGGTAGTAGTGGTTTCCAAGAAATTTTTTCCGAAATAATAAGAAAGTAAAAGTTATTTCTCAATTTAGGTACGGAGCAAAATATTTTACGGCAATAGGAAGACAATTTGGTTCGGACCAAACTTGTCGTTTGAAACTGCGGGTTATAATGAATAACCCGCCGTTTCAAACTGCGATTTTTACTTCTTTTTTTTTTCTTTTTTTTTAATAGGAAACCCGCAGTTTGAAACTGAAGGTTTGCCTATTTATTTTTTTAAAAAAAAATTGAATGATATCAATTAAATGGCCCGGATGCCTATTAATTGGGCCAGTATAAACCCGGGTTTCTGAGCCAACTCCCCACCTCCCAAGCCCGTTACCTATTAAAAAAAAAGGGGCAAACCCGCAGTTTCACACTGCGGGTTTTGCTCCGGTAAAATGTTTTGCTCCGTACCTAAATCGAGAAATAACTTTTACTTATTATTCCGGAAAAAATCCGGTTTCCAATGCCTTGTAAATAACACAACCCTCATACAGTTTCAATATTAGTTGATTTTATATAAAATTGTTTTGGCTGTGACCTAACGCGACGAACGTAATCTTTTCCGTTATATACTTATATATCACCCAGTGAATTTTGATATAATTTTTAGTGTATATCTCAAACTTTAGGTTAAAGTTATATTTTAAACTTTTTTCCGTTATATTTCACCCAATGAGATTACTTTTTGTCTACGCCAATAACTTATGATAAGTTCAGCATTCTTTTTATTATATATAAGACATTCAATTTTGAAGATGACAAGTTGGAGTTATACAGTTAGAGAGTATAGAGACCTACAGTTTCGGAAGCTTGTAAGTTGTAACCCATTCATGCCTGTTTTGGGACCTAAGAAAAGGGTGCATGAGAACGAGAAGAGTGGAAACCCATTCTTCTTCTTCATCTCATCCTCTCTCCCCATCTAGCATCGTTTCTAGATTTTTCTCTCTCTTTCTCCACCCACGTTCAGATCTTTGAATCTCAAATCAACCACCTGATTCTCTTACAAGGGATCAATTAATTACTTGTTGTCGACCCTCTTCGAACAGGCACTTGTAATCCGCAAATTTGAAGGTACGCTTTTCAATTGTTAGGTTTGCCATTTGATATTTGAGCGTTTCAAGGATTGTTATCATCTGGGTTTTGTTCCTTTTCTTTGATTTTAGCTTGGGCATGTTATTTTTTGTTGTCTTTGTGTTGTTGTATTTGTGTTGTTGTATTTGTGTGATATAATATTTTCAGCTGTATTGTGTTGCATTGGGTCATTCTGTGATTTGTCTGATTCTAAACGGTTCTTCATGGGTTGATGCTTGATTTTTACCCTTTAATTAGACCTAGGGATTCCGTCAGTTTTTGCTTGATTAGAAAAAGAGCTTTGCATGTTCATGATGTGAAGGCATTGTCAAAATGGTACCTTTGCTCACCAATGTTCTTTGCCTGTGTTAGGTTATCTGTTCATTGCAACTTGTCTTGAACTTTCTTGGCTTCTAGAGAAGGTTCTTTCTGGGTTAGTTTGATCTAGTTGAAATCCCGCGATTCCGTGAGGAAATTTTACCAAAAGGGTTCTTATTACTATTGGAATCACCCTCGATGAGCATGTGTTGATATCCTGATTTGTTTGTGCTGCACAAGCCTGCCAAATGCCTAAAGGTGGGATAAAGAATAAGCTTCGACGCAGCAATCTATACTCATTTTGTTGTCGGCCACATGGTTCTGAGAGCAAAGGACCGTGTCCAGCCCCTGATGGACCTGGCTATGAAAGACTGGTGTACTGCAATCAATCCTTTTTACACACCAAGAAACCTTTCAAATATGCAGCAAATAACATATCAACCACCAAGTATAGCATTGCAAGCTTTCTTCCAAAAGCTCTCTTTGAGCAATTTCGACGTGCTGCCAACATATATTTCCTTATTGCATCACTTTTGTCGCTCACCAGCATATCTCCTTTCTCTGCTGTCAGTATGATTGCTCCTCTTGCCATTGTTGTGGGGCTCACTATGGCTAAGGAGGCCGTTGAAGATTGGAGGAGGTTTATTCAAGATTTGAGGGTAAACAACCGTAAAGTAGATGTTCATAATGGGGATGGAACTTTTGTGCCCAAGGCATGGCAGGAGGTTCTGGTTGGAGATGTGGTTAAAGTGTCAAAAGACGAGTTTTTCCCTGCAGATCTTCTCTTGCTATCTTCTGCTTATGAAGATGGTATCTGCTATGTGGAGACTATGAATTTAGATGGTGAGACAAACTTGAAAGTGAGGAGATCATTAGAGGTAACCTTGGCTTATGATGATGATCCCACCTTTAAGGATTTTAATGGGACCATTAAATGTGAAGGCCCGAATTCTAGTCTCTACACATTCATTGGAAATTTAGAGTATGATAATCAGGTTTATCCCCTTGATCCCAGTCAGATACTTTTAAGGGACTCGAAGCTGAGGAATACAACTCACGTGTATGGAGTGGCAATATTTACTGGTCACGAGTCCAAAGTCATGCAAAATGCTACAGATTCCCCTTCCAAGCGGAGCGGAATCGAAAGAAAAATGGACCGAATCATATACTTGCTTTTCTCAGTTCTTGTGTTGATTTCATTGCTCAGTTCAATAGGCTATGCCATTAAGGCTGAGTACGAGGTGCCAAATGAATGGTACTTGCAGCCCAATCAAGTTGAAGCTTTTGATGATCCAACTAAGCCCGTCACCTCTGGTCTTGTCCATCTTGTTACTGCACTCATCTTATATGGATATCTGATACCAATATCCTTATACGTTTCAATTGAGTTTGTAAAGTTTCTCCAAGCCATCTTTATTGACCAGGACATACAGATGTATCATGAAGAGTCGGGCACTTGTGCTCAAGCTCGGACATCAAACTTGAACGAGGAGTTAGGACAGGTCGATACCATACTTTCAGACAAAACTGGCACTTTGACATGCAACCAAATGGACTTTTTGAAATGTTCAATTGCTGGCACAGCGTATGGTACAAAAAACAGTGAGGTTGAAGCTGCTGCTGCCCAGCACATTGCCCTGGAACAGAGTAGTTCTGAAGTCGAGCTGGAAACAGTCATAACTTCCAACTATGAGAGGGAAACTAAAAGTGCAATCAAAGGCTTTGGCTTCGAGGATAGCAGACTTATGAATGGAAACTGGTTAAATGAGCCAAACCAAAAAAATCTTCTCTTGTTTTTCCGTATCCTTGCTGTTTGTCAATCTGCAATACCGGAACTAAATGAGCAGACTGGTGCTTATACTTATGAAGTGGAGTCCCCTGATGAAAATGCGTTTGTTGTTGCCGCGAGAGAATTTGGCTTCGAGTTCTATAAAAGAACTCAGTCCAGTGTTTTTATAAAGGAAAGATATCCCAACTACGGGCAAATTGTTGAAAGGTTGACATATACATGGCATAGTTCAGTGATTTGATTTCCTTTCGTTGATGTTTCTGCACTGGAAGACTTGCTTACACCTTTCTTTTAATCTTGAGTCTTGTTTAGGGAGTACAAAATTCTTAACCTCTTGGAATTCACAAGCAAAAGAAAGAGGATGTCTGTAATTGTGCGGGATGAGGAAGGGCATATTTTGCTCTTCTGTAAAGGTGCTGACAGGTTTGTAATTTTGTTTGTCAAGCTGCTTTAGTTTTGGTTGTAATGGTTACCAAAGATTAGCAGAAAGCATTTTTGGATTTATTTGGTTGTTAGCAGATAAATTGTTTGGGTTGAAAAATATGGCCCCAAGAAGCAAATAGAGTGGAAGGGGAAATATATTTTCAACCAAAATCAATTTATAAACCAACTAATTTCCCAGTAAAATACTGTTAACGTGACCTTTCTTTATTACAGTATAATTTTTGATCGTCTAGCAAAGAATGGGAAGGAATTTCTACCAGCCACCACTGGACAACTTAATGATTACGGAGATGCTGGTTTGCGTACCTTAGCACTTTCTTACAAAACTCTTGAAGAGTCTGAGTATAATGCTTGGAATGATGAGTTTCAGAAAGCGCGAACCTCAATTGGACCTGACAGAGAGACGAATCTGGAAGATGTAGCTGATTTGATGGAAAAGGAATTAATCCTTGTTGGGGCAACTGCTATCGAGGACAAGCTTCAACAAGGGGTAGTTTTTTATTTTTACTTGTTTTTAAAAAGATTGATTGTAGAAATAATGCTGTTTTTACTCTTAACTTTTGTCTTCAGGTACCACAATGTATTGATAAGCTAGCCCAAGCGGGCCTAAAGATTTGGGTACTCACCGGTGATAAAATGGAAACTGCAATTAACATAGGGTTTGTTCTTATCAACAGATAGAGCTGAATCTTGGAATTTACTTCTTTAATGAATTTTATATAAGAAGCTATATTTTTGTTTGTTACAGATTTGCATGCAGTCTCCTCCGCCAAGGCATGAAGCAAATTTGCATTGCGGCGAACACAGATGATGCTGGCAATGATTCCAAAGAGGTACTTGTACAATGATTGTGAGAAATGGGACTTTATTCAGGATGTTAGATCATTCCTGCTGAACAATGTGTGTATTTTGTCTTCACTAAGGCAATCAAGAAGGACATTTTGTCGCAAATGAACACTGCCGGTCAGACGATCAAGGCTGAAAAAGATCCTTATGCCGCATTTGCATTGATTATTGATGGAAAAAGCTTGGCTTATGCATTAGAGGATGACATGAAGCTCCATTTTCTAAATCTTGCAGTTGAATGTGCATCCGTCATTTGTTGCCGTGTTTCTCCAAAACAGAAGGCATTGGTATGTTTCTCCCTAGTTTTATAAAATGATGTCCCCTGGCTTCTTTGTGAGGTTAATCTTTGTGAGCGCATCTATACAGGTTACGAGGCTAGTAAGGGAAGGAACTGGTAAAACCACCTTAGCTATTGGTGACGGTGCAAACGACGTCGGGATGATTCAAGAAGCAGATATTGGAGTCGGCATCAGTGGAGCAGAAGGTATGCAGGTTAGTTTCTCTATATCTTCCTATTGAATCTTCATTATTCGAAATGCTTCACCACTCTATGGAGTTTTCTATGTTCCTTAGTACTGAACCCTTGGCAAAATTTTGACAAAAGATCATTGTCAATTGTTTGTAGGCTGTGATGGCAAGTGATTTTTCTGTTGCACAATTTCGGTTCCTGGAGAGACTTTTACTTGTCCATGGGCACTGGTGTTATAAGCGAATTGCTCAGATGGTATGAAACCCGCAACACCGAATCTTACAAACTAATATGAGATACTCTTCCATGGACACCTTTATGACTAATCTTTGTTACTGTTGGGTACAGATATGCTACTTCTTTTACAAAAACATAGCTTTTGGTCTTACACTCTTCTACTTTGAGGCGTTTGCTGGCTTTTCCGGGCAAACGATCTACGATGACTGGTACTCGTTATCCTTCAACGTGATACTTACCTCGTTGCCTGTCCTCGCTCTTGGAGTGTTTGAACAAGATGTTGGTTCAAACATCTGCCTAGAGGCAAGTTCAAACTTACAACTTCTCTTCTAATTATATGTTTATGGATAATTTGAATTTGATAGAACAGAGAAGATATTCATTTTTGTCTGATAGCATTTAAAAAAGGAACAAAGACAAGATTTAGGCCCCGTTTGGTTTTAACTCCGGAAACGGAAATGGAATGAAAACGAATATAGTCCATATGTATACTCTTATTCATAAATTTTTTGGAATCATTTCTTGTGTTCAAAGTAATTGCGGTAGAGTTTATTAATTCATGAACAAGAGTACACATATGAACTAGATACATTTCCATTATGTTTCTATTTCCGGAGATAGAACCAAACGGGTGCTTAGTGTAGACCGCATACAATTACAGAAAGAGGCATTACCAACTCTTACAGAAGCTTGTGTTTTCTTAAATTTTCTTTTTTTTTGAATGTGATTTTCTTACATTTTCAGTTCCCTTCACTCTACCAACAAGGACCGAAAAACCTGTTCTTCGACTGGTATAGGATACTGGGCTGGATAGCCAATGGCGTCTATTGTTCCGTCGTAGTATTCTTCCTCAACATTGTGATACTCTCGAAACAAGCGTTCCGTGCAGGTGGTCAGACATCCGACATGCCATCCGTGGGGACGACCATGTTTACGTGCATAATTTGGGCCGTTAATTTCCAAATCTCCCTCACCATGAGCCATTTCACGTGGATTCAACACGCGCTCATCTGGGGAAGCATTCTAATGTGGTACATCTTTCTCGTGATCTATGGTTCGTTCTCGATCTCAGGATATGGTTACCGGCTCTTTTTAGATGTCCTGTCCCCGGCTCCAATCTACTGGACTACTACACTTGTGGTGGCGACTGCTTGTAATCTGCCTTACCTTGCCCACATTGCGTTCCAAAGATCGTTCCGGCCAATGGATCACGACATCATCCAGGAGATCAAATACTACAGGTACATAAACCTCTCAATATTTGAAGGTTCATACAAAATTATGAGTCTCATGTCCAAAACCAATTACAGGAAGGATGTGGAGGATCAGAACATGTGGACGAGGGAGCGTTCGAAGGCGAGGACGAAGACCAAGATTGGATTCACGGCGAGGGTGGAGTCTAAGATCAGGCAGCTCAAGGCAAAACTTCATAAAAAGTCGAGTTCATTCAGTTCACTATAAGAGGCTTTACTGTAGAATTTGATTGATCTTCTTCATTAATTCATTCTTTTGTTTCTTTCTTTCTTGTTCTTTTTGATAATGGGATTTTGTTTCTTAGGTTGATGGCCATCTTTTGCAGGGTTATAAATTTTATGGTCATTTTTCTTCTTCTTTGGCTTCAAATCATTGTGTAGTAGTTTACTTATTTGTCTTTCATTTTTGGTCTAGATATGGGTATACTTAAAGCTTGTAAGTAAAATATAGAGTGAGAAGAACTCCTTGGTTATCTTTTGTTTTCCGAACTGCTATTTATATTTTATATTCACAAACCTATCTACAGAAAGCTTAGCCGACATGCTCAACTCACTATATGATATTACAAGATTAATATAGAGCTGATTATTAATAATCACTTTCATAATATATTCATATGTCTTGATTTTTCTTGTATCATTTGCTGGTTCCTTTTCTTTCTTCTAGATTTGAGTCCAAATGAGAAAGCCGATTTTGTTAACTGAAAGTATGAATTAGAGGAATAACGCAACAATTACTCTTTTAATTTATATTTTCACTATCTTTACTGTATTTGAAAATCTCACATTTATATGCTTCTTAACTCGAGTTCTACCACCTCTTTTCTACACGGCTCTTCCATCTAAAAAGCAAACATTTTTCTCGTATTTGTACTCGTGTATAACCAATCGTCTCTCCTTGAACACCTTGCACCAACTCCTCGTGCCGATGAACTTGTACCCCTCAATTATCATCATACCCAATGAGAAGACATTTACGTTGGCGGATGACACGTACCTCATATTATGCAGAGTGTGGCTTTTACCGCAAACCTCACAGTAGCATAAACTACAAAATATATTATAAGGTGTGGTCTGGTAAGTCTGGTGACTTTTCCGATCTTATGCAAAAAAAACTAGATCTGGGGTTTTGGGCAGTAGTAGTGACTACAACATGCTACTTGATAAACCGCAAACCTCACAGTAGCATAAACTGCAAAATATCTTATAAGGTGTGGTTTGGTAAGTCTGGTGACTATTCCGATCTTAGAATTTTTGGTTGTAATGTTACTATCACGTCAGTGAGAGTAAACTAGAGCCTCGAGCAAAAAACGGAATGTTTGTAGGCTATGGAGATGGTGTCAAGGGGTACAGAGTTTGGTCAGCATCCGAGAAAAGAGATATTATTAGTAGAAGTGACGTCTTTGATGAGAGTCCTATTCTTAACTCGATAGTGAAGCCAGTGGAATTAGCGGAGCGTATGTAATGTTGATAAACAAGTGGAGATCGAGTTTCTTCCTCAAAAAGAAGATGAACATCCATAGTCAAAAGCTTAGTTACCATAATCTGCAACATCGGAAAATCAACCACTAGAAGTTATTCACTATAGCTTAGTTGAGGGTGGCTCAAGAAGAGTTGGAGTAAGACCTCCACAAATGTACGGTTTTGAGGAAATGATTGGTTATGTCTTACAAGTTTCTAAAAAGATGGATACTCATGAACCATCCACAAATAGAGAAGTCGTATTTGAGTCTAGAGCTGCATAGTGGTTTATAATCATGGGAGATTAATCGAGTCACTCCATAAGAATCAGATTTGGAAGTTAGTCATACTACCTAGAGAGAGAAATTTTATTACTTGCAAATGAGTTTTTAAGAATAAGGAAATGATGTCTCTTATTGAAGGAGTCAAAGTATAAGTGTTGCAAGATGTTTTCATCAGAGAGAGGGAGTAAATTAAAATGAGATTTTCTCAACGATAGTC
Organism: Fagopyrum homotropicum; assembly: GCA_033239125.1. Lineage (NCBI taxonomy): Eukaryota > Viridiplantae > Streptophyta > Magnoliopsida > Caryophyllales > Polygonaceae > Fagopyrum > Fagopyrum homotropicum. Next base: position 23,515,104 of record BSWB01000005.1, on the reverse strand, counting down.
AAGCATACCTCCATCAGAATATTACTAGCAATAGTGGTACATCAGGATCTAGAACTCGAATAACTTGATGTAAAGACATCTTTTTTTTTACATGGAGAGTTAGAAGAGAAATATACATGATTTTTTCGGATGGTTTCCAAGTTTTAGGAAAAGAAAACTATGTCTACAAGTTGGAGAAGTCTTTATATGGACTTAAGTAGTCTCCAAGGCAATGGTACAAGAGAGTTGACAGCTATATGATAAATATTGATTGCAATAGGACTTCTTATGACTGTTGTGTGTACTGCAACAAGTTGAAGAATGATTCTCTCATCTATTTGGTCTTGTATGTAGATGATATTCTAATAGATGCAAATAACATGTATGACATTCAAAACTGAAGGATGATGGTCCTAAAACCTATCCGCAAGGATGATTGGTTCAGTTGTAGTTAAGACTGTTCATTTACGGATATCCATTCAGATATTCGAGAAATTTTTCTTACAAATTTTGTATCCGGATCTGATTCGAAAATTGCCGGATATCCAATCCGACAAGTATAACGGACCCGGATATTAGAATTATCCGGTTAAACTTTCACTCTTTTGTTGTTTTTTTCTCTCTAAAACTTCATTATAAGTTTATAACACCTGTTTCTTTACTAACTAAAATTTGCACATAATAGTTCCATGTTTAAACTATTTTTAAGCTTGAAATTGCAAGAAAATATGTAAAATTTAGGATAATTAATGTAAGAAAATTTAAATTATAACAATTTCAAAAGTTAATAGCTCCACTATCTATTACTTGAAGGCTACAAGAAAATATGCATTGTTAGTCTTACTTCCATCATCTAATACTTGAAGGCTACAAGAAAATATGCAATAGATAAGTTCATCAAATATACTTCCAATGAGCAAAAGTAAATGACGCCAACTTTACAAAGAGCTTGAGATTAGATTGACATAGTTTATTTAGTGCAATAAGTATAAACTAGTGTACTACCCACACATTGTGCAGGTACAATTGAATTTTAATAAATACTCTATACTTGGATAATGAAATTATAATTGTTATTTATTATTATTTTTAATTTTCTTTCAAGTTTTTTTACTTATAATTAATTATATATTAAATATAATTAATATAATTAGATCACGTTCTTTTACTTAAAATTTTAAAATTTGTGGTTTATAATATATTTTTTTTAATGATTATATATTAACTTGAATAAAAATAAATATGTTTAGAATTTGATTAGAAGATTTACCGCATTTCTAAAAATTAGTAAGATTTTAAAAAATTAATTATAGATTTTGGGATTTTTTTTATTTTTTTATAAAAAATAACTAAAATAATAACATTTTAATAATATTTTAGGAGCTGTGTGAGTTGTGGTGTTGAAATGTGGCAAAGAAAGTCTCACCTTTTATATATTTGAAATAAAACATAAAATATCCATTAAAACAATTGATAAACATCTCGTTAAATCTTCTTGCTCAACCTTGGCCACTATACTTTGTTATCAAGCCTTCTTGCTCGATCTTCTCGTTAAATCTTTTTCCTACTAAAGCTCGTTTGTTCAACAATCAACACACTAATCGTCATCTTCAGCCACTAGGGTGATCAACGTCTTCGGTAAACCACCACTCATCGCCCTCGACCTTTGCACACACAATACACTTTCCCATCTTTCATTGTTTGGTATCTCTTTGTTTTTTTTTCAATTAAAAACCTAACTTTCTTTTTTCAGGTTTGGACGGTTGGGTCACCTGGGGAAAACGTTTAAGGCCCGTTTGGTTACGGAAGGAGAAACGTAAATGAAAATGGAATGGATAAATGAAGGAAAGGAAACGGAAAGGGTTATTTTTATTTTATATTTGATTATATTTAGGAATGGATTCATTGACCTCAATGATACTTTTTCTTGTTCGGTTTGAATGAAATCATTGAAAGGAATCAATTTAAATGAAATTTAGTATTATTATTATTATTCATTAACCTCAATGTTACTTTGCCTCTTTTCCTGTAAGCTCATTTAATTTCACAACCTCAACACATTCACAACAAAGATGTTATTTTTTTTATACTATTTTCTTTAGTACTGAAACAACCTTGAAAAAAAGATACCAAAAGTCAAATTTTCTCTAGAAATTTCAAGCAATAGTCTCGTTCAACATTTCTATCAAAGCAAAGTAAGGCAAGATTTTTTATGGAACAGTGATAGGTGATGAAATCACTATCATTTAGGGTAGTTTTTAGAGTCTTTTTTTTATGCATTTGTATCAGTTTATGCTACTAACTCCTTGGTCCAAAAGAAGAAGACTAAAAGAAGCTAAAGAAGGAGTTATAAGCACTTAGGAGTGAAGATCGATCACGAAGCAAAGCTTCTGTTGCCTTACCGCCCCAGCGGAGCCTTGCCACCGCCCCTGCGGGTGACGCCTTACATCGGAGCACTCCCTGCGCCTTCACCAGCGCCGGCCATGAAGTGTGTCACCACCCCTGCGCCACTCCTTGGCGCCCCTGCGGTGACCTGCCCTGAAGAGACAAAGACCAGCTCCCCTGCGCCTCCCACTGCGCCCCTGCCTTCGCCTCAACCTAGGAGCTGGAAGACGAAGAGGTTGTGTCACCGCCCTTGCGTTGACATAGGGACGCCCCGGCGGCTTGACATCAGAAATGTCAGGAAGTCGAAGGGTCAGACGTTCGAAGAGCATTGAAGATCCGCCCCAACGGAATTACCTAGCCGCCCCTGCGGCCATGAAGAAGATCAAGCGTTTTTGCCTTCACCGCCCCTGCGGACCTGAAGGCCGCCCCTGCGGTTTAACGCCAGAAGCTTTACTCCGGCTGTTTACGCCACCTTTATGGCATTAAAGGTGGTTGTTTTAGGCTGGCCATTTACTCGTATTTAGTGTCTTTTGTAGTATAAATAGTCCTTGGTTGATTTCTACAATGATCCATCTTGTTAGCCAACAAAATCATCCACTTAGATTGTCTTGCTTCCTTTGTAATGAGTTACTAACTCCCTTGCTACATTGGGTTGGTTTGAAGCTGCGTTGTTACTTTGGTTGTAAGTTATTTTTAATATAAGTTTTTATTCAGTAATGCTTTGTGTTTCCTTGATCTTCATAATCTAATTGCATGTTTACTATTGCTTGAGATTGATCACCTTAGGTTCTAAAGTGCATGCAAACAACTAGGATTAATGGGTTCCGGGTTCGGGTCTTTAATCTAGTAGCAACTTTAAGTAATAACGGGTTGTAATTACTTAAAGAAAAGGAACACAAATATAAAGATAAGTTTAACGGTTTTAATCTTCTCTTTATATTCCTTAGTCTTTGTTTGAAAGCTAACTTGTTATTTATTCTTGTAGGTTTACGGAACACTAACCTGTTAAGTTGTGTTGATGCCGGTGTTACGCTAAGAATGTGACACGCAAAAGTCTTAAATTTATAACTCGTTATATTTCTCCTAACTCCTAGCGAACCCGCAGTGTACGGGACGTTTTGTAGTAGGGATAGTATTCTGAGGTTGAACACAAAGACTGAGGTGAGATTGAATCGATTAATGACTAAGAATAATGAAGATCTAGGCTAAGAGAAGAGAAAGGAATAAAGAAATGAAAATCTCAATGTTTTTGGTTTGGTTTTTAGGTGATCAATCAAAGATCACAAATCATGCGAAATAAACAATCAACTAAGCTAACACCACAAGTAAACAGGCAAATACGAAATATGTAATCAAAGGGAGAAAAGAGGATTCTAGGGGTTGGAAATTCCGGTTATGGCATAGGACTCAAGCTATCTAATCATTCCTTGGATCAACTATAGTATGTTGGGAGTGAGCGTTTCTAGATTGGGATCAATCACCGGGTAGGTCTCATGGTCCACTAGTCCATTCCTAAGGTCTCATCACCGGGTAAGTCTCAAAGAGCCTAAGGATAGGAATTCTACACAAACCGGATGGTATTCTAGGGATCTAACCTCTCCTTACCGGGTAAGTCTCGGGAAGGCAAGTCCTAAACACCTATCCTAGCACACTCAGTCCAATAGCGGCTTGTGAGGCTCACTACTACCTAGAGTTCGTCATCTTCGGTATCTAAGAGCAAGAATCACCGGGTAGGTCTCTTCTAACACTTAGTTTGCTAACACTAGGTCACCCTAGGAATGATTCAACTAAAAAAACACTAGGATTTCAACAATCTAACAACTTAACACTTGGATTTATCATTACAAGCAAATTCATCAAAATCACGGGGTGTTCATCATGGTCCACGGCCGTGGTTTGTCTAGAACAAACCGCGGATTCTAACAGTGACTAGGTTCAATCAACGAATCATCCAAGCATATATTTAAGTCTATTCTATCATAGTCCAAGCCTTAACCATCCTTTCCTTACCCTAGAATAGCATCTATTTAGCCAACAACATGCATCTTAAAGATCAAACTCAACAAGCATAAAATCATAGAAGCCATGGCAAGTAGATGAAATGAAAGATGGATTAAGCAAATAAAACAAGTAAAACAAGCTAAATCAAGGTTCAAGAAGGATTCACAACCCTTCAAGAGAAGGTTCAATCGATTCTTACAAGACTTGCAAAACGTTTCACTCAAAATCACTCAAAAAGACTATAGAACTATGAACTAGTGTGCTTCTTCTTCTTCTCCAATTGAAGCTTTTCTTCTTTTCCAATGGAAGCTCCAATCCAATCTTCCAATGAGAGAATCTTTCTTGTTGAGAGTGTGTGAGAGAATGGAGTGATGGGAGATGTGATTGGATGCCTTTTCAGCCTTGCAGGACCACCTATTTATCCTACAAATTTGCAAGAGTCGGCCATGAAGATCGTGGCACAGCTGTCACAACCGTCTGGCAAAAACCACGGTCCAATTCCACGCCCGTGGAAGTCCCAGTGACCGTGGTTTTGGTGCCTCATCTTGTTTTGGATCATTAAGCTACGATTTAGTGCATGGCATGCACCAACAAGGTCCCAAGTGTCCTCCTTAGCTCCTAACTTGCATCTCAATGCGTCCGAAGGTGTGTCATCTTGAGGAACGATCCTCAAATGTATTGATTAAGCTCCTAAAACTCCTAAAATACCTAAAAAGCATGCAAAAGTCCGTGTAGACGTCTATCTCGAAAAAATACATGAATTGAGTGCAAATCATCACGAACTAGTGCAAACCATGCATGAATGAGCGGAAAAACTATCTGAATGAGTGCCTAAACCTAAGTCATAAATCGTGTTATCAAAAATACCCCATACTTAAGGTTTGCTCGTCCCCGAGCAAGTCCCCAACTATAGACTAAGAGATGACATGATTTATGCATGCATGAAAAACCGAAAATATTTTTGGAGTTGTGCTTCTAATATTGGATCACCTTCATAGTCATGTTTCATGGCAATGGACAAGCAATCATGTGTCAAATAAGTGAAGGCATGGAAAGACAATTATACTTAACTCGAAGGCATGCATGAAATGTAAAAATGAAGAAGTCAAGATGATCATGAGCATATTCAATCTAGATCACTAAGTCTTACACACATGCAAATAGGTCACAAGGGCTTGTGAAATAAAAGGCCAAGAAACGTTGTGATTAGGTGGGAATTTTTCTAGGCTATGTGATGCTAATCCGGGAATGGAACTAACTTCACAACTTCACATTTTCTCCATCTTTTCTTTTCTTTTTCTTTCACTTATTTTTGAGACAATGGCATTGGTGTACAAAAGCCGAAACCTTGGTGATTAGCCGTCCTTGGGCTTTTTTTTTAATTTTTCGAGGTGCATCCACACCGGGCACACATACCAAAGCTCGTTAGGACTATCGGTTTATTTGACTTTGGCAAGGCACAAACACCCGATTATGTGAATGGTGCGAGTTACTAGTCATTTAAACCAACGTCCCCAAACCTATATTTTTGTCTACACTTTCACAACAAATTCAGCACTTCATTCATAACATTCATCCATCAACAACTTCACCCCACAAATGCTCCTCACACACTCAACACACTAACATGCTCCTATTCCCGGATGGGTCAAAAGAGGTCAAATTTATATCAATTGAGGTGCTCAAACAACATGATCAAGATGAGAAGTAGAGAAAGATGAATTGCCTTAATCACTCCTAGATGATGTGCAAGAACTAGCATGTAATTTCGACTTTCAATACTCAATCCAATCAAGACAAACATCATGATCATAATCCATTCATGGGATTCAAGATAAGTACTTCAAGTCCACATATGCATTCATCTATTCAACATACAAGGCCATCCATAGCTAATTCACAAGACAATTTCATCATAAGGGTCATTCCCAAGCTTAGAAGAACTAGAATTTTTTAAAATTTTCTGATTTTTTGGATTTTTCGAAATGTGTATGTACAATGCAAGACATAATAAAGCATGTGACTAAAAGAAACTACTCTAGATGCTAATCATGCAAAAGATCATGCAAACCCCACCCCATACTTAGAAACACATTGTCCTCAATGTGGTATTTAATTAAAGAAGAGTGAAAGAGGGTTCTCACAATGTAAAAATAGTTTGCTTTGGTATTTGGGATCACTTAAGTGGAGTGATATCGGATGATCCTATCAACGATGGTAGAGAGCTCAAAGTGTTCGTTATGGCGTCGGGATCCGCGCTAGGCGCCGCTAGCCGTCCAAGTCCCGCGTCCGCTCCACCCACAATTGATAAGGGGCTCATCATCATCATCCACATGCCATGCAAGGGTTCCATGCTACCAAGACTCTAGCACACACACAAAGCACACCAAACACACAAAAAAACAGAAAAATCAAAACAAAAACGAAAAGGGAAAGATGACTACCAATGGGTTGCTTCCCATCAAGCGCTTCTTTAAGGTCATTAGCTTGACCCAACTCGGGGGCATTCTACTCAAGGTGAAGTGGGGCAATCATGTCCACCGGAGCTCCCGGGATATACTTCTTCAACCGGTGCCCATTCACCTTAAAATCTCCACAATGCTCCCCTCCTATTTCGACCGCTCCATGAGGAAAGATCTTCTTCACCACATAAGGACCCGTCCATCTTGACTTTAGCTTTCCGGGGAAGAGCCGCAGCCTTGAGTTGAAGAGAAGGACAAGGTCGCCTTCACTCAAATCTTTTGGGATGAGACGCTTATCATGCCAACGTTTGGTCATTTCTTTGTAAATCCGGGCGTTTTCATAGGCATCCAACCGGATCTCCTCAAGAGCGTTTATATCAAGCAACCTCTTCTCTCCGGCCTCCTTGAGGTCAAAATTCAGCCACCTTATAGCCCAATATGCTCTATGCTCTATTTCTACCGGAAGGTGGCAAGACTTGCCATAGACTAGCTTGTAGGGAGTGGTGCCAATCGGTGTCTTGAAAGCGGTTCTATAAGCCCACAAAGCATCATCGAGCTTCATAGCCCAATCCTTTCTCGTCCTTGAAACCGTTTTCTCAAGAATTCCCTTTATCTCCCGGTTGGAGATCTCCACTTGGCCACTAGTTTGGGGGTGGTAAGGTGTTGCCACCTTATGAGTCACCCCATACTTAGCCAAAAGTGCCCCAAAGTTCCTATTAGTGAAGTGCTTTCCTCCATCACTTATGATCACCCTTGGTGTTCCAAACCTAGGGAAGATCACTCGGTTGAAGAACCGCACCACAACCTTGGCATCATTTGTAGGAGAGGCGATTGCCTCCACCCATCTCGAAACATAGTCTACCACCAATAGGATGTAGAGGTTGCCACAAGAAGAGGGGAATGGTCCCATGAAGTCCACACCCTAAACATCGAATATCTCCACCTCTTGTATGTTGTTCAAGGGCATCTCATTCCTCCTTGAGATGTTGCCCGTCCTTTGACAAGCATCACAAGCTACGACAAAATTCTGCACATCCTTGAACAAACTTGGCCAAAAGAAACCCGATTGCAACACCTTTGCACATGTCTTGTGTGAGCTAGCATGCCCTCCACATGGTAAGGAATGACAATGGCGGATCACACTCTCCATCTCATCCTCCGGTATGCATCTCCTAAAGACTCTATCCGGCCCTCTCTTGAACAAAAGCGGTTCACTCCAATAGTAATGCCTCACATCCTTGAAGAATTTCTTCCTTTGGGCATAGGATAAACCGGGTGGCACCTCCTCACACACGAGGTAGTTCACAATGTCGGCATACCATGACTCATTACCCCTTGACACTTGAAACAAGCACTCCTCCACCATTTGCAATTGCTCATCCCGGAATGAGTCATCAATCGGGATGTCATCTCTCTCAAGCTCCAATGGTGGGAGTCTACTAAGGTGATCCTCCATAGAATTTTCGGACCCTTTCTTATCCCGGATTTCCAAGTCAAACTCTTGAAGAAGAAGGATCCACCGAATCAACCGAGGCTTGGCATCCTTCTTTGTAAGGAGATAACGGATCGCAGCATGATCCGTATACACAATGACCTTCGCTCCAACAAGATACGAGCGGAACTTCTCAAATGCGTACACAACCGCTAGCAACTCCTTCTCGGTGGTAGCATAATTGAGTTGGGCATCATCTAGCGCCTTGCTAGCATAATAGATGGCATGTGTAAGCCCATCTTTCCTTTTCCCCAAAACAGCCCCAACGGCTACATCACTTGCATCACACATGATCTCAAATGGTAGACTCCAATCCGGAGGATGCATGATAGGTGCGGAGATCAAAGCATTCTTCAACCTACAAAAAGCCTCAAGGCAATCCTTGGAGAAAACAAACTCAACATCTTTCATTAGTAGGTTAGTAAGAGGCTTAGTAATCTTAGAGAAATCTTTAATGAATCTCCGGTAAAAACCGGCATGCCCTAAAAAACTCCTTACCCCCTTCACCGAGGTAGGTGGTGGCAACTTCTCTATGGTTTCTATCTTAGCTCTATCAACCTCAATGCCACGGTTGGACACCAAGTGTCCCAACACAATGCCTTCACTTACCATGAAGTGGCATTTTCCCCAATTTAAGACAAGGTTTGTCTCCTCACATCTCTTAAGCACTAGAGACAAGTTAGCTAGGCAATCATCAAATGAAGATCCATAAACAGAAAAATCATCCATAAACACTTCCATGATATTCTCAATATACTCAGAAAAGATGGCCATCATACACCTTTGAAAGGTGGTGGGTGCATTACACAACCCAAATGGCATTCTCCTATATGCAAATGTACCCCAAGGACATGTGAATGTGGTTTTCTCTTGGTCATCGGGGTGGATAGGGATTTGGAAGAATCCACTATAACCATCTAGATAACAAAAATGGGAATGTTGAGCTAATCTCTCTAGCATTTGGTCAATGAAAGAAAGAGGAAGTGATCTTTCCTAGAGGCCACATTTAGTTTCCTATAGTCAATACACATCCTCCATCCCGTAACCGTTCAAGTTGGGATTAGTTCATTATTCTCATTTGTTACTACGGTCATCCCACCTTTCTTAGGAACTACATGCACGGGACTAACCCATTTACTATCCGAAATCGGGAAAATGATTCCCGCATCTAGCAATTTAAGAATCTCTTTCTTGACTACTTCTTTCATGATTGGGTTTAGTCTTCTTTGAGGTTCAATTGAAGGTTTATGGTTGTCTTCCATTAAGATCTTGTTCATGCACAAAGAAGGTTTAATGCCAACTAAATCATCAATGGTATAGCCAATAGCCTTCCTATGCAATCTCAACTCATGCAACAATCTACTCAACTCATCATCATTCAAGCATGCATTAACAATCACCGGATATGTAGAATTCTCCCCAAGAAAAGCATACTTAAGATGAGAGGGGAGGGGTTTAAGTTCAAGTTTAGGAGGGCCTTTATCGAGTGGAGACGATCCATATAATATTGGTTGAGATGAATCCAAAGCCATGGAAGACTCCTCAAAGCTCCTTGAAGCTTGATCAACAACCAATGCAGTTTCTGGGGAAACCACGGGCAGAACGACGGGCTCTGGCACAACCACGGCCGTGGAACTTGCAAAGCTTGCATTTCAGAGCATTCCAGAGAGTTCCACGGGCGTGGTTCTTGGGCCCTGGCCGTGTTTCCTACAAGAATTCAGCATACTCTCGTGGACTTCAAATTCAGCTCTTGTCTCCTTTTCTAATGCTTCCAAAGCCTTGATTTCTTCATTGCAAGCCTCCTCAACACCTTCCTCCATCAAACTTAAGCTAAGAACCTTCTCCAAGGGGTCCTTGATCAAGATCGAGCTCACAACTTCTCTAGACTCCTCTTGCTCGACAATGTTGAATACATCCTCATCAAGGGTTGGCCCTTTCATCATTGTGGACAGCTTGAACTTGATATTCTCTTCTCCAATGTTGAAGGAGAGAATTCCATTTTTATAATCCACCAAGCATCCGAATGTAGCCAAGAAAGGTCTCCCTAAAATAATGGGAACCGGATAGTCCGCCGGGATGTCCAAGACGACAAAATCAATCGGCACATAGAACTTCCCTAGTTGCACCGGTATGTCTTCCAATATTCCAACCGGGTGAGTGATCGAACGGTCCGCCATGTAAAGGGTCATCTTGACCGGCTTTGGCTCTCCTAGCCCAACCTTGTTGCAAAGTGCAAGCGGTATGATGCTTACACTTGCCCCAAGATCACAAAGAGCTTCATACTTCACTTCTCCCACTCCAATTGGCACACAAAAAGATCCCGTATCTCTTAGCTTAGGAGGCATCTCCTCCTTCATGGTTTGGATCAATTCCGAGGACCTCTTCGTCATCCTCACTTCTCCATACTCCTCCAACTTCCTCTTGTTGGAGAGTATTTCTTTCAAAAACTTGCCATATGCCGGCATTCCTAGAATAGCATCCATGAACGGAATATTAATATGCAATTTAGACATAAGTTCAAGGAATTTACCAAAGTGCTTGTCCAAACGAGCTCTTGCTCGTGATTGAGGGAATGATAGTGGTGGCTTGTATGGAGGTGGTGTCACATATGTTGGCTCATTATCCTTGCTCTTGCCTCCATCTTCTTGCAATTTATCTTCCTCTATCACCACTTGCTTCCCTTTATCATTTTCCTTAGGTAAGGGATCCTTCATGCTCATCCCACTTCTCGTTGTGATGGCCAACACTTGGACTCTTGGGTTGTCCTCGGTTCTTCCGGGAAGTTTTCTCGGATCTCTATGAGCTTCACCCGCCTTTTGGAACACTTGTGCTTCCAACACCTTTTGAGCCTTAGAAATGGAAGTCACCGTGCTCTCAAGACCACTCAACCTTCCAAGCAATTGCTCAAACATCATCTCGGTTCTATCCTCTGGAGGTTGAGTAAATCCGGGTAGAGGTTCTTGTGAAGCCTTTGGTGGTGGAGTTGCGCTTGTGGAAGCAGGAGGGTTCAAGGCTCCATCTGGATTAGAATAGGAAAACCCGGGATGATTATGGTTAGGCCGGTAATTGTTGAATTGCCGGTTGTTGTTGAAGTTCCTTGGGCCTTGATAGTTGTTGTAATTGCCCCTTCCCATGTAGTTCACATCTTTCTCCTTGGAAGACAAGTTTGCTTGCACTTGCACTTGAGGGCTTGCTTGATTCTTCAAAGTTGTAGCACACAACTCCCTCAAAGATTTCAGCTCATTGTTGATTGCATAGCTTGAAGTTACTCATGGTGACTTCACTCACCTCATATGCTCCCGCTTTCCTCCCATCACTCTTCCTATGGGAGTACTTCTCAATCACCAAAGCTTGTTTTTCTACAAATTCCCAAGCTTCATCCACATTCTTTTCCATGAAAGTCCCACCGGAAAGAGATTGAAGCTTGAATTGGCTATCTTCATCAAGTCCCTTGAAGTAGATCTCCAATAGCTCTATTTTCGGTATACCATGATGTGGACAATCTAGGAGAAGGTCTTTGAACCTCTCCCAAGACTTGAATAAGCTTTCTCTATCCTTCATCACGAAGGCATTGATCTTCCCTCTTAACTCGGTAGTCTTGGAAGGTGGGAAGAACTTTGTCAAAAACTCGGTTGTCATCTCCTCCCAAGTACTCACTCGCCCTTGTGGAATAGATTGATACCAAGCCAAGGCTTTATCCTTAAGTGAGAAGGAGAAAGCCCTAAGCTTATGGTTGTTGCTCTCCAATCTAGGCGGCCTTAGAGTCTCCATCAAGATCTCATAGTTCATCAAGTGTTGATGAGGAGACTCTCCTTCCATCCCTCCAAATTGATTATGCCGGATCATTTGTAGAACTTGAGGGCGGAGCTTGTAATCATGGGCTGCGGGATCTCCTAAGTTCACACCCGGACGGTGTGCTCTTTGTGCCGGATCCATACGTTTCCCTAACGTTTGCGGGATCTCCTAAGTTCACACCCGGACGGCTGCGGTTGTGGTGGAGGTGGAGATTGTTGACGATTAAGCTCTCTTTGCACAAGAGCTTGCCTAATCTCTTCAATCTCCCTCCTAGTTGCTTATTGCCTCTCATTGGCAAGTCTCCTTTCATTCTCCAAGAGCTCATCTCTTAATCTAATTTGCTCTAAAGCTTCATCTAACTCAGCTTGGAGATCTCTTCCGGCCATCTCTTTTCCCTTTCTAATGCTCTTGGATCTAGATCTAAGGGTTTTCTCCGGTTCGGGATCGAATGGAGCTAAATCCTTGCCACGAGATCTTTGCATACACCTAAAGAGTAGAGATGTCCTGAAAAGCAAAGACACAAACCAAAGGAGATCAAAAGCAACAAGAAAGACCTACACTATAAACAATCACAAACAATGACTCAATCTTAACCTAGTCCCCGGCAGCGGCGCCAAAAACTTGTTACGCTAAGAATGTGACACGCAAAGTCTTAAATTTATAACTCGTTATATTTCTCCTAACTCCTAGTGAACCCGCAGTGTACGGGAAGTTTTGTAGTAGGGATAGTATTCCGAGGTCGAACACAAAGACTAAGGTGAGATTGAATCGATTAATGACTAAGAATAGTGAAGATCTAGGCTAAGAGAAGAGAAAGGAATAAAGAAATGAAAATCTCAATGTTTTTGGTTTGGTTTTTAGGTGATCAATCAAAGATCACAAATCATGCAAAATAAACAATCAACTAAGCTAACACCACAAGTAAACAGGCAAATACGAAATATGTAATCAAAGGGAGAAAAGCGGATTCTAGGGGTTGGAAATTCCGGTTATGGCATAGGACTCAAGCTATCTAATCATTCCTTGGATAAAGTATAGTATGTTGGGAGTGAGCATTTCTAGATTGGGATCAATCACCATGTAGGTCTCATGGTCCACTAGTCCATTCCTAAGGTCTCATCACCGGGTAAGTCTCAAAGAACCTAAGGATAGGAATTCTACACAAACCGGATGGTATTCTAGGGATCTAACCTCTCCTTACCGGGTAAGTATCGGGAAGGCAAGTCCTAAACACCTATCCTAGCACACTCAGTCCAATAGCGGCTTGTGAGGCTCACTACTACCTAGAGTTCGTCATCTTCGGTATCTAAGAGCAAGAATCACCGGGTAGGTGTCTTCTAACACTTAGTTTGCTAACACTAGGTCACCCTAGGAATGATTCAACTCAACAAACACTAGGATTTCAACAATCTAACAACCTAACACTTGGATTTATCATTACAAGCAAATTCATCAAAATCACGGGGTGTTCATGATGGTCCACGGCCGTGGTTTGTCTAGAACAAACCATGGATTCTAACAGTGACTAGGTTCAATCAACGAATCATCCAAGCATATATTTAAGTCTATTCTATAATAGTCCAAGCTTTAACCATCCTTTCCTTACCCTAAAATCGCATCTATTTAGCCAACAACATGCATCTTAAAGATCAAACTCAACAAGCATAAAATCATAGAAGCCATGGCAAGTAGATGAAATGAAAGATGGATTAAGCAAATGAAACAAGTAAAACAAGCTAAATCAAGGTTCAAGAAGGACTCATAACCCTTCAAGAGAAGGTTCAATCGATTCTTACAAGACTTGCAAAACGTTTCACTCAAAATCACTCAAAAAGACTATATAACTATGAACTAGTGTGCTTCTTCTTCTTCTCCAATGGAAGCTTTTCTTCTTTTCCAATGGAAGCTCCAATCCAATCTTCCAATGAGAGAATCTTTCTTGTTGAGAGTGTGTGAGAGAATGGAGTGATGGGAGATGTGATTGGATGCCTTTTCAGCCTTGCAGGACCACCTATTTATCCTACAAATTTGCAAGAGTCGGCCATGAAGATCGTGGCACAGCTGTCACAACCGTCTGGCAAAAACCACGGTCCAATTCCATGCCCGTGGAAGTCCCAGTGACCGTGGTTTTGGTGCCTCAGCTTGTTTTGGATCATTAAGCTACGATTTGGTGCATGGCATGCACCAACAAGTTCCCAAGTGTCCTCCTTAGCTCCTAACTTGCATCCCAATGCGTCCGAAGGTGTGTCATCTTGAGGAACGATCCTCAAATGTATTGATTAAGCTCCTAAAACTCCTAAAATACCTACAAAGCATGCAAAAGTCCGTGTAGACGTCTATCTCGACAAAATACATGAATTGAGTGCAAATCGTCACGAACTAGTGCAAACCATGCATGAATGAGCGGAAAAACTATCTGAATGAGTGCCTAAACCTAAGTCATAAATCGTTTTATCAGCCGGTTGGCTCAACACATATATATGATCGAGACAGGAGATTACTTGAAAACTTGTAAAAGGAACTCACCAAAGTTGCAATCGCATGCTTAGAATCAACCTAGTGTAGATTCATCCATCACTGTCTTACTTGTCGCATTAATCGTTTTCATAAGTTTTTGTGTGCATCAATTCAACCACCCCCCTTTGTTACTTGTTACTATAATCGATAATTGCATCTAAATCACCTTAACTCTCTTGGGTTCAACCCTTACTTAACCACTATACTTGTTTTTAGTGCTAAGTCGGGATTTACTTTTGATTGGGTATAGACGACCATAGAAATACCTTCGGTCAAATTTTGGCGCTGTTGCCCGGGAGTTTTAGTGTTTTATTGTTATTATTGATTATTGGTTTGAACCATTTTTATGGTTCAAATTCGTGCTACTAACTCCGGCTTTGCTTCTTTTGATCCAGAAATTGAGAGGATGCACATCCGGCAACGAAGACAACAACAACTTCAACAAGAGATGGCTGACCGTACTCTTCGTCAACTTACGCATCCCACCTTGGCTCAAAACCCTCTTGCGGTCACTATACCGGCATTAGGGGAAGGAGTCAACTCTGAGCTCAAGCCGGGCCTCATTCACTTGCTTCCATCCTTCCATGGGCTAAGTGGTGAAGACCCCATCAAGCACCTTGGGAAGTTCCATACCGTGTGTATGAGCATGAAGCCGGCCAACATTACCGAAGAACAAATCAAGATGAGGGCATTCGGCTTCACACTCAAAGATTCCGCGGATGATTGGTATTACCATCTTCCATCCGGGAGCATCGACACTTGGGAGAACCTTCACAAGGCATTTTTGGAGAAATACTTTCCAGCCAAGAAGGCCAATAGCTTGAAGAAAGCTATAAGCAACATCGAGCAAGAGGCGAATGAAACTCTTTACGAGTACTTCGAGAGGTTTGCACGCCTCCGATCCAGTTGTCCTTTTCACGGATATTCAAATCAAGATCTAGTCTTGTACTTGTACAATGGCTTGCTAGACAATGAAAGGAGTATCGTCGATGCAACTTGCAGAGGTAATATTCTTAACTCTACTCCTGACCTTGCTTTGGAAAAGATACAGAAACTAGCGGAAGGTACTCGGAACTTTGGAAGAACCCCGGCCAAGAAAGGAGTTCATGCTGTGAGTTCCGGGAAGAGCGAGATTTCCACCGAACTCGCGGAGTTGAAAGAAATGGTGAAGAGACTAACACTTATGGGAACCCCATAACAGCTCAAAGCTTGTGGAGTCTGTCCTGACCCATATCATCCAACGGACATGTGTCCACAAGTCCAAGATGACGATGTTGAGGTGAACACAATGGGTTATGGACAACCACAACAGCAAAGGCCTAGGAACGATCCCTATGCACAGAATTTCATGCCAAACTGGCGTGACCAATAGAATTTTCGTTGGAGAGATCAACAAAACCAACAACAACAGCCCCGTCAAGGTAAGTATCAATCAACTGAAGATATGTTGCAGGTTTTGACTAAACACTTTGCTACTCATGTCCAAACAACAAAATCTAGCATCAAGAACCTTGAAAAACAGGTTGGTCAAATGGCGGAAGCCATTACAAGAATTGAAACTAGGTCCTCTGGAGGATTACCTTCACAGACGGTTATAAGCCCAAAGGTGATGCTGGAGGAGGCTCAGTCATAGAGGTAGATCCCTTACGTCGAGCCAACGACGTAAAACAAAGGCGCTGATTCGGAAGGCAACCCGAAGGATTAAAGAAGAGGAGCTTCTGTCAAGAAAACCGACCCTGCGGTTGAGTGACCCCGCCCCTGCGGTGACACCATTGCCCAGTGCCGCCCCCGGCGCTAGGCCAGCATCTACAACATACCTGCCACCACCCCCGCGGTGACACCCTACGCCCCTGCGGCGGCCATCCTTGACACGTATCTTCAGCGCCGCCCCCGGCGTTGAGGCTGTGTACCCCTCTTCCTTGTCACCACCCTTGCGGTGACAACTGCCGCCCCTGCAGTTTTGTTAAGGAAAGAAAAAAAAATACACTTCCCAAAATTAACCTACATCTACCGTGCTTTACATTCCCCTTCCATTCACCCTTCGAAACCTACCCACCTCGCTTCCATATGCCCCTGCGCCCTCCGGAAGCCCTCGCACCACCCTGTCCAAACGTTCTTGCGCCGGCTCCGACAACTACCGCCCCTCTGCGACACCAGCCCTCACCACCACCACACACAAACGTCCCCTCAACCCTCTCACTCTCGCCTTCCACTGCCCCACCTCCGGCGAAGTCTGCAACAGCAAGGAAGACGCCGGAGCAGCCCCATCACCACAACTTTCGCCGAACTCCCAAATTGCCCTCTGCTCTTCGCCCACCTCAGCACCTGCAAGCCCCGCCCCTGCGTCGTGCCGCCCCTGTGCCTGCTTCAGCCGCCCCTGCGGAAAACACAACAGAGGGTTTGTCTCTTACTCAATTTTTTGAAATTTCTAATTCTTTTCATTGTTCAAACTGCAAGAGATGGAGAATCAGAAGAAATATAAGTTGCCAGAAGCCGAGATGGAGCGGTATAGGATTGTACAAGGTCGGGATGTGTATGCAACCCGATTTTTGGATGTTCCTACTTTGGAACATTTGGGCATGTTGGAGAGCATGCAGGAATTTCTCAACAATGCTGGGCTCGGGGATTTTCTGATAACAACCGCCCCAACATACCCCGAGCTCAGCCGCTAGTTCATTGCCACCTTCAAAATAGAAACGGTGGACCATGGGTGTGTTGGACTTACATTCAAGTTCAACAAAAGAATGTACACATTGGACTACACCCAGCTGCAGGAAGCATTAGGGGTGACTATAGCCGCTTCCGACGACTAGTGGGAACCCATCCCGACACCTGATTTGATAGAGTTTTGGCAGGCCGCCACCAGGTTTGAGTTTCATGCAGGGGGTGAGTACTCCAACAAATTCACTCACCCCTGTTTGAGGCTCATCTCGAAGGTCTTTATGAGTGTCTTTTGTGGACACAAGGAGGAGAATAAGGTTGCTCTTAAGGACCTTTCACTGCTTTACGCCTACATCTCCACGAACGATTGGGTACCGGATTGGACATACCTCTTCCTTACCGCTTTGAAGCGGATTAGGAAGAATGAGCCACAAGATATTGTGGGAGGAGGGATCATCTCCTTGTTGGCTGCACGGGTGATGTATCTCTCTGCCTTGGAGGACGGATTAGAGGCCCCACTTTATATGGAGGGTATGTTGAGGAGGTGCAGGATCCTCAGGAGAGACGGGAAGAACCGCTTTTGGCTCTCTTTAGCAGATGGGAGTCACATCACATACCTCCCCCGACGACTTCCATTGGGAGATGAGCTCTCCGATTTGTATGTACCAGCTGACCTAGTTCCTCCGAGACGGCCTCAGGAGGATATTGTTGGGAGATACGCAGCAGGCTCCAGCCAGGGCCCGCCACTGATGAGGAGATGCCGACGGCAGCACATGACAGTCAGGCCATGGAGAGTCTACAAGCTCAGATGGCAGCCTTGACTACACAACACCAGGCATGGCAGACCGAGTACCAACGGTCCATGCTTGAGCAGCAGCAGGCATGGCAGTCCAGCTTCGCCTCCTCCATGACCACTCACCTCGACCGCCTTCAGGATGCTTGGCAGGCGGCTCATCAGCAGCAGTTGGAGACTCAACAGTTGGCTTGGCAAGCCAGCTATGAGAATTCATTTAGAGAGAGGATGGAGGCTCAGGAGGGGCGCATCGACACGCTATACCGCCGGCAGGAGCATTTCTTCCACCATTTTCCTTACCCACCGGAGGAGGGTCCTGGTGCTCCATCCGGACCATCCCACTGAGGGGTACATTTTTCTTCCCTTCTCCCACATTTATCTTTACCTCATTTTCACTTTGAGGACAAAGTGTACTTCAAGTATAGGTGAGGGACATATCATTGCTTGTACAGTTCATTTGAGTTTTTGATTTGTTTTGTTTTGCTTTTTTGTATTCAGAGTAAAAAAAAAGAGAGAGAAAAAGCCAAAGAAAATGAAAAAAGGCATGAAAATCCTTGGATAAACCGAAAACACGAAAGGACGGTTTAGGCAAAAAGAAGGTAGTCCGACCAACCTTAGGTTGGTGCAAAATTGGACTTGAGGGATGTGAGTCAAAGTGAGATCATCAAAAGAAGAAGAGTGGCAAGGTGAAAACCCGAAAGAGCGCCTTGGAAAAATGAGCGACACCGAGTGTAGGTTTCCCTTCCGGCATTTGGCGACATAAGAAGGGGAGTCATAAGGAGGTTGTCCGGGTAGGCCACTCTTGGAGCAATAAGGATGGTAGTTTCTCCCTTTTTTCTCACATTTCCTCTCTTTTCTTTTCTTTCTTTCTTGGCTTTTCTCTTGTTTTCATTGTCTTTCTTGCTTACCCATGCTTCCTGAGGCCTTTGAGTCTAGTTGCTGTCATTTGTTTTACTCGGGACGAGTAAAATGTCTAAGTATAGGGGAGTTTGATAGGTGATGAAATCACTATCATTTAGGGTAGTTTTAGAGTCTTTTTATTGCATTTGTGTCGGTTTATGCTACTAACTCCTTGGTCCAGAAGAAGAAGACTAAAAGAAGCTAAGGAAGGAGTTATAAGAACTTAGGAGTGAAGATCGATCACGAAGAAAAGCTTATGTGGCCTCACCGCCCCAGCGGAGCCTTACCACCGCCCCTACGGGTGACGCCTTACACCGGAGCGTTCCCTGCGCCTTCACCAGCGCCGGCCATGAATTGTGTCACCACCCATGCGCCACTCCTTGGCGCCCCTACGATGACCTGCCCTGAAGAGACGAAGACCAACTCCCCTGCGCCTCCCACTGCGCCCCTGCCTGCGCCTCAACCTGGGAGCTGGAAGACGAAGAGGTTGTGTCACTGCCCCTGCGTTGACATAGGGACGCCCCGGCGGCTTGGCATCAGAAACGTCAAGAAGTCGAAGGGTCAGACGTTTGAAGAGCATTGAAGATCCGCCCCAGCGGAATTACCTAGCCGCCCCTGTGGCCATGAAGAAGATCAAGCGTTTTTGCCTTCACCGCCCCTGCGGACCTGAAGGCCGCCCCTGCGGTTTGACGCCAGAAGCTTTACTCCGGCTGTTTACACCACCTTTATGGCATTAAAGGTGGCTGTTTTAGGCCGGCCATTTACTCCTATTTGGTGTCTTTTGTAGTATAAATAGTCTTTGGTTGATTGTTAGAAAGATCCATCTTGTTAGCCTACAAAATCATCCAGTTAGATTGTCTTGCTTCCTTTGTAATGAGTTAGTAACTCCCTTGCTACATTGCGTTGGTTTGAAGATGCGTTGTTACTTTGGTTGTAAGTTCTCTTTAATATAAGTTTTTATTCAGTAATGCTTTGTGTTTCCTTGATCTCCATTGTCTAATTGCATGTTTACTATTGCTTGAGATTGATCACCTTAGGTTCTAAAGTGCATGCAAACAACTAGGATTAATAGGTTCCGGGTTCGGGTCTTTAATCTAGTAGCAACTTTAAGTAATAACGGGTTGTAATTACTTAAAGAAAAGGAACACAAATATAAAGATAAGTTTAACGGTTTTAATCTTCTCTTTATATCCCTTAGTCTTTGTTTGAAATCTAACTTGTTATTTGTTCTTGTAGGTTTACGGAACACTAACCTGTTAAGTTGTGTTGATGCCGGTTGGCTCAACACATATATATGATCGAGACAGGAGATTACTTGAAAACTTGTAAAAGGAACTCACCAAAGTAGCAATCGCATGCTTAGAATCAACCTAGTGTAGATTCATCCTTGTCGCATTAATTGTTTTCATAAGTTTTTGTGTGGATCAATTCAACCAAAACCTCCCCCCCCCCTTTGTTACTTGTTGCTATAATCGATAATTGCATCTAAAACACCTTAACTCTCTTGGGTTCGACCCATACTTAACCATTATACTTGTTTTTAGTGCTAAGTCAGGATTTACTTTTGATTGGGTATAGACGACCATAGAAATACCTTCGGTCAGACAGTTTCTTGTGAACAGAACAATGTTAGAGAAAGTCAGAATTTTCATTTTACGGACAAACCGATCACACCTGTTCACAATAAAAAAAATTCTCAAGTGATCTCTTTTGTTTATCTGTACAAATTACATTAGCAAAACCTCTTGACAAATTATAATACCAAAAGGTTTTTCCTTCCAAATGAACAGAGATTTGCTAGGTTTTTCCTTTCACAAGCTATGAATATAAATACACATTACATACTACATTTAAGAACCAAAAACAAAATTCCCATAAAAATTATAACTTAAGAATGATGATCAAGGGACTTGCCTCTCAACAACTTCAACAACAATAGGTAACATAGGGATCTGACCAAAAGAACAAGAAAAAGACCCATAAATCAAGCAAACTACAAGAATAAGAACACAATACTATCCAATTAGCTCATCATCAAATCCAAACCAAACCCTATAAAATCACCAAAACATTGTCAATTTATTTTGCTTTAAATAGAAGACTATTAGTCATAATTTTAAAAAAAAGTAATAAAACATGTATAACATCAGATTTTTTGTGGTTTATAGAATTAACTTGGTCAAATGTAAAAAAAAGGAATTTTAATCTTCCTCAACATACTTTAAGCTCCAATAATCTACCCAACTAACATTTTCTTATTCAACATAAAGGTTTTTCCTTCCAAGTAGGATATGCTGAACAATTTGTGCCAATCAACAACCAAACCTAAATAGAAGAAACTATGATAGTCACTAGAATAACTTATGACTGCAACGTTTGTATATGAATGCACTCACCAAATCCCAAACTTGCAGTTTCGCACTAATGTCAACAAATTAAGCACACAAATCACCATCCGTATATGGAATTAGTTAGAAGAACGAGAGAAGAATACAAAATTGAATATCCAACAACATAAAATACAATTTTGAAACCCTAGTTACCTTTATCAACGATTTATATGTGATTCATGGATCACTTATGATTCATCGGACCAGGAGGTTCGGGGGTGAAAAACTAGGGTTGGTACAAGTGTTTATATAGGGTACAAATCGGACCCAAAAAGATGTAAACTAGTATCTTTCTAAAGATAAGATCAAAATATATGATTCGGATAATCAATATAGATGAAACGGCATCGAGACATCATATAAGTCGTCTAACATCCTGTGTGGAAATTAAATTAGAAAAAATCATAGTTGTTGAAATTCCATATGGCTTTAAAACGGCTGTAAGATCCCAAATTTTTCTTTCACCGCCCCGGCGGTGAAGGGAGCCGCCCCTGCGGCAGGTCAAACCGCCCATGCGGTTTTGCCCCAAATCGCGCCGATCTGTTTTTTGTCCATTTTATTTCTTTCCATAGATAGAAGATCCGATCTTCTATCTTTTGGGTCGGCTTTCCTATCATGTTCTTAACCCTAGAACGTCTTTCCTTCTATCTTTTCCCACCGTTTACTATAAATTCCCTCTCTCTTCTTTTTCCGGTTTCTTGCATACGTTTTCCCAACCTCAAAAGCTGTAACCTTCTTCCCCTGTGATTCCTTACTAAACGTGTAAATCTTATCCTTCTGCGTTTCTCCCTCACGTTCATGAGTTGTTGCATGCCTTTCCCTTCTGTTTCGTTTTCTTCTTTCATTCTCCCTTTTCTTCTTCTCCAAGAATCAAGTTTGAGCCTTGATTCTTGTTGTCCTTCCTGTTGTTGATTCGTTGATGTTCACATGCTCCCTTGGTTGAGTTATGACGTGTGAGTATGTGTGTTGAGAGAAGCAAGCTTTGGCCTTTGCTGTGTTCCTTGTTGTCGAAGGAGTTGACAACCGTTTCTATCACGCCACCACCCCCATGCCTACACAGAGACGCCCCACGGCTGTCTGTTTGCCGCCCCTGCGGTGCTGTCCAGCCACCCTTGCGATTTTTCTGTAGTAGCTCCCGTCTATGGTGAGTTTCTTCCTCCCTTGCTTCATTCGTTCCTTCCCTTGGCTTATGATGTTGTTGTTGACCCTTAGTGATTTGTAAGACTAAGGTTGCGACCTTATCTTGTGAAGATCTCTTAGAGATCAATGAGACTAGATGTTATAGACTTCTAGCAACCGTTTCGTTTCTGATTCGTTATGCCTTGTTGAACAGGATTTCCGTTCTTCTTTCCTGAGAGAAACTAAATTGTTTGCTGACCCTTTGAGTTACCTTCGAGTGAGGTAAGTCCCTTGGACTTACTTAGCTACATTTTGTATATTAGTTTGATTGTTTTGGCTTGTTGTGTTGTGGTTTATTGCTATAACTGATAACCGGAACTAGGATTGACCTTTATAACCGTAATTGGCCCAAGTGTAATATAACCGGCGGTTACCGCTTGTCCAGTTCAGAATGGGGAAATTGGGAGGTGCTCTTGTGACCAGTCCAACATTTGACAGAAGGATGCATATGTTCTATTCCTTTTGGTGAAAGGGGACAGAGGCAAGATCGTAGCGATACTCGTGTAACAACCATAAGTTGAACTAGTAAAGGGATTAACCTTAATGAAAGATCATAACCGGTTGGGTGTGAGCATGCTATATGTTTACTTTACCTTATGTGTGTTTGTGCCTTTATTGTCTTTCTGATATCTAGAATCTTAGCTAACGGATTATACCGATGTTGTAGGTGATGCGCAGGTTAGAGATGTTGCTGAGTGATCCGGACGTTGTGGTCAATCGGGGTTCCCGTACATTATAAGACGGGATCAGGTTTATATTTATGTTGTTTACCCTTTGTTTTGAACTCGGCTGCGAGTCTTTTACACTTCCCTTTGTAAAAACCTTTGGTTTTATTATGATTTTTGGTTTTCATTTATTTTTGTCTTGTTGTAAGATCCGTTGTGTCGTTGCTACTCGGAGGGGTGGGACTCATTGTGAGGTCCTAGCCCGTAACGCTTCGAGTTCCCAGAACTTGGGGTGTTACAATATGGTATTAGAGCTCAATAGTTAGTTTTCTGTTATGTTGGCCTTTATGTGCTTTTCTGGATTTCTTCTTTAGTTGATAGTGTGGCCTTATATATATATATATATATATATATTGTATAGATCCTATGAGAACACCCCTAACGTGTATACATGAGAACAGATTCGTAATTATTATTAGTTTTGTTACGAAGGTGTCATATCGGTTAATGTATTATTCGTAGTTATTGTTGGTTGAGTGGATTATTCGTAGCTATTGTTGGATTCCTAATTATTATTACTATTCGTAGTTATTATTAATTATGATATCTACTCTAAATCTCAACCCTTAATACTCACCATCCAACGGTGTACAATTGTTCTCATTATACACGTTAGGGGTGTTCTCATGGGAACCACACCCTATATATATATATATATATATATATATATCCTTATAGTAGATGGTACGTACTAGAGCTACATCTGCTATGGGGCGAGGAAGGGGTCGACCACCTCTTCCACCTGCAGTCCGAGGACGAGGACGTGCATGAAGGCCTCCACTAGCTAGAGGTCGGGGCCAAGCCCCAGTTGCTGATCCGCCTATCACTGAAGTGTTCGCTGAAGAGGTTGCTGAGAGCGTTGCTCTAAAAGCAGGGAACGGGACCGCTGCTAGGTCTGGAGCACAACGAGCACAGTCTACCGATTCTAGTCGAGTATCCATCGGAGCTTCTACATACCGCGACTATGTGTAGAGAGTCGAGGAGGCTATCAGTACTGGAGGACCTGCACCAGCACCGCCAGTACCTACGAGATCAATTGAGGTTTCGTAGAGAGTTACGTAGGTTGTTGTTGCACCTTCTAGAGTTGTTGAGGTGGCTAGAGAACCCAAGGAGGCAAGAGAGCCGAGGCCCGATTATTGGTTAAAGGCTTTCAACCAGCAAAGAGTTCCTTCTTTCAGAGGCAAGACTAGATTAGATGTAGAGTTGTGGCTAGGACAGCTGGATTCAGATATGGAGGCTATTTGTTGCCTAGATAGATGTTGAGTCGACACAGGAGAAATATTGTTGCAGGATCAGTCTCATCATTGGTGGAAGGCCATGCGCAGTAAGGTCACCAACTATAAGCAGATGAAGACTGCGATCAGGGATCCCTATTGCCTTGTAGATATGAGGAGAGATCGACTTCAGGATGTCCTCGAGACTAGATTCAAGGATCAGCATGTTTATCTTTGCTGGGTCCGTCTGCACCACCCGAGGATCAGCATGTTTATCTTTTCTCTCGGAGGTTGAGAGAGTCTACCCGCTCCTATCTTGTTGGTTTCCATTGTGACTCTTTGATGGACTATCAAGATAAAGCATCTGCTATGAGAGAGACCGACCGGGTCAGAGGAGAGCTTCTCAAACAAGAGGTCATGAGAAGAGGCAGAGGATTGGTCCATCCAGTGCTGGAGCAAGAGCATCGGGATTTGGGCGTAGTTAGACGCTAGAACTTTCTGGTTTCCAAAAGTCCGTACAGAGTTCCGATAGAGGACGGTAGTGCTTTAACTACGGAGGTGTCGGACACCTGAGACCTGATTATAAGAAGACTGTAGTGACTTGCTATTTTTGTGGCAAGCCCGGACACAAAGATGCATTTTATCGTCAAAGCAAGGCTCTATCTCAGCAAGGATCTTCACCTGCTAGCGTTGTAGGAGGTGGACAAAGACCTCAGTACCCGTAGCAGCTGCAACAACGAGCTCTTGGTTTTACCGCTCCTCAGGGTTCCACTCAGGGACAAGGTAGAAGACGAGGTGGTGGTACTACCGACACCAGAGGCGCTTCAGCTAGAGTGTATGAGTTGAGGAGCGCAGTGGAGCCGGCAGCTCCAACGACCACAAGTACCATTCACATTAATGGTTTTCCTGTCAGAGTTCTTTTCGATACCGGTACTACACATTCCTTTATATCTGATGCATGTATAGATAGATTGGTCTTAGTTACCGTAGAAGGGAAACCCATCTTTATAGGATTACTCGATAGAGGAAAGATTAGAGGTACACGAGAGGTTCGCGATTGCCCTATTAGACTAGGTAGTCGTGATTGCCCGGCTGACTTCTTCGTCATGTACTTGGTACACGAAGAAGTTATTCTTGGCATGGATTGGATGGATCGACATCGAGAAGTTCTGGACATCGACCTCAAGCAGTTATGGACGGTAACTACAAAGTCAGGCCATGTAGAGATCTTCAGAGGATGAGATCTCGGGAAGACCGGTACAATCATCAGCATAGTTCGAGCTGTGAGACTTATCAGTCAGGGTTGCAAGGCTTTTTGGTTCTATGCCAGAAAGGATAGTACGAGTCCAACGTTGAAGGAGATTCCGGTAACATGCGGGTTTATCGATGTTTTTGGAGAGCCATCAGGTTTACCTCCACAGAGGAGTGTAGACTTTGGCATTAATCTAGAGCCCGGGACGAGACCGATCTCGAAGGTTCCCTACCGCATGGCGCCTATCAAGATGCTTGAGCATAAGAAGCAGCTTGAGGAGTTAGTTGAGAAGAGCTTCATCCGCCCTAGTGTATCTCCTTGGGGCGCACCAGTACTCTTCGTCAAGAAGAAAGATGGGTCGATGAGGTTATGTATTGACTACCAAGAGCTTAACAAGGTGACAATCAATAATAAGTACCCATTTCTCCGTATCGACGATCTTTTGGACTAGCTGGATGGATCTTCAGTGTTTTCAAGGATCGATCTGAGATCCGGATATCACCAGCTGAGGGTGAGAGAGCTGAACATAGCCAAGACGACATTTTCAGACCAGGTATGGCTACTACAAGTTTTTAGTGATGCCACTCGGGCTCACGAATGCGCCCGTAGTTTTAATGGAGTTGATGAACAACATCTTCATCGACTTCCTAGACCAATTTGTATTTGTCATCATAGATGACATTCTGGTTTTCTCTCGTAGCAAAGAGGAGCATGCAGAACACTTAAGGATCGTACTCCAAGTCCTGCAGGATAGAGAGCTTTATACCAAGCTCTCTAAGTGTGAGATTTGGATGTCCGAGGTAGTATTCTATGGTCACATCATTTCAGCTGAAGGGATCAAGGTAGATCCGACGAAGATCGAGTCAGTAGCATTATGGCCGCCTCCTAAGAACGTCAAGGAGGTATGCAGCTTCTTGGATTTGGCGGGCTACTACCGGAGTTTTGTGCAAGGCTTTTCAGTTATCGCCCGACCTCTCACTTCCTTGTTGAGGAAGTCTACGAGATTTGTATGGTCCGAGCCGTGCCTGCAGAGCTTTGAGGAGCTGAAGAAGAGGTTGGCCTCTGCTCCTATCTTAGCTCAGCCAGAGGGCATTGAGGACTTTGTGGTTTATAGCAATGCATCCAAGCTCAGCTTGGGATGTGTTATGATGCAGAGGGGTAAGGTGATTGCTTACGTGTCGAGGCAGTTGAAGACGTACGAAGAGAATTACCCTACTCATGATCTTGAGTTGAATGTTGTTGCTCACGCTTTGAAGATTTTGAGGCACTATTTGTATGGAGCTACGTGTTAGATATTCACGGATCATAAAAGTCTGAAGTACATATTCACTCAGCGGGAGTTGAATAATCGCCAGAGGAGATGGTTGGAGTTGATCAAGGACTTTGATCTTGAGATTTTATAACACCCGGGGAAGGCGAATGTGGTAGCTGATGCCCTTAGTAGGAAGACTCCCGGGGAGATGGCGATCGCTAGGCTGACAGCTTAGTCACATTTACAGCGAGACCTTGCATGGCTAGAGATGGATATCAACTTTTCGGATTCTGACAACCACCTATCCACCTTGGCGATATTACCTGATTAGTTGGTAGAGATTCGACGGAAGCAGGAGAGTTGTCCAACTGACGAGGCTAAAAACCTATGGTCGTTGTCTTTTAGCTTAAGTCAAGGTTAATTACATAACGCTACACTAACCGGTTTGTATAGTGTAAGTAGGGGTCGATCCCAAGAGAGTCTTGTCAAGTTTTGATTATATTGAATTACCGAAATGTAACCAATGATGGGGGGGGGGTTTGGATTGTAACAAAGTAAGACAAAAACACATAGAAATAAAGCAAAGATGGTGATAATAGAGATGGGATGAAGAGCTACACTAGGTTGTATCTTAGCATGCACACTACTTGGTTGGTTCTTTTTATAAGTTATTCATCAATGTTCTTGTCTTGATCTTCGATATGTGTTGAGCCAACCGGCATCACCACAACTTAACAAGCTTTGTGATCCGTAAACCTACATGATAAAAGCACAAGTTAGCATTCTAACAAAGGCAAAGAGATATAAAGAATGTATAAACACCATTAGACTTTCTTTATAGTTATATTCCTTTTCCTTTAAGTAATTACAACCAGCTTTTACCTAAAGGGTTACTACTAGATTAATGACCCAAACCCGGAATCGATTAATCCTAGTACTTTGCAAGCATTATACACTTAAGGTGATCAATCTAAGTGGTAAGAAACATGCAAACATAAGTTAAAGCTCAAGGAATATAACACAAATTGCCTGAATAAACTTATATTAATAAAGACTTACAACCACGCGGCAATGTAGCTTCAAAACAACCCAATGTAGCAAGGAGCCTTAGAAACTCATTACAAGTTGAAAGTAAGGAAAATAGAGCTTTTGTGGGAAAATGATGAATGATTCTAACAATCAGCCAAGACTCTATTTATACTACAAAAGACAGTAAATGGGAGTAAATTGGCTGTCCTAAACAGCCACCTTAAATGCCATAAAGGTGGTGCAAACAGACGGAGTTAAGTCCTCTAGCGTTAAATCACGTGGGTGGGCTTCAGTGCCGCAGGGGCGGTTTAGGCCAAAACGCTCAATCTTTTTCTTGGCCGCTTGGGCGGCCTGGAAATCCCGCAGGGGTGGGTCTTTAATGTTCCTTGAATGTCAAACTCTTGAACTTTGTGTTGTTTCCGATGACGAGCCGTAGGGGAGGCCTAGTGTCACCGCAGGGGCGGTGTCACTAGTTCTTCGGGTTCACAAGTCCGCAGGCTGGTCCGCAGGCAGAGGCGCAGGGGTGCCGGCTTCGCCTCTTCAAGGTGAGTCACCGCAGGGGCGGTCGTAGTCGGCCGTAGGGGCGGTGACAAGCTTGTTCCGGGCGCTGTAGAAGGCGCATACTGCATTCAGGAGTGCAACGCCACCGCAGGGGCGGTGGCACTGCTCTGCGGGGGCGGTGTGGCACCAGAAACACTTTTTCGTGACCGTTCTTCAACTCCCAAGTGTATCTAATATCTTCTTTTTCTTCAATTGGACTTCTTCATCTGGATCAAGATATTAGTAACACAAACCGACTCAAAGACACTAAAAAGACGCTAAAAACTATCCTAATTGATAGTGATTCCATCACCTATCAAACTCCCCCATACTTAGACTTTTTACTCGTCCTGAGTAAACAACATATCTATAGTTCAGCAAACAAAAGTCTCAAGAAGCATGGTGTAGAAGACAAGATGAGGAAATCAAGAGAAAAGCCAAGAAAAGAAAGTGAGAAAAGAGAGAAAAATGAGAAAAGGTGAAGCATGGTGTACATCCTTATCACTCCAAGAGTGACCTACCCGTACATCCTCCTTATGACTTCCCTTCTTATGTCGCCAACGCCGGAAGGAGAACCTACACTCGGTGCCACTCATTTTGCCAACGATCCCTTTTGGGTTTTCACCTTGCCACTCTTCTTTTCATGATGACCTCACCAAAAATCCTCACATCCCTCAAGTCCAATTTTGCACCAACCTAGAGTTGGTCTACCTTCTTTTTACCTAAACTGCCCTTTCGGGTTTTTGGTTTATCCAAGGATTTTCTTGTCTTTTCTCAATTTTTTTTGGCTTTTTTCTCCTTTTTTTTGACTGAATTTGAACAACAATTACATACTAGAATTCTTAAAAACAAACACTCAAATAAACTGTACATGCAAGATAGTGTTCCCTCCCCCATACTTGAAGACCATTTTGCCTTCAAAGTGTGAAAAGTGAAAGCAAAGACTATAATAAAGTAGAGAAGAGAAAGAGAGGATTACCCACTAGTGGGATGGTCCGGCTGGACCATGCATCCGGATCCTGCTCTGGTGGGTAAGGGAAGTGAAGGAAGAAGTACTCCCTACCGCCGGTAGATCTTATCAATCCGGCCCTACTGTCTATCCATCCGAGCCCCAAAAGAAGTCTCAAAGTTGGCTTACCAAGCCAACTGCTGAGCCTCCATCCTTTGCTGTTGAGCCACTTGCCAAGTGTCCTGGCGCTGGTCAAAGTGGGAGGTCATGTCCGTTTGGAAGTTGGACTGCCAGGTCTGTTGCTGCTCCAGTATGGCCCTCTAGTACTCGGTCTGCCAAGCTTGGAGTTGAGTGGTAAGGGCAGCCATCTGAGCGTGGAGACTCTCAAGGGTGGGGTCATCCTCCCCCGCAGTTGTGGGCATCTCCTCATCCTCAGGAATGGGCATGTGGTCTGCATACGGGGCTTGGCTGGAGCTTGCCGCATGCCACTCAATGAGGACGACATCAGATCGCCTTGGGAAGAGTGGGTCGGCGGCGACGTTGAGGTCGGAGAGCTCCTCTCCCAATGGTAAAGGCCGGGGGAGGTAGGTGACGTGGCTCCCATTTGCAAAAGGAAGCCAAAAGAGGTGCTCCCCACCCCGCTTCAGCAGCTTGCACCGTCGGAGCATATCTTCGTTGTAGAACAGGATTCACATCCCGTCCTCCAACTAATGCAAATCCATCACCTGCTCTACAATCAAAGAAATAAACCATCCACCGACAATGTCCCTCGGCTCGTTCTTCCTAATCCGTTTCAAAGCTGTGAGGAAGAGGGAAATCCAATCCGGCACGTTGTCACATACCGGAATGCAAGCGTACAACAAAGGAAGGTCCTTGAGGGTGACCTCGTTCTCCTCCTTGTGTCCATAGAAGACACACATGATGATCTTGGAAAAGAGCCTCAAGCAGGGGTGAGTAAGTTTGTTGGTGTACTCACCCCCAACATGAAACTCGGATCCGGTAGCCGCTTTCCAAAACTCCATCAAGTCCGGTTGTGGTGGGAACTCTCACCACTTGTCAGAAGGGTTAAGAGTAACCTCAAAGGCCTCCTACAGTGTAGTGAAGTTCACCGTGTACTTCTTCTTGTTGTACTTGAATATGAGGCCGACACACACATGATCCTCCTTCTCCATGTTGAAGGTAGCAATGAATTGCCAACTGAGCTCGGGGCATGTCGGGGCATGTCGGGGCGCTCTTCTACAGGAAATCCTAAGCCCAGCGTTTTCTAGTGAGGACTCCATGCTCTCCAGCATGCCTAACGTCCCCAATGTCGAGACGTGTAAGAACCGAGTCACATAAACCAATCGATCTTCCACAATATCATAATGGGCTTTCTTGGTCTCCGACATCTTGTATTTCCTTTGGGGTTCCATTCTTGCAACAATTTCAAGCAGAGAAATCAGAAATCACAAAAGCAAGGAAATGAGACAAACCCTCTGTTGTGTTTTATGCAGGGGCGGCTGGTCGATACGTAGGGGCGGGTTGGGGCGGGGGCGGGTGCTTGTAGACGTAGGGGCGGGAGAAGACCTGGAGGGCGATTTTTGACTGATTCGTCGAAGGTGGAGCCTGTGGTGACTTCCTGGCATTGATGGTTGGTGTTGGTTGCTTCAGGTGGCCCAAGGAGGTGGTGGAGAGTGTTTGGTGGTGGTTGAGTTTGGTGGATGGTGGTGAGGGTTGAGAGAAAGGTTGAGGGATGGTGAAGTAGGATGACAGAGGGGGTGACGCAAGGGCGTAATGGTGGTGTGGTGGAGCATCGGAGTGGTGGCGCAGGGACATTGGGCTAGCGTGGAAATGGTGGCGTGAGTGAGGGAGAGTGGGGAGCGCAGGGGGCTGTTCGCCACTTAGCGTGCGTGCAAATAAGCTTTAATTATAAAACTAGAAATCAAGCAAGCGAACCCGCAGTGTACGGATCGATATAGTTGAGCAAGAATTCCAGAGTATCGAACACAGGGATTTGGGGGGTCAAATCCAATTATAGATTATCAAGCAAGTGAATATGTGAGCTTTCCAAATATTGGGAAAACAACAATCTTAAAGATCCAGGAATCCAGCTGTGGCAATCGATTCAAGATATGCTAAAGATATAAGGACAGAGTTAAGATATGCAAAGTGTTCGCTCCAAACGGTGTGTGCAAGCTTTAAATTTATAACCCTAGACTTAAGCTTAAAACAAGGATGCGAACCCGCAGTGTACGGGTCAATCGTAGTAAAAGCAAGAAAATTCCAGGGGTCGATCACAGGGACTCGGTGAAACAAAGTCAATACGGTGTGCTAATGTCAATACTAACCACAAGAGCGATTAACACAATCAAAGATGAATAAGAAGTCAATAAAGCAAACATGCAATTCTAGGGATTAAAGCATCTAGTTGTGGTTCCAACTCAAGATCTATAGATAAGCGGACAAAGCTGAGATTTTTGCGTGGGGAAGGTGTTTCTAAAGTGGAGTAGATCACCGGGTAAGTCTCACTACACACTAATCCTAAACCGTCACTCCTATTACCGGGTAAGTCTCAAGGAATTAAGATAAAGAACTATAACTTCAAACTAACACACCATCTAAGGGAATAGAATCAACCTTTACCGGGTAAGTCTCAGGCTAACTCACAAAAATGGGATGGAAGCACACTCAAACCCCAATAAAGGATAAACCTTTATTACCTATACTTATGATCGTTGGTACACAAACTAAGGAATTACCGGGTAAGCCTCATCCTAAGCTTGCTTTGAACCAGGAAAGGTGTAATAAGAATAGGATTTGGCAAACTCTAACACTTAACTCTCAGTTATGGATCAGATAAGTCACCTCGGTCAGCCAGTTTCCACCCCGGCCGAGATGTTCATCAACTGAACGAGATGCTTAGGGTTAAGGTTAAAGGCTCGAACTTTCAGGATCCTACTGGAATCTAAGATTATTCTATCATTGTTTTTCCCACAACCTTCAGCCAATCACCCTAGAATCACACAAGGAAATTAGCCACTCATGATCATTATGAAAGTATTAATCAAATATATGGGAAGAAGGTGAATATTTGAACAAAGAAGAATTTAATGAAAAGACTTCAATAACTGAATCAAATA
Source organism: Fagopyrum homotropicum (assembly GCA_033239125.1). Lineage (NCBI taxonomy): Eukaryota > Viridiplantae > Streptophyta > Magnoliopsida > Caryophyllales > Polygonaceae > Fagopyrum > Fagopyrum homotropicum. The sequence goes on along the minus strand of BSWB01000005.1, from coordinate 23,482,470 downwards.
TCACAACAAAGCGTTCCTTGGATAGCAATCCAAAAAGACAAGACAATCAATGAGGGAATTGAAGACAATCTTACAAAACCCTTCAAAAAGCTATAAAAGCTATGGACTTCAATCTTCCTTCAACCTTCAAAAAGGTTCTTCAAATCTCTCCCAAACTGGAGTGCGGCTGCTGCGTGCTTTCGGTGTAAGCGGATTGTATGCGGCGATCCGAAGATCTGTGATCCGTAGATCCGATGATGGTTGAATTGTGGAAAATCCAACCCTTTATATAGGAGAATTATCTTCCAAAGATAAGATATCTTAAAAAGACAATTTCCTAATAAAATATATCTTATCTCTCAAAATAAATATCTTCCTAAGATAATCTTATAGGAAATATCTAAAAAGATAATTTCCTAATAAAATATATCTTATCTCTAAAATAGATCTCCCAAATATATGATCTTCCTTCCAGAAATCCAGCCCAAAAATATAAGATCTCCCCTTCCAAAAATAAAAGATCTTACCCAAATAAAATATATCTCGCCGCATCACGATATTCGCCTCGGTCGAGACGCTCTCTTAGATCACTTCGGTCGAGGTGAATCTGTGGTCAACCGAGGTGACTCTCAGCTGAAGGTGAAATCTCTTAAATCTGATCCAAAGTGAATCTTTAATCCATTTCCATGCTTCCTGGATTCTTCCTTAAGCTCCTGAATGTAGCTCCTATGATTCCTTAGCTCCTTTAGCTCCATTTTAGTCCAAAATGTGCCGTTTTACCTACGATTACAACGAAACTTGGTGTAGACCTCGATTCCCGCAAAGGTAGATGAAATGGCCATATAATCACATAATATACATCCAAACATGCAGATTATTGAAGATAAAACGTCCAAACAAACCCCAAAATATAGACTATAATTCATGCTATCACAAAGGTATACGAATGTAAGGTAATCGTACGGTGAAGTTCCAAAAACCTTATATGACCCACCTAAAAGACACTCTCTATAGAGGTTGTTGAGGCTTCAGTATAGAAAGGATCTAAAGGTAAGAATTAACGTCAAACACCCAAACTTATAATCCAAGGATCAAGACTAACTAAACCGATTAAGGTTGTGACACTCAGAATCAAGGTAGAGGTTGTTGAGACTTCACTACCACCTAGAAAAGGCAAGCCAAGACTAAGTTAAAGCAAATCTTTAACTTTGGATTAAAGTACAAGCAAGTTCGTAAACTGACATAAAATTACGGGTAGTTCTTGAGTTCCACGGCCGTGGAAGCTCAAGAACAGACCGTGGATTAGGTTCGTCGGTGATTCTCTCTAACTCTCAGGGTCCAATCTGTTTACGATCGATCTATCATCATCTATGCCACAACTATCAACCCTTCACCTTAGAATTGGTAAAGGGTTTTAGTCAACAACAGTCATATTCATATCAATTTTAAGGTTTAAAAGAATGAAAGATGAAAACTTCCGAAAACCTTCAATAACTTTCAAGTCAATCTCAAATCCACAAATCAAGAACAATAATGTCAATAGATTCGAAATAACACGAACAATCACGAATCTTAGATAAGAAGGAAGAACGGGATGTCAATCCGTCTTCTAATCAAACCTAAAGATGAAGCGTAACCTTCTTGTGAACAATCTTCCAAATCTTCCACTCTTCCGTCAATCCGGAAATCTCAATAGCAAAGCGCAAATCTCTTAATCACAATCTCCGCAAAGGTGCGAAATTAGGTTAAATCCAAGTGTAAGCGAAAGTGCGTCTAAGCGTAAGCGAAGGTGACAGAATCTCTCTTCGTCCGTCCTTTTATAGTGTAAGATAAAATATAAGCCCGGCCCAATCGCGTAGGAGATCGTGGCTTCAAAGTGTACGAAAAAGATTGCCAAGATCACGGTCGTGGAAGGGTTCCACGCCCGTAATTTAGAGCGTGAAAATTGGTCACGGTTTGACACAACCCTCCACGGCCGTAGAAGTTGCTGGAATGAACCACGCTTCTCTTGCCAAGGTTCCACGGCCGTGGACTTGAACGTAGAATGTAGTACGGCCGTATTTTAGAGCGTGGTTTAGGGGTAAACTGTAATTCTTCCTTTCCTCGTGCTATTCTTCAAGTTAGCACCTTCCTTAGCTCCTAGAGATGTCTTCAATCCTTGGACATGCTCGATCAAACTCCATCCTTGCTCAATCCGTTCGGAAATAGCTCTTAATTGCCTACAATCAACATAAAGCTTGTGTAGATCTCTATATCGACAATATAGACAAACTAGCTCACAATTGCATCAATGCTTAATCAATGACTATCAATATGGATGAAATACACTTAGAAAACGTGCCTAAAATATCACAATATTTCATGCTAACAAATAACCCCATACTTGCCACTTGCTTGTCCCTAAGCAAGGTCTTTCAAAAAGCTTTTAAAGCACAAGTTAGGATGAAATATGTGTACCTTCTCAAAGCAAAACTTCTTTTGGATGAATGTGCCTTCTAATCAATAGATCATTCTCAAATCTTGCTTCATTCGTTTATAAGAGTTTCATACACTTAATCGAAGAGTAAAGAATAAAGAAAGCTCATGAATTAATAAAACTTCCATGTAAACATCATAACCTTCAAACATTATCAAAATCAATCATAAGAAACTTCAATTTAGATCATCAAGTCATATAACATTCTTTTGATCTTAAGGACTTTCAAACAAGGTCTAGAATGTGGAAAGGGAAGGAAAACTTTAAGGAATGTGGTGTATGAATCCGGGAAAGTGGATAACTACTCTTTTCTTCTTCTCTTGCGGTTTCCGCAGCACTTTCAACTTAGAGCTTCGCTCTCTTCTTTTCATTTTTCAACTTTACTTTTGGAGTTATGGATAGAGGTGCACAAAAACCGAAGCCTAGGAGATTGGCGTTTCTCAATTTTTATGAGATGCCTCAAACCCTTAGCTCACATACCATAATCCGCTAGGAATATCGCTCAATCCGACTTTGGCAAGACACAAACACCCGGCTATGTGAATGGTGCCGAGTTACTTATCATCATGATTGACTTCCCCAAACCTATAATTTCTTTCTATTCCTTTGATTGCAAATAATTGCTTTCAAGGCCCTCCCACATCAAATATGCCAATATCAATCAACTCCTCCAAATTCCCGGATAGGTAAAGGAGGCCATTATTTCAATGAGGGGCTAAATGATCAAAGAAAGAAGAAAGAAAATGGAATTGCCTTAATCATCTCAACAAGAAGTATAAGAACTGATATTGTGATTTCAACCTTAATTTCTCAACATGATTTAAGTAACATTCATCACATTATGAAACTTGCAAAAGAGGTATAATCAACTCATTCAATTTCTTTTCAATTCACTATTCGTTTAAGCATGCAATTGTCATCAAAACTCAATTCACAAGTGGTGATTATCATAGAAATCATCTCTATCCTTAGAAGCACAAAATTTTCAAAATTTTTCAATTTTTATGGGTTTTTCAAACTCTTTTTCATGCAATGCAATAATGAAACGTGTAGCAATAAAATGAAACATGCAGGATAGTCTCGATAGAAGCAAATAAAGTGAGTAAGAGTTATTACAAACGATTAGTCACACCTCACCCCATACTTGGAACAAACATTGTCCCTAATGTTCAAATAAAAGAAAAAGAAGAAAAGAAAGAAAGAAAAAGAACTCACAAAATGGTGGTGGAGCGGCTAAACTGTCGGTCCTCAAGGTCGTCACTGCGGTGGAGGCGGAAACGGTGAGAAGCTAGGATCATAGTACCGCCCGAACTGCTGGCGGTAGACGTCTCTCATCATATGGTCAAGGTCATCCATACGTGCGTCTTTAGCGTCAGCTCGGATCTCCAAAGCTCCCACTCTATCTGAAAGGCTGGTGGCCCAATCTGGCAACTGCTCATACCAGTCTGGCGGCTGGTTGTACCATCCCGGTGCATCTGAAGGTGCTGGTGCAGGTGGCGGCGGTGCCTGTGTAGACCATGGTGGTGGAGATCCGTACCACGCAGGAGGGGCCACCATCCAAGTAGGCCTCTTGCTCACGCTGGCGGGACGAGGAGAACGTCTGGGCATCTCAGGAGCTGCGTCCGGCTGATCCGGAAATGTGCCAAAATCCTGCTCAGCTCCTCCTCCTCCACCCTCATACTCATCTCTCTTCTCCTCCTCCTCAACTACAGGTGGTGGTGGGATATATGGAGGGGCTGCAATCCTGTTCGCATGCATAGCAGCGAACGTCTCCTTCCAATTATGGCGTCCAGCCATAATGGAATACTCTGGGAGCCAGACAATGCCTCTCCCCGTCCTACTCTCCCATGGCATAGCAGCGTAAGGTGGACCTCTATGGGTAGGGAAGATGAGGCCTCTAGTCATAAGGGCCTGGAGTCCTAGGGGTACAGCAGGAATACGTGTGCAGGCGGAGAAATCTACCCCTAATGTCCTAGCAAGGTGGGTGACTATCCCACTATATCCAATGTTGCCAGCCCTCTTATTCTTTAGCTTGCTCATGGTAGCAGCTAAGAGGGTGGCACAGTCAGCAGGTCGTCCATATAACATGGAGTAGAGAAGAAAGAGCTCATCCGTCTTGATCTTCTGAGGTGTCTCCGTCCTAGGGAAGAGACACTCAGAAAGTACCCAGTGAGCAATCTTCAAGGCTAAGTGATACATCAACTTAGCCTTGGTGTCATCCGGCTGCCAGCGGTCCTCGCTGGCATAGATCATAGCGACCTCTTCCCAGAAATCCTTGGCGTACACGCCGCTGGGGAAACGACCATTGAAGGTCTCATGGAACCCAAAGAAGGCTCCAAACTTCCGGATGGAGAAATCATAGTTTCTTTCCATCAGCCGGAAAGAAACTGTCCTATCAACATGGTTGTGCTCAAAAGAGGTCACAACCTCTCTCGTGATCTCCTCATATGCGTCTTCTCGGATAGCCGAAAATACGACAAGACCGGCTCAATCTAAGAGCCAAGTAAGGTCCCCTATGACATGTAGAGGAGCTAAATCCTCCAACAGTAGGTACCTAGGTCCTATAACAGCCCTCTTATGGATCCTCTCTAAGGCGTCGAGATGATCCTCGTGAATAGTAGGGATCTAGGGTGAGGTGGTGATGGTGATGAAGGTGATGATGGTGGTGAAGGGGATGAAGGTGGTGGTGCTCTAGAGGAGGAAGAGGAAGAGGGGTTGCCCTTCCTCTTTTTACTCTTATCTTTGTCTTTGTTCTAATCATTATTCCTCCCGGACACTTTCCTTACAAAATCCATTTTCTGGCTGAAACCACGGCCTGTTCTTGGTGTTCCACGGCCGTGGAAGTTACAAAGACCGTAGTTTGTCTCGACTTTTCTCAAAACTCAGCAATCAATCACCAAACTCAGCAATCAATCAGTCCTAGACTAATTTCTTCCAATTCCAATCAGTTCTCTACAAATTCTATCAAAATTAAGGCTGAATTGACAAAGATAGAGAAGAGCGAAAAAACCTAGGTTTTTGGATTTTAAAATCCGAATTCTGCTTTCCTTGGTGATTTGCCGCTCGAATCGTTGCTTGGATCTCGTTGGTGGTTGGATTTGCTTCAGTTTGGGTCAAAGAATCGTTAAAAACGATTAACGAACGAAGAATTGTGGTGAGGGGCATGGAATCGGCGTTTTTGGGCGTAATTTGGGTTTTGTGTGTTGTGTTTTTGTGAAGAACGTGATTTATATAGTGGTCGTCAAAATTTTTGAAAACCAAGGTCTATCGGGGGGTTCCACGGCCGTGGAAATGTAAGGAACCGTGGTTTTGGTGATTTTTCAAAGGCTTTTGGAAATTACGGTCATTGTAGCTGTCACGGCCATGGTTTAGGCCGTGGAACTCTCTGTAATGCTCCAAAGTCCAAGTTTCGTCACTTTTCTTCAAACTTGGTCTTCCCCTTTCCTTTTCCACTGTTCCTACATCCAAAAACACGAACATACTGGAAGGAATCGAAGGCAAAACAAAGCAAAAACGTCTAAACTAAGCTAAACTATGAATCGAAAACAAAAACGTAAATGCAATACCTTGGGTTGCCTCCCAAGAAGCGCTTTGTTTAAGGTCCTAGACCAAATTCGCACTTATTCGAGTGCGGTAGGCGCGAACTCTTCAGCTTGGAGTTCCGGCGTATACTTCTTGAGTCGTTGACCGTTCACCTTAAAGCTTCCGCCCGCTTCACCCCATACTTCAACTGCACCATGGGGAAAATACGTTTGATTAGAAAAGGTCCGGTCCAACGAGATTTAAGCTTACCTGGAAAGAGACGAAGCCTTGAATTGAAGAGGAGAACTTGATCTCCTTCTTTGAAGTCCTTTGGAATGATATGTTTATCATGCCAACGTTTTGCCCTCTCCTTATAGATCTTGGCGTTTTCATAAGCGTTCAAGCGGAGTTCTTCAAACTCATTAAGGTCCAAGAGACGCTTCTCTCCCGCTTCCTTTATGCTGAAACTCTACCGGTAAGTGGCAAGACTTCCCATACACAAGGTTGTATGGTGTGGTTCTTATGGGAGTCTTATACGCAGTCCGGTACGCCAACAATGCATCATCAAGCTTCAAGGACCAATCCTTCCTAGTCCTTGAAACCGTCTTCTCTATAATTCCTTTGATCTCCCGGTTTGAGATCTCAACTTGTCCACTAGTTTGTGGATGATAAGGGGTGACGATCTTGTGAGTAACCCCATACTTAGCTAGAAGAGCTTCAAAGCGCCGGACAATGAAGTGAGAACCTCCATCACTAATGATTGTCCTTGGTGTCCCAAATCGTGGGAAGATGGTCTTGTTAAAGAACTTGACCACTACCATGGCATCATTGGTGGGAGAGGCAATTTCTTCCACCCATCTAGAAACGTAATCCACTGCCAAGAGTATGTATTGGTTTCCACAAGATGATGGGAACGGTCCCATAAAGTCAACTCCCCAAACGTCGAAAATCTCCACCTCTTGGATGTTATTGAGAGGCATCTCATTCCTCCTAGAGATGTTTCCTGTTCTTTGACAAGCATCGCAGCAGGAAACAAAGGTTTGCACATCTCTAAACAAAGTAGGCCAAAAGAATCCAGATTGCAATACCTTAGCGCTAGTTTTGTTTGAACTAGCGTGTCCTCCACATGGTAGTGAATGACAATGGTGGATGACACTTTGCATCTCATCTTCCGGCACACATCACCGAATGATGCCATCCGGACCTCTCTTAAAGAGGAGAGGTTCATTCCAAAAGTATTCCCGAACATCCTTAAAGAACTTCTTTCTTTGTGCGTAGGATAATCCGGGCGGTATCTCCTGGCAAACCAAATAGTTAACAAAATCAGCAAACCATGGTTCGTTACCTTTGGAGATCACGTCGATGCACTCCTCTATGATATGTAAGTGTTCGTCCGGGAATGAGTCATCTATAGGTAGATGGTCGTCTTCTAGATGTGTTAGAAGACTCAAATGATCCGCAACAGAATTTTCCGAACCCTTCTTGTCGCGGATCTCTAGATCGAATTCTTGTAGGAGAAGAATCCATCTAATTAGCCTTGGCTTCGCATCCTTCTTTGCAAGGAGATACCGGATCGCAGCATGATCCGTGTACACAATCACCTTTGCACCTACAAGATAAGAGCGAAATTTGTCAATAGCATAAACAATGGCTAAAAATTCCTTTTCCGTAGTGGCGTAGTTGAGTTGCGCTTCATCTAGCATCTTGCTAGCGTAGTATATGGCAAGGGTTCGCCCTTCCTTTCTTTGTCCAAGAACAGCTCCTATAGCTACGTCACTTGCGTCACACATAACCTCAAAGGGAAGATTCCAATCCGGAGGTTGGATAATAGGATCTGAAATTAGAGCTTCCCGAATCATGTTAAACGCATCCAAGCATTCCTGCAAAAACTCAAAAACTGCATCCTTCATCAATAGATTAGTTAGCGGCTTTGATATTTTAGAGAAATCCTTAATGAAGCGTCTATAAAATCCAGCATGTCCTAGGAAACTTCTTATCCCTTTCACCGAAGTTGGGGGAGGAAGCTTCTCTATAGTCTCTATTTTCGCTTTATCCACCTCAATCCCTCTACTAGAGATTAAGTGTCCTAATACAATTCCTTCCTTTACCATAAATTGACACTTCTCCCAATTAAGAACTAGGTTAGTGTCTTCACACCTTTGTAATACAAGAGCATGGTTAGAAAGGCAATTGTCAAAAGAGGAACCGTATACGGAGAAGTCATCCATAAAGACCTCCATGATTTCCTCTATATATTCGGAGAAGATGGCCATCATGCACCTTTGAAAGGTGGCTTGGGCGTTGCAAAGCCCGAACAGCATCCTCCTATAGGCAAACGTACCCCATGGGCACGTGAACGTGGTCTTCTCTTGATCATTCGGGTGTATCGGAATTTGAAAGAAACCACTATAACCGTCAAGATAGCAAAAGTGCGAATGTTGTGCTAACCTTTCAAGCATTTGGTCGATGAATGGCAATGGGAAGTGATCCTTCCTTGTCGCATTGTTAAGCTTGCGGTAGTCTATGCACATCCGACATCCTGTCACGGTTCGGGTAGGAATGAGTTCGTTATTCTTGTTGGTGATGACCGTCATTCCTCCCTTCTTCGGAACTACTTGTACCGGACTCACCCACTTGCTATCGGAGATAGGGTAGATGATACCTGCATCAAGAAGTTTAAGAATTTCCTTCTTGACAACCTCTTTCATGGTCGGATTTAACCGCCTTTGAGGTTGTCTTGAAGTCCTAAAGTCCTCTTCCATTAAGATTTTATGCATGCATAGGGAAGGTTTGATTCCTACTAAGTCTTCTATAGTATAACCTAAAGCTTTCCTATGTTTCCCAAGGACAACCATAAGCTTACTATGTTCATCTATGGTTAAATCGGAACTAACAATTACCGGATAAGTAGAGTTAGGTCCTAAGAATGCGTACCTTAGATGTGTAGGAAGTTGTTTCAACTCCATAGCTGCAGGAGTCTCCAATGGCTCTTGAGGAGCTTCTGATGCTTCCTTAGAAGTGTCTAAGGAAGTAGAAGATGTTGGAGAAGAATCAAGAAAAGTTGAAGAAGTGGCACATTTGCCTTCGTCCACGGCCAAAATTACGGTTTCTCTGGATGCTCCACGGCCGTGATTTTGGGCGTGGAATGTAGTTACGGGTGCTCTGTTTCCTCCACGACCGTGTAACCCTCTGGAGTGAGCCACGCTTTAGTTAGTGAAATCCACGGCCGTGGAATATAGTGTATGGCCGTGGATCCTCACGTTTTCTGCTTCATCGTGGAGTTTTTCAAACTCCTCTTCACACACTTCATCTTGTGCTTCTAAGGCTTCAATTGCCTCATTGCACTCCTCTTCTTCTCCTACATTCATTAGACTCATAGTAATAACCTTTTGCAAAGGATCTTTGAAAAGAATAGCACTTACCTCCTCTCTAGACAACCCTTCTTCATCTTGGATATTGAACATATCCTCATCAAAGATTGGTTCCTTCACTAGAGTGGAAAGAACAAACTCTACCTTCTCTTCTCCTATGTCAAAAGCGAGTCTAGCATTCTTGCAATCGACTATGCAGCCGGAAGTTGCAAGAAACGGTCTTCCGAGAATGATCGGGACCGGACTACCTGCAGGAATGTCAAGCACAACAAAATCAATGGGTACAAAGAATTTACCTAGCTTGACCGGGACGTCTTCTACAATACCGACGGGACAAGTGATGGATCGATCCGCCATGTACAACGTCATCTTCACCGGTTTAGGGTCGCCTAAACCGATCTTCCTGCATAAGGCAAGTGGTATGATGCTCACACTTGCTCCCAAGTCACATAATGCATCATATGTGACATCTCCCACTCCTATGGGAATATAAAATGACCCCGGATCCTTTAGCTTTGGGGGCATTTTCTCCTTCATGGTCTTGATGAGATCCGAAGAATCTGAACTCATCTTAACCTCTCCGAAATCTTCTAGCTTCCTCTTGTTGGAGAGGAGCTCCTTTAAGAACTTGCCATAAGCCGGCATACCTACAATAGCATCAATGAAAAGTATGTTAATATGCAATTTGCTCATGATTTCTATGAACTTACCGAATTGTTTATCTAGACGCGCTCTTGCTCTAGATTGAGGGAATGGTAGGGGAGGCTTGTAAGCTGGAGGAGGAACGTAGACATCTTCCTTCTCCTTCCCCTTCTCTTTTTCTTTCTCAACGGGGACTTCAACAAACTTAGGTTGCGGATCGGTGGTTGTCACTCCGCTCCTAGTTGTGATTGCCATAACCCTTCCCTTTGGGTTGTCCTCCGTCTTTCTTGGAAGTTTCCCTTGATTCCTAGGAACTTCCTCCGCATGAGTAAACATTTGGTTTTCTAAAACCTTTTGGGCTTTATCAACCTTAGTTATGTGATCATCAACTTTGATGATGCGAGTCTCCAAACCTTGAAGCTTTCCCAAAATCGTCTCCAACATGGGATCGGGCTTCTCCTTCCCCGAAGTGCTTCCTCCATTAGATGTTTGCCCCTGGCTTTTCAAAGGAGTAGAGGAAGAGGAAGGTGGAGTTAGTGAATTTGAATTGGAAGGATAAGAGTTACCGGAGTTTTGTTGATTGGAGCGCCAATTGTTGTTATTTCAACCCCTATTGTTGTTCCAATTATTGTTCCGGTTGTTGTTGTTGCCGTTCCAATTATTCCGGTTATTGTTGTTGTTGCGGTTTGTATTCTCACCACCGTTGTTGTTGTTGCCCAAGTAGCCAACATCTTTTCCTTGTTGCTTTTGAAAGTTGGTCTTGATAGCTTCCTTCAACTCTTTGATCTCATTGTTGAGGGAGAAAATTTGATTTTAAGCTTCATGTGTGAGCTTTGCTCCTTGCTCCACACGATTTCCCTCCACTTTCCGGTGAGAATACTTCTCTATGACTCTAGCTTGCTTCTCAATGAAGTCCCAAGCGTCATCTTCCCTCATGTCCATGAATGTACCACATGAGAGGGATTGGAGCTTGAATTGTGTCTCCACATCCAGCCCCTTATAGTATATCTCCAAAAGTGCAAGCTTGGATATGCCATGATGAGGGCAATCCAAGAGCAAATCCTGAAACCTTTCCCAAGATTGAAACAAACTTTCGTTAGATCTCATGAAAAATGCATTAATCTTACCTCTTAGCTCCGCCGTTTTGGATGGCGGAAAGAACTTAGTGAGGAACTTCGCGGAAAGGTCTTCCCACGTGTCTAGTTTCCCACTAGGAAGAGCTTGGTATCAAGACAATGCTTTCCCTTTCAAGGAGAAGAAGAAAGGCTTGAGCTTATAGTTGTTGGTAGTCGCGTTCTTCGGCCTCATCGTCTCCATCATACACTCAAAATTTTGTAGGTGTTGGTGTGGAGATTCAGCGCTTGTTCCGCCAAATTGGTTTTGGCGAACAAGAGTAATAACCTGCGGGTTGAAGCTAAACCCTTGTACATCGTCAAAATCAAAGTTCACACCTAAACGGCGTGGTTGCTGCATTGGATCCATCCTTTGGCCAAGAGTTCTTGGCTCCTCATCCACACGTTTGATCCTCGCATTCCTAGGTGGAACACGGCGATTTCCAGCTGGTCGTGGGAAGAATGGATTCACATTGATCGTGGAATCAATTTCTTCTAGCGGTGGCATGGAGGAGTCGCTATCCTCATTGGATGAGTTGGCTCTAACCGATCTTCCCGGTCTCCTCCTTTTCTTTTTCTCCTTAAGGTTGTTTATTTCCAACCTCATTTGGAACATCATGTCCGTTAGATCATCAACCTTCATTTGGTGACGATCCGTCTCTTCTCTACGTGTCTTCTCACTCCATTGGAGTTGAGCTTCCTTTTCCGCTAGCTCTGATTGAAGATCACGTTCTCTTTCTTCAGCCATTTTCTTTTCCTAACACTTTTGCCTTAAAGTCCTCTCAAGCTCTTGATCAAGAGGTAAGAGGTTTTCGGTGTTCCTAGACATGCGCATGAACTTGAAAAGATATCAAATAACAAGGGAAGAGCTCCCAAGCTTGACAACCGATAACCGAATTCGGCCTAGACCAAATCCCCGGCAACGGCGCCAAAAACGTGTTCGCCACTTAGCGTGCGTACAAATAAGCTTTAATTATAAAACTAGAAATCAAGCAAGCGAACCCGCAGTGTACGGATTGATATAGTTGAGCAAGAATTTCAGAGTATCGAACACAGGGATTTGGGGGGTCAAATCCAATTATAGATTATCAAGCAAGTGAATATGTGAGCTTTTCAAATATTGGGAAAACAACAATCCTAAAGATCCAGGAATCCAGCTGTGGCAATCGATTCAAGATATGCTAAAGATATAAGGAGAGAGTTAAGATATGCAAAGGTATACGAATGTAAGGTAATCGTACGCTGAAGTTCCAAAAACCTTATATGACCCACCTAAAAGACACTCTCTATAAAGGTTGTTGAGGCTTCAGTATAGAAAGGATCTAAAGGTAAGAATTAACGTGAAACACCCAAACTTATAATCCAAGGATCAAGACTAACTAAACCGATTAAGGTTGTGACACTCAGAATCGAGGTAGAGGTTGTTGAGGCTTCACTACCACCTAGAAAAGGCAAGCCAAGACTAAGTTAAAGCAATCTTTAACTTTGGATTAAAGTAAAAGCAAGTTCGTAAACTGACACAAAATTACGGGTAGTTCTTGAGTTCCACGGCCGTGGTAGCTCAAGAACAGACCGTGGATTAGGTTCGTCGGCGATTCTCTCTAACTCTCAGGGTCCAATCTGTTTACGATCGATCGATCATCATCTATGCCACAACTATCAACCTTTCACCTTAGAATTGCTAAAGGGTTTTAGCCAACAACAGTCATATTGATATCAATTTCAAGGTTTAAAAGAATGAAAGATGAAAACTTCCGAAAACCTTCAATAACTTTCAAGTCAATGTCAAATCCACAATTCAAGAACAATAATGTCAATAGATTCGAAATACCACGAACAATCACGAATCTTAGATAAGAAGGAAGAACGGGATGTCAATTCGTCTTCTAATCAAACCTAAAGATGAAGCGTAACCTTCTTGTGAACAATCTTCCAAATCTTCCACTCTTCCGTCAATCCGGAAATCTCAATAGCAAAGCGCAAATCTCTCAATCACAATCTCCGCAAAGGTGCGAAATTAGGGTAAATCCAAGTGTAAGCGAAAGTGCGTCTAAGCGTAAGCGAAGGTGACGGAATCTCTCTTCGTCCGTCCTTTTATAGTGTAAGATAAAATATAAGCCCGGCCCAATCGCGTAGGAGATCGTGGCTTTAAAGTGTACGAAAAAGATTGCCAAGATCACGGTTGTAGAAGGGTTCCACGCCCGTAATTTAGAGCGTGAAAATTGGTCACGGTTTGACACAACCCTCCACAGCCGTAGAAGTTGCAAGAATGAACCACGCTTCTCTTGCCAAGGTTCCACGGCTGTGGACTTGAACGTGGAATGTAGTACGGCCATATTTTAGAGCGTGGTTTAGGGGTAAACCGTAATTCTTCCTTTCCTCGTGCTATTCTTCAAGTTAGCACCTTCCTTAGCTCCTAGAGATGTCTTCAATCCTTGGACATGCTCGATCAAACTCCATCCTTGCTCAATCCGTTCGGAAATAGCTCTTAATTGCCTACAATTAACATAAAGCTTGTGTAGATCTCTATATCGACAATATAGACAAACTAGCTCACAATTGCATCAATGCTTAATCAATGACTATCAATATGGATGAAATACACTTAGAAAACGTGCCTAAAATATCACAATATTTCATGCTAACAGGGGCGCTTGTTTTTGGGGGATAGGGCGTGAGAGAGAGAGAGATAGTGGTAGGTGAGGAGGAGAGAGAGGGGTGGGTGGGGTAGGTGAAGGAATTTTTTTCTGACTTTTATTTTGTTTTCTTTTCTGGTTAAACCTGCAGGGGTGGTGACAAGGGGAGAGGAGACGCAGGCCCAGCGCCGGGGGCGGCACTGGGGTTTCTGTCAAGGGAAAGAGCCGTAGGAGCGGGGGTTTGTCATCGCGGGGGGCGGTGACAGTTTTGAGCTGGCGCAGGCCCAACGTCGGGGGCGGGCTGGGAATGAAGTGTCACCGAAGGGGCGGTGACATACGGCCGCAGGGGCGGTTTTCTTGACAGAGCCTGTTCTTCTTATTTTCTCGGGTTGTCTCCCGAACAGCGCCTTTGTTTTACGTCGTTTGCTTGATGTAAGGATCTTACTTCTTTGTCTAGGCCTCCTCCAATACCATCTTGTCTATTGGATCATTCTTCACTCCCTCAAGGTATGGATTGAGCCTTTGCCCATTGACTTTGAATATCTTGTGAGTTTGTGGATCATAAAGATCCACAACACCATATGGATGGACTTCGGCTATCACATACGGACTTGTCCACCTTGAGCGTAGCTTCCCTACAAAAAGTTTTAGCCGTGATTGAAATAGAAGGACTTTGTTAACTACTTGAATTTCTTTTGGAGGATATTCCGGTCATGTCATGCTTTTGTCTTTTCTTTGAAGACTGTGGCATGGTCGTATGCATCGAGCCTTAACTCCTCCAGCTCTTGCAATTGAAGCTTCCGGAATTCTCCTACTTCATCCATGTTCATGTTGCATTTCTTCACCACCCACCATGCTTTGTGTTCTAGCTCTACCGGTAGGTGGCAAGCCTTTCCGAACACAAGTCGGAAAGGGGACATTTCAATAAGAGTCTTGTATGCCGTTTGGTATGCCCACAAAGCGTCATTGAGCCTCAAGCTCCAATCCTCTCTTCCGGGTGAAACCGTCTTTTCAAGGATTTTCTTGATCTTCCGGTTGGATACTTCATCTTGACCGTTTGTTTGTGGGTGGTAGGTTGTTGACACACGTTGATGGACATGGTACTTCTTGAGGACAGCGGTGATCGTTTTGTTGCAAAAGTGAGTTCTCCTATCACTTTACAAAGCCTTAAGGATGCCAAACCTTGCAAAGATGTTATCCTTAATAAAAGCTGTCACAACCTTAGAATCATTAGTTTTGGTGGTCTTTGCTTCCACCCACTTGGAAACATAGTCCACCGTAAGTAATATATAGGTATTCCCAAAAGAGTTAGGAAAAGGACCCATGAAATCTATCCCCCAAACGTCAAAATTTTCACAAAATATAAGTGATGATTGAGGCATCTCATTTCTCCTAGAAACATTACCTACTCTTTGACACCTATCGCACACCTTACAAAACGCAAAAGCGTCTCGAAAGATGTGTGGCCAAAAGAACCCTGCATCTAAGAATTTTCTAGCAGTTTTATTTGCACCAAAATGTCCCCCACATGCTTCAGAATGACACAAGGAGAGAACAAATTGTACCTCATTATCCGGGATGCAACGGCGTATTACCTGGTCACTACAATGCTTCCAAAGATATGGATCGTCCTAAACGTAGTGCCTTGCCTCGGCTTTCACCTTCTCTCTTTGTGCTTTGGTGAAGTCTGGAGGGTACTCACCTCTAACAAGAAAGTTGACGATGTCAGCAAACCAAGGTTTAAAAGAATGAAGCTTAAACAAAAACTTTGTAATATAATCCGTAGGGGCGGCCAAAGCATCACGTGGAGGCGTAGAAAGGAAAGGCGCAGGGGCGCCGGCCTCGAGCCGCGGGGGCGGGACTCTGGACGCACAGGGGCGGTTACACAACAGAGAGTTGTGTAAAATGTGTCATTTGGAAAACTTCCAAGTATGGCCTTTTCTCTTGCTAGATCTTCCTCCTCCTTCACCAGCCTACTCAAGTGGTCTGCCACAAGGTTATTTGCTCCCTTCTTGTCTCGTATTTCCAAATTCAACTCACTTAGAAGGAGCACCCACCAGATCAACCTTGGCTTTGCTTCCTTCTTGGTCATGAGGTAGCGGAGGGTTGCATGGTTAGTAAACACGATTACCTTTACACCAAGGAGGTATTGCCGGAATTTCTCTAGCGCAAACACTACCGCTAACATCTCTTTCTCGGTGGTGGAGCAGTTCTTTTGAGCACCATTCAACGTCATAGATGCGTAGTGGATGACATGTGATGATCTTCCGTCCTTTTGTCCTAGGACGCCTCTGACAACATAGTCGCTGGCGTCGCACATGATCTCAAAGGGCTTCTCCCAATTGGGAGATCGGATGATGGGTGCACTAGTGAGGCAAGCTTTCAAGGTGTCCAACGCCTTCTTGCAATCTTCATCAACAATGAAAGTTGCATGTTTCTTGAGTAGCTCAAATAAGGGTGCTGATATCTTGGAGAAATCCTTGATAGAAACCTGCATACCTAGGAAAGAGCGAATCTCACGCACATTAGTAGGGTAAGGTAAACTTTGAATTACATAAATTTTAGCCTTATCTACTTCTATTCCCTTTGATGATATTACATGTCCTAACACAATTCCTTGTTCAACCATGAAATGACATTTTTCAGAATTAAGAACTAGATTGGTTTCTACGCAATTTTCAAGAACAAGTTTTAAATGTCCTAAACATGCATCAAAACTATCTCCATGGACGGTAAAATCGTCCATAAAAACTTCAATAAAATTCTCAATATACTCCAAAAAAAATACTTATCATGCACCGTTGGAAGGTGCCGGGGCCATTGCATAGTCCGAACGGCATTTTGCGATACACAAAAGGGCCAAAAGGACAAGTGAAGGTCGTCTTCTCTTGATCCTCTAGGGCGATGGCTATTTGGAAGTAGCCCGAATATCCATCTAAGAAACAGTAATAGGGGTAACCTGCAAGACGTTCGAGCATTTGGTCAATAAAGGGCAAGGGGAAATGGTCTATTCAAGTTACCGTGTTTAGTTTGCGGTAGTCGATGCAAACTCTCCATCCGGTTTGAGTCTTTCTTGGAACCGTCTCACCATATTGGTTTTCCACCATGGTGATACCTCCTTTTTTTGGAACCACTTGGGTTGCACTAACCCACTTGCTATCCGAAATTGGGAATATCATGTCCGCTTGGAGGAGCTTCAATACCTCCTTCTTGACCACATCCATCATGGGTTGATACAATCTTCGTTGTGGTTGCCTTGATGGTTTTGCCTCTTCCTCAAGGAGGATCCTATGCATACATGTAGAGGGACTAATCCCCTTGATATTCGCAATGGTCCAACCAAGAGCCGTCTTATGCTCCTTTAGGATCATCAACAACTTCCCTTCTTGAATGGGGGACAAATTGCTAGAAATGCTTACCGGCAATGTGTCGTTTTCCCCTAGAAAAGCATACTTGAGGTGTTGGGGAAGTTCTTTTAATTCTATCACCGGAGCCTGCACTATAGACGGAACAAGCTTTTTGCATGGAGTTAGCAATGTGGGCCCAATGGCTAAAGATGAGATAGGGAGCCTTTTGTGCCCATCCAACTGAGCTAGAACTTCATGCATGTTGGATGTTAGTGCATAATCCGAAGTATGAATGTCAATATCATTTTCAATTATACTTTTCAATTCATCTATGTCGGATATGTCAAAAACATCTTGAATAATAGGGTCAATCACATCAATATCACAAAGAGAATGATCATCAATGGGGTGTTTCATAGCATCATAAATATTAAACTCAACCACTTCTCCATCGAATTCCATAGTCAATTTACTACTCACATAATCAATTTTAGTTCTAGCGGTTTTCAGAAAAAGGCCTTCCCAATAGAATAGCTGCAGCATGTGAATCATTTTTCATATCCAAAATAAATAAATCAGCAAGAAAAATCAAATTATCAACCATTACTAATACATCCTCAATAATCCCTTTCGGGTAAATATTTGATCTATCATCAAGTTGGACAACAATCCGAGTTTCAAGAAGTGGCCTAAGGCCAATAGATTGGTAGATGGAGTAAGGAAGCACATTAATATATGCATCTAGATCAAGCATTGCTTTGTAAAAGCGGGTTTCCCCAATAAAACACAAGGAATACTTCCCATGCCCGGATCACAACATTTCTTGGCCATTCGGCGTTGGAAGACAGCTGACATGTGCTCACTAACTTGAACCTTCGGCTTTCCTTTCATATTTTGGTTCCTCTTGATAGTCTAAAGTTCCTTCAAAAACTGAGCATATTTAGGGGTACTGTTCACAAGTTTTAAAAGGGGGGTGTTTACCTCACATTTGGAAAAGGTCTCAAAGAGATCTTTATCCTCAATCACCCTTTGCTCCTTTAGTGCTTCAGGAAAGGGAGACGGAGGTTTCTCAGCATATAGAGGGGGAAAGCTAGGACGGATGTAAGAATCCTCTTTAGTAGAACCCTCTGCCAACTTTTCCGCAGGGGCAGATGCTTGCGTGCGCAGGGGCGGCTCAGGGGCTGTCACTACAAGGGCGGTGACATCCAGCCGCGGGGGCGGCGTCTGCACAGAGGGGGATGCAGTTGCAGCCGCGGGAGCGGTTGTGGGGGCGTCATAGGGTTTTTCTTTGGCTTCCATGGTTGGCTTTGGCTGGACTCGCCTCCCGCTCCTCAATGTTAGAGCACTAACATTCTCCTTAGGGTTTATGACCGTCTGGAAGGGCAAGTTTTCGGAGGATCGAGCTTCGATCCTTGTGATGGCCTCCACCATTTGTCCAACCTGTTTTTCAAGGTTCTTGATGTTAGATTCAGTGGTTTGGACATGGGTAACAAAGTGTTTAGTTAAAACCTACAACATATCTTTAGTGGATTGAGACTTACCTTGGCGGGGCTAATGTTGCTACTGTTTTGTTGATCCCTCCACCGGTAGTTTTGTTGATCACGCCAATTTGGCATGTAGTTCTGCGCATATGGATCATTCCTTGGACATTGCTGCTGTTGTTGACCATATCCTACAACATCCACCTCTGCAGCATCGTCTTGGACTTGTGGACACAAGTCCGTAGGGTGGAAAGGGTCGGCACAAACTCCACAAGACTTGAGATGTTGTGGAGTTCCCATCAAGGTTAACCTCTTAACCATCTCCTTTAGTTCAACTATTTCTTGTGCAATCTCTAGACGACTGGGGTTGATGGCATGAACTCCTCTCTTTGTAGAAGATCTTCCAAAGTTTTTTGCACCTTCTGCCATTTCCTGCATTTTTTCCATAGCAACTTCAAGAGTTGAGTTAAGAATATTACCTCCACAAGCGGCGTTGACTATCTTTCTTTCATTGTCCAACAATCCGTTGTACAAATATAGCACCAAGTCCCACGTGGAGCATCCGTGGAAAGGGCAGCTTGATCTCAATTTCGCAAAGCGCTCGAAGTACTCATAAAGAGTTTCGTCCGCCTCTTGTTCGATGTTGCTTATCGCCTTCTTCAAGTTGTTTGCCTTTTTAGCGGGGAAGTACTTCTCCACGAAGGCCTTATGGAGGTTCTCCCATGTGTCGATGCTTCTAGACGGAAGATGGTAATACCAATCATCCGCCCCATCCTTGAGAGTGAAGCCAAACGCCCGCATTTTGATTTGTTCTTCGGTGACGTTGGCCGGCTTTATGCTCATACACACGGTATGGAACTTGCCAAGATGTTTGATGGGGTCTTTACCACACAGCCCATGGAAGGATGGGAGCAAGTGGGTCAATCCCGATTTGAGTTCAAAGTTGACTCCTTCACCAATTGCGTTATGGTGACCGCAAGCGGGTATTGAGTCAAATCGGGCAGCGTGAGTTGGAGGAGACATTGGTTGGCCATCTCTTCATGGGTTCGTTGGTGCCTTCGTTGTCGGTTGTGCGTTCTTTCGATTTCTGGATCAAAAGGGGAAAAATCGGAGTTAGTAGCATGGGTTTGAGCCATGAAAATGGTCCAAACCAATAATCAATAATTAAAAATGAATCAAAACAGAAATTTAGACTCCCCGACAAAGGCGCCAAATTTGACGAGGCTAAAAACCTATAGTCATTGTCTTTTAGCTTAAGTCAAAGTTAATTACCTAACGTTACACTAACCCGTTTGTACAGTGAAAGTAAGGGTCGATCCCAAGAGAATCTTGTCAAGTTTTGATTATATTTAATTACCGATTTGTAACCAATGGGGGGTTGGATTGTAACAAAGTAAGACAAAAGCACATAGAAATAAAGCAAAGATGGTGATAATAGAGATGAAATGAAGAGCTACACTAGGTTGTATCTTAGCATGCACACTACTTGGTTGGTTCTTTTTACAAGTTATTCATCAATGTTCTCGTCTTGATCTTAGATATGTGTTGAGCCAACTGACATCAACACAACTTAACAAGCTTAGTGATCCGTAAACCTACAAGATCAAAGCACAAGTTAGCATTCTAACAAAGACAAAGAGATATAAAGAATGTATAAACACCGTTAGACTTTCTTTATAGTTATATTCCTTTTCATTTAAGTAATTACAACAAGTTTTTACCTAAAGGGTTACAACTAGATTAAGGACCCGAACCCGGAACCGATTAATCCTAGTACTTTGCATGCATTACACACTTATGGTGATCAATCTAAGATGTAAGAAACATGCAAACATAAGTTAAAGCTCAAGGAATATAACACAAATTGATTGAATAAACTTATACTAATAAAGACTTACAAACAAGCAGTAATGCAGCTTCAAAACAACCCAATGTAGTAAGGAGACTTAGAAACTCATTACAAGTTGAAAGTAAGGAAAATAGAGCTTTTGTGGGAAAATGATGGATGATTATAACAATCAGCCAAGGCTCTATTTATACTACAAAAGACAATAAATGGGAGTAAATTGGCCGTCCTAAACAACCACCTTAAATGCCATAAAGGTAGTGCAAACAGCCGGAGTTAAGTCCTCTGGCGCTGAACCGCGGGGGCGGGCTTCAAAGCCGCAGGGGCGGTTTAGGCCGATCTTCTTCTTGGCCGCTGGGGCGACCTGGCAATCCTGCAGGGGCGGGTCTTTAATGTTCCTTGAACGTTTGATTCTTCAACTTCGTGTTGTTTCTGATGACGAGCCGCATGAGCGACCCAGTGTGACCGCATGGGCGGCCCAGTGTCACCGCAAGGGCGGTGACACTAGCTCTTCGGCTTCACAGGTCCACAGGCTGGTCCGCAGGCAGAGGCGCAAGGGCGCTAGCTTTGCCTCTTCAAGGTGAGTCACCGCAGGAGCAATAGGAGGCGGCCGCAGGGGCGGTGACAAGCTTGTTCCGGGCGCTGGTGAAGGCTCAGGCTGCATTCTGGAGTGCAACGCCACCGTAGGGGCGGTGTGGCACCAGAAACACTTCTTCATGATCGTTCTTCAACTCCCAAGTGTTTTTAATATCTTCTTTTGCTTCAATTGGACTTCTTCATCTGGATCAAGATATTAGTAACACAGACCGACTCAATGACACTAAAAAGACGCTAAAAACTATCCTTATAGATAGTGATTCCATCACCTATCACTAGCTTTGGCAGAGATCCCAGATTGGATGTCTCGAGGAGAGGCGCCACAGTTTACAGTAGGTGTCGATGGGATCTTGAGACGCCAGAAGAGTGCATGTGTGCCCTCAAATCGAGAGTTGAGACAACGGATCCTACAAGAGGCTCACTCTTCACCTTACTCAGTGCACCCCGGTGTGAGTAAGATGTATCAAGATATTAGACGCTCTTTTTGGTGGGGAGGTCTGAAGCCAGACGTGACGAGATATGTAGAAAGTATCTCAATATGCAACCTATCAACAGGTCAAGATCGAGCATCACCGACCAGGAAGGGAGCTACACCAACTTCTCTTCTCTCAGTGAAAGTGGGAGGATATCTCGATGGACTTTGTTACCGGTTTGACTGACGAAGACCGCATGTTTCATTCCTATCAAGGAAACGTGGCCGGTAAGTCGATTAGTTGAGGAGTTCTCTAGACAGATAGTGAGACTTCATGGAGTACTTAGGACTATAGTCTTTGACAGAGACGGACAGTTCACTTCGAGGTTCTAGCTGCAAGTGCATGTCGCCCTAGGTATGAGCCTGCAGTTCACGACTGCTTATCATCCTCAGACCGATGGTCAGTCTGAGTGGACCATCCAGACTCTCCAATATATGTTGAGAGCATGCGTGTTAGACTAGGGACTGGTGTAGCCAGATCACCTTCCCTTAGTGGAGTTTTTGTATAACAACAATTGTCACGCTTTGATCAAGATGGCTCCTTATTAGGCTTTATACGGATAGAGATGTCTTACCCACTGTGTTGGGACGAGCCGAGTAGTGCTAGCGGCGTAACATCTGAGCATATATAGGATGATATAGCTCGAGTAGCTGTGATTCGAGAAAGGATGCTAGCAGCACAGATTCACCAGAAGTCTTATTCAATTAAAAGGCGCAGACCTCTAAAGTTCAAAGTTGGAGCTTAGGTTTGGTTGAGAGTATCCCCGACACGAGGTGTTTGACGTTTCTGCGTCAAGGGGAAGATGAGTCCCAAATACGTTGGACCTTTTGAGATTCTTGAGCGAGTTGGAGAGGTAGCATATAGACTTGCTTACCACCGAGGCTTGAGGGTGTCCACCTAGTCCTCCATGTGTCTTAATTACAAGAGTATGTACCAGATCCAAGACACATCATCAGTCATGAGGATTTAGTGGTCGAGCCAGACCATACGTTTGTAGAGCATCCGGTAGCTGTCTTAAAGCGTAGTACGAGACGCTTACGATCGAAGGACATACCGATGATTCAAATTCAATGGTCGATGCGAGGAGTAGACGAGGTACTTGGGAGATAGAGGATAGTATCCAAAGGAACTATCCAAAGTTTTATGCTGAGTTCAATGTACCTTTAGCATAGTTGTTGAGTTTCGGTTTCTTTTGTTGAGTTGTGCTTACGCTTTTGTGACATTTTGAGTTATGTGCCCCGACTAGGAATATATGAATTGAGTTCAGTGTTTTTGTGTTGTTATCGTGTGACCTCATGGTTCGTTGCAAGTTTCGGGACGGAACTTCTTTTTAGCGGGATCTGATGTAAGATCCCAGTTTTTGTCTTCACCGCCTCTACGGCAAGGCAAATCGCCCTTGCGGGTTTTCCCCAAATCGTGCAAATATTTTTTGTCGTTCGTTTTATTTCTTTACATAGATAGAAGATCCGATCTTCTATCTTATGGGCCGGCTTTCCTATCATGTTCTTAACCTTAGAACGTCTTTCCTTCTATCTTTCCCACCGTTTCCTATAAATTCCCTCTTTCTCTTCTTTTTCCCATTTCTTGAATACGTTTTCCTTCAACCTCGAAAGCTACAGCCTTCTTCCCCTGTGATTCCTTGCTAAACGTGTAAGTCTTCTCCTTCTGCGTTTCTCTCTCACGTTCATGAGTTGTTGCATACCTTTTCCATTGGTTTTGTTTTCTTCTTTCGTTCTTCCTTTTCTTCTTCTTGAAGAATCAAGTTTGAGCCTTGATTCTTCTTGGCCTTCTCGTTATTGATTTGTTAATGCTCACGGGCTCCCTTCGTTGAGTTGTGAGGTGTGTGTGTGTGCGTGTTGAGAGAAGAAAGCTTTGGCCTTTGTTGCGTTCCTGCTGTTCTGCCGCCCTCGTGGTGTTGTCCAGCCGCCCCTGTGGTTTTCCTGCAGTAGCTCCCGTGTTTGGTGAGATGCTTCCTCCCTTGCTTCCTTCATTCATTCTCTTGGCTTATGATGCTGTTGTTGACCCTTAGTGATCTGTAAGACTAAGGTTGTGACCTTAACTTATGGAGATCTCTTAGAGATCACTGAGACTAGAAGTTATAGACTTCTAGCAACCGTTTCGTTCCTGATTCATTATGCCTTGTTGAGCAGGCTTTCCGTTCTTCTTTCTTGAGGGAAATTGAGTTGTTTCTTGACCCTTTGAGTTACCTTCGAGTGAGGTAAGTCCCTTGGACTTACTTAGCTGTATTCCGTATATTAGTTTGATTGTGTTGGCTTGTTGTGTTGTTGTTTATTAGTATAACTGATAACCGGAACTAGGATTGACCTTTATAACCGTAATTGGCCCAAGTGTAATATCACCGGGTGGTTACTGCTTGTCCAGTTCAGAATCGGGAAACTGAGAGGTGCTCTTGCGACCAATCCAACAGGTGAAAAAATGATGCATACGTTCTATTTTTGTTGGTGAAAGGGAACAGAGGCGAGATCGTAGCGATACTCGTGTAACAACCATAAGTTGAACTAGTAAAGAGATTAACCTTAATGAAAGATAGTAACCGGTTGAGTGTGAGCATGTTATATGTTTAGTTCACCTTATGTGTGTTTGCTCCTTTATTGTCTTTAGGATATCTAGAATGTTAGCTAACGGTTTATACCGATGTTGTAGATGTTCCGCATGTTAGGGATGCTGCTGAGTGATCCGGACGGTGTAGTCAGCCGGGGTTCCCGTACATTATAGGACGGGATCGGGTTTATATTTTTGTTGTTGTTCTCCCTTTTTTTGAACTCGGTTGCGAGTCTTTTACGCTTCCCTTTGTTTAAAACTTTGACTTTATTATGAGTTTTGGTTTTCATTTATTTGTGTCTTGTTGTAAGATATGTTGTGTCGTTTCTACTTTGAAGGCCGGGGCCTATTGTGAGGTCCTAGCCCGTAACGCTTCAAGTTCCCAGAACTTGGGGTGTTACAACGGCCATGAGACGGCCTGACAATCCGTTTAGCAACACTATTAGACAAACGTTTTGACAGTACAACAAAATTGACTTTCCTGCTGTTCTGGTTGGAACTAAGTGACCCTTCAGTACTACGTTCGAAGATATTTTGAAGATATAGAACTTTGCAAATGACATGATTTTACAAATATTGACGGAAGATGGTAGAAATCGGGAATCTCTCGGAGGTCGTCATAAAATGACACCCAACTCCAATGGTTTCCACTTGTCTTCTTTAATCTTTGGTCAATCTTGAGCTTCTATGTATTCTCCGACTCTAGGGAAGATTGAATCCTTGTGCTTTGGTATGTATATTTTCATACCATTATGCTCCATAAATGGCCTTGAACACTTGAAACACGAAATAATCCGAAGTAGACACTGAAATATGAAAGGGGAAGCATTCTACACTAAAACGAAGCATATACAAGCTTTATGGATATGAAAATGCATGATTGCATAGGTTATATGATGTTACATTTGACACACATCAAAGGGTCTTCTAAGTGTTGAGTCTTAGATGAAGATCTAGGAGCAGCTCAAAAAAATCTAGAAATGGAGATAATTAGAGATAGGGGTTATAAGAAGACTTTCTTATCCCATAAAGGCTACATTGAAAAGGTGTTGCCAAGGTTAGAAATGTCATCGACCAAGCCTATTGATACACCTAGTGCTGCCAACATTCATCTTACTAGTATGCTTTTTCCTCGATCGGATGAAGAGGCATATATGTTACGAATCCCTTATGCTATTGTAGTAGGGAGTTTGATGTATGCTCCGGTTTGCACAAGACCAAATTTGGCACAAATTGTTAGTGGCGCGAGCAAGTTCTTGAGGCAACCAGTAAAAGAACAGTAGCAAACTGTGAAGAGGATATTTCAATACCTTAGAGGTACATCTGACATTGTGCTCATTTTTGGGTATGATCCACATTGTTTGGTCACATGGTTCTTTGATTCTAATTATACAGGAGACGTTGATATAAGAAGATCTATTACCTGTTATGTTTTCACACTTGGTGGTTTTGTTGTGAGTTAAAAAAACCTTAAAACCAACGGTCACTTTGTCTATCACAAAACCAGAGTTCATGGCATTAAAAAAAAGCAACAAAAGAGGGATTTGGTTGAAAGGATTGGTTAGTGATCTAGGTTTACATCACAATCAAGCTATTGTACATTGTGACGCTTTGAGTGCAATGTGTTTGGCCAATAATTAGGTTCATCGTGAGAGGACTAAACATATTGACGCATATATATTTCTTGAGAAGTGAGAAGATGATCAAGGTGAAGAAAGTAGGTATTGTTGATAATTTGTTGATATGTTCACCAAGCCGGTGACCCGCAACAAGTTCCAACATTGGTTGGACATTCTAAATGTCAAAAGGTATTGAGTGTCCAAGGGTACATCTAGATAGAGAGAGAGGAGCTAATATGGGTATTGACTAATGCACCTGGTATATGTGTGAGGATTCATTCAAGTCAAGGCGGAGTTTTCTTGATACAATTTGCATTAGGCTTGTCATCTGTTTGAGCTTTTACTATTTAACCCAGTCTTATACTTGTCGATCAAGTATAACCTCACTTTTGTTACTCTATATATTGTAGCACTCCTTTTGCCTCCAAATAAATCTAGTACTCATTTGTTTATCTGTAACTTGAATCTCCTCAATAAAATCTCTATGAAAGTGGATGTAGTCATTATTGGGTGAAACACTATAAATTTGTGTGTTGTCTTTCTTGTTTGTTGAATTTAGCCCTTTCTCATAACTCCACACAACAAAAACTTACAGAGAAAGAAAGTGAGAAGGCAGATGAAAATGATATTCACCACTTTCAGTTCACATTTAAGTTCGAATGTTACAGAGAAGAAAGTTAAACAGAGTGCGATAATAGTTCACTTTCAATCCTCCACAAACCACTCGTCTTCGATCCGTTTTCAAATTCGATTGTACTATCGAGTTCCTTATCTTGTTCTCTTCATGCAGGTAAAATTTTATTTTCGGTTTGTTAGATTTTTGGCTAATCATCCATTTTACCGCTGCCAGAGCGCCGCCGACCACAGAGAGCCATTAAATCATGTGTTCGTATCGGGATCTTACTCCTCAAGTCGCTAGGATTCCGTAGCTTCTTTCGGACCGTCAATCGGGTTAGTAAGAAATAAGTTATGAATTTATTCGTTTTCCGTATTGTGGTGTCGTTTGACCTTAGGCTTGTCGACATAGATAAATGAAAATCCCATTGTGTTCGATTAATTATTTTGACGATCTTAGGTTATTTGGATGATAGGATCTGATGCTAGGTGGTTCAGAAATTTGCCTGCGGACAAAACATCATTCTAGCAAAATTTTATTAAATTAAGGATTAATTTTTAAATTAAAATTACAAGATGTACCGTAAAACTAATTAAATTTTAAGGAAAGAATTTAATTGATTTTGGAACGAGAAGTTTATCAAGAAATATGATATTCCTTGTAGGTGCTGCTAGAGGGAGTAGACGAATTATAGTTTTTAGGTAAAATAGACTAATTGTAGTTGATTTGGTTGTTTGCAATTACCCAAGTAAGTCTTCGGACTTAATTAGTTCTTGATCTGTAGAAGTTACTACATGAGAGATTTGAATTGTATGACATTATTGTTGGTATGAAAGCATGATGTTGTGATACAATGATATTTGTGATATGTATATGAGATGTGAGCATGATATGTGGTATAAGTATTTGATATGATATTGAACGTGTATTGATAAGCATGCTCGTATAATGTTATGGTATATATATGTTTATATATTATATATGCGTTAGCTATGGCGTGTGATAATGTGAGAATTTGTTATATTAATATAATTGGAATCAATTAGTGTGGGGCAAATAGCTAACAGACAAGATGAGTGAACACACGTGATATGTGTATGTAAGAACGAGCCTGTAATAATATGATCCTAACCCATATAGGGCGAGGCACATAAGTATATTGAATACACCCATGAACTTGGGTAAGAATGTGGTATTAACATGGAATGGTGAGTCAGGACTGACATTAGCCTAGATTGAAGTTAGCTTGGATTGACGATAAGACTCTATGAATAGTGGCCAACATTCCCTCAATACTTGGAGTGGAGGGTTCGACCATTGCAAATAGGATATGCTTGTTGTCATGAGATACATAGGGGCTTGCTCCATGGGACGATCAAAGCGCAAATAAATAATAAGCTGATATCACCGACTTTATAAGCATGCAAATGAATGTTTCGGTCATAAGTGCATGTGCATATAGTATGACTAGGTTGATGTGTTGCATATATTGTATATGTGTGTTTAGTATAATCTCTTGTGGACAGAGTTATGATCTTGAACTAACGGTTTATACCGACATCTTGTTAGGTATTCTTACTCATAGGAATGTTGTAGAGACGTCAGTTGCTAGTCAGTTGCTAGAGGTGGTCCGCTGAGGCAATGATCTCACATGAGTTGGTTTGTTTTATTTTGAGTTTCCCGCTTATTGGCAGATGTGTATGCTTGCTTTTGTGCAGCGTTGTCAAATATTGTTTTGTAGAAACGGCGGTTGTGTTTTTGCAGCTACGAAACTGTTGTTGTAGTTTTGGGTGCATGTGCATGGTTTTTGTGGTGTAAACTTCTGAATAACATGTTGAATGTTTTTCATAATTTGTCTGTGCTATTTATTGTAAGGTCTATAAGTGATGTTGTTGTCAGGTTAACTGATGGAACCCACTACGTGGTCCCTAGTCAAGTGGCGAGTTGGATCCTATAGAAAAAACCGGGTCTTTACAACGAAGTCTCATACTCACACTTTCGGTACCTTCGACCTTCTACTTCTTACCACTCACCGAGTTAAAGTGATCGACCAATCTCTCCACCAATCTTTAAGGTACCAAATAATTTTTGGTCTCTACATACATACACAAAGGCAACACTATCCATTACCCACTTTGTCTTAGATATATCATTGCATGTCTCCAAGTAGTGACATAGTTAGGGGGTCTGGACGGGCCATGGCCCCTATTAATGTTTTGATAAAATCAAGGGAAATTCCAAATGGTGCCCTTGTAGTTTGAAATTTTTCGTCTTTTGCCTAGAGGTTTTTTTAGTACGAATGGTGCCCTTGTGTTTTAGTATCTTCCGAAAAATGCCCAATTTCGTTTAAATTGTAAAGGGGTATCAACTAAAATAAATTTATTACAATGAGAAAAAGTTCCTTTTTAAGAAAATGATAAAATAGGCTCAACATTTTGTACATAGGTCTTTTATCTTTTAATTATTTTAAGTTGAGATTCCCTTACAATTTAAACGAAATTGGACATTTTCCGCAAAACGGAGCACAAGCACACCATCCGAACTAAAAAAAAACCTCTAGGCAAAATCCGAAAAACCCCAAACCACAGGAATATCATCCAAAATTTCCCTAAATCAATATAGATGGAATATTATTCAAAGTACTTTAGTTGCAAGTTGGTTGAGGGAGTGTTTCTTGAACCAGGAGACGTGGGTTCGATTCCCAGGGGAACCAAACTCCGCCAGTGTCACCAAGTAAATGTTATCATGATTAACTTTTAAATCAACACCAATTACCATATTAGGACACTTCGATGAAATGTGACCTTTCTCTAATAGTAGAAGTACTCCACTTCAGTAAATCTCTCCATGATTGCGAACTTGATCTTAAGTCATCACACCTATGTGGGGATGACAATGGATCGGGTGACGGGTAGATGACCTTGACCGTCACCCCATCCATCACGCAAAATTGTCCACCCCACCCGACCCGTCACCCGCTAAGGGTCTCAGCCACATCCAATCCACCCACATCGGTCGGATGAAGTGGGTGAATTGGGTTTAATTTCGGGTGTTCTACACTTCATATATCAACTGTAAAAAATTAAAAATATTTTATTAAAAATCAAGAACACATTTAAATCTAAATAAAAAAATAATATAAACTGTACGTGATATCAATTAAAACACTATAACAAAGCAAGATCTAAAACTTTTTTTATATAATGAATCAATAATAAGGATCGAAATATATTAGAAATCCAAAGAAAATAAACTATGAAAGAAAATATAGGGTTTAATTTAGTATAATTATATAGTAAGAAACTAATGGTAAATTTTTTATAATATAAACTACAAATACAAAAAAAATATATAATTTTAAGCGGCTGAATACGGGTCGGATGGATGGGTGGATGATGGGTCGGGTGATGGGTGGATGAAACGTTCACCCGCATCCGACCCGATCCACCACCCGCTTCGTCCGCCACCCACTTTCATCCGTCTTTTAACGGGTTTTCACCCTTTTTCGTTGGATCGGGTGACTGGATATCCGTCAGGTACGGGTGAAATTGTCATCCCTACGCCTCTGTCATTGACTTCCGCTCTCCTACAATCTTATATGTCAACGTCATGGTTCTCGAAGCACAAAAAATTTATTTTAAACAGTGATTTCTAAATGTTAATATAAATTGAATAGTGAATTCTAAATTTTTATAAAAATAATTAAATAAATAATTTTATAAAAATATTTTTTAATAAAATTATATATGTGAACATATTTTTCGAATATTCCAAAATATTTTAAACTCATCAAAACGGATAAATAATTACTTATCAAAACCCACAAGACGTGGATATTACACTAGTTTTCTATTGAAATCCTTGGTCATTTAGGTATATTCATTGGAAATTTGCGAGTAAAAGGGAAGAATTTATACAATTTCGGTCAGCAAAAAAAAGATTATATATGCCATAACTTAACTAGTTTTATAGCGCTAATCAACTGATAATTTATATAAAAATAATAAATTGATTATTGTTCTCGAGTCTAGCGCAATCTGAAGGTCTACCTACAACTATTGAAATGAAGATTTAAATTTTACAGGTTTGTGGTCAGCGAGAAATAGTTATATATATATGTAGTGCAGACTAGGGCATGTGCGGTGTCATATGGTACGATAAGTAATAAAACTAAAATATACTCTCTACTAATAAAACAACAATGCAGTTGGGTATTTTTTATATGACACCCCGAAACAATATTTTATGTCTTCTCCCATGTGATCTGATACTTCGACCCAATCTCAGCTATATAGATCATAAACTCTAGCTCTTACAAAAGTCCAAACACCTCTCAAATTTTAAACTCTTCAACTACTCCACCGTACCACAACCACCAAGACACTACCGGAAGGTACTCCACTGCCGCCTGACAACCATCTCCGCCCACCTTCAGGTTAACAGGTAAGTACACCCACGTACTTTATGATAAATTTTGGTGAATGACTCGTTCAAATGAAGCATTTTCTAGCTAGCTGCGAATATTAATATTAAAACAAAGTTTATGTTTGATTTCAGCGGTGGAAATAAATGTAATGAAATCGGATAAGGGTAAGGAAGTAAAATGAAAATAATGGGATTACCTTCACGTATTAAAAAAGCCTCCAACCAAAGTTAGTTTTTGATTGATTCGAATTCATTTCGACATCCTGAATGATTCCCAGAGCTTCCAAACGAGCCTTAAGGGTAAATTTTCATAAAACACAAGCCAGCCTAGACAATGTTTTGTGTGTTTTGTTACTTAGAGATCCGTTTGGTTTTGCACTTTAATGTTAATAATGCATAACATAGGATTGTGTTCATTTATGTGTGTCTTTTGTGCGAACCCTTTGTATATGTATAAGGTTTTCGTTCGGGTGAGGATACTCCTTATCTTCATTTATGTGTGTTTTCTTCCGCACAAGAAGTCTCCTCACCGGAACCAGAATTTACACATTTATATTTGTAACTTCAAACTTAGTTTGCAAAGCAGCAATATGAAGCTGAAGCTCCCATTGGCGCCTATAAGCCTAAGGCACTTCTTGTCAAAGCTGAAAGTATTATGGAGGCAATGGGACATCCAAACCATGGTAGCTGCAAGCTTCACCTTCCAGCTAGTCCTCATCGTATTCGGCTCATACCGGAAACAAACCAAGAACACTCTCATCATCGCCTCAATCTGGCTTTCCTACCTACTGGCCGACTGGGTGGCAGCACAAGCCATCGGTCTCATCTTAAGCAGCGCTACAATCACTTGCGGCCCGCATTACGAATACCACCTCGGCCAAGCCGACCTCTATACCTTTTGGGCGCAATTCCTTCTCCTCCACCTCGGCGGACCAGACACCATCACCGCCTTGGCGCTCGAGGACAACGAGCTCTGGCTTCGCACGGCACTCCACATGGTCGTTCAGGTTCACGGCACCTTTGGTATCGTAATCAAGTCCGTCCAGCGGAGTAGCCTATGGATCCCAACCATCTTGATGTTCTTGGCAGGGATCATCAAGTATCTTGAGCGACTCTCGTCTCTAATCGTCGGTAGTTTAGTGCAGTTGGCCGAATTGCCAAACCGTCGGCATGAAGTAGATGTTCCCACGGAAAGCAAGCCATCACCACTGAAAAACGTTGATATGATTAGCGACGCTTATGACCTCTTTGTCAGCTACACAGGAATGCGCAAAAAGGGCGAATCTCCTAGGGTTGGCATGGACTACTTTTCCCAAAGGACGCCCGAGGAGGCTCTTACAGTGATTGAGATCCTTCTTAACTTCGGATACGACGTTTACTACACCAAGATGACACTAATTCATAGAACACCATGGAAAATTCTACGTTCCGTCGTGATTTTGATCGAAGTAGCATGTCTACTCATGTGGTTACTCATAGAAAAGGACGGTTTTCGACCCTATAATACCCGAATCACATATACTCTACTCATTGGCGCGACTGTGGTGGATTTGTTCGCATTCCTTAGGATCGAGCTTTCGAACTGGTCCATAGTCCAATACAAGGGCGCCAACACTGGAATAAGGATTCGTTTGCTTAATAGCAAGTGGTTGAACTCTACTCGGAAGCGGACTTGGGGCCTGTATTGGAGTAAGGAAGATGCCCCGTTGTGGACGAGGTTGAGGAGGGCGTTGTTTCGGAGGTGGTCGGAGTCTATCTCGCAACTAAGCTTGATTAGCATGTACGTGGACCAACCGTCGGCATCCAACACTATATCGCGAAAGGTGTGTGCTAAGTTTATCTTGGTTAAGGCTGTAATGAAACAAGAGACAACATACGTTACACATAAATGGTTTTCGGATGATTTAAGGAACTTCATCTTTGAAGATCTTAAGGAAAATTCCAAGATGAAAGGCGCCGCCGAGAATATATGTCATGTCAAAGGTGGTTGGGCATGCATGAGCTTAATCTCCAAAGAGGAGAAAAACCTAATTCCAAATGTGTGTAAGCTTTTGGATATTCGTCAAACGTATGAGTTAATCTTGTACCATTTTCACCTCATAACCGAGCTATTCTACCACGACGAGATCCATATTTCGGATGATTGTGTAGAAACGAGATTGTTTACTCGTCTCATGAATAGGTTTTGCAGCACTAATGTAGATGAAGACCAACCAAAGGATAAATATCGAGAGATCTGCAAAATCCTTTCGGATTACATGATGTATCTTCTAATCCTCCAACGCGAATTGATGCCCGTCGTTACAGGTACCTAGGAATGGGTTTCGGAATCATTCAAATGAATTTATATAACTTCAACTCTTGTTTTTTTTTTACAGAAACAACCAAGTGGGAAGTGTTCTATCTCTACGATGATTTAAGACTGGCATGTCAAACCGCATGTAATACAATAGAGGAAACGACGTCGCCGGCTGACAGCAAGGAAGCACGTCGTCAGAAGGTCTGTAGATCTATAGTAAGTAAGGTGCTGCGAACTGGACTCATAGATGGAAAACGGCTCCAAATAGAGTCAGAAGCCTACATGATATTGTCAGCCATGAAGGATTTGAGAGGTTTGGAGGGGAAGTGGGAGTTCATAGCAAAAGTATGGGCAGAGCTTATGTACTACGCAGCCATTCGTTGCAAAATACTTACTCAGGCAGCAAAGTTGAAGCAAGATGGGGAGCTTCTTTCTATGGTAGGCTTTCTCTTGCTTGAATTTGGGTTTCGGTTAGACGAAGTTAGCGATTTGGATATCCACTTGAACAAGGATGAAACTGATCCTCAGAAGTTCTTATTGTATCGAAGTGACAATTTCTTCAAGGAAGTAAAGAAGAATGATGAACAAGTACCAGCCAATGTAATTGAATAATTGGCTTGCAATTCAAGCCTTTCAATTTTAAGATAGACACTATTTGGTCATCTAACTAGTGTATTTCATAATTCAAGTTCAAATGACAACATAAGCATTACTCAGTACGTTGATCACCATCATTGATGTCGTGGCTCCCAAGTTAGATCCTCACAAGAAGTGCCTAAAATTATGAAAGATATAAACTACGTGTTGGCACTCCATGATGTGCAATTTAAAATTGAATCTTAAGATGGTAAGCACAACCAAAAGAAGCCTCCATGAATTTCTAGATTAGTCTTATCAATAATTAAGTATAGATTAGTCTATAAAATTCAGCAATTATTGAATGTAAGTATCTACCTAGATGAAAGTGAATATCGGCTATGATTACTAAAAGCTTCAACCGGCATTCACAAGTAGGGTGAATATATAAAAGAATGTTTGTATTGCTGTATGCATGTAAGCCATTGAAAAACATCGTCCACCTTCAAAATAAAGTGTCTACTACTATAAACGTGAGTGCACACAAAATTCATATTCGTATAAATCTTTCTTCATAAATAAATACGAGTGACTTTGTTTGTTTGGTTATTTTGGCTTAACTAATTCCGTCTTCCCATCTTATCAACGTAAAAGTGGGAATATTCCCAAAAACTGGTAAAAGAGTTAGGTTTGTACGGTCGTTTTTCTTTAGCTCGTGTTATCAAGATGAAGGCTACCGTCATTCACGATGGCGAGATGTATAAACTTACGCCTGATAAATATTCTTACTGGAGGCCGATGATGGCATACCACCTTTACTGTAAGGATTTATACGAGCCCATCACCAGCAAGGATAATCTCAAAGGGAAGAGCGAGAAATAATTGGAGATTCTGAATCGGAAAGTAGTCGTCATGATCCATAAGTACATTGACAAATATCTATTTGAACGTGTATCTACATATATAAATGCTTTTAAATTAGGGACAAAGCTTGAGTCCATGATTCAAAAGAAAACGTCTCGTAACAAATCCGTGCTAATTCAACGGTTGGTGAAGATGGAGTACAAGAATGGCAAAAGTATGATCGAGCACTTGAATAATTTCAAGGGGCTCGTAAACGGTAAACCAGATAAATAAAGTTGGGATGAAACTCGAAGATGAGTTGCAAGCTCTTTTACTCCTTAGTTCCCTTCCTAAAAGTTGGGACACTCTCACAGTTACTTTGAGTAACTCGGGTCCGGAAGGGAAGCTCTCTATGGACACCGTTAGTGATAGTCTCCTTGGTGAAGAAGTTAGAAGGAGAGAACGAAGCATGTTTACTCAGTCTGAGGCGAACATTATTGACAACCGGGGTAGAAGCGATACACGTGGGCGCAATATGAACCAAAATTGAGACCAGTCTCGAGGTCGGTCTAAGTCGTGCTCTAGGCCAACTTGTTATTATTGTGGGAAAATAGGCCATAAGAAATCAAAATGTCGATTTCTTAAGAAAGATCATAAGGCCAGAAACGTCAAGCCAAACCAAATTAACCCAAAAAAGAGGTGAGAGGAAAACAAGGGTACGACCTTCGTGGAAGATGAAGGTGATGATCTATATCTCTTTGGAGAAGACAACTTCTTGAATATTACCTCTGATGATAGCTCTTGGATTGTCGATTCCGGTGCATCATTCCACGTTACTCCTCATGAGAGTTTCTTCTCAACCTACCAAAGCGGTGACTTTGGTAATGTCCATATGGAGAATCAAAATAGGAGCATGATCGTTGGTATACTATACATCATCCTGGTATTAAATACGGGATGCAAGCTTACCCTTAAGGGTGTGAGGCATGTCTCTGATATGCGCCTCAACCTCATATCAGCCGGAAAGCTTGACGATCTTGATCTAGTAAATCACTTCAGCGGCAAAAAGTGGAAGCTCATCAAAGGAAGCATGATAATGGCTCAAGGAAATAAGGAAGGGTTATTGTACGTCACACAAGCCAAGCTCTACAAAGGAGAATTCAATATCGTGGGAGAAGACATGGAACTATGGTACCGAAGGCTCAGGTATATGAGTGAGAAGGATATTCACATACTAGCGTGAACATATCTCCTCCCAAAGGTGCAAGGTAACTCTCTTGACCCTTGTGTTGATTGTTTAGCTGGTAAACAACATAGAACTTCCTTCCAAACGTTCTCTCAACCTAGAAGAAGAAAGAATATTCTAGATCTTGTGCACACTGACGTTTCTCTATGTCCAAAAAATCCCTTGGTGGTGCGTCATATTTTGACACCTTCATAAACGACCATTCGAGGAAGGTATGGGTGCACCTCATAAAGACCAAAGACCAAGTTCTTGATGCATTTAAGGAGTTTGTTGCTCGGGTGGAATGAGAGACGGTACAAAAGGTCAAGAATGTCTGAGCTGATAATGAAGGAGAATATTGAGGTCCATTTGAGGTATATTGCAGATCTCATGGAATCAGGATGGAGAAGGCACCACCTAAGACGCCACAATAGAACAGGGTTACAAAGAGAATGGACCAAACAATTACAAAAAGAGTTCGCGTGCAAAATTTGCCCAAGTCATTACGAGGAGAAGTTGCGAAGACCGTTGCCTACATTGTCAACCTTACGTCATCGGTTACCTTGGATGGAGACATCCCGGAGGAAGTTTGGTCAGGAAAGAAGGTTTTTATGACTATCTAAAGGTGTTTTGGTGCAATGCATTCGTTCACTTACCTAGGGATGAATGTGCGAAGCTTGATGCCAAGACCAATGAATGTATCTACCTTGGCTCACCTAGAGATGAACTCGAATATCGGGTATGGGATCTGATAAACAACAAGATTGCTAGAAGCTGAGATGTTGTATCCTTTGAAGATCAAACGATTGAAGATATTCAACAGTCAAAGAAGCCAAGGACAAGAATCGAAAGGAGCACAACAAACCCTCACCATTCTCCTATATGACGAACACTTCAGAAGAAGTCACACCAAGAAGCGACAATAATGAAGAGAGTTATCCTACTTTAAAGCATGGTGATGAAAAAACCCACCAAGGACCAAAAGCACAATCGAGCACTCCACCAAATTCTCAACCGAGAAGGTCATCCACAGATAGACGACCATCTGCACGATACACTCCGGATGAATATGTCATCCTCACGGACGAGGGGGAGCCTCAAAGCTACAAATAGGCTATGAATGACACCCAAAAGAGTGAGAGGGTAAGATCCGTGCAAGATGAATTGGAATCCTTGCATGAAAACCACACATGAGTTGGTGGAGCTACCAAAAGGGAGGCAAGCTTTAAAGAATAGATGGATATACCGAATAAAAATCAGAGGATGAAAACTCAAAGCCTCGGTACAAGGATTAATTGGCCGTAAAAAGATTCCAACAGAAGAAAGGCGTTAACTTTGAATAAATATTATCTCCGGTAGACTCGGTAGTGAAGAAGTCATCAATCCGAGTTGTTCTTGGTATAGTAGCTGCTCTAGACTTTGAGATTGAACAACTTGACGTCAAGACCATCTTTCTCCACAGATATCTTGATGAGGAGATATACATGAAGCAAACTGAAGTATTCAAAGAATTGGGCAAATAGAATCTATTCTTTTTTTTTTGAAAGTTTACTTGTATTAAGAAAAGATGAATATACATGAGGAGATTACATAAACAAGATCAAAACCAAGAGATTTGAGAGTGGGGAGAGATTAAGATAGATGGATCCCCATCATATTAGCATTGGCACTTGAAAGAGAGGATATGTCCTTCCAGTTGTGCTCAAAGTGGAGTCTTATAGCCCTGATCGCTTCACCAGCACATTCAGAAGCTCTAGTGAAGGTATTATTGAACACAAGATTGTTTCTAACTTTCCACACAAAGTAGATGAAGGAGGTAATAGAGGCAATTCTGATGTTTTTCATGAGGTTGCGTTTGGGATTCGGTTTGGATCTCAACCAAGTCCAGACATTGTGGATATAGGGGCTGGGTAAGGGACCCTATTCCATTTGGATAGGATGTCAAGTACAAGAGAGGAGTAGCTACAAATGGACCAAAGGTGGTCATCGTCTTCAATCATGTTGTTGCACAGCTTACATGTATCATTGCCTACCAAGTTACATTGCTTGATTCTAGCTAGAGTAGGAAGCCGTCTATGTGAAGCAAACCATGCAATGTAGCTGCACTTGGGAATGTTAGACTTGAGCCAGATGGCCTTGTAAGGGTTTGGTTGTAACTGTGGGGACACGGGTTTGAAGAGAGCATAAGTTAACCTTTGAGAGAAGGAACCATCAGGGTTAGTTATGGGGATGGGGTATGGGCTACCAGAGAAAGGGATGAGCAACTTGTCCCTGACCTTGAAAAGGTTCTTCCAGAAGGCACTGTGATGACGCTTAGCTTGACATCTCCAAATGTTACAATCTTTAGAGATATGACGGAGAACTCACATTCCCCAGAGGTTATCAGCGCCACGATCTATGTCGTAAATGAGACGAACCAAACTAACCTTATTCCTAGCGGTTAAGTAAGAGAATCCAAGGCCACCAACCGTCTTGGGATTGCAGATCGTGGACCAGGCGATAAGGGCCCCACTAGTATCCTCCTTGCCAGACCAAAAGAAAGAGCGGATGAGTGACTGAATCTTATTAAGCACCGTTGCATGAAACAAGAACATAGAGCTCCAATATTGGTTGATCGAGACGAGGATGGATTTAATAATGAAAACTCCACCTTGATTATAAAGGTTTTACAAGTGCTGCTGATGGAAGACTTAAACACAAATGAAGTAGTTTGATACACTAACCAATGAATCATTATATTTCGAGATGCTTGGTTGGTTTGGTTTTAAGTGCAGGTTTTGTCAAAGAATTCAAAGGCCTTGAAATGAATTTCAAGGGCACAAAGAAGACAAGGATGCACAACGAAAACCATCTCAAAAGCCTTGAAGTAAATTCCAAAGAAACAAGGAAGACAAGGATAGACAACGAAAAGATTTCAAATAACAAAGAAAATCTTTTTCGAGAGATTTGAGAAGATATGAAGATTTGAGAAGATTTGATCAGGAGAAGATCTCAACTGACCAACAAAGAAGATCTTAGAAGATCCTTAAACAAAAAGCACGAAGATTCTCTGATCTGGAATTGACGATTGTTACAACAATCAACGAGAAGATTAAGGAGTCAAGAGATCAACGTGTTCTCAGGAGATGAAGATCTACAATGCCTATCTCATCTCAACTAGGAAGCGATCTTCATGGAGAAGAAGAATTATTTTCGAACGGTCATCTCTCCAATGGCTGGAAGACCTCTCCATAGAAGATTATAAATGAAGATGGCATCTGAAGAACGAAGATAGAATCCTGGACAGAAACATCTATAGTCTTCAAGCAAACAAAAGTTATCTTCATTTCAAAACATAGTTTTTCTTTCTCTCCTTCTAAAAAGCTTTACCCCCTAGAGAGAGATAAAACTCTAGAGCTCCATTGGTATGTCTAAAGAGTGTTATACTTGAGTGTGTTACTCTACGAAGTAACAAGGCTATTATAGCAAAGTGAAGAGTTGGAGCTAGATCGTAGCATTGGCTACAGTGAGAGAAGAAGGGGATTTTTTCTAGTTTGTATCTAGGACTCTTTGAAGCTGATAATATATAGTTAGATCCTAAGGTCATACCCTGAGACGGAGAGTAGGTTATTTAGAGCCGAACTTCGTAAACATATCCTTGTGTCGATCTTTTACATTCCGCACCATATCTTGTTTATTGTGACTGACTTTGTTTTGCAGAAGTTCAAAGTCAAGGCCCTTGAAAGTTGTTTCAAAGCCCTTGAAATCAAAGGTTCATAACGAACTGAGATCGACATCAAGACCCTTGAAATTGATTTTAAGGCCTTGAGATTGGTTTTGCGAAAAGTTCCCATACTCTATTCAACCCCCCTTCTAGGGTATCTTTAAACCTTTTATTTCACCTACTGGTTCTTCAATTGGTATCAGAGCTAGACTCACGTATATTGATTTAACCATCAGTGAGACTAATCATGAATCATGTAGGTGATGGTGGATTTGCTCAAGGGAGATTCTCATCTCGACCACCACTCTTTTGTGGCAACAACTTTGCTCATTGGAGAGCACTCATGCGTATGTTCATTATTGACCAGGACATGGAACTTTGGAGCATTGTTCAGAATGGCCCCAAAATCCCTACTACAACTGTGGAAGGTGTCCAAGTGCCAAAGAAGGAAGCTGACTTCACACAAGCTGACCTGGACATCGTGTCAAAGAACTACAAAGCAATGAACCTACTATACTGCGGATTAGATGCAAATGAATTCAACCACATCTCATCATGCAAGAGTGCTAAAGAAATATGGGACAAGCTTGTTGTCACTTATGAAGGAACAAGTCAAGTCAAGGAAACAAAGATTAGCATCTTCCTCAGACA
The DNA here is from genome assembly GCA_033239125.1 of Fagopyrum homotropicum. NCBI lineage: Eukaryota > Viridiplantae > Streptophyta > Magnoliopsida > Caryophyllales > Polygonaceae > Fagopyrum > Fagopyrum homotropicum. Next base: position 23,442,469 of record BSWB01000005.1, on the reverse strand, counting down.
ATACAAGCTATTCAAGATGAATCCAAATGAAATAGTCAAGGAAATGTTCACAAGATTCACCAAGATTGTGAATAATTTGGACTCACTAGGAAAGATCTTCACAAATGAAGAGAAAGTTATGAAGGTTCTAAGGATCTTACCTAAAGCTAAGTGGGGACCGAAGATGACTGCTATCGAAGAAGCTCAGAATCTCTCAACCCTTCCTCTTGATGACCTCCTTGGAAAACTCATTACACATGAAATGGTTCTTGGTGAAGAAGATGGAGAGCTCCCATCCAACTCCAAGAATTTGGCATTAAAATCTAGAAAGGATGAATTATCATCAGACGAGGAAGATAGTGATGATGATGAAGAAGATGCATTTGCCATGATCTCTAAGGGTCTCACAAGAAATTCTCAAGTTAAAGAAACAATCTGCTAACAATAGAGAATATCCACGAACATCAAAACTCCGAGGTAAATTTTCTAACTCTAACAAGAAAACTAGAGTACTGAATTGTTTTGAATGTGGTGAAACAGATCATCTTGTGAAGGATTTTCCACAAAATAAGAGGACCAACTTCAAGAAAAATGATCGAAAGAAGAAAGTTATGGTAGCTTCATGGAGTGATTCAGAATCATCAAATGAATCAAAAGACGAAAAAGAACAAGCAAACTTGTGTCTCATGGCCGATCATGAAGAAGATTCAAATCTGTATGTTGACAATGTGGTAAGTACAATTATGTCTCAACCTGAATCTGACCTGAAACAATTCCTTAAAGATATTATCATATGTGATAAGGATAATAGAATAAGGATAAATTCTTTAAAAGAAAAGCTACTTGAACAAGAAAACCAACTAAGTGAGATGTCTATGGAGATTGAAAATCTTAACACAGAAAAAGTAGACCTTGATGACAATATCAAGGCCTTGGAATCAGAAAACTTAATTCTCAAGGACATCCTCTCCTCTCTTCATCGAAACTATATCGATCTAGAGAAAAAGAAAGTTGATCTAACTTTGATGTGTCAAGACCAGAAGGCTGCACTTGTTAAGTTTACTCGTTCAAAAGCTAATATTGAGAGAATGATGGGTGAACAACAGTCCTCCCTTATCAAAAATAGTATAGGTTATCATAGAAGCTTTCCTAGAAAACCTACCACCACTTTTGTCAAAGCCAAAGGAAGTATTCATATGCCTACTTGCTTTTACTATTGTAAAAAAGATCATGTTAAATCTACATGTCCTTATAGAAGAAATGATCCTTATATCATTAGAAATACCTATCCTTTATGTTTAAGGAAACAGGTCAAACAAATCTGGGTTCCTAAAGGTACTAGACCACCAAACATGATCGAACCTGAATATGGACCAAAATATGTCATTTAGTTGACCCGGAAAGGTTGATGTTTGTTGTTTTGCAGGATATCACCAAGGTAAAGGAGCACAAATGGATATTAGATAGTGGTTGCTCAAGACACATGAGTGGAAAAAGCTCTTTATTCTCAGATTTAAAGAAGCAATCATCTGAACCATTACTCTTGGTGATAAAGGAAAGTGTGACATTATTGGCATTGGTAAAATTTGTTATAATTCATCTAACTTAATTGATGATGTCTATTTGATTGACGGTTTGAAGTATAATCTGCTCAGTATTTCTCAAATATGTGATAAAGGCAACAAAGTTTTATTTGATTCAGAAAAATGTGAGGTTCAAGACAAAAAGACGGGTGAAATTGTGCTTACTTCTCCTATATGTAACAACGTTTATTCTATGAGTACTAATCAAGTTTCAGGAACTAAGCTAAAATGTCTAAAGGCCTTGACTGATGATCCAAGGCTTTGGCATAGAAGACTTGGTCATGTAAGCATGCACACAATGCATAAGCTACTTACAAAGGATTTGGTACGTGGTTTGTCGAACCTAAATTTCAAGGTAGATGAACTATGTAAGGCTTGTACACAAGGTAAACAAATAAGAGGTTCATTCAAACCTAAAAAATTTGTAAGTTCTTCTCGACCCATTGAACTGTTACATATGTATCTTTGTGGACCTATGCGTGTCAAATCTCCCAAAGGCAAGCAGTACATCCTTGTTATTGTGAATGATTTTTCTTGTTTCACATGGATTTTGTTTCTACGAGAAAAGTCTGAAGCATTATTTGAGTTTTCAAAATTATATAAGGAATTACAATCTTTGAAAAACCTACCAATTGTTTCTATAAGAAGTGATCATGGTAGAGAATTTGATCAACTAAAGTTTGATTTGTTTTGTGCAAAATATGGTATTTCACATAACTTTTCAGCTCTTAGAACTCCTCAACAAAACGGAATTGTGGAACGTAAGAACCGCACTCTTGAGGATATGTCTAGGACGATGCTATCAAAAAAAAATTTGCCAAAACGTTTTTGGGCTGAAGCAGTGAACTTTGCAAATTATATTTTGAATAGATGTTTAATTCGCCCTATCTTTAAAAAGACTCCTTATGAACTCTTTAAAGGAAAGAAACCAAATATTTCATATTTCAAACCCTTTGGATGTACTTGTTTTGTTCATAACAATGGCAAAGATAACCTTGGGAAATTTGATGCACGTAGTGATGAAGCAATATTCATTGGATATTCTTCAAATAGAAAAGCTTATCGTGTCTATAACAAACGTACCAAAATTGTTGAGTAAAACATTCATATTATTTTTTATGAAAGCAATGATGGTACTTTGAGTGAGAGTTTTGCAGATCTAAATTTGAATCAACGAGAAGATCATAATTCGGATGAAGAGGAAGAACCTAAAGATCAAGAAAAGAATATGCAGGAAAAGATTCAAGATACCGAAGAAAACCGTCAAGACCTTGAAACACATCTTCAAGACCTTGAAACAGAAACATGTGATGACAGAACTCCGTTATAAGGGCTTGATACCCAACTTCAAGGCCTTGAGATTGGGTCAACGGGTAATATATCAAAGGTACCTGAATCTAGTCAAACATATGAGGCTCAACCTTCTGGATCTGTTCCATCTGTCAAAAGAAGAAAAGTTCAACACTCTTCATATCATCCACAAGAGAATGTGATCTCTGATCCAAACGCTGGAGTTCAAACTCGGTCTAAAGTGAATAATCTATGTGCCTTCTCCACTTTTGTGTCTCTTGTCAAGCCAAAGAACTACGTCCAAGTCTTCAAGAACCTGATTGGATAATTGCCATGCAAAATAAACTAAACGAATTTGAGAGAAACAAAGTCTGGACTCTTATTTCAAGACCAAAACATTAATCCGTCATTGGCACGAAATGGGTCTTTCGAAATAAGTTGGATGAAAGTGGCAAAGTCATACGAAATAAAGCACGACTTGTAGCACAAGACTATAACAAAGAAGAAGGTATTGATTATGAGGAGACTTTTGCTCTAGTTGTCAGGTTAGAAGCCATACGTATGCTACTTGCATTTGCATCTTTTATGAATATAAAACTTTTTCAAATGGATGTAAAATGTGTTTTTCTAAATTGCTTCTTAGAAGAAAAAGTCTACGTTGCTCAACCTCCTGGTTTTGAAAATGATGAATTTTCATATCACGTTTTCAAATTGGACAAAGCTCTTTATGGTCTTAAACAAGCTCCTCGAGCTTGGTATGAAAGGTTGTCTAAATATCTTCTTGAAAAAAAATTCAAAAGAGATTTGATTGATAAAACATTTTATCAAAACCAGAGGCAACGACATTCTAGTAGTACAAATCTACGTCGATGATATATTATTCGGTGCTACTAATGATTCCCTTTGTAAGGAATTTTCAGATATTATGTGCAGGGAATTTGAAATGAGCCTAATGGGAGAGTTTAATATCTTTCTTGGACTTCAAGTTTCACAAGCAAAGAAAGGATTTTTTTCTCAATCAAAGCAAGTATACTAAAGACTTGCTTAAAAAGTACTAAATGGATCAATCTAAGATTGCAAAGACTCCTATGAGTTCAACACTTTCGCTTGACTATGACAAAGATGGCAAAAGTGTAGTACAAAAGGAGTATCGAGGTATGATAGGTTCATTGTTGTATCTAATTGCTAGTCGTCCTAGCATTATGTTTAGCGTATGAATGTGTGCAAGATTTCAAGCTGATCCTAAATAGTCACACTTGATAGTTGTGAAAAGAATCTTTCGGTATCTCAATGGTACTAAGGATCTAGGGTTATGGTACCCACGTCAAAGCTCGTTTCATCTTGTTGGCTATTCAGATGCAGACTTTGCAGGTTATAAGGTCGATAGAAAAGGCACTTCTGGATGTTGTCAATTCTTAGGGTCATCCCTAATCAATTGGCACTCCAAAAAGCAAAATTTTGTCGCCTTATCCACAACCGAAGCTGAATATATCGCTGCGGGAGCCTGTTGTGCACAAATTCTATAGATTGCTCAACAACTCGTGATCTTGGCTTTGATTTAAAAGGTATACCTATAAAATGTGATAATACTAGTGCTATTTTGAGAACCAAAAATCTTGTGCAGCATTCAAGGACTAAGCATATTGATGTAAGGCATCACTTCATACGTGATCATGTTGAGAAAAGTGATGTTTCGATCTCTTTTATATCTACTAACTTGCAGCTTGCATATATCTTTACCAAGCCTCTTCCTGAGGAACAATTTAATTTTATTAGATTAGAGCTTGGTATGTTGAACAAGGAAAAATTAACGTAGGGGGAGTAAACGAGTTTATTTGTTCCTACGTATGCAGCCCAATTGATGTTTTCAAGGGCCTTGAAACATGAGGGAATATTAATATTACGAATCTTTTTAAGAATTAATATCTTTTAGATATTTTAATTCTTAAAATGTTTTTATGAAGTCTTTTGTTTGAAAATTTGAAAAAGATTTGTTGTTGTTTTATTGGTATTCAAACTGGTCTTTTAAAAAGCTTGATTTTCTCAAGATCTTGTTATGTAACTATTAAAAAAGGACCTATTTGTCCTATCTTTTTCATTCTTTCACAGAAACCCTATTCCAAAAGCCCTTGATTTCTCTCTCAAACTTCCATCATGGCACACAAAAGCAAGAAATCCGCTCCTCAAGCTCCCAAAAAGAAAGTCGTCCAGAGCCCCTCAATTGCTAAAGAAGAAATACTTTCCGAGGATCTGGATATATCTCAGCCGACTGGTCTTCCCTCATCATGGTTCATCAATTTTCAAGCTTTTGGATCTTGGCTTGATGGTTTTCACAATCGACCACTCTGTATGTGTGATCTGGTGGACACTGATTTTCTTGATACTCTTAAGATTCCTTGCATAAACAAGCTCAAGAGTTTGATTATCTGGAAAGTCCTAAACCCTGGAGATTTTGCTTTTTCACGACTCACGAGATTGTTCTATGTTAATCTCATCACAAAAAAGGACAAAGGATGTATCACTCGTGAATCTTCAGTTAAAAGTACTCCGATTTCAGTCACTTCTACTATTTTAAGTGAGATATTTGAAATTCCTACCGATATTGTGTTCAATCACCCTTCAAGATCAGAGAGTGTTCGTATTGCTAAGGAGAAATTTCTGGTTCCGAATTCAACCTCACGTCAACTTACTCATACCTCTCTAACCTTAGAGGCTAAAATAATGTTCACTATACTAGTTCGATGTATTGTTCCTCGTGCAAACTCAAGAGAACTGCTGACTGATCAATCTCTGGAATTAATTCATCTGATTATGTCTGATCTAGACATAGATGTACCTAATCTGATTCTCAACCATATGATACATTCTATCAATTCTAAGCGACCCATTCATCTTCCTTACGGAAACTTTCTGCCTAAGATCTTTGACTATTTTAAAATTGATACATCCTCTGAAGATTGACAGTGAATTTCTGGTAAAATTAATGAGAACTGCTTAGAAAGATTGGGAATTGAGAAAACCCTTGCAGGCACATGGACTTTAAAAGGAAAAGGAACTACTCAAATTCCAACTGAAGAGGCTCCAACTTCTCCTGCTCTAGAAATCAGGTTAGAAGGTTGTGAAAGAGAAATGGTATGTCTGAATCGTGAATTGTCTAATTTTCAGTTTGACACTAAGAGACGTATAGATGCAAATTTTGAGCTGCTATCTACCATAAATGCTAAAGTCAATGAAATGTATTTGATAAACGCTCTTACACTGAATACAATGGGAAGTATTTTGCCCATGCCTGAAGATGTAGCTCAACATACTCAAGAGAAAGTTGAGAATATGTTGATGAATTGCAAAAGGCGTGTACAGAATAAATCAATTTTGTATCCAACTCACGTTGAACTAATGTTTCTGCCAGCAGTTGAGTATGAAGTAGTTAAGCAGAGAAGAGCTGAAGAAAAAGCGACGACGTTAGCAGCTGAAATGGATGATTGGAGCTATAAGAAGTCTTCATCCAAAGAAAAGAGGAAGTTCTATGAGGAGAATTGAGATTGCTGTTTGAGAAACTCTTTGTGAGGTATTTGTGAAAATACTCTTGGGTTGTAATCGTATTTAAAACTCTCGTGCTTTAACTATTTTTCTCCCTTGTTGAAAGACAAAGGGGGAAAATGAATGTGATTTGACATTCGATATTCTGCATTCTGCATTTTAGTTTTTGATATTCATATATATGCATTACTAAACTAACAAAATGCAAGTACAAAAAACATTTGTGTGTTGTCTTCCATCAAGGGGGAGATTGAAAACTCCACCTTGATTATAAACTTTTACAGGTGTTGCTGATGGAAGACTTAAACACAAATGAAGTAGTTTGATACACTAACCAATGAATTATTATATTTCGAGATGCTTGGTTGGTTTGGTTTTAAGTGCGGGTTTTGTCAAAGAATTCAAAGGCATTGAAATGAATTTCAAGGGCACAAAGAAGATAAGGATACACAACGAAAACCATCTCAAAAGCTTTGAAGTAAATTCCAAAGAAACAAGGAAGATAAGGCTGGACAACGAAAAGATTTTAAATAACAAAGAAAATCTTTTTCGAGAGATTTGAGAAGATGTGAAGATTTGAGAAAATTTGATCAGGAGAAGATCTCAACCGACCAACAAAGAAGATCTTACAAGATCCTTAAACAAAAAGGACGAAGATTCTCTGATCTAGAATTGATGATTGTTACAACAATCAACGAGAAGATTAAGGAGTCAAGAGATCAACGTGTTCTCAAGAGATGAAGATCTACAACGTCTATCTCATCTCAACCAGGAAGCGATCTTCATGGAGAAGAAGAATTATCTTCAAACGGTCATCTCTCCAACGGCTAGAAGACCTCTCCACAAAAGATTATAAATGAAGATGGCATCTGAAGAACGAAGATAGAAGCCTGGACAGAAACATCTATAGTCTTCAAGCGAACAAAAGTTATCTTCATTTCAAAACATAGTTTTTCTTTCTCTCCTTCTAAAAAGCTTTATCCCCTAGAGAGAGATAAAACTCGAGAGCTCCATTGGTATATCTAAAGAGTGTTATACTTGAGTGTGTTACTCTATGAAGTAACTAGGCTATTATAGCAAAGTGAAGAGTTGGAGGTAGATCGTAGCATTGGCTACAATGAGAGAAGAAGGGGATTTCTTCTAGTTTGTATCTAGGACTCTTTGAAGCTGATAATAGATAGTTAGATCCTAAGTCATACCCTGGGACGGAGAGTAGGCTATTTAGAGCCGAACTTCGTAAACATATCCTTGTGTCGATCTTTTACATTCCGCACCATATCTTGTTTATTGTGACTAACTTTGTTTTGCAGAAGTTCAAAGTCAAGGTCCTTGAAAGTGGTTTCAAAGCCCTTGAAATCAAAGTTTCACAACGAACTGAGATCGACATCAAGACCCTTGAAATTGATTCCAAGGCCTTGAGATTGGTTTTGTGAAAAGTTCTCATACTCTATTCAACCCCCCTTTTAGAGTATCTTTTAACCTTTTATTTCACCTACCAATTCTTCAAATAAGTTGGGCTCTTCCTACGTAAGATAAGGACTTGGCGCTCCAGGACTGGATTCTCTTGGTGAGCTTGTGAATGAGGGGTAAATAATCCGCGATGGCAATCCTTCTGCAACCGATTGGCACACAAAGGTAGAGGAAGGGTAAGGTACCAATAGACATCCCGGTGAGTCTGGAAGCCAGGCCTTGATCGGCATTACACATTCCCGCAATGAAGAGTATGAACTTTGGAAGGGTTAATCTTCAGACCGGATAAGGCTCCAAAGTCATCAAGAGTATCCTTCAGAATTTTAATGGAAGGGATATCACCTCTGCAAAGAAGTAAGAGATCATCGGCAAATGAGAGGTGAGTTATGGTTGGTGATGAGCACTTGGGGTGGTGATTGAAATCAGGATTTGTGGTATTGTGGTGAATCATTTGGGACAGGAATTCCATTGCAATGGTGAAGCGAGGAGGGGAGAGGGGGCATCCTTGGCGCAATCCTCTACTACCTTGAAAGTGTCCACGAAGGTTACCATTAACATTGATGGAATATGTAGGGGTTTTTATGTATTCCCCGATCAGGTGGGTGAAGTGTTCGGGAAAGCCCATTTTGAGTAAGCAGTACAAGATGAACTCATGGCTAATGGTATCAAAAGCTTTGGAGAAATCCACTTTCATTGTGGCTCTTGGAGAGATGTGTTTCCGGTTATATTTGTTAAGCATTTCCTGATAGATAAGAAAATTATGCTTGATAGATCTGTTGGAGACAAAGGCACTCTGATTGAAGTTGATTAGTCGAGGTAGAACAAGATTGATTCTAGCCGATAAGACCTTGGCAATTGTTTTGTAAATGGTACTACAACAAGAGATCGGCCTGAAATTAGAAGGAGCTAGAGGGTTATCAACTTTAGCTATAAGTGAAATAGAGGCATGATTGACCTGTTTCAAAAGTTTCCCTTTAGAGAAGAAATCAAGAATGGCTTCGGTGAAGTCCTACTGAGTTGTGTTCCAAGTAGATTTGAAGAAATAGGAGTTGAAACCGTCAAGTCCCGACGCCTTGTTGTCTCCAATGCTAAAGAGAGCATTTTTATTTCATCGGGAGAAACCTGCTTGTCAAGAGATACAAAGTCGTCAAGTTTAAGGTGAGGTAGTAGGGTTTTAGGAGATGGGGGCAGAAAGGTTTGAGATGGAGGGTTAAGTATGTTATGAAAGTGGTTGATAAAGGTATTGTCAATGGCGAGAGGGTCAGCAGAGATGGTACCATTAGGGGTAAGAATGGAGTTAATACAGTTGGCACATCTCCTGGACTGCACACCTCTAAAGAAGTAGGAGGAGCACTGGTCACCGTGGGCAGACCATTTGGCTTTAGAGTGTTGGGCCAGGGTGACATGAAGGGAGAGAGTGCTAGCTTTCAAGGAGGCCGATAACTTAATCTCATCCTCCTGGAGAGTAAGGTCATGGGGGTAGGCATTTAGCCGATCCTGGGCAGCATGGAGAAGCCTCCTATTTTCAAGGATGTTCGAATGACACTTTTCCAACTTTATACTAGGGAATTTTTTTAGCTTAGTCTTAAGAAGCTTTAGTTTCCTAACAAGCTTATACATGGCATTTCCCTCAATGGTAGTCCCCCAGGTTCTCTCAATAGTGGAGGTGAAATCCTCATGGTTAGCCCAAACATTATTGAACCTGAAGGGGGCTGGGGCTTGACATCCAGGGGCTCAGTGTAGAGTAGGGCCGGGGAGTGGTCGGATACGACCGGATAGTCAAAGTGAGCAAGAGAGTGAGGGAAGTTAGAAACCCAAGCCTGGTTGGTGATGATAGGATCAAGCTTACACCAAGTGCGGGATCCCACTTGCTTATTGTTCCAAGTGAACTTGCATCCAGAGTAAGGGAGGTCCGAGATATTATTTTGCTCAAAACAGGAGGCTAACTCGGTAGAGGTCTAAGAGATGGAAGGGAGGTTGTTTGAAGACTTCTCATCGGGAGAGAGAGTGGTGTTAAAATCCCCAAGCAGAGCCCAAGGTTAGAGGGGTTGAGAAGGTTGATAGTAGCTATGATATCCCGTAAATCCGAGCGATCTTCAAGAGAGTTGTGGGCATAGATGAAGGAGAGTTCGAAGGTAGTGGTTTTATCTAGGTTAGAAAGAGGGTTGGAGATAAGGCAATGGATTAATTGGTCAGACTTAATGGTGGTCAAGAGGAGGAGTTTAGAGGGGTTCCACCAGATCCAAATCCTACAATTGTGGGCGAGGGTGGAGTTTGAGAGTTGGCTCCAGGAAGGGAGTAGAGATTTAGAGAGACATCTCTCTTTATTGGATATGAGTCTTGTTTCAAGTATGGTCATGATATCAATCTTTTGCTTCTTGACAAGGTTTTGAATTGCTCTTTGTTTGACAGGGTCATTTAGGCCTCGTATATTCCAAGCATATGTTCTAATTATCATTGGATGATGGTGCATTGGCATGTCCAGCACTTGCTGTCAAGGGAAAGTTTGATTGGGTTGGGGGTTTAGTCCCTGGGTTTGAGAGAGGTAGGGAAGGGATAGAGGAGTCAAGCTTTGGTAGAGGATGTGTAGGGGGGTTATGATGATCATTAGGATGATCACCAAGGGAAAGGGCTTTGTGTTTGATACTTTCAATGATAACATTTGGATGGGACTCAGGGAGTGAAGGGTTAGCGTTTAGGGTGGAAGCAGATTCACCTTGGGGTGGGGGTATAGGGGAATGATGTTCAAAAGGATCTAGGGGTTCCTCAGGCGTAAGTTGAGGCTGTTTAGTGATGATCTTGAAGGAATCATCTGGGGTAGGAAGTGAAGGGGCAGTATTAGGGTTTGGGTTGGGTTTTGGAATGTATCTGGGGGTTGGCCAACGGGTAAGAACCGTGGCCTTCACGTCATTCCTAGCCAGACCTTGGACGTTGCAAGAGTGTCCGAAAGTAAGGCATTTGGGACAGCGGGGAGGGAGCCAGTCATAAGTCACCTTTTGGACAAAGGAGGAGTTGTCCAGCCCGGCCAATGTGACCTCACGTAGAAGGGGGCGAGAGGCTTGGATATCGACCAGGATACGGGCAAAGTTGAGCCTGTCTTGGTTGGCCGAGCACGAGTCAGTGAGGGTTGGGGTACCAAGAGCGGACCCGATTTTTACGAGCATGTGTTTGGACCAAAACCGGTAATCCTGATCGTGGAGGGTGACCAAAATGGGGAGAGAGCTGAGGCTAGAGTAGTCTAGAGGGAGGTCCTTAGTCCATTTTTTGAGAAGAAGGGTAGTGCAACCATTGGAGACCCATAGGTTGCCAAGAAGGATGGTATTGAGGTCTTCTTCATTCGCGAAATGGAATACAAAGATGCCCATCTCGTTACGTAGTATATTGGGCTTAGCTATGGAGTTTCAATTCTCATTCACAAAAGAGCTCATACGTTTGAAGGATATGGGACAGCCGAGAGGGAAACCCACCAGGGAGAGGAGCCATTTTTGAGTTGATTCAGCCACATCGTCCTCAGTGAACATGATATGCCCAAATTCAATTCCTCGAGTGAAGGAGAGGGGAACATGGTTTCAAGACACGTTGCTCGAGACTATGTCTTTGTAGAAAAACGAGGTGGCGGCTAGAGGTACTTTTGGGGTAGTGCATTTTAGTAAAAAAGAATGACTCGAATTCATTTTGCTAATAAGGAATGGTTATCGTCTTCTTTCCCGTTTCTAAAGAGAAGTCTCCTAAGGTTTCCCCTGGGTGAATTCAGTGTCTAGTCTTTATTTGAATAAGGCGTCCTTGATAGCCTCCTGTTTTCTGTTGCATTCATGTTTTTGTTGTGGAAGGCGTTAAGGTTTTCAGGGGATTTTGGGTTATGGTGATAGGGGCCACATGAGCAGAAGAAGGGTTTTGTCCCGAGGAAGTAAATGCCAGAGGGGGGATGAAGAGGTAGAGTCAGTGGGAACCTGGGAAGCCGGGGAGTCAAGGGGCATCTCAAGGGAACCGGGAGGAGGGCGGGCTCACCAGGACCCAATAAGGTGGTCGGGTAGGGAGAGTTGGTGGCAATGATGGTGGGCGTCTGAACAATATCAGAACTGACATCATTAACCAAGCAAGTTGTGGGAAGAGGAGCATGGGTTTTCAGGTTGGGTTGAGTTAACAGCAGGAATAGGGTTTCAGACGACAGGGTTGGTGGCACGTGGGTTGTGGATGAGAGCCTTCGGTTATTGGACTGGATTAGGTCGTCAGGTATAGGTTCATAAGGGCTCTCCGGGGAGGGTTGTGGTGGCGATAGGGGGGGTCTTTGTGTGTGGTTGCGGGTAGAGGGTGACGGATGGTGCATCCTTGACAGCTTTATTGTGAGGCGCTGGGACCTCCGCGACCCGTCCATTGGGAGCCGGGGCGACGGAGGGGAAGACGGGGGAGGGGGGGGTGGCCTAGCGGCCACACTGAGGTGGTAGTTAAGAGAGAGAAGAGAGCGTTTTTTGTGTGTTTTAATAGAATAGAATCTATTCTTCCGACTAAGAAAGAGCCTTTATAGGCTAAAACAAGCACCAAGATAGTGGTACAAGAAGTTCGACTCTTTCGTGGTTGATCATGACTTCAAGAAGAATCCATGTGACCCATGTGTCTTCATGAAGAGGTACGCTAATGGCAACTTTCTTATACTCTTACTTTATGTCTTGCAATGTGATAATCAAAGCACGAGTCTTGCTCTACTCCCATCTCCATGAAGAAATTCTTCATGGAGATGGGAGTAGAGCAAGATCGACATATCTTGCAATGTGATAATCAAAGCACGAGTCACCTGGTGAAAGAATTCAACTCTTGACTCCCACTTGAAGCGCATCGATATACAACATCATTGGATCCGAGATGTTCTTGAAGAAAAGTTATACAAATTGACAAGATACACACGGATGAGAACTGGTCAAACATTATGACCAAGGTAATACCGACCAAGATATTTGAAATTATTGTCGAGATGTTGGTATCAAGATACTTAATTAAGTCATGAGGGGGAGAATTGTTGGTCCCTCCATGATTAAGCCCAAGTTAAAATTGGATCTTAGATGGGCTAATGATATTTGATCCAAAATATAAAAAATGTAAGCCCAGCCAAAAGAAGCCTCCACAAATTTCTAGATTAGTCTTATCAATAAGTAAGTATAGATTAGTCTAAAAAATTCAACAATTATTGAATGTAAATATCTACCTAGATGAAAGTGAATGTCGGCTATGATTATTGAGAACTTCAACCGAAATTCACAAGTAGTGAATATAAAAGAATGTTTGTACTGGTGTTTGCATGTAAGCAATTGAAAGCATCGTCCAAATTTAAAATAAAATGTCTACTACTATAAAACTACAAGCATGGTTGTCCAACGACTAGCATTGGAAGATTGTGCCTTTAGAGGTAATGATGCGTCAAAGTTTTCTATGAATTGCGAAAATGTAATTGAATGGGTGAATTTTTTTGACAAAATGGGTACTAGATGTCAACAATGTTGTCTGGAAAAATGCTCCATGAAATGCCACATATATTTATCCAAAAATCCAAAAAGAAGTATTGGCAATCATGGTCAACAAAGTGTGTTATATGATTCGTGAGGAAGTTAGAGATGCGTGTTTTTCTATTCTTGTTGATGAAACACAAGATAAATCGGGACGAGAATACATTACTATCATCTTGAGGTTTGTAAATCTTGCAGGTATTTTAATTATGCGCTTCTTTGCTATCAGATGTTTCTCAAAGACTTCTTTAGAAACACTTTATAAAGAGATATATAATGTCCTCTCCGCTTACAATCATCAAGTTGACAAATTAAGAGGTCAAGGGTACGATGTTGTCAGTAACATGTCAGGACAATTTAAAGGGTTGAAGACATTATTTCTCAATTGAAGAACCGGTAGGTGATATAAATAATATAAACGATACTCTAGAAGGGGGATTGAATAGAGTATGGAAACTTTTCGCAAACCAAATCTCAAGGCCTTGAAACTCCTTTCAAGGACCTTGATGTCAATCTGTGCTTCTAGTGAAACTTTGATTTCAAGGGCTTTCAAACTCTATTTCAAGGGCCTTGACTTCTTGCTCCTGCAAAACAAAGTTAGTCACAGTAAAGTATATATGGTGCGGAATTGAAAAGATTGACACGAGGATATGTTTACGAAGTTCGGCTCTAAATAGCCTACTCTCCGTCTCAGGGTATATCCATAGGATCTAACTATCTATTATCAGCTTCAAAGAGTCCTAGATACAAACTAGAAGAAATCCCCTTCTTCTCTCACTGTAGCCAATGCTACGATCTAGCTCCAACTCTTAACCTAGCTATAATAGCCTAGTTACTTCGCAGAGTAACACACACTCTAGTATAAAACTATTTAGATCTTCCAATGGAGCTCTAGTGTTTTCTCTCTAAGGGAATAAAGCTATTGCGTAAATGAGAGAAAGAAAAACAACGAATGAAGATGATTAGGTTGCTTGAGGATGCAAAGATGTTTTCCGGTGTAAGCTTGTGCCATTTCCTTCTTCGACCATCATCTTCATTTATACTCTTCTATGGAAAGGTCTTCTAGCCATTGTAGAGATGACCGTTGAAGATGAATCTTCTTTTCCATGAAGATCGTTTTCTTGTTTGGAGATAAGGTAGACGTTTGCAAGTCTTCAGCCCCTACGAACACGTCAAATCCTTTACTCCTTGATCTTCTCGTCTTCTGTTGAATAGAGAGAAGATATTTTTGCCGTTTATTGTTTAGAAAATCTTCTATCAAAGATTCTCTATTCTTCGTTTAAGATCTTCGGTTGAGATCTTCCTTCGGTTGATAAGATCTTTGGTTTGATGAGATCTTCTTGTTACAGAACCTTCCAAGGAGATCTTCAATTAATTTTGAATCCTTTGTTCCGTGCACCTTTGAATTCAAGGCCCTTGATTTCGTCCTTTTGAACTTCCTTGATTTTGTCCTTTTGAACTTGTTATCTTCCTTTGTTCTTGAATCCAACTCAAGGCCCTTGATACTTAGATATAAAACCTGCACTGAATTCAAACCAACCAAATATCTAGAAATATAATCAAGTAGATTGTTAGTATATCCAACTGCTATATTTGTGTGAAGTCTTCCATCATCAATACCTGTAAACCATTTTAATCAAGGTGGAGTTTTCATCAATGATTGTGAATATGCTTAAATTGGCAATTATTTTGCTCACATATTACAATTAGTGTAATTGGCTCCTGAAAAGAAGTGTGATCTAATTTGATGGTACTTTTACCTCTTGGATAATGTTATTAATATTGTCAAGTTGTCTCCTAAATGCAATACAGAGGTACAAATATCTCCTAGAAGAGAAATTGATGAAATGTTAAAAGTGAAAATTCAGTATCCGGACAAGGAGCTAATCAAATGACATCCTTAGAGCGTGCAAGTTTTACTCGTGAAATCTCTTATTTTCATTTCATATTATTCATGATATCATTAACATATTTATTTTAAGATACAACTAAACATATGACATATATAAAATGAGCATGATCTACTCGTTGTTGGAGTTCTCATTTTTATTTTATTGCGAGTATAATCAATACATTTTCTTCAACTTGTAAAGTGATTGAGAATATAAGTGAGAATGAAATAAAAATGAAAACTCCAATGAGTAGAATGAAATAAAAATGAGAACTCCAACGGTGACACATTGATGACTTTTGAGTTTGCATATAGCTTGCAACTAATGATGGAAGGTAAGGGAACTACAAAAATTCTTTGTCAGGCATTTCAACAAGATTCCGTTGACATATTGGCAGCCATTCAACATCTTTCCACTACCAAAAATCTTATTCAAGAGCTACGTGATGAGAGATATGATAAATTACTTCAAAAGTGAAAGATGTTTGCTCAAAACATGATTTACATGTACTTGGCATGCGTAGTACAAGCGGTTACGGTGGAAAGAAAAGATCTCTCGAGTATCATTATTGGGTAGAGCATTTAAATCAATCTATAGATTTTTAGTTGACCGAGTTAAGCTCAAGGTTTAGTGAGACGAGAGTTAGGATGCTTCAGTTAAGTGTATCATTGGATTTAATATACTATATATTTTCATTCATTTAAAGCAGAGGATGTTTGTAAAGTTGCAGTGGAGTTCTATCCCATAGATTTTGAGGAACATGAAATGAATCTCTTAAAGAGTGAGTTGCCCTACTATCGAGCTTTTGTTGTCTCCAATTCAGAATTTCAAGCACCTACACTTGTAAAATTAATGAAGAAAGTGGTGGAAAAAAAAAAGATGAGTAGTTCAAAATGGTAAGTAGATTGATTAGTCATGTATTATCATTGTTGGTTTCTACTACTACTATAGAAAGAGCACTTTCAGCAATGAAACATGTGAAGACCGACATTCCCAACAAAATGGCTGATGAATTAATTGGAAAAATTGACATAGATTTGGTCACCGATGATTTTCCAAAGGCAAAAAGTCATTTTGTTTGTTTTACTTTTTAGTTAAACCACATTAAACTATAGTGTTTGATGTTTTACGATATGTTATTGAATTTATATATTATAGTTTTAAATTTCACCCATCCCTAAAAATTTATTGGATCCGGCACTATAAGAGCAAAATATTAGCAAAAGTATTCGGCTTATGCTTTAAAAAAATTAACCAAACAAAATTAGAGTAATCATCCAAAATAACCAAATAGTACTTAAGCTCACTAACATTGTAAACCAGTGATGTCCACGAATCACAATGTAAAATGTCAAAGATATCACTAGTAATAGAAGTAAAAGAATGAACTGGAAGGCGCCTATGTTTACCTTATTGACAAGGCGAGTATAATGTCTTCAAAGAGTGTTTTATTCGAGTAACCCAAGGTTGAACGAAGCTCACGAAGAGCATATGATCACTTAGATGTCCTAACCGAGCATGCCAACGTGAGGATTCGACAATTACATGGGTAGATTGACACGACTTATTTGAGACTAACGTGGAAAAGACGGGATAACCCCCCCCCCCCATTGCTATCACATCGCTGAATGGTTTTCCTGTATGAAGGTCCTTCATAGAAAAACCAAAAGGGTCAAAGTGAACCTCCACATTATTATTAGATGATAATTTTCTAACAAAGATAAGGTTCTCAATTTTAGGGGAATGTAGGACATTCTTGAAAGTGTAGGTATGGTGAAGATGGTATGCTAGCATTTCCTAAAACCAACAACTAGTATGTGATAACTCCACCTTTGATATTAATTGTTTCACTATTTAAATCATGGAAGACTTAACATAAAATGCGGTTTTTATAACTAAAAGATATCAGTTATATTTCTAGATTGCTGGTCTTGGTTTGTTTGTTAAAAGTGTGTGTAGGTCATGGACAATATCAAGAGAAGATCTCGGATGAAGACCTACTACAACAACTAACAAACAAATGAGAAGACCTAGGAGAGTGAAGATCTTGTTGGAGAAGATAGACATTTGAAGAGAGAATCTTGGAGAAGACTTCATTAAAGATCTCGAATGGATATGAGAAAGTTTGTTGAAGATTTTGAAACGGTTGTGGAGAAGATCTTGACGAAGATCTCCTTGAAGACATTAAACGGCTGTCAAGAGAACGGTTGAATGAGAAGATCTTGGATCTTTTATGAAGATATCTCAAGCGGCTAAAACTCTCTAGCAAAGATATCGGTCAACCAACAAGGATTATGTGGAGCATGAACGTTACAAATGGCTAGGAAAGCAACGTATAGAAGACAATGCCTCCACATAAGCTATAAAAGAGATATCGATTGAAGATGAAGATACCAAGATTACAAGTGAAAGAATCTCAGTCATCTTCATCGATCCAAAAGTTTATCAACCTTTTCGAGCGTACTTAAGCTTTTTTGTTAGAGTGAGATAAATACAAGAGCTACATTGTCATATCTTTTAAGTGTTATACTCAAGAACGTTACTCTACGAAGTAACTAGGCTATTATTGCTACAATAGGAGTTGAATAGATCGCAGCATTGAGGCTACATTAAGAGAAGAAGGGGAGTTCTTCTAGGTTGTATCTAGGACCCGTTAAGCAAATAATAGATAGTTAGATCCTAGAGTCGAGAAACCCTAGGACGGAGACGTAGGTTGTTAGGGCGAACTTCGTGAACATATTGTATGTCGATCTTTTACATTTCGTACCTTATATCGCTTTAAATTGTGACTAACAACTTTCTGCAAGTTTCGAAGTCAAGGCCTTGAGATTCACTTCAAAGCCTTGTTATTAGAGAAATCTTAAAAAGATAGGTACATGCTGAGTTGATCATGTCTGATGTCCGATATTGCAAAAAGTTCTCATACTATATTCATCCCCCTTCTAGAGTATCTCTAAACCCTATTTCATTACCTACTCGGTTCTTCAATATGGTTGCACAATTTCTGACAATAATAAAATTTAAAGAGCAAGAATTAAAATATGAAGATAGGTACATGCCGAGTTGGTCATGTCTGATGTAGCGCCGGTATCCATATATCAATTCTCATACGGAGTTTGAAGTTGCATCGTGTTGAATGTTTCGGTTAACTCAGTCGAAGTATAGTAAGCGTGATGCCCTTGACTATTCGATCGGTTTTGTGGGGCGGTTGAACTTGTTGAGTAGGATATGGGCAAGGTGGGGTGTAGCCTCAATGTTGTTGAGGTGGAAAGACCTAGTGTTGTGGTGGCCGAGAGAAGTCGTAGGTGTTGGGTGGCTGTTGTTGTCGGTCTTGTTGGGAGGGAGAGGCCTAGTGTTACGGTAGTCTCCTCCCTACGAATGACGGCCGTGTCCTCAATGCGGGGCACCAATAGGCTGTCTAGACTTGCTTGTGAAAGGGGACGTTGGGAGAAAATTTGAGGAGGAGACAAGCATAGTTGGTTCCTTAGTATTGCGAGCAATACGGGTTTCCTCCCGACTGAGCATGCTATGAACCGTCATGAAGGAAGGGATAGGTTGTGTTTGAATAATAATACCCCCGACAACAACATACTTAGGCGCCAACGATCTATGAGTTTTAAAGCTAATTGGGAGTCACTGACGGGATGGCCAACGTCTTCAAGTTGATCGGCGGTAGTTTTGAGTGTTTGAAAATAGTTGACGATCGACTTATGGGAGTCTAGGAGACAATTGATGAAGCGTTCCTCCAAATCTACAACCCTAGTAGATTGGTTATCATGAAATTAATAAGCCTTTTGTGCGGAGCAAAGTTGCACGGGAAGTAGAACGATTGCATCCGGTTCAATCCATTAAGGATCAGATGAGTATGGAGGAGTGTCGTCAATGTGATTTGCTACATCGTGGGCACGGGCAATAACAAAATCTAGAGTGAGTGGAACATGATTCCGGATATTCGACATGGATTGCGCAGCGTGGAAGACCGGGGAGGTAGGTGAGGCACATATGGTGGTCAATGTGTCACCGGAGTCCGTCGATTAGGCGTCGTTGTCAAGGTCCACATCTTGTTCATTGTCCGATATGGTGAAGGTCAGGGATTAGGGTTTCGGTATTCGTTGGTGGTGATGACGGTGGACCGAATTTGGCTAAAATAACGTAGGGTTTTTAGAAAGCCTCTAATACCATGTTAGATGAGACATCGATTGCGAAAAGAGTCCTAACAAGGAACTCGCCACGTATCATGTATATATATATATTAGGGTAGAAACCTTAAGGATATAATGTCAAATAACACTAAATAATAATAATAATAATAATAATAATATTAATAATAATAATTATTATTATTATTATTATTATTATTATTATTATTATTATCTCTAACAGTTTGATGAACGTACTAGTGTTTGCAGTATGTTACTGAATTCTGTAGCTTGTATCTTGTATTCACGGGGGCTCGTTTGAATTGTGCACTTCGGGACGGGTCTTGTCGAGATGGTGAAATTAGCAACCCATATTGTATATGTCTGTGTGAAGGATTAATAAGAACATTCCAATCATATTATATATCATCTCATATTAAATTATATAGACTAAAAATGCATATATTTTCACATTTTTAGTCTTCTGTTCGTGCTTCTTATAACCAAAGAAATTTTCTTTTTTTTTTTGAAAATTTTACGTATATTGAGAAAAGGATTTAAAAGAGTCTCTTAGATGTAGGAGAGAAGAGCAATGCAAGAGGGATTACAATAAGTGGATGCCAAGAGCAGTCCCAGTTCTAACACTTAGTAGGAGCCCTTGGCCAAAATAGAAAAAAGGGCCCCTAAAAATAACGAGAATTTTTTTTTGAAATGTCAAATGACAAAAGTATATAAGATTTTAACAAAAGAACTTACCAAATGATCATTCAATTGCTATAAAATATTCAAAAACATATACAGTGATGAAAATATAATCCCTTGCTTATTTCACGACACATAGTGTTTTGTGCTCCATCGTCAATAAAAGAAACAATAACGATAAATCTTCGACGAGAGTAGTGTGACAAAACAATGGAGGGGTTAAGATCTTGATGAATTTTGATTTTGGAAATTGGAGAGTAATAATGGAGATAATGGATAGATGTCGTCCGTTCCCACTTTCCCTTTCCCAACTTTGTTTTAATTTCCTTTTATTAACTTTTTTTTACTAGGTAAATTTAATTGAATAGGGCTATGTATAATAGTAGACTTATATATCGGTTGGGCCCCTAAAATTGATGGGCTCATGGCCCAGACCAACCTTGCCACCCCATTTAGTCGGGTCTGGCCAAGAGTAGTAGCACACAGTTTAGATTGAGGAGAGCGGTCTTTCCATGAATGAGCAATGAAATTCTTTGTAGCTTGGATCGATTCATGGGCACAGTCCGAGATAGAGGTGAAGTGATTGTTATAGACAAAGATGTTCCTAGCCTTCCAGGTAAAGTAGACATATGCAATGATAGCGGAGATGCGAGTGCAAGAGATAAAATCCTTTTTAGTCGGATTGACGGAGCCAAGCCAAGACCATAGGTCATTAAAGTATGGGTAGGGCTGGGGGAGTCGAATCCAATGAGAGATAAGGTCGAGGACAGTGGAGGGATAGCTGCAGGCGTTCCAAAGGTGGAGCTCCGTTTTAGGGGAAGATCCACAGAGCTTGCACGTGTCATCGGGGACGAGGTTCCATTGCCGGAGCTTGTGAAGGGTGGGAAGTCTCTGATGACACGCAATCCAGGAGATAAATCGGCACTTAAGAATGTTGGTGTTAAGCCAGAGTAGCAGGTTCCTAGTAAGGCATCTTTATTATTGGGTTTTCAACATACATGTGGTACACAACAAATTTGAAATGTTGTATACTATCATGTTTGGGATACAGAGTAGCAGGTGCCTAGTAAGGCATCTTTATTATTGGTATATATTTCACAATCATTATTATCGGCACTCGGCAGTATATAGATACAAGTTTTATGTTTGTAGTAATTAGCAATCACTTGGTAAAAGAAACGAGAATGCGACGTGGTGGAGTGAATGGACGACGAGAATGTTGGACGGTTTGATTGTCAAGCAAGAGAACGTCGCCCCGCTTCCAAGGGATAGCCGCACACTCCTCTTCTGAGATCATCTTGACCGCGTCCACCACCTCGGGTGGTAGAGGGGAACCATCCCCTAAAGTGACCGGATTCTCTACCTCATTTCCTGCAAGTACGGGGCTTAAGTGACCTGCCATTATACTATTGAACCAAATGCTTTGCTCTTCGGATCCGGTCTTATTGGTCTTTATGCCAGGAGTAGGCCCTATTGACACCTTCATCCCCTTCTCTAGCCATTCCATCTTCCATCCGTGTTTCGCCACCCTATCAATCAATATATATCATTGTATCAATAAAGACTTCTTTAAACACTCTTGGTGTAGTTTATTGGAAGATACGTAGACTATTTAAAAATATTGGGTTTTGATGAATAAGTATTATATCGTTATTTTAGGTTGATTTTATCTCTATAATTTTTATTATTTCATTCATATTCTCTTGTAATCGTATACAATAATAATAAAGACGTTCTAATTGTATTCTTTTTCATAAAAATGTACCATAGTTGTCAAACTTAATCAATATGGTTCGTGGCGAACTTGGGTATATGCCCAGTATTTGTGGAAGAGCTATGGGTATTGTGCATGAGCTCAAATTAGGTTGAGAAGTTGGTTATTCTAGAACAAACCCCCAACTGGCAATCAACCTTCTCAAAAAAGGACTTATCCCGAGGTTATCCCTTAATAATTTGATGCAATGTCAAGACTTTCTTAGTAGAGACTTAGACTATCTTACTAATAATGTTTTAAATTTTAGCATTAAAATTGATTTAGGTTATATACCTTGAAAGTATTTTTAAGTTTTTTTTTATTCACCGTTTGTCGTGAGGTTGCGGATATTAGATAATTTATAGTTAGAAAACCCTATTATGTTACCAATTTACCACTTACTGGTGTTCGACAACAGCCTTGTCATGGGTGGAGAATGTGTTTTTCCAGCTCCGGCCGATAGGGGAAGAGACATCAGTATCGCCGGGAAGGACCTTGTGGTAAATGACGCCGTGCTCCTCCAGACGGCGGATGAAATCGGGGTGTTTCCTCTTCAACCTCTCGTATATGATGTGACCTAGTACAATAGGGGTCTCCCCTTGGCTCCCTGGCTCCACCTCGCAGTAGAAGAATCCTTTGCTTGGATAATCCTTCATCTGCACCCAATTTTGTCCCACTCGTATCATGTTCTATATTATAATTGCAAATCGTAAATACTAGATTAACTTTATAATCTCTATACGATTCAAATCATCCATAACTATATGTATTACCTTCGATGTACCACTTTATTATTTTGTTCACCAAGTGATAATAATTTTATGAGAAAGATAGTTAATGGGGTAGTTTAAGAAAGGAATGAAGTTGGAGTGCAAATCTCGTAGGAATTTATTTTTCAAATAATCTATAGGGTAAATTTTTTTGTAAAAATAATCATTAATTTTTCAACCTTATATACAAAACTAACTACTTATATATAACCTTAAATTGCATTTTTTTCCCTCTTTTAAAAAATCGTTCTTCTAACGCTATCTTTTTCAAAACACCGAACGACTCCAACTCATTTAACTACTCGAATTAACTTCTTCAAAAACTAACTGATTTCGGTTTTATGCTAGCTTCTTCAACAACATTGAAGTCGATTCAAGAAGAAAACACAAAGTTCATATTTTCAAATTAAAAGGATAATAAAAAAAAATGAGACGAAGCATGTTTGATACTATAAAAAAATTCAATTTAGGATTGCAAACTCGATATATAAGCTTTTGTTCATATTTAATATGTAATTGCGATTAAATATGTGTTGAATGTGTTTTATGTCGTTAACATGAATCATTGTTTATGTGGTATTTGTGGTGTTGTTAACAAGAACAAAACACCTTATTTTGGTGTTGTGGTGTTGTTGGCAAAACCAAAACACCTTATTTTAGTGTTGTGGTATTGTTGACAAAACCAAAACAACTTGACGTGGTATTTTTGACAACACTATAATTTGACATTAATTAATATTGACAACACCTAAATACCTTATTTGGTGTTTTGAGTGTTGTTGACAACACCAAAACACCTTATTTGGGTGTTGTGGTGTTGTTGACAACACTTAAACACCTTATTTTGATGTTGTGGAGTTGTGACAATACCTAAACAACTTAATGGTGTTATAGGCAACACCTAAGCACAAAAATAAGGTGTTTGTGTTTTTGTTGACAATATCAAATACCTTGTTTTGGTAGTGTTAACAACACCAAATACCTTATTTTTGTGTTTTAGTATTGTTGACAATATCAAAACACCTTTTTCTCCCAAAAAAAACATATAGAAACACCTTATTTTGGGGATGATGTTGACAACTCCTAAATACTTTAATTTGGTGATGTTGTTCACAACACAAAACACCTTAATTTGGTGTTGTTATATTGTTGGAAACACCTTAATACGGTGTTGTAGTGTTGACAACACTTAAAGAACTTAATTTGATGTTGTGGTGTTGTTGACATCACCAAAACACCTTGTTTTGGCGTTTTGATTGTTGTTGACAACACCTTATTTTTGCATGTTGTCATGTTATTGACAACGCCTAAACACTAGATTTTTTTGTTATCATGTTGTGGAAAACACCTTAATTTGGTAT
The DNA here is from genome assembly GCA_033239125.1 of Fagopyrum homotropicum. NCBI lineage: Eukaryota > Viridiplantae > Streptophyta > Magnoliopsida > Caryophyllales > Polygonaceae > Fagopyrum > Fagopyrum homotropicum. The sequence continues at coordinate 23,418,492 of BSWB01000005.1, read as the reverse complement.
TGTTGACATCAGATAAATACCTTAACTTGGTATTGTGGTGTTATTGATAATACAAAAACACCCGTGTTTTGGTGTCAAAACATTAAGGTATTTGTCTATCTTATTAAACGTTTTTAATCCCCAATTCATCAGTGTAAAACTTCTTTTGAACATCACTTTGCCTACTTGCTTTGATGAAGATGATATTTTTCTTGGTTTTCAAGACATTAACGCTTCAACCAATCTTACACATGTCGTTCCAAACCAACATTAATCAACTCAAGTTGCACCGGCCCATTCTTTGATGTCTTCTCTTATTTTGGCCCCATATATTTCCTCTCCTTATTCCTTCCTTATCATATGTGCATTCCAACAACTCATCTCTATTAAATGTGCCTCACCTAGCCTACCACTATTGACCCTTATACAACAACATCTCTACAACCCGATTCTTTGCCAACAAGACGTATCCAACCGTCGAAAACTCCCTTTGTTCGATTGAACTACTACGTTACCAATACTATTTAACCTATTCATGCTTATCCTTTTACATCGATTCCTCTAAACAATTCTGTTAAGCCTTAATTCTTGCGTGATTATAAATCATATCACCGATTAACTCCTCAATGTTGTGGTTTCTTTGTAATCGTATCCAATCTTGTTGAGATCCTACCATCACTCATGTTGTCAGGGATCGTTGTTGGCATGAGGTTATGCGGCTCCAAACTCAAGCTCTTGAGGACAACTAGATTTGGGCACTTTCTTCTCTTCCTCTTCAAAAACGATTGCTCGGATGCAAATGAGTTTATAAACTCAAATTTTATTTGTATGGCTCTTTAGAACGATTCAAAGCTCGTCTAGTTATCCTTGGCAATCATCAAATTGTAGGGGTCACTTATTCCGAAAACATTTGCACCGTTACCAAAATAGTCATTGTCAACACCTTTTACACTATTTATTCAATCAAACGTTGTGAGTTATACCAAATGAATGCCCATAATGCCTTCATTCACGGTGACCTCGGCGAAGACTTATATATGTAAGCGCCTTCTGGATTTTGACTTCCCTCACTTGGCCTTGTTTCCACAATACGTAAGTCTCTTTACAGGCTTCGTCAAGCACCTTGTTGTTGGTTTAGAAAACTCTCATACGACATAATTTCCATCAATCTTTCTCGGTTTACTCCTTTGTGTTCTAAATAGTGGCACGATGCAACTCAACATCCTTGTATACATTGATGATCTTATCATTGATGGTAATGATGGATCATTTACTCGCAAGTTTAAAATTGATCACAATTCTTATTCTGAAATGAAAGATTTGTGCTTTTAAAGATATTTTAGGTGGGGAAGTTGCTCGGTCCAATGAGGGCATCTACCTATGCCAACGAAAATACAATAGGGATTCTCATCACAAGCGCGTCATATCCAATGCATAGCAACTACCTAATCTCAAGCCTTGTCATCTTGGAGGATGTCTCATCTACCTATGATTTACTCGACCTGAGTTTGCTCCACGTTGAGGGATGTCTCATCCCACATCCTATCTTAATTATAGAAGTCCTTGATAATTGAACGGTGGATTGTTGCTCTTAGTGTCGTTCGTTATCTTAAGGGACATTCGGGTCAAGGTATATTGCTTCATTCAGATGCCCCTCTTCAACTCTATGGTTGGTGCAACTCGGATTGGGCTAGATAATCCCTTGCATGGTTTTTACGATCTACCTTGAGGGAATAATATGATATCTCACATCTAATCCTCTATATATATGTAAATATGGTCCATGTGAAATGTCGTGATACGTCCTTGGATACCGATGTCACCCGTGCATCCGCCCCTCTTGGTCCATATAGCGGCATGTCTTGTCTTCACTACGTAATGGCATGAAGCTGACCATTTTTGACAAGATTTCCCATCTTATGCCTAAGTAATAATAGAAGGGTTATTTCTTATGAAATATTCTCTTCTAAGCTTTCTCATTGTCTAGCTTTTTAGACCTCTCATTTCATATCTTTAATCCCGACATTTAAGTTTAGACTTTTCATTTTGGATCTTTAATTCCGACATTTAAGTTTCGGTCTTTCATTTCAGATTAAATTTCAACATAGAATTCTGATATTTAATTTTGACCTTTCATTTCAGCCGCATCCCCTATATAAAGGATGCTTGCTCATTTGTAAATTATGTTCAAAATAATCAAGTTTAGTTGAAGGTAAAATCCTCCTCCTTGATTTGGGCATTACATCTTCCCTCTCAAATTCTTCCTTGGATATTCGATTTAAGCCTTCAGAATCGAGAATTCTTCAAGAATCAACTCATTCAATCCACTTCACGGCTTGCTCGATCAATCTTAATTGGATCAACGTAACCATCACTTCCGTCCCCATCTCAATGCTTCCGCCAGCCATATTCTACCGTTCGAATCCACCACACATCAACCTAAGGAGTAGTTAAAAGTTAAGCTTGATCTAGATCCGAAGTTCATCCTTGAAGTATCCAAAGGCACATCAAATTGGTATCAAAGTAAGGACTGAAGCTAGTACCAAATTTGACGCCTCAAAGTTTTAACGCGTCAAATTGGTATCAAAGCTTAGGACCGAAGCTCACAACCAATTTGACGCCTAAAAGTTTTGACGCATCAAATTGGTATCAGAGTAAGGGATCCAGGTTAAGTTTCTTTACTTTTTTCTTGATCGTTCTTCAGTGTTCATCATCGTTCATCATGTATGTGACAATGATGATTCCTTTGATGATGACGAGGAATGATTTCCTCCTACATACCCACCAAAGCCCAAACAAACCACCCATTGGTACCGACGATATTCACACAGCTAACAACGAGTCTATCTTGAGGATGAGGAGTGGTTGCCTCCTTCATATCCACCACCAAGGCCAAAACAAACATTTCATAGGCACCGATGGGATCCCCACGATTGACGGCGTGTCTACCTTGAAGAAGATTATATTGCACCTCACCATCCGGACCCTTTCCATCATCATCAGGACGGTACGATAAAAAAATCTCTAAAAGAAATAACAAGAAGAGCCGAAGTCTTTAAGGGAAGAGCTAGAAACATTGAAGGAACAAGTTCTTGATCTCATGACGACAACCCAACACGACGGACCCCAAGCGGTGACACAACCAAAGTGTGAGTTGGTTGTAAACCCATTGTGTGACGAGGGCAAGGTCGAAGACAAGGGCGATGTCATCATTGAAGATTGCACCCCGGTACTTCCAATCAAGTTGTCAACCCATTATCTGACGATGACAAAGAAGAAGAAGAAGAAGACAAAAGTATCATCATTGAAGATTTTTGCGCCCCAAGACTTTCAGTTCAATTTTTCAATCCCTTGTATGGCGAGTTCTTTGAAGAGGACAAAGACGAAGCCATCATTGAGAGTGAAAAGATGACAACCCCGACAATGACACCATTTTGTTGATGAACAACAAATTTGAGCCTCTCGATCCGAGGTTTGGCTTTGTTATGTCTACTAACTTATCTTCTAGCTTGCCCTTCCATATTTTCGGCATGCCCCCAACGTTCATCATCAAGAGCATTGATGGCATAATAAACATGCTCCATGGCGGCGTCACCTTGCGGTACTACAAGTTCGAGCCTCTTGATCCGGATTTTGTCCTCTTTATGTCCGACGGTATACCACCCGACTTGTCACCCAACCGGTACCATAAAAAACCAACATCATTTCATTACTGGTACCCGTTCCCGCGCCTTGCCGGCATAATCGAGCATCTCCACGGTGCCATAATCTCGAGGGACTACAAGTTCAAGCATCCCAATTTCCATGTGCACCATCTTTATGACGGTGAAACGAGAACGTTTCACAACTACTCAATTCAACGGTTGTAATTGATTGTACGGTGATCATCATAAGAAACTTACAACAATTATGTAGTTGTAAAAGAACAAGTGAATGTTAGAACTTAGAAAGGATTTAAACAACCTTTTTATGAAATCAATATTTTCTATATCATTTCATCGTCCCAAGTGTTTATAAAAATTTCACTTTATCCCATCTCTTGTATCACATATTTAGTTTCACTTATTCTATCACTGTACACGTGACAATTTTTTTAAAACTCTACCAAAAACTCTACTTAAAAATCTTGTTTTACCGGAGATCTACTAAATATGTGGTGGAACATATTCAGACCAGAGCTCAACAGCATCTTCCAACCAATGTTATTAATTGGACACTAGTTATATTCTACATTAGCCTACAAATAATTAAAAGCACCGAGAAAATATGTATATTACAATTTAAATTAGTGAGTAAATAAGTAGAGTAAGTAGGGATATTTTAGACAAATCCTCAAACTTCTTATAAGTCGTGCAACGTCACCATAGAACAAATCCTATCGTGTCGAGCGCCCCATCAAAATCCATATGACGTGGACTATAGCTGTATAGCATGACCATTCAAAATCACAAACACACGTATATCTTAAATACCTCATAAAAATTATTTTGGAATTCAACCCCTTGAGATATTTTTAAAACTATTTTCTTGTACAAAATAAATAAAAAATACTCAAATTAATTGACGGGCACACACTTGTATAAAAAAATTATTATTTTTAATTCTATTAAATAAAATAATTCAGTATAATTAAATTTAAAGAAAGAATTTGAACAAATAGACCATTTTTTATTTTCATCAGATTTGTGTACCCTTTCAATTTTTACTACTTTTATTAAATTGAAGTTGAAAAAGTAAGGGATTTGATTAAGAATACATTTACTAAACATATATATATTATAAGCCTAGTTACTAGAGAAATCTTAAAAGGTCTGCTTAGCTAATTTAACCAAAACTAAATAGGTAAAATACTTTTTGTAGTGGGTGATTCAAGAGTTTGGATCACTTATTGCCTTCTCCTATTGTCTTGTATATTGCATTCATTTGATTGATCTATGTGGTAATATTTTTTGTTCAATTTATTTTTGTTAGACTTTCCTTCGTGTTCAACTTCTGCAAAATTCTTCTATGTCTCGTACCTAGAACACACTTGAATAGTTAGAAAATCCATAATTTTACTTTAATGAAATTAATTGCCCGCTTCCCCTTTTTCATCGTCCTTCCTCTCCGACTTCTTCTCTTTCAAGCATTCCTACTTTAAAATTAACCCCGACCTCTTTCTAAATCGCTACAATCAACTCAATTTCTCCAATGGCGGACGCTTCGCGCCTAGAGAGAATGGCCAGAGAACTCAAATGCCCAATTTGGTACGTTTCAATTTCACTTCCTCTCCAAAACCCCATTTCATTTTGCATGTCATTTCTCCATTTGCTAGTTAGCTCAAATGTTTTTGAGCTAATTTCTAATTTTCATTTTTACAGTTGGTGTATTTCAGAAGTCCATGAAAATGGATTCCAATTGCCCTGTTTGTAAATTGTCTTGTACACTTCGAGGTTTGTGGTTTCTTATCAATCAGATTCCAGCTAACTCAAGGACTGATGTCACATTACACAAATGTATAGCATACATTTCTTTCGTGTGTTTGTTGATAGAGGAAGATATATTTGATTGTAAAGGTTCATCCAGCTCCTCACATGGAGAACTTGGTTCATATATGCAAGAGTATTTGGTGGGCTAAGCTCTTCGTCTCCTATAGATGAAATCGATGGAGCGGGATATGGAGTAGAGGCTTCAAGTGCGTTCTAGGCTTCAAGTGTGTTCTGGGTACGAGACATAGAATAATTTTGCAGAAGCTCAAGACGAAGGAAAGAGAAGATCACTAATTTTACTCTAATAAAATTAGATTGAATAAAAATATTACCACGTGGACCAATCAAGGGAGTGCAATAGGAGAGGACAATAGGTGATCCACACTCGTGATTCGATGGTTTATTTTGGATTCAAAATATGTATTTGTTAAAATGCGTTATACGTAATATCATTTTTATTTCAATTTTAAATCTTATCAAACACGAATTATGAGAATGAATAATTTCAATACCGATATTCTTTCTTCTTGTTTTACTAAAGTCGTATCAAACGAGTCCCAAAAGAGAAAATCGGTAGAAACAACACCCCTAGCCAAGAGAGATAGACAAGAGAATAATAGGAAGAAACAAGTAAATGATATATGAATCTACGATTTGATATTTTTATGTGAATATAAAATAAGCTATTTAAATTAATTAAGACATATAGATCTACTATTTTCATAAATGGAGAGCGAGAAATGATTGAAGAGGATATTTTTGTGTTAGTTTTGACGTCAATTAATTTTATGATGAAAGTTTACTTTATCTTAAGGATACTTATAGCTTACGAAAATCGATAAATAAAAGGAAAATTTGAAGATGAACAAAAACTCACATAAGCGATCTCATTATGAAATTGGAGGTGGTAGTGAGGAGGACTATCATTGGAGGTGTAGATATTACCGACGACAGGAGTCCGCGGGGCGGCAACCCCACCAAAAGGGAAGGCCTCGTATCCAAAGCTCTTGACAACGTCATTAAAGTCGGAGGCAGTGGGCACGTTGAACCCTCGGAAGAGCACCGCTCCGGCCTCGCCAAGCTTGTCCTCCACCCACGTCTTATGGGTCCCGACAACCTCAGCCAGATCATTGACCGAGGAAATTGCGGGAGAGACGACAAGGGGAAAAGCAACGCCGTTGAAGATCTTTTGTTGCGGTACCTCAACTAGCTTGAACACTTCAATCGGAGTTTCTAGAGACGTAGATCCCATGGTAGACTTTTAATTGTGAATATTGGGTTATTCGATGCAATTATTAGAATGCAACATGCACTGTGTCAGACAGCTGATCATTTAGTTGGGTAGAGCATCTTTGAATCAAGTTTATTAAAAAATTGATTGGTTTGAAATAAGGATTGACATTTGACCGATTATCATTCAGGTAGAGCACCTTTAACACGAATGTATATTATAAGATACAAATATATAAAGTCTATGACGTTTATTTTCGGTTTCAATATTTGATCTCGTTGCGCTTTTGTTTATTAAATTATAACGTTTAAAAACGCAATTACTCACATATTAAGATTTTTATAGATAGATGATGTCCATGACTAAAGATAAAGCTGGAGAAACAAGGCTATTAAATTGTTTATTAAATCAACCTTATTACATTAATGAACGTTTTGTTATACTATTCTGAAAAATATTTTATATTAATTTCTTACCATAATAATATTATTATATTTGTTCAATTTGGACCGTTAATCTAATAATTCGATGTCCCGTAGAGGTTCTCATTTCTCTTCGTAGGAATTACAACAAAGAATGAAGGATGAACAAAAAAAAAAAAAAAAGGATTCGGTACCTATCTTAAATCGAAATCGAAGATGGATGGTATTTGACTTAAGATAAACAATATTTATAAATGTCTAAACTGTTCAAATTTGAAACTTATTGGGCAAGAGGTATTTAATTTTTGGTCTAACTAGGTCTTTTTAGTATATTTACTATATTAAGAGTACCATAACATAAACACATTTTAATAAATGTACCTCTCGTAGAGTAATGGTTGTAGTCAGAGTGCTACAGGTGTCAACAAAACAAAAGTCTATACAAAAACCTATTTTACCGAATTTTTTCTTAATTTTTTAGTTTAAAAATATTTTAAATACTAAAAAGCAATAGTAGATATTTTCCATTCAGAAAAAAAAAATATCAGTCAAACATCTTTAAATGATTTGATGAAATCTAAACGATTTGTTAAAATTTAAATGGTTAATCGATATTTTTCATTTGAACGTTTTCAAATCTTTTAGTTTCAAAATAAATCAATTTATTAACATTATGCATGATCCAAGAGGATATTAATAACATAAATAAGAAAAATATATATTGTAAATTAGAACCCATTTTGTGTTGGAACTACACGAGCATCTTATATTAGTTGACATGCTACTTTTTTTAACGTCAATTAGTTTTATGATTTTTTATGATGAAACTTCACTTATCTTAAGGGTCGAGTTTAGGTCTGTAACACCCCGAATTCTTAGAACTCGGAACATTACTGGTTAGGACCTCACAATGGGTCCCGACCTCAGTTTGACAACAATATTACTAGGATCTTGCAACAAGACACAAATAAGGAAAACCGAAATTCATAAAAATAGTATTTTAAAGTAATGAATGCAACACGGTCTAGCAGTCTAAAGTGCTTAAACAAGGGAAAGACGAACAATTGTCTTAACGAAAGCAAGAATGACAGACACAAACCCAACACCCACTCTAAGGAGTACGGAGACCCGGCTGACCACTACTTCCGGATCACTCAGCTGCTGGTCTAACCTGTGGTAAATCTAAAAACACAACAAGAGGAACCGTTAGCTAGTTATCTAAATATTAGAAGAATAATAGTAGCACACACACACACATAAAAATATAAACACCCATCATGCTTTCAAACAAGTCCATTTATTTCTTAAGTTAAGTTACTCATTCACGCTAATGATACTTATTTTGTGACACGAAGAATTCTCAAACCTCGCCTCCGCCCCCGTGTAACCATCAGGAATGGATCCGATGCATCTCACCTTGTACCTGCCTGGTCTGGGTATAGAGAACCTCCCAGTCTCCTGTCAGAGTTGGGCAGTGATGTCACGGCCCGTTATACATACACTTGGGCCTTAAACATAATAATAACGGTCGTCCTAGCAAGTTATTATTATTAAAACACGCACATAGCACACACAACCACTATCACTCAACTAATATCCAGAAACTGGCTAAGTAAGTCGCAAGGACTTACTTGAGTCAAAACACACTCTAACAATCTCAAATCGGTCCGTGCTCGTAGTAACTCAAGCGCCTGTCCAATAAGGCATGTGGGTCAGAATCTCATTCAGATGTCCAACCTCATATAAAAGAATTACGGAAAAACTCTCTCACGGTAAAAGACCATTTTACCCTTAGTCTCAACATTCTCAAATTTTATTCTTGAAATTTATTAATTCACTTTTGACTAGTTTCCCATAAATTGTGTCTTCCGGGTAGCTACTTATAATTATAAGTTCAAAACTCGAAACACCCAAAAAGACAACACTCTTCCTTCTCGGTTTCTATCTACTCTAATATATATATATATATATATATATATATATATATATATATATATATATATATATATATATATATATACGCGTATAAAACGTTGCTTGTAAATACTCGTATATATACCCTTTTCTTATTCCCATATTTATATACACTTATTTATCCTCTAATATCTATAGTTATGCATATCTGTACATGATGGGTTACACATATATATATATATATATATACTCACTATACTTTACTCTAACTTAATCATGCTTAACTATGCCTGATCGTGCTTATCTTCAGTACTCCCTAAGTTTATGCTTATATATACTCAATACACTAGTTTTATAGTTCTACTGTTGATTTATATCAATATATTTATACGTTCAACACAGGATTCTCATACGTATGTATATAGTTACACATTCAGCGCACTTCCAAACTCGTTATAAACTCATCGTTTCTAAGACCGTAACCTAAACTGGGACGTAGAAGAGAGGTTGGTGGCAAGAGGGGAAAAGACTCACCACTTCCGGACTGTAGCTGGCCCGAGTAGCGGCTGTTGGGGAGTATCCGTGTGCGACAGGCGTCCTGGACCGGCCCGACGCTGCTGAAACGGAAAGGAGAACAACTGCAGTGGTTAACCACGCAATGCAGAAGACGGTTAAGGTGAAAGGATGTCCTACCTTCATTGCTGTCTGGGAGGGCGCGACGCAGCAGCAACCGGCTGGTGGTGCCCAGGTGGTTGACGAAAGGCGATGCAGTGGCGGCAAGGGCCTGTAGTCGGGGCTGTGGGGAGAGGAGAGTTAGGCCGGCGAGCAGATCGGAAGAGGAAGAAGATAGACGGAGGGTGACTTACTTAGTGGATGCTGGCGTCGGCAAACGAGGGAAGGCGGACGAGGTGCGGTGGTGGCGTCTCCGGTTGAAGACGGAAGAGGTGCGGTGGTGGCGTCTCCGGTTGAAGGCGGAAGAGGTGCTTGTTCGTTCGTTTAGCGATGGAGAGGGAAAATAGCGAGGCGGCACACAGACGGTAAGGTAGATTAGAGTTAGATTAGGTTAGTTTAATTAGGTTTTCATTAAAGGTTAATAATGGGCTGGGCTGGCCGGCAGTCCACAATACGATTGGGCCCACTTTTACTTCATTAAAACGAGCTGAAACCAAACCCGTTACTCTTATGGATCGGTAGGCATTTTGTGGAAAAATTTTACGGAATTATTTTCCGTATTAGGTATATTATTATTTTTATTTTAAAGGTACGGAAATATCTCCGGTTACACATTTTTATTATTTTATGTGAACTAAGATCGCATAACATGATAGAATTTAAATTTTCATTTTAACTTATTTAAAGGTTAGAGGTTAGCGGATCGGAATCCGGTTAAATTCCGTATTAAACGGAGTTTAAAATTTTCGGTTATTACATCAGTGCCCTCTTAAAAGAAGTTTCGTCCCGAAACTTAGAATGATTCTCTTAATCACGCATTTCCTTTGGTATATTTTAGTTTTCTCGACATCTGCATTTTCTACCATGCAACTACTCAACCATCACAATAGACAAGTATCACATAAAACAGAATCACTCAATCCAATATAAAAACCTGAAAGATAAAACAACACAACATCCGAGTACTAACTCGTCGGTACAGGAGTAATCTCTAACCCAGCAAAGAACTCGGGATAGTTACGTCTAATACTCTCCTCAGTCACCTAAGTGGCCTCATCAGCTCCTCTCCTAGACCACTGGATCCGCAGCATAGGTATCTCCTTGGACCGCAGACGTCTAGTGCTGCGCTCCAAGACGGCTACTGGGTACTCTACAAAGGTGTGATCAGCCTCAACTGTCAGATCCTCATGGCTGATGACGTATCTCGGAGATACATGAAAGACCGGATGAACACCCTCTAATCTCGGCGGTAGTGCTAATCTGTAGGCCACCTCTCCAACTCTCTCCAAGATCTCAAAAGGTCCGACATATCGGGGGCTCAGCTTCCCCTTAATGCCGAAACCCCTGACTCCTCTCGTAGGTGACACTCTCAACCACACCTGAGCACCCACTCTAAACTCTAAGGGTCGATGCCTTTTGTCGGCGTAGGACTTCTGACGACTCTGAGCTGCTAACATCCGCTCTCGGACTAGGGCAATCCGAGCAATGTCATCGTGTATTTGATCTGGAGCTACTCCATCAACTCTGTTGGGCTCATCCCAACATAATGGTGTACGACATCTCCGTCCGTACAAAGCCTCATAAGGAGCCATCCCAATAGACGCGTGCCAGCTGTTATTATATGAAAACTCTACTAGTGGGAGATGATCTGGCCATACCTGTCCCCAATCTAGTACACACGCCCGGAGCATGTCCTCTAAGGTCTGAATGGTCCTCTCAAACTGTCCGTCTGTCTGTGGGTGGTAGGCGGTAGTAAAGTGGAGACTCGTCCCCAAAGCAGTATGTACCTGCTGCCAAAATCGCGAGGTAAAACGTCCATCTTTGTCAGAGACGATAGTCCTCGGTACTCCATGGAGTCTCACAATGTGTCTGGTGAACTCCTCAGCTAGACGACTCACCAGCCACGTTTCCTTAATCGGGATGAAACGTGTGGTCTTCGTCAGGCGGTCTACCACTACCCAAATAACATCAAAACCTCTACTGAGCCTCAATCCGGTGACAAAGTCCATAGATATATCCTCCCACTTCCAATGTGGTACTAGAAGTGGGTGGAGCTCTCCTCCAGACCTACGATGCTCAATCTTGACCTGCTGGCAGGTCGCACACTGAGCTACATACCGAGTCACATCGGGCTTCAAACCACCCCACCAGAAGGACCGTCTCACATCCTTGTACATCTTACTCGCTCCAGGATGTACTGAGTATGGGGTAGCATGAGCCTCACCTAGTATCCTCTGTCTCAACTCACTGTTTGACGGCACACAAATACGGTCCTGACGTCTCATCACTCCATCTGCACCAATAGTAAACTGTGAGGCCTCATCTCGAGACATCATGTCTCGGATCCTGTTCAAAGTTGGGCAAGTCTCCTGCTTCTGTCGGATCTCATCCAACAGATCAGGAAGTAACTCCAAGGTAGCCAACTGACTATCAGTATCGGGAAACTGAATCTCTATCTCTAACCAAGCCAAGTCTCTCTACAACTGTGGCTGTACTGTCAGCCGGTCTATCTCCCTCTCCCTAGGCGTCTTCCGGCTCAAAGCATCAGCTACCACATTCGCCTTCCCGGGGTGGTAAAGAATCTCAAGGTCGAAGTCCTTGATCAACTCTAAACACCGCCTCTGGCGGTTATTCAACTCTCTATGAGTGAATATATACTTCAGACTCTTATTGTCTGTGAAGATCTAACATGTCGCCCCATAGAGATAGTGACGCCAGATCTTAAGAGCATGGACTACTGCAGCCAACTCTAGATCATGTGTGGGGTAGTTCTCCTCATACGTCTTCAACTGTCGAGACGCATAGGCTATGACCTTACCCCTCTGCATCAAAACACACCCCTAGCCCAGCTTGGATGCATCACTGTATACCACAAAGTCATCAGTACCCTCAAGTTGTGCCAAAATCGGAGCGGACGTCAATCTCCTCTTCAGCTCCTCAAAACTCTACTGTCACGGCTCAGACTAGACAAACCGAGTAGTCTTCCTCAGAAGACAAGTAAGTGGTCGGGAAATCAAGGAAAACCCTTCCACAAACCGGCGGTAATACCCTGCTAACCCTAGAAAGCTGCGAACCTCCTTGACATTCTTAGGAGATTGCCAAGAAGATACTGACTCGATCTTTGCCGGATCGACCTTAATACCCTCAACAGTCACCACGTGACCTAAGAAAGCCACCTCTGACATCCAAAACTCACACTTGGATAGCTTAGCATACATCTGGCTATCCTGTAGAATCTGCAATACTGTCCTCAAGTGTCCGGCATGCTCCTCTCGACTCCTAGAGTAGACTAGGATGTCGTCAATGAAAACCACTACAAACTGGTCTAAGAAGTCAATGAATATCCCATTCATCAACTCCATGAACAATGCTGGTGCATTAGTGAGCCCATATGGCATCACTACGAACTCATAATGACCATACCTAGTCCGGAATGCCGTCTTAGGTATGTCCTGATCTCTCACCCTCAACTGGTGGTAACCTGACCTCAAGTCTATCCTCGAGAACACAAACGCTCTATGCAACTGGTCCAACAGATCATCTATGCGCGGTAGTTGGTACTTGTTCTTGATGGTTACCTTGTTCAGTTCTTTGTAGTCTATGCACAACCTCATCGATCCGTCCTTCTTCTTCACAAATAATATTGATGCACCCCAAGGAGACACACTAGGGCGTATGAAGCCCTTCTTTGCTAGCTCCTCTAACTGCTTCTTTAGTTCAAGCAACTATATCGGTGCCATACGGTACGGAGCCTTCGAGATCGGTCTCGTGCCCGGCTCCAAGTCAATGCTGAAATCAACGCTCCTTTGTGGGGTTAGTCCTGGCAGGTCGTCACTGAATACCTCTGAAAACTCACATGCAACAGGTATCTCCTCTATAGTCAGGCTCTTGCTTTCCTTCATGGCATAACACCAGAAGGCTTCACAACCCCGTGCTATCAGTCTCGCTGCTCTCACTGCACTGATAACTTTGCTTGACTTTCCGAGGTCCCAACCTCGGAATATCACTCTATGACCCTCCTCAGTGGCAACGGTCACTGTCCTCCTGCCAATGTCTAAGACTGCTCCGTGTCTCCTCATCCAATCTATCCCTAAAATCACATCCTCATGAGCTAAGGGCATGACTAGAAAATTTACTAGCCAGTCTCGATCTCCCATGCGAACAGGACATCCATAAGTCTCTCTAGTCCCTCTTACCTTACTCCCATCAGGTAAGCCTATCAAGAAAGGTATCCCCTCTACAATAGCTAAGGACAACCTATCTACGCATGCATCAGATATGAAGGAGTATGTAGCACCCGTATTAAATAAAACTCGTACAGGTAAGTCATGGATCTGGATCGTACCTGTGGCAGTCGGTGCATCTGGCTGATCAACATCTCCCAACTCAAACACTCGTGCCTGAGCTCCTCTAGTATCAGCTACACTACCACGTCCTCTGCCCCGAACTGATCCTTGCATAGAGCTCTGGGATGATGTGTGTCTTGGAGCCCTGTAAGACTGCTGCTGACCAGGAGCTCGGTACTGCTGTTGCTGACTCGGAGCTCGGTATTGTGGCGGTCTTTGTACACTCCCTGATAGGCCTGCAAGAGAAGAACCCTGCTGAGATGGAGCCTTGCCCTGGCGGCAGAATGCAGCTCTATGTCCAACCTTGCCGAACTGGAAACAGGTCACTGCCGGCTTCGTGCAGTTCGATCGGATGTGTCCATAGCCACTGCAGTTGTGGCATTGTAAGCCACTAGCTGAAGTCTGACCAGTAGCGGTATGGCTATGTCGCCCCTGAGTCTGCCCCCGTCCAAAAACAGCTACTCCTGAACTACCACTAGCATAACCTGTCCTTTGCCGCTTATCCGGCCTGTCTGACTGAACAACTCTCCTCGACACTGGTCTGTCTCTCTCATATACAGACGCTTTATCCTGATAGTCTGACAAAGTCTCACAACAAAATCCTGCTAGATAGGAACGAGTGCTCTCTCTCAATCTCCGTGAAAAGAGATATACATGCTGCTGCTCAGGTGGTGCAGCTGGTCCAAGCAGTGCCAGTTCCTTCTGGAACTTCTTGATGGCAGCAGCAATCGGAATGTCCTCAAATCCTGCCTTAATGAAGTCCTGAAACCTCTCTCTCCTCAACGAGACAGGGCAGTATCTGTCTCTAACAATGCCCCTCATCTGCTCCCAACTGGTGACTCGACTACGTATGGTCCGCCACCAGGAATGAGCATCCCCAGTGAAGCATGTCTGCACCAAATCCACATGCCGATCCTCTGGGCAACGTATTGCCTCTAACGCAGTCTCTACCTGTCCAATCTAGTGCTCCACCTCTAGTCCTATCTCTCCACTAAATAAGGGGACCTTCTGAGAGTTAAAAGCCTTCAACCACTCATCCGGCCTCGGTGCTCTAGACCCAGTAGGAGCTCTATCAGCCACAATTCTCCTCTCAGGTACAGCTGGCACCTGAGGCACTCCCTGTGTCACCTGGACAGATCTAGCCGGTACTGGTGGTACCTGGGTAAGTCTCTCTGTCCTAACAGCCTCCTCCATACGCTCAACGTATGCTCGGTACTCTTTGTACTCAGTTGCTCCAATGGAAATACGTCCTGACTCCGTAGAACGTGCTCTCTGTGCTCCAGATCTAGCAACGGTCTCATTCCTGACCTCGGAACCTACACTCTCAGCCACCTCCTCCACTCCAACCTCTGGCATGATCACTGTTGGTGGATCCTCTCGAGGAGATGGACCTCGGGCTTGGGCTAGTGGAGGTCTACCTCCACGGCCGCGTCCTCTAACTATAGGGGTCCCAACTCCCCTACCTGGTCCAGCTGGAGGGAGAGGTGGACGACCTCTACCTCGACCAGTAGCTAGCTTAGCTCTAGTACGTGCCATCTGCGCGAGGAATAACAACTATAAATATAACTAACTAATAAGTCCAAAAAGTCCATCTATAGTAAAACCTAAAGTCCATACTAAGCATACTGAGATCCGCAGTAGTAGTGGTGGTCAGCCGTACTTTTCTATTCCCAACCAGACTATGCATGCATTTGAAAACCAAAAGTTCCCTTTTTAAAACTCAGACCCCTTTCGAGTTCTGCTTAAAACTTATTCGGTCTTTCAGAAGATTTCAAGTGCCATTGTTGCCAACCTAGACCTCTGATACCATGTTGTAACACCCCGAATTCTCAGAACTCGGGACATTACTGGTTAGGACCTCACAATGGGTCCCGACCTCAGTTTGACAACAATATTACTAGGATCTTGCAACAAGACACAAATAAGGAAAACCGAAATTCATAAAAATAGTATTTTAAAGTAATGAATGCAACACGGTCTAGCAACCTAAAGTGCTTAAACAAGGGAAAGACGAACAACTGTCTTAACGAAAGCAAGAATGACAGACACAACCCCAACGCCCACTCTAAGGAGTACGGAGACCCGGATGACCACTACTTCCGGATCACTCAGCTGCTGGTCTAACCTGCAGTAAATCTAAAAACACAACAAGAGGAACCGTTAGGTAGTTATTTAAATATTAGAAGAATAATAGTAGCACACACACACACATAAAAATATAAACACCCATCATGCTTTCAAACAAGTCCATTTATTATCTTAAGTTAAGTTACTCATTCACGCTAATGATACTTATTTTGTGACACGAGGGATTTCCAAACCTCGCCTCCGCCCCCGTGTAACCATCAAGAATGAATCCGATGCATCTCACCTTGTACCTGCCTGGTTTGGATATAGAGAACCTCCCAGTCTCCTGTCAGAGCTGGGCAGTGATGTCACGGCCCGTTATACATACACTTGGGCCTTAAACATAATAATAACGGTCGTCCTAGCAAGTTATTATTATTAAAACACGCACATAGCACACACAACTACTATCACTCAACTAATATCCAGAAACTGGCTAAGTAAGTCGCAAGGACTTACCTGAGTCAAAACACACTCTAACAATCTCAAATCGGTCCGTACTCGTAGTAACTCAAGCGCCTGTCCAATAAGGCATGTGGGTCAGAATCTCATTCAGATGTCCAACCTCATATAAAGGAATTACGGAAAAACTCTCTCACGGTAAAATACCATTTTACCCTTAGTCTCAACATTCTCAAAGTTTATTCTTGAAATTTATTAATTCCCTTTTGACTAGTTTCCCATAAATTGTGTCTTCCGGGTAGCTACTTATAATTATAAGTTCAAAACTCGAAACACCCAAAAAGACAACACTCTTCCTTCTCGGTTTCTATATATATATATATATATATATATATATATATATATATATATATATATATATATATATATACGCGTATAAAACGTTGCTTCTCTAAGTAAATACCCGTATATATACCCTTTTCTTATTCCCATATTTATATACACTTATTTATCCTCTAATATCTATAGTTATGCATATATGTACATGATGGGTTACACATATATATATATATATATATATATATATATATATATATATATATATATATATATATACTCTGTATACTTTACTCTAACTTAATCCTGCTTAACTATGTCTGATCGTGCTTATCTTCAGTACTCCCTAAGTATATGCTTATATATACTCAATACACTAGTTTTATAGTTCTACTGTTGATTTATATCAATATATTTATACGTTCAACACAGGATTCTCATACGTATGTATATAGTTACACATTCAGCGCACTTCCAAACTCGTTATAAACTCATTGTTTCTAAGACCGTAACCTAAACTGGGACGTAGAAGAGAGGTCGGTGGCAAGAGAGGAAAAGACTCACCACTGCCGGACTGTAGCTGGCCCGAGTAGCGGTTGTTGGGGAGTATCCGTGTGCGACAAGCATCCTGGACCGGTCCGACGCTGCTGAAACGGAGAGGAGAACAACTGCAGTGGTTAACCACGCAATGCAGAAGACGGTTAATGTAAAAGGATGTCCTACCTTCACTGCTGTCCGGAGGGCGCGACGCGGCAACAACCGGCTGGTGGTGCCCAGGTGGTTGACGGAAGGCGATGCAGTGGCGGCTAGGGCCTGCAGTCGGGGCTGTGGGGAGAGGAGAGTTAGGCCGGCGAGCAGATCGGAAGAGGAAGAAGATAGACGGAGGGTGACTTACTTAGCGGCTGCTGGCGTCGGCGAACGAGGGAAGGCGGACGAGGTGCGGTGGCGGCGTCTCCGGTTGAAGGCGGAAGAGGTGCAGTGGTGGCGTCTCCGGTTGAAGGCGGAAGAGGTGCTTGTTCGTTCGTTCAACGATGGAGAGGGAAAATAGCGAGGCGGCACACAGACGGTAAGGTAGATTAGAGTTAGATTATGTTAGTTTAATTAGGTTTTATTTAAAGGTTAATAATGGGCTGGGCTGGCCGGCAGTCCACAATACGATTGGGCCCACTTTTACTTCATTAAAACGAGCTGAAACGAAATCCGTTACTCGTATGGATCGGTAGGCATTTTGCGGAAAAATTTTACGGAATTATTTTCCTTATTAGGTAAATTATTATTTTTATTTTAAAGGTACGGAAATATCTCCGTTTACACATTTTTATTATTTTATGTGAACTAAGATCGCATAACATGATAGAATTTAAAATTTCATTTTAACTTATTTAAAGGTTAGAGGTTAGCGGATCGGAATCCGGTTAAATTCCGTATTAAACGGAGTTTAAAATTTTCGGTTATTACAAGGTCTACTATATAGCTTACAGAAATCGATAGATGAATTAAAATTTGAATATGAACAAAAACTCACATAATCGATATCATTATGAAATTGGAGGTGGTAGTGAGGAGGACTATCACTGGAGGTGTTGATATCACCGACAACGGGAGTTCGCGGCGCGACCACCCCACCAAAAGGGAAGAAGCTCTTGACAACTCATTAAAGTTGGCGGCAGTGGGCACGTTGAACCCTCGGAAGAGACCGCTCCGGCCTCGCGAAGCTTGTCCTCGACCCACGTCTTGTGGGTCCCAACACTTGGCGAGGTTATAGACTGAGGAAAGTGCGGGAGAGACGACAAGGGGAAAAGCAACACTGTTGCAGATCTTTTGTTCCGGTACCTCAACTAGCTTGAACACTTCAATCGGAGTTTCTAGAGACGTAGATCCCATGGTAGACTTTTGGTTAGGGCTGAGCAAGTTCGGTTCGGTTTACCTGAACCGAACCGACAATATCAGTCCAGACCGAACCTAAACCCGAACCTAAACCGAAAATTTAGGTTCGGTTTTCGGTCCGTGTTTTTTAGGATTTCGGTTTCGGATAAAACCGATTAAACACCGAAAAACCGAAAAACCAAAAAACTGAACTCATTTAATTAAAATTGTTATATAATGAAATTTTCATTAGTTGTTACAATTTTAATTAGTACTTGATGTTTACTTGGGATTGATATTTTTCTAGGTTTTAACTTTTTATACTAAAATTGTTATATAATTGAAAATTTTCATTTTATTGTTATTTTATCGAGATTTGTTAGTTTTATTTTAGGTTCATTTCGGTCCAAAACCTAAACCGAACCGAAACCGATATAAACGGTTCGGTTTTAGGTTCGCATAATTCAACTTTTCGGTTTTCGGTCCATGTATTTCGGAAATTCGATTTTCGGTTTGGTTTTTGCCGGTTCGGCTCTGTTTTGGACTTATGTTCGGCCCTACTTTTGGTTGTGTGTGGAAAATTGTGAATATGAGAATTGAATTGGGTAAGTTGAAGCAATTATAAAAATGCAAGATGCACTGACGGCATTGAGACATGCAGGAGGACTATTTTGCAAATAGTACCATACATTTAAATGCATTTAAACGTATCCTACTTGCAAGCCCAATCCACTCGTTTTGTCGTCGCTAGAGTATTTAGGGCTTAACTAAGCATGTCCATGGGTCAAGGGTCGGGGAAGGGTGACCCGGACCCGGACCCGCCTAATAGGCCAACCCGTCAGGTCACGTGTCAGATCCGCCGGGTCGACGGGTTGGCCCTTTTGTTTTTAAACCAGATTTAAAAAAAAAAAAAGGGTTTGTTGGCGGGTCGGCCCGCCAATAGGTTTGTTGGCGGGTCGTACCCGTAACCCGCCGAGTTACGAGTAACCCGTAACCCGTGGACATGCTTAGCCTTAACTAGTCTACGAGGATATTAAGCTTAACTAGTTTTTTTGAATTTTTACTTTAGGTAATAAATATAAATAAAATGATAGTTTTTACCAAAATAACAAATAATACGTAAAATGGATACAAAAATGTCAACAGTATAACGTATTTTGACAAAAGTGTGTCAGATCTAATCTAAAAACGTGGTCGTAGCGGCGTAGCCCATACTTTAAATTAAATTTTTCATTCAAGATATATTTCAAAAACATTATTTTAAATATAATAAATGCAGGCATGGCCGTGTTTTTGTTTTATTGTCTTTTTCCAAATGTAATATATTGAGTACAAATTGTCATTTAAATATTAAAATATAATTAAATAAAAAATAATAATAATTTTTTTTTTGGATAATTTTTGAATGATTTTGATTAGTATGCACTGTTTTTATGATATACAAACTATAAAGTATGTATTTTTCTAATAATTCTAGGAAAAAAAAAGGCATATCTAACTTCACGTACCGAACTTCACTTACATACCAAACTTCACATACGCAACTTCACTCACATATTCAACATCACATACT
This sequence comes from Fagopyrum homotropicum, assembly GCA_033239125.1. Taxonomy (NCBI): domain Eukaryota; kingdom Viridiplantae; phylum Streptophyta; class Magnoliopsida; order Caryophyllales; family Polygonaceae; genus Fagopyrum; species Fagopyrum homotropicum. The sequence continues at coordinate 23,398,156 of BSWB01000005.1, read as the reverse complement.
CAACTTCACTCACTTGCCAAATGTTTTTTACATACTCAATCTATTCTTTTGGGGCAAAATTATGGAAATTTAAAGATTATTCTCTCTCCTATTAATTATAATAAGTAAAAGATTGTGTCAAAGATAGGAATCGAACTCTGGACGAGTTGCCCCACCCCCCGCCTTTATACCAGTTAGACTAATCAAATTTCGTGTATTCTTTTGCCGATACACAATATTTAATACACAATTTTTATACATAATTTCAATTACACAATGTCCGTACACAATGTTAATACATAATACACAAATATCAGTTACATAAAATGCATTGGACATACATATTTTATTACACAATTTCAATTACACAATGTAAATAATTTCAATTACACAATTTCAACTACACAATGTTAATACATAAAATACTTGTATAACCAAACATTTTGTAAATGACGAATTTGTGTAACCAAACATTGTCAAAATGACGAATTTGTGTAACCAAACATTGTCAAAATGACGTACACTTGTACTATATAAACGTAATCGTTATGTAGAAAGTCGCAAAAATTATGTATCAGCATATGTACATAACCACGAAATTAATAACAACATATTTCTTTAATTATGATAAATAAATAAATAATTAAAGAGCAAACCTCCATTGACGATATTCGAGTTTCTTAAAATAGAAAAAATGGAGATTAGAAAGGTAGACGAAAAAGAATAATGAAAGATTGTTGTATTTATGTGAGGAGTTATATTAGGAGCTGTTATAATTTCTTTCCTAATTTGACGTAATAATTTAGTTTATCAATTATTTTAATTTGCCAAATCCGTTACATATTTAAGGAGATAGAATATTAACATTTATGGCAATATCAATTAATATTTATCAATTTATCTTTTTCTACATAAAATAGGGTGCCTAGTTTGTTAATTGAAAACAAAAAGTGTCTACTTTATACACCAAGATACATAAACTACCTACTTACCCTAAACACTCTTTTAACTTTGGATAATTTTAAGTAATTATCTTTTTGGGAGCAAAATCTATAAATTCGGAAAGTTGGGTTATTAACACGTGTAACATTCAAAAATCGAAGATGACCTAATCGAGAATTTTGAGGAATTAAATCCGTTATAACACGAGATACCTCTCGAGGTAACCTGCTCCTAGATGATATGACACCCCGGTGTTATTTGGAGCATTTGGGAGCTTCAATTAATAAAAATGCAGTTGAGAGAAATGATCAGGACATCGGACATGTCCTAGATAAAAAAAAACATAGAAAGGCAAAACGGCGAAAAGAGTCGCTATTTCGTTTCTTAGCGGCTAAGAAAGACGGCTTAGGAATACGCGTTTTTCGAGACAATTGCGGAATAATTATCCATACAATATTCCAGATTTATTATTCCAATTTCGAGAAGTTTGGAGAAGGGGGCTTAAACCGCTTTTGGATCGGTGAAAGGATAATTATCGACTCCGCTAAAGGATAATTATCGACTCCGCTATAAATAGCGGATATAACGTTTATTAATTCATTTCCTTTCACGTTTTCTCGTAAAAGCTCTGATTTCTCTCAACTTCAAACTCAGATCTACTCTTCGTTTCTAATTCGATTTCAAATCCGTTTGAGTTTTTGGATTCCTCTCTTCATTCTCTTCATTTTGGTACTGAGTTTCTACATTTTCGAGCAAAGGAATGTCTGATCGAGCATATATGATACTAGGGAGGTTCCGTCGCTCAGATTCCGGTGAATTTGATGGTGTCCGAGCGTAGCCTGCGTCGTTGTGATTCCGAATCTTCTTTCGGATCGTCAATCGGGTTAGTAACGAATAAGTTATGAATTTATTCGTTTTCCGTATTGCGATTTGACCTAAATTGACCTTAGGCTTGTCAAAATGGATAACTGGAAATTCCATTATGCTCGTTACATTATTCTGGTGATAATGGGCTGTTTGTTTGTTGAGATTTGATGACTGGTGGGTTCAGAAATTGCCTGCGGGCAAAATTTTGTTCTAGCAAAATTTAATTAATTAATTAAAGGTTAATTAATTAAATTGGGGTTCTAGAAAATGCTATAAGCTAATTAAATTCAAAGGAATGAATTTAACTGGTGTTTGAAGCGATAAGTTTAATACGAGGAATATGATATTCTCCGCAAGTGTTGTTGAAGGTTTTGGTTAACTATAGCTTAGTTCTTTGTGAGCGTATCCAAGCACGATAAAAGAGGATAGTCCGAGTGGGAAACGGACTCAATAGTTGGTTTGCGAGGTTTTATTGTTCTTACCTGCGAGGTAAGTGTATATGAATTACACTTGCTTAATATATGTTATGTATTTAATATGTCATGATTTTATGCATGCTTGAGTGTATATATCTATTTGTTATGATTTTATGCATGCTTATATATGTATGAGTGGAATGATGATGACGACTTGATATGATTTATGAATGCATGCATGAGGTACATGAGATGATAATGGAAAGAATATGATGAAGGAATATGATGGAAGCATGAAATTGAGTTATGATATGGAAGTGATAATATAGGATGGTAATTGATTAATTAGCCCAACTGGGTCCCGCACGGGTTTCCAGGGGACGAGGTCGCTACCCGATCTACAGGGGGGCTCAGAGGTCGCTACCTGATCTACAGGGGGCTCAAGATGAGAAAAATAGTCCAAGATCGCAACCTGATCTACAAGGGGTCTTAGGACAAGATGACCGAGGTCGCTACTTGATCTACAGGGGGCCTAGGACGCTATCGGGTTGGCCAACCGAAAAATAAAAAAAGAAAGAAAGAAAAGAAATACGAAAGCACATGAGAAAATATATCGTATGATCAGTTGGGGCTAGTTAGTTAATTATCATCTATGCATCGATGCGATCGAGTCTAGCATGCTATATGTTATGTTATGATTATTTATATGTGATGGTATGACATGAGATATTTATATGAGATTATATGTTTATATGTGGTGTGATAATATGCTTGATTGTTTATATGCTACGTGTTATGGATGGTTGTGGATGTAATGTGAATGTGGACATGTATGTGTGTGCTTTGGAATGTGAGAAAAGGGTATAGAGTGTCCTTTGGGGACGTGATATTAGATACTTATATATATTGGGGAGTGTGATTTGTATATCCTTACTGAGCATGTGGCTCATTGTTGTTATATCCGCATTTTATTTCAACTACTCAGACTCGGCCTGACCAAGGCAAGGACGTTGGACCCAACACCTGGATTTGAGATCATATTAGGTGGGCTGTTATGGGATGCTACCGCCTAGGATGTTTTGTGTGGTTTTAAATAGTTGTGTTTTGTTAAACAGGGTTTTATGACGTATGTTAGTATGTATATATGTTGTGAATATGGTTGTAAGATAAAGTTTTAAAAATTTCCGTTTTCCGTTTTTCCGCTTTTCTGCTTATTGCTTTAAACAGGGTTAATTAACTGGTAATAAACTAGAAATGAAATAGGTGTCACAACACGATTACAAAATTTAGGAGCCTTTTTGTAATTTACCCAAGGTTTCATCCCTCCCAATCTAGGGTTACAAGAGTTTCATTCCGGCGGCATGATTCATTCCCTGCGGCAGCAAGCTTCGTTCCGACAACAGAAAAGTAAAAAAAAAAGTGCATACTTAGTCTACATTATAAAATAAAGGTGCATACTTAGTACACATGATAAAATAAAGTGAAGTATTAGCTCAATTATTTTATATAAATTAGACCTATATCCTAATAAACTTAGGAAAAAGGAAAAATAGAGGGAAACTAATATTTTATTTTGTTAACCAATATAGTAATACCCAAGTGTGATACCCAATATATTAATACCCACCCGTAATACTCTATATGTTAATATCAAAGTTTGATAATCAGTATGTAAATAACCAACGTAATACCTAATATGTTAATACACAAGTCTCATACCTAATATGTTACCCAATTTTACTTACCTAGTTTTAGTTACCTGATTTAATTATCCGATTTTTTCTTAAACCAATTTCACATATCCAGTTTTTTATAACCCAAATTTATTTACTCAACTTCGATTATCCAATTTCAGTTACTCAATTTTAATTACACAAATTCAGTTACCAAACTTTTGCTGCCCAACTTCTTTTACGCAATTCAATTACACAATTTTCAATTACCCAAGTCAATCGCCCGATACCATATACCTAATTTCAATTACTCAATTCAGTTACCCAATCAATTACCCAACTTTAAATATCCAACTTTAATTTTCCTTTTTTCCTTCTTTTAGAATTATGTCGTTCCTTTTTTCACTCTTTACAAAATAATTTCAATTAAAGTAAACTAGTTTAGGACCCGTGCCTTGCACGTGTATTTCAAAAATATATTAATTTTGAGTACGTTGATAATATCCTTCAATATACGTCGAGTATTATTTACCATATAATTATTGAATGTATAATATAAAGACAATACTTAGGTGGTTGACTTGTATCCAATTATATAACCAACGACCATAATTCCCGGAGAGATTTGTGGAGATTAATATTAATTTGATTACTTTCTTATCTTCTACCGATACGATTTCGAAAAACAAAAAAAATTACCAGTTTAATTTTCATAAAAAATAATAGTCGTCAATTTAGATTAAAAACATTTATAATTTTCCATAAGCAAAATAGAATAAACGGACTTTAAAAGAAATATATATATATATATATATATATATATATATATATATATATATATATATATATATAATTTAACCGAGTTTGAAATTTAAAAATAAACAAAATTCATTCAACAATTGTTAACAATTGAAATCGTTAGTTAAAATAAAAATAATATTTTGGCAAAAATTACAATTGGAATGATTTCGAAAGAGACACGGAACTTAGTTCATCAAACTAAAAATTATACTTCAACTTAGTCAAATGCCAATAAATTTATGATTTGTTTAATCTACAAATCCTATATTTATACAAGTTATCAAACTACGAGTATTAATTGATAATCAACGTGGAATTGGAAATATTTAGCAACCAACAAAAATTAAGTCAATGACCCACAAAACAGTAGGCCAACGACCCACAAAGCAGATATTAATCCGTTATGATAGAAAATTATATACTTCAACTTACCCAAAAGGCCAAGAAATGTATTATTTGTGTTATCTTCAAACCCTTTATTTATACAACCCACAAAAACATATATTAATCCGTTACGAATAAAAATTATACTTCAACTTAGTCAAAATGCCAATAAATATATGATTTGTTTAATCTACAAACCCTCTATTTATACAAGTTATCAAACTATCAGTCTTACTTGATAATCGATGTGGGATTAAAAATATTCAGCAACCCACAAAACATTAGGTCAACGACTCACAAAACAAATATTAATCCGTTCTGATAAAACTCTATACTTCAACTTAGCCAAAAGTCCAAGATATGTTTGATTTGTTTAATCTTCAAAGTTCAAACTCTCCAATAATACAAGTTATCAAACTATCAGTCTTACTTGATAATCGATGTAGGATTGACAATATTTAACAACCCACAAAACATTAGGTCAACGAGCCACAAAAAAGTAGGTCAACGACCCACAAAACAGATATTAATCCGTTATAAATAAAAATTATACTTCAACTTAGTCAAAAGATCAAGAAATGTTTGATTTGTTTAATCTTCAAATCCTGTATTTATACAAGTTATCACCTTTCAGTCTTACTTGATAATCGATGTGAGAATGAATATATTTGGCAACCCACAATACAGTCAACGACCCAGAAAGCAGTAGGCCAACGACCCACAAAACAAATATTAATCCGTTATGAAAAAATTATACTTTCACTTAGCCAAAAGGCCAAAAAATATTTGATTTGTTTAATCTTCAAACCCTCTATTTGTAAAAGTTATCAAACTATCAACCTTATTTGATAATCGATAGATTGAAAATATTTAGCAACCCACAAAACATTAGTTCAAAGACCCACAAAACAGAAAACCAACGACCCACAAAACAAAAAAATTATACTTCAACTTAGCGAGAAGCCAAAAAATATTTGATTTGTTTTTAATCTTCAAACCCTTTATTATACAAGTTATCAAACTATCCGTCTTAGTTGATAATCGATGTAGGATAGCAAAATCCCTGAAAATATTAACGTAAATAGATTGAGCTTATAATCCTTAAAAAATAAATTTTAAAAAAAAAATCTTAAATAAATTTGTTATAAAATTATTATTTTTGTATGGAGATCTTCTTAACAAATATTGGTTTTGATTGATTTGACACTTTTAAAAAATTTATTTTTGTAATTTAAAAAAAAAAGATTTTGACTTTAATTGAGAAAGCTCGATTTCAAAATACTCGCACCGAGAAGCGCCACGTCAGCTCTAGTGACCTCTACTTTAGCATATACAAGTTATCAAACTATCAGCCTTACTTGATAATCGACGTGAGATTAAAAATATTTAGCAACCCACAAAACAAATATTAATCCGTTATGAAAAAAATTATATGAATAAAAATTATATTTCAACTTAGTCAAAAGGCAAATAAATATTTGATTTGTTTAATTTTCAAACCCTCTATTTATACAAGTTATCAAACTATCAACCTTACTTGATAATCGACGTGGGATTGAAAATATTTAGCAACGCACAAAACATTAGTTCAAAGACCCACAAAGTAGTAGACCAACGACCCACAAAACAAATATTAATCCGTTATGAATAAAAATTATACTTCAACTTAGGAAGAAGGCCAAGAAATATTTGATTTGTTTAATCTTCAAACCCTCTATTTTTACAAGTTATTAAACTATAGCCTAACTTGATCGATAACCCACAATATAGTCAACGACACACAAAGGAGTAGACTAACGACCCACAAAGTAGATATATAATCCGTTATGAATAAAAATTATACTTCTACTTAGTCAAAAGGCCAAGAAATGTATGATTTGTTTAATCTTCAAACCCTCTATTTATACAAGTTATCAAACTATCAGCCTCACTTGATAATCGATGTGGGATTAAAAATATTTAGCAACCCACAAAACAGTAGGCCAACGACCCACAAAGCAGTAGGTCAACGACCCACAAAACAAATATTAATCCGTTATGAATAAAAGTTATACTTTAACTTAGCGAAAAGACTAATAAATGTTTAATTTGTTTAATATTAAAACTCTCTATTTATACAAGTTATAAAACTATCAACCTTATTTGATCGATGTAAGATAGCAAATTCCTTGAAAATATTTAACGTAAATAGATTGAGCTTATAATCCTTCAAAAATAAATTAAAAAAATAAAAATCTTTCTTAAAAAATTATTATTTTAATTTTGTATTGAGATCTTCTTAACAAATATTGATTTTGATTGATTTGGTAGTTTTAAAAATTTATTTTGGTAATTTAAAAAAAAATATTTCTGACTTTAATTGAGAAAACTCGATTTCAAAATACTCGCATCCGGAAGCGTCACGTCAGCTCTAGTGAACTCTACTTTAGTATATAGATATTGATAAGATAAATATTGAGTTTTGATAACATATCGATTTGGATGTTGATTCTTGACAATGAGATAATTGGTCTAATAAGATATTTTTTTATTTATTTTAAAAATATAAACTTGTTAAGTCCCTCGCTATTATACAAAACTTTTAATTAATTAAAATAAATGGGGAGAACAAACCCTAAATAATAATTTATCTCATTCCTCGTTCACTAATGGTAGATTTTAACCCTAAATTTTACACTCAATCTTCTACCTCCCGACAATCATCCTCGTCTTTCCCCTCATTTGCGCCCCACCTCCCTATTATTTGTGAATCGCCCATCATCCATGTTTACTTCGTCAAACTCCCTATCCTATTATTATGGCCAAGAGACAAGATCCGTAGAAGAGATAAATGGATTTGGATCGAAAGATGGCGATATGCCGTTGAAGATGGCGGCATATATGTATTTTGTGGTTGCCATCTATTTCTTCTTCATCGAGCTTAAATCTTGGCGGCGGATATGCAGTTGAAGGTGGTTTGTCAAGCCCGGCCATGGTGAAGAAGGTTGTGGAAAGAAGGTTGTAGATTGTGTCGATGAGAAGAAGATGAAGAAGTTGGGTTGCTTCCGCCATTGATGAACCATAAATTCCTAATTAACATAGATAATTAATATTGGATATTCTTTGTTTGAGAATATTGGTGCAGAACACATTCAAGGTAGACCCTTACAATTTTCTAATTTAAAATAATGACAATATTGGTGTGGTAGTGTCTTTTTAGAAAAAATTGGAAAAGACTTAATTATTAATATCTATATACTAAAGTAGAGTTCTAACCTGCTTAAGTGACGCTCCCAAAATCAAAAGACTTAAAATCGAGCTTTCACATTAAAGTTACAAAATCTTTATTTTATGAATTACTAATTCATTAAAATTTTTTATAAAAAGTCTAAAAATCATAACTGAACATTCCTTCACCTAATCGTTCAAATCTAAACCATATCTAAAATATACAATTAAAATAAATAATAACAATTTAAAATTAGATTATGTTTAATTTACGTAGCAACTTGATATTGTTGACTTTAAAATTATATTTTGTTTTCAATCATAACAAATCCTAACTTATCTATCACTTTTTTATTCTTCAGGTCCCAGTTCAGTCAGCAAACCTCTATACTTTTCAATCATAACAAATCCTAACTTATCTATCACTTTTTTATTCTTCAGGTCCCAGTTCAGTCAGCAAACCTCTATACTGATTAGAGAGTCGTGATTGGCGTGGCCACTTTGCACAGTTTTCTCCTGCTCCAGAAGAGAAGTCTTGGGATAAACAGGAACCCACTAATCAGAATAGCCGGCCGGATCAACTGAATTCACATTTTGGAAGAGCACAAATTTCATCAAACAAAGAGTGAGTTTATACATCAGGAGTGGGATCTGCTCCCTTTGTCATTGTCTTATGCAATTTTGTTTCCTTGTTTCGTATCCTTCATCATGCTACTGAGGACCATACTGGATTAGTACTTTTGATGACTATTTGATTTCATACCAGATTTTTTAACCTACTTCCTGCAAGATTTGAACCTACTGTTGATTATTTGACTTAATCTGATTAAAAATCAATAAATTGATGATTGTTTTCAAAATTTCATGTTTCTTAAACTGATTTCTTATGTTCAATACTTTAATTTTGTTTTTTCGAGTTGCTTGATTTGTTGAACATAAGTGTTAGATTGAGTTTTTTTTTAATTTTCCGCAACAAACAAAATGTTATCAAACTACTGTTTTGAAATCAGATTTTCTCAAGCTCCTTGATTTCTATTGTAAGACCCCAGCCTTTTGCCTTCACCGCCCCCGCGGTGAAGAGTGCCGACCCTGCGGCAGGCCGCACCCGCGGAAGGGTCAGCCGCCCTTGCGGCTGACGACAGATCGCGCCCGATCTTTCTTTCGTTCGTTTTATCTTCCTTCCATAGATAGAATATCCGATATTCTATCTTATGGGCCGGTTTCCTTATCTTCTTCCTAACCCTAAACGTCCTTCCTTCTATCTTTCCGGCCCGTCTCTATATATTCCCGCCTTTTTCTCCCTTTTCCCGTTTCTTGCATTCCTCTTCAACCCTAAGAGCTGCAACCGTTCCCTTGCTTCCATGCGATCTTGTTGAACGTGTAAGTTCATCATTCCCTGTTCTTCGTTACATTCTTTTACTGCAGCATTCTTCCTTCTTTCTTTTCATTTTCTTCTCCCTTCTCTCTTTTTCTTCTTCTCCAAGAATCAAGTTTGAACCTTGATTCTTGTTGGCTTCTCGTTGTTGAGGTATCGTTGTTCTCAGGCTCCTTGAAGTTGAGTCTTGACGTGTTGGAATCAAAGGTTCTAGCTTTGGTGTCCCTTGCTGTGAATTTTGTCGAAGAGAAAGCCGACATCGCTTTTTGTCACGCAGCCGCCCCGCGCCTGCACATTCCCGCCCCCGCGGCCATCCGCACTTGTGCCTTGTCCAGCCACCCCTGCGGTTTCCTTTGTAGTAACTCCCGTTCTTGTGAGTTGCTTCCTTCCTTGCTTTCCTCGTTCCTTTCCTTGATCCTTATGGATGTTCCCTGTTTTCTTAGTATGCGGTTAGACTAAGGTTGAGCCCTTAGCTTGTGGATATCTCTTAGAGATCATTGAGACTAGAAGTTATAGACTTCTAGCAACCGTTTCATTTCTGGTTCGTGATGCTTGTGTGAACAGGCTTTCCCTGCTCCTTTCCTAAGGGAAACTTAGCCGTCTCTGAGTTGTGTGTTGAGCTTTTGAGTTACCTTCGAGTGAGGTAAGTCCCTTGGACTTACTTAGCTTCATTCCGCGTATTAGTTGGATTGTATTAACTTGTTTGTGTTGTTTATTCTTGTTATAACGGATAACTGGAATAGGATTCACCCTTTATAACCTTAATTGGCCCAAGTGTACTATAACCAGGTGGTGACCACTTGTCTAGTTCTACAGGAGACTAGAATGTGCTCTTGCAACCCAGACCCGTAGGTAACGGATAGTATTGATCTATTCCTAGTGGTAGACGGAAGCGGATGCGAGTTTGAGGAGATTCTCGTGTGGCAAAAGAAGTTGAATTAGTAATGGATAACCTTAAGAAAGATAATAACCTGTTGTGTGCAAGCATGCTATGTGTTTTCTCTACCTTACATGTGTTTGTGCCTTTACGCTCTTGCTAGTATCTAGAATGTTAGCTAATGGTTTATACCGTCATTGTAGATATTCCGCAGGTTCAAGATGCTGCTGAGTGATCCGGATGGTGTGGTCAGCCGGGGTTCCCATACATTATAGGACGGGATCGGGTTTTTGTTTCTGTTGTTGCTTTTCCCTCTTGTTTTGAACTCAGTTGCGTGTCTTTTACGCTTTCTTTTCTTTAAACCTTTGGTTTTATATGGAGTTTTGGTTTTCATTCGTCTGTGTCTTGTTGTAAGATCCGTTTGTTGCTTCTACTCTGAGGGTCGGAATCCATTGTGTGGTCCTAGCCCGTAGCGCTTTGAGTTCCTAGAACTTGGGGTGTTACAATATGGTATCAGAGCTCTAGGTTGGCAACAATGGCACTCGAAATCTTCTAAAGGTCGGATGGATAAATAAATAGAACCTGGAAGGGGTCTAACGTTTTGAAAAGGGGGTTTTTGCTTCTTTTTTTTTTAAACTTGTCGGTCTGGGATAGATGTACGTGCGACCACCACTACCTCCGCGGATCTCAGCAGTATAGTTTCTTATATGTTGGCCTTTATTTGTGTTTTTTCTTGGATTTGTGCTTTAGCTGTAGCGTGGCCTTATATATATGTAGTCTTATATATCCGTCCTTATAGTACATGACATGCACTAGAGCTACCGCTGCTATAGGGCAAGGAAGGGGTCGACCACCACTTCCACCTGCCGTCCGTGGACAAGGACGTGCAAGAAGACCTCCACTAGCTAGAGGTCGGGGACAAGCCCCAGCTGTCGATCCGCCTATCACTGAGACGTTTGCTGAAGAAGTTGTTGAGAGTGTTGTTCTTGAGGTTGGGAATGGGACCGCTGCTAGGTCCGGAGCACAAAGAGAGCCATCGACGGAGTCCGCTCGAGTGTCCATCGGAGCTTTTGCATATCGCGACTATGTGTAGAGAGTTGAGGAGGCTATCAGGACAGGAGGACCAGCTTCTGTGCCGCCAGTTCCTACGAGATCAGCTGAGGTTTCGCAAAGAGTTACACAGGTTGTTGCCCCGTCTGCTAGAGTTGCTGAGGCTATTAGAGCGCTGGTTGAGGCAAAGGAGCCAAAGTCCAACATGAGAAAGACTGGATTAGAGGTTGAGTTATGGTTAGGATAACTAGATTATGCTATGGAGGCTATCAGTTGCCCAGAGAGACGTCGAGTCAACATAGCACATACGCTACTGAAGGATCAAGCTCATTTTTGGCGGAGGACCGTTCGTAGTAAGGTCACTAGTTATGAGCAGATGAAGACGATGATCAGAGATCGCTACTGCCCTGCAGCTATGAGGAGAGACCGTCTTCAAGACTTCCTTGAGGATGGATTCGAGGATTTGCCTATTGTTGAGATCATCTACAAGTTTCAGGATGATTTGTCTTTGTTGGGTCCGTCTGCACCACCTGAGGATCAACATGTTTACCTTTTCTCTCGGAGGTTGAGGGAGTCAACACGCTCTTATCTTGCTGGTTACCGTTGTGATTCTTTGACGGACTATCAAGATAGAGCTTCTGCTTATGAGAGAGACCGACTGGGTCATAGGAGAACTTCTCAGACCGGAGGTCCTGAGAAGAGACAGAAGACTGGATCAACTAGTGCTGGAGCTGGAGCAGATGATTTTGGGCGTAGTTAGACGTCGGGACGTTCTGGTTTTTTGACAAAGGACGACAGTGTCATAACTGCGGAGTAGCTGGACACATCCGAGCTGATTGCAAGAAGCCCGCAGTGACTTGCTTTTCTTGTGGCAAGCCCGGACACAGAGCTGTGTTTTGCCGTCAGGGCAATGCACCATCATAGTTGGGTTCTTCACATGCCAGTGTTGATGGAGGAGGACAAAGATCTCAATTTCAGCAACAACTGAGGGTTTCTGGTTCTACCGCTCCTCAGGGTTCCACTCCGGGACAAGGGAGAGGTAGAGGACATGTTGGTGGATCTACAGACACTAGATGCATCAGCCATAGTGTATGAGTTGAGGAGTGTTGTAGAGCCGATAACGCCAGCAGCCACAAGTACCATTCATATTAATGGTTTTCCTGTCAGAGTTCTTTTCGATACTGTTACTACACATTCTTTTATATCTGATGCATGTGTAGATAGATTGACCTTAGTTAATGTAGAAGGGAGACCCTTCTTTATTGGATTACCCGATGGGGGTAAGATTCGAGGTATACAAGAGGTTTGCGATTGCCCTATTAGATTGGGAGGTCACGATTGGCCATCTGAAATCTTCGTCATGTACTTAGTACATGAAGAAGTTATTCTGGGTATGGATTGGATGGATAGACATCGAGCAGTCTTGGACATTGGCAAGAGGACAATGACGGTAACTACAAAGGCATGCCATGTTGAGATCTTTCGAGGATGGGATCTCGGGAAGACTGGTATAATCATCAGTACAATGCGAGCTGCAAGACTTATCAGTTAGGGTTGCGAGGCTTTTTGGTGCTTTGTCATGAAGGATAGTATGAGTCCAGCTTTCAAGGAGATTCTAGTAGCTTGCGAGTTTGCTGATGTCTTTGGAGAGCCATCAGGTTTACCTCCACAGAGGAGTGTAGACTTTGACATTGAGCTAGAACCCGGAATGAGACCGATCTCTAAGGCTCTTTACCATATGACGCCTATCGAGATGCTTGAGTTGAAGAAGCAACTCGTGGAGTTAGCAGGGAAGGGCTTCATCGGCCCTAGTGTATCTTCTTGGGGCGTACCAGTCCTCTTCGTGAGGAAAAAAGACAGGTCAATGAGGTTATGTATCGACTACCGAGATCTGAACAAGGTGACGATCAAGAACAAGTACCCATTTCCCCGTATTGACGATATTTTGGATCAGCTTCATGGAGCTTCAGTGTTTTCGAGGATCAATCTGAGATCTAGATATCATCAGCAGAGGGTGAGAGAGCAGGACGTAGCCAAGACGGCATTTCGGACCAGATATAGACACTACGAGTTTTTGTTATGCCATTCGGGCTTACGAATGCGCCCGTAGTATTCATGGAGCTGATGAATAACATCTTCATTGACTTCCTAGACCAGTTTGTAGTTGTCTTCATAGATGACATTTTGGTTTACTCTCGTAGTTGAGAGGAGCATGCAGGACATTGATCGTTCTTCAGGTCTTATAGGATAGAGAGTTGTACACCAAGCTCTCTAAGTGCGAGTTTTGGATGTCCGAGGTAGCATTCCTTGGTCACATCGTTTCAGTTGAAGGGATCAAGGTAGATCCAGCGAAGATTGAGTCAGTAGCTTATTGGCCGCCTCCTAAGAACGTCAAGGAGGTACGCAGCTTCTTAGGATTGGCGGGCTACTACCGGCATTTTGTTGAGGGCTTTTCAGTTATCGCCCGATCGCTCACTTCCTTGTTGCGGAAGTCTACAAGGTCCGTATGGTCTGAGCTGTGACTGCAGAGCTTTCAGGAGCTGAAGAAGAGGTTGAGCTCTGCTCCTATCCTAGCTCAGCCAGAAGACATTGAGGATTTTGTGGTTTATAGCAATGCATCCAAGCTGGGCTTGGGATGTGTTTTGATGTAGAGGGGTAAGGTGATTGCTTATGCGTCTAGACAGCTGAAGACGTATGAGGAGAATTACCCTACCCATGACCTTGAGTTGGCTGCTGTGGTTCATGCTTTGAAGATTTGGAGACATTATCTATACGGAGCTACGTGTCAGATATTCACACACCATAAAAGTCTGAAGTACATATTCACTCAGCGGGAGTTGAATAACCGCCAACGCAGATGGTTGGAGTTGATCAAGGACTTTGATCTTGAGATCTTATACCACCCGGGGAAGGCGAGCGTGGTAGCTGATGCCCTTAGTAGGAAGACTCCCCGAGAGATGGCGATCGCTAGGCTGATAGCTCAGCCACAGTTACAACGAGATCTTGCATGGCTAGAGATGGATATCCACTTTCCAGATTCCGATAGCCAGTTATCCACCTTGGAGATAGTACCTGATCTGTTGGCCGAAATCCGACAAAAGCATGATAGTTATCTAGCTTTGACATAGATCCGTGACCGGATGTCTCGAAGAGAGGCACCACAATTTGCACTTGGTGTTGATGGAGTTTTGAGATGCCAGAAGCGTGTTTGTGTGCCTTCAGATCGAGAGTTGAGACAGAGGATCCTTCAGGAGGCTCACTCTTCACCTTACTCAGTGCATCCTGGTACGAGTAAGATGTATCAGGATATCAGACGCTCTTTTTATTGAGGAGGTCTGAAGCCTGATGTCACGAGATATGTAGCTCAGTATGCGACCTGTCAGCAGGTCAAGATCGAGCATCATAGACCAAAAGGCGAGCTACACCCACTTCCTATCCCTCAGTGGAAGTGGGAAGACATGTCGATGGATTTTGTTACCGGTTTGAGACCGAGTCGAGGCTTTGATGCTATCTGGGTCATAGTAGATCGATTGACGAAGACCGCACGTTTCATTCCGATCAAGGAAACGTGACCGGTGAGTCGATTGATAGAGGAGTTCACGAGACCAAATAGTGAGACTTTATGGAGTCCCTAGGACTATAGTCTTTGACAGACACGGATGGTTCACTTCAATGTTCTGGCAGCAAGTGCATGGCGCCCTAGGTACGAGTCTGCAGTTTACGACTGCTTATCATCGTCAGACCGATGGTCAGTCCGAGTGGATCATCCAGACTCTAGAGGACATGTTGCGAGCCTGCATGCTAGATTGGGGACAGGTGTGGCCATATCACCTTCCCTTAGTGGAGTTTTCGTATAACAACAGTTGGCACGCATCAATCAGGATGGCTCCTTATGAGGCTTTATACAGACAAAGATGCCGTACACCGTTGTGTTGGGATGAGCCAAGTAGTGCTAGCGGAGTAGCACCTGAGCAGATTCAGGATGACATGGCTCGAGTAGTGGTGATTCAAGAGCGGATGTTGGCAGCACAGAGCCGACAAAAGTCTTATGCAGATAAGAGGCGCATACCTGTGGAATTCAGAGTTGGAGCTCAATTTTGGTTGAGAGTATCCCCAACACGAGGTGTCAGACATTTCGGTGTCAAGGGGAAGCTGAGCCCCAGATATGTTGGACTCTTTGAGATTCTTGAACGAGTTGGAGAGGCAACATATAGACTAGCTTTGCCATCGAGACTCGAACGTGTTCACCAAGTCTTCCATGTATCTTTGCTACAAGAGTACATACCAGACCCGAGACACATCCTTAATCACGAGGATCTAGTGATCGAGCCAGACCACACGTTCGTAGAGCACCCGATGGCTGTCTTGGAGTGTAGTACGAGACGCTTGCGTTCGAAGGACATACCGATGATGAAGATACAATGGGCGATGCGAGGAGCTGATGAGGAGACTTGGGAGACAGAGGATAGTATCCAGAGAATCTATCCGGAGTTTTACGCTGGGTTGGATGCACCTTTAGCGTAGTCGTTGTTTTCAGTTTTTCCTTGGTTGCGTTGCGTACGCTTTTTGTGACGTTTTGAGTTAAGTGCCCCGCATGGGAATATATGAGTTCATTCCTGTTTATGTGTGTTGTTGTGATCGTTGGGCTTTTGCAAGTTTCAGGATGAAACTTCTTTTTAGGGGGATCTGATGTAAGACCCTAGTCTTTTGCCTTCACCCCGCGGTGAAGAGTGCCGCCCCTGCGGCAGGGTCAGCCGCCCTGGCGGCTGACGACAGATCGTGAATGATCTTTCTTTCGTTCGTTTTATCTTCCTTCCATAGATAGAATATTCGATATTCTATCTTATGGGCCGGTTTTCTTATCTTCTTCCTAACCCTAAACGTCCTTCCTTCTATCTTTCCAGCCCGTCGCTATATATTTCCGCCTTTTCCTCCCTTTTCCCATTTCCTGCATTCGTCTTCAACCCTAAGAGCTGCAGCCGTTCCCTTGCTTCCCTGCAATCTTGCTGAACGTGTAAGTTCATCATTCCCTGTTCTTCCTTACGTTCTTGTACTGCAACATGTTTCCTTCTTTCTTTTCGTTTTCTTCTTCCTTCTCTCTTTTTCTTCTTCTCCAAGAATTAAATTTGAACCTTGATTCTTGTTGACTTTTTTTGTTGAGGTATCGCTATTCTCAGGCTCCTTGGAGTTGAGTCTTGACGTGAGGTTCGAGCTTTGGTGTCCCTTGATGTGAGTTCTGTTGAAGAGAAAGCCGACAGTGCTTTCTGTCACGCAACCACCCCCGCGCCTACACATTTCTGCCCCCGCGCCTCGTCCAGCTGCCCTTGCAGTTTCCTCTGCAGTAACTCCCATTCTTGTGAGTTGCTTCCTTCCTTGCTTTCCTCGTTCCTTTCCTTGATCCTTATGGATGTTCCCTTTTTCTTGAGTATGCGGTTAGACTAAGGTTGAGCCCTTAGCTTGTGGAGATCTCTTAGAGATCATTGAGACTAGAAGTTATAGACTTCTAGCAACCGTTTCATTCCTGATTCATGATGCTTGTGTGAACAGGATTTCCTTGCTCCTTTCCTAAGGGAAACTAAGACGTCTCTCAGTTGTGTGTTGAGCTTTTGAGTTACCTTCAAGTGAGGTAAGTCCCTTGGACTTGCTTAGCTTCATTCCGCTTATTAGTTGGATTGTATTGGCTTGTTTGTTTTGTTTATTCTTGTTATAACGGATAACCGGAATAGGATTCACCCTTTATAACCTTAACTGACCCAAGTGTACTATAACCGGGCGGTGACCACTTGTCTAGTTCTACAGGAGACTAGAATGTGCTCTTGCAACCCGGACCCATTGGTAACGAATAGTACTGATCTATTCCTATTGGTAGACGGAGCAGAGGCAAGTTTCGGGAGATTCTCGTATGACAAAAGAAGTTGAATCAGTAATGGATAACCTTAAGAAAGATAATAACTTGTTGTGTGCAAGCATGCTATGTGTTTTCTTTACCTTATGTGTGCTTATGCCTTTACGCTCTTGCTAGTATCTAGAATGTTAGCTAACGGTTTATACCGTCGTTGTAGATGTTCCGCACGTTCAGGATGCTGCTGAGTGATCCGAATGGTGTGGTCAGCCGTATTTCCCGTGCATTATAGGACGATATCGGGTTTTTGTTTATGTTGTTGCTTTTCCCTTTTGTTTTGAACTCGGTTGCAAATCTTTTATGCTTTCTGTTGTTTAAACCTTTGGTTTTATATGGAGTTTTGGTTTTCATTCATCTGTGCCTTGTTGTAAGATTCGTTTGCTGTTACTACTTTGAGGGTCGGGACCCATTGTGCGTTCCTAACTCGTAGCGCTTCGAGTTCCCAGAACTTGGGGTGTTACATCTATTTGATTTGAAAATTACAGTTTTGCTTGATATATAGATTGTTGATTTCTCCTTAAAAATCTGATTACTGTTTTTTCTTTTCAATTGTTGATTTTTTTTATTTGGTTCATCGTACAGAAAGGTCTTCAAAATATTGGTTTGAAAAAAAATATCCGATTTTCTGATATTTCAAAATACTATTTTGATTTGAAAAATTGTAGGTTATCAAAGAGTAGGTTTAATATCTTATTTTATATTTTTATTAATTTTTTTTATAGTATTTTTTCATCATATAGTAGGTTATCCAAAAACTTTTTTGATTAAAAACTTTATCTTTTTTTGATTCGAGATGCTTAAAAATTAGATGGTTTGTTTTCAATCATTAATTTTTTAAATTGGTTTATCATACAAAAAGGTTATCAAAATATTATTTTGAAAAGAAATCAGATTTTATGATATTTTAAAATACTGTTTTGATTAAAAAATTTTATAAATTGTTTCACTCGAGTTGCTTAAATATCTTATTTTTTGTTTTCGTTTATTGTTTTTAAAATTTTCATGGGTTGCAAGACTTCCCTTTTTGATAGCTTTGTTGTTTCTAGAGCTCCTGTTTCCAATTTTAAAGATATTCTCGAGCTGTTGTTTCCTTTTTCAGTGTAATTTTCTAGAGCTTATAAAATACTGTTTTCATTTTAAATTTGGATTCCTTTTATTCGATTTGGTTAATTTTTGAGAACTAATAATGTTATGAAGATAAATACTGTTAATCTTCTAAAATACCGTTTCGATTTGATTAATATTTGAAAACAGAATTTAAAATTTTCTGATATTTGATTCATAAACTGAATTTAAAATTTACTGTTATTTGATTAAAATAACAGTTAATTTTAAATTCGGGATTCCAATTATGTTAATGAGGAACATTGACCAGTCTGCCGGTTTTGTGTAATGGCACTAGGTTGATAGTGAGGAGATTTGGAAAACATATCATCGAGGCATAAATATTATCCGGTAACAACATTAGGTAGAAAGTCTTAATTCTGCGGACGGTTCTTTCTCCTTCAAATATGAAATTTTCATTTAAGTTTCAAAGGAGGCGTTCCCTGTTATGGTGTGTTTTGCTATGACTATAAACAAAAGTCAAGGGCAATCGCTTGCACACGTTTGATTATATTTGCCTAGATCGGTGTTCAGTCATGGACAATTTTATGTGGCTATTTCAAAGGTTACAAGTAGGGACGGATTGAGGATTATGACATGCGACCATACAAGCAAATTGGACCATACTACAAATAATGTGGTCTATAACGAAGTGTTCCGTAACATTGATTGAGGTACTTATTTTATAACTATTTTTACATATTAAACCGAATAATTTCAAATTATCTATATATTGAATATAGTTATATATGTATAGTAAAGTTAAAAAAAATAGCATTAAATATTTGAGGTTGATTATAGTTTTTTTTCAAAGCACGTGATTCAAGAATGCTCACGGCCTATATATGTATGATCTGTTGCGGAATACTCAATTGTATTATATATGCATTATTATTATTGTTATTATTATTATTGTTATTGTTATTGTTATTATTATTATTATTATCATTATTATGATTATTATTATTATTATTATTATTGTTATGTAATTTGTTTTGAATATTTTCATTTTTTGAGTTCATTTTCAATTTGTGGTTTGACTTGTAAAAACTATAAACTTATATAGTGAACACTCCTTGCTTGTTATGCACCCAAATGTAGTCATATTTATATGGCGAATTGAGTCAACAATTAAGTGAGTTTTTTATTTGCTTTAATTACAAGTCAACATGACATGAAAAGTTGTATCCATATATTATTAACAAATAAAATACTCTTATACACAACAATGTCCACGTATATGCATACATATATTTTTCAAAACCCGTACAAGACACGGGTCTTAAACTAGTTTGTATCCATAATAACATAATAGTCTTGTTTATGTTCGCTGTTATAATAATAGCCCACAAACCACTTTTACTCTATTTGCTTTGAGTAATTAAAATGGATATTTAATATTGGATATTTGTTTCAAGTAATTAATAGTGGGTAATAAGGGGCCTATTGTAAAACCTAATTCATATGGGTATTTGTTTGGTGTATTAGATTTCGGGTATATGTTTTGGGTTTGAAATTTGAATCTCACGTATAATAAAGATTGGTTATTTCGTTTTACGTGTTAGAACTGATGTGATGTATTCAAAGTTCAATAATTAATATTGGGTATTACTATTAAAATATAATTCTTAAGAAAAGAATAACAAATCATGAGATCTAATTAGGCTGTGTTTGGCATGCCAACTTTAAACTAGTGCAAAGTAATAACTAGTGTAAAGGAAACTAGTTTTGGTGAAACACTTGTTTTTAGTGTTCAGAAACACTAAACAATGTTTGGCATTTTTTATCTCGTAAACACTAGTTTACGGACAGAGCGAGGGGTAAGGGTTACCAATTTTTCACCCAAAACACATCGAACTTTCCTTCTTCTGGTTTGTTGGGCGACAGGGCGACTCCAAACCTCTCGCTTCTCTTCTGGTTTGTTGGGCGACTCGAGAGAGAGAAAGAAGGCATTATCCCGCTTCTCTTCTTCTTCAGATTCTACTACTATTCAGATTCTGCAACCTCTCGCTTCTCCTCATCTCCAGGTTAGTAACCATCGCCGGATTATGTTCCGTCAATTAGGGATTCGAAATGTGTGTTTGTTCACTCATCAATTCCCTCTCGATTTCACAAGGTTTTTATTCTTCACCAATTTGTGTCACTTATGTATGATCGTTCACTCTATTTATAGCGAAAATTAGGGGTTTTTATTACAGTATTTGATGAACAATGTGATTGCTCAGCAGATAGGTAGAGTGTTCATGTTCATTCGATGGTTTGTTCTTAGCGAATTTTAGGGGTTTTAATACAGCAGTTGATGAGTGAGTGTTCACTATTGTATGCAAGTAGTTCATGAGTGTGTGTTCATGATTTTAGGGAAGGTAGTGTACAGCAGTTGATGAACCACAGTGGCATTCGATCTTTTCTTTCTTTCATGTGCTTGATGCCTGTTCTGTTCACTAGGCAAGGAGCTTTCTACACATCTGTTTGAACTATAAAATAATCTAGGAGCTTTATCTGCTTGCTTGTTTTGCATCTGTTCATAATCTAGGAGCTTTCTGCTTGCTTGTTTTACATCTGCTTGCTTGTTTAGCATCATGCCTGGATCTACCATGTTCAGCTGGTAGTGATATTGTTGCTCATAATGTGAATTATATATGTGATTGCAGGTTTGCTGAACCTATGTTCTAGTATTATTTTGGGTCGATTTTGTGTATTTTGTCCTACATATAATCTTCTAGAAGTTTCATGTGTATAAGAGCTACACACTGTTAGGAAGGAAAGGCAACACACTATTGGTAGCCGTTGGATAGTCAAATTATATGGCGGTGTATTATTTTGGGTCGATTTTGGTTGATACTTGTCGAAGCTGATCTTTAGAGTGCAGTACAATTCATACTAGGATATATACCATGTAATATCACTATGGAAAGATATGTAGAAACAATTATTTCCCTCACCTCTCTTCTGCACCATTATGTCTTTTTTTTTTATAAGCCAAGTTTGTGAGGATGATACAGTTCCTTATTGTGAATAACTTCATCTCTTTGAACCTGTTTGTGTACTGAATGATTTTCCTTTTTGACAGAATATTGTATTGCTTGAAAACATTAGTGTTCTGGCCAATATCGGAATAACTGCCATGATTCTGCCCATGATTCTGCATAACAATTCATGGTACTGCCATGATTCTGCATAACAATTCATGGTACTATTATCTGTTACAATCTTGTGTGTTTTTGATAGGTAACAATGGACGAGGATTCAAGTTATGACAGCGGTGATCCGGAGTACTACAACTGGGGGGAGGGGATATATATGGAAGATCCTGATCCCATCGAAAATGAGATGTTAGACATTGCCTTTGATGATTGTGGGGCGTCTGAAAGTTTAAGGGACTTTGTGGAAGGGCTACGTGCAGACAAGAGAAGATTGAGATACGAATGTCGTTTGCTACGCGTGAGGGAAAGGGAGAGTGATGCTACTGTTGAGTCATTGAGAGGTGAACTTACTGAACAGAAAGAAATGACCAAGATGATTAAGAGGGAAAATTGTGTTAAAGCATTTGTTTGGGGCTTATTTATCGGAATGGCAGTTGTGTGTTATGTAATGTACTAGTAGCTACCAGATTAGTACCTGTTTCGTGCGTAATGTACTATTGTTGTTCTATTTTAATATTGACAATGTACCAATTTGGATATGTATTGCAATGATCTTTTCTTTACGTTTCCTTTCATATGTCATAATAAATATGAATCATTTCCAAAACACCAACATGAAACACACTGACATTGATGTCTTCCAATAAAAGTTTACACAACAGAAAGAAATGACCAACTGTCTCGAAAATAAATTACATATATAATAGTGAGAAACAATAATGTCAATTACTGATAAAAGTTTACATATTCCTTGTTGCATTCCAAATAGCCGAAGCAATACGATCTCGAATGGAGCTCATTCCTCTACCACTGACATTGATGTCCTCCACTTCCTCTACGTCGTTATGGCTCGTACTTGCCAACTCCTCGTCATCTTCTGATAAATCATCATATCCTGAGTATAATCGAATGAAATTATGCAAGGCAAAACAAGCAAGATGAATGTCAACTTGTGTGTAGTCCGGATAACATGGCATAGCAGATAACAACTTCCATCTCTTCTTTAAGATTCCAAAACATCGTTCGATACAGCTTCTTAGAGAAGAGTGTGCCTGGTTAAATGCTTCCTTTTTGTTGCTTGGTGGCTCGGTGTCAAATTGGTTAAGGTGATAGCGCACCTTCGAATACGGCACTAGAAATCCCAGTCTATCTGGATAACCCTTGTCACATAGATAATACTTCTCTGGTGGTGGATGTGGAAAGTTGAGATTGGGGTTGCATATGGCATTATCGAGAACCTTTGCATCATGAGCGGACCCTTCCCATCCAGACAGCACAAAAGTAAACAACATATTAAAATCACACACAGCAAGGACATTGAAAGTGACTACATGTTTCCGGCCGACATAAGGAACTTGCGAGACTTCTTCTATGCATGCACTTATATGAGTACCATCAAGGCACCCAATGCAATCCTGAGAATAATGTATGTTTAGTATTCATTAGTGTAACAATAATGTAAAAAGTGTTGATATGTTTACCTTAAAGTAATCCCTGTATCTTGGGTCAGCAGCAATGTGCGTAGGGGTTCTTGGAAAATTTGGATTTCGTGGTCGGATAATATCTCCTGCAAGTCCGCACCCTTCATGTCCACGACCGGTAATAGAATTTAGAACACTGTGGAATGCACGATGGACAGTCTCGGTGGACCTTTGAAAGTGCTCAGCGACAACACGAACAGAACACCCTTGTGCAAGAGTGTATAAGAACAACCCAACTTTTTCAATTACCGATACCTCTCTAGATGGGGTTAGCCCGTAACTATGCTCTAAATCGTTGCATAGACGCAAGAAAACCTCGGCATCCATTCGGAACATATTGACAGTGCGAATGTGATGACCACTTAAGATCTCCTCCATCCATAATCTTCCTCGGTCATACCCAGTGTAACAAGGCTCCTTATACATGTGCTTGTAGAAGTGATCGGCGGCAGCTGCGTACTGTCTTTGCAATTGTTGGTGAGCTGACAATAATTTTAGAGCACGTGTCTGTCTGGACCTCAAGTCCTTCTCACTACCATCACTATCACTACTAGTTGTTGAACTTGACATTTTTGAACTTGATAATAAACCTGAAAATATATACCAACCAAACAAATGAAATTACAAACCAAAGAAATGAAATTCATTGCATAGACAAATAACATCCTTAACAATAACATCCGGACACTGAAATGACCAAACAAACAAGAGAAATTAAGTGCATAAAAACATTAAAATCCTTAAGGTTAGAATCCGAAAACAACATAAAAGTACAATCACATTAAACTCTGCTCATGCTCCCATTTCAACCAATTGTATCTTTTCTGATCATCCCCCAAATTCACGATTAACTGCATAGCTTTCCATGAGTTGGTCTTAGACATTGTGAAACACCACAACGGACTTCCATCCACGATCAAGTTGTTCTGCACCATCCTATCAACAATTGCCAACACCTTCTGAAGCATTATCTCGTTCTCTTTCGCCTTAGAGTTAACCTCGTCCTGAAAGAGTGTGATCAACTTATCACTGTTCTCCTGTGAGCGGTCTAGAAAGGCTTCCAACTTTGATGACCCTATAGACTGTCTTCTTTTTCTCTTCAAAGGACCCTTATCTTTCTTACCCTTACTTGGTGGTGGAGGTTCTGTTGAATGTTCCGGCTCAACATTCACGTCAGCTGCAATTCCAGAGTAGCTAGATCCTCCACCTTCATTAACCGTACCAACAAAATTACGGAAGAAATCATCACCATCTCCTTCCCCTTCACCTAAAGCGACATCATCGTCATCTGCAAGTGACAAATGATCCGGACTTGGCTCACGAACCATTCCAGAAGACATGGCCAGACGACCAGTTGCTACACTTCCAGCAAAAAGGGAACTCAATAACTCTTCATAGTCCGCATCCATTCCCTTATTCCTGTATTTCTTACAGTTTACGTCTTCCTACAACACATAAAAAGACATCAATTATTACTAAATATTCACATGTCAATTTATGAGAAAAAAATATATACAAATACAAACCAAATACCTTTATCTTCCTTTCCCACCATTCATTAGAAGCAGAGATCATCCGAGTATTTTCGTCCCAACCTAAACCTGTCTCTGAATTTCTAAGAGTTTTCCACGCCTTGTATTCTTTTTTCATTGACTCGAATTTATTCATACAAAAATCTTTGCCTCCATTCTTCCCACACTTACTGATAAATGTGGGAGTAATAACCTTCCAATTGTACGCTTGTTTGCTTCCATTTTTCCTTTGGTATTCAAGTAAAATCGTCACTAGGAGCCTCAAAAGCTCATCAGTCCAGTTAAAATTTGGACCCCTAGTTCGATTTTGGGAAACGTTATTGTCATCCATGTGTAAAATCTACAATAGATTCATCATTTAGTTTATGTTCATGAAATCCAGATTTATTAAAAATAACTTAAAACATTATTGTCATAGTCTTAAGAATTAAATAGCCACAATGTGAAAAGGATTATTCATGCATCTCACAATCTGTAACAAAGATATTTTATAACATTTATACACTGTCATAACATAATATCCACAACTGTCATTACAAATTTGCCATGACTTGTCAAACACAGCCTTTAAAACAATGAATACACTGATAAGTAGCCACAAATGTCATTACAAAAAACTCTGCTCATGATATTTCTACACTGTCACAATCTGTAACAAAGACAATTGACAATAATATTTCAGAAGTGAAAACAATGTGCATAATTTCAGAAGTGAAAACAATCTGCATAATCAAATTTAATTGTTGCCTCAAATTTAAAAATTCTCACAGTCCCGAACCAACCACAATTGACATATATTGATATCACACATTTCAGGAGTTAATACAATCTGCATATAATAATATTAAACCTGCATATGAATGTTGGTGAAACTGAAATTTATCTTCTCGTGTATTACATGATCAAAAAACAGAAACAACATTTACTCTATTATCAACTCTAGTTATTCCATATGTTTCACTATTTTAATAACATAAAAAGGTAAACTTAACACTAATCACCATAGTTCCACAACTGTCATTAGGAACCTCTTGTTTCTATATTTTTTCTTGTTTTATTTAAGTAGCCACAACTGTCATTAGCCACAACTGTCATTAGCCTCAACTGTCATTAAGTAGCCACAACTGTCATTAGCCACAACTGTCATTAGGAACCTCTTATTTTAATAACATAAAAAGGTAAACTTAACACTAATCACCATAGTTATATTACTTTTACACTTCTGCTACTCTCCACACAACAGTAGTACATATCATTAATAATTGAAAAACTAAAGTGAAAACTTTTCATGTGTATAATACCCCTAGAATTTGACTGACTATAAATATCGACCATAATAGCCTCAAACTGAAACATTCTAAAACAAATGGAAGACAATAATATTTCAGAAGAACCTGCATATATCGAGTATATATATATGAGATTGAAACATTCTCACAGTCAATTGGCATATAAATGAAAGACAAGTGCATATATCGAGTATATATGACAACATTCTCACATTCAATTTCATATATCGAGTATAAATGAAAGACAATTGCATATTTGCAGTGAATGAGATTGAAACATTCTCACAGTCAATTGGCATATAAATGACAGATAATTGCATATATCGAGTATATATGAGAACATTCTCACAGTCAATTGCATATATCATCGAGTATAAATGAAAGACAACTGCATATATCGAGTATATGAGATTGAAACATTCTCACAGTCGATCGAATCATTACTACATAAACTAGTGCATCCTTACAGTCAATTGGTTAGTTGCTTATAATCATCGAGAGTTACGTCCTCACTGGAACACTCTCAAACCTAACCCTACCATACATCCTTACAGTCACATTCCCTCAATCCTGCATAATAGTATAATCGAAACATTCGCAAGCATAACCACACATAACGAAGAAGAAAAAATGTGTAGTGACAATCGATTGCTCACTGAGGGTATCATCAACAAAAAAACCTTAGTTCAGGAAGAACCCTAACCCTAATTATCAGTTTTTTGTAGAGAACATGATGAATCGGAACATATATACAGAAATTAGGAGACGGAGGACAGACGACAAACCTGTGTAGACCACTTCCGATGTTCTTCTCACTATGCTTTGCGTTTCGTTCTTCGCCGTTCGACTTCTCTCCACCTCCGACGGCTCTGGATAACGATGACAGGTGAGAGAAAGTTTATATTATACCCGGTAGAATTTGTAAATATCGTTAAATGATAGGGGCAATATAGTACTTTTGAACACCATAAACTAGTGCATCAGCCAAAACCCTCCATCCGATAAGGGTTTTAAAAACACTTTCAGAAACACTAAAAACTAGTGTTTTATACCATGCCAAACACAGTTTAAAAATTAAAACACTCGTATACACTCTTGTACACTAGTGTATAGGTCATGCCAAACACACCCTTAGTCTAATTGGTAATAGGGGAGTGTGTGGCTACCAACCACGGTTCGAAACCCACGATTTTTTCATGACCTTTTGTTCCAATTTTGGTACATTTCGTTTTTTTTGCTGTTAGTTCATATTATATCGTAGTAGTGGTTCTTACATTTTTACAAAAAAAATTCTTAATATTTTCACAACAATGCATGAACTATTAATGAGAAAATTGGTGTAGAAACAACAAAGCAAACACCCAAAAAAGCAACGTAAAAGTCTAACTGTCTTAATCAAGATGAAAGAAACAACAAAGCAAACACCCAACCCCACTCTAAGGAGTACGGAGACCCGGCCGACCACTGCTTCCGGATCACTCAGTTGTTGCTCTAACATGCGGTAAATCTAAACAACACAACTAAACAACCATTAGCTAGCTATCTAAACGTTAGGCAAATGAGAATAGCACACACACACATCATAGCAAAAGTAAAACACACATCATGGTTTCAAACAACACATTTATTATCTTTACTTAGGTCATTCACTCTTACTAATGATACTTATTTTGTGACACGAGGGATTCCCAAACCTCGCCTCCGCCCCCGTGTAACCATTGTTCGCCACTTAGCGTGCGTGCAAATAAGGTTTAAATTTATAAAACTAGAAATCAAGCAAGCGAACCCGCAGTGTACGGATCGACGTAGTTAAGCAAGAATTCCAGAGTATCGAGCACAGGGATTTGGGGGGAACAAATTCAATTGTAGATTATCAAGCAAGTAAATGTAAGAGCTTTGCAAATATATTGGGAAAACAACAGTCCTAAAGATCCAAGTATCCAGCTGTGGCTATCGATTCAAGATATACTAATGATATAAGGACAGAGTTAAGATATGCAAAGGTATGCTAATGTAAGGTAATCGTACGGTGAAGTTCCAAAAACCTTATATGACTCACCTACAAGACACTGTCTATAAAGGTTGTTGAGGCTTCAATATAGAAAGGTTCTAAAGGTAAGAATTAATGTCAAATACCCAAACTTGTAATCTAAGGATCAAGACTAACTAAATCGATTAAGGTTGTGACAGTCACAATCGAGGTAGAGGTTGTTGAGGCTTCACTACCACCTAGAAAGGACAAGCCTAAACTAAGTTAAAGCAAATCTTTAAATTTGGATTAAAGTAAAAGCAAGTTCGTAAACTTAAGGGAAATCACGGTTAGTTCTTGAGGTTCCACGGTCGTGGACTCAAGAACAGACCGTAATTTAGGGTTCGTCGGCGATTCTCTCTAACTCTCAGGGTCCAATCTGTTTACGATCGATCTATCATCATCTAAGCCACAACTATCAACCCTTCACCTTAGAATTGTTAAGGGTTTTTAGCCAACAATAGTCATATTGATATCAAATTCAAGAATTAAAAGATTGAAAGATGAAAACTTCCGAAAACCTTCAATAAACTTCAAATCAATCTCAAAGTCACAATCAAGAACAATAATCGTCACTAGATTCGGAATAACACAAATAAACACAAATCTTAGATAAGAAGGAAGAGCGGGATGTCAATCCGTCTTCTAAATCAAACCTAAATAAGAAGAGAAATCTTCTTGCGAACAATCTTCCGAATCTTCGATCTTCCGTCAATCCGGAAATCACAATAACGCTGCGCCAAAAATCTCTCAAACACAAATTCCGCCAAATGCGAAATTCCGGCAATTCCAAGCGCAAGTATGTGTGTAAAACTAGGTCTAAAGCGAGGTGCGTCTAAGCAGAGGTGACGAAATCTCTCTTCGTCTGTCCTTTTATAGTGTAAGATAAACTTTCGGCCCGGCCCAATCTTTTAAAAGATCGTGGCTTAAAGTGTGGCGAAAAGGATCGCCAAGATCACGGTCGTGGAAGGTTCCACGACCGTAATTTAGAGCGTGGAAATCAACACGGCTTGAACCAATGATTCCACGACCGTAGAAGCTACTGGAATGAACCACGCTTCACTTGCTAAGGTTCCACGGCCGTGGACTTGAACGTGGAAAGTAGTACGGCCGTATTTTAGAGCGTGGTTTAAGGCAAGAACGTGATTCTTCCCTAGCCTCGTGCATTCTCCAAGTTGACACTCATTTTGCTCCTAAGAATGTCCTCAATCCATGGACATTGCTCAACAACTCCATCCTTGCTCGATTCTGTTCGGAAATAGCTCTCAATCACCTATAGTCAACATAAAGCTTGTGTAGATCTCTATATCGACATTATAGACAAACTAGCTCACAAATGCATCGATGCTCAATCAATGACTATCAATATGAATCAAATACACTTAGAAAACGTGCCTAAAATATCACAATATTTCATGCTAACAAATAACCCCATACTTGCCACTTGCTTGTCCCTAAGCAAGGTCTTTTAAAAGCTTTAAAACAAGAGTTAGGATGAAATATGTGTACCTTCTCAAAGCAATACTTCTTTTGGTTGAATGTGCCTTCTAAACAATAGATCATTCTCAAATCTTGCTTCAATCGTTTATAGGACTTTCATACACTTAATCAAAGAGTAAAGAGTAAAGAAAGCTCATGAATCAAATAAACTTCTATACAAGCATCATAACCTTCAAACATTATCAAAATCAATCATAAGAAACTTCAATTTAGATCACCAAGCCATATAACATTCTCTTGATCATAAGGACTTTCAAAGAAAAAGTCTAGAATGTGGAAAGGGAAGGAAACTTTAAGGAATGTGGTGCATGAATCCGGGAAAGTGGACAACTACTCTTTCTTCTTTTCTTGCGGTTTCCGCAGCACTTTCAACTTAGAGCTTCGCTCTCTTCTTTTCATTTTTCGACTTTACTTTTGGAGTTATGGATAGAGGTGCACAAAAACCGAAGCCTAGGAGATTGGCGTTTCTCAATTTTTTAGAGATGCCTCAAACCCTTAGCGCACATACCATAATCCGCTAGGAATATCGCTCAATCCGACTTTGGCAAGACACAAACACCCGGCTATGTGAATGGTGCCGAGTTACTCATCATCATGATTGACTTCCCCAAACCTATAATTTCTTTCTATTCCTTTGAATGCAAAGTATTGCTTTCATGGCCCTCCCACATCATACATGCCTTTTTCAATCAACTCCTCCAAATTCCCGGATAGGTAAAGGAGGTTAATATTTCAATGAGGAGCTAAATGACCAAAGAAAGAAGAAAGAAAGATCGAATTGCCTTAATCATCTCAACAAGAAGTATAAGAACTTATAATGTGATTTCAACTTCAATTCCTCAACATGATTTAAGTAACATTCATCACATTATGAAACTTGCAAAAAGAGGTATAATCAACTCATTCAATTCCTTTTCAATTCAATATTTGTTTAAGCATGCAATTGTCATCAAACTCAATTCACAAGTAGCGATTATCATGAAAATCATCTCAATTCCTTAGAAGCACAAAATTTTCAAAATTTTTCAATTTTTATGGGTTTTTCAAGTTCTTTTTCATGCAATGCAATAATGAAACGTGCAACAATATAATGAACATGCAAGATAGTCTCGATAGAAGCAAACATAGTGAGTAAGAGTTATTAGAAACTTTTAGTCACACCCCACCCCATACTTGGAACAAACATTGTCCCTAATGTTCAAATAGAAGAAATAAAAGAAGAAAAAGAAAGAAAAGAAAAAGAAACTCACAAAATGGCGGTGGAGCGGCTAAAACTGTCGGTCATGCAAATCATCATCACTGCGGCGCTGGTGGAGGCGGGAATGGAGAGAAGCTGGGATCGTAGTGCCGCCCAAACTGCTGATGGTAGACGTCTTTTATCATATGATCGAGGTCGTCCAAGCGTCCATCTCTAGCATCGGCTCGAATCTCCAATGCTCCCACTCTCTCTGAAAGGCCAGTAGCCCAATCCGGCATCTGCTCATACCATCCCGGAGCATGACTGTACCACTCTGGAGCGTCGGACGGTGCTGGTGCTGGTGCAGATGGTGCCTGTGTAGCCCATGGAGGTGGAGCTCCATACCATGCAGGAGGTGTCTCTGCCCAAGTGGGTCTCTCACTCACGCTGACGCGGCGAGAAGACGAGCCTGAAGCTCTGGCGGGACGTGGAGAACGTCTAGGCACATCAGGGGCCGCATCCGGCTGATCCGGAAACGTGCCAAACTCCTGCTCTGCTCCTCCTCCACCCTCATACTGATCCCTCATCTCCTCCTCCTCAACTACGGGCGGTGGTGGGACATACGGAGGAGCTGCAATCCTGTTCGCATGCATAGCAGCGAACGTCTCCTTCCAATTATGGCGTCCAGCCATAATGGAGTACTCCTGTAGCCACTCAATACCCCTACCCGTCCTGCTCTCCCAAGGCATGGCCGCATAAGGTGGACCTCTATGTGTGGGGAAGATGAGACCTCTAGTCATGAAGGCATGAAGTCCTAAGGGTACGGCTGGTATGCGGGTACATGCAGAAAAATCAACTCCCAAACTCCTAGCAAGGTGGGTAACTATCCCACCGTATCCAATGTTGCCCTTCCTCTTGTTCTTAAGCTTGCTCATAGTAGCAGCTAAGAGGGTGGCACAGTCAGCTCGGCGCCCATACAACATAGAGTATAGCAAAAAGAGCTCATCCGTCTTGATCTTTTGAGGTGTCTCCGTCCTAGGGAAGAGACACTCCGAAAGAAAACGATGAGAAATCTTCAAGGCTAAGTGATACATCAACTTAGCCTTGGTGTCAGCTGGTTGCCAGCGGTCCTCGCTGGCGTATATCATAGCTACCTCCTCCCAAAAATCTTTGGCGTAAACGCCACTAGGAAAACGACCATTGAAGGTCTCATGGAACCCAAAGAAGGTTCCGAACTCACGGATGGAAAAATCATATTTTCTTTCCATAAGACGGAAAGAAACGGTCCTATCCAAATGGCTGTGCTCAAAGGACGTCACAACCTCTCTCGTAATCTCCTCATAAGCGTCTTCTCGGATAGCCGAGAAGACAATAAGTCCGGCTCTATCCAAGAGCCAAGTAAGGTCATCTATGATGTTAATAGGAGCTAGATCCTCTAACAATAGGTACCTAGGTCCAATCACAGCCCTCTCATGGATCCTCTCGAATGCATCGAGATGATCCTCATGAATGATCGGTACTCTAGGGCTAGGAGGTGAGGGTGATGAAGGTGATGATGGAGGTGAATGGGAAGAAGGTGGTGGTGCTCTAGAGGATGAAGAGGAAGAGGGGTTACCCTTCCTCTTTTTGTTCTGGTCATTCTTCTTCTCCTTTATCCTCCCAGAAACTCTTCTCACAAAATCCATCACTGTTCAAAATTACGGTCTGTTCTTGGTATTTCCACGGCCGTGGAATTGTCAGCGACCGTGGTTCGTCTAGTTTTTTCACAAATCTCAGCAAACAACACTCAAACTCAGCAATGAGGCAACCCTATTCTAATTTCTTCCAATTTCAATCAGTTCTTCATAAAATTTCTAGCAAAAACGAACCAAATTGACAAAGATCAAGAAGAGTGAAAAAAACCTAGGTTTCGGATTTTAAAATCCGAATTGTGTGTTCCTTGGTGATTTGCCGCTTGATTCGTTGCTTGGATCTCGTTAGTGGTTGAATTTGCTTCAATTTGGGAAGAAGAATCGTTGAAAACGATTAACGAACGAAAATTTGGGAGGAAGGGCGTGGAATCGGCGTTTTGGGTCGTGGAATTGGGTATTTGTGGAGTGTTTTTGTGAAGAACGTGGTTTATATAGTGACAGGCAAAATTTTGAAAATCATGGTCGGTCGGGGGGTTCCACGGCCGTGGAAATGTACGGAACCGTGGTTTTGGTGATTTTTCAAAGGCTTTTGGAACTTACGGTCACTGTAGCTGTCACGACCGTGGTTTAGACCGTGGAACTCTCTATAATGCTCCAAAGTCCAAGTTTCGTCACTTTTCTTCAACATTATTCTTCCCTTTTCCTTTTCCATCGTTCCTACATCCAAAATACGAACATACCGGAAGAAATCGAAGGCAAAACAAAGCAAAAACGTCTAAACTAAACTAAACTATGAATCGAAAACAAAAACAAAAATGCAATACCTTGGGTTTCCTCCCAAGACGCGCTTTGTTTAAGGTCCGTAGCTAGACCAATCTCGCACTTATTCGAGTGCGGTAGGCGCGAACTCTTCGGCTTGGAGTTCCGGCGTATACTTCTTGAGTCGTTGACCGTTCACCTTAAAGTTTCCGCCCGCTTCACCCCATACTTCAACTGCACCATGGGGGAAAATACGCTTTATTAGAAAAGGTCCGGTCCAACGAGATTTAAGCTTACCTGGAAAGAGGCGAAGCCTTGAATTGAAGAGGAGAACTTGATCTCCTTCTTTGAAGTCCTTTGGAATGATATGCTTATCATGCCAACGCTTTGCTCTCTCCTTATAAATCTTGGCATTTTCATAAGCGTTCAAGCGGAGTTCTTCAAGCTCATTAAGGTCCAAGAGACGCTTCTCTCCCGCTTCCTTCATGCTGAAATTCAACCACTTGATAGCCCAAAACGCCTTGTGCTCCAACTCTACCGGCAAGTGACAAGACTTCCCATACACAAGGTTGTATGGTGTGGTTCCTGTGGGAGTCTTGTACGCAGTCCGGTACGCCCACAATGCGTCATCAAGCTTCAAAGACCAATCCTTCCTAGTCCTTGAAACCGTTTTCTCTAGAATTCCTTTGATCTCCCGATTTGAGATCTCAACTTGTCCACTAGTTTGTGGATGATAAGGGGTAGCGATCTTGTGAGTAACCCCATACTTAGCTAGAAGAGCTTCAAAGCGCCGGACAATGAAGTGAGAACATCCATCACTAATGATAGTCCTTGGTGTCCCAAATCGTGGGAAGATGGTTTTGTTAAAGAACTTAACCACAACCATGGCATCATTGGTGGGAGAGGCAATTGCTTCCACCCATCTAGAAACGTAGTTCACCGCCAAGAGTATGTATTGGTTTCCACAAGAAGATGGGAATGGTCCCATAAAGTCTACTCCCCAAACATCGAAAATCTCCACCTCTTGGATGTTATTGAGGGGCATCTCATTCCTTCTAGAGATATTACCTGTTCTTTGACAAGCATCGCAGCAAGAAACAAAGGATTGCACATCTCTAAATAAGGTAGGCCAAAAGAATCCAGATTGCAATACCTTTGCGCTAGTCTTGTTCGAACTAGCGTGTCCTCTACAAGGTAGTGAATGACAATGGCGGATGACACTTTGCATCTCATCTTCCGGCACACATCACCGAATGATGCCATCCGGACCTCTCTTAAAGAGGAGAGGTTCATTCCAAAAGTATTCCCGGACATCCTTAAAGAACTTCTTTCTTTGTGCGTAGGATAATCCGGGCGGTATCTCCTGACAAACCAAATAGTTAACAAAATCAGCAAACCATGGTTCGTTACCTTTGGAGATCACATCGATGCACTCCTCAATAATGTGTAGGTGTTCGTCCGGGAAGGAGTCATCGATGGGTAAATGGTCGTCCTCTAGATGTGTTAGGCGACTCAAATGATCCGCAACAGAATTTTCCGAACCCTTCTTGTCGCGGATCTCTAGATCGAATTCTTGTAGGAGAAGAATCCATCTAATTAGCCTTGGCTTCGCGTCTTTCTTCGCAAGGAGGTACCTAATCGCAGCATGATCCGTGTAGACAATCACCTTTGCACCTACAAGATAAGAGCGACACTTGTCAATAGCATAAACAATGGCTAGAAATTCCTTTTCGGTAGTGGCGTAATTGAGCTGCGCTTCATCTAGCGTCTTGCTAGCATAGTATATGGCATGTGTTCACCCTTCCTTTCGTTGTCCAAGAACAGCTCCTATTGCTACGTCACTAGCATCGCACATAACCTCAAAGGGAAGAGTCCAATCCGGAGGTTGGATAATAGGTGCTGAAATTAGAGCTTGTCGAATTGTGTTAAACGCATCCAAACATTCGTGCGAAAACTCAAAAACTGCATCCTTCATCAATAGATTAGTGAGCGGTTTTGATATTTTAGAGAAGTCTTTAATGAAACGTCTATAAAATCCAGCATGTCCTAGGAAACTTCTTATCCCTTTCACCGAAGTTGGGGGAGGAAGTTTCTCTATAGTCTCTATTTTTGCCTTATCCACCTCAATCCCTCTACTAGAGATTAAGTGTCCTAAAACAATTCCTTCCTTAACCATGAATTGACACTTCTCCCAATTAAGAACTAGGTTAGTATCTTCACACCTTTGTAAAACAAGAGCAAGGTTAGAAAGACAATTGTGAAAAGAGGAACCGTATACGGAGAAGTCATCCATGAAGACTTCCATGATTTCCTCAATGTATTCGGAGAAGATGGCCATCATGCACCTTTGAAAGGTGGCTGGGGCGTTGCAAACCCCGAACGGCATTCTCCTATAAGCGAACGTACCCCATGGGCACGTGAACGTGGTCTTCTCCTGATCGTCCGGGTGTATCGGAATCTGAAAGAAACCACTATAACCGTCAAGGTAGCAAAAGTGTGAATGTTGTGCTAACCTTTCAAGCATTTGGTCAATGAATGGCAATGGGAAGTGATCCTTCCTCGTTGCATTGTTAAGCTTGCGGTAGTCTATGCAAATCCGCCATCCCGTTACGGTTCGGGTAGGAATGAGCTCGTTGTTCTTGTTGGTGATGACCGTCATTCCTCCCTTATTCGGAACTACTTGAACCGGACTCACCCACTTACTATCGGAGATAGGATAGATGATACCTGCATCAAGAAGTTTAAGGATTTCCTTCTTGACAACCTCTTTCATGGTCGGGTTCAACCGTCTTTGAGGTTGTCTTGAAGTCCTAAAGTCCTCTTCCATTAGTATTTTATGCATGCATAGGGAAGGTTTGATTCCTACTAAGTCCTCAATAGTATATCCTAAAGCTTTTCTATGTTTCCTAAGGACAACTATGAGCTCATTATGTTCATCTATGCTTAGATCGGAACTAACAATAACCGGAAAGGTAGAATTAGATCCTAGAAAAGCGTACCTTAGATGAGTAGGAAGTGGCTTTAGTTCCATTGCTTTCGGAGCTTTCAATGATCCTTGTGGAGCTTCCGATGGTTCCTTAGAAGTGTCTAAGGAAGTAGAAGGTGTGGGAGAAGAATCGAAAGAAGTTGAAGAAGTGGCTCGATCATCCTCTTCCACGGCTAGAATCACGGTTTCCTTATGTTCTCCACGGCCGTGGTTTAGGGCGTGGAAAGGGAATACGGTTGCTCTGTTCTCTCCACGACCGTATAACCCTCTGGAGTGGGACACGGTTTTGTTGGTGAAATCCACGGCCGTGGAATATAGTGTATGGCCGTGGATTCTCACGTTTTCTGCCTCATCGTGGAGTTTTTCAAACTCCACTTCATAAACCTCTTCTTGTGCTTCTAAGGCTTCAATTGCCTCATTGCACTCCTCTTCTTCCCCTACATTCGTTAGACTCATAGTAATAACCTTTTGTAAAGGATCGTTGAAGAGAATAGCACTTATCTCCTCCCTAGACAACCCTTCTTCATCTTGGATATTTAATATATCCTCATCAAAGATGGGCTCCTTTAGTAGAGTGGAAAGAACGAACTCTACCTTCTCCTCTCCTATATCAAAAGCGAGTCTACCATTCTTGCAATCGACTATGCAGCCGGAAGTTGCAAGAAACGGTCTTCCGAGTATGATCGGGACCGGACTATCTGCAGGAATGTCAAGCACGACAAAATCAATGGGAACAAAGAATGTACCTAGCTTGACCGGGACGTCTTCTACAATACCGACGGGGCGAGTAATGGATCGATACGCCATGTACAACGTCATCTTCACCGGTTTAGGGTCGCCTAAACCGATCTTCCTACATAATGCAAGTGGTATGATGCTCACACTTGCTCCCAAGTAACATAAAGCATCATATGTGACATCTCCCACTCCTATGGGAATGCAAAACGACCCCGGATCCTTTAGCTTTGGGGGCATTTTCTCCTTCATGGTCTTGATGAGATCCGAAGAATCCGAACTCATCTTAACCTCTCCAAAGTCCTCTAACTTTCTCTTGTTAGAGAGGAACTCCTTTAAGAACTTGCCATAAGTCGGCATACCTACAATAGCATCAATGAAAGGTATATTAATATGTAGCTTGCTCATGAGTTCTATAAACTTACCAAATTGTTTATCTAGGCGCGCTCTCGCTCTAGATTGAGGGAATGGTAGGGGAGGTTTGTAAGCCGGAGGAGGAACGTAGACATCTTCCTTCTCCTTCCCCTTCTCTTTGTCTTTCTCAACGGAGACTTCAACAAACTTAGGCTGTAGATCGGTGGTGGTCACTCTGCTCCTAGTTGTGATTGCCATCACCCTTCCTTTAGGGTTGTCCTCCGTCTTTCCTGGAAGTTTCCCTTGATTCCTAGGAACTTCCTCCGCATGGCTGAACATTTGGTTTTCCAAAACCTTTTGGGCTTTATCA
The DNA here is from genome assembly GCA_033239125.1 of Fagopyrum homotropicum. Lineage (NCBI taxonomy): Eukaryota > Viridiplantae > Streptophyta > Magnoliopsida > Caryophyllales > Polygonaceae > Fagopyrum > Fagopyrum homotropicum. Next base: position 23,360,593 of record BSWB01000005.1, on the reverse strand, counting down.
ACCTTAGAAACTTGATCATCAACCTTAATAATGCGGTTCTCCAACCCTTGAAGCTTTCCCAAAATCGTTTCCAACATGGGATCGGGCTTCTCCTTCCCCGAAGTGTTTCCTCCATTAGATGTTTGCCCCTGGCTTTTCAAAGGAGTAGACAAAAAGAGGAAGGTGGAGTTAGTGAATTCGAATTGGAAGGATAAGAGTTACCGGAATTTTGTTGATTGGAGCGCCAATTGTTGTTGTTTAAACCCCTATTGTTGTTCCAATTGTTGTTCCGGTTGTTGTTATTGCCATTCCAATTATTCCGGTTGTTTTTCCGGTTGTTGTTGTTGTTGTTGTTGTTGTTGTTGCGGTTTGTGTTCTCACCGCCATTGTTGTTGTTGCCCAAATAGCCAACATCCTTTCCTTGTTGCTTTGGAAAGTTGGTCTTGATAGCTTCTTTCAACTCTTTGATCTCATTGTTGAGGGAGAAAATCTGATTTTGAGCTTCATGTGTGAGCTTTGCTCCTTGCTCCACACGATTTCCCTCCAATTTCCGGTGGGAATACTTCTCTATGACCCTTGCTTGCTTCTCAATAAAGTTCCAAGCGTCATCTTCTCTCATGTCCATGAATGTACAATATGAGAGGGATTGGAGCTTGAATTGTGTCTCCACATCCAGCCCCTTATAGTAAATCTCCAGCAATGCAAGCTTGGATATACCATGATGAGGGCAATCCAAAAGCAAATCCTGAAACCTTTCCCAAGATTGAAACAAACTTTTGTTAGATCTCATGGAAAATGCATTAATCTTACCTCTAAGTTCCGCCGTTTTGGATGGCGGAAAGAACTTAGTGAGGAACTCCGCGGAAAGGTCTTCCCATGTGTCTAGCTTTCCATTAGGAAGAGCTTGGTACCAAGATAATGCTTTCCCTTTCAAAGAGAAGAAGAAAGGCTTGAGCTTATAGTTGTTGGTAGTTGCGTTCTTCGGCCTCATTGTCTCCATCATACACTCAAAGTTTTGAAAGTGTTGGTGTGGAGATTCTGCGCTTGTTCCGCCAAATTGGTTTTGGCGAACAAGAGTAATAACTTGAGGGTTGAAGCTAAACCCTTGTACATCATCAGCATCAAAGTTCACACCTAGACGGCGTGGTTGCTGGGTTGAATCCATCCTTTGGCCAAGAGTCCTTGGCTCATCATCTACACGTTCGATCCTTGCATTCCTAGGTGGAATACGGCGATTAGCAGCTCCCCGTGGATGGAAAGGATTCACATTGATCGTGGGATCAATTTTCTCTAGTGGTGGCATGGAGGAATCGCTATCATCAGCGGATGAATGACTTCTTCTTCTCGATCTTGATGCCCTTCTTGAGGATTTCTTGCTCCCCTTATTCTTAAGATTGCTGAGTTCTATCCTCATCTGGAACATCATATCTTTTAGATCGTTAACTTGAGATTGATGACGATCCATTTCATCCCGGCGAATATTCTCATTCCATTGGAGTTGAGCTTCTTTCTCTGCTAACTCCGCTTGAAGATCAAGTTCGTGTTCTTCAGCCATTTTCTTTTCCTTACGCTTTTGCCTTAAAGTTCTCTCAAGCTCTTGATCAAGAGGTAAGAGATCTTCGGTGTTCCTAGACCTGCGCATGCACTCAAAGAGATATCAAATAACGAGAGCAAGCTCCCAAGCTTGACAACCGGCTACCAAATTCGGCCTAGACCAAATCCCCGGCAACGGCGCCAAAAACTTGTTCGCCACTTAGCGTGCGTGCAAATAAGGTTTAAATTTATAAAACTAGAAATCAAGCAAGCGAACCCGCAGTGTACGGATCGACGTAGTTAAGCAAGAATTCCAGAGTATCGAACACAGGGATTTGGGGGGAACAAATTCAATTGTAGATTATCGAGCAAGTAAATGTAAGAGCTTTGCAAATATATTGGGAAAACAACAGTCCTAAAGATCCAAGTATCCAGCTGTGACTATCGATTCAAGATATACTAATGATATAAGGAAAGAGTTAAGATATGCAAAGGTATGCTAATGTAAGGTAATCGTACGGTGAAGTTCCAAAAACCTTATATGACTCACCTACAAGACACTGTCTATAAAGGTTGTTGAGGCTTCAATATAGAAAGGTTCTAAAGGTAATAATTAATGTCAAATACCCAAACTTGTAATCTAAGGATCAAGACTAACTAAATCGATTAAGGTTGTGACACTCACAATCGAGGTAGAGATTGTTGAGCCTTCACTACCACCTAGAAAGGACAAGCCTAAACTAAGTTAAAGCAAATCTTTAAATTTGGATTAAAGTAAAAGCAAGTTCGTAAACTTAAGGGAAATCACGGTTAGTTCTTGAGGTTCCACGGTCGTGGACTCAAGAACAGACCGTAATTTAGGGTTCGTCGGTGATTCTCTCTAACTCTCAGGGTTCAATCTGTTTACGATCGATCTATCATCATCTAAGCCACAACTATCAACCCTTCACCTTAAAATTGTTAAGGGTTTTTAGCCAACAATAGTCATATTGATATCAAATTCAAGAATTAAAAGATTGAAAGATGAAAACTTCCGAAAACCTTCAATAAACTTCAAATCAATCTCAAAGTCACAATCAAGAACAATAATCGTCACTAGATTCGGAATAACACAAACAAACACAAATCTTAGATAAGAAGAAAGAGCGGGATGTCAATCCGTCTTCTAAATCAAACCTAAACAAGAAGAGAAATCTTCTTGCGAACAATCTTCCGAATCTTCTTGCGAACAATCCGGAAATCACAATAACGCTGCGCCAAAAATCTCTCAAACACAACTTCCGCCAAATGCGAAATTCCGGCAATTCCAAGCGCAAGTATGTGTGTAAAACTAGGTCTAAAGCGAGGTGCGTCTAAGCAGAGGTGACGGAATCTCTCTTCGTCCGTCCTTTTATAGTGTAAGATAAACTTTCGGCCCGGCCCAATCTTTTAAAAGATCGTGGCTTAAAGTGTGGCGAAAAGGATCGCCAAGATCACGGTCGTGGAAGGTTCCACGACCGTAATTTAGAGCGTGGAAATCAACACGGTTTGAACCAATGATTCCACGACCGTAGAAGCTACTGGAATGAACCACGCTTCACTTGCTAAGGTTCCACGGCCGTGGACTTGAACGTGGAAAGTAGTACGGCCGTATTTTAGAGCGTGGTTTAGGGCAAGAACGTGATTCTTCCCTAGTCTCGTGCATTCTCCAAGTTGACACTCCTTTTGCTCCTAAGAATGTCCTCAATCCATGGACATTGCTCAACAACTCCATCCTTGCTCGATTCCGTTCGGAAATAGCTCTCAATCACCTATAATCAACATAAAGCTGGTGTAGATCTCTATATCGACATTATAGACAAACTAGCTCACAAATGCATCGATGCTCAATCAATGACTATCAATATGAATCAAATACACTTAGAAAACGTGCCTAAAATATCACAATATTTCATGCTAACAACCATCAGGAATGGATCCGATACATCTCACCTTGTACCTGTATGGTCTAGGTATAGAGAACCTCTCAGTCTCCTGTTAGAGCTGGGCAGTGATGTCACGGCCCGTTATACATACACTTGGGCCTTAAGAAATAATAATAACAGTCGTCCTAACAAGTTGTTATTATAAACGCACAACACACACCAGTATCGTCATTCAACTAACATCCAGAAACTAGCTAAGTAAGTCGCAAGGACTTACCTGAGTCAAATCACACTCTCTCAAGTCTCAACTCGGCCTGCACTCGTGGTAACTCAAATGCCTGTCAAACAAGGCATGTGGATCACAATCACATCCCATACTCTTAGAAGTTATAAACTTCTAAGTTGTACAATCTTCATGAAGAGAAATTACGGAAAAAGATTCTCTTAAGTTAAAAAGACTATTTTGCCCCTGATCTCGAAACTCCGAAAAGTCTATCATTTAGTTCTAATATTCTCTTCTAGAACCTATGTCCCTAATATGTTTCTCATTGAAAAGTTTTGTAAGGATTTATAAGAGTTACCCAAAATTCTTAGTTTATACAAAAAGTCGTTAAGGTCCGACTTTGGGTTAATATACATAGCTTGAATAAAGGTATAAAATTCCGAAATAAAATCCTAGATCCTCTATGATATGCATACTAAACATAGGGGTGAAGATCTCTCAAAAATACTTAATCATAACTCTCCCATAAATCTCCAAAGTTGGAATGAAAGCTGAAACTTTCCATACTTAGCCAATTTTCCTCTGCTGTAAAAACAAACAACCCAACAACTCTACTTTGAAATCCTATAGATCTAGATCCGACCGTTGGATCGGTCTCAACTTCTGATATGTGAAACTATGTATATCCTTCTATGTTATACTAAAAAATGAACGGTAGATTATCATTCTAACATATCGAAAATTATCTCCTAACTAGTCAGCTTCTATGCGCACAATAAATCTAGAAAGAAGAAATGTAAATGCATTAGAGATCCAGTTTGAATCCCACTGCCTTCTATTCTGCTCCAACTCTTTACTCTCATACATCCTAGGTTCGAACCTACTGACCCCTATACTCGAAGTCACCTTAATTTTGTATAACACAAATACTACTTCTGCTCCAACTCTCTACTCTCATACATCCTAGGTGCTCTTAGTTCTTTTGTTGCTAACCCATATCTGAGGTGGCTGGGAGCTCCGGGTCCACAGAAGAAATGTCCCTGGTGTGCTGTGCCGCTGAATAAAACAACAGGAAGGTTACTATCCCGCACTGGTTACGAGGAAGGCTTAAGGAGAAGAATGGTCCTACCGGAGAGTTGTAAGCAGAAGGTCGTAGCAAGGTTTGATCTGGGCTCCGGCACGTCGAGGTTGGCTAAGGTGTCGCTGGTTCCCGAAGGTGTTGTCCGGTTATGTTCGCTGCATTGCAAACGAAGTGCTGTGGCGGAGATGGTTTGCGTCCCAGGCAAGGCTGTTGGCGATCTTCGATCTGGCGCACCGAAAGCTGTTTGTTTTCCCCAGGGTTTCCCGACGACGATGAGGTGTTCCGATCCAGTAGAATGGTGACGGTTGAGGGTAGAGAAGAGAGAGGTGGGATGAGTTTCTCAAGGCATGTGTAACACCCCAAGTTCTAGGAACTTGAAGCGCTACGGGCTAGAACCACACAATGGGTCCCGACCCTCAGAATAACAACAGCAAACGGATCTTACAACAAGGCACAAACGAATGAAAACCAAAACTCAAAACTTTATATAAAACCAAATGTTCAAACAGAAGAAAACACAAAAACTCCACAGCCGGGTCTAAACAAAAGGGAAACAACAAACGAAAAAAAACCCAATCGCGTCCTATAATGTACGGGAACCCCGACTGACCACACCATTCGGATCACTCAACAGCATCCTGAACATGCGGAACATCTACAACGACGGTATAAACCGTTAGCTAACATTCTAGGTATAAGCAAGAGTGTAAGGGCACAAACACACATAAGGTAAAGAAAACACATAGCATGCTCACACATCAACCGGTTATTATCTTTCATTAAGGTTATCCATTACTAATTCAACTTCTTTTGTCACACGAGAATCTCCCGAAACTCGCCTCCGCTTCCGTCTACCAATAGGAATAGATCAGTACTATTCGTTACCTACGGGTCTGGGTTGCAAGAGCACATTCTAGTCTCCTGTAGAACTAGACAAGTGGTCACCGCCCGGTTATAATACACTTGGGCCAATTAAGGGTAACAAAGGGTGAATCTTATTTCCAATTATCCGTAATAAACATGATAACAACACAAACAAGCCAATACAATCCAACTAATACGCGGAATGAATCTAAGTAAGTCCAAAGGACTTACCTCACTCAAAGGTAAACCAAAAGATCAACACAACTCAGGAACAACTCAGTTTCCCTCAGGAAAGGAGCAAGGAAAGCCTGTACAAACAAGCAACACGGATCAGGAACAAAACGGATCTTGCTAGAAGTCTATCTCAAAGATCTCTAAGAGATCAACACATGCTAAGGGGTCAACCTTAGCCTTACAACAACTCAAGAGAACAAGGAAAAACCATAAGTAACCAAGGAAGAAACGAGGAACGGCAGGAAGGAAGCAACTCACCAAAGACGGGAGCTACTGCAGAGAAACCGTAGGGGCGGTTAGACAGATGCGCAGGGGCGGCTGAACAGAGGCGCAAGGGCGGCTCTGTGTAGACGCAAGGGCGGCTGTGACAGAGGCGCAGGGGCGGCTCTGTGCAGGCGCAGGGGCGAATCTTTGTTAGAAGCTACTGTCGGGCTTCTCTTCGACAGATCTTACAACAGGGGCAACCAAAGCTCGAACCTTCGGTTCCAACACGTCAAAACTCAACTCCAGAGAGCCTGAGAACAACGAAAGGTCAACAACGGAATACTCCACAAGAATCAAGGCTCATGCTTGATCCTTGGAGAAGAAGAAAATAAAGGAACACAAGGGAAAAACAAAAATAGAAGGAGAAGACATGCAGCGCTAAAGGAACGTGAGGAAGAACTAGAAAAGATACACTTACACGTTCAGCGGGATTGCAGGAAGCAAGGACGGCTGCAACTCTCTAGGGTTTGAAGACAATTGCAAGGAATGGGAAAAAGGAGAGAAGGAAGAGAATATATAGGGAGGGCTGGAACGCTAGACGAAAAGGGCGTCTAGGGTTAGAAAGAAAACAAGGAAACCGACCCATAAGATAGAATGTCGGGTATTCTATCTATGGAAGAAAGATAAAACGACGAAAACAGATTGGCGCGATCTGTCGCACGATCCTCAGGGGCGGATCTCACAACCGCAGGGGCTGCTGGCCGCAGGGGCGGTGAAGGAAAAACCTCGGATCTTATATCAGATCCCTATAAAAAAGAAGTTTCGGCCCGAAACTTGCAAAAGCCAAACGGTCACAACAACACACAAAAAAAGATCTGAGCTCATATATTCCCACTCGGGGCATGTAACACAAAACGTCACACAAAAGCGTTCACAGCGCAACAAAGGGAAACCAAACAACATACTAAGCTAACGGTGCAACAAGCTCAGTGTAAAACTCCGGATAGTTCCTCTGTACACTATCCTTTGTCTCCCAAGTCGCCTTATCAGCTCCTCGTATCGACCACTGTATCTTCATCATCGGGATGTCCTTCGAACGCAAGCGTCTCGTACTATGCTCTAAGACAGCCACCGGGTGCTCTACGAACGTGTGGTCTGGCTCGATCACTAGATCCTCATGACTGACGATGTGTCTCGGGTCAGGTATGTACTCCCGTAGCTGAGACACATGGAAAACTGGGTGAACACCCTCGAGTCTCGGTGGTAACGCAAGTCTGTATTGTGCCTCTCCAACTCGCTCAAGAATCTCGAATGGTCCAACATATCTGGGACTCAACTTCCCTTTGACACCGAAACATCTGACGCTTCGTGTTGGGGATACTCTCAACCAAACCTGAGCTCCAACCCTGAACTCTAGAGGTCTGCGTCTCTTATCAGCATAAGACTTCTGTCGGCTCTGTGCTGCTAACATCCGCTCTCGGATCACCGCTACTCGAGCCATGTCATCCTGAATCTGCTCGGGTGCTACTCTACTGGCACTACTGGGCTCGTCCCAACACAGCGGTGTACGACATCTCTGTCCATATAAAGCCTCATAAGGAGCCATCCTGATCGATGCGTGCCAACTGTTGTTATATGAAAAATCTACTAAGGGAAGGTGATCTGGCCACACCTGTCTCCAATCTAACACACAAGCTCGTAACATGTCCTCCAAAGTCTGGATGGTCCGCTTAGACTAACCATCGGTCTGAGGATGATAAGCAGTCGTGAACTGTAGACTTGTACCTAGGGCGGCATGAACTTGCTGCTAGAACCTCGAAGTGAATCGCCCGTCTTTGTCAGAGACTATGGTCCTAGGTACTTCATGAAGTCTCACTATCTGTCTCGTGAACTCCTCTGCTAATCGACTCACCGGCCACGTTTCCTTGATCGGAATGAAACCTGCGGTTTTCGTCAGTCGATCTACAATGACCCAGATAGCATCAAAACCACGACTCGGTCTCAAACCAGTCACAAAATCCATAGAGATGTCTTCCCACTTCCACTGAGGGACGGGAAGTGGGTGTAGCTCGCCTCCTGTTCTATGATGCTCGATCTTGACCTACTGATAGGTCGCACACTGAGCTACATATCTCGTCACATCTGGTTTCAAACCTTCCCACTAAAAAGAGCGTCTGATATCTTGATTCATCTTACTCACACTAGGGTGTACTGAGTAAGGTGAAGAGTGAGCCTCCTGAAGGATCCTCTGTCTCAACTCTCGATCTGACGGCATACAACACGCTCCTGGCGTCTCAAAACTCCGCCAACACCAACTGCAAAATGTGGTGCCTCTCCTCGAGACATCCGGTCTCGGATCTGTGTCAAAGCTGGGCAACTCTCCTGCCTTTGTCGGATTTCGGCCGACAGATCAGGTACTAACTCCAAGGTGGACAACTGGCTGTCGGAATCTGGGAAGTAGATATCCATCTCTAGCCATGTCAAATCTCGTTGTAATTGTGGTTGAGCTGTTAGTCTAACGATAGCCATCTCCCGGGAAGTCTTCCTACTGAGAGCATTTGCTACCACGTTAGCTTTTCCCGGGTGGTATAAGATCTCAAGATCAAAGTCCTTGATCAAGTCTAACCATCTGCGCTGGCGGTTATTCAACTCCCGTTGAGTGAATATGTACTTCAGACTCTTATGGTTTGTGAAAATCTAATTCGTGGCTCCGTACAAATAGTGTCTCCAAATCTTCAAAGCATGAACGACAATAGCTAACTCAAGATCGTGGGTAGGGTAATTCTCCTCGGACGTCTTCAACTGTCGAGACGCATAAGCAATCACCTTTCCCCTCTGCATCAAAACACATCCCAAACCCAGCTTGGATGCGTCACTGTAAACCACAAAATCCTCAATGCTCTCTGGCTGAGCTAGGATAGGAGCAGAGGTCAACCTCTTCTTCAGCTCCTCAAAGCTCTGCAGGCACGACTCGGACCATACGAACCTCGTAGACTTCCGCAACAAGGAAGTGAGCGGTCGGGCGATAACTGAAAAGCCCTCAACAAAACGCCTGTAGTAGCTTGCCAATCCTAAGAAGCTGCGAACCTCCTTGACGTTCTTAGGTGGCGGCCAGGAAGCTACTGACTCAATCTTCGCGGGATCTACCTTGATCCCTTCAGCTGAAACAATGTGACCAAGGAATGCTACCTTGGACATCCAAAACTCGCACTTAGAGAGCTTGACGTAGAGCTCTCTATCCTGTAAGACTTGAAGAACGATCCTCAAGTGTCCTGCATGCTCCTCTCTACAGCGTGAGTAAACCAGAATGTCGTCGATGAATATAACTACAAATTAGTCTAGAAAGTCGATGAAGATGTTGTTCATTAACTCCATGAAGACTGCGGGCGCATTCGTGAGCCCAAATGGCATCACTACAAACTCGTAGTGTCCATATCTAGTCCGAAATGCCGTCTTGGGTACATCATGCTCTCTGACCCTCAACTGGTGATATCCTGATCTCAGATCGATCCTCGAAAACACTAAAGCTCCATGCAGCTGATCCAAAAGATAATCGATACGTGGAAAGGGGTACTTGTTCTTGATTGTCACCTTGTTCAACTCTCGGTAGTCGATACATAACCTCATTGACCCATCCTTCTTCCTGACGAAGAGAACTGGTGCACCCCAAGGAGATACACTAGGGCGGATGAAGCCCTTCTCTGCTAACTCCTCAAGCCGCTTCTTCAACTCAAGCATCTCGATAGGCGTCATGCGGTAAGGAGCCTTAGAGATCGGTCTCGTACCGGGCTCTAGATCAATGCCAAAGTCTACACTCCGTTGTGGAGGTAAACCTGATAGCTCTCCAAAGACGTCAGCAAACTCGCAAGCTATTGGAATCTCCTCCAAAGCTGGAGTAGTACTATCCTTCATGGCATAGCACCAAAAAGCCTCACATCCCTAACTGATAAGTCTCACAGCTCGAACTGCACTGATGACTGTACCAGTCTTTCCGAGATCCCATCCTCGGAAAATCTCAACATGGCCTACATCTGTAGTTACTGTCACTGTCCTCTTGCCGATATCCAAAACTGCTCGATGTCGATCCATCCAATCCATGCCCAGAATAACTTCTTCATGTACTAAGTACATGACGAAGAAGTTAGCTGGCCAATCGCGACCTCCCAATCTAATAGGGCAATCTCGAACCTCTCGCGTACCTTGTATCTTACCCCCATCGGGTAATCCTATAAAGAAGGGTCTACCCTCTACAGTAACTAAGGCCAATCTATCTACACATGCATCAAATATAAAAGAATGCGTAGCACCAGTATCAAAAAGAACTCTGACAGGAAAACCATTAATGTGAATGGTACCTGTAGCTGCTGGCGCTGTCGGCTCTACAGCACTCCTCAACTCATAAACTTGGGCTGGTGCATCTCTGGTGTCTACAGATCCACCAACACGTCCTCTACCTCTCCCTTGTCCCGGAGTGGAACCCTGAGGAGCGGCAAAACCTAAAACTCTCTGCTGCTGTTGCTGGTACCGAGATCTCTGTCCTCCTCCAACAACACTGGCAGGTGAAGAACCCTGCTGAGATAGCGCCTTGCCCTGACGGCAAAACGAGCTCTGTGTCCGGGCAAAACACAGCTTTGTGTTCGGGGTGTCAGCGCCTTGTCCTGACACCCCGAATTCTCAAAACTCGGGACATTACTGGTTAGGACCTCACAATGGGTCCCAACCTCAGTTTGACAACAATTTTACTAGGATCTTGGAACAAGACACAAATAAGAAACACCGAAATTCATAAAATAATATTTTAAAGAGATGAATGCAACAACGTCTAACAGACCACATTATTTAAACAACGTAAAAGTCTAACTGTCTTAATCAAGAAGAAAGAAACAACAAAACAAACACCCAACCCCACTCTAAGGAGTACGGAGACACGGCTGCCAACTACTTCCGGATCACTCAGCTGCTCTAACCTGCGGTAAATCTAGACAACACAACAAAATAACCATTAGCTAGCTATCTAAACGTTAGGCAAATGAGAATAGTACACACACACACATCATAGCAAAAGTAAAACACACATCATGCTTTCAAACAACCCATTTATTATCTTTACTTAGGTCATTCACTCTTACTAATGATACTTATTTTGTGACACGAGGGATTCCCAAACCTCGCCACCGCCCCCGTGTAACCATCAGGATGGATCCGATGCATCTCACCTTGTACCTGTATAGTCTGGGTATAGAGAACCTCCCAGTCTCCTGTCAAAGCTGGGCAGTGATGTCACGGCCCGTTATACATACACTTGGGCCTTAAGAAATAATAATAACAGTCATCCTAACAAGTTGTTATTATAAACACACAACACACACCACTATCGTCATTCAACTAACATCCAAAAACTAGCTAAGTAAGTCGCAAGGACTTACTTGAGTCAAATCACACTCTCTCAAGTCTCAACTCGGTCTGCACTCGTGGTAACTCAAACGCCTGTCAAACAAGGCATGTGGATCACTCACATCCCATACTCTTAGAATAGATAAACTTCTAAGTTGTACAATCTTCATGAAGAGAAATTACGGAAAAAGATTCTCTTAAGTTAAAAAGACTATTTTGCCCCTGATCTCGAAACTCCGAAAAAGTCTATCATTTAGTTATAATATTCTCTTCTAGACCCTATGTCCCTAATTTAGTTCTCATTGAAAAGTTTGGTAAGGATTTATAAGAGTTACCCAAAATTCTTAGTTTATACAAAAAGCCGTTAAGGTCCGACTTTGGGTTAATATACACGGCTTGGATAAAGGTATAAAAATTCCGAAATAAAATCCTAGATCCTCTATGATATGCATACTAAACATAGGGGTGAAGATCTCTCAAAAATACTTAATCATAACTCTCCCATAAATCTCCAAAGTTGGAATACAAGTTGAAACTTTCCATACTTAGCCAATTTTCCTCTGCTGTAAAAACAAACAGCCCAACAACTCTACTTTGAGATCCTATAGATCCAGATCCGACCGTTGGGTCGGTCTCAACTTCTGATATGTTATACTATGTATATCCTTCTATGTGATACTAAAAAATGAACGGTAGATTATCATTCTAGCATATCAAAAATTATCTCCTAACTAGTCAGCTTCTATGCACACAATAAATCAAGAAAGAAGAAATGTAAATGCATTAGAGATCCAATTTGATTCCCACTACCTTTTATTCTGCTCCAACTCTCTACTCTCATACATCCTAGGTTCGAACCTACCGACCCCTATACTCCAAGTCACCTTAATTTTGTATAACACACAAAACTACTTTGGAACCAAACCCCCCTCCTCTACGCTATCCCTGTAGCAGCAACAGAATGTACCCAACAAAGGCTTACAGGCCCAAAAACAAGGTGCTCTTAGTTCTTTTGTTGCTGACCGGTATCCGAGGTGGCTGGGAGCTCCGGGTCCACAGAAGAAACGTCCCTGGTGTGCTGCGCCGCTGAATAAAACAAGAGGAAGGTTACTATCCCGCACTGGTTACGAGGAAGGCTTAAGGAGAAGAATGGTCCTACCGGAGAGTCGTAAGCAGAAGGTCGCAACAAGGTCTGATCTAGGCTCCGGCACGTCGAGGCTGGATAAGTTGTCGCTGGTTCCCGAATGTGCTGTCCGGTTATGTTCGCTGCATTGCAAACAAAGTGCTGTGGCGGAGATGGTTGGCGTCCCAGGCAAGACTGTTGGCAATCTCCGATCTGGCGCACATAAAGCTGTTTGTTTTCCCAGGGTTTCCCGATGACGATGAGGTGTTCCGATCCGGTAGAATGGAGACGGTTGAGAGGAGAGAAGGGAGAGGTGGGATGAGTTTCTCAAGGCGTGGAAGCGGCGTGTAGGTGGGCAAGGCAGAAGGTGAAGACGTGAGAGAGAGTAATTAGGTTAGGGTTACATTAGGTTTAGCGTTAATTGTAATTAAGAGAGAATTAGGGTAAAGATAAGGTTTTTGGGCCGGTGGGTTAATCTTAGTGGGCCTACTCCGATGGGCCCGCTCATCTAGTTAAAAATATGAGCTAAATGAATAAATCGTTATTCACACGGAACCGCTCTTCGGTTTTTAAGAAGTACGGAATTATTTACAGTTATCATTTTATGTGAATCAAGGTCACATAAAATGATAGAATTTAACATCGTTTTATTTTATTTAAAAAAATAAAAGTTGGCGGATCGGAATCCGGTTTGATCCGGTATTAAACGGAGTTTAAATTTTCCGGGTATTACATAAAGAGATGAATGAAACAACGTCTAACAACCCACATTACTTAAACAACGTAAAAGTCTAACTGTCTTAAAACAAAAGAAGAAACAACAAAGCAAACACCAAACCCCATTCTAAGGAGTACGGAGACCCGGTTGACCACTACTTCCGGATCACTCAGCTGCTGCTCTAACCTGCAGTAAATCCAAACAACATAACATAACAACCGTTAGGTAGCTATCTAAACATCAGACAAATGATAATAGCACACACACGTCATAGCAAAAGTAAACACTCATCATGGTTTTAAACAATTCATTTATTATCTTTACTTAGGTCATTCACTCTTACTAATGATACTTATTTTGTGACACGAGGGATTTCCAAACCTCGCCTCCGCCCCCGTGTAACCATAAGGAATGGATCCGATGCATCTCACCTTGAACCTGTATGGTATGGGTATAGAGAACCTCCCAGTCTCCTATCAGAGCTGGGCAGTGATGTCACGGCCCGTTATACATAGACTTGGGCCTTAAAAATAATAATAACAGTCGTCCTATCAAGTTATTATTATGAACACACATCACACACACCACTATTGTCATTCAACTAACATCTAGAAATTGGATAAGTAAGTCGCAAGGACTTATGTGAATCAAATCACACTCTCTCAAATCCCAACTCGGTCTGTACTCGTGGTAACTCAAATGCTTGTCAAACAAGGCATGTGGATCACAATCACATCCCATACTCTTAGAAGTTATAAACTTCTAAGTTGTACAATCTCATGAAGAGAAATTACGGAAAAAGGTTCTCTTAAGTTAAAAAGACTATTTTACCCCTGATCCCGAAACTCCGAAAAAGTCTATCATTTAGTTCTAATATTCTCTTCTAGGACCTATGTCTCAAATCTAGTTCTCACTGAAAAGTTTGGTAAGGATTTATAAGAGTTACCTAAAATTCTTAGTTTAAACAAAAGTCGTTAAGGTCCGACTTTGGGTTAATATACACGACTTGGATAAAGATATAAAAATTCCGAAAAAAAAAATCCTAGATGCTCTATGATATGCATACTAAACATAGGGGTAAAGATCTCTCAAAATACTTAATCATAAATCTCCCATAAATCTCCAAAGTTGGAATGAAAGCTGAAAAATTCCATACTTAGTCAATTTTTCTCTCCTGTAAAAACAGCCCAATTGTCCTACTTTGAGTCCTTATAAGTTCTAATCCGACCGTTAACTATCTCTAAAATTTTAACACAGTAAACTACATAATTCAATCTACAATATATCAAAAATTCAACGGTGGATTCTCGATCTAAGATATAGAAATTAGGTCCTAAAGTCAGTAGGTCGAAGCTGAAATATAAGGTGTGCAGAAGGTCCTAACTTCGATTCTCCTTGACAGCATAAGCTTCCCTTATTTCTACCTAGAGGTCTCCGGTTCGAAACCCACAACACCCAATTATACATGAACCATATTGGACCATCCTATGTTCAAATCTCTCTTCCTACTGAACTTCTATAGCTTTCTCTATGTCTCGTCTAACTAACCTCTACGTTGCTCTCATCCATTACTCATCAACTACAGCATACACACTATACATCACAAAGGTACTAGGATCAGAAGTTGTAACTACTCACCCGCAACTGTGAAGACCTAGTTTGCGGTCAATCTCCCAACGAGGAGCCCAACGTTGGATAAGGCTGCATCAGATTAACAGAGGAATGGTTATTGTTGTACGTTTGAAGGGAGGAGGGTGGAACCGTAGGAATGGCTGCTTACCCGAATTCTAGTCAACCGCAGACTGGAGAAGACCTTCCTTTCCGGCGTCGTTTCGATGGAGTGTGCAGTGGGTCCGAATTGCAGCAGGTCCGAACACAGTGCAGAATGCAGAAGACCCAACGGCGTGTGCTGCAGGTCGGAGTGGTTGCGGTTGAAGACGGTTGGTAGAAGCGTCGGCCCTCGTCGTCCGGTTGTCGTCGTCACCACCTCTGGCTTGTAGTCTCGGTGGAGCGTTTTTCTTCTGGCTTGTGGTGGTTCTAGATCGTCTTGGCTGGGCGGCGTTCCTTCTGGCGTATATCGATCGTGCAACGAGAGAGCGTAAGCGTCTTTACGGTTTTGATTAGGTTAGGTTATTAGATTAGGTTAATTTGAAGGATTAAGTTAATTGTTCAGCATTTAGGTTAAATGTAGAGGTTGGGCCGGTTGTAAATGTTATTGGGCCGGGTCTGTTGGGACTGCTCATCTAACTAAGTTGGGGCTGATAAATAAATCGTTACTCACACGGAACCGATCTTCGGTTTTTTTATTAAAATGTACGGACTTACTATACAGGCCATATAATTATCATTTTATGTGAATCAAGGTCACATAAAATGATAGAATTTAATATTATTTTATTTTATTTAAAAAGAATAAAGGTTGGCGGATCAGAATCCGGTCTGATCGGGTTTTAAACGGAACTTAAAATTTTCCGGGTATTACATCAGTGCCCTCTTAAAATAAGTTTCGTCCCGAAACTTAGAATAATGTATCTAATCAAACGATTTTCTTTGTATAACTTGGTTTTATTAAGTCTCGTTTTCTAACATGTAACTACTCACTCATCATAATCAGGCACCCATCAAACAAAAAACAAAATCACTCAATCCAAGGTAAAAACATGAAAAGTCAACAACACAACATCCGAGCACTAACTCGTCGGTACAAAAGTAGCAGCTAACCCCGCAAGGAACTCGGGATAATTACACCTAATACTCTCCTCTGTCTCCCAAGTGGCCTCATCAACTCCTCGTCTAGACCACCGAATCCTCAACATCGGTATCTCCTTGGACCGCACATGTCTAGTACTGTGCTCCAGGACAACTACTGGGTATTCTGATAACATGATTTATGACGTTAGTTTAGGAACTTAATTAGATAGTTTTTCCGTTACTCATGCACGGTTTGACATTGGTTCATGACGTTTTTGCTCAATTCAGGCATATTTCTAGAAAAGACGTCTACACGACCTTTTATCGGTTTTGTAGGTAATTCGGGGATCTATTGGACATTAATCGATACATTCGAGGGTCAAGCCTCATGGTGGTACACATCCAAAGCTTTGAAGGAGCATAATTGGAGCAAAAAAGGACACAAAGACCACTATTGGTGCAAGCAATGGAGCAACTCATGGCTAGACGATCATAACATGCTTCTGCTGAAGAAAATCGGACGAACTGCCAGGAAAATCGGCCGATTTATTCCTCTGGGTCGATTTTCCTGCCTTTGACAGCTGAAGCCACGTGTCCCACGATCTCTTGATCCGGCCTTGCTCTTGGTGGAGAATATAAGTGGTCCTGCAAGCTGTTGCTGAGCATCTCTCCTCTCCCACATTCTCATTCACAGCTCACCTATTGGGAGATAGACTTGGAGGGGAAGAAAAACTCTTAAGGATTGAAGGAAGAAGAAGAACACCAAACATAGAGTGATAGTGAGGTTTTGAGTGATTTTGAGTGATTTTTGGAGTCTCGGATTGGAGAACTATTGCAAGGACTGTTAGGAACGTTTTGAATCCTCATTTGAGAGTTTGTAAGTCTTGCTACAACTTAGATTCAGCTGAGATATATTGATTTTACTTGCTTATCTTTCATTATCCATCTATGAGAACCATGTATGCTTGTATGATGATTTTGGATCTTGATATGCATATTATTGGCTAGTTTATTGTGATTTTGGAGTGATGGATTGATGGTTATGGCTAGGGTGATGATAGAATGGACTTATATGTTAGTTTAGGATGATTTGTATGCACAAAACCCAAACCAGGAGGAAAAATCGCCCTGATCATCAGCCAGATCGGCCGATTTAGCCAAGATCTATCCGATTTATTCTCCTGTTGCTCTTTAAATGATGAATCTGTATGTTAGGGTGTTTGGTTGTTTAAATCCTAGTGTTTATTAAGCCTAATTTAGCTTAGGATCACCTAATGCTATCAATCTAAGTGAGGAAAGAGATCTACCCAATGATTTCCGACCTTAGATACCTAACATGATGAATACTAGGTAGTAGTGAGCCTCATAAGCCGCTATTGGATCGAGTGTGCTAGGATTATTGCTTGAGACTTCCCTATTCCGAGACTTACCCGGTAAGGAGAGGGTTACCCCTTAAGTAGTATCCGGTTTGTGTAGAATTCCCTACTTTAACCCCTTGAGACCTACCCGGTAATAGGAGTTTGATGCGGGACTAGTGTAGTGAGAGACCTACCCGGTAATTGCTTTCATTAGTGAAACACTTTTCCCCAACACCGCAGCTTGTCCTTAGAATCCTTAGAACCTTGAGTCCAATGCCATAACCGGAAATCTTGACCTTTAGAATCCACTTTTCTCTCTTGATCATATACTTGTGTTTTTGTGTTACTTGTTTGTTTGCTAGCTTGAGTTGTTAGTTTATTGTCTTGCTTGATTTGTGATCCTTGCTTGATCACCACAAAAACCAACCAAAAATATCGAGATTTTCATTTCTTTGTTCCTTGATCTTTTCTTGGATTAGATCCACACTACCTATGACCATTGTTTGACTCGATTTCACCTTAGTCTTTGTGTTCGACCTCGGAATACTTTCCTTTCTACAAACGTCCCGTACACTGCGGGTTTCGCTAGGTAGTTTAAGATTTAGTTCGAGTTATAAATGTAAAGCTTTTTGTGCTACACGTTTCTAGCGTAACATATTCCACAAATGTATGGTCGGGCTCAACTATCTGATCCTCATGTCTGATGACGTGTCTCGGATCCGGGATGTACTCTCTAAACTGAGATACAAGGAAGACCGGATGGACACCCTCTAGTGTTGGTGGTAGTGCTAATCGGTAGGCGACCTCTCCGACTCTCTCCAAAATCTCAAAAGGTCCAACATATCGGGGACTCAACTTCCCCTTAATACCGAAACGCCGGACTCCTCTCGTCGGTGACAATCTCAACCACACCTGGGCACATACCCTAAACTCCAAGGGTCGACGCCTTTATCGGCGTAGGATTTCTGGCGACTTTGAGCTGCTAATATCTGCTCTCGGACCAGGGCAATCCGAGCGATGTCATCATGTATCTGATCTGGAGCTACTCCATCAGCTTTGCTAGGCTCATCCCAACATGATGGCGTGCGACATCTCCGCCCGTACAAAGCCTCATAAGGGGCCATCCCAATAGACGCGTGCCAACTGTTATTATACGAAAACTCTACCAGTGGAAGGTGATCTGGCCATACCTGTCCCCAATCTAGTACACAAGCCCGCAGCATGTCCTCTAACGTCTAGATAGTCTTCTCAGACTGACCGTTAGTCTGTGGGTGGTAAGCAGTAGTAAAGTGGAGGCTCGTCCCTAAAGCAATATGTACTTGCTGCCAAAATCTCGAGGTGAAACGTCCATCTCTGTCGGAGTGAAACGTGCAGTCTTCGTCAGACGGTCTACCACTATCCAGATAACATCAAAACCTCTCCTGAGTCTCAAACCCGTGACAAAATCCATAGATATATCCTCCTACTTCCACTGAGGTACTAGCGGTGGGTGGAGCTCTCCTCCGGACCTACGATGCTCAATCTTGACCTGCTGGCAGGTCGCACACGGAGCTACATACCGAGCCACGTCGGGCTTCAAACCACCCCACTAGAAGGAACGTCTCACATCCCTGTACATCTTACTCGCTCTAGGATGTACTGACTATGGGGTAGTATGAGCCTCACCTAATATTTTCTTTCTCAACTCACTGTCTGATGGTACCCAAATGCGGTCCTGACGTCTCATCGCTCCATCAACACCAATAGTGAACTGAGGTGCCTCGCCTCGAGACTTCCTCTCTCGGATCCTGGTCAAGGACAGGCAAGTCTCCTGCTTCTGTCGGATCTCCCCCAACAGATCAGGAAGAATCTCCAAAGTAGCCAACTGACTAGCTGTATATGGAAACTGAATCTCTATCTCTAACCAAGCCAAATCTCTTTGCAACTGTGGCTGTACTGTCAACCGGGCTATCACCTTCTCCCGAAGCGTCTTCCGGCTCAAAGCGTCAGCTACTACATTCTCCTTTCTGGGGTGGTAGAGAATCTCAAGGTCGAAATCCTTGATCAACTCTAACCACCGCCTCTGGCGGTTATTCAACTCCCATTGAGTGAATATGTACTTCACACTCTTATGGTCTGCGAAGATTTGAAATGTCGCCCCATAGAGATAGTGATGCCATATCTTAAGAGCATGGACTACTGCAGCTAACTCTAGATCGTGTGTAGGGTAGTTCTCCTCATACGTCTTCAACTCTCGAGACGCATAGGCTATGACCTTACCCCTCTACATCAAAACACACCCCAAGCTAGCTTGGATGCGTCACTGTATACCACAAAGTCATTTGTACCCTCAGGTTGTGCTAAAATCGGAGCAGACATCAACCTCCTCTTCAGCTCCTCAAAACTCCACTGACACGGCTGAGACCATACGAATCGAGTAGTCTTCCTCAGAAGACAGGTAAGTGGTCAGGCAATCAGGGAAAACCCTTCCACAAACCGGCGGTAATAACTTACCAAGCCTAGAAAGCTGCGAACCTCCTTAACATTCTTCGGAGGTTGCCAAGAAGACTGACTCGATCTTTGCCGGATCGACCTTAATACCCTCAGCAGTCACCACATGGCCTAAGAATGCCACCTCTGACATCCAGAACTCGCACTTAGACAGCTTAGCATAAAGCCGGCTATCTTGCAGAATCTGCAACATTGTCCTGAAGTGCCCGACATGCTCCTCTCGAATCCTAGAGTAAACTAGGATGTCATCAATGAAGACCACTACAAACTAGTTTAAGAAGTTGATGAAAATCCCGTTCATCAACTCCATGAACACTACCGGTGCATTAGTAAGCCCAAATGGCATCACTAAAAACTGATAATGACCATACCTAGTCCGGAATGCCGTCTTAGGTATGTCTTGATCTCTCACCCTCAGCTGGTGATAACTTGACCTCAAGTCTATCCTCAAAAACACAGACACTCCACGCGACTGATCCAACAGATCATCTATGCGCGGCAGTGGATACTTGTTCTTGATAGTGACTTTATTCAACTCTCTGTAGTCTATGCATAACCTCATCGATCCGTCCTTCTTCCTCACGAATAATACTGGCGCGCCCCAAGGAGACACACTAGGGCGTATGAAGCCCTTCTCAGCCAATTCCTCCAACTGCTTCTTCAGCTCAAGCAACTCTATCGGTGCCATACAGTACGGGGCCTTCGAGATCGGTCTCGTGCCCGGCTCTAACTCAATGCTACAATCAACACTCCTCTATGGGGGTAGCCCTGACAGGTCGTCACTGAATACCTCTGCAAACTCGCATGCAACTAGTATCTCCTCTACCGTCAGGCTCTTGCATTCCTTCATGGCATAACACCAGAAGGCCTCACAACCTTGTGCTATCAGTCTCGCTGCTCTCACTGCGCTGATAACTGTGCCACACTTTCCGAGGTCCCAACCTCGAATTACCACTTTGTGACCCTCCTCAGTGGCAACAATCACTCCTCCTACCAATGCCTAAAACCCCTCCATGTCTCTTCATCCAATATATCCCCAAAATCACATCCTTATGTGTTAAGGGCATGACTAGAAAATTTACTAGCCAATCTCGATCTCCCAAACGAATGGGACAACCATAGATCTCTCGGGTCCCTCTGACCTTACTCCCATCAAGTAATCCTATCATAAATGGTATCCCTTCTACAATAGCTAAGGACAACTTATCCACGCATGCATCAGATATAAAGGACTGCGTAGCACCCATATCAAACAAAACTCGTACGGGTAGGTCATGGATCCAGACAGTACCTGTGGTCATCGGTACCTCTGGCTGATCAGCACTCCTCAACTCAAACACCCGTGTCGGGGCTCCTCTGGTATAAGCTGTACTACCACGTCCCCCTGCCCCGTTCGGATCCCTACATGGAACTCTGTGAGGAAGGATATCCTGGAGCCCTGTAAGGCTACTACTGACCTGGGGCTCGGTACTGCTGTTGTTGGCTCGGAGCTCGATACTGTGGCTGCCTCTGTACACCCCCCGATAGACTTGTAGGGGAAGAACCCTACTGAGATGGAGCCTTACCATGGCGGCAAAATACAGCTCTATGTCCAACCTTGCCACACTGAAAGTAGGTCACTAACGGCTTCGTGCAGTTCAATCGGAAGTGTCCATAGCCATTACAGTTATGACACTGTGAACCCCCAGCTGGAGTCTAGATTATAGCGGTGTGACTATGTAATCCTTGAGTCTGTCCCCGTCCAAAACCAGCTACTCCCATACTACCACTAGCATATCTTGTCCTCTGCCGCTTATCCGGCATATCTGACTAAGCGGCTCTCCTTGGGACTAGCCTCTCTCTCTCATATGCGGAATCCCTATCCTGGTAGTCTGACAAAGACTCGCAGCGAAATCCTGCCAGATAAGAACGAGTGCTCTCTCTCAATCTCCGTGAAATAAGGGACACATGCTGCTCCTCAAGAGGTGAAGCTGGTCCAAGCAGGGTCAGTTCCTTCTGAAACTTCTTGACTGCCTCAGCAATCGGAATATCCTCAAAGCCCGCCTCGATGAAGTCCTGAAACCTCGCTTTCCTCAACGAGGCAGGATAGTACCTCTCTCTAACAATACTCCTCATCTTCTCCCAACCGGTGCCACGGCTACGAATGGTCCACCACCAGGAATGAGCATCCTCCGTGAACAAGGTGTGGACTAGCTCTACCTGTCGATCCTCTGGGCAATGTATCGCCTTGTTCGCTCCAAACGGTGTGTGCAAGCTTTAAATTTATAATTGAGGAAATATGCTTAAACATGGATGTGAACCCGCAGTGTACGGATAAATTATAGTTAAAGCAAGAATTCCAGGGGTCGATCATAGGGACTTAGGTGAAACAAAGCAAGTATAGGTTGTCAATATTGCAAATAACCACAAAAGCGATTAAAGCAATCAAAAGATGATAATAAGGTATATAAAAGGGAATATGCAAATTCTAGGGATTAAAGCATCCGGTTGTGGTTCCAACTCAAGATCTCAAGATAAGCGGACAAAGCTGAGATTTTGCAAAGGGAAGGTGTTACAAAAGTGGAATAGATTACCGGGTAAGTCTCACTACTCACAATCCAAAGCCAAAGAACCTATCACCGGGTAAGTCTCAAGGTACTAAGGAATGGAATTATAATCTCAAGCCAACACACCAACTAAGGGAATAGAATCAACCTTTACCGGGTAAGTCTCAGGCTTACTCACATGGAATGAAGGCACACTCAAACCCCAATAAAGGATAAACCTTTATTACCTACACTTATGATCTTGGGTAAACAAACTAAGGAATCACCGGGTAAGTCTCATCCTAGGCTTGCATTGAACCAGGAAAGGTGTAATAAGAATAGGATTTGGCAAACTCTTACATTTAACTCTCAGTTACGGATCACATAAGTCACCTCGGTCAGTCAAGTTCCACCCCGGCCGAGATGTTCATCGACTGAACGAGATGTTCTAGGGTTAAGGGTAAAGACTCGAGCTTTCAAGGTCCTACTAGAATTAAGATCATTCTATCATCGTTTTTCCCACAACTTTCAGCCAATCACCCTAAAATCGCACAAAGAAATTGGCCACTCATCATCATGAAAGCAATAATCAAATATATGGGAAGAGAATGAATATTTGAACACAAAAACCTTAAGAACAAGGCTTCAATAACTGAATCAAATAAACAAATCAGCGTTCCTTAGAATCACAAATCAATCAAAAACAACAAACCAAAGGGAATCTAAGAAAGTCTTACAAATCCCCTTAAAAAGCTATAATAAGATATGAACTTCCTTCCTTCAATCTTCAAACTTCCTTCAAAACTCCAAAAAATCCCTTAACTAGTGGATGCTCTCAGCCTCTAAGCATGGTTGAACTTGTGAAAAATCTAACCCTTTATATAGGAGAATTATCTTCCAAAGATAATAATATCTTAAAAAGATAACATCCTATTAAAATATATCCATATCTCTAAAATAGATCTCCAAAATATATGATCTTCCTTCCAGAAATCCAGCCCATAAATATAAAATCTCTCCTTCCAAAAATAAAAGATCTCAGCCAAATGTATTATATCTCGCCGCGTCAGGGTATTTGCCTCGGTTGGGGCGCTCCTCTAGATCACCTCGGTCGAGGTGACTTTTGGTCAACCGAGATGACTCTCCGCTGAAGGTGAAATATCTCGAATCTAGTCAAAAGTAAATCTTCTTTGTTAATTCCATGCTTCCTAAGCTCCTCTTTAAGCTCCCGAATGTAGCTCCAATGACTCCTTAGCTCCATTTTGATGCAAAACGTGCCATTTTACCTACATTTACAACGAAACTTGGTGTAGACCTCGATTCCCGCAAAGGTAGATGAAACGACAAAATAATCACATAATATACATTCAAACATGCAGATTATTGAAGATAAAACGTCTAAACAAGTCCCAAAATATAGACTATAATTCATGCTATCACGCCTCTAGTGCAGTCTCTACGTGCCCTATCCAATGCTCCACCTCCAGTCCTATCTCTCCATTGAATGAGGGAACTTTCTAGGAGTTGAAAGCCTTCAACCACTCATCCGGTCTCGGTGCTCTAGACCCAGCAGGAGCTCTGTTAGCCTCAACTCTCCTCTCAGGTATAGCCGGCACCTGAGTCACTCTTTGTGTCACCTGGAATGACCTAGCCGGTACTGGTGGTATCTGGGTAAGTCTCTTTGCCTTGATAGCCTCCTCCATACGCTGAACGTATGCTCTGTACTCTCTGTACTCAGATGCTCCTATAGAGACGCGTCCTGGCTCAGTCGAACGTGCTCCTTGTGCCCTAGACCTAGCAGCGGTCTCATTCCCAACCTCGGGAACCACACTCTCAGCCACCACCTCCTCTCCAATTCTCGGCATGATCACTACTGGTGGATCCTCTAGAGGAGCTCGACCTCGACCTCGCGCTAATGGAGGTCTACCTCCACGGCCGCGTCCTCTAACTATAGGACTCCTATCGCCCCTACCCTGTCCAGCTGGAGGGAGAGGTGGACGACCTCTACCTCGACCAGTAGCTAGCGTAGCCCTAGTACGTGCCATCTGCGCGAGTGATAACAACTACAGTTATAATCTAGCTAATAAGTCCAACTAAAGTAAAACATAAAGTCCATACTAAGCATACTGAGATCCGCGGTAGTAGTGGTGGTCAGCCGTACTTTTCTATCCCCAACCAAACTATGCATGCATTTGAAAACCAAAAGTCCTTTTTAAAACTCACATCCCTTTTCGGGTTATGCTCAAGTACTTATTCGGTCTTTCGGAAGATTTCAAGTGCCATTGTTGCCAACGTAGAGCTCTGATACCATATTGTAACACCCCAAATTCTCAGAACTCGGGACATTACTAGTTAGGACCTCACAATGGGTCCCGACCTCAGTTTGACAACAACTTTACTAGAACCTTGCAATAAGACACAAATAAGAAAAAGCGAAATTCATATAATAGTATTTTAAAGAGATGAATGCAACAACGTCTAACAACCCACAGTACTTAAAAAACATAAATGTTCAGTTTGAGCCGATCATCAACCTCCAGCACCACCACCGCAGCCGGCGGTCAATGTTCGGTTTGAGCCGATCATCATTGAGGAGCCACAAACGCTAGGGCAATGTATGGATCCAGCCCAAAGAGTGCACCGTCCGGGTGTAAACTTAGGAGATCCCACAACCCATAACTATGAGCTCCGCCCTCGAGTGCAACAAATGACCCGACACAATCAATTTGGAGGGATGGAAGGAGAGTCTCCTCATCAACACTTGATGAATTATGAGATCTTGATGGAGACTCTAAGGCCACCTAGATTGGAGAACAAAAATCACAAGCTTAGGGCTTTTTCCTTCTCACTTAAGGATAAGTCCTTGGCTTGGTATCAATCCATTCCACAAGGACGTGTGGGTACTTGGGAGGAGATGACAACCGAGTTTTTGACAAAGTTCTTCCCACCTTCCAAGACAACCGAGCTAAGAGGGAAGATCAATGCCTTCGTGATGAAGGATAGAGAGAACCTATTCAAATCTTGGGAGAGGTTCAAAGACCTCCTCCTAGATTGTCCACATAATGGGATACCGAAGATAGAGCTA
Source organism: Fagopyrum homotropicum (assembly GCA_033239125.1). Lineage (NCBI taxonomy): Eukaryota > Viridiplantae > Streptophyta > Magnoliopsida > Caryophyllales > Polygonaceae > Fagopyrum > Fagopyrum homotropicum. The sequence continues at coordinate 23,335,187 of BSWB01000005.1, read as the reverse complement.
TTGGAGATTTATTTTAAGGGGCTTGATGAGGATAGTCAATTCAAGCTCCAATCACTTTTCGGAGGAAAATTCATGGAGAAGAATGTGGATTTGGCTTGTGATTTTGTAGAGAAGCAAGCCTTGGTTATAGAGAAGTACTTCCATAGAAAAAGTGATGGAAGGAAACCGGGAGTATATGAAGTAAGTCAAGTCACCATGAGCAACCACAAACTTGATGCAATCAACAATGAGCTTAAGTCTTTGAGGGAGTTGTGTGCCACAACCTTAAAGAATCAAGCAAGTCCTCAAGTGCAAGTGCAAGCCAATTTGGCTTCCAAAGAGGAGGATATTAACTACATGGGAAGGGGTAACTTCAACAATTATCAAGGCCCTAGGAACTTCAACAACAATAGCCGGCAATACAATAATTACCGGCTTAATTACAACCACCCCAGGTTCTCCTATTCTAACCCGGATGGTGCCTTGAACCCTCCCGCTTCCACAAGCGCAGCCACACCACCTAAGGCTTCACAAGAGCCTCCACCCGGTTTTGCTCAACCTCCAAAGGATAGAACCGAATTGATGTTTGAACAATTTGTAGGAAGGTTGAGTGGACTTGAGAGCACGGTGACTTCCATTTCCAAGGCTCAAAAGGTGCTAAGAGCACAAGTGTTCCAAAAGGCGGGTGAAGTACAAAGGGATCCGGGAAAGCTTCCCGGAAAGACCGAGGACAATCCAAGCGGCCAAGTGTTGGCCATTACCTAAAGGAGTGGGCTGAGCATGAAAGATCCTACACCAAGGGAGCATGACAAGGGAAAGCAAGTAGTGGTGGAAGAAGAACCATTGCAAGAAGAAGGAGGCAAGAGCAAGGATGATGAGCCAACATATGTGGCACCTCCTCCATACAAGCCACCACTACAATTCCCACAATCATGAGCAGAGCTCGTTTGGATAAACATTTCGGTAAATTCCTTGAACTAATATCTAAATTACATATTAACATTTCGTTCATGGATGCAATTCTAAGTATGCCGGCCTATGGAAAGTTTTTGAAGGAGATACTCTCCAACAAGAGGAAGTTGGAGGAATATGGAGAAGTGAGAATGACAAAGAGATCTTCCGAGTTGATACAAACCATGATAGAGGAGATGGCTCCTAAGCTGCGAGATCCGGGATCTTTTTGTGTGCCAATTGGAGTTGGAGAAGTGCAATATGAAGCGCTATGTGACCTTGGAGCAAGTGTAAGTATTATCCCGCTTGCACTTTGCAACAAGGTTGGGCTAGGAGAACCGAAGCCGGTCAAGATGACCCTCTACATGGCGGACCGTTCAATCACTCACCAGTAGGGATCCTAGAGGACATACCGGTTCAGCTTGGGAAGTTCTATGTGCCAATCGATTTCGTTGTTTTGGACATCCCGGCGGACTATCCGGTTCCTATCATTTTGGAAACACCATTCTTAGCCACATCCGGATGCTTAGTGGATTGCAAAAATGGGATCCTCTCCTTCAACATAGGAGAAGAGAATATCAAGTTCAAGCTGTCCACAATGATGAAGGGGCAAGCCCTTGGTGAAGATGTCTTAAACATTGTTGAGCAAGAGGAGTCTAGAGAAGTTTTGAGCTTAATCTTCATCAAGGATCCACTTGAGAAGGTTCTTAGCTTGAGTATCAAGGAGGAAGGAGTTGAGGAGGCTTGGAATGAAGAAATCCAAGCTTTGGATGCATTAGAAAAGGAGACAAGTGCTGAAATTGAAGTGCACGAATGAGTGCTGAAATACAGAGAAAACCACGGCCAGGAGGCAAGAACCACGCCCGTGGTTTCAACCGTGGAACTCTCTGTAATGTCCAATTGTGCTAGTTTCTCCAATTCCACGTCCATGGTTGTGCCAGAGGTCGTGGTTTCTCCAAAAAGTCCCTTAGTTGTTGATCAAGCTTCAAGGAGTCTTGGAGAGTCTTCAGTGGCTTTGGATTCATCTAATGTGGAGCTATATCGATCACATCCAACCGATAAAGGTCCTCCTAAACTTGATCTCAAACCTCTCCCTTCTCATTTAAAGTATGCTTTCCTTGGTTCAAATTCTACTTATCCCGTGATTGTGAATGCATCTTTGAATGATGATGAGCTTGATAGATTGTTGAATGAATTGAAATTGCAAAGGAGAGCTATTGGATACACCATTGATGATTAATTTGTTATTAAACCTTCCTTGTGCATGCATAAAATCTTGATGGAAGACAACCATAAACCTTCAATCGAACCTCAAAGAAGATTGAACCCTATTATGAAAGAGGTAGTCAAGAAAGAGATCTTGAAATTGCTAGATGCGGGAATCATTTTCCCGATTTCGGATATTAAATGGGTTAGTCCCATACATTTTGTTCCTAAGAAGGGTGGTATGACCATAGTAACTAATTAGAACAATGAACTAATCCCAACTAGGACGGTTACGGGGTGGAGAATGTGTGTTGACTATAGGAAGCTTAATGTTGCCTCGAGGAAAGACAATTTCTCTCTTCCCTTCATTGACCAAATGCTAGAGAGATTAGCTCAACATTCACATTTTTGCTACTTAGATGGTTATAGTGGGTTTTTCCAAATCCCTATTCACCCGGATGACCAAACAAAAACCACATTTACTTGTTCTTGGGGAACATTTGCATATAGGAGGATGCCATTTGGGTTGTGTAATGCACCCGCCACCTTTCAAAGGTGTATGATGGCCATTTTTTCTAAATATATTGAGAACATTATGGAAGTTTTATGGATGATTTCTTGGTGTATAGCTCTTTATTTGATAATTGCTTGGCTAACTTGTCTTTGGTGTTGAAGAGATGTGAGGAAACTAATCTTGTATTGAATTGGGAGAAATTCCACTTCATGTGAGTGAAGGAATAGTATTGGGACACTTGGTATCCCACCGTGGCATTGAGGTTGATAGAGTAAAGATAGAAACGATAGAGAAGTTGCCACCACCTACCTCGGTGAAAGGGGTAAGGAGTTTCTTAGGGCATGCCGGTTTTTACCGGAGGTTTATAAAAGATTTCTCTAAAATTTCTAAGCCTCTCACTAACCTACTAATGACGGATGTTGAGTTTGTTTTCTCCAAGGATTGTCTTGAAGCATTTTGTAGGTTGAAGGATGCTTTGATCTCCGCCCCTATCATGCAACCTCCGGATTGGAGCTTACCATTTGAAATAATGTGTGATGCAAGTGATGTGGCCGTTGGGGCTGTTTTGGGACAAAAGAAAGATGGGCTTACACATGCCATCTACTACGCTAGCAAGACGCTAGATGATGCCCAACTCAACTATGCCACAACCGAGAAGGAGTTGCTAGATGTAGTGTACGCCTTTCAGTAGTTCCGGTCATATATTGTTGGAGCAAAGGTTATTGTGTACATGGATTATGCTGCGATCCGCTATCTCCTCATAAAGAAGGATGCCAAGCCTCGCCTCATTCGGTGGATCCTTCTCCGCCAAGAATTTGACTTGGAAATTCGGGACAAGAAGGGTTCCGAAAATTCAGTAGCGGACCATCTTAGTAGGCTACCACCATTGGAGATTGAAAGAGATGACATCCCGATAAATGACTCATTCCGGGATGAGCAATTGCAAATGATGGAGGAGTGCTTACTTCAAGTGTCTAGAGGGAGTGAGCCATGGTATGCGGATATAGTGAACTACCTTGTGTGTGAAGAGGTGCCACCCGGTTTGTCTTATGCCCAAAGGAAAAAGTTTATCAAAGATGGGAGGCATTACTATTGGAGCGAGCCTCTCTTGTTCAAGAGAGGACCGGATAGGGTCTTTAGGAGGTGGATTCCGGAGGATGAGGTGGAGAGTGTAATCCGTCATTGCCACTCCTTGCCACGTGGAGGCCATGCTAGCTCACACAAAACGTGTGAAAAGGTATTGCAACCCGGTTTTTATTGGCCTAACTTGTTTAGGGATGTGCAAAATTTTGTAGTGGCTTGTGACGCTTGCCAAAGGACGGCAATATCTCAAGAAGGAATGAGATGCCCTTGAACAATATTCAAGAGGCTGAAGTCTTTGATGTTTGGGGTGTGGACTTCATGGGGCCATTCCCCGCTTCGTGTGGCAACCTCTATATTCTATTGGAGGTGGATTATGTGTCGAGATGAGTGGAGGCAATCGTCTCTCCCACAAATGATGCCAAATTTGTGGTGCGGTTCACCAAGTCATTTCTCTAGGTTTGGAATACCAAGAGTGATCATAAGTGATGGAGGGAAGCATTTGACCAATAGGAACTTTGGGACACTTTTGGCTAAGTATGGGGTGACTCATAAGGTGGCCACACCTTACCATCCCCAAACTAGTGGCCAAGTGGAGATCTCCAACCGGGAGATAAAGGGGATACTTGAGAAGACAGTTTCTAGGACAAGAAAAGATTGGGCTTTGAAGCTCGATGATGCTTTGTGGGCATATAGAACCGCCTTCAAGACACCAATTGACACCACTCCCTACAAGCTAGTTTATGGCAAGTCTTGCCACCTTCCGATGGAGATGGAGCATAGGGCATATTGGGCCATAAGGTGGCTGAATTTTGACCTCAAGAAAGCCGGTGAGAAGAGGTTGCTAGACATTAATGCTCTTGAGAAGATCCGGTTGGATGCTTATGAAAATGCCCGGATTTACAAGGAAAGGATCAAGCGTTGGTATTACAAACGTCTCATCCCAAAGGAGTTTAGTGAAGGCGACTTAATCCTTCTCTTCAATTCAAGGTTGCGGCTCTTCCCCGGAAAGCTTAAGTCAAGATGGACGGGTCCTTATGTGGTGAGGAAGGTCTTCCCCCATGGAGCGGTTGAGATAGGTGGGGAGCATTGTGGAGATTTTAAGTTGAATGGGAACCATTTGAAGAAGTATATTCCGGAAGCTCCGGTGGATATGATTGCCCCACTTCACCTTGAGTGAAACACTCCTGAATTTGGTCAAGCTAATGACCTTAAAGAAGCGCTTGATTGGAGGCAACCCATTGGTACATCTCTTTCCCCTTTCTTTTTTTTGTTTTCATTTTTGATTTTTGCTTTTTTTTTTGTTTTGGTGTGTTTGTGTGTGTTTGGTGCTTGTGTGCTAGAGTCTAGGTAACATGGAAGTCTTGCAAGGCATGAGGATGATGATGATGATCCCGCATCAAACGTTGGTGGAGCGGACGTGGGACTTGGACGGCTTGCGGTGCTTAGCGCGGGTCCCGACGCCATAATGAACATCAAGACTCTCTACCACCTTTGATTGATCATCCACTATCACTTCACATGAGTGAACCAAAATACCGAAAAGACCATTTTTACATTGTGAGGACTCTCTTTCACTTTTCTATTTAATTTGCACATTGGGGACAATGTGTTTTTAATTATGGGGTGGGGTTTTCATAATCATTTGCATGATTGCATCTAGGATAGTTTCATATTGTCACATGTTTCATTTGCTTTTGCATTGTACATATTTATTTCGAAAATTCCAAAAAAATCAGAAAATTTTAAAAAAATGTGTGCTTCGTAGTTTGGATATGACCCTTATGATGAGATTGTTTGTGAATTGGCTATGGATGGCCTTATGTGTTGAATGGATTTATGCATATGTAGACTTCAAATACTTCTCTTGAATCCTATGTATGAATTGTGATTATGATGCTTGCCTTGATTGGATTGAGAGTTGATGGTCGAAATTACATGCTAGTTCTTGCACATCATCTAGGAATGATTAAGGCATTTCATCTCTCTTCTTCTCATCTTGATCATGTTGTTTGAGCACCTCACTTAATATAAAAATTTGACCTCTTTTGACCCATCCGGGAATAGGAGCATGCTAGTGTGTTGAGTGTGTGAAAAGCAAGTGTGGGGTGAAGTTGTTGATGGATGAATGTTGTGAATGAAGTGCTGAATTTGTTGTGAAAAGTGTAGAAAAAAAAGGTTTGGGGACTTTGGTTTTGGTGACGAGTAACTCGGCACCATTCATATAATCGGGTGTTTGTGCCTTGCCAAAGTTGAATAAACCGAATGTCCTAACGAGCCTTGGTATGTGTGCCCGGTGTGAGGCACCTCGGAAAAATCCCGAGGTCCGCTAATCACCAAGGTTTCGGCTATTGTACACCAATGCCATTGTCTCAAAAATAAGTGAAAGAAAAAGAAAATGAAAAAGAAAAGAAAAGAAAGAAAAGATGGAGAAAAATATACACTTGTGGGAAAGTTGATCAAAAATGAAATTGTAGAGTTAGTTCCTTTCCCGGATTAGCATCACATGACCTAAAAAATTCCCACCTATAACAACGTTTCTTGGCCTCTTCTTTCCTAAGTCCTTGTGACCTATTTGCATATGTGTATGACTTAGTGATCTAGATTGGATATTGTCATGATCATCTTGACTTCTTCATTTTCACCTTTCAAGCATGCTTTCGAGTTAAGTATAATTGTCTTTCCGTGCCTTCATTCATTTAATACATGATTGCTTGTCCATTGCCATGAAACATGACTATGAAGGTGATCCAATTTTAGAAGCACAATTCCAAAACATATTTTTTTGTTTTTCTGCATTCATAAATCATGCCATCTCGTAGCCTATAGTTGGACCTTGCTCGGGGACGAGCAAGTACTAAGTATGGGGTATTTTGATGACGTGATTTATGACGTTAGTTTAGGCATTCATTTAGATAGTTTTTCCCGTTATTCATGCATGGTTTGGCATTAGTTCATGACGTTTACGCTTAATTCATGCATACTGTCGATATAGGCGTCTACACGAACTCTTGTCGGTTTTGTAGGTATTTTGGGGAGCTTTTGGAGCTTAACCGATGCATTCGAGGATCATTCCTCGTGATGGCACACTTCCGGACTCGAAAAGGAGCAAGCTAAGAGCAAAGGAGAACACATAGGACCTTGTTGGTGCATGCCTTGCACCAACTAATGGCTTAATGATCCAAAGGGAGCTGTTCATGCATTTCCATGGCCCAGAGGCCAGAACCACACCCGTGGTTTTCTCTGGACAGCTGTCCCACGATCTTTTTGCCCGACCCTTGCTCTTGGTGGAGAATATAAGTGGTCCTGCAGGTTGTTGCTAAGGGATTCTCCCACACTCTCTCACAACACATCATTCCATTGGAGGATAGACTTGGAGAAGAGGAAAAAGTCTCTCATTTTGGGGAAGACGAAGAACAACATCATCTTAGAGTTTTCATAGCTTTTGAGTGATTTTTGAGTGACCTTGGTTAAAGACATTTGCAAGGATTGTGAGGAACGTTTTGGACCTTCTTTGAAGGGTTGCAAGTTTTGCTTAAACTTATATTCAGCTGAGTTTTCTTGTTTCTACTTGTTTCTTTTCACTTTCATTTCATTTACTTGCTATGGAAGCCATGAATGGTTGCTTGTTGAGTTTGAATCTTAAAATGCATGTTGTTGGCTAAATAGCTGTGATTCTAGGGTAATGGAATGATGATTATGGCTTGGACTATGATAGAATAGACTTGAATGTACTCTTGGATAGTTGCTTGTTCGAAACCTAGCCTTTGATTAAACCACGGTCTGTTCATTGATTCCACGGGCGTGGTTCTATATAATCCACCCGTGATTTTGTCTGTCTTGCTTGCTTTGATGAATCTGAATGTTAGGATGTTAGATTGTTGAAATCCTAGTGTTTGTTAAGCATAATATAGCTTGGGGTGACCTAATGCTAGCAAGCCGGTATTGCACTGAGTGAGCCTCGCAAGCCACTATTGCATTGAGTGTGCTAGGATTGATGCTTAGGACTTTCCTTCCCGAGACTTACCCGGTAAGGAGAGGTTTGACCCCTAGATAGCAATCCGGTTTGTGTAGAATTCCCAACCTTAGGCTCCTAGAAACTTACCCGGTAATAGGACCTTAGGTGAGGGATTAGTGGACCATGAGACCTACCCGGTGATTGATCCCATTTGAGAAACACCCCTTTCCCAACATACCGTAGCTTATCCAAGATTGATTAGAAGCTTGAGTCCAATGCCATAACCGGAAATCCTAACCCCTAGAATCCGCTTTTCTCTCTTTGATCAAATATCCGCTTTTCTCTCTTTGATCACATATTATGATTTCCATTCCTTTATTTCCTTCTCTTTTTTTAGACTAGTTTTGCACTATCTATGATCACTTGTTTAATTTGATTTCAACTTAGTCTTCGTGTTCGACCTCAGAATACTATCCTTGATACAAAACGACCCATACACTGTGGGTTCGCTAGGAGTTAGGAAATTATATCGAGTTATAAATTGTAAGACTTTTGTGCTATACGTTTCTAGCGTAAAACTCCTTGACATCATAAGCTTCCCTTATTTCTACCTAGAGGTCTCCGGTTCGAAACCCACAGCGCCCAATTATACATGTTCCATATTGGACCATCTTATGTTCAAATCTCTCTTCCTACTGAACTTCTATAGCTTTCTCTATGTCTCGTCTAACTAACCTCTACACTGCTCTCATTCATTACTCATTAACTACAACATACACACTATACAACACAAAGTTACTAGGATAAGAAGTTGTAACTTCTCACCTGCAGCAGTGAAGACCCGGTTTGCGGTCAATCTCCCAGCGAGGAGCCCAACGTCGGATAAGGCTGCATCAGATTAACAGAGGAATGGTTACTTTTGCACGTTTGAAGAGAGGAGGGTGGAACCGTAGGATGGGCTTCTTACCCGAATTCTAGTCCACCGCAGACTGGAGAAGACCTTCCTTTCCGGCGTCGTTTCGATGGGAGTGTGCAGTGGGTCGGAATTGCAGCAGGTCCGAACGTAGTGCAAAATGCAGAAGACCCAGCGGCGTGTGCAGCAGGTCGGAGTGGTTGCGGTTGAAGACGGTTGGTAGCAGCGTCAACCCTCGTCGTCCGGTTGTCGTCGTCACCACCTCCGGCTTGCAGTCATGGTGGAGCGTTTTTCTTCTGGCTTGTGGTGGTTCTGGATCGTCTTGGCTGGGCGGCGTTCCTTCTGGCGTATATCGATCGTGCAACGAGAGAGCAGTGAGAGAGCGTAAGCGTCTTTACGGTTTTGATTAGGTTAGGTTATTAGATTAGGTTAATTTGAAGGATTAAGTTAATTGTTCAGCAATTAGGTTAAAGGTAGAGGTTGGTCCGGTTGTAAATGTTATTGGGTCGGGTATGTTGGGCCTGCTCATCTAACTAAGATGAGCTGATAAATAAATCGTTACTCGCACAGAACCGCTCTTCGGTTTTTTTTTAAAATGTACGGAATTACTATACGAGTCACGTAATTATCACTTTATGTGAATCAAGGTCACATAAAATGATAGAATTTAATATTGTTTTATTTTATTTAAAAAGAATAAAGGTTGGCGGATCAGAATCCCGTCTGATTGGGTTTTAAACGGAACTTAAATTTTTCCGGGTATTACACTATACACGAGTACATAAGACCAACAATCAATACATAATTTCGTCACTAATGCACAATTTGATATCATACATAAGTATATCACAAAGAACACAAATATTGTACATAATATTATCAGACAGTACATAATAGACATTACATAACATTGTATGAAATACTATTGTACATAAACTTAATTACATTTTTTGCGTGTGTACCTAATTGCATATCATACATAAATCTTTCTCAAACACACAATAAAGTACATAATATAAAACATACATTACTTAACAGACATTTCATAACATTATATTACATACTATTGTACACAAAATTAATACCAATACATGCGACGTACATAAGTACATATATTACATAAGTCTTTCACAATCACAAACTAATGTACATAATGTTAACAAACACTATACATTTATTCACTAACGCTTTTACAAAGAAAAAACAAATCTGGATACAACCAAAATAATTAGGAGAGAGAGTTTTTCTTCATTAATTAAAAAACATCTATGATTATAGTTAAAAATTTACAGTTTTCCTTAATTAATTATCTGACGATAACTGTTTTCATGATTATAATTAACAATTTTCAGTTTTTCTTAATTAATTAAATAATAGTCAAAATAATTAGAAGAGAGAGTTTTCCTTAATTAATTAAAAAACATCCATGATTATAGTTAATGATTTTCAATTTTCCATATTTAATTAAAAAATAGTCAAAAAAACTAGGAGAGAGAATATTATTAATTATGGAAGGATATTGAATTAATAATTATTTAATATTTTTTTACAAAAATTAAAGGGGACTATGTAACACCCCGAATCCGCAGGGCTCGGGATGCTACTAGGCTAAGATCTTACAATGGATCCTGACCCTAGCCTGACAACAAGTTCACTCGATCTTACAATAAGACACAAATAGATTAAAACAAAATACATAAAACTGTATTAAATATATACATCAATAGGTTTACAAAACACAACCGAGTTTAAAATGGCAACACCATACACAAAAGTATACAAAATATCCCATAACCCTCGTACAACCTAGTGTATGGAAGCCCTCGGTTGATCACCCATCTGGCTCACTCTCCAGTCTTCCTAACCTGCATATCATCTACAACACGGTATGAAGCCGTTAGCTAACAAATCATATATAAGAATGAAGCAGTAGCACACACATCACAACACCATATCATAACATGCAATGCCACACACAACAACCTTTTATTATCTTTAATTAAGTTATATCATTACTAATTCATTTCCTTGTGACACACGGAGTAAACTCCCGACGCCTCTGTCACCGTCTCCCCTCAGGTTTGGAAAGTTGTCAATCATCACCACCTGGAGGACCGGTTGCAAAGAACTCTCCTAGCCACCCCATTTTGGGCTAGACAAGTCATCACCGCCCGTTATCATACACTTGGGCCAAATAAATGCATGTAGGGTCATCCAAGGCCAGTTAGGTTATAAATGCAACACACATATGCACACACACAACCACAACACACACTCAAACCCATAACCACTCGCTAAGTAAGTCCCACGGACTTACTTGCCTTAACGTCGATCTATATCACGTCACGACTTCCCCTCGAGGAAATGATCAGCACTTGCATCAACAAGGCACAAAAATATCGACATCATCCCAAGGTTAGGAGATTCCACCTCCTAAACCTTATAGCCACCCTCAACTCACAACTAGAATCTAAACCTCGATATCTCAACATAAATCACAATTCCTCAAATGTCTAGGTAGCATCTAATCAACATTCCTCAATCTCAATTCTAATCATAATTTAATTAATTTACCTTTAATTAATTAATTAAATTTCATCAGAATAACGTTCTGCCCGCATGCAATTTCTAAACCCACTTGTCATCAGATTTCATGAAACAATCAACCCATAAACACCAGAATAATATAACAACCATAATGGAATTTCTAATTATCTAATTTGACAAGTCTAAGGTTAATCTAGGCCTAATCGAAGTACAGAAAATGAATAAATTCATAACTTATTCGTTACTAATCCAATTGACGATCTGAAAGAAGATTCGGAATTACAACGACGCAGGCTACGCATGGACAACATCAAATTCACCGGAATCTAAGCGACAGAACCATCCTGGTGACATATATGCTCAAACGGGTCTTCATATGCTCGGAAATGCAAAAAGTCGGTACCGATATGAAGAGAATGAAGAGAGAAATCCAGAAACTCAAACGGAATTGAAATCGGATTAGAAACTTAAAGTAGATCTGAGTTTGAAGGTTGAGAGAAATCAAAGATTTTATGAGGAAACGTGAAAAGAAAATGAATTAATAAACGAGTTTCCGCTATTTATAATGAAGACGATAATGATCCTTTAGCAAAGTCGATAATTATCCTCTAACCAATCCAACGGTGGGTTGAACCCCCTTCTCCAAACTTTTCGAAATTGGAATAATAAATCTGGAATATTGTAGGGATAATTATTGCACAATTGCCTCAGAAAATGTGTATTCCTAAGCCGTCTTTTTAGCCGTTAAGAAACGAAATAGGAACTCTTTTGGCCATTTTTTGTCGTTCTATGTTATTTCAAATATAGGACATGTCCGATGTCCTGATCATTTCTCTCAACTACATTCTTATTATTTGGAGCTCCCAAATGCTCCAAATAAAATCGGAGGGTAAACATAATTACTTGGGGAAAAAGTGAAAAATTCCCCATAAGTCCAAAATTACACTAGGAACACAACGGTGAGACTCATGCTCACCACTTACGCAATCTTTGCGAGTTATATGTCAATTACTATCAATGATTAAGTTAATCAACATTAATTAGAATTCGGAAATCCTAGCTATTACATCACACACCCCTTGAGAAAAAGTTTCGTCCCGAAACTTGAACAATTCCCAAATCCTCTCGGACCCATACACCGAGGTATAAACACTCTCTCTATCGGAGGTATGACATCTCTTTTCAAAGGTATCAATCTATAACGCTCTATAACCTCAAAACACAACATGGAGGAATCACCAACTCCAGCAACAAGATCATAACGCTATCCAAAGGCATAGAGGAAAACCACCTCCATTTCTACCTATAACCACGTCACAAGGCATGGAGGAAAACCATCTCCATCTAAATCGCACTCGTAACACAACCATGTGGAGGAAATTTGTCTCCACTCAAACTATGTCCATAAACAATAGTATGGAGGAATAACCGTCTCCAGCTACACCATAATCACAACTCAATGGAGGAAGAACCATTTCTAGCTATAAACACAACTCGCGTTAGCAAACAAAATCTAATAAGATTGTAAGCATACATCACAACTAGCACGAAAACACATCAAAACATATAAGTACGTAATAATAAGACTCACCAAAATAGCACTAATATCTACTCATCGATCTTGCAGGTGCATCTATCTCGGCATCAAACTCTGGATAGTTCCTCTGAATACTATCCTCAATCTCCCATGTAGCCTCATCAGGTCCTCGTCTAGACCACTGTGTATGTATCCTCAACATAGGAATGTCCTTCGAACACATGCGTCTCACACCTCGCTTTAGGACTACAATCGGGTGCTCAACAAAAGTGTGGTCCGGCTCAACCACTAAGTCATCACAGCTGACGATGTGTCTCGGATCTGGTATGTACTCTCTCAATTGAGACACATGAAACACAGGGTGAAAGTTCTCCCTAAAACGTGCGTGCAATCAAGTCTTAAATTTATAAAACTAGAATAAAAGCAAGCGAACCCGCAGTGTACGGATCGACGTAGATTAGAAATTATTCGAGAGTATCGATAACAGGGATTTGGTGAAACAAAATCCAATTTCAAATTGTCAAGCGAATAAGATGTAAAGCTTTGCAAATACTGGGGAAAACACAACCCTAAAGATCCAGGTATCTAATTGTGGCAATCGATTCAAGACATACTATAGATATAAGGACAGAGTAGAGAATTGCAAAGGTACGCTAACGTAAGGTAATATAGGGTGAAGTTTGAAAACCTTATATGTCTAATTAGAAGAGCTCTCTATAAAGGTTGTTGAGGATGCAGTATAGAAAGGATCTAAGGACTAGAATTGATCTCAAATACCCAAAATTTATAACCCAAGGATCAAGATAAACTCAAACGGTTAACGTTGTGACACTCGAAACCAAAATAGAGGATGTTGAGTCTCACTACTATCTAGAAAAGACAAGCCAAGACTAGGTTAAAGCTAATCTCTAACTTTGGATTAAAGTAAAAGCAAAGTTCGTAAACTGAAGTGAATCACGGTCCGATCTTGAGAACCACGGCCATGGAAACCCAAGAACAGGCCGTGATTTAGGTTCCTCGACGATATCTCTCTAACTCTCAGGGTCCAATCAAATTACGATCGATCTATCATCATCTAAGTAACAACTATCAACCCTTCACCTTAGAATTGCTAAAGGGGTTTAGCCAATAACCATTGTCATAATATCAATATTCAATTTAAAGAGAATGAAATATGAAAACCCTCGAATACTCAATAAAACTTCAAAACCAAATCTCAAATCCGAAACACAAGAAGCGATATTTAATGGATTCGGAATGTATAACACAAAACCTCACAATGATCTAAGGTAAGTATGAAGAATAGGTAGTCAATCCGTCTTTAATATCAAAACCTAAGAAAGAGGCTAAACCTTCGGCGATCTTCAATCAACCCTAGGCAAGAATGCTCCAAGCAAGATAAGCGGCCGTCTATCCCGAAGTGTATGCGAGAGGTATGCGGCATCTAAGCGGCGATAAGCAGGGATCCTCAAAACTCCCTTTTCCGGCCTTTTTATAAGACGGGAAATAATTGCCGTCAAGGCCCATTACGTAAATGACGTGGCAAATAATTGTACGTCAAAAGATCGCCTAAATCACGGTCTCAGGGCTTTCCACGACCGTGGTTTAGATCGTGGAAAAGGATTACGGTGTCTTGTGACTTTCACGACCGTAATTTAGGCCGTGTAACCTACTGGAGTGCTCCACGCTCATGATGCCAAGATCCACGGCCGTGGTTTAGAGCGTGGACTCTTCTACGGCCGTAATTCAGGGCGTGGAAGTGCATATTGCTTGTAGTTTCCTTTGTGTCGTGACATTCTTCATCCTAGCTCCTTCCTTAGCTTCCTTGATGTGTCTCCTAATCCTTGAACATGATCGATCACTCTCTTTTCTCTCTTAATTTCTCTTATTTAGCTCCTTTTCACCTACAATCAACACAAAGCTAGTGTAGACTTCCATATCGACAATATAGATGAACAAGCTAACATTTGCTTCTAAACTTCATCCATGTACACAATAATAAGGGAAAAACAACCAAAATAAGTGCCTAGAATATTGCAATATTTCATGCTAACAAAATACCCCATACTTGTCACTTGCTTGTCCTCAAGCAAGGTTTTTAAAAGCTTAGAATACAAGTTAGAATGAAATATACATGCAAACTCAAAACAAAACCATCCTTTAGGTAAATGTGCTTCTAGTCAATAGATCATCCTCAAACCTTGCTTCATTCATCCTTGAAAAACACTTATATACATAAACCAAAGAATGTAAAGTAAGGAAACATCATAAATCGCTTAAACTTCAAGACAAACATCATAACCTTCAAGTATTTTCAAAATCAAGCATAAGAAACTTCAATTTAGATCACCAAGTCAAATAACATTCTTTTGATCTCAAGGACTTTCAAGTAAGGTCTAGAATGCGGAAAGGAGGAAAACTTATAAGGGATGTGGTGCATGAATCCGGGAAAATGAATAACCCAACTCTTTTTCTTTTTACTTTGAATTGCAACGCCATCAACTTCGAGCTTTGCTCTCTTCTCTTTCACATTATTTTTCGACTTTACTTTTGGAAAGATGGACAGAGGTGCACAAAAACCGAAGCCTAGGAGATCGGCGTTTCTCAATTTCGAGATGCCTCAAACCCTTGATGCACATACCATAATTCGTTAGGAATATCGCTCAATCCGACTTTGGCAAGACACAAACACCCGGCTATGTGAATGGTGCCGAGTTACTCATCATCATGATTGACTTCCCCAAACCTATAAGTTCTATTCTTTGAATGCAAAAATGCTTTCATGGCCCTCCCACATCAAACATGCCAAAACTCAACTCCTCCAAATTCCCGGATAGGTAAGGGGGGAAATAACTTTTATTGAGGGGCTAAGTGATCAAAGAAAGAAGTAAGAAAATCGAATTGCCTTAATCATTTCATAAAGAAGTATGAGAACTCATCATGTGATTTCAACCTTAATTTCTCAATATGATTTAGATAGAACTTTCACATTATGAAACTTCCAAGAAAGGATAAACAACACATTCAATCTCTTTTCAATTCATTATTCCGTTTAAGCATATGATTATCATAAAAAACTCATTCCACAAGTGAGAGCTATCATAGGAGTCGTCTCTAATCTTAGAAGCACAAGAACTCTTTCAAAACTTTTCAAAATTTTCAAATTTTTATGGGTTTTTCAAACTTTTTCATGCAATGCAATAATGAAACGTGTGACTATGGAAATGAAACATGCATAGTGTTATGGATAGAAGCAAGCAAATGTAGTAGAGTTATTACAACACATAGTCAAACCCCACCCCATACTTAGAACATACATTGTCCTCAATGTTCAAAAAGAAATAAAGAAAAGAAGAAAAGCAAAATGAACTCACTAGACGGCGGTGGGGTGGCTGAAACTGTCAATCGTCGTAACTCATCACTGCGGAGGAGGCGGTGGCGGAAATGGACGGAAGTCGGGGCTGAAGTTCCGCCCAAACTACTGGAGGTATATGTTTCTCATCATCATGTCATGCTCCTCAGCCCGTGTGTCCCGATGAATCTCTAAGTCTCCCACCCTCCCGGATAGGTCGGTGGCCCATGCCGGTAGCTGCTCATACGAAGCCAGTGGCTGCCCGTACCATGCCGGTGCGTCTTGTGGAGTCGGTGCTGATGGTGCTGGTGGTGCCTGACTATACCAAGGTGGTGGAGCTCCCATCCACTCTGGTTGTGCTCCGTACCAAGCGGGAGGAGAGTCCATCCAAGTCGACCTCTCACTCACGCTAGCACAGCGAGATGAAGAGGCTCCAAAAGGTCCAACGGGTCGTGGTGAACGCCTAGGAGGGTCAGGGAAGTGTGCCGGCTGATCTTGGAAGGTGCCAAAGTCTTGCTCATCACCTCCTCCCTCAAAACCATCACCTCCTCCCACCTCCTGCTCAACATCTGCAGCCCGAACCTCATCGGGTACATAAGGAGGTACCACTAGCCTATTCGCATGCATAGTAGCGAAGGTCTGCTTCCAGTTATGGCGTCCGGCCATAATGGAATACTCAGGGAGCCACGGGATGCCTCTACCTCCTCTCTCTTCCCAAGGCATACCGGCGGTAGGTGGACCACGGTGCCTAGGAAAGATGATATCTCTCGTCATCAAGCTGTTGAGACCCAAAGGTCTCGCTGCTATCCTAGTACAGGCAGAAAAGTCTATCCCAAGCTGCCTAGCAATGTGTGTAACCATACCACCGTATCCTATGTTACTGGCTCTCTTGTTCTTGAGCTTACTCATGGTGGAGGCTAGGAGGGTAGCACAGTCAGCAGGTTTATCAGGAAGCATAGAGTAGAGAAGTAAAAACTCATCTGTCTTAATCTTCTGAGGGGTCTCGGTCCTAGGAAAAAGGCACTCGGAAAGAACCCTATGAGCTATCTTCAAGGCTAAGTGATAGATAAGCTTAGCCTTGGTATCGACCGGCTGCCAACGGTCCTCACTAGCATAGATCATGGCTATGTCCTCCCAAAAGTCCTTAGCGTACACGCCGCTAGGAAACTGAGCATTGAAGGTCTCTTGGAACCCAAAGAAGGCTCCAAACTACAAGATTGAGAACTCATAGTTCTCCTCCATCAGCCTAAAAGAAACTGTCCTATCCATGGCACTGTGCTCAAAGGAAATCACGAACTCCCTAGTAATCTCCTCATATGCATCTTCTCTAATAGCGGAGAAGACAATCAAACCGGCTCTATCTAAGAGCCATGTCAAGTCATTCACTACATTCAGCGGCTCTAGCTCCTCAAGCACTAAGTAGTGCGGTCCTATAACCGCTCTCTTCTCGATCCTTTCCAAGGCATCGAGGTAATCCTCATGGATGGTTGGAATCCTAGGAGGTGGGGTGATGGTGGCTGATTAGGGGGGTTTTGGGAGGAAGAGGAAGTGTCTCCTTTCCTATTCTTGTTCCTATTCGACTTCCTCCTAAACAAATCCATTGTAGAGGGAAAATCACGGTCTGTTCTACAGAAACCACGGCCGTGGAACCTACAAGGACTGTGGTTCGGCTGTGTTTTGCTTAAATCTCAACCAAATCACACCAAATTCAGCAGGCACAGTCCTAGACTAATTCCAATCCAATTTCAATCAGTTCTCCTAAAAAATCTTGCTAGAATTGAGCCAAATCGACAAAGTAGAGAAAGAGAAGAAAACCTAGGTTTTGGATTCTTAAAATCCAAATTCCGTCTCCTGCAATGATTTTTCACATGGATCGTTGATTGGATCTTGTATAGGGTCGAAAATGCTTCATTTTAGGATCAAGAATCGTTCGAAACGAATTCCAAATGAAGATTTGAGAGAGTGGGAGTGGTTTCGGCGTTCCGGTCGTGGAATGGAAAATTGTGGTGTTTTTGTGATGGAAGATGGTTTATATAGTGGCCGTAAAAATTTTGGAAAATAACGGTCACTCGGGGTGTTCCACGGACGTGGTTTTGTACGGAACCGTGGTTTTGGTGATTTTTCTCAGATTTTTGCAAATTACGGTCTTTGTAGCTTCCACAACCGTGCCTTAGGGCGTGGAACTCTTTGTAATGTTCCAAAATCCAAGTTTCGTCAATTCCTTCTAACCTTTTCTCCTTCCATTTCTTATTCCATTGTTCCTACATCCAAAAATACGACATACTGGAAGGTATCGAGGGCAAAACAAAGCAAAAACGACTAAACTAATCTAAACTAAGAATGAAAAACAAAAGCATAAGTGCAATACCTTGGGTTGCCTCCCAAGAAGCGCTTGTTTTAGGTCCGTAGCTAGACCATACCTGCATCTATTCGAGTGTGGTAGGTGCAAACTCCTCAGCTTGGAGCTCCGGTGTATACTTCTTGAGTCGTTGACCGTTCACCTTAAAACTTCCGCTCTTTTCACTCCATACTTCAACTGAACCATGGGGAAAAACATGTTTGATTAGATAAGGTCTAGTCCAACGAGATTTAAGCTTACCTGGAAAGAGCCGAAGTCTCGAATTGAAAAGGAGAACTTGATCTCCTTCTTTGAGGTCCTTTGGAATGATATGCTTATCATGCCAACGCTTCACTCTTTCCTTATAGATCTTAGCGTTCTTATAAGCGTTTAAGCGGAGTTCTTCAAGCTCGTTAAGGTCCAAAAGACACTTTTCGCCCGCTTCCTTCATGCTGAAGTTCAACCACTTAACCGCCTAATACGCTTTATGTTCCAGCTCCACCGGTAAGTGACAAGACTTCCCATACACAAAGGTTGTATGGTGTTGTTCCTATGGGAGTCTTGTATGCAGTCCTATACGCCCATAGTGCATCATCTAGTTTCAAAGACCAATCTTTCCTCGTCTTCGAAACTGTTTTCTCTAGGATTCCCTTGATCTCCCTATTCGAAATCTCCACTTGTCCACTCGTTTGTGGATGATAAGGGGTGGAGATCTTGTGAGTCACCCCATACTAAGCTAGTAGAGCTTTGAATTGTCGGGCAATGAAGTGAGAGCCTTCGTCACTAATGATGGTCCGTGGTGTCCCAAACCTTGGGAATATAGTTCTATTAAAAAACTTTACTACAACCATGACATCATTAGTTGGAGATGCAATTGCTTCAACCCATCTCGAAACCTAGGCCCTGTTTAGTTACGTGGTTGGTGGGGTTTTTTTAGTTTAGGGTTATGTGGAGCTTATAACTTGTGGTGTTTAGTTGTAGTTGTAGGGTTGTAGTTGTTGTTTTAGGTCATATTTTTTGGGTTTATTTTGAAATCTTGTAATTGAAGGTTTTAGGAGATTCCTGAGAGTTTTTAATTTTTGTTTACATCCTTACCCTCTCATTCTTCTCTTCTCTACCCTCATTTCTTTACCCTGAATTTCGATCCATACTTGCCTCGTCTGCATTGGCTTCCGCGAGTTTTGTCTTCCCAATACCACCGATGCTGATTACTGAAACCACAGATGAATCAGATCTTCATCTTCAGCTCTTCAACAATCTTCTTTTTTTCTTCCACCCATAGAGATTATCTACAATGGAAGCATTCTCCAAGATTTTCTACCTTCTTGGAACCATGTGTTTCTCTCTCTTTCTCATGGCTTGCATCTGTGTAATGTGCTTGATATTTGTTTGCAGTAACTCCTGTACAATTTCCTTCTTGAAACCATTTGTTTGCAGGAACCATGTGGTGACCTAAAAAGCTCAATATGAAACTAGCAATTGAAATTGGAGCAAAAGATAGGGATTTATCTCTAAGTGCTAAAATATCATGAAGAATTTTTCAATTGATTATTGAATTTGAGCCAAATACTACACATACCTTGAAGATGAAGATGACAGTGGCTATGGAGCTGCTCATGGAGGAGAGAGAAATCGGCAATGAATTGAGTATGGAAGACTCTTTTTTTCTTTTGTTGATAATTATTTAGGGGCATTTCAGTCTTTTATTAAAATCGAAACTAGTTTCGAACCATTTAACTAAACACGTATTCTATGAACCACAAATCTCGAAAACACTCATTTACATTCGCAACCGCAACCATCACAACAACAACACTCGGAATCACAATAACCCCAACCATTTAACTAAACAGGTCCCTAATCTACAGCTAGAAGTATGTATTGGTTTCCACAAGATGATGGGAAGGGTCCAATGAAGTCTACTCCCCAAACGTCGAAGATCTCTACCTCTTGAATGTTGTTGAGAGGCATCTCGTTTCTCCTAGATATGTTTCCTGTTCTTTGACAAGCATCGCAGCAGGAAACAAAGGTTTGCACATCTTTAAATAAAGTAGGCCAAAAAAATCCAGATTGCAATACCTTAGCGCTAGTCTTGTTTGAGCTAGCGTGTCCTCCACAAGGTAGTGAATGACAATGACGGATGACGCTTTGCATCTCGTCTTCCGGCACACATCTTCGAATGATGCCGTCAGGACCTCTCTTGAAGAGTAGAGGTTCGTTCCAAAAGTATTCCCGGACATCCTTAAAGAACTTCTTTCTTTGTGCATAGGATAGTCCGGGTGGTATTTCCTGACAAACCAAATAGTTAACAAAATCAGCAAACCATGGTTCGTTACCTTTAGTTATTTTGTCGATGCACTCCTCTATGATGTGTAAATGGTCGTCCGGAAAGGAGTCATCTATAGGTAAGCTGTCGTCTTCTAGATGTGGTAGACGACTCAAATGATCCGCGACAGAATTTTCCGAACCCTTCTTGTCACGGATCTCTAGATCGAATTCTTGTAGGAGAAGAATCCATCTAATCAGTCTTGGCTTCACATCCTTCTTTGCAAGTAGATACCGGATCACAACATGATCCGTGTATACAATCACCTTTGCACCTACAAGATAAGAGCGAAATTTTTCAAAGGCATAAACAATAGCTAGAAATTCTTTTTCAATAGTGGCGTAGTTAAGCTGCGCTTCATCTAGCATTTTGCTAGCGTAATAGATAGCGTGGGTTCGGCCCTCCTTCTTTTGCCCAAGCACAACTCCTATAGCTACGTCACTTGCATCACACATAACCTTGAATGGAAGATTCTAGTCCGGAGGTTGGATGATCGGGGCTGAGAATAGTGCTTTCCGGATCTTATGAAAGGCGTCTAAATAATCCTGCGTGAAATCAAAAACTGCATCTTTCATCAATAGATTAGTAAGCGGTTTTGATATCTTAGAAAAGTCCTTTATAAAACGTCTATAAAATCCAGCATGTCCTAGAAAGCTTCTTATCCCCTTCACTGAAGATGGAGGGAGCTTTTCTATGGTCTCTATCTTAACCTTATCTACCTCAATCCCTCTATTAGAGATCAAGTGTCCGAGTACAATGCCTTCCTTCACCATAAATTGACACTTTTCCCAACTAAGAACTAGGTTAGTGTCTTCACACCTTTGTAGCACAAGAAAAAGGTGAGAAAGACAATCATCAAAAGAGGAACCATAAACAGAAAAGTCATCCATGAAAACCTCCATGATCTCCTCTATGTACTCCGAGAAGATAGCCATCATGCACCTTTGGAAGGTGGCTGGGGCATTGCAAAGCCCGAACGGCATTCTCCTATAAGCGAACGTACCCCATGGGCACGAGAATGTGGTCTTCTCTTGATCATCCGGATGAATCGGAATCTAAAAGAAGCCACTATAACCATCAAGATAGCAAAAATGAGAGTGTTGTGCTAACCTTTCAAGCATTTGATAAATGAAAGGTAATGGGAAATGATCCTTCCTAGTTGCACATCCTCCATCCAGTCATGGTGCTTATAGGAATGAGCTCATTGTTTTTGTTGGCGATAACTGTCATTCCTCCCTTCTTTGGAACAACGTATACGGGACTCACCCACTTGCTATCGGAGATAGGCTAGATGATACATGCATCAAGTAGTTTAAGAATTTCCTTCTTGACAACCTCCTTCATGATCGGATTTAACCGTCGTTGAGGTTGTCGCGAAGGTCTAAAGTCTTCTTCCATTAGGATCTTATGCATACACAATGAAGGCTTAATTCCTACAAGATCCTCTATAGTGTAACCTAAGTCTTTCCTATGTTTCCTTAGAACAACCATAAGCTTACTATGTTCATCTTCACTTAAATCGGAACTAACAACTACCGGAAAAGTAGAATTAGTTCCTAGAAATGCGTACCTTAGATGTGTGGGAAGTGGCTTCAATTCCATCACCATTGGAGTCTCTATTGGCTCTTGAGGAGTGTCCAATGCTTCC
This sequence comes from Fagopyrum homotropicum, assembly GCA_033239125.1. Lineage (NCBI taxonomy): Eukaryota > Viridiplantae > Streptophyta > Magnoliopsida > Caryophyllales > Polygonaceae > Fagopyrum > Fagopyrum homotropicum. The sequence goes on along the minus strand of BSWB01000005.1, from coordinate 23,312,838 downwards.
TTAGAAGTCTCTAAGGGTGTAGAAGTTGTTGAAGAAGGCTCAAGAGCATTGGTGGAAAGAACGTAATTGTTCTCAGAATTTCCCAAAATTACGGCACCTCTGTTACTTCCACGGCCGTGGTTTAGGGAGTGGAAGTCAATTACGGCACCTCTGATAGTCCACGGCCGTGGTTTTGGCCATGTAACTTACTAGAATCCTCTGAATAGCTAATTACGGTCATGTTGGTGGAAACCACGGCCATGGAATAGCACGACTGGCCGTGATTCCTCATATCCTTTGACCCATCGTAGAGTTTTTCAAACTCTTCTTCATGCACTTCCTACAGCTCCTCCAAAGCTTCAATTTCCTCATTGCAATCCTTTTCTTCTCCTTTCTCCATAATACTCATAGTGATAACCTTTTGCAATGGATCCTTGAATAGAATCGAGCTTACTTCCTCTCTAGATGTCTCTTCGTCATAGGTATTGAATATATCTTCTCCAAGAGCTGGCTCTTTCACCAAAGTGGAAAGGACAAACTCTACTTTCTCCTCTCATATGTCGAAGGCAAGTCTAGCATTCCTGCAATCCATCATAAAACCGGATGTTGCAAGAAATGGCCTTCCGAGTATGATCGGGACCGGACTATCTGCAGGAATGTCAAGCACAACAAAATCTATTGGAACATAGAACTTACCAAGCTCGACCGAGACGTCTTTAATGACACCGACGGGACGAGTTATGGATCGATCTGTCATGTATAACGTCATCTTCACCGATTTAGGTTCACCTAAACCGATATTCCTGCATAAGGCAAGCGGAATGATGTTAACGCTTGCTCCTAAATCACATAATGCATCATATGTGACATCTCCCACTCCTATTGGCACACAAAATGACCCCGGATCCTTCAGCTTTGGGGGCATCTTTTCCTTCATCGTTTTGAGGATATCTGACAATTCCGAACTCATCTTGACTTCTCCAAAGTCTTCCAGCTTCCTCTTGTTAGAGAGGATCTCCTTTCAGAACTTCCCATAAGCGGGCATACCTACAATTGCATCAATGAAGGGTATATTAATCTGCAGTTTACTCATGAGTTCAATGAACTTACCGAATTGCTTGTCTAGACGCGCTCTTATCTAGATTGTGGGAATGGTAGGGGAGGCTTGTAAGACGGAGGAGGAATGTAGATGTCTTCCTTCTCCTTCCCCTTTTCCTTCTCCTTTTCCTTCTCAACGGGAACTTCAATAAACTTAGGCTGCGGGTCGGTAGTTGTTGCTCCACTCCTAGTTGTAATAGCCATCACCCTTCTCTTTGGGTTGTCCTCCGTCTTTCCTGGAAGCTTTCCTTGATTTCTAGGAACTTCCTCAACATTGCTGAACATTTGGCTTTCTAAAACCTTTTGAGGTTTATCAACCTTAGTGATGTGATTCTCCAGTCCTTGAAGCTTTCCAAAGATCGTTTCCAGCATGGGATCGGGTTTTTCTTTCCCCGAAGTGCTTCCACTATTAGATGTTTGTCCTTGGCTTTTCAAAGGAATGGAAGAAGAAGATGGTGGAGTTAGTGAATTTCCTGAATTGGGATAAGAATTACCGGAATTTTGTTGTTGGTTGGAACGCCAATTGTTGCTGTTTGAATTCCGATTGTTGTTCCAATTGTTCCGGTTGTTGTTCCGGCTGTTGCGATTGGTGTTCTCATTCCCATGATGGTTATTGTTGTTTCCTAAATAACCAACATCTTGCTCCTTAGGCTTTTGAAAGCCAACTTTGATGACTTCCTTCAATTTTTTAATCTCGGTGTTAAGAGAAAAGATTTGAGTTTGTGCAGCTTGTGTTAGCTTCACTCCTTTCTCTACTCGGTTAGCTTCCGCCTTCTAGTGAGAGTACTTCTCGATGACTCGGGCTTGCTTCTCAATGAAGTCCCAAGCGTCATCTTCCCTCATGTCCATGAATGTGCCACATGAAAGGGATTGGAGCTTGAATTGTGTTTCTACATCCAGCCCCTTGTAGTATATCTCCAATAACTCTAACTTGGAAATGCCATAGTATGGGCAATCCAATAATAGATCCTGAAATCTTTCCCAAGACTGAAACAAACTTTCATCAGATCTCATAGAAAAAGCATTGATTTTACCTCTCAACTCCGCTGTCTTGGATGGCGGAAAGAACCTGGTTAGGAACTCCGAAGATAGATCCTCCCATGTGTTGAGTCTTCCATTTGGAAGAGCTTGATACCAAGATAAAGCCTTCCCTTTCAAGGAGAAGAAGAATGGCTTGATCTTATAGTTGTTGGTGATTGCATTCTTTGGCTTCATTGTCTCCATCAAAATCTCAAAATTCTGTAAATGTTGATGTGGAGATTCAGCACTCGTTCCTCCAAATTGGCTTTGGCGAACAATGGTAATAACTTGTGGGTTAAAGCTAAACCCCTAAATATCTTCTGCATCGAAGTTCACACCTAGACGGCGTGGTTGCTGAATCGGATCCATCCTTTGGCCAAGAGTTCTTGTCTCTTCATCTACACGAGCGGCTCTCGCACCCCCAGCTGGGACACGAGGAATGGTGGCTGGTATTGGATCATTCCGGATTGGAATGATCATCGGATCAATCTCCTCTAGTGGTGGCATATCCGGATCGAACTCTTCATCATCTGATGATTCCACTCTAATGGACTTAGTTGGCTTCTTGGCCTTCTTTTTCATAGCACCATGTTGTTCCAACTTCATGTCCAATATCATAGCTTTGAGTTCATCAATTTGGAATTAATGACGCTCCGCATTTTCCTTACGAGCCTTCTCACTCAACCTATACTGAGCTTGAGACTCTTCTAACTCCGCTTAGTAATCCCTCTCTCTATTTTCAGCCATCTTTCTTTCCTTAGCTTTCTTCCTAAGAGTTTTCTCAAGTTCCGGATCAAAAGGTACGAGGTCTTTGTTGGATCTTGACCTGCGCATATACCTAAGAGAACCTGCAAATAACACTCACAAGAGATATCAAATAACAAGAGCAAAGCTTCCAAGCTCGACAACCGAAAACCGAAGTTTGGTCTTGACCAAATCCCCGGCAACGGCGCAAAAAAATAGTTCGCCCTAAAACGTGCGTGCAATCAAGTCTTAAATATATAAAACTAGAATAAAAGCAAGCGAACCCGCAGTGTACGGATCGACGTAGATTAGCAAATATTCCAGAGTATCGATCACAGGGATTTGGTGAAACAAAATCCAATTTCAGATTGTCAAGCAAATAAGATGTAAAGCTTTGCAAATATTAGGGAAAACAGCAACCCTAAAGATCCAGGTATCTAATTGTGGCAATCGATTCAAGACATACTATAGATATAAGGACAAAGTAGAGAATTGCAAAGGTATGCTAAGGTAAGGTAATGTACGATGAAGTTCCAAAACCTTATATGTCTAATCAGAAGAGCTCTCTATAAAGGTTGTTGAGGCTGCAGTATAGAAAGGATCTAAGGACTAGAATTGATCTCAAATACTCTCTCTATCGGAGGTATGCCATCTCTTTTCAAAGGTATCAATCTATAACACTCTATAACCTCAAAACACAACATGGAGGAATCACCAACTCCAGCAATAAGATCATAACGCTATCCAAAGGCATAGAGGAAAACCACCTCCATTTCTACCTATAACCACGTCACAAGGCATGGAGGAAAACCGTCTCCATCTAAATCGCACTCGTAACACAACCACGTGGAGGAAATTTGTCTCCACTCAAACTATGTCCATAAACAATAGTATGGAGGAATAACCGTCTCCAGCTACACCCTAATCACAACTCAATAGCATGGAGGAAGAACCATTTCTAGCTATAAACACAACTCGCGTTAGAAAACAAAATCTAATAAGATTGTAAGCATACATCACAACTAGCACGAAAACACATCAAAACATATAAGTACGTAATAATAAGACTCACCAAAATAGCACTAATATCTAGTCATCGATCTTACAGGTGCATCTATCTCGGCATCAAACTCTGGATAGTTCCTCTGAATACTATCCTCAATCTCCCATGTAGCCTCATAAGGTCCTCTTCTAGACCACTGTGTATGTATCCTCAACATAGGAATGTCCTTCGAACACATGCGTCTCATACCTCGCTTTAGGACTACAATCGGGTGCTCAACAAAAGTGTGGTACGGCTCAACCACTAAGTCATCACAGCTGACGATGTGTCTCGGATCTGGTATGTACTCTCTCAGCTGAGACACATGAAACACAGGGTGAAAGTTCGCCCGAAAACGTGCGTGCAATCAAGTCCTAAATTTATAAAACTAGAATAAAAGCAAGCGAACCCGCAATGTACGGATCGACGTAGATTAGCAATTATTCGAGTGTATCGATCACAGGGATTTGGTGAAACAAAATCCAATTTCAGATTGTCAAGCAAATAAGATGTAAAGCTTTGCAAATACTAGGGAAAACAACAACCCTAAAGATTCAGGTATCTAATTGTGGAAATCGATTCAAGACATACTATAGATATAAGGACATAGTAGAGAATTGCAAAGGTACGCTAAGGTAAGGTAATATAGGGTGAAGCTCCAAAACCTTATATGTCTAATTAGAAGAGTTCTCTATAAAGGTTGTTGAGGCTGCAGTATAGAAAGGATCTAAAGACTAGAATTGATCTCAAATACCCAAAATTTATAACCCAAGGATCAAGATAAACTCAAACGGTTAACGTTGTGACACTCGAAACCGAAATAGAGGATGTTGAGTCTCACTACTACCTAGAAAAGATAAGCCAAGACTAGGTTAAAGCTAATCTCTAACTTTGGATTAAAGTAAAAGCAAAGTTCGTAAACTGAAGTGAATCATGTTCAGATCTTGAGAACCACGGCCGTGGAAACCCAAGAACAGGCCGTGATTTAGGTTCGTTGACGATATCTCTCTAACTCTCAGGGTCCAATCAAATTACGATCGATCTATCATCATCTAAGCCACAATTATCAACCCTTCACCTTAGAATTGCTAAAGGGTTTTAGACAATAACCATTTTCATAATATCAATATTCAATTTAAAGAGAATGAAATATGAAAACCCTCGAATACTCAATAAAACTTCAAAACCAAATCTCAAATCCGAAACACAAGAAGCGATGTTTAATGGATTCGGAATATATAACACAAAACCTCACAATGATCTAAGGTAAGTATGAAGAACAGGTTGTCAATCCGTCTTCAATATCAAAACCTAAGAAAGAGGCTAAACCTTCGGTGATCTTCAATCAACCCTAGGCAAGAATACTCCAAGCAAGATAAGCGTCCGTCTATCACGAAGTGTATGCGAGATGTATGCGGCGTCTAAGCGGCGATAAACAGGGATCCTCAAAACTCTCTTTTCCGGCCTTTTTATAAGACGGGAAACAATTTCCGTCAAGGCCCATTACGTAAATGACGTGGAAAATAATTGTACGTCAAAAGATCGCCTAAATCACGGTCTCAGGGCTTTCCACGACCGTGGTTTAGAGCGTGGAAAAGGATTACGGTGTCTTGTGACTTCCACGACCGTAATTTAGGCCGTGTAACCTACTGGAGTGCTCCGCGCTCATGATGCCAAGATCCACGGCCGTGGTTTAGAGTGTGGACTCTTCTACGGCCGTAATTCAGGGCGTGGAAGTGCATATTGCTTGTAGTTTCCTTTGTGTCATGACATTCTTCATCCTAGCTCCTTCCGTAGCTTCCTTGATGTGTCTCCTAATCCTTGAACATGATCGATCACTCTCTTTTCTCTCTCAATTGCTCTTATTTAGCTCCTTTTCACCTACAATCCACACAAAGCTAGTGTAGACTTCTATATCGACAATATAGATGAACAAGCTAACATTTGCTTCTAAACTTCATCCATGTACACAATAATAAGGGAAAATGTTAGCATGAAATATTGCGATATTCTAGGCACTCATTCTAGTTGTTTTTCATTCATTATAGTGTTCATGGATAAGGTATTGAAGCATTTGTTAGCTTGTTTATCTATATTTTCGATATGGACATCTACATTAGTTTATGATTGATTATAGGTGAATAAGAGCTGAAACCGGACCATTTGAGAGAGATAAGAGAGGATTTGAGCATGTCCAAGGATTAGGAACACATCAAGGAAGTCAAAGAAGGAGCTAAGATGGAAAATGACACGACACAAAGGAAACCACAAGCAATCTACACTTCCACGCCCTAAAATACGGCCGTAGAAGAGTCCACGCCCTAAACCACGGCCGTGGATCTTGGCATCATGAGCGTGGAGCATTCCAATGAGTTACACGGCCTAAAGTACGGTCGTAGAAGATGAGAGACACCGTAATCCAATTCCATGCCCTAAACCACTGTCGTGAAATCCCTTGAGACCGTGATTTAGGCAATCCTTTGACGAATCATCCATTTCCACATCATCTACGTATTTGGGCGGAGAGATATCTCTTACTCTACGTATAAAAAGGCGGGAGGAGAGAGTTTTCGGCAACCTCGCTTTGGGAGAGTTAGCCTTAGGGTTTTCGCGAGGAACTTTGCGGAAGCGCCGGTAATTTGGATTCCCAAAGATTGTGTGTGGCGGAAGTTGCGCCCTTTCTCTTAGGTTTTGATATTGAAGACGGATTGACAACCTGTTCTTCGTGTTTACCTAAGATCATTGTGAGGTTTTGTGTTATATTCTTAATCCATTGAGTATTGCATTTGTGTTTTTGATTTGAGATTGACTTTGAGTTATATTTGAATTTTCGAGGGTTTTCATCTTTCATTCTTCTTAAATTGATTTTTGATATCATGACAATGGTTATTGGCTAAAACTCTTTATTAATTCTAAGGTGAAGGATTGATAGTTGTGGCTTAGACGATGATAGATCGATCATAAATATATTGCACCCTGAGAGTTAGAGAGATCTCGTCGACAACCAAGATCACGGTCTGTTCTTGGACTTCCACGGCCGTGGAACTCAAGATTTGCCCGTGATTTACCATAGTTTACGAACTTTGCTTTTACTTTGATCCAAGGTTAAAGATTAGCTTTAATCTAGTTTTGGTTTATCCTTTTCTAGGTAGTAGTGAGACTCATCACCCTCTATTTCGATTTCGAGTGTCACAACCTTAATCGTTTTTGTTAGTTTTGATCCTTGGGTTACAAGTTTGGGTATTTGAGATTAATTCTTGTCCATAGATCCTTTCTATACTGAAGCCTCAACAACCTTTATAGAGAGTGTCTTTAGATAAGTCATATAAAGCCTTGGAACATCACCGTACATTGCTTTACTTTAGCATACCTCTGCAACTCTTAACTCTGTCCTTAGCTTTTAGTATATCTTGAATCGATTGCCACAATTAGATACCTGGATCTTTAGGGTTGCTGTTTTCCCCAATATTTGCAAAGCTTATTACATTTACTTGCTTGACAATTTGCGAACTGAATTTGTTCCCCCCAAATCCCTGAGTTCGACACTATGGAATTCTTGCTTTACTACGCCGATCCGTACACTGCGGGTTCGCTTGATTGATTCTAGTCTTATAAATTTAAAGCTTGATGGCACGCACACTTAGGTGCAAACAAGCTTTTGGCGCCGTTGCCGGGGATTTGGTTTAGGCTGAATTCAGTTATCGGTTGTCAAGCTTGGGAGCTTTGCTCTTGTCATTTGATATCTCTTTTGAATGATATTCCAAGGTTATCTTAGGTATATGCGAAGGTCTAGCAGCAACAAAGACCTCTTACCTCTTGATCAAGAACATGAGAAGACTTTGAGAAAGAAGCTCAAAGAAAGAAAGATGGCTGAAAGTAAAGAGAGGGATATTCAAGCAGAGTTGGATGATTCCGAAGCTCGTCTTAGATGGAGCGAGAAGACTCGCAAGGAAGAATCGGACCGTCATCAATTGCAAATTGATGAGCTCAAGGACATGATGCTGCAAATGAGGCTGGAGATGAGTGATTCCAAGAAGAAGAAGAGAAGGAAACCGACAAGATCGGTTAGAACCGACTCATCCGATTAAGAGAGTGACTCCTCCATGCCATCGCTAGAGGACATTGATCCAAAGATCAATGCGAACCAGAATAATCCAAGACCGGCCGCCAATTATCGTATCTCGGCTGGGGTGTGAGGGCCGCTCGTATAGATGAAGAGCCAAGAACTCTTGGCCAAAGAATGGATCCGATTCAGCAACCACGCCGTCTAGGTGTGAACTTTGATGCTGACGATGTTCAGGGGTTTAGCTTCAACCCACAAGTTATCACCATCGTTCTCCAAAGCCAGTTTGGAGGAACGAGTGTCGAATTTCCACATCAACATTTACAGAATTTTGAGATCTTGATGGAGACAATGAAGCCAAAGAATGCAACCACCAACAATTACTAGATCAAACCATTCTTTTTCTCCTTGAAAGGGAAAGCTTTATCTTGGTATCAAGCTCTTCCAAATGGAAGACTCAACACATGGGAGGATCTTTCTTCAGAGTTCCTAACCAAATTCTTTCCGCCATCCAAGATGGCGGAGTTGAGAGGTAAAATTAATGCTTTTTCTATGAGATCTAATGAAAGTTTGTTTCAGTCTTGGGAAAGATTTCAGGATTTATTATTGGATTCCCACACCATGGCATTTCCAAGTTGGAGTTATTGGAGATATAGTATAAGGGGATGGATGTGGAAACACAATTCAAGCTCCAATCCCTTTCATGCGGCACATTCATGGACATGAGGGAAGTGACGCTTGGGACTTCATTGAGAAGCAAGCCCGAGTCATTGAGAAATACACTCACCGGAAAGTGGAAGCTAATCGAGTGGAGCAAGGAGCAAAGCTAACACAAGCTGCTCAAACTCAAATCTTTTCTCTCAACACCGAGATTAAAGAATTGAAGGAAGTCATCAAGGCTAGCTTTCCAAAGCCTAAGGAGCAAGATGTTGGTTATTTAGGAAACAACAATAACCACAATGAGAATGAGAACACCAATCGCAACAGCCGGAACAACAACCGGAACAATTGGAACAACAACAACCGGAATAACAATTGGAACAACAATAGGGGTTCAAACAACAACAATTAGCGTTCCAACCAACAACAAAACTCCGGTAATTCTTATCCCAATTCAGGAAATTCACTAACTCCAACATCTTCTTCTTCCATTCCTTTGAAAAGCCAGGGGCAAACATCTAATAGTGAAAGCACTTCGGGGAAAGAGAAGCCCGATCCATGTTGGAAATGATCTTGGGAAAGCTTCAAGGATTGGAGAGTCACATCACTAAGGTTGATAAAGCCCAAAAGGTTAATGTTTAGCAATGCTGAGGAAGTTCCTAGAAATCAAGGAAAACTTCCAGGAAAGACGAAGGATAACCCGAAAGGAAGGGTGATGGCTATCACAACTAGGAGCGGAGCAACAACCACCGACCCGCAACCTAAGTTTGTGGAAGTTCCCGTCAAAAAGGAGAAGGAAAAGGGGAAGGAGAAGGAAGATATCTACATTCCTCCTCCAGCTTACAAACCTCCCCTACCATTCCCACAATCTAGAGCAAGAGCGCATCTAGACAAGCAATTCGGTAAGTTCATTGAACTCATGAGCAAACTGCATATTAATATACCTTTCATTGATGCAATTGTAGGTATGCTAGCATATGAAAAGTTCTTAAAGGAGATCCTCTCTAACAAGAGGAAACTGGAAGATTTTGGAGAAGTCAAGATGAGTTCGGATTCGTCGGATCTCTTCAAGACGATGAAGGAAAAGATGCCCCCAAAGCTGAAGGATCCGGGGTCATTTTGTGTTCCAATAGGAGTAGGAGATGTCACATATGATGCATTATGTGATTTAGGAGCAAGCGTTAGCATCATTCCGCTTGCCTTATGCAGGAAGACCGGTCTAGGGAAGCCTAAACAGGTGAAGATGACATTGTATATGGCGGATCGATCCATAACTCGTCCCGTCAGTGTCGTTGAAAATGTCCCGGTCAAGCTTGGTAAATTCTATGTTCCAATAGATTTTGTTGTGCTTGACATTCTTGCAGATAGTCCGGTCCCGATCATACTCGGAAGACCGTTTCTTGCAACATCCGGTTGTGTGGTGGATTGCCAGAATGCTAGACTCGCCTTCGACATAGGAGAGGAAAAGGTAGAGTTCGTTCTTTCCACTTTAATGAAAGAACCAGCACTTGAAGAGGATATATTTAACATCCATGACGAAGAGCTATCTAGAGAGGAAGTAAGTTCGATTCTCTTCAAAGATCCTTTGCAAAAGGTGATTACTATGAGCATTATGGACATAGGAGAGGAAGAGGAATGCAATGAGGAAATTGAAGCTTTAGAGGAGCAAAAGTAAGTGCATGAAGAAGAGTTTGAAAAACTCTACGATGGGTCAGAAAATGTGAGGTATCACGGCCAGTCGTGCTATTCCATGGCCGTGGTTCCCACCAATATGACATTAATTAGCTATTCAGAGGACTCCAATAAGATACACGGCCAAAACCATGGTCGTGGAGCTATCAGAGGTACCGTAATTGATTTCCACGCCCTAAACCACGGCCGTGGAGGAAACAGAGGTTCCGTGATTTTGGGAAAATCTGAGGAAAATTACGTTCTTTCTACCACTTCTCTTGATTCTTCTCCAACAACTTCTATACCCTTAGAGACTTCTAAGGAAGCATTGAACACTCCTCAAGAGCCGCTAGAGACTCCAATAGTGATGGAATTAAAGCCACTTCCCGCACATCTAAGGTACGCATTTCTAGGATCTAATTCTACCTTTCCGGTAATTGTTAGTTCCGATCTAAGTGAAGATGAACATAGTAAGCTTATGGTTGTTTTAAAGAAAGCTTTAGGTTACACTATAGAGGATCTAGTAGGAATTAAGCCTTCACTATGCATGCATAAGATCCTAATGGAAGAAGACTTTAGGACTTCACGACAACCTCAAAGGCGGTTAAACCCGACCATGAAGGAGGTTGTCAAGAAGAAAATTCTTAAACTACTTGATGTAGGTATCATCTACCCTATCTCCGATAGCAAGTGGGTGAGTCCCGTACAGGTTGTTCCAAAGAAGGGAGGAATGACGGTCATCACCAATAAGAACAATGAGCTCATTCCTACACGAACCTTGACAGGATGGAGGATGTGCATAGACTACCGCAAGCTAAACAACGCAACGAGGAAGGACAACTTCCCGTTACCATTCATCGATCAAATGCTTGAGAGGTTAGCACAGCACTCACATTTCTGTTATCTTGACGGTTATAGTGGTTTCTTTCAGATCCCGATATATCCGGACGATCAAGAGAAGACCACATTCACGTGCCCGTGGGGTACGTTTTCTTATAGGAGAATGCCGTTCGGGCTTTGCAACGCCCCAACCACCTTCCAAAGTGCATGATGGCTATATTCACGGAGTACATAGAGGAAATCATGGAGGTTTTCATGGATGACTTTTCTGTTTATGGTTCCTCTTTCGATAATTGTCTTTCTAACCTTTCTCTTGTGCTACAAAGGTGTGAAGACACTAACCTAGTTCTTAATTGGGAGAAGTGTCAATTTATGGTGAAAAGAGGCATTGTACTAGGACACTTGATCTCTAGTAGAGGGATTGAAGCAGATAAGGCTAAGATAGAAACTATAGAAAAGCTCCCTCCTCCATCTTCGGTGAAGGGAATAAGAAGCTTTCTAAGACATGCTGGATTTTATAGACGTTTTATAAAGGATTTCTCTAAGATATCAAAACCGCTTACTGATCTATTGATGAAGGATGCAGTTTTTGATTTCTCGCAGGAGTGCTTAGATGCATTTCATAAGATTCGGGAAGCTCTAATCTCAGCCCCGATCATTCAACCCCCGGATTGGAATCTTCCATTCAAGGTCATGTGTGATGCAAGTGACGTAGCTATAGGAGTTGTGCTTGGGCAAAAGAAGGAAGGACGAACCCATGCTATCTACTATGCTAGCAAGACGCTAGACGAAGCGCAGCTTAACTACGCCACTACTGAAAAAGAATTTCTAGCTATTGTTTATGCATTTGAAAAGTTTCGTTCTTATCTTGTAGGTGCAAAGGTGATTGTATACACGGATCATGCTGCGGTCCGGTATCTACTTGCAAAGAAGGATGCAAAACCAAGGCTGATTAGATGGGTTCTTCTATTATAAGAATTCGATCTAGAGATCCGTGACAAGAAGGGTTCGGAAAATTCTGTTGCGGATCATTTGAGACGTCTACCACATCTAGAGGACGATAATCTACCTATAGATGACTCCTTCCCGGACGAGCATTTACACATCATAGAGGAGTGCATCGACAAAGTTACTAAGGTAACGAACCATCGTTTGCTGACGGCATCATTCGACGATGTGTGCCGGAAGACGAGATGCAAAGTGTCATCCGTCATTGTCATTCACTCCCTTGTGGAGGACACGCTAGCTCGAACAAGACTAGCGCTAAGGTATTGCAATCTGGATTCTTTTGGCCTACTTTATTTAAAGATATGCAAACCTTTGTTTCCTGCTGCGATGCTTGTCAAAAAACAGGGAACATATCTAGGAGAAATGAAATGCCTCTTAACAACATTCAGGAGGTAGAGATCTTTGACGTTTGGGGAGTATATTTCATGGGACCTTTCCCATCATCTTGTGGAAACCAATACATACTTCTAGCTGTAGATTATGTTTCGATATGGGTTGAAGCAATTGTCTCTCCCACTAATGATGTCATGGTTGTGGTTAAGTTCTTTAACAAGACTATTTTCCCACGATTTGGGACACCACGGACTATCATTAGTGATGGAGGCTCTCACTTCATTGCCCGACAATTCGAAGCTCTACTAGCTAAGTATGGGGGGACTCACAAGATCACCACCCCTTACCATCCACAAATGAGAGGACAAGTGGTGATTTCAAATCGAGAGAGTAAAGGAATCCTAGAGAAAACAGTTTCGAAGACAAGGAAGGATTGATCTTTGAAGCTAGATGATGCATTATGGGCATACCGGACTGCATACAAGACTCCCATAGGATCGACACCATACAACCTTGTGTATGGGAAGTCTTGTCACTTACCGTTAGAGCTAGAACATAAGGCGTATTGGGCGGTAAAGTGGTTGAACTTCAGCATGAAGGAAGCGGGCGTGAAGCGCCTTTTAGACCTTAACGAGCTTGAAGAATTTCGCTTAAACGCCTACGAGAACGCCAAGATCTATAAGGAGAGAGCGAAGCGTTGGCATGATAAGCATATCATTCCAAAGGACCTCAAAGAAGGATATCAAGTTCTCCTCTTCAATTCGAGACTTCGGCACTTTCTAGGTAAGCTTAAATCTCGTTGGACTGGACCTTATCTAATAAAACATGTTTTTCCCCATGGCGCATTTTAAGTATGGGGTGAAAAGGGCGGAAGCTTCAAGGTGAACGGTCAACGACTCAAGAAGTACTCACCGGAACTCCAAGCTGAGGAGTTCGCTCCTACCGCACTCGAATAAGTGCAAGTACAGTCTAGCTACGGACCTTAAACAAGTGCTTCTTGGGACGCAACCCAAGATATTGCACTTGTGCTTTTGTTTGTCATTTGTAGATTAGATTAGTTTAGACGTTTTGTTTTGTTTTGCCCTCGATACTTTCCGGTATGTTGTGTTTTTGGATGTAGGAGCAATGGAACAAGCAATTGGGAAAGGAAAAAGTTGGAAGAAATTGACGAAACTCGGATTTTGGCACATTATAGAGAGTTCCACGCCCTAAACCATGGTCGTGGAGGCTACAGTGCCCGTAATTCTTCAAAATCTGAGAAAAATCACCAAAAACCACGGGTCCGTACAAAACCACGGCCGTGGAAACCCCCGAGTGACGGTGATTTTCAAAAAATTTTACGGTCACTATATAAACCACCTTCCTTCACAAAAACACCCTTATTCCCTCTTCCACTCCCCTTTCCACGCCCTAAATTCCGAAAAATCTCCCCATCCCGCAAATCCTCATTCGGTAATCGTTTCGAACGAATCTTGGTGCAAAAGTGGAGCATTTTCATTCCTCTACAAGATCCTATCGACAAAACAAGTGAACAATCCATCAAGAAAGCAGAATTAGGATTCAAAGATCCAAAAACCTAGGTTTTTACTCTTCTTCTCTTCTTTGTCAATTCGGGCTAAATTTTTGCAAGAACTTAGAGAAACTGCATAGGATTGTGATTGGAATTAGTCTAGGACAGGTTCTGCTGAGTTTGTTGTTGATGTGGTTGAGATTTGAGCAATTCAGAGCCGAATCACGGTCTCTGGGACTTCCACGGCCGTGGAAAAGGAAGAACAGACCGTGGTTTTTTTTGGATTTGAGAAAATGTTCACGAGAAGTGCAGGAAAGAAAAAGAAGAGAAAGAGTGATAGTTCCTCCTCCTCCCATGCCCCTCTCCTAGTGAACCACCATCACCTCCACGCCCTAGAATCCCTACCATTCACCCAAACTATCTCGATGCTTTAGAAAAGATCGAGGAGAGACCGGTCATAGGACCTAGATACCTCTTGCTTGAGGAGTTGGAGCCACTTAATGTGGTGAATGATTTGACATGGCTCTTGGATAGAGATGGACTGATTGTTTTCTCCGCTATTAGAGCGAATGCATATGAGGAGATTACGAGGGAGTTTGTTATATCCTTCGAGCATAGCCACATCGATAGGACGGCATCCTTTAGATTGATGGAGATGGACTATGAGTTTTCCATCTAGCAATTTGGAGCCTTCTTTGGGTTCCATGAGACCTTTAATGGTCGTTTGCCTAGCGGTGTATACGTTAAGGACTTTTGGGAGGACATAGCCATGATTTACGCTAGCGAGGACCGCTGGCAGCCGGTTGATACCAATGCTAAGCTCATCTACCACTTAGCCTTGATGATAGCTCATAGGGTCCTTTTTGAGTGCCTATTCCCAAGGACCGTGACCCCCCAAAAGATTAAGACCGACGAGCTATTCCTTCTCTACGCCATGCTACACGGTAGACCCGCCGATTGTGCCACCCTCTTAGCCTCCACCATTAGTAAGCTTAAGAACAAGAGGGCCGGGAACATTGGGTATGGTGGGATATTTACCCACATAGCTACGCAGCTCGGGATTGATTGCTCTGCTTGCACTAGGATAGCGGCGAGACCTTTGGGTCTCAAGAGCCTTATGACTAGGGGTTTGATCTTTCCTAGAGACCGAGGCCCACCTACTGCTGCTATGCCATGGGAGGATAGAGGAGGTAGAGGCATTCCATGTCTTCCCGAGTATTCCATTATGGATGGACGCCATAATTGGAAGGAGACTTTCGGTGCTATGCATGAGAATAGGTTAGCAGCTCCTCCCTACATCCCCGATGAGATTCCAACTGCTGATGTTGATGAGGATATAGAAGGAGGTGATGAGCAGGATTTTGGTACCTTTCCGGATCAGCCGGACATCTTCCCGGACCTACCTAGACAGTCTCCCCGCCCTTCTAGACCTTCCGGTGCTTCTTCCTCTCGCCGTGATAGTGTAAGTGAGAGACCGACATGGATGGATACTCCTCTTGCTTGGTATAGAGCACAACCGGAGTGGATGGGAGCTCCACCACCATGGTACGCACAACCACCAGCAGCACCCGCCCAACAGGATGAACCTACATGGTACGGCGAGGCACCGGCATGGTATGAGCACCTACCGGAATGGGCTACCGACCTTTCCAAGAGAGTCGGCAATTTGGAGATCCGCTAGGACGCTCGGGATGTACGGGCCGATGAGCATGACCGGATGATGAGGGATATTTACCGCCAGTAGTTTGGGCGGAACTTTAGCTCCGACTTCTACCCGTTTCCACCACCGCCTCCACCACAGTGATGAGCTATGCCGATTGACAGTTTCAGCCGCCCCACCGCCGTCTAGTGAGTTCATTTTTCTTTTCTTTCTTTTCCTTATTTCTTTTTGAACATTGGGGACAATGTTTGTCTCAAGTATGGGGTGGTGTGACTATCGTTTGTAATAACTCTACTCACTTTGGTTGCCTTGATCGATGACACTTTGCATGAATCATTTCATAGTCACACTTTTCATTATTGCATTGCATGAAAAAGCTTTTGAAAAACCCATAAAAATGTGAAAAATTTTGAAAACTTCTATAAAGGTTTTGTGCTTCTAAGAGTTTAGATGATTTCTATGATAGTTACCACTTGCAGATTGAGCTTTTGATGACAATTGTATGCCTAAACGAACAATGAATTGAAAAGGAAATGAATGTATTGATTATCCTTTCTTGCAAGTTTCATAATGTGAAGAGTTTTATCTAAATCATATTGAGAAATCGAGGTTGAAATCACATGATGAGTTCTTATACTTCTTTATGAAATGATTAAGGCAATTCGATCTTTCTTTCTCCTTTCTTTGGATATTTAGCCCCTCAATAAAATAATTGCCTCACTTACCTATCCGGGAATTTGGAGGAGTTGTGTTTTGGCATATTTGATGTGGGAGGGCCATGAAACCAATTGTTTGCATTCAAAGAATAGAAATAATAGGTTTCAGGAAGTCAATCATGACGATGAGTAACTCGGGACCATTCACATAGCCGGGTGTTTGTGTCTTGCCAAAGTCGGATTGAGCGATATTCTTAGCGGATTATGGCATGTGCATCAAAGGTTTGAGGCATCTCAAATTTGAGAAACGCCGATCTCCTAGGCTTCGGTTTTTGTGCACCGCTGTCCATAACTCCAAAAGTAAAGTCGAAAAATAATGTGAAAAAGAAGAGAGCAAAGCTCAAAGTTGATGGTGTTGCAAAGCATTAAAAAGAAAAAGAGTTGGGTTATCCACTTTCCCGGATTCATGCACCACATCCTTTATAAGTTTCCTTCCCTTCCGCATTCTAGACCTTACTTAGAAGTCCTTAAGATCAAAAGGATGTTATTTGACTTGGTGATCTAAATTGAAGTTTCTTATGCTTGATTTTGATAATGCTTGAAGGTTATGATGTTTTCCTTAAAGTTTAACCAATTCATGATGTTTCTTTACTTTACATTCTTTGGTTTATGTATATAAGCGTTTCAAGAGTGAATGAAGCAAGGTTTGAGAATGATCTATTGACTAGAAGCACACTTACCTAAAAGATGTTTTGTTTTTGAGTTTGCATGCATATTTCATCCTAACTTGTGTTCTAAGCTTCCAAAAACCTTGCTTGGGGACAAGCAAGTGACAAGTATGGGGTATTTTGTTAGCATGAAATATTGCGATATTCTAGGCAATTATTCTAGTTGTTTTTCATTCATTATAGTGTTCATGGATAAGGTATTGAAGCATTTGCTAGCTTGTTTATCTATATTTTCGATATGGAGGTGTACATTAGTTTATGATTGATTATAGGTGAATAAGAGCTAAAACCGGACCATTTGAGAGAGATAAGAGAGGATTTGAGCATGTCCAAGGATTAGGAACACATCAAGGAAGTCAAAGAAGGAGCTAAGATGGAAAATGACACGACACAAAGGAAACGACAAGCAATCTACACTTCCACGCCCTAAAATACGGCCGTAGAAGAGTCCACGCCCTAAACCACGGCCGTGGATCTTGGCATCATGAGCGTGGAGCATTTCAGTGAGTTCCACGGCCTAAAGTACGGTCGTGGAAGATGAGAGACACCGTAATCCAAGTCCACGCCCTAAACGACGGTCGTGGATTCCCTTGAGACCGTGATTTAGGCAATCCTTTGACGAATCATTTATTGCCACATCATCTACGTATTTGAGCGGAGAGATATCTCTTACTCTACGTATAAAAAGGCGGGAGGAGAGAGTTTTCGGCAACCTCTCTTTGGGAGAGTTAGCCTTAGGGTTTTCGCGAGGAACTTTGCGGAAGCGCCAGCAATTTGGATTCCCGAAGAGTGTGTGTGGCGGAAGTTACGCCCTTTCTCTTAGGTTTTTATATTGAAGACGGATTGATAACCTGTTCTTCGTGTTTGCCTAAGATCATTGTGAGGTTTTGTGTTATATTCTTAATCCATTGAGTATTCCATTTGTGTTTTGGATTTGAGATTGACTTTGAGTTATATTCGAGTTTTCGAGGGTTTTCATCTTTCATTCTTCTTAAATTGATTTTTGATATCATGACAATGGTTATTGGCTAAAAATCTTTAGCAATTATAAGGTGAAGGGTTGATAGTTGTGGCTTAGATGATGATAGATCGATCATAAATATATTGGACCCTAAGAGTTAGAGAGATCTCATCGACAACCAAGATCACGGTCTGTTCATGGACTTCCACGACCGTGGAACTCAAGATCTGCCCGTGATTTACCCTAGTTTATGAACTTTGCTTTTACTTTGATCCAAGGTTAAGGATTAGCTTTAATCTAGTTTTGGTTTATCCTTTTCTAGGTAGTAGTGAGACTCATCACCTTCTATTTCGATTTCGAGTGTCACAACCTTAATCGTTTTAGTTAGTTTTGATCTTTGGGTTACAAGTTTGGGTATTTGAGATTAATTTTTTTCCATAGATCCTTTCTATACTGAAGCCTCAACAACCTTTATAGAGAGTGTCTTTAGATAAGTCATATAAAGCCTTGGAATTTCACCGTATATTGCTTTACTTTAGCATACCTCAACAACTCTTAACTCTATCCTTAGCTTTTAGTATATCTTGAATCGATTGCCACAATTAGATACCTGGATATTTAGGGGTTTTTTTTACCCAATATTTGCAAAGCTTACTTGTTTGACGATTTGTGAACTGAATTTGTTCCCCCCAAATCCCTGAGTTCGACACTCTGGAATTCTTGCTTTACTACGCCGATCCGTACACTGCGGGTTCGCTTGCTTGATTCTAGTCTTATAAATTTAAAGTTTGATTGCACGCACACTTAGGAGCGAACAGAAAAACAACCAAAATAAGTGCCTAGAATATCGCAATATTTCATGCTAACAGTGAACACCCTCTAATATCGGTGGTAAAGCCAATCTATATGCTGCTCTCCCAACTTTATCCAATATCTAAAATTGACCAACATATTGGGAACTCAACTTCCCCTTTATGCCAAAACGTCTGATGCCTCGCGTCGGAGATACTCTCAGTCAGACATGAGCTCCTACCCCGAACTCTAGAGGTCGACGCCTCTTGTCTACATACGACTTCTGGCGATTTTGTGCAGCCAACATCATCTATCTAATCACCGCTACTCATGCAATATTATCTTGAATCTGCTCAGGCGCTATATCGTTGAAACTGCTAGGCTCTATTACGCTAAGATTGTGACATGCAAAAGTCTTAAATTTATAACTCGAATTATTTTTCCTAACTCCTAGCGAACCCACAGTGTATGGGTCGTTTTGTAGTAAGGATAGTATTTCGAGGTCGAATACAAAGACTAAGGTGAAATTGAATCAATAGTGACTAAGGATAGTGTTGATCAAGGCTAAGAAAAGAGAAAGAAATAAAGAAATGAAAATCTCAATGTTTTGGATTGGTTTTGTGGTGATCAATTAAAGATCACAAATCATGCAAGATTAACAAATAACTAAGCTAGCAAGGCAATTAAACAAACACAAACACGAGATAAGTAATCAAGAGAGAAAAGCGGATTCTAGGGGTTAGAAATTCCGGTTATGGCATAGGACTCAAGCTATCTAATCATTCCTTGCATCAACTATAGTATGTTGGTAGTGATTGTTTCTAGATTGGGATCAATCACCGAGTAGGTCTCATGGTCCACTAGTCTGTTCCTAAAGTCTCATCACCAGGTAAGTCTCAAAGAGCCTAAGGATAGGAATTCTACACAAACCGGATTGTCATCTAGGGATCTAACCTCTCCTTATCGGGTAAGTCTCGGAAAGGCAAATCCTAAACATCAATCCTAGCACACTTAGTCCAATAACGGCTTATGAGGCTCACTACTACCTAGAGTTCATCATCTTCGGTATCTAAAGGCGAGAATCACTGGATATGTCTCTTCTCACAATTAGTTGCTAACACTAGATCACCCTAGGATAGATCTAGCTTAACAAACACTAGGGCTTCAACAATCTAACATTCTAGCACTTAGATTCATCAAAGCAAGCAAGTCGGTCAAAATCACGGGCAGTTCATCCCTTTCCACGGCCGTGGACTGGTAAGATCAGACCGTGATTTGCAATAGTAGCTAGGTTCGAGCAAACAATTCATCCAAAGGTACATCTAAGTCCAATCTATCATAGTCCAAGCCATAACCATATTTCCCTTACCCTAGAATCGCATCTATTTAGCCAACAACATGCATCATAATATTCAAACTCATCAAGCATACAATCAAGGGTTCCATGGCAAGTAAATGAAGTGAAATAGAGATGAACAAGTAGAACAAAGAAATCCAAGCTGAAAATGAGTTTAAGTAAGACTTACAACCCTTCAAAAGAAGGTTCAAATCGTTCCTTACAAACCCTTGCAAACGTTTTCAACAAGTTGCTCCAAAATCTCTCTAAAAACTATGAAACTTCTAAGATGAGTGTTCTTCTTTTCTTCCCCAAAATGAGAGTGTTTCTTCTCCTCCAAGAGTAGCTCCAATCCAATCTTCCAATGAGAGAATATGTATTGTTGAGAGTGTGGGAGAGAATGGAGTGATGGGGTATGCCCTCAACAGCTTGCAGGACCACATTTTATACACCATCAAGGGCAAGGGTCGGTTATGGAGATCGTGGGACAGTTGTCGCAGCTGTGCAGGGAGAACCACGGCCTATTTCCACGCCCGTGGAAGTCCCAATGGCCGTGGTTTTGGTGATTTAGACTTCTATGGATCATCAAGCCACGATTTGGTGGAAGGCATGTACCAACAAGGTCCCATGTGTTCTCCTTTGCTCCTAACTTGCTTCCCAATGGGTCCGAAGGTGTGTCATCTCGAGGAATGATCCTCGAATATATCGATTAAACTCCTAAAGTTCCCAAAATACCTACAAATCATGCAAAAGTCCGTGTAGACGTCTATCTTGACAAATATACAAGAATTGGATGCAAACGTCATGAACTAGTGCTAAACCATGCATGAATGAGCGGAAAAACTATCTAAATGAGTGCTTAAACCTACGTCATAAATCGTGTTATCAGGCTCATCCCACCACAACGGGGTATGGCATCTCCGTCCATATAGTGCCACATATGGGGCCATCCCAATCAATGCATGCCAGCTGTTTTTGTACGAGAACTCAACCAATGGGAGGTGATCTGACCATCCTTGTCCACTGTCCAACACACAAGCTCGCGGCATATCCTCCAACATCTGGATTTTCCTCTCCGACTAACCATCTGTCTGAGGATGAAACGTAGTCGTAAAGTATAAACTCGTTCCCAAGGCAGTATGAATCTTCTGCTAGAACCTCAAGGTGAAACATCCATCTCGATCTGAGACGATCCTCAACTAATCTGCTCAACGGCCACGTTTCCCTGATAGGGATGAGACGTGCAGTCTTCGTCAGTCTGTCAACCACAACCCAAATGGAATCGAAGATCGCACACGGCCTAAATCAAATCACAAAGTCCATGGAGACATCTTCCCACTTTCACTACGGTACTAGCAGTGGGTGGAGCTCTCCTCCTAGTTTACAATGCTCTATCTTGACGTGCTGACAGGTCGCACACTGTGCCACAAATCTGGCTACATCGGGATTTAGCCCTCCCCACCAATATCAGCGTCTCACGTCCTGGTACAATCAGAACATTATCATTGAGGGGCTAGATGATTAAGGAAAAAGCAAGAAAAATCAAGGTGCCTTAAATATTTCATAAAGAAGTGTAAAAACTTATATTGTGATTTCAATCTTCATTCCTCAACGTGATTTAGATAAAACTTTCACATTATGAAACTTGCAAGAAAGGTTAAACAACATACTCCATTTCTTTACAATTCATAGTTCAATTCAAGCACATCAATATCATCAAAAATTCATTCCACAAGTAGATTCATTATAAAATTCATCTCCAATCTTAGAAGCACAATAATTTTCAAAAAATTTCAAAATTTTTATGGGTTTTTCAAAGCTTTTTAATGCAATGCAATATAGAAACGTGTGACAATAAAAGAAAGATGCAAATGTTCATGGAAATATGTTCGCTCCAAACGGTGTGTGCAAGCTTTAAATTTATAACCCTAGACTTAAGCTTAAAACAAGGATGCGAACCCGCAGTGTACGGGTCAATCGTAGTAAAAGCAAGAAAATTCCAGGGGTCGATCACAGGGACTCGGTGAAACAAAGTCAATACGGTGTGCTTATGTCAATACTAACCACAAGAGCGATTAACACAATCAAAGATGAATAAGAAGTCAATAAAGCAAACATGCAATTCTAGGGATTAAAGCATCTAGTTGTGGTTCCAACTCAAGATCTATAGATAAGCGGACAAAGCTGAGATTTTTGCGTGGGGAAGGTGTTACTAAAGTGGAGTAGATCACCGGGTAAGTCTCACTACACACTAATCCTAAACCGTAACTCCTATTACCGGGTAAGTCTCAAGGAATCAAGATAAAGAACTATAACCTCAAACTAACACACCATCTAAGGGAATAGAATCAACCTTTACCGGGTAAGTCTCAGGCTAACTCACGAAGATGGGATGAAAGCACACTCAAACCCCTATAAAGGATAAACCTTTATTACCTACACTTATGATCGTTGGTACACAAACTAAGGAATTACCGGGTAAGTCTCATCCTAAGCTTGCTTTGAACCAGGAAAGGTGTAATAAGAATAGGATCTGCAAACTTTAACACTTAACTCTCAGTTATGGATCAGATAAGTCACCTCGATCAGTCAGTTTCCACCCCGGCCGAGATGTTCATCAACTGAACGAGATGCTTAGGGTTAAGGTTAGAGACTCGAACTTTCAGGATCCTACTGAAATCTAAGATTATTCTATCATTGTTTTTCCCACAACCTTCAGCTAATCACCCTAGAATCACACAAGGAAATTAACCACTCATCATCATTATGAAAGTATTAAATATATGGGAAGAAGGTGAATATTTGAACAAAGAAGAATTTAAGGAAAAGACTTCAATAACTGAATCAAATATCTCAACAAAAGCGTTCCTTGGATAGCAATCCAACAAGACAAGACAGTAAGGAAGGGAATTAAAGACAATCTTACAAAACCCTTCAAAAAGCTATAAAAGCTATGTTCTTCAATCTTTCTTCAACCTTCAAAAAGGTTCTTCAAATCTCCAAACTGGAGTATGCTGCTGCTGCTGCGTGTTTTTCGGTGTAAGCGGCCTCTCCGATTTGTGGAAATCCAACCCTTTTTATAGGAAAATAACCCTCCAAAGATAAAATATCTTAGAAAGATCTTTTCCCATAAAAATAGGTAAAATATATGATTCTGCATATCTCCTACCTTCCAGGAGCCAAGCCCAAAAATATAAGATCACTTTCCAATTTTAAAAGATCTCATCCATGAATAAAATATTCTCGCCGCGTCCTAGGTGTTCGCCTCGGTCGAGTCGGCGTCTCTGGATCGCCTCGGTCGAGATGAATCTCTGGTCAACCGAGGTGAGTCACAACTGAATGTGAAATCTCTTGAATCTGCTCCAAAGTAAATCTTTTAATCCATGGCTATGCTTCCTGGATGTAGCTCCAATTGACTCATGACTCCTTTCGCTCCTTTTTGATGCAAAACGTACCATTTTACCTGCAATTACAACAAAACTAGGTGTAGACCTCGATTCTCGCAAAGGTAGATGAAATGGTAGTAAAATCACATAATGCACATACAAACATGCAGATTATGAAAGATAAAACGTCCAAACAAACCCCCAAAATATAGACTATAATTCATGCTATCAAAATACCCCATACTTAGCCCTTGCTTGTCCCCAAGCAAGTTCCTCATATAAAAGATAAGATAGAATGGATTATAAGTCAAGAAAATCAATGAAAAAGTCTTTCAAAAACATTTTATGGTGTGCAACTATCATAGATCACTCTAAGAGAATACTTCCTAGAATTAAAAACTCAATATGCTCAAAACATTTTATAAATATAGGAAAGTTGTTCATCTTTGCATAAAATCATAGAATGCATAATAAATCATAATTATCAAAATTAATCATGTATAATCCAGGTTAAACCGCTAAGTCAATCAACAAGCTCAAGGTCTCAAGGGCTTCCCAAAAGAAAAGGTCAAGAAACGTGTAGGGTAGGGATGTATGTAAGGTAATGTGGTGCTAGAATCCGGGAAAAGGATGAACTTCACTTTCACTTTGACTTGTAACATCTTCCACCAATAAGCTTTGCTTATTTAACACTTTTTTTTTTCTTACTTTACTTTTTGGGATGCATGGACAGAGGTGCACAATAACCGAAGCCTGGGAGATTAGCAATCATCAATTTCTCGAGATGCATCAAACCCTGGATGCACATACCATGACCCATTAGGAATATCGCTCAATCCGACTTTGGCAAGACACAAACACCCGGCTATGTGAATGGTGCCGAGTTACTCATCTTCATGATTGACTTCCCCAAACCTATTATTGCTTTCTAACACTTTCACTTCCAGCCACTTCTCAACTTTAACTCCACTTGCTTTCACCACTTCGCTTGCTTCCAAATTCCCGGATAGGTAAAGGGAGGCAAAATGCATATGAGGGGCTAAGCATGATCAAGAAGAAGAAGAAGAAGAGAATGAATTGCCTTGGTCTTTCCAAGGAGAAAGTGAGAGAACTCAACTTGCGGTGTCAACCTTCAAATTCAACATAATTTGGATAAAAACAAAGTATTAAACATGCCAATAATTTCAAACAAAGCATTTAGCAACTTAAACATATTATAAAACCTTTCAAACACATAAAGAATTTAAAACCAGTAGGTAAACAGAATCTTCACTGAGATCATATCCAGATAAGTAACACAAAAATCGTTTTCGAAAACTCTCAGTAACCCACCTCGGTCGAGATGTTCTTGGTTCAACCGAGGTGAAATGCCTCGTTTGGCCAGAATCTCCCCGGTCGATGTCAAAAAAAATTTTTTTTAAAACTATTTTTTTTTTTTCAGTTTCGACGTTTTTCTCAATCAAATAACCTGTAGTTATGCATATAATATCAGATAATCGTATAAAGGCAACTGAAGCATAAATATGAAAATATCCGATAAATAAAGTGTCATACATCAAAAGGTAGTCGAATAAATACATCACGTAGTCAGATAAGTACAAATACCCCATACTTGGGACACACTGTCCCAGTGGGTCAAATAAAAAGTCTAGAGACAAGAGTACTCACCGGATAAAAAGCTGAACTGCATAAAAATAGAATAAAGAAAACCCTGCAGCTCCTCAATAGTCTCGATCCGGTGGTGGTGGTGGTGGTGGCACATACGGATACTGAGCCGGGTCGAACGGATAGCCCATAGTCTGCTGGAACTGTAGCTCCATCATCCTGCGCTGATAGTGATGCTCCTCTAACATCTGATGAGTCCAACGGTCAATGTGTCGGTCCTGGGCAGCAAATCTCTCATGCATGTCCACAGTAAGGGCAGTATAAGAGTCTATCATCTGATCTGTCAGGTCGTCGATCCGGCGATGAACCTCAGAATCTCTATGGCGGCGTGTCCGACGCCTAGCAGATCTAGTGGGAGGTGCAGGCTCAGTATCCTCCTCGTCGTCCAAGTCTATAATCGGTGGCGCGCTCGTCCCTGCAGTATCTGTCCCTGTATCCATCGGGACACCACCCTCTCTCTCATCCAACGTCTCCTCGTCGTCGTCATCCTCCTCAGCAGGGGCAGCTGTTGCCTCTCTGTGATCCTCCATCAGTGGAGCCCATGCTGTCTGCCAATAATGCGGATCAAAGACTGTGAACTGAGCAGACCAGCGGATCCCCTGTGGTGCAGTCCGCTCCCAAGGTATGGCGACGTATGGAGTGGTCAAACCACGGGAAACCAGAATCCTCCATGTGATCATCTCCTGTAATCCCAGCGGCTTCGGAGCCGCCGCCATCGTGCAAATACTGAGGTCCATCCCGTGGTAGGTAGCGATATGGGTGACTAGACCTCCGCAGCAAATGTCTCCCTTCGCCTTGGCCTTGATCCTGTGCAGATCCTCTGCCAAGAGCAAGCCAAAGTCTGGGAAACCTCCTGTAACCATGCAGTAGAGGCTGAAGAGCTCGCCCTGTCTGATCTTCTGGAGCGTCTCAGTACGCGCCAGAAGTGTCTCGCTGAAAATCCTGTGGGCTAGTCTGAAAGCTGGGTGGAAGATGACCTTCTCCCTGGAATCTCCAGGGCACCATCTGTCTGCATGCTCAGTAATATGGGCAATCTGCCCCCAGAACTCCCTAGCTACGGATCGGGAGGGGAAATCGGTGGCGGTGGGCTAAGAAAAACCAAAAATCTCTCTCCAAACCTCTAAGGGAACTATGAAGTTCCGGTTCATCAACCGGTACTTCACAGACTGGTCTGTGGGGAGGTAGGAGAAGGAGCTAACAAACTCTAAGGTCGGCTCCAAGTAAGCTGGGGCTCGGATCTCAGTAAACTGATCCAGCCCGACAGTAGCAATCATCCTCCTAAGGTCAGCATCTAACCCTAGGCAATCAAAAGCCAACACGTCCAGAAATCGTGGTGCGATAACTGGACGGCTAGCTATCCGCTAATAGTCTACCCGGCATCTCTCGTGGATAACCGGGCGGTAAGGACGGGAAGAAGAAGAAGAAGAAGGGGAGGGTGAAGATCTGTCTCTCAGGGCTAGGCGACGATCTGAACTCATTTTCACTCAACTCTGTCAGACCACCTCGGTCACTGACAAGGCCCAAGAATCACCTCGGTCGAGATGCAGTTCGACCGGACCGAGGCGCAACAGTTGCGATTCCAATTCTCAGAAATTCAGTTCTTTTCCCCCCAAAATCACTACAATTGCTTCCTAAGGGGTACTTAAATCCTTTCTCAGCAATATCAGGGGCAACCAAAGCCCAAATCAAAGCGAACGAACGAGTTAGGGTTTCGACTTGTTTTACCTCGTTTCGGTCGATTCGCTCGATTTCTTTGCAGATCTGTTGTTGCAATCGGTTCCTCTACCCTTCAATCTCAGTTTTGAAGCGGAAATCGGCGAAAATGAGCAAGATCTGAGAGGGAGCGAAGTGGAAGTCGCCGCGGTCGAGGTGGGTAAAGTAAAAAGTGAAAAATAAATTTTTTTCCCTTTTTATACTGTTCTTGGATCTGCTGTCACCTCGGTCGAGATGGTCTCGACTGGACCGAGGTGGTATGGACCGAGGTGGTTCTGCAGAAACCCTAGTCGCCTCGGTTGCTCAAGAATCAACTCGGTCGAGGTGCTCTGACAGTAACCGAGGTGCTTCTGTCTTCTCAGAATCTCGAACTTCCGTCTTCCAGTTATGCTCCTTCCTTAGATATTCCTGTTGTTTGTCCAGAACGCCAAAAACAAAGCAAAGCAAAGCAAAAACAAAAACTATCTAAGCTAGACTAGAAAACGGGAAAAGAAAGCAATACCTTGGGTTGCCTCCCAAGAAGCGCTTGATTTAAGGTCGCTAGCTGGACCATGCTGCGTCTCAAATGTGATGGAAGGTGCCCTCACCCCATACTTTGCCTCCATCGTGGGGTGAAGTAAGTAAATCCATCAACCGCTCCAACAAGTGTAAATGCTCATCGGGGAATGAATCGTCTATGGGTGGATCGTCCGTCTCGCGGGAAGATTCCGGTAACCGGCTGAGGTGATCCGCAACTGAGTTCTCGGATCCCTTCTTATCGCGGATCTCTAGGTCAAACTCTTGGAGTAGGAGAATCCATCGAATAAGGCGCGGCTTGGCATCTTTCTTAGCCAACAAGTAACGAATGGCTGCGTGGTCGGTGTAGACAATGACTTTCGCTCCTACTAGATAGGAACGAAACTTCTCGAAAGCATATACAACCGCCAATAACTCCTTCTCGGTGGTAGCGTAGTTGCGTTGTGCTTCATCTAGCGTTTTGCTAGCATAATAAATGGCGGTGGTCCGTCCATCTTTCTTCTGTCCAAGTACCGCTCCTACGGCTACATCACTAGCGTCACACATGACCTCAAAGGGCAAAGTCCAATCAGGAGGTTGGATAATAGGAGCGGAGATCAACGCTTCCTTAATCCTGTAAAAAGCATCAAGACACTCCTGCGAAAACTCAAAAACAACATCTTTATTCAAGAGGTTAGTTAGAGGTTTAGAAATTTTAGAGAAGTCCTTGATGAATCTCCTGTAGAAACCTGCATGCCCGAGAAAACTCCTCACACCTTTAACAGAACAAGGAGGAGAGAGTTTCTCAATAGTTTCGATCTTAGCTCGATCGACCTCAATACCTCGATTAGAAACGAGGTGTCCTAGCACAATGCCTTCATTAACCATAAAATGACACTTCTCCCAATTTAAAACAAGGTTAGTGTCTTCACATCTTTTAAGCACTAGAGAAAGGTTAGATAGGCAATCATCAAAAGAGGAACCATATACAGAAAAGTCATCCATGAATACCTCCATGATCTCCTCTATGTACTCGGAAAAGATAGCCATCATGCATCGCTGGAAGGTAGCGGGTGCATTGCACAATCCAAATCGCATCCTCCGATAGGCGAACGTCCCCCAAGGACAAGTGAAAGTGGTCTTCTCCTGATCATCCGGATGGATAGGAATCTGGAAGAACCCACTATAGCCGTCCAAGTAGCAAAACTGTGAATGCTGGGCCAACCGTTCGAGCATTTGATCGATGAAGGGAAGCGGAAAATGATCCTTCCGAGTTGCTGTGTTCAGCTTCCTATAATCGATGCAAACTCTCCAGCCCGTAACGGTCCTCGTTGGGATCAACTCGTTGTTCTTATTCGTCACAACGGTCATCCCTCCTTTCTTCGGAACGACATGCACCGGGCTAACCCACTTGCTGTCCGAGATAGGATAAATAATACCTGCATCCAACAACTTAAGAACTTCCTTCTTCACAACCTCTTTCATGATCGGATTTAACCGTCTTTGAGGTTCCCGTGAAGTCTTATGATTATCTTCCATTAGAATTCTATGCATGCAGAAAGAAGGTTTAATGCCAATAAGATCGTCCGTGGTGTAACCTATAGCTTTTCGATGCTTTCTCAGGACATGCATTAACTTAGACAATTCAGAATCGGAGAGGGAAGCACTAGCAATAACGGGATAAGTAGAATCCGGCCCAAGAAAGATATACCTCAAGTGACTAGGGAGTTGTTTAAGCTCCACAACTGGGGGTGCTTTCTGAGAGGGATCTCTGCTTCCTCCTTCCAGTGGAGTGGTGTCAGAAACTGGACTCGATGCAGTCTCAGTTAGAATCGTCTCGCCATCGACCTCGGTCGAGGCGCAGAGGCGTTGACCGATGTGTTCTTCAGTCACCTTGCTCAGTCCAGAAAGTGCCTCGGTCGAGGTACTGCTACTGGATCCGGGACTGGAGATCTTCGTCTCCTTGACTAGCTTCTCAGTTATAGCTCCTGGATCCTCTTCCAGTGCCTTCAAGCTCCGTATATCTACATCACAAGAAGCATCTATACCTTCCTCCATTAAACTGAAGCTAATAACTTTTTCGAGTGGGTCGTTAATAAGGATAGAGCTCACCAATTCTCTTGATTCTTCTTCATCGTGTATGTTGAAGATATCATCAGTTAGCTGCTCCCCTTTCATGGCTGCAAGTAGTGCGAACTCCACCTCATCGCCACCAACGTTGAATTTCAACTTGGCGTTCTTGCAATCCACGTTGCAACCCGAAGTTGCTAGAAATGGCCTCCCGAGAATAATAGGAACAGGATAATCTGCGGGAATGTCAAGTACAACAAAATCTATGGGTAGATAGAAGTTACCTAACTTGACCGGAACGTCCTCCAAGATGCCCACGAGATGGGTAATGGAGCGATCCGCCATATAAAGTCGAATCTTGACCGGCTTGGGCTCTCCAAGACCGATCTTCGTGCATAGCTCCAGCGGGATGATGCTCACGCTGGCTCCTAGATCACAAAGGGCTTCACAAGTGACATCCCCAACTTGAATGGGAATACAAAATGAGCCGGGATCTCTCAACTTAGGTGACATCTTTTCCTTCATGATTTTGATAAGCTCCGAAGATTTAGATGTCATCCGAACTTCACCAACATCCTCCAGCTTCCTCTTCCTTGATAATATTTCTTTTAAGAACTTCCCATAGGCGGGCATACCTAAAATAGCATCAAGGAAAGGAATATTAATATGTAGCTTATTCATCAAGTCAAGAAACTTACCAAAGTGCTTGTCTAGATGTGCTCTGGCTCTGGACTGAGGGAATGGAAGTGGTGGTTTGTATGCAGGAGGTGGAACATAAGTTTCTGTCGTCCCTCCTGTTTTCTGTTGCTCCGCCTCGGTTGGCATCTCGGTCGAGGTGTTCTTCGACTGGATCTGGACCGAGGTGGTCTGCGTCGAGCGAGGTACTGGATCTGCAGTTTTGAGTCCACTCCTCGTCGTTATGGCCATGCATTGGCCCTTAGGGTTAGTTTCCATCTTTGCTGGAAGCTTCCCTGGATCTCTTGGCGCTTCATTCGCCCTATTAGCAAGTTGTTGTTCGAAGGACTTTTGGGCTCTCGAAAATGAAGTCATAGAATTCTCCATAGCGATAAGCTTGATCAAGATAGCCTCCAGAACTGCGTCTTTCTTTTCCGGCTGAGACGAACTTGATCCTTGCCCTTGGCTTTTCAATGGAGTAGAAGAAGAAGAAGGGGAAGAGAGGAAAGGGTTAGAGGAATCATTAGAGTTGGGGTTTGAATGATTGTTACCGTAGTTTTGGTTATTCGCCCTCCAGTTGTTGCTATTGGATCCTCTATTGTTGTTGTTGTAGTTGTTGTTTCGGGGACCGTTGTTGTTGTTACGGTACCCGTTATTGTTGTTGTTCCTTTGCCCTTGCTCTTCCTTCTTAGTTTGAGCCATAAAGAGCTCCTTCAATTGCTTCACGTCATTCTTCAAAGACGTGAGTTGATTGTTGTTGGATTGAGTCTCTTGAAAGTTGACTCTTTTAACTCCACCTTCATCTCCTTGGTGGGTATATTTCTCCATGTGCAAGGCTTGCTTCTCAATGAAGTCCCAAGCCTCATCAATCGCCATGTCCATGAAGGTACCGGCGGAGAGTAGTTGGAGATTGAACTGGGTGCTTCCGTCCAGCCCTTTGAAGTAGATCTCCAACAACTCGATCTTTGGAATCCCATGATGTGGGCAATCCAAGAGGATATCCTTGAACCGCTCCCAAGATTTGGACAAGCTCTCCTTGTCCTTCATAATGAAAGCGTTGATCTTCCCTCTCATTTCAGCGGTCTTTGAGGGGGGAAAGAATTTGGTCAAGAATTCCGTAGTCATCTCCTCCCATGTGCTAATTTTTCCTGGAGGAAGAGATTGATACCAAGTAAGAGCTCTATCTTTTAAAGAAATTAAAAAGGTCTTAGCTTGTAGTTGTTATTCTCAATTCTGGGAGGTCGCAAGGTTTCCATCAAGATCTCGTAGTTTTGAAGATGTTGATGCGGCGACTCTTTCTCTAGCCCTCCGAATTGGCATTGGCGAATCATGGCTAGAACTTGCGGTCGAAGTTCGTAGTCATGATCTGCTGGATCTCCTAGGTTCACTCCTGGACGCCTCAGTTGTTGATTAGGGTCTATCCTTTGACCTAGGGTTTGTGGAATTCCTGCAAGAAGAACATCTCGGACTGGCATCCGAGGTAGAGGTACATCGGCCGGGGCGTCAGGTACTGGAATCTGCCTCGGTCGCGGGTCAACTACTGGATCCTGCATCGGTCGAGGATCAACAGGAGGATCTTCCCTCGGTCGAAGTAGAATCTGGTCTCGTATGACTGCTATCTCAGCTTCGATTGCTGCAGTCTTGCTGCGATTCTCTTCTTTCTCTTGCCTGAGTTCTTCCTTGCTGAGGCGTAGCAGCTCTAGCGCCTCTTTCAATTGGGCCGCAAGATCGCGATCGTCTTGTTGGGCCATCTTCGCTTCTCTTAAGCGTCGCTTGTATGTCTTTTCTGGTTCGGGATCGTAAGGAACGATTTCCTTCCCAGCACGGGTTCTGCGCATATACCTAAGAAAGAACCTGCAAAAGTCACTTGGGTAGAGTGGTTAGATGAAACGGGGCAATCGCCCCAAGAGCAAACTGTACCGGCTCGGTCTAGACCAAGTCCCCGGCAACGGCGCCAAAAACTTGTTCGCTCCAAACGGTGTGTGCAAGCTTTAAATTTATAACCCTAGACTTAAGCTTAAAACAAGGATGCGAACCCGTAGTGTACGGGTCAATCGTAGTAAAAGCAAGAAAATTCCAGGGGTCGATCACAGGGACTCCGTGAAACAAAGTCAATACGGTGTGCTTATGTCAATACTAACCACAAGAGCGATTAACACAATCAAAGATGAATAAGAAGTCAATAAAGCAAACATGCAATTCTAGGGATTAAAGCATCTAGTTGTGGTTCCAACTCAAGATCTATAGATAAGCGGACAAAGCTGAGATTTTTGCGTGGGGAAGGTGTTACTAAAGTGGAGTAGATCACCGGGTAAGTCTCACTACACACTAATCCTAAACCGTAACTCCTATTACCGGGTAAGTCTCAAGGAATCAAGATAAAGAACTATAACCTCAAACTAACACACCTTCTAAGGGAATAGAATCAACCTTTACCGGGTAAGTCTCAGGCTAACTCACGAAGATGGGATGAAAGCACACTCAAACCCCAATAAAGGATAAACCTTTATTACCTACATTTATGATCGTTGGTACACAAACTAAGGAATTACCGGGTAAGTCTCATCCTAAGCTTGCTTTGAACCAGGAAAGGTGTAATAAGAATAGGATTTGGCAAACTTTAACACTTAACTCTCAGTTATGGATCAGATAAGTCACCTCGATCAGTCAGTTTCCACCCCGGCCGAGATGTTCATCAACTGAACGAGATGCTTAGGAATAAGGTTAAAGACTCGAACTTTCAGGATCCTACTGAAATCTAAGATTATTCTATCATTGTTTTTCCCACAACCTTCAGCTAATCACCCTAGAATCACACAAGGAAATTAGCCACTCATCATCATTATGAAAGTATTAAATATATGGGAAGAAGGTGAATATTTGAACAAAGAAGAATTTAAGGAATCGACTTCAATAATTGAATCAAATATCTCAATAAAAGCGTTCCTTGGATAGCAATCCAACAAGACAAGACAGTAAGGAAGGGAATTAAAGACAATCTTACAAAATCCTTCAAAAAGCTATAAAAGCTATGTTCTTCAATCTTTCTTCAACCTTCAAAAAGGTTCTTCAAATCTCCAAACTGGAGTATGCTGCTGCTGCGTGATTTTCGGTGTAAGCGGCCTCTCCGATTTGTGGAAATCCAACCCTTTTTATAGGAAAATAACCCTCCAAAGATAAAATATCTTAGAAAGATCTTTTCCCATAAAAATAGGTAAAATATATGATTCTGCATATCTCCTACCTTCCAGGAGCCAAGCCCAAAAATATAAGATCACTTTCCAATTTTAAAAGATCTCATCCATGAATAAAATATTCTCGCCGCGTCCTAGGTGTTCGCCTCGGTCGAGTCGGCGTCTCTGGATCGCCTCGGTCGAGATGAATCTCTGGTCAACCGAGGTGAGTCACAACTGAATGTGAAATCTCTTGAATCTGCTCCAAAGTAAATCTTTTAATCCATGGCTATGCTTCCTGGATGTAGCTCCAATTGACTCATGACTCCTTTCGCTCCTTTTTGATGCAAAACGTACCATTTTACCTGCAATTACAACAAAACTAGGTGTAGACCTCGATTCTCGCAAAGGTAGATGAAATGGTAGTAAAATCACATAATGCACATACAAACATGCAGATTATGAAAGATAAAACGTCCAAACAAACCCCCAAAATATAGACTATAATTCATGCTATCAAAATAAAGCAAAGAAAGTGTACCGAGTTATTACATAAACAAGAGTCACACCCCACCCCATACTTAACATACACATTGTCCTCAATGTTTAGGAAAAATAAAGAAAAGAAAAAGAACTTAGAAAACAAACTAAGGCGGTGGAGTAGCTCAAAACATCCATCATCGATCACTGAGGAGGAGGCGGTGGTGGGTAAGGAAAGAAGTCGAAACTGAATGGTCGCCCAAACTGCTGGAGAAAGACATCACGAAGGATCCTTGCGTTCTCTTGCCTATCTACATCATGCTCATCCTGGCGGGTCTCTAAGTCTTCCATCCTCCTAGAAAGATCACCCGCCCACGTCGGTTGTTGTCCATACCAAGAAGGAGGTTGTTGTGTCCACTCTGGCGGCTGCTGGGTCCATGTAGGGGGTTGTTGGTACCAAGGTGGAGGAGCTCCCATCCAAGCCGGTTGTTGGCCGTACCAATCCGGTGCACCATCCCTCCATGTGGGGGGCTCACTGACGCTAGCTCGGTGGGAGGAGAAAGGAGCGGTAGGTCGATGCTGGTAAGTGGACCTCCTAGGTGGATCCGAAAAGGCAGCTGGCTGCTCCGGAAATGCTCCAAAATCCTGCTCATCCCCTCCTACATCCGTAACGTCACCTCCTCACATCTCCTCATCCTCATCAACTGCAGCTGCAATTGGAACCTCATCGGTAATGTAAGAAGGAGCTCCTAACCTGTTAGCATGCATATGAACAAAGGTCTCCTTCCAGTTTTGTCGACTAAGCCTAAGAGAGTACTCCGGGAGCCATGGAATGCCTCTGCCACCTCTATCCTCCCAAGGCATGGTTGCGGTAGGTGGACCTCGATGGCGAGGGAACAAGAGCCCTCTAGTCATGAGACCATTGAGCCCCAAAGGTCTCACAACAGCTGCCCTCATACAAGGCGAATAATGAACCCCTAGCTGGTTTGCAATATGTGTAACCAAACCTCCATAGCCTATATTTCCTGCTGATTTGTTCTTCACTTTGCTAAGAGTGGAGGCGAGCAAGGCTGCACAATCCGGTGAGTAACCGGAAACCATGCAATACAAGATAAAGAGCTCATCGGCTTTGATCATTTGAGGGGTCTCGGTCCTCGGGAATAGGCATTCTGAAAGGATCCTATGGGCTATCTTAATAGCTAGGTGGTAGATGAGCTTGGTCTTCGAATCGGCCGGTTGCCAACGGTCCTCATGACCGACTATCATAGCTATTTCTCTCCAAAACTCATTAGCCTTCACTCCTCTAGGATACGTTGCATTGAACGTCTCATGAAACCCAAACATTGTCCCAAACTGCACAATGGAGAAATTGTAGTTGCGCTCCATCAATCTAAAAGATATTGTTCGGTTAACGGCACTATTCTCAAAGGAAGTGATGAACTCCCTAGTGATCTCCTCATACGCATCTTCCCTAATGGCGGAGAATATAATCAAACCAGCCCTATCAAGCAACCAAGTTAAATCCTCAACCACATTTAGTTCTTGGAGCTCCTCCATGACAATAAACCTAGGAACTATCACATTCCGCTCAACTATCTTTTCCATAGCTTTAACGTAATCTTTATGGATAGTGGGCACTCTAGGGGCTGGTGGTTCTGTAGGAGGGGGTTGGGAAGAAGACCCATCACCCTTTTGCTTCTTGGTTTTGTTTGATTTCCTTGTTCCGAACATTTTCTCACAATTCAGCAAAAACCACGGTTTGTTCTTCAAAAACCACGGCCGTGGAACTGTACGGTCGACCATGGAATTGTTCGATTTTGCTCAAA
Source organism: Fagopyrum homotropicum (assembly GCA_033239125.1). Classification (NCBI taxonomy): domain Eukaryota; kingdom Viridiplantae; phylum Streptophyta; class Magnoliopsida; order Caryophyllales; family Polygonaceae; genus Fagopyrum; species Fagopyrum homotropicum. Next base: position 23,277,254 of record BSWB01000005.1, on the reverse strand, counting down.
ATTCAGCAAATCCACAACAAACTCAACAACAGCAACCCTAAAATATTTCTAAGTTCAATTCCGTCCAGTTCTCCTAAAAATTTGCAAGCAAAACAAGCAAAATCAACCAAGGGGAGATAGAGAGAAAACCTAGGTTTTGGATTTGAGAAAATCAAAATTCCCTTCCGATTGCTGATTGTTCGTGTAGTTTGTTGTTGGGATCTTGTGTAGAATTTGATTTGCTTCACTTTGGGCTGAAGAATCGCTCGAATTGGTTACCGGATGAAGAATCACGAGGGTAGGGAATTTTCGGCGTGGTTTAGGACGTGGAAGGGATGAAGGTATGAGAATTTGTGAAGAAGGAGTTATATAGTTGCCGTAAAAATCTTGAAAACCATGGCCAATCGGGGTGTTCCACGGCCGTGGTTTTGTATGGAACCCGTGGTTTTTGGCATTTTTATTTTCTTTAGCTACGACCTGCTTTTCCACGGCCTAAATTAGCAAACCACGGCCGTGGTTTTGCCCTTTTGGCCGTAGAATCCTCTATTCTCGCCAAAAATCCAAGTTTCGTTGCTCCTTTGGCTTCCTTCACTTCTTTTGCTCGTTCCTTATTCCTGGCATCCAAAGACACAAACATACCGGAAGGTATCGAAGAAAAACAAACAAAAAACATCTAAACTAAACTAATCTAAGAAAGAAAAAAAACAAAAGCGAGAATGCAATACATTGGGTTGCCTCCCAAGAAGCGCTTTCTTTTAGGTCCGTAGCTAGACCATTCCTTTGTTTAAGTGAGGACAATCGGGGTGATTTCCTCAGCTTGGAACTCCGGTGAGTAATTCTTGAGTCGTTGATCGTTCACCTTAAAACTTCCGCACTTCTCACCCCATACTTCAACTGCACCATGGGGAAAAACACGTTTAATCACATAAGGTCCTGTCAACCGAGATTTAAGCTTACCTAAAAAGAGCCGAAGTCTAGAATTGAAGAGAAGAACTTGGTCGTCTTCTTTGAGGTCTTTTGGAATGATATGCTTATCATGTCAACACTTCGCTCTTTCTTTGTAGATCTTGGCGTTCTCATAGGCGTTCAAGGGGAGTTCTTCTAGCTCATGAAGATCCAAGAGGTGCTTCTCGCCCGCTTCCTTCATGTTGAAATTCAACCAATTTACAGCCCAATACACTTTGTGTTCAAGCTCTACTGGGAGATGGCAAGACTTCCCATACACAAGTTTGTACGGTGTTGTGCCGATGGGAGTCTTGTATGTTGTCCTATACGCCCACAATGCCATCCAGCTTCAATGACCAATCCTTCCTTGTTTTTGACACCGTCTTCTCAAGGATTCCTTTGATTTCTCTATTTGAAATCTCAACTTGTCCACTTGTTTGCGGATGATAGGGTGTGGCACTCTTGTGAGTCACCCCATACTTAGCAAGTAGAGCTTCGAATCGTCGGGCTATGAAGTGTGAACCTCCGTCACTAATGATGGTTCGTGGTGTCCCAAACCTTGGGAAAATAGTTCTATTAAAGAACTTGAGAACCACCATAGCATCATTAGTTTGAGAGGCAATAGCTTCAACCCATCTCGAAACATAATCTACAGCTAGAAGTATGTATTGGTTTCCACAAGATGATGGGAATGATCCCATGAAATCGACTCCCCAAACGTCAAAGATTTCCACCTCTTGTATGTTGTTGAGAATCTCTAGTTCGAATTCTTGGAGAAGAAGAATCCATCTAATCAGCTTTGGCTTCGCATCTTTCTTGGCGAGCAAATACCGTATTGCTGAATGATCCGTGTATACAATCACCTTCGCTCCTAGAAGATAAGAACGAAACTTTTCAAAAGCATATACAATGGCAAGAAATTCCTTTTCTGTCGTAGCGTAGTTGAGCTGCGCTTCATCTAGCGTCTTGCTAGCATAGTAGATGGCATGAGTCCGGCCGTCTTTCTTTTGTCCAAGAACCGCTCCAACAGCTACGTCACTTGCATCACACATAACCTCGAATGGGAGATTCCAGTCCGGAGGTTGGATTATTGGGGCTGAGATAAGGGCTTCTCGAATCTTATAGAAAGCATCCAGACATTCCTGCAAAAAGTCAAAAACAACATCCCTCATTAATAGATTAGTTAGCGGTTTAGAAATTTTCGAAAAATCTTTTATGAATCTCCTATAAAATCCTGCATGTCCTAGGAAACTCCTTATCCCTTTCACCGAAGATGGAGGAAGAATCTTCTCTATCGTCTCGATCTTAGCCTTGTCAACTTCGATCCCTCTATTGGAGATCAAATGCCCTAACACGATGCCTTAGCTTACTTCCTCTCTAGATACTTCTTCGTCATAGATGTTGAACATATCCTCTCCAAGCGCAAGTTCTTTTGCCAAAGTTGAGAGAACAAATTCAACCTTCTCTTCTCCTATATCGAAGGCTAGTCTAGCATTCTTGAAATCTACCATACAGCCAGAAGTTGCAAGACAAGATTTCCAGAGTATGATCGGGACTGGACAATCTGTAGGAATATCAAGCACAACAAAATCCATAGGAATATAGAACTTACCGAGCTTGACCGGGACGTCTTAAATGATTCCTACCGGTCGAGTTATGGATCGATCCGCCATGTACAACGTCATCTTCACCGGTTTAGGTTCACCTAAACCGACCTTCCTACACAAAGCAAGCGGAATGATGCTTACGCTTGCTCCTAAATCACAAACAGCATCGTATGTAGGGATGGAAATGGGTGCACAACCACCCGATCCAACCGGTCAACCGACCCGAATTCGTGGGTGAAAACCCGAAGAATTCCGGGTGGTGGGCGGTTGACGGGTGAAATTGATGGGTGGTGGGTGGGTATGGGTATAGGTACAACCACCCACCAACCGAACTATCCACTACCCGCCCCAACCGCCCCGCATCACCCGTATAAAGTATTAATAAAAAATAAAAATCAAATACCTTAAATTCTACCCATATAAAAATTATTAAAGATATAAAAACATAAAAACCCTAAATTATCAAGAGACAAGAGTGCACCTGCATTACCATTCACCTTACCCCTTCCCCAATTTGAATTTTTATAATTGATCTCTAATTCGCTAGTTGCTAGACTCGCTAAAACCTTCGGTCCTTCACCAAATCGTCATACCTGACTACCTCAGTTTACCGCCGCTGAGCCACAGACTCCCTTCCCGTTCAGTCACTCTCTTTTGCGTATCGCTTGCTTGATTCTCTCAATAGATAGTTTAATATTCACTAGTGTCTTCTCTCCATCATTTCCTCATATCTATATACGATTTTGGAGCCACACACATCCCTCAACACAACACTCACTTCAGGCATTTATTCAGTTATCCAATACAAACATACATCTTCGTAGTTCTAACCATGTGTTTGCATTACTATTTTAGTTTGATAATTTTGGATGAAGACACCTTCTTTGCAAGATAATTCATTAGTTACTCATGGGTGCCATTCATTTTGCGGAAACTTGTGCATATTGTCTCTCTATATGATACCATTCCAAAATTTTCAGACGTTTCAGAATATGAGAGTAGACAGGCTGATGGTCAATAGTAGCTATCATTTTACCAAGTTGTTTGCATAAAATTGCAGGATCGCTACATCGAGCTCTTAAGGAGTTTGATTGTAGTATATGTTGATTTACGTTTGTTGTATGCAAAAATATTGCATTTATTGGCATAGTTTTGTACTAATTGGAATTCATTTTCCACATTGGTTTGTAATGTTGGATAATGTTCCGTAATTTTGTAGATTTATAAATGTGTTACTTTAAGATATAAATTACTTTATACAGGTAAATGTTTAAAACTGAAAAATATACTACACAATACACACCCGGTTATTTCACCCGAACCACCCGAACACCCGGTGGTTGATGGGTGGGTGGGTGACGGGTGAAGTGTTAGGCGGGTGGTGGGCGGGGTGGGTGAGAGTTTAAGTAACGTGGGCGGTTGGTGGAAGTGGAACTTCCACCCATAAACCGACCCATTTCCATTCCTAATCGTATGTGACTGATCCAACTCTTATTGGTATGCAAAATGACACCGGATCTCGCAACTTTGGGGGCATCTTCTCCGTCATTGTTTTGATGATCTCCGAGGATTCCGAACTCATCTTGACTTCTCCAAAGTCTTCCAGCTTCCTCTTCTTAGAGAGGATCTCCTTTAAGAACTTCCCGTAAGCGGGCATACCTACAATTGCATCAATGAAAGGTATGTTAATATGCAGTTTGCTCATTAGGTCAATAAACTTACCGAACTGCTTGTCTAGATGCGCCCTTCCTCTAGATTGCGGGAATGGTAAAGGAGGTTTGTAAGCTAGAGGAGGAACATAAACATCTTCCTTCTCCTTCTTCTTTTCTTTCTCTTTCTCAACGGGGACTTCGATGAACTTTGGTTGTGGGTCGGTGGTTGTTACACCACTTCTAGTTGTAATAGCCATCACCCTTCCTTTCGGATTATCCTCTCTCTTTCCGGGAAGCTTCCCTTGATCTCTAGAAACTTCTCCGGCTTTGCTGAAAATTTTGTTTTCTAAAGCTTTTTGTGCTTTATCAACCGAAGTGATATGATTCTCTAGTCCTTGGAGCTTTCCCAAGATTGTCTCCAGCATAGCATCATGCTTATCCTTCTCCGGTTTACTTGAATTATTTGAAGTTTGTCCCTAACTTTTCAAAGGAATAGATGAAGAAGAAGAAGAAGAAGAAGGTGATGCTAGTGCATTTTCAGCATGTGAATAGGGATTACTAGGATTTTGTTGGTTAGGTCTCCAATTGTTGTTGGAGTTCCTATTGTTGTTGTTCCAATTATTGTTCCGGTAGTTGTTCCTTTTCCCTTGGTTGTTGTTCTCCCTTCCTAGGTAGCCAACGTCCTGCTCCTTCGTCTTTTGAAGGGTGGATTTTAGGACTTCCTTTAGCTCTTTGATTTCGTTATTGAGGGAGAAAATTTGAGCTTGAGCTGCTGGATTTAATTTTCCTCCTTGGTCTCTGGAACTTCGATTCCCATCATCGGCTTTCCTATGGGAATACCTCTCAATCACTTGGGCTTGCTTCTCAACGAAGTCCCAAGCGTCATCTTCTCTCATGTCCATGAATGTCCGCAAGAAAGGGATTGAAGCTTGAATTGCGTTTCCACATCCAGCCCATTGTAGTAGATCTCCAATAATTCCAGCTTTGAAATGTCATGGTGCGGGAAATCCAATAGAAGATCTTGAAACCTTTCCCAAGATTTAAACAAACTTCCGTTAGGTTTCATGTAAAAAGCATTTATCTTACCTCTCAACTCCGCCGTTTTGGATGGCGGAAATAACTTGGTGAGGAATTCCGAAGTCAAATCCTCCCATGTGTTAAGTCTTCCAGCTGGAAGATCTTGGTACTAAGCTAAAGTCTTTTCCTTCAAAGAGAAGAAGAACGGTTTTATCTTGTAATTGTTGTTGATAGCCCTCTTCAGCTTCATTGTCTTCATAAGAATCTCGAAATTTTGTAAGTGTTGGTGTGGAGATTCAGCATCCATTCTACCAAATTGACTTTGACGAACTATGGTAATAACTTGCGGGCTAAATCCGAAATCTTGGGCGTCTTCCCCTCCGAAATTCACATCTAAATGGCATGGTTGTTGAATTGGATCCATTCGTTGCCCAAGAGTTCGGGGTTCATCTTCGACATTAACGGCTCTCACATCTCTAGCGGGTATGCTAGGATCGACATGTGCTCTAGGATTATCACTGGTTGGATGGATTATTGGGTAATATCCTCTAGCTCCGGCATGCCATCATCGTCGGAAGATTCAACTCTAATAGATTTAGTTGACTTAGCTTTCTTACATCCGGCGCCTTTATCTAATTGCATTTGTAGAATCATCGCCCTAAGCTCGTCAATTTGAGCTTGATTTCTCTCTCGGTCAGCCCGAGCAGCGTCTTGCTCCTCAAGACGTAGTCTCTCACTTGTATCTAGTTTAGCTCTAGTCTCTTCCAACTCTTGTTGGTTGTTCTTATCGTTATGTTCAGCCATCCTTTTCTCCCTTAACTTTCGCCTCAAAGTCTTCTCAAGTTCGGGATCAAAAGGAACAAGGTCTTTCACGGATCTAGACCTCGCATACACCTAAAAATTCTGAAAAATCACTTAGAAAAGAAAGATCAAATAACAAGAGCAAAGCTCCCATGCTCGACAACCGAGAGCCGAATTTGGCCTAAACCAAATCCCCGGCAACGGCGCCAAAAACTTGTTCGCTCTAAAGTGTGCGTCCAAATAAGCTTTAAATTTATAAAATTGAAATCAAAGCAAGCGAACCCGCAGTGTACGGATCAGTGTAGCAAAGCAAGTATTCCAGAGTATCGAACTCAGGGATTTGGGGGGAACAGAATCAGTTCGCAAATTGTCAAGCAAGTAAATATAGAAGCTCTGCAAGTAATATTGGGAGAACAACAATTCTAAAGATTCAGGTGTCTAATTGTGGCAATCGATTCAAGATATTCTAAAGATATAAGGACAGAGTCGGGATTGCAAAGGTATATCTAATGTAAGGTTATGTACTGTGAAGTTCCAAACCCATATGTCTCACCCAAGGACTCTCTCTATAAAGGTTGTTGAGGATGAAGTATAGAAAGGATCAAAGGATAAGAATTACTCTCAAATACCCATGCCCAAACCCAAGGGAATCAAAGATCAGCCAAAACGGTTAAGGTTGTGACACTCGAAACCGACATAGAGGATGTTGAGTCTCACCTACTACCTAGAAAAGGAAAGCCAAGGCTAGGTTAAGGCAAATCTCTAACTTTGGATCAAAGAAAAAGCAAGGGTCGTACGACAGAAGAAACCACGGCTAGATCTTGAGGAACAACGGCCGTGGAACTCAAGAACAGGTCGTGGAAAAGTTCAACGACGAGGTTTCTCGCAACTCTTAGGGTCCAATCTGTTTAAGTTCAATCTATCATCATCTATTCCACAACTATCAACCCTTCACCTTAGAATCGCTAAAGGGTTTTCACCAACAATCATCATTATGAAATCAATAATCAAGTTTAAAAGAGAAAAAGGGTAAAATCTTGAAAACTCAATAATAATCAAACATTCAATCTCAATTAAATCCAAAGTATATGCATTGAATGTATGCGGAAATAGGGAACAGAAAACCTCACAACAATCTCTAGGAATAATAAAGAACGGGATGTCAATCCGTCTTCGAAAGGAATCCTAATATATTCTCCAAGTGCGCAATCTCAAAATGCGTCCTTCTCGGAATCTTCCCTGTACGCAATAATATCTTCCTAAGCAATCTTCAAAATGCACTCTGTGTAGGATGTATGCGACCGCCCTCATTTTCTCCTTTCTTCAGCCTTCTTATAGGGGAAAAGTAGGGTTACGAAAAGCCCGATAACTGCTGCTGACGTGGCAAATATGACACGTGGCAACCGTTATAGAAATCACGGTCTAGTGTAAACTTCCACGGCCGTGGAACTGGTCGTGGAACCTTTCTGTTGCTCTCGACCTTGTTTTCCACACCCTCAATGCCTAAACCACGGTCGTGGTTCTCTTGGTTTGGCCGTGGGAACTCAAATTCCTTTGTAAAAGCCTTTCTTTTGTAAAGTTCTCTAATCATGCTCCTTCCTTAGCTTCTCCAAGGCATCCTCTTGATATCTAGCATGATCAAATACTCCTATCTTCTCATATATGCTCCAATCCAAGCCTTTATTCACCTAAAAATACAACAAAGCTTGTGTAGATCTCTATATCGACAAAATAGGTGAATGTGCTCATAAATGCTTCAAACTCATATCCATGTACACAACTAAAAGGGAAAAACAATCAAAACAAGTGCCTAAAATATGGTCATATTTCATGCTATCAACCTGGGTGCATTGAGTAAGGTGTATAGTGAGCCTCTTGTAATATCATGTGTTGTAAATCCGCATCAGTAGGTACACAGACACGGTCACAATGTCTCATCACTCCATCTGCTCCCATGGAGAACTGTGGAGCATCACCCCGAGACATATATCTTGTATCCTTGTCAACGTTTGACAGGTACCCTACCTCTGTTGGATCTCTCCTAACAGATCAGGTAGACCTCTAAGGTACTCAATTGGGCATCCTCATCAGGGAACTAGATGTCCATCTCTAGCCATGCTAGATCCCTCTGCAACGGAGGTTGAACTATAAGTATCACAATCGCCTTCTCTCGAGGCGTTTTCCTACTCAGGGCATCGGCCACAACGTTCTTCTTCCCTAGATGGTACAAAATCTCAAGGTCAAAGTCCATGATTAGCTCAAGCCATCTACGCTGGTGGTTATTCAATTCCTACTGCGTGAAAATATACTTCAGACTCTTATGGTCTATGAAGATCTGGCACGTAGCACCATACAAGTAATGTCTCCAGATCTTCAAGTCATGAAGTATCGCTGCCAACTCCAGATCATGAGTCGGGTAATTCTCCTCATACGTCTTTAGTTGTCTAGACGCACAAGCAATCACTCTACAACGCTGCATCAGAACATATCCCAAGCCTAGCTTGGATGCGTCACTGTAGACTACAAAATCCTCTGTGTCCTTGTTCGCCTCTAAATGTGCGTGCAAATAAGTTTTAATTATCAAACTAGAATAAAAGCAAGCGAACCCGCACTGTACGGATCGGCGTAGATTAGCAAGTATTCCAGAGTATCGAACTCATGAAATTGGTAAAACAAAATCAGTTTCAAATAATCGAGCAATCAAAAGTGTAGAAGCTTTGCAAATATTGGGGAAAACAGCAACCCTAAAGATCCAAGTATCCAATTTTGGCAATCGATTCAAGATATACTATATATATAAGGACAGAGTTGAGAATTGCAAAGGTATACTAAAGCAAGGTTATGTACGGTGAGTTCCAAAACCCTATATAACTCACCCAAAGACACTCTCTATAAAGGTTGTTGAGGCTGCAATATAGAAAGGATCTAAGGACAAGAATTACTCTCAAATACCCATGCCCAAACCCAAGGAATCAAAGATATAAACTAAAACGGTTAAGGTTGTGACACTCGAAACCGAAATAGAGGATGTTGAGTCTCACTACTACCTAGGAAAGGCAAGTCAAGGCTAGGTTAAAGCTAATCTTTAACTTTGGATCAAAGTAAAAGCAAAGTTCTTAAACCAGGGGAAATCACGGCTAGATCTTGAGAACCACGGTCGTGGAACTCAAGAACAGACCGTGATTTAGGGTGTCGACGATGTTTCTCACACACTCAGGGTCCAATCAAGTTATGATCGATCTATCATCATCTAAGCCACAACTATCAACCCTTCACCTTAGAATTGCTAAAGGTAAAGCTTTGCAAATATTGGGAAAACAGCAACCCTAAAGATCCAGGTATCTAATTGTGGCAATCGATTCAAGATATACTAAAAACTAAGGACATAGTTAAGAGTTGCAAAGGTATGCTAAAGTAAAGTAATGTACGGTGAAGTTCCTAGACTTTATATGACTTATCTAAAGACACTTCCTATAAAGGTTGTTGAGGCTTCAGTATAGAAAGGATCTATGGAAAAGAATTAATCTCAAATACCCAAACTTGTAACTCAAGGATCAAGACGAACTAAAACGATTAAGGTTGTGACACTCGAAATCGAAATAGAGGATGATGAGTCTCACTACTACCTAGAAAAGGGTAAACCAAGACTAGATTAAAGCTAATCTTTAACCTTGGATCAAAGTAAAAGCAAAGCTCGTAAGATAGGGTAAATCACGGTCATATCTTGAGAACCACGGCCGTGGAACCCCAAGAACAGGCCGTGATTTGGGTTCGTCGACGAGATCTCTCTAACTCTCAGGGTCCAATCAATTTACGATCGATCTATCATCATCTAAGCCACAACTATCAGCCCTTCACCTTAGAATTGCTAAAGGGTTTTAGCCAATAACCATTGTCATAATATCAATATTCAAGTTAAAGAGAATAAAAGATGAAAACCCTCGAATACTCAATAAAACTTCAAAACCAATTCTCAAATCCGTAACACAAGAAGCAATGTTTGATGGATTCAGAATGTATAACACAAAATCTCACAAGAATCCAAGGCAAGTATGAAGAACAGGTTGTTAATCCGTCTTCAATGTCAAAACCTAAGAAAGAGGTTAAACCTTCGGAAATCTTCAATCGATCCTAGGCAAGAATGCTCCAAGCAAGGTAAGTGGCCGTCAGCGTCCGTCGGCGTCTCCACGGGATCAAACGCAATTGTTGGGAGATTTAGTGGACTTAAGCGCGTATCCCCAAAACTCTCTTTTTCGACCTTTTTATAAGACGGGAAAGAAATAACCGTCCAGGCCCATTACGTAAATAACGTGGCAAATAAAGACTCGTCAAAAGATCGCCTAAATCACGGTCTCAAGGGTTTCCACAACTGTGGTTTAGGGCGTGGAATTGGATTACGGTCTCTTGTGACTTCCACGGCCGTACTTTGGGCCGTTTAACTTACTGGAATGCTCCACGCTCATGATGCCAAGATCCACGGCCGTGGTTTAGAGCGTGGACTCTTCTACGGCTGTAATTCAGGGCGTGGAAGTGTAGAATACTTGTAGTTTCCTTTGTGTCGTGACATTCTTCATCCTAGCTCCTTCCTTAGCTTCCTTGATGTGTTCCTAATCCTCAAATATGATTGATTACTCTCTTTTCTCTCTCAATAGCTCCTATTTAGCTCTTTTTCGCCTACAATCAACACAAAGCTAGTGTAGACATCCATATCGACAATAATAGAGGAACAAACTGACAATTGCTTCTAAACTTCATCCATGTACACAATAATGAGGGAAAAACAACCAAAATAAGTTCCTAGAATATTGCAATATTTCATGCTAACAGGTGTCGACGATGTTTCTCACACTCTCAGGGTCCAATCAAGTTACGATCGATCTATCATCATCTAAGCCACAACTATCAACCGTTCACCTTAGAATTGCTAAAGGGTTTTAGCCAATAATCATCATTATGATATCAATAATCAAATTAAGAAGAATGAAAGATGAAAACCCTCGAAAACTCAAATAAAACTCAAAGTCAATCTCGAAATCCAAACACAAGTAGTATGTTTATTGAGTCAGAAGAATAGGAATAGAAACCCTCACAAAGATCTAGAGAAACCACAAAGAACAGGATGTCAAACTGTCCTTCAATGAAAACCCTAAGATATCTCGAAAAGTACACAATCTCTTCAAATACGTCCTTCACAAAATCCAATCCTAAAGGTTGAAATGAAACCTTAAGCTCGTCTTCAAACTCTAAGCGGCGATAAACAGGGATAAGCGAGGATCCCGAAAACTCCTTTCTCAAGCCTTTTTATAGAGCGATGTAGGGTTACGAGAAAGCCCAATGACGTGGCTGATGTGGCAAATATGACACGTCACACGATCACCAAAATCACGGTCATGAACAACTTTCCACGACCGTAATTCAGGGTGTGGAACTAGATTACGGCACAATATGATTTCCACGGCCGTGGTTTAGACCGTGTAACTCTCTGTCGTGTTCCAAAAACACTTCCACGATCATGTTGCTAGATCCACGGCCGTAATTTAGGGCATGGACTTCAAACTCCTCTTCCACGGTCGTAATTCAGGGTGTGGTTCTTCTAACTCCTTGTTTTTGCCTTAGTTTCGTGACATCCTCCATCCATGCTCCTTCCTTGGCCTCTCCAATGCATCTCCTTGCCATCAAGCATGGTCAAACACTCCTTTCCTTCCTTATTTTGCTCCAATCCAAGCTTTATTAACCTAAAAACAAAACGAAGCTAGTGCATATCTCTATATCGACAAAGTGGGTGAAATAGCTCACAATTGCTTCAAACTCATATATAAGAACACTATAAAGAGGGAAAAACAATTAAAACAAGTGCCTAAAATATAGTCATATTTCATGCTAACAAAATACCCCATACTTGACACTTGCTTGTCCCCAAGCAAGGTTTTAAAAGCTTAGAACATAAGGTAGAATGAAATATGAATGCAAAAATAAAACAAAACAATCTTTTTGGTTAATGTGCTTCTAGTCAATAGATCATCCTCAAACCTTGCTTCATTCATCCTTGAAAACGTTTATATACACAAACCAAAGCATGCAAAGCAAAGAAACTTCATAAATTGCAAATACTTCAAGACAAACATTATAACCTTGAAGCATTGTCAAAATCAAGCATGTGAAACTTCAATTTAGATCACCAAGTCAAATAACACTCTTATGATCTCAAGGACTTTCAAATAAGGCCAAGAATGCGGAAAAGGCGGGAAACTTTTACATGAATGTGGTGTATGAATCCGGGAAGAAGGGACAACACAAACTCTTTTCTTTTTTCAACTTTACTTTTGGAGTTATGGACAGCGGTGCACAATAACCGAAGTCTAGGAGATTGGCGTTTCTCAATTTCGAGATGCCTCAAACCCTTAATGCACATACCATAATCCGTTAGGAATATCGCTCAATCCGACTTTGTCAAGACACAAACACCCGGCTATGTGAATGGTGCCGAGTTACTCATCGTCATGATTGACTTCCCCAAACCTAGAATTTTCCTACACTTTGAAAACAATTGCTTTCATGGCCCTCCCACATCAAACATGCCAAAATTAACTCTTCCTAAATCCCGGATAGGTAAAGGAGGCAAATATTTTCATTGAGGGGCTATATGATCAAAGAGAGAAGTAAGAAAATCGAGGTGCCTTAATCATTTCATATAGAAGTATAAGAACTTATATTGTGATTTCAACCTTTGTTTCTCAAAATGATTTAGATAAAAACCTTCACATTATGAAACTTGCAAGAAAGGATAAACAACATACTCAATTTCTTCACGATTCATAATTCAATTCAAGCATACAATTGTCATCAAAAACTCATTCCACAAGTAGTTTTTATTATAGAAATCATCTCTAATCTTAGAAGCACAAAATCTTTTCAAAATTTTCAAATTTTTATGGGTTTTTCAAAGCCTTTTTCATGCAATGCAATAATGAAACGTGTGACAAAGAAAAGAAACATGCAAGTGTTCATAGTCATACAAAGCAAAGTTAGTAGAGTTATTACAAACAATAGTCACACCCCACCCCATACTTGAAACATACATTGTCCTCAATGTTCAAAAGAAATAAAGAAAAGAAAGAAAAGCAAAAGAAACTCACTAATGGTGGTGTGGTGGCTCAAAACGGTGGCTAATCAACATCATCACTATGGAGGAGGCGGTGGTGGATATGGAAAGAAATCCAAACTGAAAGGGCGCCCAAACTGCTGGCGGTAGATGTCCCTCAAAATGCGATCATGCTGCTGGCTCCGGGTATCATGAGTCTCCTGTCGGATCTCTAAATCTCCCACTCTTCTGGAAAGATCGGTGGCCCACTCCGGAAGCTGCGAGTACCAATCCGGCGGTTGTCCATACCAAGCTGGAGCGTCCTGGGGTGGAGGAGTCAGTGCTACCGGTGCCTGCTCATACCATGGTGGAGGAGCTCCCATCCAATCCGGCTGCGCTCCATACCAAGTGGACGGAGCGTCCATCCAAGTCGGCCTCTCACTCACGCTAGCTCGGCGTGAGGACGAGGAACCGGAAGGTCTAGAACGGCGGGGAGAACGTCTAGGTGGCTCTGGGAAGGCGTCTGGCTGATCCGGGAATGTACCAAAAGTGTACTCATCACCTCCTATATCATGATCATCACCTCCTCCCATCCCCTCATCATCATCTCCAGCTGGGATATCATCCGGCACATACAGAGGAGCTACAAGTCTATTGGCATGCATAGCCGCAAAGGTCGCCTTCCAATTATGGCGTCCGGCTATAATGGAGTACTCGGGAAGCCAAGGGATACCTCTACCACCTCTCTCCTCCCATGGCATGGCTGCGGTAGGTGGGGCTTGGTGGCAGGGAAAGATAATGCCTCTAGTCATAAGGTCGTTGAGACCCAAAGGTCTCGCCGCTGTCCTAGTACAAGCAGAGTAATCTATCCCTAGTTGGTTGGCTATATGAGTCACCATACCACCATAACCAATGTTCCTGGCTTAATTGTTCTTCAACTTACTCATGGTGGAGGCGAGGAGGGTGGCACAATCGGCGGATCTACCGTAAAGCATGCAATAAAGGAGGAAGAGCTCATCGGTCTTAATCTTTTGGGGGGTCTCGGTCCTAGGGAAGAGACACTCGGAAAGTACCCTATGAGCTATCTTCAAGGCTAAGTGGTAGATGAGCTTAGCCTTGGTGTCGGCCGGTTGCCAACGATCCTCACTAGCATATATCATGGCAATCTCCTCCCAAAAATCCTTTGCATACACACCACTAGGAAACCAACCATTGAAACTCTCATGGAACCCAAAGAAGGTTCCAAACTGAATAATGGAGAACTCATAGTCTTGCTCCATTAGTCTAAAAGAAACAGTTCGGTTCATGTGGCTATACTCAAAGGAAGTCACAAACTCCCTTGTGATCTCCTCATAGGCGTCCTCTCTAATAACGGAGAAGACGATCAAACCCGCTCTATCCAAGAGCCATGTCAAGTCATTGACAACATTGAGCGGTTCAAACTCCTCAAGGACTAGGTATCGAGGTCCTAAGACTGGCCTCTTCTCGATCCTCTCAAAGGCTCCTAGGTGATCTTCATGGATAATTGGGATCCTAGGAGGTGGTGGTGATGGTGTTTGGCTAGGAGGGGGTTAGGAAGAGGAGGAACTATCATCCTTTTCTTTTTGTTCCTGCTAGACTTTCTCCTAAACATTTTTTTTTCGACAGAAAAAATTACGGCCTGTTCTTGGTAAACCACGGCCGGGGAACGTACAGGGACCGTGGTTTTGGTTTGTTTTTCTCAAATCACAGCAAATCAACACCAAACTCAGCAATCACTGTCCTAGACTAATTCCAATTCCAATTTCAATCAGTTCTCCTAAATTCTTGCGAAGAAATTGAACCGAATTGACAAAGTAGAGAAAAGGGAGAAAAACCTAGGTTTTGGATCTTTCAAATCCAAATTCCTTCTTCTCCGTGGATGGTTCACTTGGTTTGTTGCTTGGAACGTGTAGATTATCGAAAATGCTCCACTTTAGGCTCAAAAATCGATCGAATCGGACTTCGAACGAAGATTTGCGAGATGAAGAAGGGGGTCGGCGATTAGGCCGTGGAACTGGGCGTGAAATTGGGATTTTTGGGGTGTTTTTGTGAAGGAAGGTGGTTTATATAGTGTCCGTAAAATTTTTGAAAATCACGGTCACTCGTGCCATTCCACGGCCGTGGAAATGTACTGAACCCGTGGTTTTCGTGAATTTTGCCAAATTTTATAGAATTACGGCAACATGTTACTTCCACGACCGTGGTTTAGGGCGTGGAAGTCTCTGTTGTGTTCCAACATCCAAGTTTAGTCAATTCCTTCCCACTTTTGCTTCTTTCCTTTGCCCAATCATTATTCCTACATCCAAAAACATAACATACCGGGAGGTATCGAGGGGAAAACAAAGCAAAAACAACTAAACTAAACTAATCTAAGAAAGAAAAACAAAAACGTAAGTGCAATACCTTGGGTGGCCTCCCAAGAAGCGCTTGTTTTGGGTCCGTAGCTAGACCATTCGTGTGTTTATTCGAGGACAATAGGGGTGATTTCCTCAACCGGGAGCTCCGGTGAATACTTCTTAAGACGTTGGTCATTCACCTTGAAACTTCCGCTCTTTTCACCCCATACTTCAACTGCGCCATGGGAAAAAACACGTTTGATTAGATAAGGTCCAGTCCAACGAGATTTAAGCTTATCTGGAAAGAGACGAAGTCTCGAATTGAAGAGGAGAACTTGATCTCCTTATTTGAGATCCTTTGGGATGATATGCTTATCATGCCAACGCTTCGCCCTTTCTTTGTAAATCTTGGCGTTTTCATAGGCGTTCAAGTGGAGTTCTTCAAGCTCATTAAGGTCCAAGAGGCGCTTCACGCCCGCTTCCTTCATGCCGAAGTTCAACCACATCACAACCCAGTATGCCTTGTGCTCTAACTCAACCAGGAGATGACAAGACTTCCCATACACAAGGTTGTATGGTGTTGTACCTATGGGAGTCTTGTATGTAGTCCTATATGCCCATAATGCATCATCCAACTTCAAAGACCAATCCTTCCTCGTCTTTGAGACCGTCTTCTCAAGGATGCCTTTGATCTCTCTATTCGAAATCTCCACTTGTCCACTTGTTTGTGGATGGTAGGGGGTGGCGATCTTGTGAGTCACCCAATACTTAGCTAGTAGAGCTTTGAATCGTCGGGAAATGAAGTGTGAACCTCCATCACTAATGATGGTCCGTGGTGTCCCAAACCTTGGGAAAATTGTTCTATTAAAGAACTTAACAACAACCATGGCATCATTAGTTGGAGAGGCAATAGCTTCAACCCATCTCGAAACATAATCTACAGCTAGAAGTATGTATTGGTTTCCACAAGATGATAGGAAAGGTCCCATGAAGTCTACTCTCCAAACGTCAAAGATTTCCACCTCCTGAATGTTGTTGAGGGGCATCTCGCTTCTCCTAGAGATGTTTCCTGTTCTTTGACAAGCATCGCAACACGAAACAAAGGTTTGCACATCCTTAAATAAAGGAGGCGAAAAGAATTTAGATTGCAATACCTTAGTGCTAGTTTTATTGGAACTAACGTGTCCTCCACAAGGTAGTGAATGACAATGACGAATGACACTTTGCATTTCGTCTTCCGGCACACATCTCCTAATGATGCCGTCGGGACCTCTCTTGAAGAGTAGAGGTTCATTCCAAAAGTATTGCCGGACATCTCTAAAGAACTTCTTCTTTTGTGCGTAGGATAATCCGGGAGGTATTTCCTGACAAACCAAGTAATTTACAAAATCAGCAAACCAAGGTTCGGTACCTCTAGATATCGTGTCGATGCACACCTCTATGATATGTAGGTGCTCATCCGGAAAGGAGTCATCTATGGGTAGATCGTCGTCTTCAATGTGTGGTAGACAACTCAAATGATCCGCAACACAATTTTCTGAGCCTTTCTTGTCACAGATCTCTAGATCGAATTCTTGTAGGAGAAGAATCCATCTAATCAGCCTCGGTTTCGCATCCTTCTTCGCAAGTAAATACCGGATCGTAGAATGGTCCGTGTATACAATCACCTTTGCACCTACAAGATAAGAGCGAAACTGTTCAAAGGCATATACAATAGCTAAGAATTCATTTTCAGTTGTGGCGTAGTTGAGCTGTGCTTCATCTAGCGTCTTGCTAACATAATAAATAGCATGGGTTCGGCCTTCTTTCTTTTGCCCCAGCACCGCTCCAACAGCTACGTCACTTGCATCACACAGAACCTCGAACGGGAGATTCCAGTCCGGAGGTTGGATGATCGGGGATGAGATGAGAGCTTCCCGGATCTTATAGAATGCATCTAAACAATCCTGTGAAAAATCAAAAATTGCATCCTTCATTAATAGATTAGTAAGCAGTTTTGATATCTTAGAAAAGTTCTTGATTAATCGTCTATAAAATCCAGCATGTCCTAGGAAACTTCTTATCCCCTTCACCGAAGATGGAGGAGGAAGTTTCTCTATGGCCTCTATCTTAGCCTTGTCTACCTCAATTCCTCTACTAGAGATTAAGTGTCCTAGCACAATGCCTTCCTTTACCATGAATTGACACTTCTCCCAATTAAGAACTAGGTTAGTGTCTTCACACCTTTGCAATACAAGAGAGAGGTTAGAAAGATAATTATCAAATGAAGAACCATAAATAGAAATATCGTCCATAAAAACCTCCATTTTCTCCTCAATGTACTCCGAGAAGATGGTCATCATGCACCTTTGAAAGGTGGCTGGGGCGTTGTAAAGCCCGAATGGCATCCTCCTATAGGCAAACGTCCCCCACGGGCACGTGAATGTGGTCTTCTCTTGATCGTCCGGATGGATCGGAATATGGAAGAAACCACTATAACCGTCAAGATAGCAAAAATAAGAGTGTTGTGCTAACCTCTCAAGCATTTGATCAATTAATGATAGTGGGAAGAGATCCTTCCTAGTTGCATTGTTCAGCTTGCGGTAATCAATGCACATCCTCCATCCTGTCATGGTTCTTGTAGGAATGAGCTCATTGTTCTTGTTAGTGATAACCGTCATTCCTCCTTTCTTTGGGACAACTTGAACGGGGCTCACCCACTTGCTATCCGAGATAGGATAGATGATAACTACGTTAAGTAACTTAAGAATTTCCTTCTTAACAACCTCCTTCATGATCGGATTTAACCGTCTTTGAGGTTGTCACGAAGGCTTAAAATCTTCCTCCATTAGAATCTTGTGCATGCATAATGATGGTTTAATTCCTACAAGATCCTCTATAGTATAACCTAAGGCTTTCCTATGTTTCATTAGAGCAGCCATTAGTTTCCCATGTTCATCTTCACTTAATTCGGAACTAACAATTACGGAAAAGTAGAATTAGTTCCAAAAAATGCATACCAAAGATGTGTGGGAAGGGGCTTCAATTCCATAGCTATTGATGCCTTTGATGAGTCTTGAGATGTGTCTGACGATTCCTTAGAAGTATCTAAGGGTGTGGGAGTGATGGAAGAAGACTCAAGAGTATTTGTGGAAAGAACGGAATTGTTCTCAGAAATACCCAAAATTACGGCACCATTGTTACTTCCACAGCCGTGGTTTAGGGCGTGGAAGTCAATTACGGCATCACTGGTGGTTCCACGGCCATGGTTTTGGCCGTGTAACTTACTGGTGCTCTCCGAATAGCTGGTTACGGTCATCTTGGGAGAAACCACGGCCGTGGAATAGCACGAGTGGCCGTGATTCCTCACGTTTTCTGACCCATCGTAGAGTTTTTCAAACTCTTCCTCTTGCACTTCTTTTAGCTCCTCCAAGGCTTCAATCTCCTCATTGCAATCCTCCTCCTCTCCTTTTTCCATGATGCTCATGGTAATGACCTTTTGCAATGGATCTTTGAATAGAATCGAGCTCACTTCTTCTCTAGATGCTTCCTCGTCATAGATATTGAACATGTCCTCTCCAAGAGTTGGCTCTTTCACCAAAGTTGACAGAACAAACTCAACCTTCTCTTCACCTATGTCGAAAGCCAATCTAGCATTCTTGCAATCCACTATACAACCGGATGTTGCAAGGAACGGTCTTCCGAGTATGATCGGAACCGGACAATCTACAGGAATGTCAAGCGCAACAAAATCAATTGGAATTTAAAACTTACCGAGCTTGACTGGGACGTCCTCAATGATACCGACAGGACGAGTTATAGATCGATCCGCCATGTATAACGTCATCTTCACCGGTTTAGGTTCACCTAAACCGATCTTCCTACACAAAGCAAGCGGAATAATGCTTACACTTGCTCCCAAGTCACAAAGGGCGTCACATGTGACTTCTCCTACTCTAATTGGAATGCAAAATGACCCCGGATCTCTCAGCTTTGGGGGCATCTTTTCAATCATCGTTTTGATGAGCTCCGAAGATTCCGACCTCATCTTGACTTCTCCAAAGTCATCTAGCTTCCTCTTGTTAGAGAGAAGCTCTTTCAAGAACTTCCCATAAGCGGGCATACCTACAATTGCATCAATGAAAGGTATATTAATATGCAGTTTGCTCATGAGTTTAATGAACTAGGCGCGCTCTTGCTCTAGACTGCGGGAATGGTATGGGAGGTTTATAAGCTGGAGGAGGAACGTAGACATCTTCCTTCTCCTTCCCCTTATCTTTCTCCTTCTCAGCTGGGACTTCCACAAACTTGGGTTGCGGGTCGGTGGTTGTCACGCCACTCTTAGTGGTGATAGCCATCACCCTTCCCTTTGGATTGTCCTCCGTCTTCCCGGGAAGCTTTCCTTGATCTCTAGGAACTTCTTCGGCTTTGCTGAACATATGGTTTTCTAAATATTTTTGAGCTTTATCAACCTTAGTTATGTAACTCTCTAGTCCTTAAAGCTTTCCCAAGATCGTTTCCAACATGGGATCGGGCTTCTCCTTCTCCTTATTGTTCGAATCATTTGATGTTTACCCCTGGCTTTTCAAAGGGGTAGAAGAAGAGGGAGATGTTAGTGAATTTCCAGAATTTGAATAGGGATTACCGGAATTTTGTTGTTGGTTGGAACGCCAATTATTGTTGGAATTTCGGTTGTTGTTGTTATTCCAATTGTTGTTGTTTCAGTTGTTGTTTCGGTTGTTGTTCCTATTTCCTTGGTTGTTGTTGTTGTTGTTGCCTAAGTAGCCAACATCTTGCTCCTTTGGCTTTTGAAGGCCATCTCTAATAATTTTCTTCAACTCTTTGGTTTCGGTGTTGAGGGAGAATATTTGAGTTTGTGCAGCTTGACTCCCGGCTCTACCTTCCGGTCGGAATACTTCTCAATCACTTGGGCTTGCTTCTCAATGAAGTCCCAAGCGTCATCCTCTCTCATATCCATGAATGTACCACAAGAGAGAGATTGGAGGTTGAATTGTGTGTCCACATCCAACCCCTTGTAGTAAATCTCTAATAACTCCAGCTTTAAAATGCCATGGTGTGGGAAATCCAATAAGAGGTCCTGAAATCTTTCCCATGATTGAAACAAACTTTCGTTAGCTTGCATAGAAAATGCATTAATTTTACCTCTCAATTCCGCCGTCTTGGATGGCGGAAAGAACTTGGTGAGGAACTCCGAAGATAGATCCTCCCATGTGGCAAGCTTTCCAGTTGGAAGAGCTTGATACCAAGCTAAAGCTTTGTCCTTCAAAGAGAAGAAGAACGGCTTGATCTTGTAGTTGTTGTTGGTAGTCTTTTTTGGCTTCAATGTCTCCATGAGAATCTCAAAATTCTGTAAATGTTGGTGTGGAGATTCAGCACTAGTTCCACCAAATTGACTTTGGCGAACAATGGTGATAACTTGCGGGCTAAAACTGAATTCCTAGATATCCTCAGCTCCGAAGTTCACACGTAGACGGCACGGTTGCTGAATTGGATCCATCCTTTGCCCGATAGTTCGTCGTTCATCCCCTCCATTAGCAACTCTCACATCTCCATCGGGAATGCGAGGAACAATCGGTGGTCTTGGGTTGTTACGAACGGGATGAATCACCGGATCAATATCCTCAAGTGGTGGCATATCTTCATCATCATCGTCGGATGATTCAACTCTAATGGACTTAGTTGGTTTCTTGACCTTCTTCTTCTTGGCGTCATTCAACTCCAACTTCATATCCAGCATCATAGCTTTGAGTTCATCAAT
The DNA here is from genome assembly GCA_033239125.1 of Fagopyrum homotropicum. Taxonomy (NCBI): domain Eukaryota; kingdom Viridiplantae; phylum Streptophyta; class Magnoliopsida; order Caryophyllales; family Polygonaceae; genus Fagopyrum; species Fagopyrum homotropicum. The sequence continues at coordinate 23,256,057 of BSWB01000005.1, read as the reverse complement.
TTGGAATTGATGTCTCGTTAACTCGTCCAAACGATCTTTCTCACTCAACTTAAGTTGAAGTTGAGCTTCATCCAACTCAGCTTGGATGTTTCTTTCATTATTTTCGGCCATTTTTTTCTCTTTCAACTTTCTTCTTAAAGTTCTCTCAAGTTCTGGATTGAAAGGAACTAGATCTTTGGTAGATCTAGTTTTTCGCATATACCTAAAGAAGCTGCAAAAATCACTCACAAAGAGATATCAAATAACAAGAGCAAAAGCTTCCAAGCTCGACAACCGAAAACCGGAATTGGTCTTGACCAACTCCCTGGCAACGGCGCCAAAAACTTGTTCGCCTCTAAACGTGTGTGCAAATAAGTTTTAATTATAAAACTAGAATAAAAGCAAGCGACCCGCAGTGTACGGATCGGCGTAGATTAGCAAGTATTCCAGAGTATCGAACTCAAGGAATTGGTGAAACAAAATCAGTTTCAAGTAATCGAGCAATCAAAAGTGTAGAAGCTTTGCAAATATTGGGGAAAACAGCAACCCTAAAGATCCAAGTATCCAATTGTGGCAATCTATTCAAGATATACTATATATATAAGGATAGAGTTGAGAATTACAAAGGTATACTAAAGCAAGGTTATGTACGGTGAGTTCCAAAACCCAATATAACTCACCCAAAGACACTCTCTATAAAGGTTGTTGAGGCTGCAATATAGAAAGGATCTAAGGACAAGAATTACTCTTAAATACCCATGCCCAAACCCAAGGAATCAAAGATAAACTAAAACGGTTAAGGTTGTGACACTCGAAACCAAAATAGAGGATGTTGAGTCTCACTGCTACCTAGGAAAGGCAAGTCAAGGCTAGGTTAAAGCTAATCTTTAACTTTCGATCAAAGTAAAAGCAAAGTTCGTAAACCAGGGAAAATCACGGCAAGATCTTGAGAACCACGGTCGTGGAACTCAAGAACAGACCGTGATTTAGGGTGTCGACGATGTTTCTCACACTCTCAGGGTCCAATCAAGTTACGAACGATCTATCATCATCTAAGCCACAACTATCAACCCTTTACCTTAGAATTGCTAAAGGGTTTTAGCCAATAATTATCATTATGATATCAATAATCAAATTAAGAAGAATGAAAGATGAAAACCCTCGAAAACTCAAATAAAACTCAAAGTCAATCTCAAAATCCAAACACAAGTAGTATGTTTATTGATTCAGAAGAATAGGAATAGAAACCCTCACAAAGATCTAGAGAAACCACAAAGAACGGGATGTCAAACCGTCCTTCGATGAAAACCCTAAGATATCTCGAAAATTACACAATCTCTCCAAATACGTCCTTCACGAAAATCCAATCCTTAAGGTTGAAATGAAACCTTAAGCTCGTCTCCAAACTCTAAGCGGCGATAAACAAGGATAAGCGAGGATCCCGAAAACTCCTTTCTCAAGCCTTTTTATAGGGCGAGGTAGGGTTACGAGAAAGCCCAATGACTTGGCTGACGTGGCAAATATGACACGTCACACGATCACCAAAATCACGGTCATGAACAACTTTTCACGACCGTAATTCAGGGTGTGGAACTAGATTACGGAATAATATGATTTCCACGGCCGTGGTTTAGACCGTGTAACTCTCTGTCGTGTTCCAAGAACACTTCCACGATCATGTTGCTAGATCCACGGCCATAATTTAGGGCGTGGACTTCAAACTCCTCTTCCGTGGCCGTAATTCATGGTGTGGTTCTTCTAACTCCTTGTTTTTGCCTTAGTTTCAAGACATCCTCCATCCATGCTCCTTCCTTTGCCTCTCCAATGCATCTCCTTGCCATCAAGCATGGTCAAACACTCCTTTCCTTCCTTATTTTGCTCCAATCCAAGCTTTATTCACCTAAAAACAAAACGAAGCTAGTGTAGATCTCTATATCGACAAAGTGGGTGAACTAGGTCACAATTGCTTCAAACTCATATCTAAGAACACTATAAAGAGGGAAACACAATTAAAACAAGTGCCTAAAATGTAGTCATAAATTCATGCTAACAACCCTCCGGATGTGCTAAGATGGGAGCGGAAGTCAGACGTCTCTTCAGCTCCTCAAAACTCTGAGTACACGGCTCGGAACATACAAACCGGGTAGTCTTCCTCAATAGGCAGGTGAGTGGACGAGCCATCATAGAAAATCCCTTGACAATCCGTTGGTAGTAACCGGCTAGGCCAAGGAAACTGCGCACTTCCTTAACGTTCGTCGGTGTCGTTCACGCTGCTACAAACTAAATCTTCGCCGGATCAACCTTGATCCATTCGGCGGAGACAACATGACCTAGAAATGTTACCTCTGGCATCCAGAACTCGCACTTAGAGAACTTGGCATACAGTTCTCTAACTCACAAAACCTACAAAACCGTCCTCAAATGTTCTGCGTGTTCCTCTTTGCTACGAGAGTACACCAGGATATTGTCTATGAAGACCACCACAAACTAATCCAGGAAGTCGATGAATATGCCATTCATCAACTCCATAAAGACGGTGGGTGCATTCATCAACTCGTAGTGGCCATACCGAGTCCAAAATGCCGTCTTATGCGCATCCTACTCCCTCACCCCCAGCTGGGGATAACCTGAGCGTAAATCAATCATGGATAACCCAGTTGCTCCCTGAAGCTGATCTAACAAATCATCGTGTGGGGCAAAGGATACTTGTTCTTGATGGTCACCTTGTTCAGCTTTTTGTAGTCGATGCACAATCTCAACGATCCATCCTTCTTCTGTACGAAGAGGATAGGTGCTCCCTACGGGGATACACTAGGGCGGATGAAGCCCTTCTTAGCCAACTGCTTGAGTTGATTCTTCAGCTCTAACAACTTGACAGGCGTCATACGGTATGGAGCCTACGTGATCGGTCTCGTCCCCAGCTCCAACTCTATGCCGAAGTCCACGCTCCTTTGAGGCGGCAAACTAGATGGTTTGGCAAACACATCTAGAAACTCGCGAAGCACGGGGATATCCCCTAATGCTGGACTCTCTCCCTCCTTCATGGGATAACACCAGAAGGCCTCGCAACCATGTGCGATCAATCTCGTTGCTCGTACCGCACAGATAACCATACCCGACTTTCCAAGATCCCAACCTTGGAAAATCTCGATCTGACCCGACTCTGTAGAGACCGTCATGGTCCTACTACCTACATCTAACACAACACGATGTCTATCCATCCAATCCATACCCAGAATGACTTCATCACGCACTAGCGGCATGACAAAGAATTCCACAAGCAAATCACAAGTCCCTAATGAATAGGACAAACATGTATCTCGCGGGAAAGGGTATCCCTTCTATCGTATCTAACACCAAACAGTCAATACATAAGACAAAAATCAATAAGTGCATAGCACTCATATCACAAAAATCTCTTACATGTAAACCATTAATCTGGATGGTACGTGCAGTAGCTGCTGGTATCGGCTCTTTAGCTCCAACACTCACAAGTGAATTTCTTAGGTATTCACGATACTATTCACACGTCTATTATCACGACTTCGTCTCGGTATATCATCCCACAAAGGAAGATATCTTATATTGGAATAACCCGTTCATTTCTCTATCGAACCTCTTCATTATCATAAGTTTCACTCTTAATATTGGTATACTCTAATATTTGCCACTTCTTTGGCTTATTAGACCGAGCAACCCCTCCAATCAGGTTCACCTCAGCTCAATCATACATCTGGCATTGGTGTTCCTGGCTTCTCTTAAGCCTTAACAACCTTATCCCACCTCTTTGTGCAAGTCACACCAAAATCACCTTTTACAACACCTCAACGGATCTAGTGATTTCGAATGACATGGAACACGCCTTTCTTTCTTCGCCACTTCTGTTACACGCTAGACGTCTTCTCAAGCTTGTTGCTTCATCGAGGTGCAACTTAAATCATCCACTCGGGTACTACACAATCTAAGTAGGGTAACTATCTCATTCCTTAATGCGATCCATACGTCGCCGACAGCCTTGAAAATTACATTCTCAACGTCTTTCATAACTTGGTCTTCTGCCTCTAGCAACTCAACAATGGGGACTTAACCCCGACCTCTCGCGGCTGAAGGTCCATCAACTCGTTCATGACTTACGATTACCGGAGATAAAGGTGGTCTATCTCTTCTTTGTCCTATAGCAGATGTTGCTCTAGTCTGAGCCATCAGCGATAATATCATAGCTACGTAAAAGGCTATATATATATGTATATATATTGTCGAGATCCTCAAAAGGGTGATGGCTTTCCTTACACACTATCTCAAAATATTGTACTCGTTTCAAAACCAAAATCCTTTTCAAAAGTCGGACCCCTTTCGGGTTCTATTTATTTATGCACTCCACCTTTATTACAGATTGCAAGTGTCATTGTTGTCAACCTAAGCTCTAATACCAACTTTGTAACACCCCAAATCCGCAGGACTCGGGGCACTACTAGGCTAGGATCTCACAATGGATCTTGACCGTAGCCTGACAACAAGTTCACTAGATCTTACAACAAGGCACAGATAGATTAAAAACCAAATACATAAAACTGTATTAAATATATACATCAAAAGGTTTACAAAACACAGCCGAGTACAAAATGGCAACACCATACACAAAAGTATACAAAAGATCCCATAACCCTCGCACAACCTAGTGTACGGAAGTCCTCGGTTGATCACCCATCTGGATCATTATGCAGTCTTCCTAACTGGCAGATCATCTACAACACTGTATGAAACCATTAGCTAAAAGATCATTGATAAGAATGAAGCAATAGCACACACATCACAACACCATATCATAACATGCAATGCCACACACACACACAAAACCTATTATTATCTTTAATTAAGTTATACCATTACTAATTAAATTCCTTGTGACACGAGGAGTAAACTCCCAATGCCTCTATCCCCGTCTCCCCTCAGATTTTGAATGGTGGCAATCATCACCACCTGGAGGACCGGTCACAGAGAACTCCCCTAGCCACCCCATTCTGGGCTAGACAAGTCATCACCACCCGTTATCATACACTTGAGCCAAATAAATGCATGTAGGGTCATCCTAGGCCAATTAGGTTATAAATTCAACACACATATGCACCCACACAACCACAACACACACTCAAACCCATAACCGCTCGCTAAGTAAGTCCCACGGACTTACTTGTTTCAACGTCGATCTATACCACGTCACGGCTTTCCCTCGAGCAAATGATCAACACCTGCATCAGCAAGGCACAAAAATATCAACACCGTCCCAAGGTTAGGAGATTCCACCTCCTAAACCTTATAACCATCCTCAACTCACAACTCGAATCTAAACCTCGATATCTCAACGTAACTCACAATTCCTCAAATCTCAAGGTAGAATCTAATCAACATTCCTCAATCTCAATTGTAATCCTAATTTAATTAATTAACCTTTAATTAATTAATTAAATTTCACCAGTATAACGTGTTGCCCGTATGCAATTTCTAAACCCACATGTCATCAGATTTATCAAACAAACAACCCATAAACACCAGAATTCTATAACAACCATAATGGAATTTCTAATTATCCATTTTGACAAGTCTAAGGTCAATTTAGGTCAAATCGCAGTACTAAAAACGAATAAATTCATAACTTATTCGTTACTAACCCGATTGACGATATGAAAGAAGATTCGGAATCACAACGACGCAGGCTACGCATGGACAACATCAAATTCACCGGAATTTGAGCGACGGAAATGTCCTGGTGACATATATGCTCAAACAGATCTTCATATGCTCGGAAATGCAGAAACTCGGTACCGATATGAAGAGAATGAAGAGATGAATCCAGAAACTCGAACGGAGTTGTAATCGGATTAGAAACTTAGAGTAGATCTGAGTTTGAAGGTTGAGAGAAATCAGAGCTTTTACGAGGAACCATGAAAGGAAAATGAATTAATAAACGATTTTCCGCTATTTATAATGAAGACGATAATGATCCTTTAGCGAAGTCGATAATTATCCTCTAACCGATCCAAAGGCGGGTTGAACCCCCTTCTCCAAACTTTTCAATATTGAAATAATAAATCTAGAATATTGTAGGGATAATTATTGCACAACTACCTCGGAAAACGTGTATTCCTAAGCCGTCTTTTTTAGCCGTTAAGAAACGAAATAACAACTCTTTTGACCACTTTTGTCTTTCCATGTTATTTCATAACTAGGACATATTCCTGATCATTTCTCTCAACTGCATTGTTATTAGTTGGAGCTCCCAAATGATTGAAATAACACCGGAGGGTAAAAATAATTACCCGGAGAAAAAGTGAAAAATTCTCCATAAGTCCAAAATTACGCTAGGAACATAACGGTGGGACTCATACTCATCACTTACACAATCTTTGCGAGTCATATATCAATTACTATCAATGATTAAGTTAATCAACATTAATTAGAATTCGGAAATCCTAGCTATTACAGCTATTTTTTCTTAGTAGATACACAATTGTACATTGCTTCTTTTATTGATTCATTAACTACCTATTTACCCTTTTTTCTCACTAATAATATCAAATGTTTGAACTAATAAAACACCCTACTTGAACTTATAGTATTATAATAAAAGTGTACTAGTAAAATTTGTGTTTCATAAATAGTACTTGAGAATGAAAATAAGAATATAAAAGTTTTGAAGTGTAACTACAAAAGTTTGAACTTTTATAATATTAGTTCTTTAGGTATTATTAGTGATCACACTCAAACTAGCGTTTTTTTCAACCTCATTCTATTTCATGCCTTCACTCTTTTGAGCATAATAACATAACTTGTCGGTCTATTTTCTTCCTATTAGTGTTTTAGACATCTGCCGGCTAATTTATTTGATTGTAGGCATTCCAACGTTTGCGGAGCTTAATGCGAGCTATCTACGACGGAATGATCTCATACACAGTATAGATCTTTCTAGGGTCAAAGAAGTCAAGGTCAAGACAAAAATGACTAAGACCCGATGGTGCAGATCATGATCACCTCAAAAAGTGTTTTGGATGATTAGCCAAATGATCTTTCATCTAGCACATGACTCGCACATGACCACATGTCAAAGAGAAAAGAAATAATGACAATCCCAAGCATGACGTATGAAGTAGGTCGCTTTCCCCCAGAATCCGACTGATTTGGACTTTCATGTCAACTACAATGTTGTAGTACCTTCAAAAGTAGTACTCATGAATTTTCTAGTTCCAACAAAAAAGGGACTTCTAGTTTTTTTTGTAGCGTTGCAAAGTTGAAAAAATGTTAATTTTGTGGGCCAAACTCATAAAACCAATCGTCTTTGGCCCACTTTGATGTTTTCGAAAAGATGTTGATTTGACCTTTTATGTAATAGTTTTCCTTTTGTTTAGGATGGACTCCCAACCTGTCCATTTGAATTGTTTGTATTTATGTTTATCCCTTTAGGGATAGTTTTGGTAGATTTAATCTTTATCTAATTAGATGATAGATATAGGGTTTTTCCCTTAAGGTCAAATGACCCTACTACTAGAGGGCGAATGACTAGCTCGTTATTTGGTCCTCAGTAAAGAATTTGAGTTATGTTTAGGTGTGTATAACTAAGTCTCATCTTTTTATGGTTTGGAGAGCCCAACTATGGTCTGGTCTTGGACCATAGTTGTAAAAATCCGGTCCGATCCGGTCCAGACCGGACCAAATTTTTACACTTTTAATATTTTTTAACTGGAAGAGCTTCCAGTCCATTCCGGTCCAAACCTAAACCGGACCGGATTTAGTACATACAAAAAGTATATTTTTAAATTTTTTTAAAAAAATAAATAAAAATAAAACGGTCCAGACCGGACTATATTGATCGGACCATGGTAGACCCGACCGTAGTGATCCGGTCCGTGAGTTTACGGTCCGATCCAAACCGTTTGGACACCCTTATACCCGACGTAAGAGCACAACTCCAACCTCATGAAGATTAGCCTCCACCCATGACTTGTGGGCCCCGACAACCTCGGCCAGATTATTGGCCGATGGATGTGCAGGAGATACGACAGTCGGAAAAGGAGAATCATTGAAGGCCGATGGATGTGCAGGAGATACGACAGTCGGAAAAGGAGAATCATTGAAGATCTTTTGTTGGAGTATCTCAACTAGCTTCAAAACCTCGGTTGGGGTTTTCAAAGATGTTGATCCCATTGTGTGTAGGGAACTTGTAAATATGAAAATTATGTTGGCTTATTTGGGACATTTTATAAGGGTTCATCCCCATGCAGTCAGGAGGTATACCCAAGGGTTGACTACTATTTTGCAAAAGAATACCAAATTTATATGTCTACATCTTAACATAATCCCCAAATCAATTTACCTCTTTGCTTCTTTCCTTTGCCTATCAATTCACGTATTTGATTACGTTACAAATGTTAATTCTTGTCTGTTGTTAATATCCTAATAAAATCAAATTTGTTCTCTCCTTCAATCCTTCTTTAACTTAATCTTATTCATAAGTTAAATAAGTCATAACTATTGAAAGAATAAGAGAAACAACAGCTAGGTTATTTAGATAAATTAGTAGAGTAGTTGAGAGGAATTTGGATAGGACATAATTTTGCAAATAATTATTTTCTAAAGAAAATTTATGCTGTGTTATAAGCCAAAGGAACAGTCCAGGTAAGAAGAGGTGATACAGTGCGGTATTATGGATTAATATAAGCCGTTGATTCACTTCTTTCATGGTCTATATTAATTCACGTAATTTAATAATCCAGGAGATGTGCGTTGACAATGTTACAAATTTTTGAAGATACGGGGACAACTTTTATCCTTTAGAAAGTATGTTTTAAAAAGGGGAACACGTTGACATTTTGTAATTTTTATGAAAAAAATGTATAAGTCATTATCTCATTTCATAGTTTGAGTTCAATTCGTTTAAAATTTAGATTTTATATAGTTAGTTCACATATTGTTTTGTTAATTTATTACTTATGTTTTGCTAATTTATTAATTATGTTTCGATTCACTTTTTTACTTGTACATATTTGAACTAATAAAATACAATGTTAAACTAATAAAATACAATGTTCGAACTAATAATACCCAAATTTTGAACTAACATTATAAAAGTTTAAATCTTTATAGTTATTTTTTTTAATACAAGGGAAAGCGAAAAGGGGGGATCTGCCTCTCAAAATTGATCGCCCTAAAGCATCATTTCGGATGAGGTCTTCAACTTCAAGTGGCAGAGGGTCGACGCACACATATGGGTTTTGTCCAAGAAGCGCCAGCCAATCGACAACAATATTAATTTCCCTAAAAATGTGTCGAATTGTACAATGAGTGAAGCCAAAAATCATTAAAGATATGTCTGAGATGATCATGTTTTCTTCCCATGATGATTTCCATATGTGGTTGAGCGAGTTAATGAGCACCAAGTTGTCGCCCTCAATCTCAATCGATGAAATCCCAAAACTAGAAGAAAACAAAAGTTCATGCATTATTTTGAACATAAGAAAAGAAGTGTAAAAATATATGAATTGTTAGTGTAATATATGTTGAACAAACAAAACAAATAATTTGAACAAAAAGTACAACGATTTTGAATTAAAAATGGCCCTTAGGAAAAGAAGAATTGGAAAAAAAACTAGAAGAAAACGAAAGTACAAAGTTTTTATAGTATTAGTTCAAATATTTTATATTGTTAATTCATTCATTATGTTGAACTTACTAAAAAAATTGTAAAATTCTATGAAGAATTAGTACAATATAATCTAAACTAATACAACAAATAAGACAAGCTTGGCCAAATAAAGTCTTTTTGTATTGATGATACAAACTAAGTCCCTATTAATTTAAGATTAATTTTTAATAAATACTTAAATGAAGGGGTCATCGGGGAATTTGAGAGAGGTTAAAGTTAAAACCCTATAAACTTTGCATTCATGATTCATTTATGGTTACGAAAAACCCTAGCCGAGTCCGCGACCATCATTAGTTCGTCTTCTTCGTCTCGACCCACCTTGAATAGATCTGAGAAGCGCGAGCCTTCGGAAGGACTGAAGCCCTAGCTTGCGCAGTCAGGTCCACTGTGAGGACGGTCTTTGGCGTCGTCGGCCTTCGAGTCCATCGGGAAAGCTGCACAAGTAGCCGTTATACCCTAGCCACCAGGAAGGAGAAGCAATTTATGGTCTTGGGTATTTATGATCCTGACCCACTATTTTTTGATATTTGCAAAATCTACCCCAGGATTTTATTTATAGAAAACGACCCAGTTTTCTAAGAGGATTCCAGTTATGAGATTTTCTATGTTTCAACTAGAAAAAAATGATTGTGTATTAACATTGTATAATTTAAATTGTGTATTAACATTGTGTAGTTGAAATTGATTACTACATTGTGTCACTGAAATTGGTAGGCTTCGAACAAAATTGTATATTAACATTGTGTACTTAAAATCGGGTATTACATTGTGTAATTTAAATTGGGTATTAACATTAGATTTTAAGTATAACTTTATAAAAAAAACAACAGAGTACCAAAGTTCAATTAATTTAACTGGTAAAAGGGTGGGAGGTTGGGTCTGCCGTCCGGAGTTCGAAACCCATTAACCAATAGATTTGTATTTTCGATTATCATGCTATATATAGTCCTACCCGACTAGACACAATCTTCCAAGAACTTTGAGGAGGAGAAATGTCTTCACACCATTGTAAACTTGCCAAAATTATGGAATGAGCACTATGACCATCTTAGCTACAAGGGGTTGCACACTCCAAAGAACAAAAACACGGTCCTAGATCTTCCAAAATTCTCAGCCTTGCCTGACACTTGTGTGGAGTGTTTAAAAGGGAAGAAAATAAGTGTGCAAATTACAAAACAATGTACATGGCGAGCAAAGATTGAATGATGGTAAGTGCAATTTTCTCAGTTTTATTGATGATTTTAGTTGAAAAGCATGGGTCAACTTGTTGAGTGAGAAGTCTGATGCTCTAGAATATTTTTAAGTATTCAAAGGATTGGTTGAAAAAGAATTAGGTGTAGAGATTTAGTTCTTAAGGGCATACAAGGGAGAAGAGTACCCTTCTGCGGCATTCAATCTATTTTGTAGTGAACATTGCATTCTAAAGCAATTGACAAATGCCTACATACCCCAACGGCGTTGCAGAGAGCAAGAATCGAGCCTTGATGAATATGATGACATCGTTTTGTCAGCGAAGAAGATCCCCAAGGTGTTTTTGGCAGAGGCATTAAACTGGACATTTCATGTTCTAAACCATATCCCAACTTTGACAGTCAAGGAGGTGTGTCAAGCCCTCAGTGGACCACCTTAGAGTTTGAGGTTGTCTCACTCATGATCATGTTCTAACAGTAAAAAAAAAAGGTAAACTGGACGACAAAAGTTCACTTTGTATTTTCCTAGGAATCAACGAAAATAAAAAGGCTATAGACTTTATCATATTGAGTCTAGCAAATTTATAGTGAGTCGAGATGTGGTCTTTGTTGAGGCTAAACAGTGGGAGTGAGGTACTGCGTATGAAAAACAAAAACAATTGAGTGAAGCGTCAAAATGAGGAGACAAACGCAATGAAGAAACATGGGAAACACAGGATATAGAAGATACTAGGGAAACACATGGGAGTGAAGAGCACTTAGAAAGCATGAGAAACAAGGGAGGAGGAAGTGATGCCACCTCAAGAGAGAGTACATGGACTCCTAAATGATTTTGTTAGTGGAGATAATTTATCTTATGATAATTTATCTATATGAGATTCATATGATGCAGATTCATATGGTGCAATATATGCAGGTTGATGATCCGACTTGTTTTGCAAACGCCATAAAGGAAGAAAAGTGGAAGGAAATAAGATCCAATGAAAAGAAGCTACATGGACTCTCACCGAATTGCCTAAGGGAGCTAAGAAGATCTAAGTCAAATGGGTATATAAAACAAAGAGAGATGAAAATGGAGAGAATACGGAGCATAAGGCTCGGCTTGTTACGAAGGGGTACTTGCAAATGCAGGGAATATACTATTATAAAATTTTTGCTCCGTTTGCACGTCTTGATACCGTAAGGATGGTAATTGCTATGGATGCACATAATGATTAGAAGATCAATCAAGATGATGTAAAGTTAGATTTCCTACATGGGAAGCTAAGTGAGCAAGTATATGTGGATCAACCCAGGGATTATGAGCAAAAAGGGAAGGAACACATGATGTACCAGTTGCATAAAGCTCTCAATGGACTAAAGCAAGCTCAACGGGTTTGGTTCAATAGAATCAAAGGTCATTTCATCAAAGAAGGCTTCAAAGAATGTAACAGTGAGCAAACCTTATTCACCAAGGAGAGCCAAGAAAATAAGATCATCATTGTGAGTGTCTATGTCGATGATCTTATTTACACCAGGGATGATGAAGATATAATGAACAAGTTCAAAGCCTCAATGATGATGGAGTTCGATATGTCGGATTTAGGGCATATGAATTACTTCCTAGCAATCGAGGTTGTGCAAAATATAGATGACATATTTATTTGTCAAAAACGATATGCCGATGCGGTATTGAAGAGGTTTAACATGTTTGAAGCAACCCCGTCAACAATCTTGTTGTTCCTGGAGTAAAGATGACTAGTGATGTAGAGGGTACACCTGTGGATGAGACTCTTTACAAGAAAATGGTTAGAAGTCTCATGTACCTCACCTCAACTAGGCCATACCTCATGTTTACTACAAGCCTAATAAGCATGTACATGTCCACGGAACTTCACTTTCAAGTTGCTAAAAGAATTCTTTGATATTTGAAGGGCACCATGGGAGTTGGAATTTTCTATAAGACGAGTGGCAAGATCAAAACGATGGACAATGACTATGCTGGTGACAAAGAAGATAGAAAAAGCACAAGTGGATATGTTTTTTGGTTAGCTCAACAACAATAGCATGGAGCTCCAAGAAGCATCCCATTGTCACCTTGTGTACCACTAAAGCCGAGTTTGTAGTAGTCGCGGTGTGTGCTTGTCAGGCCGTATGGATGAAGAGGATTCTCAAGGAGATTAGACATAAAGTAAATGCATGAACTACTATCAAGTGTGACAATATGTTTGATAAGGAAATTGTCTCTTTGGTGTACTATGCAACAAGGTCATATCAGATAGCTGACAGACATTATGACAAAGCCACTAAAGGTGGATGCATTGAAGAAGCTTCATACTACATTAGGGATGAAATGCATCACACTGATAAGCTAAAGTTTGAAAACATTTAGCTTAAGGGAGAGTTTATAGAGTTTGTTAGGTGGTTTGATGGTGTCCGAGTCTTAAGGGTGTTTTGCCAGTAGTTTAAATAAATCTTATTCTATAGGATAGTGGATCATGTTGTCTTGATACTTTGTAACTAGATGAAGGCTATATAAAAGGCCTTAGTCGCTCTTCAAATAAATATATTTAATAGTTCACAATTGCAAGCTTATTCCAATCTTATTCCAATAGTTTTGTTTGTTAGATTGGGAAGTTGATAATATGCATTGAGGTGTTTTTGATGAAAATTTAAGAGAATGTGGTTATGAATGATAATTTGAGAGCAACACTGTGTCCTCATCGTTATGAGAATTTCGAATTGAAAGGTGAGAAATTGAAGAGAGAATGATAGCGATAGAGATGGATGATAGAAATTGAGAGAGGGAATGCTAAGAAAGAAAGAGGAAGGAAATGGTGGCTCATGTAACTTTGTTCATATAAAAAACATGTTTTCTTTTATGTATAAAAATTTTGTTAGGTTCGGTTTTCTTATTCAATTTAATAAATTGTATTGGTTTAGAAAAAATATCAAAATAATAAAAAGTGGATCTAATAAAAATAAAAGTGAACGGAATTGAGAGGCGAGTGTTAAAATATAATGGGCAATTTTAGTAACTAGGCCTTTTTGAAAAACTATGGTAGTAACTAGACTTTTTTAATGTTTTAATTAAGTAAATATACCCCAAGCTTTTGTATTTATTCTCAAATTCTACACACTCTTCTGTCAAGGGGTACATTTACTAAATACAAAACTATAAAAAGCCTAGTAAACCAAATTGTTTCAAATTATAATGGAGTATATATCTAATACGTGTTTTTAGGCAAAAAGACATCTAGCAGGTGATTAGTTACATTTGACCCTATTTAACGGGTCATTTTTCATAATTTACTCTTAACATAAACTATTTATGGAACAATATATTTTATATTAAGCCATGTAATATTAATACTCCCTGTAATACATGAATGACGGTGTACAAGTATTAAAAATAATGAAATTGGCATTTAAATTAAAATTAAACAAAAATACATTGTAAAGAAAAACTATATATTCCCTAGCTTATTCTAGTTACCTTTGTTAGCCTTTCTAGGATATACGTCTTTCCTTTATTTTACGTTACCGTTATAGCTAAGTTTGTATGTATTCCTTATTCTATTATGTAATATTCAGGCTCTGATTTTATCATAAACAAAAACATTGTTCTTTCATGGTATCAGGCATTCAATCGATCCTCAAAACCTAACAAATTCCGCAAAACCTTCGAGCATGGCACCAAACGCCACTCTAGAAATCACGAGTCCATACTACTTACATCCTTTGGATCACCCCAGAATCTCCCTCATCTCGGTGATCCTCAAAGGAGAAAACAATTTTTCCGAATGGAAAAGAAATATTATCAATGCTTTTCGAGCTAAGCGAAAGCTCGGATTTATCGATGGTTCAATCAAGTGTCCTGAAGAAGTGTTTGCTGAATTCCAACACTGGGGTCCGGTAAACTCGATGATAGTTGGATGTAGGGGTGGGCATAAATCCCGCTTAATCCCGTCCCGTCCCGCATCCCGTCCCGATCCCGTCCCGATCCCGGCGGGATTTGGAAAAAAAATGTGTATCCCGTCCCGTCCCGTCCCGCAAAAAATTTGCGGGACGGGACGCGGGATGAAGACTTCCCATCCCGGTTAATCCCGTCCCGTCCCGCATATATATAAATAATATTTTTATAAATATTATATAGATAAATAATATACATAAATTATAATTTTTAAAAAAAAAATTTATTTTTAAAATTATTAAATTGATGATTTTTCATCATTCATTCACTCATTCTTTACTACTCATTCGGTTGGATCTAAAATATTAGAGTTTTTGATCTCCCTTGATTTAGTCTGTTTGCCGCCTTGCTCTGGTCCGTTCCATCGACACCCTTGCTCTAGTCGGTTTATCGCCCTTGTATTTGTGGATTACTAATTGTAATCGATAGTTAAATAAATATAATTTTCATTAAATTATCTGTTGTTTTTTTTGAATGTGAACCGGTAAGACACTTTGATGTAACTTGAATTTGTTATGATAAAAACTACTAATGTAGGCCTCATGAATCGATAATTCTGTATCGAGTTTTTTTTTCCGATCATTTATATCTTTAAACACGAGAGAAAACAAGTATACATATTAAATATAATCGGTGTGAAGTTTTCGCGCGATTTGTCCCGTCCCGTCCCATCCCACATGGGACAGGGCCCGCGCGGGACGAAGAAAAAATGTCATAAATCCCGTCCCGTCCCGTCCCGAAAATAACTTGCGGGACGGGACGCGGGACAACCCCTATCCCGTCCCGTCCCGTCCCATGCCCACCCCTAGTTGGATGCATACTCCAAACAACCGACTCTATTGTTCGATCCACAATATCAAATCTCGACTCCGCTCGAGAACTGTGGCTTGAACTCGAACAAAGATACTCAGTTGGCAATGGACCACGGATTCTCAAACTGAGAGCTGATATTGGACAGTGCCGTCAAAATGAGCAGACTATTTCAATCTATTTCGGGCGTCTCAAGCGACTTTGGGACGAGTTGACTGCGGCACTGCCGTCCTCCAAAGCAATATGTGAACCATGAACCAAGCTTTTGTCGGTAGAAAGGGATGAAGAACGAGTGCATCAATTTTTGATCGGGCTCGACGATTCATTTCATAATCTTCGTTTTCATGTCATCTCCAAAGAAAGTTTGCCCTCTCTTAACAAAGTGTACTCCTTAGCTATACAGGAAGAATGTACACATCTCGCACCAACGAAAACTGAAAACCGCCTCGATGTGATGGCGTTGGCTGCTCCTTCCTCTCGCTCAATACAAGGTAAACGAGATAAATCGCATTTGGTTTGTTTTCATTGCAATAAAACAGGGCATGTTAAGGAACAATGCTTCAAGATTGTGGGTTATCCGGAGTGGTAGAACAACGGCAAAGGAACGTCAAACTCATCAACCGGTTCCAACAAACACTCAACTGTGCAGGTTGCAGCAACATCGCGATCTTCGCAACCAACTGGTACTGCTCACGTCATGCGCGCTATTGGACTGCCGTCTGTAGCCTCCAGCGGACAGCTACGTGATACCGATTGATCTACAATGGGTGCATCATTGACGGATTCACAGTGGAATGATTTGTTAGAAAAATTTAAGGATTTTCATGCAGCATCCAATGAGTCCATGTCAGGTAATGAATCGAATTTATGGATTCTAGATAGTGGCGCCTCGCTTCATATGACAGGTAACATTAATAGTTTACAAAACTAAAATTGACAAATATGCACACTATTAAACTCCCTAATGGGACATTACATAATGCATCTCAAGCTGGAGATATATGTCTAAGTCCATCTTTTACTTTAGTCAATGTGTTGTATGTTCCGGGTTTAACATGTAATTTAATTTCATTAGCATGTTTAGCTAGTGATTTTAATTGCATAATAACCTTAACATCAAAGGTTTGTGTTATACAGGACCTTGCTTCACGGATACTGATTGGAGCGGGTGAACCCAAGGATGGCGTGTTTTGGCTTCGTTTTTACAATTTCCCGTTTTCAATATCAACAGCTACGCGAGTAGATCCAACGGATGATTTGTCTTTACTATGGCATCAAAGACTTGGACATCCCGCTCTTGATTTTCAACTTCAAAATTTTGTTCTTATATAAAATTATTTCTAGATCTATCAAAATTTCTCCTTGTGATATTTGTCATAAAGCCAAACAAACAAGATCGACTTTTCCTAAAAGTATGTCACACTCGGAGTCGACATTTGATCTTATACATTGTGATTTATGGGGGACATACCGTTTTCCAACTATTTGTGGTGCAACCTATTTTTTAACTATAGTAGATGATCATTCACGAATCACTTGGCTGTTTCTTTTAAAATCCAAATCCGGAGTTCTTCAAATTTTCAACACTTTCTTAATATGGTTCTAACACAATTTAATAAAAATATTAAACGTGTTAGAAGTGATAACGGTTCAAAATTTATAAAACTCAAACAATTATTTTTGGATAAAGGAATTATCCATGAAACATCTTGTACGTACACACCGCAACAAAATGGTCGAGTTGAACGTAAACATCGTCACTTACTCAATGTTGCACGTGCGTTACTTTTTCAATCTCATTTACCTATCCGTTTTCGGGGACATGCGGTTTTAACAGCTTGCTATGTCATAAATCGAACTCCTCCTATTCTAGAAAATAAATCCCCGTTTGAAAAATTTTTCAATAAAACACCCGAGTACGACCATTTAAGAATTTTTTGTTGTCTTTCTTACGCCTCAGTTTTACCGAGAAATTCCGATAAGTTTTCACATCGTTCCCGCAAGTGTGTTTTTATTGGGGCAAAATTAGCAAACTAGCCCTTTTAAGCAAATCAATTTAGAAAGAAGATCCATAATATTTGAGATTAGTATTTTGCCCCCCTATAAAATAGAGTAGATGAAATATAGTACAAAAAGAGGGCAAAGTTTGACAACCCATCGAATGTGACATGTTGTACTATCTCAAATGTCACATCAATCAGAAAAAAAAAAGAATTCACAACATTCTTCATTTCTCACCTATTACCCAAAAATCCGCTTACCCAAATAATGTCACAATCATACCCAAAAATAAATTTGTCAAAGTACATAAACATACTCGAAAACAATATACTCAAAAAAATCAAATATCAAAATAAAATCATATCCATAAATTGGATAATATTTTATATGTATACCCAATTTAAACATCACTTAATACAAAAACCATACCCAGTTTAAATTTGTCATACCCAAAATTTTCAAAACTCGATATTGTACACAAACATCAATATCAAATGACATTTGGTCATTACCCAAAAATCCGTTTGACATTTGATCATTATAACACAGTTTGGATAACCATAAAACATGCCCACGATATCACTTTAAATATACTTATTAATAATAAGAAATATACTACAAAGTCAATACACGTATAAAAGCATACCCAAAAATCCGTTTACCCAAATAATGTCACAATCATACCCAAAAATAAAATTGTCAAAGTACATAAGCATACTCTAAAACAACATACCCAAAAAATCAAATATCAAAATAAAACCATATCCATAAATTGGATAATATTTTATATGTATACCCAATTTAAACATCACTTAATACAAAAACCATACCCAATTGAAATTTGACATACCCAAAATTTTCAAAACTCGATATTTTACACAAACATCAATATTCAATGACATTTGATCATTACCCAAAAATCCGCTTGACATTTGATCATTATAACACAGTTTGTGTAACTATAAAGCATACTCACGATATCACTTTAAATATACTTAATAATAAAAAATATACTACAAAGCCGATACACGTATAAAATCATACCCAATTTGAATTTGTCATAACCAAATTTTACACAAATCGATATTGTACACAAACATCAATATCAAATGACATTTGATCATTGTAACACAAATTGGGTAACCATAAAACATACCCAAAAATATCACTTTAAGCATGCTCAACAATAAGAAACATACCACAAAAACAATAAACATATACCCAATAATTAGAAAAATACTACAATTCATATTTAGGTAACGAAAACAATGTCACCCAAAAAAAATTAAACATTCATGAACTTGAAAATTTCATCAAACTAGCTACACGAACCAAAAATGAAAAGTAAACATGTAAAAAAGATACTTAAACCAAATGTAAACATCTAATCACCATCATTTAAATTAGAGAAATTATTGCCCATATTTTCTAGTTTTCATACCTATTTTTTCTTCCTTTTGTATAGAGGCCTAGATTGCAAAAGAGATTTTCAAGGGGTCCTATTTTCTTAATTAATTCTTTTATTGGATATCCTAATAGTATTAAAGGGTGGCGTCTTTATTTTTATATTAAGAGACGTTAGATTTTATGAGAAAAATTTTCCTTATTTTAACCAAATTCTAATTTTCTTAATCAAACCCATGATCCTCCTATAATTATTGATGTCTTGTTAAACCCTAATACTCCTTCCAATTCTAATATTCCTACAGGTAATGCCACCGAGTTTGATAGTCCTACTGACACATTTCCAAATTCTTCAACTTCTAATATATAATCTCCTTTTTCATCTCCTTCGACTTATGGGAATGAATCGTCTCCAGAATTTGATCCTTTAATTTCGGATAATCAAACCTCCCATTCCCTTAATCTTCAATCTTCTGGTTCTCCTAATATTCGCCCACTGCATCAGGAAAGAATATCTTCTCAGTTGCCTCTTTTGCCTGAGATTACGATCCCAAATCCGCAAGACCAATTGTTTGAATCTCGTTCCAATTCTTCGTCACATGATTTGATCTCTCCTACCTTACAGAGCGTTAGTTCCGATACTTCCGGATCTCCTACTCTTGAACATTCTTCACCTCCCTTAAGAAGAAGTACACGATCTATGATTCCAAACTCGAAATATAAAGATTACTTTTGCGGATCTCTCTTGCCAAAACAAGCGATATGCGGCTCCCCTCTTCAACCGGCATCAGGTAAACGTCTCTACCCTATTACCAATGCATCTTGTATCACTAACTTATCTCCTTCATACATGGTTTATGTACAAGCAAACAATAAGATACAGGATCCTTCCTCATACAAAGTTATGGTTCTTCTCCCTGAATGGCGACAAGCAATGCAACTAGAGATCAATGCTCTACAACAGAACCAAACCTGGGTCATATCCTCCCTCCCACCAGGAAAGAAGGCAATCGGCTGCCGTTGGGTCTACAAAACCAAGTTAAAGGCTGATGGTTCGGTCGAGCGCTACAAAGCCAGACTAGTCGCTCTTGGAAATCGTCAACAACAAGGTATCGATTATACGGAAATGTTTACTCCTATTGCTAAACTCGTCTTCGTTAAAATATTTCTCGCAGTTGCGCCGAGCCGTCAATGAGAATTTCATCAAATGGATGTCCACAACGCATTTCTTCATGGAGACTTACATGAAGACGTGTACATGAAGGTACCACCTAGATTTACAATCTCCGACTCCACCAAAGTCTGCAAACTACGTAAATCCTTATACGGCCTCCGGCAGTCACCATGCAACTGGTTCCAAAAGCTCAATCAGGCTTTATTCCGCGTAGGTTTTAGTCAATCTCGAGCAGATTACTCCCTTTTTACTTTTCATCGACCAGGTATTGATCTTTACATTCTTATTTATGTCGACGATTTAATAATTAAGGGTAATAATCTTGCTTCTATTCTTCGCTTTAAACAGTACCTCCAAACTTGTTTCCGTATGAAAGATTTGGGAAGATTACATTTTTTTCTTGGTATAGAGATTACACAAACTCCACAGGGAATCGTACTTGCTCAACGAAAATATGTGCTCCACATCTTGACCGAAACGGGCACACTTGGCTCCCGCCCAGAAACTTTTCCTATTGAACCAGGGCACAACTTGGCTAAACTCCATTCCGCAGACTTGGATGATCCTGACCGTTACCAACGTCTTGTAGGTAGATTAATCTATCTTACCATCACACGTCCGGATCTAACATACTCGGTGCACGTTCTATCTCAATTCATGCATAAACCGATGATCCACCACTGGAACGCAACCTTACGTGTCATACGTTATCTTAAATGAACCCGGGGCAAGGTATTTTATTATCTAATTCTTCATCCTTACAAATAAATTGCGGATTGTGATTCCGATTATGCTGCGTGTCCGCTAACTCGACGATCTATAACGGGTTTTATTGTGTTTCTTGGCGAGTCCACTGTTTCATGGAAGTCCAAAAAGCAAAATACGGTGTCTAGATCTTCTGCGGAGGCTGAGTACCGGGATATGGCATCTACGACATGCGAAGTTAAATGGATCAAGTCCCTTCTTGAATCCTTGAGAGTCCATCATGAACAACCCATCAACCTATAGTGTGACAACCAAGCGACCATCCATATTGCTTCTAATCCGGTCTTTCACGAAAGGACTAAGCACATAGAAGTTGATTGTCATGTTGTCCGTGACGAAATTTAGAAATACTCAATTTGGACTCAACACATCCGTTCCAACAACCAATTGGAAGACATCTTCACCAAAACTCTTGGGCACAATCCCTTTCATTTTATTTTGGGCAAGTTGGGTATTAATAATATCCATACTCCAACTTAAGGGGAGTGTAAAGAGAAACTATATATTCCCTAACTTATTCTAGTTACCTTTGTTAGCCTTTCTAGAATATATGTCTTTCCTTTATTTTACGTTACCGTTATAGCTAAGTTTGTATATACTCCTTATTCCATTATGTAATATTTAGACTCTGATTTTATCATAAACAAAAACATTGTTCTTTCATACATAAGATTGGGTGGCTCTAAGAAAGTTTTAGAGCACCATAGTTCTTACAAAAAAAAAAACAAATTATAGGGGTATGTTTAGCAAAAACCGACTACACACATGTGCCTAATAAAGCATCTTTTATTATCGCTATATTATCTAATCTTTATTGTTTGTAGTATATAGATATGAGTTGTATGTTTGCAGTATCCAACAATCACTTGGTGAAAGCTACAAGAATGCGGCGTGGTGGAGTGAAGGGACGGCGAGCATGTTGGACGGTCTGGTTATCAAGGAAGAGAACGTCGCCCTGCTTCCAAGGGATAGCCACACATTCCTCTTCTGTGATCGTCCTAATGTCGTCAATTACCTCGAGTGGTAGAGGGGAACCATCCCCTAAAGTGACCGGGTTTTCTAACTCATTACTTGGATCCGCGGGACTTAAGTGAACCACCATTATATTGTTGAACCAAATCTTTTCCGTTTCTAGGCGGGTCTTAATGCCTCGGATAGGTCTCAATGATATCTTCACCCCGTTCTCTAGCCATTCTAGCTTCCATCCTTCTTTCGCCGCCCTACGAATCAATAACAATCTATCAATCATTACACATATAATAGAGTAGTACAACGAAACATACATTTACACACAAAAAGATTTTAAAGCCTTAGTATAGTTTCTCATTTTTTTTTCAATTTTTATTACGGTTTCTTTTGAAATCGTTTTTGTTTATTTTCATGTGAACAAATATAAACTTACAAATATACGTAGAGTTAAACAAGTTAAAATCGATGTGAACGCAATGAATTTAAATTTTATAACATTAGTTTTAGAGATATATCACAATAGATAAATTTAGAGCAATGATTAATTACTTATATTCGACAACGGTCTTGTCATGTGTGGAGAAGACGTTTTTCCAGTTGTTGCCGGCGGGGGACAAGATATCGGTGTCATTAGGAAGGAGCTTGTGGTAGATCAAGCCATGGTCCTCGAGGCGGCGGATGAAATCGGGGTGCTTTTTCTTCAACTTGTCATATACAATATGGCCTGGTATGATCGGAGTCTCCCCTTGACTTTGTGGTTCCACCTCACAATAAAAGAAACCCTTGTTTGGGTGATCCTTCATCTACATCCATATTCATTTATATGTTTATATATAAGTGAGTGACAGAAATAATATTTACAAATTTAATTGCCAACTTACATAACCGTTTTCATTATGGAAATGGATATGGCAGTCAGAAGGGCCGTCGTTGGAGGTGTAGATATTACCGACAACATGAGTCCTCGGGGCGCCCAACCCGTTGAAAGGGTAGGCGTCATATCCGAAGCTCTTAACAACGTCGTTAAATTCGGAGGACGTGGGCACATCGAACCCACGGAAGAGCACAGCTCCGGCCTCGTCAAGCTTAGCCTCCACCCATGATTTGTGGGTCCCGACAACCTCGGCCAGATTGCTAGCCGATGATTGTGTCGGGGACACGACCAGCGGAAAAGCAACACCGTGGAACTTCTTCTGTTGTGGTACCTCAACTAGCTTCAACACCTCCTTTGTGGATTCCATTGTGATATTTTCTGTGTGGAATGAATTTGTGAATATGAATTATGTCGAGCTTATTCGCAGCCACACATTCTTAAGGTTCGAATATTTAATTTATTTAATTAGAAAGACTTAAACAATTATCATCAACAGATACTTAATTCATTTTCGTAAAAGTCCATGAAAATCAACAACCTGAAAAGAACAACCTTAGACTCATACCTTAACTGAAATTATCATATTCACGTATCTAAATTTGGTGTCTTCGACTTTTCAAAGTTTGAAAATTGCCTCTTATTCATATCCTAACAAAACAAAAACAAAATTATTTAAATTAATTGAGTTAATTAAAAAGGAACTTTGATCGGACATAAGTTTGTTAATAATTATTAATTTTATAGACAAGTGTATGTCGTATTACAATTTTAAGGTAATTTTCAGAAAAAATATATTAAAACTATTTTATGTAATTTAGCTTTCTATATCTCCTAATTTGACAAATTACTTCAAATTTTCTTAATTTTGTAAATACAATTCTTACTTTCTTATCCTCGCATGATTAACCATTTCATTTGTTTTAGAGTTCACCGATTAATTGATAATACACGTAGAATTTATTATTATTTTCACGGGATAAAAACCTTATAGTAAAATAGGTAACATATTTGTATCAAAGGGATGTGAGGTAGTCAGTTGCGTAGTTAGGGGAGTTTGGAGGGGACTATGACCCCTGTTGATTGTGTTAAAATCAATATAGATGGTATATTGTTCACAATAAATCAGTTGTCAAGTTGGTTGAGAGAGTGAAATATGAATGAGGAGGAATATGATTGTGTTAAAATCAATATAGATGGTATATTGTTAACAGTAAATCAGTTGTCAAGTTCGATTCCCAAGGGCAGCAAAATAATTTATATCATGTTGTTATTTGTAAAAAAAAAAAAATATTCACAATATTTTGATTCTTAGCATTATTCTCAATAAGTATCCCTTTTATTAATAATGAATGATTTCTAAATTTATTAAATGATAAGTTGGACATTTGAATTTAGTGGATATAATACATGATAATTATATTTGTTTAAGCTTTTCATTAATTTTTAAACCTAAAACAACATCAAGCCTCAAATCAGATCATAATTTTGCATAAACAAATAAAAACTGATTATTTTTTAGTCTTTTGTTTATTTTTTAAAAAAAGTTTGATTGAGGTAATTTCAAAATCTTTAAATAATTTAATAATACGTTCACGATAATATGAATATAATAAATAAATTTGAATGACATCTGAAATTCAAGAAAAACAAATAGATATTTTCAAATTTAAATAGTGGAGTGTATAATTGAAATGGAGGAGTACATAAGAGGTTGTATGCGGTTCGTGATTTCAATATCAAGACTAACTAGTATAATACCCGCACCTTGTGTGGTATTGAAAAAAATGAGAAAGAATATTGTGAAATAGGTTTTTGTACGTGCTCTTATTTTGTATACTTCTCTAATTTAATTGACTTACCAACATTACTTTATTAAGAATAAATTTACTAAATGAGATTATACTATGGACATACTTAATAGAATAATATTATTATATATATATATATATAGCAACATTTTTTTTTCCGATTATGTAATGAGTTTAGGGATTTTTTCTTGGTCAATGGGTAACAATTTAATTTTACAATTTTTTTTGTATTTAACAACTCTTTTGTTTTTTTTTTGGATTATAATGGTTATTGGTGTATTAAAATTTTTATTTTTATTAATTATTTTTCGACTATAAATCTATTAGTTATTTAGTTAATTTTATTTTTAATTATTAAAATTACAAAAGATTTATGTGATCTACAAGCTAAGAAAATTAACATAATTAAACAAAATTTTAATTAATATAACACGGTCTATATCTACAAGCTAAAATTTTTTTAATTTAATTCAAAATTAACTTCAAAGTCCGATAACTATTATTTAAAAATAACTTATTTGCTGTTGGGTGGAAGAAAATCAATAAATAAATAAAATTAATATAAAAAAAGGTGTACATGTCAATTTTTTTTTAATAACTTGAAAATAGATCAGATACACGGGGTTACGGTTAAAAATCAAATCAAGGGATGAAACAATAGAAAAACGATTGTTAATTATACAATTTCAAAAAAAAATTGTGGGAGCTCCATTTCGAAATACTACTCTCACAACGCTCCACGTAAACTGTCATGTATACTGCTCTAGTAGTAGATATAGACTCGCCCATGACGTAAAATTTTTAGTTTCAAAAAAATAAACTTTTTTCGACAAATTTGTAAAACATAAAAAGTTCTAAGGGAACCATGAATAAAATCACATGGAACGTTCGGGATAAAAATTCGTTCGAATAAAAATCCTAACACAAAATATAACTAAAATGGAAATGAAATCGAAACCAATTTAATTAATATCCATAATAAAAAGATATAACAATAATGGAAATCAATTTACCGTCAAAGTGGAAATCAATTTTGTTGATTAAATAGAAGTTTTTTATTTAAAAAACTATCAAAAAAATCCAATGGAATCATGTAAAAATTTATTATATATTTATAGGTATTTTTCAAAAAAAAAAAACAACGTAAATTTTGATGGATTTTATTAAAAAATAATTGTTTGCTTAAAATCTGATGGAACATTTCGAAAATAAAATTCAATTCAAAATCAATTTAATTAAAACTCGCACATAACGTAAAGTTGTAGTTTCAAAAAAATAAATTTTGTTCGACAAATTTGTAAAACATAAAAGTTCTAAGCGAACCATGGAAAAATATGATGGAACGTTCGAAAAAAAATCCGTCGAATAAAAATCCTAACCGAAAATATAATTAAAAGGGAAAACAAAATCGCAATATCTTTTAATATATTTTTATAAATATTTATTTATTAAAAAAATGATTTGGTTGTTAAGGTGATTTGATTGTTAAAGCTAATTCGATTACATTTTTTTTATTATTGTTAAAAAATTGATTTGGTTTCTATAAAATTATTATATTAATAATAAAATATTTTATGGTTTAAAAAATAGTGTAAAAAATAAAGATTTATTGGCTTTAATTGTGGAAGCTCAATTTCAAAAATCCTGCGTCGACAGCGCGCCACGTCATCAACCCGTGCTCTGTTTTAGTAAGTATAATAGATTAATTGATCGATGGTATAATTAAATTAAAAAAAGATTTAAAATTTGGACAAATAAAATGAGAGTACTTATTAATAATAGTTAGTGTATTTGCATAAAAAATTTATAACTTTCAATAAATTAGAAAAAAAAACATATTTATAGGATTTTAATCTTTGAAAAATACTGATACAACTTATCTGTTAAAATAATGTATATTGTTTGAATTAAGTTTATAATCAAATATGGTTTGATATAATCTACAATTTCAATAATACCCATAAACTATTAAATATTTAAATAGTCTTATCATAATAACTAATTAGTTGTATAATCCAATTAGTTAGATCAAATAAATTTTGTTAGTTAAAAATAATTATAGGGTATAAACTTAAAATTGGACCAAAAGTAATTTCTTTTTCTATCAATTATGTTTCTAGATTTTCAGAAAATTCGTTCAAACTTAAATTTCTATCAATATTTTTAATTAATTCAAATTATAATTAAATTAGACCACTATATTACCTAAAAAGATGAAGTGATCAAGTTCTAAAAATGATTAAAATTAAATACAAAAGGTATAATATATATATATAGAAAATTTGATCGTAAAAATTAGATTAAGCAAAGAGAAAAAGTGAGATTAAGATCAATCTTAAATCATAATTTTTTTTATTTACTTTTGTTGAAAAAGCAAGTTCAATATGAATGTCGAGGAGCAAAGAGCCAAAGAATATGTAATACACAACACAAGGATGAATCCTTGATAAGAAGTCTGCAACTTTATTTTATAATTGAGAGCCAAAGTGAATAACTTAAAATGTGACCTTAAATCCCGAATAACCTCCATTAGAAGTCCTCCATGAGTTCGTGAATGAATCGTTTTTTTGACAAATTTGGTAACTAGGTTTTTTTAAAAAAACCATGATACTAAGTATGCTTTTTTATATTTTCCATCAATAAAATATACTCAAAATCATATTTACCGTTCAAGTAGAAATTATTTATCATACTAATTAGATAAAATCTCCTCTTTCTCTCTCTTTTCTAGTTATAATCAAAGAAACCCGATCTAGTTTCTTCTCCTCCTCTTGATCTCGATCTCAAAATCCATTCTTCTCCTCCTTCGATCTCGCAAGTTCTCCTTCTCGCAAGCTTCTCTGATATCACAATTATCGATCTATTTTTTCTCTTATCTCTCACAATCGACATCGATCGGGCAATCTTCTCTGGTATCAATCGATCAAACACCAGAAACGAATACAAAGCAATCGACTTGTGATTCAAGACTTCAAATACCAGAATTCGCTTCGATCTAACAGGTATCTCTCTCACAATATTCTACTCTCTCTCTCTCGCCATCTTCTTCAGTATTATTCTGGTATTTTGTTCACCATTGTGAAATTTTGATCAGATTCTTGTATTTCTGGTATAAGGTATCGTTAGATTTGGTTTTGTTTTAAATTATGTTTCTGGTATGAATGAGTGTGTTACGATTCTGGTATGAACCTTGTTGCTAGTTTGTTTTCTTAATTCTGATATGAATGAGTTTTGGTATCATTAATTCTCTGGTATAATAATTTGAATGAATTCTGGTATACTTGAACTTCTGGTATTTGTCGTGTTGTGCATAATTATGGTATACTTGAACGTCTGGTATACTTGAACTTCTGGTATTTATGTTTTTGTGCATAATTCTGGTATACTTCAACGTCTAGTATACTTGAACTTCTGGTATTTGTGGTGTTGTGCATAATTCTGGTATGAATTAATGAGTTCTGGTATACTCTCTTTTGTAGTATGATAATTGTCTTTCTAGTATCATTAATTCTCTGGTATTTGTCGTGTTATGCATAATTCTGGTATGAATTAATGAGTTCGGGTATAATCTCCTTTGTAGTATGATAATTATCTTTCTGGTATCATTAATTCTGGTATCAATTAATGAGTTCTGGTATAATCTCTTTTTTAGTATGCTAATTGTCTTTCTGGTATCATTAATTCTCTAGTATAATGAATTGAATGACTTCTGGTATACTTGAACTTCTGGTATTTGTGATGTTGTGCATAATTCTGGTATACTTGAAGTTCTGGTATACTTGAACTTCTGGTATGTGTAGTGTTGTGCATAATTTTGGTATACTTTAACTTTTGGTATTTGTGATGTTGTGCATAATTTGGTATACTTTTAACTTCTGGTATACTTATAATAGTTTTTTTTTCTGGTATATACAAAACTTGTTAGCCATGGCTCAATTACAAATTGTAGTTTATTGTGGAGGAGAATGGAAATCTGTCGGAAATGAATGGACATATTTAGGGGATAAAGTAATGTGCAAACCCATCATTGTGGGAGATCCAAGTAGAATACCAAAAATTAGGATGTTGATTGCCAAACGTTTTCAAGTAGATGAGATAGTGAACAAATTGGAACTTACATACAAGAATACCTTAAATTAAGCGTCGCAACCATTTGATATTGAGACGGTAGAAGATTTTGAGGATTTTGTTGAAATTAATCAATTGACTCAGCCATGCTGGAGTGTTTCATTGTGTGTGAGATTAAAGTCTACAATTATTATACCAGAAATTGAAAAAATTAATGAATATCATCCATACACTGCCATTGTTGCTGCTCCTAGTGTGACTGAAATAGAAACAAAGAATAGCTATGCAATCACTGAAGTTCAACCTGAAGAAACTCAATGGGGTCTTAAGTTTGGTCAAAAGTTCAAGGATAAAAACGCAGTGAAAAATGCATTGTGTTTGAATGTTGTTGCCGAATGTACAAAATACAAAATAACAAAGTCTATCAAGCTTGCTATTCTTGCGCGATGTCTAGATAAAGATTGTAAGTGGCGCGTGCGGTTCTCAAAAATCAAGAAATCGAAAGTGTTTACACTAACAAAGTATACCAGAGAGCACACTTGTTCATTCCATACCAGAAGAAATTATCGCAGAAAGGTCTCATATCCTGTCATTGCTGAAATAGTTGCAAAAATGTAAGTCCATTGCTTATTATCACATATAATATTCAATTCTATATTTTTTTCTTCCATTCTGGTATGGACTACATTCAAATCATATTGTTTATGTTATTCAGGTATGTTAATACACATAAACTCCCCGAGCCTAAGATAATTATTGGAATTTTGAGAAACGAGCATTGTGTAGAAGCTAGCTACTGGAAATGTTGGATGGCACAAGAGGCTCTCAAGGAAAATATAAGAGGAACAAATGAAGAGAACTACAAGGGTGTGCCGGTGTACTTACATCGATTGCAAGAGGCAAATCCGAACACTATTGTAGCACTGCAATTGGATGATGAAAACAAATTCAAGTATGTCTTCTTTGCTTTGGGACAATCAATCAAAGGATATTCAGTAATGAGAAAGGTATTATCCTTGTTCTGGTATGTAATAAAGTTACGCCTCTGGTATTATCAATTATGCATGAATGATATAGATTCTGGTAGTAATGTTGTGTTTTTGGTAAGCAGTATAATTATCTTTCTGGTATGCTCTTTTCTGGTTTGTATAACCAGTGTCTGGTATTGTTAGATAAATGTACTTCTGGTAATATCATTTTTGATTTGATTTCAAGCTCAACTTCTAGTATAGTGATATATATTTGAACAATTAAGTTTCTGGTATGACTATTATCCATTTCTGGTATACCAGAAAATTAATTGGTTTTTGGTTGTTGTTGTTTAAGGTTATATCAATTGACGGAACATTTTTAAAAGGACGATATGGTGGGGTGATATTGCTTGCAACAACGCAAGATGCAAACCAACAAATATACCCGCTAGCATATGCAATTGTTGACCGTGAATATGATGACTCGTATGATTTCTTCTTCTATCATATACACAAGTTTGTCCCTGACACCGAGGAAAAACTATTTATATCGGACAGACACATGTCAATCAAGAATGGTATTGCTAAGCACTACACAAAAGCATCTCATGGAGTTTGCATGTATGTAATATCCGGAATTTTTATTCCGTCTAATTCCACCGTTGACGGTTTCCCATTCTATCTAGTATCTCTTCCTTCACAAATTTCATTATTTTATGTAGAAGTTAATTCACATAAAATGATAAAATTATATCAAACTCTAATCCTTAGAAATATCCATTATTTTATGTAGAATTTAATTCACATAAAATGATAAAATTATATCAAACTCTAATCCTTATAATTATCTATTATTTTATGTAGAATTTAATTCACATAAAATGATAGATTTATATCAAACCCTAGTTATTATAATTCATTCTTATCGATGAAAAGCTGTGACGAGGTCATGACTAAGCTGAGACGAGATCATGACAAGCTGTGACGAGTTCAGGACTAAGCTGAGACGAGGCCATTACAAAGCCCGACAAATCTGTGACAAACTCATTCATGGGCCTGACATGGCCATGACGAGTTTTGACAGATTTTTGACAAGCAATTTAGCCCATCTTTCTTGCATGTTTCAGCCACTATTCTTACCTTAATTTCAGCCCAGCTTGACTTCGAGCCCAGCCCGCAGCAGTCCAGGAGAGGCTGGTTACGAGCCCATTAACAGCCCCCTCCAGCCAGCTCGTTTGCTTGCCTTGCCCCAGCCCACACCGAATTTATGCTGCCCAGTAATCACACCTTCACCAGCCCATACACTCAGCTGCCTAATGAGACTTACAGCAGCCCAGAACTCCATCAGCCTGCTCCTTACTTCGCAGCCCAGGAAGCACAACGTTACCCTATCTTCCACGTTTTAATTGCCAGCTCTTCCCCTTCCTTATATCACGTAACAACAACATAAATGAGGCAAATTAACATCTGAAACAGCCCCTATTTTTTCACGCCAGAAGGGACGATAGTTGCAACGCCATTGTCCCATTTCCACGCTCCACATTCACGCTGCATCTAGCTGGCTTCTGCACACATTCAGCAACATTCCAACCACAAGAAATTGCAAGGAAAGGAGCCAGCAGAGGAGAGAACTTACAACAACTAGTCGTCTATCTCTTTTGGGGTTGCTCGCTGGAAAGCCCAAAAGTCGGGTTGTGGGTTAGTAGTACGTTGGACTACCATCGCTCTCCGTGGATCTCTACAACTTGGATCGATATGAGTTAGCATATGGATTTATTATGATTAGTATTAATGTATGTTATATATATGTGTATGTGTAATATGTTAGTATCCTAAAGGATATATTATATCCTTTAGTTGTGATATCTTGAAACGATTATCGCCTCATGATAAATCGGTAGCAGAATTGAAGAGTTTTCAACACGAGACAAAGGACTCGGACCTTGTATCAAATATTATACTCGGATGAGCGTCCTAGTAACCCTTGTTAACCATCCAAAGAACTAATAGGCGAAGAAGTAAAGACGTGGAGTTAATTTTGACCATAAGTACAATCAAATGAGGAAGAATTCCCGAGTCAACTACGATAGAAGGAATAGAAGGTCGTACAAGGAACTTAGGCATACGAGGCCGAAAGACGGAACTAGAAGAACCATGCAAGAGACTACAAGAGTGTGGAGTAGAGATAACAATATTGGAACAGGACAAGTAGAATTGAATACAACCAAGATTACGGAATCAAGGACATTATAATCGAGGCGGATGCCCCATAGACCATTAGGGGCATGAGAAACCAGAAGAGACAAAGTGTCAATCCGGGTGTGAGAATCTAAGGTGCACGGAATGAAGACCTACAATTTAGTGTAAAAGCGAAAAGGCAGACCCTACCAGCGTGGGGAGGTTTTGACCTCCTCAGAGATATAAGAAGTTTGAAAGAAACCGCGACTGTAATATCCAAAGAATGGAAGCCTGTAGCAGGGTCAACGGAGGTTCAGGAAGGCGATATTACCACCAACACCAGTGAAGAAATCTGTATGGGAGAACGACCTTGCTAGACTTGAGAGTCCAGGGTAACCCGGATTATCACGGGACCTAAGCCACCAACACAGATGGTCCATGCAAAAGGTCTGCAAGTGGATGATCATTTCGGCCATAATAATTTCAAAGACGGTTGCAAGCTATCGTGGAAACTTGAAACGACTATTTATGCCAGATGAATGACACAATCGGACTAGAGAAATGGAGTTAGCTATAAGAAGCCGAAGGGTGGAAGGTAAGACGAACTAAAGAAGGATAAAAGTATTAATCTAGTAGGTGATGTGCACCAAAAGTTTAATACCAGTAGAGATATGAGATTGAGATAAGTCAATTATAGACTGACCGATGTCAACCAAGAGCGTGCAAGTATTGTTGGATATTGACGAGTTATGTGCCGTTAAGAAGAGATATTTGTGACGGTGGATCTATGGAGTAGCTTTACCGACGCCTTAGAGGATTCCCTCAAGTAGGCAACTACAACCTTCTTGGATGAATTAAAGGTATAAAGAGAAACATTTTAAGGGTTACCTCTTGGCCAGTTAAGATCAAACTCCGGTCAATTCAGAGAGTTTGGATCCGTGGCAGAAGAATTAAGAAAGTAAGCGGAAGAAGTTGTTTTTCAATCGTTGTTTTATTTTCTTAAGGCAAGTAAAGAAGGTACTTGGTACTTCATCCGTATACGACTCATCGGGTAATTAGGAGAAAGAGTTTTGAGGTCAATCATTTTGTACTTACAGAAAAGGTCCTTAGGATTAATAAGTGACAACAAGAGAACTAGAGTAGCGCAACGGAAGTGTGGTGGGTCCTAACCCACAAACAAGAAGCTCAAGGGTACTGATGGATGTCGTGTCGAGTTTAAGATGGTGATAGTTGGTGAAATGTATTCTAGTTGGAAGGAACATGAGATAGCCTATATGGAGTTACTGAAAATATTGTATGGAAACTTATGTGCATGTAGAGGTAAAAGAAGGAGGCTGGTACCCTAGTATGGATCCAAGTGAAGAGTGATGGCTTTGTTACATGTTGCCAGACAAGTAGTTTTGGAATTTTATACCTAACGAAGTACATTAGAGTGAGTTTCTTGATGAATTGAGAAAAGAATTAACGATGTAATAAAAGTATTGTGCATGGTCTGCACTAGAAAGCTCAAAGTGAGTAATTACCATTCTGAGTCAAAGATACATAAGAAAGAGAAACAACAGGAGTATACTTGCAACCTAGTAACCGTGCTGAAAGAAAGCATGATCTCGGAGGAGATTTTATGTGTAATATTATATCGGAACAGAGCATAGTTGCATTTTGAGTCAGAGGGATATTATCGGTCTGATAACCATGGTGGAGAAAAGAGTGCACTGCTGATGGTATGTTAATAATTATTGAGTAGTCAGAACCTTTTCAGAAGGCCGGAAGCAAGTGGTCATAATAGAGGAAGAAAGTTGAATAGATCATTTTTTTCGTAGGGTCATCAAAGGGTCTAGAAGTAATTTGTGTAAGGAAAACCATTGGAAGTTTTAAAGCGGTTTAAAAGTGACTGATGGACTAGTTTTCCTCACCCTATTGGAGAGGGTAGCTTCAGTTTTCCACGGAGACTAAGTTTGGGAACTGAGTTTGTGAATTTCAGGAGGGAGATACCTACCAGACACGGGTTAGGTTATCATATTAGAGGATCAAACAGTTGAGCCGGATGATACCGGTGATATATCCGGTAACCACTGTAGAACGTGGTAACATACGCTTGTGATCTAAGTTTGTGAAAAGATTTAAGATTTAGTGGTTTTATGAAAATCCGATAAGGCTACCTAGGATTGGAGATAGTAAGAGACGTAACCTTTCAAAGACCCATGTAGCGATAGTTGTAACCTCGGGAGTGACGAGTTAGGGCTTGACCTTGTATGTGTGATATTGTTTGACTGCTTGTTTATTTCATGATTGAGTGTTAGTCAAAGATGTGTTCTTTTGGTAACCTTGATGTGCGGGATAATTAGATGTGGAAACGACGAGACTTTTGCATAGTGATCAAACACACCCGGTTGGTGCCTTAAAGGCCGATCAGGATTGTCTTACCCTAAGTTTCGGGACAAAACTTATTTTGAGGGGGATCTGATGTAACGACCATTTTTTTTTCATTACGCTTTGATAAGGTTAGAGAAGTTTAGAAAAGGAAATTTCATTTTAGTGAGACTAGGACATACCAGTTTATATATGGAAGTCGTTTAATTAAGTACCTTGTCCTAAGTTTCGGGACAAAACTTATTTTAAGGGGGTACTGATGTAATATCCTGAATTTTTATTCCGTCTAATTCCACCGTTGACGGTTTCCCATTCTATCTAGTATCTCTTCCTTCACAAATTTCATTATTTTATGTAGAAGTTAATTCACATAAAATGATAAAATTATATCAAACTCTAATCCTTAGAAATATCCATTATTTTATGTAGAATTTAATTCACATAAAATGATAAAATTATATCAAACTCTAATCCTTATAATTATCTATTATTTTATGTAGAATTTAATTCACATAAAATGATAGATTTATATCAAACCCTAGTTATTATAATTCATTCTTATCGATGAAAAGCTGTGACGAGGTCATGACTAAGCTGAGACGAGATCATGACAAGCTGTGACGAGTTCAGGACTAAGCTGAGACGAGGCCATTACAAAGCCCGACAAATCTGTGACAAACTCATTCATGGGCCTGACATGGCCATGACGAGTTTTGACAGATTTTTGACAAGCAATTTAGCCCATCTTTCTTGCATGTTTCAGCCACTATTCTTACCTTAATTTCAGCCCAGCTTGACTTCGAGCCCAGCCCGCAGCAGTCCAGGAGAGGCTGGTTACGAGCCCATTAACAGCCCCCTCCAGCCAGCTCGTTTGCTTGCCTTGCCCCAGCCCACACCGAATTTATGCTGCCCAGTAATCACACCTTCACCAGCCCATACACTCAGCTGCCTAATGAGACTTACAGCAGCCCAGAACTCCATCAGCCTGCTCCTTACTTCGCAGCCCAGGAAGCACAACGTTACCCTATCTTCCACGTTTTAATTGCCAGCTCTTCCCCTTCCTTATATCACGTAACAACAGCATAAATGAGGCAAATTAACATCTGAAACAACCCCTATTTTTTCACGCCAGAAGGGACGATAGTTGCAACGCCATTGTCCCATTTCCACGCTCCACATTCACGCTGCATCTAGCTGGCTTCTACACACATTCAACAACATTCCAACCACAAGAAATTGCAAGGAAAGGAGCCAGCAGAGGAGAGAACTTACAACAACTAGTCGTCTATCTCTTTTGGGGTTGCTCGCTGCAAAGCCTCGCCAGAAGCCGGAGTAGTGTAAGTGAATTTCATTCAACCCTTGCTGCACTACACTTCAGTCCACCTTTTCCTTGCCTAACGTGTACCCGTTTCGTCTGTTAAACCTACTCAGAACAACCGTCGGAGAGCTGTACAAATTCTTGCGTTTTCCAGAATTTTCGGAAGTGTGGAGCAGTCAACTTCGGGTCCATTTTTGGGTATGCTAGACTCTTCCTTTCTGGTTGATTTTCGGATATGTTTTATTCAATAGTGTATAGTATAACATACTAAAATTTGGGAAGAATCGGAGTTACGGTTTGAGAGTTATTGTGTTTTGTATATATGTGCTGAGTGTTGGGGAAAACAGCAAGTGATGCTGTTTTGTGAGATGGTTTTCAATAAGCTCTTGATCTCCGTTGGGCTTGAATTTTGGATATGATATAGTTGACATATTTTTGTAGAACATATTAAAATTTGAGAGGCATCCAGCGAGTGGTTTGGGATTTATGATTTTTCCAAAATTGAGTCGTAAGCAGTTTTTCTGTTGTGCTGAAATTCGGTTTTGTGAGATAGTTTTAAATAGGATTTTGATCTCCTTTGCGTCTGAATTTTGGATATATTAGAGATAAGATTTTATAGTAGAACATATCAAAATTTGGGATAAATCCAGCGAGTAGTTTAGGAGTTATGATTTTTTAAAGTTAAGACAGTGTGCTGTTTGTTAAGTGTTGTATCCAACCTTAGAAATTTTTGTAGAAGCGATGTTTTAACAGTTTTAAGAAATTCTTTCTCCTACGAGTAGATGGGATATCATAGATGAGCTAGGGAATTATTTCGGAATTTTTATAAGATTATTCGAATTTTATATTTGAAGCTGTAGTTGGACTTTAGTGACTTTTCGGGAAATAGAAAATGGGTAGTTTTTCTAGTTGTTACCTAAAATCATCCTAGGGAGTAGAATAGGGATAGTTAGCCTCAAATTATAATTTAAGTACATATTACGAGCTTTTGGAAATTTCGGGACCAAGGGTAAAATAGTCATTTTACCATAAATTGGTACTGTATTAAATTCTGTTCTAATAGAACCTACTACCTTAGAAGTCTTAGACTTCTAATTACCAAGAAAGTGTGCTGACACACTTGCCTCCTTTGACAGGCAACCGAGTTATACAGTTACAGATTGAGTTGTGATTAAGAGAGTCGAGATCTGATTTAGGTAAGTCCACGGACTTACTTAGCTGGCTTCTTGTATGAGTGTAATGTGTATGAGTGGTGTTTGTTAGTTATGATAAACAACGAAACCGGATTAGGCCGACTTTATTATTTACGTAATTGACCCAAGTGTATGATAACGGGTCGTGACATCATCTGCCTAGCTCTTGCGAGAGTCTAGGAGGTTCCCTGCGACCAGCCCAGTCCGGTAGACGGTCAAATGCATTAGTACCATTCCGCGTTGGTAAACGGGGACAGGGGCGAGGTTTGGGAATTCCTCGTGTCACAAAATAAGTATCATTAGTAATAACCTATCACCTAATTAAAGAAAATAAAAGGATTGAGTGTTGCATGTTGATTGTGTATGTTGTGTGTTTGTGCTTTTACCTTTATACTTATGCATAGAATGTTAGCTAACGGTTTTATACCGCTTGTAGATGTCTTGCAGGTTAAAACAGTTGTAGAGAGATCCGGAGGGAATGGTCAGCCGGGTCCACGTACTCATTTAGTTAGGGATGGGAATGTCTTATGTTCTTCATATATGTCGTTTTGTTACCTTTGCTTTGTAAGGCTGATACATATTCTTCATGTATATATTGTTTAAAGTTTTCAAATATTTTAAATACTTTTGTGCCTTGTTGTAAGATCCAAGTTAAATTGTTGTCAAACTAAGGTCGGGACCCATTGTGAGGTCCTAACCAGTAGCTCCCCGAGTTCTCAAAATTTGGGGTGTTACAATATGGTATCAGAGCTCTGGGTTGGCAACAATGGCACTTGAAATCTTCTGAAAGACCGATTGTATAAAATAACTAGAACCCGAAAGGGGTCTAAAATTTTCAAAACGGATTTATGTTTTTACACGAGCATAGTCGGGTTGTGGGTTAGTAGTACGTTGGACTACCATCGCTCTCCGTGGATCTCTACAACTTGGATCGATATGAGTTAGCATATGGATTTATTATGATTAGTATTAATGTATGTTATATATATGTGTATGTGTAATATGTTAGTATCCTAAAGGATATATTATATCCTTTAGTTGTGATATCTTGAAACGATTATCGCCTCATGATAAATCGGTAGCAGAATTGAAGAGTTTTCAACACGAGACAAAGGACTCGGACCTTGTATCAAATATTATACTCGGATGAGCGTCCTAGTAACCCTTGTTAACCATCCAAAGCACTAATAGCCGAAGAAGTAAAGATGTGGAGTTAATTTTGACCATAAGTACAATCAAATGAGGAAGAATTCCCGAGTCAACTCCGATAGAAGGAATAGAAGGTCGTACAAGGAACTTAGGCATACGAGGCTGAAAGACGGAACTAGAAGAACCATGCAAGAGACTACAAGAGTGTGGAGTAGATATAACAATATTGGAACAGGACAAGTAGAATTGAGTACAACCAAGATTATGGAATCAAGGACATTATAATCGAGGCGGATGCCCCATAGACCATTAGGGGCATGAGAAACCAGAAGAGACAAAGTGTCAATCCGGGTGTAAGAATCTAAGGTGCACGAAATGAAGACCTACAATTGAGTGTAAAAGCGAAAAGGCAGACCCTACCAGCGTGGGGAGGTTTTGACCTCCTCAGAGATATAAGAAGTTTGAAAGAAACCGCGACACCAATATCCAAAGAATGGAAGCCTGTAGCAGGGTCAACGGAGGTTCAGGAAGGCGATATTACCACCAACACCAGTGAAGAAATCTGTATGGGAGAACGACCTTGCTAGACTTGAGAGTCCAGGGTAACCCGAATTATCACGGGACCTAAGCCACCAACACAGATGGTCCATGCAAAAGGTCTGCAAGTGGATGATCATTTCGGCCATAATAATTTCAAAGACGGTTGCAAGCTATCGTGGAAACTTGAAACGACTATTTATGCCAGATGAATGACACAATCGGACTAGAGAAATGGAGTTAGCTATAAGAAGCCGAAGGGTGGAAGGTAAGACGAACTAAAGAAGGATAAAAGTATTAATCTAGTAGGTGATGTGCACCAAAAGTTTAATACCAGTAGAGATATGAGATTGAGATAAGTCAATTATAGACTGACCGATGTCAACCAAGAGCGTGCAAGAATTGTTGGATATTGACGAGTTATGTGCCGTTAAGAAGAGATATTTGTGACGGTGGATCTATGGAGTAGCTTTACCGACGCCTTAGAGGATTCCCTCAAGTAGGCAACTACAACCTTCTTGGATGAATTAAAGGTATAAAGAGAAACGTTTTAAGGGTTACCTCTTGGCCAGTTAAGATCAAACTCCGGTCAATTCAGAGAGTTTGGATCCGTGGCAGAAGAATTAAGAAAGTAAGCGGAAGAAGTTGTTTTTCAATCGTTGTTTTATTTTCTTCAGGCAAGTAAAGAAGGTACTTGGTACTTCATCCGTATACGACTCATGGGGTAATTGGGAGAAAGAGTTTTGAGGTCAATCATTTTGTACTTACAGAAAAGGTCCTTAGGATTAATAAGTGACAACAGGAGAATCAGAGTAGCGCAACGGAAGTGTGGTGGGTCCTAACCCACAAACAAGAAGCTCAAGGGTACTGATGGATGTCGTGTCGAGTTTAAGATGGTGATAGTTGGTGAAATGTATTCTAGTTGGAAGGAACGTGAGATAGACTATATGGAGTTACTGAAAATATTGTATGGAAACTTATGTGCATGTAGAGGTAAAAGAAGGAGGCTGGTACCCTAGTATGGATCCGAGTGAAGAGTGATGGCTTTGTTACATGTTACCAGACAAGTAGTTTTGGAATTTTATACCTAACGAAGTACATTAGAGTGAGTTTCTTGATGAATTGAGAAAAGAATTAACGATGTAATAAAAGTATTGTGCATGGTCTGCACTAGAAAGCTCAAAGTGAGTAATTACCATTCTGAGTCAAAGATACATAAGAAAGAGAAACAACAGGAGTATACTTGCAACCTAGTAACCGTGCTGAAAGAAAGCATGATCTCGGAGGAGATTTTATGTGTAATATTATATCGGAACAGAGCATAGTTGCATTTTGAGTCAGAGGGATATTATCGGTCTGATAACCATGGTGGAGAAAACAGTGCACTGCTAATGGTATGTTAATAATTATTGAGTAGTAAGAACCTTTTCAGAAGGACGGAAGCAAGTGGTCATAACAGAGGAAGAAAGTTGAATAGATCATTTTTTTCGTAGGGTCATCAAAGGGTCTAGAAGTAATTTGTGTAAGGAAAACCATTGGAAGTTTTAAAGCGGTTTAAAAGTGACTGATGGACTAGTTTTCCTCACCCTATTGGAGAGGGTAGCTTCAGTTTTCCACGGAGACTAAGTTTGGGAACTGAGTTTGTGAATTTCAGGAGGGAGATACCTACCAGACACGGGTTAGGTTATCATATTAGAGGATCAAACAGTTGAGCCGGATGATACCGGTGATATATCCGGTAACCACTGTAGAACGTGGTAACATACGCTTGTGATCTAAGTACCTGAAAAGATTTAAGATTTAGTGGTTTTATGAAAATCCGATAAGGCTACCTAGGATTGGAGATAGTAAGAGACGTAACCTTTCAAAGACCCATGTAGCGATAGTTGTAACCTCGGGAGTGACGAGTTAGGGCTTGACCTTGTATGTGTGATATTGTTTGACTGCTTGTTTATTTCATGATTGAGTGTTAGTCAGTGATGTGTTCTTTTGGTAACCTTGATGTGCGGGATAATTAGATGTGGAAACGACGAGACTTTTGCATAGTGATCAAACACACCCAGTTGGTGCCTTAAAGGCCGATCAGGATTGTCTTACCCTAAGTTTCGGGACGAAACTTATTTTGAGGGGGATCTGATGTAACGACCATTTTTTTTTTCATTACGCTTTGATAAGGTTAGAGAAGTTTAGAAAAGGAAATTTCATTTTAGTGAGACTAGGACATACCAGTTTATTTATGGAAGTCGTTTAATTAAGTACATTGTCCTAAGTTTCGGGACGAAACTTATTTTAAGGGGGTACTGATGTAATATCCTGAATTTTTATTCCGTCTAATTCCACCGTTGACGGTTTCCCATTCTATCTAGTATCTCTTCCTTCACAAATTTCATTATTTTATGTAGAAGTTAATTCACATAAAATGATAAAATTATATCAAACTCAAATCCTTAGAAATATCCATTATTTTATGTAGAATTTAATTCACATAAAATGATAAAATTATATCAAACTCTAAT
Organism: Fagopyrum homotropicum; assembly: GCA_033239125.1. Lineage (NCBI taxonomy): Eukaryota > Viridiplantae > Streptophyta > Magnoliopsida > Caryophyllales > Polygonaceae > Fagopyrum > Fagopyrum homotropicum. Next base: position 23,215,134 of record BSWB01000005.1, on the reverse strand, counting down.
CCTTATAATTATCTATTATTTTATGTAGAATTTAATTCACATAAAATGATAGATTTATATCAAACCCTAGTTATTATAATTCATTCTTATCGATGAAAAGCTGTGACGAGGTCATGACTAAGCTGAGACGAGATCATGACAAGCTGTGACGAGTTCAGGACTAACTTGAGACGAGGCCATTACAAAGCCCGACAAATCTGTGACAAACTCATTCATGGGCCTGACATGGCCATGACGAGTTTTGACAGATTTTTGACAAGCAATTTAGCCCATCTTTCTTGCATGTTTCAGCCACTATTCTTACCTTAATTTCAGCCCAGCTTGACTTCGAGCCCAGCCCGCAGCAGTCCAGGAGAGGCTGGTTACGAGCCCATTAACAGCCCCCTCCAGCCAGCTCGTTTGCTTGCCTTGCCCCATCCCACACCGAATTTATGCTGCCCAGTAATCACACCTTCACCAGCCCATACACTCAGCTGCCTAATGAGACTTACAGCAGCCCAGAACTCCATCAGCCTGCTCCTTACTTCGCAGCCCAGGAAGCACAACGTTACCCTATCTTCCACGTTTTAATTGCCAGCTCTTCCCCTTCCTTATATCACGTAACAACAGCATAAATGAGGCAAATTAACATCTGAAACAACCCCTATTTTTTCACGCCAGAAGGGACGATAGTTGCAACGCCATTGTCCCATTTCCACGCTCCACATTCACGCTGCATCTAGCTGGCTTCTGCACACATTCAACAACATTCCAACCACAAGAAATTGCAAGGAAAGGAGCCAGCAGAGGAGAGAACTTACAACAACTAGTCGTCTATCTCTTTTGGGGTTGCTCGCTGCAAAGCCTCGCCAGAAGCCGGAGTAGTGTAAGTGAATTTCATTCAACCCTTGCTGCACTACACTTCAGTCCACCTTTTCCTTGCCTAACGTGTACCCGTGTCGTCTGTTAAACCTACTCAGAACAACCGTAGGAGAGCTGTACAAATTCTTGCGTTTTCCAGAATTTTCGGAAGTGTGGAGCAGTCAACTTCGGGTCCATTTTTGGGTATGCTAGACTCTTCCTTTCTGGTTGATTTTCGGATATGTTTTATTCGATAGTGTATAGTATAACATACTAAAATTTGGGAAGAATCGGAGTTACGGTTTGAGAGTTATTGTGTTTTGTATATATGTGCTGAGTGTTGGGGAAAACAGCAAGTGATGCTGTTTTGTGAGATGGTTTTGAATAAGCTCTTGATCTCCGTTGGGCTTGAATTTTGGATATGATATAGTTGACATATTTTTGTAGAACATATTAAAATTTGAGAGGCATCCAGCGAGTGGTTTGGGATTTATGATTTTTCCAAAATTGAGTCGTAAGCAGTTTTTCTGTTGTGCTGAAATTCGGTTTTGTGAGATAGTTTTAAATAGGATTTTGATCTCCTTTGCGTCTGAATTTTGGATATATTAGAGATAAGATTTTATAGTAGAACATATCAAAATTTGGGATAAATCCAGCGAGTAGTTTAGGAGTTATGATTTTTTAAAGTTAAGACAGTGTGCTGTTTGTTAAGTGTTGTATCCAACCTTAGAAATTTTTGTAGAAGCGATGTTTTAACAGTTTTAAGAAATTCTTTCTCCTACGAGTAGATGGGATATCATAGATGAGCTAGGGAATTATTTCGGAATTTTTATAAGATTATTCGAATTTTATATTTGAAGCTGTAGTTGGACTTTAGTGACTTTTCGGGAAATAGAAAATGGGTAGTTTTTCTAGTTGTTACCTAAAATCATCCTAGGGAGTAGAATAGGGATAGTTAGCCTCAAATTATAATTTAAGTACATATTACGAGCTTTTGGAAATTTCGGGACCAAGGGTAAAATAGTCATTTTACCATAAATTGGTACTGTATTAAATTCTGTTCTAATAGAACCTACTACCTTAGAAGTCTTAGACTTCTAATTACCAAGAAAGTGTGCTGACACACTTGCCTCCTTTGACAGGCAACCGAGTTATACAGTTACAGATTGAGTTGTGATTAAGAGAGTCGAGATCTGATTTAGGTAAGTCCACGGACTTACTTAGCTGGCTTCTTGTATGAGTGTAATGTGTATGAGTGGTGTTTGTTAGTTATGATAAACAACGAAACCGGATTAGGCCGACTTTATTATTTACGTAATTGACCCAAGTGTATGATAACGGGTCGTGACATCATCTGCCTAGCTCTTGCGAAAGTCTAGGAGGTTCCCTGCGACCAGCCCAGTCCGGTAGACGGTCAAATGCATTAGTACCATTCCGCGTTGGTAAACGGGGACAGGGGCGAGGTTTGGGAATCCCTCGTGTCACAAAATAAGTATCATTAGTAATAACCTATCACCTAATTAAAGAAAATAAAAGGATTGAGTGTTGCATGTTGATTGTGTATGTTGTGTGTTTGTGTTTTTACCTTTATACTTATGCATAGAATGTTAGCTAACGGTTTTATACCGCTTGTAGATGTCTTGCAGGTTAAAACAGTTGTAGAGAGATCCGGAGGGAATGGTCAGCCGGGTCCACGTACTCATTTAGTTAGGGATGGGAATGTCTTATGTTCTTCATATATGTCGTTTTGGTACCTTTGCTTTGTAAGGCTGATACATATTCTTCATGTATATATTGTTTAAAGTTTTCAAATATTTTAAATACTTTTGTGCCTTGTTGTAAGATCCAAGTTAAATTGTTGTCAAACTAAGGTCGGGACCCATTGTGAGGTCCTAACCAGTAGCTCCCCGAGTTCTCAAAATTTGGGGTGTTACAATATGGTATCAGAGCTCTGGGTTGGCAACAATGGCACTTGAAATCTTCTGAAAGACCGATTGTATAAAATAACTAGAACCCGAAAGGGGTCTAAAATTTTCAAAACGGATTTATGTTTTTACACGAGCATAGTCGGGTTGTGGGTTAGTAGTACGTTGGACTACCATCGCTCTCCGTGGATCTCTACAACTTGGATCGATATGAGTTAGCATATGGATTTATTATGATTAGTATTAATGTATGTTATATATATGTGTATGTGTAATATGTTAGTATCCTAAAGGATATATTATATCCTTTAGTTGTGATATCTTGAAACGATTATCGCCTCATGATAAATCGGTAGCAGAATTGAAGAGTTTTCAACACGAGACAAAGGACTCGGACCTTGTATCAAATATTATACTCGGATGAGCGTCCTAGTAACCCTTGTTAACCATCCAAAGCACTAATAGGCGAAGAAGTAAAGATGTGGAGTTAATTTTGACCATAAGTACAATCAAATGAGGAAGAATTCCCGAGTCAACTCCGATAGAAGGAATAGAAGGTCGTACAAGGAACTTAGGCATACGAGGCCGAAAGACGGAACTAGAAGAACCATGCAAGAGACTACAAGAGTGTGGAGTAGATATAACAATATTGGAACAGGACAAGTAGAATTGAGTACAACCAAGATTATGGAATCAAGGACATTATAATCGAGGCGGATGCCCCATAGACCATTAGGGGCATGAGAAACCAGAAGAGACAAAGTGTCAATCCGGGTGTGAGAATCTAAGGTGCACGGAATGAAGACCTACAATTGAGTGTAAAAGCGAAAAGGCAGACCCTACCAGCGTGGGGAGGTTTTGACCTCCTCAGAGATATAAGAAGTTTGAAAGAAACCGCGACACCAATATCCAAAGAATGGAAGCCTGTAGCAGGGTCAACGGAGGTTCAGGAAGGCGATATTACCACCAACACCAGTGAAGAAATCTGTATGGGAGAACGACCTTGCTAGACTTGAGAGTCCAAGGTAACCCGAATTATCACGGGACCTAAGCCACCAACACAGATGGTCCATGCAAAAGGTCTGCAAGTGGATGATCATTTCGGCCATAATAATTTCAAAGACGGTTGCAAGCTATCGTGGAAACTTGAAACGACTATTTATGCCAGATGAATGACACAATCGGACTAGAGAAATGGAGTTAGCTATAAGAAGCCGAAGGGTGGAAGGTAAGACGAACTAAAGAAGGATAAAAGTATTAATCTAGTAGGTGATGTGCACCAAAAGTTTAATACCAGTAGAGATATGAGATTGAGATAAGTCAATTATAGACTGACCGATGTCAACCAAGAGCGTGCAAGAATTGTTGGATATTGACGAGTTATGTGCCGTTAAGAAGAGATATTTGTGACGGTGGATCTATGGAGTAGCTTTACCGACGCCTTAGAGGATTCCCTCAAGTAGGCAACTACAACCTTCTTGGATGAATTAAAGGTATAAAGAGAAACGTTTTAAGGGTTACCTCTTGGCCAGTTAAGATAAAACTCCGGTCAATTCAGAGAGTTTGGATCCGTGGCAGAAGAATTAAGAAAGTAAGCGGAAGAAGTTGTTTTTCAATCGTTGTTTTATTTTCTTCAGGCAAGTAAAGAAGGTACTTGGTACTTCATCCGTATACGACTCATGGGGTAATTGGGAGAAAGAGTTTTGAGGTCAATCATTTTGTACTTACATAAAAGGTCCTTAGGATTAATAAGTGACAACAGGAGAATCAGAGTAGCGCAACGGAAGTGTGGTGGGTCCTAACCCACAAACAAGAAGCTCAAGGGTACTGATGGATGTCGTGTCGAGTTTAAGATGGTGATAGTTGGTGAAATGTATTCTAGTTGGAAGGAACGTGAGATAGCCTATATGGAGTTACTGAAAATATTGTATGGAAACTTATGTGCATGTAGAGGTAAAAGAAGGAGGCTGGTACCCTAGTATGGATCCGAGTGAAGAGTGATGGCTTTGTTACATGTTGCCAGACAAGTAGTTTTGGAATTTTATACCTAACGAAGTACATTAGAGTGAGTTTCTTGATGAATTGAGAAAAGAATTAACGATGTAATAAAAGTATTGTGCATGGTCTGCACTAGAAAGCTCAAAGTGAGTAATTACCATTCTGAGTCAAAGATACTGTAACGACCCGTTTATTGGGTGCATTTCCGATATGTATTTTACGTAATTGTTAAACTTTTTAATGGCCTCAATATTATCCGTATTTATACCATTATATTATTATCAAGAATATATTTTACGGGAGCAATTTATGTATCAAAAACTATATTTACACGAGTATATATTTTGTTTATATTTTCAGTATATTTTTTTGTGGTTTATTTTCGAAAGATTCGGAAAATCTTTCCGACTCGGAAATTCCGTTCCGGATGTTTAATCGAGTTAGTTATTTTAAATAACTCCTCTTTACTTATTTCTTTTTCTTTTTCTCCTATTTCCTTATCTTTTTCTTTTTCTTCTTTCCTTCTGCGTTGGCGTGATACGCTCAAACCGACTCCTCGTTTGCCTCCGTCTGCAGCCTACTGCCTAACCTCGCAGGCGACTCCTCGCCCTCCCTCACCTGGTGACTACCCAAACCGCTACTCCCCTCCTGTCCCTTTGTACATCCCCACCTGTTGAACAGCCTTCCCTCTCTCTATTGCACGCTCCAACTGCTGGAATTAATTGAGAGAGTTCGGACCACCAGGCTCGCCGGGATGCTGGGGGAGGCTCCTCTGCACCAATCGGAACACTAGAAGGCCGGAGAACGCTGCCCATCCTTCCTATTTTCCCGTTCTCTTCTGGCGCGAGGAGGGGAGACGTTTCCGTCGATTGCCACCGGAGGACTGCCTGGAGCCGCCGCCTCACCGACCCCGGCCTTCGGCCTGCTCCCTTCCAGCGCCGCCACCTCCTTTCCCCCTTTCTTCTCGACGGCCGAATTGGGACCCCTGGATCTGGAGATCCCCTACAGGTGTCGCAACAACGAATTCCCACCGGAGGGCCGCCCAATCGCCGCCGCTAGGAAGGAAGCCCCACCTCTTCCCCTGCCTTCGCCGTCGGAGCACCGTGCCGTGCCCTCCTGGAAGCACGCCGCCTCTCATCTCCCCTTCCCTTCCTGCGTGTTTCAAAGGTTGAAGAAACCTGTTTTCAGTATTCAAATCGGCACCCCTTAATTTTGCTGTAATTACAGTTCGTACCCTAAATTTTATATTTGCGTTTATAGCCCAAATTTCTAGATTTTGCAATTGTCACCTCTGATGAGTTAATTACAGCTTTGGCCCACTCTTTTGGAGATTCCAGTTTATGCCCTGCTGAATTGTATTATTGTAGGCATGACCTTATATTCTTAAGTTGTGCAGTTTTGCCCTTGGGTATAAATTATAGCTTGACCCAAAGCTTATTTCGGAAAATGGCCGAGTTTTGTGAGTTTCTTTGTTGCCGGAAAAGTTGATTTCGGATTTTTATCCATGTATATAAATTTGTATGGATCGTCTCGGAAAGCATTTTTGCGAGTTTTATCCTTGTTTTAAAAGCGGGACTTTCCTTATATTTTATACCCTCGTTGGATTAATTTCGAGTTATGACTCAAGGGTTTAATTGCGGGGTTTTAGCATTGCTTTTGAAAATGAGTTTACATTAGAATTATATATCTTATATATTACCATCAAATTTAGCGTATTAGCTAATTTGTGTAGCTTTGGTTTAGGTCCGGAAGCGGCCGTTATAGACCAACGAATCCAATCTCGACATCTGTAGATCATCTTCACCCTTGGATCGTGTGTGAGTACCTTCTTCCTCGATTTAGTTATGTTTAGTGGTAGAATCATGCTAGGTTGGATCTAGCATAACTTAGGGCAAATGCCAAGTAGTGGCTTGGGACCTTTAGTTGAGTGTTTGAGGTTATTGATGTTCTTTGACATGTGGTGTGTTGATCTTGAGTTATTATACGGTTGACCCTCGTGGTTGACCTTGTGAGACTTGAGGTGGTATTTATATGTTGGTTGAGATTGCAGAGTTTAGGATGAGAGTACTCTAGCACTTGGGGCTATAATTGAGATCTCGTGAGTTTATGAGGGCTATGAGAGTATCCTAGTTTATGGGAGTGTATGACCTAATAAGAGTATATAGTACTAGAAGTCTAAGGACTTCTAGCTTGCGTGAGTAGTTGTTGATTATCGTGCCTTGTCTTGAACAGGCTGTGGTTATATTCCTTCGGAGAGGGTTATCGGTTTCGGGTAGCTTTGAGACAAGGTAAGTCCTCGGACTTACTTAGCCGCTTCTATGCCTTATTTGGATGTATATGGTGGTGTGTGTTTACCGCTTTTAAGCATGAAACTGGATTAGGATTTACTTGACCTTATTTATTGGCCCATTGTTACTACTATTATTATCGGGCGGTGACATCACCGCTCAGTTTCCCGAGGGAGACTGGGGGGATCTCTGCGACCAGGCCATACACGGTATACGGGCGGGCTTCTTCATCACTCCCTCAGGGTATACGGGTTGGGCGCCGCCACACTCCTGTTGGTTACATGGGGACAGAGGCGAGAGTTATAAGACTCTCGTGTCACACTTGAAACAAATGAATTAGATATGGAACGACCTAAAAAGATATTATGGAATGAATGTTCATGTTGTGTGCCTTGTGTTCTCCTATGTGTGTTTGTGCCATATTATTCTTATAATGCCTAGAATGTGAGCTAACGGTTTTATATCGATTGTTGTAGTTGATGTGCAGGATAGGATGTGGCCGAGTGATCCGGAGGAGTGGGCAGCCGGGGTTCCGTACATCTTAGATTGTTTTGGGTTTTGGAGTCCTTGTTTTGTTGTTATTGTATATTATGTTGATGTTGTTGTAAGGACGGCTGAAGTCTTTCCTTTCTTTTATTTTCGGGTTTCATAACATTGCATAAAAATGTATTTTGGTTTTGGCCTTTATTTGTGCCTTGTTGCAAGATCCAGTGAAATTGTTGTCAGGCTAAGGGTCGGGACCCATTGTGAGGTCTCCGCCCGTGGCATCCCGAGTCCCGCGGATTCGGGGTGTTACAGATACATAAGAAAGAGAAACAACAGGAGTATACTTGCAACCTAGTAACCGTGCTGAAAGAAAGCATGATCTCGGAGGAGATTTTATGTGTAATATTATATCGGAACAGAGCATAGTTGCATTTTGAGTCAGAGGGATATTATCGGTCTGATAACCATGGTGGAGAAAACAGTGCACTGCTAATGGTATGTTAATAATTATTGAGTAGTCAGAACCTTTTCAGAAGGACGGAAGCAAGTGGTCATAACAGAGGAAGAAAGTTGAATAGATCATTTTTTTCGTAGGGTCATCAAAGGGTCTAGAAGTAATTTGTGTAAGGAAAACCATTGGAAGTTTTAAAGCGGTTTAAAAGTGACTGATGGACTAGTTTTCCTCACCCTATTGGAGAGGGTAGCTTCAGTTTTCCACGGAGACTAAGTTTGGGAACTGAGTTTGTGAATTTCAGGAGGGAGATACCTACCAGACACGGGTTAGGTTATCATATTAGAGGATCAAACAGTTGAGCCGGATGATACCGGTGATATATCCGGTAACCACTGTAGAACGTGGTAACATACGCTTGTGATCTAAGTACCTGAAAAGATTTAAGATTTAGTGGTTTTATGAAAATCCGATAAGGCTACCTAGGATTGGAGATAGTAAGAGACGTAACCTTTCAAAGACCCATGTAGCGATAGTTGTAACCTCGGGAGTGACGAGTTAGGGCTTGACCTTGTATGTGTGATATTGTTTGACTGCTTGTTTATTTCATGATTGAGTGTTAGTCAGTGATGTGTTCTTTTGGTAACCTTGATGTGCGGGATAATTAGATGTGGAAACGACGAGACTTTTGCATAGTGATCAAACACACCCAGTTGGTGCCTTAAAGGCCGATCAGGATTGTCTTACCCTAAGTTTCGGGACGAAACTTATTTTGAGGGGGATCTGATGTAACGACCATTTTTTTTTCATTACGCTTTGATAAGGTTAGAGAAGTTTAGAAAAGGAAATTTCATTTTAGTGAGACTAGGACATACCAGTTTATTTATGGAAGTCGTTTAATTAAGTACCTTGTCCTAAGTTTCGGGACGAAACTTATTTTAAGGGGGTACTGATGTAATATCCTGAATTTTTATTCCGTCTAATTCCACCGTTGACGGTTTCCCATTCTATCTAGTATCTCTTCCTTCACAAATTTCATTATTTTATGTAGAAGTTAATTCATATAAAATGATAAAATTATATCAAACTCTAATCCTTAGAAATATCCATTATTTTATGTAGAATTTAATTCACATAAAATGATAAAATTATATCAAACTCTAATCCTTATAATTATCTATTATTTTATGTAGAATTTAATTCACATAAAATGATAGATTTATATCAAACCCTAGTTATTATAATTCATTCTTATCGATGAAAAGCTGTGACGAGGTCATGACTAAGCTGAAACGAGATCATGACAAGCTGTGACGAGTTCAGGACTAACCTGAGACGAGGCCATTACAAAGCCCGACAAATCTGTGACAAACTCATTCATGGGCCTGACATGGCCATGACGAGTTTTGACAGATTTTGACAAGCAATTTAGCCCATCTTTCTTGCATGTTTCAGCCACTATTCTTACCTTAATTTCAGCCCAGCTTGACTTCGAGCCCAGCCCGCAGCAGTCCAGGAGAGGCTGGTTACGAGCCCATTAACAGCCCCCTCCAGCCAGCTCGTTTGCTTGCCTTGCCCCAGCCCACACCGAATTTATGCTGCCCAGTAATCACACCTTCACCAGCCCATACACTCAGCTGCCTAATGAGACTTACAGCAGCCCAGAACTCCATCAGCCTGCTCCTTACTTCGCAGCCCAGGAAGCACAACGTTACCCTATCTTCCACGTTTTAATTGCCAGCTCTTCCCCTTCCTTATATCACGTAACAACAGCATAAATGAGGCAAATTAACATATGAAACAACCCCTATTTTTTCACGCCAGAAGGGACGATAGTTGCAACGCCATTGTCCCATTTCCACGCTCCACATTCACGCTGCATCTAGCTGGCTTCTGCACACATTCAACAACATTCCAACCACAAGAAATTGCAAGGAAAGGAGCCAGCAGAGGAGAGAACTTACAACAGCTAGTCGTCTATCTCTTTTGGGGTTGCTCGCTGCAAAGCCTCGCCAGAAGCCGGAGTAGTGTAAGTGAATTTCATTCAACCCTTGCTGCACTACACTTCAGTCCACCTTTTCCTTGCCTAACGTGTACCCGTTTCGTCTGTTAAACCTACTCAGAACAACCGTAGGAGAGCTGTACAAATTCTTGCGTTTTCCAGAATTTTCGGAAGTGTGGAGCAGTCAACTTCGGGTCCATTTTTGGGTATGCTAGACTCTTCCTTTCTGGTTGATTTTCGGATATGTTTTATTCGATAGTGTATAGTATAACATACTAAAATTTGGGAAGAATCGGAGTTACGGTTTGAGAGTTATTGTGTTTTGTATATATGTGCTGAGTGTTGGGGAAAACAGCAAGTGATGCTGTTTTGTGAGATGGTTTTCAATAAGCTCTTGATCTCCGTTGGGCTTGAATTTTGGATATGATATAGTTGACATATTTTTGTAGAACATATTAAAATTTGAGAGGCATCCAGCGAGTGGTTTGGGATTTATGATTTTTCCAAAATTGAGTCGTAAGCAGTTTTTCTGTTGTGCTGAAATTCGGTTTTGTGAGATAGTTTTAAATAGGATTTTGATCTCCTTTGCGTCTGAATTTTGGATATATTAGAGATAAGATTTTATAGTAGAACATATCAAAATTTGAGATAAATCCAGCGAGTAGTTTAGGAGTTATGATTTTTTAAAGTTAAGACAGTGTGCTGTTTGTTAAGTGTTGTATCCAACCTTAGAAATTTTTGTAGAAGCGATGTTTTAACAGTTTTAAGAAATTCTTTCTCCTACGAGTAGATGGGATATCATAGATGAGCTAGGGAATTATTTCGGAATTTTTATAAGATTATTCGAATTTTATATTTGAAGCTGTAGTTGGACTTTAGTGACTTTTCGGGAAATAGAAAATGGGTAGTTTTTCTAGTTGTTACCTAAAATCATCCTAGGGAGTAGAATAGGGATAGTTAGCCTCAAATTATAATTTAAGTACATATTACGAGCTTTTGGAAATTTCGGGACCAAGGGTAAAATAGTCATTTTACCATAAATTGGTACTGTATTAAATTCTGTTCTAATAGAACCTACTACCTTAGAAGTCTTAGACTTCTAATTACCAAGAAAGTGTGCTGACACACTTGCCTCCTTTGACAGGCAACCGAGTTATACAGTTACAGATTGAGTTGTGATTAAGAGAGTCGAGATCTGATTTAGGTAAGTCCAAGGACTTACTTAGCTGGCTTCTTGTATGAGTGTAATGTGTATGAGTGGTGTTTGTTAGTTATGATAAACAACGAAACCGGATTAGGCCGACTTTATTATTTACGTAATTGACCCAAGTGTATGATAACGGGTCGTGACATCATCTGCCTAGCTCTTGCGAGAGTCTAGGAGGTTCCCTGCGACCAGCCCAGTCCGGTAGACGGTCAAATGCATTAGTACCATTCCGCGTTGGTAAACGGGGACAGGGGCGAGGTTTGGGAATCCCTCGTGTCACAAAATAAGTATCATTAGTAATAACCTATCACCTAATTAAAGATAATAAAAGGATTGAGTGTTGCATGTTGATTGTGTATGTTGTGTGTTTGTGCTTTTACCTTTATACTTATGCATAGAATGTTAGCTAACGGTTTTATACCGCTTGTAGATGTCTTGCAGGTTAAAACAGTTGTAGAGAGATCCGGAGGGAATGGTCAGCCGGGTCCACGTACTCATTTAGTTAGGGATGGGAATGTCTTATGTTCTTCATATATGTCGTTTTGGTACCTTTGCTTTGTAAGGCTGATACATATTCTTCATGTATATATTGTTTAAAGTTTTCAAATATTTTAAATACTTTTGTGCCTTGTTGTATGATCCAAGTTAAATTGTTGTCAAACTAAGGTCGGGACCCATTGTGAGGTCCTAACCAGTAGCTCCCCGAGTTCTCAAAATTTGGGGTGTTACAATATGGTATCAGAGCTCTGGGTTGGCAACAATGGCACTTGAAATCTTCTGAAAGACCGATTGTATAAAATAACTAGAACCCGAAAGGGGTCTAAAATTTTCAAAACGGATTTATGTTTTTACACGAGCATAGTCGGGTTGTGGGTTAGTAGTACGTTGGACTACCATCGCTCTCCGTGGATCTCTACAACTTGGATCGATATGAGTTAGCATATGGATTTATTATGATTAGTATTAATGTATGTTATATATATGTGTATGTGTAATATGTTAGTATCCTAAAGGATATATTATATCCTTTAGTTGTGATATCTTGAAACGATTATCGCCTCATGATAAATCGGTAGCAGAATTGAAGAGTTTTCAACACGAGACAAAGGACTCGGACCTTGTATCAAATATTATACTCGGATGAGCGTCCTAGTAACCCTTGTTAACCATCCAAAGCACTAATAGGCGAAGAAGTAAAGATGTGGAGTTAATTTTGACCATAAGTACAATCAAATGAGGAAGAATTCCCGAGTCAACTCCGATAGAAGGAATAGAAGGTCGTACAAGGAACTTAGGCATACGAGGCCGAAAGACGGAACTAGAAGAACCATGCAAGAGACTACAAGAGTGTGGAGTAGATATAACAATATTGGAACAGGACAAGTAGAATTGAGTACAACCAAGATTATGGAATCAAGGACATTATAATCGAGGCGGATGCCCCATAGACCATTAGGGGCATGAGAAACCAGAAGAGACAAAGTGTCAATCCGGGTGTGAGAATCTAAGGTGCACGGAATGAAGACCTACAATTGAGTGTAAAAGCGAAAAGGCAGACCCTACCAGCGTGGGGAGGTTTTGACCTCCTCAGAGATATAAGAAGTTTGAAAGAAACCGCGACACCAATATCCAAAGAATGGAAGCCTGTAGCAGGGTCAACGGAGGTTCAGGAAGGCGATATTACCACCAACACCAGTGAAGAAATCTGTATGGGAGAACGACCTTGCTAGACTTGAGAGTCCAGGGTAACCCGAATTATCACGGGACCTAAGCCACCAACACAGATGGTCCATGCAAAAGGTCTGCAAGTGGATGATCATTTCGGCCATAATAATTTCAAAGACGGTTGCAAGCTATCGTGGAAACTTGAAACGACTATTTATGCCAGATGAATGACACAATCGGACTAGAGAAATGGAGTTAGCTATAAGAAGCCGAAGGGTGGAAGGTAAGACGAACTAAAGAAGGATAAAAGTATTAATCTAGTAGGTGATGTGCACCAAAAGTTTAATACCAGTAGAGATATGAGATTGAGATAAGTCAATTATAGACTGACCGATGTCAACCAAGAGCGTGCAAGTATTGTTGGATATTGACGAGTTATGTGCCGTTAAGAAGAGATATTTGTGATGGAGTGGCTTTACCGACGCCTTAGAGGATTCCCTCAAGTAGGCAACTACAACCTTCTTGGATGAATTAAAGGTATAAAGAGAAACGTTTTAAGGGTTACCTCTTGGCCAGTTAAGATCAAACTCCGGTCAATTCAGAGAGTTTGGATCCGTGGCAGAAGAATTAAGAAAGTAAGCGGAAGAAGTTGTTTTTCAATCGTTGTTTTATTTTCTTCAGGCAAGTAAAGAAGGTACTTGGTACTTCATCCGTATACGACTCATGGGGTAATTGGGAGAAAGAGTTTTGAGGTCAATCATTTTGTACTTACAGAAAAGGTCCTTAGGATTAATAAGTGACAACAGGAGAATCAGAGTAGCGCAACAGAAGTGTGGTGGGTCCTAACCCACAAACAAGAAGCTCAAGGGTACTGATGGATGTCGTGTCGAGTTTAAGATGGTGATAGTTGGTGAAATGTATTCTAGTTGGAAGGAACGTGAGATAGCCTATATGGAGTTACTGAAAATATTGTATGGAAACTTATGTGCATGTAGAGGTAAAAGAAGGAGGCTGGTACCCTAGTATGGATCCGAGTGAAGAGTGATGGCTTTGTTACATGTTGCCAGACAAGTAGTTTTGGAATTTTATACCTAACGAAGTACATTAGAGTGAGTTTCTTGATGAATTGAGAAAAGAATTAACGATGTAATAAAAGTATTGTGCATGGTCTGCACTAGAAAGCTCAAAGTGAGTAATTACCATTCTGAGTCAAAGATACATAAGAAAGAGAAACAACAGGAGTATACTTGCAACCTAGTAACCGTGTTGAAAGAAAGCATGATCTCGGAGGAGATTTTATGTGTAATATTATATCGGAACAGAGCATAGTTGCATTTTGAGTCAGAGGGATATTATCGGTCTGATAACCATGGTGGAGAAAACAGTGCACTGCTAATGGTATGTTAATAATTATTGAGTAGTCAGAACCTTTTCAGAAGGACGGAAGCAAGTGGTCATAACAGAGGAAGAAAGTTGAATAGATCATTTTTTTCGTAGGGTCATCAAAGGGTCTAGAAGTAATTTGTGAAAGGAAAACCATTGGAAGTTTTAAAGCGGTTTAAAAGTGACTGATGGACTAGTTTTCCTCACCCTATTGGAGAGGGTAGCTTCAGTTTTCCACGGAGACTAAGTTTGGGAACTGAGTTTGTGAATTTCAGGAGGGAGATACCTACCAGACACGGGTTAGGTTATCATATTAGAGGATCAAACAGTTGAGCCGGATGATACCGGTGATATATCCGGTAACCACTGTAGAACGTGGTAACATACGCTTGTGATCTAAGTACCTGAAAAGATTTAAGATTTAGTGGTTTTATGAAAATCCGATAAGGCTACCTAGGATTGGAGATAGTAAGAGACGTAACCTTTCAAAGACCCATGTAGCGATAGTTGTAACCTCGGGAGTGACGAGTTAGGGCTTGACCTTGTATGTGTGATATTGTTTGACTGCTTGTTTATTTCATGATTGAGTGTTAGTCAGTGATGTGTTCTTTTGGTAACCTTGATGTGCGGGATAATTAGATGTGGAAACGACGAGACTTTTGCATAGTGATCAAACACACCCAGTTGGTGCCTTAAAGGCCGATCAGGATTGTCTTACCCTAAGTTTCGGGACGAAACTTATTTTGAGGGGGATCTGATGTAACGACCATTTTTTTTTTCATTACGCTTTGATAAGGTTAGAGAAGTTTAGAAAAGGAAATTTCATTTTAGTGAGACTAGGACATACCAGTTTATTTATGGAAGTCGTTTAATTAAGTACCTTGTCCTAAGTTTCGGGACGAAACTTATTTTAAGGGGGTACTGATGTAATATCCTGAATTTTTATTCCGTCTAATTCCACCGTTGACGGTTTCCCATTCTATCTAGTATCTCTTCCTTCACAAATTTCATTATTTTATGTAGAAGTTAATTCACATAAAATGATAAAATTATATCAAACTCTAATCCTTAGAAATATCCATTATTTTATGTAGAATTTAATTCACATAAAATGATAAAATTATATCAAACTCTAATCCTTATAATTATCTATTATTTTATCTAGAATTTAATTCACATAAAATGATAGATTTATATCAAACCCTAGTTATTATAATTCATTCTTATCGATGAAAAGCTGTGACGAGGTCATGACTAAGCTGGGACGAGATCATGACAAGCTGTGACGAGTTCAGGACTAACCTGAGACGAGGCCATTACAAAGCCCGACAAATCTGTGACAAACTCATTCATGGGCCTGACATGGCCATGACGAGTTTTGACAGATTTTGACAAGCAATTTAGCCCATCTTTCTTGCATGTTTCAACCACTATTCTTACCTTAATTTCAGCCCAGCTTGACTTCGAGCCCAGCCCGCAGCAGTCCAGGAGAGGCTGGTTACGAGCCCATTAACAGCCCCCTCCAGCCAGCTCGTTTGCTTGCCTTGCCCCAGCCCACACCGAATTTATGCTGTCCAGTAATCACACCTTCACCAGCCCATACACTCAGCTGCCTAATGAGACTTACAGCAGCCCAGAACTCCATCAGCCTGCTCCTTACTTCGCAGCCCAGGAAGCACAACGTTACCCTATCTTCCACGTTTTAATTGCCAGCTCTTCCCCTTCCTTATATCACGTAACAACAGCATAAATGAGGCAAATTAACATCTGAAACAACCCCTATTTTTTCACGCCAGAAGGGACGATAGTTGCAACGCCATTGTCCCATTTCCACGCTCCACATTCACGCTGCATCTAGCTGGCTTCTGCACACATTCAACAACATTCCAACCATAAGAAATTGCAAGGAAAGGAGCCAGCAGAGGAGAGAACTTACAACAGCTAGTCGTCTATCTCTTTTGGGGTTGCTCGCTGCAAAGCCTCGCCAGAAGCCGGAGTAGTGTAAGTGAATTTCATTCAACCCTTGCTGCACTACACTTCAGTCCACCTTTTCCTTGCCTAACGTGTACCCGTTTCGTCTGTTAAACCTACTCAGAACGACCGTAGGAGAGCTGTACAAATTCTTGCGTTTTCCAGAATTTTCGGAAGTGTGGAGCAGTCAACTTCGGGTCCATTTTTGGGTATGCTAGACTCTTCCTTTCTGGTTGATTTTTGGATATGTTTTATTCGATAGTGTATAGTATAACATACTAAAATTTGGGAAGAATCGGAGTTACGGTTTGAGAGTTATTGTGTTTTGTATATATGTGCTGAGTGTTGGGGAAAACAACAAGTGATGCTGTTTTGTGAGATGGTTTTGAATAAGCTCTTGATCTCCGTTGGGCTTGAATTTTGGATATGATATAGTTGACATATTTTTGTAGAACATATTAAAATTTGAGAGGCATCCAGCGAGTGGTTTGGGATTTATGATTTTTCCAAAATTGAGTCGTAAGCAGTTTTTCTGTTGTGCTGAAATTCGGTTTTGTGAGATAGTTTTAAATAGGATTTTGATCTCCTTTGCGTCTGAATTTTGGATATATTAGAGATAAGATTTTATAGTAGAACATATCAAAATTTGGGATAAATCCAGCGAGTAGTTTAGGAGTTATGATTTTTTAAAGTTAAGACAGTGTGCTGTTTGTTAAGTGTTGTATCCAACCTTAGAAATTTTTGTAGAAGCGATGTTTTAACAGTTTTAAGAAATTCTTTCTCCTACGAGTAGATGGGATATCATAGATGAGCTAGGGAATTATTTCGGAATTTTTATAAGATTATTCGAATTTTATATTTGAAGCTGTAGTTGGACTTTAGTGACTTTTCGGGAAATAGAAAATGGGTAGTTTTTCTAGTTGTTACCTAAAATCATCCTAGGGAGTAGAATAGGGATAGTTAGCCTCAAATTATAATTTAAGTACATATTACGAGCTTTTGGAAATTTCGGAACCAAGGGTAAAATAGTCATTTTACCATAAATTGGTACTGTATTAAATTCTGTTCTAATAGAACCTACTACCTTAGAAGTTTTAGACTTCTAATTACCAAGAAAGTGTGCTGACACACTTGCCTCCTTTGACAGGCAACCGAGTTATACAGTTACAGATTGAGTTGTGATTAAGAGAGTCGAGATCTGATTTAGGTAAGTCCACGGACTTACTTAGCTGGCTTCTTGTATGAGTGTAATGTGTATGAGTGGTGTTTGTTAGTTATGATAAACAACGAAACCGGATTAGGCCGACTTTATTATTTACGTAATTGACCCAAGTGTATGATAACGGGTCGTGACATCATCTGCCTAGCTCTTGCGAGAGTCTAGGAGGTTCCCTGCGACCAGCCCAGTCCGGTAGACGGTCAAATGCATTAGTACCATTCCGCGTTGGTAAACGGGGACAGGGGCGAGGTTTGGGAATCCCTCGTGTCACAAAATAAGTATCATTAGTAATAACCTATCACCTAATTAAAGATAATAAAAGGATTGAGTGTTGCATGTTGATTGTGTATGTTGTGTGTTTGTGCTTTTACCTTTATACTTATGCATAGAATGTTAGCTAACGGTTTTATACCGCTTGTAGATGTCTTGCAGGTTAAAACAGTTGTAGAGAGATCCGGAGGGAATGGTCAGCCGGGTCCACGTACTCATTTAGTTAGGGATGGGAATGTCTTATGTTCTTCATATATGTCGTTTTGGTACCTTTGCTTTGTAAGGCTGATACATATTCTTCATGTATATATTGTTTAAAGTTTTCAAATATTTTAAATACTTTTGTGCCTTGTTGTAAGATCCAAGTTAAATTGCTGTCAAACTAAAGTCGGGACCCATTGTGAGGTCCTAACCAGTAGCTCCCCGAGTTCTCAAAATTTGAGGTGTTACAATGTACCACTTGAAAGGGAACATCAAGAAAAAATCAACCAAGAATATAGTTCAACAAATGTTCGTGGATGCAGCTAGGTGCTACAGAAAGGATAAATGTCTTGAACTGTTTGAAAATATAAAGATGGTATGTTTATTCTGGTTTTTATTATTTTCTGGTATGCAATCGCATTATGGTTCTGGTATTTCAATTCTGGTGGTTTATTTCATTTCTGGTATTGTCCCTTATCTCTCATTTATAATGTTTCTGGTATGAATGTTTCTGGTATGAACGCAGGTTAGGTTTGTTGTATGAAAATTATAATTTCTGGTATTACATTTAATCTTTGATATGAATTCTGGTATGCTTTTTGTGATCGTTTCTAGTATCATACATGTCATGTTTCTGGTATTCAACATTATTATTGATGAGCAATGATTATGGTATTACCTTTTTCTGGTATTGAAACATGTTAGGTGTATGGTATGTTTTTCTGGTATTGTATATAACTTCATGTGTACCTGCTAATGTTTGTAGGAGAAGGTAGTAGTTGCACAGCTGTTGGAAGAAATTGGATTTGCTGCTTGGTCCCGAGCTTTTTGCAACGCGAAACGCTATAACATTATGACAAGCAATAATGCAGAATGTATAAATAGTATTGTGTGATGCAAGGGATTATCCAGTGCTTGCCCTCATTGATGTTATCAGACAGATAGTGGGTAGATAGTTTGCAACGCGAAGGCAAAGTGCTGAATCATGTACAGAAATGACAACACCAAACGTCGATGCCCTAATACAAGCTAAATATGGGGAGGCAACAAAGTATGGATGCTACGTGCTTGATGCGAAAAGGCTGTTGTTTGAGGTACAATGGAACCAGGAAAGGGAAGTTATGTGTTTAGTGGATAGGAGTTGCACTTCCAAGGAATTTGATATTGAGAAAATACCATGTGTTCGTGCAATAGGTGCAACAAAGATGGCAAAAATGAATCCGGCATCTCTGGTAAGTAAATATTACAACACCGAATATTGGAACATGGCATATGAGGAGACAATATACCCAATTGTAGATCATGAGAATTTAGAGATTCCAAGTTGCATTACATCTATTGAATGCAACCCTCCTATAAAGAGGAAGAGAACCGGAAGATTGCCTAAAGCTAGGATACGGGGATCAATGGAGGGAAGCAAGAAGAAGAAATGCAGCTGTTGCGGCAGGGTACGCCATAACAAAAAAAACTTGCCGAAATCAACCAATGGAGAAAGAATGAAGACACATACCAAAAATACTAATTTTGATTATTTGTCATTATTAGATATGTAGAAAACAGTTACTACATAAATATATGTTTGTTTTATGTGTAAATGTCCACATACCAGAATCAAAACAATAGGTAATAACAAAAACTAAATAAAAAACTCATACCAGAATCCAATAAAAGAATACCATCAGGCTATATATATGAATACCAGAAAGCATAGGCAATAAAACATACAACAAAATCACAAATTGAACGTTTCTGGTAAACAAATAATCAGACTACAATAAAAAAAATGAAAACAAACTACCAGAAACACATACCAGAAATACTAATGCAATAACTCATAACATAAAATCACAAAATAAACATTTTTCGTAAGTAATTACTCATACTAGAGGCACATATATAAAAACCAATCATACCAGAAGCATAAAAAATAACAAAGAAATATCAGATATAATCATACCAGAGGGACTTAAATGAAATACCAGAATCCTAAATAGCAACATAAACACTTCTGGTAAAGAAACTATATTAACAGAATACTTGTTATTGTTTCATAAACAAGATCATATTACAAAAGAGTTAATATATTACAATAGAGTCAGTCAATACCAAAATACAAGTTTAGCAATAGTCAACTACATCATTTAGGACATATTCAGTTTCAAAGGGACTCGTGGGGTTTCACCCACTCCCTATGGTACAAAATAGAACAAAATTGTTCCCTGAAAGCTGGGAACCATTCTTGACATATGTTTGACAAATCAATTCGTCCATATGACAAATACTGAATGTGCTTGATTGTGAATACACCACAGCTTCCACTACAATTGTAGACAACAGATTATATAAGTGTTTTTCCAAAACATCATACTAATGAACATACCAGAAACATATGACTAGTATTGTAGAAATCACATTGGGTTGTTCTGTGGAACTTCTTTGGCTGTCTTTCGAACATAATCCAATGGCTTATCAAGATTGTCCCCAAACCTCTCAAATTGTCCATGAAGTTTCAGAATGTAAGGAAACATAACAAGGAATGGGGTGAGCAAAGCTTTCAAGTCCCCATCAGACATACAGTCCACAATTGAGTCATATACAACAACACACCATTTAATTAAATCAATCTATAGCGCTATCCAGTGTTAACCACAGGATTTGATGGCAGTGTATATTCTACGGACTCCCTAAAAGCTCTTGCTAAAAAAGGGGGGATCAAGTCCAAATATATAACCTGCAATTTCTTCACCGTAATTAAAAGGTTATGTAGCTTTCGACTCTAAGAATTGTTTATAACGCACATCGTTGAAGTAGTCGACAAATGGTACGGGAAGAATGGTAATACGGCAATAAACCTCTGGATACTCAATTACAGCTTTTCGGAGGTATGTAGTCATTTCATCCAATTGTTGTAAAGTAGGAAAAAAAACTAATAATTCAATACCAGAGCTCATATGAGAATAATACCAGAAAAACATAAAAATTTCATACCAGAATTCAAGACATGAAAACCATCAAGCAAGATACACATACATGAAAAAACTGTAACACCCCGAATCCGCGGGACTCGGGATGCTACGGGTTGGGACCTCACAATGAGTCCCGACCCTTAGCCTGACAACGATTTCACCGGATCTTTCAACAAGGCACAAATAAAGGCCAAAACGAAATACATTTTATGCAATGCAATGAAACCCGAAACCATACAAACAAAAGACTTCAGCCGAGATACAACCAAAAGACCAAATGTCATACACGCGGCATACAATATAATGAATACAAAACTTAAACACGACTCCAACGAAAACTCAATCCTAAAATGTACAGGACCCTGACTGCCCACTCTTCCGGATCTCTCGGCCGCATTCCTAACCTGCAAGGCAATCTACAACAATCGGTATAGCTAATATTCGAGGCATTAAAATCAAGGTGAAAGGCACAAACACAAGTCAATCATCACAGACACCCAATACACTCCAAAGCACACAAGTCCGGTTTATTATCTTATTATTATTAAGTCATATCCCGTTCTAATTCAACTTAGGTTGTGACACGAGAGTCACCGAAACTCGTCTCGGTCCCTACTTACCGGCATGGAATGGTACTGATGCATCTGACCGTCTACCAACACGGGATAGTCGCCGAGAACCTCCTAGCTCTCGCGGGAGCCAGGCAAGTTGTCACCGCCCGTTATCATACACTTGGGCCAAAATAATATAAAGGTCGGTAATCCTAATTCCGGTTTAGTTGTTATAAACAATAAACAATAAACACACCACCAAACACACATCAATGCTAATACAAGGAATACGAGCTAAGTAAGTCCGGAGACTTACCTGTACCAGGTCAAGTTCAGTCAACGGTATTCTTTGACTCCATAGGAGTCTAATCTCAAATACCTGATCAAAACATATACTGATATCAATATACTATCCGACCTCTAGAATTTCCAACTTCTATGTTAACAATGAATATCTGAGAAAAGTACTAAATTGATTCTCTTATGAGGAAAGACAATTTTACCCCTAGGACCCGGAAAAACTTAGAAGTCTAGGATGGCTCCAATACCTCCACTAGGACTAAAGACATACAATCTCAACTCTAAAACGAAAAGGGTTAAAGAGTTTGAAAGATTCTACCTTCCAAACTTCCTATCCAAACTCACATCGATCCAACTTTGGTCTTAAACAAGATCCTTCAACTCATTCCCAAAAATTCTGAGGAACACTTAGTCTAACTACTCACTACCACACTCTAGTCCAAAAAGTCTACTAAAATAATTTCTTCACATAAGTTATTATTAAAGTTTGGAGAACTTATCCCTGTTCTTGATCTCTACTATCAAATCGTCCTCATAGTTAGCCAACAAGCCTTCTTTTATTACCGTCATACTATTCGTTTTTAATAAATGCACCTCACATACCAACTCACAATTTCTTCCATAACTCGTACCATACACACCATCACAAGTTCACAACCACTCGATATACAAACTATCAACTTCTATATATCGACATTCTTTCTAACTTCAATTACTGCAGTAGATAACACACTTACACAAAATCACTTACACAAAATCAAGCCAAAGCACCGCAAGAGGAGAGGAGGTGGCGGATGACGGCCGGCGGAACAAGCGCCGGTGCGGTGGCTGGGCACAACGAAGATGAAGGAGAAGAGGATGGCAAGCAGGGCCGGATCTGCACTGCAGTCGGCGGCAATCGGCGGTCTAATGCCCTCATCGAGGGTCCTTGGCGGTGGAAAGCGGCGAGCCCTAGCGGAATCTCCCTCCGCGTCGGATCTGCGATCGAACAAGAAGAAGGCACGTTGGCCGGAGCAACAGAAAGGAGAGGATAGAGGTGGCGGTCATCTCTTCCCCTTGGCCTAGCGCGGAGCAAGGTGGCCGGATTTGCTGCGATTTGGAGGCGGAACAGAAGGAGGTACGGAAGGCGTTCCTCTCCGGCCTGGCACTGCACGGGATGGCTGGATCTGCAGCGTTTTGGAGGCGTAACAGAAGGAGCTCTAGCACAGCCCTTGCAAGCGTCTAGACTGGGGTGGCGGAACTGGAGAATGCACGGAGGTTGAGAAGAGGAAGTAAGAAGGTCCGGCGCTTCAGCCTAGCAGTGCGGAGGCGGCTAGCGGTTACAATAGGGATTTGGTGGTTGAGAGATTGAGAAGAGAGGGAGATCCGGCGGTGAGAGATTGAGAAGAGAGGGATTATGGTTGACTCTCCTGAGAAGCTGCGTGAGAGAAGGGAGTTAGGGTTAGGGAAGAAGAAGGCGGGCCAAGGGAAGGGGTCTCCTGACGGGGCGGCCCAACTTGCTTCAATCTAGTGGGCTCAGCTGGCCTGTCTTGACGGCCCAGTTGGCCTGTCTTGATAGGCCCAGGTGTCTTATCTTACCGGGTTAGAGACGAAAAACGAAATAAATATAACTGCTGAAAAAGGTCTGAACCGGTTAAATTCCGGTTAGGCCCAGAATTTATCAAAATAAATTTCCGGATATATTATTTTATTTTTAAAATACATTTTAAAAATATTTAAGTTAATAAAGTATTGATAGAAGTCGAAAAATAAATATCAAAAACACACCCAATAAATGGGCGTTACAAACACATCATACTAGAAACACAAAACATAAACAAATACTAGAAAGCTCAATCAATAAATCATCTAAGGAAGTCAAATGATAATTTATGACAAAATGAAAGAATCACATACCATAAAACTAATGAAATACATAATACTAGGAAAAAAAAGAAGCAAAAATAAAGTCATACCAGACTCTTATACAACTAGCTCATACCAGAAAGCAGAACAACACATCATACCAGAAATTTTAAAAACAAAATGTACACCCAACATCTTACCAGAAATACATCAGTAGCTAGTTTTAGAAATTCATACCAGAAAACATCATACCAGAAATTATTAACTTAAACAAAAGTAAGGTTAGTGTTAACTTACATAATCCCACAACCATCCAGTTTTTTGGAGTAAGAGCTCGAAGTGTTCTTTATTTGCTTCATGTTGAAATCCAGTAATAAGTTCTTTTTTAGTCTTTGGGTTAAGGTACCAAGTATAAAAAGCATCTCTATTCTTCTTGCTCAAGAAATTATGCTTGGGTGGCTTGGGGATTTTTACTGGGACGACATAGGGAGATACAACAAGGTCGCTGGGTTTCTTTTCACGTAAACCCATTCTCCTCGGTCCTCTAGTTTTAACTTTCCCTTTCCCTTTCACATCTACATCTGCTATTGGTTTCTGTACCAGAACGACAACATAACACAAACATTAACAAATATGCACGGAAACAAAACACATGAAGAATAGTAGTGTATTATACCTCTTCCATGTAATAGCTAGGATTTCCGAATTCTAATTAAAGTTGATTAACGTAATCGTTGATAGTAATTGACATATAACTCGCGAAGATTTCGCAAGTGATGAGTAAGAGTCCCACCGTTATGTTCTTGGCGTAATTTTGGACGTTTGGGGAAATTTTTACTTTTTCTCCCGGGTAATTATTTTTACCCTCCGGTGTTATTTGGAGCATTTGGGAGCTCCAATTAATAAAATTGCAGTTGAGAGAAATGATCAGGACATCGGATATGTCCTAGATATGAAATAACATGGAGAGGCAAAACGGCCAAAAGAGTCGCTATTTCGTTTCTTAACGGCTAAGAAAGACAGCTTAGGAATACACGTTTTCCGAGGCACTTGTGGAATAATTATCCCTACAATATTCCAGATTTAATGTTCCAATCTCGAGAAGTTTGGAGAAAGAGGTTCGACCCGCCTTTTGATCGGTTAATGGATAATTATCGACTTTACTAAAGGATAATTATCGACTTCACTATAAATAGCGGAAAATCCTTTATTAATTCATTTCCTTTCACGTTTTCTCGTAAAAAGCTCTGATTTCTCTCAACCTTCAAACTCATATCTACTCTCCGTTTCTAATCCGATTTCAATTCCGTTTGAGTTTCTGGATTCCTCTCTTCATTCTCTTCATATCGGTACCGAGTTTCTGCATTTCCGAGTATATAGAGGGCTGGTCGAGCATATATGTCACCCGGACGGTTCCGTCGCTCAGATTCCGGTGAATTTGATGTTGTCCATGCGTAGCCTGCGTCGTTGTGATTCCGAATCTTCTTTCAGATCGTCAATCGGGTTAGTAACGAATAAGTTATGAATTTATTCGTTTTCCGTACTGCGATTTGGCCTAAATTGAATTTAGGCTTGTCAAAATGGATAATTAGAAATTCCATTATGGTCGTTATATTATTCTGGTGATTATGGATAGTTTGTTTGATGAAATCTGATGATAGGTGGGTTTAGAAATTGCCTGCGGGCAAAACGTTATTCTGGCGGAATCTAATTAATTAATTAAAGATTAACTAATTAAATTAGGATTAAAATTGAGATTGAGGAATGTCGATTAGATACTACCTTGAGATTTGAGGAATTGTGAGTTATGTTGAGATATTGAGGTTTAGTTGGTTGTGAGGCTTATAGATTGAGTATGATCCTTATGGATCCCTTTGGGTCTAGGTGTGACCCCTTTGATGAATAGAGGTTGATATATCTCTTTATGCCTTTTTATAGGCCGTGTTGTCCCTCCAGTGTAGAGGTGATCGTGGTTGATTTTGTACGAGGTTGAGGTAAGTCCGTAGGACTTACTTAGCTACCATCCCTATATTGGGTGTTTGCATGAGTGGTGTGTGCTTTATATGTTTGCTATGATAGCATGAGTTGTCGTTTTTATCGACCTATGTTCTATTGACTGCCCCACTGCGTGGCTGTGATAACCTTTCCCTTTCATCCCGTCGTGGAGTCTGGGAGGTTCTCTGATGTCGGGCCAGACTGGTTTACAGGAAGGGCGCAATCCACTCCCATAGGGTACACGGATTGTGTGACCGATACTCGTACAGCTGGACATTGTACTCAGAGGCGGGGATGTATCGGTCCTCGTGTCACATACTTTCATCTATCTATATATATACGGTTTTTGTGTGAATGGTTATTATATTGAGATGAATAAATGGGTAAATGAGTGAAAGCATGATGATATGTTTATCTTTCCCTATGTGTGATTGTGCTTATGCATTACTCTATATATGTGTATGGATAGCTAACGGTTTCATACCGTGTTGTAGATGTTTACAGGTTAGGCGCTACTGGGTGATCTGGCAGGGTGATAGACCGAGGACTCTCGTACATTAGGTGGTTGGTTTGGGGTTGTTGTGTTTCCCCTCTGCGTGAGGATGATCTTTTGTACCTCCTGTGTGAGGATGTCGTTTTATATACTCGGCTACGTTGTTGTTTACTTTGGGTCGTACAGTTTATACTGTTTTATGTATTTGTTTTATATCTGTCAGTGCCATGTTGTAAGGTCCAGTGAACTTGTTGTCAGGCTAGGGTCAGGATCCATTGTGAGATCCTAGCCCAATGTGACATCACGAGTCCCGCGGATTTGGGGTGTTACAGAGTTGGTATCAGAGCCCAGGTTGACAACAATGGCACTTGCTACCTGCAATGAGGTTTGATAGGTAAAATAAACAAAGCCCACATGGGATCTGATGTTTTCAAAGGTTTTGGTTTTAAGTGTGGTTTTGGGATAGAATGTACGAGAAGTCGTCACCTCTGCCATGGATCTCTGCAGCGTATATATGTATATATATCTGTGTGTACTATGGATTATGTGGATGTATTATATACATATGGATACCTATGGCATATATAGCCTTATAAGATTAGGTGCGTATATCCTACCGATGACTCAGACTAGAGTAGTATCTGTAGTGGGATGAGGTAGGGGTACACCCCCTCTTCCTCCAGTGGTGATAAGTCAGGGACCAGTTTCCGCTGTTGTTTCGCCTATGGCAGAGAACGAGTTTGAAGAGGCTGATCGTGTCTCCATGAGTAGATCCAAGTTTCAAGAATATATGTAACAAGTATATGAAGCGGTGATAGCGGGTAGATCCACACCGGATTTACCAACAATTGTGAGATCAACTAAAGCTTCTGGATCCGGAAAGAAGCAATGGACTGAATTAGTTACTGGAGAAGCAAAGATGATGAATGGGGAACCAAGTCCATATCAGGACAATCTAGTGATCCTTTGGCCATGAAGATGACTAGCAAGGAACTACAGTGTTTTAATTGCGTGGAAGTTGGGACACTAGCGAGCTGTGTGCCCAAAGGCGCCCATCATATGCTTTACGTGTGGTAAAGCAGGGTATAGAGCGAAGTTTTGTCGACAGGGCAAGGCGTTGCCTTTACAAGTTCCCTCTCGGAATAAGATCATTCAAGGTGGACGACGAAGATTGAGTTACCCTTCAGTTGCATAGCTTGCAAGAATGAGACAATTATGTTACAATTGTGGCTATCCAGATCATTTGCGTTCTGAGTGCCCTTTGGCACCGATAGCTTGTTTCATATGTGGTGAACTAGGCCACCTTTCTGTCAGCACGGTGGTGTTTCTTCCCAGCAAGACCTTCCTATTTCCGGTGTTGAAAGAGTGGAATTGGAGGCTATAGTGATGACCTCACTGATACCTGAGGAGCATGGATTTGACATCGAGTGATGATATATAGTGGAGCTACGGGAGTTAGCTGTTACAGGTACCATTCTCGTTAATGGTTTACCTAGTGGAGTTTTGTTTGTTATGAGTGCTATGCAGTTCTTGTCTTTCGATGCATGCGTTAATGGTTGATCTTTGATATATAGTAGAAGGTGGACTTTCCTTTACAGGATTACCAGCTAGGGGTCTGAGGTACCCGTGAGATATGTGGTTGTTCCCTTATTCCGGGACTTGTGTATGGCTTGTAGACTTCTTTGTCATGCCGTAGGTGCATGAGGAAGTCATTATGTGTATGGATTGGATGAATAGATATCATGCGGTGTTAGATATTAATAGTAAGGCTATTATAGTCTTTACTGAGATGGTAAAATAATAGAGGTCTTCTAAGGTTAAGACCTTTGAAGAGACGGGTTTGTCATCAGGACTATACGAGCAGCGAACTGATAGAAGAGGGATATGACGCCTTCTAGTGTTATACCATGAAGGAGCGAGATAGTCCAACAATGGAAGGTATTCTAGTTGTTTATGAGTTTATAGACGTGTTATTGAACCGTCTAGTTGCCACCTCAGCGGAGTGTGGACATTGTTATCGAGTTGAAGTGTGATACAAGATTGAATGGGAAAGCCACACTATATGGTGCTTGTTGAGATATTGTACTGATAACTTGAAAAGTTGACTGAAACGGGCTTCTTTTACCCTAGTGGGTTCCATGTTCCGTATTAACGACCTGATGAGCTAGCTTCAAGAAGCAATTGTGTTTTCAAGATTCCTTTGTGCTCAAGATATCCCTAGTCATGGATGAGAGAGCAACATGTGTATGAGATAACATCCCATACCCGTTATGGACACTACGAGTTTGTAGTGATGTCATTTGGGTTGACGAATGTTTTAGTAGTTTTATGGAGTTGATGAATATTATCTTCATCGACTTCCTTGATTAGTTGGTGGTGGACTTCATTGATGACATGTCGGTATACTCTCATAGTAGAGAATAGTAGACCGATCGTCTGAGGACCTTTGCAGATTTCGAGAGATAGAGAGTTGTATGCTACGCTCTCTAAGTGTAAGTTGAGAACCAGTGGTAGCCTTTTTAGGCCATGTTGTCTCCGCCAGTGGGATCATGGTTGACCAGACGATAATTTAGTATGTTGTACCATGGGAGATACTGATGAAAATTAAGGAATACGTAGTTTTCTCGGCTCATCTGATTGCTATCAATGCTTTGAGGAAGGATTTTATATGATTACGTATTCATTTGCGAGTCTTTTGAGAAGACCACCATAACTACGTGATGAGAGCAGTGTGTCTAAGTTCTGAAGAGTTGTGGAGGCATTTGACCTCTCCTTCCATTCTGTTTTAGTGAGGAGATTTTTGGGATCCCGTGATTTACGGTGATACATCCCAGCTAAGTTTGAGATGTGTTTTACTACAAAGGAGTAGGGTTATTGATATGTGTGTTTACAGCTGAGAACGTATGATGAGAACTACCCGACTCATGATTTAGAGTTAGTAGTGGTAGTTCAAGCCTTTAAGTTTTGAAGACCTTACCGGTGTGATCTTCATGTCAGATTTCTATAGATCATAGAAATCTGAAGTATATTTTATGCAACAGGGGTTGAATAACCGCCAATGTTAAGAGCTTAAGTTGATCAAGCTTTGACTTGAAGATTCCATATCATTAAGAGAACTTGAACGTTTTCGCCGATAACTTGAATAGAAAGACGCTCCAAGAGAAGATGATTGTGAGACTGATAGTTCAGCCTCAGCTTCATAGAGATCTAGCTTGGCTAGAGTTGGACAATCAGTTCCTTGATGAGGATACCCAGTTATACCTTAGAGGTTCTAACTGGTCTGTTGGATGAGGTCCAACAGAAGTAGGAGACTTGCCCGGTCTTGACAAGGTTTAGAGCAAGGATGTCTCGTACTGAGGCACCATAGTTCTCCATGGGAGTAGATGGACTGATGAAGAGTCATGACCACTTTTGTGTACTTGCTGATGCAGATGGAGACATAGAATATTATGGTATACCCACTGTACGCCTTATTTAGTACATTCAGGTACGAGTAAGATGTACCACGAGATGAGACGATTATATTGTATGAAGCCGATATAACCAGATTTGTGATATAGTGTGTGACCTGTCAGTGGGTCCAGATAGAGTATTTCCGATCTAGAGATAAGCTCCACCCACTAACAGTGTAGTAGTAGAATTTGGGAGGACATCTCTATGGACTTTGTTATGAGATTGTGACCCAGTAGAAGATTGATGTTATCTGTATTGTTGGTAACATATTAATGAAACCAGCACGTTTCATTTCTATCAGAAGGATGTGGCTAGTGAATGAATTGGCTGAGGAGTACACTAGACAGATAGTGAGACTCCATGGTATACCGAGAACGATTATTTCTAATCGAGATGGATGTTTTTACTTTGAGATTTTGGGCAGCAGATTCAGACTGCTATGGGGACGAGTCTGTACCTCATGACTACAATTCACCCCGTGACAGATGGTCATTTAGAGAGGATCATCTAGATCTAAAAGATCTATTATAAGTTGTAAGTTGAATGGGAAACGTGGATGGTTATATTACCTTCCATTAATGAGTTTATTATATAACAATGAAGGACGTGCATCTTTCTAGGATGGCCCTATGAGGCAATATATACAGACATTGATGTTGTATATCCTTATGCTAGAAGTGATCTAGCAGTAGTAGTGGAATAACACCTAACCAGATTCAGGATTTTATAGTTCAAGTAATGTTGATTAAAGGAAGAATGCTGGTTGTACAGAGTCTCCATATATTATATGTAGACAAGAGGCGTTAACCTCTAAAGTTCAAGCGAGAGTTCATGTCCGGCTGTAAGTATCTCAGCTGCAAGACGTTAGACGTGTTAATATAGAAAGGGAACTGAGTTTCCAATATGATGGTTATTTGAGATCGACCAGTACGGAGAAGGTAGCATGATGTTTAGCTTTGCCTATGAGATTAGAGGATATCCACCCAGTGTTTCATATGTCTCAACTGAGGAAGTATATACCAGACTCGAGACACCTTGTGAGTTACGATGATTTGATGGTTGAGTCCAACCACACTTTTGTTGAGCATTCAATTACATTCTTGGAATGAGATATGAAACGCTTGCATTTGAAAGACATTCCCATATTGAGGATATGATGGTCGAGATGAAGACCTAAAGAGGCTATGTGAGAGACTGAGGATAGTGTCCTGAGGAACTATCCAGAGTATATGTTAGGACATACCCATTTGTGGGAGCATGAGTAGATCTTAGTGCTATCTTGATGAATGTTGTGCTTATGTGCTTATATGCCTTGATGTCTTATTCCATGCTAGTTGTGATGTGATTTATGATCTTAGTAGATCTTGATGTGCTAGCGTGATGTATGTTATAGCTAGAGATGATTACTTCCTCCACGCTACCCGAGTATGATTATATTTATAGCTGGAGATGGTTCTTTCCTTCATGGTATTTGAGTGTGATTAGGATTCAGCTGGAGATGGTTCTTTCCTCCATGCTACCTTGATGGACATAGTTCAGTGGAGATGTGATTCCTCCATGCGATATATATGTTTATGGGTTGGCTAGAGACGTATTTCCTCTATGCATGTGATATGTTTTGGCTAGAGATGTGCTTCCTCTATGCCTTGTGATGTGGTATGGCGAGAGACGTGATTCCTCTACGCCTTTGGGTAGCGTTATGACCCTGTTTCCTGGAGTGATGATTCCTCCATGTTTATACTTGAGGTTATAGATTGTTATAGGTTGTGATCTTTTGAACGGAGATGCGATACCTCCGATAGAAAGAGTGAGAGTTATACCTCGGCGTATGGGTCCGAGAGGATTTGGGAATTGTTCAAGTTTCGGGACGAAACTTTTTTAAGGGGTGTGTGATGTAATAGCTAGGATTTCCGAATTCTAATTAAAGTTGATTAACGTAATCGTTGATAGTAATTGACATATAACTCGCGAAGATTTCGCAAGTGATGAGTAAGAGTCCCACCGTTATGTTCTTGGCGTAATTTTGGACGTTTGGGAAAATTTTTACTTTTTCCCCCGGGTAATTATTTTTACCCTCCGGTGTTATTTGGAGCATTTGGGAGCTCCAATTAATAAAATTGCAGTTGAGAGAAATGATCAGGACATCGGATATGTCCTAGATATGAAATAACATGGAGAGGCAAAACGGCCAAAAGAGTCGCTATTTCGTTTCTTAACGGCTAAGAAAGACGGCTTAGGAATACACGTTTTCCGAGGCACTTGTGGAATAATTATCCCTACTATATTCCAGATTTAATGTTCCAATCTCGAGAAGTTTGGAGAAAGAGGTTCGACCCGCCTTTTGATCGGTTAATGGATAATTATCGACTTTACTAAAGGATAATTATCGACTTCACTATAAATAGCGGAAAATCTTTTATTAATTCATTTCCTTTCACGTTTTCTCGTAAAAAGCTCTGATTTCTCTCAACCTTCAAACTCATATCTACTCTCCGTTTCTAATCCGATTTCAATTCCGTTTGAGTTTCTGGATTCCTCTCTTCATTCTCTTCATATCGGTACTGAGTTTCTGCATTTCCGAGTATATAGAGGGCTGGTCGAGCATATATGTCACCCGGACGGTTCCGTCGCTCAGATTCCGGTGAATTTGATGTTGTCCATGCGTAGCCTGCGTCGTTGTGATTCCGAATCTTCTTTCAGATCGTCAATCGGGTTAGTAACGAATAAGTTATGAATTTATTCGTTTTCCGTACTGCGATTTGGCCTAAATTGAATTTAGGCTTGTCAAAATGGATAATTAGAAATTCCATTATGGTCGTTATATTATTCTGGTGATTATGGATAGTTTGTTTGATGAAATCTGATGACAGGTGGGTTTAGAAATTGCCTGCGGGCAAAACGTTATTCTGGCGGAATCTAATTAATTAATTAAAGGTTAACTAATTAAATTAGGATTAAAATTGAGATTGAGGAATGTCGATTAGATACTACCTTGAGATTTGAGGAATTGTGAGTTATGTTGAGATATTGAGGTTTAGTTGGTTGTGAGGCTTATAGATTGAGTATGATCCTTATGGATCCCTTTGGGTCTAGGTGTGACCCCTTTGATGAATAGAGGTTGATATATCTCTTTATGCCTTTTTATAGGCCGTGTTGTCCCTCCAGTGTAGAGGTGATCGTGGTTGATTTTGTACGAGGTTGAGGTAAGTCCGTAGGACTTACTTAGCTACCATCCCTATATTGGGTGTTTGCATGAGTGGTGTGTGCTTTATATGTTTGCTATGATAGCATGAGTTGTCGTTTTTATCGACCTATGTTCTATTGACTGCCCCACTGCGTGGCTGTGATAACCTTTCCCTTTCATCCCGCCGTGGAGTCTGGGAGGTTCTCTGATGTCGGGCCAGACTGGTTTACAGGAAGGGCGCAATCCACTCCCATAGGGTACACGGATTGTGTGACCGATACTCGTACAGCTGGACATTGTACTCAGAGGCGGGGATGTATCGGTCCTCGTGTCACATACTTTCATCTATCTATATATATACGGTTTTTGTGTGAATGATTATTATATTGAGATGAATAAATGGATAAATGAGTGAAAGCATGATGATATGTTTATCTTTCCCTATGTGTGATTGTGCTTATGCATTACTCTATATATGTGTATGGATAGCTAACGGTTTCATACCGTGTTGTAGATGTTTATAGGTTAGGCGCTACTGGGTGATCTGGCAGGGTGATAGACCGAGGACTCTCGTACATTAGGTGGTTGGTTTGGGGTTGTTGTGTTTCCCCTCTGCGTGAGGATGATCTTTTGTACCTCCTGTGTGAGGATGTCGTTTTATATACTCGGCTACGTTGTTGTTTACTTTGGGTCGTACAGTTTATACTGTTTTATGTATTTGTTTTATATCTGTCAGTGTCATGTTGTAAGGTCCAGTGAACTTGTTGTCAGGCTAGGGTCAGGATCCATTGTGAGATCCTAGCCCAATGTGACATCCCGAGTCCCGCGGATTTGGGGTGTTACATTCCACTGCTTCTTCCTTTGGCTGATCAACTTCAGCTTCCTCCTTGGGCTCGGGCTGGGGCTGGGGTTGGGGCATTGGCTTTTCTGTAGATAGCGTCTCTTCAAAACATGAAGAAACCCCAAGAACTTCTAACTTAGGAGCATCAGCTGGAGGTTGGGAGGCCGGCTTTTTAGAGGCTTTGGTACCTTTAGAAGAACCGGCCATCCTTTGAACATTAGTGACGATCCTGA
Source organism: Fagopyrum homotropicum (assembly GCA_033239125.1). Taxonomy (NCBI): domain Eukaryota; kingdom Viridiplantae; phylum Streptophyta; class Magnoliopsida; order Caryophyllales; family Polygonaceae; genus Fagopyrum; species Fagopyrum homotropicum. The sequence continues at coordinate 23,181,367 of BSWB01000005.1, read as the reverse complement.
AACATTGACTTTTTATTCTGTGTTGTGTCATAGCTTGTGCCTTCTGCCTCATAACAACTTGGTTGATAGTGGCATCTTGTTGCTCAACCTTCTTGACCAACTCAGAAATCAATTGATTTTGGGTTTGTAGTTGTTTCTTTAAATCCTCAACCCAATCAGGCACCCTATATATTAACATAGTAAAAGATTACAAATGCGAAATCAAATAAGCATTTGAAACTAATAAATTATGGTATGTAAAATATCAACTACCTGTTTGTGGTAGAAATAGTGGAGGTGGTGGGATCAAAGACAGGTGGTGCAACCACAGCTTCTGTCTTGGAAGTGGTGGGATCAGGGATAGGTGGTGCAACCACAACTTCTGCATTGGAGGTGGTGGAATCAGGCAGAGGTGGTGCAACCAAAGCATCTGTAGGGACAATCGTATCCATTTCTGGAGCAACAACAATCCCAACAGTGCTAGAAAGTGCAACACCAACAACTGGGGGTGTAGTCAATGTCAGCATGTCTTCTTCGGGGCTAAATCAATAGAACAAATTTTGTAAAAATTAAGAATTCTGGTATGATAATATAAATACATATTCAACTTCAGTTTACCATGATACTTCCTCAACAATCTGTTATGTCTTAGGCTTCTTAGATGGAGCCCTACATTAGGAAAAAAAACAATATTAAGTAAATGATAAACATACCAAAAACAGAAACCAAACAAAACATAACAATATACACAGGAAACAAGATTCAAAAGATCATACCAGAAAACATATTAAAACTAATACAAGAATGTAAGACAAAACTTATACTAGAATTAAGATAAAACAAAAACCAGAAATAAAAAGACACATACCAGAAAGTAGCAAAGCATTCATACCAGAAAACTAAAACAGAAACTCATCCCAGAAGTTATGTTAGAAGCATACCAGACACTAACAGACATATACCAGAAAGCAAAAAAGCAGTCATACAATAAAACTAAAGAGGCTAGTATAACAGAAACTAATGCCACATAATTAAAATATAGATTGAGTATGAAATGTGTTGAGATACCTTTTCCTTCCCTCTTCAATTTTCCTCTTTATTGAGCCATCTTCTTTCTTGACAACCTTTTGTGGTCTTGGCAACCTCAAAATATGCCGAGGAGGAGGAGGAGGAGGAGGAGGAGGAGGAGTAGCAAAGTCATCACTGTCGGATTCCTCCTTCTTTAGGACTTCCTTGATAACCTTGACATCATGCCCTCCAGGCCTGGATACACGTACATTGTGGAACTCAACTTTGAAAAGATGACAAAGATAGCCAGTTGGGTCCAAAACTTCATCCCCCACCATTTGTAGTCATCCTCGGTTTCTGGGTCTTCTAGGTTGAGGGGAATAGTTTTGATGTCATCTTGGGCCACCGATGACGCTGTATCCTTTATTGTTTGGAAGCTGTATTTCATCTTCCCCTTGGTTGATGAAACCCACTTAAGACAAAGTGGGGTTGTTTCTTCATCAACACATGTGGCAAACAAAGATGCCAGTGTGGGGATAGAGTCAAGGATGAAAACCTGCATAATATAGACAGGAACCAAATGAATATACCATACCAGAAACTCAAACAAATAAATAATATAAAACTAATAAAATAATATCATACCAGAAAATGAAACCATAAATGCATATCAGAAAACTAGAAAGCAAGTAAACTCATACAAAAAAATATAAACATAAGAACATACCAAAAACAACACAATACATAACATAACTCAATTATAAAACATAAACAATCATACCAAAATCAAACACATGAAAACAAAATACAAGAAACACAAACCAGAAAGATATACCAGAAATGCTATTGCAATAAAGCATACCATAAATCACAAAATTAATATTTCTAGTAACTAATTGCTCATACCAGAAAGCAAGTAAAATCATACCAGATAGTATAAAATTCAGAACATACCACCAACAAAACAATACATCACAGAACTCAATTATACAACATACACAATCATACCAGAATCTAATACATTAAACAAAATACAAGAATCAAAAACCAGAAACAAAAACCAGAAATGTTAATGCAATAAAGCATACCATAAAATCACAAAATTAACATTTCTTGTAACTAATTACTCATACCAAAGAAAAATAAATGAAAAACAAGCATACCAGAAACGTAAACCATAACAAATATAACCATATCAGAGGCACATAAATGGAAAACCAGAAGCATACCTGGAATGCCAAAGGGAAACCATAAAGGCAGTAATTTCCGGATGCCCTAAACTTTGTTGGCTCACAATCCCTGAGGTTGTCAAGTGTCTTATTGAAGACAAGGTGCCCCCATGGATAAGAATTAAAGGCATCCATGTCCTTCAGAAGCGATAGAGGAAGATTGGAGACAAACTTCTTCTTGTCATTGCCAAGCAAAACAAATTCAATAAACAACAGTAGAGCCATCTAGAATTTCCTTTCATCATTCTTTTTCAGCTTTGAATATTTTTCCTCCAATTGCTCCAATTTGCACTTGGGCATGCCGAACAACTCCTTCATGTCGACATTTTCTTCTTCATTGTACACATGGAACCGACACTCAAGGCCGGTAATTTCAGAAAACTCGCTTGAGCCAACCTTATGAACAAAAATATACAACTAAAAAGAAAGAAACACATTAACAATGGAAAGTGGAATGGAGGTACAAAACTGAACTAAAAAAGGTTGGGTCTATAGTTAATAAATACCTAAGCAGGATTTTGTTGATTGCAAACCACATTGAGTGTTTGCGGTCAGTTTGAACCTCATGCAGAAGCATGAAGTGTATTAATTGGTTGGAAGGTTTAAGATTGGTACAGAGGGAGATGACAAATGAAAAAATAGAGTTTTTGAACAATTCTTGCCCATTGGCATCCAACCCTTCAAGTAAAAATTTAACCATATTGACTCGAGGCAAGACATTTATACGTGTTGCCTCGTATTTTGGGTTGTCATCGAATCTGTACATTAACTAGTAAAGGAAATAAGATGTTAATACAAGAAAAACATTCAACAACAAACCAGAAACTAATATCAGGCATTCAACTTACAAAGGACTCTTCATGTCCATAAATAACATTTTCCTCAACAGCATGTGTAAACATACCAGAAAATAATGTCAATATATACATCAACATGAAATACGAGAAAGTAATATAAAAACCTCATATGAACAAATACAAGAAAACATTAATAAATAAAACAAATACCAGAAACCCTAACTAGAACATCTAATACCATAAACAAATAACATACCAGAATATATACATCAAAATGATCAAACACAACATAAAACAAATAACATACCAGAACCTCTAATACTAGAAAACATTAAACCTCATATGAACAAATACCAGAAAAGATATCAGAAAGTAATACATCAACATGCAATACCAGAAACCCAAACCAGAAACACATACTAGAATTTTAAATTAAAGCAAATACCAGAAAACTTGAAACAAAAAACCTCATATAAACAAATACCACAAAACATACCACAAAGTAATACATGAACCTGCAATACCAGAACACTAACAATAAACACATACCAGAAACTTAAACTAAAGCAAATACGAGAAAACTTGAAACCAATAACATACCAGAAAATCTAATAACATACAAACATACCAGAAAACTCATGTAAATATAAAGACGAAACAAAACATAGAACAAACCATATCAAAACAAATACCAGAAACGATGATTAAACTTGCAAACACTAATATGAACAAATACCAGAAACTATAATACCATAAAACATGAAAGAGTATCAAAGCAATACTAACCATATGTATATCAACTATTCGAGGACCACCAGATACTACAATTTGAAGGCTTGATTCATCATGAGACACAGCAGAATCATCGCCTTCGTTTGGTGTGGCAATTTCAACAGATAAAGGAGGCGTAGGAGTTAGAAGGTTGAAGGTAGGAGCATCACAAGAAGATTTGTTGGCAGCAACCTTTGATCGAGTCAACATTTTCGTTTTCTTAGGGTTTACAAAACTCGAAACGATCCCGGAGTGTTTGGGGTAAAAACGAAGACGAAAAACAAAGAACAAGTGAATGAGATGGTCGGAAAGTGACGAGAGATGAATCAAACTTGAAGAAAAGGGAGATTACGAGAGAGATTGATGAAGATCAAAGTTGAAGGTGAGGAGTCGAACGGGCGAAGTGCGAAGGGCAAACGATTTCTTCTCTGGTATAACGAAAACGAAGTGAATGCGGTAGTTAGTGAGTGAATGAGCGGAATATTGGGTAAATTAATGAGGATAATTAAGGAGGTAAATTAATATCAATTAATAGTAAATAAAATAGGGGTATACTTTCTTTTATAAAAACTGAAAATAGCCTAGTATATTGTCCAAGGTACAATTACTAATGATAAGGTAAGACATTAAATATGGAGATATAAATAGTTCGATAATATTAGGGGTCATGACGTTTTGCTAGAAGCTAACTATGATTGGTATGTTTATATGATAAGAGTATTGCTAATGTTATCGGGTCCTACGAGGTCACACCATAATGAGCGGGTGAATTGTATCAGTTACTGAGAGAAATATCATATAGGAGTATATGGTGGAAAAGGGTATAACTATTAATTACAAAACACTAAACCTAACATTTTTGCTTGTAGGAGTACAAAATATATTATGGAGTTGGTAATTAATAGTAAATAAAGGGTTATAACTATAAATTACAAAACACTAAACCTAATATATAAGGAGGAATTTTTTAAGGAGTTCAAATCTAACCCTAACACAAGAGTAAAATTCGGCAGCCTCCTATACTAGTGCTTGGCCGACTTTTCTATTCCCCAAAAGCTCTCTCATAAGCCTTCATCCTATGTTCTAGCAATCAAAGATTAAGGCGATCTTTGTTTTGTCTCGGGTGTACCCACTAGAGGAGTAACAATTGAGACTCTAAATATCATCGAAGGATTTTTGAACATGCATCAAAAGGTAATCCTTTTTCCGCTAGTATAATCTCGTATGCATGGAATCCTTCGTTTAGATGTTTAGAAAATTGTTTCGTGAACTTTCGTTTTTTACACATCTAAAATTCCAACAGTGGCATTTGATGCCTCTTGCATAAATTGATTAGATCAAATTGAAAAGCCATGATTTGATGAATGTATTGGTTGTTTTGTTTCGATTACGAAAGAGATTGTTTGTATGGATTAATTTGCATGATTAAAGTGTAAAATTGGATAATAAAACCCTTAATTTTTTGCCAAATAACATAAAAAGTAGCTCCTAGAATTTTTGAAATTTTATGCATAATACATGTTATAGGTTTAATTCATTGATTAGCGCATGCAATTGTTGCTTAGCATATGAACAAACATGCGAAAATTTTAATTTTTTTTCATGCTTAATCGATAGATTGAAGGTGCTGAAATTTCTAGATTCTTGTCCATGAAAATTTGTAAAATTTTCAATTTTAAGTGGGAGAAAATGGGATTTTAATTGGATCATGGATCCGGTGAAAATTCCACCGAAAACGGCTCACCAAAAAAGCATTGCCACCGAACCACCGGAGAGCCACCGGAGAGCCACCGGAAAAGCCTTGTTGCCGCTGCTAGGGTATTGGCGTTGGTAGGTTCCATTTTAGGGTTTGGGTTATATCCTTGACAATTATCTAATATGATTACTTTAGTTACCTAAATTATAAGATTTGTTTTATAAAAGATATTATATGATATATTATATCTAGATAAATATAATTTTATCCTATTTGAAAATAATGATATAATTATATTAGGATATATGATATCTTGACTTACTTAAATTATATCTAAAAATTAAAGAAGCAATTTGGTTTACTAGGCTTTTTCTAATTTTGTGTTTAGTAAATGTACCCCTTGAGAGAAGAGTGTGTAGAATAAATACAAAAGGTTGGGTATATTTACTTAATTGAAACTTTAAAAAGCCTAGTTACTACTATAGTTTTTCAAAAAGGCATAGTTACCAAAATTGTCCAAAAATAAATGATACCCACCTTTTATGTAAAGTTCCAATAATTGGAGAGTTACTATTTTTGGAAAGGTTCCATTTTTAGAAATGTTCTAATTTTTGAAAGGTTTCGAATTTAGAAAGTTTTCTTTTAATGATTAGTGTATGATATTTGTACCGTACGCAATATAATTGAATAAACAAGGAAGAATTTGCAATGTAGGTCTTTTACACTATTAAGTTTGGAATTAGGGCCTCCCAGTTCTTCCTTTAGAAAATGGGCTCCTATGTTGTAGATAAAATCATAAAAGTAACAAAAGTGGGTATCCATCTGATTTGATGGGTGACATTGTTCATGGACATTTTGGATAGAATAAACAGCCCAATAAATTCAGCCCTTCTTTCCCTATTTATAAGCAAACTCATGACCCTTCTTCTTCCCTTCAATCGTAAAAAAAATGGGTAATGTATGCAGGTCCACTCTTGTTGAGCTTCTTCTTCACCGGAATTTGGACTGGTTACATTTTCCTGTTCTATTTCTGGGTAAGCAGTGTTTGATTCTATTTCTGGGTAATCTCAAACTTCTTGGGTAATGTATTTCTGGGTAATCTGAAACTTCTCATCTCTTGTTTTGTGAATTTAAAACACTCAAACTTCCTGTTCTATTTGTAAGTAAGCAGTGTTTGTTTACATTACCCTGTTCTATTTGTGGGTAAGCAGTGTTTGTTTCTATCCATGGGTAATCTCAAACTTCTTGGGTAATGTATTTTTGGATAATCTGAAACTTCTCATCTCTTGTTTTTGTGAATCTAAAACACTCAAACTTTTTGTTCTATTTGTGGGTAAGCAGTGTTTGTTTACATTTCCCTGTTTTATTTGTGGGTAAGTAGTGTTTGTTTCTATTTCTGGGTAATCTCAAACTTCTTGGGTAATGTATTTCTGGGTAATCTGAAACTTCTCATCTCTTATTTTTGTGAATCTAAAACACTCAAACTTCCTGGGGTAATGTCAAACTTCCTAGGTAATCTATTTCTGGGTAAGCAACGGTAAGAGTTGTGTTTGTTTCTATGCGTACTAACATTGCCTTTTTTGTTAATATGGATGAAAACTTAACAATTTGCGGTTTATGCGGGTGGAGATTGGGTTTGTGTTGATGAGTGCTGGAGGTATGTTGGTAATGTCCACAACAAGCACATAATTATGAAGAAAGGATCAACAATGGATGACTTAAGGAGGTTAATAGGGTCAAGATTTAATTTGTGCTTGGATAAACATGATATTACCTTGACCTATGGAAACACTATAAATCCATATTTGCACCCGTTTGACATTGAAACTTGGGAAGATTTTGAAATGTTTGTAGAGACAAACAACTTGGGTAATATATCATGGAGCATCCCAATGTGTGTTACAATGTGAGAGAAACGCCTATTTGAAGAAACAGTGATAACTACAAACGGTATGGCTAATTCGAGCATAATAGTTTATGATGAGCAAGAAGCAATGTCTAGATTGAATGAAGGAGCCGCAAGGGGTAGTATAATATTAAATCATGGGTATGGTGATATTGGTTAGCCAAATGAAGAGGATCCGGAGCAAAGTTCGAGGATTGATTTTGTTGAGACTCTTCGACAGAGGTGGGAACTTAAAATTGGGCACACTTACAAAAGTAAAAAAGAGTTGAAAGTTGCATTAGCTCTGAATGCAATCTATAACTGTTTTCAATACAAGATAGAAAATTCCAAGAAGCTAGTTGTGCTTGCTAGATGTGAGGATAAAGAATGCAAATGGAGAGCTCGTTTCTCTATGTTGGGTAACTCAAGAGATTTCACCATGACAAAGTACATCAACATACACACGTGCTCTTTTGAAAGAAGGAGGTGTAATCGTAGAAAAGCTTCCGTCACCGTCATTGCCCATTTGTTGGGAGATATGTAAGTAATATTGTATAATTGGTTACAAACTACATACACATAACATATTGTGTTTGTAAAAATAAATGAATTTTGAGTTCGATGTGCAGGTATGCCAATGTGAACAGGTTGCCAGAACTTCTAGCAGTTCATGGGGTGTTGAAGAACCAAAACCAAATTGAGGCATCATATTGGGTATGTTGGAAATCGGTGGAAACTGTGAAGGAAATGATGAGGGGAAGTTGATGTGAGCCCGCCGGACTTAAGCAACGAGACTGATGTGACCGCACCAAGATCAGCACCACCTCTCACTCGAGCTAGATCCCGCATGCTAGGCCAAACCACTTTGACCTACCATCCTTTCGGAGCTCCGGCATTTGAGGACGTCCATGACTATCACTTGGTGAACATGCTTGAGGCGATTGAAGATTCCGGATCATTTTAAAACTTGAACCATAGATGTAACCTTGTTATTTTAATATTATGTGGTCATGCTTGATTTTATTTCATGATATAATGCCCACTAATGCATGATATTATGGAATAATGAAGGTTGATTAATACAAGTGTTCACTTGTACTTAAGCCAACCTTGTCAAGGGATTAAAACCACATTATTTGGGACTCATTTTCAGCCACGTTTTTGTACCCTTGGAGCTCTAATTGGCCGGCCATATTTATGGTTTTTAGGCCATTTATTTGCTTGAAGTTGTTGGTTGAAAGACCCTAGGTTTGCATTTATTCAATATCACAACTCTTGAACTACTTGTAAGCTATTAATGTTGGGAGTTGGTGCTGAATTTTCAGCCCATATAAGGCCTCTCCCACATACGTTTTAATCAGAAAATAGAGTTGAGTTCAATCAAAACGTTGTGTTTTCACTTTGAGAAAAACAAACCTAGAGACTAAGGTGAGAGGCCAAAGCTTAGAAACCCACAAGGTGAGAGGCCGAGTGGTGTCCTTATGGTGCGAGGCTAGGAGGACAAAAGAGATCCAATTTCCGAAGTGAGATTCCGAGGAAAAAAGATCTCGAGCCAAGGAGATCCAAGGTGAGAGGTTGGACGATTCCTTGCTTGGCATATCCCTTATAAATTGAAAATAAACAAAAGAAGTGGTCGGAGGAACAACACTGGCGAATCCTCACGTTCAATTGACGAATAGCGCATCAAGTGGTATCAGAGCCCAACGGTGCGAGTTCCTCAAGCTTCCGGGGTACGAATTCCTTACCTAAACTTGTTTTTAGTTTTTGTAATTTTGAGTAGTTCCCCGAAATTTTGGTGCTTGGAATCTTCTTTCTTGTGTGAGTCTTTAGAGAGATCTTGTTGACCTTTTATTCAAAAAAATATAAAAAAAAAAACGAAAGCATATTTTATATCATCCAGTAAAGTAAAAAAAAACGACAACAAAAGAAAAGAAAAGAAAAGTTGTTTGAGAGTGTTATTGAAATTATTATCAAAGTTGTCCTTGAGAGTGTTCTTGAAATTGTTATCAAAGTTGTTCTTGAGTGTTCTAGCCAACCAAAACACAACCCGCACGTTTTGGGGAAAACGCTTGTTATTGCTTTGACTAACTACTTGTTAGGGACTAAGTAAATACTCGCCGGAAGGCTCGTATTTGTTGTTGCTTTTGTTGCCCTTTGTGTTTGCTTTTCTGAAGTTATATTGCATCTTAGAATACCTTGCTTACCTTGTGAAATAGCTTGGAATCTTGTGGAATTTTGTTACCCAGTGAAATATTTGAGTAGCGGGCATTGCCTAGTGCATTGGAAAAGGTGAGTGAGAGCTTTGCCTCGAAGCAAAGGAAAAAGGGAGTTGTCTGAACCCAAACACTATCAAACACTTGAGTGAGTGTGAGGAGAAATACACTTGAGAGAGGAGAGAGAGAACATTTTTGTTGCTAACCTTTTGCCTTTTAGTTTGTTTTGTGTGATAGGCGAAGAAACTAGAAAAGGTGAAAAACGGCCGGTTTTTTGCGGTTTTGCAGAAAAAAAGGCGTCCGAACTCAGAATTCCAATTGTTATACCTTTCCAAGAAGGGAAACGAGCCTCCGAGTCCAACTCACGGCTTTGCCGTGACCTAAGGGCTTTTTTAACCATCCGACATTGTTTCGGTCACGAAATCGGCATCTTTATTACTTTCGGTTTTGCCTTTGAACACATGGTTTTGTTATACCTTTGGACACGTGGTTTTGTTTGTTTCCTTGCTTGTTTTTAGTCCAAAAATAGGATGGCATCCGTCAATGGTAATGGGATCAACCAAGCCGACCCACGTATTGACCGCCTTGAAGCCCAACTAGCGGAGCTTCTAAGAAGAGTACCTCCCGCCCCACCTGAACAAAGTCAAGGAGGTAGTAACCAGGGACCACCTCGTAGAGGTCGGGATCGGAGTGTGAGTGTGAATAGCCATGCAAGCAGAAACCGAGATAGAGACCGGAACAGAAACCGGGACCATAGCCAAGCTTCTCGACACGATGACTCAGATGATGAAGAAAATCGTGGTCACCGCAATAGGAGGCGTTACCATGGATCAAAAGTGGATGTTCCAAACTTCACTGGAACTGCAGAAGCTGAGACCTACATTGAGTGGGAGATTAAAGCTGAACAAGTCTTCCGTTATTATGAATTTAACGAGTATGAAAAGATTGAAGCTGCTACTATTCATTTTGTTGATTTTGCTCTAACTTGGTGGCAGGAAGAATTGGAATATGTGGAGGCACATCAACAACCACGCATCAACACTTGGTTTGAACTCCGTAGAAGGATGCGTGCTCGGTTCATACCTTCGGATTACAAGCAACAACTGTTGCTCAAACTTGAAAGGCTACGCCAAGGTAACCGAACTCCAGATGAATACCACAAAGAGTTGAGAACTCTCCTTCAGAGATCGAGAACCCGACAGCCCGACAACTATATCCTAGCCAAGTTCTTATCTGGGCTTAACCCCGATATGTCCGAAATAGTTGAACAACTCCGACACACAAGCCTAACTGATGTCCTTCACCATGCTACCCACGCCTATAATATAATCCAGAAATGTAAGACATCTGGATCATCAAGAAGAGGGACAAGTCTTGAATTCACCAAACCCTCTCGGCATAATCGTCTTACCCACACAACCGGTTCATCCCCAACAGTAGCTCCCAAGACCACTTCCACCTCTAACCCTAGTGCCCCTCTTCCTAGTGTCCCACCAACACCAAAAACAAACCGGACTAGAGAAGTGAAGTGCTACAAGTGTACTGAGCATGGTCATTATGCCCGGGAATGCCCTAATCCCCGTAAGGTTTTACTGAATGCATTTGGGGAAGAGGTCACCGAGAATCATGAATCCGAAGATGACTATGAAACAGTAGCTCCACTCATAGAAGGAGTTGAAGTTGAAGCTCATGCTCCTGTGGGAGATTTCTGCCTTGTCACAAAGAAGGCCATACAAGCAAGCGAACTCGTTCCCGATGTCTCACAAAGGGAGAATCTCTTTAACACTCATTGTTTAATTTCGGGGCAATTATTTACTGTTATTATTGATAGTGGGTCTTGTTGTAACATTGTTAGTCAGGAGGTCGTTGCACACCTAGGACTCAAAACGAAGGCACACTCGCAACCATATTCGCTCCAGTGGCTCAACACCAACGCTCTCCTTCAAGTCAAGGAGCAATGTTTTGTTCACTTTGCCATCGGACCGTACCAAGACGACGTTGTGTGTGACGTGCTTCCAATCACAGCTTGCCACCTCTTACTTGGGAGACCGTGGCAGTTGGACCGAAGGGTGTTTCATGATGGTTACACCAACATATACTTCTTCGCCATGGCCGGGAAGAAAGTAAAACTCATGCCTCTCAGCCCATCCGAGATTATGGAAGACCACATGTGTAGAGAAAGGAAGAAGTTGGAGAAAGGTGAGGCCGCACGGACAAAGGGAAAGACTAAGATAGTTCTTGAAACAACATCCGACCCCAAGACCCTACTCACCGCACGGTTACACGACGCCCGTCGAGCCCTACAAAGGGGGGATGTTTGCTTCCTTCTTGTTTGTGTAATAACTTTATCTACTATGGAAGCTAATGATTTGTCTTTACCTTCTTGTATTTCAGGACTACTTGAGGAGTTCAAGGAGATTATGCCCGAAGAGATTCCCCCGGGACTACCCCCTATCCGAGGCATAGAACATCAGATTGACTTCATACCCGGATCAACCATCCCAAATCAGCCCGCATATCGAGCAAACCCGGTGGAAACAAAGGAGCTACAAGCTCAAGTGGAGGATCTTTTGAGTAAGGGATGTATTCAGGAGAGCTTGAGTCCATGTGCCGTTCCTGTGCTATTGGTACCCAAGAAAGATGGGAGTTGGAGGATGTGCGTCAACTGTCGTGCCATCAACTAAATAACTGTAAGGTACCGACATCCTATTCCTTGTCTTGATGATATGTTAGATGAACTTCACGGTGCTACTCTTTTCTCTAAAATAGACCTTAGAAGTGGATATCATTAGATTAGGATGCATAAGGGTGATGAATGGAAAACTGCTTTCAAAACTAAGTATGGATTATATGAGTGCCTTGTAATGCCTTTTGGATTATCGAATGCACCTAGTACGTTTATGCGCCTAATGAACCATGTCCTACGTGATTTCTTAGGTAATTTGTTGTGGTGTATTTTGATGACATCTTAGTTTATAGTCGGACGTTGGATGAGCATGTTGAACATTTGAGAAGTGTATTTCTTGTGCTTAAAGAACAACATTTGTTTGTAAACTTTAAGAAATGCCATTTTTGCTCGGAATCTGTTGTCTTTTTGGGTTTTGTGGTAGGAAAGGAAGGCTTGCGATTGGACGAAGAGAAGACCAAGGCAATATCATAATGGCCTCGTCCGACAACGGTCCCTCACATACAGAGCTTTCTTGGACTTGCCGGGTTCTATAGGATGTTCGTTCGGGACTTTAGCACCATTGCCGCCCCCTCACCGAGTTGACCAAGAAGGGCGTGCGGTTTGAGTGGGGATCCGCTCAAGAGGAGTCTTGTATGATACTTAGAGAGCGGCTGACACATGCCCCCGTTCTTGTGCTTCCGGACTTCTTGAAAACTTTTGAGATAGAGTGTGACGCTTCGGGAATCGGGATTGGAGGAGTTTTGATGCAGGAGGGACGCCCCGTAGCCTACTTTAGCGAGAGACTGAGATGAGCTGCCTTGAACTACCCTACATACGACAAGGAGTTATATGCCTTGGTTCATGTCCTCTAGGTTTGGGAGCACTATCTTCTAACTCGTGAATTTGTCATACATTCTGATCATGAGTCGTTGAAGTATTTGAGAGGACAAGCCGAGTTGAACAAATGCCATGCACGCTGGGTGGAGTATATTAAGGCTTTTCCATATGTTGTGCGCTACAAGAAGGGAAAGGACAACATCGTAGCTGATGCGTTATCTCGTAGGTACACACTTCTATCTTCCTTAGATGCATGCGTTTTGGGTTTTGGACTGATTCGTGATTTATATGCTCTTGATGTGGACTTCCGGGACATTTTTGCGCTTTGTTTGCGCTCTAGTAGTGACTCTCATGCTAGTAGTTATTACATTCATGATGGATATTTGTTTGAGCTTCTAGGTTATGTTTGCCTACTTGTTCTTTGAGAGCTTTGATTGTTTTAGAGGCCCATGGAGGGGGATTAAGGGGTCATTTTGGGGTTACTATGACTTTGGGCATATTGAGGGAGCACTTTTATTGGCCTAACATGAGAAATGATGTAGAGAGATGTTGTGCTAGTTGTGTACCTTGTCGTAAGGCTAAGTCTAAGGCTAACCCACATGGATTATACTTACCCTTGCCTATTGCTAGCTCACCTTGGGAAGACATTTCCATGGATTTTGTCCTAGGATTACCTCGTTCTAGAAGAGGACATGATTCCATTTTTGTGGTTGTTGATAGGTTTTATAAGATGGCGCACTTTGTTGATTGTAGTAAATCCGATGATGCGTCAAATGTGGCTAAACTTTTCTTTGAGCATATTGTTAAGCTGCATGGGATACCTAGGTCAATTGTGTCGGACCGAGACTCTAAGTTCCTTAGTTATTTTTGGAAGACAATTTGGGCCAAGATGGGGACGAAGTTGTGTTTTTCGACTTCTTGTCATCCCCAAACGGATGGAAAAACTAAGGTAGTATACCGGACTCTTGGCACTTTGCTTCGTACTATGATGAATACTAACTTGTGCAGGTGGGAGGATTGTTTGCCCTTTGTGGAGTTTGCATATAACCGGGCTATTCATTCGGCGACCAAGAAGTCCCCTTTTGAAATTGTTTATGGCAAGAATCTTCTTACTCCACTAGATTTGACTCCTCAACTGGCTCCACAACCCGTTGATGTGGATGGGCAATCTAGAGCTGAGTTTGTGAAAGGTTTGCATGAGCGGGTCAGAATCCAATTAGAAAAACGTACCGAGCAATATGTCCAGCAAGCCAACAAAGGGCGGCGGAAAATGCTCTTCATGGAAGGAGACCTCGTGTGGGTCCATTTGAGGAAGGATCGCTTTCCTTCTATTCGGCAATCTAAGCTCAACCCAAGAGCGGATGGTCCTTTCCGGGTCCTTGAGAAGATTAACGATATCGCATATCGCATTGAGCTTCCTACTAAGTATGGTGTCCATAATGTGTTTAATGTTGTTGATTTGTCTCCTTTTTATGTAGGTGATGAGGTCGAGGATGCGGAGAACGGGTTGGCGGATTCGGGGTCGAATCCTTTCCAAGGGGGAGAGGATGATGTGAGCCCGCCGGACATAAGCAATGAGACTGATGTGACCGCACCAAGATCAGCACCACCTCTCACTCGAGTTAGAGCCCGCATGCTAGGCCAAACCACTTTGACCTACCATCCTTTCGGATCTCCGGCATTTGAGGACGTCCATGACTATCACTTGGTTTACATGCTTGAGGCGATTGAGGATTCCGGATCATTTTAAAACTTGAACCTTAGATGTAACATTGTTATTTTGATATTATGTGGTCATGCTTGATTTTATTTCATAATATAATGCCCACTAATGCATGATATTATGAAATAATGAAGGTTGATTAATACAAGTGTTCACTTGTACTTAAGCCAACCTTGTCAAGGGATTAAAACCACATTATTTGGGACTCATTTTTAGCCACGTTTTTGGACCCTTGGAGCTCTAATTGGCCGGCCATATTTATGGTTTTCAGGCCATTTATTTTCTTGAAGTTGTTGGTTGAAAGACCCTAGGTTTGCCTTTATTCAATATCACAACTCTTGAAATACTTGTAAGCTATTAATCCTGAGAGTTGGTGCTGAATTTTCAGCCCATATAAGGCGTCTCCCACATACGTTATAATCAGAAAATAGAGTTGAGTTCAATCAAAAAGTTGTGTTTTCACTTTGAGAAAAACAAACCTAGAGACTAAGGTGAGAGGCCAAAGTTTCGAAACCCACAAGGTGAAAGGCCGAGTGGTGTCCTTACGGTGTGAGGCTAGGAGGACAAAGGAGATCCAATTTCCGAAGTGAGATTCCGAGGAAAGAAGATCTCGAGCCAAGGAGATCCAAGGTGCGAGGTTGGACGATTCCTTGCTTGGCATATCCCTTATAAATCGAAAATAAACAAAATAAGTGGTCGGAGGAACAACACCGGCGGATCCTCGCGTTCAACTGACGAAGAGCGCATCAGAAGTTTTGAGGAAAACTATAAAGATGTTCCGGCTTATATGCAGAAGTTGCATGATGCAAATGTGGGGAGCGTCGTTGCTTTGGACATTGATCAGAATTCGAAGTTCAGATTTGTTTTCTTTGCTTTCGGACAATCACTAAGAGGCTATGTGGCTTTGAGAAAGGTTAGCTTTTACATTTACCACTTTTTTATAACATTGGGTATGTTCGTGGATAATATTGGGTATGTTATTAATTTAACACCCCAAATTCTGAGAACTCGGGGAGCTACTGGTTAGGACCTCACAATGGGTCCTGACTTTAGTTTGACAACAATTTAACTTGGATCTTACAACAAGGCACAAAAGTATTTAAAACATTTGAAAACTGTAAACAATATATGCATCGAAATATGTATCAGCCTTACAAGAAAAGATATTAAAACGACGCATATGAAGAACAGAAGACATCCCCGTCCCCAACTAAATGAGTACGTGGACCCGGCTGACCATTTCCTCCGGATCTCTCTATAACTATATTAACCTACAAGACATCTACAAGTGGTATAAAACCGTTAGCTAACATTCTATGCATAAGTATAAAGGTAAAAGCACAAACACACAACATACACAATCAACATGCAACACTCAATCCTTTTATTATCTTTAATTAGGTGATAGGTTATTACTAATGATACTTATTTTGTGACACGAGGGATTCCCAAACCTCGCCCCTGTCCCCGTTTACCAACGCGGAATGGTACTAATGCATTTGACCGTCTACCGGACTGGGCTGGTCGTAGGGAACCTCCTAGACTCTCGCAAGAGCTAGGCAGATGATGTCACGACCCGTTATCATACACTTGGGTCAATTACACAATATACTAAAGTCGGCCTATTCCGGTTTCGTTATGTATCTTAACTAGAAAACACCACTAATACACATCACACACATGCAAGAAGCCAGCTAAGTAAGTCCGTGGACTTACCAGAATCAAATCTCGACTCTCTCTTAACAACCACTAAATCCGTAAGTGCAGAACTCAGTTGCCTGTCAGAGGAGGCACGTGGGTCAACACATTTTCGTGGATACTTATAAGTCTAAAACTCTTAAGATATACGATTCTATGTGTAGAAGTTATTACAGTGCTTATTTAAGGTAAAATGACTATTTTACCCTTAGTCCCGGAACTTCCAAAAACTCGGAATATGTACTTATATTATAATTTGAGGCTAACTAACCATATTCTACTCACTAGGATGATTTTAGGTAACAACTATAAAAACTACCCATTTTCTATTTCTCGAAAAGTCACTAAAGTCCAACTACAGTTTCAAATATAAAATTCGAATAATCTTATAAAAATTCCAAAATAATTCCCTAGGTCATCGATGATATACTATCTACTCATAGGAAAAAGAATTTTTAAAACTGTTAAAGCATTGATTCTACAAAAATTTCTAAAGTTGGGTACAACACTTAACAAGCAGCACACTGTCTTAACTTTGAAAAATCATAACTCCTAAACTACTCGCTGGATTTATCCCAAATTTTGATATGTTCTACTATAAAATCTTATATATATTATATCCAAAATTCAGCCGCAAAGGAGATCAAAATCCTATTTAAAACTATCTCACAAAACCGAATTTCAGCACAACAGAAAAACTGTTTACGACTCAATCTTGGAAAATTTCTAAATCCCAAACCACTCGCTGGATGCCTCTCAAATTTTAATATGTTCTACAACAATATGTCAACTATATCATATCCAAAATTCAAGCCCAATGGAGATTAAGAGCTTATTAAAAACTATCTCACAAAACAGCATCCCATGCTGTTTTTCTCAACTCAGCACATTTATAAAAACTGCACGAGAAGTCAACTTTGGAACACCATAACTCTCAAACCGTAGCTCTGATTCCTCTCAAATTTTAGTATGTTATACTATACAATATCGACTAAAACATATCCGAAAATCAGCAGGAAAGGTGGAGTCTAACCTACCCAAAACGGGAGCCAAACTTGCCTGTTCTTCACTTCCGAAAACTCAGCAAACTCCTATATCTTCACTGTTTCTTCTATGGATGTTCTGAGCAGGTTTAGTAGACATCAAAGACACTCATTAGGCATGAACTACATGGACATAAGTGCAAGGAAGATGAGGGTATCAACCTTACCCGGTTCCAAGACTCGAAGGCACGTGAATGACAACACTAAGGCTGTTGTAGATCGGATCTGGGCTCCTCGTAATCAATGGTCTGCTGGATCGACAGAAGAGAACCAGCTCGCTGGTGCTGCGTTTGGGGTCGCCAGAAGGAGAAGCAACTAGTCCGGGTGCCAGTTTGGGTCGACAGAAGGAAGAGAGATGATGCACTTACTGGTTCGCTTGATGCTCATGAGCAGGTGCCGGTCGGTTGGGAAAGGAAGTTGTCGGTCACTGCACCACAACATCGTCTTCAGAAGGCAAGTGTGGTTGTGTTCCGTCTGCAGCAGGCTGGGCAGCGATCCGCTCCTATCTCGTTCCCGTTGGAGGTGTGCAGCCGCCTGGAGTGCAGCAGCGATGATCTCAGCGTCTGTGCAGAAGGTCGAGCAAGATCCCTGGCGTTTGCTGTGCAAGAGGTTGCGGTTTGGCTGCGGCGTTGAAGTGGATTGTTGCGTCGGCTGGGGCAACACCAGACGGCAGTGCTGTTCGCAGAGGAGGTTTGCTGCATCGACTCGTCCCTAGTGAAGGCGAGGCGTTGAGCAGATTCGAGATGGGAGAGAGTATCGGTATCCAGAACGTGAGGTAGTTGTGCGGTAGAGAGGGAGGAGGGTTACGCTTATCGCATACAGCAGTTAGATTAGGAATTTAGGTTAAGTTAATTAAACATGGATTAGGGTAAGAGTTATGGGTTGGGCCGGAAATTGTATCTGCTGGGCCTAACCTGATGAGCCTGCCCATCTAGTTAGGTGATGGCCATTAAATGAGTCGTTAAATTGTACGGAACTACTCTTCGGTTTTTAATCATACGGACTTGTTATTCAGTTTACCTATTTATCATTTTATGTGAATTAAGTTACATAAAATGATAGAAATTTGATAAAATTTTTATAATGTATAACATTCTCTAGAATGAGGAAAGGTTAGCGGATCGAAATCCGGTTTGATCTGGTATTAAACGGAAAATAAATTTTCCGAGTATCACATCAGTTCCCCCTTAAAATAAGTTTCGTCCCGAAACTTAGGGTAAGACAATCCTGATCGGCCTTTAAGACACCTAATGGGTGTTTTTGATCACTACACAAAAGTCTCATCATTTCTACATCCAAGTATCCCACACATCAAGGTTATCAAAAGCACACATCACTGACTAAGCACTCAATCATAAAATAAACAAGTAGTCAAACAATATCACACATCCAAGGTCAAGCCCTAACTCGTCACTCTCGAGGTTACAACTATCACTACATAGGTCTTTGAAATGTTACGTCTCTTGCTATCCCCAATGTCTTAGGTAGCCTTATCGGCTTCTCATAAAACCACTAAATCTTAGATCTTTTCAGGTACTTAGATCACAAGCGTCTGCTGCTACCACGTTCTAGAGTGGTTACCGGATATCTCATTGGTATTATCCTGCTCAACTGCTTGATCCTCTAATATGATAACCTAACCTGTGTCTGGTAGGTCTCTCCCCACTGAAATTTACAAACTCAGTTCCCAAACTTAGTCTCCGTGGAAAACTGAAGCTACCCTCCCCAATAGGGTGAGGAAACTAGTCCATCAGTCACTTTTAAACCGCTTTAAAACTTCCAATGGTTTTCCTTACATAAATCACTTCTAGATCCTTTGATGACCCTATGGAAAAATGATCTATTCAACTTTCTTCCCTCTGCTATGACCACTTGCTTCCGGCCTTCTGAAAAGGTTCTGACTACACAATCAGGTCAAAGGTCTTGGACATCCACCAACATTTACCAAGTGCTCAATGCTCTTCGTATCACGACCCACTTGGTCTTGTCTTTTAATATTACTCAGTCATCTTACTCCTCAA
Organism: Fagopyrum homotropicum; assembly: GCA_033239125.1. Taxonomy (NCBI): domain Eukaryota; kingdom Viridiplantae; phylum Streptophyta; class Magnoliopsida; order Caryophyllales; family Polygonaceae; genus Fagopyrum; species Fagopyrum homotropicum. Next base: position 23,161,799 of record BSWB01000005.1, on the reverse strand, counting down.
GTAAGGAATCGTCACCTTTACCCTTTTCAGGTCTAACACTCGAGACAACTAAAAATCAAATCTAGTGGTCATCCTCTTTGTTCACTTGGTATTATTATATTATTTACAGATCTCTCATATATCGTTTGCTCAAACTTAGGTTTATCACGCATTTTCCAAGATCTTAAGTGACCTAGAATACGTCCGGAATGACGGTATTAGATACAAAGTGATCTCCTATCACCGTTATTTGATCATGACTACTCAATAATTGTTAACATACCATCAGCAGTGCACTCTTTTCTCCACCATGGTTATCAGACCGATAATATCCCTCTGACTCAAAACGCAACTAGGCTCTGTTCCGACATAACATTACACATAAAATCTACTCCGAGATTATGCTTTCTTTAAGCATGGTTACTAGGTTACAAGTATGCTCTTGTCGCTTCTCTTTCTTATGTTTCTTCGACTCAAGATGGTAGTTACTTACTTTGAGCTTTCTAGTGCAGGTCATGCACAATACTTTTATTACATCCTTAATTCTTTTCTAATACATCTAGAAAACTTACTCTAACGTACTCCGTTAGTTATAGAATTCTAAAAATAATTGCTTGGCAACACATAACAAAGCCATCACTCTTCACTCGGATCCATAATAGGGTACCAGTCTCCTTCTATTACCTCTACATGCCCATAAGTTTCCGTACATCATTTACAGTCACTCACATAGCCTATCTCACGTTTCTTCCAACTAGAATGCATTTCACCAACTTTCACCATCTTAAACTCGACACGACATCCATCAGTACCCTTGAGCTTCTTGCTTTGTGGGTTAGGACCCACCACGCTTCCGCTGCGCTGCTCTGATTATTCTGTTGTCACCCATTAATCCTAACGACCTTCTCTGTAAGTATAAAATGATTGACCCCAAAACTCTTTCTTTCAATTACACCATGAGTCGTATACGGATGAAGTACCAAGTACCTTCTTTACTTGCCTTAAGAAAATAAAACAACGATTGAAAAAAAAAACAACTTCTTCCGCTTACTTTTTAATTCTTCTACCACGGATCCAAACTCCCTGACTTGACCGGAGTTTGATCTAACTAGCCAAGAAGTAACCCTTAAAACGTTTCTCTTTATACCTTTAATTCATCCAAGAAGGTTGTCGTTGCCTACTTGAGGAAATCCTCAAAGGCGTTGGTAAAGCTACTCCATAGATCCACAATCACAAATATCTCTTCTTAACGGCACATAACTCGTCAATACCCAACAATACTTGCACGTCCTTGGTTGACATCGGTCAGTCTATAATTGACTTATCTCAATTTCATACCTCTACTGGTATTAAACTTTTGGTGCACATCACCTCCTAGATTAATCCTTTTATCCTTCTTTAGTTCGTCTTATCTTTCACTCTTCTACTTCCTTTGGGACAACTCTCCTTCTCAAGTCTCAATGTGCCATTCGCCTGACGTTAAAAGTCGTTTCTAACACTCCACGATAGATGGTAAGCGTCTTGTAGTTCCGATGACTTTTAATTACCTCCCAATTGTAGTCCCTTTATAGGGACAGTCTATGTTGATGACCTATGTTCTGTTATAAATGGGGTTTACCTTGGACTCTTGAGTCCACCACACGATTCTTACAAGCACAAGTTCCTTAATCGGTGTTTGTAATATTTCCTTCCAAATATCTATTGACTATGTTACATGGATTCCATCCTTTCGATACTGGCGTTGTGATTCCTTTTAGAATTCTTATCTTTAAAGAAGACAAAACGTCTCCAGGCTTGTGAAGTCTACCTTTCGCTCTTACATTAAGTTGTAAGTCTCCATTCCGTGTTAATTGTGATATGTCAAAATTTCCTTAGCTAGTAGGTAAACAGTTGCTCACAACAATCCTTTTATACTTCTTTAGTTCGTTCTACCTTCCACCCTACCGCTTCTTATGGCCTAACTCCATTTCTCTAGTCCGACTGTGTCATTCATTTGACATAAATACTCGTTTCATTTTTTTCCACGATAGCTTGCAAGCGTCTTTGAAATTCTTATGGCCGTAATGATCATCCACTTGCAGTTCCTTTTGCATGGACCATCTGTGTTGATGGCTTAGGTCCCATGATAATTCGGGTTACTTTGGACTCTAGAGTCTAGCAAGGCCGTTCTTCCATATAGATTTCCTCACTGGAGTTAGTGGTAATATCGCCTTCATGAACTCCGTTGACCCTGCTACAGGCTTCCATTCTTTGCGTCACGGTTTCTTTCAAACTACTTATATCTCTGAGGAGGGTCAAAACCTCTCCACGTTTGTGGGGTCTGCCTTTTTGCTTTTACACTCAATTGTAGGTCTTCATTCCGTGCACCTTAGATTATCACACCCATATTGACACTCTGTCTCTTCTGGTTTCTAATGCCCATAATGGTCTATGGGGCATCCGCCTCGATGGTAATGTCCTTGATTCCACAATCTTGGTTGTACTCAATTCTACTTGTCTCGTTCCAATATTGTTATCTTTACTCCGCACTCTTGTAGTCTCTTGCATGGTTCTTATAATTCATCTCTCGGCTTCATACAACCAAGTCCCTTGTATGACCTTCTATTTCTTCTATCTGAGTTGACTCGGGAATTCTTCCTCATTTGATTGTACTTATGGTCAAATTTATCTCCACATCTTTACTTCTTCGCCTATTAGTTCTTTGGATGGTTAACAAGGGTTACTAGGACGCCCACTGTTAGCATGAAATATTGTGATATTTTAGGCACGTTTTCTAAACGTATTTGATTCATATTGATAGTCTTTGATTGAACTTTGTGCATATGTGAGCTAGTATTACCTATATTGTCAATATGGATGTCTACACTAGTTCTATGTTGATTATAGGTGATTTGGAGCTATTTCCGAACGGAATCGAGCAAAGGAGAGTTGAGTTGATATGTCCATAGATTGAGGACATTCTTTGGAAGCAAATTGGAGTTTTAGCTTGAGGAATGCATGAGTTTAGGGAAGAATCACGTTCTTGCCCTAAATTACGCCCTAAATTACGGCCGGAATCCAAACCACGTTCAGAATTACGGCCGTGGATTTAGAGTCAGAATTCATGTTCATTCCAGAGGATTACACGGCCGTGGAACATATGGTGCAAACCGTATTTGTTTCCACGCTCTAAATTACGGTCGTGGAACACTTCCACGACCGTGATCTTGGCAAATCTTTTCGCCACACTTTGAAGCCACGATCTTTTAAAGATTGGGCCGGGCCGACATTTTGCCCTGCACTATAAAAAGACGGACGAAGCAAGATTCCGTCATCCACGCATACCCCCGCTTACCCTCATTCACTCTCGCTTAGACACGCTTGCACTTCGCTTAGCCTTGCTTGGAAGCATTGACATCTCTTTGGGAGATCGAAGTTCGTGTTTGGCAATTCCTCTAATCTCGCACTTTTGGTGGAGATTGCTGCTGAGATCTCCAGATTGGCGGAAGATCGAAGTTCTTGGAAGATTATGCAAGAAGATCTCTCTTCTTGTTTAGGTTTGATTTGGAAAACGGATTGACATCCCGTTTTCTCTTCTTTCCTAAGGTGGTGATTGTTTGTTTTACTTTGAATCTTTTGACATTGCTTGTTCTCTTTGTGACTTTGAGATTGAATTGAAGATTATTGAAAGTTCTTGAAAGTTTTCATCTTTTTATCTTTTAATTCTTGAATTGATATCAACATGACTGTTATTGGCTAAAAACCCTTAACAATTCTAAGGTGAAGGGTTGATAGTTGTGGCTTAGATGATGATAGATCAATCGCAAACAGATTAGACCCTGAGAGTTAGAGAGACTCGCCGACAACCCTAAATTACGGTCTGTTCTTGAGTCCACGGCCGTGGAATCTCAAGAACTAACCGTGATTTCCCTTAAGTCTACGAACCTGCTTTTACTTTAATCTAAAGTTAAAGATTTGCTTTAGCTTAGTTTAGACTTGTCTTTTCTAGGTGGTAGTGAAGCCTCAACAACCTCTACCTCGATTGTGAGTATCACAACCTCAATCGGTTAAGTTAGTCTTGATCCTTGGGTTATAAGTTTGGGTATTTGACACTAATTCTCATCCCTAGAATCCTTCTATATTGAGCCTCAACAACCTGTATAGAGAGAGTCCTGTAGGTGAGTTATATAAGGTTTTTGGAACTTCACCGTACGATTACCTTACATTAGTATACCTTTGCATATCTCAACTCTGTCTTTACATCATTAAGTATATCTTGAATCGATTGCCACAGCTGGATACCTGGATCTTTAGGATTGTTGTTTTCCCAATAATTCGAAAAGCTCTTACATTTACTTGCTTGATAATCTGCAATTGAGTTCGTTCCCCCCAAATCCCTGTGTTCGATACTCTGGAATTCTTGCTTAACTATATCGATCCGTACACTGCGGGTTCGCTGCTTGATTCTAGTTTTATAAATTTAAAACTTATTTGCACACACCTCTAGGGGCGAACAAGTTTTTGGCGTCGTTGCCGGGGATTTGGTTTAGGCCGAATCCGGTAGCCGGTTGTCAAGCTTGGGAGCTTGCTCTCGTTATTTGATATCTCTTTGAGTGCATGCGCAGGTCTAGGAACACCGAAGATCTCTTACCTCTTGATCAAGAGCTAGAGAAAACCTTGAGGCAAAAGCGCAAGGAAAAGAAGATGGCTGAAGAACACGAACGTGATCTTCAAACGGAGTTGGCGGAGAAGGAAGCTCAACTCCGATGGAATGAGACTCTCCGCCAAGATGAGATGGATCGTCATCAATCTCAAGTTAACGGTCTACAAGACATGATCTTCCAAATGAGGATAGAGATGAGCGACCTTAAGAATAAGGGAAGCAAGAAGTCCTCAAGAAGGAGATCAAGGTCTAGAAGAAAAAGTCACTCATCCGCTGATGATAGTGACTCTTCCATGCCACCGTTAGAAGAGATTGATCCCACGATCAATATGAATCCTTTCCATCCACAAGGAGCTGCTAATCGCCGCATTCCACCTAGGAATGTGAGAGTCGAACGTGTGGATAATGAGCCAAGAACTCTTGGCCAGCGGATGGATCCAACACAACAACCACGCCGCTTGGGTGTGAAATTTGATGCTGAAGATGTGCAAGGGTTTAGCTTTAACCCTCAAGTTATCACTCTTGTTCGCCAAAGCCAATTTGGCGGTACAAGCACTGAATCTCCACACCAACACTTGCAAAACTTTGAGTGTATGATGGAGACGATGAGACCGAAGAACGCTACTACCAACAGCTATAAGCTCAAACCTTTCTTTTTCTCTTTGATAGGGAAAGCGTTGTCATGGTATCAAGCTCTTCCCAATGGGAAACTAGACACGTGGGAAGACCTTTCCGCGGAGTTTCTCACCAAATTCTTTCCGCCCTCCAAAACGGCGGAACTTAGAGGTAAGATTAATGCTTTTTCAATGAGACCTAACGAAAGCTTGTTTCAATCTTGGGAAAGGTTTCAGGACTTGCTCTTGGATTGCCCTCATCATGGCATATCCAAGCTTGCCTTGCTGGAGATCTATTATAAGGGGCTGGACGCGGGAACGCAATTCAACCTCCAATCCCTCTCATGCGGAACGTTCATGGACATGAGAGAAGATGACGCTTGGGACTTCATTGAGAAGCAAGCAAGAGTCATAGAGAAATATTCCCACCGGAAAGCGGAGGGAAATCGTGTGGAGCAAGGAGCGAAGCTCACACATGAAGCTCAAAATCAGATTTTCTCCTTCAACAATGAGATCAAAGAGCTGAAGGAGACTATCAAGACCAACTTCCTAAAGCAACAAGAGAAGGATGTTGGCTATTTGGGCAACAACAATGGCGGTGATAACACCAACCGCAACAACAATAACCGGAACAATAACCGGAATAGCAATTGGAATGGAAACAACAACAACCGGAACAACAACAATTGGAACAACAATCGGGGTTCAAACAACAACAATTGGCGCTCCAATCAACAAAATTCCGGTAACTCCTATCCTTCCAATTCTAATTCGCTAACTCCACCTTCCTCTTCCTCTACTCCTTTGAAAAGCCAGGGGCAATTATCTAATGGAGGAAACAATACGGGAAAGGAGAAGTCCGATCCCATGTTGGAAACAATCTTGGGAAAGCTTCAAGGGTTGGAGAACCGCCTCATCAAGGTTGACGATCAAGTCTCTAAGGTTGACAAAGCTCAAAAAGTTTTGGAAAACCAATTGTTCAACCACGCGGAGGAAGTCCCTAGAAATCAAGGGAAACTTCCAGGAAAGACGGAGGACAACCCTAAGGGAAGGGTAATGGCGATTACAACTAGGAGCGGAGTGACTACCACCGACCCGCAGCCTACGTTCGTTGAAGTCCCCGTAGAGAAGGACAAAGGAAAGGGGAAGGAGAAGGAAGATGTCTATGTTCCTCCTCCAGCTTACAAACCTCCCCTACCGTTCCCTCAATCTAGAGCGCGAGCACGCCTAGACAAACAATTCGGTAAGTTCATAGAACTCATGAGCAAGCTGCATATTAATATACCCTTCATTGATGCTATTGTAGGTATGCCGGCTTATGGCAAGTTCTTGAAGAAGCTTCTCTCTAACAAGAGGAAGCTAGAAGATTTCGGTGAGGTCAAGATGAGTTCGGATTCTTCGGATCTCATCAAGACTATGAAGGAGAAAATGCCCCCAAAGTTGAAGGATCTGGGGTCATTTTGCATTCCCATTAGAGTGGGAGATGTCACATATGACGCTTTATGTGACTTGGGAGCAAGTGTGAGCATCATACCACTTGCATTATGTAGGAAGATCGGTTTAGGCGATCCTAAACCGGTCAAGATGACGTTATACATGGCGGATCGATCCATCACTCGCCCCGTCGGTATTGTAGAAGACATCCCGGTCAAGCTAGGTAAATTCTTTGTCCCCATTGATTTTGTCATGCTTGACATTCCTGCAGATAGTCCGGTCCCGATCATACTCGGAAGACCGTTTCTTGAAACTTCCGGCTGCATGGTCGATTGCAAGAATGGAAGACTCGCTTTTGATATCGGAGAAGAGAAAGTAGAGTTCGTTCTTTCCACTCTAGTAAAGGAGCCAATCTTTGACGAGGATATTTACGATATCCAAGATGAAGAAGGTTTGTCTATGGAGGAGGTAAGTGCGATTCTCTTTAACGATCCTTTACAAAAGGTTATCACTATGAGTCTAACCAATGTAGGAGAAGAAGAAGAGTGCAAAGAGGAAATTGAAGCCTTAGAAGCACAAGAAGAGATGCATGAAGTGGAGTTTGAGAAACTCCACGATGAGGCTGAGAATGTAAGAATCCACGGTCATACCCTGTATTCCACGACCGTGGATTTCACAACCAAAATCGACCTCCATTCCAGGAGATTACACGGCCGTGGAACACATGGAGAGGCCGTAATTCTGACCGTGGAAGAGGGTGATCGGCTTACTTCTTCAACTTCTTTTGATTCTTCTCCAAACCACTCAACAACCTTAGAAACTTCTAAGGAAACGTCGGATGCCCCTCAAGGACCATTGGAAGCTCCGAAAGTGATGGAACTCAAACCACTTCCTACTCATCTAAGGTACGCTTTTCTTGGATCTAATTCTACCTTTCCGGTCATTGTTAGCTCCGAACTAAGCATAGATGAACATGAACAGCTCATGATAGTCCTTAGGAAACATAGAAAAGCCATAGGCTACACTATCGAGGACTTAGTAGGAATTAAACCCTCCCTATGTATGCATAAGATACTAATGGAGGAGGATTTTAGAACTTCAAGACAACCTCAAAGGCGGTTGAATCCGACCATGAAGGAGGTTGTCAAGAAGGAAATTCTTAAACTTCTTGATGCAGGTATCATCTATCCTATCTCCGATAGCAAGTGGGTGAGTCCAGTTCAAGTAGTTCCAAAGAAGGGGGGAATGACGGTCATCACCAACAAAAACAACGAACTCATTCCTACCCGAACCGTGACTGGATGGAGAATGTGCATAGACTACCGCAAGCTCAACAACGCAACGCGGAAGGATCACTTTCCCTTACCATTCATCGATCAAATGCTTGAAAGGTTAGCACAACATTCACATTTTTGCTACCTTGACGGTTATAGTGGTTTCTTTCAGATTCCGATACATCTGGACGATCAGGAGAAGACCACATTCACGTGCCCTTGGGGTACGTTCGCCTATAGGAGAATGCCGTTCGGGCTTTGCAACGCCCCAGCCACCTTTCAACGGTGCATGATGGCCATCTTCTCCGAGTACGTAGAGGAAATCATGGAAGTCTTCATGGACGACTTCTCCGTATACGGTTCCTCTTTTAACGATTGCCTTTCTAACCTTTCTCTTGTTTTACAACGTTGTGAAGACACTAACCTAGTTCTTAATTGGGAGAAGTGTCAATTCATGGTTAAGGAAGGAATCGTATTAGGTCACTTAGTCTCTAGTAGAGGGATAGAGGTAGACAAGGCTAAGATAGAGACCATAGAGAAACTTCCTCCCCCAATTTCGGTGAAAGGGATAAGAAGTTTCCTAGGACATGCTGGATTTTATAGACGCTTCATTAAGGACTTTTCTAAGATATCAAAACCTCTCACTAATCTATTGATGAAGGATGCGGTTTTTGAGTTTTCGCAGGAATGTTTAGATGCGTTTAACACCATTCGGCAAGCTCTAATTTCAGCACCTATTATCCAACCTCCGGATTGGACTCTTCCCTTCGAGATTATGTGCGATGCTAGTGACGTAGCTATTGGAGCTGTTCTTGGACAACGAAAGGAAGGGCGAACCCATGCCATATACTACGCTAGCAAGACGCTAGACGAAGCTCAGCTCAACTACGCCACTACAGAGAAAGAGTTTCTAGCCATTGTCTACGCTATTCACAAGTTTCGCTCTTATCTTGTAGGTGCAAAGGTGATTGTCTACACGGATCATGCTGCGATCCGGTACCTCCTTACGAAGAAAGACGCGAAGCCAAGGCTAATTAGATGGATTCTTCTCCTACAAGAATTCGATCTTGAGATCCGCGACAAGAAAGGTTCAGAAAATTCTGTTGCGGATCATTTGAGTCGCCTCACACATCTAGAGGACGACCATCTACCCATTGATGACTCCTTTCCGGACGAACACCTACACATCATAGAGGAGTGCATCAACGTGATCTCCAAAGGTAACGAACCATGGTTTGCTGATTTTGTTAACTATTTGGTTTGCCAGGAGATACCGCCCGGACTATCCTACGCACAAAGGAAGAAGTTCTTTAAGGACGTCCAGGAATACTATTGGAACGAGCCTCTCCTCTTTAAGAGAGGTCCGGATGGCATCATCCGGCGATGTGTGCCGGAAGATGAGATGCAAAGTGTCATCCGCCATTGTCATTCACTACCTTGTGGAGGACACGCTAGTTCGAACAAGACTAGCGCAAAGGTATTGCAATCTGGATTCTATTGGCCTACTTTATTTAGAGATGTGCAATCCTTTGTCTCTTGCTGCGATGCTTGTCAAAGAACAGGCAATATTTCTAGAAGGAACGAGATGCCCCTCAACAACATCCAAGAGGTGGAGATTTTCGACGTTTGGGGAGTCGATTTCATGGGACCATTCCCATCTTCTTGTGGAAACCAATACATACTATTGGCGGTAGACTACGTTTCTAGATGGGTGGAAGCAATTGCCTCTCCCACAAATGATGCCATGGTGGTGGTTAAGTTCTTCAACAAAACCATCTTTCCGCGATTTGGAACACCAAGGACGATCATTAGTGATGGAGGTTCTCACTTCATAGCCCGTCGCTTTGAAGCTCTTCTAGCTAAGTATGGGGTTACTCACAAGATCGCTACCCCTTACCATCCACAAACAAGTGGACAAGTTGAGATCTCAAATAGGGAGATCAAAGGAATTCTAGAGAAGACGGTTTCAAGGACTAGGAAGGATTGGTCCTTGAAGCTAGATGATGCATTATGGGCGTACCGGACTGCGTACAAGACTCCCATAGGAACCACACCATACAACCTTGTGTATGGGAAGTCTTGTCATTTGCCGGTAGAGCTGGAGCACAAAGCGTTTTGGGCTATCAAGTGGCTGAATTTCGGCATGAAGGAAGCGGGAGAGAAGCGTCTCCTAGACATCAACAAGCTGGATGAACTTTGCTTGAACGCCTACAAAAACGCTAAGATCTACAAGGAAAGGGCAAAGCGTTGGCATGATAAGCATATCATTCCAAAGGACTTCAAAGAAGGAGATCAAGTTCTCCTCTTCAACTCAAGACTTCGCCTCTTTCCAGGTAAGCTTAAATCCCGTTGGACCGGACCTTTCTAATTAAACGTATTTTCCCCATGGTGCAGTTTAAGTATGGGGTGAAGCTAGCGGAAGTTTTAAGGTGAACGGTCAACGACTCAAGAAGTACACACCGGAACTCCAAGCTGAGGAGTTTGCGCCTACCGCACTCGAATAAGTGCGAGATTGGTCTAGCTATGGACCTTAAACAAAGCGCTTCTTGGGAGGCAACCCAAGGTATTGCATTTTTGTTTTTGTTTTCGATTCATAGTTTAGCTTAGAATAGACGTTTTCGCTTTATTTTGCCTCGATTTCTTCCGGTATGTTCGTGTTTTTGGTTGTAGGATCGATGGAAAAGGAGAAAGGGAGAATAATGTCGAAGAAGAGAGACGAAAATTGGACTTTGAAGCTTTACAGAAGGTTCCACGGTCTAAATTACGGTCGTCATAGCTACAGTGGCCGTAATTCTCAAAAGCCTTTGAAAAATCACAAAAACCACGGGTCCGTACACTTCCACGGCCGTGGAACACCCCGACAGACCGTGATTTTCAAAATTTTGCCTGCGACTATATAAGCCACATTCTTCACAAAATTTCCCAAAAACTTACCCCTTTCCACGCCCTAAACGCCGAAACCCCACGACCTCCTCCAATTCCTCGTTTTCTAATCGTTTTCAACGATTCTTCATCCTAAACTGCAGCAAATCCAACCACGAACAAGATCCAAGCAACAAACCAAGCGGAAATCCGTCAACAAACGCGCATTTCGGATTTTTCAATCCGAAAAAGAGGTTTATTCTTTCTTCTTGATTTTCGCGGATTTGGTTCGTTTTTGCTATAGATTTTTAGGAAGAACTGACAAAGACTGGAAGGAATTAGATTAGGACTGCTTGTTGTGGTGATTGTTGGTGAATTTGCTGAGATTCGCAAGATTCTGAGACGAATCACGGTCTCTAGGTAAACCACGGCCGTGGAACCTGAAGAACAGACCGTAATTTTTGGTGAAAAATGGACTTTGTAAGGAGAATGTCGGGAAGGATAAAAGAGAAGAAGGGAGAGCAAAACAAGAAAAGAAAGGGCAACCCCTCCACCTCTAGGGCACCACCACCCTCATCTCCTTCACTACCCTCATCACCTTCACCTCCATCTTCACCTCCTCACCCTAGCATCCCAACCATACATGAGAACCACCTTGCTGCGTTTGAGAGGATCACAAAGAGGACAGTGATAGGTCCTAGGTATTTGTTGTTGGAGGATCTACATCCTCTCAACATAGTTGATGACCTTACATGGCTCTTGGATAGAGCCGGATTGCTTGTCTTCACGAACATTCGTGAAGACGCCTATGAGGAGATCACCCGGGAGGTTGTGACGTCCTTCGAGCACAGCCACGTAGATAGGACCGTCTCCTTCCGTCTCATGGAACAAGACTACCATTTGAGTATTGTTGAGTTTGGGACCATTTTCGGGTTCCATGAGACCTATAACGGTCGATTTCCGAGTGGAGTTTACCCCAAGAACTTTTGGGAGGAAGTAGCTATGATTTACGCCGACGAGGACCGTTGGCAACCCGCCGATACCAAGGCTAGATTGATGTACCATCTAGCCTTGAAGATAGCACACCGCGTTCTTTCGGAGTGTCTCTTTCCTAGGACGGAGACGCCCCAAGATCAAGACGGATGAGCTATTCTTGCTCTATAGCATGCTATACGGTCGCCGTGCAGATTGTGCCACTCTTTTGGCGGCTACGATGAGTAAACTCAAGAATAAGAAGAAGGGGAACATTGGATATGGTGGGATAGTTACCCACATTGCTAGGACATTTGGTGTAGATTTTTCTGCTTGCACCCGTATACCGGCGGTTCCTTTAGGGTTACACGCATTTATGGTTAGGGGACTCATCTTCCCCACACATGGAGGTCCGCCTTATGTGGGCATGCCTTGGGAGACTAGGATGGGTAGGGGTATAGAGTGGCTGCCGGAGTATTCCATTGTGGCAGGACGACACAATTGGAAGGAGACGTTCGCTACGATGCATGCGAACAGGCTAGTAGCTCCCCCTTACGTTCCACCACCGGTTGTGGAGGAGGAGGACATGGGAGATCAGTACGAGAGTGGTGGAGGAGCGGAGCACGAGTTTGGCACGTTTCCGGATCAGCCGGAGGCGGCTCCAAATGTACCTAGACGCTCTCCACGCCCAGCTAGAGCCTCAGGCTCGTCATCTCGCCGCGCTAGCGTGAGTGAGAGGCCCACGTGGATGACTACACCTCCCACTTGGTATGACACCCCCCCTCCTTGGTCCACGGCGCAGCCAGCAGCACCACCACCACCACCAGCACCAGCACCATCCGACGCCCCATCATGGTACAGTCACGCCCCGGGATGGTACGAGCAGATGCCGGATTGGGCTACCGGACTTTCAGAGAGAGTAGGAGCGCTAGAGATCTGGGCGGACGCTAGAGACGGACGCTTAGACGACCTTGACCACATGATGAGGGACGTCTACCGCCAGCAGTTTGGGCGGTTTTATGATCCGAGTTTCTCTCCATTCCCACCTCCGCCGGCGCCGCAGTGATTGATGCATGATCGTTCGTTTAGACATTCCCGCCACCATTTTGTGAGTTTCTTTTTCTTTTCTTCTTTTCTTTATTTCTTTTGAACATTAGGGACAATGTTCGTCCTAAGTATGGGGTGGGATGTACTAAAAGTTTGTAATAACTCTACTCTCTATGTTTGCTTTCATTCGAGACTATCGTTGCATGTTCATTATGTGTTGCACGTTTCCTTATTACATTGCATGAAAAATAACTTGAAAAACCCATAAAATTTTGAAAAATTTTGAAAATTTTGTGCTTCTAATGAATTGAGATGATTTCCATGATAATCACTACTTGTGAATTGAGTTTGATGATAATTGCATGCTTAAAAGGATTGTGAATTGAAAAGAATTTGAATGAATGAATTTTTACCTCTTTTGCAAGTTTTATAATGTGAAAATGTTACCTAAATCATGCTAGGAAATTGAAGTTGAAATCACGTTATAAGTTCCTATACTTCTTGTTGAAATGATTAAGGCAATTCGATACTTTCTTTCTTCTTTCTTTGACCATCTAGCTCCTCATTGAAATATTAGCCTCCTTTATCTATCCGGGAATTTGGAGAAGGGAATGAGAAAAAGGCATGTTTGATGTGGGAGGGCCATGAGAGCAATTATTTGCAATCAATTGAATAGAAAGAAATTATAGGTTTGGGGAAGTCAATCATGACGATGAGTAACTCGGCACCATTCACATAGCCGGGTGTTTGTGTCTTGCCAAAGTCGGATTGAGCGATATTCCTAGCGGATTATGGTATGTGCGCTAAGGGTTTGAGGCATCTCTTGAAAAATTTGAGAAACGCCGATCTCCTAGGCTTCGGTTTTTGTGCACCTCTATCCATAACTCCAAAAGTAAAGTCGAAAAGTGAAAAGAAGAGAGCGAAGCTCTAAGTTGAAGTGTTGCGGAAACCACATAAGAAGAAGAAGGTAGTTGTCCACATTCCCGGATTTATGCACCACTTTCCCTTAAAGTTTTCCCTTCCCTTCCATATTCTAAACCTTTTATTTGAAAGTCCTTAAGATCAAAAGAATTTTATATGACTTGGTGATCTAAATTGAAGTTTCTTGTGATTGATTTTGATAATGTTTGAAGGTTATAATGCTTGTTTAGAAGTTAAGTTGGGTCATGAATTTTCTTTACCTTTTACTCTTTGATTAAGTGTGTGAAAGTTTGAAAAATAATTGAAGCAAGGTTTGAGAATGATCTATTCTTTAGAAGTCACATTCATCCAAAAGAAGGTACACATATTTCATCCTAACTCTTGTTTAAGGCTTTTTGAAAGACCTTGCTTAGGGACAAGCAAGTGTTAAGTATGGGGTTATTTGTTAGCATGAAATATTGTGATATTTTAGGCACATTTTCTAAACGTATTTGATTCATATTGATAGTCTTTGATTGAACTTTGTGCATATGTGAGCTAGTATTACCTATATTGTCAATATGGATGTCTACACTAGTTCTATGTTGGTTATAGGTGATTTGGAGCTATTTCCGAACGGAATCGAGCAAAGGAGAGTTGAGTTGATATGTCCATAGATTGAGGACATTCTTTGGAAGCAAATTGGAGTTTTAGCTTGAGGAATGCACGAGTTTAGGGAAGAATCACGTTCTTGCCCTAAATTACACCCTAAATTACGGCCGGAATCCAAACCACGTTCAGAATTACGGCCGTGGATTTAGAGTCAGAAATTCATGTTCATTCCAGAGGATTACACGGCCTTGGAACATATGGTGCAAACAGTATTTGTTTCCACGCTCTAAATTACGGTCGTGGAACACTTCCAGGACCGTGATCTTGGCAAATCTTTTCGCCACACTTTGAAGCCACGATCTTTTAAAGATTGGGCCGGGCCGACATTTTGCCCTGCACTATAAAAAGACGGACGAAGCAAGATTCCGTCATCCACGCATACCCCCGCTTACCCTCATTCACTCTCGCTTAGACACGCTTGCACTTCGCTTAGCCTTGCTTGGAAGCATTGACATCTCTTTGGGAGATCGAAGTTCGTGTTTGGCAATTCCTCTAATCTCGCACTTTTGGTGGAGATTGCTGCTGAGATCTCCAGATTGGCGGAAGATCGAAGTTCTTGGAAGATTCTGCAAGAAGATCTCTCTTCTTGTTTAGGTTTGATTTGGAAAACGGATTGACATCCCGTTTTCTCTTCTTTCCTAAGGTGGTGATTGTTTGTTTTACTTTGAATCTTTTGACATTGCTTGTTCTCTTTGTGACTTTGAGATTGAATTGAAGATTATTGAAAGTTCTTAAAAGTTTTCATCTTTTTATCTTTTAATTCTTGAATTGATATCAACATGACTGTTATTGGCTAAAAACCCTTAACAATTCTAAGGTGAAGGGTTGATAGTTGTGGCTTAGATGATGATAGATCGATCGCAAACAGATTAGACCCTGAGAGTTAGAGAGACTCGCCGACAACCCTAAATTACGGTCTGTTCTTGAGTCCACGGCCGTGGAATCTCAAGAACTAACCGTGATTTCCCTTAAGTCTACGAACCTGCTTTTACTTTAATCTAAAGTTAAAGATTTGCTTTAGCTTAGTTTAGACTTGTCTTTTCTAGGTGGTAGTGAAGCCTCAACAACCTCTACCTCGATTGTGAGTATCACAACCTCAATCGGTTAAGTTAGTCTTGATCCTTGGGTTATAAGTTTGGGTATTTGACACTAATTCTCATCCCTAGAATCCTTCTATATTGAGCCTCAACAACCTGTATAGAGAGAGTCCTGTAGGTGAGTTATATAAGGTTTTTGGAACTTCACCGTACGATTACCTTACATTAGTATACCTTTGCATATCTCAACTCTGTCTTTACATCATTAAGTATATCTTGAATCGATTGCCACAGCTGGATACCTGGATCTTTAGGATTGTTGTTTTCCCAATAATTCGAAAAGCTCTTACATTTACTTGCTTGATAATCTGCAATTGAGTTCGTTCCCTCCAAATCCCTGTGTTCGATACTCTGGAATTCTTGCTTAACTATATCGATCCGTACACTGCGGGTTCGCTACTTGATTCTAGTTTTATAAATTTAAAACTTATTTGCACACACCTCTAGGGGCGAACACCCACCCGAGTATAATACTTGATCCAAGGTCAGAGTCCTTTGTCTCGTGTTGAAAACTCTTCAAGTCTACTACCGATTTATCATGAGGCGATAATCGCTTCATGATATCACAACTAAAGGATATAATATATCCTTTAGGATACTAACATACTACACTTATACATATATATAACATACATTAATACTCATCATAGTAAGTCTATATGCTAACTCATATCGATCTAAGTTGTAGAGATCCACGGAGAGCGATGGTGGTCCAACGTACTACTAACCCAACAACCCGACTATGCGCGCGTGTGAAAACATAAATCCGTTTTGAAATTTTTAGACCCCTTTCGGGTTCTAGTTATTTTATACCTTTGGTCTTTTAGAAGATTTCAAGTGCCATTGTTGCCAACCCAGAGCTCTGATACCATATTGTAACACCCCAAATTCTGAGAACTCGGGGAGCTACTGGTTAGGACCTCACAATGGGTCCTGACCTTAGTTTGACAACATTTTAACTTGGATCTTACAACAAGGCACAAAAGTATTTAAAACATTTGAAAACTGTAAACAATATATACATCGAAATATGTATCAGCCTTACAAGAAAAGATATTAAAACGACGCATATGAAGAACAGAAGACATCCCCGTCCCCAACTAAATGAGTACATGGACCCGGCTGACCATTTCCTCCAGATCTCTCTATAACTGTATTAACCTGCAAGACATCTACAAGCGGTATAAAACCGTTAGCTAACATTCTATGCATAAGTATAAAGGTAAAAGCACAAACACACAACATACACAATCAACATGCAACACCCAATCCTTTTATTATCTTTAATTAGGTGATAGGTTATTACTAATGATACTTATTTTGTGACACGAGGGATTCCCAAACCTCGCCCCTGTCCCCGTTTACCAACGCGGAATGGTACTAATGTATTTGATCGTCTAACGGAGTGGGCTGATCGCAGGGAACCTCCTAGACTCTCGCAAGAGCTAGACAGATGATGTCACGACCCGTTATCATACACTTGGGTCAATTATACAATATACTAAAGTCGACCTATTCCGGTTTCATTATTTATCTTAACTAGCAAACACCACTAATACACATCACACACATGCAAGAAGCCAGCTAAGTAAGTCCGTGGACTTACCAGAATCAAATCTCGACTCTCTCTTAACCACCACTAAATCCGTAAGTGCAGAACTCAGTTGCCTGTCAGAGGAGGCACGTGGGTCAACACATTTCCCTGGATACTTATAAGTCTAATACTCTTAAGATATACGATTCTATGTGTAGAAGTCATTACAGTGCTTATTTAAGGTAAATTGACTATTTTACCCTTAGTCCCGGAACTTCTAAAAACTCGGAATATGTACTTAAATTATAATTTGAGGCTAACTAACCATATTCTACTCACTAGGATGATTTTAGGTAACAACTATAAAAACTACCCATTTTGCTATTTCTCGAAAAGTCACTAAAGTCCAACTACAGTTTCAAATATAAAATTCGAATAATCTTATAAAAATTCCGAAATAATTCCCTAGGTCATCTATGATATCCTATCTACTCATAGGAGAAAGAATTTCTTAAAACTGTTAAAGCATCGATTCTACAAAAATTTCTAAAGTTGGGTACAACACTTAACAAGCAGCACACTGTCTTAACTTTGAAAAATCATAACTCCTAAAATACTCGCTGGATTTATCCCAAATTTTGATATGTTCTACTATAAAATCTTATCTCTAATATATCCAAAATTCAGCCACAAAGGAGATCAAAATCCTATTTAAAACTATCTCACAAAACCGAATTTCAGCACAACAGAAAAACTGTTTACGACTCAATCTTGGAAAAATCATAAATCCCAAACCACTCGCTGGATGCCTCTCAAATTTTAATATGTTCTACAACAATATGTCAACTATATCATATCCAAAATTCAAGCCCAACGAAGATCAAGAGCTTATTAAAAACTATCTCACAAAACAGCATCCCATGTTGTTTTTCTCAACTCAGCACATTTATAAAAACTGCATGAGGAGTCAACTTTGGAACACCATAACTCACAAACCGTAGCTCCGATTCCTCTCAAATTTTAGTATGTTATACTATACAATATCGACTAAAACATATCCGAAAATCAGCAGTAAAGGTGGAGTCTAACCTACCCAAAACTGGAGCCGAATTTGACTGTTCTTCACTTCCGAAAACTCAGCAAACTCCTATATCTTCACTGTTTCTTCTATGGATGTTCTGAGCAGGTTTAGTAGACATCAAAGACACTCATTAGGCATGAATTACATGGATATAAGTGCAAGGAAGATGAGGGTATCAACCTTACCCGGTTCCAAGACTCGAAGGCACGTGAATGACAACACTAAGGCTGTTGTAGATCGGATCTGGGCTCCTTGTAATCAATGGTCTGCTGGATCGACAGAAGAGAACCAGCTCGCTGGTGCTGCGTTTGGGGTCGCCAGAAGGCGAAGC
Source organism: Fagopyrum homotropicum (assembly GCA_033239125.1). Classification (NCBI taxonomy): domain Eukaryota; kingdom Viridiplantae; phylum Streptophyta; class Magnoliopsida; order Caryophyllales; family Polygonaceae; genus Fagopyrum; species Fagopyrum homotropicum. The sequence continues at coordinate 23,143,360 of BSWB01000005.1, read as the reverse complement.
AACTAGTCCGGGTGCCAGTTTGGGTCGACAGAAGGAAGAGAGACGATGCACTTACTGGTTCGCTTGATGCTCATGAGCAGGTGCCGATCGGTTGGGAAAGGAAGTTGTCGGTCACTGCACCACAACATCGTCTTCAGAAGGCAAGTGTGGCTGTGTTCCGTCTGCAGCAGGCTGGGCAGCGATCCGCTCCTATCTCGTTCCCGTTGGAGGTGTGCAGCCGCCTGGAGTGCAGCAGCGATGATCTCAGCGTCTGTGCAGAAGGTCGAGCAAGATCCCTGGCGTTTGTTGTGCAGGAGGTTGCGGTTTGGTTGCGGCGTTGAAGTGGATTGTTGCGTCGGCTGGGGCAACACCAGACGGCAGTGTTGTTTGCAGAGGAGGTTTGTTGCGTCGGCTCGTCCCTGGTGAAGGCGAGGCGCTGAGCAGATTCGAGATGGGAGAGAGTATCGGTATCCAGACGTGAGGTAGTTGTGCAGTAGAGAGGGAGGAGGGTTACGCTTATCGCATACAGCAGTTAGATTAGGAATTAAGGTTAAGTTAATTAAACATGGATTAGGGTAAGAGTAATGGGTTGGGCCGGAAATTGTATCTGCTAGGCCTAACCCGATGAGCATGCCCATCTAGTTAGGTGATGGCCATTAAATGAGTCGTTAAATTGTACGGAACTACTCTTCGGTTTTTAATCATACGGATTTGTTATTCAGTTTACCTATTTATCATTTTATGTGAATTAAGTTACATAAAATGATAGAACTTTGATAAAATTTTTATAATGTATAACATTCTCTAGAATGAGGAAAGGTTAGCGGATCGAAATCCGGTTTGATCTGGTATTAACCGGAAAATAAATTTTCTGAGTATCACAATTAATATGATTGGTATATTTTTATAACATTGGGTATGTCATAATCGTGAACTGGGTATGTCATAATCGTGAATTGGGTATGACGCATTAACGTTCTTTACATGGAAACTTGTGTAGGTCATTTCGGTTGATGGTACATTTCTAAAGGGAAAATACGGTGGTGTTTTGTTAGTCGCAACTGGTCAAGATGCAAATCAACAGATTTATCCCCTCGCCTATGCCATAGTTGATGGTGAAAATGATGAAGCCTAGGATTTCTTCTTCACAAATTTGAGAAGGTGTGTTGCAGATAGAACATATTAGTTGTTCGTATCCGATAGACACAAGTCCATCAAGAAAGCAATAGCGATGAACTTCCCTAATTCTCACCATGGTGTTTACGTGTACCATCTAAAGCAAAATATCAAGAAGAGATCAACGGATAAAAGGATCCAACAAATGTTCGAAGACGCTGCTAAGTGTTACAAGAAAGATAAGTAGCTTTTTGGCATAATTGATGGGGTAAGGTTTCTACTTTGGGTAATAATAATATTGGGTATCCTCTTTAAGGTTTGGGTAATAACTAATTCTGGAGTTTATATTTGTTTGAGAAACCAAAGGTTGGGCACCTTCTTAAAGATGTTGGGTTTGAAACATGGTCACGTGCTTATTCACCCGTGAAGAGGTATAACATCATGACGAGCAACAATGCATAAACTATAAATAGGGTCATGCTCGACGCGAGGGAGTATCCGGTACTTGCGTTAGTGGATGAGATACGAAAATTTATGAGTAGGTGGTTCGCTCAGCGAAGGGAAAAAGCACAACTATGCAAAGATTTAGCATCCCCAAAGATCGAAGGAATCATCCAAAAGAAGTATGTTGATGCAACAAGGTATGCTTGTTACATTCTAGATAGTGAAAGAATGTTGTATCAAGTGAAGTGGGAAGCTGAAGATGAACTTGTTAGTGTAGTAGATCGAACATGTACATGCAAGGAGTTTGAAATCGAGGAGATACCTTATGTGCATGCCATAGCTGTTACAAAGACACTTGAAATTAATCATGCAACGTGAGAAAATTATATACCCTGTTTTGGGATCAATTGATTATGGCGTTCTTTCATGCATTGAGGACATTCAATGCAATCCTCCGACTGAGAAGAAAAGATGTGGAAGGTTACCAAAAGCTAGGATACGTGGCTCCGGGGAAGGGAAGAAGACAAAATGTGCGTGTTGTGGAATGTTGAGACATAACAAGAAAACATGTCGGAACCAACCCATTGTTAGCAAGGGTTAACAGGATGGTTGTTATGGTTCTTTTTTGGGTATCCTAGTTTACAATACTTTTTATGATTTTTTGGGTATCACACAATGATACCATTCATACTTTGTCCCCAATATGTTGGGTATCCTTGTTAGCAAGGGTTAACAAGATGGTTGTATTTTGGTATGACTATGTTATTACTTTCATCTATTCGGGAGTAAGTTTTAATGAATTTGGTGCGGTAGTATTTTAGGTAAGATTTTATTTGATGATGACAATATAGTTTTCGTAGATATAGCTGGATATTATTGGGTAAGTGTTTTGTAATAGATTGATATGTTTTGGGGTAATCAAACATAAATCGCATTAAGTTTTAACACCAACAAATAATATACCAAAAAAATAGCAGCCCAGATTTTGTAACCAAAAGTGTGTTAACATTCCAACACAAGTTTTTCCCCAACTTCAGGACATAACCAAATCGCATTAATTTTTAAAAGGCCTTCTCCACTACCTTTTGAATAGAACCATAAATGCATACAATTCGTCATAAGTTTTAACACCAACAATTAACATACCAAAAACAAAAAGCAGCCCAGTTTTGTTAACCAAAAGAGTGTTAACATTTCAACACAAGTTTTAACAACAAGTTCAGGACATAACCATAAATGCATAATATTGTTAGGGCATGCATGCCCAAAGTTTTACCACAAAGTTTTACAAAGATTAACCATCACTCAATGAAATTCTAAAACTTAAAAGGCCTTCTCCACTGCCTTTTGAATAGGACCATAGCTAGTTCTTCCCTCATAGCTGGAATGTTCTCTTCACATACCGAGGTTAAGTCATGGTCAGCAACTAGATGTTGAATGTGTTTGATAGCAAACACACCACAACTACCACTGCAAACAAAGGGGACATGTACGGTTAAAAATTTTATTCCATTTAATTTTATTACTATACAATTATGTTTGGGTATGATCATTTAGAGTTACCTCTCGTGGTTCTGCGGGACTTTTTCCAGCGTCATCCTAGTAAGTCCCAAAGGACTGTTTAGTCGGTTCTGCCACTTCTTGTAAAGAGTTTCTTTGTGTAGACTAAACAGCTTGGGTATCATGTGCATAAACGGTTGAATGTGGAGGTATAACTTTTGGTCAGGCATGAACGCAAGTATGGGTCACAAACAACGACGGTCCATGGCGTAGAGTCAACTTTCAATACTACCCAATGCTTGTTGGTGATGCTGAAGGGCATGTAAATAACATCAATACCTGACATATCGCTTGGAAACATACATGGTTCAGCTCCAGAAGCATAGTCTAGGAGATCTTTGTGGAACACGTAAGCATCTTCTACTGCCCGGAATTTGTCAAACTCCTTCATGCTGAAATGCCGCCCGATCTCACATGCCAAATAGTGACTTGGCGGAGTTTCCTGGGCTCATCTTGAACCCCTTTGCGAAGATGCATAACTAACTCAGTCATTATCTAGTTCAAAAAGAAGGTAGAAGATATTAGGCATGACAATTAGACAAACAATATAAATAATAGGTAAGTAGAATCTGTTAATAAACAATTACATCTCCAATAAGCCATCCTGTTCTGTTCAGCAACACCTTGAAATGGTCCCGTGTGCAATTTATGTTCAGTCCAATGATAACAGAGCAACTTTTCTGGTCCATGTACCAAGCGTACATCTCCAACCTCTCTTTCTTGACCAAGTTGCTGTTTTTGGGAACCTTCGGTATGAACAGTGTTGGCCTATATGGGGATTTGACCCAGTTTGATGGTTTGTGTAAACGTTTCCCAACTGGCCGTCTGACTCCATCATTCTTAGAGCAGTAGTTCACATATTTAAGCACTTGTTAGTTAAATCACAAATCCATATAATCCACCACTACTACACACATATCCATATAATTCATATATTTGGGTAAGCATACAATTGGGTAAGCACGTATCCATATAATCCAAGACTAATATACATACATCCATATAATCCAAATAAGTCAACACTATCATACCCAAAATGTAACTACATATGCATACAATTGGGTAAGCATAACAATTGGGTAAGCACATATCCATATAATCAAACACTATTATATCCATACAATAGGGTAAGCACATATCCATATAATCCAACACTACTATAGCATACCCAATATAAACCACATGTCCAAATTAAGCAAAACCATAAATAATAATGTTACCTCAGCGGCATTTGCGGCATTTCCCTCCCCTAGTACATCATCCTCCTTGACAGGCTAGTTCACACATTGAAATATCTATTAGTTTAAATATATCATACCCAACTTAAAATTAAAAAAGATCATAAACCAACAATCATAAAACAGATACCTCAGCGTCCTTTCCCTCAACTACTTTAATATGCATAAAATTGGGTACACGTATAATTGGGTAAGCATACAATTGGGTAATCACATATCCTTATATAAAAAAATATCATAATCGACACTGTCATAACCAAAATTAATTGGGGAAGTACATATCTATATAACGCTACACTATGATAAACACAAAACTGAGTAAGAGATCATAACCACTAAGTAACTAAGTATCCATATAATCCATAATCCAACACTACTATACAATTGGGTAAGTACATATCCATATAATTCAAATAACTCAACACTATCATACCCAATATAACACACATGTCCAAATCGAGCAAAACCTTAAATATACTCCAACACTACCGTAACATACGCAATATACAACACATGTCCAAATAAAGCAAAACCTTAAATAATAATGTTACCTCAGCGGCATTTGCGGCATTTCCCTCCCCTAGTACATCCTTGGCGGGCTAGTTCAGGCAATGAATAAGTTATTAGTTCTAACATATCATACACACACAACTATTAATAAAAAAAAAAGATCATAACCAATAATCATAAAACTGATACCTCACGGCCTTTCCCTCAAGTACTTCAGTTGTACTTTTGGGGAGATTTGTGGTCTCCGATGGTACAGACGTTTCTTCCTAATAATAGTAAGCAAAAAGTTACACAAAATAGATACAGTTAGGTAAGTACATCATACCCAACAATGTTAACAATAATCATAACCAACAATCATAAAGTTGCGGATACCTCAACGGCCTCTCCCTCCATCTTTTGGTCATAATCTTTTGATGGAACATCCTCCGACACGACTTCGTAAACAATATCATCTTTTTGGCTTCAATCTTTTGCCTTTTGGATTATGGGATCGCTCTTCATGCAGTCAATGACCTTGTTCAACCTTGAGTTTGTCCTAAAAAGTTGACTTTCAATGCGATCGTGCATTACGCCCACTTTTCTCGACAGGTTCATCAACTCTTTAATATCTTCTCCCTCATTGTGAACCTGTAATGCTAAATCCCGACTTGTCTTTTTTAACCCCACAACTTTATCCAGTAACAAAGTTACCCAACTGGGGTAAACTTTCGACCGTCTACATTGAATAACAGAATCATTGCAACAACATTTTATACATACATAAACCAAAAGATCATTTGCGGCATAAGCTACCCAGTAAAAGTTACACAAAATAGATACAGTTGGGTAAGTACATCATACCCAACAATGTTAACAATAATCATAACCAAAAATGATTGTATATGTTACCCAATATAGGAGTACTTACAGGTTTACACCAGCAGGCGGTGGATTTGCATCGTCTCCTGCATCTACATCTTCTTGTTCAACCATTCTTTCATTGCCATCTTGAACACCCTCCAACGGTGTTACATTGTCCTTCTTAACAGAATCCCTAAAAGGAAAGAATGACAATCGTACAAAGCATAACATACCCAAAGAACAGATCATACCCAAAAAACTTTATAACCAATACCCAATTAAAGTTACCCAATATAAGAGTACTTACATGTCTACACCAGCAGGCGGTTGATTTGCATCGCCTCCTGCATCTACATCTTCTTGTTCAAACATTGATTCATTGCCATCCTGAACACCCTCTAACGGTATTACATTGTCCTGCTTACCAAAATCCCTAAAAGAAAAGCATGATAATCGTACAAATCATAAGATACCCAAAGAACACATCATACCCAATAAAAACTTTATTACCAATACCCAATTAAAGTACTTACATGTCTACATCAGCAGATGTTTGATTGGCATCGTCTCCTACATTTACTTCTTGTCCAACCTCTCTTTCTTCATTTACATCATGAACACCTTCCGACGGTGTTACTTTGTCATTCTTCTCATCATCCCTAAAAGGAAAGCATGACATACCCAAACAACACATCATACCCAAGAAACAATCGTCACACAATATCCAACAAAAACTTAACCAACAACAAACCCAAAGAAATTTCATACCAATACCCAATAAAAGTACTTACATCTCTACAGCACCAGATGTTTGATTGGCAACGTCTTCTACATTTACTTCTTTTTCAATAATTTTCATTGACAATATAACACCCGGTAACGGTGTTTTTCCAACATCAGCAACTTCTCTCGCCCTTCTCTTGCTACTATAAAACTTTGAAATGCAATGTCTCTTCAAATAAGATCGCTTCTGACCTTTACCTTTTTCCTTGCTTCTACAATCATCCAAATCATAACATAACCAAAGAACAAATCATAAACACACAACACACCATACCACACCAATATCAGTATATACAATACCAAAATCAAGGTAGGAGGAATCAAATACTAAACATAATATCAAAATATCATACCAATTAGAAATGTTGTTTAATAAAAATAATTTTGTTTTCCTTACCTAGAATCCTTCTCCAGTCTACATTTCTTCATTGGTGGCACCTTCTTAGATGATTTCACGGTACGGGACCTTAAAAATAATGAGCGACTGGAGTCTATGAAGTCATCAGAGTCAGACTTCTCTTCAATAGTAGCAGCTTTCCTTTTCTTCCTTTTCGTACCGTCATTCTGATTTTTAGATTTCGTTTTCATTTTTCCTCCCTTAGTCTTCCCTCCCTTATCCTTCCCTCCCTTATCTTGTTGTTTGGGGGAAGCAACCTCAGCTGAAAACTTTAGAATTTTAACATTCTTAAACTCAGTATAAAACAAAACTTTCACAAAGAAATCATCAAGCTCGACATGGGCCACCAGTTCTTATCATCTTGAAATAATCCTTCTTCCTCAGATGTAGGAAGTATGACAATGTCATCGTCATTGAGTGTGGACACTATGTTCTTAATCTTTTGATAGCTTAAACTTGCCCTTGCCGAGGTCAGCGATGCAAACTTCAAGCACAATGGTGATGCATCCGCGGAAACAACCGTCACAAGCGCTTGCCCAAGTTTGGGAATGGAGTTGCATATGTGAATCTACAAAAACGCAAATTATATTATATATAATTATTGGGTATGCCATAAGGTTACCCAACTATATGTCAAAGTTGGGTTATATGTAAAACTACTGAAGTTGGGTAATATATAAAACTGTTAACAATTTCATACCACTACATGCCAAGGTTGGGTTATACATACCACAAGCCTTACCCAATGCAACTGTTAACATACTACAAACAACAACACACAAATCTTACCCAATGCAAATGTCAACAATTTCGCCTATCTTTAACAATCTTACCTATAACAAATTCATACCACTACATGACAAGGTTGGGTAATATGTAAAACTACTGAGGTTGGGTAATATATAAAACTGAAGTTGCGTAACTTTCATACAATGGTTAAAAGGATAAAAGATAATATTCAAACAAATATTCACTTGCAACGCCAGCGGCCATCCACTAATATGATATGTTCCTGTACGCCTCTCCTACGCCGGCTTACAGTTCCTTAAGGAGTGTCGGGTATGCTCAAATGCCAAACGACCCCATGCATATGTGTTGCACTTTAGTTCATTAGCCACCAAGCTTAATATTATAGTTGATACTTTCAGCCGCTTGTCATTGCCAAGAAGGACCGCCTCCACAAAGAGCACAAGCGCCATCTTGTATTTCTTTTCTGAATCTTTCGGCTCTTCCAAAAAACGAGCCTCAAACTCCACAATCGAACAAGAGGGGAAACCAAAAACCTCCTCCATCTCAAAATGTTCTTCTTTCTCCTCCTCACCATCTCCACAGTTCAAACCAGTTATATCACTAAACTCTTGGAAACCAAATCTAATCATCCAGTTGTTAATCCCGAACCACATACTTCTAATCCTTTTAGTCTTCACCTCCCGAAGGAGCCAGAAATGGATAAGTTGGTTTGATAGTTTGAGCATCGTACCCATATTGATTATATCTTTGAAGACACACTGATTGAAGCGTTGTTTGTCCTTCTTTGACAACACATCTTTTATTGTAGGTATCAATGTCATCCTGGAGTTGTTATTAATCCGTGCGGACTCAAACGCAGGATTGTCCTCCCACCTATAATTAATTTGTTTTTTCCACCAATATTAGTAAAGGTTTAATAATAACATATATACAACTACTAAAAGTGGAATGGTAACGACAATAATTACCGAAACTTGTTGGGATTGTTGTTCAGAGTAAGGTTGGGTAGCAACGTCAACATTCCGATCCTGAATGACATACCCAATATCAGTCAATATGAAACTATACCTAAATACGGGAGAAAAAATACATACCCAATTTACGAAACAATCAACCCTTACTAATGATTTCTAAAGCCCGCAATACACTCAAAGCAATACATATACTCAATTGAAAGCAATACCTAGAAAATGCAAACATTAAGTAACCCTAGCTTCATACCCAAAGTACGACTTACCAATTTCTCAATTGAAAACAATACATACCCAAAGTACGACTTACCAATTCAAAGCAATACATACCCAGAGTCAATTCAAAGCAATACATACCCAAAGCAATACATATACTCATTTTACTCAACAATTCAAACCAATACATACCCAGAGTGCTCACATATTCTTCAATTCAAAGCAATACATACCCAAAGTACGACTTACCATTTCAAATCAATACATACCCAAAGAAATACATATACTCAATTTACTCAACAATTCAAACCAATACATACCCAGAGTGCTCACATATTCCTCAATTCAAAACAATACATACCCAAAGTATGACTTACCAATTCAAAGCAATAAATACCCAAAGCAATACACATATACTCAATTTACTAAACAATTCAAAGCAATACATACCCAGAGTGCTCACACATTACTCAATTCAAAGCAATACATACTTACCAATTCCTCATCAATGGTAGACTCGAACACTCTAGGCTCCTCATGAACTATAGTCTCGCCGGACTCGGGAACCCTAGTATCAGCGGAAACCCTAGCTTCATCCGCCATCGAAGTCTCGCCGGCCATCCTACGCTCCTCTGCCTCAATAACAACCTGCGTAAACCCTAGACTGTAAGATGGCGCCGGAATCTGAGCAGACGGGGAAGGGAGATCCGCCATTAAAGCAAAGTTCCCAAGCGGTTTCAGGGGAGGAAGAAGAGGGCAAATGTTGTGGGGAGGAAGAAGAAGAAGAAAGGGACGGTATTTGGGTAAGATTGAAGAATAGGGCGACGACTTCGGGGGAGGAAGAAGAAGTGCGCAACGGCTTCAGTAGATGAAGAAGAAGAGTGCGAAGGAAGGAGAGGGCGGCACTGTTTGGAGATGGCGACGGTATTTGGGTAAGATTGAAGAATAGGGTGCCGGCTTCAGGGGAGGAAGAAGAAGTGGGAGCCAGCGTCAGGGGAGGAAGAAGAAGTAGGCAACGGCTTCAGCGGAGAAAGAAGAAGAGTACGAAGGAGAGGTTTGTTACTGTTTGGAGATGGTGACGGCTTCAGATGGAACAAAGGAAAGAGAGGGCGGCACTTTTTTGGAATAAGGAAGGAAGTTGAATCTTCCAAGTGGATATTAACCAAGAGAAACAAATTAGGCACTTTTTTGGCGACGGCTTCAGAGGGAACGAAGGAAAGAGAGTTTCAAGGTTTGGACTTTTCTTCTTGGTATCCACTAATATATAGAATTGAAACTCTTTTTAAGTGTTTTCTATGCAAGACACAATTATCCATAACCAACAATTTATCTTGTAGCACATCTAAACAACAATAAGACAACATTTAGCTAATTATCCAAATAAAAGTAGAATAATAATAGCACAAACACAACCAAGGAAAAATAAAATAATCATCATGCTGGCACACAAACCGGTTATTATTTGATAACTTAGGTGATTCACTTTATTCCGTTTTAAAGTTGTGGCACGAGAAATATTAAGATTTCTCGCCTCTATTCCTTATCCAACTAGTGTGGGTCTAGCACACCTCCGCCGGTAGCGTCACCACAAACCAAGTCTGGACTAGTCCCTAAAGAAACCCCCAACGCCCTCGGGCTAACTGAGCAGAATGTCACCGCCTGTTACTCTTAGGCCAAATATGTAGGTCGGTCGATAATTAATAATAAGGACAATTATAAACACATCATTCAAACACCACTATCATTATTTACACTCACATCCAGAAGCTAGTTAAGTAACCTCAAAGGACTTACCTGAATCGCGTCCAAGTCCAACTAACTATAATGCTTGATCTCGTATTTCAACTGTCTCGATTTAAGAATGACAACCCATACACTCGTCCACACTTCTCCACTGTATATCAACAATCTATTTAAAAGAAATTTAAAAACTTCATCAGAACCTACAAATATATATAGATATCCAATTACATACACTAACAACCCACCAACAATATTATCGGCTAACCGACTTCTTGTTTCGGAGACTCTCAAAAGAGGCCACGTAGATCTTTCATATCCATGTTGTATCACTAACTTACTCCAACATAATCGAGTATCCCTCACTTAAGCCAAATCAAATGAATATGTAAGCAGACACCTACATATCCTATTACTTGGGCTACTGTTTGATCATCTCACTTAGTTGATCATCCCAAAACAATTATCATAACCTTGTTCCATTGATGTATAATTTTCATGACAATCTATTTATAATCCTTTTTGTATAAAAGTGGGAAAGGGCGTTAACGAACTCACCAATAGGCTTGATTTGTCAAGGGGAAAGAGGAAGGAGTTAGAGGCGGATGTCTTTTCGATCCGAACTCGCTCCCAAACGCAACGTGCAAGGAGGAAGGCTTCTCGATGTCCTTGTTGCCGCATAGTCTCCATAAGTGATTCATAGACGATGAGACGGTACTGTGAGATCTAAGTTTACAAGGAAGGGCACGACCCCGGATGTTCCGCAATGAGAAGAAAGACGACATGGTTAGCATTGGCTTGTCCAGTTTCAAAAGCGAGAATCACAAGCGAGGCAAGGAGAAGGAGGAGTCTCTCGTTTGGTGGTTGTTTTATGCTCGCCGAAAAGGAAGATGGGCGCCGCTGGTTGCGTGAAAAGAGAGCCGGCAAGAGACGGCGCTGACTTGCCGCGACTGCTACTATTTGCCCGGTTACAGGACAAGCGTCCACGTCTCCTCCAAAGACCTCTAAGCCTTCACCCAAACATCAATGAACAAGACCGTTAATAGTACCTAATCTCCTTCTTTTGGCCCTTATCTTCTACACCCACATCAACACTACTGGATGGTGATTTATCTGAGTCCGCATTCTAAGTACTCAAACTGCATCTACCCAAATAACCAATTCACCTTGTTCCCCAGACTCGGGATTATCGAGATCGAACGTCGTAGGACGATTATTGGAAATGACGAGGTAATCAAGCGTTCGAGTTAGAGGCTGATTTTTTTTCTGAATCGGTGTTAGTGTGAGGTAACGGCAAATTTGCGGTTTCAACAAGGTTAGTGAGAGAAAGGTTGGAAAATGGAGGTGGCGAGTATAGAGAGTGAGAAAGGTGAGGAGGCGGCTGAGTGTATGGAGAAGGACGACGAGCCTCCTGGCTGCCCTCCTGCTGCCCTCCGTTGGCATGTTGTGGCGTACAGAAAGTCGATAGAGAAGGGGTTAGGTTTACGTTTGAATGGAAAGAAGGGTAGTTATTTTAGGAGGATATTATGGCTATTAATAAGGGATTAACAGGGATAAAATTTGGGTCCTAAAATAGAGGATCATGGTTGTTTGATAGATGTGTATCCTTGGAGGAAGGAAGGCTGAAAGTCTATCCAATATTGCTCAAGACACACTCATAAAAAGGCTTGAAAAAGTCACTTTTTACTTGTCTTTATAATAAAAAGAGAGAGAGCCCAAACTAAGTATAATATGTATAATATTCTATAAGGTGTGAGAGTAGTAATTGGTTGACTACTTTATGGAGGGATTTGTGTATCTTATTTGAATAAAATCCTAACATAAAAATAATACACACAATGTAGGTGATATACCATACCCACATGAAATAATAAAAAAAAATACTAGCAATTGATTATGATACTCATTAGTATCACATAAAATGATAAGAAGATGTACAATATAGAATATCATGATCTTGTCAAATGTATGTCATGACCTTGTCAAAAGCATGTCATGATCTTGTCAAAACATGTCATGAACTTGTTAATAATATATACATATATTCTAGGTTTGTAAGATTAGGTTTGTGATCATTTCATCATTTTATGTGAGTTAAGGATTACATTATAGAATTTGTGATGATAAATCCATTACGTATCATGAGGAAAAGGTTAACGGATCAAAATCCGGTTTGACTTGGAAATAATTGGGGGGGGGGGATTTTGGATATTACAACAAACCAAAAGACAGCAATCAAACAATCTAAGAAAATCTTACAACTTCCTTCAAAAGCCTTCAACTTTATCTTCAAAGCTATCTTCCTTCAACTTCCTTCCTTCCTTGAAATATCTCCAATCTTCCAAACTAACCAACTAACCAGACATACTTCCATCCAGAAAATATCTTCCAATATATAGGAGAATCAATTTCCAAAAATAAAAGATCTCATGGACCATGGGTCGTCCGTCTCGATCCAACCCAGCGAAATCACCTCGGTCGAGGTGGTATTGTAGCCATCCGAGGTGATCCTCAACTTACGTGCAAATCTCTCAAAACTAGTCCAAAATCAAACTTCTGTCCAACTTCCATGATTTTTATGCCTTTCTTGTAGCTCCTCAATGGTCCATAATGTAGCTCCAATGACTCTTTTATCCCTTAGTCCAAATTGCTCCAAAACATGTTATTTTCCCTACAAAACTAGGTGTAGACCTCGATTCTTGCAAAGGTAAACAAAACAAGATAATGATCAAGAATATACATCCATGCATGCAGATTTATGAAGATAAAACATCCAAATCAATCCCAAAATCTAGACTATAATACATGCTATCAGCGTTCGTTACCCTCATCTCCTATTTCTTGAAAATCTCCACCAAAGTGCGGATTATGAGATGCATTAAAAAGAGGATTGGGATGAGTGATAACTGGCCCTTGGAGAGGGTTTGGAGGTGATACGGGGACTGATGGTATAGGTGGATGTTGGGAACTCCCACCTACTTTGTACACAGATCGCGGGTCAAATCTCGGGCGAGGATTTTGGCCGAGATTCTTCACTAGGACGGGATTCGAGCTTCTTCATCCATTTGGCGAGTGTGAAAACCGTAGTCATGAGTTGTTTCAGTAAATCCATGGATTCCGGACTTGAATATTCACTCTTATAATATTCTCGGGGCTATTCCGTCTTGACATTTACACAATACGCAAAGTAGCAACAAACTTGTGATGTTAGGGAAAACGAAAGTGTCTTACTTGTTTTCGCTCATACTCACACTCTGTTGTGATATCGCAAGCTAACTTGATGCAATTGCCTTGGATGCATTTATATTCCTTTTAAGTCAATGTCTTGGTCTCAACTAGAACTTCTTCGATGACTCAAGTAGTCAACTTAGTTTGGTAAAAGGTTCTTGTGTTGTGAGATGGTTAAGAAACTTTTGTTGGAAGTACTTCACATAATTGACAAAGTAGAAGAAATTTTGCGAGTAGACACACTAGTATGATAGAAAGTATAGATACTAACTAACACACCCAAAGAACTGATTCAAGTATTTAGAGTAGAAAGAGGCTATAAAAGGCACTAAGAGATTAAGAAGAGAAAATTACGTACCTCGAACCTGTGCAGTTGGAGAGAGACAACCGGGTTTGGTTTTGATCTGGATTGGGGCAAATCTCGGTCAAAACCGTTAACTCTCGGCTGATGGTTGTGGTCATCTAAGGCTTGTAACTAGGTCAAGGATGGTATAAAACTTCTTCTCTGGATATACACTTGCACATGGTGCACTTGGATTCTTCAGATTTTGCCTCAAAATTTTCTCAAAATTTACAACAGTAGCAACCGCGATCAAAATCTCGGCCGAGATTGTGTATCATCTGGCCGAGATTATTGATTCGAAAATGAACGACAATAGTCAACAATCACCTTTGGGATATACTACATCCTGGTTGCCTTGTGGATCCTTTTCAGCTAGAGGGGTGAATATATTTGTTGTTGGACAAGATATTCGGTTAGGATTCAATAGATATGATAAGATCTCACCTACTAGATAAGATCTCAACAATAATATATTGTGAATCTCCTTCCTTCGTAAATAAGATCTGACTCAAATCCAATAAATATATGATCTTCAACTGGATAAAGAAAAATTTACAAAACTTGGTGAGCAAGTAATGCAAAGATTTCCACTTTATGCTCAACAATCTCACGCAAAAACTTTTGTATGGGCGGGCAAGGTTTCGTTTAAGGTTAGTAGTTGGCTTTGTATTTGGCTAAGAATTTTCTCTTTTCTAAAAGACACAAGTCAACACATGTTAATATTAAATAATCTCGCAAAGATAATCACAACAAGAAAAGACTCAATATTTATATGACTCAAAGAAAACTCAAATAAAAAAAAGTGACTCAAACCTGAGACGAACTTCAATCGACTAAGCTCTGATACCAATTTGATGTAGGGTTGAAGCCATTTTTTTCCGATCTATATTGAAAGTCCACGAACTACCTCAGAGAACAAATCTCGGGTATGAATCTTGAGCGAGATTTTGTATACTGGACCGAGATTTATGAAACTTCGAACCAAATAACATGAGTTTGATGAATTGATAATGGATAGATAAGAAGATGATTACATGGAATGAAATAAGTGGAGATATAGGAAGATATGAACCAAGGTCCCGCAAATAACCTTGGCTAATTATGTGTCACAACCCCTTTGAAGAACCGGTAGGTGAAAAAAAAGGTTAACAGATACTCTAGAAGGGGGGGGTTGAATAGAGTATGAGAACTTTTTACAAAACCAATCTCAAGGCTTAGAAATCAATTTCAAGGGCCTTGATGTCGATCTCAGTTCGTTGTAAAACTTTGATTCCAAGGGCTTTGAAACAACTTTCAAGGGCCTTGACTTTGAACTCCTGCAAAACAAAGTTAGTCACAATAAACAAGATATGGTGTGGAATGTAAAAGATCGACACAAGGATATGTTTACGAAGTTCGGCTCTAAATAGGCTACTCTCCGTCCCAGGGTATAACCTTAGGATCTAACTATCTATTATAAGCTTCAAAGAGTCCTAGATACAAACTAGAAGAAATCCCCTTCTTCTCTCATTGTAGTCAATGTTACGATCTAGCCCAACTCTTCACTTTGCTATAATACCCTAGTTACTTCGCAGAATAACACACACTCAAGTATAACAATCTTTAAATATGCCAATGGAGCTCTCGAGTTTTATCTCTCTCTAGAGGATAAAGCTTTTTAGAAGGAGAGAAAGAAAAACTATTTATCGAATGAAGATAACTTTGGATCGCTTGAAGACTATGGATGTTTCTGTGCAGGCTTGTGTTTATTCTTCAAATTCCATCTTCATTTATAGTCTTCTATGGAGAGGTCTTCTAGCCGTTGGAGAGATGACCGTTCGAAGATCATTCTTCTTCTCCATGAAGATCGCTTCCTGTTTGAGATGAGATAGACGTTGTAGATCTTCATCTCTTGAGAACAAGTTGATCTCTCGGCTCCTTAATCTTCTCGTTAATTTTGTAACAATCTTCAAATCCAGATGAGAAAATCTTCGTGCTTTTTTGGTTAAGGATCTTTGTAAGATCTTCTTTGTTGGTCGGTTGAGATCTTCACTTGATCATATCTTCTCAAATCTTCTTGTTTGAGCAAATCTCTCGTGGAAGATCTTCTTTGTGATTTTAAATCTTTTCGTTGTGCAGCCTTGTCTTCCTTGTTTCTTTGGAATCTACTTCAAGGCTTTTGAGATCTTTTTGTTGTGCATCCTTCCTTCCTTCAATCTTCCTTCGACCTTCCAAAAATCCTTCCTAACTGCAGCTTCTTCAATCCCCAAGTGCTGCGATAGTAGCGGGTTGCTGAATTTGTAGAAAGTCCAGCCCTTTATATAGGAGAATCAACCTTTACCGGGTAAGTCTCAGGCTAACTCACAAAGATGGAATGAAGGCACACTCAAACCCCAATAAAGGATAAACCTTTATTACCTACACTTATGATCTTGGGTAAACAAACTAAGGAATTACCGGCTAAGTCTCATCCTAAACTTGCATTGAACTAGGAAAGATGTAATAAGAATAGGATTTGGCAAACTCTAATACTTAACTCTCAGTTTCGGATCAGAAAGGGTCACCTCGGTCAGTCAAGTTCCACCCCGGCCGAGATGTTCGTCGACTGAACGAGATGTTCGTCAACTGAACGAGATGTTCTAGGGTTAAGGATTAAAGACTCGAGCTTTCAGGGTCCTACTGGGATTTAAGATTATTCTATCATTGTTTTTCCCACAACCTTCAGCCAATCACCCTAGAATTGCACAAAGAAATTAGCCACTCATCATCATGAAAGCAATAATCAAATATATGGGAAGAGAATGAATATTTGAACACAAAAAACCTTAAGAACAAGGCTTCAATAACTGAATCAAATATCAAACAAATCAGCGCTCCTTGGATTACAAATCCAACAAGACAATCAAATAAAAGGGAATCTAAGAAATTCTTACAAATCCCTTCACAAAAGCTATAACAAGCTATGAACTTTCTTCCTTCAATCTTCCTTCGACCTTCCAAAAATCCTTCCTAACTGCAGCTTCTTCAATCCCCAAGTGTTGCGATGGTAGCGGGTTGTTGAATTTGTGGAAAATTCAGCCCTTTATTTAGGAGAATTATCGTCCAAAGATAAAATATCTTAAAAAGATAATTTCCTAGTAAAATATATTCATATCTCTAAAATAGATCTCTAAAATATATGATCTTCCTTCCAGAAATCCAGCCCAATAATATAAGATCTCTCTTTCCAAAAATAAAAGATCTTAGCCAAATAAAATATATCTCGCCGCGTCCAAGATATTCCCCTCGGTCGGGGCGCTACTCTAAATCACCTCGGTCGAGGTGACTCTATGGTCAACCGAGGTGACTCTCAACTGAAGGTGAAATCTCTCAAATCTGGTCCAAAGTAAATCTTCTTTGTTAATTCCATGCTCCCTGAGCTCCTCTTTAAGCTCCTGAATGTAGCTCTAATGACTCATTTGCTCCTTAGCTCCATTTTGATGCAAAACGTGCCATTTTACCTACGATTACAACGAAACTTGGTGTAGACCTCGATTTCCGTAAAGGTAGATGAAACGACAATATAGTCACATAATATACATTCAAACATGCAGATTATTGAAGATAAAACGTCTAAACAAGTCCCTAAATATAGACTATAATACATGCTATCAACAGCCATGACATCCGGAGAGTTTCAGTTTTCTTTGTACCATGTGGATGAACTTCCTTTCCCATAATGCTCCTTCAAGCACATTTTCCTCTACCGATTTCGAGCATGAGTAAGGTCAAGTTCTCTGTAAGAAAGATTTGTTCCCCTCTGATCAGAATTTTTGTCATACTTTTTGACCACTCCAAATTCTTCAATAGTTAGAATGTTTGGATCCTCTGATGAAGGTTGGCGAATAGGATTATCTTTGATGATCTTATGACATTGTGTCATGACCTTTTCAACATCCTTCGTGATAGCTTGTCCATCTTCTTCTGATAAAGGCTTGATGCTACTGGCAACTGTAAGAGATAAAGCATTGACATGAAACATTTGATTAATTTTCTGGTTCAGAATACCCAACAAATCTTGTGTTTCATCCAATCGGTCAGTCACATTTTCTCGAAAGAAGACAAGATCTTATCTCAGAGAGTCTATTGCTCTTTCAACAGTTTCCAGACGCTGAACAATAGTAAAATTCCATGTTGGTTGCTCCTTTAAAACCCATACTGTTCTAACATCAACTTGTGTCTTCTGAATTCCTATAGTTTCAAAGAATTCTTCATCCAATCCTCCATAAACAATATGTTGCACCTCATTAGAATAATCAATAGAGAAATGCCGAAAGATTGTTGGAAACAGATTTCCATATGGCAGGTGACTATCACTTGAAGAATTTATAACATTTACCATATGAGACAGAATTATTTCCGGAAGATTTACTTTAAGCTCATTCATAACATGATATACAAACGCCAGTAGAGCATTTGTCACCACATCTCTATTTCTTATCCTGGGTACCACAAATCTAACCAGGATATCATAAATAATTCTAGCCTCAAGGGTTAGACATGTGATAGTGGGTTGTGGTGAAGCATTGGGTAAAAGAAATTGTTCTTTAGCCAACTGAATGGTTCTTGCAGGGGTAGGATGATCAAAGACATCATAGCGAGGAAAACCAAAGATATCAGCAATAATCTCAGTAGTAATGGTGATTTTCTTACCTTTGATAACTGAGTCCAAAACCCATTCTCCTCTTTCTCTTCTGGCGGTTAAGTTTGTGTAGAACAGCTTGGTTAATCGTGGGAAAGAAACTTCTCATGGGTTGAGCATAATCCAGATAGAACTTGCTTGAAGCACCTCGAGCCCTAGTAAAGAGAAGCATGTAAATAGTTCATTGTGGACAGACTCACACATGCATTCATCTCGGTCATCAAACTCTGTCAACCATTTCTTGGCGGTTGTTGAACTCCCAAACCAGTTTGACGGAAGCCCCGTCTTGGCAAAGATTTCTGCGTCATTCAAATAATATGGAGAACTTGAGCTTGAATCGGACCCTGAGCTTGAATCTGAGTTCGAGTCGGATGAAATCTGAACTACTCTCTGTCTTTTGGAGGCAGATGATGTTGCCTCATCCACTGAAGATCTCTTAGATGCCATGAGAAATTTTGAGAGAAAGACGAAGAGGGTTTGTGGAAAAATGAAAGAGTAAAGCACCATGCTTTCAAAGGGAAAATGAAGCAGAAGAGATAAAGAAAAAAGAGAAGTGGTATTTAAGGGAAGAAATCATATCAATGTAAGATCACTAAGATATTCAAGATCTTGGGAAAATCATTGTTGATTAAAATTCTTTCCATAAATTTTGGTAGCCACTTTTCACAATCATTTGAATATGAGAATAAAGTCTTTTGAAATCCCTTTTAAAGAACACTAAAAAAATTAGATAATTGCATATCTAAAAGATATGAATTCCTAATTGATCCGTTTTATTAATTTACCCTTTGAAACGTGTTTCAAGGCCCTTGAAAACATTAATTGAGTTGCATACGTAGGAACAAATAAAACTCTTTTACTACCCCTACATTAATGCTTCCTTGTTCAACATACCAAGCTCCAATCTAATAAAATTAAATTGTTTCTCAGGAAGAGGCTTGATAAAGATATCTGCAAGCTGCAAATTAGTAGATATAAAAGAAATCAAAACATCACCTTTCTCAACATGATCACGTATGAACCCTTAATTCAATATGCTTAGTCCTTGAATGTTGCACAAGATTTTTTGTTATAGAAATAACACTAGTATTGTCACATTTTATGGGAATACCTTTTAAGTCAAAGCCAAGGTCACGAAGTTGTTGAGCAATCCATAGAATTTGTGCACAACAGACTCCTGCAGCTATATATTCAGCTTCGGCTGTGGATAGGGCGACAGAATTTTGCTTCTTGGAGTGTCAACTGATTAGGGATGACCCTAAGAATTGACAACATTCAGAAGTGCTTTTTCTATCGACCTTATAACCTGCAAAGTCTGCATCTGAATAGCCAACAAGGTGAAACGAACTTTGACGTGGGTACCGTAACCCTAGATCCTTAGTGTCATTGAGATACCGAAAGATTCTTTTCACAGCTATCAAGTGTGACTCTTTAGGATCATCTTGAAATCTTTCACACATGCACACGCTAAACATAATGTCAGGACGACTAGTAGTTAGATCCAACAATGAACCGATCATACCTCGATACTCTTTTTGTACTACACTTTTGTCATTCTTGTCATGGTAAAGCGAAAGTGTTGAACTCATAGGAGTCTTTGCAACCTTAGATTGATCCATTTTGTACTTCTTAAGCAAGTCTTTAGTATACTTGCTTTGATTGAGAAAATTTTCTTTCTTTGCTTGTGAAACTTGAAGTCCAAGAAAGAAATTAAGCTCTCCCATTAGGCTCATTTCAAATTCCCTGCACATAATATCTGAAAATTCTTTGTAAAAGGAATCATTAGTAGCACTGAATAATATATCATCAACGTAGATTTATACTACTAGAATGTCGTTGCCTCTGGTTTTGATAAATAATGTTTTATCAATCAAACCTCTTTTCAATTTGTTTTCCAGAAGATATTTAGACAATCTTTCTTACCAAGCTCTAGGAGCTTGTTTAAGACCACAAAGTGCTTTGTCTAATTTAAAAATATGATTTGAAAATTCATCATTTTCAAAACCAGGAGGTTGAGCAACGTAGATTTCTTCTTCTAAGAAGCCATTTAGAGAAGCACATTTTACATCCATTTGAAAAAAATTTATGCTCATAAAAGATGCAAATACAAGTAGCATACGTATGGCTTCTAACCTGGCAAATGGAGCAAAAGTCTCCTCATAATCAATATCTTCTTCTTGGTTATACCCTTGTGCTACAAGTCGTGCTTTATTTCGTATGACTTTTCCACTTTCATCCAACTTATTTTGAAAGACCCATTTCGTGTCAATGACGAATTGGTGTTTTGGCCTTGAAGTAAGAGTCCAGACCTTGTTTCTCTCAAATTCGTTTAGTTCATTTTGCATGGAAATGATCCAATCAGGTTCTTGAAGAGCTTGGACATAGTTCTTTGGCTCGAGAAGAGACACAAAAGCGGAGAAAGCACATAGATTGTTCACTTAAGATCGAGTTTGAACTCCAGCGTTTGGATCTGAGATCACATTCTCTTGTGGATGATATGAAGAGTGTTGAACTTTTCTTTGTTTGACAGATGGAACAGATTCACAAGGTTGAGCCTCATATGTTTGATTAGATTCAGGTACCGTTGATATATTACCATTGGATCCAATCTCAAAGCCTTGAAGTTGAGTTTCAAGCCCTTAAAACGGAGTTCTGACATCACAGTATCTGTTTCAAGGTCTTGAAGATGTGTTTCAAGGTCTTGAGGGTTTTCTTCGGTATCTTGAATCTTTTTCTGCATATTCTTTTCTTGATCTTTAGGATCTTCCTCTTCATCCGAATTATGCTCTTCTCGTTGATTCAGATTTAGATCTGTAAAACTCTCACTCAAAGTACCATAATTTCTTTCATCAAAAATAATATGAATGCTTTCCTCAACAATTTTGGTACGTTTGTTATAGACACGATAAGCTTTGCTACTTGAAGCATATCCAATGAATATTGCTTCATCACTACGTGCATCAAATTTCCCAAGGTTATCTTTTCCATTATTATGAACAAAACAAGTACATCCAAAGGGTTTGAAATATGAAATATTTGGTTTCCTTCCTTTAAAGAGTTCATAAGGAGTCTTTTTCAAGATATGGCGAATTAAACATCTATTCAAAATATAATTTGCAATGTTTACTGCTTCAGCCCAAAAACTTTTTGGCAAATTGTTTTTTAAAAGCATCGTCCTAGACATATCCTCAAGAGTTCGGTTCTTACGTTCCACAACTAAATTTTGTTGAGGAGTTCTAGGAGCTGAAAAGTTATGTGAAATACCATATTTAGCACAAAACAAATCAAACTTTAGTTGATCAAATTCTCTACCATGATCACTTCTTATAGAAACGATTGGTATGATTTTCAAAGTTTGCAACTCCTTACATAATTTTGAAAATTCAAATAATGCTTCAGATTTTTCTCGTAGAAAAGAAATCCATGTGAAACGAGAGAAAACATCCACAATAACAAGGATGTACTGCTTGCCTTTGGGAGATTTGACACGCATAGGTCCACAAAGATCCATATGTAAGAGTTCGATGGGTATAGAAGAACTTACAATTTTCTTAGGTTTGAATGAACCTCTTGTTTGTTTACCTTGTGTACAAGCCTTACATAGTTCATCTACCTTGAAATTTAGGTTTGGCAAACCACGTACAAAATCCTTTGTAAGTAGCTTCTACATTGTGTGCATGCTTACGTGACCAAGTCTTTTATGCCAAAGCCTTGGATCATCAGTCAAGGCCTTTAGACATTTTAGCTTAGTTCCTGAAACTTGGTTAGTACTCATGGAATAAACATTGTTACATCTAGGAGCGGTAAGCACAACTTCACCTATCTTTTTGTCTTAAACCTCACATTTTTCAATGCCAATAATGTCACACTTTCCTTTATCACCAAGCGTAATGGTTCCAGATGATTGCTTCTTTAAATCTGAGAATAAAGAGCTTTTTCCACTCATGTATCTTGAGCAACCACTATCTAATATCCATTTATGCTCCTTTACCTTGGTGATATCCTGCAAAACAACAAACATCAACCTTTCCGGGTCGACCAAATGGCATATTTTGGTCCATATTGAGGTTCGATCATGTTTGGTGGTCTAGTACCTTTAGGAACCCAGATTTGTTTGACCTGTTTCCTTAAACATAAAGGATAGGTGTTTCTAATAATATAAGGATTATTTCTTCTATAAGGACATGTAGATTTAACATGATCCTTTTTACAACAGTAAAAGCAAGAAGGCATATGAATACTTCATTTTGCTTTAAAAAAAGTGGTAGTAGGTTTTCTAGGAAAGCTCCTATGATAGCCTATACCATTTTTGTTAAGGGAGGATTGTTGTTCACCCATCATTCTCTCAAGATTAGCTTTTGAACGAGTAAACTTAACAAGTGCAGCCTTCTAGTCTTGACACATCAAAGTTAGATCAACTTTCTCTTTCTCTAGATCGATATAGTTTCGATGAAGAGAGGAGAGGTTGTCCTTGAGAATCATGTTTTCTGATTCGAAGGCATTGATATTGTCATCAAGGTCCACTTTTTCTGTGTTAAGATTTTCAATCTCCAAAGACATCTCACTTAGTTGGTTTTTTTGTTCAAGCAGCTTTTCTTTTAAAGAATATATCCTTATTCTATGTTCCTTGTCACATATGATAATATCTTTAAGGAATTGTTTCAAGTCATATTCAGGTTTAGACATAATTGTACTTACCATATTGTCAACATATATATTTGAATCTTTTTCATGATCGGTCATGAGACATAAGTTTGCTTGTTCTTTTTCGTCTTCTGATTCATTTGATGATTCTGAATCACTCCATGAAGCTACCATAGTTTTCTTCTTTCGATCATTTTCTTGAAGTTGGTCCTCTTCTTTTGTGGACAATCCTTCACAAGATGATCTGTTTCACCACATTCAAAACAAGTCAGTACTCTAGTTTTCTTGTTAGAGTTAGAGAACTTACCTCGGGGTTTTGATGTTCGTGGATATTCTCTATTGTTAGCAGATTGTTTCTTTAACTTGAGAATTCTCGTGAGACCCTTAGAGATCATGGCAATTGCATCTTCTTCATCATCATTATCACTATCTTCCTCGTCTGATGGTAACTCATCCTTTCTTGATTTTAATGCCAAATTCTTGGGTTGGATGGGAGCTCTCCATCTTCTTCACCAAGAACCATTTCATGTGTGATGAGTTTTCCAAGGAGGTCATCAAGAGGAAGAGTTGAAAGATTCTGAGCTTCTTCGATGACAGTCATCTTTGGTCCCCACTTAGCTTTAGGTAAGCTCCTTAAAACCTTCATAACTTTCTCTTCATTTGTGAAGATCTTTCCTAGTGAGTCTAAATTGTTCACGATCTTAGTGAATCTTGTGAACATTTCTTTGACTGTTTCATTTGGATTCATCTTGAATAGCTCGTATTGTCTGAGGAAGATGCTAATCTTTGTTTCCTTGACTTGACTGGTTCCTTCGTAAGTGACAACGAGTCTGTCCCATATTTCCTTTTCACTCTTGCATGATGAGATGTGGTTGAATTCATTTGCATCTAATCCGCAGTAGAGTAGGTTCATTACTTTGTAGTTCTTTGACACACTGTCCAGGTCAACTTGTGTAAAGTCAGCTTCTTTCTTTGGGACCTGAACACCTTCAACTGTTGGAGTTGGGACTTTGGGGCCATTCTGAACAATGCTCCATAGTTCCATGTCCTGATCAATAATGAACATACGCATGAGTGCTTTCCAATGAGCAAAGTTGTTGACACAGAAGAGTGGTGGTCGAGATGAGGATCTTCCTTGAGCAAATCCTCCATCACCTACAGGATTCATGATTAGTCTCACTGATGGTTAAATCAATATACATGAGTCTAGCTCTGATACCAATTGAAGAACCGGTAGGTGAAATAAAAGGTTAAAAGATACTCTAGAGGGGGGAGGGGGGTTGAATAGAGTATGATAACTTTTTGCAAAACCAATCTCAAGGCCTTGAAATCAATTTCAAGGGCCTTGATGTCGATCTCAGTTCGTTGTGATACTTTGATTCCAAGGGCTTTGAAACAACTTTCAAGGGCCATGACTTTGAACTCTTGCAAAACAAAGTTAGTCACAATAAACAAGATATGGTGCAAAATGTAAAAGATCGACACAAGGATATGTTTACGAAGTTCGACTCTAAATAGCCTACTCTCCGTCCCAGGGTATAGCCTTAAGATCATTCTTCTTCTCCATGAAGATTGCTCACAGGGTACTTTCTAAGTGTCTTTTCCCTAGGACGGAGACGCCTCAAAAGATCAAGACAGATGAGCTTTTCCTTCTCTACTGTATGCTATACGGTAGACCTGCTGATTGTGCCACCCTCTTAGCTGCTACTATGAGCAAGCTAAAGAATAAGAGGACTGGCAACATTGGATATGGTGGGATGGTCACCCACCTTGCTCGACAGTTATGGGTAGATTTCTCTGCTTGCACACGTATTGCTACTACACCCCTAGGACTACATAGCCTCATGACTAGAGGCATCATCTTCCCCACCCATAGAGGTCCACCATATGCTGCTATGCCATGGGAGAGTAGGACCGGGAGAGGGATTGAGTGG
Organism: Fagopyrum homotropicum; assembly: GCA_033239125.1. Lineage (NCBI taxonomy): Eukaryota > Viridiplantae > Streptophyta > Magnoliopsida > Caryophyllales > Polygonaceae > Fagopyrum > Fagopyrum homotropicum. Next base: position 23,118,004 of record BSWB01000005.1, on the reverse strand, counting down.
CTCCCCGAGTATTCCATTATGGCTGGACGCCATAACTGGAAGGCGACGTTCGCTGCCATGCATGCGAACAGATTGGTAGCCCCTCCTTATGTTCCACCACCACCAGTTATAGAGGAGGAGGAGATGGGAGGAGGAGATGATTATGAGGGAGGAGGAGGAGCTGATCAAGACTTTGGTACATTCCCGGATCAGCCGGATGCAGTTCCCGACATACCTAGATGTTCTCCCCGCCCTGCTAGAGCATCTGGCTCTTCCTCTCGCCGTGCTAGTGTGAGCGAGAGGCCGACTTGGATGGAAGATCCTCCTGCTTGGTATAGGACGCAGCCGGATTGGATGGGAGCTCCACCGCCTTGGCATTCACAGCCGCCACCAGCACCAACACCTTCAGATGCACCGGCGTGGTACAGCCAGCCGCTTGGCTGGTACGAGTAGTTGCTAGAGTGGGCTACCGACCTTTCCAGCAGGGTTGGAGCTTTGGAGATCCGTGCAGATGCTAGGGATGCACGAGTGGACGATCTAGACCACATGATGAGAGACGTTTACCGCCAGCAGTTCGGGCGGTACTATGATCCCAGCTTCTCTCCGTTTCCACCACCGCCTCCACCGCAGTGACGACTTTGATGATCGACAGTTTTAGCCGCTCCACCACCATTTTGTGAGTTCTTTTTCTTTCCTTCTTTTCTTCTTTTTCTTTTCTTTGAACATTAGGGACAATGTTTGTTCCAAGTATGGGGTGGGGTGTGACTAATAGTTTGTAATAACTCTTACTCACTTTGTATGCTTTATCGAGACTACCTTGCATGTTTCATTCTATCGTTACACGTTTCATTATTGCATTGCATGAAAAAGAGTTTGAAAAACCCATAAAAATTGAAAAATTTTGAAAATTTTGTGCTTCTAAGGATAGAGATGATTTCTATGATAATCACCACTTGTGAATTGAGTTTTGATGACAATCGCATGCTTAAACAAGTAGTGAATTGAAAAGAAATTGAATGAGTTGATTATTCCTCTTTTACAAGTTTCATAATGTGATGAATGTTACTTAAATCATGTTGAGAAATTAAGGTTGAAATCACGTAATAAGTTCTTATGCTTCTTTTGAGATGATTAAGGCAATTCGATTTTCTTTCTTCTTTCTTTGATCATTTAGCCCCTCATTGAAATAATGACCTCCTTTACCTGTCCGGGAATTTGGAGGAGTTGAAAAAGGCATGTTTGATGTGGGAGGGCCATGAAAGCAATATTTTGCATTCAAAAGAATAGAAAGAAATTATAGGTTTGGGGAAGTCAATCATGATGATGAGTAACTCGGCACCATTCACATAGCCGGGTATTTGTGTCTTGCCAAAGTCGGATTGAGCGATATTCCTAGCGGATTATGGTATGTGCATCAAGGGTTTGAGGCATCTCATAAAAATTGAGAAACGCCAATCTCCTAGGCTTCGGTTTTTGTGCACCTCTATCCATAACTCCAAAAGTAAAGTCGAAAAATGAAAGGAAGAGAGCGAAGCTCTAAGTTGAAAGTGCTGCGGAAACCGCAAGAGAAGAAGAAAAGAGTAGTTATCCACTTTCCCGGATTCATGCACCACATTCCTTAAAGTTTTCCTTCCCTTTCCACATTCTATACCTTGTTTGAAAGTCCTTAAGATCAAGAGAATGATATACGACTTGGTGATCCAAATTTGAAGTTTCTTATGATTGATTTTGATAATGTTTGAAGGTTATGATGTTTACATGGAAGTTTGATTAATTCATGAGCTTTCTTTACTCTTTACTCTTTGATTATGTGTATGAAAGTCTTATAAACGAATGAAGCAAGATTTGAGAATGATCTATTGATTAGAAGGCACATTCATCTAAAAGAAGTTTTTCTTTGAGAAGGTACACATATTTCATCCTAACTTGAGTTTTAAAGTTTTGAAAGACCTTGCTTAGGGACAAGCAAGTGGCAAGTATGGGGTTATTTGTTAGCATGAAATATTGTGATATTTTAGGCACGTTTTCTAAGTGTATTTCTTCTATATTGGTATTCATTGATAAAGCATTGAAGCATTTGTGAGTTAGTTTATCTATTTTGTCGATATAGAGGTCTGCATAAGCTTTGTGTTGATTGTAGGCAATTAAGAGCTAATTCCGAACGGATTGAGAGAGAATGGAGATAGATTGAGCATGTCCAAGGATTGAGGACATCACTAGGAGCTAAGGAAGATGCTAAGATGAAGAATGACACAAAAGCAAAGGAAATTACGAGCTATGTACGTTCCACGCTCTAAAGTACGACCTACTAGGTTCCACGTTCTATTCCACGGCCGTGGAACCTTGGTAAGACAAGCGTGGTGCATTCCAGCAACTTACACGGCCGTGGAGAGTTGTGACAAACCGTGATCCAATTCCACGCTCTAAATTACGGGCGTGGAACCCTTCCACGACCGTGATCTTGACGATCTTTTACGCAATATTTTAAGCCACGATCTTCTACGCACATGGGCCGAAGACGCATTTTATTTGGGCCTATATAAGGAAGGAAGGAAGGAGATTCCGTCACCTCCGCTTACCCTAGTTTTACGCCTTCGCTTAGATCGCCGTGAGAGATTTGCATTTTGCCCTATTGAGATTTCCGGATTGACGGAAAGAGTGAAGATTTGGAAGATTATTCGTAAGGAAATTACGCTTTATCCTTAGTTTTGATTAGAAGACGGATTGACATCCCGTTCTTCGTTCTTATCTATGATTGTGATTGTTTGTGTTATTCCGAATCTATTGACATTATTGTTCTTGATTTGTGGATTTGAGATTGACTTGAGATTTATTCAAGTTTTTCGGAAGTTTTCATCTTTCAATCTTTTAAATCTTGAATTTGATATCATAATGACTGTTGTTGGCTAAAACCCTTTAGCAATTCTAAGGTGAAGGGTTGATAGTTGTGGCTTAGATGATGATAGATCGATCGTAAACAGATTGGACCCTGAGAGTTAGAGAGAATCGCCGACGAACCTAATCCACGGTCTGAATATGAGCTTCCACGGCCGTGGAACTCAAGAGCTACCCGTAATTTTGTGTCAGTTTACGAACCTTGCTTTTACTTTAATCCAAAGTTAAAGATTTGCTTTAACTTAGTCTTGGCTTGCCTTTTCTAGGTGGTAGTGAAGCCTCAACAACCTCTACTCCGATTTCGAGTGTCACAACCTTAATCGGTTTAGTTAGTCTTGATCCTTGGATTATAAGTTTGGGTATTTGACATTAATTCTTGCCTTTAGATCCTTTCTATACTGAAGCCTCAACAACCTTTATAGAGAGTGTCTTTAGGTGGGTCATATAAGGTTTTTGGAACTTCACCGTACATTGCTTTACATTCGTATACCTTTGCAAACCTCAACTTTGTCCTTATATCTTTAGTATATCTTGAATCGATTGCCACAACTGGATTCCTGGATCTTTAGGATTGTTGTTTTCCCAATAATTTGAAAAGCTTCATACATTTACTTGCTTGACAATCTATAACTGGATTTAACCCCCCAAATCCCTATGTTCGATACTCTGGAATTCTTGCTTAACTATATCGATCCGTACACTGCGGGTTCGCTTGCTTGATTTCTAGTTTTATAAATTTAAGACTTATTTGCACGCACGCTAAGTGGCGAACATAAACCTTTATATTCAAGGTGGAGTTTTCACCCTTAACGAAGAGCTTACATTAACCCTCACTTATTTAACCTTACACAAGCCTTCTAAGTAAGACAATCACAAGGAGGGACTAGAATTGACCTGGAGCACCAGCCTTTTAAGAAGATTAACACACACAAGCACAACCTAGCAAGGACTCACAACGATTGAATCAAAGACCCTCTCATTTGATTGAATATGAATGAATAAAACACAAAATTTGTAAGTGAAGCAATGAATATCTCACAAAATTGTGGAAATAATACTCAAATCAACCTACCTATGAATCTCACCTTCTAAGGCTATTTCTAGGGAAGATTCTCCTAAAAAGATAAAAAAATATCTAACTAAAAGATAATCCTAAAAGATAGGATCAAAATCAACATATACCTTTAGAATGTTTAAGAGCTTAATTATTAAAAATAATAAAAGATAATTATCAGCTAATAAGATTGTAACCGAATCTTATGATTTTCGATAGTAGCAAAATCTCAGTCGGTCTTATATGAAATCTCAGACGAGATTTATGTCTTCAGGCCGAGATTTCTTCTTTGGTACTCTTTCCTCGTCTTATCCAACTTCTATGCTTGCTTGATCATCTTGGTCCTTAGATGGTCCTTTCACAGTAGCCAACAATGTCACTAAAGAAGACCTAGGTATGAGTGATGTCTCTTCAAGTATACATGTTGCTAATAAGCCAACAACTTCTTCATGGATGGTCTTTGCTCTTGCTCTAGTGATAGCTCCTTCCAAGGTAGGACTCAAAGATGATGTGGTTGTGTTATCCTTCAATACCTTAGTCCTTGATCTTGTAAGAGGTCCTTTAGGTGGTGTTGGGGATGGTCCCTCATCAAAACTAGTCATTGGTTAAGTCGAGTTGATTGGGTTGTAGCCCAAGAACAACGAGGTGTACCCTAAGAGTGGTGATCAAAGAGTCATAAAACACAATTTTGTTGCAATTAGTGTTTACATCAACCCAAACTACCATAACTTTAAATGCGAAAACATGAAAACAAATGAAATCATCAATTCCATATATAACGAAGCATGTAGTACATTTCTAAGTGAGGTTACACTTCTTTTGTTCAAAATGAATATGAAACCAGAGTTGTTTAACTTCATTTCTCAAATGGCCGAAGATGGAGATTTATCATGAGAAGGGCAATTTATTAATCTACAAAGCAAAACTATCACAACTTAAGCTCTTGTCAATGCTTTTGTTAAGGTGAATCAGATCAAGGAGTTCCAGGATGTTCATCCTAGTGCTTTAATTGTTCCTGCAAATAAAACAACAACAAAAACAAATGCATAGTAACCGTATCCTATGCCAAAAACAAAACCATAAAAATGGTCATATTTCAAGTAGAAGTCAAGGGGATATGAACTGAGTCGAGACAACTACTCTAAGTTCCTCTTCCGGAAAGAAAAATTCAAAATAGTCACAAGTATATCAAAGCATAGATAACACAAGACAATGGTTCTAGAGAAGGGCTAGCCAAAAAAACGGTTAGTCTAGTGGAGACCAGTCGAGTTTTGTAATTGTGAATAACCATAATATGATAATTAGGATGGTCTTTAAAGAGTAAGAAGGTAAAGAGAAGGGAGCACCTGCTGGGTGGATTAAGAGCACCTTTGATGCCCTAAGAAATGGTGTTTGTCCTCTGGATTGGTTTGTTTGGCTTGGAACACTCAACGGAACTCATCGATCCACAACACAAAATACAACCAGCAACAGGGAAATAACAAATAGGTCCAATAACGATGTTGAATATTCGAACCCTATGATTATTTGGGTAGTTGGTGCCTTCAAAGGGCAATGCCCCCAACCGCCTGTCCCCAAGACTTCTCTCATAGAGAGGATCGAGAAATTGAAAGGTGGATGGCAGAGGTACATTAAACACTACTTCCTTCAATTCTTATGTTGGGAAGAACAGTAAAACTAACAACAACGGTCCACCACCGCAAGGGTTCTTGGACCGACCATTGAAGAAGCAACAAGTCCTTGTATTTAGGAACAAACCAACAAATGCTTTGGATTTGATAAGGCAAGGCATCGTTGGGAATAAGATTTGGTTTTGTTGATGTGGTATAGGAGAATGCCGTCGATCCTAGAAACTAGTTGTGAGGATGTTTTGCTTTGTGGATTCAGGCAGATAAAAAGGAATCCGAAAAGATCTTTCAAATCTATGTATTTTAGGATTTTGGGTGATGGAATTGGGACACAAGATACCTATGATCGTTAGGAAGGCTGAAATAAAGAATTTGGAGTGTTTTATGGTGTCTAACGGGGTGTTGGAGACCATCGGAAATGGAGGATTGTAGATGGGGGTGGCTGATTATTTTGGGAGGTTTTTCTATCATCATAATCATTATATTATCATCATGAGCATTATCATAATTTTCGACTGTTTATATATTTGTTCTAATATATATTTACCATTGTAATATAGACGTGAATCGAGTAAAATTAATGTCGTATATAACAACTAGGGTTGTTAATCGGAACCAGTTCCTGGCGGAATCGTTGAAACTGAACCTGTTTTGTACGGTTCGGTCTGGTGCCTCTTAATTATTTGTCAATTTTTTCACACCAAACCGTTATAAAAACGGGTTGGTTTGGTTCGGTTCTTTAAAAATAAAATAGATATGAACCATTTATATTTTAAAGGTAAACTAGTAAAAGTAAAATAACATCATATATAAAAAAACAAAAAGTTTAAAAAAGATATTGATCTCTTTCTTTGGTATAATGACTATAATATTGTCTTATGTTCTTTTATCTCTTTCATTTGTTCCTCATTAAATCGGCTTCTCTAATTGTTCAACAACTTCTTTAACAAGGTTTGTCTTCAATCCGAAATTTCTTTCTCTATAACCATTCTGTTGTTAGTTTCTTTAACTTAGACTATACAAATTTCAATTCTCGCATTTATAGGACAATGAGTGTAGTTCGTCGAGATAGACTTGAAGTTTCAATTTTATCTTCCATTGTAGAAATGCTTAATTACTTATTATAAGGGAAACTTGAGTTATCGAGAGTTAGAGAAAATTAAGACAAACTATGTAAAAATTAAAAAAAAAAAAACATCTATATACTTAACAAAATTAAAGGATTTGGACTTAACTCCTAGAATTCATATGTAAATGAAAGTCGTTAAACAGTTCTTGTTAGATTCAAAACGGTTTCTTTGTGATTCGGTTCCAAACGATTTCACTCATTAAAAATACAAGAACCGAACCGTATACTTAAAATGGCTCGATTCTTTATTTGGTTCGGTTCCAAATGGTTCGTCCTCTTAAAAGGACAGAAATCGAACCGCATACCTAAAACGATTTGATTCCTAATTTTCAAAAAAATCATTATTTAGGAACCGTTTAACAATTCTAATAACTAGGAGTGTAATACGAGCCGAACGAGGCGAGCATCGGCATGCTCAAGCTTGATTCATTTATAAACGAGCCCGAGCAGAGCCTAATATTTATACGAGCTTTAAATGTGCTCAAGCTTTGCTCATTTAGAAAGTGAACGAGCTCGAGACGAGCTTTTGATGAGCCGAGTCCGAGTAGCTCGCCTAAAATAATGCTCATATAGTGCTATTTTAGCCGAACGAGCCGAGTTTTACCCGAAAGAGCCGAGCTTTACCCGAATGAGCCGAGCATTGACATGCTCAAGCTCGGCTTATGAACGAGCCGAGCTGAGATGAGTCTAAAATTTATACAAACTTTTAAATGTGTTCAAGCTTGGCTCATTTAGAAAGTGAACGAGCTCGAGCCAAACTTTTGACGAACCGAGCCCGAGCGGAGTCCGAGTAGATTGTCTCGTATTACCACCCTTCTGATAGCATCACACTTTTAACTTTTAAAATGAATGCACAATCGCGTGAACAACGGCTTTTTTAAGTGCAATTTTGTGTGATTTACCCATTTTGTTATTTAAAAATTTGTGGAAAAGGAAAAAAGAAAAAGCCACCACGTGCCCGACACGTGCAAATTTTAGTAGAGGGATGAAAATTGGCCGTGAGAGGAACAGGAAAGCGTCGTCAACGCTGCAGTGTTCCCGTAAAGAAGTGATTGACCAAAAGAGGCAAAAAGTTAGGATTGCCTTATTGCCAATTGGCCCTCTCAACGACGTCGTTTCACTTCATTTTCACTCTAAAAAATAAAAAGAGAAAAAGATACAGAAACTGAGAAGCAAAAAGAAGAAGAAAACGGTTCGCTTCGGATTTTGGAGGATCAAAGCCCAGAGGAATTCTCTTGTCTAGGGCGGCATCATGATATCTTGATTTCATGTCAATCTGAAGGAAGGCTTTCAAGTAAGCGATTTTGTTTCGAAATTTTAATTTATTTTCGTACTGATTCTCGCAATTTTGTGGGGGTTGGATTTGAATTCGGGTCTCGATTCAGATGGAGCCTCTGATTGCGAATAAGTTTCGACTTGGTCCGAAGCTTGGAAGTGGCTCCTTTGGAGAGATCCATCTCGGTTTGTCACTCGTATTTTCTATTGTTTTCTTCTTAGCTCCCTTTTTTTAGTGTTATTAGTATGAAGATTGCTTTCCCTTTTGTAGGTACACATATTCAGACAAACGAGGAGGTTGCAATTAAGCTCGTAAGTGGTCTACTTTTGTGCTTTATTTTCATTACTAGTCGTAATTCTTGAGTCATTAAGTGCTTCAATTGGCAATGACAGAATGTTGGATATATTGAAGTACTGACTGTGCTTGATAGAGTATGGGATCTAATGTTGCTATAAGCTTTGGGTTGTTTCTGTTATAATTTTATGTGTAGGAGAGTTATTAGTTTAAAAGCAAGTTTAGCAGCTGTGATTTCGTCCGTGCATAATTGTTAATGATGCAGTGTTAAAACTGCTATTCAGTGATGATCATAAACTAGATTGATAGTTCATATCAGTTCTCATTTATTGAACTAGCATTCAGCTGTACTTTTTACCATTCTTTGTGTTCGCATCAGTCTCCTTTGCTTGGCATAATTTTTTGGTGCAACTTTAACTTGCTAACTGGTATGCAACCATAAATTTTTCCGAAGGTGGCCTAATGAGTTCTTGATGTATTTGAAATTAACATGCAATGTTAATCAAATCAATACTGCGTGTGCCAAGGCCACTTATTAGTATTTTATTTTTATATAGTACTTGAGAATTGAGATGAAGCTGGAACGAACATCTTGTATGGTGAAAGTGGATCTTACAAAGCGTAAAGTTTTTAATTAATTGGGCGAAATACATTGATTGACTTCAGTAATTTTATACACAAATAGTTCTGCTATTTACTTACTCTCTGAGTTCTTAATCATATAAATTAATAAGCAAAGCATACAAATATTCAACTCTATGACTTTGCTCTCATGTCAATTTTGGAGTTTATTGTAGTGAACTAGTTCCGTCGTGTGAGTATTCCAATGATTATTGTTTGTTCTCAGGAAAGTACTAAGACGAAACATCCGCAACTGCTCTACGAGTCAAAGTTGTATAAAATTCTGCACGGAGGAAGTAATGAGCGTTTTCATGTTACTTCTTGACTTCATCTCTATATTCTATGGATACTTATTAATCTGCAGTTATATGCTGTCACAATTTTTTCTATCTTCCATTGTGTGATTTTGCCAGCTGGAGTCCCAAGTGTGAAATGGTATGGTGTTGAAGGGGAATATAATGTCCTTGTGATAGATCTTCTTGGTCCTAGTTTGGAAGATTTGTTCAACTATTGCAGTAGGAGGCTCTCTTTAAAAACTGTCCTCATGCTTGCGGATCAAATGGTAGGATTCAGTTAGTACTAGAATGAATCCTGATTTTCTCTGTTTTGTTTGAGATTCTTCCCCTGTAATTAATCCATTGTTTTTCCTAAATTACTAGATTAATAGAGTTGAATATGTCCATATCAAGTCGTTCTTACATCGTGACATTAAACCAGACAACTTTCTTATGGGCTTAGGACGTCGTGCAAACCAGGTTGGCATAGCAAGTATTTCCACAGGTTGACTCATTGAGGGTTTCTCTATTCATGATCTAATTTGGTGATGCAATCATGTGACGTATAGGTGTATATCATCGACTTTGGACTGGCTAAGAAGTACAGAGATAGCACAACTCATCAACATATTCCGTATAGGTATATATGTTGAATGTTCCTACAAGTTATGACTGTGTGACATAAATTCTATTTTTTCTTCAATTGGGAGACTGTTTTGTCCGGAAAGTTTTCTTCAAGGCATCCTATGATGTTCATCATGTCATTTGTTGTTCTGCCGTAGAATCTCAAATTTTCTGAGATAACTTGGTTGTTTTTTATTCTAAGAATGTCTCTTTTGGCGTCTTTGCTTTCTAGATGAGATGATCTTGGTGTTGAACATGGTCAAACCTGATTCAACAGAAAAAAACAATCCTTTTAGCCATTCTTCTGATCTGACCTTCTCAATACTAGAAAAGTATAATGTTATTATATGAAGCCATTTCAGTTCGAGCCAACCAGAAACCTAGGCAGCTCAACAATGAAATTTATTTGAACTTAATGATGCCCCGCCTGCAATGATTAGTAATTGAAAGAAACTGATTTGAACCTAAACCGAAGCATCTAATTTCAATTTACCTAAAACCTAAAATGATTTTTAGTAAAAGCATTATAAACTTATTCTATATTCTCAGATTTGTTTTAGTTTCTTTAAGACTTTGATCATGCATATATTTTAGAAATAAATTTAAATGATCTCAGTATGACATTGAATATAAAAATGTTAAGCTAGCAGTCCACCTCTTTCAGACTTTCTAGTATTGGCATCAGCCAAAGCTTGGAATGGCCCAACCCACCTGTATTTATCCGACCCATCTTTGGAGTAATTTATTGCTCATCTCATAATTTTTCTAAATTAAACCTTCTTCCTATGCTCTTTTATTTGGTGAACTGAAATTGAGCTATTTATAAACACATTCCACCTGGTAACACAGAGAGAACAAAAATTTGACTGGAACAGCAAGATATGCGAGCATGAACACTCATCTTGGGATAGGTATTACTTATTTTGTTACTGCAGCTCTGTGTATACAGTATTTGATTTTGTTCCGCAGTTTTAGCCTTTCACTCATTTTTGTAAATGGAAATGCTCATTTTGATGCCTGTAACTACAGAGCAAAGTCGCAGGGATGACTTAGAGTCGCTTGGTTATGTTCTTATGTATTTTTTGAGAGGAAGGTCAGCATCTACGTTACCTCTGTAGACTTAATTATGTAGACATAATTTTGTTCTTATTGAGCTTGTGTCTTTGTAGTCTTCCCTGGCAAGGATTGAAAGCTGGGACAAAAAAACAGAAGTATGACAAGATCAGTGAAAAGAAAGTTTCAACGCCCATTGAGGTAAATTCCTCTTAAGTGGAGGACTAGAACTTTTGTATCCTTACGAAAAAAAAAAAAAAATTTCTTTGAATTTGTTGTATAACTAACAATTTTTTATTTTCTCAGGCTCTATGTCGAGGTTATCCTAGCGAATTTGCTTCTTACTTCCATTACTGTCGTTCTTTACGGTTCGATGATAAACCAGATTACGCTTACTTGAAAAGAATCTTTCGTGACCTTTTCATTCGTGAAGGTTTGTTGGGCATATTTTCCAGTTCTGGATTTTTCATTTCTCACTACCGTGTATTTGTTTCTCTTCTATGTCTCCTCTTTTGAGTTTCAAAGTTTTTTTCTCCTTTCCAGGTTTTCAGTATGACTATGTCTTTGACTGGACCATTTTGAAGTATCAGCAATCACAAGTTGTTGCTCCTCCCCCACGTGCTATGGTAAGAATTCTGGTCTAAAACGATACAATAATGCATCAATTTGCAAGATAAGGAGCTAATTTATGAATTTTGTTTCTGATGCATTGTAGGGTCCAGGTGTTGGAACGAGTTCTGGTTTGCCTAATATGGTTTCCAATGTTGACAGACAAGCAGGTATGCTTTTCTGTACACGTCCACAATGCATTTATTGCTTCATGAATGAGGTAAAATCAACTTTTTACGGCATACTTTGCAGGCGGTGAAGATGGGAGAGTTGCGGGCTGGCCATCTGCAGATTCCTCTCGAAGAAGAATAAATTCTACAAATTTATCAAAGAATAGAATTCCACTTTCAACTGATCCTGTTGCCCCAAGAGACCCTATGGTTCGGTCTTGTTCCCTTTTGAAATAGTATTTACCAAGATGCATTCGGTTTGCATGTTTTCTCCAAACCCTTAACATAAGTGTTAAATGTGGTCACCTGGCTTGATTAACATATATTTCTCAATGGAACCGAACTTTATGGTAAGATCAGCTCGTGTTTATATTAGGTAAATGAGCAATTAAAAGTGCACAAGACTCAACCAAGTGACACTGTCTCCCTAGGAGTTCATTTTTAACATATAGTGTAGCCTTTGTAGAGACCTTATAAGTGTGTTATAAGCAATCTTCTGACTATATTGACCTCAACCTGAGTACAAGCACAATAATTCGGTGTGCTATGTTTTATTATTCTCCAGGATGAATTGCAGTTTATTTTCATACATCAGAGCTTCACTTCTTTTTTTTTGGTTTAAAATCCATGTAGTGCTAAATTGTTGGTGTATGTTTTTTTTATAAATATAATTTGAGGATTTATGATGAAGACATGCTCAAATCATTACTGGTTTCTAACTTGCTTGTAATTTACTGGCAGTTATCTACATCCGGTCTCCTGCGTCCAAGTACATCAACAAGACGGGCAATGGCATCGAGTAGCCGTGACGCAGTGGTTCTTGAGAGCGAAACTGACCCGTCTCGCCTCATTACTGCAGAAGCCAGTGTCGGGCCCTCCCAGAAGATCTCCAGTGGTAGAAGAACGTCGCCCATGGATCCCTTAGATTACATGCCATACTCCACAAGAGGCGTATCTAGCTCGAAGAAACTTGATTCGAGTATCCGTGGAATCAAAAGCCTCAACATCAATAGTGAAGAGAAAGTGGTGCATTGACTGTAACCCTAAAACCCAAAAACTTTTGGGGCAGTCTAGATTGATTATGGTTTCTACGTTTCTCTGAACTTGAACTCGTGTTCTTCGTAGGAAACCCGAAGATTGTTGAAGGTGGTTGTGAATGGGAGTAGTTGGCCGTGTAAAATGTAGATGCACTGGCCTGTAAAGAGTGTGTTTCAGTAAGCTCCCATTTCCGGAGGGTTTGAAAACGGCATTTGCCCTTGTAATTTTTGGTTGTGCTTGTTGATCTTCTATGCGGATTTGTTTGCTTCGCTTCGATCGTATTACAGTGCTGATCGGTTGCTTGTTCTTCCTAGACTCCTAGTTAGAACCGTAAATCAAACAGGCATTGTTCTAAGGTCTGATTGAATGGTGAAACAAGTTGGTCCGTTGAGATTCTCACTGGATGGTAAACTTCACGTATGGGTAACTGATGCTTGTCAAACAAAATTTTGGTTTTGTTGGGTTGATATGGTTGGGTAGCTTAGGTTTGGATAACTTCGTGGCAGATCAATGTATACCGGAACTTAAAGCGTATTCATTTTTCTGGTAAAGTATTTATTTTGATGCTGATGTGACATTCGATTTCTTAAAAATCATACAAAAATGTGATTAGATATGCGATGTAAATTGAGAAAAATGGGCACGTAGGCACTTAATGAATCAATGTGGAAACAATAGGCAAATGTGTATTCATGAAGATAAACTAAGCCCCTTCAGATTTTATAAAAAAAATATATTAAAATAAAAAAGATTATAGAAATTAGAAGATCTTTCTCTCTCCTATAAATATAAATTAGAAGATTTTCTCTTTTCAATTAATTATATTTAATTTTGTTAATTAGAGTAATAAATTATTCTTCTCTCTTAATTATAATTAAATTTGATGATGCACAAAATTAATACACATTTTCAATTACACAATATTAATACATAATTTCAATTACACAATGTTCATACACAATTTCAATTACACAATTTCATTTGTTATGTCAATTTATGTAGTTAACACATTCAGTCGTTTTTCAAATTATATAATTCCGTTTGTTTATGTCATGTACACAAATATGTCATTTACACAAGGTTTGATTACACAAGTCTTTCATTAACACAAGGTTTGGTTACACAAGTCCGTCATTTACACATGTTTTTGTTACATAAGTTCGTCATTTACATATGGTTTGGTTACATAAGTCCGTCATTTACACAAGATTTGGTTACACAAGTCCGTCATTTACAAAAGACCGTCCTTTACACAAGTCCGTCATTTACACAAGTCCGTCATTTACACAAGTCCGTCATTTACACAAGTCTCTCATCAAAGCCTTGAACATCTGGCCTCCCTCACTCCTCTCCGTATATGTAGTACCTTCTCCCAGAGATATAGAGTTGTAGGTGGTTCCGACGGTTATAGGCAATGGTTGCGGCGTTTGCGGCGGTTCTAGCGAGGGTTCCCAAAGTCGTCTTCTCCGATCGTTGTAGGCTCGCACTTCAAGCAGATCCTCGGTGCCTTCAATAATGGTGGGGTTGGGCGGTCCTTGAAAGAGAAACCTTACTAGATCTACATTCACTCGACAACACATAGAAGACGAACCACACACATTAAGCGAAAAGAGAAGAAGCGCAAAATCGAAAGAGAAACCTTACCAGATTTGCGCTCAATTGAATCCTTGCAGCCTCCTTCGTCAATGGTGGTCTTGCCGTGCACGCACCTTTCTTCGATCTAGTTGTCTTCTCCGACCAGACGGTTTCATGCGGTTCCGAGCGGTTTCTTCCAATCGAGAAACAGACGACTTTTTGACGAGACGACCGACTGCGAGAAACCCTAACTGAGCGATTGGGGTGATTTTATAGGGGCTATCAAAAGTTTTTTTTTAACCGGTTTCCTTATTTTTAGCATAATTAATATATTCTAATATTTAATTATCTCTCCTTAAAATCGGTAACTATCGAATAAAGATAATCTGAATATCTAATTTATCTTTGGGCAAATTTGGTTAGTAGGCTGTTTAGAGAAATAGTGATAGTAAGTAGGCTTTTTGTTTTTCAATTAAGTAAATATACCCCTCTTTTTTTTTTTTTACCGTCAAACCTTCTCCATCCTCTTGTTTTCTTCTTTCTTCCGAATGCTTTTTAAAAACTGAATTTCTTTTTTTATTTTCTTTTATTATTTTTTTTGTCTTTTTTATTTTCTTTATTTTTTATTTATTTTCTAGAATGAAGAATTTTTTCACACACCGGAATTATCACATACCGGAATTATCACATACCGGAATTTCCACATACCGGAATTTCACATACCGAAATTCTCACATACCGGACCAGAATTTTACATACCGGAATTATCACATACCGGACCAGAATTTTACATACCGGAATTATCACATACCGGAATTATCACATACCGGATTTTCACATACCGGAATTTTCACATACCATAATTTTCACATACCGGAATTTCACATACCGGATTTTCACATACCGGATTTTCACATACCGGAATTATCACATACCGAATTTTCACATACCGGAATTTCACATACCAGAATTTCACATACCGGACATTTACATACCAAAATTTACATACCAGAATGAATTTTTAATTGTCTAATATTTAATTTTGCAAATTTTAGGGGGCTCATTGTAATTTTGCAATTTTTTTTATTGTAATTTGCGTATATGATGACGGTTTGCAAAAATGGGTCCATCACCGTCTCTTTTGGTTTCCAAAAGACGTGGAGGAGTTGAGCATTATTTGAGTGGAGAATTATATGTTAAAATTGTCTCAAAATAAAAGTATTATTATGTAAACAAAAATAAATAGCGGACGGAAAGCACAAGGATCAAGTGCTGATTGTGCCGCTAGTTTTAATTCAGAAATTTCTGGAATGAAATTTCTGGTATGAACTTTTCGTATGAAATTTCTGGTATGAAAAATTCTGGTATGAAAAAATTCTAGTATGAAAAAAATTCTGGTATGAAAAAAGTTCTGGTATGAACTTTTCGTATGATAATTTCTGGTATGAAATTTCTGGTACGAAAATTCTGGTATGAGAATTTCCGGTATGAAAAATTCAGTCCAGAAAATAAAAAAGAAAATAAAAAATAAATAAAAAAAGGCAAAAAAAATAATAAAAGAAAACAAATTCAGTAATTAAAAATTAAAAATTATACTTATATAACAAATAACAAACATCATTTATTCTTTCTTTCTAATAGAAGGGTTAAACATTTTTACCTACTACTAAATGAAAGTGGTAAAAAATTTGGGGTATATTTTCTTAAACAAAAACTAAAAAAGCCTAGTATGTCAAATTCTCCCTTTATCTTTTAACATAATTAATATATTCTAATAATTAATCACCTCTTCTTAAAAATCGGTAACTGCCTAATAAAAATCATCTTAATATCTAATTTTCCTTTTAGCATAATTAATATATTCTAATAATTAATTATATCTCTTTAAAATCGGTAACTACCTAATAAAGATCATCTTAATATCTAATTTACCTTTTTATAAAAATTGTTAAATATTATGGGCCTATTTTGTATCTTTGATATAAAAAAGGCTTTTATGCACCAATTATCTCATGTAAAATTTATAATCAAAAATTAACTTTAATATCATTTTTTATGATAAAAAGCCTAAATTAAGTTAGCTTTATACTTTTTATGATTAATGTATTAAATTAAATGGTGATTTTATAAATAACCTATTTGAGATTTTGTTAAAATAAAATTCACGTCACACCCCTATATCATAATTTTTAAATGACGTATAAGAAGTTGGTTAACACGACCCCCTTATCCTCGGAGCCGTTTTTCCGAGAAACAAGTTGTTTTAATTTAGTAATTCGTTGATCATATTTGTATCTCTTTCAGAAATTTTTAGTAGTTGTTACTCTCTGATCCAAATTTTCTGACGTTAAAGCATGTTGCACACCAATTAAGGGATTTGTAATTATCTTAAACTCCCTCTTTTCTTTAATTGATTAACCACTCTGAACACCTTTTATTTAATAATTTTTGTGTTGAGTTTTGTTAATTTAACATTAACTAGGGGGCATAGAGGGATGCATGCACGACACATACTCTTCTTCATTGATACCTTTACAATATACTAAAATGAAAATTTACATCATTTGAAGACCCAATTATCGATCTTACGATCAAACAAAACAATGAAGCTAACGAGAATCACCAAATCAATAATCCCAATATATGAAATTTTGATGGTACATCATGATAGGAAACATACTTTAAAATCCTACTTGAACATACAATATGTATAAGAATATAAGATGAAAATATGATGGTACATCATTAATTAACTAGCTATTTAGTTCACATGTCCTCTTGTTGTAGCATTTTATTCTATCTAGCTCCAATCTTCTTCCATTCTCATTTGTTCCTAATGAATAACTTGAAGATATGGGTGTTGACGTTAATGAAGAGGTTGAAGGTGAATTTGAAGACCCAATTATCGATCTTACGATCAAACAAAACAATGAAGCTAACGAGAATCACCAAATCAATAATCCCAATATGTGAAATTTTGATGGTACATCATGATAGGAAACATACTTTAAAATCCTACTTGAACATACAATATGTATAGGAATATAAGATGAAAATATGATGGTACATCATTAATTAACTAGCTATCTAGTTCACATGTCCTCTTGTTGTAGCATTTTATTCTATCTAGCTCCAATCTTCTTCCATTCTCATTTGTTCCTAATGAATAACTTGAAGATATGGGTGTTGACGTTAATGAAGAGGTTGAAGGTGAATTTGAAGACCCAATTATCGATCTTATTATCGATCGAATAATATACATGCCTTGCACGTAATCCGTGTATTATTGTGGTATGGCTAGAATTATGTAGTGCCTTTTGTTATGGCTATATTTATGTAGTGCCTTGTAGTTTTGTGCTATGCCTAGAACTATGTACGGAGTGCCTTGTGCTATGGCTAGAACTATATAGTGCCTTGTAGTATTAATATTTCATTTAATCTGCATATAATGCATTTTATTTTTTTTATCGCTTGTTTTGTCCAAAATACCAACAACGTAGCATAAAAAGAGCCTTATCAAATAAGGAACGACAACGAGTTTATAATGCCTTACTTGGGAGAAGTGTGAACGGGAAACTCAAAGTAATACGACAATTGAGGTTTATTCTATGTTGTCAATTTCGTTAAGAACAATTCAACGGATATGGAAACAAGTTAAGGAAACTCCACTCGATGTACTAGTCGAAGTTTCCCACACAAGAACAAAAAGGGGTCGTAAGCTGATTCAAGTTGATCTAAGTCATATGGTTAATATACCCTTAAGCCAAAGAAGAACGGTAAGATCGCTTTCTCAACGTTTGATTGATAGTTATAGCACTGTACATAGGTTGTTTAAGAAAGGTCGTATTCGACGTCACTCATATTCCATCAAACCTCATTTAAAAGATGAAAACAAAAAAAAGCAAGGCTACAATGTTGCATGCATATGTTGGATCACATTAGTGTCCCTCTTGAACCAAGATTTGTAATTATGTACAACATTGTTCATATTGATGAGAAATGGTTTTTCATGACGAAAAAGGAAAGATCTTACTACTTACTACTCGAAGAAGAAGACCCGTACCGTACATGCCAAAGTAAGCATTTCATCGGCAAAGTAATGTTTCTAACTGCAATTGCAAGACCAAGGTTCGACGATGGAGGAAATGAAGTCTTAAAATAGGAGTGTTTCCACTTGTGACTAAGGAACCAACCTTAAGAGGAAGTTGATACAGACTTGCCGGAACGCTTGAAACTAAACCAATAACGTGTGTGACGAAACAAGTTATACGGAATTTTTTACTTCAAAAGGTCATTCCGGCTATTCAAGCTTTGTGGTCAAGTTAAGATTCAAGAAACACAATCTTTATTCAACAAGACAACGCAAGAACTCACGTAAGCCCACAAAAGATGAGGGATTTCGACTGGCCACGTCACAAAATGGTAATAGTAAACCAAAAAACAAAACTCATCTAGTCTATCTTCTTTGAGCTCCAATAGCAAGTTGGAATAAGAACATTAAGCATTTCTAACATCACTTTTTGAGTCCCTTTATCTCGATGAAGTTCTCCTACTTTAAAGGGAATCTTATTCAAATCAAAATCGTGCACGACACCAACATCGGCATCCTCAATTGGTCATGATTTTAAATTGTGATCATGATCGGCATCCAACTTATCATCCTCGATTACGATAGGGTTGAGTTTTGAATCACCACGCTTCTCGACACAATAAATTCACAAAATCTACGCAAGAGACAAAGAATAGAAAGCATCAAATACTAAAGAATGAAAGCACGCAAAGATAACAAGAACCCAAAAAGAAAATAAAGTCATAAGATCTACACTAGAGTTTTGAATCACCTTGCTTCTCGATCAAACAATATACGTGAACATACTTTTGGCTCAAGACAATACAATACTCTCTAATAATCAAGTAACTAGATAGTTAAGAACTCAAGAAGTCAAACACAAAGGAGACATGAACACACTCTCCCATCACGGACCGCTATAGATGCAAGTAGAAATAGATGCTAGTTCAAGTTATCCACGCATGCAAGAATAAGTAGTATTACACATAGAAAAGACAAAAAAAAAAAGGTTTAAATATACCTGAAGAATAAGCTCGTAGGAAGTACCTTACCAATTTCAAATTGGTTACTAAATAATCTGATCGAGTTTGGATGGGCTTAAAATGGAGTGTTCATTGTTATGTGTATTCATTATATAAATGGGTGAAGATGATTTCTTTATAGATAAATGGCCAAATTAGCTAAGTAAACTTTTTTGAGATTTCTCTCTAGTAACTAGGCACATGGTATAAATATGTTTGATAAATGTACCCCCTGATCAAACCCCTTACCTTCCAACTTCAATTTAATGAAAGTGGTAAAAATTGAAGGGGTACACAAATCTAAACTAAGTTTGTAAATTAGAAATGGAATTGTTATATACATTCTCATCTTGATCGACATCGACTTCCATCAATTTGCCGGACTTTAAAAAAAATTTCTAAAGATACTACAAACAATGAACTAAATGTACAATTTTAAAAGATATGTATTAAAGTTTATTACTTTGATTTGGAAAAAGAGTATTAATTCAGGGTTTAATTTCGAATGGAAGTGGTAATTTCATTTTTTATAATTAAATTTCGGGTGAACTGTTCGCTCAAAAGTGTGCGTGCAAAGTCTTAAATTTATAAAATCTGAAATCAAGCAAGCAAACCCGCAATGTACGGATCAGTATAGTAAAGCAAGAATTCCAAAGTCGAACTCAGGGATTTGGGGGATCAAATTCAGTTCGTAAAATCGTATGGTAAGTAAATAAGCTTTTATAAAGATTAATGATAAAATCAACAATTCTAAAGATTCAGGTATCCAATTGTGGCAATCGATTCAAGATGTTCTAAAGGTATAAGGACAGAGTTAGGATTGCAAAGGTATAAATCTAAGATAGGGTGTTGTACGGTGAAGTTCCAAACCCATATATCTTACCCAAAGGCTCTCTCAATAAAGGATGTTGAGTCTCGTTATATAGAGGGTCTAAGGACAAGATTAAACTCCCAAATACCCATGCTCAAACCCAAGGGGATCAAAGATAAGCCAAACAGGTTAAGGTTGTGACACTCGTAACCTAAGTAGAGGGTGTTGAGTCTCACTACTACCTAGAAAAGGTAATCCAAGGCTAGGGTAGGTCCAATCTTTAACTTTGGATCAAATCAAAAGCAAAACACGTCAAACAGGGGAAAACCACGATCAGATCTTGTGAAACCACGGCCGTAGAACTCAAGAATAGGCATTGGAAAGGTTTGACGGCGAGGTTTCTTGCAACTCTCATGGTCCAACTTTTTTTGGTTCAATCTATCATCATCTATGCCACAACTATCAACCCTTCAATGAATGCAGGATAGAGTCAAAAACCTCTCACAAATCTTAAAGAACAAGAAGAACGGGGTGTCAATCCGCCTTCAAAATGAAACCCTAAGATCTTCTAACTCCGAATAGGAAAGTGCGTCTTTCCCAAGATATTCCTCCAAAATCTCCTCTTCCAATGTGTAGATGAAGATCTCCAATGCGTCTTTGCTAATGAGCCAGCCTCTAGCGTAAGCAAGGTGTCCGTTTGTCTCTTTCTCCCGCCTTCTTATAGAAAAAACTAGGGTTGCAAAAAGCCCGTAACGGATACTTGGCAAAAATGACACGTGACGAATCTTGAAAAGCCACGGCCATCTCAGATTTCCACGGCCGTGGCATTGACCGTGGGTGCTTACAACATAGTGATAGCATGAATTATAGTCTATATTTTAGGGTTTGTTTGGACGTTTTATCTTCAATAATCTGCATGTTTGTATGTATATTATGTGATTATATTACCATTTCATCTACCTTTGCGGGAATCGAGATCTACACCTAGTTTTGTTGTAATCGTAGGTAAAATGGCACGTTTTGCATCAAAAAGGAGCAAAAGGAGCTATGGAGTCATTGGAGCTACATTAAGGAACATAAGGAACTATCCAGGGAGCATAACCATGGATTAGAGATTCACTTTGGATCAGATTTGAGAAATTTCACATTCAGTTGTGACTCACCTTGGTTGACCACAGATTTAACTCGACCGAGGTGATCCAGAGAAGTCGACTCGACCGAGGCGAACACTTGGGACGCGGCGAGAATATTTTATTCTTGGCTGAGATCTTTTATCTTTGGAAAGAGATCTTATATTTTTGGGCTTGGCTCCTGGAAGGAAGAAGATATGCTAGATCATATATTTTACCTATTTTTATGGGAAAAGATCTTTTCTAAGATATATTATCTTTGGAGGGTTATTTTCCTATAAAAAGGGTTGGATTTCCACAAATCCAACATCTCGCTTACCCCGTTATACGCGTGATACTCGTTGTACCGTGCTTACACCACAGCAGCCATACTCCAGTTGGGAGATTTGAAGAACCTTTTTGAAGGTTGAAGGAAGATTGAAGATTATAACTTTTATAACTTTTGAAGGGTTTTGTAAGATCATCTTAGATTCCCTTCCTTGTTGTCTTGCCTTGTTGGATTTCTATCCAAGAAACGTTTTTGTTGTGATATTTGATTCAATTATTGAAGTCTTTTCATTAAATTCTTCTTGTTCAAATATTCACCTTCTTCCCATATATTTGATTAATACTTTCATGATGATGAGTGGCTAATTTCCTTGTGTGATTGTAGGGTGATTGGTTGAAGGTTGTGGGAAAAACAATGATAGAATAATCTTAGATTCCAGTAGGACCCTGAAAGTTCGAGTCTTTAACCTTAACCCTAAGCATCTCGTTCAGTCGATGAACATCTCGGCCGGGGTGGAATTCGTTTGACTGAGGTGACTTATCTGATCTGAAACTGAGAGTTAAGTGTTAGAGTTTGCCAAATCCTATTCTTATTACACCTTTCCTGGTCCAATGCAAGCTTAGGATGAGACTTACCCGGTAATTTCTTAGTTTGTATACCTAAGATCATAAGTGTAGGTAATAAAGGTTTATCCTTTATTGGGGTTTGAGTGTGCTTTCATCCCATCTTTGTGAGTTAGCCTGAGACTTACCCGGTAAAGGTTGATTCTATTCCCTTAGATGGTGTGTTAGTTTGAGGTTATAGTTCTTTATCTTAATTCCTTGAGACTTACCCGGTAATAGGAGTTACGGTTTAGGATTAGTGAGTAGTGAGACTTACCCGGTGATCTATTCCACTTTAGTAATACCTTCCCCATGGAAAAACCTTAGCTTTGTCCGCTTATCTTTAGATTTTGAGTTGGAACCACAACTAGATGCTTTAATCCCTAGAATTGCATATTTCCTTTATTGACTGTTTATCATCTTTGATTGTTTTGATCACCTCTTGTGGTTAGTATTTACATAAGCATACCGTAATTGGACTTTGTTTCACTAAGTCTCTGTGATCGACCCCTGGAATTCCTTGCTTTTTACTACGATTGACCCGTACACTGCGGGTTCGCATCCTTGTTTTAATCTTTCGTCTAGGGTTATAAATTTAAAGCTTGCACACACCGTTTGGAGCGAACAAGTTTTTGGCGCCGTTGCCGGGGACTTGGTCTAGACCGAGCCGGTTACGGTTTACTCTTGGGGCACTTTCCCCCGTGTCTACTAACCACTCTACTTGAGTGACTTTTGCAGGTTCTTTCTTAGGTTTATGCGAAGAACCCGCACTGGGAAGGAAATCGTCCCTTACGATCCCGAACCAGAAAAGACATACAAACGACGCTTAAGGGAAGCAAAGATGGCCCACCAAGACAACCACGATCTTGAGGCCGAATTGAAAGAGGCGCTAGAGCTGCTACGCCTCAGCAGGGAAGAACTAAGACAAGAGAAAGAAGAAACTCGCACCAGGACTGAAGCAATCGAAGCAGATATGGCTGCTTTGAGAGACCAATATCAACTTCGACCGAGGGAGGATCCAGTTGTTGATCCTCGACCGAGGCAGGTCCCAGTACCTGACACCCCGGCCGATGTACTTCCACCTCGGAGGCCAGTCCGAGATGTTCTTCTTGCAGGAATCCCACAAACCCTAGGTCAAAGGATGGACCCCAATCAACAACTGAGGCGTCCAAGAGTTAACCTAGGAGATCCAGCGGACCATGACTATGAACTTCGACCGCAAGTTCTATCCATGATTTGCCAATGCCAGTTCGGAGGGCTAGAGAAGGAATCACCACATCAACATCTTCAAAACTATGAGATCTTGATGGAGACCTTGAGACCTCCGAGGATTGAAAATAACAACTACAAGCTAAGACCTTTTTACTTTTCTTTAAAAGATAGAGCTCTTACTTGGTATCAATCTCTTCCTCCATGAAAAATTAGCACATGGGAGGAGATGACGGCGGAATTCTTGACCAAATTCTTTCCCCCCTCAAAGACCGCTGAAATGAGAGGGAAGATCAACGCTTTCATTATGAAGGACAAGGAGAGCTTGTCCAAGTCATGGGAGCGGTTCAAGGACATTCTTTTGGATTGCCCAAATCATGGGATTCCAAAGTTAGAATTACTGGAGATATACTTCAAGGGACTAGACGGAAGCACCCAGTTCAATCTCCAACTACTCTCCACCGGTACCTTTATGGACATGGCGATTGACGAAGCTTGGGACTTCATCGAGAAGCAAGCTTTGCATATGGAGAAGTACACCCACCAAGGAGCTGAAGGTGGAGTTAAAAGAGTTAACTTCTAAGAAACTCAGCCCAACAATAATCAACTCACGTCTTTAAAGAATGACGTGAAGCAATTGAAGGAACTCTTGGTTGCTCAAACCAAGAAGGAAGAGCAAGGGCAAAGGAACAACAACAATGGATACCGTAACAACAACAACGGTTCCCGGAACAACAACTACAACAACAACAATAGAGGATCCAATAGCAACAACTGGAGGGCGAACAACCAAAATTCTGGTAACAATCATTCAAACTCCAACCCTAACGATTCCTCTAACCCTTTCCTCTCTTCCCCTTCTTCTTCTTCTTCTACTCCATTAAAGAGCCAGGGGCAAGGATCAAGTTCGTCTCAACCGGAAAAGAAAGACGCAGTTCTGGAGGCTATCTTGATCAAGCTCAACGCTATGGAGACTTCTATGACTTCATTTTCGAAGGCCCAAAAGGCCTTCGAGCAACAACTAGCAAGTAGGGCGAATGAAGCGCCTAGAGATCCAGGGAAGCTTCCAGCAAGGACGGAGAGCAACCCTAAGGGCCAGATCATGGCCATAACTACGAGGAGTGGACTGAAAACTGCAAATTCAGTGCCTCGGTCGGTGCCATTACCGACGAAGACCACCTCGGTCCAGATGCAGTCGAAGAACACTTCGACCGAGATGCCAACCGAGGTGGAGCCACAGAAAGCAGAGGGGAAGACTGAAGCTTATGTTCCACCTCCTGCATACAAACCACCACTTCCATTCCCCCAGTCAAGGGCTAGAGCACATCTAGACAAGCACTTTGGTAAGTTCCTTGACTTGATGAATAAACTGCACATTAACATTCCTTTCCTTTATGCTATTCTAGGAATGCCCGCCTTTGGGAAGTTCTTGAAGGAGATCCTATCAAGGAAGAGGAAACTGGAAGATTTTGGTGAAGTTAGGATGACATCTAAATCCTCAGAGCTCATACAAATCATGAAGGAGAAGATGCCACCTAAATTAAGAGATCCCGGCTCATTTTGCATTCCCATTCAAGTTGGGGATGTCACTTGTGAAGCCCTTTGTGATCTAGGAGCCAGCGTGAGCATCATCCCGCTGGAGCTATGTGCAAAGATCGGACTTGGAGAGCCCAAGCCGGTCAAGATTCGACTATATATGGCGGATCGCTCCATCACCCATCCCGTGGGCATCTTGGAGGATGTTCCGGTCAAGTTAGGTAACTTCTATTTACCAATAAATTTTGTTGTACTTGACATTCCCGCAGATTATCATGTTCCTATTATTCTCGGGAGGCCATTTCTAGCAACTTCGGGTTGTAACGTGGATTGCAAGAACGCCAAGTTGAAATTCAACATTGGCGGCGATGAGGTGGAGTTCGCATTACTTGCAACCATAAAAGGGGAGCAACTAACTGATGATATCTTCAACATCTACGATGAAGAAGAGTCAAGAGAATTGGTGAGCTCTATCCTTATTAACGATCCACTCGAAAGAGTTATTAACTTCAGTTTAATGGAGGAAGGTATAGATGCTTCTTGTGATGCAGATATACGGAGCTTAAGAGCGCTGGAAGAGGATCCAGGAGCTAAAACTGAGAAGCTAATCCAGGAGACGAAGATCTCCAGTTTCGGTCCCAGTTGCAGTACCTCGACCGAGGCACTTTCTGGACTGAGTGAGGCGACTGAAGAACATCTCGTTCAACGCCTCTGCGCCTCGACCGAGGTCGAGGGCGAGACGATGTCAACTGAGACTACTGAGAATAACAAACTTCTTACTCCCTTCTCTGACATTCATCCTCAGTTGGTGGAACATTCTATCCACCAGCTTTCTGATAATAAAGGACCTTGGTATGTTGATATTGTGAATTATCTTGTTTACCAGAAAGTACCGCCCGGATTGACGTACTCTCAAAAGAAGAGATTCTTCAAAGAAGTACGCCATTACTATTGGGACAAGCCGCTGCTATTCAAGCGCGGGCCGGATGAGATGCTTCGAAGATGCATTCTGGAAGATGAAGTTAATAGCGTAATACGGCATTGCCACTCACTTCCTTGTGGAGGACATGCTAGTACCGATAAGACTTGCGCTAAGGTATTACGTTCTGGTTTCTTTTGGCCTACATTATTTAAAGATGTGCAATCTTTTGTTGTCTCTTGTGATGCATGCCAAAGAACAGGAAATCTATCAAGGAGGAACGAGATGCCACTTAATAACATTCAAGAAGTGGAAATCTTTGATGTATGGGGGATTGACTTCATGGGACCTTTCCCATCCTCTGGAGGAAACCTCTACATTCTTCTTGTAGTTGATTACGTCTCTAGATGGGTTGAAGCCATCGCTTCTCCCACTAACGACGCCAAGGTGGTTGTGAAGTTCTTGAATAGACCTATCTTTCCACGTTTCGGAACTCCACGCATCATCATCAGCGATGGAGGAACACATTTCATCAACCGGAAGTTCAAGGCACTTCTATCGAAGTATGGGGTAACCCACAAGGTATCAACCCCTTATCACCCTCAAACTAGTGGATAGGTCGAGATCTCGAATAGAGAAATCAAAGCAATTCTGGAGAAGACCGTCTCTAAGACGAGGAAGGATTGGTCCATGAAATTGGACGATGCTCTTTGGACGTACAGGACCGCATTTAAGACTCCCATATGCACCACCCCTTATAATTTGGTGTATGGGAAGTCTTGCCATTTGCCCGTTGAATTAGAACACAAAGCATATTGGGCGATCAAATGGTTGAACTTCGACATTAAGGAAGCCGGCGAGAAGCGGCTATTGGAGATCAACGAGCTGGAGGAGCTGCGTTTGAACGCTTATGAGAATGCCAAAATTTATAAGGAAAGGACGAAGAGATGGCATGACAAGCGTATCGTCCCAAAGGAGCTTAACGAGGGAGACTTAGTTCTACTCTTCAACTCCCGCCTCCGCCTCTTTCCAGGTAAGCTAAAATCTAGATGGACCGGACCTTATGTTGTGAAACATGTTTTTCCTCATGGTGCAGTTGAGATATGGGGCGAAACGAGCGGAAGCTTCAAGGTCAACGGTCATAGACTTAAGAAGTACAAACCGGCAGTTCCGGTTGAGGAGGTTGCACCAATATACCTCGTTTGAGACGCATCATGGTCCAGCTAGCGACCTTAAACCAAGCGCTTCTTGGGAGGCAACCCAAGGTATTGCTTTCTTTTCCCGTTTTCTAGTCTAGCTTAGATAGTTTTGCTTTTGCTTTGCTTTTGTTTTGTTTTTGGCGTTCTAGACAGATAACAGGTGACATCTAAGGAAGGAGCATAACTGGAAGGACAAATGATCGAGAATTTGAGAAGACGAAGTTTGACTGAGGCATCTCGGTTGCTGTCAGAGCACCTCGACCGAGATGATTCTTGAGCAACCGAGGCGACTAGGGTTTTCTGAAGAACCACCTCGGTCCGTACCACCTCGGTCCAGTCGAGACCATCTCGACCGAGGTGACAACAGTTCCAGAAAAGGGTATAAAAGGGGCGAAGATTTCTCTCTCCTCACTTTACTCTTCTCCCTCGACCGCGGCGACAGTTTCACCTCGCTTCTTTGATTCTTGCTCGTTTTCGAAGATTTCTGTCTCCAAACTACGATTAAGGCTTAAAGGATCCCAGTGCATCATCGATCTGCAAGAAAATCGAACCGATTCGGCCGAACGAGGTAAAACAAAACCGAAACCCTACCTCTCCGATTTCGCTTCGATTTGGGCTTTGGTTGCCCTTGCATTTGCTGAGGAAAAGCTTAAGTACCCCAAAGGAAGCAGTTGTAGTGATTTTGGGGGAAAAGAACTGAATTTTCTGAGGAAATTAGAATCTAGTTTTTCGCCTCGGTCCAGTCGAGCTGTGCCTCGGCCGAGGTGATTCTTGAGCGTTGTCAGTCGACCGAGGTGACCTGACAGTGACAGATTACTGAAAATGAGTTCTGACAGACAGATTGTGCTGAGAGATAGACACTCCCCTTCCCCTTCTTCCTCTTCTTCCCGACCTTACCGCCCGGTGATCCATGAGCGACACCGGGTGGATTATGAGCGTATTTCTGGCCGTCCAGTGATCGCACCATGCTTCCTGGACGTGTCTGCTTTTGATTGCCTCCAGGTAGACGGAGACCTTAGGAGGATGATATCCAGTGTAGGGCTGGATCAGTTTACTGAGATCCGAGCCCTAGCCTATTTGGAGCCCACCTTAGAGTTCATTAGCTCCTTCACCTACATCCCCACAGAGAGATATGTGAAGTACCGGTTGATGAACCGGAACTTCTTAGTTCCACTAGAGTACTGGAGAGAGATTTTTGGCTTTCCTGAGCCCACTGCTGTTGACTTTCCTTCCCGATCTGTAGCTAGGGAGTTTTGGGGACAGATTGCCCACATTACTGAGCACGCAAACAGATGGCGCCCTGGAGATTCCAGGGAGAAGGTCATCTTCCATTTAGCCTTTAGGTTAACCCATCGTATATTCAGCGAGACACTTCTGGCGCGTACTGAGACGCCCTAGAAGATCCGACAGGGAGAGCTTTTCAGTTTATACTGCATGGTTACTGGGGGTATCCCGGACTTTGGCTTGATGTTGGCAGAGGATCTGCACAAGATCAAGGCCAAGGCGAAGGGAGATATCTACTGCGGAGGGCTTGTCACCCACATAGCTAGTTATCAGGACATGGATCTCAGCGCTTACACGATGGTGGCGGCTCCCAAGCCGCTTGGGCTACAGGAGATGATCACTCGGCGGATTCTGGTTCCCCGAGGTCTGACTACACCGTACGTGGCTATGCCGTGGGAGCTGACTACACCACAGGGGATCAGGTGGTCTGCCCAATTTACTGTTTTTGACCCTCATTATTGGCAGACCGCTTGGGCTCCACTGATGGAGGATTACAGAGAGGCAGCAGCTGCCCCAGTTGAGGAGGAGGCAGATGATGAGGAGACAATTGATGAGAGAGAGGGTGGAGTCCCGATGGATACAGGGACGGATACTACAGGGACGAGCGCACCAGTTATTGATCTGGACGATGACACTGAGGCTGAGTCTGCACCTGCTGCATCACCATTAAGACCTGCTAGGCGTAGAGCACGCCGACACAGAGATCCCGAGGCACACCGTCGGATCGATGATCTGACGGATCAGATGATAGATTCTTATGTTGCCCTCACTGTGGACATGCATGAGAGGTTTGCTGCCCAGCACCGACAGATTGACAGCTGGACTCATCAGATGCTCGAGGGACAGCACTATCAGCGCAGGATGATGGAGATCCAGTTCTAGCAGGCTATGGGTTATCCATTCGACCCGTCTCAGTATCCGTACGTACCACCACCACCACCACCGGATCAGGATTCTTGAGAGCTGCAGGATTTTCTTTCTTATTTTTATGCAGTTCAGCTATTTATCCGGTGAGTACTTTATTTCTTAGACTTATTTTGACCCACTGGGACAGTGTGTCCAAGTATGGGGTATTTGTGTATTACTTGACAGTTATTTGATGTATGACTCTATTTGACCGGATATTTATATTTATGCTTCACTTTTTCATCTATGTGTTTATCTGAGACTACATGCATACTTACAGGTTATTTGATTGAGAAAAACGTCAAAACTGAAAGAAAACTGGTTTTTAAAAAAAAAATTTGACCTCGACCGGTGGAGTTCTAGCCGAACGAGGTGTTTCACCTCGGTTGACCTAAGAACACCTCGACCGAGGTGGGTTAACTGAGAGTTTTCGAAACGATTTTTGTGCTTCTTATCTGGATATGATCTCAGTGAAGATCTTGTTTACTGACTGGTTTTGAAATTCTTTATGTGTTTGAAAGGTTTTATAATATGTTTAAGTTGCTAAATGCTTTGTTTAAAATTTTTGGCATGTTTAATACTTTGTTTTTGTCCAAATTATGTTGAATTTGAAGGTTGACACCGCAAGATAAGTTCTCTCACTTTCTTCCTGGAAAGACCAAGGCAATTCATTCTTCTCTCTTCTTCTTCTTGATCATGCTTAACCCCTCATATACATTTTGCCTCTCTTTACCTATCTGGGAATTTGGAAGCAAGAGAAGCGGTGAAAGCAAGTGAAGTTAAATTTTGAGAAGTGGGCTGGAAGTGAAAGTGTTAGAAAGTAATAATAGGTTTGGGGAAGTCAAACATGAAGATGAGTAACTCGGCACCATTCACATAGCCGGGTGTTTGTGTCTTGCCAAAGTCGGATTGAGCGATATTCCTAACGGGTCATGGTATGTGCATCAAGGGTTTGATGCATCTCAAGAAATTGATGATTGCTGATTTCCTAGGCTTCAGTTATTGTGCACCTCTGTCCATGCATCCCAAAAAAGTAAAGTAAAAAGAAAAAGTGTGAAATAAGCAAAGCTTATTGGTGGAAGATGTTGAAAGTCGAAGTGAAAGTGAAGTATATCCTTTTCCCGGATTCTAGCACCACATTACCTTACATACATCCCTACCCTACACGTTTCTTGACCTTTCTTTTGGGAAGCCCTTGAGACCTCGAGCTTGTTGATTGACTTAGCGGTTTAAACTGGATTATGCATGATTAATTTCGATAATTATGACTTATTATGCATTCTATGGTTTTATGCAAAGATGAACAACTTTCTTATATTTATAAAATGTTTTGATCATGCATTGATTTTAAATTTCATGAAGTATTCTCTTAGAGTGATCTATGATTGTAGCACACCATAAAATGTTTTTGAAAGACTTTTCATTGATTTTCTTGACTATTAATCCATTCTATCCTGTCTTCTATATGCGGAACTTGCTTGGGGACAAGCAAGGGCTAAGTATGGGGTATTTTGATAGCATGAATTATAGTCTATATTTTAGGGTTTGTTTGGACGTTTTATCTTCAATAATTTGCATGTTTGTATGTATATTATGTGATTATATTACCATTTCATCTACCTTTGCGGGAATCGAGGTCTACACCTAGTTTTGTTGTAATCGTAGGTAAAATGGCACGTTTTGCATCAAAAAGGAGCAAAAGGAGCTATGGAGTCATTGGAGCTACATTCAGGAATATAAGGAACTATCCAGGGAGCATAGCCATGGATTAGAGATTCACTTTGGACCAGATTTGAGAAATTTCACATTCAGTTGTGACTCACCTCGGTTGACCACAGATTCACCTCGACCGAGGTGATCCAGAGAAGTCGACTCGACCGAGGCAAACACCTGGGACGCGGCGAGAATATTTTATTCTTGGCTGAGATCTTTTATCTTTGGAAAGAGATCTTATATTTTTGGGCTTGGCTCCTGGAAGGAAGAAGATATGCTAGATCATATATTTTACCTATTTTTATGGGAAAAGATCTTTTCTAAGATATATTATCTTTGGAGGGTTATTTTCCTATAAAAAGGGTTGGATTTCCACAAATCCAACATCTCGCTTACCCCGTTATACGCGTGATACTCGTTGTACCGTGCTTACACCACAGCAGCCATACTCCAGTTGGGAGATTTGAAGAACCTTTTTGAAGGTTGAAGGAAGATTGAAGATTATAGCTTTTATAGCTTTTGAAGGGTTTTGTAAGATCATCTTAGATTCCCTTCCTTGTTGTCTTGCCTTGTTGGATTTCTATCCAAGGAACGCTTTTGTTGTGATATTTGATTCAGTTATTGAAGTCTTTTCATTAAATTCTTCTTGTTCAAATATTCACCTTCTTCCCATATATTTGATTAATACTTTCATGATGATGAGTTGCTAATTTCCTTGTGTGATTGTAGGGTGATTGGCTGAAGGTTGTGGGAAAAACAATGATAGAATAATCTTATATTCCAGTAGGACCCTGAAAGTTCGAGTCTTTAACCTTAACCCTAAGCATCTCGCTCAGTCGATGAACATCTCGGCCGGGGTGGAATTCGTTTGACCGATGTGACTTATCTGATCCGAAACTGAGAGTTAAGTGTTA
This sequence comes from Fagopyrum homotropicum, assembly GCA_033239125.1. Lineage (NCBI taxonomy): Eukaryota > Viridiplantae > Streptophyta > Magnoliopsida > Caryophyllales > Polygonaceae > Fagopyrum > Fagopyrum homotropicum. The sequence continues at coordinate 23,086,202 of BSWB01000005.1, read as the reverse complement.
GAGTTTGCCAAATCCTATTCTTATTACACCTTTCCTGGTCCAATGCAAGCTTAGGATGAGACTTACCCGGTAATTTCTTAGTTTGTATACCTAAGATCATAAGTGTAGGTAATAAAGGTTTATCCTTTATTGGGGTTTGAGTGTGCTTTCATCCCATCTTTGTGAGTTAGCCTGAGACTTACCCGGTAAAGGTTGATTCTATTCCCTTAGATGATGTGTTAGTTTGAGGTTATAGTTCTTTATCTTAATTCCTTGAGACTTACTCGGTAATAGGAGTTACGGTTTAGGATTAGTGAGTAGTGAGACTTACCCGGTGATCTATTCCACTTTAGTAATACCTTCCCCATGCAAAAACCTCAACTTTGTCCGCTTATCTTTAGATCTTGAGTTGGAACCACAACTAGATGCTTTAATCCCTAGAATTGCATATTTCCTTTATTGACTGTTTATCATCTTTGATTGTTTTGATCACCTCTTGTGGTTAGTATTTACATAAGCATACCGTAATTGGACTTTGTTTCACTAAGTCTCTGTGATCGACCCCTGGAATTCCTTGCTTTTTACTACGATTGACCCGTACACTGCGGGTTCGCATCCTTGTTTTAAGCTTTCGTCTAGGGTTATAAATTTAAAGCTTGCACACACAGTTTGGAGCGAACACATAGGTCTCCACGGCCTTAAATAAATTAATTACCAAAACCACGGCCGTGATTTCATGTACTTGGCCGTGGAAACCCTAAATCCTGCGTACAATCTTTTGTTCTTCGAAGCTTTCCAATCATGCTCCTTCCTTAGCTACTCCAATGCATCTCCTTGATGTCTAGCATGATCAAAAGTGCTCACATGCTCCAATCCAAGCCTTTATTCACGTATAATCACAACAAAGATTGTGTAGATCTCCATACCAACATAATAGGTGAATGTGCTCATATATGCTTCAAACTCATATCCATGTACACTAAAGAAGGGGAAAAACTACCTAAAAACGTGCCTAAACTGATGTCATATTTCATGCTATATATCAAAATACCCCATACTTGTCTCTTGCTTGTCCCCAAGCAAGGTTTTCAAAATCTAGAACATAAGGTAGTATGAAATATGAATGCAAAATAAGGGAAAAACAACAAATCTTTTTTGTATTGTTCTTCTATTCAATAGATCGCTCTCAAATATTGCTTCATGTTTCTTTGAAAACCTCTATGTACACAAAATAGATCATGTCATGTAAAAGAAACATCATATATCGTAAAAGCTTCAAGATAAACATCATAACCCAAAGTAATGTCAAAATGAATCATGTGGAAATCCAATTTAGATTAATAAGCCAAACAACAACCCAAAGATCTTAAGGTAATGTGGTGCGATATCCGGCAAAAAGGTAATGTGGTGCGATATCCGGCAAAAAGGAACTACACAACACAAGTTAGAAGAACATTTCTTCCCAAACATGCTTTGCATGCAAATTTTCTTTAACCTTACTTATTGGAAGTATGGACAACGGTGCACAAAAACCGAAGCCTAGGAGATCGGTGACTCAATTTTCGAGATGCCTCAAACCCTTGATGCACATATCATATTCCGTTAGGACTGTCGTTCATTCGGACTTTGGCTAGACGCAAACACCCGGCTATGTGAATGGTGCCGAGTTACTCATCCTCATGGTCAACGTCCCCAAACCTATTTTTCTATACTTTGAATGAACATTTTTCAAGGCCCTCCCACATCAATTATGCTATACATTATACACTTCCTAATTCGCAGATAGGTAAAGGAGGCAAAAATTTATTGAGTAGCTAAATGGATTAAGAAGAAGCAAGAAAAATCGAAACGCCTTAATCATTTCAAAAAGAGGTGCAAGAACTTGTAATGTGATTTCAACTTTCATTCCTCAACATGATTTAGACAAGAATTTTTACATTGTGAAACTTGCAAGAAGGTCAAACAGTATACTCAATTTCTCCACAATTCACAACTCAAATCAAGTACATGAATGTCATCAAAAATTCAATCCACAAGAAAAATTATCATTGAGGTCGTTTCCAATCCTAAAAGCACAATATTTTTCAAAAATTTTCGATTTTTTATGGTTTTTCAAAGCTTAAAAATGCAAGAAAAATAGGAAACGTGTGAATATTCATGGATAAGAACCGAAGCATAATGTCAAGTTATTACATCACGATGAGAATCATACTCCACCCCATACTTGAATTACACATTGTCCCTAATGTGCGATAAAAAAAAGGAAAAGAACAAAGAAACTCACAAAGTCATGAAGCAACTCATACAATCCGACTCATCACATAGGCGGCAGCGGTGGGAATGGGAAGAAGTTTGGGTCGTATGGACGCCCAAACTGCTGCCGGTAGACATCTCTAAGGATCCTTGCATTGTCGCGGCGCTCCTCCTAAGCTGCATCAATGCGGGTCTCAAGCTCCTTCATCCGATCCGTAAGTCCGATGACCCATCCCGGCTGCTGGTCCATTCATGCCGGCCTTGGTGCCATCCACTCCGGCGGAGCTCCTATCCAAGCTGGTGGTGCATCCATCCAAGCCGGAGGTACATCCATCCAAGTCGGCCTCTCACTAACACTCGCCCGCCGGGAAGAAGAGGAAGCAGAAGGTCGCTGCTGATAGGTAGAACTCCTAGGTGGCTCTTGGAAGTCCGCCGACTGCTCCGGAAAACCTCCAAAAGACTGCTTAGTAGTTGCAACATCCTCGTGCTCATCTCCACCCATCTCCTCATCACCCTCCTCATCAGCGGCTGCAGGCTCATCCTCGGGATAATAGTCAGGATTTCCAAGGAGATTGACATGGATCGGGACAAAGGTCGCTTTCTAGTTCTGCCGGTCCCGGTTGGTGTAATCAGCACTCCAAGGGATGCCTCGTCCTCCCTTGCCCTCCCAAGGCATGGAGACGTATGGAGGACCTCGGTGGAGGGGAATCAAGAGTCCCCTAGTCATAAAACCTTTAAGCCCTAGAGGCCTCGCAAATGCCGCTAACTCACAAGCAGAAAAATCAATCCCCAAATTCTTTGCAATGTGTGTAACCATCCCTCCATAATCAATATTCCCTTTGGCTTTGTTCTTGATCTTACTAAGGGTAGCAACAAGCAGAGTGGCGCAATCCGGAGTGATACCGGCCACCATACAATAGAGGATATAAAGCTCGTCAGCCTTGAGCTTTTGTGGGGTTTCGGATCTAGGAAACAAGCACTCGGAAAGGATCTTATGGGCTACCTTGAAGGATAGGTTATAAATCAACTTAGCCTTTGAATCAGTGGGTTGCCAACGGTCCTCGGAACCCACCACCATAGCTATCTCTTCCCAAAACTCTCTAGCGCGAGAGCTCCTAGGAAATGTCCCATTAAAGGTCTCATCAAAACCGAAGAAAGATCCAAACTGCACTATGGTAAAGTGATGGGTGCGGTTCATCAAACGAAAAGAAACCGTTCGGTTCACGGTACTATGATCAAATGAGCTCAAGAACTCCATAGTAAAATCCTCATAAGCATCCTCCCTAATGTCAACGAATGTGTCAAGACCAGCCCTAGCAATCATCATCCTAAGGTCATCAACAACATGAAGATCCTCAAATTCTTCAAGGACAATGTATCTAGGGGCTATAACGTTGCGTTTTTGGATTCTAAGGTAGTCTTTCTTGTGGTCCTCATGGATTGTAGGGATCCTAGGGACCGGCTGAGGAGCGGAAGAGGGTTGGGAAGAGGAGCTAGCTCCTTTAGTGGTTTTCTTTCGGCTGGATTTGCGAGTTCCAAACATTTTCTCAAAAACCACGGCCTGTTCTTGATAAACCACGCCCATAGAATTGTATGGCAGGCCGTGGAATCTCACGATCTTTCTCAAATCACCAAAAATCACACAGCAAACTCAACAACAACAACCCTAGACTATTTCTAAGTTCAATTCCGTTCAGTTCTCCTAAATATCCTTGAAGAAATCGGAAGAAATCCACCAAAGATAGAGAAAGAGAAAAACCTAGGTTTTGGATTTGAAGAAATCCAAAATCTCGCTTGATTGTTGATTATTTGCGCTGTTTGTTGTCACAATTTGCAATAGGATGAAGTTTGCTCCAAATTGGGACGAAGAATTGTGTGAAATGGTTACCGGATGAGGATTTGGTGTTTGAGGGTTAAGGGCGTGGAGAGAGGCGTGGAAGAATGGTTGAGATGGTGTGGGTTTGTGAAGAAGAAGGGTTTATATAGCCCCCGTCAAATTTTGAAAACCACGACCCCACTGTTACTTCCACGGCCGTAGTTAGTACTTTGGTTGTGGCAGCTCTCGACTTGGTTCTCCACGGCCTTAATTAAAGAAACCACAACCATGGTTTTGTATTTTAACCCGTGGAATTGTGAATTTTTTCCAAAAATCCAAATTCGTCAATCCTTTGGCTTTCTTCACTTCTCTTGGTTGTTCTTCAAGTCTGACTTCCAAAGACACAAGACATACCGGAAAGATACCAACGAAAAACAAACAAAAAAAACAATCTACGCTAATCTATTCTAAGAAAAAGGAAAAGAAAGAAACACATTACCTTGGGTTGCCTCCCAAGTAGCGCTTTGTTTTAGATTCGTAGCTAGACCATTCCTTTGTGCTTAAGTGAGGAGAATCGGTGCTATCTCCTTAGTTTGAAGTTCCGGCGAGTATTTCTTGAGTCGTTGGCCATTCACCTTGAAGCTTCCGCACTTCTCACCCCATACTTTAACTGCACCATGGGAAAAAACATGTTTAATAACATAAGGTCCTGTCCAACGAGACTTAAGCTTACCTGGAAAGAGTCGAAGTCTCGAATTAGAGAAGAACAAAGTCTTCTTCTTTGAAGTCCTTTGGAATGATGTGCTTATCATGCCAACGCTTCGCTCTCTCTTTGTAAATCTTGGCATTTTCATAGGCGTTCAAGCGGAGTTCTTCTAACTCATTAAGGTCCAAGAGACGTTTCTCTTCCGCTTCCTTCATGCCAAAGTTCAACCACTTGACAACCCAATAGGCCTTGTGTTCCAATTCCACCGGAAGATTACAAGACTTCCCATACACAAGATTGTATGGTGTTGTGCCAATGGGAGTCGTGTATGCCGTTCTATACGCCCATAGTGCGTCATCTAGCTTTAATGCCCAATCCTTCCTTGTTCTAGACACCGTTTTCTCTAGAATTCCTTTGATTTCTCTATTGGAAATCTCCACTTGCCCACTTGTTTGCGGATGATAAGGGGTGGCAATATTGTGAGTTACCCCATACTTAGCTAGTAGAGCTTCAAATCGACTGGCAATGAAGTGTGATCATCCGTCACTAATGATGCTTCGGGGCGCCCCAAACCTTGGGAAAACAGTTCGATTAAAGAACTTTACAACCACCATCGCATCATTAGTTGGAGAAGCAATAGCTTCAACCCATCTTGAAACATAACCTACAACTAGAAGTATGTATTGATTACCAGAAGATGATGGAAATGATCCCATGAAGTCAACTCCCCAAACATCAAAGATCTCCACTTCTTGGATGTTGTTTAGAGGCATTTCATTCCTCCTAGATATGTTTCCTGTTCTTTGACAAGCATCACAACAAGCAACAAAGGTTTGCACATCTTTAAATAATGTAGGCCAAAAGAATCCGGATTATAATACCTTAACACAAGTTTTGTGAGAACTAGCATGTCCTCCACAAGGAAGAGAATGGCAATGACGAATGACACTTTGCATTTCGTCTTCAGGTACACATCTTCTAATGATGCCATATGGACCTCTCTTGAAGAGTGGAGGTTCATTCCAATAGTATTGGCGGACATCCTTAAAGAACTTCTTCCTTTTAGCGTAGAATAGTCCGGGAGGTATTTCTTGACAAACCAAATAATTTACAAAATCAGCAAACCAAGGTTCGTTACCTCTAGAAATATGATCAATGCACTCTTCCATTAGATGAAATTGTTCGTCCGGGAAAGAGTCATCAATAGGAAGTTCATCATTGGTGACATGTGGTAGACGGCTTAAGTGATCTGCAACAGAATTTTCGGATCCTTTCTTGTCACGAATCTCAAGATCGAACTCTTAAAGAATAAGAATCCATTTAATTAGCCTTGATTTTGCATCTTTCTTGGCAAGAAAATACCGAGTGGCTGAATGATCCGTGTATACAATCACCTTCGCTCCTACAAGATAAGAACGAAACTTTTCAAATGCATATACAATAGCAAGAAATTCCTTCTCCGTTGTCGCGTATTTGAGATGAGCTTCATCTAGTGTTTTACTAGCATAATAGATGGCATGAGTGCGTCCATCTTTCTTTTGTCCAAGCACCGCTCCCACGGCTACGTCACTTGCATCGCATATGATCTAAAATGGAAGACTCCAATCCGGAAGTTGAATTATTGGGGCTGAGATTAAGGCTTCTCGAATCCTGTAGAAAGCATCTAAACATTCTTTTGAAAATTCAAAAACTGCATCCTTCATCAATAGATTAGTCAACGCTTTAGAAATTTTCGAAAAATCCTTAATGAATCTCCTATAGTTACCAACATGTCCTAGAAAACTTCTAATACCCTTTACCGAAGATGGAGGAGGAAGCTTTTCTATTGTTTCAATCTTAACCTTGTCAACTTCAATTTCTCAATTAGAGATCAAGTGTCCTAAAACAATGTCTTCCCTAACCATAAAATGACACTTCTCCCAATTTAGAACTAGGTTCGTGTCTTCACATCTTTGTAGAACTAGAGATAGGTTAGCAAGCCAATTATCGAATGAAGAACCATAAACAGAAAAATCATCCATAAAATGTACTCCGAAAAGATGGCCATCATACACCTTTGAAAGGTGGCTGGAGAGTTGCACAATCCGAATGGCATCCTCCTATAAGCGAATGTACCCCATGGGCACGTGAATGTGGTCTTCTCTTGATCGTCCGGATGGATCGGAATCTGAAAGAAAACCACTATAACCGTCAAGATAGCAAAAATAAGAATGTTGTACTAACCTCTCAAGCATTTGATCAATGAAGGCCAACGGGAAGTGATCCTTCCTCGTTGCATTATTCGGTTTGCGATAGTGTATACAGATTCTCCATCCCGTCACTGTTCTTGTTGGAATGATTTTGTTGTTCTTGTTATCCACAACGGTCATTCCTCCCTTCTTTAGGACTACTTGAACTGGGCTCACCCACTTGCTATTAGAAATTGGAAATATGATATCTGCATCAAGAAATTTAAAGATTTCCTTCTTCACGACCTCTTTCATGATCGGGTTTAACCGTCGTTGAGGTTGACGTGAAGGCTTATAATCCTCTTCCATTAGTATCTTGTGCATACATAATGATGGTTTAATCCCTACAAGATCCTATATAGTGTAACCTAAGGCTTTCCTATGTTTCTTCAAAACAATCATAAGCCTATCATGTTCATCTTCCCTTAAACTAGAACTAACTATAATGGGAAACATAGAGTTAGATCCAAGAAAAGTGCACCTTAGATGTGCGAGAAGAGGCTTCAATTCCAAAGTTGTAGATACCTTTGGTGTGTTGTGAGGGCTATCCGAGGTCTCCTTGGATGTCTCCAAGGGTGTGGAAGTGGTAGAAGAAGTAGCAAGAACGTTTGTAGAAAGAACGGAACCTCCCTCAGAATTTTCAAAATCCACGGCACCACTATTACTTCCACGGCCGTGGAAATTTAATTTTTGGCCGTGGCTCCTTGAGTTTCTTAATTGGTTGCTCTCGGCATATATTTTCACAGGTGGAATTAGTGAAACCACGCCCGTGGAAAACACCGATGACCCGTGGTTTCTTGTATTTTCCGAACTATCGTGCACTTCTTCGAAATTTTCAATTTGCACTTCTTCTAACTTTTCCAAATCCTCAACTTCAATGTTACAGTCCTCCTCCACTCCTTTTTCCATGATACTCATGCTTATAACCTTTTGTAACGGATTTTTGAACAAGATCGAACTCACTTCCTCTCTAGAATCCTCTTCATCATATATGTTGAACATATTCTCTCCAAGTGTTGGTTCTTTTGTCAAAGCTGAGAGTACGAATTCAACTTTCTCTTTTCCAATGTCAAAGGCCAATTTAGCGTTCTTGCAATCAACAATACATCCGGAAGTTGCAAGAAAAGGTCTCTCAAGTATGATTGAGACTGGACAATCTACAGGAATGCCAAGTACAACAAAGTCTATAGGAATATCAAAATTACCAAGCTTAACTAGGATATCTTCAAGATGCCAACGGGTCGAGTAATGGATCGATCCGCCATACACAATGTCATCTTCACCGGTAAACCAACCTTCTCACACAAAGCAAGTGGAATGATGCTCACACTTGCTCCCAAGTCACCAAGTGCATCATATGTGACTTTTCCCACTCCTATTGGTATGCAAAATGACCCAGGATCTCGCAGCTTTGGGGGCATCTTTTCCGTCATTGTTTTAATGAGTTCCGATGACTCCGAACTCATCATAACTTCACCAAAATCTTCAAGCTTCCTCTTGTTAAAGAGGATCTCCTTCAAGAACTTCCCGTAAGCAGGCATACCTAGAATTGCATCAAGAAAAGGTATGTTAATATGCAGTTTGCTCATGAGATCAACAAACTTACCAAAATGTTTGTCTAGACGCGCTCTCGCTCTAGATTGCGGAATGGAAAAGGAGGTTTATAAGCTGGAGGAGGTACGTAGACATCCTCTTTCTCCTTCTTAACGGGAACCTCAACGAATGTGGGTTGTGGATCAGTGGTTGTTACACCACTTCTTGTAGTAATTGCCATCATTCTCCCTTTCGGATTGTCCTTTGTTTTTTCGGGAAGCTTCCCTTGATCTCTAGGAACTTCTCCGGTCCTGCTAAACACTTGATTCTCCAAAGCTTTTTATACTTTAGAAATCGAAGTAATGGAATTCTCTATTCCTTGCATCGTCCCTAAGATCGTCTCCATCATCGCTTCAAGCTTGTCCTTCTCCAGCTGGCTTGAACTCGATGAAGCTTGTCCCTGACTTTTCAAAGGTGTAGAAGAAGAAGGAGGAGGTGTTAGTGAATTTTCAGCATGGGAATAAGGATTATCGGGATTATGTTTGTTGGATCTCCAATTGTTGTTGAAGTTCCTGTTGTTGTTATTATTCCAATGGTTGTTCCGGTTGTTATTCCTATTCCCTTGATTATTCTCTCTTCCCAGATAACCAACGTCCTGCTCCTTTTTCAATTGAATGTTGGACTTCAAAAATTTTTTCAGCTCCTTAATCTCATTATTGAGGGAGAAAATTTGAGCTTGGGCTGCTAGATTCAACCTTGCACCCGGTTCTCCGGAATCTCGATTCCCACTTTTAATATTCCTATGGGAATACTTCTCAAACACTAGAGCTTGATTTTCAATAAATTCCCAAGCATCATCATCTCTCATTTCCATAAAAGTTCCGCAAGAAAGAGATTGAAGTTTAAATTGAGTTTCCACCTCCAATGCCTTGTAGTAAATCTCTAACAAATCAAGCTTTGAAATGTCATGCTGAGGGCAATCCAATAGAAGGTCCTTGAACCTTTCCCAAGATTTAAAGAAACTTTCATTAGTTTTCATAGCAGAGGCATTGATTTTACCTCTTAATTCCGCCGTCTTGGATGGTGGAAAGAACTTGGGAAGGAATTCCGAAGTCATCTCCTCCCATGTGTTAACTCTTCCAGTTGGAAGAGATTGATACCAAGCTAAGGTCTTGTCTTTTAAAGAGAAAAAGAAAGGTCTCAACTTATAATTGTTGTTGGTTGATCTTGGAGGCTTCAAAGTTTCCATAAGAATCTCATAATTTTATAAATGTTGGTGCGGAGATTCCGTTTCCAATCCACCAAACTGACTTTGGCGGATCATAGTAATGACTTGAGGGCAAAACCCATAGTCATGCTTATCAAGATCTCCAAGATTTACGCCTAACCGGCGCGGTTACTGATTCGGATACATATGTTGCCCAAGAGTTCGCGGTTCAGCCACGACATGAGCAGCTCTCGCATCTCTGACAGGAAGTCACAGGAGCATGAGGATTGATAGCGTTCGAGGATTAAGTGGTATATCTTCCAGCTCAGGCATATCATCATCGAATGATTCATCTTTCTTAGCCTTGACGGCTTTCTCTAGGTTTGCTTGTCGTACCATCTCCCGGATTTCATCCAATTTAGCTTGAAATCGCTCTCTTTCAGCACGAGCTACATCTTTCTCCTCAAGCAGTCTTCTTTCACTTGTATTAAGGAGAGCTCGAGTTTCATTCAACTCAGCTTGGAGGTTCTTTTCATTGTGTTCAGCCATTTTTTCTCCCTTAACCGTTTCTTGAGAGTCTTCTCCGATTTAGGGTCAAAAGGAACGAGGTCTTCCTCATATCGAGACCTTCGCATATACCTAAAGAGAAATCTGCGAAATCACTAAGGTAGATAGATCAAATAACAAGAGCAAAAGCTCCCAAGCCAGACAATCGAAAACCGAGTTCGGCCTAAACAAATTCCCCGGCAACGGTGCCAAAACCTTGTTCGCTAAAAAGTGTGCGTGCAAAGTCTTAAATTTATAAAATCTGAAATCAAGCAAGTGAACCCGCAGTGTACGGATCGGTATAGTAAAGCAAGAATTCTAGAGTCGAACTCAGGGATTTGGGGGATCAAATTCAATTCGTAAAACCGTCTGGCAAGTAAATAAGCTTTTGTAAAGATTAATGGGAAAACAACGATTCTAAAGATTCAGGTATCCAATTGTGGCAATCGATTCAAGATGTTCTAAAGGAATAAGGACAGAGTTAGGATTGCAAAGGTATAAATCTAAGATAGGGAGTTGTACGGTAAAGTTCCAAACCCATATATCTTACCCAAAGGCTCTCTCAATAAAGGATGTTGAGTCTCGTTATAAAGAGGGTCTAAGGACAAGATTAAAATCTCAAATACTCATGCCCAAATCCAAGGGGATCAAAGATAAGCCAAACAGGTTACGGTTGTGACACTCGTAACCTAAGTAGAGGGTTTTAAGTCTCACTACTACCTAGAAAAGGTAATTCAAGGCTAGGTTAGGGCTAATCTTTAACTTTTGATCAAAGCACAAGCAAAACAAGTCAAACAGGGGAAAACCACGGTCAGATCTTGAGAAACCACGGCCGTGGAACTCAAGAACATGTCGTGGAAAGGTTCGACGGCGAGATTTCTCGCAACTCTCAGGGTCCAATCTATTTTGGTTCAATCTAAAATCATCTATGCCACAACTATCAACCCTTCACCTTAGAATCGCTTAAGGATTTTAGACAACAATCATTGTCATCAAATCAAAAATCAAGTTTAGAATCAAGAAAAGATAGAACTTCAAGAACTCAATAATGAATGTAAAACCAAACTCAATCAATTCAAAAATTGTGCTTGTGTTCAATGAATACAGGATAGAGTCAGAAATCTCTCACAAATCTTAAAGAACAAGAAGAACGGGGTGTCAATCCGCCTTCAAAGTGAAACCCTAAGATTTTCCAACTCCGAATAGGAAAGTACGTCTTTCCCAAGATCTTCCTCCAAAATCTCCTCTTCCAATGTCTAGATGAAGATCTCCAATGCATCTTTGCCAATGATCCAGCCTCTAGCATAAGCAAGGTGTCCGTTTCTCACTTTCTCCCTCCTTCTTATAGGAAAAACTAGGGCTACGAAAAACCCGTAACAGATACTGACGTGACAAAAATGACACGTGGCGAATCTTGGAAAACCACGGTCATCTCAGATTTCCACGGCCGTGGCATTGATCGTGGGTGCTTACGACATAGGTCTCCACGGCCTTAATTAAATTAATTACCAAAACCACGGCCATGGTTTCATGTACTTGGCCGTGGAAACCCTAAATCCTGCGTACAATCATTTGTTCTTCGAAGCTTTCCAATCATACTCCTTCCTTAGCTACTCCAATGCATCTCCTTGATGTCTAGCATGATCAAAAGTGCTCACATGCTCCATTTATGCTCCAATTCAAACCTTTATTCACCTATAATCACAACAAAGCTTGTGTAGATCTCCATACCAACATAATAGGTGAATGTGCTCATTATTGCTTCAAACTCATATCCATGTACAAAAGAAGGGGAAAAACTACCTAAAATATGCTAAACTAATGTCATATTTCATGCTATCATGAACGTCATGTCGTTTGGCGGGTCATGTTATGGTTTTCAATATCTTTCCTAAAATCGCAACCGGACTATCACCCGTTCAACCATCACCGGATTTCAACATCATTTTATCAGGTTTTTAATCGTATGTATGGTTCGGTTTATCGGATAACTATCGGTTACGCTTGAGATTGACATCCCTAATCGTAGATGTATGTTTATAATTATTTTTTTATTTTTATTTAAAACTTAGAGTTTCTCCATTCTACGGTAAGACCTTCTTAAATTAAATATTCTTAATATAGAAAAGGGCTTATTTGGCCAAATTCTTTCTTGATAAATTCAATTGGAGTAGTGGTACACACACAATTAAACCCACCACTCAATGGAAATTAATTATATATTGGAAATAAGGTTGTCATGGGAAGTATAAGAGACTGTAAATGCAACACACTTTATAGAGGTATATGCACAATTAAACCCAACACTCAGTGGGAGTATTTACTCTCCAATGTCATGATTTTGGATCACTTTTTAAAGGTTTTAAGCTCAGAAAATTTGGATCAGAGGGAGTATTATTTTAACTTCAATATTGACAATTATAGTATGTAATATATTTCTGTAAGGAGAATAACCAGTTCAAAAGTATAGCTGAGAAGATTCGAACTCATGACCAAGTGAAAGAAACCGGATTTGAGTGTTTTAGTGGAAGAATCAAACTCATGACCAAGTGAAAGAAACCGGATTTGGTGTTTAAGTGAAGAACCGGGTTTATGTTCCGAAGTGAAGACGCGTTACTTGTGAACCAGGTTCGGCATCCAGGCGTGTGGTTCATTAATCAAGACAACGTCATTGTATCTTAGAGGACATATATAAAAGGATAGCTATTAGCTCACCTAAAATCCTAACCTCTTATTCTCACTTCTCTTTTCTTCTTGCCGCTCCTCTTTTCTAGATCTGCTACTGGTGTTCTTGAGCAAAGAGCATCTTCTTCTCTCGAGCTTTTGCTTGTGTCTGAGTGTTCTTCTCAACAACAAAAAGTAAGATCGAGTGCTTGAGCCTTCGACGACTTATAGCTTGAAAGGAAACTTCAAACCACGTTAGTGTGGACCGCAAAGATCTCTAGACTCGTGTGTTGTTCTTGTTTGTTTATGTTTTGTTTTTTACTCTTGCTTATCTTTGTTCTTGGTTTTACACTTGCACGTTTATCCTCATTAACCTTGTATTTGCTTTGGCTTTTCAAAACTATAGTAAATTGGATCGATAATGAGATATCAGGGACGTAGGACTTTGTTCCGAACCTCGTTAACAAATTCTTGTGTGCATTCTTACTCTTAGAGACAATCGCTCTAGATTTTTCTCCATAAGAGTTTATTCTTTAGATATGTTAATATTTGCGTTTACAAATTGGCATCAGAGCTTGTTTTTCTAAGAGATATCTCTAATATTTGTGTGGAACTTGTCTTCTTGAACATAAATCGACGTTAACCGCGTGCTCATTGACCAAAGGTTCAAAATGTTTACCTTTTTTTTAAGTTTCGGGCAATAAAAACAAAGATCTAAGGTTTCTCAAATTGGATTTTTATCCATTATCATGCGTTATATTTCTTTAAAGATTTTGCTTTCACTGCCTTATTCTTGTGTTTAGATTCTTTTGATACGGTTTATAAAAAGAAAATCTCTCTTTTATTTTAGAAAAAGGGATCTTTTGTGACTTTCTTAGGCATTGAAAACCTAGATCTAAATTTATATCGTTTTTATCTTTAGTATACTTGTTCATACTTACATGATCTAAACTTCGAGCTTATATATCTCAATGTAGCTAGTCTTTCTTAAGCTGGTTGACTGGATCTAGCTAACAAACCACAAAAACTAGGTTTTTGACTATTCTCAATCTAAACCTAGATAACATAGTCACCAGTCTTCTTGTCATCACTTCTCCCTCTTCATTTCTTTGGAGATCACCAATCCGTTGATTGAGACTCATAAAAAACTTGAGTTTCCAAGAGTGTTACAGGAATTTATTATAGCCGCTCTTTTGGAGACTCTTGAATATCTACGAGTCTAGATCCAGTATAACGTGTTTTTGGGATAGTTCTTGGGAAACTAATAGTGATTATGACGAAGGATAAAACTGAGAGAAGTCACTCTTACGCGATACTTTCTCTTCGTCTCAATACTCATTATTCTCTTAATAATACTTGTTGAACTAATCTTCTTCTAACTAGTCCCGGATATGAGAGACACTAGTAAAATCAAACCCTTTTGATGACAACATTGACTTTGCCATGTGACAAGTAAAAATGAAGGACATACTAACTCAAATCTTCCCTAAAGGAACTAAGGATGGTGAAAAGGAAGTGCTAGATCAAATAGATCACTCTGAAATAATCCTTCACCTCAGTGATAAGGTAGGACATCAAGTCCTAACCCAGGTTACCTCCAAAACCCTCTAGGATACTTTTGAATCTCTTTTCTTAGTTAAAAGCATGTGTAGTCGTATATCTCTTCTTTATCGTTTGTTTCATTTTGAAAACGGACACTTCAATGACCTTAAATGATAATCTTGATGGTTTCTTAAGCATGAATCTTCATCTAGAACGATGTAAAGATAAAATTGATGACGCTCATTGATACTTCCCCGGATGGCAATGTCATCCATGTTTTCGGCTAAAAGTACCCGACAAGGGGCTTGTCTAGCCATGACATGAAGCTTGCCCATTTTGAAGACATTTACCATATTTTGGCTATTTAATAATAGACTATTTATATTCGGAACTTTAACTCTGGAACTTAATTCTGTGACTTAAATTCCGACCTTTCGTATTTTTAGACCTTTCGTTTCGGAACCTTAAATTCCGACTTTAATTTTGTCATTTATGTTCCAACCTTTGGTTTGCCTCATCCTCTATATAAAGGATGGTAAGCCTCATTTGTAAGACATGTCTAAATTGATTCCAAGTATTGTGAAGGAAAATCCTCCTACTTGGTTTGCGCAGCACCTCCTCTTCCACCCTCTTCAAGCTCTATCTTAGATCTAGTCTTTGATCCAAGCCTTCATACTCGAGGATCATTTTTAAGGATCAACTCTATTTTACTCCACTTCGTGGATGATTCGGTCTACCTAGATCAGATCAACCGAACGCTTTTCACATCCATTTCTAAGCTCCCGCCACCCACGTTCTATAGTTTGATTCAACTCTAAAGATCAAGAAGAAGTAGTTGAAGTTTCTCCTCGATCTAAATCGCCTCAATATCTAGATCGAGGAGAAATTGCTAGATGCTATTTTATATAAAAAATGAAGAGATGAAAGTGTTTAAGCCCAAACCCGATGCTAAAGAACCTAATAATGAGCTCATGTATGTTAAAAGGGAAGAATAAGGATTAATAAGGGTAATCAGAATTCGGATAAGAATAAAGACAATAACAACTCTAAGAACAAGGATAATTCTGATAAGGATAAAGATAAATATGTTACTTGTTATTATTGTGGTAAAAAAAAAGATTATCAAACCTGATTGTAATATAGAAGAAGCATGATAAAGCTAATAATGGTAATTCTGCTTTGTGTGAATATATGTCTTATCATGATTATGAGTTGCTTATATGTTCTGGTATGTTACATGCCTCATCTGATTCTGATATGAATGCTTGGATTCTTGATTTTGGATGTACAATGCATGCTACACCTCATGAATGTCACTTTGGTTATTTGCATAAGCATGATGAGGGTGAAGTTAGACTTGAAGATCATACATCCCTAGGTATAAAAGGCATTGGTTTTGTTTCTTTCGGATGCATAATGATAAAGTTAGAACCATGTAAAATGTTAGATGAAATTTTTATCTTATATGTAATTTGTTATTTGAAAGCATGCTTGATGATTTAAAATATGATATCAACACTCATTCTAGAACTAGATCCATCTCTAGAGATAAAAGAGTTATTGTTAAAGGAATTAAAAAGAATGGTCTTTACCATGTTGTTGAAAAACCTGAGTTAAATCATGTTGATAATGTTGTTACTCTATCACCTAAGCAAAGACTTGGCATTCTAGGATGGTTGGGGTTTTGTTCCCCTAAAACTACTCTATGTGAAGTTCAAAAAATTCTATTGGAAAAACCAAACTCAAGAAAAGGTAATTGAAAATAAAAAAAGATTTAGAGAGGATAAACTTAATCGAACCATTGGATTATCATTTAATGGTAGAGATTCATTCAACTTTAGGTGATTTTTGCCCTAGAACTCCACCGTAACTAAACCTGGTTGGGTCACGTAGGGAACAAGAGTTTGCACTATCTTTTTAAGCATGGTAGTATACTTGGGAAACCTAGTGACCTTCAAGCTTGTGAGACCTGCATATTTGGCAAAACTGCTAGAGTTGCCTTTGCTAGATCTAAGTTTCAAGCTTCCAAACCCCTAGATACACCCTGACCTATGAGGCTTGTACAGGTTGATACCATTGGGGGTAGAAAGTATTTCTTATCCCTTATAAATCACTTTTCTAGAAAAGTGTGGGTCTATCTCCTTAGAAATAAGAGTGATGCCCTAGAAACCTTTAAGCATTAGAAAACCACATTAGAAGGTCAAACCAGTCATAGGTTAAAGTGTCTTAGGACTAACAATGGGGTAGAGCTCTATAATATAGAATTCAACACTTTTTGTCATGAACAAGGCATAAAGAGACACCTAATTATACCTAGTACCCCTCAATAAAATGGTATAGCCGAGAGGATGAATAGAACTCTCCTAGAGAAAGTCAGATGTATGCTTATCTCCTACGGGTTGAAGCATTCCTTGTGGGGTAAAGTCATAACCACTTTTGCCTATCTGATCAATGGCTCTTCTTCTGGTGCCTTAAACTTCAAAATTCTTCAAGAGTTTTGGTCGGGTAAACCTCCTAACCTAACCCACCTTAGACTCTTCGGTGAATTGCCTATGCCAAATATTCTGAGGGTAACCTCAATACCAAGGCTCAAATATGTGTTATGTTAGGTATCCAAAAGATGTTAAAGGATATCGACTTTTAATTATTTAACGTGGTTAATATAGAATGACATTAAGTAGAGATGTGACTTTTATTGAGAATGAATTTCCTTTTAAAAAGTCATTTAACACTTCTATTTAGTGTGATAACAAGGAAACAAATACAAATGTGTCATTTTATAATCCTAGTGATAACAATGATCTCAGTGAGGAAGATGTTAATATTGGTGTTGCTAGAAACGCTAGTGCTCACTCATATTATGTCACAACTACCTTGAGTCACTCAAGTGACTCGCCTTCTTTTTCTGAAACACCTCCACCTCACCAATTAGGTGAGGAGTAATCAGTTCTACTACTCGTTCTTCTCAAAGTTCTGATCATGCTATCACTTCTATACATAAATTGTCTTCACGTGACTCTGATGATGATAATGTCATTATGTCTTATGTGCATGAAATTGTTCTTCCTATACCTACTCTATCTTTATTTGATTATAAGTTTACTATAGATAAAGAACCTAGACATAAGAGACATAATCCTAAGTATGTGCACTTAGTTAAGCATGTTGAGTACATACTTGATCATATTGTTAAATATGATTTCTTAATTGCTGATGTGATTTCTATTCCCACACCTGAGTTGTATGAGCATGCTATTAGAAGTATACACTATAATGAGTGGAAATCTGCTATGAATGAAGAGATTGAATCTATGCATGTTAATAAGAATTGGACTCTTGTACCTAAACCCAAAAATGATAAACCGATTGGTTGCAAATGGGTGTGGAAAGTTAAAGAAAGTCATAACTCTCATGATCCACCTAGATTTAAAGCTAGACTGGTTACTAAGGGTTTTACTCAAAGGGAAGGGGAAGATTATAATGAGATTTTTGCTTCTGTTTTGAAGTAGAATGTAACACCCCGAATCCGCGGGACTCGAGATGCTACGGGTTGGGGCCTCCGAATGGTTCCCGACCCTTAGCCTGACAACAATTTCACCACATGATTCTTATTGTAGCTTCATATATCCGAAGAAAGTCACCCTCTTGGGATCTCGTAAAATAGGCGCTTCACCTTTTTGATACCTTCGTAAGCTTAACTTACGGCTCTCTTAAATCTTTTGTGATTGGTTCATCAGCACCTCTCATCTCGACTCCCATGCCTAGGAGCGTCTAAATAAAGCTTCACTTCTCGTAATGGAACACCGCCTTTAAACTTGTTAGAATGCACCCATCTCCTCCTCGATTGACATCTTTAGTTGTCCACGCGTCTTCCTGAAGAACTTAAGTTCATTATCTCTATTGGTCTCGTTGTCATTCAATCATGGCTTCATTAGAACCACTTCTACACTTTAATGTTGCTCCCTTTTCTTATATTGCTTCCATCTCAATTTCTCTTAAGTTGTTTCAAGTTTTCCTTCCACTTGTTCGTCCGTCATTTATGTCATCTCTAATTATCCTCTTTACACCCTTTAAAAGGAATCCGATAACCGCCATGATGTTCGTTAACACAAAATGCTCAACTCGATACTTGAGCGTACTCATCCACATATGAACGTTATCCCAAGCCACAACGTCGTCTTAAAGGTGATGTTATCTTTCCGTCGTCCTAACTATAAGATTTCATACTATATATTTACAAGTTTTCTTAAATGTGCATGTGTGTGATATTATGTGCAGTATGTGCCCTGTGCGGGAATGTGTTATATGATCTGATATTGTTATTGCGATGACGGATTGAGCAGTTAGTGTATATATATTAGTAGTTATGTGGACTATAGTGCGTTTTAGACCTTCTTATGTATAGTAGTGGCAGGGCCTTATATAGATATATGCTTATATATTGTATGTCGCGTGTATGGCATTTGGTCTTTCGGTTGTATATCGGCTGAAGTCTTTGGTTTGTATGGTTTGGGTTTCATTGCATTGCATTAAATGTATTTGGTTTTGGCCTTTATTTGTGTCTTGTTGCAAGATCCGGTGAAATTGTTGTCAAGCTAAGGGTCGAGACCCATTGTGAGGTTCCAACCCGTAGCATCCCGAGTCCCGCGGATTCGGGATGTTACATAGAAAAGGTTGAGATTGCTTATATATGTTGTTGTTGTTGTTGTTGTTGGTTGTTGTGCTTGATTATAAACTAGAACAAATGGATGTTAAAACAACTTTCATACATGGTAACCTTGATGAAACTATATACATGAGACAACCTAAAGGATACATCGATGTGAAATTTCTTGACCATGCTTTCTTGCTCAATAAATCTACATATGGTTTGAAGCAATCACCTAGACAGTGAAATAAAAGATTTGATTCATGTATGAAAGATCTTGACTTTACTTAGTGTTCTTATGACTCATGTCTATACTTCAAGTTTGTAAATTCTAATAGCCCTATCTATGTTTTGTTATATGTTGATGACATTATCATTGTATCTAAGTCCAAAGTTAAAATCAGTGAAGTGAAAGCTTCAATAAGAAGCTCGTTTGATATGAAGGAACTTGGTCCTGCACAAAGAACACTTGGCATAAAGATAGTGAGAAACATAAGTAAGAGGAAGACATGGCTTATACAACACGACTATATTCTGAAAGTGTTGGACAGGTTCAACATGAACTCTGTTAAGCCAACATCTATACCACTTGGTGCTCATCTTCATCTCACAAAGACAACAAACATGACCCCAGTTGAGGTTAAAAGTATGAGATTGATACCATATGATGGAGTTATAGGTTCTATCATATGTTATGATTTGTACTATACATGATCTTGCTTTTGCAGTAAGTGTATTAAGCAAATACATGTCTAACCCTTCGCAAAAAACAATGTCTAACCCTTCGCAAAGACATTGGTCTGCTATGAAGTTCTTGCTAAGATACTTAGTACTTCTTCTCTTGCTTTAGAATATGGTTGGCATTGTGAGACTAATGATCTTGTGGGACATCTTGATTCAGATTATGCAATCAATAATGACAATAGAAAATCCACCACTACTATGTATATACCTAGTGTGAAAGTTGTATAACCTGAAAGTCACAACATCAGTCTATTATTGATCTATCATCAACTAATGCTAAGTACATAACTACTACTAAAGCAGCAGTTGTATGGTTGAAGGGCATTCTCAAAGAAATTGAGAATAAGCCCTATATTGCTACTTTTTTATAATGACAATAAAAGTGCTCTATTTTATGCAAAGATCTTGTCTACCATGAGAGGACAAAGCATATAGATGTTAGATACCATTATATCAAGCAAAAGATTGACTAGTAAAGAGTTGGTTGTACAAAAGATAAAAGGGAAAGTTAACCCAACTGACTTTGGTACAAAAATTTTACTAACAATAAGTTTGTCTTTTGTAGAGATTCTCTTCATCTATATGAGATTACGTAGAAGATGAAGAAGAGTTGATCAATGATGCTCGCCATTCTACCACAATGTTTTTTAAGTCAAAATACAAGACACGTTACTTGTGAACAAGGTTCGGCATCCAAGCATGTGGTTCATTAATCAAGACGACGTCGTTGTGACTTAGAGGAGAGATGTAAGGTTAGTTATTTGCTCACCTAAAACCCTAATCTCTCATTCTCACTTCTCTTCTCCACTCGCTACTTCTCTTCTCCGGCTCTGCTACTGGTGTTCTTGAGCGAAAAGCATCTTCTCCTCCCGAGGATTTGCTTGTGAGTGTTCTTTTCTACACCAGAAAGTGAGATCGAGTGCTTGAGTCTTTGACAACTTCTACCTTAAAAGGAAACTTCGAAACACCTCATTGTGGACCACGTAGGAGATCTTGGGAATCTCCATACTTGTGTGGTGTTCTTGTTCGTTTATGTTGTTTTCTACTCTTGCTTATCTTTGTTCTCGGTTTTACACTTGAACGTTTGTCCATTGTAACTCTTGTATTTGCTTTGGATTGTCAAAACTATAGTGGCCGGATTGGATCGATACTGAGATCGCGGGGATATAGGACTTTGTTCCAAACCTTATCAACAAATTCTTGAGTTCATTCTCACTCTTAGAGAAAACCGCTCTACATTGTTCACCTTATGAGTTTTTTTATTTAGATTTGTTAATATTTGCGTTTACAGTTTCCATGACATACTAAAAGAAGAGTATTTTTTATATAAAAAAAAATCTTATTTTTGGCATATTACGTGAAAAGGAAAAATCTATTGCAAATGTTGGATATATATTTTAAGGAGAATATCACTTGTTGACTATCCTTCATTTAAACTTTAAAGTGTCTTATTGTAGCATAACTCATCAAAGAAATGTGTGAATTCCTTCTCGTTTATGATCACCCTTTGGAAGTCAAGAAAAGCTCCTTTGACATTTCATCATAGTAAAGAACACTCCATCAATGTCATAACGAAAAGATAAAAAGTATATTTTTTTGTCTGTGCAATTAAAGTGAAGATGAGCAGATCAAACAAGGGCTTAAACATTATGAAACACAAATTACACAAATTGTCTTAAACACATCCATGGAAGGAAAAGAAAGAAAACCCAGAATAGCAAAAAATAAAAATCACCAGAAGCCATTGACAACCTGAGAACAAGTGTTCTTGATCCACCTGAAACTCTTTCTAAAAGAGCCCTTCATTTTACCTTCAACAGCATAAACCTTATAACTGGCAACCCTCTTCTTCCTTTGAAGCTCCGGATCACTCAAACTCCATCCCAACCCTTTTGCAGAAGAAGAAGAAGATCTGTTGTAACTTTTACTTTCAAGATTCTTCTTAGCCTTCAAATTATTGGGATTCGGAGGGTAGTATGAAGAAGAAGAAGCATGGGAAGTAGAGAAAGATCTGAGATCCTGCATATTTGATGGGTATACCTGATGCTCCCCAATTCCGCCATTGTTGGTGTAGCACTCAAGCTGCATATTGCCTTCCCTGCAAGAAATGGATCTGAAGAGGTTCATGCGTTTTGGTTATGTAGGAGTTGGATTTGGTTTCTTGATTTGTGGGTTTGGTGTAATTTAGAAGCTTAATTAATAGGGTCATCATTTGTTCGGTGGGAAAATGTTTAGGCTGGAGATTTTATTATTGTAATTATTTCTGCTTCATTTCTTTTTGGGTGTGCCAAATATTCTATGCAATACTACAACTAAAAGTTGCATTTGGTTTAGTTGGGTATGGAAAATTCTCTAAATTATTTTGTGGGTTTCAGAATTTTAATTTTGGATCAAATTACATAAAAAAAAAAAATTGTTATTTTAGATAATGTTTGTAGCCAAAATAATAAACTTTATAATTTTGTGATTGATTCTATATATTTTTTTATTCTAACTTTTTCATATATATGTTTAGGATTGTTAAATATTTTTTGAGCAAAATATTAAATTTACAAAGAAAAACTCAATACGGCGTGCGTCAATATTAAATCTCTAGCAAACAGTCTTAGTACGGCAATTCAATATATTTAATAGATTTGCTTAAGATATTAGATCTCAAATAAGGGTTATTTTAAAAAAATATATTATCATAATCACATATATACGTTGCATGTTATTATTATTATTATTTAAATAATTTTATATAATTATCATAATATTATAATTGCTTTTGAGATGAAATTATGGTTTGTTTTGTTACTATTTTTATTATTTATTAATTCAAAAATTATCATTGAACTTTGTATGAAATATTAAGACCGCTTATTATTTGATTTTACATAAGTATTGTATTTTTGAGATATATTTCTATTTCATTAACGTTTTTACAATGTTAAAAACTGATTCATTTTAATCAATTAAGTAATTTTGTATTTAGTAACCTTAACATATAGTATACACTATCCATTATTGGTTTAGTGCTTTAATTTTTTGAATCAAACTAATCCAACTTCTTAAGATCTTGTTCTATGAATTTATATAACCAACTCCGAAAATAATATGTCTGAATATATCGATTGTATTATAGTTTTTATTTTTAATCATATAAGTTGCTTTTATCATTATAAAAGCTGAATAAATTTGTATGCTAAATATTGAATTTTAAATACGGAAAATATAGTTTCTAAGAAATTACACCATGAAAAGAAGGGAAGAAAAAAAAACCATTTGATGTAGTATATTTAATACGTTTGCTTGAATTTTAATCTTTTAAAAATTAAAGCAAAGCATATATAGTTTCTAACAATGAATTTGCACAATTGCCTAAGTTTAAAAAGAGTACACAATTTTTTTTTTATATATAAATTTGGGCACATTATGAAAATTAGTCGGTGTTAAAGGGACGGGAAGCAAATGGTCAACACCAGAATTTCAATACATGTGGCGGCATTTACTGTAATCAGATTCTGACACGTGGATTTTGGTCAAACCCCACACCCCCACTATTTTGACTCTTAAATCTGCTATTTAGAGACACCATTTTGTGATCCGATGAATATCTTATATAAAAAAGGATTTTGAATATATTATATTATGTAAATTTTATTTTATTATAACGCTTCATGAAATTTATCCTCTTATTATTTATTTAATACTTGAAATTGCTATTTATCCGAACAACTTCGGTCATTCCTTACAAATACAACTATGCAAGTGTGAGGTTGAATGAAGTTCACTACGAGTCGCCCGCACGAGCAATACAAATGTGTCTTATAGCGTGAGGTTGAATGAAGTTCACTACGAGTCGCCCGCACGAGCAATACAAATGTGTCTTATAGCGTGTTATCGTCAAAGTTTGAACGTTGGAGCAACATTCATAATTCTAAACGCATTGAACTTTATACTCGTGAAGGTGAAGCTCACTACAAGTGTGCCTCCGTATCTGCACCAAAGCTGGAAATCTGAAACTTCAAAATGCATTGAAAGCCTTATTTCTGGGGTTACAGCAATCCGGACCCGTTATCCTGTGTTTGAGTTGTGATTAGCGAAAATATGTTATCTGTCCGTTTGACTAAGTTTGCCTTAAGATTTTGTGTCAAGTGTCAACTAGTCCACGATAGTTGCACTTGAGGAGTGTTGAATGTGAAAATATCCCACATTGACAATATCATACTATGTGAAGCTAACATGTAAGTTATAGGGCTACTCCGTTTATTGACAATTGGTTTTAGGATGTGTGTAGGTTCACTTTGACGTGCAAACCCTCCACCTCCAAGTATTAGACCTGACAAAAATAAAAGATAAATTAGCATGGTATGGTATTGTCTTTCATGAAACGTTTTCTCTAGTTGTTAAAATGACAACTATACGTAGCATAATTGTTTTTACTGTAGGCAAGTCATGAAAATTGCATCAACTCGACGTCAACAATGCATTCTTGCATGGAGAGCTCCATGAGGACATTTACATGGTAATAATCCTTCCTTCTTGGTATGCAAGCTCAAGAAGTCACTATATATGGTCTTAAACAAGCCTCTCGACAATAGTTCAATAGACTCACCCAGGCTCTTCTGGGCAAAGGAATCACTCAATCACAGAATGACTATTATTTGTTCACCCAACATCATTCATCTCTTATCACTATTGTGGCCATCTACATTGATGATTTGCTCATTATTTGGTCTGACATTGAAGCAATCTCTAGCCTAAAGACATATCTAGACGACACATTCGGTGTTAAAGACCTTGGGGTGCTCCATTATTTTTTAGGCATCGAAATAAGTTATATTCCAATTTGTATTGTCATGACGCAATGCAAGTTTACTCTTGCTTTGTTAAGAGACGTAGCATTATCAGATCATAAGACTACCAACACACCTTTTCCCTCCATACTAAACTTCTTCCCGACAATGGTCACCACCTCCAAGATGCTTTTATCTATCGATGTTTAGTAGGTAAATTAAACTTTCTTACTCACTCTAGACCTGATTTTTGCTATGCAGTTCAGTGTTAGAGTCAGTTTATGCAACATCTGATAACATGTATTATAGTCTATATTTTGGGACTTGTTTAGACGTTTTATCTTCAATAATCTGCATGTTTGGATGTATATTATGTGATTATATTGTTGTTTCATCTACCATTACGGGAATCGAGGTCTACACCAAGTTTCGTTGTAATCGTAGGTAAAATGGCATGTTTTGGATCGAAATGGAGCTAAGGAGCAAAGGAGTCATTGGAGCTACATTCAGGAGCTTAAAAGAGAACTCAGAAAGCAAGGAATTAACAAAGAAGATTTATTTTGGACCAGATTTGAGAGATTTCACCTTCAGCAGAGATTCACCTTGGTTGACTACAGTGTCACCTCGACCGAGGTGATCTAGAGGAGCGCCCCGACCGAGGCGAATACCTTGACGCGGCGAGATATATTTTATTTGGCTGAGATCTTTTATTTTTGGAAGGAGAGATCTTATATTTTTGGGCTGGATTTCTGGAAGGAAAAATCATATATTTAGAAGATCTATTTTAGATATATAGATATATTTTATTAGGAAATTATCTTATTAAGATATTATTATCTTTGGAAGATAATTCTCCTATATAAAGGGTTGGATTTCCCACAATTCAGCTATCTAATCTTTTGATCAGCAATATTCTCCCCACATATTTAGAGATTTTCTAGAAGCTTTGAAGGAAGTTTGAAGATTGAAGGAAGGAAGTTAATAGCTTTGTGATAGCTTTTGAGGGGATTTGTAAGACTTTCTTAAATTCCCTTTGGTTTGTTGTCTTTGTGTGATTTGTGATTGAGGAACGCTGATTTGTTTTGATGTTTGATTCAGTTATTGAAGCTTTGTTCTTAAGGTTTTGTGTTCAAATATTCATTCCCTTCTCATATATTTGATTATTGCTTTCATGATTATGAGTGGCTAATTTCCTTGTGCGATTCTAGGGTGATTGGCTGAAAGTTGTGGGAAAAACAATGATAGAATAATCTTAATCCCAGTAGGACCCTGAAAGTTCGAGTCTTTAACCTTAACCCTAGAACATCTCGTTCAGTCGATGAACATCTTGGCGGGGTGGAACTTGACTGGCTGAGGTGACCTTTTCTGATCCATAACTGAGAGTTAAGTGTTAGAGTTTGCCAAATCCTATTCTTATTACACCTTTCCTGGTTCAATGCAAACTTAGAATGAGACTTACCCGATAATTCCTTAGTTTGCTTAACCATGATCATAAGTGTAGGTAATAAAGGTTTATCCTTTATTGGGGTTTGAGTGTGCTTTCATTCCATCTTTGTGAGTTAGCCTGAGACTTACCCGGTAAAGGTTGATTCTATTCCTTTAGTTGGTGTGTTGGTTTGAGATTATAATTCCTTTCCTTAGTACCTTGAGACTTACCCGGTAATAGGAGTTTTTGGTTTGGGATTAGTGAGTAGTGAGACTTACCCGGTAATCTATTCCACTTTAGAAACACCTTCCCTTAGCAAATTCTCAGCTTTGTCCGCTTATCTTGAGATCTTGAGTTGGAACCACAACTAGATGCTTTAATCCCTAGAATTTGCATATTTCCTTTAATTGACCTTATTATCATCTTTTTTAATGCTTTAATCGCTTTTGTGGTTAATAGTTGCATTAACAACCTATACTTGTTTTGTTTCACCTAAGTCCCTGAGATCGACACCCTGGAATTCTTGGTTTTACTATAATTGATCCGTACACTGCGGGTTCGCATCCTTGTTTAAGCATATTTCTTGGGATATAAATTTAAAGCTTGCACACACCGTTTGGAGCGAACAAGTTTTTGGCGCCGTTGCCGGGGACTTGGTCTAGACCGAGCCGGTTGCGGTTGTCTTTTGGGGTTATTGCCCCTGTTGCTACTAACCACTCTACTTGAGTGACTTTCGCAGGTTCTTATTTTTAGGTTTATGCGAAGAACCCGTGTTGGGTAGGAAATCCTTCCTTACGATCCCGAACCAGAAAAGACATACAAAATACGCTTGAAAGAAGCAAAATGCCAATCGAGATGATCGCGATCTTGAGGCCGAGTTGAAGGAGGCGATGGAACAGTTGCGCCTCAATAGGGAAGAACTGTAGCGCGAAAGGGAGGAAAATCGCACCAAATCTACAGAGATTGAAGCAGATATGGCTGAGTTACGACCTCAGATCCTACATCGACCAGACCCTCGATTGAGGCAGGATCCCGCTCCAGCTACCGCGGCCGAGATACTTCCACCTCGGATGCCTGTCCGAGATGTTCTTTTTGCAGGTATTCCACAGACCCTAGGGAAGAGGATGGACCCAAACCAGCAAGTGAGGAATCCAGGAGTCAACCTAGGAGATCCAGCGGAGCATGATTATGAACTTTGACCGCAAGTTCTTTCCATGATCCGCCAATGCCAGTTTGGAGGTTTAGAGAGGGAGTCTCCGCATCAACATTTGCAAAACTATGAGATTTTGATGGAGACCTTGAGACTCTCAAGGCTGGAAAATAATAATTACAAGTTAAGGCATTTTTACTTTTTTTGAAGGACAGGGCGCTTACTTGGTATCAGTCTTTTCCTCCCGGAAAGATCAACACTTTGGCGGAGATGACGACAGAGTTCTTAACAAAATTCTTTCCCCCTCCAAAACTGCTGAAATGAGAGGGAAGATCAATGCATTTATCATGAAGGACAAGGAGAGTTTGTCCAAGTCATGGGAGAGATTTAAAGATGTTCTTTTGGATTGCCCACATCATGGAATTTCAAAGATAGAGTTGATGGAGATATATTTCAAGGGATTGGATGGAGCTACCCAATTCAACCTTCAACTACTATCCGCCGGCATATTCATGGACATGCCGATTGATGAAGCTTGGGAGTTCATTGAGAAACAAGCTTTGCATATGGAGAAATACTCCCACCAAGGAGCTGAAAATGGAGTTAAAAGAGTTAATTTCCAGGAAGCTCCATCAAATGACAATCAACTCATCTCCCTCAAGAATGATGTACGTGAAGCAATTGAAAGATCTTTTGGTTGCTCACACCAAAAAGGAAGAGGGAGGATATCAAGGGTCAAGGAACAACAATCATGGTTCCTGGAACAACAACTACAACAATAATAGAGGCTCCAACAACAACAATTGGAGATCCAACAATCAAAATTCGGGTAACCCTTATTCTAATTCCAATTCTAATAATTCTTCGAATCCTTTCTCCTCTTCTTCTACTCCATTGAAGAGTCAGCAGCCTAGATCAAGCTCCTCTCAGCCAACGAAGAAAGATGTAGTGTTGGAGGCCATCTTGATCAAGCTCAACGCTATGGAGACATCCATGACTTCATTTTCGAAGGCACAAAAAGCCTTAGAACAACAATTCTTTAATAAGGCGAATGAAGCGCCAAGAGATCCAGGGAAGCTCCTAGCAAGGACACGCTATGGAGACATCCATGACTTTATTTTCGAAGGCACAAAAAGCCTTAGAACAACAATTCTTTAATAAGGTGAATGAAGCGCCAAGAGATCCAGGGAAGCTCCTAGCAAGGACAGAGAGCAATCCCAAGGGACTGATCATGGCAATAATGACGAGAAGTGGATTAAAAACTGCAGATCTAATGCCTCGGTCGATGCCAGTGCAAACGAAGAACACCTCGGTCCAGGTACATACGAGGAACACTTCATTCGAGGTGCCACCCGAGGTGGAGTCCCAGAAAGCGACGGATAAAACTGAAGCTTATGTCCCACCTCCTGCATATAAACCACCACTTCCATTCCCCCAGTCAAGGGCTAGAGCACATCTAGACAAGCACTTCGGTAAGTTCCTTGACTTGATGAATAAGTTACATATTAACATCCCTTTCCTTGATGTTATTCTAGGGATGCCCGCCTATGGAAAGTTCTTAAAAGAGATTCTATCAAGGAAGAGGAAGTTGGAATTTTGGAGAAGTAAGGATGACATCTAAATCCTCGGAGCTCATTCAAATCATGAAGGAGAAGATGCCACCCAAGTTGAGAGATCCCGGCTCATTTTGCATTCCCATTCAAGTTGGGGATGTTACTTGTGAGGCATTGTGTGATCTAGGAGCCAGCGTGAGCATCATCTCGCTAGAGCTATGTGTGAAGATCGGACTTGGAGAGCCCAAGCCTGTGAAGATAAGATTGTACATGGCGGATCGCTCCATTACCCATCCCGTGGGCATTTTGGAAAACGTTCCGTTTAAGTTAGGTAACTTCTACTTACCTATAGACTTTGTTGTGCTTGATATTCCCGCAGATTATCCCGTTTCTATCATTCTCGGGAGACCATTTCTAGCAACTTCGGGTTGCAATGTGGATTGTAAGAACGCCAAGTTGCAATTCAACATTGGCGGTGATTAGGTGAAGTTTTCATTGCTTGCTGCAATGAAAGGAGAGCCGTTGGAGGATGATATCTTCAACATCTATGATGAAGAAGAATCAAGAGAATTGGTGAGCTCTATCCTTATTAATGATCCACTTGAAAGAGTTATTAGTTTTAGCTTAATGGAGGAAGGTATAGATGCTTCTTGTGATGCAGATATACGGACCTTGAGGACACTAGAAGAAGATCTGGGAGCTAAGATTGAAAAACTAATCCAGGAGAAGAGAATCTCCAGTTTCGGTCCCAGTTGCAGTACCCCGACCGAGGCACTTTCTGGACCAAGTGAGGTGTTCTTGACTGAAGAACATCTCGGTCACCCACTCTAGACCTCGACCGAGGTCGAAAGCGAGAAGATGTCAACTGAGACTTCTGATAGTTCAGTTCTTAGATCTAAGTCTACTCCACTGGAAGAAGGAAGCCAGGATCCCCCTCAAAAAGCAAACCCGGTTGTGGAGCTTAAACCGCTTCCAAGTCACTTGAGGTATGTTTTTCTTGGACCGGATTCTACTTATCCCGTTATTGTTAGTGCTTCCCTTTCCAAAACTGAATTATCTAAATTGATGCATGTCTTGAAAAAGCATCAAAAGGCTTTGGGTTATACTATTGATGATCTTATTGGTATTAAGCCTTCTTTTTGCATGCATAGAATACTAATGGAGGACGATCATAAGACTTCACGAGAACCTCAAAGACGGTCAAATCCGATCATGAAAGAGGTTGTGAAAAAAGAAATTCTTAAGTTGTTGAATACACGTATCATATTTCCTATCTCGGATAGCAAGTGGGTGAGCCCAATGCATGTAGTTCCGAAGAAAGGAGGGATGACCTTTGTGATGAATAAGAACAACGAGTTGATCCCAACTAGGACCGTTACGGGCTGGAGGGTGTGCATCGATTATAGGAAGCTGAACGTGGCCACTCGGAAAGACCATTTTCCACTTCCCTTTATTGATCAAATGCTCGAACGGTTAGCCCAGCATTCACATTTTTGCTATTTAGATGGTTATAGTGGCTTCTTTCATATTCCTATCCATCCGGATGATCAAGAGAAGACCACTTTCACTTGTCCATGGGGGACATTCACTTATAGGAGGATGTCATTTGGATTGTGTAATGCACCCGCTACCTTCTAGCGATGCATGATGGCTATCTTTTCCGAGTACATAGAGGAGATCATGGAGGTATTTATGGATGATTTTTCAGTATATGGTTCCTCTTTTGATGATTGCCTATCTAACCTTTCTCTAGTACTACAAAGATGTGAAGACACTAATCTCGTTTTGAATTGGGAGAAGTGTCATTTTATGGTTAATGAAGGCATCGTGCTAGGACACCTCGTTTCCAACCGAGGTATTGAGGTCGATCGAGCTAAGATTGAGACTATTGAGAAACTTCCTCCACCTTGTTCTGTTAAGGGTGTGTAGAGTTTTCTCGGCCATGCAGGTTTCTATAGGAGGTTCATCAAGGATTTCTCAAAGATTTCTAAACCACTAACTAAACTCTTGAATAAGGATGTTGTTTTTGAGTTTTCGCAGGAATGTCTTGATGCATTTTATAGGATTAAGGAAGCGTTGATCTCCGCTCCCATTATCCAACCTCCAGATTGGACCTTGCCCTTTGATATCATGTGTGATGCGAGTGACGTGGCGGTAGGAGTGGTGCTTGGACAAAAGAAGGATGGCCGGACCAACGCCATTTACTATGCTAGCAAGACGCTGGATGAAGCCCAGCTAAACTACGCCACCACCGAAAAGGAACTCTTGGCAGTTGTATATGCTTTTGAGAAGTTTCGTTCTTACTTAGTGGGGGCGAAAATTATTGTTTACACTGACCATGCAGCTATCCGTTACTTACTTGCTAAAAAAGATGCTAAGCCGCGTCTTATTCGATGGATTCTCTTGCTTCAAGAGTTTGACCTAGAGATTCGCGATAAGAAGGGATCCAAAAATTCTATTGCGGATCACCTCAGCCGGCTACCTCCCTCTTCACGCGAGAAGGACGACCCACCCATCGATGATTCATTCCTCGATGAACACTTGCATTTGCTGGAACGTTTGATAGACTTCTTTATCTCACCCCATGATGAAAGCAAAGTATGGGGTGAGGACACCTTCCAGCATGTTTAGGGATGTCGTACGGTCTAGCTAGCGACCTTAAATCAAGCGCTTCTTGGGAGGCAACCCAAGGTATTGCTTTCTTTTCCCTTTCTCTAGTCTAGCTTAGATAGTTTGATTTTGCTTTGCTTTGCTTTGTTTTTGGCGTCCTTTAGTCAAAAACCAGGTACTCTCTAAGGAAGGATTACAGCTCAAAAGCTACACTAGAAGGACAGAAGTTCGAGAAATTGAGAGGACATAGCTTGACTGAGACACATCTCGGGTGCAGTCAGAGGACCTCGACCGAGATGTTCTTGGCCAACCGAGGCGTCTAGGTATGACAACCACCGCCAGCTGATGAGAATTGAGCAGCATGGATTTTTTTCTTCTTTATTTATTATACAGTTCAGCTAGTTTGGTAAGCTTTCTAATTCTAGACTTATATTTGACCCATTGAGACAATGTGTCCCAAGTATGGGGTATGTGGATGTGTTTTATGTGACCTTATGTGTATGACTCTTGGATATTTATGATCTTATTATGCTTTACTTGGCTTTATGTGTTTATCTGAGATTACATGCATGCATACAGGTTATTTGATTAAGAAAAGCGTCAAAAACTGGTTAAGAAAAAAAAAATTTATGACCTCGACCGGGATGATTCTGGCCAAACGAGGTCGAGTACCTGGGTTGACTTAGAACATCTCGACCGAGGCGGTTTAACTGAGAGTTTTCGAAACGATTTTTTGTGCTTCTTATCTGGATATGACCTTAGTGATGATTTTATTTGCAGATTGGTTTTGAAATCTTTATATGTTTGAAAGGTTTTATGATATATTTAAGTTGCTAAATGCTTTGTTTGAAATTTTGGCATGTTTAATGCTTTGTTTTTATCCAAATTATGTTGAATTTGAAGGTTGACACCACATGATAAGTTCTATCACTTTCTTCTTGGGATGATTAAGGCAATTCATTCTCTTCTCTTCTTCTTCTTGATTATGCTTAGCCCCTCATATACATATTTGCCTCCCTTTACCTATCCGGGAATTTGGAAGCAAGCAAATGAAAAGCAAGTGAAAGTGAAGTTGAGATGTTGGCTGGAAGTTTAGAAAGAAAGAAATAGGTTTGGGGAAATCAATCAAGATGATGAGTAACTCGGCACCATTCACATAGCCGGGTGTTTGTGTCTTGCCAAAGTCAGATTGAGCGATATTCCTAACGGGTCATGGTATGTGCATCAAGGGTTTGAAGCATCTCGAGAAATTGATGATTGTTGATCTCCTAGGCTTCGGTTATTGTGCACCTCTGTTCATGCATCCCAAAAAGTAAAAAAGTAAATAAGCAAAGCTTATTGGTGGAAGATGTTGATGTTCAAAGCAAGTAAAGTGAAGTAAAGATTCTTTTCCCGGATTCTAGCACCACATTCCCTATATACATCTCACCCTCACACGTTTCTTGACCTTATTTTGAAAAGCCCTTGAGACCTCGAGTTTGTTGATTGACTTGGTGGTTTAAACTGGATTATACATGATTAATTTTGATAATTAAAATTTGTTATGCATTCTATGATTTTATGCAAAGATGAACAACTTTCTTATATTTATAAAATGTTTTGATCATATTTTGATTTTAAATTCCATGGAGCATTCTCTTAGAGTGATCTATGAGTGGAGCACACCATTAATATGTTTTGAAATACTTTTCATGGATCTTTATAACTCATAATCCATTCTATCTTGTACTTAAGATTTGGAACTTGCTTGGGGACAAGCAAGGGACAAGTATGGGGTATTTTGTTAGCATGTATTATAGTCTATATTTTGGGACTTGTTTAGATGTTTTATCTTCAATAATCTGCATGTTTGGATGTATATTATGTGATTATATTATTGTTTCATCTACCTTTATGGGAGTCGAGGTCTACACCAAGTTTCATTGTAATCGTAGGTAAAATGACACGTTTTGGATTGAAATGGAGCTAAGGAGCAAAGGAGTCATTGGAGCTACATTCAGGAGCTTAAAAGAGAACTCAGGAAGCAAGGAATTAACAAAGAAGATTTACTTTGGACCAGATTTGAGAGATTTCACCTTCAGCTGAGATTCACCTCGGTTGACTATAGTGTCACCTCGACCGAGGTGATCTAGAGGAGCGCCCCGACCGAGGTGAATACCCTGACGCGGCGAGATATATTTTATTTGGCTGAGATCTTTTAATTTTGGAAGGAGAGATCTTATATTTTTGGGCTGGAATTCTGGAAGGAAGATCATATATTTAGGAGATCTATTTTAGAGATATGGATATATTTTATTAGGAAATTATCTTCTTAAGATATTATTATCTTTGGAAGATAATTCTTCTATATAAAGGGTTGGATTTCCCACAATTCAGCTATCTAATCTTTTGATCAGCAATATTCTCCCCACATATTTAGAGATTTTCTGGAAGCTTTGAAGGAAGTTTGAAGATTGAAGGAAGGAAGTTAATAGCTTTGTGATAGCTTTTGAGGGGATTTGTAAGACTTTCTTAGATTCCCTTTGGTTTGTTGTCTTTGTGTGATTTGTGATGAGGAACGCTGATTTGTTTTGATATTTGATTCAGTTATTGAAGTCTTGTTCTTAAGATTTTGTGTTTAAATATTCATTCCCTTCTCATATATTTTATTATTGCTTTCATGATGATGAGTGGCTAGTTTCCTTGTGAGATTCTAGGGTGATTGGCTGAAAGTTTTGGGAAAAATGATGATAGAATAATCTTAATCCCAGTAGGACCTTGAAAGTTCGAGCCTTTAACCTTAACCCTAGAACATCTCGTTCAGTCGATGAACATCTCGGCCGGGGTGGAACTTAACTGACCGAGGTGACCTTTTCTGATCCGTAACTGAGAGTTAAGTGTTAGAGTTTGCCAAATCCTATTCTTATTACACCTTTCCTGGTTCAATGCAAGCTTAGGATGAGACTTACCCGGTAGTTCCTTAGTTTGTTTACCCATGATCATAAGTGTAGGTAATAAAGGTTTATCCTTTATTGGAGTTTGAGTGTACTTTCATTCCATCTTTTTGAGTTAGCTTGAGACTTACCCGGTAAAGGTTGATTCTATTCCCTTAGTTGGTGTGTTGGTTTGAGATTATAATTCCTTTTCTTAGTACCTTAAGACTTACCCGGTAATAGGAGCTTTTGCTTTGGGATTAGTGAGTAGTGAGACTTACCCGGTAATCTATTCCACTTTAGAAACACCTTTCCTTAGCAAATTCTCAGCTTTGTCCGCTTATCTTGAGATCTTGAGTTGGAACCACAACTAGATGCTTTAATCCCTAGAATTTGCATATTTCCTTTAATTGATCTTATTATCATCTTTTTGATTGCTTTAATCGCTTTTGTGGTTAATAGTTGCATTGACAACCTATACTTGCTTTGTTTCACCTAAGTCCCTGAGATCGACACCCCGGAATTCTTGCTTTTAGTATAATTGATCCGTACACTGCGGGTTCGCATCCTTGTTTAAGCATATTTCTTGGGATATAAATTTAAAGCTTGCTGTTAGCATGAAATATTGTGATATTTTAGGCATGTTTCCTAAACGTATTTGGTTCATATTGATAGTCATCGATTGAGCATTGTTGCATTTGTGAGCTAGTTTGCCTATATTATCGATATGGATGTCTACACAAGCTTTATGTTGATTATAGGTGATTGAGAGCCATTTCCGAACTGAATTTAGCAAGGATGAGTTGATTGAGTATGTCCATGGATTGAGGGCATTCTTAGGAGCAAAAGGAGTGTCAACTTATGGAATCCACGAAGCTAGGGAAGAATCAAGTTCTTGCCCTAAACCACGCTCTAAAATACGGCCGTACTACATTCCACGTTCAGTTCCACGGCCGTGGAACCCTAGCAAGTGAAGCGTGATTCATTCCAGAAGCTTCTACGGTCGTGGAATCCATGGTTCAAACCGTGTTGATTTCCACGCTCTAAATTACGGTCGTGGAACCTTCCACGACCGTGATCTTGGCGATCTTTTTCGCCACATTTTAAGCCACGATCTTTCAGAAAATTGGGCCGGGCCGATATTTTATCTTGCCCTATAAAAGGACGGACGAAGAAGAGATTCCGTCACCTCGGCATAGAGAATTTTACACTTTGGCTTAGACGTGTTTCCGACCGCCGCTTAGAGACTTTGGCGACTTTTGCAAAAGACGGATTTTGCGTTTATCCTTGGAGTTGCCCTAATCTCGCACTTTGGTGGAGATTGTGATTGAGATTTCCGGATTGACGGAAGATCGAAGGTTCGGAAGATTGTTCGCAAGAAGATTTCTCTTCTTGTTTAGGTTTGATTTAGAAGACGGATTGACATCCCGTTCTTCCTTCTTTCCTAAGATTGTGTTTGTTTGTTCTATTTTGAATCTATTGACAATATTACTCTTTGATTGTGACTTTGAGATTGGTTTGAACTTTATTGGAAGTTTTCGGAAGTTTTCATCTGTAAAAGCTAGAATTTTCTAATCCTAATAAAAGATGATTAAGGGTGATTAAGTTAATCATCGATATTAATTGACCCATAAATCGCGAATAGTGTGCAGATGACGAGTATAAATTCCACCATTATGATTTTGGTGTAAATTTGGACTTATGGGGAAATTTTCACTTTTTCCTCCGGGGAATAATTTTTACCCTCTGGTATTATTTGGAGCATTTGGGAGCTTCAATTAATAAAATTGCAGTTGAGAGAAATGATCAGGACATTGGTTATGTTCTAGATATGAAATAACATGGAAAGGCAAAATGGCCAAAAGAGCCGCTATTTCGTTTCTTAGCGGCTAAGAAAGACGGCTTAGGAATACGCGTTTTCCGAGAAATTTGCGGACTAATTATCCACACAAAATGTCAGATTTATTATTCCAATTTCGAGAAGTTTGGAGGAGGGGCTCAAACCGCCTTCGGATCGATAAACGGATAATTATCGACTTTGTTAAAGGATAATTATCGTCTTCGCTATAAATAGCGGAAATTCATTTCCTTTCACGTTTCCTCGTAAAAGCTCTGATTTCTCTCAACCTTCAAATTCAGATCTACTCTTCGTTTGTAATCCGATTTCAATTCCGTTTGAGTTTTTGGATTCCTCTCTTCGTCCTCTTCATTTTGGTACCGAGTTTCTGTGTTTCCGTTGAAGTTATGGCCAGGTCGAGCATCCCCCTTCTATGGTCAGTTCCGTCGCTCAGATTCCGGTGAATCTGTTGGTGTCCGAGCGTAGCCTACGTCGTTGTGATTCCGAATCTTCTTTCGGATCGTCAATCGGGTTAGTAACGAATAAGTTATGAATTTATTCGTTTTCAGTATTGCGATTTGGCCTAAATTGACCTTAGGCTTGTCAAAATGGATAATTGGAAATTCCATTATGCTCGTTACAATATTCTGGTGATTATGGGCTATTTGTTTGATGAGATCTGATGACAGTTGGGTTGAGAAACTGCCTGCGGGCAAAAGGTTATTCTGATGAAATTTAATTAATTAATTAAAGATTAATTAATTAAATTAGGAATCTAGAAAACGCTATAAGCTAATTAAATTCAAAGGAATGAATTTAATTGATGTTTGAAGCAAGAAGTTTAATACGAGGAATATGATATTCTCGACAGGTGGTGTTGAAGACGGTAGACTAACTATAGCTTAGTTGCTCAGTGAGCGTATCCAGGTAAGTCTTCGGACTTACTTAGCTTTGATCTGCAGAAACCGTGCCTGAGAGATTTATATCTCACTGTGTTGATATGTGTTGTTGTTTTGAAATGCCTTGTTGTGCTGAAATGTGAATGTTGATATGCATTGAGATGTGTTATGTGTGAAGTATGCTTGATGTGTTTATGATGAAAATGACGTTATGATGTGTAAAGCATGCTTAATGTTGTTGTGATTATTATCATGTCATAATTATGAGAAATGGTTAAATGAACATGTGTTAGCCTATTGAGGTGTGCTATTGAATGACATGATAAGCTTGTTGAGACATGATAATGTATGAGATGATAAGCCTTTTGAGGCATGTGATATGATGATGACTTGTAAAGGTCAAGAGTATGTAAAGCGAGTATTTTGCAGTGAATACCGGAGCTCGGCCAAGCCCGGATCACTTGCGTTTGTATAAGAATGACACCGAGTCTGATGGACT
Organism: Fagopyrum homotropicum; assembly: GCA_033239125.1. Classification (NCBI taxonomy): domain Eukaryota; kingdom Viridiplantae; phylum Streptophyta; class Magnoliopsida; order Caryophyllales; family Polygonaceae; genus Fagopyrum; species Fagopyrum homotropicum. The sequence goes on along the minus strand of BSWB01000005.1, from coordinate 23,048,669 downwards.
TCAGGCTCGGGTCGCACACCTAATAAAAATGGTAAATGTTTGCATTAACATGAATGGCAAAATGTTGCATGTGGTTAGGGGTTAAGACCATAACCCACCACGAGAAAGCCTGGCCCGTAGACTTGATCAGTCTGGCTACGACCTAAGAGCAAATGTCTGAATTAACCTAATCTGTGCAATGGTGAGCTCACACCAAAGCCAGAACCGTATAAACAATGGTTCCGGATTAATGGGTCCGGGATCGCAAATTGTAAATTTCATACTGCATTCACGTGCATCATTCATAAAAGCATGATATCATCTCATGAGCACGGTATATGGTATTTGAATATATTTGTTGTATTGTGGTGTGATGATATAATCTCTCGTGGATAGATTATGATCGGTAGCTAACGGTTTTAAACCGAATCTTTTTAGGTAATGCTGATCATAGGAACGCTTCAGGGATGTCAGCTGTAGGAAGTGGACAGCCGAGGCAGTGTTAACCCAAGGGTTGGTTGAACTACTTTTGAAACTAATCGCTTGTAAGCGAGTCTTTTGTTGGTTGTGTGCAACTGTGTACACATATTGATTTCAGGCTGAAGTTTTAAGACACCTGTTCAGGTGTCATGTTTTAAAAGTGTCGTTTTGGGATAATACATACTAACTGCATGCATGGTTGTTATGTAAATGTTTTCTAAATGACAGGTTGGATGTTTTCATTATTTTTCGTGCTTCTTGTTGCAAGGTCCTATTTGTGAAGTTGTTGTCAGGCTAACTGATGGGACCCACTGTGTGGTCCTTAGCCTAGTGACGTCTTGAGTTACTTAAAACTCGGGTCGTTACAGATTGGTATCAGAGCTTAGGTTGACAACAAGGGCACATGTGACTTGAGATGAGACATGATAGTTCAACCTAACTACAACCCAGTTCGGGTTGGTTTTGAAAGGAATTTAAGTTTTCAAAAGATTTTGGAAATTACTAACATATGGTTTTAATGGATTTAAAATCATATGCATAGTCGGGATTGTGGGTAAAGACACTGCCTTCCACTCCTCAGCGTGACTCCTTGTGAGTGTAGTTCTCTCTCTCTAACTTGTTAAGATTATAGTATTCTTATAGATATCACTATGGTTATAAGTAGTGGATATATATGAAGAGAGAACGATCGTGAATGTTCCGGTTTGTCGAAACCGTGATAAAGGCAACCGTAAGTGTTTTGATTAAGAGACAAGGAAGTTGCAGCTTCATTACGAGTATGTCAATGGAGCACAATGTGCAAGTGTGTTAGTGGAAGTAAGACAAGCTAGAAGTACATGAGAGTATAATGTTTAAAGTAAGTGGTCAAGGTCAAGTACTTCTACCCATCGAGCTACATGAGATGTGAAGATGCAAGAATATAGCAGTAGAAAGGGCTATTGCTACGATAGAAACGCAATGGCAAGCACGAGTTATTGAACCCCAAACACTAGAAGTTTCATAGGAGGAATAAGAAGGTAGTGAACTTCATTAGAGAAGTGACTAAGGTCATCAAAAGAAGAGATGTGTTAGTATTTGCAGGAGCTTATGTAATGCAAGTTGATTGGCGGTTGAACCACATAAACATGACTTTTGGGGACATTGGAGAGCTAGAAAAGTATAAGATGAACTTGCAGCAACCTTCATGCCGAACATTGGTGCATATTGGTGGATGAGAAATTGTGCAATCATCGTGGATTACGAGACTTTCAAGAGTCGGATTTAGACTAACTTGTACGTTAAAGTCTTTCCTGGAAGCAACATTTGGAGGTTCTCCTATGAGGGAGATGATTTTCACAAGGAGTATACATCGTTGGATGAGAATGCACCACTTTATGATCAATTGATAAGATTGTTCACAATAGGATGAAACGACCTCTTAGTTGGTGTTGTCACCTAATGTATGACGTTATTGGAGTATTAGGAGAGGATAATAAAGCTTGAAGCAAGACAAGGCTTTAGGGAAGAGGTGGATTCCTAAACTAGTGGAGGAAAGAGGCAGAAGTCTACTCTAAGTTTCTTGAACCTGCGAGTACGAGACGTGTGAGTCAAGAAACAAGGCCTTCTCCACAACCATGACCATAAGAGAAATTGGAGGGAAGAACATTTTAAATTGTGGAGACCTAAATTATTACAAGAAGGACTGATAAAAAAAGTCCAAATACATGTTTCAAATGTAGTTAACCTAGAGATATGATAAAGTTTGTGAGGCTAGGGGATAATGTTAACTCAAGGATCTTGTCCTAATGTGAGAGGTGGAGAAAGTCAAAGTTTACGTGGAAACTAGGCAAGTAAAGTAGCCAACCGATATCCTAATTACCGGATTGGATAATGATGACGTGATTCTAGGCATCGATTGGATGATCGAGTATATGGATAAGATAGATGCGGAAATGCTAATAAAATGATGTTAGCCAAAGATGATACTTGTCATGTGTTCAAAGGAAGTGAGCTACAAGACCCGCTAGTGATGATCTCTGCGATGAAAGCAAGTAAGCTGGTAAGGAAAGGATGTGAAGCATATTTATGTTATGCTTTGGAGAAAGAAGGAAAGATTCAATTGAAATACATTCCAGTTGCACGCGAGTTTAAGGATGTTTTTCAAGATGAATTATCTGGATTGTCACCTACAAGACAAGTTGACTTTGGAATTGATCTAGAACCTGGAGCTAGACCAATTTCTAAAGCTCTGTACAGAATAACACGTGTGGAAATGCTGGAGTTGAAGAAGCAATTGGAAAAATTGGCAGATAAAGGATTTATTCGGCCAAGTGTATCACCATGGAGAGCGCCAGTATTGTTCGTGAAGAAAAACGGATGGTACAATGAGGCTATGTATCGACTATAGAGAACTGAATAAGATGATGATTAAGAACAAGTATCCACTGCCACGAATTGATGATTTGTTAGATCAATTGCAAGGAGCAAATGTGTTCTCCAAGATAGACCTACGGTCAGGCTATTACAAGTTGAAGATTCAAGAAGATGATATCCATAAGACAACATTCAGGACTCGGTTTGTTGTGGTCTTTACCGATGACATAATGGCTTATTCACGAAGTAGTGAAGAGCATAAAACATTTAAAAGCAATTCTCCAAGTATTGATGAAAGAGAAGCTTTATGTCAAGTTGTTCAAGTGTGACTTCTGGATGAATGGAGTAACATTCTTAGGACACGTGATCACTATAGATGGAATCAGAGTTGACTCATCCAGGATTGAAATTATGCTAGCATGGGAACCACCCAAAAACGTAAAGGATATACGTAGTTCCTAGGATTAGCAGGATACTACAAACGTTTTGTGAAAGGATTTTCCATCATAGCAAGACCTATGACCAACCTATTTCAGAAGAAGGCAAAATTTGTATGGACTAACAAGTGTCAAGCAAGCCTTAAAGAGTTAAAGAAGAGATTGACTACTGCACCTGTGTTAGGTTAGCTGAATGGAGCACTAGAGTTCATTGTTTACATTGATGCATCTAAAATGGACTTGGAATGCGTTCTTATGCAGAATGACAGTCATATCATATGCATCAAGACAATTGAGGTAGTATGAGCAAAACTACCCAATACATACCTTAGAGTTAGCAACGATACTTCGTTCACTGAAAATTTGGTGGCACTGCTTGCTTGGATCAACATGCATGATTATGGCACATCATAAGAGTTTGAAGTACATATTCACTTAGGAAAAGTTGAATATGAGACAAATAAGATGGTAAGAGATAATAAAGGTTTATAATTTGAATATATTATATCATCTTGACAAGGCTAATGTCGTGGCCGATGCTTTGAGCAAAAAGTCGGTTCAAGAAGAGAAGGTGATTGCTCGTTTGACTGCACAATCTGATATACAAAAAGATATGATTTATAGTGGTAGAGAAATATGGGTTTAGAAAGACCAAGAGTATTTGTGTACCTTGGAGATCGTGTCAAGTTGGATGAAAGAGATCCAACATAAACAACTAAGTTCCTTGATCTGACCAAGTTGAGGTCAATGATCACGAATGATGAAAGTTCAGATTCTTTATCAACGACGACGATATGATTGATACCAAGGAAGAATATGTATGCCTCAAGATGATGAGATTAGAAGAAATATTCTTGTTGATGCTCATACAACACCATAGTCGAATAAGATGTATCAGGATATTATACCATACTTCAGGTGAAAAGATATGAAGAAGGATAATTATAGGGTTGTGCATGTTGTCAAACATGTCAATAAGTTAAGATTGAACATCAAAGAACAAGAGGAGAACTTATGTCACTTGAAATACCACAATGGAAATGGGAACTAAGTTGAGTTTTACAACAGCGTTCCATCCACAGTCAGATGGTCAGTCCGAAAGGACTATTCAGACTTTAGAAGACTTGTTGAGGTCATGTGTGCTTGATTGGGGACCGATATGGCCAGATCAATTACTGTTGGTCGAGTTCACCTACAATAACAGTTGGCATGCGTCCATTGGGATGGCGCCCTATGAAGCACTGTACGGAAGGAAATGTCGAACCCCATTATGTTGGGATGAGCCTGCCGATGTCATTGACACGGCTCCAGACAAAGTTAAAAGTGATATTGAAAAAGTTGCTTTGATTCGAGAAAGGATGTTGGCTGCATAGAGTAGACAAAAATCGTATGCGGATAAGCGCCGACGCCCGCTAGAGTTTGAAACAGGGACACATGTTTGGTTAAAAGTTTCACAAACTCGTGGAGTTAAACGGTTTGATATCAAGAGAAAGTTAAGTCCTCGGTATATTGGACCATTTGAAATTTTGGAAAAAGTTGGTAAAGTGGCTTATTGTTTAGCATTACCGCCAACAATGGATGGAGTACTTCCAGTATTTCATGTATCACAACTAAGACAATATCAACCAGATCCGAGTCATGTACATAGGTATGATGCTATCGAGATAGAACCTAATCAGACCTACGCCGAGTTTGCTATGGGCGTGTTAGACAGAAAGAGGAAGAAGTTAAGGAATAAAGAAATTCCATTATTGAAGATCCAGTGGTCCCGAAGGGGAATGGAAGAGGCTACATGAGAAACAATTGAACACATGGAAAGAAATTATCCAGAAGTGTTTAGTTCTTTGATCGGTGATTGGGATAGAGGCAAGAATTAGTACCTAACTTTTCCACTAACTAATGTGCCTATATGGTTCTATGTTTATGTGATTTATGTGTGTGTGAATTGATTTGTGTTTGCTAACATAGGAAGTGATAGACTTCCCTAGTGTGAGCGTGATGACCCCGCTAACGTGATAATAATCTATGCTTGCACGAAATGCAAAGATAGGTTAATTATGTGATTGACGGATTCAGTCTTCTGATGAGCTGTGTACTAAAGTTTCGGGACGAAACTTTTTCTTAAGGGGTGTGTGATGTAAAAGCTAGAATTTTCTAATCCTAATAAAAGATGATTAAGGGTGATTAAGTTAATCATCGATATTAATTGACCCATAAATCGCGAATAGTGTGCACATGACGAGTATAAATTCCACCATTATGATTTTGGTGTAAATTTGGACTTATGGGGGAATTTTCACTTTTTCCTCCGGGGAATAATTTTTACCCTCTGGTATTATTTGGAGTATTTGGGAGCTTCAATTAATAAAATTGCAGTTGAGAGAAATGATCAGGACATTGGGTATGTTCTAGATATGAAATAACATGGAAAGGCAAAATGGCCAAAAGAGCCGCTATTTCGTTTCTTAGCGGCTAAAAAAGACGGCTTAGGAATACGCGTTTTCCGAGAAAGTTGCGGAATAATTATCCACACAAAATGTCAGATTTATTATTCCAATTTCGAGAAGTTTGGAGGAGGGGCTCAAACCGCCTTCGGATCGATAAACGGATAATTATCGACTTTGTTAAAGGATAATTATCGTCTTCGCTATAAATAGCGGAAATTCATTTATTAATTCATTTCCTTTCACGTTTCCTCGTAAAAGCTCTGATTTCTCTCAACCTTCAAATTCAGATCTACTCTTCGTTTGTAATCCGATTTCAATTCCGTTTGAGTTTTCGGATTCCTCTCTGCGTCCTCTTCATTTTGGTACCGAGTTTCTGTGTTTCCGTTGAAGTTATGGCCAGGTCGAGCATCCCCCTTCTATGGTCAGTTCCGTCGCTCAGATTCCGGTGAATCTGTTGGTGTCCGAGCGTAGCCTACGTCGTTGTGATTCCGAATCTTCTTTCGGATCGTCAATCGGGTTAGTAACGAATAAGTTATGAATTTATTCGTTTTCAGTATTGCGATTTGGCCTAAATTGACCTTAGGCTTGTCAAAATGGATAATTGGAAATTCCATTATGCTCGTTACAATATTCTGGTGATTATGGGCTATTTGTTTGATGAGATCTGATGACAGTTGGGTTGAGAAACTGCCTGCGGGCAAAAGGTTATTCTGATGAAATTTAATTAATTAATTAAAGATTAATTAATTAAATTAGGAATCTAGAAAACGCTATAAGCTAATTAAATTCAAAGGAATGAATTTAATTGATGTTTGAAGCAAGAAGTTTAATACGAGGAATATGATATTCTCGACAGGTGGTGTTGAAGACGGTAGACTAACTATAGCTTAGTTGCTCAGTGAGCGTATCCAGGTAAGTCTTCGGACTTACTTAGCTTTGATCTGCAGAAACCGTGCCTGAGAGATTTATATCTCACTGTGTTGATATGTGTTGTTGTTTTGAAATGCCTTGTTGTGCTGAAATGTGAATGTTGATATGCATTGAGATGTGTTATGTGTGAAGCATGCTTGATGTGTTTATGATGAAAATGACGTTATGATGTGTAAAGCATGCTTAATGTTGTTGTGATTATTATCATGTCATAATTATGAGAAATGGTTAAATGAACATGTGTTAGCCTATTGAGGTGTGCTATTGAATGACATGATAAGCTTGTTGAGACATGATAATGTATGAGATGATAAGCCTTTTGAGGCATGTGATATGATGATGACTTGTAAAGGTCAAGAGTATGTAAAGCGAGTATTTTGCAGTGAATACCGGAGCTCGGCCAAGCCCGGATCACTTGCGTTTGTATAAGAATGACACCGAGTCTGATGGACTTCAGGCTCGGGTCGCACACCTAATAAAAATGGTAAATGTTTGCATTAACATGAATGGCAAAATGTTGCATGTGGTTAGGGGTTAAGACCATAACCCACCACGAGAAAGCCTGGCCCATAGACTTGATCAGTCTGGCTACGACCTAAGAGCAAATGTCTGAATTAACCTAATCTGTGCAATGGTGAGCTCACACCAAAGCCAGAACCGTATAAGCAATGGTTCCGGATTAATGGGTCCGGGATCGCAAATTGTAAATTTCATACTGCATTCACGTGCATCATTCATAAAAGCATGATATCATCTCATGAGCACGGTATATGGTATTTGAATATATTTGTTGTATTGTGCTGTGATGATATAATCTCTCGTGGATAGATTATGATCGGTAGCTAACGGTTTTAAACCGAATCTTTTTAGGTAATGCTGATCATAGGAACGCTTCAGGGATGTCAGCTGTAGGAAGTGGACAGCCGAGGCAGTGTTAACCCAAGGGTTGGTTGAACTACTTTTGAAACTAATCGCTTGCAAGCGAGTCTTTTGTTGGTTGTGTGCAACTGTGTACACATATTGATTTCAGGCTGAAGTTTTAAGACACCTGTTCAGGTGTCATGTTTTAAAAGTGTCGTTTTGGGATAATACATACTAACTACATGCATGGTTGTTATGTAAATGTTTTCTAAATGACAGGTTGGATGTTTTCATTATTTTTCGTGCTTCTTGTTGCAAGGTCCTATTTGTGAAGTTGTTGTCAGGCTAACTGATGGGACCCACTGTGTGGTCCTTAGCCTAGTGACGTCTTGAGTTACTTAAAACTCGGGTCGTTACATCATCTTTTAATCTTTTAATCTTTGAATTTGATATCATAATGATGATTGTTGGCTAAAAACCCTTAACAATTCTAAGGTGAAGGGTTGATAGTTGTGGCTTAGATAATGATAGATCGATCGTAAACAGATTAGACCCTGAGAGTTAGAGAGAATCGCCGACAACCTTAAATTACGGTCTGTTCTTGAGTCCACGGCCGTGGAACCTCAAGAACTAACCGTGATTTCCCTTAAGTCTACGAACTTGCTTTTACTTTGATCCAAAGTTAAAGATTTGCTTTAACTTAGTTTAGGCTTGCCTTTTCTAGGTGGTAGTGAAGCCTCAACAACCTCTACCTCGATTGTGAGTGTCACAACCTTAATCGATTTAGTTAGTCTTGATCCTTGGATTACAAGTTTGGGTATTTGACATTAATTCTTGCCTTTAGAACCTTTCTATATTAAAGCCTCAACAACCTGTACAGAGAGTGTCTTGTAGGTGATTCACATAAGGTTTTTGGAACTTCACCGTACGATTACCTTACATTAGCATACCTTCGCATATCTCAACTTTGTCTTTATATCTTTAAGTATATCTTGAATCGGTTGCCACAGCTGGATACTTGGATCTTTAGGATTGTTGTTTTCCCAATAAATTGCAAAGCTCTTAAATTCACTTGCTTGATAATCTGAAATCGAATTTATTCTCCCCAAATCCCTGTGTTCGATACTCTGGAATTCTATCTTAACTACGTCAATCCGTACACTGCGGGTTCGCTTGCTTGATTCTAGTTTTATAAATTTAAAGCTTATTTGCACACACGTTTAGGGGCGAACAAGTTTTTGGCGCCGTTGCTGGGGATTTGGTTTAGACCGAATACGGTAGCTAGTTGTCAAGCTTGGGAGCTTGCTCTCGTTATTTGATATTTCTTTGAGTGCATGCGCAGGTCTAGGAACACCGAAGATCTCTTACCTCTTGATCAAGAGCTTGAGAGAACTTTAAGGCAAAAGCGCAAGGAAAAGAAGATGGCTGAAGAACACGAACGTGATCTTCAAGCGGAGTTGGCGGAGAAAGAAGCTCAACTCCAATGGAATGAGAACATCCGCCGGGATGAAATGGATCGTCATCAATCTCAAGTTAACAATCTACAGGATATGATTTTCCAAATGAGGATAGAACTAAGCGACCTTAAGAATAAGGGAAGCAAGAAATCCTCAAGAAGGGCATCAAGATCTAGAAGAAGAAGTCACTCATCCGCTGATGATAGTGATTCTTCCATGCCACCACTAGAGGAAATTGATCCCACGATCAATGTGAATCCTTTCCATCCACGGGGAGCTGCTAATCGCCGCATTCCGCCTAGGAATGCGAGGATCGAACGTGTAGATGATGAGCCAAGAACTCTTGGCCAAAGGATGGATCCAACACAACAACCGCGCCGTTTGGGCGTGAATTTTGATGCTGAGGATGTACAAGGGTTTAGTTTCAACCCTCAAGTTATTACTCTTGTTCGTCAAAACCAATTTGGCGGGACAAGCGCTGAATCTCCACACCAACACTTGCAAAACTTTGAGTGTATGATGGAGACAATGAGACCGAAGAACGCTACTACCAACAACTATAAGCTCAAGCCCTTCTTCTTCTTCTTGAAGGGGAAAGCATTGTCTTGGTATCAAGCTCTTCCTAGTAGGAAACTAGATACGTGGGAAAACCTTTCCGCGGAGTTCCTCACCAAATTCTTTCCGCCATCCAAAACGGCGGAACTTAGAGGTAAGATCAATGCATTTTCCATGAGGTCTAACGAAAGTTTGTTTCAATCATGGGAAAGATTTCAGGACTTGCTATTGGATTGCCCTCATCATGGCATATCCAAGCTTGCATTGCTGGAGATTTACTACAAGGGGCTGGATGCGGGGACGCAATTCAACCTCCAATCCCTCTCATGTGGAACATTCATGGACATGAGGGAAGATGACGCTTGAGACTTCATTGAGAAGCAAGCAAGGGTCATAGAGAAGTATTCCCACCGAAAAGTGGAGGGAAATCGTGTGGAGCAAGGAGCAAAGCTCACACATGAAGCTCAAAATCAGATTTTATCCCTCAACAATGAGATCAAAGAGTTGAAGGAGGCTATCAAGACCAACTTTCCAAATCAACAAGGGAAAGATGTTGGCTATTTGGGCAACAACAATGGCGGTGATAACACCAACTGCAACAACAACAACAACAACAACAACAACCGGAACAACAACCGGAATAACAGTTGGAATGGAAACAACAACAACCGGAATAACAATTGGAATGGAAACAACAACAACCGGAACAACAATAGGGGTTCAAACAACAACAATTGGCGCTCCAATCAACAAAATTCTGATAATTCTTATCCTTCCAATTCTAATTCACTAACTCCACCTTCCTCTTCCTCTACTCCTTTGAAAATCCAGGGGCAATCATCTAATGGAGGAAACAATTCGGGGAAGGAGAAGCCCGATCCCATGTTGGAAACGATTTTGGGAAAGCTACAAGGGTTGGAGAACCGCATCATTAAGGTTGATGACCAAATTTCTAAGGTTGATAAAGCTCAAAAGGTTTTAGAAAACCAAATGTTCAGCCATGCGGAGGAAGTTCCTAGGAATCAAGGGAAACTTCCAGGAAAGACGGAGGACAACCCTAAGGGAAGGGTAATGGCAATCACAACTAGGAGCGGAGTGACTACCACCGACCCGCAGCCTAAGTTTGTTGAAGTCCCCGTAGAGAAAGACAAAGAGAAGGGGAAGGAGAAGGAAGATGTCTACGTTCCTCCTCCAGCTTACAAACCTCCCCTACCATTCCCTCAATCTAGAGCGAGAGCGCGCCTAGATAAACAGTTTGGTAAGTTTATAGAACTCATGAGCAAGCTGCATATTAATATACCCATTATCGATGCTATTGTAGGTATGCCGGCTTATGGCAAGTTCTTGAAGGAGCTCCTCTCTAAAAAGAGGAAGCTAGAAGACTTCGGAGAGGTTAAGATGAGTTCGGATTCTTCGGATCTCATCAAAACCATGAAGGAGAAAATGCCCCCAAAGTTAAAGGATCCGGGGCCATTTTGCATTCCCATAGGAGTGGGAGATGTCACATACGATGCGTTATGTGATCTAGGAGCAAGTGTGAGCATCATACCACTTGCATTATGTAGGAAGATCGGTTTAGGCGACCCTAAACCGGTGAAGATGACGTTGTACATGGCGGATCGATCCATCACTCGCCCCGTCGGTATTGTAGAAGACGTCCCGGTCAAGCTAGGTAAATTCTTTGTTCCCATTGATTTTGTCGTGCTTGACATTCCTGCAGATAGTCCGGTCCCGATCATACTCGGAAGACCGTTTCTTGCAACTTCCGGCTGCATAGTCAATTGCAAGAATGGTAGACTCGCTTTTGATATAGGGGAAGAGAAAGTAGAGTTCGTTGTTTCCACTCTAGTGAAGGAGCCAATCTTTGATGAGGATATATTCGATATCCAAGATGAAGAAGGGTTGTCTAGGGAGGAGGTAAGTGCGATTCTCTTTAACGATCCTTTACAAAAAGTTATCACTATGAGTCTAACAAATGTAGGGGAAGAAGAAGAGTGCAATGAGGCAATTGAAGCCTTAGAAGCACAAGAAAAGATGCATGAAGTGGTGTTTGAAAAACTCCACGATGAGGCAAAAAACGTGAGAAATCACGGCCACACACTATATTCCACGGCCGTGGATTTCACAACCAAAACCGTGTCCCACTCCAGGGGGTTATACGGTCGTGGAGAAGACATGACCACCGTATTTCCTTTCCACGTCCTAAACCACGGCCGTGGAGGACATGAGGAACCCGTAATTTTGGGCGTGGAAAGGGGTGATCGAGACACTTCTTCAACTTCTTCTGATTCTTCTCCCATACATTCAACACCCTTAGAAACTTCTAAGGAGACATCGGATGCTCCTCAAGGATCATTGGAAGCTCCGAAAGCGATGGAACTAAAACCACTTCCTACTCATCTAAGAACTTCAAGACAACCTCAAAGGCGGTTGAATCCGACCATGAAGGAGGTTGTCAAGAAGGAAATTCTTAAGCTTCTTGATGCAGGTATCATCTGCCCTATCTCCGATAGTAAGTGGGTGAGTCCGGTTCAAGTAGTTCCGAAGAAGGGAGGAATGACGGTCATCACCAACAAAAACAACGAACTCATTCCTACCCGAACCGTGACAAGATGGCGGATGTGCATAGACTACCGCAAGCTCAACAATGCTACGAGGAAGGATCACTTCCCATTGCCATTCATCGATCAAATGCTTGAAAGATTAGCGCAACATTCACATTTTTGCTATCTTGACGGTTATAGTGGTTTCTTTCAGATCCCGATACACCCGGATGATCAAGAGAAGACCACATTCACGTGCCCATGGGGTACGTTTGCTTATAGGAGAATGTCGTTCGGGCTTTGCAACGCCCCAGCCACCTTTCAACGGTGCATGATGGCCATCTTCTCCAAATACATGGAGGAAATCATGGAGGTCTTTATGGACGACTTCTCCGTATACGGTTCCTCTTTTAACGATTGCCTTTCTAACCTTTCTCTTGTTTTGCAAAGGTGTGAAGACACTAACCTAGTTCTTAATTGGGAGAAGTGTCAATTTATGGTTAAGGAAGGAATTGTATTAGGTCACTTAGTCTCTAGTAGAGGGATAAAAGTAGATAAAGCTAAGATAGAGACCATAGAGAAACTTCCTCCCCCAACTTCGGTGAAAGGGATAAGAAGTTTCCTAGGACATGCTGGATTTTATAGACGTTTCATTAAGGACTTTTCTAAGATATCAAAACCTCTCTCTAATCTATTGATGAAGGATGCGGTTTTTGAGTTTTCGCAGGAATGTTTGGATGCGTTTAACACAATTCGGCAAGCTCTAATTTCAGCACCTATTATCCAACCTCCGGATTGGACTCTTCCCTTTGAGGTTATGTGCGATGCTAGTGACGTAGCTATAGGAGCTGTTCTTGGACAATGAAAGGAAGGGCGGACCCATGCCATATACTATGCTAGCAAGACGTTAGATGAAGCGCAGCTCAATTACGCCACTACCGAAAAAGAGTTTTTAGCCATTGTCTATGCTATTCACAAGTTTCGCTCTTATCTTGTAGGTGCAAAGGTGATTGTCTACACGGATCATGCTGCGATCCGGTACCTCCTTGCGAAGAAAGACGCGAAGCCAAGGCTAATTAGATGGATTCTTCGCCTACAAGAATTCGATCTAGAGATCCGCGGCAAGAAAGGTTCAGAAAATTATGTTGCGGATCATTTGAGTCGCCTAACACATCTAGAGGACGACCATATACCCATCGACGACTCCTTCCCGGACGAACACCTACACCTTATTGAGGAGTGCATCGATGTGATCTCCAAAGGTAACGAACCATGGTTTGCTGATTTTGTTAACTATTTGGTTTGTCAGGAGATACCGCCCGGACTATCCTACGCACAAAGAAAGAAGTTCTTTAAGGATGTCCGGGAATACTTTTGGAACGAGCTTCTCCTCTTTAAGAGAGGTCCGGATGGCATCATTCGGCGATGTGTGCCGGAAGATGAGATGCAAAGTGTCATCCGCCATTGTCATTCACTACCTTGTGGAGGAAACGCTAGTTCGAACAAGACTAGCGCAAAGGTATTGCAATCTGGATTCTTTTGGCCTACTTTATTTAGAGATGTGCAATCCTTTGTTTCTTGCTGCGATGCTTGTCAAAGAACAGGTAATATCTCTAGGAGGAATGAGATGCCCCTTAACAACATCCAAGAGGTGGAGATTTTCGATGTTTGGGGAGTAGATTTTATGGGACCATTCCCATCATCTTGTGGAAACCAATACATACTATTGGCGGTAGATTACGTTTCTAGATGGGTGGAAGCAATTGCCTCTCCCACCAATGATGCCATGGTGGTGGTTAAGTTCTTTAACAAGACCATCTTCCCGCGATTTGGGACGCCAAGGACTATCATTAGTGATGGAGGTTCTCACTTCATCGCCCGGCGCTTTGAAGGTCTTCTAGCTAAGTATGGGGTTACTCACAAGATCTCTACCCCTTACCATCCACAAACAAGTGGACAAGTTGAGATCTCAAATAGGGAGATCAAAGGAATCTTAGAGAAGACGGTTTCAAGGACTAGGAAGGATTGGTCTTTGAAGCTTGACGATGCATTGTGGGCGTACCGGACTGCATACAAGACTCTCATAGGAACCACACCATACAACCTTGTGTATGGGAAGTCTTGTCACTTGCCGGTAGAGTTGGAGCACAAAGCGTTTTGGGCTATCAAGTGGTTGAATTTCAGCATGAAGGAAGCGGGAGAGAAGCGTCTTAATGAGCTGGACGAACTCCGCTTGAGTGCTTATGAAAACGCTAAGATCTATAAGGAGAGAGCAAAGCGTTGGCATGATAAGCATATCATTCCAAAGGACTTCAAAGAAGGAGATCAAGTTCTCCTCTTCAATTCAAGGCTTCGTCTTTTTCCAGGTAAGCTTAAGTCTCGTTGGACCGGACCTTTTCTAATTAAGCGTATTTTCCCCCATGGTGCAGTTGAAGTATGGGGTGAAACGAGCGGAAGCTTTAAGGTGAACGGACAACGACTCAAGAAGTATACGCCGGAACACCAAGCTGAAGAGTTCGCGCCTACCGCACTCGAATAAGTGCGAGATTGGTCTAGCTACGGACCTTAAACAAAGCCCTTCTTGGGAGGCAACCCAAGGTATTGCATTTTTGTTTTTGTTTACGATTCATAGTTTAGCTTAGTTTAGACGTTTTTCGCTTTATTTGCCTTCGATTCCTTCCGGTATGTTCGTGTTTTTGGATGTAGGAACGATGGAAAAGGAAAAGGGAAGGATAATGTTGAAGAAAAGTGACGAAATTTGGACTTTGGAGCTTTACAGAGAGTTCCACGGCCTAAACCACGGTCGTGACAGCTACAGTGACCGTAATTTCCAAAAGCCTTTGAAAAATCACAAAAACCACGGTTCCGTACAATTCCACGGCCGTGGAACACCCCGACAGACCGTGATTTTCAAAATTTTGCCTGTGACTATATAAACTACGTTCTTCACAAAAATCACTCCACAAAACCCTCTTCCACGACCTAAACGCCGAATCCACACCCCCTCCTCCAATTCTTCGTTTCTTAATCGTTTTCAACGATTTTTCTTCCCAAATTGAAGCACATTCGACCACCAACAAGATCCAAGCGACAAATCGAGCGGCAATTCACCAAGGGACGCGCAATTCGGATTTTAAAATCTGAAACCTAGGTTTTTCCACTCTTCTTGATCTTTGTCGATTTGGTTCGTTTTTGTTAGAAATTTTAGGAAGAACTGATTGAAATTGGAAGGAATTAGACTAGGGCTGCCTGATTGCTGAGATTGAGTGTTGAATTTTGAGATTTGCGAAAAACTGAGACGAACCACGGTTTCTGGGAGAACCACGGCCGTGGAAAGGCAAGATCCACCCGTAATTTTGGACAGTGATGGATTTCGTAAGGAGAGTTTCAGGGAGGATTAAGGAGAAGAAGAATGATCAGAACAAGAAGAGGAAGGGTAATCCCTCTTCTTCCTCATCCTCTAGAGCACCACCACCCTCTTCCCCTTCACCTCCATCATCACCTTCATCACCCTCACCTCCTAGTCCTAGAGTCCCGACCATTCATGAGGATCACCTCGATGCATTCGAGAGGATCCACGAGAGAGCTGTGATTGGACCTAGGTACTTGTTGTTAGAGGATCTAGCTCCTCTTAACATCATAGAGGATCTTACTTGGCTCTTGGATAGAGCCGGACTAGTTGTCTTCTCGGCTATCCGAGAAGACGCGTATGAGGAGATTACGAGGGAGGTAGTGACGTCCTTTCAGCATAGCCATGTAGATAGGACCGTTTCTTTCCGTCTTATGGAAAGAAACTATGACTTTTCCATTCGTGAGTTCGGGACCTTCTTTGGGTTCCATAAGACCTTTAACGGTCGCTTTCCTAGTGGCGTTTACGCCAAGGACTTTTGGGAGGAGGTAGCGATGATCTACGCCAGCGAGGACCGCTGGCAACCTGCTGACACCAAGGCTAAGTTGATGTACCACTTAGCCTTGAAGATTGCTCACCGTGTTCTTTCGGAGTGTCTCTTCCCTAGGACGGAGACGCCCCAAAAGATCAAGACGGATGAGCTCTTTTTGCTGTATTCTATGCTGTACGGGCGCCGAGCTAACTGTGCCACCCTCTTAGCTGCCACTATGAGCAAGCTCAAGAACAAGAGGAAGGGCAACATTGGATACGGTGGGATAGTTACCCACCTTGCTAGGAGTTTGGGTGTTGATTTTTCTGCTTGTACCCGTATATCAGCCGTACCCTTAGGATTCCATGCCTTCATGACTAGAGGGCTCATCTTCCCCACACATAGAGGTCCGCCTTATGCGGCCATGCCTTGGGAGAGCAGGACGGGTAGGGGTATTGAGTGGCTGCAGGAGTATTCCATTATGGCAGGACGCCATAATTGGAAGGATACGTTCGCTGCTATGCATGCGAACAGGATTGCAGCTCCTCCGTATGTTCCACCACCGCCCGTTGTTGAGGAGGAGGAGATGGGAGATCAGTTTGAGGGTGGAGGAGGAGCCGAGCAGGAGTTTGGCACGTTTCCGGACCAGCCGGATGCGGCCCCCGATGTGCCTCGACGTTCTCCACGTCCAGCTAGAGCTTCAGGCTCGTCTTCTCGTTGCGCCAGCGTGAGTGAGAGGCCCACATGGTCTGAGACACCTCCTGCATGGTATGGAGCTCCACCTCCATGGGCTACACAGATACCATCTGCACCAGAACCAGCACCATCCGACGCTCCAGCATGGTACAGTCAGGCTCCGGGATGGTATGAGCAGATGCCGGATTGGGCTACTGGCCTTTCAGAGAGAGTAGGAGCATTGGAGATCCGAGCCGATGCTAGAGATGGACGCTTGGACGACCTCGATCACATGATAAGGGATGTCTACCGCCAGCAGTTTGGGCGGTTTTATGATCCTAGCTTCTCTCCATTCCCACCTCCACCAGCGCCGCAGTGATTGATTGCATGACCGTTTGCTTTAGCCGCTCCACCGCCACTTTGTGAGTTTCTTTTCTTCTTTTCTTTTTTTTATTTGAACATTAGGGACAATGTTCGTCCCAAGTATGGGGTGGGGTGTGACTAAAAGTTGTAATAACTCTTACTCACTATGTTTGCTTCTATTCGAGACTATCTTGCATGTTCATTATATTGTTGCACGTTTCGTTATTGCATTGCATGAATTGAACTTGAAAAACCCATAAAAATTGAAAAATTTTGAAAACTTTGTGCTTCTAATGAATTGAGATGATTTCTATGATAATCACTACTTGTGAATTGAGTTTGATGAAAATTGCATGCTTAAAAGAATAGTGAATTGAAAAGGAAATAAATGTTTTGATTATACCTCTTTTGCAAGTTTCATAATGTGATAAATATTACCTAAATCATGTTGAGAAATTGAAGTTGAAATCACACTATAAGTTCTTATACTTCTTGTTGAGATGATTAAGGCAATTTGATTTTTCTTTCTTCTTTCTTTGATCATTTTAGCTCCTCATTGAAATATTGACCTCCTTTACCTATCCGGGAATTTGGAGAAGTGAATGAAAAAGGCATGTTTGATGTGGGAGGGCCATGAGAGCAATTATTTGCAATCAAAAGAATAGAAAGAAATTGTAGGTTTGGGGAAGTCAATCATGACGATGAGTAACTCGACACCATTCACATAGCCGGGTTGTTTGTGTCTTGCCAAAGTCGGATTGAGCGATATTCCTAGCGGATTATGGTATGTGCGCTAAGGGTTTGAGGCATCTCATAAAAATTGAGAAACGCCAATCTCCTAGGCTTCGGTTTTTGTGCACCTCTGTCCATAACTCCAAAAGTAAAGTCGAAAAATGAAAAGAAGAGAGTGAAGCTCTAAGTTGAAGGTGTTGCGGAAACCGCAAAAGAAGAAGAAGGAGTAGTTGTCCACTTTCCCGGATTCATGCACCACATTCCTTAGAGTTTCCTTCCCTTTCCACATTCTAGACCATTTTCTTTGAAAGTCCTTAAGATCAAAAGAATGTTATATGACTTGGTGATCTAAATTGAAGCTTCTTATGATTGATTTTGATAATGTTTAAGGGTTATGATGTTTGTATGGAAGTTTGATTGATTCATGAGTTTTCTTTACTCTTTACTCTTTGATTGAGTGTATGAAAGTCTTATAAACGATTGAAGCAAGATTTGAGAATGATCTATTCTTTAGAAGGCACATTCAACCAAAAAGAAGTATTGCTTTGAGAAGGTACACATATTTCATCCTAACTCTTGTTTTAAAACTTTTGAAAGACCTTGCTTAGGGACAAGCAAGTGTTAAGTATGGGGTTATTTGTTAGCATGAAATATTGTGATATTTTAGGCACGTTTCCTAAACGTATTTGGTTCATATTGATAGTCATCGATTGAGCATTGTTGCATTTGTGAGCTAGTTTGCCTATATTATCGATATGGATGTCTACACAAGCTTTATGTTGATTATAGGTGATTGAGAGCCATTTCCGAACGGAATTTAGCAAGGATGAGTTGATTGAGTATGTCCATGGATTGAGGGCATTCTTAGGAGCAAAAGGAGTGTCAACTTATGGAATGCACGAAGCTAGGGAAGAATCATGTTCTTGCCCTAAACCACGCTCTAAAATACGGCCGTACTACATTCCACGTTCAGTTCCACGGCCGTGGAACCCTAGCAAGTGAAGCGTGATTCATTCTAGAAGCTTCTACGGTCGTGGAATCCATGGTTCAAACCGTGTTGATTTCCACGCTCTAAATTACGGTCGTGGAACCTTCCACGACCGTGATCTTGGCGATCTTTTTCGCCACATTTTAAGCCACGATCTTTCAGAAGATTGGGCCGGGCCGATATTTTATCTTGCCCTATAAAAGGACGGACGAAGAAGAGATTCCGTCACCTCGGCATAGAGAATTTTACACTTTGGCTTAGATGTGTTTCCGACCGCCGCTTAGAGACTTTGGCGACTTTTGCAAAAGACGGATTTTGCGTTTGTCCTTGGAGTTGCCCTAATCTCACACTTTGGTGGAGATTGTGATTGAGATTTCCGGATTGACGGAAGATCGAAGGTTCGGAAGATTATTCGCAAGAATATTTCTCTTCTTGTTTAGGTTTGATTTAGAAGACGGATTGACATCCCGTTCTTCCTTCTTTCCTAAGATTGTGTTTGTTTGTTCTATTCTGAATCTATTGACAATATTACTCTTTGATTGTGACTTTGAGATTGGTTTGAAGTTTATTGGAAGTTTTCGGAAGTTTTCATCTTTCAATCTTTTAATCTTTGAATTTGATATCATAATGATGATTGTTGGCTAAAAACCCTTAACAATTCTAAGGTGAAGGGTTGATAGTTGTGGCTTAGATAATGATAGATCGTTCGTAAACAGATTAGACCCTGAGAGTTAGAGAGAATCGCCGACAACCTTAAATTACGGCCTGTTCTTGAGTCCAAGGCCGTGGAACCTCAAGAACTAACCGTGATTCCCATTAAGTCTACGAACTTGCTTTTACTTTGATCCAAAGTTAAAGATTTGCTTTAACTTAGTTTAGGCTTGCCTTTTCTAGGTGGTAGTGAAGCCTCAACAACCTCTACCTCGATTGTGAGTGTCACAACCTTAATCGATTTAGTTAGTCTTGATCCTTGGATTACAAGTTTGGGTATTTGACATTAATTCTTGCCTTTAGAACCTTTCTATATTGAAGCCTCAACAACCTGTATAGAGAGTGTCTTGTAGGTGATTCACATAAGGTTTTTGGAACTTCACCGTACGATTACCTTACATTAGCATACCTTCGCATATCTCAACTCTGTTTTTATATCTTTAATCTTGAATCGGTTGCCACAACTGGATACTTGGATCTTTAGGATTGTTGTTTTCCCAATAAATTGCAAAGCTCTTACATTCACTTGCTTGATAATCTGAAATCGAATTTATTCTCCCCAAATCCCTGTGTTCGATACTCTGGAATTCTTGCTTAACTACGTCGATCCGTACACTGCGGGTTCGCTTGCTTGATTCTAGTTTTATAAATTTAAAGCTTATTTGCACACACGTTTAGGGGCGAACACTTGCACACACCGTTTGGAGCGAACAACATCCTTGCTCCAGTCATCTACAAGCTCTACACCATACCCTCAAATATGTGCAAGACATTGTTGATCATGGAATTTTTCTAAATGGATGTGACTCACCATCTCTCTTAACTTATACAGACTCTAACTGGGCATCATGTCTTACTACTCTTCGCTCAGTTGGTGGCTTTGTACTTCCCTTGGGGAATTCTCTAGTTAGCTGGAAATCTAAATAGCAAGGGACAGTCTCTCGTAGTTTAGTAGAAATAGAATATAGAGCAATGACGTGTTGCAGGTGAGATCACATGGATAGTACGTCTCCTCACTGATGATGGTCTTCCACCTCCACAACTTGTTCGACTCTATTGTGACAACAACTCAACAATTCAAATTGCTAACAACCCAATATTTCATGAGAGGACAAAGCCTATGAAAATTGAAATCACTTCACCAAAGACAATGTTATGGAGCGCTTATTGGAGTTACAATTTGTTCATACTTCGCTCCAACTAGCTGATGTACTTACAAAGATCATTCCATCGGCTCGACAAAATGAGTTACTATCCAAGTTTGAAATGTCTCATCCCTCGCCTTCCAGCTTGCGGGGGAGGGGTGATGAGAGTGACACACAAGCTAACTATATAACAAACTCATTCTCTTGTAACATACTATAAATACATGTAATGACATATACGTGCAATACACAAGTTTCTCTTTTCCAAAAAATTCCTCTTTCTCCTCTGGCTCTATTGCTGTATTCATAGTATCAGATTATAACAAAACTAGTTCCCTACTCGCTTAATCTCGTTATAAAAATAAAAAGAAGCTTAATACCTCTTTCTTCCTCAATTATCACTAATTATCAATAAAAGAGCCAAATCCAATATTCATTCCCAAAATATCAGTTTTCAGCTCTCACAATTGATAACCTAATCAAACCTTCATCCTTAGTTGCGAATGCATTGCATTTTAGATCTCCGACTTGCACAACCTCTGGCATCGACTACCGGACAAAATTCCTCTGAAAAACAGCCGCTCATGTGGCCGTTGTCGTGTGATTCTGCCTTGTGGTTGTTGTCGTTGCGCGATCCATATCCCACCACCGCTTCTCCCCACGGTCACAACAACTCCTCCACATGGTCACTGCCGCTCCTTCAGTCCTTTCCTTATCCGTTTGCAACATGGACCTTTTTTTTTATAGATTTGCGGCATGAACCATCCAAGAAGAGAAAGTTTCGTCTTTCATATCATTTTGGGTAGGTGAGTAAAACGAGCCAATAATTGGCATCGAGCTGAGCTTAAATTTTTTACGAGCTTTAAAATGTGTTTATATTCGGCTCATTTAGAAAGTGAACGAGCTCGAGCTGAGCTTTTGACGAGCCGAATCCGAGTAGCTCGACTAAAATAATGCTCTTATAATGTTATTTTAGTCAAACGAGTCGAGCTTTATCCGAACGATCTGGGCATTGACATGCTCAAACTCGTCCCGTTTATAAACGAGTCGAGCCCGATCCGAGTCTAAATTTTGTATGAGCTTTAAAATGTGTTCATATTCAGCTCGTTCAGAAAATGAACGAGCTTGAGCTGAGTTTTTGACGAACGAAACGCAAGCCGAGTCCGAGTAGCTTGTCTCATATTACAACCCTAATTTTTGGTATTAACATATTTTACCCACTGATCAAATTACCGATTGTGTCTCATAGTTTAATCGTAGAAAACAACACAACTTTCTGAGATGTGTAATTTGTTCATTTTTGGATGATTTGTAATTGCAAAAATTTAGAGAATTGTGAATATTACATTAACTAGTTATTTTTTGGGTAATTAAAATATGTAATTAAAATGGTTATTTGAAATTGGGTATTGAAATTTTGGTAATTAAGATTGGGTAATTCAAATAGGTAATTAAGATTGGATAATTAGTAAATTAGGTAACATTAGTAATTAAAAATTGGATAACACTAGTTTGTAATGTTACGGTTGAGTAAGACTACATTAACATAATAGCGAGTGAGATTCAATTTGTACATTTGGTAACAAAGGGGAGGTTCGAAATCCACGAGCTATCAATTTCTAGTATTTTGAAATTGGGTAGATTGGATAGATTAAAATTAGCCATTTATTTTTTTAATAAATATAAAGTGTCTAATTTATTTTTTATAAATAAAAAAATCTATTAATTTTTATAGGCAAAAAGAGTTACCTATTCAACCCATCCAAAATTTAATATAAGCTACCAAAGTTTATGAATGAGCCTATTTTAATCGTAATTTTATTATTGTTTCAAACGAAACTAATGCCAACTATTAAGGTTGACTGCAAAACGTGGTTGAGTCCTAAATAGTTATTAAGATCACATTTGTTAAGACCACATGTCAGTATGTGTAGTGGTATTAATTTTAAATATGATTTAATTTTATTTATATGTAATCATAATTATTTACATAAAAAGATCTTTTTTAAACGGGGTGTTATTTGGTTAGACAAATAGAGACACTCGCAGGGCGAGTGCGTCTAGGAGCCTCCATTTATCAAAATTAGGGGCGAAGGATTGGTATAGTGCGTTCAAGTAAGGAAAAGTCCGGACACATTCACATTGTGTCTAAACCCGAATTTTTTTCCGAAAACAAAATTCCGAACATACTCCTAT
This sequence comes from Fagopyrum homotropicum, assembly GCA_033239125.1. Taxonomy (NCBI): domain Eukaryota; kingdom Viridiplantae; phylum Streptophyta; class Magnoliopsida; order Caryophyllales; family Polygonaceae; genus Fagopyrum; species Fagopyrum homotropicum. Next base: position 23,025,940 of record BSWB01000005.1, on the reverse strand, counting down.
TGCACCCACACGGATCACGCTTATTGTTTTTCTGAAATATATTTGAGTGTTAGTTGGAATGATACCATGGAAAACATATTATTCACAATCCGTAGTAATGAATGTACTCAATAAAAGATAACTTTTCTTAACTAAATAGCTCATCATTGTCATTGACTTTCAAGTGATACCACAATCAAACTAAAAATTCAAAAACCATAAATAAAAATAATGCCAATTTTTTACAAAAGAAAATGCAAAAGGGAGAAAGGAAGGTTAAATTATGAAATTTGGTTAGGCAGTCACATATAATAATGAGTTGAGAGTTGTTTCCATGAGGAGGACAGCGATCATAAACCCATTGGAAACTTGCCATCCTTGGGCTTCGCAATTTTAAAGTAATATAAGTAGATAACTTGCAATCCACGTTTTGTGCACCAAAGAGAATTGCAAAACCAAATTTAACATTTATTTGGGTCAATCCCCATATTGATGCATTTTATTCAATTTTGTTTAATCTAAGGGGTGTATTCAATTAAGACTTTACATGAATTTTTTAGAGTTTAAAAATTGAAGGGTTTTTAAAAGTCCATACAAATTTTTAGGTATTCAATTAGGATTTAAAATTTTTAATAAAATTCCTATGATATTTAAAAGTTTGTTGATTTTAAAAAAATCTATTATTTGATTGATTTTGTAAGATTCTTTATTACTTATATACATATCTAAACTCTATATAAATCTTTTCCCAACACATAATCAGCAAATTTAAGAATCAATCAAAATTTTTAAAAGGAATACCCTCTAAATTTTGTAGGAATCTATATTGACTCAGAATTAAAAGATCCCATATAATTACCAAATTTTAGAATCAAGCAAAATTTTTAAAAGGAATATACCCTCTAAATTTTGGACAGATGTGTCCATTCATACTGATGTATTTGAACGAGGTGTACGATATGTTCCTTAACATCGTAAAAATATGTCAACGCTGTATGTTAGAATACTTAGCCATAAATAGAGAATATTGAGATGAAAAATACAAATAAACTGCAAAAAGGGAAAATTATTTATCGCACTCAAGATTCGTTTAATGTATTTTACAATTTAGATTGGGTTATTATCGCACCGTTTAAAAAAAAATATTTTAGTTTAGTTTGGTATTAACGCACCATAGGTTATTTTGGATTCAATTTTTATTATTACATTAGTTTTAGGCGGTTTATATTCGGATTTTATGAGTTTAAGTTTACGAGTTTATGAGTTTCACGATGTTAAAGTTAATTAGCAATAAATATAATCAAGGAAAAAATCAAATAAACTATATACTTTAATAAACATAATAACTCGGAATAAATTCATTGAATTATAACTAGGTACAAGTCAACCTTGTTCAACACGAGGGTCGCGGAACAGCTATACGACACGTTCTTGTCCCAGATGCCCGCAGAAAGTGTGACCCTATCGTGGAGAACGACCCACGAATGAAAAGGGGTTCAACTAACTTTCACTATTAGTGGGATTTATCCGATTTATTATTTTTAAACGAGTTATGTTATTTTAATTTTTTTATTTTTTTAGTTACAAGTTATATTATTCATCCAAAAATTTAACATAAAAATGAAAATTTGGGACGGTAATTAGGATATTTTTTTAAAAAAATAGTAATTGTAAAACTTATATTATAAACTATAATATACTAAATTTTAATTGAAGTTGGTTCATCGGAACGACTAGAATCGAAACCCGTATCATTTTCAAAGAAGCGGACCTAACAATAATAGGGATAAAAAAAAATTATGTAGTAATTCTAAATCTAAATGGAATCAATCAATTGATTATTTGATTTTGATTTGAAGCCCAATTCCAATGACTTTTTGAACTGAAGCCCAAATTCCTATGACAACCTCTCAAGTATCAATACACTAAAATAAAGTGAACTGAAGTCAAGCCCAATTTCTATGACAACCCCACAAAGTACCAATACACTAAGGGCATGTTTGGTATCGTATGGCTATTAGTTTTTTAGATTTTTCGGGACGAAGATTCTTGAGATTGTTGGAGATGGAGATTCTTAGAGATTCTTTTTTGTGTAAATTTACATGTTTGATATTAGATTATTTAGACAGATTATTTACAAAAAAGATTACAACAGTACCCTAATCTTCTTCATTCCAATAAAAAAATCGGAGACCAGTTGGACTGTCTCCAATTTGAGCTCCGACTTTTGCTCGAAGCAGTAGATAAAAATTCGTTTTTTAGCTTCCTCTTTGACCTTGATCTGCTTAATAAAGATGTGTCGTGCCCGGGAAATGAGTAAGGAGGATTAAACACAGTAAGATTGGAGGATTAAACACAAGGAAATGTGTTTTTGAAGGAAACAAGAGATTGAATGGTAGGAATGGCTGGCCGCAGCTAATACTGGACTGAACATGTCAGATTCGAGTCCTAAGCAGAGAAGAAGATGAAAAGTAAGAGATTGAATTGTCAAAATTAACCAATAAAAAATTAGACCCCCTAAAATTATGAAAATAGCAGACCAACTGGGACAAGGCATTTGCAAAATGAGCATCTGACGAGCAAAACCAGAAATCTGACCCAGTACCCCAACACATTTGGATGGCGGGAGACTGGAAAAGCAAATATTGCAGCATATCCATCTTTCATCGTCATCCGATATGATGTTATCGTGAATCCGTTGGGACATTTGGATATAAAAAGATGGCAGTGAGAGCTTCAAAGATGGGTGTCAATGGGGGTGTTCAAACGAAAGAGATGAATGAACGAGAAAAAAGAGAAGGTTAGGGGTGAAAATGAATAGAATCTAACCTAATTAATTCTCAAAAAATTGGGTGGGCAAACTTCTTTTTACGGAATTCTTTAGTCAAAAAAAACTCGTAAAAGACTACAATATCGAAGCTCCAACTCATATCCAAACGCCACAAATTTTACCATCCCAAAGAATCCAAAAATAATCTAAATGAACCCCCATGAATAAGATACCAAACAAGCCCTAAAACCAGTATTTTCTAATTGTTGGTGTCGGCTTGAACAAATTGCCTACTTCCTCCGAAGAATTTTTGTGTATTTCTCTTGTTATGCGACTCTTCATGACTGGATATATTTATGTGTGTTTCTCTTGTTGTTGTCTGATCCTTCGACGGACGGTTCTACTTTCCACTTTTTTAAAAAAAATTGAACCGCAGGTTTGCCAGTTTTGGTTAAAATTTAGTGGGCTAATTAATATAACGTTGGGCTTGAGAGTAGTCTGAGGTTGAAAACGAAGGTAGGGTAGGGTTTTCTGTTTGGTCCAAGCTTGTTAGCGATCTGTGTGGGAAAAAATACAATTGAACATATACCCGAAACCCTAACTTGCGAATTTGATGATAATCGAATCTTAAAAAAATGGAAGAGAAGAGCCAAACTTGCAAACCACGGATGAAGTGCGAACAAGCATTAAACTTCTGCTTTCCTGCTGTTTGGAGAGGAATTCAAAGGGGAACATATATCTGACATAACACCAGATACCTTCCCTCTCTCCAAATCATCATCCAGATGGAAACCAATCACAAAGCATTCAGCTTTAGCAAATTAGCCAAGAACAAGAACCGAAAAGTGAATCAATCTTATTTTCGAAATAAATGTAACAGAAAAGCCAAACTCGCAAACACGAAAAAGTGAGAGCAAGCATTATATTCTGATTTAATTTGATGTTTGGAGGAGAATGCAAAGGGGAAAACAGATATCTGACATCTTGGAGATGAACTCCTTCACCAGATACCCTTCCCTCTCTCCAAATTTCTCATTCAATAATAACCAAAATCACCGATCAATGGAATATACAGATAGAGCAAGTACTGCACCCTGCAATCGAGGAAGTGAAGAAGAAAACGAGGGTTTTGGCGAGAACTCAGCGCGATGAAAGAGAGTGAGTCGCAGAGGGATATATGGTGTATAAATGACCTAGGCGGCCAACAAAACTTCACAAATTCGAGTGGCTTAAACACAGGCCCAAAGATACGGCCTTTTAAAAAAGTAAATCCACAAGAACCCAAAATTGATGTTATACTGCAGCCCAAATGGGTGAATTTTCAATGTACTTTTTAAAATTACGAAATTGTAAAACTAACAATAAAAATTTCAAATTTTGGAAAATAACTGGTAAATAAATCTAATTTTTCTCTCATACAAAATCTCACTAGTGTACTACTCGTGCACGGGTGTTGTTTTTATTTCTTTTATAAAATATCTTATGTATATTTGTAAATTTATTAAGAAAAAATATTACGTGTTATGATGCACGGATACGGATACGGAAAACGGACACGGCGAGAAACGGGGAAGCGACATAGGAAACGGGGACAATGCAAGTAAAACAAATAATATATCATATTAAAGATATTGAAAAATAGAATTCATATATCATAATGCGATACATATGTATGGAAAAAAAAATCAATGATATATGAGTAAATAAAAATATTAACGTGATAACAAAATGAACCATTCATTTATTTTCAGCAGCCACAATCTCGCATGTGTCCATGTGAGACTAGGTTTAGTCGGAAAAAAATGGGAGAAAAAAATTTACTGGAAATCAGTTTTTCTTTATATTTTTTCAAAAAAAATGTTTTTTTTTTCTAGCCTTAAAAAATAAGGTAAACATTCGTTGACCGTGTCTTGTTGTGTCCCCGTGTCCGACACAGCATTTTACGGGACACGCCGTCTTCTAGAAGTGTCCGTACATCATAGATTATGTGTGTTAAATTTAAATTTTTATCATGTTATAGTTTGCACAGTTTTTTGATATTATCAATTGTTGTTGGACGCAAGTTAACTCGCATTATTGGATAAGTCAATACCACTGTCAAGATTATCGCTATCCACGACAATAATTAGTCATCAAGTGTTCTGGACATAGTGTATTTACAATGGCCGAATCTAAATCAATACAAAGAAAACATGATCGATATTAACATTCAACAAAAAAATCGATCAAACAATAAAGATATGGCGAAAATTTGAAAAAAAAATCTCTATTTTGTTTTTGGCTTGACGATATTTAGTAGATTTACTGCAATCCAAAATGGGTGAATCATAAAAGTAACTGGCTCAATGGTCGCACGGTTTTGTTTAAATAATTTTTTTTTATTTTTATATGTTATGTAGTAAATACTAATTAATAGAAAATATTTAATTATAAATTAAATTGACATAAAATAATAATTTTTTTATATCATCTATAAAAAGATTTTAATAAAAATATGTATATTTTAGAAGAAATTTTTTTTTATCCGTGATAATTAAAAATAAAAAAATTACTTTAATATGTTAAACAAACTACACAATATATTTTTCTAAAAAATATTTGGTTTTCATTATTTTTTTTATTTCTTTTTGAAGAAAAGATATGTGGTATTTATTTATTTTAAATCGGTTAAGATATTTATCCATTTTGTTAACGAATATTAATTACTTAACAAAAAAATAATTTAAAACAAAAAATAAGGAAACAAAAACATGATATATGTATATAAGTCGAAATTAAAATTTTAATAAAAAGATTTCAAAAACTTAAAATAAGAATTAAAATGATATATAAAATTATAATTTCGAAAATTAATTTCAGAAATTAAAATTGTGCCTACATTATTTTTTTTAAAATTATAAAGATAAAACTAATTGTTGATATGTTTTTACTATATTTTGATATAAATGTAAGACCCCAAATTCGCGGGACTCGGGGCGCTACGGGACTAGGATCTCACAATGGATCCTGATTCTAGCCTGACAACAAGTTCACTGGATCTTACAACAAGGCATAGATAGATTAAAACCAAATGCATAAAACTAAATAAATATATACATCAAGGTTTACAACATCACAGGCGAGTACAAAATGGCAAACGTATATCCATACATGTACAAAACATCACAAAACCCTCGCACAACCTAGTGTACGGAAGCCCTCGGCTGATCACTCATCTGGCTCACTCTACAGTCTTTCTATCCTGCAGAAGGTCTACAACACAGTATGAAACCGTTTAGCTAACATAACATGAATAAGAATGAAAGGAATAGCACGTACAACACATCAACACATCACAGTTAGCAATGTTACACACAAAATCGTTTATTATCTTCAATTACGTTATTCCATTACTAATCTAACTCATTTTGTGCCACGAGGAACCTCAAGAACCTTGCCTTTGTCCCCTTTCACACAGGTTTTGCATGGGGATCTACCTCCCCCTAGAGTACCGGTTTCGCAACACCTTCTCCACTCTCGGCGAGCTTTGACAGGTGGTCACGACCCGTTATAATACACTTGGGGTTTTTAATAAACATATGTGGTCATCCTAGTCTGGTTTAGGCTATAAATGCAACAATCATATGCACACACACACACAACATCATCACAATCACTCAAATCCACAACTGCTCGCTAAGTCAGTCCGATGGACTTACTCGTTATCAACGTAGCTTGTATCACGTCACAGATTCTCCTCGTGGAAACGATCAACGTCTACATCAGCAAGACACATCCAATATCAAACTTACCTAAGGTTAGAATACTCATCTCCTACACCTCATAACGATAACCAAATTATAACTCGACTCTAAACCTCGATATCTCAACATCCTCACAAATGCCTAAGGCATATCCTCAACATATACATCACCATACTCATCAAACACACCACTAGCCTAGCTACACTCTTAAGCTAAGCCAAAAGGGAAAGGAAGGAAACATACCAATCTAGGTATGTCCTGGACATGCACATGCGAAAGCAGGAAGACGTTGGGGCGGCGACACACCGCAGGGGCGGTGACACTCGGCTACAGGGGCGGTGACACTGGTCTGGCCGCAGGGGCGGCAGCTCCAATCCGCGGGGGCGGTCGAACAACACAGGGACGTCTTTGAGACTTTTCTTCGGTCCTTCTCATGATCTCTTCACTTCTTCATTTCCCAAAGGCAATCAACATACATATACATACATAGAATCATCATCAATGTCCAGAAAAGGGTACACAAGATCAAATCTTGTGGAATTCTCAAGCTAAAGAAGGAGAAGGAAGAAAAGAAGAGGAAGAAGGGAAAAGCTTACCATTGCAGCTGGTCCTAAGGAGAGAAGAACACCACACTCATCTACTCAACCACAACACAACAACAAAACAATCTCAAGAGCATCAACAAAACTTCAGCCAACAAGCATACACAAACCAAGATCTCCAAGGAAAACTTAGGAAGAACCAAGGAAGGAAGGAAGAAGAAGAAGAACGTGATAAGGAGAATGAAGTTGAAGGAAGGAAAGAAACCCTCACAAGGAAAGAAGAGGAAGCTTATAAAGGAAGCCAAAGGAAAAGCACGGGTCAACAAAACCGACTGCAACCGCCTCAACCGCAGGGGCGGGTCCTCTGTGCCGTTGGGGCAGTGCACCGCACTTGAGGCGTTGCAGAACTGCAGGGGCGGGGTCCCTATGAAGACTAAGGCTCTTACAATAAATTTGTTTTTGTTTTAATTAATCTTTTAAGTAAAATTGATTTGGCATGATGATTTATTTAATTAAAGATGATATGACATGTTGACTATTTATTAATTTTAAAATTTTTATTATGAAAGACATTATGAAAAATCCGTAAATACCTTGTGGCAATATTGTAAATAAATTGGAAAAAGTTGATGTGGCTAACCTTAGCACGCGACATGCAGACTAAGTGTGTTCTATTTTAGTAAGATATATAAATTCTTAAAACTATGAAATTGCAAAACAAATCATCAACTTTTCAGCGTTTCATGTGACAAAAAAACAAAAACAAACCCTCGTAAACAACGTGTTTCACGCACAGGTCTTCTCACAACCCAAAGCAAATCCTCATCAACCCAAATGTAAGGCGGTCGAAAATCAAAAGCAAAAGCATGAAATATCCCAAATGATTCTCTACCATGAACTCCATAATCCTTCTGTACTTGTGGGATTCAAATCCATATAACAAAACAAAAAATTATCAATTAAAAGGTTGAGGGAAGGAAGATTTGCCGCCTACAAAAGGGATAGGGGAAATATTTGATATACTTACAAAATCGAGCCTTCAATCCGTCGATTGGCTCGATGTTTCTCTGAACGAGTTTTCCGGAAAGGCATCTTTGCCTAATTGGTTGTTGCTTCTCCAATCTTGACTTGTCAAACAATTAGTGGGGAGTTGGTAAGGTTCTTGTTGTTGGCGGTGTATCCCTAGCGGTGTCCGCGGCTCTTTCTCTCCTCTCTTCAAATTAGGGGTTGTTCTCCTTGATTCACACTTGTTTTCTGCCGCTTTCCCTACCTCCTTCACTTCACTCCCTTTTTCTCACTATTTCCGATTCTTCCTCGACTGCCCTTTGGATAGTTCCTCAGGATACTATCCTCAGTCTCCCATGTGGCCTCATCAGGTCCTTGTTTAGACCACTGTATCCTCAACATAGGAATGTCCTTCGAGCACAGGCGTCTCACACCTTGTTCTAGGACTGCAATAAGATGCTCAAAAAACGTGTGGTTTGACTCAACCACCAAATGATAATAACTGATGATGTGTCTCGGATCTGGTATGTACTCCCTCAGCTAAGACACATAGAACACAAGGTGAACACCCTTTTAACCTCGGTGGTAAAGCAAGTATGTACGCTACTCTCCCAACTCCGTCTAAGATCTCGAAAGGACCGACATATCGGGGAATCAGCTTCCCATTAATGCCAAACCGTCTAACGCCACGCGTCGGAGACACTCTCAGCCAGACATGAGCTCTAACCCTTAACTCTAGAGGCCGACACCTCTTGCCTGCATACAACTTCTGGCGACTCTGTGCAACCAACATCCTCTCTCTAATCAGCGCTACTCGTGCAATATCATCCTGAATCTGCTCAGGCGCTATACCACTGACACTGCTAGGCTCATCCCAATATAACGGTGTACAACATCTACGTCCATACAATGCCTTATTGGGGTCATCCCAATCGATACATGCTAGTTGTTGCTGTACGAAAGCTCAACCAAAGGGAGGTGATCTGACCACATCTGCTCCCAGTCCAACACACAAGCTCGCAACATATCCTCTAGCGTCTGAATGGTCCTCTTTGACTGACCATCTGTCTGAGGATGGAACACAGTCGTAAAGTGCAAACTCGTCATTGAGGCAGTTTGAATCTGTTGCCAGAACCTCAAGGTAAATCGTCCATCTTGATCTAAGACGATCGTCCTCGGTACACCATGGAGTCTCACTATCTGCCTAGTGAACTCCTCACCCAATCTGCTCAATGGCCACGTTTCCCTGATAGGGATGAAACGTGCAATTTTTGTCAATTTTTCAACCACAATCTAGATAACATCAAAGCTCCTGCTCAATCTCAATCCTATCACAAAGTCTATGGGGATATCCTCCCACTTTCACTGCGGTACTGGCAGTGGGTGGAGCTCTCATCTTGGTTTGCAATGCTCTATCTTGACTTGCTGACAAATCGCACACTGAGCCACAAATCTGGCCACGTCGGGCTTCAGCCCTCCCCACCAATATGAACATCTCACATCTTGATACATCTTACTCACACATGGGTGCACTGAGTAAGGTGTGGAGGAGCCTCATGTAAAATCCTTTGTCTCAACTCCGCATCAACGGGTAACAGATGTGGTCGCAGTGTCTCATCACTCCATCTGCTTCGATGGAGAACTGTGCGGCATCACCATGAGACATCCTATTTCGTATCCTCGTCAACATCGAGCAGGTCTCTTGTTTATGTTGGATCTCACCTAATAGATCAGGTAGAACCTCTAAAGTAGACAAGTGAACATCCTCATCAGGAAAATGGATGTCCATCTCTAGCCACGCTAGATCCCTCTGCATTTGAGGCTGAACTGTCAATATCACAATTGCCTTCTCTCGAGGTGTCTTCCTGCTCAAGGCATCGGCGACAACATTTGCCTTTCTTGGATGGTACAAAATCTCAAGGTCAAAATCCTTGATCAGTTCAACCATCTACGTTGGCGGTTATTCAATTCCCGCTGCGTGAAAATATACTTTAGACTCTTATGGTCTGTGAAGATCTGACATGTAGCGCCATACAAGTAATGTCTCTAGATCTTCAAAGCATGAATTACCGCGACCAACTCCAAATCATAAGTCGGGTAGTTCTTCTCATACGTCTTCAGTTGTCTAGATGCATATGCAATCACTCTACCACGCTGCATCAAAACACATCCCAAGCCTAGCACGGATGCGCCACTGTAGACTACAAAGTCCTTTATGCCCTCCGGTTGCGCTAAGATGGGAGCGGAAGTCAGACGTCTCTTCAGCTCCTCAAAACTCTGAGTACACGGCTCGGACCATACAAACTGGGTAGTCTTCCTCAACATGCTAGTAAGTGGACGGGCAATCACAAAGAATCCCTCCACAAACCGTCGGTAATAACCGGCTAGGCCAAGGAAGTTGCGTACTTCCTTGACATTTGTTAGTGTCATCCATGCTGCTACAGACTCGATCTTCGCCGGATCAACCTTGATCCCTTCGGCGGAAACCACAAGACCCATCAATGCTACCTTTGGCATCCAAAACTCGCACTTAGAGAACTTGGCATACAGTTCTTTATCTTGAAAAATGATAGAAAAATAGGTTGAGAAGCAAAGTTTTCGACACATTCCAAATGACATGATGAAACGGCCATCAAACGACCAAGTAATGGGCATGGAGGTCGTAAGGCTTCCTGTAGGGTGGTCGTTTGAGTTTATATTCTTCAATGGTTGTGCTTAACTTCACGGTAGCATGGGTTGATCCAAATGGAAAAGAAAAAGCCACGGAAGCCATAAGGCTTCCTGTAGAGAGACTGTAGGGTGGTCGTTTCACATGTTGTTCCAACTCATTTGAAAAGACCGTCTGGTATGATTTTATGCTCCATTGTAGTTAGGTTCTTGTCTTCAATCCAAAATAGTTATTGAGCTTCGCGAGCAGTTGATCTTCAATCATATGAGATATTTTGTCTTTATAACGCTTGTCTTCAGGGAAAATTGAGATCTGTTACGCTAAAAAGTGTGCACGCAATAAGCCTTAAATTTATACTCGTTATAATTATCCTAACTTCTAGCGCACCCGCAGTGTACGGGACGTTTGTAGTATGGATAGTATTCCGAGGTCGAACACAAAGACTAAGGTGAAATTGACTCGGTTTTGTGATTGAGTTTAGTGAAGGTCTAAGGTTAGAAAAGAGGGAAACGAAGAAGTGAAAATCTAAATTGTTTTTGGTCGGTTTTGGTGATCAATCAAAGATCACAATTCATGCAAGGCAATTAAACTAGACTAAAAATCAGCACAAATGAACAAACCAAACAAGATAATGATCAAGGAAAGAAAAGACGGATTCTAGGGGTCGGAAGTTCCGATTATGGCATAGAACTCAAGTTATCTATTCGTTCTTTGGATTAGCTAATATATGTTGGGATTAAGTGTATCTAATTTGGGATCAATTACCGGGTAGGTCTCATGGTCTAACTAGTCCACACCTAAGGTCTTATTACCGGGTAGGTCTCTAAGAGCCTAAGGATAGGAATTCTGCACAAACCGGATTGTAAATTAGGGATCTAACCTATCCTTACCGGGTAAGTCTTGGAAAGGGAAGTCCTAAGCAACTATCCTAGCACATCTAATCCAATGGTGGCTTATTAGGCTCACCACTACCTAAGGTTTGCTATTTTAGATTCTAAGGACAAGGATTACCGGGTAAGTCTCTCCTAGCACTTAGTCACTACACTAGGTAGGTTAAACTCAGCAACAATTAGGTTTTCAACATTTTATAGGTTTAAGGCAAGATCCTTCGAATCAGGGAAAATCACGGGCTGTTCTTCCTAAACCACGACTGTGGTTCTTCAAGAACTACCCGTGATTCCTAACAGCAACTACGTTCATAAGCAAAAGTCATCCAAAGGCAAATCTAAGTTCATCCTATCACGGTTCTAGCCATAACCATCCCTTCCTTACCCTAGAACCACATCAATTTAGCCTACAACATTCATAATGGAAATCGAAGCAAACAAACATAAAATCAAAACATCCATTGCAAGATCATGAAAGAAAAGAGATGCACAAGTGAACTTAATTCAAAACTAAGCTGAAGATTAGAATAGAGTCACTTACAACCCTTCCAAAAGAAGGTTCAAGGGTTCATACAATCTCTAGAAATCAAAATCCGAAATACAAGAAAGCTATGGTGTGTTTCCTCCTCCTCTTCTTCAATGGAACTCTCCTTCTTCTCTTTGACACTTTCCTTCCTAGAAAAATCTTCTTCTTTTGAGAATATATTTGTTAGAGAAATGGATAATGGATGAGCTGCTCCCAAACTACCCAGCTGCCTCAAACAACCCATGAAGGACCACTTTTATAACAAATCCTTCATGAGCTGGCCATGAGAGTCGTGGCACAGCTGTCACGAGAATCTGGCAAAATCCACGGTCATTTCCACGGCCGTGGTTCGTCAGAGAACCGTGATTCTATGCAGAAACTTCGCCTTGGATCATTAAGCTGTGGTTTGGTGCATGGCTTGTGTTGGCAAGGTTCCATGAGTCCTTCTTAGCCCTTGGCTTGTGTCCTAATGATTCCGAGGGTGCGTCATTTAAATGAACGATCCTCAAACGCATCGTTTAAGCTCCTAAACTTCCCGTAATACCTACAAAACGCGCACGAGTCCGTGTAGATGTCTATCTCGACAAAATATGTGAATTGGGTGCAAAACGTCTTGAACTAATACTAGGTCATGCATGAATGAGCGAGAATTCTATCTAAATGTACACCTAAAACTATGTTATAAATCGTGTTATCAAAATACCCCATACTTAAGGGTTGCTCGTCCCCGAGCAAATTCCCACATATAGACTAGAAGATGACATGATTTATATATGCAGAAAAATGGCAAAATCTTTTTGAGTTTTGTGCTTCTACTATTGGATCACCTTCATAGTCATGATCAATGGCAATTGGATAAGCAATTATGTATCAAACAATAAGGGCATGGAAAGACAATTGTACTTAACTCAAAAGCATGCATGAAATGTGAAGATGAAGAGGTCAAGAAGATCAAGAGTCTATCCAATCTAGATTACTAAGTCTTACAAACATGCAAGTAGGTCATAAGGGCTTGTGACATAAAAGGCCAAGAAACGTTGCAATTGGGCGGGGGATTCTCTAGGTTATGTGATGCTAATCCGGGAATGGAACTAACTCCACATCCTTGTCCTCGATCAACTTCCCCCAAGTGTATATTTTTCCCTATCTTGCTTTCTTTTCTTTTTCTTTAACTCATTTTTGAGACAATGGCATTGGTGTACAATAGCCGAAACCTCGGTGATTAGCCATCCTCGGGCTTTTTCTCTTTTTCGAGGTGCATCCACACCGGGCACACATACCAAAGCTCGTTAGGGCTATTGGTTCATTTGACTTTGGCAAGGCACCAACACCCGATTATGTGAAGTGTACCGAGTTACTTGTCATTTAAACCAACGCCCCCAAACCTATATTTTGGCTACACTTCCACAATAATTTCAGCATTTCTTTCACGACATTCTTTTCATTACATCTTCACCCCGCACTTGCTTTTCGCACATTTCAACACACTAGCATGCTCCTATTCCCGGATGGGTTTAAAGGAGGTCGATTTTTATCAATTGAGGTGCTCAAGCAATCATGATCAAGATGAGAAGTAGAGAAAGATGAAATGCCTCATTCATTCCTAAATGGTATGCAAGAACTATCATGTAATTTCGACTTTCAATACTCAATCCATTCTAGGCAATCATCATGATCACAAGTCATTCACATAATTTAAGAGAAGTAGTTCAAGTCCACATATGCATTTATCAATTCAACACATAAGGCCATCCATAGTCAATCACAAGACAAGTTTCATCATTAGGATCATATCCAAGCCTAGAAAGCACAAATTTTTTTTTAAATTTTCTGATTTTTATGGGATTTTCGTTTTAAGTATGTACAATGCAAGACATGTGCAAGAACTATCATGTAATTTCGACTTTCAATACTCAATCCATTCTAGGCAATCATCATGTAAGAACTATCATGTAATTTCGACTTTCAATACTCAATCCATTCTAGGCAATCATCATGATCACAAGTCATTCATAAAATTTTTTTTAAATTTTCTGATTTTTATGGGATTTTTGTTTTAAGTATGTACAATGCAAGACATGTGCAAAATATTAGCCTATCCTAGATGCTCATCATGCAAAGGATCATGCAAACCCCACCCCATACTTAGAAACACATTGTCCCCAATGTGTAAGTGAAGTAGAGAGAGTGAAAGAAGGTTCTCACAATGTAAAATTGTTTGCTATGGTATTTGGGAATTCTCAAGTGAATTGATGTTGGATGATCCTTTCAATCATGGTAGAGAGCTCTAAGCATCCTTCAAAGCTTCGGAACCCGCGCTAGGCACTGCTAGCCGTCCAAGTTCCGCGTCCGCTCCACCCATAATTGGTGAGGGTGTCATCATCATCATTTTCATTGCCAAGAGAGGCTTCCAATGCCACTAATGCTCTAGCACACACACGAAGGTAGACAAAACACACACAAAGCACACAAAAACAGAAAAATCTAAGCAAAAATGAAAAGGGAAAAATGTTACCAATGGGTTGCCTCCCACCAAGCGCTTCTTTAAGGTCATTAGCTTGACCAAACTCGGGAGCGTCTATTCGAGGTGAAGCGGGGCAATCATGTCTACCGGGGCTCCCGGAATATACTTCTTCAAGCGATGCCCATTCACCTTGAAATTTCCACAATGCTCCCCTCCTATTTCAATAGCTCCATGGGGAAAGATCTTCTTCACCACATATGGCCCGGTCCATCTTGATTTGAGCTTTCCGGGGAAAAGCCTTAGCCTTGAGTTGAAGAGAAGGACAAGATCTCCTTCACTCAACTCCTTTGGAATGATCCTCTTGTTATGTCACCTTTTGGTTCTCTCCTTGTAGATCCAGACATTCTCATAAGCTTCCAACCGGAGCTCCTAAAGGGCATTGATATCAAGCAATCTCTTTTCTCCCGCTTCCTTGAGATCAAAATTTAGCCACTTAATGGCCCAATAAGCTCTATGCTCCATTTCCACCGGGAGATGGCAAGACTTGCCATAGACCAACTTGTAGGGAGTGGTTCCAATTGGTGTCTTGAAGGCGGTTCTATATGCCCATAGTGCGTCATTGAGCTTCATAGCCCAATCCTTCCTTGTCCTAGACACCGTCTTCTCGAGGATGGCCTTGATCTCTCGGTTGGAGATCTCCACCTGACCACTAGTTTGGGGGTGGTAAGGTGTTGCCACCTTATGAGTCACCCCATACTTGGCCAAAAGTGCTCCAAAGTTCCTATTTGTGAAGTGCTTCCCTCCATCACTAATGATTACCCTTGGTGTTCCAAACCTAGGGAAGATCACCCGGTTGAAGAATCGCACTACCACCTTGGCATCATTCGTAGGAGAAGCGATTGCCTCTACCCATCTTGACACATAATCCACCGCCAATAGGATGTAGAGATTTCCACACGAAGAAGGGAATGGTCCCATGAAGTCTACACTCCACACATCAAAAATCTCAAATTCTTGGATGTTATTCAAAGGCATTTCATTCCTTCTTGAGATGTTGCCCGTTCTTTGGCAAGCATCACATGCCGCTACAAAACCCTGCACATCCCTAAACAAGTTAGGCCAATAAAAACCGGATTGCAATACCTTTGCACACGTCTTGTGTGAGCTAGCATGGCCTCCGCATGGTAAGGAGTGGCAATGCCGGATCACACTTTCCACCTCATCCTCCGGTATGCATCTTCTAAGCACCCCATCCGGGCCTCTCTTGAATAGAAGTGGCTCACTCCAATAGTAATGCCTTACATCGTTGAAGAACTTCTTGCTTTGTGCATATGTAAGTCCGGGAGGCACTTCCTCACACACTAAGTAGTTCACAATATCGGCGTACCACGGCTCACTTCCTCTAGCCACTTGGAACAAGCATTCCTCCACCATTTGCAATTGTTCATCCCGGAAAGAATCATCTATCGGGATGGTGTCCTTCCCAAGCTCTAATGGTGGGAGTCTACTAAGGTGATCCGCCACGGAGTTTTCGGATCCCTTCTTATCCCGTATCTCCAAATCAAATTCTTGAAGAAGAAGGATCCACCGAATCAACCTTGGTTTGGCATCCTTCTTTGTAAGTAGATAACGGATCGCCGCATGATCCGTATAAACTATGACCTTCGCTCCAACAAGGTATGAGCGGAACTTCTCAAATGCATACACCACCGCCAACAACTCCTTCTCGGTGGTAGCATAGTTGAGTTGGGCATTATCTAGCGTCTTGCTAGCATAGTAGATAGCATGAGTGCGCCCTTCTTTCCTTTGCCCTAAAACGGCCCCAACGGCCACATCACTTGCATCGCACATGATCTCAAATGGTAGACTCCAATCCGGAGGTTGCATGATAGGTGCGGAGATCAAGGCGTTTTTCAACCTACAAAAAGCTTCAAGACAATCCTTGGAAAAGACAAAATCAACATCTTTCATTAGTAGGTTAGTGAGAGGCTTAGAAATTTTAGAGAAGTCTTGAATAAACCTCCGGTAAAAACCGGCATGCCCTAAGAAACTCCTTACCCCCTTCACCGAGGTAGGCGGTGGCAACTTCTCTATCGTTTAAATCTTAGCCCTATCAACCTCAATGCCACGGTTAGACACCAAGTGTCCTAACACAATCCCTTCACTTACCATGAAGTGGCATTTTTCCCAATTTAAGACAAGATTTGTCTCCTCACATCTTTGCAACACTAATGACAAGTTAGCCAAGCAATTATCGAAAGAAGAACCGTAAACAGAGAAATCATCCATGAACACTTCCATGATATTTTCTATGTATTCAGAAAAGATAGCCATCATACACCTTTGGAAGGTGGCGGGTGCATTACACAACCCAAATGGCATTCTCCTATATGCAAAGGTACCCCATGGACATGTAAAAGTCGTTTTCTCTTGGTAATCGGGGTGGATAGGGATTTGGAAGAATCCACTATATCCATCTAGATAGCAAAAATGAGAGTGTTGAGCTAACTTTTCTAGCATTTGGTCAATGAAGGGGAGGGGGAAGTGATCTTTCCTAGAGGCCATGTTTAATTTCCTATAATCAATGCACATTCTCCACCCCGTAACCGTCCTAGTCGGTATTAGTTCATTATTCTCATTAGTTACTACCGTCATTCCACCCTTTTTAGGCACTACATGAACGGGGCTAACCCACTTACTATCCGAGATAGGGTAGATAATTCCCGCATCTAGCAACTTAATGATTTCCTTTTTGACCACCTCTTTCATTATAGGGTTCAATCGCCTTTGATGTTCAATAGAGGGTTTGTGGTTATCTTCCATCATTATCTTATGCATGCACAAAGACGGCTTAATGCCAACCAAATCATCAATGGTATAGCCAATGGCTTTCCTATGCAATCTTAGTTCATGCAGCAATTTAGCAAGTTCATCATCACTCAAGCATGCATTAACAATCACAGGATACGTAGAATTATCACCAAGAAATGCATACTTTAAATGAGAGGGAAGGGGTTTAAGTTCAAGTGAGGGAGGACCTTTATCGTTTGAAGACGATCCAAATAAGGTTGGATGAGATGAATCCAAAGCAAAGGAAGACTCCCCATGGCTCCTAGAAGCGTGATCATCATCAAGAGCTGATTCAGGGAAAACCACGGTTGGAAACACGGGTTGCTCATCTTCCACGGCCGTGGTTCTTGCCAAGCTTGCTTCTCGGAGTTGTCCAGAAAGTTTGACGGCCGTGGTTTGTAAATCTCGACCGTGGAACTTACAGTTGTTCACCACCTCTTCGTGGCTTTCAAATCCAACTCTTGGCTCCTCTTCCAAAGCTTCCAAAGCTTTGATCTCTTCATTGCAGGCCTCTTCAACACCTTCCTCCATCATGCTTAAGGTAAGAACCTTCTCCAAGGGGTCCTTGATCAAGATCGAGCTCACAACTTCCCTAGATTCTTCATGCTCGACTATGTTGAAGATATCTTCATCAAGGGTTGGCCCTTTCATCATTGTGGACAGCTTGAACTTGATGTTCTCTTCCCCGATGTTGAAGGAAAGAGTCCCGTTCTTGCAATCCACTAGGCAACCGGAAGTGGCTAGGAAAGGTCTTCCTAAGATGATAGGAACCGGATAATCCGCCGGGATGTCCAAAACTACAAAATCAATAGGCACGTAGAATCCTCCTAGTTGCACCGGAATGTCCTCTAGAATCCCAACCGGATGAGTGATAGAACGGTCCGCCATATAGAGGGTCATCTTGACCGGCTTTGGCTCTCCTAACCCGACCTTGTTGCTAAGTGCAAGCGGTATGATGCTTACACTCGCCCCAAGATCACAAAGGGCCTCGTACTTCACATCTCCCACTCCTATTGGGACGCAAAAGGAACCCGGATCCCTTAGCTTGGGAGGCATTTCTTCCTTCATGGTTTGGATCAATTCCGAGGATCTCTTGGTCATCCTTATCTCCCCATACTCCTCCAACTTCCTTTTGTTGGAGAGTATTTCTTTCAAAAATTTCCCATATGCCGGCATTCCTAAGATGGCATCCATGAACGGAATGTTAATGTGTAACTTGGACATTAGTTCAAGGAACTTACCAAAGTGATTGTCCAAACGAGCTCTTGCTCTTGATTGTGGGAACGGTAGTGGCGGCTTGTATGGAGGCGGTGCTACATAAGTTGGCTCTACATCCTTGCTCTTGCCTCCATCTTCTTGCCTTCTTCCCTCTTCTACCACTACTTGCTTTCCCTTAGCTTGGTCTTTGGGCAAAGGATCCTTCATACTTAACCCACTCCTTGTTGTGATAGCCAACACTTGGCCTCTTGGGTTGTCTTCGGTTCTTCCGGGAAGCTTCCCCGGATCTCTATGTGCTTCACCCGCCTTTTGAAAGACTTGTGCTTCCAAGACCTTTTGAGCTTTAGAGATTGAAGTCACGGTGCTCTCAAGTCCACTCAACCTTCCTAGCAATTGCTCAAACATGACTTCGGTTCTATCCTTTGAAGGTTGAGGAAAACCGGGTGGAGGTTCTTGTGAAGCTCTTTGTGGTGGAGTTGTGCTTGAGGAGGCGGGAGGGTTCAAGGCTCCATCCGGGTTAGAGTATGAAAACCCGGGATGGTTGTGGTTGGGCCGGTAATTGTTGAATTGCCGGTTGTTGTTGAAATTTTTTGAGCCTTGGTAATTGTTGAAGTTTCCCCTTCCCATATAGTTCACATCCTCCTCCTTGGAAGACAAGTTAGCTTGTGGAAGCACTTGAGGAGTTGCTTGGCTCTTCAAGGTTGTAGTACACAACTCTCTCAAGGATTTCAATTCGTTGTTGATGGCGTCAAGCTTGAAATTGCTCATGGTGACTTCGCTCACCTCATATGCTCCCGCCTTTCTTCCTTCACTCTTCCTATGAGAGTACTTCTCAATCACTAGAGCTTGCTTCTCCACAAACTCCCAAGCATCATCTACATGTTTCTCCATGAAAGTCCCACCGGAGAGGGATTGAAGCTTGAATTGGCTATCTTCATCAAGTCCCTTGAAGTAGATTTCCAATAGCTCAATTTTCGGTATGCCATGGTGTGGACAATCTAGGAGAAGGTCTTTGAATCTCTCCCAAGACTTGAACAAACTTTCTCTATCCCTCATCACGAAGGCATTGATCTTTCCTCTTAATTCGGTGGTCTTGGAAGGTGGGAAGAACTTGGTTAAGAACTCGGTTGTCATCTCCTCCCAAGTACCAACTCGCCCTTGTGGAATAGATTGATACCAAGCCAAGGCTTTATCCTTAAGAGAGAAGGAAAAAGCCCTAAGCTTATGGTTGTTGCTCTCCAATCTTGGCGGTCTAAGAGTCTCCATCAAAATCTCGTAGTTCATCAAATGTTGGTGAGGAGACTCTCCTTCCATCCCTCCAAATTGATTGTGCCGGATCATTTGTAGAACTTGAGGGCGGAGCTCATAGTTGTGGGTTGCGGGATCTCCTAGATTCACACCCGGTCGGTGTGCTCTTTGTGCCGGATCCATACGTCTCCCTAGGGTTTGTGGCTCCTCGATAGCAATGGGAACAACCCTAACATTTGCCGCCGGCTGCGGTTGTACCATCGGTGGTGGAGGAGGTGGAGGTTGTCGGCGATTAAGCTCTCCTTGAACAAGGGCTTGCCTAATCTCCTCAATCTCCCTCCTAGTTTCCTCTTGCCTCTCATTGGCAAGTCTCCTTTCTTCCTCCAAGAGCTCATCTCTTAGCCTTATTTGCTCTAAGGCTTCATCCAACTCAGCTTGGAGATTTCTACCGGCCATCTCTTTCTCTTTTCGGATGTTCTTGGATCTAGATCGAAGGGTTTTCTCCGGTTCGGGATCGAATGGAGCTAAATCCTTTCCACGAGATCTTCGCATACACCTAAAGAGTATTAGATGTCCTGAAAAGCAAAGACACCAACCAAAGAGAGATCAAAAGCAACAAGAAAGATCTACACTAGAAACAATCACAAAATAGACTCAATCTAGACCTAGTCCCCGGCAACGGCGCCAAAAACTTGTTACGCTAAAAAGTGTGCACGCAATAAGCCTTAAATTTATACTCGTTATAATTATCCTAACTTCTAGCGCACCCGCAGTGTACGGGACGTTTGTAGTATGGATAGTATTCCGAGGTCGAACACAAAGACTAAGGTGAAATTGACTCGGTTTTGTGATTGAGTTTAGTGAAGGTCTAAGGTTAGAAAAGAGGGAAACGAAGAAGTGAAAATCTAAATTGTTTTTGGTCGGTTTTGGTGATCAATCAAAGATCACAATTCATGCAAGGAAATTAAACTAGACTAAAAATCAGCACAAATGAACAAACCAAACAAGATAATGATCAAGGAAAGAAAAGACGGATTCTAGGGGTCGGAAGTTCCGATTATGGCATAGAACTCAAGTTATCTATTCGTTCTTTGGATTAGCTAATATATGTTGGGATTAAGTGTATCTAATTTGGGATCAATTACCGGGTAGGTCTCATGGTCCAACTAGTCCACACCTAAGGTCTTATTACCGGGTAGGTCTCTAAGAGCCTAAGGATAGGAATTCTGCACAAACCGGATTGTAAATTAGGGATCTAACCTATCCTTACCGGGTAAGTCTTGGAAAGGGAAGTCCTAAGCAACTATCCTAGCACATCTAATCCAATGGTGGCTTATTAGGCTCACCACTACCTAAGGTTTGCTATTTTAGATTCTAAGGACAAGGATTACCGGGTAAGTCTCTCCTAGCACTTAGTCACTACACTAGGTAGGTTAAACTCAACAACAATTAGGTTTTCAACATTTTATAGGTTTAAGGCAAGATCCTTCGAATCAGGGAAAATCACGGGCTGTTCTTCCTAAACCACGACCGTGGTTCTTCAAGAACTACCCGTGATTCCTAACAGCAACTACGTTCATAAGCAAAAGTCATCCAAAGGCAAATCTAAGTTCATCCTATCACGGTTCTAGCCATAACCATCCCTTCCTTACCCTAGAACCACATCAATTTAGCCTACAACATTCATAATGGAAATCGAAGCAAACAAACATAAAATCAAAACATCCATTGCAAGATCATGAAAGAAAAGAGATGCACAAGTGAACTTAATTCAAAACTAAGCTGAAGATTAGAATAGAGTCACTTACAACCCTTCCAAAAGAAGGTTCAAGGGTTCATACAATCTCTAGAAATCAAAATCCGAAATACAAGAAAGCTATGGTGTGTTTCCTCCTCCTCTTCTTCAATGGAACTCTCCTTCTTCTCTTTGACACTTTCCTTCCTAGAAAAATCTTCTTCTTTTGAGAATATATTTGTTAGAGAAATGGATAATGGATGAGCTGCTCCCAAACTACCCAGCTGCCTCAAACAACCCATGAAGGACCACTTTTATAACAAATCCTTCATGAGCTGGCCATGAGAGTCGTGGCACAGCTGTCACGAGAATCTGGCAAAATCCACGGTCATTTCCACGGCCGTGGTTCGTCAGAGAACCGTGATTCTATGCAGAAACTTCGCCTTGGATCATTAAGCTGTGGTTTGGTGCATGTCTTGTGTTGGCAAGGTTCCATGAGTCCTTCTTAGCCCTTGGCTTGTGTCCTAATGATTCCGAGGGTGCGTCATTTAAATGAACGATCCTCAAACGCATCGTTTAAGCTCCTAAACTTCCCGTAATACCTACAAAACGCGCACGAGTCCGTGTAGACGTCTATCTCGACAAAATATGTGAATTGGGTGCAAAACGTCTTGAACTAATGCTAGGTCATGCATGAATGAGCGAGAATTCTATCTAAATGTACACCTAAAACTATGTTATAAATCGTGTTATCAAGATCTTAAGCATGGTTGAGTGAATTGCTCGGTAAATGCTCCAAAACGAGACTTGAATGCCTAAAATATGAAATAATTAAAAGTAGATACCGAAAACATACACGAACATAAAATTTTGCCAGACGTAGAGAAAATAGATAAATCAAATGAAAAGAATAATCTTTGCATACAATAAAACTCAAAGAAAAACAATGACAAGATAAGTTTAACCGCGGTCGAGGTTCCAAGGTGGAGTCTGACTCTAAAATCATCGGATTTCAATATCAATGACCTAAAACGAACATAAAATTTTGCCTCACCCTAGAATTCTAGAAGGGAAAATATATAGGAAAAGTCTCGGGCTAGAACTGATACAAAAAGCTCAACAAAATGATAAAAAAATATATTAAGAAGCAAAGTTGTTGCCAAAGTCCAAAGGGCCTGATAAAATGGTCATCAAACGGCCAAACAACGAACATGGAGGCCGTAAGGCTTCCCGTAGGGTGGTAATTTGGGTTGTGATTTTAAATGGTTGGGATGATCTTCATGGGAGCTAGGACTGATCCAAACGTCCATCTGAAACAGCCAAGGAATGGTCATGCATGGAAGTCGTAAGGCTTCCCATAGAAAGATCGTAGGGTGGCCGTTTCGCTTGTTGCTCTAGCTCGTTTGGAAATGTCGTCTTGTATGATTGTATGCTCCATTGTAGGTAGGTTCTTGGCTTTAGTCCAAGGTAGTTATTGAGCTTCTCGAGTAGTTGATCTTCTATAATATGAGATATTTTGTCTTTGTGACGTTTGTCTTCAGGAAAAACCGAGCTCTTAAGTATAGTTGAGTGAATTGGTCGGTAAATGCTCCAACACGAGACTTGAATGCCAGAAATGTGAAGTAACTTGAAGTAGATACCGAAAACATATTATGAACGCATTTTGCGTTATTAGCATGTATATCTTGCTAAAAGATGTGTAAAACAACATGAATAATAGGGTAGAAAACGCATATGTTTCGATGGTATCAAGTACCAAAACATGCCACACTCTCGTGGAAAAGCCACAAACGTATAAAACCAGTATAACTATAACAATAAAAAATCCTCAAGGTAAAGGTAGACTCCTTTTACCAAACCAGGTTCAATCCTAGAAGATTCAATAACATCAACAAGCTCTCGCGGAAAACTAATTTATCTATATTCCCAAGGTAAACACTATCTCTCAAAAAATGCAACAAAGCGGTATAAATAAGGTCACGGAGACAAAACACAAACCAATTGGTTCCGTTCAATAATTCGTGTACAAAATTATAAATCAATTCATTATAGGGTTCAACCAACCCTTAGATCTTAAAAAACTATCAAGACATTATGAAAGTAGCAACCCAATATAGGAAAGGTAAATAAAAGACATAAACTCCAAAATAAATAATAAAAAAAAGGAAAAACTTACATAAAACTGCATAGAATTTCAATCAAGACGAACAAAGCAATAATCAATCAACAAAACTCAAGGAAATTCACCTCAAAAGCATTTTCGGTGAATCCGAGTAGAAAGAAGAAAACTGACGTCACAAATAGGGTTGTGAATAGAAAAAGTCCAAACCCTTCTAAAATCTAAAAACTAACAATATATAATCTCTAAAACCGGACCTCAAAAGATTAGAAAAAATCTCAATAATTAATTAAATCATCGAACTATTTTCGGAACTTGCTACACAGGTCGACACGGCCAGACCACAAGCATGAGACATGCATGACACGGGTAGAAAATTGTTCCCATGCCATCTCAAGAAGGATCCTTTCTAATTTGTGAATGGCACGGGCTGAAACAGGGAAGCCACGGTCAGGATACACCCAAGTTTCCCATCTTTACCCCTTGTCGTACTCGTTTTGCTCCCGTCTTGAGTGTAAATCCAAATCTTGACTGTTGAAGTCCAACTGAGTGCTACTTGACTCCTCGATCTTTAGTCATGTATCATGCTCCAATATAGCTCTTGACCTCAAGGAAGATCGAGCTCTCGTGTTCCAACGCTTCTTTTGATAGAAATGCTTCCAAATTAGTCTCAAACGCTTGAAACACGAAATAAATCGAAGTAGACACCATAAAATACAATGAATTATATATATACTATATGAATACAAATCATGCCAAAAGAGACGTGAAATGCATGAATCTATTGTCTAAAATGATGCATGAATAAGTGACATTAACACCTTTTTAATGAGGCATTAACCCGAAGCTTGACTCTATAAACCCACTTATATCCAATAATCTTTCTTCTTTGAGGAAGATTCACAAGGAGAT
This sequence comes from Fagopyrum homotropicum, assembly GCA_033239125.1. Classification (NCBI taxonomy): domain Eukaryota; kingdom Viridiplantae; phylum Streptophyta; class Magnoliopsida; order Caryophyllales; family Polygonaceae; genus Fagopyrum; species Fagopyrum homotropicum. The sequence continues at coordinate 23,001,274 of BSWB01000005.1, read as the reverse complement.
GAAACTAAGGATAATGAGTGGTAAGATTGCAAACAAAATCTTGGAGGTAAGGGGGAGGATGGCTAATTTTGGAAGATTTGTGTGGAGGAGTATAAGATGGTGGAGATACACGCAATTCATCTAGAGAATCAAGAGATGATTAATCAAAAGAAAGAGTTGTAAAAATTTTACCAAAAAATTCACTTGATCGTCTTTACTATCTCTTGTGGTTACTAACTAATATTAATATACCAATGATTATACAATTTTGATGTTGACCACATGGCTCAATTTGGTCAATTATTAGGTCTAATTTGTTCCCTTAGTTAATTGTTTTTTCCAATTACCATGTAATCTACGAAGATCAAAGTTTACGAACTCTAATCAAACAACAAAGTGTGCAAATAATGAAATGACACGGTTGACAAACTCTTACATCACTAGAGGCTTTGTTTCACTTCCAAATTTCGTTTGAGTGGTTGCATGTCTTGGTGGTCTGTTCTTCTTCTTGGAAGACGGTTTGATCTTGTTTCATTTGGAGGAGTCGTGAAAAATAATCAAAATCTAGAGGCTGGTGAGAGATCCCAAATATGAGGTTTCCACTAGTAGTCCCGGAGAGCTTTTATGTGCACTTCTGCGATTGACATGGTCTATATGTTTCTCTTCTTTGGTTGTTTGGCATTTCAACATGCTTTTCTCTTTGATCGGATGGTCGGAGTTATAAAATCTTGTCGGTTGATGCATTGTGTTTGTCTGATTCTTTTTTTTTTTTCTTTTTTCTTATCCCTTGGTTTGTCAAAGCACGACGTTTAGTCATCCTCTTGATTTGCTAGTTTTGGCTAGGAAATTGAATTTTTTTCTTTTTAAAAAACAAAATAACTTATAAAATAAACTAGTATCAATTTAAACAAGCAAGTGTATTAACTTATTTACTTTGTTATAATATTATTTTTAATATAAAACGGGAATACTTGTACGTGAGACGGACCAATAATCCTAGATGTTAATACATAAACATGTCTCAAAAAAACATCATCAGTATAAGTGCTTTAAAGAATCAAGAAATACATTGATTTTAGGAGGGGTGTATAATATCAATAACACCTATGTTTTTGAAAAATGTAATGGTCACAACACATTTTTAATTATAAAAAGTGAAAATGAATGATCGGATATCTCTCTCTCCTATATGTCAAGAAAAATACAAAGATAAAACCCCTACCTTCGGTTCACCACCACCACCACTAGACATCGGCGTGACTTAGCTATTACCATTAATGTAATCTTCCATACATCCCACCTCAAAGAAGACCGCAACTGCCATTACTACATCACTACCATTGACTTGTTCTCGAACCCCTAACGCTATAATTGAGGTCTTTAACCCACCTTGAATCTATCTTAAACCATTCAACTTTACGAACTCATAAGATTTCAAAGTCAACATTGATTTTAGAAATCAAATTTATAAAGGTGACTAAAATAGGGATGAGCCAAACCTGCGAATTGTGGAGCTTTTGATCACCATTGTCTTTACCAATTGCATATCGGTTGTCTTGCATCCTCACATTTGTGTCGTATATGTCTTTAAGATCCGTGTGACCTATGTCATAATATATACGAGGTTTTTCAACCGATTAAAACGAAAGGAAAAAGAATAGTAATGTAAAACAAAAGGCTAAAACACATGTGCTTTAGACATTGAGTGGCTATGTTTGAATTTTGAGCACTTGTTTTATGGTAGATCGTGTTGCGTTTTTTTGTTCGAAAGAAAAGTTGATGTTTGATCAACTCTTGAATCTCTTGATGGATCCAACAAATGCTACTCCAAATCTCTAATCACCATGATATTGTTTACGGAATAAGTCGAGATTAAGTGAAGTTTATTATTACATTAACAGTTAATTAATACAATCAACACAATATAATTTTAAATATACTAGCTTATCCGGCATCAATTAGTTTTATTTGACAATTTATTTATAAAACACAACTTTAGAATATTTTTTTTATTATCTAATATAGATTTTGGTGTTTAGTTTTTAACTTAACTAGTGTGGACGCGCGTACTACGCACGCGCGCCTTGTTGGTTAATAATTAAAGGAGAAACTATATTTTTGAAACAAATCGGAAAATTTATCATTAAATTATCGAGATTAGAAAGTGTTACATACAAACGAGACCGGTATTATATTAAAATGAAATGTTAATTTAGCAGTTAAGTACGACATAACTAAGAAAGAAAAAGGTATTTACAATCCCATTTAACAGTTGTATTGGCTACCATAATTAAGCTTACATCAGAATTTTGACTAATTTTTAGTGAAATTTACACCTCCAATCAGACGTGAGGTTCCCAAGTTTTAGCGGAAAGTAGTTAAAATAAGCCCAAATGGGGTAGGAAAGAAGCAGTGAGCAAAATCATGTAATAAGTTGACCTATCCGATCTGATCAATGAACACTATTATAAGGCTCAACAACAGAGGTTGAGACTTGTGGATATGAGTAGACAGTGAAACCAACTTGAACTGCTTGCCATAGTCAACTGAGAGTCTTTCTAGGAGAAGCAATCCTAGACCAGATCCAGTTCACCACCAACAACATTGAACACAAGAAAACCTAGAAGGCTAGTGCAGTTTTCAGCCAACTTCCTCATCCGGTTCAATAACTAATCAACAATCTCCTTTCCAATTGACACCAAAAGCATTAACATCAAAATTTTAAGTTGTAACCAATAATAAGAAACACAATATTATAGATACTTTTGGGCGGATTAGATTGAGGAAATTACTTTGTGTAGTGACCACGGGCAAAATTGTTGGTAGCATCTTCCTTTTCACTGATTAGCTGCTCAGGGTGGAAGAGCTGTCGGTATGTTCCGGTCCTTACCTCATCAATCATTGTGGGCTCAAGATAGACAAAGATAGCATATGCTTCCTTGCACCAATCTCGCTGAAGAAGGTGTTGAAGGCATCATCACCTCCCCCAACAGTTTTGTCACTTGCCATCTGGCCATTAGGCGTAAACAAAGAAGGTCATACAATTAAGACCCAAGCAAGTCACACAAGAGAGCTGTAAGGTAATTCAAGTAAAATAGCACATCTTTATTTTATAGAAAGAAACTTGTTGGTTGTTAGATTAAAGGTTATAAAATCTTCATCATAAAAGGTCTCGCAAGTACAGAGTATATATCAAGTGAGAGATGTGTTGATGCAATCAAATTCTTAAATCTAGTTAATTTAGAGAAAAATGAACTGAAATGTAAACTAACTACATGCTCAAGCGGATCTCAAGCGTAGAACACTGTGGAAGGAACCATAAATGGTGGTTTTGATGACCCATTCGTCTTTGAGTTAGTACTTGGAAATCATTATGCAAAAACCTCAACAAAAACAATCTTAACAATATAGAGTAACCTCTTTCTTCATTTGCAAACATTTATATGTGTTTGGGTCTTTCTTATCTTTATAAAGTTATATAATGTTAGCATTCCGTGTAATAGACGTGAGATATTCAACATCAAGTTAATAATACTCATTTGTTGAACTTTGAATCATCCTAAGTATTACGATAAAGATAGATATATAACTTCTTACTATAATATATTCTAGAATCTAACTTAAAATTAGTTCCAATAAATAGAACATCACAGTAACAAATTAGACTTTTAAGTTATACCTTTAGATACTCAAGCGCCTTTGGAATCCCCTAAAATCCCAACATAAAAATGGATAAGATCTAGCAGAAGTGACTTATGGAAAACCGAAATTCACAACAAATACCTTCAGTTGCTGAATCTGCATTCTCATAGCAAGAACATCTCCGGAAGCATCTTCATTCATTATTGCCTTATTAAGAAAAACAATTCCCAAAGAGCTTGTCGATAACGAACGGAAATTATGGCATGAGGAAAAAAATCCTTTATAAATTTCACTCAAGCCTAACAAGAAACAGTAAAAGGTGCAACATACATTGTTCTTTATAAATTTTTCACGCGTGGCAAACTTTAGGGCGCTTAATGTCTCTAATGAACATCCGCAAAAAAGCACAAGAAGATCAATTGTATAAAATTGAGCTATTGAAATATAGCACCCAATGTAAAAAAATTGATTGTCTCCTAGGTGGAAATATCAAAAGTTTGAGAAGGCCATCATCTGCAAAAGATATTGAATAATTTATACATGGACCATTCAAAGTTCCAACTATAAGCCCAACGTATTCTACCAAAAAATGTATTTTCAAAAGCATCAAAGTCTTCATTTTAAAATTTTCACTTCTTTTGCGTCATATAAAACTTGAAATAATTTGAAGGGAGAGAGAAAAGGCTTTCCACGGTTCACACTTCTTCAAAAGGTAAAAGAACATTCAAATGGATGTGAAGCATTATAACAAAGGTATAACTGACCTATTACCCGGACTAATATTTGCAATTATCATTGTCTTTGAATTCCCCCCAAGTGAATCCTGGAAAAAAAAGAAAGAAGAAGCTTCAATAGCTTTTGGATGCACGCAGACACAAAACATTAAAAGTACAAGAAAGCTATGAAACTCCACAAGACACAATCATTTGATCGGTTCACAATATACAATTTTTTGAGAAGCTCCACAAGACACAATCACATAGTAACTACAACAATAATCATAACTTCAATTCAAACAAACGAAAATCCAAGAGCTTCGATTACTCACCAAGAACATCTTAAGGAGACTTCTCACTCGTCCACTTAGAAGCTTGACCACCATAATACCTCCCCGTAAAACCCGAAAACAAGGCTTACTATATCACCTCACAAAAGCATAGGGATCTGAGAATGAAGGACAAGGAAGGCCGGAGCTCCGATTAGGGTTTGGAAACAGTGCCCAAGGATGATCCGATCAACGGCGCTACGAAAACATAACGCTTTCCCAATGAGTACAAAATTGAATTACAAATTAATCAGAAAAATGGCCACCAAAAAACGATAAATTGATACGGATGAAAAAATGTGTACGTTTGAAGCAGGAGGCGCCATTAGAGGAGCGAGATGATGAGATTGAAGCATAAACTGAAAGTTCCTTGTGATTAGATTTTGGTACTTGCGAAATACAAAGACTGACATCATAATCTAATTGAAAGAAGCATTTAAAGAGCATAAACTAACACATGCATCAATAATCGCTTTGTGTAGGACGAAGTTTATGGCCTCTTTCCCGTTTACAGAGTGAATTCAATTGTCACAGCAGCTGATGTTCCACAAAATACAACAACAAAAAGAAGAACTAATATTAATCGTTAGGCGACAAAGACGATACAAAGAAGATCAATTTCAACCCTAATTCTAAAATTAGGATTTGATACCCCAGAAAAAGCAACGGAATGCCGCAATTGATAGAGACGACGGTGGCGAGAGGTGCTAGATCCCAATTTTACCTTCATCGCCCCCGCGGTGAAGAGGGCCTCCCCCGCAGCCAAGTTGATCCGCCCCTGCGGATGACGACAGATCATGCCCGATCTTTTCTTCCGTTCTTTTATCTTCCTTCCATAGATAGAATACCCGATATTCTATCTTATGGGCCGGTTTCCTTGTCTTCTTTCTAACCCTAGACGCCCTTTCCGTCTAGCGTTCCAGCCGTCTCTATATATTCTCTTCTTTTTCTCTTTTTCCCGTCTCTTGCTTACGTCTTCTTCAACCCTAGAGCGCTGCAGCCTTCCCTTGCTTCCTGCAACCTTGCTGAACGTGTAAGTTCATCTCTTTTGGTTTCTCCTTCACGTTCTTATAGTGTTGCATGCCTTCTCCTCCTGTTTTGGTTTCTTTCTTTCGTTCTTCTCTTTTCTTCTTCCCAAAGAATCAAGTTTGATTCTTGATTCTTGTGGAGCGTTCCGTTGTTGACCCTTTGTTGTTCTCAGGCTCTCTGGAGTTGAGTCTTGACGTTTTGGAACCAAAGGTTCGAGCCTTGGTTGCCCTTGCTGTGAATTCTTTCGAAGAGAAGCCCGACAACGCTTCTGTTGTGCAGCCACCCCTACGCCTGCACCTGGCCGCCTTTGCGTGTTGCCGCCCCTGCGCCTTTGTCCAACCGCCCCTGCGGTTTTCCCTGTTGTGACTCCCGTCTTTGGTGAGTTGCTTCCTTCCTTCCTTTCCTCGTTCCTTCCTTGGTTCCTTGTGGCTGTTCCTTGTCCTCTGAGTTGCTGTAAGACTAAGGTTGAGCCCTTAGCTTGTGGAGATATCTTAGAGATCGTTGAGACTAGAAGTTATAGACTTCTAGCAACCTTTCCGTTCCTGATCCGTGTTGCTTGTTCGTACAGGCTTTCCTTGCTCCTTTCTTGAGGAAAACTGAGTTCCTTGAGTGTTCTTTGAGTTGTTGCTGAGCCTTTGTGTTACCTTCGAGTGAGGTAAGTCCCTTGGACTTACTTAGCTTCATTACGCGTATTAGTTGGATTGTATTGGCTTGTTTGCGTTGTTATCATGTTTATAACGAATAATTGGAAATAGGATTCACCCTTTATTACCCTTAACTGGCCCAAGTGTATTATAACCGTGCGGTGACCACTTGTCTAGTTCTACAGGAGACTAGAATGTGCTCTTGCAACCCAGGCCCGTAGGTAACGGATAGTACTGATCTATTCCTATTGGTAGACGGAAGCGAAGGCGAGTTTCGGGAGATTCTCGTGTGACAAAAGAAGTTGAATTAGCAATGTATAACCTTAATGAAAGATAATAACCGGTTGATGTGTGAGCATGCTATGTGTTTTCTTTACCTTATGTGTGTTTGTGCCTTTACGCTCTTGCTAGTACCTAGAATGTTAGCTAACGGTTTATACCGTCGTTGTAGATGTTCCGCAGGTTCAGGATGTTGCTGAGTGATCCGGATGGTGTGGTCAGTCGGGGTTCCCGTACATTATAGGACGGGATCGGGTTTTGTTTCTTTTGTCATTTCCCTTTTGTTTTGAACTCGGTTGCGGAGCTTTTGTGCTTTCTTTTGTTTAAACCTTTGGTTTTATATTGAGTTTTTGTTTTCATTCGTCTATGCTTTGTTGTAAGATCCGTTTGTTGTTGCTACTCTGAGGGTCGGGACCCATTGTGCGGTCCTAACCCGTAGCGCTTCAAGTTCCCAGAACTTGGGGTGTTACAATATGGGATCAGAGCTCTAGATTGGCAACAATGGCACTCGAAATCTTCTAAAGGTCGGATGGATAAATAAATAAAACCCGCAAGGGGTCTAACGCTTTAAAAGGGGGGGGGGGTTTGTTTTAACCTTTCGGTGTGAGATAGATGTACGAGCGACCACCACTACCTCCGTGGATCTCAACAGTGTAGTTTCTTACGTGTTGGCCTTAATGTGTGATTTTTGTGGAGTTTTGCTTTAGCTGTAACGTGGCCTTATATATAGTCTTATGTATCTATCCTTATAGCAGATGGCGCGTACTAGAGCTACATCTCCTATGGGGCGAGGAAGGGGTCGACCACCACTTCCACCTGCCGTCCGTGGACGAGGACGTGCAGGAAGACCTCCACTAGCTAGAGGTCGGGGCCAAGCCCTAGTTGCTGATCTGTTTACCGCTGAGGCGTTTGCTAAAGAAGTTGTTGAGTGTGTTGTTCCTGAGGCTGTGAACGGGACCGCTGCTAGGTCTGGAGCACAGAGAGCGCCATCAACGGAGTCTGCATGAGTGTCTATCGGAGCTTTTTGCATTTCGCGACTATGTGCAGAGAGTTGAGGAGACTATCAGGACTCGAGGACCAGCACTAATGCCGTCAGTTCCTACGAGATCAGCTGAGGTTTCGCAAAGAGTTTCACAGGTTGTTGCCCCGCCTACTAGAGTTGCTAAGGTTGTTAGAGCGCCAGCTGAGGCACCGGAGCCGAAGCCCGACAGTTGGTTGAAGGCTTTCGATTTGCTGAAGGTTCCCACTTTCATGGGAAATATTGGTTTGGAGGTGGAGCAGTGGCTAGGACAGCTAGATACTGCTATGGAGGCTAGAAGTTGCCTAGAGGAACGTCGGGTCAACATAGCACAGACGCTACTGAAGGATCAGGCTCATTCTTGGTGGAGGACCGTTCGTAACAAGGTCACCAGCTATGAGCAGATGAAGACGGTGATCAGAGATCGCTACTGCCCTGCAGCTATGAGGAGAGACCGTGTTCAGGATTTCCTTGAGGCTGGATTTGAGGATTTTCCTATTGCTAAGATCATCAGCGAGTTTCAGGATGAGTTGTCTTTGTTGGGTCCGTCTACACCGCCTGAGGATCAACATGTTTATCTTTTCTCTCGGAGGTTGAGGGAGACGACACACTCTTATCTTGCTGGTTTCCGTTGTGATTCTTTGATGGACTACCTGGATAGAGCTTTTGCTTATGAGAGAGACCGACCGGGTCATAGGAGAGCTTCTCAGACAAGAGGTCCTGTGCAGAGGCAGAAGACTGGATCAACCAATGTTGGAGCTGGAGCAGCTGGGTTTGGGCATAGTCAGACGCCTGGACGTTCTGGTTTCCAGCAGAGTTCTGACAGAGGACGGCAGTGTCAAACTGCGGAGTAGCTGGACACATCCGAGATGATTGCAAGAAGCCAACAGTGACTTGCTTTTCTTGCGGCAAGCCCGGACACAGAGTTGCGTTCTGCAGCCAGGGCAAGGCGCTATCTCAGCAGGGTTCTTCACCTGCCAGTGTTGTTGGAGGAGGACAAAGATCTCGGTACCAACAACACAGAGTTTCTGGTTCTACCGCTCTTAAGGGTTCCACTCCGGGACAGGGGAGAGGTAGAGGACGTGTTGGTGGATCTACAGACACCAGAGATGCATCAGCCAGAGATTATGAGTTGAGGAGTGTTGTAGAGCCGACATCACCAACAGCTACAGGTACCATACATATTAATGGTTTTCCTGTCAGAGTTCTTTTCGATACTGGTGCTACACATTCTTTTATATCTGATGCATGTGTACATAGATTGACCTTAGTTACTATAGAAGGTAGACCTTTCTTTATAGGATTACCCGATGAGGGTAAGTTACGAGGTACACGAGTGGTTCGCGATTGCCCTATTAGATTGGGAGGTCGCGATTGACCAGCTAAATTCTTCGTCATATACTTAGTGCTTGAAGAAGTTATTCTAGGCATGGATTGGATGGATCAACATCGAGCAGTTCTGGACCTCGGCAAGAGGATAGTGACAATTACTACAAATGCAGGCCATGTTGAGATTTTCCGAGGATGGGATCTCGGGAAGACTGGTACAATCATCAGTGCAGTGCAAGCTGCGAGACTTATCAGTCAGGGTTGCGAGGATTTTTGGTGCTATGCCATGAAGGATAGTAATAGTCCAGCTTTGGAGGAGATTCTAGTAGCTTGCGAGTTTGCTGACGTCTTTAGAGAGCCATCAGGGTTACCTTCACAAAGGAGTGTAGATTTTGGTATTGATTTAGAGCCCGGTACGAGACCGATCTCTAAGGCTCCTTATCGTATGGCGCCTATCGAGATGCTTGAGTTGAAGAAGCAGCTCGAGGAGTTAGCAGAGAAGGGCTTCATCCGCCCAAGTGTATCTCCTTGGGGTGCACCAGTTCTCTTCGTCAGGAAGAAAGATGGGTCAATGAGGTTATGTATCGACTAGCGAGAGCTGAACAAGGTAACGATAAAGAACAAGTACCCATTGCCCCGTATCGATGATCTTTTGGATCAGCTGCATGGAGCTTCAGTGTTTTCGAGGATCGATCTGAGATCAGGATACCACCAGCTGAGGGTGAGAGAGAAGGACGTAGCCAAGATAGTATTTTGGACCAGATATGGACACTACAAGTTTGTAGTGATGCCATTCGGGCTCACGAATACGCCCACAGTCTTCATGGAGTTGATGAACAACATCTTCATCGACTTTCTAGACCAGTTTGTAGTGTCTTCATCGACGACATTCTGGTTTACTCTCGCAGCAGATAGGAGCATGTTGGACATTTGAGGATCGTTCTTTAGGTTTTACAGGATCGAGAGCTTTATGCCAAGCTCTCTAAGTGCGAGTTTTGGATGTCCGAGGTAGCGTTCCTTGGACACATAGTTTCAGCCGAAGGGATCAAGGTAGATCCGGCGAAGATCGAGTCAGTAGCATCTTGGCAGCCACCTAAGAATGTCAAGGAGGTTCGCAACTTCTTAGGATTGGTAGGCTACTACCGGCGTTTTGTTGAGGGCTTTTCAGTTATCGCCCGACCGCTCACTTCCTTGCTGCGGATGTCTACGAGGTTCGTATGGTCCGAGCAGTGCCTATAGAGCTTCGAGGAGCTGAAGAAGAGGTTGACCTCTGCTCCTATCCTAGCTTAGCCAGAGGGCATTGAGGATTTTGTGGTTTACAGTGACACATCCAAGCTGGGCTTGGGATGTGTTTTGATGCAGAGGGCAAAGGTGATTGCTTACGCGTCTCGACAGTTGAAGACGTAAGAGGAGAATTACCCTACCCATGATCTTGAGTTGGCTTCTGTGGTTCACGCTTTGAAGATTTGGAGGCATTATTTGTACGGAGCGACGTGTCAGATTTTCACAGACCACAAGAGTCTGAAGTACATATTCACCCAGCGGGAGTTGAATAACCGCCAACGTAGATGGTTAGAGTTGATCAAAGACTTTGATCTTGAGATCTTATACCACCCGGAAAAGGCAAATGTGGTAGCAGATGCCCTCAGTAGGAAGACTCCACGGGAGATGGCGATCGCTAGACTGACAACTCAACCATAGTTACAGCGAGATTTGGCATGGTTAGAGATGGATATCCACTTCCCGGATTTTGACAATCAGTTGTCCACCTTGGAGATAGTACCTGATCAGTTGGCCGAAATCCGACAAAAGCAGGAGAGTTGCCCATCTTTGACACAGATCCGAGACCGGATGTCTCGAGGAGAGGTACCGCATTTTGCAGTTGGTGCTGATGGAGTTTTGAGTCGACATGAGCGTCTTTGTGTGCCTTCAGATCGAGAGTTGAGACAGAGGATCCTTCAGGAGGCTCACTCTTCATCTTACTCAGTACACCCTGGTGTCAATAAGATGTATCAAGATATCAAACGCTCTTACTGGTGGGGAGATCTGAAGTCAGACGTCACGAGATATGTAACTTAGTGTGCGACCTGTCAACAGGTCAAGATCGAGCATCATAGACCAGGAGGTGAGCTATGCCCATTTTCCGTCTCTCAGTGGAAGTGGGAAGACATCTCTATAGATTTTGTGACCGGTTTGAGACCGATTCATGGTTTTGATGCTATCTGGGTCATAGTAGATCGACTGACGAAGACCGCCCGTTTCATTTTGATGAAGGAAATGTGGTCGGTGAGTCGATTGGCAGAGGAGTTCACGAGACAGATAGTGAGACTTCATCGAGTACCTAGGACTATTGTCTCTGAAAGAGACGAACGGTTCACTTCGAGGTTCTGGCAGCAAGTTCATGCCACACAAGGAACGAGTCTGCAGTTCACGACAGCTTATCATCCTCAGACCGATGGTCAGTCTGAGCGGACTATCCAAACTTTAAAGGACATGTTACGAGCCTGTGTGTTAGACTAGGGACAGATGTGGCCAAATCACCTTCTCTTAGTGGAGTTTTCATACAACAATAGTTGTCACGCATCGATCAGGATGGCTCCTTATGAGGCTTTATATGGACAAAGATGTCGTACACCGTTGTGTTGGGATAAGCCTAGTAGTGCTAGCGGAGTAGCACCTGAGCAGATTCAGGATGACATGGCTCGAGTAGCAGTGATCCGAGAGCGGATTTTAGCAGCACAGAGTCGACAGAAGTCGTATGCACATAAGAGGTGCAAACCTCTGGAGTTCAGAGTTGGAGCTTAGGTTTGGTTGAGAGTATCCCGAGCGAGTTGGAGAGGCAGCATACATACTTGCGTTGCCACCGAGACTCGAGGGTGTTCACCCAGTATTCCATGTGTTCAGCTACGGGAGTACATACCGGACCCGAGACACATCGTCAGTCATGAGGATCTAGTGATCGAGCCAGACCACACGTTCGTAGAGCACCCGGTGGCTATCTTAGAGCGTAGTACGAGACACTTGCGTTCAAAGGACATACCAATGATAAAGATTTAGTGGTCGATGCGAGGAGTTGATGAAGTGACTTGGGAGACAGAGGATAGTATCTAGAGGAACTATCCAGAGTGAGCTTGTTGTACCTTTAGCTTAGTTTGTTGTTTGGTTTTTCCATTGTTGCGTTGTCAATGCGTTTGTGTGACGTTTTGTGTTACATGCTCCGAGTGGAAATATATGAGTTCAGTTCTGTTTTTGTGTGTTGTTGTGATCGTTGGGCTTTTGTAAGTTTCGGGACGAAAATTCTTTTTAGGGGATCTGATTTAAGATCCCAGTTTTACCTTCACCGCCCCCGCGGCCAAGTTGATCCGCCCCTGCGGATGACGACATATCGTGCCCGATATTTTCTTCCGTTCTTTTATCTTCCTTCCATAGATAGAATATCCGATATTCTATCTAATGGGCCGGTTTCATTGTCTTCTTTCTAACCTTAGACGCCTTTTCCGTCTAGCATTCCAGCCGTCTCTATATATTCTCTTCTTTTTCTGTTTTTCCCGTCTCTTGCTTACGTCTTCTTCAACCCTAGAGCGCAGCAGCCTTACCTTGCTTCCTGCAACCTTGTTGAATGTGTAAGTTCATCTCTTTTGGTTTCTCCTTCACGTTCTTACAGTGTTGCATGCCTTCTCCTCCTGTTTTGGTTTCTTCCTTTCGTTCTTCTCTTTTCTTCTTCCCCAAGAATCAAGTTTGATCCTTGATTCTTGTGGAGAATTCCGTTGTTGACCCTTTGTTATTCTCAAGCTCTCTGGAGTTGAGTCTTGACGTGTTGGAACCAAAGGTTCGAGCCTTCGTTGCCCTTCTTGTGAGTTCTATCGAAGAGAAGCCCGACAACGCTTATGTCGTGCAGCTGCCCCAAAGCCTGCACCTGGCCGCCTTTGCGTGTTGCCGCCCCTGCGCCTTTGTCCAACCGCCCCTGCGGTTTTCCCTGTTGTGACTCCCGTCTTTGGTGAGTTGCTTCCTTCCTTCGTTTCCTTGTTCCTTCCTTGGTTCCTTGTGGTTGTTCCTTGTCCTCTGAGTTGTTGTAAGACTAAGGTTGAGCCCTTAGCTTGTGGAGATCTCTTAGAGATCGTTGTGACTAGAAGTTAGAGTCTTTTAGCAACCGTTCCATTCCTGATTCGTGTTGCTTGTTCGTACAGGCTTTCCTTGCTCTTTTCTTGAGGGAAACTGAGTTCCTTGAGTGTTCTTTGAGTTGTTGCTGAGCCTTTGTGTTACCTTCGAGTGAGGTAAGTCACTTGGACTAACTTAGCTTCATTCCGCGTATTAGTTGGAATTGCATTGACTTGTTTGCGTTGTTATCATGTTTATAACGAATAATTGGAAATAGGATTCACCCTTTATTACCCTTAACTAGCCCAAGTGTATTATAACCGGGCGGTGACCACTTGTCTAGTTATACAAGAGACTAGAATGTGCTCTTGCAACCCAGACCCGTAGGTAACGGATATTACTGATCTATTCCTAATGGTAGAGGGAAGCAAAGATGAGTTTCGGGAGATTCTCGTGTGACAAAAGAGGTTGAATTAGTAATGGATAACCTTAATGAAAGATAATAACCCGTTGATGTGTGAGCATGCTATGTGTTTTCTTTACCTTATGTGTGTTTGTGCCTTTACGTTCTTGCTAGTACCTAAAATGTTAGCTAACGGTTTATACCGTCATTGTAGATGTTCCGTAGGTTCAGGATGTTGCTGAGTGATCCGGATGGTGTGGTCAGCCGGGGTTCCCGTACATTATAGGACGGGATCGGGTTTTGTTTCTTTTGTTATTTTCCTTTTGTTTTGAACTCGGCTGCGGAGCTTTTGTGTTTTCTTTTGTTTAAACCTTTGGTTTTATATTGAGTTTTGGTTTTCATTCGTCTGTACCTTGTTTTAAGATCCGTTTGTTGTTGTTACTCTGAGGGTCGGGACCCATTGTGTGGTCCTAGCCCGTAGCGCTTCAAGTTCCCAGAAATTGGGGTGTTACAAGAGGTAGAGCAACGTAAGGGACACCGCAGGCGACATCGAAAGGGGCGGGAGGAGAAGCCTCCGATCCCCAATTCAAAGATCTGGATTGAGAAAATTTGGGGGAGAGAAGAGAAGATAAATTGTTTGATAGAGATTGAGAAGAAAAAATAGGAACCGACTGGATATAGAAAAAAAGGGCTTTCAAAAGAAGTCACAACGGTGCTTGAAGAAGAAGACACTTTCAGAAGAAGCCACAATGGTGCTTGAAGAAGAAGACACATGAAGTAAAGAAAGGTGAGTCATCAAAAATAAGGGCAAAAACGAAATTTACGAAAATAACCAAGGGCAAAATAAAAAAATAAAAAACCATAAGGGCAATGTGGGAATTCCCCTATTCATTTGGGGAACTCCCACATTTAGAATAGTAAGGATATGCAAAATGTTTTATACAATTTTTTTTTGCATCCCTTAATCTTTTTTGACCCTACTACTATGCACAAACATGTATTATGATGGTAGACGGTGATATATCAGACGAATGAGTGTTAGACTAGTCATTCAAACGCATTTGACCCTACCACCCGCCTCACCCATCACCCGACATTATATCCATAATTTGACGGTTCTTTACGTGCTTTTATAAGTTTTATACATGGAGTACCTTTGATGTATGAATGAAATTATCATCCGGGTTCACAATTAGCTATTTTTCACGATTACGGCTGTGTTTGGTAAGAAGCCCAAAACACTAGTTTAAGTGTTCACTAGTGTTTAAGGGGAAGATTTTTGTGAAACACAAGTGTTTAGTGTTATAAAACACTAACGAGTGTTTGACAAATACACTAGTTAAATAACGTCATAATTTACAAAGGACTGAATTTATCAAATTCATAAGCTAGTTCAATATTTATAACTACAACGAAATCTAGGGTTTATGCTAAGCAGAACGTTTAGCCGCAACCAAATTCCTCCAAAGATAACGGCCACCAGCCATGTCTACGCACGTCCAGAATCCCGAACTCATCATCAAAATCACCTGACAATTGAAATCAAATCCTTAGTAAGAACATAAAAAAATCTAATTTGTAGATGCTTGGATTTTCAATCCAATTAGTCACCCAAATTGCTTGCAAAGTGTGAAGTACCCCTCTAATTCTCTGAAACTACGTAGGAACCAAAAAATATATGTCCAAATTATTGAGTAATCTCATTACACGTACAAAGAATGAGATGCATCATCATAACTAGACCTGTTCATATCCGGGCAGCCCGTCCGCCCGAAAAAACGGGCAGGTGTGAGCAGAGGAAGAGGTCCGACCGGGCCAAAAAGACCGGCCCGCCAAGCCCGCCGGGCCGGATCCGGGCACTGTCATAGGCCCATCCGGGCCGAAAAGCCTGGCCCGACAGCCCGGCTTAAAAAAATATCTATATTATATTGTATTATCATAAATATTAAGTATAAATATAAATATTTAGTATAATTGTAATAAATTTAATATATTTTGCATAAATATCTTAAATATAATATATTTTTTGCTAAAAAATTATATTAAAAACATTTTTAAAAAATATTTTTTTTAAAAAAATTATAAAACGGGTACCCGCAGGCCCGCCCGCCTGCCCGGCCGGTCCGGGTACGGCAACCTTTACAGACCCGGTAGCCAGGCCGAGCCCGGTCCGAGTCCGAATAAACGGGCTTAATATTTTGTATTGCCCTGCCCGAGCCCGGATATGAACATGTCTAATCATAACCAAGTAAAATATGCCAATTGTTAGTTGTGTTATATTGATCCCTTCGATCAAACTACCTAGCGGGATTAAATATTAACTTACCATGCCAATCAAGGCAACACTAGAAACCTAAGAAATTACTGCAGTTTTAGAAAAGTAAATACAATAGCAATAAGGTTTTAATAAAGAAATAAACTTCTCAGAGGGAACAATGTCTACACTTATAAAAAAATGACTCCCAAAAACCCTAAATTATGCCCAGAGAACGCGCCTCACGTGCCTTGCAATCCTCTGGAGTCGCCGCCACCAAATCGAAGCCCTGGTAAACCGAAATCGTCGATACTTAGATCTGAGAACTTCGACTCTCTCGATTGTGCTCTTCTCCTTCTTTGCACAACTATTCTCTCAATAACCAACCCCTAAGCTCCTAAATCTCAATCATGAAAAGAAATGGTTCATGTGTTTTACTGGAAAACTGAACAGGAAGAAGAAAGAGCATGAAATTTATGCCCGGTGGTGGCTAGGAAGAAGGAGAATCACCACTATTTCTCTCCGGAATCGGTCTGTTCTCTCTTTTGGTTTCTTGGAGCTATTATCCCTTCTATGGTCAAGAAAGAAAATCAAACGGAGAGCTTTCACATGGGATTTCAGCCAAATCCAACAAGTAGATTGAAGAATGGCGATGTGAGATTTTCGATGGTATCTCGATGGCCTCAAGAAGGATATTGTTGCGGGGTGTATAAAGGGATGCTAATTGGCCTCTTCTTGGTGGGGCTGAGGACGAACAATCCTCAATTTGGAAGGAAGCCGAGCATCGATAGAAAGACTATTCTAAAGGCATCTCGAAAAAGTTCATGGGTAAGAGATCTATTTTAGATTTGCACCCAAAGAGGTAAATCTCCATACTCCGTCAGTAATTGTGGACTAGATGTTTCTCACTTGTATTTGGAAGTCCTAGATCTGAGAACAAATAGTAACACAAGGCTTGGCATGTTCAATGTTGATTTAAAGTTTGAACTCTCTGATAGTATAAGATGTGAAACTAAACCATCTCATCTCCTGATTGTGATTTATGATTCCAACTTTCCCTACAATTACTTTTTCAAAACAAAACGCTTGTCGAGGGATCAAAAGACCACAACCAAAGAAGTAGTATGTATGATTTACATACCTGCACAACTAAACAATGAAGTAAAGTATGATGATGAACAACAACAAGGTAAGAATTTCAATATTGAATCTTTGAACAATGGGTGGTTGTTGTTGTCATTTTTTGCAGGGTCTTTTCAGCTTCTTGTTCAAATCGAAAAAGGAACAAAGAAATTATGAATAAAAAATCCCCTTTATGTGGTGGTATGCCGCCATTACTGAACTCAGAATGGATCTCTTACAAATTATATGTTGAGGGACAAAGAGAAGTTAAGCCCTTCAGGGGTCAAATCCTAAGAAATCTTTTGGATAATTTGTTATTGTGTATGAAGTTTTATTTGTCTAGGGCAGTCTACTGTCTAATAAAGTGCTTTGGTTGTGTACAGGAAGTCAATCACATCAGAACAAGGCAACTGAATAACATGAACAAGTGTAATCAGAGGAAGCTATCAAAGGATAAAGGAGAATTGACAATGAAAAGAACCAAAGAAGCCAATCTCATCATAACAAGGCAATTGAATAACAAGAATAAGTGTAATCAAAGAAGGCTATCGAAGGATAAGGGAGAAATACTTTACATGTTAAGAACAAAAGTACTTGCACTAACAATGAATAATAGTGCTTTTGAAAGAACAACATCAGTTTGGTTTGATTCGGATGCGAAATCCGGTGTTCAGAGATTCAGTCGACTAGTTTTGAGCCTTCATAAAAGGTCAAAGAATAGCGTAATAAGGGCCATCCAGTCCCATTGTAAAATTTGTTCCAGGAAAGAATTTGTTCGACTAAGTGTGATCCCAAGATTGTTATTTAATGTTTGTAGAGAATTTGAATGGTATGCAGGAAACAGAACAAGTGTTTCCAAAGATAACTACTTGAGTTTCTGCTCATACAGTAATAAAACGGCCAAAGAAGTTACACCTAGGGCTTTGATTAAATATGATAATGTTATTCAATCATATGACTCTTTTTGCATAAATAAAAGGTTTTTCCTTTTTTTTATAAGAAAAAGGAATCAAATTGGTTAATCACTATTTGGAAGGAAAAAAGAGGTAGTAATAAGTATTATAGAGTAACACCATGACACACCTATTCTGCTTTAACTAAACTTAAAGTATGTCAAATCAAGAGTGACGTGTGGAGAGGTAACTGCGATAGATGTCGATATGTCAAAACATTAGATTACAAGAACAACAACTACATGGGTAATTTCAATGGTAATATCGGAAACAACTTTAAAACAGAGTCTACGTTCGGAACAGTGGGAAGTGAACACCCAAATCTTTTTAATGTTGTTTAATGAAGATTGCTTTTTGGAATTGTCGGGGTATGAAGAAAAAGAATTTTTTGACTAACTTGAACTTGACATGTAAAAATGAACACATTCAAATGATTATGCTGGCAGAGACTAAAACGAAGGATGAGCCCGATGAAAGTGTATGGAAGAGCGCAGGTTTTGATAAAATCTTTTTCATGCCGGCTATGGGATTTGCCGGGGGTTTGTGTCTTCTGTGAAAGAATACCAACTCAAAGGAGAGAAAGTAGAAATTATTAAAGCATCAGAAATACTCCTTCTAATGAAACATACTAATTCTGTTACGCATTTTGAATCAATGATTATTTTTATTTATGCACCACCAAATGAACAAATGAAAAATACGTTTTGGCTACAATTAAAAAGTGAAATGGTGAGTATCAAAATGTCAATGATTGTAGTGGGAGATTACAACGATTTGATGGACCGTCTGATAAAAAGGAGGTGCAACAACCGCAAATAATAGGTTCGATAGGCTAATGTAAATTTCTAACCAATTTAATTTAAGAGATTTACCAACCAAAGGAAATGATTTTACTTGAAAGAAAAAGAAACAAGGTGATAATAACACGTGCGAAAAATTGGATATAGTGATGACCTCTTTGGAAATCATTCAAGAATACCCTGGCATGCACACCAGGAATCATGCTTTCACAAACTCTGATCACTGCATGATCTCCTTCATTCTTCAAAATAACCACATCGGCGTTGTAAGATCCTAGGTTTTCGCCTTCACCGCCCCTGCGGTGAAGAGGGCCGCCCCCACGGCCAGCCGCCCCTACAGCTGTAACATCTGTCCCTGCGGATCGTGCGACAGATCGCGCCGATCTGTTTTCGTCGTTTTATCTTTCTTCCATAGATAGAATACCCGATATTCTATCTTATGGGCCGGTTTCCTTGTTTTCTTTCTAACCCTAGACGCCCTTTCCGTCTAGCGGTCCAGCCCTCCCTATATATATTCTCTTCCTTCTCTCCTTTTTCCCGTTCCTTGCTACCGCCTTCAAACCCTAGAGAGTTGCAGCCGTCCTTTGCTTCCTGCAACTTCGCTGAACGTGTAAGTTCATTCCTTCCTGGTTCTTCCTCACGTTCTTACAATGCTGCATGTTTTCTCCTTCTGTTTTGGTTTCTCCCTTGCGTTCCTTTCTTTTCTTCTTCTCCAAGGATCAAGCATGAGCCTTGATTCTTGTGGAGTGTTCCGTTGTTGACCTTTCGTTGTTCTCACGCTCTCTGGAGTTGAGTCTTGACGTGTTGGAACCAAAGGTTCGAGCTTTGGTTGCCCCTGCTGTGAGATCTGTCGAAGAGAAGCCCGATAGTAGCTTCTGACAAAGATCCGCTCCTGCGCCTGCACAGAGCTGCCCCTGCGCCTCTATTCAGCCGCCCTTCTGCCTCAGTCCAACCGCCCCTGCGGTTTCTCTGCAGTAGCTCCCGTCTTTGGTGAGTTGCTTCCTTCCTTTCTATCCTCGTTCCTCCCTTGGTTCCTTATGGTTGTTCCTTATTTCCCTGAGTTGTTGTAAGACTAAGGTTGAGCCCTTAGCAGGTGTTGATCTCTTAGAGATCGTTGAGACTAGAAGTCATAGACTTCTAGCAACTGTTTTGTTCCTGATTCGTGTTGCTTGTTCGTACAGGCTTTCCTTGCTCCTTTCCTGAGGGAAACTGAGCTTCCTTGTGTATTTCTGAGTTATTCGCTGATCTCTTGTGTTACCTTCGTGTGAGGTAAGTCCATTGGACTTACTTAGCTTCATTCCACGTATTAGTTGGATTGTATTGGGTTGTTTGTGTTGTTAATTCATGTTATAATGGATAATTGGAAATAGGATTCACCCTTTGATAACCTTAATTGGCCCAAGTGTATTATAACCGGGCGGTGACCACTTGTCTAGTTCTACAAGAGACTAGAACGTGCTCTTGCAACCCAGACCCGTAGGTAACGGATAGTACTAATCTATTCCTATTGGTAGACGGAAGCGGAGGAGAGTTTCGGGAGATTCTCGTGTGACAAAAGAAGTTGAATTAGCAATGTATAACCTTAATGAAAGATAATAACCGGTTGATGTGTAAGCATGCTATGTGTTTTCTTTACCTTATGTGTTTTTGTGCCTTTACACTCTTGCTAATACCTAGAATGTTAGCTAACGGTTCTTACCGTCGTTGTAGATGTTCCGCAGGTTCAGGATGCTGCTGAGTGATCCGGATGGTATGGTCAGCCAGGTTTCCCGTACATTATAGGACGGGATCGGGTTTTGTTTTTCTTTTGTTGCTTCCCTTTTGTTTTGAACCCGGTTGTGGAGCTTTTGTGTTTACTTTTGGTTTGAACCTTTGGTTTTATATTGAGTTTTGTTTTCATTTGTATGTGCCTTGTTGTAAGATCCGTTTGTTGTTGCTACTCTGAGGGTCAGGACCCATTGTGCGGTCCTAGCCCGTAGCGCTTCAAGTTCCAAGAACTTGGGGTGTTACAATATGGTATCAGAGCTCTAGGTTGGCAACAATGGTACTCGAAATCTTCTACAGGTCGGATGGATAAATGAATAGAACCCGCAAGGGGTCTAACGTTTTCAAAAGGGGGTTTTGTTTTAACCTTTCTGTCTGGGATAGATGTACGGGCGACCACCACTACCTCCTCTGATCTCATTAGTGTAGTTTCTTTTGTGTTGGCCTTCATGTGTGCTTTTTCTGGAGTTTTGCTTTAGCTGTAGCGTGGCCCTATATATATAATCTTATATATCTATCCTTATAGCAGATGACACGCACTAGGGCTACCGCTGCTATAGGGCGATGAAGGGGTCGACCACCCCTTCCACCTGCCGTCCGTGGACGAGGACGTGCAGGAAGACCTCCACTAGCCAAAGGTCGGGGCCGAGCCCCAGTTGCTGATCCGCTTATCGCCGAGGCATTTGCTGAAGAGGTTGCCGAGAGCATTGTTCCTAAGGCTGGAAATGGGACCGCTGCTAGGTTTGGAGCACAGAGAGCGCCATCAACAGAGTCCACACGAGTATCTATCGGAGCTTCTGCATTTCGCGACTATGTGCAGAGGGTGGAGGAGGCTATTAGGACTAAAGGACCAGCACCAGTGCCGCCAGTTCCTACGAGATCAGTTGACGTTTTCCATAGAGTTACACAAGTTGTTGCCCCGCCTGCTGGAGTTGTTGAGGTTATTAGAGCGTCGGTTGAGGCAAAGGAGCCAAAGCCCGACAGCTGGTTGAAGGCTTTTGATCATTTGAAAGTTCCCGTCTTCATGGGAAGGACTGGCTTGAAGGTGGAGTAGTGGCTAGGACAGGTTGATTCTGCTATAGAGGCTATCGGTTGCCCTGAGGAACGTTGAGTTAACATAGCACAGACGTTGTTGAAGGATCAGGCTCATTCTTGGTGGAGGATAATTCGCAGTAAGGTCACTAGTTATGAGCAGATGAAGACAGTGATCAGGGATCGCTATTATCCTGCAGCCATGAGGAGAGACCGTCTTCAGGATTTCCTTGAGGCTGGATTCGAGGATTTGCCTATTGCTGAGATCATCCTTAAGTTTCAGGACGAGTAGGCGTTGCTAGGTCCGTCCGCACCACCGGAGGATCAGCATGTTTACCTTTTCTCTCGGAGGTTGAGAGAATCGACACGCTCTTATCTTACTGGATTCCATTGTGAGTCTTTCACGGACTATCAGGATAGAGCTTCTGCCTATGAGAGAGACCGACCGGGTCAGAGGAGAGCTTCTCAGACAGGAGGTCTTGAGAAGAGACAGAAGACTGGATCAGCTAGTGCTAGAGTTGGAGCAGCTGGTTTTGGGCGTAGTCAGACGCCTGGACGTTCTAGCTTTTAGCAGAGTTCTGATAGAGGACGGCAGTGTCATAACTGCGGAGTAGCTGGACACATCCGAGCTGACTGCAAGAAGCCAGCAGTGACTTGCTTTTCTTGTGGCAAGCCCGGACACAGAGCTGTGTTTTGCCGTCAGGGCAAGGCGCTATCTCACCAGCGTTCTTCACCTGCCAGTGTTGCTGGAAGAGGACAGAGATCTCAGTACCAGCAGCAGCAGTAGAGAGTTTCTGGTTTTACCGCTCCTCAAGGTTCCACTCCGGGACAAGGGAGAGGTAGAGGATGTGTTGGTGGATCCGCAAACACCAGAGATGCACAAGCCAGAGTTTATGAGTTGAGGAGTGTTATAGAGTCGACAACGCCGGCAGCTACAGGTACCATTCACATTAATGGTTTTCCTGTCAGAGTTCTTTTCGATACTGGTGCTACGCATTCTTTTATATCTGATGCATGTGTAGATATATTGACGTTAGTTACTGTAGAGGGTAGACCCTTCTTTATAGGATTACCCGATGGGGGTAAGATACGAGGTACGCGAGAGGTTCGCAATTGCCCTATTAGATTGGGAGGTCGTGATTGGCCAGCTAACTTCTTCGGCATGTACTTAGTACATGAAGAAGTTATTCTGGGCATGGATTGGATGGATCAACATCAAGCAGTTCTGAACATCGGCAAGAGGACAGTGACAGTAACTACAGATGCAGACCATGTTGAGATCTTCCGAGGATGATATCTCGGGAAGACTGGTACAGTCATCAGTGCAGTACGAGCTGCGAGATTTATCAGTCAGGGATGCGAGGCTTTTTGGTGTTATGCCATAAAGGATAGTACTAGTCCAGCTTTGGAGGAGATTCCAGTAGCTTGCAAGTTCGTTGACGTCTTCGAAGAGCCGTCAGGTTTACCTCCACAAAGGAGTGTAGATTTCGGCATTGATCTAGAGCCCGGTACGAGACCGATCTCTAAGGCTCCTTATTGTATGGCGCCTATCGAGATGCTTGAGTTGAAGAAGCAGCTTGAGGAGTTAGCAGAGAAGGGCTTCATCCGCCCAAGTGTATCTCCTTGGTGTGCACCAGTTCTCTTCGTTAGGAAGAAAGATGGGTCAATGAGGTTATGTATTGACTACCGACAGCTAAACAAGGTGACGATCAAGAACAAGTACCCATTACCCCGTATCGATGATCTTTTGGATTAGCTGCATGGAGCTTCAGTGTTTTCGAGGATCGATGTAAGATCTGGATATTACCAGTTGAGGGTGAGAGAGCAATATGTAGCCAAGATGGCATTTCAGACCAAATATGGACACTACGAGTTTGTAATGATGCCATTTGGGCTCAAGAATGCGCCCGCAGTCTTCATGGAGTTGATGAACAACATCTTCATCGACTTTCTAGACCAGTTTGTAGTTGTCTTCACCGACGACATTCTGGTTTACTCCCGCAGTAGAGAGGAGCATGTAGGACACTTGAGGATTGTTCTTCAGGTCTTACAGGATAGAGAGCTCTACGTCAAGCTCTCTAAGTGCGAGTTTTGGATATCCGAGGTAGCATTCCTTGGTCACATTGTTTCAGCTGAAGGGATCAAGGTAGATCCGGCAAAGATTGAGTCAGTAGCTTCTTGACCGCCACCTAAGAACGTTAAGGAGGTTCGCAGCTTCTTAGGATTGGGAGGCTAATACAGGCGTATTGTTGAGGGCTTTTCAGTTATCGCCCGACCGCTCACTTCCTTGTTGTGGAAGTCTACGAGGTTCGTATGGTCCGAGTCGTGCCTGTGGAGCTTCGAGGAGCTGAAGAAGAGGTTGACCTCTGCTCCTATCCTAGCTCAGCCAGAGGGCATTGAGGATTTTGTGGTTTATAACAACGCATCCAAGCTGGGCTTGGGATGTGTTTTGATGCAGAGGGAAAAGGTGATTGCTTATGCTTCTCGACAGCTGAAGACGTACGAGGAGAATTACCCTACCCATGATCTTGAGTTAGCTGTTGTTGTTCATGCTTTGAAGATTTGGAGACACTATCTATACGGAGCCACGTATCAGATTTTCACCTATCATAAGAGTCTGAAGTACATATTCACTCAGTGGGAGTTGAATAACCGCCAGCGCAGATGGTTAGAGTTGATCAAGGACTTTGATCTTGAGATCTTATACCACCCGGGAAAGGCTAATGTGGTAGCAGATGCCCTCAGTAGGAAGACTTTCCAGGAGATGGCGATCGCTAGGCTGACAGCTCAACCACAATTACAACAAGATTTGGCATGGCTAGAGATGGATATCTACTTCCCAGATTCCGACAACTAGTTGTCCACCTTGGAGTTAGTACTTGATTGTTGGCTGAAATCCGACAAAAGCAGGAGAGTTGCCCAAATTTGACACAGATCCGAGACCGGATGTCTCGAGGAGAGGCACCACAGTTTGCAGTGGGTACTGACGGAGTTTTGAGACGCCAGGAGCATGTTCGTGTGCCGTCAGATCGAGAGTTGAGACAAAGGATCCTTCAGGAGGCTCACTCTTCACCTTACTCAGTACACCTTGGTGCGAGTAAGATGTATCAGTATGTCAGACGCTCTTTTTGGTGGGGAGGTCTGAAGCCAGATGTGACGAGATATGTAGCTCAGTGTGCGACCTGTCAGCAGATCAAGATCGAGCATCATAGACCAGGAGGCGAGCTACACCCACTTCCCGTCCCTCAGTGGAAGTGGGAAGACATCTCTATGGATTTTGTGACCGGTTTGAGACCGAGTCGTGGTTTTGATGCTATCTGGCTCGTAGTAGATCGACTGACGAAGACCGCACGTTTCATTCCGATCAAGGAAGCGTGGCCGGTAAGTCGATTAGCAGAGGAGTTCACGAGACAGATAGTGAGACTTCATGGAGTACCTAGGACCATAGTCTTTGACAGAGACGGACGGTTCACTTCGAGGTTCTGGCAACAGGTTCATGTCGCTCTAGGTACGAGTCTACAGTTCACGACATCTTATCATCCTCAGACCGATGGTCAGTCTGAGTGGATCATCCAAACTTTGGAGGACATGTTACGAGCCTGTGTGTTAGACTGGGGACAGGTGTGGCCAGATCACCTTCCCTTAGTGGAGTTTTCGTACAACAGTTGG
This sequence comes from Fagopyrum homotropicum, assembly GCA_033239125.1. Lineage (NCBI taxonomy): Eukaryota > Viridiplantae > Streptophyta > Magnoliopsida > Caryophyllales > Polygonaceae > Fagopyrum > Fagopyrum homotropicum. The sequence goes on along the minus strand of BSWB01000005.1, from coordinate 22,976,214 downwards.
CACGCATCGATCAGGATGACTCCTTATGAGGCTTTATATGGACAGAGATTTCATACACCACTGTGTTGGGACGAGCCTAGTAGTGCAAGCGGAGTAGCACCCGAGCAGATTCAAGATGACATGACTCAAGTAGCAGTGATCCGAGAGCGGATGTTAACAGCACAGAGTCGACAAAAGTCTTATGCTGATAAGAGGCGCAGACCTCTGGAGTTCAGAGTTGGAGCTCAGGTTTGGTTGAGAGTATCCCCGACACGAGGCATCAGACATTTCGGTGTCAAAGGGAAGTTGAGTCCCAGATATGTTGGACCGTTCGAGATTCTTGAGCGAGTTGGAGAGGCATCTTACAAACTTGCGTTGCCACCGAGACTCGAGGGTGTTCACCTAGTTTTCCATGTGTCTCAGCTACGAGAGTACATACCTGACCCGAGACACATCGTTAGTCATGAGGATCTTGTGATCGAGCCAGACCACACGTTCGTAGAGCACCCGGTGGCTGTCTTAGAGCGTAATACGAGACGCTTGCGTTCGAAGGACATCCCGATGATGAAGATACAGTGGTCGATGTGAGGAGCTGATGAGGCAACTTGGGAGACAGAGGATAGTATCTAGAGGAACTATCCGGAGTTTTACGCTGAGCTTGTTGCACCTTTAGCTTAGTCTGTTGTTTGGTTTTTCCTTTGTTGCGTTGTGAACGCTTTTGTGTGACGTTTTGTGCTACGTGCCCCGAGTGGGAATATATGAGCTCAGTTCTGTTTTTGTACGTTGTTGTGACCGTTTGGCTTTTGCAAGTTTCGGGACGAAACTTCTTTTTAGGGGGATCTGATGTAAGATCCTAGGTTTTTGCCTTCACCGCCCCTGCGGTGAAGAGGGCCGCCCCCGCGGCCAGCTGCCCCTGCGGCTGTGAGATCTACTCCTGCGGATCGTGCAACAGATCGCGCCGATCTGTTTTCGTCGTTTTATCTTTCTTCCATACATAGAATACCCGATATTCTATCTTATGGGCCGGTTTCCTTGTTTTCTTTCTAACCCTAGACGCCCTTTCCGTCTAGCGTTCCAGCCCTCCCTATATATTCTCTTTCTTCTCTCCTTTTTCCCGTTCCTTGCTACCGCCTTCAAACCCTAGAGAGTTGCAGCCGTCCTTTGCTTCCTGTAACTTTGCTGAACGTGTAAGTTCATTCCTTCTTGGTTCTTCCTCACGTTCTTACAGTGCTGCATGTTTTCTCCTTCTGTTTTGGTTTCTCCCTTGCGTTCCTTTCTTTTATTTTTCTCCAAGGATCAAGCATGAGCCTTGATTCTTGTGGATTGTTCCGTTGTTGACCTTTCGTTGTTCTCATGCTCTCTGGAGTTGAGTCTTGACGTGTTGGAACCAAACGTTCGAGCTTTGGTTGCCCCTGTTGTGAGATCTGTCGAAGAGAAGCCCGATAGTAGCTTTTGACGAAGATCCGCCCCTGCGCCTGCACAGAGCCGCCCCTGCGCCTCTGTTCAGCCGCCCCTGCGCCTCAGTCCAACCGCCTCTGCGGTTTCTCTGCAGTAGCTCCCGTCTTTGGTGAGTTGTTTCCTTCCTTCCTTTCCTCATTCCTCCCTTGGTTCCTTATGGTTGTTCCTTGTTCCCCTGAGTTTTTGTAAGACTACGGCTGAGCCCTTAGCAGGTGTTGATCTCTTAGAGATCGTTGAGACTAGAAGTCATAGACTTCTAGCAACCGTTTCGTTCCTGATTCGTGTTGCTTGTTTGTACAGGCTTTCCTTACTCCTTTCCTGAGGGAAACTGAGCTTCCTTGTGTGTTTCTGAGTTGTTCGCTGATCTCTTGTGTTACCTTCGTGTGAGGTAAGTCCATTGGACTTACTTAGCTTCATTCCGCGTATTAGTTGGATTGTATTGGCTTGTTTGTGTTGTTAATTCATGTTATAATGGATAATTGGAAATAGGATTCACCCTTTGATAACCTTAATAGGCCCAAGTGTATTATAACCGGGCGGTGACCACTTGTCTAGTTCTACAAGAGACTAGAATGTGCTCTTGCAACCCAGAACCCGTAGGTAACAGATTATACTGATCTATTCCTATTGGTAGACGGAAGCGGTGGCGAGTTTCGAGAGATTCTCGTGTGACAAAAGAAGTTGAATTAGCAATGTATAACCTTAATGAAAGATAATAACCGGTTGATGTGTAAGCATGCTATGTGTTTTCTTTACCTTATGTGTGTTTGTGCCTTTACACTCTTGCTTATACCTAGAATGTTAGCTAACGGTTCTTACCGTCGTTGTAGATGTTCCGCAGGTTCAGGATGTTGCTGAGTGATCCGGATGGTGTGGTCAGCCGGGGTTCCCGTACATTATAGGACGGAATCGGGTTTTGTTTTTCTTTTGTTGCTTCCCTTTTGTTTTGAACCCGGTTGTGGAGCTTTTGTGTTTTCTTTTGGTTTGAACCTTTGGTTTTATATTGAGTTTTGTTTTCATTCATTTGTGCCTTGTTGCAAGATTCGTTTGCTGTTGCTACTCTGAGGGTCGGGACCCATTGTACGGTCCTAGCCCGTAGCGTTTCAAGTTCCAAGAACTTGGGGTGTTACACGCGTGAAGAATAAACCATTTAGATTCGAAACAATATGGATACTAAGGCAAGACTGTGAAAACGTTGTGAAACAAGTATGGAGGACTCAATACCAAGATACAAATATGTTTAACCTAGTAAAAAAGACAAGCCTGCTCAAACAAAAACTAAAACAATGGAGTCGAGAAAAGTTTGGTAACATAAACAAACAACTAATAAAAGTGGATGAAGAATTAAGACTCCAAAAAATTAGTTTTTCACGTTTTGACCAAGATATCAATGACAAAATCAATAGACTGAGTAAGAAAAGAGAGTGCTTAGTAGAATACCAACATAAGTATTGGATGCAACGAGCTAAGATGAGAAATATAAAATTAGGAGATAAGAACACCAAGTTTCATCATAGAAAAGCAACAGGACGAAGAAATAAAAAGATAATTACGACGATTACCAAAAATGATGGTGAGGTATTGACAAAAGATAGTGACATCAATGAAGAATTTGTTAATCAGTACAAAACTCGATTCAAAGCTACGTCAATAGACATGAACAAATTACAAAACCAATTATAGATTATCGTCCCAGAAATATCCATTATTGATGATATGAATTTGGAATTGCATTTTTCCACAAATGAAATAAAGGAAGCACTTTTTAATATAGGCTCAGACAAATCGCCAGGTCCAGATGGGATACCGGCGGGTTTTTACCAGAAATATTGGCATATAGTCGGCCCAACAGTTACTAGAGCGGTCAAGAGTTTCTACAGAACAGGCAAAATACTTAGACAACTCAATCATACTTTCATAGCACTCCTCCCAAAGATTGATAACCCAACAATAACATCGCATTACAGACCTATTAGTTTAGTTTCTACGGTCTACAAATTTATCTCAAAGATCTTAGCAAAACGATTAAGTTTAGTCCTTCCAAAACTAATTTACCCGTTACAAAGCGCTTTCGTTAAAAATAGAGCAATCCATGACAACGTGCTCATTGCGCACAAAATTTTTCATGGATTCAAATCAAAAAAGGAAAGGAAGGCTATATGGCCATTAAATTGGACATGGAGAAAGCCTATGATAAAGTTGAATGGGAATTCCTTAAAGCGGTGTTGGTCAAATTCGAATTTGGGGATAAATTCCGAAATTGGATACACGAATGTATATCAACAGTTTCTTATTCTATTCTAATCAATGACTCTCCTACTAATTTATTTTGTCCGTAACGTGGTCTCAAGCAAGGCGACCCACTTTCCCCCTTCTTTTTAACCTGTGTGCGGAAGTTTTAGCTAGAAACCTACAAAAAATATCTAATGATAACCCAAAGTCGATTGGTTTCCCTATTTCGAAAAATGGGACTAGAATTCCTTTTTTAGCATTTGTAGATGATAAGATAATTTTCACCAAAACAACCGCACAAGCAAGTGATAAGGTTCTTTCAGTACTAAAGGATTATTGTGATATTTTCGGGCAGATAATTAATTACCATAAATTCATGTTTCAAACTACCGCTAATATTGATCAAAGTAACAGGAGAAGAATTCAGGGTCATCTTGGAATCAATATTTCTATCAATCGAGAACAATACTTAGGTTGTCCAATTATCAATGGATGTGATAACAAAGATATTTTTAATTCCGTTATCATTAAAACTAAATAACAACTTACTAGATGGAAAGCGTCCTCCTTGTCTCAAGAAGGAAGAATAACGTTAATAAAAGCTAACCTTAACGCAAAACCTAGTTATTTAATGCAGGCTTTCATGTTGCCGGGGAGCATACACAATGAACAGGACAAAATTAATAGACTTTTCTTTTGGAATAAGGGACCTAATTATCACCCTCTGATCAGTTGAGATAAGATTTGTAAACCTCGATCCCTAGGAGGAACGGGGATAAGGAAAGCGGAAGACATGAATAAAGCATTACAAATGAAATTTTTGTGGAAAATTATGGCAGAACCGGATAACAATGCGGGAAAAATGTGTCTTGCCAATGGAAGAACTTGATTAAATTATGCAAAGAATTTGACAAAGGTCTTGCCTGGAGGGTTGGTGACGGAAAAACGATAAGATTCTGGAAAGACATATGGTTATTGGACAAACCGCTTCAAGATGTCAAGACAAATCCAGCTTTAGTGAATCTGGCAGAGTTGACTTCCTCGTTTATTACTAACAGTGTTTGGGATCACCAGAAATTAGATCAATTAAATACAATACTACCCGGTACCATAATAGATAAAATTAATAATTATAACCTCCCCAACAGTGACATTCGTGATCGACTGTACTGGTCGGAAAACGATGAAGGGTGGTATTCGACTAAATCATCTTTGAAGTTGATTCAAAAACGGAGAGTTGGAGTTACCGTTGATAAAACTTGGATTTGGAAAATGGACATCATGGAAAAAATAAAAAATTTCTTATGGAAACTAGTTATGGATGGTCTTCCTACAAAGCAAAATCTTGACAGACAAAGGATCCGGGTCGTTATGAACTGCGAGTACTGTAATCACCATACTGAAAGTGCCAAACACCTCTTTTTTCAATGTCCGGTTATGGTCACAACTGTCGATAATCAGAATGTTACAACCGACCTACAAAACTACGACCTTGATAATCTAGGAATCGTTGAGGCCCTTTTTGACCTCAAGGGTTTAATTTTAACTAAGGAAATGAAACTCATAGTTGTAATTTGGTGGAACATGTGGATGGCTAGAAATCAGTTCGTATTTAACAAAACAACATTTCCGCAAAACATCAAAGCTACAGCAATTAACCAAATTGCGATTTGGGACCAAGAAAATTCGAATCAAAACAAGAACACCTTAACAACAAAAATCCAAAGAAGGAAAAAGAAAAACTTAAAAATGGAAACGACATGAGGAAGGATTTTATAAACTTAATTTTGATGCTTCACAAAATTCAACAAATAAATGTTCTTATGGTTTTATCATTCGAAATCAACATGCGATTCCTATTGCCTTAGGAAGCGGCAGTTATAATGCTGAATCAGTATTGGAAGCAGAAGCTCTTGCTTTGCAGTTTGGCCTTAAAAAGGCTAAGGAGATTGGAATTAAATCTATCGAGATTGAAGGGGATAACCTAACGCTTATCAATTCGATTAATCGAATTTGGAAGCCGCCGTGGGAACTCGATATGATTATCAACGACATTTCAATTATTAATTCTGGTTTCCAAAACTCCACCGCACAACATGTTTTTAGGGAGATTAGCACGGTTGTGGACAAGATTGCTTTGCACGGGCATAATAAAGAGTTGGATGTAGATGCAATCCCAGAAGACGTTCAAGACCTCATCCGAAAGGATGCTTTAGGCCGATTGGTTTCTAGAAACTAATCCACCTAAGTTCTTTACCTATGTATAAAAAAACAATGTCTACACTTATAGATAACCAAAAAGTGTACACAAATATGCAATGAAGTTTTAATTCCTCAATAACACGAGACAGAAAAGTAAATTACAATAGCAATAAGCACTAATCTGTAAAGGAGGCATTGTTCAACCCTGTATCAAAGATAAAAATCATTAGTTACAATTCATCTCCAGGCAGAAAAAGAATTACAAGTTCAGTCAACCAATATATAGTTAAGAATCAAAGTGACTCAACAACTATTTGCACTACATTTCATCTTAAAACTGAATTTAAGGTATGTTATAAACAAGGTGGACATAATAAATCATTTATTTTTAAAAACTCCACCTCGTTTATAAACGTTTTACAGGTGTTGATGATGGAAGACTTAATACAAATGTGGTAGTTGGATACACTAACAATGTATTGATTATATTCTCTAGATGTTTGGCTAGTTTGAATTCAGTGCAGGTTTTATCAAAATGTCAAGGACCTTGAAGTATAACTCAAGGAAAAGGAAGATAGCGTTTACAAAGGGACGATCTCAAAGGCCTTGGAGTTACAGATGCACGAAACAAGGATTCAAATGAGCTGAAGATTTCCCTGGAAGATTTTTTCTTAACAAAAAGATCTCATCAACCGAAGAAAGATCTCAACCGAAGATTAGAGAATGTTTTCAGAAGATTTTCTAAAATCAAAGAGCGACAAAATATCTTCTCTCTCGATTCAACAAAAGACGAGAAGATTAAGGAGCTACGGACTCGACGTGTTCTCATGAGCTGAAGATTTGCAACGTCTACCTTATCTCGAAACAAGAAACGATCTTCATGGAGAAGAAGATTCATCTTCAAACGGTCATCTCTACAACGGCTACAAGACCTCTCCATAGAAGAGTATAAATGGAGATGATGGTCGTAGAAGAAAAACACACAAGCTTACACAGGAAAATATCTTTACGTCTTCAAGCAACTAAACATCTTCATTCATTGTTTTTCTTTCTCTCTTTTACGCAAAAGCTATATCCCCTTAGAGAGAGAAAACACAAGAGCTCCATTGGAAGACCTAAATAGTGTTATACGAGAGTGTGTGTTACTCTGTGAAGTAACTAGGCTATTATAGCTAGGTTGAGAGTTGGAGCTAGATCGTAGCATTGGCTACAGTGAGAGAAGAAGGATATTTCTTCTAGTTTGTATCTAGGACTCTTTGAAGCTGATAATAGATAGTTAGATCCTAAGGCTATACCCTAGGACGGAGAGTAGGCTATTTGGAGCCGAACTTCGTAAACATATTCTCGTGTCAATCTTTTCAATTCCGCACCACATATACTTTATTGTGACTAACTTTTTTTTGCAGGAGCAAGAAGTCAAGGCTCTTGAAAGTAGTTTCAAATCCCTTGAAATCAAAGTTTCACAAAGAGCACAGATCGACATCAAGGATATTGAAAGGAGTTTCAAGGCCTTGATATTTGATTTGCGAAAAGTTCTCATACTCTATTCAACCCCCCTTATAGAGTATATTTTAGCTTATTTATTTCACCTAACGGTTCTTCAATTGGTATCAGAGCTAGACTCACGTTTATTGATTTAACCATCAATGAGACTAATCATGAATCTTGTAGGTGATGGTGGATTTGCTCAAGGAAGATCCTCTTCTCGACCACCACTCTTTTGTGGCAACAACTTTGCTCATTGGAGAGCACTCATGCGTATGTTCATTATTGACTAGGACATGGAGCTTTGGAGCATCATTCAAAATGGACCTAAAGTTCCAATGACAACTGTTGAAGGTGTCCAAGTACCAAAGAAGGAAGATGACTTCACACAAGCTGACCTGGACAGTGTGTCAAAGAATTACAAAGCAATGAACCTACTCTACTGTGGATTAGATGCAAATGAGTTCAACCGCATCTCATAATGCAAGAGTGCTAAAGAAATATGGGAAAAGCTTGTTGTCACTTACGAAGGAACAAGTCAAGTCAGGGAAACAAAATTAGCATCTTCCTCAGACAATACGAGCTATTCAACATAAATCCAAATGAATCAGTCAAAGATATGTTCACCAGATTCACTGAGATCGTGAACAACCTGGACTCACTAGGAAAGATCTTCACAAATGAAGAGAAAGTGAGCAAGGTTCTAAGGAGCCTACCTAAAGCCAAGTGGGGACCAAAGATGACTGCTATTGAAGAAGCTCAGAATCTCACAACTCTTCCTCTTGATGACCTCCTTGGAAAACTCATCACATATGAAATGGTTCTTGGTGAAGAAGATGGAGAGCTCTCATCCAACTCCAAGAATTTGGCATCAAAATCAAGAAGAGATAAATTACCATCTGACGAAGAGGAGAGTGATGATGATGATGATGATGATGATGATGAAGAAGATGCAATCGCCATGATCTCTAAGGGTCTCGCAAGAATTCTCAAGATTAAGAAACGATCTACTAATAGAGAATAACCACGAGCATCAAAACCCCGAGATAAGTTTTCTAACTCTAATAAGAAAACGAGAGTACTAACTTGTTTTGAATGTGGTGAAACAGATCATCTTGTGAATGATTTTCCACAAAAGAAGAGGACCAACTTCAAGAAAAATGATCGAAAGAAGAAAGTTATGGTTGTTTCATGGAGTGATTCAAAATCAACAAATGAATCAGAAGACGAAAAAGAACAAGCTAGCTTGAGTCTCATGGCCGATCATGAAGAAGATTCAAATTTATATGTCGACAATGTGGATATCACCAAGGTAAAGGAGCACAAATGGATATTAGATAGTGGTTGCTCAAGACACATGAGTGGAAAAAGCTCTTTATTCTCAGAGTTAAAGAAGCAATCATCTGGAACCATTACACTTGGTGATAAAGGAAAGTGTGACATAATTGGCATTGGTAAAATTTGTTATAATTCATCCAACTTTATTGATGATGTTTACTTGGTTGATGGTTTAAAATATAATCTGCTAAGTATATCTCAAATTTGTGATAAAGGCAACAAAGTCATGTTTAATTCAGATAAGTGTGAGGTTCAAAACAAAAAGATGGGTGAAGTATTGCTTACTGCTCCTTGAAAATAATAATATTTATTCTATGAGTACTAACCAAGTTTCAGGAACTAAGCTAAAATGTTTAAAGGCCTTGACTGATGATCCAAGGCTTTGGCATAGAAGACTTGGTCACGTAAGCATGCACACCGTGCAGAAGCTACTTACAAAAGATTTGGTACGTGGTTTGCCAAACCTAAATTTCAAGGTTAATGATCTATGTAAGGCATGTACACAAAGTAAACAAACACGAGGTTCATTCAAACCTAAGAAAGTTGTAAGTTCTTCTCGACCTATTGAACTTTTACACATGGATCTTTGTGGACCTATGCGTGTCAAATCTCCTGGAGGCAAGCAGTATATCCTTATTATAGTGGATGATTTCTCTCGTTTCACATGGATTTCTTTTCTAAGAGAAAAATCTGAAGCTTTATTTGAGTTTTCAAAATTGTGTTAGGAGTTACAAACTTTAAAAAACCTACCAATCGTTTTTATACGAAGTGATCATGGTAGAGAGTTTGATCAACTAAAGTTTGACTTGTTTTGTGCAAAATATGGCATTTCACATAATTTTTCAGCTTCTAGAACTCCTCAACAAAATGGAGTTGTGGAACGAAAGAACCGCACTCTTGAGGATATGTCTAGGACAATGCTTTTAGAAAACAATCTGCCAAAAAGTTTTTAGGCTGAAGCAATAAACACTACAAATTATATTTTGAATAGATGTTTAATTCGCCCTATTTTAAAAAAGACTCCTTATGAACTCTTTAAAGGAAGAAAACAAAATATTTCATATTTCAAACCCTTTGGATGTACTTGTTTTGTTCATAACAATGGCAAAGATAATCTTGGGAAATTTGATGCACGTAGTGATGAAGTTATATTCATTGGATATGCTTCAAATAACAAAGCTTATCGTGTCTATAACAAACGTACCAAAATTGTTGAGGAAAGCATTTATATTATCTTTGATGAAAGCAATAATGGTACTTTGAGTGAAAGTTTTGCACATCTAAATCTAAATCAAAGAGAAGATCATAATTCGGATGAAGAGGAAGATCCTAAAGATCGAGACAAGAATATGCAGGAAAAGATTCAAGATACCGAAGAAAACCCTCAAGATATTGAAACACACCTTCAAGACCTTGAAACAAGAAACTGTGATAATAGAACTCCGCTTCAAGGGCTTGAAACCCAACTTCAAGGCCTTAAGATTGGATCAACAGGAAACATACCAATGGTACCTGAATCTAGTCAAACATATGAAGCTCAACCTTCTAGATCTGCTCCATCTGTTAAAAGAAGAAAAGTTCAACACTCCTCATATCATCCACAAGAGAATGTGATCTCAGATCCAAATGCTGGAGTTCAAACTAGATCTAAAGTGAACAATCTATGTGCCTTCTCCGCTTTTGTTTCCCTTGTCGAGCCAAAGAACTACGCTCAAGCTCTTCAAGAACCTGATTGGATCATTGCCATGCAAAATAAATTGAATGTATTTGAGAGGAACAAGATATGGGATTTTACTTCAAGACCAAAACATCAATCAGTTATTGACACGAAATGGGTCTTTCGAAACAAATTGGATGAAAGTGGCAAAGTCATTCGAAATAAAGCACGACTTGTAGCACAAGGCTATAACCAAGAAGAAGGTATTGATTATGAGGAGACTTTTGCTCCTGTTGCCAGGTTAGAAGTCATACGTATGCTACTTGCATTTGCATCTTTCATGAGCATAAAAAATTTTCAAATGGATGTAAAATGTGCTTTTCTAAATGGCTTCTTAGAAGAAGAAGTCTACATTGCTCAACCTCCTGGTTTTGAAAATGATGAATTTCCAGATCATGTTTTTATACTAGATAAAGCTCTTTACGGTCTTAAGCAAGCTCCTCGAGCTTGGTATGAAAGATTATCTAAATATCTTCTTGAAAACAATTTCAAAAGAGGTTTGATTGATAAAACATTGTTTATCATAACTAGAGGCAACGTCATTCTAGTAGTGCAAATCTATGTTGATGATATATTATTCGGTGCTACTAATGATTCTCTCTGCAAGGAATTTTCAGATATTATGTGCAGGGAATATGAAATGAGCTTAATGGGAGAGCTAAATTTTGTTCTTGGACTTCAAGTTACACAAACAAAGAAAGGATTTTTTCTCAATCAAAGCAAGTATACTAGAGACTTGCTTAAGAAGTACAAAATGGATCAATCTAAGGTTGCAAAGACTCCTATGTGTTCAACACTTTTGCTAGACCATGACAAGAATGGCAAAAGTGTAGTACAAAAGGAGTATCAAGGTATGATCGGTTCATTGTTGTATCTAACTGCTAGTCGTCCTGAAATTATGTTTAGCGTGTGCATGTGTGCAAGATTTCAAGCTGATCCTAAAGAGTCACACTTGATAGTTGTAAAAAGAATTTTTCGGTATCTCAATGGCACTAAGGATCTAGGGTTATGGTACCCACGTCAAAGCTTGTTTTATCATCTAGTTGGATATTCATATGCAGACTTTGCAGGTTATAAGGTCGATAGAAAAAATACTTTTGGATGTTGCCAATTCTTAGGGTCATCCCTAATTAGTTGGCACTCCAAGAAGCAAAACTTTGTTGCCCTATCCACAGCCAAAGCTGAATATGTAGCTGTAGTAGTCTGTTGTGCACAAATTCTTTGGATTGCTCAACAACTTCGTGATCTTGGCTTTGACATGAAAGGTATTCCTATAAAATGTGATAATACTAGTGCTATTTCTATAACCAAAAATCTTGTGCAGCATTCAAGGACTAAGCATAATGATGTAAGGCATCACTTCATACATGATCATGTTGAGAAAGGTGATGTTTCGATTTCTTTTATCTCAACTAACTTGCAGCTTGCAGATATCTTTACCAAGCCTCTTCGTGAGGAACAATTTAATTTTATTAGATTGAAGCTTGGTATGTTGAACAAGGAAGCATTAACGTAGGGGGAGTAAACGAGTTTAATTGTTCCTACGCATGCAGCCCAATTGATGTTTTTAATGGCCTTGAAATAAAATTCAAGGAGCCTTGAAACATGTTTCACAGGGTATATTAAATTTACGGATCTTTTAAGAATTAATATCTTTTAGATATTTCAATTCTTAAAAAAAATTTATATAAATCTTTTGTTTGAAAATTTTGAAAAAGATTTGTTGTTATTGGTTTTTATAGGTCTTTTAAAAGCTTGATTTTCTCAGAGATTTTGTTATTTCCCTATTAAAAAGGATCTACCTTCTCTATCTTTTTATTCTTTCACAAGAAACCCTATTTCAAAATCCTTTGATTTCTCTCTCAAACTTTCCTCATGGCACCCAAAAGCAAGAGATCTGCTCCTCTAGCTCCCAAAAAGAAAGTTGTTCAGAACTCCTCAATTGCTAAAGAAGAAAAATCTTCAAAAGATCTGGATACATCTCAGACTACCGGTCTTCCCTCATCATGGTTCGTTAATTTTCAAGCTTCTAGATCTTGTCTTGATGGTTTTCACAATCGACCGCTCTGTATGTGTGATTTGGTGGATACTGATTTTCTCGATACCCTCAAGATACCCTGCATAGACAAGCTGAAGAGTTCGATTATCTGGAAGGTTCTAAACCCTTGAGATTTTGCTTTTTCACAACTCACGAGACTATTCTATGTTAATCTCACCACAAAAAGGGACAAAGGATGCATCAATCTTGAATCTTCAGTCAAAGGTACTCCGATTTCACTCACTCCTTCTATTCTAAGTGAGATTTTTGGAATTCCTATAGATGTTGTATTCAACTATCCTTCAAGATCGGAGAGTGTTCGTATTGCTAAGGAGAATTTTCTGGTTCCAAATTCAACCTCACGTCAACTTACTCATACCTCTCTAACCTTAGAGGCTAAAATAGTGTTTACCATACTAGTTCGATGTGTCGTTCCTCGTGCAAACTCAAGAGAGCTGCTGACTGATCAATCTCTGCAATTAATTCATTTGCTTATGTTTGATCTGGACATAGATGTGCCTAATCTAATTCTCAACCATATGATGCATTCTGTCAATTCTAAGAGATATATTCCTCTACCTTATGGAAATTTGCTGCCTAAGGTCTTTGATTATTACAAAATTGACACATCCTCTGAGGAAAGACAGTCTATTACCAGCAAAATTGATGAGAACTGCTTAGAACGTCTGGGGATTGAGAAAAATCTTGCAGGAACATGGACTTTAAAAGGAAAAGGAACTACTCAGAATCCAAATGAAGAAGTCAAACCTTCTCCTACTCCAGAAATCAGGTTAGAGGGTTGTGAAAAAGAAATAGCTTGTCTCAATCGTGAATTATCTGATTTTCAGTTTGACACCAAGAGGAGAATGGATACAAATTTCGAATTGCTAGCTACCATAAATGCTAAAGTCAATGAAATGTATTTGATGAATGCTCTTACACTGACTACAATGAGAAGCATTTTGCCCATACCTGAAGCTGTAGCTCAGCATACTCAAGAGAAGGTTGAGAATGTGCTGATGAATTGTAAAAGGCGTGTACAAAATAAATCAATTCTGTATCCAACTCATGTTGAGCCAATGTTCTTGCCAAAGGTTGAGTATGAAGTAGTTAAGAAGAGACGAGCTGAAGAAAAGAAAAGACGTTTGGCAGCTGAAATGGATGATTGGCGTTATAAGAAATCTTCATCCAAAGGAAAGAGGAAGTTCTATGAGGAGAATTAAGGTAACTAGTTTTCTGAAAATCTTTCTATGTGGTTTGTGACAATATTATTTTGGGTTTATAATCGTATTTTAAACTCCCTTGCTTTGACTGTTTTTTCTCCCTTGTTGAAAGACAAAGGGGAAAAAATATGATCCGACATTTCGATATACTACATTCTGCATTTTTAGTTTTGATTTTCATATGCATTGCTAAGCTGACTGATTTTCTGAAAATCTTTCTATGTGGTTTGTGACAATATTATTTTGGGTCCGTAATCATATTTTAAAATCCCTTGCTTTGACTGTTTTTTCTCCCTTGTTGAAAGACAAAGGGGGAGAAATATGATCCGACATTTCGATATACTGCATTCTGCATTTTTAGTTTTGATTTTCATATGCATTGCTAAACTAACAAATGCAGGTACGATAAAATATTTGTGTTGTCTTCCATCAAGGGGGAGATTGAAAACTCCACCTTGTTTATAAACGTTTTACAGGTGTTGATGATGGAAGACTTAACACAAATGTGGTAGTTGGATACACTAACAATGTATTGCTTATATTCTCTAGATGTTTGGTTAGTTTGAATTCAGTGCAGGTTTTATCAAAATGTCAAGGGCCTTGAAGTATAACTCAAGGAAAAGGAAGATAGCGTTTACAAAGGGACGATCTCAAAGGCCTTGAAGCTACAGATGCACGAAACAAGGATTCAAATGAGCTGAAGATTTTCCAGGAAGATTTTTTCTTAACAGAAAGATCTCATCAACCGAAGAAAGATCTCAACCGAAGATTAGAGAATCTTTTCAGAAGATTTTCTAAAATCAAAGAGCGGCAAAATATCTTCTCTCTCGATTCAACAAAAGACGAGAAGATTAAGGAGCTAGGGACTCGACGTGTTCTCAGGAGCTGAAGATTTGCAACGTCTACCTTATCTCGAAACAAGAAACGATCTTCATGGAGAAGAAGATTCATCTTCAAACGGTCATCTCTACAACGGCTAGAAGACCTCTCCATAGAAGAGTATAAATGGAGATGATGGTCGTAGAAGATAAACACACAAGCTTACACAGGAAAATATCTTTATGTCTTCAAGCAACCTAAACATCTTCATTCATTGTTTTCTTTCTCTCTTTTACGCAAAAGCTATATCCCCTTAGAGAGAGAAAACACAAGAGCTCCATTGGAAAGATCTAAATAGTGTTATACGAGAGTGTGTGTTACTCTGCAAAGTAACTAGGCTATTATAGCTAGGTTGAGAGTTGAAGCTAGATCGTAGCATTGGCTACAGTGAGAGAAGAAGGGGATTTCTTCTAGTTTGTATCTAGGACTCTTTGAAGCTGATAATAGATAGTTAGATCCTAAGGCTATACCTTGGGACGGAGAGTAGGCTATTTAGAGCCGAACTTCGTAAACATATCCTCGTATCGATCTTTTCAATTCCGCACCACATATACTTTATTGTGACTAACTTTGTTTTGCAGGAGCAAGAAGTCAAGGCTCTTGAAAGTAGTTTCAAAGCCCTTGAAATCAAAGTTTCACAAAGAGGACAGATCGACATCAAGGATCTTGAAAGGAGTTTCAAGGCCTTGAGATTTGATTTGCGAAAAGTTCCCATACTCTATTCAACCCCCCTTCTAGAGTATCTTTTACCTTATTTATTTCACCTACGGGTTCTTCAATTTTCATCTTGAAACTGAATCTAAAGCATATATGTATCATGAGGTAATGTTGTTCTAGTCACTTAAGGGAATGGAAGATGAATATCAAAATTGCCATCTGGTTTATTTCATATAAAAGCAATATTATGCACTTCTACAACCATAATACAAAGGAGGCAATAAAATTCCCAAATGCAAATCTTAACAGCCCCTTGATCTAAATCTATACAAGAAGTGAAGACGATATCACTTCCAAATCATCAAAATCCAGTAGATTTCTCACTCATGTAATATCTATTGCAAACTGTAGTCACTTAAACACATCCCAACTCCCGGAATTATCAATTAATTCCCAAAACTAACACATATTTCAAGGTATCTCAATTGATAATCCTCATTCAACACACAACGACGAAAACACTCAAGGTAGATCCCATACGCAAGAATTCGAACATCAGGAAGACACCTTAGCCATGGTGAGCTTGGGTCTTCACCGAGCATCTGACCAAGCTGGAACTCCATGAGATCGGCTTCCGTGAGCTTGTTTCCAGGTTCATCGCTGCAAGCGACAATTGATAATTTTGTGGGCCTTTTGAGATTGAAAGAGAGGGCTCGTGTTCTCGTTATCATTGGTGTTTGCATTCTTAGCTTTGGGTATGAAGAGAGAGCAATTACGGCTACTTATGCTCCCAACTGAAGGGGTTTAGAGAGGGTTGTGGAAGTGCCAACCACTGTCTCTATTGATAGTTATAGCGTCGGATCTATACGAAAAGTCGCCGAAACCCTAGCTCGTCGGATCTACTTCAATGAAAATGGATGATTGATAGTGGAAATGGAGCCGAACGAGGAGACTTCTCGTGTTTCTCATGTGAGCAGCGAAGAGTAGGTAGATGATTCTTCGTCGTCTTTCTTCGTCGACGAGCAGCACATCGTCTTTCGATAATGAGAGGTGAGAGAATGCAGATTATATAACAGGTATTTACCGTAAATGTAGATAAATAGTAGGGACAACATAGTCAAATCCTATGATTAAACACTAGTGTTTTGGAGCAAACCCTTGTTCAATTGAAGGTTTTAAAAACGGACCCAGAAACACTAATCACTAGTGTACACTAATCACTAGTGTTTATGGCTATGTTTGGCAAGACACTTACACTAGTGTAAATGAGTGTTTATGATTGTTTAAGTTTTTATATCTTTATCAAAATATAGAAACACGTATAAACACTTAGTTTACTCTTTGCCAAACACAACCTACTTCCAAAAATGAGGCAATTTCTTACAATTTAAAGTTTAAAGGACAAAAAAAGAAAAAGTAAAAAGGAGAAGCCGAAAGAATATAGCATTAGGAGATTTGGAACCAACCCTTCATTACATATATGTTGTCTCTTCTGTGGCATGAAGTAGTAATCATCTGGATCTGCTCGATTCCTCTCTTTTTTCACGCATACCAACCCAAATCATAGGACATCGGTTTGCAGACAAGGGATTTTATCTGTCTCATCACAAATTCTCTCATTTTCTGGCGATTTTTCGGTACCAAGATGACTTACGCATCTCACGTGTTGAATCACTCCAGAAAGGTACTTCACCTACCTCCCTTCAATCCATTGTTCTCTTCCTGTTTTTGCTTCCATCCCTTTTCGCACCCTAAATATCCACTCTTATTGACGGGATTGCTCAAGTGTTCATTGGAATGTGGTGTTGATTTTTGTATCTAGTTGTGTATCTGTTTGATTACGAACTGGTGATTTGCGGAATATTTGTTCGGCGGCTTATAGATGGTGTTGGATTTTGGCTGTAATCGTGTAATTGCTCATGTAATGGCGGATAAGCTACTTTTTCAATATCTGCGATCATGTAATTTTAGTTTTCCAAGGTAATTCATCTCTCGGAAAATTATAAAGGTTTTTGTGTTATTTTTCGAGCATGTAATCGTCGCATTGCTTAAGACTAATTTTATTTGTAAATTGAATGATGTTTCCTTGAGCAATAATTGTTTTTAGACTAAGGTTTTGGTGATATTTTGTTATAAGGAGCACGGGAGTTTGGGTTGTACTTTAGCTTTGTAAATGATTCAGAAGGTTCCTGCTTGTTTTATGAGGATTGTGGTCAATTTGAACACTCAACTTCTTATTTATGAACTATCTTACTACATTTGTTTTTCTACATTTAATAGCCCGCACTTCAGGTTTTCGTAAAGCTAGTAAATGATGACATGTATGTGTGTCCCAATTGCTATTCAAATGTGATTCTCACAAGGTTGAAATGTTGTATTTGATGGTATTGTGATTTTTTCTCAGTTAGCACATAGTTCCAAAGTATTGCGGCGAGAGCATGCCAAGTTGGTTCGTTGCTTCTCCAGTAATGCCTACCAGTATGTGAAGAGAGGAGACGGTAATTAGCTGATTCCTTCATATTTTTTCCCCTTTCTTGTTGCTTCTGTCTAGGATCGCTAGTTTTTCTCTTAAGACTTTTCGTAGTGGTTGAGTTTTTTTTTGCAGCTGTTCTTTCTATGCACCCATGCATATAGAAATGTTAGAAATTTGTAGTTTATTGAATGATCCAGCTAGTTTGCAAATTTTAATAGATGTCAGAATTGAACTTCATGTTTTTGTCATCAGCTATACCTTTCTTCTTTTTTCTTATTTTGTCCCAGTGCTTGCATTTGATAAAAGATTGATGCAGATTTCTGCTTGACTGAATGTGATCTGAGCAAACTGTCCTCTTTATGTGGTATGAGTGGTGAATGTTTGCCTGTTACACTCAGAGGCAGCATGAATACTAGAATATATGATGTGAATACTGAATAGTAACGTTGATTTAATATGACGTAGTTTTCTGAATAGTGTCAGCTAATGAGATTCATATATGGTCATCAAGGCTCCAATATGTTTGAAGATTTTGATGATAGTGATTCTATTGTGTAAAACATTCTACTATCCTCTCTTGGGTTAAACTTTGGTGGAGGAATTATAAACTTGCCTTCCTTTCTGTTAGTTTGCTTTGGCAAGGAACATATGTTCATCTTAAAATTGCAACCTCTCAGTAATAGGAAGAAAAAAACTGCACTAATTGAACTTCAAACCTAAATACATGGTTTTAGAACTGCATTGCATTTGTATTACAAGTGGCTTTGATTTTGTTGAGGTCAAAAGCTGCTAATATTTCCTCACTAAGACAAGTACTGTACTTTTGGAAACTGGGAAGCGCAGATTCATTGTAATGATATCTCTGGTTTTCCATAAGATTAATTCTGCAGGCAAAATACTAGTTGAAGAAGAGCGGCTAGTTATCATAAACTTTTAATTTAATGAATTTTTCAGTTTAGGCTACTGACTTGCTATTATTTTATATGTAATAGATGCTGTTTGGATGGGTGAACATGGACCCTTGCCTAGAAAAGGGGATATAGCGTCTAGCTCATCACCTGGATGGATTTCTGGTACAATCAACTTCCAGCATTATGGAAAACAGTCAAAGATTGGTGTCAAAATGGTGGGTAATACTTATCTACTATATGCATTTGCCTCTGATATTGTATGTGCTGATTAATCATATTAAAAAAGTTTAACCATCACTTGTATGTTACCTAGATTCCCACAACAGGAATGTTTGGACGTAATTATTCAAGCCTTAGTATGAGAATTCCAACTAGTAGTTCCATGATCAGCAACAGCAGCTTGAGGTATGCCTGTAGTTCTTTGGTGTCTAAATAAGGTGAAGTCCTTTCTGTTTTGTTATTTGTGGAAGGAAAGCCTTGAACACACGACCTTATGTACATTTATTTTTACTAATCAAAATTGATCGACTTTAATCTTTTTCCTCCTCTTTCTCTCATGTTATTATTTTTTGGTGTGAAATTTCAGTTCTAAGTTACACTCTCAAAGGAGCTTTTCATCAGCATCAGGTATATTCGAGAATTTTCTTTTTTATTTCAAACTGTCCTACTCTTTCCAACGCTTATCTATGTTATTCAGTTTTCGTTTACTTTAGTTTGATACCAGAAGGCAGGGTTCTATAAAAAAAAAAGGCCTTCCGGACCCGCCTATACACCAGAAGGCGTCGGTCCGTACCTTTGTTTAGGCAGTACAGCCCTTAAAATTATTAACTTGAAGTAGTGTTCTAACATTATTAGCTTGAAGAGTTTGACTTTGAGTTGGACAAGGTGATTGAAGTTCAAAACTATGGAAATGATGATATGGAAGAGTAGATTGCATGAGGATTATGGGGTGTTTAGTTGCCGTGAACCTATTTGTGTTGTGTTTCTTTGTTTTGGACATGTTTATGTGTTTTTAAGTTTTGAGTTGGACATCAAAACTCAACGACAACGATATTTATATGGTTTGCATGATATTTTCTTGATTTTAAGATGTTGAAGACTTTGGAAATGAATGGTTCATTGCATTATATAAAATTTGAACAAAGCCTAGGGGTTATATACATGAAAATAATCAGTAAAACGTTTTCTCCGTCTAGAAGCTAGAAGGTGCCCTGCCGCCTTGAGTCTGTACATCGTATTCTGGGAATGTTTCACTGTATACAATCAATTTTGCTACCAGAACTTATTGCTAATTCTTGGTTGCTTTCAGACCTGCCTGCACATCAAGAAATAGGCATGCCATCTCTTTCACCCACTATGTCAGAGGCAAGTACCTTTTGACAGTTTACAACTTGCCAGTGTCATTGATTAGTTTTTGAGGGTGAATAATATTACAATTGCAATTGCAGGGTAACATTGCTAGGTGGTTAAAAAAGGAAGGAGATAAGGTTTCCCCAGGAGAAGTGCTTTGTGAAGTAGAAACAGTATGGATCTACTATTGAGTTTATGCTGTAGGCTTGTGTTTTGTTATTCCTGCTCTATCTGTGATTTCTGACATAAAATTGATTTTGTATGATGAAGGATAAAGCTACTGTTGAAATGGAATGTATGGAAGAAGGCTATCTAGCTAAGATAGTACGTGGAGATGGTTCACAGGGGATCAAAGTTGGCGAGGTATTGACTTTTCATTTTAGCGTTTCTCCATGTAGATTTTCTCCGCAGCAATATAAATATGTGGTTCATTTGGTGCAATGTCCTTATACATTATAAGGAGATTATAAGCATCATAGTAAATAGAGACATTGTGCCTAATGAAGCCATAAAGCATATATGCTTGACACTGGAGCATATTTAGAGGAATTCAATGTGGCAGAGCTGCGCTTATGGTATCTAAATGTCAACTTTATGTTTTCGTGTTGTGTTTTCTTCCTTATCTGTCTTATTCTACAACTTCTGCTCCTTGTTGGCAATTACTTGTTTTGTGAGAACAATTATCTTTTTCGAGCATCTTTCTCAGATTACAAAATTAGAAGGGTAGCCTGCTGTCAAAGATTCACACTTGAATTTTGAGACACTGAGTCATGCTTAGTTAAAGTTTCCTTATACGTAGTCAAATAGTCTTTATTTATTCAAATATAGTGCTTGATAAATGTTGTTGAATTAGCTCTTTCTGACTTTTGGGGGTACAACATGAAAATTCTTTCAGATAATTGCCATCACTGTTGAAGAAGAAGAAGATCTTGCAAAGTTTAAAGATTTTACACCTTCAGAAAAGGGGGCAGCTGGACCTCCACCAGAACCTGAGAAGCCATCTGAGCCCGCTCCACCTAAGGAGGCTGTTGAGAAAAAGCCAGCTCAACCAGAGCCGAAAGTTTCCAGGCCTAGTCACACATCATCAGAAGATCGCATATTTGCTAGCCCTCTTGCAAAAAAGTTGGCTGAAGATAATAATGTGAGTAACGATAAGATAATTGATTGCCAAGCCCCGGTGATCGAAATTTTGCTACTTTAGTTAAATGATGTTTTTTAATCTATATTGTTCAATGAAGGTGCCTTTATCCAGCATCAAAGGGACAGGTCCAGATGGACGCATTGTAAAAGCCGATATTGAAGATTACTTAGGTAGTCTTTGTACCCCTTTGCAAATTTTCCCCATTCAAGCAATCCACAAGGTTGATTTATACTTTAAGTTTTTAGATGAAGCACATCCTGAAGGTTTCAGCTTTTACTACACCCAAGTGTTTTAAGTTCCACACTATCTATTTAGTGGATTGTGCCCTGTGGAATTTTTTTTTTTAATCCTAGTATTTAAACTTATTTATTTATATAATTTGGATGTAGCTTCTGGTGCAAAGGAAGCTGCAACAGCAGCTACAGGTGCTGCTGCAGCTTCAACATTGAATTACACAGATATTCCTCATACTCAAATCAGAAAGGTACCACAACTGATCTATTTTCTCACACTTTGTCAAGCCTTTTTTCCTCTCTCGAATGTGATCTTGTTTGGGCTAGGTAGTTGCTCGTCTTCCATTTCTATTGTAGTTTTTAAATTCTTAGTGGCTTGTCGACTTAAGTCTGTTCTATCAAATTTGGACAGGTCACAGCCTCACGCTTACTGATGTCAAAGCAAACTATTCCCCACTACTATTTGACAGTAGATGCATGTGTTGACAAACTTATGAAGTACGTGATAGGCTCCTAGCTTTTGTTCCACTTCAATTTCAGGTCTCTTTCCATTTCATCTATCTTACTTCTGTTCATATACCACGATCTTAGTTTGCGCACTAAGCTCAACTCATTGCAAGAGGCTTCTGGTGGGAAGCGGATATCTGTAAATGATCTTGTCATCAAGGTACTACAATTTCTTCTTCATGCACAATATCTTAATAATTTCAAGAAACAATTGTCTACATTATGAGAGAACCTACAGTTTTTATCCATGACATATTTTGATGGGTAAAATGGCTAACTAGGCCTTTTATCACTATTACTTTATTAAGAGTACCCATAGCATAAACTCATTAAGTAAATATACCCTTAACAGAGTAATAGTGGTAGGTCAATTAGAGTGGTAAATATTAGAGGGGTCTACAAAACAAAAAAACTCGTAAAAAAGAGCCTACTTCACCCAATTCTTTCTATTTTGATCAGGAAGGTGAACTTTGAGAAAAGTTAAGTCTGAGAAGCAAAGGCTCTGCTGATTTGTGAACCCTATACTTTTCCTTGCATTTTTATTCTATTTTATAAACTTTCTGTTGTAAATGTAATGGTTGCCTTTGAACTTCAAGCTAATCATTTCTGCTTGTCCTAGGCTGCTGCTTTGGCTCTCCGAAAAGTTCCTTCATGCAACAGCTCATGGACAGATGATTACATACGCCAGTAAGTATTGACTAAATAACATTGTTTCTTTTAATGTCTCAAACTTCGGTATAGCAGCGTAGAAGTTAGATTTTACTTTCAGCTTATTAAAATCCTTCTTTTTTTATTTGTATTGACCAGATACCATAGTGTAAATATCAACGTTGCTGTGCAGACTGACAATGGATTATATGTTCCAGTAATTAGGGTAAGGATAACTGCCTTAATGTTTCTTTGGAACCGGGGTATCAAATTGGATTTAAGATTTCGAATTGATGTAATATGGTCAGTTTCGATTGGACAGTTTGCCGATATAGCCCAATCTTTCAAATTTAACTTTGGGTACAAAGTTCACTTTGAATCAAATTTTACATGAATAAATCTAAAACTCCATATTTTGTTAATGTGAGGCATGTGATACTATGTGATAGCCGTTGGGGCATTTCTCAACCAATTACTGTTTAATATTTATGTGTTTTAATGCTGGCTGCCCTTTATTTCAGAATATTTGCAACATGCTTTGGATATATTTAGTAGGTTTTTATTTGGGTAATCATGTAATAATTGTACCAAGGATAGTGTTTTTGGATCGACACTAGCTTGTTGGACTGCATCGAATTATTTCAAATGGGATTGAATGGAAGTCCTACAGCATTTAGTTTGCTTTGGTCCTTTGGATTGAGAAGTGCATAATTAATTCGGACATTTTGGGACTGGGGGCAAGTAAATTCATTTGTATGGTTTCATTCTTTGTTTTTATCATAGGATGCTGACAAGAAAGGTCTTTCTGCGATCGGTGAAGAGGTTAAAAACTTAGCACAGAGAGCCAAAGATAACAGCTTAAAACCAGAAGATTACGAGGTTGGACGAACGTTCACATTGTCAAATCAAAATATATGTTTCCATAGTAAATTGGCAATTAAATATTTTCTTCATTGCCACTACAGGGAGGAACATTCACGGTATCAAATTTGGGAGGTCCCTTCGGAATCAAACAGTTCTGCGCCATCATTAACCCTCCTCAAGCAGCTATTCTTGCAATCGGGACAGGTAAGATGCTGTCAAATTGCCAATGCCCTCTTTTAACAGCTTCCAAAATGTGAATATATGATACCTTTTTGCCATGAGACCTAAATTCAACCAATGATAAGCAAGTTAGGACATGTTTTAGTGCATTAAATTTTAAATACAATGATTGATCTTTGTGTGTTATGAAACAGCTGAAAAGAGGGTAGTACCAGGATCTGGTTCTGACCAATACGACTTCGCATCCTTCATGTCAGCAACACTGAGCTGTGATCACCGCGTTATTGACGGTAAATGCTGAATATTTTTAATCTTCAGATCCCTAAAGTTTATTCTAATTTTTGTTTGACCTCATGGAAATTTGTAATGTGCAGGAGCAATTGGTGCAGAATGGCTTAAAGCTTTCAAGGGATACATTGAGAATCCAGAGATAATGCTGCTTTAAACTCAAGAAAGATGGTTGTTGAGTTTCTTGTTTTCATCCTTGTTGATTTGGTATGAAGATTCATTGATCGAGGTTAGACATGTTCCGGTGTCGTGACCCAGGATTAACAGCTTTCCTCTTCCCATTTTTGTGGTAAGCAGGCTGAGTAATAAATACTTTAACCAGATGAACTATTGTTCCTTGTGTAAAAATGAGGAATATCAACACAATTGCAGTCTTGCAGAGATTTTGTACAATCTACAGATCTGGTGATGATCGGCAGTAAACATTTTTGTTTGATGAATAAAAGTTTATAAACTAGTTAAACTAGCTTATCTGCAGTAGACAAAAAATACATTTTAAATGCTTGTTTATTTAGGATTTCCAATTCTCCCATTACTGTTAAATTTATCTTTTTAATATCCGTCGGGTCTTAAGACGTGGAGGGATGCACGGCACAAGTGAACCTACGCACATTAACCTTCGGGGTTCCATCCTAAAACCAATTGACAATAGGAGGAGTAACCCTTGGGTTTATATGTTACATTATTCGTTTAGTCGATATGGGACACAATAATCCACACATCTCAACAATTACAGGAAGTTGAAGATGAACCCAATTAAGCTGCATTCATGCTTCAGTCAAGTATTCAGCTAACAGAAGATTAACCGTGTATTTGTTTGTATATCATTGTATTATACTAGTACATGTTCAAATTGGAGTTAAAAAATAGAGGAACTTGAATCTCCCAAGCTACGGAGCTTTCCGGTGAAGAAACTTCACCGGTTGATTTAACGGCTTTCTCTAAAATAGCACCGGTTGATTTAACGGCTTTCTCTAAAATAGCACGAGAGTCACCGACGTTGGCAATGTAAAGGGTTCCACTTTCTATAACCCCAACCAAACAACAAGATTCAACAGCAGCAACCTGGGGCTTTGTCTGCCATTGTTGGGCAACTAGAGAGAAAAACCCTTCTTCTGTTACTTGAAATGCCTTTTTTTATCACATCAACTGACATGGATTGTTTCTCCGTAGTAAATTATGCAAAAATACATCCCAACATCTAATTCAATGCTCCGAATGTATTGGTTTGAGTTTGTTGATAAGCTAGAATCACAATTTAGATTTGATTACTATTGTATTGGGTTTTTTTCTTGACCGTTAGCGTGTGGTTGGCTATGCTTAAGAAGAGGTCATCATCGAGTGCAGTATTGATTAGCCGGAGAAGAAAAATCTTTCCCGCAATACTTGAACATACCATTTTGAGTAACAAACAAAAAGTTAAGTATCTTAATTAAGCAATCATGCTCGTACCATTTGGTACGTGAAGTTGGATACGTAAGTCAAGTTAAGTACATGAGTAAAGTTATATATGTTATCATTTTTCTCTTTTTACTAGTATTATTAGAAAACATTGTCAATGTCAGTGACTCGTGTTATTATAGGTAAGTATGCACTTTATAAGCTTTTTTATAATGTGTGCAAAACATGCACTTTTGTAAATGAGTGATATTTTTTAATAATCTTATGAAAAATAAAAAATAAAGAAAATAATTAGTTGGATAAAATAATATTTTTTAAATAATCCAAGAAAGAAAGAAAATAATTATATGTTCAACTTCACGTACCCAACTTCGTCTACCCAAATTCATTTATCCAATTTGGGTAATTAAAATTGAATAAATGAATTTGGGTATACGAAATTGGGTAACTAAAACAATAATTCTAGGAATTTTGGTAAGTAAGAAAGTACATAATTTGAACTCCAAGTGCGGATTTAACTAAACACAATTTCACTTCCGCACTTCAAGTGGCGATACTAAGTAAATCCAATTTTGCTTTTGCACTCTAAGCGCAGAACTAATTGAACACTGGTCCCGCACTTCGGGTGCGGAATTAGATAGATGGTTAAAGGAAATATATGAGTTCGTTTAATATCCACGTATCGTAATACTCAAGTGTGGAACCCAATATGTTTATATCAAACCGCAATACACAATATGTTAATATTAAAGTATGATACTCAATATGTTAATACCCCATGTAATACCTAATATGTTAATAAGCAAGTCTTATGTCTAATGTTATCCAATTTTACTTACCCGATTTTACTTAACGAGTTTTAGTTACCCGATTTTAATTACCCGGTTTTACTTACTCAATTTCACATACTCAATTTCGTATACCCAAATTCGTTTATTCAACTTCAATTACCCAATTTCAGTTAACAAATTCAATTACCCAACTTTAGCTACTCAACTTCTGTTACGTAATTCAGTTATCCAATTTCAATCATCCAATTCAGTTTACCCCATTGAACTACCCTATTTTAGTTACCCATTTTAGTTAATTACCGATTCTAGTTACCCAATTTTAATTATTCAATTCCGTTACCCAAATTTAATTACCTAACTTTAGTTTCCTTTTTCCTTTTTCCCTTTTTTCCTAGGATTATCTTTTCCTTTTTCACTCTTTATGAGATAATTAGCTAATATCTCAATGATCTCTTTCCTTCTTACTACATAATAAATTTTAAAGCTTACTTAGTCGACATAATAAAAAAACAATATTAGCTTATTAATTTCTTTTATAACTAGCAATTTATTTAAAAAAATATTTTCCCTCTATGTTGATCACAACTTCTATTTAATTTATATTTTCCTTCCATTGTAATCTTATTCCTTTTTATTAAAAAGTTAAAACAACTTCTATAAAATTAGATTTTAGGTCAGTTATAACTATAATTTTTAATTAAATTAAATATTACGTCTACATTTTACATATATCCAGTATTTACAATATCAAAATATACAAACTATAACTCCAAAACTTTTTAAGTTTTACTAAGGTGTCATCCCGTTTAGGGTTGTTCAACCAGTCCATATCAGACAGGGTGTGTCCAGAGGACTAGAATTACTAGAATTTTTATTACTAGGATTTTTAGAACTATGGACCCGGACAGGATCGGAATTTCAGTCTGACCTAGATCCGTGTAAGCTATTTCTCTTAGGGTTTTTTAGAGCATCTTCATCCCACGCACTCAAAGTTTCTTCCCTAATTATTTTTTAAAATATAAAAATTAATGTCAGAAGGTGGTGTGGGAATAGAGACAATAAGTGGAGAGAAGGTTCTTCTTCAAGAGATGAAATCTGCCAATTTTCTGCACAAAACACAGAAATCAAAGTAAGTTTTTGTTTTGTTTTTAATATTTTTCTTATAATTTAATTGTTAGTTTTTTTTGTTATTTTTTTTATATTTTAAGTTTTGCTATAAAATAGGGAAGTAGATGAGTTATTTAAAACTTTAATTCAAATATTAGACATAAAGTTTTAAGGTTTAAAATATATAGGAAAAATAATGAAAATAAAAATAAAAATTTTATGTTTATTTAGAAAACATTTTTATCTATCTATAGACATTAATATTGATTATATTTTAATTATATTTTAATAAATCTTTTTTAAAATATTAATAGTTTAAACTTTTTTAAATTAAAAACAACATTTATTATATTAATGCTTAAAAGAAAGAAAAAAAACAAGAACTTGAAATATAAACAAACAACAAAAATATAACAATAACTAAAACATGTTAAGCAAGGTCTTCTATTTCTTCAAAATATATCTTCATTAAGCGTTCGCGATATTTTTCTTTCATGCTCGTTCTCGTGGTATTACTCAAGAGAATTCGGAGTGTTGCGAGACGTTTTTTTTTAAGATTATTGTATTATTGTAAGTTAATTTTCAATAAAACTTGTCTTTTAATCTAAATTGTTAATTAAAAATGATAATATATAAATAAATAATAATAATATTAGTTATATCAATTGATGATAATAATAATAATAATAATAATAATAATAATAATAATAATAATAATAATAATAATAATACATACATACATACATACATACATACATACATACATACATACATACATACATACATACATACATACATACATACATACATACATACATACATACATACATACATACATACATACATACATACATACATACACACATACACACATACACACACAAATAAAAAAATATAGGCTACATAAAGTAAGTAGGGTATGCAAATATGGGATGGAGAATTGAGTTTCTTTAAATGAGGTGGAAGAGAGATAAAATTGTAAAAATGTATTAAGAAACTCAAAAATAGTTTCTGGGATGAAGACGGTCTTAGTTTTTCATTTTTTATATTAATTTCCGGTCCGCTGACGGGTCACAGGATTTTTCCCTACAATCGGCTCAAAAAAGATGCAATGACCAGTTTTGGACATGTTTGGCTGCCATATGTATACTTTCAGGATCTTCATTTGAACACAGTTCGAGCTACAACTTGAACCACAAAAAAGTGCAAACCCCAAACAACAAAGGCATATTTACAGAACATAACAACATTATATATTCCGTATACACCACTTTCCTAGTTACCAATGGAAAGACTCAATTAGTCAAAAATTTAATAACTCCATCAACATTTGGTTAAAAAATTTCTTACAAATCAAGAGCATATACTTAAAATCAGACCCAAATCACTGCCTAACCATAGAACAAGGTTAGTTACTTACTATCTCAAATATCACACAAGAACCTCTCTCTACGAGTTGATTCTGTTTGATAAAGCATACAAATTCTATTCGGTAAGGACTTCATATAACTTGACCTGCCCACTAAACCAG
Organism: Fagopyrum homotropicum; assembly: GCA_033239125.1. Lineage (NCBI taxonomy): Eukaryota > Viridiplantae > Streptophyta > Magnoliopsida > Caryophyllales > Polygonaceae > Fagopyrum > Fagopyrum homotropicum. The sequence goes on along the minus strand of BSWB01000005.1, from coordinate 22,947,581 downwards.
CAAAAATTCAAGTCGAAAGCTAACACTATTACTTCGAAAGATAGCTAACCATATTGACATGAACTAAGCACCAAAGGGCAAATTACAGCCGACCCAATGGAATCTACTTAGCGAAGTGGCAAATACTCCTCTTCACATTGTCACTACACAATTTCTCAATCGAACAACAAACATAGATAAAAACAAGCGCAGTACACCATCATATACTGCATCAAATCAAACCCAACTACTCAACAATGCAGACTCATTTAACAAACTAATTCAAGATCTAGTAAAGTTGGTATCTTCATTGCAAACTCTTAAACTCCCCCTAATCACTTCTTCAGCAAACAGATACACTAAAATTTGATAGCATATCAATCAAATTAGATGTCGAACAAATGTGGATATCATATCCTGCTCCTGCAAATTTATTCAACATCTGACAACAATTATAAGTACCTAAAACTACTACTACTACAATTCAATCATGCTCTTCTCATGCCCATCAAAGATATGAAGTTTCTAGCACAAAACAACACATATATCATCCATAGAATACAAACCATTCATGTCCCCCTTTTGCCCTAATGTCTCTCCCGAGTCGGATCAAAACTGCGGTAAAGCATAAACGGAGAGCCAAAGAAATCAAAGTACCCTCAATTGATTGATCAATCAGATCGGAATATATCTCTTGGCGATTTGCTTCCCAGCCACAGCCAAACCAGCCGCCAAACCACCGATTGCCCCACCCACCACCGCAGACCTAGGTCCAGACGCCGCCTTGTATAGCGCGCCGGTGCCCAACCCTGCCACAACACTGCTAATCACATCATCCGTATCCCTAATAGCAAACATCCCGCTCTCTAACCCAGCGTAAATCAACCCGATTACACCAGCATGATTGCCCAACCTCCTCCCAGCTTGCCCCGACCCGTTCAGGATCCGATTGATCTTGAGCTTCATCGTGTCTCCCTGCTCCGACGCTTTGACTCCGTCAACGAATCCCTTTGAAGCTCCGGTGATGGATCCTGCGAGGTAAGCGCATCCGGTGTAGTAGGTGAGATTCTCACCCCATGATCGTCCCTTCCGCTGGGATTCTTCATGGTAGAGGAACTCTGGACTCGTGGGGAGCTTGTATAGGGTTTGGACCGGGATTTGGAGGTCCTGGTATGGATTGTAGAGACGAACGTCTTGTTCGTTGGTGTCGTCGGATTGATTGAATGCCATTGGAGAGCGAAATGAGCTTTCCTAGGGTTAGGGTTTTTCTGGTGGGCGATCAGAATAAAATTTCTTCGCTTTCTCTGGAGGGGAAAGAGGAATATGTGAGGAGCGTGACGGCCACCTAAATAGTATTTTCCAAGACGCAACTATTCCCGTTGGAATATGCTTTATTGGTTGATTTTTACTTTTTTAAATAATTAATATTTTTAAAGTTTTTTAAATTAATATTTTTTTAAAATTATTTAATTAATTATTTGATACATTATTTAAAAATATTATTATTTTAAACTTGTTACAATAATTTACAAAAATTAACAGATTTGATTATTTCAAATAATTTTCCTTTACATATACTTTTTCTAAAAATTTCCTAATTTATGTCCATGATATATTATTTTTTTTTTAAAAAATTTGGTTTGAAATTGTCTCGGTAGTTTCCGCGCATCTGGTCACGCTTAATATATATGAAAAAGGCTAAGTAGTCTTTAAGCTTGTGATATTCTAACCCCTTATATAATGAGAAAATTAACTGAAAGAAGTGGGTGAAGTAGCTTTTTTTTTATAAACTTTTATTTCGTATATTCCTCTATTTTTTAACGCTTTTATTAATGTTAGGTAAAAGTAATTGATCCTTTTTTAACTCCTATATTAAAAAAAAAAGAAACAGACAAATATGGAGAGAATATAGGAAGAGAAAACAAATTAGTGTTTTGAATATATTTTGTTGCCATTTTTTATCGTAACCAGTTTCTCATATGAGATTTTGGTATTGTGTTTCTGGTATGAGTTTCTAGTATGGTTTCTAGTGTTAGCTTATGATATGATTTCTAGTTGAGTTTTTGGTATGAGTTTTTGGTATGGGTTTTTTGTACGGGTTTCTGGTTGAGATTCTAGTATGGTTTCTAGTTGAGTTTTTTATATGAGTTTCCAGTATGAGTTTTTGAATTTTCATAGCTACAAAATTCTATAAAGAAAAAAGCAAAAACGATGGAAACCACAATCCAAGAAAATTGATCTTTAATATCTATGAACATCAGATGCACATAACTGGATAGAAAAACCAATCTTTTCACATTTCAAATACATATGTTATAATTCAACATATTTGAAATCATCATATTTTCACTTTCCATCGACTTGTACAAATTCTTCGATTGAGATCAAGGCAAAATCAATCACATTTATAGAAGCGATATGATCGAGGTTAGGAACAGAAGAGTCGCATCAAAATCAAACCGTAGGACATAGCGATGTAAAACACTATATGCTCCTACAAAACTAGAGGCAAAAGAAAGTAGATCAACAAACTGAACCAAGCGATTCATCGTTACCACAAGCACATTACTAGATTTTGCTATTTTCTAACCAACACAACAAGAAACAGACTCCAAAATCATGGATTCAACTACATGATACTATTCATCCCATTTATCGAATCTAAAACAACGAAGAGATTACCTAGAAAGTTTGTGCTCCATTTAGGAAATTCAACGCACAGTTTATAGAAATGAAAATCGAACATGTAATGTAGGAAGAAGAAAGAGATGTATATACATTGGGCGTAGTTGGAAGTAGAGAAATACATACATACATACATACATACATACATACATACATACATACATACATACATACATACATACATACATACATACATACATACATACATACATACATACATACATACATACATACATACATACATACACACATACACACATACACACACAAATAAAAAAATATAGGCTACATAAAGTAAGTAGGGTATGCAAATATGGGATGGAGAATTGAGTTTCTTTAAATGAGGTGGAAGAGAGATAAAATTGTAAAAATGTATTAAGAAACTCAAAAATAGTTTCTGGGATGAAGACGGTCTTAGTTTTTCATTTTTTATATTAATTTCCGGTCCGCTGACGGGTCACAGGATTTTTCCCTACAATCGGCTCAAAAAAGATGCAATGACCAGTTTTGGACATGTTTGGCTGCCATATGTATACTTTCAGGATCTTCATTTGAACACAGTTCGAGCTACAACTTGAACCACAAAAAAGTGCAAACCCCAAACAACAAAGGCATATTTACAGAACATAACAACATTATATATTCCGTATACACCACTTTCCTAGTTACCAATGGAAAGACTCAATTAGTCAAAAATTTAATAACTCCATCAACATTTGGTTAAAAAATTTCTTACAAATCAAGAGCATATACTTAAAATCAGACCCAAATCACTGCCTAACCATAGAACAAGGTTAGTTACTTACTATCTCAAATATCACACAAGAACCTCTCTCTACGAGTTGATTCTGTTTGATAAAGCATACAAATTCTATTCGGTAAGGACTTCATATAACTTGACCTGCCCACTAAACCAGCAAAAATTCAAGTCGAAAGCTAACACTATTACTTCGAAAGATAGCTAACCATATTGACATGAACTAAGCACCAAAGGGCAAATTACAGCCGACCCAATGGAATCTACTTAGCGAAGTGGCAAATACTCCTCTTCACATTGTCACTACACAATTTCTCAATCGAACAACAAACATAGATAAAAACAAGCGCAGTACACCATCATATACTGCATCAAATCAAACCCAACTACTCAACAATGCAGACTCATTTAACAAACTAATTCAAGATCTAGTAAAGTTGGTATCTTCATTGCAAACTCTTAAACTCCCCCTAATCACTTCTTCAGCAAACAGATACACTAAAATTTGATAGCATATCAATCAAATTAGATGTCGAACAAATGTGGATATCATATCCTGCTCCTGCAAATTTATTCAACATCTGACAACAATTATAAGTACCTAAAACTACTACTACTACAATTCAATCATGCTCTTCTCATGCCCATCAAAGATATGAAGTTTCTAGCACAAAACAACACATATATCATCCATAGAATACAAACCATTCATGTCCCCCTTTTGCCCTAATGTCTCTCCCGAGTCGGATCAAAACTGCGGTAAAGCATAAACGGAGAGCCAAAGAAATCAAAGTACCCTCAATTGATTGATCAATCAGATCGGAATATATCTCTTGGCGATTTGCTTCCCAGCCACAGCCAAACCAGCCGCCAAACCACCGATTGCCCCACCCACCACCGCAGACCTAGGTCCAGACGCCGCCTTGTATAGCGCGCCGGTGCCCAACCCTGCCACAACACTGCTAATCACATCATCCGTATCCCTAATAGCAAACATCCCGCTCTCTAACCCAGCGTAAATCAACCCGATTACACCAGCATGATTGCCCAACCTCCTCCCAGCTTGCCCCGACCCGTTCAGGATCCGATTGATCTTGAGCTTCATCGTGTCTCCCTGCTCCGACGCTTTGACTCCGTCAACGAATCCCTTTGAAGCTCCGGTGATGGATCCTGCGAGGTAAGCGCATCCGGTGTAGTAGGTGAGATTCTCACCCCATGATCGTCCCTTCCGCTGGGATTCTTCATGGTAGAGGAACTCTGGACTCGTGGGGAGCTTGTATAGGGTTTGGACCGGGATTTGGAGGTCCTGGTATGGATTGTAGAGACGAACGTCTTGTTCGTTGGTGTCGTCGGATTGATTGAATGCCATTGGAGAGCGAAATGAGCTTTCCTAGGGTTAGGGTTTTTCTGGTGGGCGATCAGAATAAAATTTCTTCGCTTTCTCTGGAGGGGAAAGAGGAATATGTGAGGAGCGTGACGGCCACCTAAATAGTATTTTCCAAGACGCAACTATTCCCGTTGGAATATGCTTTATTGGTTGATTTTTACTTTTTTAAATAATTAATATTTTTAAAGTTTTTTAAATTAATATTTTTTTAAAATTATTTAATTAATTATTTGATACATTATTTAAAAATATTATTATTTTAAACTTGTTACAATAATTTACAAAAATTAACAGATTTGATTATTTCAAATAATTTTCCTTTACATATACTTTTTCTAAAAATTTCCTAATTTATGTCCATGATATATTATTTTTTTTTAAAAAAATTTGGTTTGAAATTGTCTCGGTAGTTTCCGCGCATCTGGTCACGCTTAATATATATGAAAAAGGCTAAGTAGTCTTTAAGCTTGTGATATTCTAACCCCTTATATAATGAGAAAATTAACTGAAAGAAGTGGGTGAAGTAGCTTTTTTTTTATAAACTTTTATTTCGTATATTCCTCTATTTTTTAACGCTTTTATTAATGTTAGGTAAAAGTAATTGATCCTTTTTTAACTCCTATATTAAAAAAAAAGAAACAGACAAATATGGAGAGAATATAGGAAGAGAAAACAAATTAGTGTTTTGAATATATTTTGTTGCCATTTTTTATCGTAACCAGTTTCTCATATGAGATTTTGGTATTGTGTTTCTGGTATGAGTTTCTAGTATGGTTTCTAGTGTTAGCTTATGATATGATTTCTAGTTGAGTTTTTGGTATGAGTTTTTGGTATGAGTTTTTTGTACGGGTTTCTGGTTGAAGATTCTAGTATGGTTTCTAGTTGAGTTTTTTATATGAGTTTCCAGTATGAGTTTTTGAATTTTCATAGCTACAAAATTCTATAAAGAAAAAAGCAAAAACGATGGAAACCACAATCCAAGAAAATTGATCTTTAATATCTATGAACATCAGATGCACATAACTGGATAGAAAAACCAATCTTTTCACATTTCAAATACATATGTTATAATTCAACATATTTGAAATCATCATATTTTCACTTTCCATCGACTTGTACAAATTCTTCGATTGAGATCAAGGCAAAATCAATCACATTTATAGAAGCGATATGATCGAGGTTAGGAACAAAAGAGTCGCATCAAAATCAAACCGTAGGACATAGCGATGTAAAACACTATATGCTCCTACAAAACTAGAGGCAAAAGAAAGTAGATCAACAAACTGAACCAAGCGATTCATCGTTACCACAAGCACATTACTAGATTTTGCTATTTTCTAACCAACACAACAAGAAACAGACTCCAAAATCATGGATTCAACTACATGATACTATTCATCCCATTTATCGAATCTAAAACAACGAAGAGATTACCTAGAAAGTTTGTGCTCCATTTAGGAAATTCAACGCACAGTTTATAGAAATGAAAATCGAACATGTAATGTAGGAAGAAGAAAGAGATGTATATACATTGGGCGTAGTTGGAAGTAGAGAAATACATACATACATACATACATACATACATACATACATACATACATACATACATACATACATACATACATACATACATACATACATACATACATACATACATACATACATACATACATACATACATACATACATACATACATACATACACACATACACACATACACACACAAATAAAAAAATATAGGCTACATAAAGTAAGTAGGGTATGCAAATATGGGATGGAGAATTGAGTTTCTTTAAATGAGGTGGAAGAGAGATAAAATTGTAAAAATGTATTAAGAAACTCAAAAATAGTTTCTGGGATGAAGACGGTCTTAGTTTTTCATTTTTTATATTAATTTCCGGTCCGCTGACGGGTCACAGGATTTTTCCCTACAATCGGCTCAAAAAAGATGCAATGACCAGTTTTGGACATGTTTGGCTGCCATATGTATACTTTCAGGATCTTCATTTGAACACAGTTCGAGCTACAACTTGAACCACAAAAAAGTGCAAACCCCAAACAACAAAGGCATATTTACAGAACATAACAACATTATATATTCCGTATACACCACTTTCCTAGTTACCAATGGAAAGACTCAATTAGTCAAAAATTTAATAACTCCATCAACATTTGGTTAAAAAATTTCTTACAAATCAAGAGCATATACTTAAAATCAGACCCAAATCACTGCCTAACCATAGAACAAGGTTAGTTACTTACTATCTCAAATATCACACAAGAACCTCTCTCTACGAGTTGATTCTGTTTGATAAAGCATACAAATTCTATTCGGTAAGGACTTCATATAACTTGACCTGCCCACTAAACCAGCAAAAATTCAAGTCGAAAGCTAACACTATTACTTCGAAAGATAGCTAACCATATTGACATGAACTAAGCACCAAAGGGCAAATTACAGCCGACCCAGTGGAATCTACTTAGCGAAGTGGCAAATACTCCTCTTCACATTGTCACTACACAATTTCTCAATCGAACAACAAACATAGATAAAAACAAGCGCAGTACACCATCATATACTGCATCAAATCAAACCCAACTACTCAACAATGCAGACTCATTTAACAAACTAATTCAAGATCTAGTAAAGTTGGTATCTTCATTGCAAACTCTTAAACTCCCCCTAATCACTTCTTCAGCAAACAAATACACTAAAATTTGATAGCATATCAATCAAATTAGATGTCGAACAAATGTGGATATCATATCCTGCTCCTGCAAATTTATTCAACATCTGACAACAATTATAAGTACCTAAAACTACTACTACTACAATTCAATCATGCTCTTCTCATGCCCATCAAAGATATGAAGTTTCTAGCACAAAACAACACATATATCATCCATAGAATACAAACCATTCATGTCCCCCTTTTGCCCTAATGTCTCTCCCGAGTCGGATCAAAACTGCGGTAAAGCATAAACGGAGAGCCAAAGAAATCAAAGTACCCTCAATTGATTGATCAATCAGATCGGAATATATCTCTTGGCGATTTGCTTCCCAGCCACAGCCAAACCACCGATTGCCCCACCCACCACCGCAGACCTAGGTCCAGACGCCGCCTTGTATAGCGCGCCGGTGCCCAACCCTGCCACAACACTGCTAATCACATCATCCGTATCCCTAATAGCAAACATCCCGCTCTCTAACCCAGCGTAAATCAACCCGATTACACCAGCATGATTGCCCAACCTCCTCCCAGCTTGCCCCGACCCGTTCAGGATCCGATTGATCTTGAGCTTCATCGTGTCTCCCTGCTCCGACGCTTTGACTCCGTCAACGAATCCCTTTGAAGCTCCGGTGATGGATCCTGCGAGGTAAGCGCATCCGGTGTAGTAGGTGAGATTCTCACCCCATGATCGTCCCTTCCGCTGGGATTCTTCATGGTAGAGGAACTCTGGACTCGTGGGGAGCTTGTATAGGGTTTGGACCGGGATTTGGAGGTCCTGGTATGGATTGTAGAGACGAACGTCTTGTTCGTTGGTGTCGTCGGATTGATTGAATGCCATTGGAGAGCGAAATGAGCTTTCCTAGGGTTAGGGTTTTTCTGGTGGGCGATCAGAATAAAATTTCTTCGCTTTCTCTGGAGGGGAAAGAGGAATATGTGAGGAGCGTGACGGCCGCCTAAATAGTATTTTCCAAGACGCAACTATTCCCGTTGGAATATGCTTTATTGGTTGATTTTTACTTTTTTAAATAATTAATATTTTTAAAGTTTTTTAAATTAATATTTTTTTAAAATTATTTAATTAATTATTTGATACATTATTTAAAAATATTATTATTTTAAACTTGTTACAATAATTTACAAAAATTAACAGATTTGATTATTTCAAATAATTTTCCTTTACATATACTTTTTCTAAAAATTTCCTAATTTATGTCCATGATATATTATTTTTTTTAAAAAAAATTTGGTTTGAAATTGTCTCGGTAGTTTCCGCGCATCTGGTCACGCTTAATATATATGAAAAAGGCTAAGTAGTCTTTAAGCTTGTGATATTCTAACCCCTTATATAATGAGAAAATTAACTGAAAGAAGTGGGTGAAGTAGCTTTTTTTTTATAAACTTTTATTTCGTATATTCCTCTATTTTTTAACGCTTTTATTAATGTTAGGTAAAAGTAATTGATCCTTTTTTAACTCCTATATTAAAAAAAAAGAAACAGACAAATATGGAGAGAATATAGGAAGAGAAAACAAATTAGTGTTTTGAATATATTTTGTTGCCATTTTTTATCGTAACCAGTTTCTCATATGAGATTTTGGTATTGTGTTTCTGGTATGAGTTTCTAGTATGGTTTCTAGTGTTAGCTTATGATATGATTTCTAGTTGAGTTTTTGGTATGAGTTTTTGGTATGGTTTTTTTTGTACGGGTTTCTGGTTGAGATTCTAGTATGGTTTCTAGTTGAGTTTTTTATATGAGTTTCCAGTATGAGTTTTTGAATTTTCATAGCTACAAAATTCTATAAAGAAAAAAGCAAAAACGATGGAAACCACAATCCAAGAAAATTGATATTTAATATCTATGAACATCAGATGCACATAACTGGATAGAAAAACCAATCTTTTCACATTTCAAATACATATGTTATAATTCAACATATTTGAAATCATCATATTTTCACTTTCCATCGACTTGTACAAATTCTTCGATTGAGATCAAGGCAAAATCAATCACATTTATAGAAGCGATATGATCGAGGTTAGGAACAGAAGAGTCGCATCAAAATCAAACCGTAGGACATAGCGATGTAAAACACTATATGCTCCTACAAAACTAGAGGCAAAAGAAAGTAGATCAACAAACTGAACCAAGCGATTCATCGTTACCACAAGCACATTACTAGATTTTGCTATTTTCTAACCAACACAACAAGAAACAGACTCCAAAATCATGGATTCAACTACATGATACTATTCATCCCATTTATCGAATCTAAAACAACGAAGAGATTACCTAGAAAGTTTGTGCTCCATTTAGGAAATTCAACGCACAGTTTATAGAAATGCAAATCGAACATGTAATGTAGGAAGAAGAAAGAGATGTATATACATTGGGCGTAGTTGGAAGTAGAGAAATAACTCGAGGGATCTTCTACAATCGCTAGCTCGTTGGGATAGAATGGAAGAGTCCAAATGCGTCAAACGTGACAAGGAAGAAAATAATGGAAACCCGTCTTCTCCACTTCTACAATTCGGGTTTCAACATTGAAGACTCAACTCGCTGTACAGAGTCCGACTCGGACAACCAAGTAGAGTTCCATTTGACGGGGAAGTCAAACTCGTTCATCAGAACAGAGGATTATGTGGCACCGGAGATAATATCGGTGACGGACATGACTACGCCGTTGACTGGTGATGCTTTGGGGTGGTAATGTACGAGATGTTATATGGAGCGACGCCGTTTCATGGGTTGAATAGGAAGGAAATGTTTCCAGGATTCTCTTAATTGAATACTGATTTGATATGGAAAGTGAGAGAGGTTGTACAGTAAAAAAAATTTTTGGGTATATTTACTAAATGTGTTTATGTTATGGATACTCTTAATAGAGTAAATATGGTAAAAGACCTAGTTAGTGAATTTGGCCAAGTCAATTTATAACACCATTGGAAGAGTCAATCAATACATGAGAACCCGCATGGAAATCTAAAAGCATAACTAGCTAAAAATCCGGGACATAGTTCGTCTTGCGATAGACATGCTGGAATTGGATAATCCAACCTCTTTTCAAAAAGTTTTAGCATCTAAGCACCAAATTGGAGAGCAAATGACAACGGTGGATGTCTTTTGACAAGAGAATGTAGACCAGTTGGAATCTATTTTAAGTTCTACATACGGTACCCACACTCCCAAGCCAACCTAAGGTCACACACCACTCTCCACAAATCCACCTTGGTAATCGTGCACACACCAATGTTAACAATGAACCTTTGACAACCGCCCTCATAATTCCAAATAACGCTTGCCGTAGTCCAAACACCATCACCCCGAACAACTCCATCAGTATTGATCTTCATTTTCCCTTCCGGAGGTCGGCACTAAGAGATATCCATACGAGTCTTACTTGTTTGCTTCTTCACATCGCAAGTTCCAAGCTTTGATATACTCTTCTGTCTTATGCGCGGTAGACGTGGCTTTGTCTCCTGAGAAAACATTTCCATTGAAAACCCTGGCATTTCTCAATCTCCAAATCCACCATACAACAAACATATCACATCAATGATACGTATTACGGAATAAAAGTTTTGAGCATATGTTACCTCTAATCCAAGTTGCAAAAGAAGATCTGAAAAAGTCCATTCTTTTGTTGTCGGCGATTGTTCTTATTTAATTGGATGAGTGATATGTGTGGTTGTTATCTTTCTTCTTCTTCTTCTTCTTCTTCTTCTTCTTCTTCTTCTTCTTCTAAGTAGCAGATCATTGCTTTCATTTTAAGGTGTTATCTCACTAATAACATGTTGATTCGCCACTAACTCTCTTTTTTCTTTTGTTCTCGACGTGGTTGGAAAGTATAAATGATTCTTTATCTTGGCATGATGTTGTCGAGCTTAGTGTCTCTCTCTTCTCATTTTTTTACGGGCAAAGTTGAAAGAATTGAAGAAGCAAAAGGTTGCCCAAAAAGCAAAAGCTGCCAATTTTCAGGTGGTGATTTAACAATTACATATGTTTTCTATAGTTTATAAGTATTATTGCATTGTTTGTTTGATCAGTAAAACTAATTTGGTTTTGTATGATTGGTCGTTTGTTTTAAGAGGTTTATATTGTATCACTCCAAGTTATGGGAACTCGAAGCGTTACGGGCTAGGACCTCACAATGGGTTCCGACCCTCAGAGTAGCAACGACACAACAAATCTTACAACAAGGCACAAATAAATGAAAATCAAAACTCAAAATAAACCAAAGGTTATAACAAAGGAAAACGTAAAAGGCTCGCAACCTAGTTCAAAACAAAGGGAAAATAACAATATAAATATAAACCCGATCCCGTCATATAATGTACGGGAATCCCAATTGACCACACAGTCCAGATCACTCAGTAGTATCTATATTTTGCAAGGCATCTACAAGATCGGTATAAACCGTTAGCTAACGTTCTAACTATCACAAAGACAGTAAAGACAACCACACATAAGGTAATATAAATATATAGCATACTCGCAGTCAACCGGTTATTATCTTTCATTAAGGTTAATCCCTTTACTAATTCAACTTATGTTGTCACACGAGAATCAATATGATCTCGCCTTTGTCCCCTTTCACCAACAAGAATAGAACGTACGCATCCTTCTGTCACCTGTTGGTCTAGTCGCAAGAGCACCTTCTAGTTTTCCCATTCCGAATTAGATAAGCGGTCACCGTCTGGTTATAATACACTTGGGTCAATTACGGATATAAAGGACAATCATAGTCCGGTTATCAGTTATAACAATAAACAACAACAAAAACAAACCAAAATTATCAAACTAATATACTCTAAGTAAGTCCAAGGGACTTACATCACTCGAAGGTAACTCAAAGGTCATAGAATAACTCAGTTCCCGAAGGAAAGAAAGGAATGCCTGCTCAACAAGGCATAACGAATCAGGAACGAAACGATTGCTAGAAATCTATAACTTATAATCTCCATGATCTCTAAGAGATCTTCACAAGCTAAGGTCTAAACTTTAGTCTTACAGATCAGGAAGGGTCAACAACATCAACATAAGCCAAGAGAAGGAACGAGGAAAGCAAGGAAGGAAGCAGCTCACCAAAGACGGGAACACTACAAACAAAACCGTAGGGAGAAAATACGAAATAACATGAACAAATTAAAATAAAAAACCGCCTCTTTGTTGTGCTTGCCTCAATGGTTGTGTAACTAGGGTGCATGTGCACAAGAATGAAACATATTAAACAATTTTTGAACTTCTTCCATTGTAGGCGGATATCCCCGGCTTTGAATTTGTGTCACTCTACCTCCGATTTGTAAGTGTAGTTGGACACGTCTTGAGGTGAAAGAAGTCGTTTGTAGATCCGGGAGAATCCAAGACGACTTGAGGGCATACGGGTGACAATTTGTGATGTACCAAAGCATGTATCCCTCTTCATCTTGCCATGCAACTACCACAAATAATGCAACTGACTAGGTATTGCGTCCAATCAGGTGTTCCACTAGTGTCATACGAGATTAAATTCCAATTTAATGTGTCGGGAGTTTCGTCTTCTCTCCAAATGCGGGCGGATGGGTTCCACGGGAATTTGCTGAACTCAATTAAATTGACGGTCGGCCCTATCTAGATGATATGACTCGAAGAACGGACCTAACTAGATTGTACCCTTGTACATAGCTATTGGTTCAATGTAGATAGGTGGTATGGGAACCATACGACCTTACACGCATCCAAACCTTCAATTTTGCGGCCTATAACGACGTAAACGGTCATATGAAATCCGCAATATCTTGTCCGCCTCGAAGTGGGCTCCAATGGGTAGGTCTTGACCTCACGACACTCCCCGGACTCTTGCTTGAGGACACGGAAAATGCAAAAAAATCTAGTGTTATATATGGATGTATACCATTGTATGTTTAAATATGACTAAAATTTTAATGTTAATTATAGTCAAATTATAAATAAATAGTTTAATTACCTTGAGAAAGACGATAAACCTGGACATTTGATTTGTTGTTGCCCGAGTAACCTCACCCAAGTGTCGATACGCAAGAGTGAGTGTGCCCCATGTCGTCTCCCCTGCTCGATGGTGGTTGTGAACAAGATTCAAGTAGTGTGCCCGAACCTTGTTACCGGACTTGTCATGAAATACTGTCAGGTCAAAAAATTGCAATAGCCATGCGGAAGCAATTGTTCCGGGACGTATCACATAACTTCATAAAATATCAACTTCATTCACTCTTAGGATCTACTAGTGATAGAGGCTTCCCACTTTACCCTGTGATAGAAGGAAGGTTCCTCCCTTTTCGAGTCATATTTATGGTTAGATTGTTATTTGAAGCTAATTGAGTTGTCTATATGTTAAAATTAATTTTAAAAAATTGTGCTTATATTGCTTGTGTTAGCCAAGTGAACATGGTTGAGCCGAGATCAATTAAATTAACTCATATAACAACTCTATTTGATATCGACTCACCTAGTCGTTGAGTTGTTATTTGAGTCGAACATTGATATATGTGTGTCCATATGCTCGTGTTTTGCTCGTTTATACTCAAGTTCGAACCGACATACCTAAATTTAACTGAGCTTAAGACTTCTTTTTATACTCGTCTTATATTAGTCAAGTGAACGAGCCGATACTAAGTATTTCAACTCATATAACAACCTTATAAAGGATCGACTCATATAGTCGTTAGATTTGTTATTCGAGCTAAACGAGCCAAATATATTGAGAAGGTTGGTCTAATAAGGCTTTTTTTTTTGTATTGATGATATAAATTAGACCCCTGTGAATTTAAAATTATTTTTTTAATTCTAAAAATACTTATTTAAAGGGGTAAAAAGGGGTCTAGTTTGTCTCATAATAAACACAAGAGTCTACTTGACGCTACATTAGACAAAAAAGACATACTTAACCAACTCACTCAATACTAATATGTATGCTCATTCAACTCAAAAGATACATTTTAATTCTAAAAACACTTATTTAAAGGGGTAAAAAAAGGGGTCTAGTTTGTCTCATAATAAATAGAAGAGTTTACTTGACGCTACATGAGATAAAAAAGGCATACTTAACCAACTCACCCAATACTAATACGTATGCTCATTCAACTCAGAAGCTACATTTTAATCAAACTTATAAATATATTTATATTTGAGTTTTTCAAACAGTAAACGATCTCAAATTATATATTTTTCACTAGTACGTTAAAAACAAATTTGAATGAAAAAGGATGTTAAATACACGGAGCCAGATTTATTAATATATTGTCGATAACTTCGTTATTTCGATCAACTTTATTCACATATATTCACAATATTAAGTTCATTCGTTACTTCATTTTAATCTTTAACTTTCAATCTGCATAATTATAAATTAAAAAGATATTATATCATGGTTATTATCAATAATTAGAAGCAAGGGACGAGGGTCTCGGAATTAGAGGATAGACCTCAACGTACCTCAAATCCCGGTAGTTTGTTATATTTGTATAATCCATTAATCAATTATTAAATTCATTTAATCTATTATTAATCTACATACTCTACTAAAGTACACTACACTAATGCTGACGTGGCGTCCTCATGATTTTTCTCGGATTAAATTTTTACTAAATCGCAAATTAAGCCAATAAATCTTTTTTTACTACAATAAAATTAAAAAAAACTTTTTAACTAAATCTAATAATATCAAAATCTACAAAATATCTGCGTTGTTATCTCCTAACAGAATTTACGTTGGGATAAAACCTAAACTTCACATGTACGTTAAAAAACAAATCCAAACAAAAAAAACAATGTTTTTTAAAAAAAATCTCTTTTAACTAAATCTACAAATCTCTGCGTTGTTGTCCCCGACAAAATTTACGTTGGGATAAAACATAAACTTCTCTTGTACGTTAAAAACAAATCCTATCAAAACAAAATTAAAAAAAAAACTAAATCTACTAATATCAAAATCTAAAAAAAAATAACTAAATTTACTAATATCAAAATCTACAAAATAACTGTGTTGTTATCCCCTAACACAATTTATGTTGGGATAAAACCTAAACTTCTCATGTACGTTAAAGAACATATCCAAACGCAAATAAAAAAAATTATAACTAAGTCTAATAATATCAAAATCTACAAAAGCTCAGCGTTGTTATCCCCTAACAAAATTTACGTTGGGGTAAAACATAAACTTATCTTGTACGTTAAAAAATATATCCAAACAATAAATATCAAATTCTACTAAATCTAATAATATCTACCGATTACACAATTTACGTTGGCTAACGATAAAACCTAAACTTCTAGTGTATGTTTTATTTTTCCCACTATATATACAAAAAATATCCCATCGTTTTCCATTCAGTTCTTGTTTTCCAATATTGATCAAATTTCTTTAATTTTTTTTCAGGGTTCTAAAAATTTGAAGAAATTTGTCATATCGTTTTCAGGTTATTCTCTATGTTGTTGTCCCTTTACTATCATTCTTTTTTTTCTAATACCGATTTTCAATCGTCGCATTCGTTTTTCTATCGTTTATTTATTTTCAAATCTACGTTTTTATCTTCAAATTCATTCACATTCGCATGCCTCCTTATCTTCTCTTTATCTTTTCTATTTCACGATAATGTGTTGTATGTAATCTATAGTTCGGAAAAATATGTGAAATCTGTTGCAAATAACTCAATTATTTTCCCCATACGCTTGAATTTCTCGTACTTTTGTGATTTGTTTTCAAGAACTGGTGTTTCAACAACTTCCAATAACAAGGGTTTCAATAGCATGCAAATAACTCATCTATTTTTTTACACGTTTTTTTATTTTTCTCTTTCGTTACTTTTAAAAAAAATTCAAATCTTACGTTAATTTTTTTAATCAATTTTTCTTTTTTACAAAAGAATTTATTCTGATTCAAAATTTTTAATTTTATTTTGTTTTTTTATTCAAATTCTAAGAAATTCTCTTTGTTCAGATTACTTCGACTACAAATTTTTGGGGCCATCAAATTTTTTAACAATTCATTTTTTATTTTAAGAAATTTCAAATCTTTCGTTATTAGTTTTAAAAAACAGATAACAACGTGCCACAACTTGTATCTTTAAAAGATTTAATTAATTCTTTTTTCAATATTTCTCTTAAAAGATTTCATTACTTTGTTCCAATATTTCTCTTAAGATTTTGTTTTAACATTTATTTCAACTACAAATTCGGTTTTTCACAATCGTAAAAACAATTTGTGGTAAACGACAATCGTCTTTAGTTTTTGTTTTAACAATCTTTTTATTAAGTCTCGTTTTTTTATTTAAATAATTTGCTTTTTTTATTCAATTTTGGTATTTTACAAAAAAAAAATTATTCTGATTAATATTTGTTATTTTATTTTATTTTCTTAATCAGATTCCAAGAATTTTTATTGTTCAGAATGCTTCAACTACTTTTTCTTCGGGGACATCAAAATTTTTAAATGTTATTTTTTTGTTTTAACAATTATTTCAACTACAAATCATCGTTACAATTATATTTTTTATTATTAAGATTCATTTTTTTAAAAAATATTTCTTTTTTTTTTATTCAAATTCGATTTTGTGTCAATTTTTATAAAGATTCATATTTGTTAAATTTATTTGCTCTTTTATTTAGATTTCAATAGAAAGAAAGTTATTTTTTTTCAAATGAACATAGAAAAAATTATTTTTTTCTCTTTTTTTACAAAACTTTTGTTAGTGATATATTAAAAAAAATATTTAATTTGATTTTTTTTATAAATATATTATTAGTTTTCATACATGACATTTTATTCAAAAAATATCAAATATATAAATGTACCTTGTAATATCAAATATATAAATGTACCCGCACAAGGTGCGAAATATGAACTAGTTTATTACGAAGTTTGTTACATCCGTTTATTTCGTTTTAAGATTTTTATATTCGTTTAATCAGTTTATATATTATTATATTAACTCGTTCTATTAATATTTAAGTTAATAACGATAAGATTAATAATAATAATAATAATATTACTAATTAACTATTATTTGTAAATAATCTTACTAATAGTTAGTAACACCAAGTATAATTTTAATAATATTTGTCAAATTGAGCAATTAATTATGAAAATGCCAAATAAAATATATTGAATAGTAAATAATGAGACTCGTGCATGAAAAAGTTAAACAAATTAAGGAGAGGAAAAGTATTCACTTGGAAAGAAACAACAAAAAAATATTCACTTGGAAAGAAACAACAAAAAAACAGCAGACAATATGAATGCATATGTAGTGCGGCAACAAGGAAGGCCCAAGTGACAGCCGCTGCTGTTGTTCGCAAGTATTTGAGGTGTAAATAAGTTCTCACAAACAATTTCATTCCTTTTGAGAGATTAATTATACGCTAGGTATTTGTATCAACTGATATGTGAAATAACCAATGTCTTCCCCTTATATTGTCTTTACTATTTTGATTCCTAGACTTGCATGTTTACTTTAATTTATGGTAGTAAATTTGAATTCGTGCATCAAGGTTAGTTAACTTAGTTCCCTTTATCAAAATGTCAAACACAAAGTATCAATTCTTTATTCCATTTGACACTTTTCACTTGCCAAGCAGAAATAAAAGGTACATAAGAGCTTGCTCAGATCAACTACAACAAATAACATGTTGCAGATTTACTACCATAAATTAAAGTAAACATGCAAGTCTAGGAATCAAAATAACATGTTTAAGGAATAATTCATTACAACATTATACCAAACACCAAGTGTCAATTCTTTATTCCATTCCGTTTCCTGATTCGGACCACATTTCTAAAGTCATACCAACCGAGCTCTAAATATAACATACAAGCAGATACCTATTACTGCCCTATGGTAGGTTTGAACTTTTAGTAGCATGTCTATTAAGTTTATTCTGTCAAGATCTTCATAATCTAGCTGCTGAATCATACACCTATAAGTTGCATGTACCTCTATGGCTCTGTGCGAGGATTTAAATTTACTGAGATTTTCCAAATAATCAAGCATGAAGGAAATATTAAGACTGCTCAATCATTTATCATGATGTTCGTCATCAATCATCATCCACAAGTACATAACAGAGGAGTCACTTTAAGATTTCATACTCAGAACTCAATCACCATACTCACACAGCATACACACTTCACAGGCTGCTATTTGATCATATAACACCAAGCAATACTTAATCTTGGGGCAAACCCTACGGAATCAAGAGCTAACTGACACAGCTATAGCCTACAAGGGCTCTTTGGTATGCACTAGAAACCGGGTTGAAATTAATAATCAGATTGGGATCAAGAGTGACACAAAATGATTCCTAAAAAAATTTGTCTGGTATGTTGTTGAATCATTCTCATTCCCCCAATTTTCCAAACCTTGAAAAGGACAGGACAGTCTCCATTCACCATGCTTGTATTACCCTACAAAATTTCCATGGCGAGGCAAAACATCTCTTTACCAGTGATTCTGCTTCATTAGCCCACAAACTCTACCCTGAAGCAAGGAATTTAAGATAACTTGACCTGAAGCAAGGAATTTGGCGTAACTTGACCTTCCCAGAGTCACCACAATAGTACAATACTACATACATAGACTAAACAAGAGATAAGTTCTAAGTCCAAAGTTCTAAACCTTTTATCATGATGAGAACTAGTCAATAAAATATCACAAAATTAAAGCACTATAACACATATAAACAAGGGCAACGACTGTATCAAATCAAGACCATAGTTCTCAAAGTTCATCAAATAAACTCATTCATGATCAAACACATAGCATAGTTGTGTACCCAAACACAATTGAACATCATATCAATAAAAAAGATTTCAAAAATATATATGGATATGATTCACATCTTGCTCATCTCAATTATTCAACACATGACAATACTTTTATAAGTATCTAAAACTACTATGAATAATCATGCTCCTCTCAACCCCAACAAAGATATGTTGTTTCTACCACAAAACAACATATATGGATCATCCATCCATTCATGTCCATTCTTTCCCCCAATTTCTCTCTTGAGATAGATCAAAACTCAGGTAAACCATAGAACAGAGAGCCAAAAAAATAATAAAAATCGAGGTACCATCAAATCGGAACATATCTCTTGACCATCTGCTTCCCAGCCACAGCCAAACCAGCCGCCAAGCCTCCGATTGCCCCAGCCACCACCGCTGACCTCGGCCCAGATGCCGCCTTGTAAAGCGCGCCAGTCCCTAACCCCGCCGCAACACTGTTAATCACATCATCGGTATCTCTAATCGCAAACATCCCACTTTCTAGTCCACCGTAAATCAAGCCAATCACACCAGCACGATTGCCGAAACTCCTCCCAGCGTGCCCGGACCCATTGAGTACACGATTGATCTTGAGCTTCATCGTGTCTCCATGTTCCGATGCCTTGACTCCCTCAACAAACCCCTTTGCAGCTCCGGCCGTGGATCCAACCAGATAAGCGCATCCAGTGTAGTAGGTGAGATTCTCACCCCATGATCGACCTTTACGCAGCGATTCCTCCTGGTAGAGGAACTCTGGACTTGTCGGGAGCTTGTATAGGGTTTGGATTGGGACTTCGAGGTCCTTGTATGGATTGTAGAGACGAACGTTTTGTTCGTTGGTGTCGTCGGATTGATTGAAATTCATCGAAGAGCGAAAGAAGCTTTACTAGGGTTAGGTTTGGCGATCAGAAGAATTTTCTTTACTTTTGTCAATAAGAATATTGTGATTTGTGAAGATGGAATACGGCGACCTCCTTCTAGGCTTCTAGAGAGAGCTCGATGAATGTCTAAACAGGACTGATCCGGTTTATATATTGGCAGTTAATCGGATCGGTTTGACATCAGCTAAACGATGCGTTTATAGGAAAGAGCTTGCTCTCCGCAACGTAAAGACGGTAAGACGATGAATATAATTCGACTAAATTGCAGTTAACTATCCCTTCCTTTTAAACTTTCAGAAAAGTACACATAGTTCGCCGGTTTAGGTTTACGAACCGTTGGTTTAGGTTTGACCCAAAATTAAACCGCAGATTTGATCATTTTTAACCCGAGGTTTGCCGGTTTAATCAAATTTATTTCCTAACCTGAGCCGCCTGAAAATGGTTTCAGCCGGTTTGGTGTTTTTCTTCAAAGTTACAAAAGAGGCAGTTATGTGAAAATTGTGAAACTTTATGGGGCTATTAACTGCAATTTACCCATGAACTTATCAAAACACAGAGTCGATAGCGCTGGGATTTGCAGAGAAAACAATCCTCTGTCCAGGCTATCGGCTTTGCAAATTGCCATGTACGTTTGAAAGAGCACTTCAAATTCATCAAGCTGACACCAGATCTTGGATTCAACTTTCCGTAAATTCCTTTCATTTCTACTATTTGAGTATCTTTATCGCTCTGACGGCTTGTAGTGATATTGACCATTGTTAGACTGCGTCCAAGAAAAATGTAGGTATAAAAGCCGTTCGGATTCTTCTCTGTGAAATTATACAAATGTGTGATCCCTAAGTGAATTTAACAAGGAGTTGCAAATGCCCAATTGATGCGATTTGATTATGTTTGCAACAAATTGTTTTCACTTGTCACTGTTAGATGGGCATGTGGATCCCAATTTGCGAACTAATATTTCTTAGATCTCAATCCCTAGTTAGGTAATGGAGGAATTTATGATTCTCTACAAGAAACTAGGGTTAGTGTCTATTACCAATTAGCTTATCGAATTCTAGGGTTTGTTTGGACTTCTAATGTCCAAGCAGTGAAGGGTAGAGATGGTGGATCTTTATTTTTCCTGATTTTCTTTACAGCTTTACACTTGCATTTATAATGATGAACTGCTGTGGCCTTCGTCTGGTCTTAGTTGATATGGTTGTATGATCATATCCATGTTAGTGTTGCTACCCACTGATTCCTGATTACAAAAGAATAGGATGAAATCTTTAGCATATGACCTCATGTTATGGTTACAATTGTAGGTTGAGTATTAGACTAGAATCAGGAATAAGGTTAAACCTGGCTCATCAATGTGCTTCCTTCAGAAGATGTGCTATTACAAGACGGTTCATAGCTCAGAAAGGAAACAAAACTCGATGTACCATCAAGAGCATAAAGACTTAAACGAGTAAACTCTGGTAAAATCTCTGAACCGAGATCCGGCCTGTCCCTCTTCCTTAATTCACAGCACTTTAGTGCGATTCGAGCGAAGGATAAGGCCTCTTCCAAGGGCCAATCATCCACTTTTGGATCAAGAATCTCTGCCAAGTGTCCTTCTTCTAGAGCATTTTGGACAGCATATGATATACCCATTGCGGGCTTTCCTGTGATGATTTGTAGAAGCATCACTCCAAGGGAGTATACATCGGATTTCACACTGAGTTGACCAGTTTGTTGATACTCGGGATCTATGTAAAAGAATGTTCCTGCTGCTGCTGTCATGTGGTACTGGGTCATGTTTTCGGCTACAGATGGTGGGACCAACCGAGCTAATCCAACATCACATATCTTGGACTCAAAGTTGTGGTTCAACAAGATGTTGGCCGGCTTAAGGTCTCGGTGTACCAAAGGCTCCGGCTTTAGTGAATGAAGGTAATGGAGGGCAGTGGATATCTCGGCTGCAATCTTGAAGCGGGTTCTCCACGGGATGGGAGATGTATTATTCTTGCAAAATAGCCGGTCTTCTAAGCTTCCATAGTCCATGAGTTCGTAAACGAGACATCCATACTCTGGACCAGCACCTAGAAGGAGCACCAGGTTTGGATGCTTTATTCGGTTTAATACCTCAACCTGAAGTAGAACGATCATAATGCAAGGTTAAGTTCATTCTTATTGATATTTCTTTTTGGTATACAATTATCCGTGGCTTGTAAAATGTTGGATTTTCTTTATTGATATGTCTCAGCTTATTCAATCTGTTTGCACGTATAGTTGAAGAACTACGTGTAGTTTAAATATTAGTGGTAGTTTTAAAAATAGTTAGAAACTAGTTTATTACATGTGATATGCATGAATTTATTTGTATACCGTGTCAATGGGTATGAAGGGACAATAGCTTAGACTTTTAACAAAAAAACTATAAACTAGTTCAACAATTGAATTTTGGTTTTGTAAACACCACTACAAGAAAAAACAGAAAACTTAAACTAAAAGATATCCTAGTTTAAGTGCACTAGCAAACGCAACCTAAACTTACCTCCTGTTGGAACTGCTTTACTCCTTGTGACAAATCTGGTCTCAGAACTTTGATTGCAACTTGTGTGTGATCAAGTATACCTCTATATACAGGTCCGTATCCTCCCTCACCAACCTGCAATGAAGCCGAGAAGTAATCTGTGGCTCTCTCAATGTCCTCAAGAGTGTATTTTTTGTACCATATACCGTTGTTCTTCCAATTATTTGTTGTTCCCTTGCTCTCCTCACTCTTGATATTCTTTACGGTTTCCATCTCCTCTAGTTGCCCTGATATGTGTTCTACTTCCATGGCAGTCTTCTTCTTGTACTTCTTCAACTCTGCAGCCGTTGTTGTCACCTCTCTTGCACTCTCGACTTCCTCTAAGGTGTTCAATTTATCTACATCTAGCTCCTTTGCCTGGATGAATGGCATGTAGCGCTCTTAAGGTAAAAACTTCTTGTTTGATCTTTTTTTTTTAAAAAAAAAGAAAGACATATCTTACGATTTCCTGTGTTGTGTCTGCTTCATCTTGAAGAAGATTTAGAGCTTCCATTTTCTTCTGTAATTCCAATCTTAAGCTCTGCATTTCGGCATCGATATCTTGCTGCAATGCAAGGTAAATTTGGTACACATACGAATGCAACTCAATTGCTAATTCTTCATCTAACACTAGTCGAATCAATTCAAATTCACTTACGGTATAAATTGACGAGCCCGAGCTTGTACTGCTTTCTGTATAGGAACTTTCGGATATATGAGAAGCTTGAGAGTGAGTAGAAGCATTGGAAGCCATGGACAACGGGCGTAACCCTCTTCTATATCGAAAACTATTGGGGCCCGAATCTTCTATCTTTTTTGTAGAGCTACTTTGATCAAGAAAGGAGATCTTGTTTAGTGTGGATTTATGGAGGTCAGAGATCATCTTTAGTTTCTGTAGAGAAGGGCTTGCACCATTGGAAGCTCTATCCCCTTCACTCAGGCGATCAACGCTGAGTCTGTCGGTGCCATAGCCACTATTATCACTCGACACACTCACCCTGCAAATCAATCAGGTAACACTTACCTAAGATATGTAGTTGTTGTTCTTCATACGCAAGTTCAAATTTCTTATTCAGTAGTAATATATATTTTTGTGCGAGTGTTTTTAAATCTGTATCTTTAGTGTTTACCAAGAGTTATTGGTGGATTCCGAATGAGGTGCATTGAGACCCGGTTTGTGCTGCATTAACTGGTGCGATGGAGTTGATGATGAGCTTAGCCTTGAGTCGAGCGAAGATGTGCTGAGCCTAGGAGAGGTTGGTCCATGTAAAGAGCTTGCGGTGGAAGATGTAGATACCCTCGGTGTGGTAGTGGCTGACTGGTTTGTTGGTGTTCGAACACAATGTCCTCTGGATTTTCCCACCACGTAAACCGCACAATAGTCGGGTGCTGATTTACTTAAACTAGTAGGAACATCCGGGGCCTTGAACTGCCTGAACATTTGGAGATCATTTTCACTGGATGCAATGGGACTCAATGAAATCAGTAATTTTTGGCGAGCTTCATGATTCATACCTTGTGAGGATATTACGGTTTGAGGTCCCAACAACAATGGAACGAATGAGGTTGGTTGTGATGTACTCGATGAGGGCACTCGAGACTTCAATGTCGTGGAGAACGACCTCTTGTGCATCAATCTGGATCACACAATGAAGCCCTAATCAATTGAAGAATGTCATATATAGGTGGTTGCGATCACATAATGATCAAACGATGAGATCGTAATTACCCCTTTCCGAGCACAAAATCCTCTGAATGGAAGGAACAATTGATGCATCTCTTCCTCGGTTGGGGCTCTCCCTTTCTTGGCATCTGATTCAGGATCTAAAGAAAACAAGAAAGTGGACAACATCAATGCAAGAAATGACTTCAAGCTTTGGGTTAATTTTGACAACACATGAAAGGTAACCAAAACTACCTTAACCTACATCCATGCTATATTGGTGTTGATACATATTGAAACAAAATGAAGAAACTCAGATGAAACATGAAGGATGCGTACTTGAATTCAAGCTTTGGGTTCGAACATGAATCAAGAAAACAGGCCGCTTGTCTTTGACAACGAGGTTCTCAACGGCCCATTTGATGGCGTGTTGGCTGTGCTTGTCCTTGTCGATTCCTATTACGACAACGTCGTTGTATCCATTTGCAGGATTTGGATCCAAGGCCGCCATCTCGGTGTTGGTGATGGCTTTGGACCCACCTGCCTCGATCGAGGTCTCAGCGGAGATGAAGAAGGAGAGAATGGAGCAGGGAATGTAGAGAAAATCTAAGAGAAATGTGGAGGTGAGTAGTTTGATTTGGATGGAAGTTATAGTTTCTCTATTTTTGGCTTCTGTCTAGCTATTATAAGGATACAGGTAAGGATTTGAGTTTTGAGGGAATGTCCAAAATAACGCACAACTTTGCTATTGTAAGCATTGTTATGTAAATTAGTGAGAATCATATTGACACTTTGACGTCTAGGTCAACTAGCGATAAATTCAAGCTAGTAATTGCTCATATGTTCAGTTTTTTAGCATTTGCCCTCAATTACTCGAATCCTTTGAAGAGATAGGTTGAATTTTGATAGTGTGTTACCAAGTTGTAAAAGGGAATATGATATACTACATAATTCGTATTATCCTATTTAGTTATTTTAGGATATTTATCTTTCTTTAGGTTACCATTATGGTATTTTATATATATATAGAGAGAGTATAGATCAAATGAGAACAGACTTATCGTGTAATCATGAGAACAGATTCGTAATTATTATTAGTTTTGTTACGAATGTGCCATATCGTTTAATGTATTATTCGTAGTTATTGTTGGTTGAGTGGATTATTCGTAGTTATTGTTGGATTCCTAATTATTATTATTCGTAGTTATTATTAATTATGATATCTACTTTAAATATCGACCCTTAATACTCATCATCCGACGGTCTAAGATTGTTCTCATGATTACACGATAAGTGTGTTCTCATAGGAACCACACCATATATATATATATATATATATATATATATATATATATATATATATAGAGAGAGAGAGAGAGAGAGAGTTTGACTCCCATGTAAACAACCATTATAGTGTTCAATGAGAACAAATTGTATCCGTTAGATCGTTAAGTAGATGGTTGAGATTAGGCGATATTAAAGGATAAAAAAAATTATGTTATTAATGGAAGAAGATTCTCTTCTTTATGTAATTCACATGATCAATAATACGATATTCACAAGAACTTAGTTCTTATATGGTATCAGACTATCAAACGATCCTCCAAACCTAATCGAATTTTCGTAATACCTTCGAGCATGACACCAAATGCTGCTCTTGAAACCACAAATCTCTACTACTTGCATCCTTCGGGTCACCCAAAATTTCTCTCATCTTGGTGATCCTCAAAGGAGAAAATAAATTTTCCGAGTGGAAAAGAAACATCGTCAACCCCTTTTGAAGCCATGCGAAAGCTTGGCTTCATTGATGGACTCGCTTGGCTTCATTGATGGATCGAAGTGTCCTGAGGAAAAATCCTCTGAGTTTCAACATTGGGGTTCAGTAAACTCGATGATCGTAGGTTGGATACTCCAAACAACAGACTCGTCAGTCCGATCGACAATCTCAAATCTGGATTCGGCTAGAGAAATTTGGCTCGAACTCGAACAATGGTACTCCGTTGGTAACGGACATCGGATCCTCAAACTGCGGGTTGATATTGGTTAGTGTCGACAACAAGGGCAAACGGTCTCCAGCTACTTTGGACGCTTGAGACGGCTATGGGACGAACTAGCGGTTGCATTGCCTTCATCTAAAGCACTATGTGCGCCGTGCTCCAAACTGTTATCGGGTGAAAGGATGACGAACGAGTACATTAATTCCTAATCGGACTTGATGATTTGTTTCACACACTTCGCTCCCACGTCATATCTTAAGAAATTATACCCTCTTTAAACAATGTATATTCTTTGGTTATACAAGAAGAGTGCACGCACGTAACTTCAAAAGACGCCGAAAATCGACTAGAGGCAATGGCATTGGCGGCTCACTTTTCTCGACCTCAACAAAGCAAACAAGATAAACTTATTTGTTGTGTGTTCATTACAATAAATCAGGCCATATCAAGGACCAATGTTTCAAGATTGTCGGATCTCCCGAATGGTGGAACATCGGAAAAGATGGATCGAATACGCCGATTGGATCCAATCCCAAATCTTCATCACAGTTGGTGGCTGGAGGGAATAAGATACAACAGCAACAGGTTGGCGCAAACCATGTTGTACGTACTTCTGGATTGGCTTCAGCGGCTGTTGGCAACACAAGAATGATCGATCTACTATAGGTACGTCTCTTACGGATTCACAATGGTGCGATCTCTTTGAAAAATTCAAAGATTTTCATGCAGCATCGAACGAATCCATGTCAGGTAACGAGTCAAATTATTGGATATTAGATAGCGGAACCTCATTTCATATGACAAGTAATAATGGGACGTTTACTATGTTAACTAAAAAATGCATATTATTAAACTTCCTAACGGAACGTTACAAAATGCGACTCAAGCAGGAAATATTGTTCTTAGTCCTTATTTTAAATCATCAAACGTTTATATGTACCGGGTTTAAAATGTAAGTTAATCTCATTAGCTTGTTTGATTAGTGATTTTAATTGCACAATAACATTAACATCAAAATTTTGTATTATACAAGACTTAGCTTTGCAGATGCTGATTGGAGCGGGTGAACCTAAGGATGACGTGTTTTGGCTTCGTTTCTATAATCTTCCTTATTCAACTTTAGTAGACACTCAGGTTGATCCAATGGATAGTATGTCATTACTTTGAAATAAAAGACTTGGGCATCCCGCGTTTGAATTTCAAATCCAAATTCCATTATTAATAAAAATGTTTTTAGTTCTTTTAAAAATAATCCTTGTAATATTCGTCATCGAGCCAAACGAACACGATCATCTTTTTCCAAAAGTTTGTCACATTCTATTTCTACATTTGATATTATTCATTGTGATTCATGGGGACAATATCGTTTGCCAACCATTTGTGGCGCTACTTATTTCTTAACTATTGTGGATGTTACTCAAGAATAACTTGGGTTTTCTTCTAAAATCCAAAACCGAGGTTGTTTCGATTTTTAAACAATTCGTTAAAATGGTTCAAATACAATTTAATAAAAATTATTAAACGTGTTAGAAGTGATAACGGATAAGAATTTTTTAAATTAAAACAATTATTCTTGGATAATAGAATTATTCATGAAACCTCATGCACATATACCCCACAACCAAATGGTAGAGTTTAACGTAAGCATCGTCATCTAATTAACGTTGCACGTGCTTTACTCTATCAATCTTGTTTACCAATTCGTTTTTGGGGACACACAGTGTTAACGGCTAGCTATCTTATCAATCGTACTCTTTCTCAAATCCTTGATAAAAAAATCTCCTTTTGAATTGTTTTTCAATAAAAAAACCAGATTATCAATATTTAAGAATTTTTGGATGTCTCTCATATGCTTCTATTTTACCTAAAAAATCAGATAAATTCTCGCATCGGTCAAGAAAATGTATTTTTATTGGATCTCCGGGTACTCAAAAAGGTTGGGGTCTTTATGATATTAATAATGATATTATTTTCATTTCAAGAGATGTTCAACTTTATGAAAAGATTTTTTCATGCAATAATGTTTCAAATAGATCCTTTCTACAACCAAAGATTGGCAATCAACCTTCTTTTTTTTGAAAACCCTAAGGCTACTGTCCGTATTTTCCGCCTCCTCAGACCGTGCCTCTAAATATTTCAATTTAAACACAAAATTACCTATTTTTATCTCTTCTTTTATTTGCTGACTCAACGGATTCTGTTCCTAATACAACACCGCTAAGTTTGGATACAATATCACTTGTTTCCCCTCCTACACAATCCGCCGAGATTCTCATACCTCTTTCGCCGATTCAGGAAACTGTATCCCCTCAGTTGCCTTTGGTATATAACGAACCGCATCACAACATATCCTCCGAACTATCCCTCACAAATTCGTCGCATACTGAATCCAATTCTCCTAAAATTCAAAGCAACCCATCGGATAACTCGGGATCATCTCCTTCTTACAATTATGACCTCCCTTACGCAAAAGCACAAGTTCTCTCATTCCTAATACCAAACTCAAGGATTATTTGTGTGGATCTCTCTTACTAAAACAAACGCCTCTAGGTATCACTTCTCCATCTGTATCAAGTAAGATTTTCTATCCTATTTCAACTCAATCTCCTTTTACTAACATTACTTTGTCATATAAGGGCTATGTCAATGCGTTGAAGGGCTTACACGACCCTAAAACATACAAAGATGTAGTATCTCTCCCGGAATGGCGGCAGGCGATGCGCAATGAAATCGAAGCTCTCCAACACAACAACACCTGGGTTCTCTCGACACTTCCTTCGGGAAAGAAAGCTATTGGGTGCCGATGGGTGCTCAAAACTAAACTCAAAGTCGGCGGTTCCGTCGAGCGTCAAAAAGCGAGACTAGTCGCTCTCGAAAACCGTCAAAAGCAAGGTATAGACTTTACAAATACATTTGCCCCGGATGCTAAACTTGTATCCGTCAAAAATTTTCATTGCAGTTGCTTCATGTCGTCAATGGGAGCTTCATCAAATGGATATACATAACACTTTCCTTCACGACAATTTAATGGACGATGTGTATATGAAATTCCCTCCCGGGTTTGCAATATCGGACTCCACCAAAGTTTGTAAACTATGCAAACAGTCCCGAGCCGATTACTCTCTCTTTACCTTTACGCGTTCAAATATTCATATTACATACTTATTTACGTAGACAATTTGATAATAAGAGGTAATAATTCCAATTATATCTTGCGTTTCAAAAATTACCTTCGAAATGTTTCTCTCTCAAAGATCTGGGCAAGTTACATTATTTTCTTGGTATATAAGTTAATCATACTCTACATGGTATGGCTCTTTCTCAATGAAAATATATTATAGATATCTTAGTCGAGATGTACACTCGGGTCTCGACCCATGACATTTCCGATTGAACCAGGAGAAGTGCTTTGTGAAGTAGAAACAGTATGGATCTACTATTGAGTTTATGCTGTAGGCTTGTGTTTTGTTATTCCTGCTCTATCTGTGATTTCTGACATAAAATTGATTTTGTATGATGAAGGATAAAGCTACTGTTGAAATGGAATGTATGGAAGAAGGCTATCTAGCTAAGATAGTACGTGGAGATGGTTCACAGGGGATCAAAGTTGGCGAGGTATTGACTTTTCATTTTAGCGTTTCTCCATGTAGATTTTCTCCGCAGCAATATAAATATGTGGTTCATTTGGTGCAATGTCCTTATACATTATAAGGAGATTATAAGCATCATAGTAAATAGAGACATTGTGCCTAATGAAGCCATAAAGCATATATGCTTGACACTGGAGCATATTTAGAGGAATTCAATGTGGCAGAGCTGCGCTTATGGTATCTAAATGTCAACTTTATGTTTTCGTGTTGTGTTTTCTTCCTTATCTGTCTTATTCTACAACTTCTGCTCCTTGTTGGCAATTACTTGTTTTGTGAGAACAATTATCTTTTTCGAGCATCTTTCTCAGATTACAAAATTAGAAGGGTAGCCTGCTGTCAAAGATTCACACTTGAATTTTGAGACACTGAGTCATGCTTAGTTAAAGTTTCCTTATACGTAGTCAAATAGTCTTTATTTATTCAAATATAGTGCTTGATAAATGTTGTTGAATTAGCTCTTTCTGACTTTTGGGGGTACAACATGAAAATTCTTTCAGATAATTGCCATCACTGTTGAAGAAGAAGAAGATCTTGCAAAGTTTAAAGATTTTACACCTTCAGAAAAGGGGGCAGCTGGACCTCCACCAGAACCTGAGAAGCCATCTGAGCCCGCTCCACCTAAGGAGGCTGTTGAGAAAAAGCCAGCTCAACCAGAGCCGAAAGTTTCCAGGCCTAGTCACACATCATCAGAAGATCGCATATTTGCTAGCCCTCTTGCAAAAAAGTTGGCTGAAGATAATAATGTGAGTAACGATAAGATAATTGATTGCCAAGCCCCGGTGATCGAAATTTTGCTACTTTAGTTAAATGATGTTTTTTAATCTATATTGTTCAATGAAGGTGCCTTTATCCAGCATCAAAGGGACAGGTCCAGATGGACGCATTGTAAAAGCCGATATTGAAGATTACTTAGGTAGTCTTTGTACCCCTTTGCAAATTTTCCCCATTCAAGCAATCCACAAGGTTGATTTATACTTTAAGTTTTTAGATGAAGCACATCCTGAAGGTTTCAGCTTTTACTACACCCAAGTGTTTTAAGTTCCACACTATCTATTTAGTGGATTGTGCCCTGTGGAATTTTTTTTTTTAATCCTAGTATTTAAACTTATTTATTTATATAATTTGGATGTAGCTTCTGGTGCAAAGGAAGCTGCAACAGCAGCTACAGGTGCTGCTGCAGCTTCAACATTGAATTACACAGATATTCCTCATACTCAAATCAGAAAGGTACCACAACTGATCTATTTTCTCACACTTTGTCAAGCCTTTTTTCCTCTCTCGAATGTGATCTTGTTTGGGCTAGGTAGTTGCTCGTCTTCCATTTCTATTGTAGTTTTTAAATTCTTAGTGGCTTGTCGACTTAAGTCTGTTCTATCAAATTTGGACAGGTCACAGCCTCACGCTTACTGATGTCAAAGCAAACTATTCCCCACTACTATTTGACAGTAGATGCATGTGTTGACAAACTTATGAAGTACGTGATAGGCTCCTAGCTTTTGTTCCACTTCAATTTCAGGTCTCTTTCCATTTCATCTATCTTACTTCTGTTCATATACCACGATCTTAGTTTGCGCACTAAGCTCAACTCATTGCAAGAGGCTTCTGGTGGGAAGCGGATATCTGTAAATGATCTTGTCATCAAGGTACTACAATTTCTTCTTCATGCACAATATCTTAATAATTTCAAGAAACAATTGTCTACATTATGAGAGAACCTACAGTTTTTATCCATGACATATTTTGATGGGTAAAATGGCTAACTAGGCCTTTTATCACTATTACTTTATTAAGAGTACCCATAGCATAAACTCATTAAGTAAATATACCCTTAACAGAGTAATAGTGGTAGGTCAATTAGAGTGGTAAATATTAGAGGGGTCTACAAAACAAAAAAACTCGTAAAAAAGAGCCTACTTCACCCAATTCTTTCTATTTTGATCAGGAAGGTGAACTTTGAGAAAAGTTAAGTCTGAGAAGCAAAGGCTCTGCTGATTTGTGAACCCTATACTTTTCCTTGCATTTTTATTCTATTTTATAAACTTTCTGTTGTAAATGTAATGGTTGCCTTTGAACTTCAAGCTAATCATTTCTGCTTGTCCTAGGCTGCTGCTTTGGCTCTCCGAAAAGTTCCTTCATGCAACAGCTCATGGACAGATGATTACATACGCCAGTAAGTATTGACTAAATAACATTGTTTCTTTTAATGTCTCAAACTTCGGTATAGCAGCGTAGAAGTTAGATTTTACTTTCAGCTTATTAAAATCCTTCTTTTTTTATTTGTATTGACCAGATACCATAGTGTAAATATCAACGTTGCTGTGCAGACTGACAATGGATTATATGTTCCAGTAATTAGGGTAAGGATAACTGCCTTAATGTTTCTTTGGAACCGGGGTATCAAATTGGATTTAAGATTTCGAATTGATGTAATATGGTCAGTTTCGATTGGACAGTTTGCCGATATAGCCCAATCTTTCAAATTTAACTTTGGGTACAAAGTTCACTTTGAATCAAATTTTACATGAATAAATCTAAAACTCCATATTTTGTTAATGTGAGGCATGTGATACTATGTGATAGCCGTTGGGGCATTTCTCAACCAATTACTGTTTAATATTTATGTGTTTTAATGCTGGCTGCCCTTTATTTCAGAATATTTGCAACATGCTTTGGATATATTTAGTAGGTTTTTATTTGGGTAATCATGTAATAATTGTACCAAGGATAGTGTTTTTGGATCGACACTAGCTTGTTGGACTGCATCGAATTATTTCAAATGGGATTGAATGGAAGTCCTACAGCATTTAGTTTGCTTTGGTCCTTTGGATTGAGAAGTGCATAATTAATTCGGACATTTTGGGACTGGGGGCAAGTAAATTCATTTGTATGGTTTCATTCTTTGTTTTTATCATAGGATGCTGACAAGAAAGGTCTTTCTGCGATCGGTGAAGAGGTTAAAAACTTAGCACAGAGAGCCAAAGATAACAGCTTAAAACCAGAAGATTACGAGGTTGGACGAACGTTCACATTGTCAAATCAAAATATATGTTTCCATAGTAAATTGGCAATTAAATATTTTCTTCATTGCCACTACAGGGAGGAACATTCACGGTATCAAATTTGGGAGGTCCCTTCGGAATCAAACAGTTCTGCGCCATCATTAACCCTCCTCAAGCAGCTATTCTTGCAATCGGGACAGGTAAGATGCTGTCAAATTGCCAATGCCCTCTTTTAACAGCTTCCAAAATGTGAATATATGATACCTTTTTGCCATGAGACCTAAATTCAACCAATGATAAGCAAGTTAGGACATGTTTTAGTGCATTAAATTTTAAATACAATGATTGATCTTTGTGTGTTATGAAACAGCTGAAAAGAGGGTAGTACCAGGATCTGGTTCTGACCAATACGACTTCGCATCCTTCATGTCAGCAACACTGAGCTGTGATCACCGCGTTATTGACGGTAAATGCTGAATATTTTTAATCTTCAGATCCCTAAAGTTTATTCTAATTTTTGTTTGACCTCATGGAAATTTGTAATGTGCAGGAGCAATTGGTGCAGAATGGCTTAAAGCTTTCAAGGGATACATTGAGAATCCAGAGATAATGCTGCTTTAAACTCAAGAAAGATGGTTGTTGAGTTTCTTGTTTTCATCCTTGTTGATTTGGTATGAAGATTCATTGATCGAGGTTAGACATGTTCCGGTGTCGTGACCCAGGATTAACAGCTTTCCTCTTCCCATTTTTGTGGTAAGCAGGCTGAGTAATAAATACTTTAACCAGATGAACTATTGTTCCTTGTGTAAAAATGAGGAATATCAACACAATTGCAGTCTTGCAGAGATTTTGTACAATCTACAGATCTGGTGATGATCGGCAGTAAACATTTTTGTTTGATGAATAAAAGTTTATAAACTAGTTAAACTAGCTTATCTGCAGTAGACAAAAAATACATTTTAAATGCTTGTTTATTTAGGATTTCCAATTCTCCCATTACTGTTAAATTTATCTTTTTAATATCCGTCGGGTCTTAAGACGTGGAGGGATGCACGGCACAAGTGAACCTACGCACATTAACCTTCGGGGTTCCATCCTAAAACCAATTGACAATAGGAGGAGTAACCCTTGGGTTTATATGTTACATTATTCGTTTAGTCGATATGGGACACAATAATCCACACATCTCAACAATTACAGGAAGTTGAAGATGAACCCAATTAAGCTGCATTCATGCTTCAGTCAAGTATTCAGCTAACAGAAGATTAACCGTGTATTTGTTTGTATATCATTGTATTATACTAGTACATGTTCAAATTGGAGTTAAAAAATAGAGGAACTTGAATCTCCCAAGCTACGGAGCTTTCCGGTGAAGAAACTTCACCGGTTGATTTAACGGCTTTCTCTAAAATAGCACCGGTTGATTTAACGGCTTTCTCTAAAATAGCACGAGAGTCACCGACGTTGGCAATGTAAAGGGTTCCACTTTCTATAACCCCAACCAAACAACAAGATTCAACAGCAGCAACCTGGGGCTTTGTCTGCCATTGTTGGGCAACTAGAGAGAAAAACCCTTCTTCTGTTACTTGAAATGCCTTTTTTTATCACATCAACTGACATGGATTGTTTCTCCGTAGTAAATTATGCAAAAATACATCCCAACATCTAATTCAATGCTCCGAATGTATTGGTTTGAGTTTGTTCTAAGTCCAATACTACATACATAGACTAAACAAGAGATAAGTTCTAAGTCCAAAGTTCTAAACCTTTTATCATGATGAGAACTAGTCAATAAAATATCACAAAATTAAAGCACTATAACACATAAACAAGGGCAACGACTGTATCAAATCAAGACCATAGTTCTCAAAGTTCATCAAATAAACTCATTCATGATCAAACACATAGCATAGTTGTGTACCCAAACACAATTGAAAATCATATCAATAAAAAAGATTTCAAAAATATATATGGATATGATTCACATCTTGCTCATCTCAATTATTCAACACATGACAATACTTTTATAAGTATCTAAAACTACTATGAATAATCATGTTCCTCTCAACCCCAACAAAGATATGAAGTTTCTACCACAAAACAACATATATGGATCATCCATCCATTCATGTCCATTCTTTCCCCCAATTTCTCTCTTGAGATAGATCAAAACTCAGGTAAACCATAGAACAGAGAGCAAAAAAATAATTAAAATGGAGGTACCATCAAATCGGAACATATCTCTTGACCATCTGCTTCCCAGCCACAGCCAAACCAGCCGCCAAGCCTCCGATTGCCCCAGCCACCACCGCTGACCTCGGCCCAGATGCCGCCTTGTAAAGCGCGCCAGTCCCTAACCCCGCCGCAACACTGTTAATCACATCATCCGTATCCCTAATCGCAAACATCCCGCTTTCTAGTCCACCGTAAATCAAGCCAATGACACCAGCACGATTGCCGAAACTCCTCCCAGCGTGCCCGGACCCATTGAGTACCCGATTGATCTTGAGCTTCATCGTGTCTCCATGTTCCGATGCCTTGACTCCCTCAACAAACCCCTTTGCAGCTCCGGCCGTGGATCCAGCCAGATAAGCGCATCCAGTGTAGTAGGTGAGATTCTCACCCCATGATCGACCTTTACGCAGCGATTCCTCCTGGTAGAGGAACTCTGGACTCGTCGGGAGCTTGTATAGGGTTTGGATTGGGACTTCGAGGTCCTTGTATGGATTGTAGAGACGAACGTTTTGTTCGTTGGTGTCGTCGGATTGATTGAAATTCATCGAAGAGCGAAAGAAGCTTTACTAGGGTTAGGGTTTGGCGATCAGAAGAATTTTCTTTACTTTTGTCAATAAGAATATTGTGATTTGTGAAGATGGAATACGGCGACCTCCTTCTAGGGTTCTAGAGAGAGCTCGATGATGTGATTAACAGTGTTCTTCATCTTGTTTTTTGAATTGGGCCTAATGGCCCAATTTGCCACCTGCAATCCTGAGCCCCTTATTACCTTGTTCTTGCATTAGGCTTTATGGCCTTTATTCCCAATCTACGTAATTCATTATTTTGGTTCATTAAAAAAAAAAAAAAAAAAAAAGATGTAACACTTTATCGGGTTCATATTATCGACCTACCTAGTCCAATCTCGCGACCTAATTACACCGTTGCTCGGCCTAACGGCTCCTAAATCATCCAACAATGAAAACAAATTATAAATATTAAAAATAATTTCGAGTGAGTTAAGGCTCAACCCTCGACCATGTTTTGCTCATTTTTACAAAAGTGAAGGTTACAAAGGTATGGTCTTTTCGTCCCTATGGACATCATTCTCGCGACCTAACGATATAGATCCCGGCCTAACGGCCTCAAAATCACAAAAATGAATAATAAAAAAAAAAATCAAGCTCTTCATTGATCACAAAATTCAATACCAACGAAATTTTTTTTCGGTTACCAATTGGTTTTTAACCCTCACTTAACAACGACATCTCAATTGCATACAAAACCTACAAACAATCACTGCCGACAATATAAATCAAACTTCTATGAACAATCTTCTCCCTAGAAATCACATATCTCTTACCAATTAAGTTCTACACCTTTATTCATCAAGATACCCGTTTTCTGCAATCTCGTCTTCCGATGTTTGATACAGTCATTTGTTTGGCGGTTTCGTGCGTTTGTCGAGAAGGGGGCGTGGATTTGTGATCGACTCCTGAAGGCTCTGTTGCAGTCCAAATCTGAGGTGTCCACAGTTGTTCCCCAGACTTCCTCCCTGTGTACTTCCTTCGAAAATGAACGTTTATGCTCGTTACCTCTTGCTGGCTGAATCTTCCTGCTTTCCCTTGAAGACTTTGTTGCTTTCGGTTTTATTTTGATGTATTTTTGTGTACTTCTTTTCTCTTTTATTTGTAGTCCTTCATGACGGTTAGACCGTCTGCCGATTTTTCGGCCTTTCGATCCGCTAGACGGCGCGCCGTCTAATGATTTCGAACCGCTTTCCATTTCCAAAAAAAAAAAAAAAAAAAAAAAGAGGACTGATCCGGTTTATATATTGGCAGTTAATCGGATCGGTTTGACATCAGCTAAACGATGCGTTTATAGGAAAGAGCTTGCTCTCCGCAACGTAAAGACGGTAAAACGATGAATATAATTCGACTAAATTGCAGTTAACTATCCCTTCCTATTAAACTTTCAGAAAAGTAGACATAGTTCGCCGGTTTAGGTTTACGAATCGTCGATTTAGGTTTGACCCAAAATTAAACCGCCGATTTGATCATTTTTAACCCGAGGTTTGCCGGTTTAATCAAATTTATTTCCTAACCTGAGCCGCCTGAAAACGGTTTCAGCCGGTTTGGTGTTTTTCTTCAAAGTTACAAAAGAGGCAGTTAAGTGAAAATTGTGAAACTTTATGGGGCTATTAACTGCAGTTTACCCATGAAATTATCAAAACACAGAGTCGATAGCGCTGGGATTTGCAGAGAAAACAATCCTCTGTCCAGGCTATCGGCTTTGCAAATTGCCATGTACGTTTGAAAGAGCACTTCAAATTCATCAAGCTGACACCAGATCTTGGATTCAACTTTCCGTAAATTCCTTTCATTTCTACTATTTGAGTATCTTTATCGCTCTGACGGCTTGTAGTGATATTGACCATTGTTAGACTGCGTCCAAGAAAATTGTAGGTATAAAAGCCGTTCGGATTCTTCTATGTGAAATTATACAAATGTGTGATCCCTAACAAGGAGTTGCAAATGCCCAATTGATGCGATTTGATTATGTTTGCAACAAATTGTTTTCACTTGTCACTGTTAGATGGGCATGTGGATCCCAATTTGCGAACTAATATTTCTTAGATCTCAATCCCTAGTTGGATAATGGAGGAATTTATGATTCTCTACAAGAAACTAGGGTTAGTGTCTATTATCAATTAGCTTATCGAATTCTAGGGCTTGTTTGGACTTCTAATGTCCAAGCAGTGAAGGGTAGAGATGGTGGATTTTTATTTTTCCTGATTTTCTTTACAGCTTTACACTTGCATTTATAATGATGAACTGCTGTGGCCTTCGTCTGGTCTTAGTTGATATGGTTGTATGATCATATCCATGTTAGTGTTGCTACCCACTGATTCCTGATTACAAAAGAATAGGATGAAATCTTTAGCATATGACCTCATGTTATGGTTACAATTGTAGGTTGAGTATTAGACTAGAATCAGGAATAAGGTTAAACCTGGCTCATCAATGTGCTTCCTTCAGAAGATGTGCTATTACAAGACGGTTCATAGCTCAGAAAGGAAACAAAACTCGATGTACCATCAAGAGCATAAAGACTTAAACGAGTCAACTCTGGTAAAATCTCTGAACCGAGATCCGGCCTGTCCCTCTTCCTTAATTCACAGCACTTTAGTGCGATTCGAGCGAAGGATAAGGCCTCTTCCAAGGGCCAATCATCCACTTTTGGATCAAGAATCTCTGCCAAGTGTCCTTCTTCTAGAGCATTTTGGACAGCATATGATATACCCATTGCGGGCTTTCCTGTGATGATTTGTAGAAGCATCACTCCAAGGGAGTATACATCGGATTTCACACTGAGTTGACCAGTTTGTTGATACTCGGGATCTATGTAAAAGAATGTTCCTGCTGCTGCTGTCATGTGGTACTGGGTCATGTTTTCGGCTACAGATGGTGGGACCAACCGAGCTAATCCAACATCACATATCTTGGACTCAAAGTTGTGGTTCAACAAGATGTTGGCCGGCTTAAGGTCTCGGTGTACCAAAGGCTCCGGCTTTAGTGAATGAAGGTAATGGAGGGCAGTGGATATCTCGGCTGCAATCTTGAAGCGGGTTCTCCACGGGATGGGAGATGTATTGTTCTTGCAAAATAGCCGGTCTTCTAAGCTTCCATAGTCCATGAGTTCGTAAACGAGACATCCATACTCTGGACAAGCACCTAGAAGGAGCACCAGGCTTTGATATACTCTTCCGGAGGTCGGCACTAAGAGATATTCATACGAGTCTTACTTGCCTGCTTCTTCACATCGCAAGTTCCAAGCTTTGATATACTCTTCCGTCTTATGCGCGGTAGACATGGCTTTGTCTCCTGAGAAAACATTTCCATTGAAAACCTTCGCATTTCTCAATCTCCAAATCCACCATACAACAAACATATCACATCAATGATGTGTATTACGGAATAAAAGTTTTGAGCATATGTAACCTCTAATCCAAGTTGCAAAAGAAGATCTGAAAAAGTCCATTGTTTTGTTGTCGGCGATTGTTCTTATTTAATTGGATGAGTGATATGTGTGGTTGTTATCTTTTTTTTTTCTCTTCTTCTTCTTCTTCTTCTTCTTCTTCTTCTTCGAAGTAGCAGATCACTGCTTTCATTTTAAGGTGTTATCGCACTAATAACATGTTGATTCGCCACTAACTCTCTTTTTTCTTTTGTTCTCGACGTGGTTGGAAAGTATAAATGATTCTTTATCTTGGCATGATGTTGTCGAGCTTAGTGTCTCTCTCTTCTCATTTTTTTACGGGCAAAGTTGAAAGAATTGAAGAAGCAAAAGGTTGCCCAAAAAGCAAAAGCTGCCAATTTTCAGGTGGTGATTTAACAATTACATATGTTTTCTATAATTTATAAGTATTATTGCATTGTCTGTTTGATCAGTAAAACTAAATTAGTTTTGTATGATTGGTCGTTCGTTTTAAGAGGTTTATATTGTATCACTCCAAGTTATGGGGACTCGAAGCGTTACGGGCTAGGACCTCACAATGGGTTCCGACCCTCAGAGTAGCATCGTCATTTAATTAACGTTGCACGTGCTTTACTCTATCAATCTTGTTTACCAATTCGTTTTTGGGGACACACAGTGTTAACGGCTAGCTATCTTATCAATCGTACTCTTTCTCAAATCCTTGATAAAAAAATCTCCTTTTGAATTGTTTTTCAATAAAAAACCGGATTATCAATATTTAAGAATTTTTGGATGTCTCTCATATGGTTCTATTTTACCTAAAAATCAGATAAATTCTCGCATCGGTCAAGAAAATGTATTTTTATTGGATCTCCGGGTACTAAAAAAGGTTGGCGTCTTTATGATACTAGTCGGGACGCGCGTGCTTCGCACACGCGCCGTAAATGAAATCGGAAATTACACGTCGTAGATGAAATCGGGAAAGAGTAGAGCACTCGTGTTTTGGTATCATCTCAGTAAGATGCTTATCCAGACTGATTAGTTATGTGGTGCAATTCATAATTTTGATTGGATCGGAAATATATTGGATGTAGTAAAATTGAAAATAAATGCAAATGATAAGCTGCATTCAGGTCAACCCTAACAACAGATAACACAAGGAAAACAAATGCTAAGATGGAGAGGGAGGGATCTGGAGTTGCAGGGTGCTACTGAAGGGAGGAGCCGAAAGAGTGAGGAGGGAGTTGGTTCAGTAGCACAGCAGCCTGCAGGCCTGAGTTACAGAGGGAGCGAGAGGTCGAGATGGTGAGGTGAGCGAGAGAGAGGTCAAGGTGCAGAAGCTCACCAATTGGGAAGCAGAGATAAAAAGAAAAAGAATGATAAAAAAAAAGGAAAAGAAACAATAAACTCTATTAAAGTATTCGAAATGGGATTTTTGAACCGTAACATTTTCCGATCTTTTCGAAAATAAAGTACGGAGAATAAATATATGGATCAAATATGTATAAGCTCAAAAAAATATCATTTGAAATACAAAAACCATTCTCGTCATTTATTTCACGAGATTATATAATAACTCAAATACGAGTAATAAAATATATCGATGTATACATATATTCGTGGAATTTAATTTACGAT
Source organism: Fagopyrum homotropicum (assembly GCA_033239125.1). Classification (NCBI taxonomy): domain Eukaryota; kingdom Viridiplantae; phylum Streptophyta; class Magnoliopsida; order Caryophyllales; family Polygonaceae; genus Fagopyrum; species Fagopyrum homotropicum. The sequence goes on along the minus strand of BSWB01000005.1, from coordinate 22,906,707 downwards.
GTAAAAATACTCATAAAAATTATTTAAGCTATTAAAATATCGATAAAATCCGTAAAAATAAATATCGTAAACGTTCCAAAAATTTGGGCCGTTACTTCTCAGCCTAAAGGCTTTGTTGATTCTAAAAATCTCAATGCATGTTGTCTGCTTAAAAAATATATACATGGATTAGAACAATCTTTTAGACAATGGAATCTAAAATTTGACTTTTGTATGATCAAACTGGGTTTTTTCAAAAGTGACTATGATACTTGCTTATATTTTAAGAATGTGAAGAAGCATGATCCCTTGTATGTGTTACTCTATGTTGATGACATATTGCTTATATCTTCTTCTAAAGTTCTGATTGATAGTATAAAGCATGATCTGAAAAATCATTTTGACATGAAAGACCTTGGCCATGCTAAAACGATTTTAGGCATATCCATTATTAGGGATATATAGATCTAAGAAAACCATGTTGTTGTCCCAAACTGACTATGTGCATAAGGTTCTCCAGAAGTTTAATATGTTAAATTGTAAACCTGCACCTATAACTTCAGGAGGGCACCTAGAATTGTCTAAGAAAGACTGTCCTAACACTGAGGAAAGTAAAAATAAAATGTCTAAAATATCTTATGATGTTGTTGGTGGTTCTGTTACGTATGTTATGTTGTGTACTAGACCTGACCTTGCCTTTGGTATATGTGTATTCAGTAGATATATGTCTAATACTGGGATGTCTCACTGGGATGCCATGAAATATTTACTTATATATAGGTATGGTACTAAAGAAAAATGTCGTGTATATAAAGAACATATCTCTCGTACTGATCTAATTGGCTTTGTGGATTCTGATTATGCTAGTAACAAAGATAACAGGAAGTCTGCGACTGCTATTTACTTCTTTTGGACTGGAAACTGTATATCCTGGAAGTCCCATAAACAATCTGTTGTAGCATTGTCCTCAACTGAAGCTGAGTACATGGTTGCTACTGAAGTGGCCAAAGAAGCAACTTGGCTCAAATGATTGTTAGAAGAAATGGAGAATAAGACTTATGTACCTATTGTTTATACTGATAGTCAAAGTGCATTGTATTTGTGTAAAGATTCAATGTATAATGAAAGAACAAAGCATATAGATATTAGGTACCACTGCATAAGGAAGAAGGTCAAGCACACTTAATGATATAGAAGGTCAAAGAGATCTCAATCTAGCAGATTTTGGAACCAAGATTGTCACTACTGACAAGTTCTCTTATTGCAGAGATTCTCTGCATATTGAGAACGGCTAATGAAGACAACACACTTGGATCGAAGACGGATAGAAGTACCCCTAATCCACTACTGGTAGTATGCAGTTTTAGAACTAGGTTTAGGAGGGAATTTGTTAGGAGTAGTGTTAAACCCGGTTCGAGTCAACCATATTAGTTGGGCCAGAGTTTTGTAAGTGTTAGGCCGGTTTGGTGAAGCGTGGACATGTTACTTGGGTTGAGTTGCTGATGGGCTAAATGCAGAGTGTTTGGGCCCAGTTGATGGGGGCCCAATAGAAGCTCCAGTCCATCTCTTATGCATGTGCAGAGCACGTGATCTCTTAAGTTGTTGAACGTTGCGTTGGTGATGAAACGTTGTGTAAGGATTGCTTTTGGTCACAGAGTACGTAAGATTAACTGTCTTCTCCAACCCTAAGACGCCGAAACACTTCAGCTCCTCGAAATCCTAGATCTGTGAGAGAGAAGAGAGAAAACTACGAGAGCATCCTAGAGAGAGAGATCCGAGCCGAGTGCTTCACACAAGAGTGTTCTTGAGTGTTCTCTGTAGTCTTGATCTTGCTTCGACTCAAAGTACAGATCGATTACTTTGATGGTTTTACAGACCTCTCCCATATCCTTCGTTTTCTTGTCTGTTTCTTTGTTTGGATCTATTCTGGTTTTTATCGTTGTTTTTGTCTATCTTGTAATCGGTTCATATTGTAAATCTGTCTAGTGGATTGAGTTGGCTCTCCCCTCATGAGATCCCGCAGGGTAGAGTTTAACTCGAACTGCGTCACCAAATCTTTTGTGTGCTTATATGTTTTTGATTGGTTGGATCACTCTAGATCCAATCGGGTTTTGGTAGAAATATTCAATAGATTTTTATCAAGAATATTACTGTCTTATTTATATCAATTGCTTAACATTATATGGGTATAATTTTAATGATATAAAAATAATGTTACTGTGATTTATTGATGGGATAAATAGCAGTTAGTCGTAACTTATTTTTATTTTGGGCTTATACACGTACGTTGTGTAACGGTCTCTCGACTTATTGTTATACTAGCTTCAATTCTAATACGTTAGGGAGTACCCTTTGCCTGCAAAAATATATGAAACGCAGGCTGCGCAGTGCGCATAATTGAAAGCCTAAGGACGTAAGTAAGCCAACATATACATATATATGCATTTAATAATGTAGCAATATTTGCATCTTGGCTACGTTACAACAGCAAACAACATACAAACAGTAATTTATTGTGCTCACAGTAAAAATCAATGCTAGCTAGCTTGCTAACTAGACGAGGAAGTCGTTGGGAAGAGCTTGAGTGTCTTAAGGCGGTTCTTCCGGTGGTGGTGGTTGAAGCTCGAGTCGAAATCGGTAGCTAACCATGTCACGTTCACCTTATCCTTGTTAGCATCTTCTTCCTTGGTGATATTAAACCTCGTCAAGTCTCTCATTGTCTACATATAGAATTCATGGTATCATGTAAAATTTCCAAAATGATTTGAATTTTAATAGAATTAGGGTTTCCGTTATCGTAAGAGATTCTCACTCTGTATATATGAGTATAAATACCTGATGATGAGTGGGAGAGATGGGCGAAAAGGCGGTGGGATATTGAGTAGGGAGGTAGAAGAAGTAGAAGGGAATGTTGTTGTTGTTGTTATGGTGATGAAGCTTTCTTGTGATTAGTTTTTGCTTCTCCCTTGCCTTGTGGTTTTGGAACCAATAGAAGATGTTCTTGGACTCAACTTTGCCATACTCAATGAGTTGAGAAGTGATCTTTTGTATCTGAAGAGATGTTGGAGTGGTTAGGCCTCCTCTGAACAACCCTTTTAGGATCATCACTTGCTCCGGTGTTGGCCGCCACCGCTTGCCCGCTTTCGATGGAGGAACCATGGTGTTTGTGGTGGTGAAGAGAGGGAAGCTAGCTAGGTATACGTAGAGTGGTGGTCTAGGGTTTGGGGATGCAAACTTGGTTTATATAGCCATATTAATTGGTCGACAAAATTATTGCTACCTCTTCATTTATTTTCTCACTAATAAATAAATAAACAAACAATTCCCTTAAATTTATTTATTTATTATGACACAGACTTTGGAATAAATTACATTCGATTGATATAAAGTAAACGAGCTCGAGCCACTCTGCCCCTAAATATATGCAATTTAAGGCCTTCAATTCAAAATCTAAAAATAATTTAAATAACCTTAGTTGCATATATTTAGGGGCAGAGTGGCTCGAGCTCGTTTACTTTATAAACGAGTTGAGCATGAGGGTGAAAAAAAATCGGTTTGTCTGGCTAGAATAACATTAGCAAAACTATTCGGAATTGACTCGATAAGAAAAAATCTCGTGTCGAGCTCATTCACTTTTTGGATGAACCAAATATAAACATATATTAAACGTACACTCCAACTCTCAAACCCGACTCTTTTTACTCTTATAACAACTATACATATATTGGATCACGTGCCCAAGTGTGAAACATTTAAGTTGTTAGTTTCTCTATCATGGTTGCATTTTAACATTACGAAATAGGTTTATTTTAATATGTTTGAAAAAAGTAAACCTTGAAATGAGAATTGAAGGGTCATTGGATACATAAAATTTAGCATGGATCCACAGGTGACAAGTTCCTGCTGCATGTGTGATGTTCTACTACGTAAGTACGTCGTATTTATGTCATGCATGCTCCCTACGTAGTCTTTATAATGTGCACGCACATATGACGTATACATATGCTGCTATTTATTATAACTATTTACTATCTACTTTTCCTTACCTACTATTTTTTCACTCGTTGAATGGTCGATACTTACCCTACGTTTTGCAATTCTCCTCTCTTCTATCTCATCCGCAGCTCTACGTAAATCTCTAGTTGCATAGAGGCTCGAATCGTAAAACCGAACTCATTTAGACGTAAAACGACTTATGTTCGACTTGTCAACGAGTTTAAGTCAAATTCGACTAATAACAGCCCTGTCAAGAAGTCTGAACAAGTCAAATTCGAGTCGTAAATAAACATAGTATATTTCAGCATAGTATACTCAAAATTGATAACATCGAAACAAAATATATTATACGAGGTCGGTATAATACTTTATTTGTCGATTATTTTAAACTCCACGTTATAATTTAATCACACAAATTTCAGAAAATTTGTAATTAAGATGGTCCTCAATTAAACGTGCTTTTGATTATATTTGGTTAAGGAAGTCATAATTTTGAAATTCTAAATATCCTAAAGTAGGAAGCCAAAGTAGTGGTAATTTTGGGCAATTTACCCTAAAATCTGAACAGTAAAAATGGACAAAAGAACAATTGTCCGTCGTCTCCAAACTATATAAAGGGAGACATGAAATCGTCAGGGTGACATCAGGTTCGCTGCTACTGAAACACTGCAGATCTAGCAGTTAATTAGTAACGCTGCGTCGTTTTCGTCGAATCGTCCAGTTCGTTACATTATTTAGGGGTCGATGATGATGTATGGGTGACCTCATTTGCCTCACCAACAATATGGAGTATTTTTCCCCCAAATTAATCTCTCCAAAAATAATATTTTAAACGGACCAAAACTATTTTCGAGAATAAGAAGGCATTGTGGGTCGGAGTAGATCCGTAATTTAAAACTACAATTTTAAGTGAATGATCAACAATATTAAATTATTGCTTTGTTCGAAAATTTTAAAATATGAAGAACTCAATATTAAACTACGGGTTTGTTTTGTAAATTTTAACTTATGAAAACCGCATAGTTTAATGCTAAGGGTTTGTTTTGGAAACTTTTTTTTATAGAGTGAATAAACCGTAATACTAAGCTATGGTTTAGTGTTTATGCACTTAAAAAAACAAATTAAAAAACCTTAGTGCTAAGCACAGCTAAATTTCCCTATGATCATGGTTGTGGAGAAGGCTTCCTAGGTTTCAAGAAATTTGAAGTAGAATTTTACCTCTTTCTTCCACCAGTTCGAGAATCCACATCTTTCCTTAAGTATTGTCTTACTTCAAGCTTTAGTGTTTTCTCCTAATACTCAAACAACGTCGTAGCATCAAAAGATGACAACACCAAACTATGAGGTCGTTTCGGTCTATCGCAATCAAGCTTGCCAATTGATCCTCAGGTGGTGACTTCTCATTCAACCATGTATACTCCTCGTGAAATTTATTGATTATCTCCATCACGTACCGGAGAATCTTCAATTGTTGCTTCCAGAAAAGACTTCAACAAGTTAGTACGTGAAGAAACGAGTACGGGATATAGATAAGAAAGAAGATACTCTAGAAGAGGGGTTTGGATAGAGTATTGAAACTTTTCTCAATCGCGGATGTCAATGCTTTGAAATGGGCCTTGAAGTCGATATGTGAAACCTGTGACTAAAACTGTATATCAAGGCCTTGAAGAGAATCTCAATGTCTTGAACCTGTAAAGACTGTTAGTCACAATTTAAGGAATATAAGGTACGGAAATAAAAAGAAGATCAACACGCGATATGTTTACAAAGTTCAGCTCTAATAGACTATATCTCCGCATAAGGTTTTCGAACCTAGGATTCAATTTTCTATTATTTCACTTCCTTAGAGTCCTAGATACAACCTAGAAGAACTTCTCTTCTTCTTTCACTTGTAGCCTTCTCGCTACGATCTAGTCAACTCAGATCCAAGCGAACAACAACTGAATCTCTCAAGGGTGTCGAATCTTCGAGTATTACAATAATTATATGCCAATAATGCTCGTTTCTTTTTCTTAAATCTCAACTAGATGAAATCATGATAACTTGTGTGTGAGAGCAAGATGAGTGAATGAAGCTTTGTAGATCAATTCTTGTAAGTCCCGTTCATTCACCTATTTCTTCACTTGTTTGATTGATGCTTTTATAGGCGTTGTTGTAGGATCTTGATATCTTGATCTTTCCACAAACTCTGCACATATCTTGTTGGCCATTTTGATTCCACAAAATCTGCATTAATCTTGGTTGTTTTGTTTCCATAAAATCTACGTGAATCTTGGTTGTTTGAGTCTTGAATAACAACCCACAAAATCTGCATCATATCTTGATTGTTTGAAGTTTGTTTGCCCAATAAAATCTACACAAGTATATTTAACAACCACAACCACATATATCCATATATATATATATGAATATTGATATTTGATAAAAAAAAAAACCCAATGTTTATTTGTCTTCCATCATCCTGCAAAAACAAACGTTAACATATTCATCAAGGTGGAGTTAATAGTACGGACAAAGGTTGGGCAAAAGTGTGTCCTAATCCGACTCTTGAAAGTCTCGTAATCCACAATGATCGCACGATTTCTCATCCACCAACATGCATCAATGTTATGCAGGAAGATTGCTACAAGTTTCACCTTATCTCCAATGTTCCCAAAATTCATGTCTATGTGGTTCAACCACCAATCAACTTCCATCCCATGAGCTCCTGCAAACACTAGAACTTCTCTTTTTTTTATGGCCCTTAGCCACTTCTCTAAATGAAGTTTATTATTCTTTTGTTCCACAAATGGAACTTATGGTGTATGTGGTTCAACAACTCATGCTTGTCTTTCCTTTCTCTTATAGAAAAATATATCTACAATGTTGCAATAATTATTTCCCGTGTCCGCTCATCTCGTGCAACTCGATTGATTGAGACACTTGACCTCGACCTCATACTATTAATATTGTTCTCTGGTGCACTTATGGTACGTTGTGCTCCCACTTGACGTTGTGTATCCACTTACACAATCACAATGAAATTGCAACTTTCTTGTCTCTTAATCAAAATATTCACGGTTGCCTTTTCAAGGCTTCGACAAACCGGGACATTCAAGATCGTTCTCTCATCAGATATATCCACTACTTATAGCAATAGTGATATCAATAAGAATGCTATAATCTTAACAAGTTATAGAGAGAACTACATATACAAGGAGTCTATGTTGAAGAGTGGAAGACAATGTCTTTTCCCACAATCTTTACTATGCATATGATTTTAAATCCATTAAAACCATATGTTAGTAATTTCCAAAATCGTTTCAAAACTTAAATTTTCTTTCAAAACCAAACCGAATTGGGTTGTAGTTAGGTTAAATTATCATGTCTCATCTCAAGTCACATGTGCCCTTATTGTGAACCTAAGCTAGTAAGCTATGATATCAATCTATAACGACCCAGGTTTTAATTAACCCAAGACGTCACTAGGCTAAGGGACACATGCACCGTGTGTCCTATCATTTAGTCTAACAATAAATTTTAAATAGGACCTTACAACAAAAAGCACGAAGAAATAGTGAAACAAAATATTTATTTGCTTATTTTGTAGGATTTTTCCTCTTAGTGTCATCAAGGTTTGGACTTTTCCTCTTGGTATCTATTAAGTTTCAAAATTCCTCTTGGTGCCCTCAAGGTTCCATTTGTTTTCTCTTTATACCTATTCTTAATATATTACATTAAAATTTATTAAAAAATAATTAAAAAATTAGAAAAAATAAATTAGAAATAGATTATGACCTCATTAAATTTAATTAATAAATTTATAATAGAAATAGTTTTTATATATTTTTTTTATTTTTAGAAATAAGTATATTTTTTATTTTTAAATTAAAATATTTTTTTACTTTCGATTTAAAAAATATATAAAATTAAATAAAAAACATTTTTTGAAACTTTATTAAGAGCCTAGAGAATTATAATATATATTTTTTTTATTTTGAATTTAAATTTTATATAATTTATATTAATTCAAATTTTTTTAAAAATTATGGTTTTTTTTTTAATTTTAAGATTATGGAAAAGTATATTATAAAAAATAATAAATTAACACATAAAAAATAATATTGTTATCTTCAAGTTAAAATAAATTATAGAAAATTAAATTTAAAAAATAATATGTGTTTAATTTTTTGGACTCTTAAAAAAATTTTAAAATATTATTTTTTAATTTTTTAAAATTTTTTTAATACATATTATTAACATAAATTATATATGTTTTTTTAAAACAAAAGTAAAGTAAAAAGATATGTTAATTCAAAAATAAAAATATATATAAATCAAATATATATATATATATATATAAACTATTTCTATTATAAATTTATTAATCAAGGTCATAATCTACTTTAAATATATTTTTCTATTTTTTTAATAATTTTTTAATGAATCTTAATGTAATATATTAAGAATGGGTATAAAGAGAAAAGAAATGAAACCTTGAGGGCACGAAGAGAAATTTTAAAACTTAATGGATAGCAAAAAAAAAAGTGCAAATCTTGATGGCACCAAGAGGAAAATGGGGGTTGATAGACGTACCGGAGAAAATCTATAATTGTCACCCCAACTACGCACTTCGCGTGCATTGTTGTTAGCGTCCCCAACTACGCTGTTGGGGAGCGTAGTTGAAGTTTCAAAAAAATAAAAATATCAACTACACTTATGGGAAGAGTAGTTGGAGTTCCCAAAAAAAATTTAAATTTTTTTTAGGGAATTCTAACTACGTTCGCCAAATGAGTAGTTTTTTTTTTATTTTTTTTGAAACTCTAACTACGCTTTCCAAAAGCGTAGTTAAGGACCTTATCAACTACGGAGATAATTGGTGAAATAGGGCCTTTTTTGTATCTTAGATACAAACTAGGCCCCTCAAATTAACTAATTAGTTTTTAAATCTAAACTTAAATAATAAAAGGGGTATAAACGTAAAATACAACAATAAAACCCTATAAATTGTGTCTTCTTGCTTGAAACCCTAGCCCATTCAGTAAATGTGGAAGACGCAAAACCCAGCTCCGCCGAAGTTGTCGACCTTCCAACCGAAGTCAGCGCCGACATGGAAGGATTCAGAATACAACGTCGAAACCCATTGCCGCCAACGTCTCGACCAGAAGGAACCAATGGGAACCGCATGCAACTGCTCGGAACTGCCTACAACCGATGGCGCTGCAAAAAGGAAGATGGCGCTGCAGTGTCCGATGGAGGGCAGCAGGGATGGCACTGTGGTGGGCGGAGAAGGGAAACAGCGAACATGGTGAACGGCGAGGCGGTGCTTCTCAAGTCATGGTGGGCGGAGAAGGGAAACAGCGAACCTCGGCGGAGAAAGGAAACAGCGAAACCGGAGAAGGGAAACGGCGGCGAAACCCATGGTCTTCGTGTTCTCCTTTCGGTGCCGGACTAGTGCTAGCGGCGAGGCGGTGCTTCTCAAGTTGTCGTCGGGATTCTTGGTGGCCGAATGACCAGCGGCGGGTCAAGACGATGTGGTTCCTAGTCTGCTGCCGTGCGGGGTGTAGGATGAGTAGCAAGAGGTTAGGGTTAGGGTAGTACTTCCGTGGAGAGAGAAAAAGAAAGAGGAGAGAGAAAAAGAAAGAGGGAAGAGAGAGGAAAATCTAAAAAAATTCAATAAATAATAAAAAAAATAAAAATAAATCTAAATCTAAATCTAAATAATAATATTAAAAAAATAAAAATAAATCAAAATCTAAATAATTTCAATAAAGAATGTGATCTTACAGTTGAATATTTACGGTTGAATATTTACAGGATTGAGTTTGTGTAGTTGAATATTTACAGGATTGAGTTTGTGTAGTTGAATATTTACAGGATTGAGTTTGTGTAACTCGATTGAGTTTGTGTAAATTAACTAGGTTTGTGTAACTCCACAAACTCAATTGTGTAAATTAATTGGGTTTGTGTAACTCCACAAACTTAATTGTGTAAGTCGATTGTTAAGTCGATTGGGTTTGTGTAACTCAATTGGGCTTGTGTAACTCAATTGGGCTTGTGTAAATGATGGGCTTGTGTAACTCGATAGAGTTTGTGTAAATGATGGACTACATATTTTACCGTTATAATTGGACTTGTGTAACTCGAATGGGTTTGAAACAAAGACGGGCTTATGTAAACGACGAACTTGTGTAAATGAAAATTATGTATTAATATTGTGTAATTGAACTTGTGTATTAAAATTGTGTATTAAACATTATGTACTAATACCGTGTATGAACAAGAGAATATACGAAGTTCAATTAGTCCAGCTGGTATAAGGGTGGGAGGGAGGGGCTGTCGTCCAGAGTTCGATACTCACTAGCTACAACATTTATATTTTGTACGGGCTTATGTAACTCGGATTGGGCCTACTGATCTACAATTTAAATTGGGCTTGGATTCAGTTAAGTTAAAATTACTAATTAACCCTTTCCATTAAAATTACTAATTTAAATTGGGCTGTCGTCCAGAGTTCGATACTCACTAGCTACAACATTTATATTTTGTACGGGCTTATGTAACTCGGATTGGACACGGGCTTATGTAACTCGGATTGGGCCTACTGATCTACAATTTAAATTGGGCTTGGATTCAGTTAAGTTAAAATTACTAATTAACCCTTTCCATTAATCTTTACTAATAAATGAGAGGGGCCTAGTTTGTCTACAAGATACAAAAAGGGCCTACTTTATACTACAATAGACAAAAAGTGCCTACTTAGTCAACTCATCCTCAACTACGCACGCGAAGTGCGTAGTTATGTTCACTAATAGAGATTTTCGCCGGTACATCTAAAAATCACGGAGGAAAATTCCTATTTTATATAACAGATAAAATGAAAAAAAAAAAATTTACATGAGAGGTTGATTCTGATAAAGACATTATTTTAATGCTCATCTAATCTAACGTTAATATAATATTTTTATTGGAACATTTAACGTTAATATATAAAACTACATATGTGCATGTTTTCTTGTGTTGATCCAAAGATTGAAACTTGTTTATAAAAAGAAAACGTGCTAATATCAACATTGAACTACGTACGATCAATATGCCATTATTTTAATCAAGTCATTACTCATTATTATTATTATTATTATTATTATTATTATTATTATTATTATTATTATTATTTTTATTATTATTATTATTGTTATTATTGTTATTATTATTTTCTATTGTTCTGATTCAATGCATGTAACCCTTTTTTTTCACTGCAAGTTGTTTCAGAAAAATTTAATAAGCTGTAAATATATTGCAAGTTGCAACTAATTTATATTGATCTTGTTCATAATTACTATTTACTTATTAAATATTTATATGTTTGTATTTTAAATTTCTACAATGTTATACTTTATGAAGATATATATTATCGTGACTGATAATGGATGTAATAAATAATGACCATTTATACAACTTCATTTATTGGTTTAATACTGAGCCTTTGTATATAGGACCGAGTTTTAAAATCTAGCCACCAAGGCTTTGTTCTGCGGAGTTTTTCTTTTAAAAACTTTTTGTAGAGTTTTGGAAAAAATAAAGTTAATGGGTGTTCGTTACGGCAGCTTATTTGGTGGATTAGCTTTTTCATTAGATTTTTCAGAAGCTTTTTGGTCCAATTTTGAAAAATTTCAAATTATAGTTTTTTGTGTAGATTATCGAATTTTTTAAAATTTTATCCCTTAAAGCCAGCTTTAACAATTTGTACATTTTTATCCTTTTTGGCTTTTTGGTAAATATACCATATAAATCTAGAAACAATTTGGTTTACTAGGCTTTTTATAGTTTTGTGTTTAGTAAATGTACCTCTTGAGAGAATAGTGTGTAGAGTTTGAGAATAAATACAAAAGGTTGAAGTATATTTACTTAATTGAAACATTAAAAAGCCTAGTTACTACTCTAGTTTCTCAAAAAGGTCTGGTTACCAAAATTGCCCATAAATCTATCCACAAATCTACTTTTATCAAACATCAATTAGCTTATTTGTTAGATTTTCGAAATTTACAAAGCTCTTTGAAACTTTACTAACAAATCTACCCAAAAAGCTAAAACTACTCAAAAAGCTTAAACTACTCAAAATTCCCGCTTTACCGAACATGGGCCCGAATTTTGAAACTTTTTTTTTTCTTAATTTTTTTTTCTTCCAATTTTCTAAATATTGTCAATGATTATGGATTATAACCGTGGTTGATAGTGTACATATAGATTGTAAACTATTGCCGCCAATACGATTATAGATGGTCAACTACATTTTTTTATAAGGAAAAGTGGTTTGATGCACTAGACGACATACCGTCTAATGAATCGAAAGACCAATTAAATCGGCAGGCGGACAAACAGTCATGAGGAGACCAAAAAATAAGAAACAAGAAAAATACATCAAAAGAAAACTTCAAACACCACGAGCCAATAAAAAAGGAACACGAAAGGAAGCACTATACAAAGCGAGAAAGAAACACCGAGAACAAGTTTGTAGAAGTAATGCAAAGTACCATTCCCAAGGACCACCGGTGGAAACCTCATATTTGGACTTTCCTTAGACTAACCGCATCCCACTCCGTACGTTTATAATGCTATTTATGCACAATATTTCTATACGTATTTGCGTATAGACTCCATCTATATAGCTTTTTGTTGCATTCCATTCAGTCATTAATCTAATTTTAACCTTACTATCTCTTTTTCCCATAAAATATTTGAGAAAAAATAAATTACAAAAAGATATTATTGGTTTATTTGTGGAGGAGTAGAACCCACTTTATTTTGCACTCTTGGAGGATGACGTCTATATTTGAACGGAGTGAATTTTTATATAACTATTTATACGGAGAAAATACATGGGATATAGAAATTTGTTTTAGATAGGAGTGCAAAATTTAACCCTTTTCACTAGGGATGTAGATAGTCTTAGAGCTTTTAGATTTCAATTACCTATCCTGGACTCTTCTCACGAACAAATTCAACACTTCTTACAGGCAAAGCTCACAAAATAGACATACCCCATACTATTGTACCATATAACGTGAAAAAGTAACTATACTAATGATTGATTGTTGTTATTTTTCGAGCTTTTAGATTTCAATTACCTATCCCCGACTCTTCTCACGAACAAATTCAACACTTCTTATAGGCAAAGCTCGCAAAATAGACATACCCCATACTATCATACCATATTGTAACGACCCGAGTTTTAAGTAACCCAAGACGTCACTAGGCTAAGGACCACACAGTGGGTCCCATCAGTTAGCCTGACAACAACTTCACAAATAGGACCTTGCAACAAGAAGCACGAAGAAATAATGAAAACATTCAACCTGTTATTTAGAAAACATTTACATAACAACCGTGCATGCAGTTAGTATGTATATCCCAAAACGACACTTGAAAACATGACACCTGAACAGGTGTCTTAAAACTTCAGCCTGAAATCAACATGTGTGCACAGTTGCACACAACCAACAAAAGACTCGCTTGCAAGCGATTAGTTTCAAAAGTAGTTCAACCAACCCTTGGGTTAACACTGCCTCGGCTGTCCACACCCTGCAGCTGACATCCCTGAAGCGTTCCTATGATCAACATTACCTAAAAAGATTCGGTTTAAAACCGTTAGCTACCGATCATAATCTATCCACGAGAGATTATATCATCACATCACTATACAACAAATATATTCAAATACCATATACCATGCTCATGAGATGATATCATGCTTTTATGAATGATGCACGTGAATGCAGTATGCAATTTACAATTTGCGATCCCGGACCAAATCCGGAATCATTGCTTATACGGTTCTGGCTTTGGTGTGAGCTCACCATTGCACAGATTAGGTTAATTTAGACATTTGCTCTTAGGTCGTAGCCAGACTGATCAAGTCTACGGGCCAGGCTTTCTCGTGGTGGGTTATGGTCTTAACCCCTAACCACATGCAACATTTTGCCATTCATGTTAATGCAAACATTTATCATTTTCATTAGGTGTGCGACCCGAGCCTGAAGTCCATCAGACTCGGTGTCATTCTTATACAAACGCAAGTGATCCGGGCTTGGCCGAGCTCCGGCATTCACTGCAATAGCTAGCGACCTGGCTAATGGTTAGCTCAGAGTCTTAACAATTTACATACTATTGACCTTTACAGGTCATCATCATATCGCATGCCTCAAAAGGCTTATCATCTCATACATTATCATGTTTCAACAAGCTTATCATGTCATTCAATAGCACGCCTCAATAGGCTAACACATGTTCATTTAACCATTTCTTATAATTATGACATGATAATAATCACAACAACATTAAGCATGCTTTACACATCATAACGTCATTTTCATCATAAAACACATCAAGCATGCTTTACACATAACACATCTCAATGCATATCAACATTCACATTTCAACACAACAAGACATTTCAAAACAACAACACATATCACAGAGTGAGATATAAATCTCTCAGGCACGGGTTTCTGCAGATCGAAGCTAAGTAAGTCCGAAGACTTACCTGGATACGCTCACTGAGCTACTAAGCTATAGTTAGTTTACCGTCTTCACACCACATGTCGAGAATATCATATCCTCGTATTAAACTTCTTGCTTCAAACATCAATTAAATTCATTCCTTTGAATTTAATTAGCTTATAGCGTTTTCTAGATTCCTAATTTAATTAATTAATCTTTAATTAATTAACTAAATTTCACCAGAATAACATTTTGCCCGCGGGCAGTTTCTGAACCCAACTGTCATCAGATCTCATCAAACAAATATCCCATAATCACCATAATAAAGTAACGAGTATAATGAAATTTCCAATTATCCATTTTGACAAGCCTAAGGTCAATTTAGGTCAAATCGCAATACTGAAAACGAATAAATTCATAACTTAATCGTTACTAACCCGATTGACGATCCGAAAGAAGATTCGGAATCACAACGACGTTGGCTACGCTCGAACACCATCAGATTCACCGGAATCTGAGCGACGGGACCGTCCATATAAGGGGGAGGCTCGACCTGACCTTAACTTCAACGGAAACGCAGAAACTCGGTACCAAAATGAAGAGGACGAAGAGAGGAATCCGAAAACTCAAACGGAATTGAAATCGGATTACAAACGAAGAGTAGATCTGAATTTGAAGGTTGAGAGAAATCAGAGCTTTTACGAGGAAACGTGAAAGGAAATGAATTAATAAAAGAATTTCCGCTATTTATAGCGAAGTCGATAATTATCCTTTTAACAAAGTCGATAGTTATCTTTTTACCGATCCAAAGGCGGTTTGAGCCCCTTCTCCAAACTTCTCGAAATTGGAATAATAAATCTGACATATTGTTTGGATAATTATTCCGCAACTTTCTCGGAAAACGCGTATTCCTAAGTCGTCTTTCTTACCCGCTAAGAAACGAAATAGCGACTCTTTTGGCCATTTTGCCTTTCCAAATTATTTCATATGTAGAACATATCCGATGTCCTGATCATTTCTCTCAACTACAATTTTATTAATTGAAGCCCCCAAATGCTCCAAATAATACCAGATGGTAAAAATTATTCCCCGGAGGAAAAAATTAAAATTTCCCCCATATGTCCAAATTCACGCCAAAATCATAATGGTGAAATTCATACTCGTCATCTACACACAATTCGCGAGTTATGAGTCAATTGTTATCGATGATTAACTTAATCACTCTTAATCATCCTTTATTAGGATTCGAAAATCCTAGCTTTTACATCACACACCCCTTAACAAAAAGTTTCGTCCCGAAACTTTAGTACACAGCTCATCAGAAGACTGAATCCGTCAATCACATAATTAACCTATCTTTGCATTTTGTGCAAGCATAGATTATTATCACATTAGCGGGGCCATCACGCTCACACTGGGGAAGTCTATCACTTCCTATGTTAGCAAACACAAATCAATTCACACACACATAAATCACATAAACATTGAACCATATAAGCACATTAGTTAGTGGAAAAGTTAGGAACTAATTCTTGTCTCTATCCCAATCACCGATCAAAGAACTAAACACCTCTAGATAATTTCTCTCCATGTGTTCAACCGTTTCCCATATAGCCTCTTCCATTCTCCTTTGGGACCACTAGATCTTCACTAAAGGAATTTCTTTATTCCTTCACTTCTTCTTCTTTCTGTCTAACACGGCCATAGGGAACTTGACATAGGTCTCATCAAGCTCTATCTTGATAGCATCATAGTTGAGTACATGACTCGGATATGGTTGATACTTTCTTAGTTGTGATACATGAAACACTGGGTGTACTCCATCCATTGTTGGCGGTAATGCTAAACGATAAGCCACTTTACCAACTTTTTCCAAAATCTCAAACGGTCCAATATACCGAGGACTTAACTTCCCCTTGATACCAAACCGTTTGACTCCACGAGTCGGTGAAACTTTTAGCCAAACGTGTGTCCCTGTTTCAAACTCTAGCGGATGACGTCGGCGCTTATCCACATAAGGTTTTTGTCTACTCTGTGCAAACCAACATCCTTTCTCGAATCAAAGCAACTTTTTCAATATCACTTTTAACTTTGTCTTGAGCCGTATCAATGACATCGGCAAGCTCATCCCAGCACAATGGGGTTCGACATTTCCTTCCGTACAGTGCTTCATATGGTGCCATCCCAATGGATGCATGCCAAACTTTTGTTGTAAATGAACTCGGCTCATGGTAAATAATGTGGCCATACTAGCCCCCAATCAAGTACACAAGACCCCAACAAGTCATTCAAGGTTTGAATAATCCTTTTTGACTGACCATCCGACTGTGGATGAAACTCTATTGTAAAATTTAACTTGGTTCCCATTACTATATGTATTCGATTCCAAAATTTGGAAGTAAATCATCCATCTCAATTTGAAACTATGGTCTTAGGAACTCATTGTAATATGACTATCTGATTCCCAATTCCTCTACTAACTTATTCTTTGTTGTTCAATCTTAACTTGTTGACATGTTTGACAACATGCCACAACCATTTAATTATCCTTCTTCATATCTTTCCACCAGAAGTATGGCATAATATCTTGATACATCTTATTCGACTATGGTGTTGTATGAACATCAACAAGAATATTTCTTCTAATCTCATCATCTTGAGGCATACATATTCTTCCTTGGTATCCAATCATATTGTCGTCGTTGATAAAGAATCTAAATTTTCATCATTCGTGATCATTAACCTCACCTTGGTTAGATCAAGGAACTTAGTTGTTTATGTTGGATCTCTTCCATCCAACTAGGCATGATCTCCAAGGTACACAAATACCCTTGGTCTTTCTAAACCCACATTTCTCTCTACCACTATAAATCAGATCTTTTTGTATTTCAACTTGTACAGTTAATCGAGCAATCGCTTTTTCTTGAGCTGACTTCCTACTCAAAGCATCAACCACCACATTAGCTTTACCAGGATGATATAGTATCTCTAAGTCATAATCCTTTATCAACTCTAACCACCTTCTTTGTCTCATATTCAACTCTTTTTGAGTGAAAATGTACTTTAGGCTCTTATGATCTGTCATGATCTTACACGTCGTCCCAAATAGGTAATGCTGCCAAATCTTAAGTGCATGAACTACTACTGTTAACTCCAAGTCATGTGTAGGGTAGTTCTGCTCATATTGTCTCAGTTGTCTTGATGCATAGGTGATGACTCTTTCATTTTGCATCAAGACGCATCCCAAGCCCATTTTAGATGCATCATTGTAAACAATGAACCCTAGTGTTCCATTCGGCTGAGCTAACACAGGTGCAGTAGTCAACCTTTTCTTTATCTCTTCAAAGCTTGCTTGACACTTTTCCGTCCACATAAACTTTGCCTTCTTCTGAAGTAGATTGGTCATAGGTCTTGCTATGATGGAAAACCCTTTTACAAAACGTTTATAGTATCTTGCTAATCCTAGGAAACTACGTATCTCTTTGACATTCTTGGGTGGTTCCCATGCTAGCACGGTTTCGATTTTGGATGGGTCAACTTTGAATCCATCTGCAGTAATCATGTGTCCCAAGAATGTTACTTCTTTCATCCAGAAGTCACACTTGGACAACTTAGCATAAAGCTTTTCTTTCCTCAATACTTGAAGAACTGCTTTCAAATGATCTGCATGCTCTTCACTACTTCGTGAATAAACCAATATATCATCTATAAAGACCACAACAAACCTATCCAAGTATCCAATGAAGATCCGATTCATCAATTCCATAAACGCAGCAGGTGCGTTGGTTAATCCAAATGGCATAACCACGAACTCGTAGTGTCCATACCGAGTCCTGAATGTTGTCTTATGGATGTCATCTTCTTGAATCTTCAACTGGTGATGGCCTGACCGTAGGTCTATCTTGGAGAACACCTTTGCTCCTTGTAACTGATCTAACAAATCATCAATTCGTGGCAGTGGATACTTGTTCTTAATCGTCATCTTATTCAGTTCTCTATAGTCGATACATAGCCTCATTGTACCATCTTTTTTCTTCACGAACAATACTGGTGCTCCCCATGGTGATACACTTGGCCGAATAAATCCTTTATCTGTCAATTCTTCCAATTGCTTCTTCAACTCAAGCATTTCCACAGGTGCCATTCTGTACGGAGCTTTAGAAATTGATCTAGTTCCAGGCTCTAGATCGATTCTAAAGTCAACTTGCCTAGTAGGTGGAAATCCAAGTAATTCATCTTGAAAAACATCCTTAAACTTGCGTGCAACTGGAATGTATTTCAATTGAATCTTTCCTTCTTTCTCCAAAGCATAACATAAATATGCTTCACATCCTTTCCTTACCAGCTTACTTGCTTTCATCGTAGAGATCATCACTAGCGGGTCTTGTAGCTCACTTCCTTTGAACACATGACAAGTATTATCTTTGGCTAACATCATTTTTGTTAGCATTTCCGCATCTATCTTATCCATATACTTGATCATCCAATCGATGCCTAGAATCACGTCATCATTATCAATCCGGTAATAAGGATATCGGTTGGCTACTTTACTTGCCTAGTTTCCACGTAAACTTTGACTTTCTCCACCTCTCACATTAGGACAAGATCCTTGAGTTAACATTATGCCCTAGCCTCACAAACTTTATCATATCTCTAGGTTAACTACATTTGAAACATGTAGTTGGACTTTTTGATCAATCCTTCTTGTAATAATTTAGGTCTCCACAATTTAAAATGTTCTTCCCTCCAATTTCTCTTATGATCATGGTTGTGGAGAAGACCTTGTTTCTTGACTCACACGTCTCGTACTCGCAGGTTCAAGAAACTTGGAGTAGACTTCTGCCTCTTTCCTCCACTAGTATAGGAATCCACCTCTTTCCTAAAGCCTTGTCTTGCTTCAAGCTTTATTATCCTCTCCTAATACTCCAATAACGTCATACCTTAGGTGACAACACCAACTAAGAGGTCGTTTCATCCTATCATAAACAATCTTATCAATTGATCATAAAGTGGTGCATTCTCATCCAACAATGTATACTCCTCGTGAAAATCATCTCCCTCCTAGGAGAACCTCCAAATGTTTCTTCCAGGAAAGACTTTAACGTACAAGTTAGTCCAAATCTGACTCTTGAAAGTCTCGTAATCCACGATGATTGCACAATTTCTCATCCACCAATATGCACCAATGTTCGGCATGAAGGTTGCTGCAAGTTTCATCTTATACTTTTCTAGCTCTCCAATGTCCCCAAAAGTCATGGTTATGTGGTTTAACCGCCAATCAACTTGCATTACATAAGCTCCTGCAAATACTAACACATCTCTTCTTTTGATGGCCTTAGTCACTTCTCTAATGAAGTTCACTACCTTCTTATTCCTCCTATGAAACTCTTGTGTTTGGGGTTCAATAACTCGTGCTTGCCCTTGCGTTTCTATCGTAGCAATAGCCCTTTCTAATTTTATATTCTTGCATCTTCACATCTCATGTAACTCGATGGGTAGAAGTACTTTACCTTGACCACTTACTTTAAACATTATACTCTCATGTACTTCTAGCTTGTCGTACTTCCACTAAAACACTTGCACATTGTGCTCCCATTGACATACTCGTAATGAAGCTGCAACTTCCTTGTCTCTTAATCAAAACGCTTACGGTTGCCTTTAATACGGTTTCGACAAACCGGAACATTCACGATCGTTCTCTCTTCATATATATCCACTACTTATAACAATTGTGATATCTATAAGAATACTATAATCTTAACAAGTTAGAGAGAGAGAACTACACTTACAAGGAGTCACGTTGAGGAGTGGAAGGCAGTGTCTTTACCCATAATCCCAACTATGCATATGATTTTAAATTCATTAAAACCATATGTTAGTAATTTCCAAAATCTTTTAAAAACTTAAATGTCCTTTCAAAACCAACCCGGACTAGGTTGTAGTTAGGTTGAACTATCATGTCTCATCTCAAGTCACATGTGCCCTTGTTGTCAACCTAAGCTCTGATACCATATTGTAACGACCCGAGTTTTAAGTAACCCAAGACGTCACTAGGCTAAGGACCACACAGTGGGTCCCATCAGTTAGCCTGACAACAACTTCACAAATAGGACCTTGCAACAAGAAGCACGAAGAAATAATGAAAACATTCAACCTATCATTTAGAAAACATTTACATAACAATCGTGCATGCAGTTAGTATGTATATCCCAAAACGACACTTGAAAACATGACACCTGAACAGGTGTCTTAAAACTTCAGCCTGAAATCAACATGTGTGCACAGTTGCACACAACCAACAAAAGACTCGCTTGCAAGCGATTAGTTTCAAAAGTAGTTCAACCAACCCTTGGGTTAACACTGCCTCAGCTGTCCACACCCTGCAGCTGACATCCCTGAAGCGTTCCTATGATCAGCATTACCTAAAAAGATTTGGTTTAAAACCGTTAGCTACCGATCATAATCTATCCACGAGAGATTATATCATCACATCACTATACAACAAATATATTCAAATACCATATACCGTGCTCATGAGATGATATCATGCTTTTATGAATGATGCACGTGAATGCAGTATGCAATTTACAATTTGCGATCCCGGACCAAATCCGGAATCATTGCTTATACGGTTCTGGCTTTCGTGTGAGCTCACCATTACACAGATTAGGTTAATTCAGACATTTGCTCTTAGGTCGTAGCCAGACTGATCAAGTCTACGGGCCAGGCTTTCTCGTGGTGGGTTATGGTCTTAACCCCTAACCACATGCAACATTTTGCCATTCATGTTAATGCAAACATTTATCATTTTCATTAGGTGTGCGACCCGAGCCTGAAGTCCATCAGACTCGGTGTCATTCTTATACAAACGCAAGTGATCCGGGCTTGGCCGAGCTCCGGCATTCACTGCAATAGCTAGCGACCTGGCTAATGGTTAGCTCAGAGTCTTAACAATTTACATACTATTGACCTTTACAGGTCATCATCATATCGCATGCCTCAAAAGGCTTATCATCTCATACATTGGGTCCGTTTGGAAAGCAGAAGCTGAATGAAGCTGAAGCTGAACTTCAAGCTGATATAAGTAGCTGGTTGTTTGTAATAAGCTAGTATAGCGTTTGGGAAGTTAGAGCTGACCAAAACTGATTGAAATGTAAAATTACCGAAAAGGGCTTAGTTGTTATTTTTTTTTATTGTAATAGAAATAATTATATGTAGAAGATGTTGTATTAGAATTAAATCATAAAAGAATTATATTATGGCCAAATATTTTTGTCAATAGATAATTATTTTGTTTATTTAACAAAATTCGAACTTGTATTTTGACTTGGAACACTAAAATAATTAATAGTTTAATGGTTATAAATAGATATGAAATGAAATAAATCATAAAAATATTAATTTAAATCTTGACAAAAATATTATTGTTTTATATGTATATTTTATGTTGTAGCAGCTCAATAAATTAATTGGTTATGGTCATTTATATTTCAATATATTTTTTGTCAATAGATTATTATTTTGTTTATATTCTAATTTTATTTTTTTGTAAATATTAAACTAGATTGTTGTTAAACATTATTATAACATAATGTTAAAATATTATAATAATGTGTATTGTGATTAATTAAAATATAAATTTATTATTTCAAATTTGTAAGTTGATTTTATTAAACCAAACCTTTAGAATCCAAAAATGTAGCATTGATCCTATTGACAAATTTCATTCATAGAGATTCAGGGCCAGATTCACATTGTTCAGCAATATACAATTCGATCTGCTGTAAATTTGAAGTGAAATATTACAATGTATGATCTAGTGAACAAGATAAAGAATTGAAACAAAATATCAAACATTATATAGATTAGCCACACTTCATTCATTGTCTAATCCTCTAAAGATGAACACATATTCATACCTCAAAAAGAATACATAAGTAAAAACTTATTAATAAATAACTAGTAGTAGCTTATACAAAAGCTGATTTGCCTGATGACCCTCCCTCACCCATGAGTGATAACAGCCTCCCAGACCATGTTCTTAGGAACTGGGTTAGTAAGATCACGAGCCTGCAATGCAGCCCTGCGGAGCACATCAATGGTCATCAAGTTCGCCTTCCAAAATGAGGCGCAGTTGTAAGACAGATTGTGCTTCTTGCACAAATCCTTCAGAAAAGGAGAGATCTTTCTAAGTTGGCATCTACACATCCTTGGGAAAAGATGATGCTCAATTTGAAACTATAATCCGCCATGGAACCAATCCATCCAAGAAGCGCAAGAAATGTCGAGGTTGCCATGAGTTTGCTTCTCAAACCAGTCATGGCTACTAGGATTGCCCACATAGACATCTGTGGAGAAATGGTTCAAGCAGAATCGAACATGTTGAATACTAGTCACATAAAAGATTAAAAGAATATTAGCATTCCTTTCACCCCAGTTAGGCAGTTTGGAAACCAAGACAGGGTACCAAATCCAGAAGGTTTCCTGCGATCGCTTATGTGGCTTTGGAATGCATTTCACGCACTTTATGTCGTCTATGGCAATCCATGGCACTTGATAGATCAACACCACAATTTACCACATGACAAGCATTTTTAACTTACCAAGAACCCTAACTCTGATTGACATTTTATCATACACTTGAGCGCAAACATCCATTGTCATGGCATTCAGCGTACACTGTCATGAAGTTCATCATTTAACTAGAAAAAACATAGGAATCATGTATGCATGCTCTGCTCATGAAAGAAGACTTGATGAGCCAAAAATGTTTAACCAAATTTACTCATTACTCAAGAAAAAAGTTTAAGCAGATTAACTCGTTAATCACGTAACAAAATTTTGACAGCAAATCAAGGAACAAGGCCCATATTTAACATCAACTGAATTGATGGAAGCATTAGTCTTACTTGTTCCTTGAGAATGGAAAACAACTTCAGCTTCAAACACATGCGTGTATACTCCAATCTCCGATTACACAGGTAACCGCAAATCGGACATCACTTTCCACACATTTGATTGTTTTGATATAAGAAAAAGAGAGATTCAGAACATATCTATAACGTCTCAAAATGTACAAGGCAACTGCGTATAGCAAGCTGTGTCAACTGTAAAAAAAATTGGCTCCAAAAAATCGACAAATGTACAAGGTAAAATTGGCTCCAAAAAGATGAACCCTAAACTGTGTATAGCAAGCTGTCAACTGTGTAAAAAGATGAACAACAAAGGCAAATGCACAATTCAACTGTGTATAACAAGCTGTTAAATCACCTTAATAGGCAGAAAAAGATGAATCCTAAACAGCAAAGGCAACAATTTCAGTAAAAAATCGATTTAAAGAGCAAACGCAAATGTAGAAGGGAAAGTAGGCAAAAAAATATGAACCCTAAAATTGAATCGAATGTTGGATACTACAGAATCGAAGAAGAAAATGAAATTTGATGAGTATAAACAGACCCAAAAATTGAATCGAAGCCTTAAAAGTCAAGAACAGAGAATCGAAGAGGAGAGAATAAGAATACAAAAGAATCGAAGATGAAAAAACAAAGGAAGAACAGAGAATCGAAGAGGAGAAGAGAACATAAGATAGATCGAACAAGAGAATATAATAGAAGATAGATCGATACCTTCGATGGCTCCAAAGCAAGAGAAGAGAACAGAAGATAGATGCTTGCAAGAAAGGGCATTAGCAACCTTTGATTTTTTAGGAGAAGGGTATTTCGAGAATTATAAAACTCAAATCTTCCATCAGCTCCCATAAGCTTGCCATGGGGAGCTGATGGAAATGCCCATTTCTTTAGCTTGCTTCAGCTTTCATAAGTTCCTTCATCTTCCTTCAGCTAGCCTTCCCAAACGGACATGAAATATGTACAGTGAAAGCTGAAGCAAGCTTAAGCTTCCATAAGCTTGCATAAGCTGCATCCCAAACGGGGCCATTATCATGTTTCAACAAGCTTATCATGTCATTCAATAGCACGCCTCAATAGGTTAACACATGTTCATTTAACCATTTCTCATAATTATGACATGATAATAATCACAACAACATTAAGCATGCTTTACACATCATAACGTCATTTTCATCATAAAACACATCAAACATGCTTTACACATAACACATCTCAATGCATATCAACATTCACATTTCAACACAACAAGGCATTTCAAAACAACAACACATATCACACAGTGAGATATAAATCTCTCAGGCACGGGTTTCTGCAGATCGAAGCTAAGTAAGTCCGAAGACTTACCTGGATACGCTCACTAAGCTACTAAGCTATAGTTAGTTTACCGTCTTCAACACCACCTGTCGAGAATATCATATCCTCGTATTAAACTTCTTGCTTCAAACATCAATTAAATTAATTCCTTTGAATTTAATTAGCTTATAGCGTTTTCTAGATTCCTAATTTAATTAATTAATCTTTAGTTAATTAACTAAATTTCACCAAAATAACATTTTGCCCGCATGCAGTTTCTGAACCCAACTGTCATCAGATCTCATCAAACAAATATCCCATAATCACCATAATAAAGTAACGAGTATAATGGAATTTCCAATTATCCATTTTGACAAGCCTAAGGTCAATTTAGGTCAAATCGCAATACTGAAAACGAATAAATTCATAACTTAATCGTTACTAACCCGATTGACGATCCGAAAGAAGATTCGGAATCACAACGACGTTGGCTACGCTCGGACACCATCAGATTCACCGGAATCTGAGCGACGGGACCGTCCATATAAGGGGGAGGCTCGACCTGACCTTAACTTCAACGGAAACGCAGAAACTCGGTACCAAAATGAAGAGGACGAAGAGAGGAATCCGAAAACTCAAACGGAATTGAAATCGGATTACAAACGAAGAGTAGATCTGAATTTGAAGGTTGAGAGAAATCAGAGCTTTTACGAGGAAACGTGAAAGGAAATGAATTAATAAAAGAATTTCCGCTATTTATAGCGAAGTCGATAATTATCCTTTTAACAAAGTCGATAGTTATCTTTTTACCGATCCAAAGGCGGTTTGAGCCCCTTCTCCAAACTTCTCGAAATTGGAATAATAAATCTGACATATTGTTTGGATAATTATTCCGCAACTTTTTCGGAAAACGCGTATTCCTAAGTCGTCTTTCTTACCCGCTAAGAAACGAAATAGCGACTCTTTTGGCCATTTTGCCTTTCCAAGTTATTTCATATGTAGAACATATCCAATGTCCTGATCATTTCTCTCAACTACAATTTTATTAATTGAAGCCCCCAAATGCTCCAAATAATAACAGATGGTAAAAATTATTCCCCGGAGGAAAAAAGTAAAATTTCCCCCATATGTCCAAATTCACGCCAAAATCATAATGGTGAAATTCATAC
This sequence comes from Fagopyrum homotropicum, assembly GCA_033239125.1. NCBI lineage: Eukaryota > Viridiplantae > Streptophyta > Magnoliopsida > Caryophyllales > Polygonaceae > Fagopyrum > Fagopyrum homotropicum. Next base: position 22,880,882 of record BSWB01000005.1, on the reverse strand, counting down.
TCGTCATCTACACACAATTCGCGAGTTATGAGTCAATTGTTATCGATGATTAACTTAATCACTCTTATTCATCCTTTATTAGGATTCAAAAATCCTAGCTTTTACACATATAACGTGAAAAAGTAACTATACTGATGATTGATTGTCGTTATTTTTCGAGCTTTTAGATTTCAATTACCTATCCTCGACTCTTCTCACAAACAAATTCAACACTTCTTATAGGCAAAGCTCACAAAATAGACATACCCCATACTATTGTACCATATAACGTGAAAAAGTAACTATACTGATGATTGATTGTTGTTATTTTTCGAGCTTTTAGATTTTAATTACCTATCCTCGACTCTTCTCACGAACATATTCAACACTTCTTACAGGCAAAGCTCGCAAAATAGACATACCCCATACTATCGTACCATATAACGTGAAAAAGTAACTATATTGATGATTGATTGTTGTTATTTTTCTTAGAACACACTTTAAATGAACATTAGTTCTTTCTTTGTGGGGTCTCTCTATGATTCGACCATGTTAGGAGTAGAGCGAGAGGTTGTTAGAATTGGTCTATAACTTTCAACCTTTTAGTTTGTTTAAGAACACGAAAACCTTTATTTATTTATATTCATTTATCAATAATTTTTGTGAGAATGAAAGGTTATTTAGTAAGGTTATTATTTTAAACATGATTAAGAGAATAACTTTACGGAATTGGTTCGCCAGAGATCAACTCGCATCCGGCTTCGCTATATCAAATCACAAAGCATCCGGTAATGAGTACATCAACCTTAAATGACGATTTGTTCATAAATTTCTCTCTCGTTGGTAATAAGGGCTAGTTTTGGAAAAAGCTAGAGATCTCCCGGGAGCTCTTAAATCAAAAGATCATGCATTTTCATTGATCTTAATATTCATTTATTAATATAAATATTTAGTTATATCAGCATGCATATTTATTTAGATTATCTTCTTTTGTATTACAGATAAAATGAAAAGAAAAAAAATACATGAGTGGTTTGATTCTTATAAAGACATTATTTTAATACTCATCTAATATAACGTTAATATAGTATTTTTATTGGAGCATGTAACGTTAATATATAATATGACTAAAATGATATTTTTATTAATCGTGTCATAATGAATATTGGCATTATAAAATCTACACATGTGCATGTTCTCTTGTGTTGATCGAAGTTTGAAACTTGTTTAAAAAATATAACGTGCTAACATCAACGTTGAACTAGGAAGTAGGATCAATATATCATTATTTTAATCAAGTCATAACTCATTATTATTTTCTATTGTTCTGATTTGCTTGTAAACTTTTCTTTTCTTTTTTTTTTTTACTGCAAATTGTTCAGAGAAATTTAATAGCCTGTAAATATATTGCCACTAATTTATATTGATCGAGTTCATAATTAGTATTTACTTATTAAATATATTGCCACTAATTTATATATCGCGACTAATGATGGAAGTAATAAATAATGACCATTTATACAGCTTCACCATTGGCTTATTATATTGTCAATGATTATGGATTATGGGTGTTGTTCAAGTAAACATTATTCCAGTACGGTCGTGCAACCGACCGTACGGCCGACACGTGTCTTGAAAAAAAAAAAAAAAATTTTCTTCTGAACGAGTTTTTTTTTTTTTAAACGAGTAAAAGTAATAGTTCAAAACTTATTATAGAATAGTTCATAACTTATAAAAGGATAGTTCATGAATTATAATAGAATAGTTCATAGTGCAAAATTTATAAAGGAGTGAAAATAATAGTTCAAAACTTATTATGGGATAGTTCATGAATTATAATAGAATAGTTCATCAATTATAATAGAATAGTTCAAAGTGCAAAATTTATAAAGGATAGTGCATAACTTATAAAATGATAGTTCATGAATTACAATTGAATAGTTCATAACATATAAACGATTAATTTATGAATAATTTGATAAAATATATTAAAAAGTAATAGTTCATGGATTATATGGGAATAGTTCAAAGTTTATAGGAGAATAGTGCATAAATTATAACATGGTAGTTCAAACAAATTTTCATTCGTTTCTGGAAAAAAAAAAAATCGTTTCGGAAAAAAAAAATTGTTTCGGATTTTTTTTTTTTTTTTTTTTTCGGGACACGTGTCGGCCGTACGGGCAACCGTACGGCCGTACCGCATTAATTGAACTGTACCTAAACAAAAAGCCTATAAAACTGTTGTTATAGTGTAAATATGGATCCGGTTATTAACTATACAATTATAGATTATCAAATGGTTGTTACACACAATTATGGTTGTCAATAAAAATTATGAAAACTGTTGTTATAGTGTAAACTGTTGTTATAGTCGTCGTTGACTCGACTTCATCTCGTTCAATTTTGAGTCTATTTAAAATCTTTTTCTGTTTATATTTTGACAACCTTTGATTGTTCGAGATTGATGAGATCGAAATTTGGAGGGAGAAAATGGTGGGAAATTTGGGGAGGGAAAGTAAATCAGTAAACAAACAATTCTAAAGAACAATCACAAGCAATTCTAGACGTGACACATAATGGAAAACAATCAACATGACACACGAGCAAGAAACAATCAACGTGGCGGAAAACACGAGAAAAAATAACCCGACGATGCACTGAGCCCAAGCACTTGAAAACGCTAGAAGACGGTTGATTTGGCCGTTAGGGTTCTTCGGTTGTAGTTTGGCGTGGAAATCTTATGTTTTGGGAGTAGACTTCTATAGAATTTAGATATTTATAAAAAGTAATAAGAAAGTCCTAGAAAATCAATGAAATAATAGATTATTTTAAAATTAGTAAACTTTTAAATACCATAGTAATTTTATGAAAAATTTAAAATCCAAATACCAAAAAATTTATATGGACTTTAAAAAATTTATATTGAATATCCGTTCTCTTTTAAATTTAAAAAAATCCTTGTAAAATCTTAATTAAATACGCTATTTTTAAATATTAACTTTTTTGAAAGCTGAGAGTCCCGTTTGAAAACTACGAACCACCGCAGGGGGCGTCGTCTTCCTTGCCTGGCAAACTGCAATCTCCTTCGCTTCTGTTCTAGTTAAGGTTCTCCAACGCTCTTATCCTTTTCTTTCGATTTAAACTAAGCAGTTCAGTATTTTAAACTTTTTAGTCCAATTTTGTGTTCAGTCTGGAAATGGTGTAAATTGAATTTGCATTAGAATTTTGTGATTAGGGTTTGTAATTACGAACCATTTAAATAGAATATGGGGTATAAATCTGAAATCCGGTCTTTATTAGTGGAATTTCTACTGGAATACGGGGCATTGATTTTTACCCAAAAAATGTCAACTTCCCCATCATATGCATTTGCATGTGCACAAATGAAACATGCGTATATCAATATTATAACAACGATCATTAGTTTATTAAGGCCAGCTCTTCACATCTTTTGTCTATTATATTCCTTGTTCTTTTTTCCTTTTTAAGAATTCGTTTATGTGAGAGCTGTCAGTTTCATATATGCGCATGTATATTGTGTCATGAGTTGAAGAAAAACCATCATCTTCTGCTCATCAGAAGAAGGAAAAGCAAATGGTAGTTTTGAAGCTTTAACTTGTTCAACTTCTTCTTTCCAGTAGTTCAAATCCAATTAGCTTGCTAGTGTCCATATATAAGCCAAAAGTCTGATGAGAGTTTACCGGATTGTCAAGATATTACTATGGCCATAAGTGTTTTGTTAAATTTATCTTTTTGGATTAAATACTTAAAGGATGATATTTGAATCTTCAGACTTGTATTTTTGTGAGAAATGTGTTGTTACTGCAGTTGGTACTTGTAATTGCTCCATTCATCTTAAGCATTCCTTTCTGTTTTTTGTCTGTTTAGCATTTAGGATATCATACAATGTGTACTTGTGGAAAATATAACTGTGACATTGCACTTGATCTATTTTTTTTATTGTGCCTCCACCTTCGTATCATAAATGTTACAACTTTATTTGTTCCTTGGAGATAAGTTATGCTTAAAAGTTAAAAATTTGTTTATACATATACTATCTTTCCTTTTGCAGGCTTCTTTAGCGAATATAACAGTGGGATCATATGTGTGGATTAATGATCCTAAGGTATACTGGATTGATGGAGAAGTCATTCAGATCAATGGTGATGAGGTTGTGGTTCAGACTACAAATGGAAAAAAGGCTACAAAGGTTAACTTAAACTTTTAGCCTTTTTGTTATCATCAGTTAATTGCTCCATTCATTTTAAGCACCCTTGCAGTCTTCCGTTTTTCCTGTAAACCCATGACATCACTCTTGTTGAAATGTATGTACATTTGATAAAAACCCAATCCGTAGTTTGCTAATGAGAATGCTCATTTTGGTAACATTAGTCCATTCAACATGAAAAAAATATATGCTTAGAGTTTAAGGAGAAAATTTGATCATTTTCTTGGGTCTGGAAAATATCATTGTGATTCTTTTGTGTAGCTTGTCCAAAATGAAAGTCATCATACGGGCAAAGCTTCCAATATGTGAAAGAGAAATCTGTTGAACGCTGGTATATTGTTTGTGCATGTGCAGGTTGCAAAAATCTGCCATATTTTGCCGAAGGAGACTGAAGCTCTATCTGGAGGTGTTGATGACATGACAAGGCTTTCTTATTTGCATGAACCTGGGTTTTTGCATAACTTGGCAACTAGATATAAACTAAATGAGATCCATGTGAGACTCTAAAGTTTCATATCCATTTGTTTGTTGTTATAAGGTAGTTATTATATTGTTTATTGGCAAATTGGCTCTAAATTGTCTTTAATTCTTCAGACATATACTGGAAATATCCTGATTGTAGTAAATCCCTTTCAAGAACTGCCACATCTATATGACACACACATGATGGACCAATACAAAGGATCTGATTTTGGTGAATTAAGTCCTCATGTCTTTGCAGTTGCTGATGCAGCATACAGGTTTAGCCCGCTCTCGTAGTTTCCTGCTCTATAGCTTCTTCGGTCTTCTGCCTTACATGCTTTTTCTCAATAATAGGGCTGTGATGAATGATGGAAAAAGCCATTCAATTCTGGTTAGCGGAGAGAGTGGTGCGGGTAAAACCGAAACAACCAAAATTCTGATGAGGTATCTAGCTTCTTTAGGCGAGTGCAATGATGTGGAGGGAACATCGGTTGAGCAACAAGTTTTAGAGGTATGAAAATAATCTTTCTTTTAACACATTTTAAGGGCTTAAATCATAACTATTCTTATATCCTTTGAAATGATGAAATCTCATTGCCTTTTATGGTTAGTCTTTATATTGATGCACCTATTGTTACATTGACACAGTCCACCGTGATTCTGGAAGCATTTGGCAATGCTAAAACCATTATGAACGATAACTCAAGGTGGAACTAACTTCTTGAAATTATTGCAAGACCTTACATTCTCAATTTCAGTAATCTAAACTTATCTTTCATGGTTATGTAGTCGATTTGGAAAATTTGTTGAAGTCCAATTTGACAAGAATGGGAGGATTTCTGGGGCAGAAATCAGAACTTACCTCCTTGAAATGTCTCGTATTTGCCAAGTTTCGGATCATGAGAGAAACTATCATTGCTTCTATCAACTTTGTGCAGCACCAGCTGAGGTACTAATCCCAAAACTGTCTTCTTTGTTATGGTTTCCAGATATTATTGCCAGTGGCAAGTTAGAGCATTTGTTTATCTACTGCAGGAAGCTGAAAAGTATAAATTAACAGGAACCTCAAAATCTTACAACTATTTAAATCAGTCCAATTGTTTTGAGTTGGAACGCGTAGATGATGCTGAAGAATATGTAGCCCTTAAAAATTCCATGGATACAGTTGGAATCACTGATGACGAGCAGGTTGGTGATGATTTGTATTGTCTGCTTTCCTCTTTTTTCAACCAGATGTCTGACAACAAGCAGTTTCTCTCAGGAAGCAATTTTTAGGTTTGTAGCTGCAATTCTTCACCTGGGTAATATCGAATTTGTAGAGGACAAAGATAAAAATTCCTCCGTTATCAAGGATGAGAAATCTAGATTTCATCTTAATATGACAGCTGAGCTTCTCAAGTATGTTTGATTCTCTGCTTTGCTTTTGTTGTTCAATACTGTCTTCTGAGCTAACTATTATGATAATTTAATTAACCAATATTGATGGGTAGGTGTGATGCCCAGAGCTTGGAGGATGCATTGATAAAACGTGTGATGGAGCCACCAAAAGAAGGAATTATTCCCATGCCTTGTGATACAATTAATGCCGTGTGTAGCAGGGATGCGTTAGCAAAAACCTTGTACTCTCATTTGTTCAACTGGTACCAAGCTTAAAGTCCTAATTTAGCTCCCTTTCGTTTCCCGGTAATCACTTCATATTTGTTGAATTCATTATTGCATTGATTTGTGTATATTTGATTTTGCAGGATTGTGAAGAAAATTAATGATTTAATTGGACAAGATACCAACTCAATATCCAAAATTGGGGTTCTTGATATTTATGGCTTTGAAAGTTTCAAGTTTAACAGGTATGCACTCTTTTCTTGTAACCCTTTTCACATTATTCACAGGAAGTGATCTATCCATATTGTTCTGGGGAGAAGTGTAAATTTCACCTTCACTTTTATCACATAATTGGAAGTAGAATTGAGTATGTGCTATGTTGCTTTAGTGTTTCGCTTATAAAATATCATACTTACAGTTTTGAGCAGTTCTGTGTCAATTTTGCAAATGAAGAACTACAACACCACTTCAATCAGGTGAAACTGTTTGGAGCTAAAGTTTTTTTTATATCTTTGTGCATGAGGTCAGTACTTAGAATTTAATAATTCTTGCTTCTTCGCACTTGTAGCATGTTTTCAAAATGGAACAGGAAGAATACTTCAAGGAGGAGATTAATTGGAGCTTGATGAAGTTTAAGGATAACCAAGATGTATTAGATCTCATTGAAAAGGTTTATGATTCTTCTTTTTTGTTGATTGTTCTTTCTCAAGGGCATTTTGTGTCCTATCTTCTGCAAATTAGTGACTATCCAACAAATATTGTTTGGTTATCAAGTTTTCCAATCACTTCTTCATATATAATGCACTTGAAATTCATTTTGTACAGAAACCTGGAGGCATCATCGCGCTTCTTGATGACGCTTGGTATGAATTACCTTTCCATTTTTAAAGCATCCCTTTCAATGAAGGATAACTTGATAGGGTGTGCTCAAAGTAGATCATGTTTACGTTGGATATATTCACTCTGTATTATCATTTCCAGATTGTTTTTTTTTTGTAAGAATCATTTCCATATTGGTTGATATGATAGATCTTGCTACTTTGTCTTGCAGTAAGCTCCCTAAGTCAACGCATGAAACTTTTGCCCAGATGCTATACAAGACCTTTAAAAATAACAAGTACTTCAGCAAACCAAAAGTTTCTCAGACAGATTTTACCATATCACACTATGCTGGAGAGGTTGCTCTTCCTGTTGTAAAAGGTTTTGGTTTTACTGCAGGAATATGTTAGGTTGTTCACAATTCCTGATTCATTTCTTTTGGTTGAAGGTTACATATCAAGCTGATATGTTTTTGGAAAAAAATAAAGATTATGTGGTGGTAGGACATCAAAATCTGCTAGCTGAATCAAGGTGTTCCTTTGTGGCTGAATTATTTTCCCGACTTCCGTTAGACTCGTCAAGGCAGGCCAAGTTTTCTTCCATAGGGACATGGTTTCAGGTAACCTCGTACATTTCATTTGTTTAGATACAAATATGCTTTGTGCTTTCAGTATATACTTATATCTGACATTTGCTTAAATTTACTGGTTTATGTGTCATAGAATCAACTTCACTGCTTGGTAGAGACGTTAGGTGCAACAGAACCTCACTACATTAGATGTGTGAAGCCAAATAATGTCCTGAAACCTGCGATTTTTGAGAATAAAAATGTCATTGACCAATTGAAATGTGGTGTAAGTTGATTCCTTCACTCTCTTTTGACTGTGACTTGTTCAAGATGTCAATAAATGTCTAATATACTATCACGTGAACTGTACTCTTAATTTTTCCAAAATCTAGGGTATCCTTGATGCCATAAAGATTAGTTGTGCTGGATATCCCAAGAAAAAGCCCTTTGGTGAATTCCTTCTTCGATTTGGCATCCTGGCTCCAAAAGTTCGAAAGTGAGTTCACACTTGATGGTAAATATATGATTGCTTTCTTCACTATTTATATTTATATTTGACTGGTAAGTGGCTGTACTTCTGTTGCAGCTACGATGATAGGGTTGCATGCCAGATGATTCTTGAGAAACTTGGATTGAAAGGATATCAGGTCCTGCTTGCTTATTCCTCTTCCTTTGGGCTGTGTTTTTGTTGATTTGTATCTATGGTTATTGACATTATCTGTGGAAACATCATTTTTATGAATGTTCAAAAAAAATTATCCCTGGACCTCAGCAGGTTCTTTCAGTGTTTCAATTTATTACATCAGTTAGAACCTGATATTCTCAGAAGAGAGAAACAAGATAGACACATTTATATTGGTTCAATAAATGTGTAAATTAATGCAAGCATGTAGATTGGTAGTATGACAAGCTACAAGAGATAAAATCCAAATCTGGTTTACCCTATCGTCTTTGCTGGTAAGCTTGAGTTAGCAAGTTTCTGCCCGAAATCACTGTTACTGTAGTTCAGAGATAATGTTGAAGGCACTAAATATTTTAATGTGTGAATTGCTCTGAGGAACAGAATAATAACCTCTTAATGGAAATTATATGTTTGTTTAAATATGGAGATCTTTTGAGGTAAGGGGGTTGGCCTTATACAATAGAAGACCATTTTCAGTGTGATTTTGAAGTCCCTCTAGGTCTAGAACTCTAGAAGGTAAGAAAATACACATTTAGAAAACTGCATAGTTGCTAATGGAATCTAGTCCAGACATATGTGTTACAAAATAGGAACATAATATTTTTTTCTTTACCGTGGAAACGAGGAAAAAGATATTGGCATAGTGCAGTATTTCTCTACGGTACTGATTGCTGTAGTTCTTGCCTGGTCTTTGGACAGATAGGTAAGACGAAAGTCTTCTTGAGAACAAGCCAAATGGCTGAGTTGAATGCAAGAAGGGCAGAAGTTCGTGGAGATGCTACCAGAACTATTCAACGAAGCACTCGGAACTATATTGCTCGCAAGTATTTCATTTTGTTGCGAGGAGCTACAAGGCTGTTGCAAGCTCATTGTCGATGTATGTATCCTTTGTCCTATTGAAGAACCTCTAGTAATTCTCATATATCATGTATGCGTGTTTCTTGGATAATAATCTTCCATTGAACTGATGTGTACTATTTCCATCTGAAAATTTTAATTTGAATCATAATACTAATAGAACGGACTTTTATATGGTTCTTGTCAGTGCTGTTGGCATAATAATGTTCTCTCTGTTTCTGTAGATATTGCTGCTCGCAAACTGTACGAGGATTTGAGGCATGCATTCGTAGCTCTTAAAATACAGAAGAAATTCAGGGGATATATTGCCAGGAAATCATATACAGATATAAAATCGGCAACCGTCCAGATCCAGGTATACATATTGCCTTTCTAACATGACCTCAGAGTAATTGTCAAATTATATTATCTTATAGTTGATCAATGTACTATTGACCATCCAGTTATTTACCTAGTTGGTTTCTTGTTGTTTAGGCTAAATGGCGTTCTTATCGAATCTGTTCTTACTACAAGAAACTTCAGAAGGCATCTATTGTTATTCAATGTGCATGGAGGTGTAAAGTTGCTAGAAGAGAGCTGAAGCTTAAAATGGTTAGCCAATGAATCTTATATACTATTGTTGTTATTGCTGATCTCATTAGTTATTAAATTAAAATATCTCTAGGCTGCACGAGAAACTAGGGATCTTAAAGAAGCCAAGGACCAACTTGAAAAGCTCGTGGAGGATTTTAAATGGCGTTTACAACTTGAGAAACGATTGAGGGTATTCAGTGCTCTACTTTTGAGATTGAAAAAGATAAGTCATTTGTGATTTTACCATTCTGACACGGAGTTTGTAAATTACAGGCTGACCTGGAGGAGGCAAAAGGCATCGAAATTGCAAAGTTGCATGAAGCATTGCAAGCTACACAATTACAACTGGAAGAAGTGAAAATCATAGCCATCAAAGATACAGAAGCTGCTAGAAAAGCTATTGAAGAGGCAAATCCATTAATTATAGGAACACCTGTCATTGTCAAAAATACAGAAATGATCAACACATTAACTGTTGCACTTAAAAAAACGAGGGTAAGTGTAAGGCGATGAAGAAACCTTTTATGCTTTAAGGAATAAGCCCAGACATCTCACTCCAACCTGATCTTTCTCATCTATTTACCTCCAGCAATTTCCAAATTTGTCTCCAGTTTGCCTTTTCATTGTACTACTTGAGGAGTTAATGCAGTAGGAATTGATGATTGTGCAGGCTGCACTGCATGCCGAAACAGTGTCAAATATAGAGGTAAAACAATCTTATGATGCAGTTCTTATCAACAATAAGGAGATGTGGAAAAAGCTTGAAGATGAGAAGCAAAAATCTGACCAACGTCAAGAAGTTGTGCAGAGGTTTGCATCTCTAAACCAATGGTTTTATGAACTAGCACCAATTTGGTGAAGCCTATCAGAAATGGTTTTTTGAACTCAGTTGTACACCCTTTAGTGAAACCTATCAGAAATGGTTTTTTGAACTCAGTTGTACACCCTTTAGTGAAACCTATCAGAAATGGTTTTATGAACTAGCACCAATTTGGAACCTATAGTTCTGCATAACCAAAAATTTTCAGCAAATGGAGGCTATATGGTTTTACTTTTTCAATGCATCAGGCTTGAAGAGAAGGTTTCTGATTTGGAATCTGAAATTCAAGTACTTCGTCAGCAAGCTCTTACCATTTCACTTACAAGGCAAGCTTCATCAGCACAACCAAAGATAATAACTATTCCGGTATATATCTTATTGCAAGTTACTTATTTCTTAAGATAACGCTAGTATATATAGTGCTAAAGATGTTCTTGTAAATGCAAAAGAGCTATGTATAATGGAACCTGAGTGATGTAGAAAATATATATGCTGAGTATAGTGTATCTAAGTAAGGGTGAACTTCACCGTAACAACTTAGAAACACTTCCTACGCTATTTGCCCATCGGACTTGTACAGTAGTAAATCATCTTTGAATGCTACCCATATTTCTTAAACATAGGTTCTTGATGAAGTGCCTTACAAGCGGGAACTAGAGACCGAGAGAAGACCTCAAAAATCCCTTAATAAGAAACATCAAGTAAGCATATCAACATGTTTTATCACATCTGATGTGACTTGTTCTTCTATTTATGATAATTTTCTGTCATTGATTGGTCCAGGAGAAGCAAGATTTGCTAATTAAATCTATTTCACAAGATCAAGGATTTTCGAAGGGCAAACCTGTCGCTGCCTTCATTATTTACAAATGCCTTATGCAGTGGAGATCATTTGAGGTTGAAAAGACAAGTATATTTGATCGTATCATTCAAACCATATCTGGTGCTATTGAGGTATATTTTCTTCTTAACCTCTATGTCTTCCTTTCCAGTGATAATTATGGTTCTCATGTTGATAACTATAATGGGATATGTTGATCCAAATATAAAAAAAATACCGATCTTCCGTATTAAGTTGGTGGTTCAAACTTCAGATTTAAATGTTTGGTCGATGTAATTATGTAAATGATTGATCTTTAGCTGGTTTTTATGATTCACCTCATGCTTCAATCTCAATATCTCATAATACATTGACCTACAGTCATAATTTCTATATATTGCAGTCACAAGATAACAGTGATGTATTGTCGTACTGGTTATCAAATTCAGCCACGCTGTTGTTGCTCGTCCAACAAACACTAAAAGCACCTGGAACTACGAAGCTAACCCAACGAAGGAGGGCATACCCATTTCTAGTACTTGGGTGTTTACCTCAGGTGAAATATGCTTGCATACTGGTAGCACTTATTATAAATATTCAATATTTTTGCACTGATGAGCATACCTCTTCTTGGTTTACTGAAAATATTCCATATTAGGGGCTTCGAGGGTCAACAGAAAGTGCTAGTTATTTCATCAATCGATCTACAAGTGGATTGAATGAATTGATTCAAGTGGAAGCAAAGTACCCTGCCTTGCTTTTTAAGCAGCAATTAACTGGCTGCCTTGAAAAGATATATGGTATGTTCCTGGACAATTTAAAGAAGGAAATAAAACCAGTGCTTGAACAATGTTTCCAGGTAAGGGAATGCATCTCTGAATTGACTTTGGTTCACGAATAAGCTAGCTTATGTCAATTTTTTTGGGAAAAACTTGAAGCATATTTGCTGATCATGTTAAATAATGTCTTTGACAACTTCATAATGTCACATGAAGTTAGTTTTAGTTCCTTTTAGACTTTTTTTTTCGCATTTCCTGGTAGTATCCTATACCATGGTATGAGCCTTTAGGAGAAGTAACATTAAAGCTTACTGTCAGAATGCCTTGATGGACCTTAATGTATTGTATATTCACAGGCACCCAGGACATCCAGAGCTAGTCTATTAAAGGGACGTTCCAGAGCTAATGCCATAGCTCAACAAGCTTTGATTGCTCATTGGCAGAATATTGTTAAAACTCTTAACAATTACTTGCACACAATGAGAGCCAATCATGTAAATGCAGTGTTATTACAATTTCCCCCCTAGTGAAATGCAGTTTTATTTTACTTCATTCCCGAGTGTAATGTTGTTTTACTAGCTCAAATGAGTTTGATATTTGCAGGTGCCTCATTTCCTACTTCACAAGGTGTTTACTCAAACATTTTCCTTCATCAATTTCCGGCTGTTCAACAGGTATTATAAACTGCTAAAGATTCTTAGACGTACTGAAACCACTATAAATGTTGTAGTCACGTAGTTATGACTCTTGACTTCTGTTCTTTGCACCTGTAGCATTCTTCTGCGACGCGAATGTTGTTCATTCAGCAATGGGGAGTACCTTAAGGCAGGCCTATCTGAGTTGGAGCAAAGGTGTTATTATGCCACCGATGAGGTAAGACCTATTTCCTTAGGATAAATAACATCAATCACCCTGTTAAATATGTCAATTTGAAAAAGAAAAAAAAATACCAGTTAGATATCAACAAATTAGTGTTTTGTTCTCTAATTTCTAAGATTGATCACCTAGTTCTGTGGAGGAGTGAAATGTGAAACATATTGTTGAATGTCAATAAAAGAAGAAAAAAAGTGTCCAATAATAAGAGTATTGTGGCACTGACCTGTTCAGATCCGGGCAGCCTGCTTGCCCGGAAAAAGGGGTGGGCATGAACAAAGGAAGAAGCCTGGCCTGTTGGCCCGGGTAAAAAATAAAAAAGTATATATTATAAATATTAAGTATAAATATAATATATTTAGTATAATTATAATAAATTTAATATATTTTACATAAAATATCTTAAATATAATTTATTTATTTTTTTAAAAGCATATTAAAAACATTTTTTTTAAAATAATGGAAAACGGGTACCCGTAGGCCCGGCCTGCCTGCCCGCCCGCCCGGGTACGACAACCATTTCAGGCCCGGTAGCCGGGCTCGGCCCTGGTCCAGCTAAACAGGTTTAATGCTTTATAAAGCCCGGTCCGAACCTGGATATGAATAGGTCTATATATGGCAGTTAATTATCACCAATTTATAACAAAATGCTAGTGGAATTAATGGGGCAGGTGGTGTTTTGCTAACAAAAAGTGTCTAAGGGGGTTGTTTATGAAATTTTCATTCAGGCGGGTGTTATTTTGTTCATATTGAATAGGCTGGTTTTCTACAAATTTGAGCTTATCAGATGGTTTAAAGGGTCGCTTACCCTGCTCATTAAACTGGTGAGAATATCAAAGCCTTAACTTCTACCATTATTAGTTTGCAGGTACTGCTTGGAATGAGCTCAGACACATCAGACAAGCAGTTGGACTCTTGGTTGGTTAAATGCCTTTTATCTTTACTGGCTATAAGCCCATATATCTTACTGCATTTCCATTGGATTAAGAAATTAATCAATTTTATATGTAGTCCTAGCTACTATGACCTTATAATTCTGCTATGTTATGTTCAAGGTATTATATTTTGTTGCATATGCTAAAAAGCAAATCTTAGACTTCTCTTTGTTCTTCTTTAAGATCCTCATTCTCAGATTTGTTATTATTCCGCTTGTTGTTTCCAGTTCAGAATTCTAACATGATATCTTGCAACCTTCATTGCTGCTCCAATATCCAGCCTTCAAAACTACAGATTCTCCTTGTTTTGTAGCCTTTATTGCCACAAGATAGCCACTCTTGTGATTCTTTTTCACCGTGTCTCAAACTGTTAATTCTGATTTGACTCTTTTCCAAAAGGCTGATCTTGTCAATAATTTAGTCAGCCTGCAAGTTTAATGGCAAGTACATTCCTGCTGGAAACACCTTCTAAGCCTCGCACCTCCAAGGAATTGGGGTGATTTGATTTAGAAAGAGATGATTCACCTTCATTGCTGAATGAGTACTCTCAAACAAATTCTTCCCTTTTCATCCTTCATTACTGAAATTAGCTATTAGGAAATTATTGTATTTTGTATGCTATAATTCTCTCCCCGGCTTTGATGTTTTTCCACCAATTTAGAAATGTAATAATATCTTATTTTAAATCATAAAATTATCGTTTCATGTGAGCAGTTAGTACACCAGAAGGAAAAGAAGTCTCTGACAGATATCACAACTGACTTGTGTCCTGTAAGTTGCAGAAAAACAATCTAACACCACTCATTTTATATTACAAGTACAATATATGAATCACTCTTAGAATTCGATGCATTTTTTTGATGTCTCAGTCACTCAGCATACAGCAGCTATACAGGATTAGTACTATGTTTTGGGACGACAAATACGGAACCCATAGTGTGTCTCCTGAGGTCAGTCAATTTGATGATTCAATCTTGTCCCTACTGGATCCTATGTTTTGTGAAAGTCTTAAACTTGTGTTAATGAGGTTGCTGTTATGTGATGATTGATGATAGGTGATTGAGAGTATGAGAAGTGTGATGACTGATGAGCTGGGCAATCCCGAAATCACTCCTTTTCTACTAGATGAGGACATAAGGTTAATCATTCAATCATTCAAAGTTGTTTCAAGTGGTTCATAATTTGTAGTCAGTTTTGATCGATCTCAAGAGGTTCTTGTGTTCTTCTGTTGCAGCATTCCGTTTACTGTCGATGACATTGCCAAATCGATGCAGCCAATTGAGATGATTGATATTCATCCTCCCCCGCTGCTTCGGAACTCTAGCTTTTCATTTTTAACACAAGGCGTTGTAACAACTCAAGACAGTCGTTCCTAGGGAGATACACACAAATTTGGTTTATGTGAAAATTTTAGAACACTATTTATTTCACATCGAGTTTCTGAGACTTTTTTTTTGTTTTCATCTGGTTCGATCGGCCGAAGTCACTCTACATCCGGATTGGATACGATCGTGGCCTCTTTGGGGAGGCCCTCCAAATATCAATTTTTTTCATACGAAGTGAATGTAAATCTCCAATAAAAACGAAAACCGTAGACTAATTTTATTGAAAATTGTAAAATGGCTTATTATGTACTTTTAATTTCCCATGGGTTTCGATATATAATTTCTTCAAAAAAAAAATAAAAAAATCATGTTTTGCCGAATGGTAGGTCGAAAGAGGCAACGCAGGAGGGTAAGTTACTCCAAGATCAAGGTTGGTTTGTGCCTTAACATAATCAAACTCAAAATAGATTAAGGAATAATCTACTCTATGTTGGTGGTTTCAGTGTCCGATTTTATGTCAAAGTTGTAATTTTCAAGAAATAATAGACAAACTTAATTTTCAATAAAGAGTAGACAAAACAATTTAATTAGACGGGTGTTGTAATCTTACAAGTGATTTTTAAATGATTAATATTAGAGATTTTTAAATGATTAATATTTATATACATTTACTAAAGTAGGCGACGTTGATAATGGCTTAAAGGTTTCATGCTTCTTCTCGGATTAAATCTTTTACTAAATAACTAATTAAGCCAATAAACTTTTTTCTACTAAATTTATATTAAAATTATAGTTGTTTTTTTTTTTTTTTTAATATTACATCACATCTAAATTATAATTGTTGTTTTTTACTTTTACGTTAGTCATTTATATATGTAAATAGAACTACGCAATTTTGATGGTTAAACCAATAAATCAAATCTTCAACCGAAAATATGAATATCTTGCCAGATAACTCAATATACATAAAAAGAAAAAAAAATCAATTCCTAACAACTTCTCATATAAGTTGTACCGGGGAAGCAATACAATACGTAAACTTCTCAGATACACTTTTTATATAAATCATACCGGGAAGCAAATTCAAGCAATACATAATTTCTTTAATCTCCACTATAAATATGGACGGGTAAAATGAGAGAGTATGCATGTTTTGTAACCATGAGCATCTAAAGGGCCCCAAGTTAAACATGTGTACAAAATAGGCCCCTCCAAATTATATAAAAAAATTTATTAAAATAAAAAGAGGATATTCACGAAATTAGTGTACATGATCGCAAATATTGCAAACACATGTACATATATAGTTAGTCAGTAAATTTTCGCAGCAAAATATGTACATAATCACCAGAGACTGCAAGCATATGCAAATGCAAACACAAAACTGTACATATTCTAATCGACAACATGCTATATGTACACACAAAGTATGTCTTTGTATCATCAAACCCCTATCCAAATGTACACAAACTATAGTTAGTTAGTAATATTTTCGCAGCAACATATGTATATAATCAGTAACATATGCACATAATCAGTCGGCATAAACCTGATTGCGTCGTCTTCCTCGTACTCCCCCAAACAGATTGCGCAAATTACAACCTTGAAGCGCGGGGTTGAAGACGATGACGTAAGTGTGTACGTCATCATTGGGAGCGTATCGAGCACGCTCTTGTACACGCTCGATCTATCGCCACTATTGTAAAAAATGTTTGGACAATTTACAGATCGACCTTGGTTTTTGATTGAGGTCGATGGTGATTAGGATTCTTGATTGAATGTTGAGGATGAAGAATGACTTGAATGATGAAAATAGAGATATTTGATATTGAGAATCCTTGAAAGCAATCGGTACCTATTACTTGTGGAAGACAAACGATTAATAGACGATTGAATGAGATTGTTGAGAGAAGCTTTCATCGCGGAGAACTCAAACTCGAACACTCTGAACGCTCTGGCTATGACGAGAGAAGCTTCCACCTAAACGAGCGTTTTTTTTGATTTTGGTTCAAGTTGCAAAACGATAATTTTGGGATATTTATTAATAAAATCTTTGGCCGGTTACCATCCTTAACCGGCTCCTATTTTTGCTAATTTTGTGCTTAATAAATATATTGTACCATAAAAGATAACTTCCATTTTGATAACTGCCTAATAAATAGCTAAATTTATTTTTTTTCTAAAAAATGGTAAATACTAGGGACATTATTTGTATTCTAGAAAAATAAGTTACCCTAGTAGCTTAATCTTCTCAATATGGACCATCAATCCCGCACGTTCTTATAAGCTAGAAAACCTTTTCGTTATTTTAGGTAATTCTTCCGATTTTGTCTTCTTTAATCATAATATTCCGGATCGTCTTTTTAATTATTTCGATTTTTTTATCATCTTCTTTGATAGTATACCGATTTATTGAGTTATTCCGATTTATTTACTTCCGTTTTCATACTTTGAATATCAACTATGGGTAATGAATTTCAATTGACCAAATTCATTAAGTAGGCCTTTTACAAATATTGATCTATTAAGTAGACTCATGGCATAAACACATTTAGTATATATACCCCTAATTTTTTTTATTATTAAAACAATTAGTTATGTAATCTATTGATCAAAAAAGAAAAAAAGTAGAATACATACAAGAACACACCGCTATATTCAACCCGTCGATATCGATCCCCACAACTCCTCTTTTTCTCAACCCACTTCCCCACTCCTTTTGCAACTCGTCAAGCTCCAAACCCACCACCATCTTCCACCACTCCTCTTCTTTCCTCTACAATCCTCCCCGGCCTTTTTACTATGCAGTCCACCACCACACCAACCACAACCACCATCGGTTACGTTTCCCCTTAATCTAGCAACACCTCATCCCCCCACCACTACAACAACATCAACCTTGCCTCGCTACAGGCGAAGCAACTAATGGTCTTTCTCCGGCGGCTACAAGCGAGGGCGATGGTGTTGACTCCTCTAGTGGAGGCAAGGGAAGCAGTCGGCACTAGTCTTCTTCTGCAAAGGCGAAGAGCGGCACACAACTTCTTTGGTGAAGTTCGGTCGACTCCCCGATGGGAAAGGTGGTGGCTTACAGCTCCGGTCGGAGGCGCAGAGGATGAAGGTTGTAGGCGGGAGAGAGAGTTGCAGAAGGGAGCCACACCTGCTTGTTGTTGGAGAGAAGCATAAAGGAGGAAATAAGGGGGTTGAAGGGTTGCTAAGCAAGTAAATCTTGCGATTTTGGCTTGTCATGGTTAATACTCTCATAAACAAGAGAAATGATGAGCTGCTACTACCTTCTTCAAACCTTAATCCAAATGAACCATGCCTCTTTCTCTATACCGCTTTTTCAAAAAACTCATACTAGAAAAAAGCTCAACCAGAAACGATGAGTTGCTACTGCCTTCTTCAAAAAAACTCATACCAGATTTTCATATGAGAAACCATACCAAGAACTCAATCAGAAACTCATACAAAAAACCATACCGGAAACTCATTCCACAAACTCAACCAGAAGCCATACGAGAAAGTCATACCGAAAGTTCAGGTTGAAACCATACCAGAAATTCATACAAGAAACCGCACGAAAAACTCATACCAGAAACACTTTACCAAAAACTCATACAAGAAACCAGTTACGATAAAAAATGACAACAAAATATCTTGAAAACACTAGCAAGTACTCTCCCCCTATATTCTCTCTACATTTCTTTTTTTTAATAAAGGGGGTTAAAAATGGACCAATTAATTTGTAACACCCCGAATCCGCGGCGCTCGAGGCGTCACTGGGCTTGGATCTCACAGTGGATCCTGACCCTAGCATGACAACAAGTTCACTGTATCTTACAACAAGGCACAAATAGATTAAAACCAAAACGTCAAACTGTATAAATATATACAACAAAGGTTTACAAAAGCACCGCTGAATACAAAACAACAATCCATACATATACAAAATATCCCATAATCCCTCGCATCATCCTAGTGTACGGAAGCCCTCAGCGGATCGCCCATCTGGCTCACTATGCGGTCCTTCTAACCTGCAGATCATCTACAACACGGTATAAAGCGTTAGCTAACCATTCATATATAAGATATTGCATAAGCACAAACACAGGTCATGGAATCATAAACACATAATCATGCTATCACACATTTACCCGTTTATTATCTTTATAATGTCATACACTCAAGGTATATATATATATAGATGAAAATATGTGACACGAGGAATATATCATCTTCGCCTCTGGGTACCATATCCATCTAGAGTAGTATCGGCACACTTCCCGTGTACCCTAAGGGAGTGGTGAAGTGTCCATCCCGCATACCAGTACTGGCCTGACCACAAAGAACCTCCTAGACTCCTTACAAGATGAAAGGGAAAGGTTATCACTGCCACTGCAAGGGGGCTATCCAATAAAACATAGGTTGGTAATAATCAACATCACATGCTATCAAGCATATAACAAACACCACTCATGCATACATCCAATATAGGAATGCAACTAAGTAAGTCTTGCAGACTTACCTCTACCTCAAGATAACCTCAACCACAATCAACTCCGATCCGGAGGATAGCACTGCCTAATAATAAGGCATAAAAGAGATATCAAATCTCCTATCAATCAAAGGGGTCACACCTAGACCCAAGGGATCCATAAGGATCATAATCAACCTATAAGCCTCACAACCAACTACACCTCAATATCTTAACATAACTCACAATTTCTCAAATCTCAAGGTAACATCTAATCAACATTCTTCAATCTCAATTCTAATCCTAATTTAATTATTTAATTAAAATTTGCCAGAATAACGTTTTGCCCGCAGACAATTTCTAAACCCACCGGTCATCAGATTTCATCAAACAAACAACCCATAAACAGCAGAATAATATAACGACCATAATGGAATTTCTAATTATCTATTTTGACAAGCCTAAGGTCAATATAGGTCAAATCGCAGTACGAAAAACGAATAAATTCATAACTTATTCGTTACTAATCCGATTGACGATCTGTAAGAAGATTCAGAATCACAACGACGCAGGCTACACATGGACCCCATCAAATTCACCGGAATCTGAGCGACGGAACTGTCCTGGTGACATATATGCTCGAACAGACCTCTATTAGTTCGGAAATGCAGAAGCTCGATACTGATATGAAGAGAATGAAGAGAGGAATCCAGATCTCAAACGGAATTGAATTCGGATTAGAAATAAAGAGTAGATATGAGTTTGAAGGTTGAGAGAAATCAGAGCTTTTACGAGGAAATGTGAAAGGAAATGAATTAATAAAAGATTTTCCGCTATTTATAGTGAAGACGATAATTATCTTTTAGCGAAGTTGATAATTATTCTTTAACCGATCCAAAGGCGGGTTGAACCCCCTTCTCCAAACTTCTTGAAACTAGAATAATAAATCTGAAATATTGCAGGGATAATTATTCCGCAACTGCCTCAGAAAACGCGTATTCCTAAGCCGTCTTTCTTAGCCGCTAAGAAACGAAATAGCGACTCTTTTGGCCATTTTGTCTTTCCATGTTATTTCATATCAAGAACATGTCCGATGTCGTGATCATTTTTATCAAGTGCATTTTTATAAATTGGAGCTCCCAAATGCTCTAAATAACACCGGAGGGTAAAAATAAATACTTGAGGGGAAAAGTGAAAAATTCCTCATAAGCCCAAAGTTACGCTAGGAACATAACGGTGGGACTCATACTCATCACTTACGCAATCTTCGCGAGTTATGTGTCAAATACTATCAATTATTAAGTTAATCAACATTAGTTAGAATTCGGAAATCCTAGAAATTACATCACACACCCTTTAAGAAAAAGTTTCGTCCCGAAACTTGAACAATTCCCAAATCCTCTCGGACCCATACGCCGAGATATTAACACTCTCTCTATCGGAGTTATCACATCTCCGTTCAAAGGTATCAACTTATAACACTCTATAACCTCAAAACATAGCATGAATGAATCACCAACTCCAGCAACAAGACCATAACGCTATCCAAAGGCATAGAGGAAAACCATCTCTAGCCAACCTATAACCACATCACAAAGCATGGAGGAAAACCATCTCCGGCCAAACTGTACACATAACGCGGGGCGTGGAGGAAAACCATCTCCACTCAAACTATGTCCATAAACAATAGCATGGAGGAATAACCATCTCCAGCTAAACCCTAATCACAACTCAATAGCATGGAGGAAGAACCATCTCCAGCTATAAACACAGCTCGCACTAGCAAATAAGATCTAATAAGATCATATGCATACATCACAGCTAGCACGAAAACACATCAAAGCACATAAGCACATGTGGCCTCATCAGGTTGTTGTCATAGAACTCTAGATAGTTTCCTCTGGATACTATCCTCTATCTTCCATGTGGCCTCATCAGGTTCTCGTCTCGACCACTGCATCCTCAACATAGGAATGTCCTTCGATCGCAGGCATCTCACACCTCGTTTTAGGACTGCAATCGGGTGCTAAATATAAAAGTGTGGTCCGGCTTAACCACTAAGTCATCATAGCTGACGATGTGTCTCGAATCCGGTATGTATTCCCTCAGCCGAGACACATGGAACACAGGGTGAACACCCTCTAACCTCGGTGGTAAAGCAAGCTTGTATGTTTCTCTCCCAACTTTGTTCAGAATCTCAAAAGGACTGACATATCGGGGACTTAACTTTCCCTTTATGCTAAATCGTCTGACGCCACACATCGGTGAAACTTTCATCCAGACATGAGTTCCAACCCTGAACTGTAGAGGCCGACGTCTCTTGTTTGCATACGACTTTTGGCGACTCTGTGCAGCCAACATCCTCTCTCTAATCAGTGCTACTCGGGGAATATCGTCCTGAATCTACTCAGCTGCTACACCACTAAAAATGCTAGGCTCATCCCAACATAACGGCGTACGACATCTTCGCCCATATAGTGCCTCTTATGGGCATCCCAATCGATGCATGCCAGCTGTTGTTGTACGAGAACTCAACCAATGGGAGGTGATCTGACCATCCTTGTCCCTAGTCCAGCACACAACCTCACATCATATCCTCCAGAGTTTGAATGGTCCTTTCTGACTATCCATCTGTCTGAGGATGAAACGCCGTCGTGAAGTGTAAAACGTCCCCAGGGCAGTCTGAATCTGCTGCCAGAACCTCGAGGTGAATCGTCCATCTCGATCGGAGACGATCGTCCTCGACACACCATGGAGTCTCACTATCTGTCTCGTGAACTCCTCGGCTAATCTGCTCACTGGCCATGTCTCCCGAATAGGGATGAAACATGCAATCTTCGTTAATCTGTCAACCACAATCAAGATGACATCAAAACTCCTGCTCTGTCTCAACCATGTCACAAAGTCCATGGAGATGTCCTCCCACCTCCGCTATGATATTGGTAGTGGATGATGCTCTCCTCCTAGTCTGCAATGCTCCATCTTGATCCGCTGACAGGTCACACACTAAGCCACAAATCTGGCCACATCAGGCTTCAGCCCCTCCCCACCAGTATGAACGTCTCACATCTTAATACATCTTACTCGCGCTTGGGTGCACTGAGTAAGGTGTGGAATCAGCCTCCTGTATGATCCTTTGTCTTAGATCCGCATCTACGGGTACACAAACGCGATCGCATCATCTCAACACTCTATCTGTTCCTATGGAGAATTGTGGTGCCTCACTGAGACATCCTATCTCATATCCTCATCAGCATTGGGCAAGTCCCCTACTTTTGTTATATCTCACCCAACAGATCAGGTAGAGCCTCTAAAGTACTCAGGTGGGCATCCTCATCAGGAATCTGGATGTCTATCTCTAGCCATGCTAGATCTCTCTATAACTGTGCCTGAACTGTCAATCTCACAATCACCTTCTCTCGAGGTGTCTTCATGCTAAGGGCATCGGCGACAACATTCACGTTCTCTGGATGGTATAAAATCTCAAGGTCAAAATCCTTGATCAACTCAAGCCATCTACGCTGGCAGTTATTCAATCCCCGCTGCGTGAAAATATACTTCAGACTCTTATGGTCTGTGAAGATCTGACATGTAGCGCCATACAAGTAATGTCTCAAGATCTTCAAAGCATGAACTACCGTTGCCAACTCCAAATCATGAGTCGGGTAGTTCTCTTCATACGTCTTCAAATGTCTAGACGCATAAGCAATCACTCTACCACGCTGCATCAAAACATATCCCAAGCCTAGCTTGGATGTGTCACTATAGACTACAAAGTCCTCCGTGCCCTCCTGTTGCGGTAAGAAGGGAGCGGAAGTCAAACGTCTCTTCAGCTCCTCAAAACTCTGAGTACACGGCTTGGGCCATACAAACCGGGTAGTCTTCCTCAACCTGGTAAGTGGACGAGCAATTAGAGAGAATCCTTCCACAAACCGTCGGTAATAACCGGCTAAGCCAAGGAAGCTACACACTTCCTTGACGTTCTTCGGTGTTGTCCATGCTGCTACAGACTCTATCTTTGCCAGATCAACCTGATCCCAACGGTGGAGAAAACATGACCTAGAAATGCTACCTCTGGCATCCAAAACACGCACTTAGAGAACTTGACATATAGTTCTCTATCTCGCAAAACTTGTAGCATAATCCTCAGGTGTCCTGCATGTTCCTCTCTTCTACGAGAGTACACCAGAATATCGTCTATGAAGACCACCACAAACTGATCCAAGAAATCGATGAATATGCCATTCATCAACTCCATAAAGACGGCAGGCTCATTCGTGAGCCCGAATGACATCACTACAAACTCATAGTGGACATACCGAGTCCAAAATGCCGTCTGATAGCATGTATTATAATATATATATTTTGGGGCTGGTTTAGACGTTTTATCTTCATAAATTTGCATGTATGGATGTATATTCTGCGATTATATTGTTGTTTCATCTACCTTTGCGGGAATCGAGGTCTTCATTTCGTTGTAAATGTAGGTAAAATGGCATATTTTGGACTAAAATGGAGCTAAAGTAGCTAAGGAGTCATTGGAGCTACATTCTTGAGTTTAAAGAAGATCCCAGGAGGCATGAAAATGATTAAGGAGATTAACTTTGGACCAGATTCGAGAGATTTCACATTCAGTTGAGATTCACCTCGGTCAGCTACAGTACCACCTCGACCGAGGTGATCTTGAGGAGCGCCGCGACCGAGGCGGACACCCTGTCGCCGGCAAGATCTTATTTTTGGCTGAGATCTTTTATTTTTGGAAAGAGGATATATTATATTTTTGGCTGGATTTCTGGAAGGAAGATATTAATTTTGGGAGATCTATTTTAGAGATATGAATATATTTTATAGGAAATTATCTTTTTAAGATATTATTATCTTTGGAAGATAATTCTCCTATATAAAGGTTTGAATTTTCCACAAGTTCAACCATGCTTACATGCTGAGAGCATCCAACAATTGAGGGATTTTCTAGCGCCAAAAACTTGTTACGCTAAAAAGTGTGCACGCAATAAGCCTTAAATTTATACTCGTTATAATTATCCTAACTTCTAGCGCACCCGCAGTGTACGGGACGTTTGTAGTATGGATAGTATTTCGAGGTCGAACACAAAGACTAAGGTGAAATTGATTCGGTTTTGTGATTAAGTTTAGTGAAGGTCTAGGTTAGAAAAGAGGGAAACAAAGAAATGAAAATCTAAATTGTTTTTGGTCGGTTTTTGGTGATCAATCAAAGATCACAATTCATGCAAAGTAAACAATCAAACTAGACTAAAAATCAGCACAAATGAATAAACCAAACAAGATAATGATCAAGGAAAGAAAAGACGGATTCTAGGGGTCGGAAGTTCCGTTATGGCATAGAACTCAAGTTATCTATTCATTATTTGGATTAACTATGATATGTTGGGATTAAGTGTATCTAAATTGGGATCAATTACCGGGTAGGTCTCATGGTCCAACTAGTCCACACCTAAGGTCTTATTACCGGGTAAGTCTCTAAGAGCCTAAGGATAGGAATTCTACACAAACCGGATTGTAAATTAGGGGTCTAACCTATCCTTACCGGGTAAGTCTTGGAAAGGGAAGTCCTAAGCGACTATCCTAGCACATCTAATCCAATGGCGGCCTATTAGGCTCACCACTACCTAAGGTTTACTATTTTAGATTCTAAGGGCAAGGATTACCGGGTAAGTCTCTCCTAACACTTAGTCACTACACTAGGTAGGTTAAACTCAGCAAACACTTAGGGTTTCAACATTTTATAGGTCTAAGGCAAGATCCTTCAAACCAGGGAGAATCACGGGTTGTTCTTCCTAAACCACGGCCGTGGTTCTTCAAGAACTACCCGTGATTTCTAACAGCAACTACGTTCATAAGCAAAAGTCATCCAAAGGTAAATCCAAGTCCATCCTATCATAGTTCTAGCCATAACCATCCTTTCCTTACCCTAGAACCACATCAATTTAGCCTACAACATTCATAATGGAAATCGAAGCAAACAAACATAAAATCAAAACATCCATTGCAAGATAATGAAAGAAGAGAGGTGAACAAGTGAACTTAATTCAAAACTAAGCTGAAGATTAGAATAGAGCCACTTACAACCCTTCCAAAAGAAGGTTCAAAGGTTCATACAATCTCTAGAAAACGAAATCCGAAATACAAGAAAGCTATGGTGTGTGTTCTTCTCCTCCTCTTCAATGGAACTCTCCTTCTTCTCTTTGACACTTTCCTTCCTAGAAAATCTTCTTGTTTTTGAGAATATATTTGTTAGAGAGAAATGGATAATGGATGAGCTGCTCCCAAACTACCCCAGCTGCCTCAAACAACCCATAAAGGACCACTTTTATAACAAATCCTTCTTGAGCTGGCCATGAGAGTCGTGGCACAGCTGTCACGAGAATCTGGCAAAATCCACGGTCATTTTCACGGCCGTGGTTCGTCAGAGAACCGTGATTCTATGCAGAAACTCCGCCTTGAATCATTAAGCTGTGATTTGGTGCATGGCTTGTGTTGGCAAGGTTCCATGAGTCCTCCTCAGCCCTTGGCTTGTGTCCTAATGAGTCCGAGGGTGTGTCATCTAAATGAACGATCCTCAAACGCATCGTTTAAGCTCCTAAACTTCCCGTAATACCTAGAAAATGCGCACAAGTCCGTGTAGACGTCTATCTCGACAAAATATGTGAATTGGGTGCAAAACGTCTTGAACTAATGCTAGATCATGCATGAATGAGCGAGAATTCTATCTAAATGTATACCTAAAACTATGTTATAAATCGTGTTATCACTTACATGCTGAGAGCATCCAACAATTGAGGGATTTTCTGGAGGATTGAAGGAAGGATTGAAGGATTGAAGTTCAAGGAAGGAAGGAATCATAGTTGGAGTTACCTTTTGAAGGAGTTTGTAAGACTTTCTTAGATTGTCTTTTTGGTTTGTTGTCTTTGCTGATTTGTGACTTGAGGAACGCTTGTTTGTTCGATATTTGATTCAGTTATTGAGACTTTTTTCTTAAGGTTTTCTTGTTCGAATATTGATTCCTTTTCCATTAATTTGATTATTGTTATCATGATGATTGTTGGCTAAGTTTCTTATGCAATTCTAGGGTGATTGGCTGAAAGTTGTGGGAAAGACGATGATAGAATGATCTTAATCCCAGCAGGACCTTGAAAGCTCGAGCCTTTTTCTTAACCCTAGAACATCTCGCTCAGTCGATGAACATCTCGACCGAGGTGGAACTTGACTGAACGAGGTGAACCTTTTCCTGATCCGAAACTGAGTTAAGATTCAAAGTTTGCCAAATCCTATCCTTATGACACCTTTCCTGGTTCAACGCAAGCCTAGGATGAGACTTACCCGGTGATTCCTTTGCTTGTTTACTCAAGATCATAAGTGTATGTAATAAAGGTTTATCCTTTATTGGGGTTTAAGTGTGCCTTCATTCCATCTTTGTGAGTTAGCCTGAGACTAGACCTGTTCATATCCGGGCTCGGGCCGGACTCGGGCCGGGCATTTTCAAAAAAAAGGCCCGTTTTGGCAGACCTGGGCCGGGCCGAGCCCGGTTCACGGGCCTGCCAGGGCTGCCGTACCCGCCCGGCCGGGCGGGTACCCGTTTTTTTTTTTTTTTAAAGTGTGATTTGTGTTCATGAGATGTATTGATTTGTCGAAAGTAACGAAATGTATATATATATATATATATTTTCCGGGCTCCGTGCCGGGCCGAGCGGCCCGACCGGGCCTGATACCTTGTTCGTACCCGGTCCGCCGGGACTGACGGGCCGGGCCTAGCGGCCCGGTCGGGCCTCTGTCGATGTTCATACCCGCCCGTTTTTGCGGGCGGGCGGTCCGGGCCGGGCGGGCTGGCCCGGACTTGAACAGGTCTACTTGAGACTTACCCGGTAAAGGTTGATTCTATTCCCTTGGGTGGTGTGTTGGTTTGAGATTATAGTTCCTTTCTATAGTACCTTGAGACTTACCCGGCAATAGGAGCTTCGGTTTGGGATAGTGAGTAGTGAGACTTACCCGGTAATCTATTCCCATCTTAGAAACACCTTCCCTTTGCAAACCTCAGCTTTGTCCGCGTTATCCTTTGAGATCTTGAGTTGGAACCACAACTAGATGCTTAATCCCTAGAATCCGCATTTCCTTTATTTGACTTTATATCATCTTTGATTGCTTTAATTTGTGGTTTTTAGTAACATTTGACAACCAATTATGTGCTTTGTTTCACCCAAGTCCCTTTGACCGACCCCTGGAATTCTTGCTTTTATTACAATTGACCCGTACACTGCGGGTTCGCATATTTGTTGAAGCATACTTCTTGAGTTATAAATTTAAAGCTTGCACACACCTTTTGGAGCGAACATCGTCTTATGCACATCCTGCTCTCTTACCCTCAGCTGATTATAACTCGAGAGTAAGTCGATCCTGGAGAACACAGTCGCTTCCTGAAGTTGATCTAACAAGTCATTGATGCGAGACAATGGATACATGTTCTTGATGGTCACCTTGTTCAACTCTTTGTAGTCGATACACAATCCCAACGATCCGTCCTTCTTCCGCATGAAGAGGACAGTTGCTCCCAACGGGGATACTCTAGAGCGGATGAAGCCCTTCTCAGCCAACTCCTCGAGTTGCTTTTTCAACTCTGATATCTCGATAGGCGCCATGCGGTATGGGGCCTTCGAAATCGGCCTCGTGCCAGGCTCCAACTCTATGCCGAAGTCTACACTCCTCTGAGGTGGCAAACTGGATGTCTTGACAACACATCCAGAAACTCGCAAACCACGGAGATATCCTCTAACGCTGAACTTTTGCCCTTCTTTATGGCATAACACTAGAAGGCCTCGTAACCCTGTGCTATCAATCTCGCTGCTCGTACTGCGCTAATAACCATACCCGACATTCCAAGGTCCCAACCTCGAAAAATCTCGATCTAACCTGACTCGGTAGAGACTGTCACGGTCCTCCGACCTACATCTAACACAACATGATGTCTATCCATCCAATCCATACCCAGAATGACTTCCTCATGCACCAGCGGCATGACAAGGAAATCTACAACCAAATCACAGTTTCCTAAATGTACAAGACTACCATGTACCTCATGATTACCTGACCTACATCGGGTAACCCTATAATAAAGGTTATCCCTTCTATTGTATCTAACACCAAACACTCAACACATATATTACACAAAAATCAAACAGTGCATAGCACTCGTATCACAAAAAATCTCTAACACGTAAACCATTAATCTGAATGCTACTTGCAACAACTGGCGATGTCGAAGGATATGGAATGCATCTTTCCTTCTTCGCCACTTCTGTTATATGCTAGAGGTCTTCTCACGCTTGTTACTTCATCGAGGCGCAACTTAAATCTTCCACTTGGGTACTCTACAATCTAGGAAAGGTAACTATCTCATTCCCTACTACAATCCACACGTCGCCGACAGCCTTGAAAATTCTATTCTCAACATCTTCCATAACTTGGTCTTCCGCCTCTGGCGAATCAGCAATGGAGACTTACCCCGACCTCTCTCAATTGGAGATCCACCAACTCGTTCATGACTTACGATTACCAGAGATAGAGGTGCTCTACCTCTTCCACGTCCTATAGCAGATGTTGCTCTAGTATGAGCCATCAGCGATAATATCATAGCCACGTAAAAGGCTATATAATGCCATATGTATAGATATATACATAATACTCAAATCCAACATACATGCACAGTTTAACACACAATAGGTATCTATCTATATATATTTATACTATCGAGCGCCGTACACTCTATCCCAAAACAGCTGTACACTTTTCAAAACTAAAAATTCTTTTAAAAAGTCAGACCCCTTTAGGGTTCTGTTATTTATCTATTGGACCTTTATCACAGATTTCAAGTGCCATTGTTGTCAACCTAAGGCACTGATACCAACTTTGTAACACCCCGAATCCGCGGGACTCGAGGTGTCACTAGGATAGGATCTCACAGTGGGTCTTGACCCTAGCCTGACAACAAGTTCATTGGTTCTTACAATAAGACACAAATAGATTAAAACCAAAACATCAAGATGTATAAATCTATACAACAAAGGTTTATAAAAGCATCGCTGAGTACAAAGCAACAATCCACATACAAAATATCCCATAATCCCTCACATCATCCTAGTGTACAAAAGCCCTCAGCGGATCACCCATCTGGATCACTCTGCATTTCTCCTAAACTGCAGATCATCTACAATACAGTATAAACCGTTTGCTAACCATTCATATATAAGATACTACATAAGCACAAACACATGTCATGGAATCATAAACACAATCAGGCTATTACACATTTACAACGTCATACACTCAAGGTATATATATATATATATATATATATATATATATATATATATATATATATATATATATATATATATATATATATATATATATATATATATATATGAAAATATGTGACACGAGGAATATATCATCTTCGCCTCTGGGTACCATATCCATCTGGAGTATTATCGGCACACTTCCCGTGTACCCTAAGGGAGTGGTGAAGTGTCCATCCCGTATACCAGTAATGGCCTGACCACAGAGAACCTTCCAAACTCCTTACAAGATGAAAGAGAAAGGTTATCACTGCCACTACAAGGGGGCTATCCAATAAAACATAGGTAGGTAATAATAAACATCGCATGCTATCAAGCATATAACAAACACCACTCATGCATACATCCAATATAGGAATGCAGCTAAGTAAGTTCTGCGGATTTACCTCAACCTCAAGATAACCTCAACCACGATCAACTCCGATCCGGTGGATAGCACTGCCTAATAGCAAGGCATAAAAGAGATATCAAATCTCTTATCAATCAAAGGGGTCACACCTAGACCCAAGAGATCCATAAGGATCATAATCAACCTATAAGCCTCACAACAAACTAACCCTCAATATCTCAACATAACTAACAATTCCTCAAATCTCAATGTAGCATCTAATCAACATTCCTCAATTTCAATTCTAATCCTTATTTAGTTAATTAACCTTTAATTAATTAATTAATTAAATTTTGCTAGACTTCATCAAGCAAACAACCAACCCATAAACACTAGAATAATATAGCGACCATAATGGAAGTTCTAATTATCCATTTTGACAAGCCTAAGGTCAATTTGTCCAAATCGTAGTACGAAAAACGAATAAATTCATAACTTATTCGTTACTAACCCAATTGACGATCTGAAAGAAGATTCGGAATCACAACGACACAGGCTACGCATGGACAACATCAAATTCACCGGAATCTGAGCGAAGAAACCGTCCTGGTGATATATATGCTCGACCAGACCTCAATTAGTTCGGAAATGCAAAAACTCGGTACCAATATGAAGAGAATGAAGAGAAGAATCCAGAAACTCAAATGGAATTGAAATCGGATTAGAAACGGAGAGTAGATCTGAGTTTGAAGGTTGAGAGAAATTAGAGCTTTTACGAGGAAACGTGAAAGGAAATGAATTAATAAACAATTTTCCGCTATTTATAGTGAAGACGATAATTATTCTTTAGTGAAGTCGATAATTATCCTTTAACCGATTCAAAGGCGGGTTGAACCCCCTTCTTCAAACTTCTCGAAACTGGATTAATAAATATGAAATATTGTATTTATTCCGCAACTGCCTCGGAAAACGTGTCTTCCTAAGCTGTCTTTCTTAGCCGCTTAGAAACGAAATAACGACTCTTTTGGACGTTTTGCCTTTCCATGTTATTTCATATCAATGACATGTCGATGTCCCGATCATTTCTATCAACTGCATTTTTATTAATTGGAGCTCCCAAATGCTCCAAATAACACCAGCGATAAAAATAATTACCCGGTGAAAAAAGTGAAAAATTCCCATAAGCCCAAAATTACGCTAGGAACATAACGGTGGGACTCATACTAATCACTTACGCAATCTTCGCGAGTTATGTGTCAAATACTATCAATTATTAAGTTAATCGACATTAGTTAGAATTCGAAAATCCTAGCTATTACATAATTTTACCTAATATTAATGAAAGTGGTAAATAAATAGAGGGGTATACAAAAAAAAGCTTATAAAAAAGATCTTTTTTCCAACATAGTTTGTAGAAGTTCATAAATTTAATTGGTCTATATTTCTATTTTTATTAAGTGGACATAAACGAAAGATGCAGGAAGAACTTGACCATCTTCTTTCTACTCTATTTTGAGGTTTTCAACTTCAATCTTCTTTCCCTCCTTCCTGTGTAATTTTCCAAATACTTTGCCCCTCTCTTTCCCTTTCCCACCAAATTTTTTCTATCATGTTTTCACATTTTGTTTTTACGTACAAATTGTTTACTCCCTTTTTCCTATTCTATTTTCACAAAGCGTACTTTAAGTACAATTTATCTACTCTCCTTCTTAATGATCTTTTTTATAAGATTCATAAGTACAATTTATCTACTCTCCTTCTTAATGATCTTTTTTTTAAGATTCATTCCATCTTCCTTTAAATCCTATCATTCTGATGGTTTTTATTAAGAGAAAGGGGAGTGTAAGAAAATATACGAGTACAAATTCCTCTAAAAAAAATGTCATAAGTATTATGCGTTTAGTCATCTATTGTTTTTTTTAACACTTTTCCTTTCCTAACCAAATAAAAAAAGATGTTTCACAAGACGATTTTAATACAAGAAATCAATAACAATAAATCGTGGTTTGTTAAAATCGATGGATTCCACTGCTACAAAACTCGTGACTAGTTAAAATCGATGTATTTCACCGCCGTAAAACTATTGTGGTTGGTTGGAATCGATGGATTTCACATCTGCAAAAATTCGCGGTTGGTTAGAATTGATGGATTTCACCGCTGTAAAAACTCGTGGTTTGATTGAAATCGATGGATTTTGACACTATACTCGAAACCTACTTGGTTCATTATCTTACAATGGCAGGGAAAGTTTTAACAAAAACAAGAAATAGACAACAATAGTCTATCAAGTTGACAAATACATCTTAGGGACAAATTCGATTTTTATAACCGAATAATGAGTCTACTGAATGTGTTAAGCATATAAAGTCATCTCTTAAGTATAAAGAGAATATGTAAAGAAAAGTTTGATTACCATGCTCATTGTGGGTGGGTTTGTTGTTGCATTTCAGACTTGGAAAAGAAGATCTTTGTACTTGCCTTTGGAAGTTTATCTCCTCTCCTCTCCATTTTTTCAGAAAATATAAATAATTTGTTAGATAAAAGAAAATTTTCTGTCTAAGAGCCTTTTTACTTTGTAGATTTTTTTTCGGATTTATAAACTAAATGAAGTTTATATGGGTTTATGACTTATTTTTGAATTTATTTCTCAACGGGTTTATATAAATAAATCATAAGGCTGTTTAATTTGAATTTATTTTTTGGGCTTATTTTACTTTAAAAGTCACTAATGTCCTTAAACTATATATATAAAGTCAAAATGACAAAAATTAAATTTAAATTTAAAATCCAAATTTCATAATAGTTATTTAGAGGTTGAAAAGTTGTCGGGTTCAAAAAATGGAAGGCCGTGATGTGAGCAATCTAGAGGGCTCGTAACTAACATATCTTGAAAGATAAAATAGAGTATTCCAAATGTTGTTTAATGGGTTGAATAGATATTGGGACACTCATTCTGATTTGAATGAAAACGGAAGAGTTGAAAGGGCTTCTTCTCAACGATGGTCCCGTCCGACTTCATGTCATATCAATATCAACGGTGATGCTTCGGAGAGAGACGATGGAAGAATTGTCATCCACAAATGATTATATAAAGATAGATAGTCTCATGAGGTGAAGATTAAGCATCATCTTCTGTACTTGAAAAGAAGAAAATGGATCCAAACGTGAAGAGATTTGTGAAACGAAAACTTGTTTATTTCATTGATCAAATAATGTTTATATAGGGAATTATTAAGAGATAAAACAATAAACTAATATTTAAGGAATAAGCCCAATATACGGCCTAATATACTGGCTCATTCTCTAACACTCCCCTTAAGCTAGAGGCGGGGAAGAACAATTCCAAGCTTGCAAATCAAGAAGTTGAATCTAGTAGGGCCAAGTGCTTTAGTCATGATGACAACTAGCTAAAGTGTGCCAAGGACATGTTGTGTCTGAATAAAGCCTCGCTGAATTTGTTCTTGATGGTATGACAATCGATCTCAATGTGCTTGGTACGCTCATGGTAGACGGGATTGTTGGCAGTATGAATGGCGGATTGATTATTTCAAAAGAGACGCATTGAAGCCTTATGCAAAAAACCAAGTAACCTAAGGAGATAACAAATCCAGAGGAGGTGCGGACTTAAGGAGAGAATATATTAAGCCTCAGCAGAAGCTCTAGAAGCGGTAGCTTGTTTCTCGGTTTTCTAAGAAATTGGTGAAGTACTGAGTAAAATGAGGGTTGTGGAGCGTCTAGTGATAGAGCAAGCTACATAATTGGAGTTATAGAAATTACGAATCCACGTATCACTAGGATGAGATAAGAAAATACTATGAGCAGGTCCGCACTTTAGGTAACGAAGAATCTTTAAGGAAGCTGTAACATCCGGAAATTTTATTTCCGAAAGTCGAGTTGTTTCTGACCTTTCCGCGTCAGCGGCTTATTTCCCGCATGCACGTGTGTTGAGTACAAGTTTTAACGCGAGTTGGGAGTCTCTTCTACTTTCCAACCTCGGGAAGAGGAGTGAGGGGACAAGGGAGGCTGGTGATCCTTTGGTATCCCCACCTCTTTTGTAAGCCTCATTATTCTCTCTCCCCATTTCCCCATTTCCCATTTCACGTTCATTTTTCCTCTTCCACTCCTCTCTTCCTTCTTGCTTGCTCTCATCTTCTTTTGCCTTGGAAGAGCTGGATTTGCTGTGGTAGGTTGTCTCTTTCCCTCATCCCTTTTGCCGATGGTTCTTCCCTTTTCCCTCTTCTCTTCACCTCCAATGCTATGGAGGAAGCTTTGAAGGGAGATCTTGTAAACTCTTTGTATGTCCTTTCTTCTATCTTGTTTAGGTTGAGGTGAGGAATCTTAGACCAATGGTGAGTGTTGAGAGAAAGCCAAGCAAGAGAAGGAGGCACTTGGAGCAAAGAACCAGTCGAAGAAACGAAGAAGACGAAACCTCTGCTGTACGACCGCGGGGGCGGATTACTAGAGGCGCAGGGCGGACCAGGGCCACCGCAGGGGCGGCCAAAACTGCTGCAGGGGCGGCCACCAAGCACAGGGGGAGGCTCCAAAGGTCCGCTAGGGGCGGTGACAAGTTTCCGCCGGGGCGCCAGCTTGCTTCCGCGGTTGCGTTGTCTTCACCAGTAGGCTTCTTCCTCCCTTCCTCTTCATTCCTTCCTTAGACCTTATGTTGATACCTAGTTAGAAGCATGCTTAGAGTGGACCTAGAACTTATGAGAATGCCATCTAGTAGCTTGAACTGAGGTGCCCTTGAGTTAGTTGGAATCTTTAGTGACCGTGTGTGTGTGTGAAGACCTTAGGGTCTCTTTTCCATCTTACCTTCTTATTCCAACTTTGAGTTATGCTTGAGTTTATATAGGGTATGGGCTATTCCCTCTTTCCTTTGCTTATCATGTCCTTGACCTCTTAAAGGTTCAAGAGAGCTCTCCTAGCTTCTAGTTGTTCAACTCCACATTTGGTGATTAGCTTTGGAGAGTCTTAGAGTTGAGTTATGAGTTTGATGTTGATGTTTATATCGTTGTGATCAGGCTTTGGTTATTTCCATTCGGAAAGTTAAGATTGGTTGATTTGATTAGCCTTGAGTCGAGGTAAGTCCTCAGACTTACTTAGCTGCTTTTATGCATTATTTCGATACATTATGGTGGGGTGTGTTTATCGCTTTTGAGCATGAAACCTGATTAGGATTACTTGACTAGACATATTATTTGGCCCATGGTTAATATTATTAGCGGACGGTGACATCACTGCCCAACTCCCGAGGGAGACTAGGAGCATCTCTGTGATCAGGCCATACATGGTATACGAGAGGGCTTCTTCATCACTCCCCCAAGGTATACGGGTTAAGCGCCGCATCATTCCGGTTGGTTACACGGGGACGGAGGCGAGAGTTAAAAGACTCTCGTGTCATACTTGAACGAAGGGATTAGATATGGAATAACATAAAAAGATTACAAGTAACGGATGTGTATGTATATGAGCATGTTGTGTGTTTTGTGTTCCTATGTGTGTGTGTGCCATATTATTCTTATAATGCCTAGAATGTGAGCTAACGGTTTAAACCGTTTGTGTAGATGCCTTGCAGGCTAGGGATGCCGCAGAGTGAGGTGGAGGAGTGGACAACCGAGTGGTCTCCGTACATTATAGGACGGGGGTGTTTTTGGGTTTTCCTTGTATTGTCGGATTATGTTGTCTTGTACGTTTTGGATCTCCTTACGTTTATGTCGTTTGAGGACTCGGCTTAGTTTCAAACTTGTATCCCTTTCTTTCTTTTCTTGCATCCATCATGAACTATTTGAGTTTTAACGCCTTTATTTGTTCCATGTTGGAAAGGTCCGGTGAGGTTATTGTCAGGCTAAGGGTCGGGACCCATTGTGAGGTCTCGCCCGTAGCATTCCGATATCCCGCGGATTCAGGGTGTTACAAAGTGGTATCAGAGCCCTAGGTTGACAACAATGGCACTCGCAACCTTCTAAAGGCCGAATGAGGAATAAACAGAACCCCCACGGGTTCTGACTTTTCGTTTTCAAAACTCATATGCATGAGTCAGGATTGGGTTAGAATGTATGGGAACTCCACTCCTCACGCAAACCTCGGCGACATAGATTTTTGGATTTAATGAATATATCATATATGTTGTATAGTTATATATATATATGTATATGACCTTAGGATGTTTGTTGACTTGTGTGTACTTAGATATGCATGTGACCTTAGGATGATTGGGCTTTTATGCCTTGCTTGTACTTTGGATTTCGGATTCTTACTTACCATGCTTTAATAAGTCTTCTTTCATGACCAATATTATAAGTATGACGTACATATCGAATTATATACACATAAATAAACGCGGAATGATACTAGATGACACGTACGAGAGCGACCGCTTATGTAGGACCCGTCTGGGGTAAAGCACCAATTCCTCCTACTGTCCCGAGACGGGGACGAGTAGGGAGACCTCCAGGCGCGAGAGGTCGGGGACGTATCCCCATTGCGGACCTACCAGCTGTGGATCCGTCAGCAGCTATGGGTCCCGTAAAGGACGTGGCGGAGAGTGTCATTCCCAAGGGAAGGGAAAGGACAATTGTGAGGTCTGGGGCGCATAGTTTCTCATCTACTAGGACCGGGGAAGTATCGATTGGGGCTACCGTGTTTGAGGATTATGTACGTCGAGTTGAGGAGGCGTATAGGATTGGAGCACAAACTCCAGCGCCACCGGTGCCGGTGCCTACACCTGCACCTGCAAGATCGGCTGAGGTCTCACAAAGGGTTACACAGACTAGGGTCGTTCTAGAGATAGTTACACCGGTAGTAGTTGCGTCCGAGCCGATTGTGGAGATTGCTAGGGCTAGAGATGAGTTGAGGACTACTGGACCTGATTCATGGTTGAAGGCTTTCAACCAGCAACATGTACCTTACTTCGACGGAAAAGTAGGGTTAGAGGTCGAGCATTGGATCGGGCATGTGGAGACGGCACTAGAGGCGTTCCGTTGCCCAGAGGGGAGGCATGTGGAGGTAGTTCAGACTTTGTTTAAGGAGAAGGCCCATATTGGTGGAGGTCGGTACGAGGAGGTATGACTAGGATAGACCAGCTGCTGTTAGAGAGATATTTTGCCCGGATTCGCTGAGGAGGGACCGGGTCCAAGATTTCTTAGAGGCAGGATTTGAGGATGTCCCCGTTATTGAGGCAATTAGGCGTTTTCGAGCGGAGTTAGTCTTGTGGGGGCTCGCTGCACCCCCGGCGGACCAGCATGTCTACCTCTTTTCCAGGAGGTTGAGGGAGTCTACCCCTGCATAGCTTGCGGGATTCCGTAGTGATTCCTTGGCTGAGTACCAGGACCGAGCCTTGGCATACGATTTAGATAGACCAGGAGCTAGGAAAGGGGCGCAATCCGGAGGACAAGATAAGCATCAGGGGACAAGACCTACTAGTTTAGGGGCAAGAGCCTCAGGATAGGGCCGTAGCCCGGCCCAGGGACATACGGGTCATCTGCCTGCTACTCATACGCCAGACAGAGGGAGGAAGTTTTATAATAGCGGAGGACATGATCATCTTCGGCCCGATTGTATGAAGCCTCTGGTGACTTGTTTCTCTTGCGGCCAGACAAGTCACAGGGCGGTTTATTGCAGCGGGGCGGGGCACCGTCACAGCAGGGGTTTTCACATGCTAGCGGGGCAGGTGGAGGATAGAGGCCACCTCAGGTTCAGGCTCAGACTTTTTAGCAGAGGGGACATAGTCAGACGCATACACAGGGGTCAACTTAGGGTCAGGGCCGTGGTAGAGGCTGTGGTGGAGGTACACAAGAGGCCCGTGGCATACAGGCCAGGGTGTTCAAGTTGAGGAGCGCTGTTGATCTAGCGGCGCCAGCAGCTACATGTATTATTCAGATCCATGGACTTCCGGTCCGAGTTTTTATAGATACGGGTGCCACACACTCTTTTATATCCGATGACTGTGTAGCTGGGTTGTCCTTAGTTATGGTAGAGGGGAGACCCTTCATTGTGGAGTTACCTGATGGGTGTAGGATTAGTGGTACCCGAGAGGTACGCGGTTGTCCCATACGTTTGGGAAACCGAGATTGGTTAGCCGACTTCTATGTCATGCACTTAGTGCATGAAGAAGTAATCATTGGCATGGATTGGATGGACCACCATCGAGCCGTTTCGGACATCAGCTGGAGGACCGTGACAGTTACCACGGCGACTGGACACGAGGTGATTTTCCAAGGTTGGGACCTCGGGAAGGCCGGTACAGTCATTAGCGCGGTCCGAGCCGCGAGACTTATCAGGCAGGGATGCAAGGCCCCTTCTGGTGCTATGCCATGAAGAAGGGGACGGGACCATTATTGGAGGAGATTCCTGTGGCATGTGTGTTTGAGAGCGTATTCAGGGAGCCACCCGAATTACCACCGAAGAGGAGTGTTGATTTTTCTATTGAGTTGGAGCCCGACACGAGGCTGATCTCCAAGGCTCCATACTGCATGGCGCCAATCGAGTTGCTGGAGCTGAAGAAGCAACTCGAGGAGTTAGCTGAGAGGGGTTTCATACGCCTGAGCATTTCCCGTTGGGATGCACCGGTCCTCTTCATCAGGAAGAAGGACGGATCTTTGAGGCTTTGCATTGATTACCGGGAATTGAACAAAGTCACCATCATGAACAAGTACACTCTACCGCGCATCGATGATCTGTTAGACTAGTTACAGGGAGCCTCCGTGTTTTCACGCATTGACTTGAGGTCGGGTTATCACCAGCTGAGGGTGAGAGAGGAGGACGTGCCAAAGAAGGAATTCAAGACGAGATACAACCATTATGAGTTTGTCGTGATGCCATTCAGGCTCACGAATGCACCCACCGTCTTCATGGAGTTGATAAACGGCATCTTCATCGACTTCTTGGACTAGTTTGTAGTAGTGTTTATAGATGATATCTTGGTTACTCCCGGACTAGAGAGAAGCATGCGGGACACCTGAGGACGGTTCTTCAAGTCCTTCAGGATAGAGAGCTTTACGCAAAGCTCTAACTGCAAGTTTTGGATGTCCAAGGTGGCATTCCTAGGTCAAATAGTTTCCGCCGAGGGTGTCATGGTTGACCCGGCAAAGATAAAGTCCGTTTCTTCATGGCTGCCTCCTAGGACGGTCAAGGAGGTGCGCAATTTCTTGGGCTTAGTGGGGTATTACCGCCGATTTATTGAGGGTTTCTCCATGATTGCACGCCCGCTTACTTCCTTGCTGAGGAAGTCTACCAGGTTTGTCTGGTTCGAGCCTTGTCAGAGCAGCTTTGAGGAGCTAAAGAGGTGGTTGGCCTCCGCTCCTGTTTTGGCCCAGTCCGAGGGTGTAGAGGATTTTGTTGTATATAGTGACGCCTCCAAGATAGGATTGGGGTGCTTTTTGATGCAGAGGGGTAGGGTTATTGCGTACGCTTCTCAGCAGCTGAAGCCGTACGAGGAGAATTATCCCACCCATGATCTTGAGCTAGTGGCAGTGATTCATGTCTTGAAGATCTAGAGACACTACTTGTACAGGGCTACATGCCAGATCTTCACAGACGATGAGAGTGTGAAGTATATATTCACTCAGCGGGAGTTGAATAAACGAAAGAGGAGATAGTTAAAGTTGATTAAAGACTTTGATTTGGAGATTTTGTACCATCCGGGGAAGGCGAACGTAGTCGCCGATGCTTTGAGTAGGAGGACTCCTCGAGAGGAGTCCATAGAACGACTTACGGTTCAACAGCAACTGAGGAGGGATTTGATAGAGTTAGAGATGGATATCCGATTTCCGGATATGGATGGTCGTTTGTCCAAGTTGGAGTTACTCCCTGACCTGTCCGGAGAAATCCTGCAGAAGCAGGAGGGATGCCCTGTTTTAAGGAGGATCAAAGATAGAATGACCAGAGGTGAGGCACCGTAGTTTACGGTAGGAGCAGATGGCTTACTGAGACGCCAGAGGCGTATTTGTGTACCATCGGATCCGGAGTTGAGAGAGCGGATGTTGCATGAGGTGCATTCTACACCTTACTCCTTGCATCCCGACACGAGTAAGATGTACCAGGACCTTAGGAGATCTTATAGGTAGGGCGAGATCAAGCCCGATGTTGCTAGATACGTGGCCCGATGCGCGACTTGCTAGCAGGTCAAGATTGAGTACTTGAGACACGTATGAGAGCTTCATCCATTGCCCGTGCCGCAGTGTAAGTTGGAGGATATATCTATGGACTTCGTGACTAGTTTGAGGCCGAGCAGGAGCTTTGATGCGATATGGGTAGTAGTGGATCGGTTGACGAAGACCGCACGTTTCATCCCTATTCGGGAGACGTGGCCGGTGAGTCGTCTAGCCGAGGAGTTTACTCGCCAGATTGTGAGGTAACATGGAGTACCAAGGACTATTATCTCGGATAGGGACGGACGCTTTACCTCGAGGTTCTGGCAACAGGTAAACACCGCCCTAGGTTCGAGTCTTCGTTTCACCATAGCATACCATCCACAGACTGACGGCTAGTCAGAGTTGACTATTCAGACCTTTAAGGACATGTTGCGTGCATATGTACTGGACTAGGGACAGGTATGGCCAAACCACCTCCCATTGGTGGAGTTTTCGTATATTAACAGCTGACACACGTCGATTGGGATGACACCGTATGAGGCATTGTATGGGCGGAGATGCCGCACTCCCTTATGTTTGGACGAGCCGGAGAGTTCTGGTATTGTAGCTCCGGATCAGGTACAGGATGGCATGACTAGGGTTTCCTTGATATGAGAGAGGATGTTGACCGCGTAGAGTCGTCAAAGATCGTATGCGGATAGGAGGAGTAGACCTCTCGAGTTCAGGGTAGGAGCCCAGGTGTGGCTGAGGGTATCACCGACGCGGGGTGTTAGACAATTCGGCATCAAGGGGAAGTTGAGCCCCCGATATGTCGGTCCATTCGAGATAGTAGAGAGAGTTGGTGAGGTAGCATACCGACTAGCATTGCCACCCCGGTTGGAGGGTATACATCCGGTATTCCATGTGTCCTAGTTGAGAGAAAACATCCATGACCCGAGACACATCATTACCCACGAGGATCTAGTGGTTGATCCGGACGATACTTTTGCAGAGCATCCGATAGCAGTTTTGGAGCGGAGTACGAGACGCCTTCGATCGAAGGAGATACCGATGTTGAGGGTGTAGTGGTCGAGGCGAGGAGCCGACGAGGCCACTTGTGAAATGGAGGATAGTATCCGTAGGAACTATCCCGAGTTTTATGCCGGTCTAGGGACATCGATAGGACAGTCGGGTTAGTCCCCAGCTCTTCCTTAGTTATGCTTATGTGTTTTGAGATGCGATATGTGTTGTGTTCTATATTTGCGTGTATATGCTTGCCCTTAGATGCGGTGATGTGATGGTGAACTTTACTTCTGAGTTTAAAGGACGTTGGGTGACGTTACATGTTCCATACGACCTCGAGTATGTTCGTTGCGATTTGCGTTTGCCAAGTTTTGGGGCGAAACTTGATTTTAGGGAGGTTAATTATAACATCCGGAAATTTTATTTCCGAAAGTCGAGGTGTTTCCTACCTTTCCGCGTCAGCAGCTTAAATCCCGCACGCACGTGTGCTGAGTAGGATTTTTAACGCGGGTTGAGAGTCTCTTCTACTTTCCGACCTTGGGAAGAGGAGTGAGGGGACAAGGGGGAATGCTGACCCTTGGGTATCCCCACCCCTTTTGTCAGCCTCATTATTATCTCTCCCCATTTCCCCATTTCCCATTTCACGTTCATTTTTCTTCTTCCACTCCTCTCTTCCTTCTTGCTTGCTCTCATCTTCTTTTGCCTTAGAAGAGCTAGATAGGAGCTGCAGCTTGGGTATTCCGGATCTGCTGTGGTAGGTTGTCTCTTTCCATCATCCCTTTTATTGATGGTTCTTCCCTTTTCCCTCTCCTCTTCACCTCCATGGCTATGGAGGAAGCTTTAAAGGGAGATCTTGTAAACTCTTTGCATGTCCTTTCTTCTAGCTTTTTTAGTTCGAGGTGAGGAAGCTTAGACTTGTGGTGAGTGTTGGGAGAAATCCCAGCAAGAGAAGGAGGCACTTGGAGCAAAGAACCAGTCGTAGAAAGAAGAAGACGAAGCCTCTGTTGTACGACCGCGGAGGCAGATCACCAGAGGCGCAAAGGCGGACTAGGGCCACCGCAGGGGCGGCTTGAATTACCGCAGGGGTGGCCACCAGGCGCAGGGGCGGCTCCAGAGGTCCACTGGGGGCGGTGGTAACTTTTCACCTGGGCGCCAACTTGCTTCGCGGCTGCGTTTTATTCACTAGTAGGCTTCTTCCTTTCTTCCTCTTCGTTCCTTCCTTAGACCTTATGTTGATACCTAATTAGAAGCATGCTTAGGGTGGACCTAAGACTTATGAGGATGCCATCTAGTAACTTGAACCTAGGCGCCCTTGAGTTAGTTGGAATCTTTAGCGATCTTGTGTGTGTGAAGACCCTAGAGTCTATTTTCCATCTTACCTTCTTATTCCAGCTTTAAGTTATGCTTGAGTTCATATTGGGTGTGGGCTGTTGTTCCCTCTTTCATTTGCTTATCATGTCCTTGACCTCTTAAAGGTTCAAGAGAGCTCTCCTAGCTTCTAGTTGTCAACTCCACGCTTGGTGATTAGCTTTGGAGTTTGATGTTGATGTTTATATCGTTGTAATAGGGCTTTGGTTATTTCCATTCGGAAAGTTGAGATCGGTTGATTTGATTAGCCTTGAGTCGAGGTACGTCCTCGGACTTACTTAGCTGCTTTTACACATTATTTGGATACATTATGGTGGTGTGTGTTTATCGCTTTTGAGCATGAAACCGGATTAGGATTTCTTGACTAGACATATTATTTGGCCCATGGTTATTATTATTACCGGGCGGTGACATCACTGCCCAGCTCCCGAGGGAGACTGGGAGGATCTTTGCGATCACGCCATATATGGTATACGAGCGGGCTTCTTCATCACTCCCTCAGGGTATACGGGTTGAGTGCCG
Source organism: Fagopyrum homotropicum (assembly GCA_033239125.1). Taxonomy (NCBI): domain Eukaryota; kingdom Viridiplantae; phylum Streptophyta; class Magnoliopsida; order Caryophyllales; family Polygonaceae; genus Fagopyrum; species Fagopyrum homotropicum. The sequence goes on along the minus strand of BSWB01000005.1, from coordinate 22,837,386 downwards.
GATCATTCTAGTTGGTTACAAGGGGACGGAGGCGAGAGTTATAAGACTCTCGTGTCACACTTGAACGAAGGGATTAGATATGGAATAACCTAAAAAGATATTAACGGATGTGTATGTATATGAGCATGTTGTGTGTTTTGTGTTCCCATGTGTGTTTGTGCCATATTATTCTTATAATGCCTAGAATGTGAGCAAACTGTTTAAACCGTTTGTGTAGATGCCTTGCAGGTTAGGGATGCCACCAAGTGAGGTGGAGGAGTGGAAATCCGAGTGGTCTCCGTACATTATAGGACGGGGCCATTTTTGGGTTTTTCTTGTATTGTCGGATTATGTTGTCTTGTATGTTTTGGATCTTCTTACGTTTATGTTGTTTTGAGGACTTGACTGAGTTTCCAACTTGTATCCCTTCCTTTCTTTTCTTGCATCCATCATGAAATATTTGAGTTTTAACGCCTTTATTTGTGCCATGTTGTAAAGGTCCGGTGAGGTTGTTGTCAGGCTAAGGGTCGGGACCCATTATGAGGTCTCGCCCGTAGCATTCCGATATCCCGCGGATTCGGGGTGTTATAGAAGCTTCTCATTGTCCACGGCGAAGAACAACCATAAACTGATAAAGTATATGAACCGAGTATTCAAGTTCCGGGCGAGTGATGGACAAATAGATAAGACGTCCAACCAAACGATAATATTTCTTAAGATCATGAATAATTACAGAAGAATCTGATTGAAGACCATGATCAGCAAACATCGGAAAAGACACAGGTTAGCATCTAAAAAGACTAGAATCAACCAGAATATCCCTAGTGTATTTCCGTTGGTTAAGCCATAAATGAGACGGGGTGCGAACAATCTTAATTCCTAAAAATAACCGAAGGGGTCCAAGGTCTTTCATATGAAAGAAAGTATGAAGATAATTTTTAAACCTGCGAATGGTAATAGAATTGTTGCCAATAATGACGAGATCATCCACATAAATCAAAATTTGAAGGGTGATAACTGACCTTCTATAGGTGAAAAGGGAATAATCAATAAAGGACTAACAAAACCTATATTTCAAAAAAGTAGATGTGAACTTGTGAAACCAATTATGAGGAGCCTCATGAAGACTATATAAGGATTTCTTGAGACAACAAACTTGGGAAGAGGTTTGAAAGCCGGGAGGTGGTAGCATATGGACTCCTCATGTAGATCCCCATGAATAAAAGCACTATGAATGTTCATGTGATGAAGTTCTCAGTTAAGGATAGAGACAATTGCAAGGAGTAGTTTGAATGTGACTAATTTAGCAACAAGAGGAAATGTCACCGTATAATCAATGCCTTCTTGTTGATGGTTGCCGAGTAAACCGAACGTGCCTTATTGCGCTCAACCTGTCCGTCGAAGTTGTATTTGATGTAGAAAACCCATTTAGATCCAATAGGTTTACGATCCATAGGAAGGTCGTACATATTCCCAAGTATAGTTGTGTTGTAGGGTAGACATTTCATCTTCCACAACCTTTTTCCATTTCGGGTTATTACGTGCTTCTTTGAAAGAGGCTAGCTCTTGTTCTTGATATATAGAGTTAGTATTAGTAACATAGGCATGATAAAAGTGTTCGTATGATAAATAATTACAATGGAATACCGGGTAGCTCGGTTCGGTAAAGGAGAAGGTTGACCTAATTGGGAATCAAAATGAATCGCCTTTTGACAAACATAATCTCGTTAAAGGGTAGAGGGTGTGACAATACGGGAGATGAGATGAGGTTGTAAAGTCGGAGTATTCGGAGATGGAAGAGAAGCGGAAGGGGTTGCGTCGTAATTGAATAAAACATGAGGAAGGGATGATGGGTCATCACTGTTAAAAATAGGAGGGATTTTCTTTTTTTTTTGGGGGGGGGGGGTTGGCCCGTGTGGCATGTGGAGGGAAATCTAGGGGGGTTTGATGGGGAGTGGAGGCCCGTGGGATAGTTGGTGAGCGAGGGGAATCTGGGGGGTTTGTTGGGGAGTAGAGGCCCGCGTAGTGGGTGAGTGGGGGGAATTTAGGGGGGTTTATTGGGGATTGGGGGCCCGCGTCAGTGGGTAAATGAGGGGTAGTTTGTTGAGTAGGGGGAAGCTACAAGAAAGTGGAGGGGGGGGGGGGGTTAGAGGGTTGCTTTGTCCCTGCTAGAAATCCGTTGGGATTGAGATTTCGGGAATTAATTAGAGGGGGCTCGCAGGGACGAAGGACCCACAAGGTGGGTTTTTTTGGTAATTTTCGAGGGTTAGGGAAATTTCGGTGGGTCTGTTGTGGACTTTGTAGGTTTGGGGGTTTGTTGATGTGGAGAACGGAAAAATGTTCTCGTAAAAACACGCATCCTGCATTGTAAAAATTTTCTTAGTATCAAGATCCAACATTTTTAAGCCTTTTGTGAAGATAGATATCCTATAAAGATACATTTTTGACCCCGATGTTAAAATTTGTGCGAAGACCGAGGTATAAGGGAACAATAAGCAAGACAATCCAACACCCAAAGATGGTCAAAACTAGGTGGAAAGCTATAAAAGAGCTTAAGGAGTTTTATGATGGAGGATGAATGTAGGGGTGCGATTGATGAGGTAACAGGTTGTAAGAACACATTCTCTCCAAAGAGAAATAGGAAAATGCCCTTGAAACATCAGGGATCTAGCAACATTAAGGATATGACGGTGTTTGTGTTTCTACCCTCCCATTTTGTTATCGTGTGTAGGTGCAAGAGGTTTCTAAATGGATACCTTTGCCCTAAAGAAAAGGTTGGAGGGAAATAATCTCCTTAGATTATCGATGCAAAAGCTTTGTGTTCGCTCCAAACGGTGTGTGCAAGCTTTAAATTTATAACCCTAGACTTAAGCTTAAAACAAGGATGCGAACCCGCAGTGTACGGGTCAATCGTAGTAAAAGCAAGAAAATTCCAGGGGTCGATCACAGGGACTCGGTGAAACAAAGTCAATACGGTGTGCTATGTCAAAACTAACCACAAGAGCGATTAACACAATCAAAGATGAATAAGAAGTCAATAAAGCAAACATGCAATTCTAGGGATTAAAGCATCTAGTTGTGGTTCCAACTCAAGATCTATAGATAAGCGGACAAAGCTGAGGTTTTTGCAAAGGGAAGGTGTTACTAATGTGGAGTAGATCACCGGGTAAGTCTCACTACTCACTAATCCAAAACCGTAACTCCTATTACCGGGTAAGTCTCAAGGAATCAAGATAAAGAATTATAACCTCAAACTAACACACCATCTAAGGGAATAGAATCAACCTTTACCGGGTAAGTCTCAGGCTAACTCACAAAGATGGGATGGAAGCACACTCAAACTCCAATAAAGGATAAACCTTTATTACCTATACTTATGATCGTTAATACACAAACTAAGGAATTACCGGGTAAGTCTCATCCTAAGCTTGCTTTGAACCAGGAAGGTGTAATAAGAATAGGATTTAGCAAACTCTAACACTTAACTCTCAGTTATGGATCAGATAAGTCACCTCGGTCAGCCAGTTTCCACCCCGGCCGAGGTGTTCATCGACTGAACGAGATGCTTAGGGTTAAGGTTAAAGACTCGAACTTTCAGGATCCTACTGGAATCTAAGATTATTCTATCATTGTTTTCCCCACAACCTTCAGCCAATCACCCTAGAATCACACAAGGAAATTAGCCACTCATCATCATAATGAAAGTATTAAAATATATGGGAAGAAGGTGAATATTTGAACAAAGAAGAATTTAATGAAAAGACTTCAATAACTGAATCAAATATCATAACAAAGCGTTCCTTGGATAACAATCCAAAAAGACAAGACAACAATTGAGGGAATTGAAGACAATCTTACAAAACCCTTCAAATAAGCTATGAAAGCTATGGACTTCAATCTTCCTTCAACCTTCAAAAAGGTTCTTCAACTCTCCCAACTTGGAGAAGGCTGCTGCTGCTGCGTGATATCCAACTGTAGGCGGATTTTTGCGGGATCTAAGCACGATCAGATTTGTTGAAAATCCAACCCTTTTTATAGGAAAATAACCCTCCAAAGATAATAAATCTTAGAAAGATATTCTCCCATAAATATAGGTAAAATATATGATTCTGCATATCTCCTTCCTTCCAGGAGCCAAGCCCAAAAATATAAGATCACTTTCCAATTTTAAAAGATCTCAGCCAAGAATAAAATATTCTCGCCGCGTCCTAGGTGTTCGCCTCGGTCGAGTCGGCGTCTCTGGATCACCTCGGTCGAGTTGAATCTCTGGTCAACCGAGGTGAGTCTCAACTGAACGTGAAATCTCTCAAAACTGGTCCAAAGTAAATCTTTAATCCATGGCTATGCTTCCTGGATGTAGCTCCAAATGACTCATGACTCCTTTTGCTCCTTTTTGATGCAAAACGTACCATATTACGTGCAATTACAACGAAACTAGGTGTAGACCTCGATTCTCGCAAAGGTAGATGAAATGGTAGTAAAATCACATAATGTACATACAAACATGCAGATTATGAAAGATAAAACGTCCAAACAAACCCCAAAATATAGACTATAATTCATGCTATCAAAATACCCCATACTTAGCCCTTGCTTGTTCCCAAGCAAGTTCCGCATATAGAAGACAAGATAGAATGGATTATAAGTCAAGAAAATCAATGAAAAAGTCTTTCAAAAACATTTTATGGTGTGCAACTATCATAGATCACTCTTAGAGAGTACTTCATGGAATTAAAAACTCAATATGATCAAAACATTTTATAAATATAGGAAAGTTGTTCATCTTTGCATAAAATCATAGAATGTATAACAAATCATAATTATCAAAATTAATCATGTATAATCCAGTTTAAACCGCTAAGTCAATCAACAAGCTCAAGGTCTCAAGGGCTTCCCAAAAGAAAAGGTCAAGAAACGTGTAGGGTAGGGATGTATGTAAGGTAATGTGGTGCTAGAATCCGGGAAAAGGATGAACTTCACTTTCACTTTGACTTGCAACATCTTCCACCAATAAGCTTTGCTTATCTCACACTTTTTCTTTTTTACTTTACTTTTTGGGATGCATGGACAGAGGTGCACAATAACCGAAGCCTAGGAAATCTGCAATCATCAATTTCTCGAGATGCATCAAACCCTTGATGCACATACCATGACCCGTTAGGAATATCGCTCAATCCGACTTTGGCAAGACACAAACACCCGGCTATGTGAATGGTGCCGAGTTACTCATCTTCATGATTGACTTCCCCAAACCTATTATTGCTCTCTAACACTTGCACTTCCAGCCACTTCTTCAACTTTAACTTCACTTGCTTTCACCACTTCGCTTGCTTCCAAATTCCCGGATAGGTAAAGGGAGGCAAAATGTATATGAGGGGCTAAGCATGATCAAGAAGAAGAAGAAGAAGAGAATGAATTGCCTTGGTCTTTCCAAGAAGAAAGTGAGAGAACTTAACCTGCGGTGTCAACCTTCAAATTCAACATAATTTGGATAAAAACAAAGTATTAAACATGCTAATAATTTCAAACAAAGCATTTAGCAACTTAAACATATTATAAAACCTTTCAAACACATAAAGAATTTAAAACCAGTAAGTAAACAAGATCTTCACTGAGATCATATCCAGATAAGTAACACAAAATTGTTTTCGAAAACTCTCAGTTAACACACCTCGGTCGAGGTGTTCTTGGTTCAACCGAGGTGAAACGCCTCGTTTGGCCAATACTGACTCGGTCGAGGTCAAATTTTTTTTTTTAAAACCATCGGATATTTCAGTTTCGACGTTTTTCTCAATCAAATAACCTGTAGGCATGCATGTAATATCAGATAATCATATAAATGCAGAAGGGAAGCATAAATAAAATATCCGATAAATAAAATACATCAAAGGTGGTCAAATAACATACATCACGTAGTCATATAACAACAAATACCCCATACTTGAGACACACTGTCCCAGTGGGTATAATAAAAGTCTAACATGAGAGTACTCACCGGATAAAAGCCGAACTGCATAAAAATATAATAATAAAGTCCTGCAGCTCCTCAGTAGTCTCGATCCGGTGGTGGTGGTGGCATGTAGGGATACTGAGTAGGATCGTAAGGATGGCCCATGATACGCTCGAACTGCAGCTGAGCCATGATGTGCTGATGATGCTGCCGCTCCTGCATCTCGCTGATATCCAGCGATAATGCAGCATATGAGTCGATAACCTGATCCGTCAGGTCATCGATCCGTCGGTGAGCAGCTCTATCCCTCACTCCACGCCTCCTGCGTCTAGCAGGTCTGACTGGAGAAGTCTCAGCTGGTGCCGGCTCAGTGTCCTCCTCGTCATCCAAATCTATGATGGGTGGCGCGCTCGTCCCAGCTGTATCTGTCCCTGTGTCCATCGGGACGCCACCTCCTCTCTCATCTACTGTATCCTCATCGTCGTCGTCGTCCTCAGCCTCCTCCTCCTCTGCAGCAGGGGCAGCTGCTGCCTCTCTGTAATCCTCCATCAGTGGAGCCCATGCTGTCTGCCAGTAGTGCGGATCAAAGACTGTGAACTGTGCAGACCAGCGGATGCCCTGAGGTGCAGTCAGCTCCCATGGCATAGCGACGTAGGGTGTAGTCAAACCACGGGGAACTAGAATCCTCCGTGTGATCATCTCCTGTAGTCCGAGCGGCTTGGCAGCTGCCACCATAGTACACCTACTCAGATCCATATCCTGATACCTAGCGATATGGGTCACTATCCCACCATAGCATATATCTCCCTTCCCTTTGGCCTTGATCCTGTGCAGATCCTCTGCCAGCATCAATCCAAAGTCGGGGTATCCACCTGTAACCATGCAGTATAAAGCAAAGAGCTCCCCCTGTCGGACCTTCTGGGGCGTCTCAGTACGCGCCAGAAGCGTCTCGTTGAAGATCCTCTGGGCTAATCGAAAAGCAAGATGGAAGATAAGCTTCTCCCTGGAATCACCAGGGCGCCACCTATCTGCATGCTCTGTAATGTGGGCAATCTGACCCCAGAACTCTCTAGCTACAGCTCGGGTCGGGAAGTCTACAGTAGTGGGGGCAGGGAAGCCAAAAATATCTCTCCAGTGGTCTAGAGGTACTAAATAGTTCCGGTTCATCAACCGGTACTTCACAGCTCTCTCTATGGGGAGGTAAGTGAAGGAGCTGACAAACTCAAGGGTCGGCTCTAAGTAGGCTGGGGCTCGGATCTCAGTAAACTGATCCAGCCCTACGGTGGTGATCATCCTCCTAAGCTCTCCATCAACGTGGAGACAGTCAAAAGCAGAGATGTCCAGAAATCTAGGTGCGATCACTGGACGTCTAGCAATGCGCTCATAATCTACCTGGTGTCTCTCATGGATCACCGGGATAGAAGGTCGGGATGAGGAAGAAGAAGGGGAAGGAGAGGATCTATCTCTAAGGGCTAACAACCTGTCAAAACTCATCTTCAATCAATACTGTCAGACTACCTCGGTCAACTGACAAACTCCAAGAATCACCTCGACCGAGGTGCAGGTCGACTGGACCGAGGCGAAGACAGTCGCGATTCCACTCTCAGAAATTCAGTTCTTTTCCCCCTAAAATCACTACAAATGCTTCCTAAGGGGTACTTAAGCTTTTCCTCAGCAGATTCAAGGGTAACCAAAGCCCAAATCGAAGTAAACGAACGAGTTAGAGTTTCGATCGTTTTTACCTCGTTCCGGCCGATTCACTCGAATTTCTTGCAGATTTGTTGTTGCAATCGACTCCTCTACCCTTCAATCTCGGTTTGGAAGCAGAAAACATCGAAAAGAAGCAAGATCTGAGATGAGCGAGGTGTGTCTGTTCGCCGCGGTCGAGGAGGATAAAAAAGTGAAAAGTAATTTTTTTCGCCTTTTATACTGTTACTGGATCTGCTGTCACCTCGGTCGAGATGGTCTCGACTGGACCGAGGTGGTGTGGACCGAGGCAGTTCTGCAGAAACCCTAGTCGCCTCGGTTGCTCAAGAATCAACTCGGTCGAGGTGCTCTGACAGTAACCGAGGTGCTTCTGTCTTCTCAGAATCTCGAACTTTTGTCCTTCCAGTTGTGCTACTTCCTTAGATATTCCCTGTTATCTGTCCAGAACGCCAAAAACAAAGCAAAGCAAAGCAAAAACAAAAACTATCTAATCTAGACTAGAAAACGGGAAAAGAAAGCAATACCTTGGGTTGCCTCCCAAGAAGCGCTTGATTTAAGATCGCTAGCTGGACCATGATGCGTCTCAAATGAGGTATATTGGTGCAACCTCCTCAACCAGCGCTTCCGGTTGGTATTTCTTAAGTCTATGACCGTTGACCTTGAAGTTTCCGCTCGTTTCGCCCCATATCTCAACTGCACCATGAGGGAAAACATGTTTCACAACGTAAGGTCCGGTCCATCTAGATTTCAACTTACCTGGAAATAGGCGGAGGCGGGAGTTGAAGAGTAGAACTAAATCTCCTTCGTTAAGCTCCTTTGGGACGATACGCTTGTCATGCCATCTCTTCGTCCTTTCCTTGTAGATTTTGGCATTCTCATAAGCGTTCAAACGCAGCTCCTCCAGCTCGTTAAGTTCCAATAGTCGCTTCTCGCCAGCCTCCTTGATGTCGAAATTCAACCATTTGATCGCCCAATACGCCTTGTGTTCCAATTCGACGGGCAAATGGCAAGACTTCCCATATACCAAATTATAAGGAGTGGTACCTATGGGAGTCTTGAATGCGGTCCTGTACGCCCAAAGAGCATCGTCCAACTTCATGGACCAATCCTTCCTCGTTCTAGAGACGGTCTTCTCCAAAATTGCCTTGTTTTCTCTATTCGAGATCTCGACCTGTCCACTAGTTTGAGGGTGATAAGCGGTTGATACCTTGTGGGTTACCCCATACTTCGATAGAAGTGCTTTGAACTTCCGGTTGATGAAATGCGTTCCTCCATCACTAATAATGATGCGTGGAGTTCCAAATCGTGGAAAGATAGTTCTATTCAAGAACTTCACAACCACTTTGGCGTCGTTAGTGGGAGAAGCAATGGCTTCAACCCATCTAGAGACGTAATCAACTGCAAGGAGAATGTAGAGGTTTCCTCCGGATGATGGGAAAGGTCCCATGAAGTCAATCCCCCATACATCAAAGATTTCCACTTCTTGGATGTTATTAAGTGGCATCTCGTTCCTCCATGATAAGTTCCCTGTTCTTTGGCATGCATCACAAGAGACAACAAAAGATTGCACATCCTTAAATAATGTAGGCCAAAAGAAACCGGAACGCAATACCTTAGCGCATGTTTTATCGGTGCTAGCATGTCCTCCACAAGGAAGTGAATGACAATGCCTTATGACGCTATTAACTTCATCCTCCGGAATGCACCTTCGAAGCATCCCATCCGGTCCGCGCTTAAATAGCAGCGGCTCATCCCAGTAATAATGTCGTACTTCCTTGAAGAATCTCTTCTTTTGAGAGTACGTCAATCCGGGTGGTATTTCCTGGCAAACAAGATAATTCACAATATCAGCATACCAAGGACCTTTATTATCAGAAAGTTGGTGGAGGGAATGGTCCGCCAACAGTGGGTGAATGTCAGAGAAGGGAGTAAGAAAATTGTTATTCTCTGCAATCTCAGTTGACATCGTCTCGCCGTCGACCTCTGTCGAGACGCATAGGCGTTGACCGAGATGTTCTTCGGTCGCCTCGCTCAGTCCAGAGAGTGCCTCGGTCGAGGTACTGCTACTGGGTCCGAGACTGGAGATCTTCGTCTCCTGGATTAGTTTCTCAGTTTTAGCTCCTGGATCCTCTTCCAGTGCCTTCAAGCTCCGTATATCTGCATCACAAGAAGCATCTATACCTTCCTCCATTAAACTGAAGCTAATAACTCTTTCGAGTGGATCGTTAACAAGGATAGAGCTCACCAATTCTCTTGATTCTTCTTCATCGTAGATGTTGAAGATATCATCAGTTAGTTGCTCCCCTTTCATGGCTGCAAGTAGTGCGAACTCCACCTCATCGCCACCAACGTTGAATTTCAACTTGGCGTTCTTGCAATCCACGTTGCAACCCGAAGTTGCTAGAAATGGCCTCCCGAGAATAATAGGAATAGGATAATCTGCGGGAATGTCAAGTACGACAAAATCTATGGGTAGATAGAAGTTACCTAACTTGACCGGAACGTCCTCCAAGATGCCCACGGGATGGGTAATGGAGCGATCCGCCATGTAGAGTCGAATCTTGACCGGCTTGGGCTCTCCAAGACCGATCTTCGTGCATAGCTCCAGCGGGATGATGCTCACGCTGGCTCCTAGATCACAAAGGGCTTCACAAGTTACATCCCCAACTTGAATGGGAATGCAAAATGAGCCGGGATCTCTCAACTTAGGTGGCATCTTTTCCTTCATGATCTTGATAAGCTCCGAAGATTTAGATGTCATCCTAACTTCACCAACATCCTCCAGCTTCCTCTTCCTTGATAAGATTTCTTTTAAGAACTTCCCATAGGCGGGCATACCTAAAATAGCATCAAGGAAATGAATATTAATATGTAGCTTATTCATCAAGTCAAGAAACTTACCAAAGTGCTTGTCTAGATGTGCTCTGGCTCTGGACTGAGGGAATGGAAGTGGTGGCTTATATGCAGGAGGTGGAACATAAGTTTCTGTCGTTCCTCCTGCTTTCTGTTGCTCCGCCTCGGTTGGCATCTCGGTCGAGGTGTTCTTCGACTGGATCTGGACCGAGGTGGTCTACGTCGAGCGAGGTACTGGATCTGCAGTTTTGAGTCCACTCCTCGTCGTTATGGCCATGCACTGGCCCTTAGGGTTAGTTTCCGTCTTTGCTGGAAGCTTCCCTGGATCTCTTGGCGCTTCATTCGCCCTATTAGCAAGTTGTTGTTCGAAGGACTTTTGGGCCCTCGAAAATGAAGTCATAGAATTCTCCATAGCGTTAAGCTTGATCAAGATTGCCTCCAGAACTGCGTCTTTCTTTTCTGGCTGAGACGAACTTGATCCTTGCCCTTGGCTTTTCAATGGAGTAGAAGAAGAAGAAGAAGGGGGAGAGAGGAAAGGGTTAGAGGAATCATTAGAATTGGAGTTTGAATGATTGTTACCGTGATTTTGGTTATTCGCCCTCCAGTTGTTGCTATTTGATCCTCTATTGTTGTTGTTGTAGTTGTTGTTTCGGGGACCGTTGTTGTTGTTACGGTACCCGTTGTTGTTGTTGTTCCTTTTCCCTTGCTCTTCGTTCTTAGTTTGAGCCATCAAGAGCTCCTTCAATTGCTTCACGTCATTCTTCAACGACGTGATTTGATTGTTGTTGGGTTGAGTCTCTTGAAAGTTGACTCTTTTAATTCCACCTTCAGCTCCTTGGTGGGTATACTTCTCCATGTGCAAGGCTTGCTTCTCAATGAAGTCCCAAGCCTCATCAATCGCCATGTCCATGAAGGTACCGGCGGAGAGTAGTTGGAGATTGAACTGGGTGCTTCCATCCAGCCCTTTGAAGTAGATCTCCAACAACTCGATCTTTGGAATCCCATGATGTGGGCAATCCAAAAGGATATCCTTGAACCGCTCCCAAGATTTGGACAAGCTCTCCTTGTCCTTCATGATGAAAGCATTGATCTTCCCCCTCATTTCAGCGGTCTTTGAGGGTGGAAAGAATTTGGTCAAGAATTCCGTAGTCATCTCCTCCCATGTGCTAATTTTTCCTGGAGGAAGAGATTGATACCAAGTAAGAGCTCTATCTTTTAAAGAAAAGTAAAAAGGTCTTAGCTTGTAGTTGTTATTTTCAATTCTGGAAGGTCGCAAGGTCTCCATCAAGATCTCGTAGTTTTGAAGATGTTGATGCGGCGACTCCTTCTCTAGCCCTCCGAATTGGTATTGGCGAATCATGGCTAGAACTTGCGGTCGAAGTTCGTAGTCATGATCCGCTGGATCTCCTAGGTTCACTCCTGGACGCCTCAGTTGTTGATTAGGGTCCATCCTTTGACCTAGGGTTTGTGGAATTCCTGCAAGAAGAACATCTCGGACTGGCATCCGAGGTGGAAGTACATCGGCCGGGGCGTCAGGTACTGGAATCTGCCTCGGTCGAGGATCAGCTACTGGATTCTGCATCGGTCGAGGATCAACAGGAGGATCTTCCCTCGGTCGAAGTAGAATCTGGTCTCGTATGACTGCAATCTCAGCTTCGATTGCTGCAGTCCTGGCGCGATTCTCCTCTTTCTCTTGCATTAGTTCTTCCTTACTGAGACGCAGCAGCTCTTGCGTCTCCTTTAATTCGGCCGGAAGATCGCGATCGTCTTGTTGGGCCATCTTCGCTTCTCTTAAGCGTCGCTTGTAAGTCTTTTCTGGTTTGGGATCGTAAGGAACGATTTCCTTCCCAGCGCGGGTTCTTCGCATATACCTAAGAAAGAACCTGCAAAAGTCGTCACTCAAGTAGAGTGGTTAGATGAAACGGGGCAAGCGCCCCAAGAGCAAACCGTACCGGCTCGGTCTAGACCAAGTCCCCGGCAACGGCGCCAAAAACTTGTTCGCTCCAAACGGTGTGTGCAAGCTTTAAATTTATAACCCTAGACTTAAGCTTAAAACAAGGATGCGAACCCGCAGTGTACGGGTCAATCGTAGTAAAAGCAAGAAAATTCCAGGGGTCGATCACAGGGACTCGGTGAAACAAAGTCAATACGGTGTGCTATGTCAAAACTAACCACAAGAGCGATTAACACAATCAAAGATGAATAAGAAGTCAATAAAGCAAACATGTAATTCTAGGGATTAAAGCATCTAGTTGTGGTTCCAACTCAAGATCTATAGATAAGCGGACAAAGCTGAGGTTTTTGCAAAGGGAAGGTGTTACTAATGTGGAGTAGATCACCGGGTAAGTCTCACTACTCACTAATCCAAAACCGTAACTCCTATTACCGGGTAAGTCTCAAGGAATCAAGATAAAGAATTATAACCTCAAACTAACACACCATCTAAGGGAATAGAATCAACCTTTACCGGGTAAGTCTCAGGCTAACTCACAAAGATGGGATGGAAGCACACTCAAACTCCAATAAAGGATAAACCTTTATTACCTATACTTATGATCGTTAATACACAAACTAAGGAATTACCGGGTAAGTCTCATCCTAAGCTTGCTTTGAACCAGGAAGGTGTAATAAGAATAGGATTTAGCAAACTCTAACACTTAACTCTCAGTTATGGATCAGATAAGTCACCTTGGTCAGCTAGTTTCCACCCCGGCCGAGGTGTTCATCGACTGAACGAGATGCTTAGGGTTAAGGTTAAAGACTCAAACTTTCAGGATCCTACTAGAATCTAAGATTATTCTATCATTGTTTTCCCCACAACCTTCATCCAATCACCCTAGAATCACACAAGGAAATTAGCCACTCATCATCATAATGAAAGTATTAAAATATATGGGAAGAAGGTGAATATTTGAACAAAGAAGAATTTAATGAAAAGACTTCAATAACTGAATCAAATATCACAACAAAGCGTTCCTTGGATAACAATCCAAAAAGACAAGACAACAATTGAGGGAATTGAAGACAATCTTACAAAACCCTTCAAATAAGCTATGAAAGCTATGGACTTCAATCTTACTTCAACCTTTAAAAAGGTTCTTCAACTCTCCCAACTTGGAGAAGGCTGCTGCTGCTGCGTGATATCCAACTGTAGGCGGATTTTTGTGGGATCTAAGCACGATCGGATTTGTGGAAAATCCAACCCTTTTTATAGGAAAATAACCCTCCAAAGATAATAAATCTTAGAAAGATATTCTCCCATAAATATAGGTAAAATATATGATTCTGCATATCTCCTTCCTTCCAGGAGCCAAGCCCAAAAATATAAGATCACTTTCCAATTTTAAAAGATCTCAGCGAAGAATAAAATATTCTCGCCGCGTCCTAGGTGTTCGCCTCGGTCGAGTCGGCGTCTCTGGATCACCTCGGTCGAGATGAATCTCTGGTCAACCGAGGTGAGTCTCAACTGAACGTGAAATCTCTCAAAACTGGTCCAAAGTAAATCTTTAATCCATGGCTATGCTTCCTGGATGTAGCTCCAAATGACTCATGACTCCTTTTGCTCCTTTTTGATGCAAAACGTACCATATTACCTGCAATTACAACGAAACTAGGTGTAGACCTCGATTCTCGCAAAGGTAGATGAAATGGTAGTAAAATCACAAAATGTACATACAAACATGCAGATTATGAAAGATAAAATGTCCAAACAAACCCCAAAATATAGACTATAATTCATGCTATCACTTTGGACACAAGAATTGTATTGCGATTGAACCATAGAAGAAAAATGTTGAAGTAAAGTAACGGCTTCATCTTTTCCTTTATTAGACGAACTCATGCACAATGAGAGTAATTGTCTAAAATATTAAGAAAGTAGGAACACACGGAAGCGGAAAGGGTACGGTAAGGTCCCCAAATATCTAAGTGTACTAAAGCAAATAAAGAGGAACCACGAGAAGTGATAATAGGAAAGGATGATTCAGGTAGTTTGGCCCGAAGACAAATGTCACATAGAAAGGCAACTATGGTGTTGGAAGGATGGCCAAGACGGTTATGGAGTGTGTTGTTGTCGATAGTGGTAAGTTATGAAAGCGATGGAGAATTATTTGCGATCCAACGAAGCCAGTAGATTCCATCACAGGCTTCACCTATTCCGATCGCCATCCTTGAAGTATGATCATGTATAACAAAAAGTTTATTAGTTATCACAAAAACACAATTTAAATTTGTAGTTAGTTGATCCAGGGAGAGAAGATGACAATCAAGTCCTATAACTAATAATACTCGGGGTAGGTGAAGGGAGGCGTTGATGCGTAGACTCCCTGCATGTACGGGTGATACTAGAACTCCGTTAGGGAGCTTGATCCGACATGTGGTAACTGTTATAAGTTTAAAGAGTAGAGAGCGATCCCTTGTCATATGAAAAGAGGCTCCAGAATCAAGTATCCAAGGTAGTGAAATAATACCTGACGTAGTATCTTGGGATGAATCAAAGCGATAGGAGTTCAAGATACATAAAATAGTGTTCCAATGAGTATCATCAGTTGTATGACCAATGTCTTTTAGATCCTGAGGTGTTAAGGGACCAAGAGAGGCAAATTTGACTTGTCCGGCTTGTCCGGAGACGATTGTAGTTGCTGAGCGAGGAGTTGGCTTTGTTGGTGGAGGAGTCGGTGCCGACGAAGGAGGACCATTAGTTGACGGCTTAGTTGAAGGCGTACCATTGCGAGCGATTCACCATTCTGGATAGCCGTGGATTTTGAAGCAGGTTTTGATGGTATGACCCGATCTTGTGCAATGGTCATAAAAGAATTGATCCTTTTGTGGTGTAGGGGTACGAGAACTACGTTGAAAAGTTGCCAAAAAATCCATTTTTTCAGGGCGGCTATCTCGTTCTCGGGCAATAGTTTTAACACATTCTTCTTGAATTGCGAGGGAATATACCTTGTTGAGTTTGAAAAAAGGTTCTTGAGCAACAATATTTGATATGAGAGATGCATAAGCATTGTCATCTAGCCCAAGGAGGAATTAATGAACTCCTTCCCTTCTTTAGCTTTGATTTTGTTACCTTATGTGCATACACATTAGCACATATTGGTAAGTTGGTATGATATCTCATCCCATATCTTTTTAAGGTGGCTGAAGTAGACACCAATTGTTTGACTATTTTTTGTACAACGACGAAAATCTGTGTGTAGTTGAAGTAGACGGGGTCGTTGCCTGTTAGAGTATTGAGTTTATCTCTTAGAGTATTGAGCTTATCTCTTAGAGCATTGGGCTTATCTCTTATTATTGGGCTTATCTTTTATTATTAGTTTATTATTTTATCTCTTTATGTTTCCCTATATAAATATTACATGGTCAATGAAATAAACAAGCTTTTAGTTCACAAATCTCTTCATGGTATCAGAGCACTTTCCTTGACCTACTTCCGCACAAAGCAAAACCTTAAACCCTAAAATTAACCTTTTGCCATTTTTACGGTATCAGAGAACACTTTGGCCGTCAGTATCAAGGAGTACTTTGGTCATCGGTATCAAGGAATACTTCGGCCGCCGGTATTAGAAAATACTTTGGCCACGACTGCAAGTATCAGAAACGACTTTGGCCGCCGGTATCAGAAACGGCTTTGGCAGCCGGTATCAGAAAATACTTTGGCCGTCAGTATCAAGAAACGACTTTGGCTGGTATCATGACCAACACAATTATTGAGGCGGCAGGACAAGCTAACTCCGCATACCCCTTCTCTGGTTCCTTAACCTTTGAGGACCGTAAAGACATTGGTCTTGCAATTAATGATACTCAATGGAATACTCTCATATGTGCTTTGAACTCCTACCGTTCAAATTCGTTCCCTTGGATTCTTGATTTGGGGGCTACTTTTTCCTTGAATTCTTGATTTGGGGGCTACTTTTTCCTTGGATTCTTGATTCGGGGGCTTCTTTTCATATGACAGGTGATCGTTCATTACTTTCATCGCTCAAGACGGTCACTACATGTCGGATTAAACTCCTGAATGGAGCTTTAGTCACCGCTAAACACGCAGGCACCTTGCGACTCAATAACTCCCTTCACTTGCCCCGAGTTTTATATGTTCCAGGATTTGATTGTCATCTACTTTCTCTAAATCAGCTAACTACGGATTTGAATTGTGTTTTTATGATAACTAATAAACTTTGTGTTATACAGGATCGTACTTCGAGGACAATGGTTGGAGTGGGTGAAGCTCGTGATGGAATCTACTGGCTTCACTGGATGACAAAAGCTTCTCCGCTCCCTTCATGTCTTACCACTATTGACACCACCACCCAACATAACCGCCTTGGTCATCCTTCTATCACCAAAACCACCTATCCATGTGACATATGTCTCCGGGCCAAACTACCTAGATCATCTTTTTCGGTTAGCAGTTCTCATGCTTTGTCGTTATTTGAATTAGTCCACTTAGATATTTGGGGTCCTTATCGCACCATTTCTACTTCCGGTTGTTCCTACTTTCTTACCGTTTTAGATGATTTCTCCCGTTGCACCTGGATTTATTTAATAAAGGGAAAAGCCGAAGTCGCCACTTTAATTAGGGATTTTTGTGTCATGGTTGAGACTCAATTCCATATTTGTGTCAAAACCTTTCGCAGTGACAATTCTAAGGAATTTATTTCCCTTCGACCTTTCCTTAAAGGTAAGGGTATCCATTTAGAAACCTCTTGTACCTACACACCACAATAAAATGGGAGGGTAGAACGCAAACACCGTCATATCCTTAATGTCGCTAGATCCATAATGTTTCAAGCAAATTTACCCGTCTCGCTTTTGGGAGAATGTGTTCTTACGGCATGTTACCTTATCAATCGCACCCCTACTCCCATCCTCCATCACAAAACTCCTTATGAGCTTCTTCATGGCTCTCCACCAAATCTTGACCATCTTCGGGTGTTTGGTTGTCTTGCTTATTGTTCCTTTATACCTCGGTCTTCAGATAAATTTCGACCTCGAGGTCGAAAATGCATTTTTATAGGATATGCATCTTCACAAAAGGCCTGAAAAATGTTGGATCTTGCTACCCAAGAAATTTTTACAACACGGGATGCACGTTTTTACGAGAACATTTTTCCGTTCTCCAAACCGAAACATTCTCCTGAACCTTCGGAGTCCATAGCAGACCCCATTGACTTTTCCCCCGAATATTACCAAGAAACCTCCCGAAAAACAGCCCCCACCCAAGAAAACCTCCCACATATTTCCCTTGACGCGGATCCCCCACCTATACCTACTACGGCTCCCCTAGAACCCTCTCACCTTCCTCTTGTCCTTCCGCCTACCACGGGTTCCCCTGTCATCTCTCCTCTACCTATGGTTGATGCCCCCTATACCTCCCCACTAAACCCCTCCCCATTTTCTATAACCATCCCTCCAGCATGTCCCCCACATCCCTCTACTAATCCACATACTTCTACCCCTCTTCCCATGGGCACCGAAATCCCTCAACCCATCATTCCGACTCTACCACCCGTTACTGATGCTCTGACCGAAAATCCACCCCGTCGCAGCTCCCGCACTTCAAAACCTTCTACCCTTTTACCAGACTATGTTTGTCAAAAGGCAAGTCATTTTGATTCCAAATCGGGTGAAACTTCTCCCCCACTGAAATCAGGTACCCGGTATTCCATAAAGAATTCTTTATCATATGAACATTTTTCTCCTTCCTATGTTACTACTGTTAACTCTGTATATCAGGAACAAAAACCAACCTCTTTCAGAGACGCGGTTGCTAACCCAAAATGGAAAAAAGCCATGCAGGATGAAATGACAGCCTTACACCGCAACAACACTTGGGAATATGTTGATCTTCCTCTCGATCGTAAACCTATTGGCTCTAATGGGTTTTTCGTATTAAATACAACTCCGATGGACAAGTTGAGCGATATAAGGTGCGTTTGGTTGCACTCGGCAACCGTCAGCAAGAAGGCATTGATTATAATGAAACTTTTGCTCCTGTTGTTAAATCAGTTACAGTTAAACTACTTCTTGCAATTGCCTCTATCTATAACTGGGAACTTCATCAGATGGACGTTCACAATGCTTTTCTTCATGGGGATCTGCATGAGGAAGTATGTATGCTACCACCTCCCGGTTTTCGAACCTCGTCCCAAGTTTGTCGTCTAAAGAAATCATTATATGGTCTTCGTCAAGCTCCACGGAATTGGTTCCACAAGTTCACATCTGCTCTTCTGAAATATGGTTTCTCTCAGTCTTTGGCTGATTACTCCCTTTTTACCTTCAGACGTTCAGGTATCATCCTTCAAATTTTGATATATGTGGATGATCTAGTCATTACTGGAAATAATCATGCTACCATTCGTCGATTTAAAGACTATCTTCATACTTGCTTTCATATGAAGGACCTTGGACCCCTTCGGTTCTTCTTAGGCATTGAAATTATTTGTACACTATCTGGTTTATGGTTGAACCAACGGAAATACACTCTAGATATTCTAGCAGATTCTGGTCTTCTTGGATGCAAACCCGCATCGTTTCCGATGTTTGCTGATCATGGTCTTCAATCAGATTCCTCTGCTCTGCTTGATGATCTTGAGAAATATTGTCGTTTGGTTGGCCGTCTTATCTACTTGTCCATCACTCGTCATGAACTTGCATACTCGGTTCATACACTTTCTCAGTTTATGGCTGCTCCGCGCCGTGGCCAATGGGATGCTGCCTTAAAGGTTCTTCATTACCCAAAGTCAGCCCCTGATCAGGGTATTTTCTTATCTCGTTCTAGTGATTTGTGTATTCGTGCTTTTTGTGATTCGGATTATGCAGCTTGTCCTATCACTAGACGCTCTACTACAGGCTACTTCATTCTCCTCGGTAATTCACCCATTTTTTTGGAGAACCAAGAAATAGGCTACGGTTTCTAGATCTTCTGTTGAGGCCGAATATAGAGCAATGACAACTACTACTTGTGAGCTCCTTTGGCTTCGTTCTCTACTTGATTCACTCGGGGTTCCACCCAAGGCTCCTATGCACCTCTTTTGTGATAATCAGTCCGCCATTCATATTGCCAACAATCCGGTATTCCATGAGCGTACCAAACATATTGAGATTGACTGTCATACCATCAGGGAACAGATTCAGCGAGGCATTATTCAAAAACAACATGTTCCTGGCACACTTCAACTAGCTGACATTATGACTAAAGCTCTTGGACCTACTCGCTTCAACTTCTTAATTCGTAAGCTTGGAGTTGTTTCTTCCACACCTCCCGCTTGAGGGGGAGTGTTAGAGTATTGGGCTTATTTCTTAGAGCATTGGGCTTATCTCTTATTATTGGGATTATCTTTTGTTATTAGTTAATTATTTTATCTCTTTATGTTTCCCTATATAAACATTACATAGTCAATGAAATAAACAAGCTTTCAGTTCACAAATCTCTTCATTGCCAGCATCAAAACCTTCTTTTAGGTCTTCCCAAAGAAGATGAACATTAGCACAATAATTTACCAATTTTTGTAGGGATGTATCCATGGATTTAAGAATCCAACTTTGAATCATAGAAATAACACAAAATCCTTTCTGATACCACGACGGCGGCAAAGGGTTATTTTAGGGTTAAAATTTTGTTTTGCGCGGAAGAGTATGTTAAGAAAGTGCTCTGATACCATGAAAAGATTTATGAACCAAAAACATGTTTATTTCATTGATTAAATAATGGTTATATAGGCAAATATTACGACATAAAACAATAATCTAATATTTAAAGGAATAAACCCAATATACGGTCCAATATATTGGGCACATACTCTAACAAAGCATTAATACAATTTGTTTTACTTGTTTGTTTTCATTTGTTTAATTCAACTTGATTGGCAGAGAAGTCAATCAAATAAATGGCTATAAGGTTTAGTTTCAAACCAGAAATGTCCAAGCATCTCTAAAGGTTAGCTTTTGCTTCTTCATTTCGTTAGATTTACTCTTTTTCTTTTCCATAAATTTTGGTCGAACTTAAAAAGAAGTGAAACTTGACATAGGTGTCTCTTTTTTTTCTTCTTTTTTTTAATGTTTTTTCGAAAAGTAATATGCGGTAAAATAAAAAACATTGATTTTTAGATCAAATATCTCTTAAAGGTTCTCGCTCCTTATCATAAGGTAAGTTTTAGAAGCCTTATTTGGCGTGCACACGAGTACACTATTTTAGTATACTTAAATTGAATTTTGGAGAACTGGTTGTAAAAGTACATAGATAATGTCCAAAGTTGCAAAAAAAAAAAAAAAAGAACTAGAAAATTCTCCCAAATAAGAGTCGAAGTGCAAAACTAAGATTATAATGCACAATTGTGGATTAAAAGTAAAGGATTAAAAAGTGCAACAATAACGAGGCTAAAGTACTTAGAGTTTCAAGGGCGCAGGTAATGGAATAAAGTGTATACAAAAGCCCTAAGAATGCACAATTAAGAAAATCCAAAAGTAAACCCTAATTAATTTATCTTTCATTTCATATAATCACTTTTAATACCGAGTCACAAATAAGAACAAAAAGAGTAACACATCATTTTTTTATACTTCATTGGAGTTACGACCATTCGCTCCTCTACAAGGCTCTTCCTCCACAAATAAAAATACGCCCATGAGATTTTGGTTAAACTCACTATGTCATCCTACAAACCTGCCGCTACTGCTTGACACAAAAGCTAAACTCGGTGAGTTTTGGAGTTTCACTATCACAATCCCACGACACCGACTACGTACTCAATGTTGACTGGATTGGGTGTTCGGACACCCAACACTCTACTCCAGCTAATACGTTTACCTTGGGACAACATCATCTCGTGGCCATTCAAGCAACAAGTCGTGGTCCCCAGGTCCAGTGTTGAGGCAGAGTGCTAGGGTATAACCAACATCGTCGTTGAGGTAGAGTACAAGGGCATAAACAACATCGTCGTTGTAACAGATAAGGATAAATCAGTCTTTATATGTTTTAATTAGATTTAATCATCTCCGGGTAGCCCGTCCGGCTTGACCCGCTTGTCCAAAAAAAAAGAGCCGATATGAACATAGGAGAAAGCCTGACCAGACAAAAAGCCCGGCCCACCAGACCAGATCGGACACCACTCTAGGCAGGACTTGGCGGCCCAAATAAAAATATACAAATATATATATATATATATATATATATATATATATAAATATAAATATATATATATATATATATTGTATATATTATAAATAGTAAGTATAAATATAAAAATATTTAATATAGTTATAATAAATTTAATAGATATTACATAAAGTATCTTAAATATATTTTACTTTTGAACAAAATTTATATTAAAAACGAAATTTTAATTTTTTTTACATAAAAATGAGTACCCGGCAGCCGAGCCCGTCCGGGCAGGGACGACAACCGCTAAAGGTCCTCCATCCGGCTCGACCCATGTCCGAATAAACGGGGCACGGTTTTGTATAAAGCCCGACCTGAATGTGGATATGAACATGTCTAGTTTTAATATGCTACTTACTAATTAAATTATAGAAGAAAGACATCCACCAACTCATTTTAGTGAAGTAGGGTCATTTATCCAATCCTCTCACATTTTTAAATGGTTTGTCTATGTACTTGTTAGCATTTTATATACTCATTTACTCTTAGTTATTGATTGTCTTTCTTCTTCCTACATATAGGTAAGACTAAGGGCCCGTTTGGTTCCAACTCCGGAAACGGAAACGGAATGGAAACGAATTTAGTCCATATGTATACCCCTATTTATGAAATTTGGTGGAATCATTCCTTGTGGATTAATGTAAAATGCACTTGCTTCCACACATTTTGTTACCCTATAGGGTATCAAAAGTAATCAAACTCTACTCCAATTCCTTCAAACCATAAGGAATGATTCCACAAACTTTTATGAACAATGGTATACATATGGACTAGATTCGTTTCCATTCCGTTTCCGATTTCGAAGTTAAAACCAAACGGGCCCTAAATCTTTTCTGGAAACATCTCATATGGTTGAACCGAATGCAAGAAGGGAAACAATTCGTGGAACAAGCTTAAATCCTGTTCTAATTTATTAATTTAATTTATTTATACACACGATTGGTAACTCTACTTCAAATAGAAAATATAAATTAATAAACTAACACAAATAAATAATATAATAATAGCTATAACTATCTATGATCATAAAAAAATATTAAAAGATATAAATTTATATATTTACGTTTCAGTTGTCCTTTGTTTTGTTGGTGACAATAAGTCATCGATTTTGTTTGGAACAATAGGTCGTCGGGTTTGGTATCAGCTATAGGCGACGTTCTGTTAGTAACAATAGAACGCCGATTTGTTGGCGTCAATAGGTTGATGACACTAGGGTGATGGTCGGGTTGACGACATCAAGACGCCGATTGGTTGACAACAATATAACCAGTAGTTTGAAGTTTCAATGTAGCGAATTGGACCTACTGTAACACCCCGGATTCTTGGAACTCGGGGAGTTACTGGTTAGGACCTCACAATGGGTCCCGACCTTGGTTTAACAACAAATTTACTATGATCTTACAACAAGACACAAATGTATTTAAATTCTTTGAAAATAATAAATAGTATTTGTATGAATGATCAACACATGATAACCTTACAAAACATAAATATATATAACATGCATGCTGAATGGAAGACTGCCCCGTCCCCATCTAATGAATATGTGGACCCGGATGACCATCTTTTCCGGATCTCTCTACAACTGTCTATCTCTACAAAATCTACAACACGGAATAACCGTTAGCTAACAATCCAAATATAAATAGAATAAAGATAACACAAACACATCCAAGGTAACATAAACACTCATCATGTTGGCACACAATCCGATTATTATCTAATAGCTTAGGTGACCCACTTTATTCCGTTTTAAAGTTGTGGCACAAGAAATGTTAAGATTTCTCGCCTCTGTTCCTTATCCAAATGGTGTAGATCTAGCACACATCCGCCTGTAGTGTCACTACAAACCAAGTATGGACTAGTCCCTAAAGAAACCACCAGCGCCCTCGGGTTAACCGGGCAGAATGCCACCGTCCGTTACTCTTAGGCCTAATAAGTAGGTCGGTCGATAATTAATAAAAGTACACTTATAAACACATCATTCAAACACCAATATCGTTATTCACACTCATTTCCAGAAGCTAGCTAAGTAAGCCCAAATGACTTACCTAAATCAATCTCGACTATCAAACCTCAACCCGGTCAGCAACCATAGATTACTCAATTGCCCGTCACAAGAGAAAAGTGGATCAAAAAATTTCCCATAAATTTAGAAGTCTATGACTTCTAAGAAGTAAGATTCTAACATAAGAGAAATTACTAAAATACCCTCATAAGGTAGAATGACCATTTTACCCTTGGTTCCGAAACTTTCAAAAATCCCCTAAAATATGTCTATCCTCTTCTTTGGGAGATAATTCCATATTCTAACTTTTACGAATGAGTTTAGGTAAAAACTAGAAGAAACACATATTCTCGTCACTTCTCAAAAATGTCACTAGGATCCAACTTTAGCCTATGATACGAGCCTCAGATAAAAATATAAAAATTCTAACAAAAATCTCTAAGTCTTCTATGCTATGCACTCTATCCATAGAAGCAAGAATTTTGCCAAAAATACCTAATAACCACTTCTACACAAATTCCCAAAGTCGGTTCCAAAACCAGAAATTCAGACTTAAAAACTGAGTATTTCTTAACTGCTCAACCAGTCAACTTTGGAGCATCATATATCTACATCTAACCGTTGGATCAACCTCAAATTTTGATACGTCACCCTATGCATGACACTATATAACATACTAAAAACTGAACGATGGATTATATTTCTAAGGTATCTAAAAATAAGTTCAAACATGACTGCACAACACAAAATATTTCCAACACTTAGAAAATTTCAGCAACATCTAGAAAACTACTTACAACCTCGACTTTGAAAAATCATAACTCCTAAACCTCTTAATGAAATCCTCTCAAATTTTGATATATTATACTATATAATCCTAACATATCCGAAATCTCAGTCCAATAGAGATAAAAACCTATTCAAAACTATCTCACAAAACCGCATCACATGTAGTTTTTCTCAACACTCAACACACTTATAAAAACTACACGAGGAGCCAACTTTGGGACACCATAACTCTTAAACTGTAAATCCGATTCTTCTCAAATTTTAGTATAATATGCTATGCAATACCGACGAAGACATATCCGAAAATAAACCAAAAAGGAAGAGTCTAGCGTACCCAAAATTGGACCCAAAGTTATATGTTCATCACTTCCGAAAACTCAGGAAACATAACAAGTCATCTTCCATGGCTGCTATGGATGGTTTAAGCTACAAATGAGGGTTCTCATCCGCACTATTATAGAGAGGGTAATGCAAATGAAGGGAGGGGAGATGTTTACCTGACAAGAGAGACTCGACAAGCTCACTAATACGAGTATGAAAAGGGGAGGTAACCACTGTCTTAGGCGCGCTTCCACGGCATCATCCTAGCCGCACCTGCGGTTTAACAAGGCGTGTCTCATGCGACCTGGTTGCTCGATCCGAACGAAAGTGCAGCAAGGTGGGACGGTTGTGCTTGATTGCTACTTGACAGGATGAGAAGGAGGGTCTCCTGCAGCATGGTTGTTGCTCGACGGAAACAGAGAGAAGAAAGAGGGGCAAAGGTTCGGTGTGGGGGTCGGCTGCGTGAGGTCGGCGATGTGCAAGAGGAACGGAGGCTGGCGGTTGAAGTCGGGAGAGGAGATGCCCTCTAGGGTTTTCCATTAGTGAGTTGATCATAAGGAGCAAGAGGAAAACAAGGTAGCTGCTGAAGACAAAAGCTGCACTTCTAAATGGGCCCGGATGACAATTTTTGATGGGCCCGGATGGACCATCTTGAAGGTTAAACCTCTTTTAATGGTTAAGGAAGAAATAAATAAAGAAACATTTGATATATATATATATTTTATGAGGAAATTCTCTCATAAGATAATAAGAAGGGAAAATAAAAGATGATAAAATAAAATAAAAATAAATAAATAAAAAAATACTAAGTATCATATAACATGATAAGACGATGGAAGAAAGTCCCAAACTAGCTAGTCGAAGTCCAGTTATCTCGAAATTAAAATTTTCGGGTATTACGCCTACTTTGATACTAATGGATATAACAATTTGTTAACATAAAGAAATAATATTAAAGGAAAAATATCCATAAAGACCCTCCATAATGGAGGGTCCGGGCTCCTAAATCACCCTCATGTCATCAAGTTGATGACATGGAAGAGTGGGCGACATATGAGCCCGGGAGTCGACACCAATATTAACGTAACTCCTATCTGATTTTTTTTTGCGTATCATAACAATGTCGTTTGGCTTTGTCATAGGAAGAGGCGTGATCTCACAGGTCAAAATCTGGTCAGTGAGAACGCGTCATTTGGTAGGGGGTTTTAATTGAAATTAAAAATTCTATTTTCCGTATATATATTAATTACAAAAATATTTTTAAATAAGATTTAATTTTATGTATCCAATGAGACCCACTTTGCATATGTGTCAATACAAATTTTTTTTTTGTTTTCTTGTAATGTATATAAGTTTACGTAATGAACATTTAGAGTTTTTTCAATTTATTTTTTACATAAGAATTTAGTTTTATCTATCTAATGAGATACTTTTTTTACATGTATTTTCATATGTATTTATATACAATTAAAAATACAATTTAAAATGGATCTTAGACATAAAATGAGACATCAACTTACAAGTAAAATTTCAATTTAATAAAAACACAAGTTAAAAGTGATACATTAACTTCAACATACACGTAACTTATAACATAAGATTGAAATAAAATACAAACGATACATCTAAACATAAACTCAAATACTTAGTTCCTTGAGCAACAAATTCATTACCTTCTCTTCGTCAGGAGTCAAGTAACCTATCCTCTCCATCAAACAAGAAAGAATGGGTAACTTGTTTTGGTTCACCTTCTCTTTTATCTCCTTTTTCTTGATTTCCATTTCTTTGTCCTTCCTAATTTCAGAAACAACATATAACCTCAACAATTCCTTTTTTTTTTTACTTCCAATTCTTGGAGACGTATCTCAATTCCATAGTCTTCAAATTGCCTAAAATGTTAAGTGATATTGAATTATCAAAGGTCTCCGTTGTACTTACCGGTCACTTCCCCACCCTCTTCGAACTAGTTTGTCATAGAGGACGGACAAATGAGCTATATGGGGTTCTACCTCCACTTGATAGAGTTCCAAGATTGAAGCTTGATGTGTTTTTCTCTAGAATCATTTACCTCTATCTTCTTGGAGCTATCACCTTATTTTGGTGATGTTGGTTGAATATTGTTTTGCCATTTTGGCTGATTTTTAAGCATGCGTCATGTGGTCTCTTGATTGAACTTTGATTTGGAGAGATGTTATTCCGTAGACAAAACATGAGCCCTTGCAAGCACATCGTTATTGGATTCCCTACTTACGCTCCCCTTTTTGATGGTGTACAGACACCCGAAAATGTAGAACAACTGTATTAAGCTTTTGGTAGCGGTCCATAAACTGTTTCCATGAGAGACATGCTAAATCACTCCTCCTTTATATGTAAAAGGAAGAAGCTCGATTCCAAAAACTGTTTCTAAAGTGTTTGTACCTTGGACAAAATCTTTGCCCGTGTTTATCCATCAACCAATAAGTAAATTGTCTTCGTTTCCCCAACACAACCTTTTGAAAACTAATTCAATTGCCACTTGAACATCATCTTCATTATCATTTTCTAGCTCAACCACCGGTTTTTGAGTCCCAAAAGATGGGATAATAATATGCAGAGACACTAGGATCAAGTGTTCGGTTGAGTTTTGAGTTTGGTAGTTTGCAGAACATTCTTGTATTGCGGATATTGAGTGTGGTTGTATTCCATAATATTCATGTATGTGGGTTTTAAGTTTTGTGGTATTGAGGAACATTCATGTATTGTGGGTTTTGAGTTTGATTATGTCATTGTGTTCCCAAACTTTCGAAAAAAGGATTTGGGAGGGGATTTCCGTTTTGATCCATTGTAGTGTTAAATAGAAAAAGAGAGAAGTTGTATTAGTTGAATAAGATGAGTGTAGAAGATGAAGTATTTATGTGATAGGTTTTTTCTATTTTAACCTAAAAGGTATAAATTGGTCGCGTGTCTCTTTTACACAATAATCAAGTCATGAATTAACAACTCAATCATGTGTCTTTTTTACACAATAATTGAACATTAAATGACAACTCAATCATAGGAATTTTGGACTTATATTTCTCATTTATCATAAGAATTTTATTTCGATGCAGTTATAGTTGCAAGAAGCAAAAACGATGACCATCAAAGAAAGCAAAGCAACTAGAAAAGATATCAAAGAAGCATATCTAATGAACGAAAGACTTGTCATAAACGAAGGTTCAGAAAAAATTAGCTCATCATCTACTTAGCTAGAAAAAAATACGGTGTGTTGTTAGTTTTTTGGTACGTGTTTCCCCTACAATTAAGTTCCATAATTGGGTTCTCAATTTTGATGAGCTGACATGTTGCGAGTGTATCCTTAATTGTGCAAGCAATAATACAAGTAGAAATAATGTCCAAGGAAGAGATGACACAAGCTTTTATTAGTAATAAACTTTCGGTTGTAAAGATTATGGCGTTGGCGGCAGCGAGGATTTCTAAGGATAATGAGAGGATATATATTATTTGTTAGAGGAACTCTTAGGATGGTAGTTATTGAATTGCTATGGGTCGTCACTATGGTCAACGTGGTCATAACACTTCACCAACATCTTCCATCTACACTATAATATGGAAGCTATTGATTCCAAAGAAAATTAAATTTTTTTTTCTGGACTACTGCAAAGGAGAGAGTAATCACTAATGCAGAAAGGTTTAGACGTCATATAGCTACTTATGGACAATAGTTACATGCTCTGATCAATTATAAACCCTACACTGTTAGAGATTATCTCGCAAACCAAATGAAGTAAAATTGGATTTATGCTCGAGGGTGTGAGTGTTTTACCCTCTTTCAATACCAAAACAAACGAAGTGAAAATGGATTTTGCAATGCAATCTAAAGTATATGCTAACAAACCAAAAGAAAGGAACTATAAAGGCAACTTATGGTTGATAGACAGATGAAAATAGTGGCCATTTATTTAGTGTATGTAAGCTTACTCGAACGCTCATTCATTTTCCTTCCAAAGTGATGCTTCTTCCTCGGGAGTGAAATCGTCATCAATGTTGAATATCTTCCTTGCATCCTCAACAGACATATCCTTAATCGAGTCTACTACAACTTTGCATGTCAATCTGAAAAGCCCCCTGATATCCAGATAGTGTGCAGCCTAAAAAAAATTCAATTTTCAATATCCAGTTAGGGATATATCGTACAGATCGGTAAAAATTCAATTGAAATCGATCAAAACAAAGATAAAATTACCATTAGTAAACCGTAGAAATGGCTCTTGTCAACCTTCACAAGCTCAACATTGAAGGCCTCGAGATCATTGAGATCTTCAGCGAAGGGTGTGAGACTCTCAACATGCTTCTTGCAGTACTCAACTACCTTAGCGAGGGATTTTCCGTCAACGTTGGGGAGATGGAATGTGTTTTCGTCGACGGCATCTTCAATCATGTGTTTGATTGTCCGCGATTGTAATGCCACACTTTCGTCTACTTCGAAGGATACATTATCGATGCTCACTAGAGTAATCTTTCTTGAAGATGAAGCCGCCATGGAGTTTTCGCAATTTGGGGAGAGAAACCCTAACTCGATGTAAATAATTGAGAAGAAAGTGATGAGGCTGAAATCAACTTATATGGACTCGGTTGTGTGTGTGTGAAGCACGCGCTTTGTAGATTAAGTACGGGAGGACGGGACTTTTTTAAATCGGCATATTATTACGAGAAAATTACATCGCTTAACAAAATAAATTAACGTGTTTGTGAAACAAACTGCTTAATAATGCCCAAAAATCATAATCACAAAAAATGTCATACATAAGGTGTAGTTATATATGAAGCTGCAACAATCGATATAGGTCATCAAATCTGATGAACAATTGACTTTTATGCAAAATGTCATCAAATATAGACTACGGTCGTCTCCTTTATTCTTTTGTTCTATAATCTCTTTTAGGATAGACTATGGATGAATTCGAGTGGTTCATTGAAGAAAAATATAATTTGTGGAATTTATCTCGGACCGGCTTAGCTCAAGCGTGTTATGTCTATATTGATTGTGCTTTATGATCGATCGGTTGTGCTCGGATTTCAGACTAGGATACTGCTGTTAAGACTCTTGACAAGTCACCTGACAATAGTTTACTATTAAAGTTTTTACTCGCGAGACAATCAATTCAGTGAAACAAAATAACATTATAAAATATCTTATTAACCTATTTGCCTAAGATTAATGTTTTAAAATATAAACTAATATGAAGTAAAATTGGTTGATGCAAAGTTTGGCATGCAAAGAAAACAACAACGTTGTACTTCTTCAAGAAAAGCTTTCTTGATAGTTGATAATGAAAAACGATGAATCTACCACCGTTGTGCTATGTTATCCCGAGGACATTGGTTGCTTGATTGAGTCCAAAAAATGGGAATTGAAATTTCCTCATTTGAAAAATGTTTAGCTCCGGTAGAAATTGATATGATGTTATGACAACGCTGAATGTTAAGTGGACGTCAGTCCTGACTGCGAAGATTCTTGGTCGATCCATTGCATTCTTGACACTGGAGCGCAAACTACACTAGATATGAAGCCTTAAAGGGATATTTTCGGGTATTATATCACAGTGAGACCATGACATCCATATTTCGATCCATCTAAAGAACTCATACATACCTTGTTTGTTTGGGCTAGGATCTCAAATCTCCCACTATAGTTATATAATGAATCAATATTTTATGAGCTTGCTTCTACTACAGGTAAACCTATAAAAGCGGATTCAAATGCCATATATGCGCTACTACTAGAGGAAAATTTTTCTTGAGTATATGTTGAAATTGTTTTGGACAAACCTCTTACGGGAACAATATTGATTTGTGGGAGACAAATTCATGTAGCATATGAAGGTTTGCATACTATTTGTTATGGATGTGGAAAATATGGACATCGTGTGGAAATATATGTTAGGAAGGATAGGAATACACAGAACAATCGGAAAGATTCTAAACGGCAAAGTCAGGGAGAATCAAATGAACAACCAAATATGAATGATTTCTCCGTCAAACATATGTTTGGTTCACAACGAAGCTCAGGACACAAAAGTAGCAAATCAAAGAAAAAAATACAACTCATAACACCAATAATGCTTATCATACTCAATACTCAAACCCAAAAGGTACTAATAAATTTGTTTATCATCCTATTCAATTCTCAACGAAAGTTACATCGCCTTATCTTACAGCTCTTTTTGAAACCAAAATATCGGGGGGTTTTGCTCAAGAATCTAGTGAACATACGAAGTTTCCTAAACTTCATATGAGTTCGATAGAGATCAGGGCTTACTAAACATGCATGATTTTGGCACTAGATAGCAAGTTGGAGGATATTCTTGCACATGAAGAGATGATATGGTTCTAGTAATCGATAGAGGACTATATCAAAAATGGAGACAAAAGTATGAAATTCTCCTACACATTTATCATCATTATAAGGAGATGTAGAAAATAGGTAGAAGTTATCAAGAAGGGGGATGGGACTTGGTTTTCTAATCTTGAAGAAACCAAAATAAAAGCGCAATATTACCAACAATTATATAGTCGTAGCAATACTTCTCTTGACGTGTACGTCTTCCCTTATGCTTATTTTACCCCAATTTATGCAACAGAACTCAAGGGTACATAACATCCAATTATCGAAGAAGAGGTTGTAAGTATTCTAAAGGATACCATGGAAGGCTCCGGAAAGTGATGGATTCCAACATGTTTTCTATCAACAATATTGGAAGACGGATGAATCATCTGTTGTTAAGATGGTAAAGACTTTTGGTCCACATGGAATCTTTCAACTGATATTAATTTAAACTCTTTCTGGTAGTCACCCAAAATTTCCAAATTTGGAACGATGTCTCAGTTTTGCCCCACCATCTTATGCAATTTGCATACAAAATCATTATGAAGGTTATTGTTCAACGTTTACAACCCATAGTACAACAACTTGTGGGGCCTACTCAGTCCAATTTCATACCATGATATTGATTGAGAATAATGTCGTGATTGTACAAGAGATTACTCACTCGATGCTAATAAAAATATCATGAAAGAAATGGATGATGATAAGGTTAGATCTTAGAAAAGCCTATGATAGGCTTCTATGGGATTTCATAGAGGATACGATTAGAGTAGCATTCAACGCATCATGGAAGGCGTTTCCTCTCATTCCATGTGCTTATTATGGAATGGAGTGATGATAACATCCTTTAATCCTATGAGAGGATTTATGGTTAACTTATAAGGATGAACTATTACTCATGTCAACAAGAATTCTTCTTTTTAGTGGTCGATTGAGGAAAAAGAACTCTGAAGTTAAGTGTGCTCGTGCGGGAGTAATTTTAGGATGGGTGACCTGAGTTACGAGTGTGCTTTTCCTAGTAGGCGGTCACTCGACTCGGTGGACGGTCTTTGTGCTTGACGTAGACGTTAAAAGTTTGTAACACCCCAAGTTCTGGGAACTCGAAGCGCTACGGGCTAGGACCGCACAATGGGTCCCGACCCTCAAAGTAGCAACAACAAACGGATCTTACAACAAGGCACAGACGAATGAAAACAAAACTCAATATAAAACCAAAGGTTTAAACCAAAAGAAAACACAAACTCCATAGCCGGGTTCAAAACAAAAGGGAAACAACAAAAGAAACATAAACCCGATCCCGTCCTATAATGTACGGGAACCCTGGCTGACCACACTATCCGGATCACTCAGCAGCATCCTGAACCTGCGGAACATCTACAACGACGGTATAAACCGTTAGCTAACATTCTAGGTATAAGCAAGAGTGTAAAGGCACAAACACACATAAGGTACAGAAAACACATAGCATGCTTACACATCAACCGGTTATTTATCTTTCATTAAGGTTATCCATTACTAATTCAACTTCTTTTGTCACACGAGAATCTCCCGAAACTCGCCTCCGCTTCTGGCTGCCAATAGGAATAGATCAGTACTATCCGTTACCTACGGGTCTGGGTTGCAAGAGCACATTCTAGTTTCCTAGAGAACTAGACAAGTGGTCACCGCCCGGTTATAATACACTTGGGCCAATTAAGGTTATCAAAGGGTGAATCCTATTTCCAATTATTCGTTATAAGCAGGATAAACAATACAAACAAGCCAATACAATCAAACTAATACGCGGAATGAAGCTAAGTAAGTCCAAGGGACTTACCTCACACGAAGGTAAACCAAAAGATCAACAACAACTCAGGAAACTCTCAAGGAAAGCTCAGTTTCCCTCAGGAAAGGAGCATGGAAAGCCTGAACGAACAAACAATACGGATCAGAAACGGAACGGTTGCTAGAATTCTATGACTTCTAGTCTCAACGATCTCTAACAGATCAACACATGCTAAGGGCTCAACCTTAGTCTTACAACACTCAGGGAACCAAGGAAGGAACGAGGAAAGGAAGGAAGGAAGCAACTCACCAAAGACGGGAGTTACTACAGAGAAACCACAGGGGCCGCTAGACAGATGCGCAGGGGCGGTTGAACAGAGGCGCAGGGGCGGTGGCGTGACAGAAAGCGTTGTCGGCTTTCTTCTTCGACAGAACTCACAACAGGGGCAACCAAAGCTCGAACCTTTGCCTCCAACACGTCAAGACTCAACTCCAAAGAGCCTGAGAACAACGAAGGGTCAACAATGGAACACTCCATAAGAACCAAGGCTCATGCTTGATCCTTGGAGAAAAAGAAAAGAGAAGAACGAAAGGAAGAAACCAAAACAGAAGGAGAAGGCATGCAACGCTAAAGGAACGTGAGGAAGAACCATAAAAGATGCACTTACATGTTCAACGATGTCGCGGGAAGCAAAAGACGGCTGCAACTCTCTAGGGTTGAAGACGATAGCAAGAAACGGGAAAAAGGGGACAAAGAAGAGAATATATAGGAACGGGCTGGAAAGAATAGAAGGAAGGGCGTCTAGGGTTTAGAAAGAAGATAAGGAAACCGGCCAATAAGATAAAATATAGGATATTCTATCTATGGAAGGAAGATAAAAGAACGGAAGAAAAGATCGGCACGATCTGTCGTAAATCCGCAGGGGCGGATCTCACAGCCGCAGGGGCGGCCGGCCGCGGGGGCGGCCCTCTTCACCGCAAGGGAGGTGAAGGAAAAACCTAGGATCTTACATCAGATCCTCCTAAAAAGAAGTTTGATCCCGAAACTTGCAAAAGCTCACAAGCACAACACAAACAGAAACAGAACTGAACTCATATATTCCCACTCGGGGCACGTAACTCAAACGTCACATAAAAGTGTAAGCAACACAACAAGAGAAAACCAAACAACTGACTATGCTAAAGGTGCATCCAGCCCAACGTAAAACTTCGGATAGTTCCTTTGGATACTATCCTCTGTCTCCCAAGTCGCCTCATCAGCTCCTCGCATCGACCACTGAATCTTCAACATCGGGATGTCCTTCGAATGCAAGCGTCTCGTACTACGCTCTAAGACAGCCACCGGGTGCTCTACAAACGTGTGGTCTGACTCGATCACTAGATCCTCATGACTGACGATGTGTCTCGGGTCAGGTATGTACTCCCGTAGCTGAGACACATGGAAAACTGGGTGAACACCCTCAAGTCTAGGTGGCAACGCAAGTCTGTATGCTGCCTCTCCAACTCGCTCAAGAATCTCAAACGGTCCAACATATCTGGGACTCAGCTTCCCCTTGATACCAAAATGTCTGACGCCTCGTGTCGGGGATACTCTCAACCAAACCTGAGTTCCAACTCTGAACTCTAGAGGTCTACGCCTCTTATCAGCATAAGACTTATGTCAACTCTGTGCTGCTAACATCCGCTCTCGGATTACTGCTACTCGAGCCATGTCATCTTGAATCTGCTCGGGTGCTACTCCGCTGGCACTACTAGGCTCGTCCTAACACAACGGTGTACGACATCTCTGTCCATATAAAGCCTCATAAGGAGCCATCCTAATCGATGCGTGCCAACTGTTGTTGTACGAAAACTCAACTAAGGGAAGGTGATCTGGCCACACTTGTCCCCAGTCTAACACATAGGCTCGCAACATGTCCTCCATAGTCTGGATGGTCCGCTCAGACTGACCATCGGTTTGATGATGATAAGCTGTCGTGAATTGTAGACTCGTACCTAGGGCGGCATGAACTTGTTGCCAGAACCTCGAAGTGAACCGTCCGTCTCTGTCAGAGACTATGGTCCTAGGTACCCCATGAAGTCTCACTATCTGTCTCGTGAACTCCTTTGCTAATTGACTCACCGGCCACGTTTCTTTGATCGGAATGAAACGTGCAGTCTTCGTCAATCGATCTACGATGACCCAGATAGCATCAAAACCACGACTCGGTCTCAAACCGGTCACAAAATCCATAGAAATGTCTTCCCAGTTCCACTGAGGAACGGGGAGTGGGTGTAGCTCACCTCCGGGTCTATGATGCTCGATCTTGACCTGCTGACAGGTCGCACACTGAGCTACATATCTCGTCACATCTGGCTTCAGACCTCCTACTAGAAAGAGTGTTTGACATCTTGATACATCTTACTCGCACCAGGGTGTACTGAGTAACGTGAAGAGTGAGCCTCCTGAAGGATCCTCTGTCTTAACTCTCGATCTGACGGCACACAAACATGCTCCTAGCGTCTCAAAACTCCATCAGCACCAACTGCAAACTGTGGTGCCTCTCCTCGAGACATCCGGTCTCGGATCTGTGTCAAAGTTGGGCAACTTTCCTGCTTCTATCGAATTTCGGCCAACAGATCAGGTAC
Organism: Fagopyrum homotropicum; assembly: GCA_033239125.1. Classification (NCBI taxonomy): domain Eukaryota; kingdom Viridiplantae; phylum Streptophyta; class Magnoliopsida; order Caryophyllales; family Polygonaceae; genus Fagopyrum; species Fagopyrum homotropicum. The sequence continues at coordinate 22,801,859 of BSWB01000005.1, read as the reverse complement.
TATCTCCAAGGTGGACAACTGGCTATTGGAATCTTGGAAGTAGATATCCATCTCTAGCCATACCAAATCTCGCTGTAACTGAGGCTGAGCTGTCAGCCTAGCGATTGCCATCTCCCGAGAAGTCTTCCTACTGAGAGCATTTGCTACCACATTAGCCTTTCCCGGGTGGTATAAGATCTCAAGATCAAAGTCCTTGATCAACTCTAACCATCTGCGCTGGCGGTTATTCAACTCCCGCTGAGTGAATATGTTCTTCAGACTCTTATGGTCTGTGAAAATCTGACACGTGGCTCCGTACAGATAATGTCTCCAAATCTTCAAAGCATGAACAACAGCAGCTAACTCAAGATCATGGGTAGGGTAATTCTCCTCATACGTCTTCAACTGTCAAGACGCATAAGGGATCACCTTTCCCCTCTGCATCAGAACACATCCCAAGCCCAGCTTGGATGCGTCGCTGTAAACCACAAAATCCTCAATGCCCTCTGGCTGAGTTAGGATAAGAGCAGAGGTCAACCTCTTCTTCAGCTCCTCGAAGCTCTGTAGGCACGACTCGGACCATACGAACCTCGTAGACTTCCGCAACAAGGAAGTGAGTAGTCGGGCGATAACAGAAAAGCTCTCAACAAAATGCCGGTAGTAGCCCGCCAATCCTAAGAAGCTGTGGACCTCCTTGACGTTCTTAGGTGGCGGCCAAGATGCTACTGACTTGATCTTTGCCGGATCTACCTTGATCCCTTTGGCTGAAATGATGTGACCAAGGAATGCTACCTCAAACATCCAAAACTCGCACTTAGAGAGCTTGGCGTAAAGCTCTCAATCCTGTAAGACTTGAAGAACAATCCTCAAGTATCATGCATGCTCCTCCTTACTACGGGAGTAAACCAGAATGTCGTCGATGAAGACAACTACAAACTAGTCTAGGAAGTCGATGAAGATGCTGCTCATCAACTCCATGAAGACTGCGGGCATGTTCGTAAGCCCGAATGGCATCACTACAAAGTCGTAGTGTCCATATCTAGTCCGAAATGCTGTCTTAGCTACGTCCTGCTCTCTCACCCTCAGTTGGTGATATACAGATCTCAGATCGATCCTCGAAAACACTGAAGCTCCATGCAGCTGATCCAAAAGATCGTCGATACGGGGCAATGGGTACTTATTCTTGATCGTCACCTTGTTTAGCTCCCGGTAGTCGATACATAACCTCATTGACCCATCATTCTTCCTGACGAAGAGAACTGGTGCACCCCAAGGAGATACACTAGGGTGGATGAAGCCCTTCTCTGCTAACTCCTCAAGCTGCTTCTTCAACTCAAGCACCTCGATAGGCGCCATACGATAAGGAGCCTTAGAGATCGGTCTCGTACCGGGCTCTAGATCAATGCCAAAATCTACACTCCTTTGTGGAGGTAAACCTGATGGCTCTCCAAAGACGTCAGCAAACTCGCAAGCTACTGGAATCTTCTCCAAAGCTGGACTAGTACTATCCTTCATGGCATAGCACCAAAAACCTCACATCCTTGACTGATAAGTCTCGCAGCTCGAACTGCACTGATGACGGTACCAGTCTTCCCGAGATCCCATCCTCGGAAGATCTCAACATGGCCTGCATCTGTAGTTACTGTCACTGTCCTCTTGCCGATGTCCAGAACTGCTCAATGTCGATCCATCCAATCCATGCCCAGAATAACTTCTTCATGTACTAAGTACATGACGAAGAAGTTAGCTGGCCAATCGCGACCTCCCAATCTAATAGGGCAATCGCGAACTTCTCGCGTACCTCGTATCTTACCCCCATCGGGTAATGCTATAAAGAAGGGTCTACCTTCCACAGTAATTAAGGCCAATCTATCTACGAAGCATCAGATATAAAAGAATATGTAGCACCAGTATCGAAAAGAACTCTGACAGGTGAACCATTAATGTGAATGGTACCTGTAGTTGCTGTCGTTGTTGGCTCTACAACACTCCTCAACTCATACACCCTGGCTGGTGCCTCTCTGGTGTCTGCAGATCCACCAACACGTCCTCTACCTCTCCCTTATCCCGGAGTGGAACCCTGAGGAGCGGTAGAACTAGAAACTCTCTGCTGCTACTACTGATACTGCGATCTTTGTCCTCCTCCAGCAACACTAGCAGGTGAAGAACCCTGCTGGGATAGCGCCTTGCCCTGATGGCAAAATGCAGCTCTGTGTCCAGGCTTGCCACAAGAAAAGCAAGTCACTGCTGGCTTCTTGCAGTCAGCTCGGATGTGTCCAGCTACTCCGCAGTTATGACACTGTCGTCCTCTATCAGAACTCTGTTGGAAACTAGAAACGTCCAGGCGTCTGACTACGCCCAAAACCAGCTGCTCCAGCTCCAGCACTAGCTGATCCAGTCTTTTGTCTCTTCTCAGGACCTCCTGTTTGAGAAGTTCTCCTCTGACCCGGTTGGTCTCTCTCATAGGCAGAAGCTCTATTCTGATAGTCCGTCAAAGACTCACAACGGAAACCAGTAAGATAAGAGCGAGTCGATTCTCTTAACCTTCGAGAGAAAACGTAAACATGCTGATCCTCCGGTGGTGCGGACGGACCTAGCAATGCCAACTCGTCCTGAAACTTGAGGATGATCTCAGCAATAGGCAAATCCTCGAATCCAGCCTCAAGGAAATCCTGAAGACGGTCTCTTCTCATGGCTGCAGGGCAATAGCAATCCCTGATCACTGTCTTCATCTACTCATAATTGGTGACCTTGCTACGAATTGTCCTCCACCAAGAATGAGCCTGATCCTTCAGCAATGTCTGTGCTATGTTGACTCGACATCCCTCAGGGCAACCGATAGCCTCCATAGCAGAATCAACCTGTCCTAGCCACTACTCCACCTCCAAGCCAATCCTTCCCACGAAGACGGGAACCTTCAACTGATCAAAAGCCTTCAACCAGCTGTCGGGCTTTGGCTCATTTGCCTCAGCCGGCGCTCTAACAACCTCAGCAACTCCAGTAGGTGGGGCAACAACTTGTGTAACTCTCTGCGAAACCTCACCTGATCTCGCAGGAACTGGCGGCACTGGTGCTGGTCCTCCAGTCCTGATAGTCTCCTCAACCCTCTGCACATAGTCGCGAAAGGAAGAAGCTCCGATAGACACTCCTGCAGACTCTATTGATGGCGCTCTCTGTGCTCTAGACCTAGCAGCGGTCCCATTTCCAACCTCAGGGACAATGCTCTCAGCAACCTCTTCAGCAAATGTCTCAGCGATAGGCGGATCAGCAATTGGGGCTCAGCCCCGACCTCTAACTAGTGGAGGTCTTCCTGCATGTCCTCGTCCACGGATGGTAGGTGGAAGTGGTGGTCGACCCCTTCCTCGCCCCATAGCAGATGTAGCTCTAGTACGCGCCATCTACTATAAGGATAAATATATAAGACTATTTATATATAAGGCCACGCTACAGCTAAAGCCAAACTCTAGAAAAAGCACACATAAAGGCCAACACAAATGAAACTACACTACTGAGATCCGCGGACGTAGTGGTGGTCGCCCGTACATCTATCCCAAACCGAAAGGTTAAAACAAAACCCCCTTTTGAAAACGTTAGACCCCTTGCGGGTTCAATTTATTTATCCATCCGACCTGTAGAAGATATCAAGTGCCATTATTGCCAACCTAGAGCTCTGATACCATATTGTAACACCCCAAGTTCTGGGAACTCGAAGCGCTACGGGCTAGGACCACACAATGGGTCCCGACCCTTAGAGTAGCAACAACAAACGGATCTTACAACAAGGCACAGACGAATGAAAACAAAACTCAATATAAAACCAAAGGGTTAAACCAAAAGAAAACACAAACTCCACAGCCGGGTTCAAAATAAAAGGGAAACAACAAAAGAAACATAAACCCGATCCCGTCCTATAATGTACGGGAACCTCGGCTGACCACACCATCCGGATCACTCAGCAGCATCATGAACCTGCGGAACATCTACAACGACGGTATAAACCGTTAGCTAACATTCTAGGTATAAGCAAGAGTGTAAAGGCACAAACACACATAAGGTATAGAAAACACATAGCATGCTTACACATCAACCGGTTATTTATCTTTCATTAAGGTTATCCATTACTGATTCAACTTCTTTTCTCACACGAGAATCTCCCGAAACTCGCCTCCGCTTCCGTCTGCCAATAGGAATAGATCGGTACTATCTGTTACCTACGGGTTTGGGTCGCAAGAGCATATTCTAGTTTCTTGGAGAACTAGACAAGTGGTCACCGCCCGGTTATAATACACTTGGGCCAATTAAGGTTATCAAAGGGTGAATCCTATTTCCAATTATTCATTATAAGCAGGATAAACAACACAAACAAGCCAATACAATTAAACTAATACGCGGAATGAAGCTAAGTAAGTCCAAGGGACTTACCTCACACGAAGGTAAACCAAAAGATCAACAACAACTCAGGAAACTCTCAAGGAAAGCTCAGTTTTCCTCAGGAAAGGAGCAAGGAAAGCCTGAATGAACAAACAACACGGATCAGGAATGAAACGGTTGCTAGAAGTCTATGACTTCTAGTCTCAACGATCTCTAAGAGATCAACACATGCTAAGGACTCAACCTTAGTCTTACAACACTCAGGGAACCAAGGAAGGAACGAGGAAAGGAAGGAAGGAAGCAACTCACCAAAGACGGGAGTTACTACAGAGAAACCGCAGGGGCGGCTAGACAGATGTGCAGGGACGGCTGAACAGAGGTGCAGGGGCGGCTCTGTGCAGGCGCAGGGGCGGCGGCATGACATAAAGCGTTGTCGGCTTTCTTCTTCGATAGAACTCACAGTAGGGGCAACCGAAGCTCGAACCTTTGGCTCCAACACGTCAAGACTCAACTCCAAAGAGCCTGAGAACAATGAAGGGTCAACAACGGAACACTCCACAAGAATCAAGGCTCATGCTTGATCCTTGGAAAAAAAGAAAAGAGAAGAACGAAAGGAAGAAACCAAAACAGAAGGAGAAGGCATGCAGCGCTAAAGGAACGTGAGAAAGAAATATAAAAGATGCACTTACATGTTCAACGAAATTGCGGGAAGCAAAGGACGGCTGCAACTCTCTAGGGTTGAAGACGATAGCAAGGAACGGGAAAAAGGGGAGAAAGAAGAGAATATATAGTGACAGGCTGGAAAGAATAGAAGGAAGGGCGTCTAGGGTTTAGAAAGAAGATAAGGAAACCGGCCCATAAGATAAAATATAGGATCTTCTGTCTATGGAAGAAAGATAAAAGAACGGAAGAAAAGATCGGCACGATCTGTCGTAAATCCGCAGGGGCGGATCTCACAGCCGCAGGGGCGGCCGGCCACGGGGGAGGCCCTCTTCACCGCAGGGCCGGTGAAGGCAAAACCTAGGATCTTACAAAGTTTAAGTGGGGAAGTGTCAACAACGAAGTCTTATAGAGTCCTTCAACGATGCCGACAAGCTCGACTACTTGAGACACGTTTGTAAGACCCATCTTGAAATTACTCCCGCATGAGTACGATTAAATTCGGAGTTTTTTGTCCTTACTCGACCACTAGAAAATAAGAATTCTTGTTGATATGGAAATCAATTCATCCTTATAAAGTGGATATATTCCCATTCAACTAATGCAGGTCCATCCCTATAAGTTAACGATAAATTCCCATTCAAATGATGCGGGATAATAATTTTACGGGGTATTACAACAATATTGAGCATACAATAGTTGAAGGAATTTGGAAACCAATCAAGCTTAAGAGAGAGGTTACGTACCTCTTACACTTTGCTGGTGATATTATTTTATGTGCAGAAGAATCATAATATCAAATTCAAATTATACAAATTGCATCTAGTAGTTTTGTAGATTGTTTGGGCAAAACGTAAAATAAGTTAAATCTATCATTTTTGTTTTCTCCTAATGTGGATAGAAGGTCGAAATCAAATTTGCAACAAGATAGTTGTGTAAGAGTGAAAAGAAAACTTGGAATACATTTGAGAATTCCCATAATTCAATCTAAGGTGAGAAGGATGATTTTGAAAGGGTATTAAAGAAAGCACAACAAAGTTTAACAAGTTGGATAATGAAAAGTTTGAAATTGGTAGGGAGAATAAATTTTTTGATTTGAGACTGAAAATTTAATCCTAGATCCTCCATTTTTAAGCTAGTTTCAAGAGCCAAAATCTACGCCCTTTAACCATGCTCTTCAATGTTGCCAACAACACACATAAAAGTCCTCTTAACCGGTCTTTTCAGTGTTGCGAAGTGGAACTATAAAAGTTGATTCAATATTTGGGTCCTAGTATAGTTGTTAACTGAGACTCCCTTCTTTTGTAGGGTATTCTTCTTGTCCCGCATGTAACGTCTCTTTCCTGTTGTCCGGTCAGTTTTTCTCCACCGCTTGGCAGTTTCGCGTGTTTCCTTTCTTGTTTACCGATGGAGGACATCACATTTTCTTGCACAAAACTTACACTTTAGGACATTGAGAAATTTTATTAGTTTACTGGTGACATTTACACCCCCGCCGGCCTGTCTTTTTCCTCTCTGTCTTGCCGAGAAGTTACTTCGTTTTGGTAGATACAATGTGAATGCACTAAAGAACACCTTCCTCCAAATCTTGGAACCAAAAAATGGCATGTGAATATGGGAGATTGGTGAGGGGGTTCTGATTGTTCAGTTCTTCAATGACAGTGATCTCCACTTTGTTTAAAACAATTGCCCTTGGTGCTTTGATGATCACCTTTTGGTCCATCGACATATTGATGGTTCATCTTGGCCTTCGACATGACTTTTAGTACGGTTTGTGTAACACCCCATGTTTTGGGAACTCAAAGAGTTACGAGATAGGACCTCACAATGCGTCCCAACCCTCAGAGTAACAACAATAAAATCGGATCTTGCAACAAGGCACAAATAAATGAAAACCAAAACTATATAAAAAGCCATAAGGTATAACAAAGGGAAAAGCAAAACACTCTCAACTGAGTTAAAAAACAAACTGAAAAGACAACAACAGAAATATAAACCCGATCCCGTCCTATAATGTACGGGAACCCCGGGTGAACACCCTGTCCAAATCACTCAGCAACATCTCTAACCTGCAGGGCATTTACAACATCGGTATACACCGATAGCTAACATTCTAGAAATTAGAAAGATAGTAAAGACACAAACACATATAAGAACATAAACATATAGCATGTTCACACACATCCGGCTATTATCTTTATTATAGCTATCCGTTATTAATTGAACTTCCTTTGTCACACGAGAATCTCCCGAAACTCGCCTCCGTTTCCGTTACCGACAAGAATAGATCAGATGCATACTATCCGTTACCTGTGGGCCTGGTCGCAAGAGCACTTCCCAGTCTCCCAATTCTGGATTGGACAAGTGGTCACCGCCTGGTTATAATACACTTGGGACAATTAAGGTATAAGGTTGTCCAAGTCCGGTATTCCGTTATAATAATAAAGTAAACAAATACCACCAATACGGTCAACTAATACACATAATACAGCTAAGTAAGTCCAAGGGACTTACCTCACTCGAAGGTAACTCAAGAATCAGCTGACTGCTCAGCTTCCCGAATGAAAGGATGAATGCCTGCTTAAACAAGGCATCACAAATTAGAAACTATCCGAATGCTAGAAGTCTACATACTTCTAGTCTCAATGATCTCAAACAGATATACTATAGCGTGCTCGAAGTATCCTACTTGGATGATCGCTAACTGATCTCAACATGCTAGAAAGAACGATTCCTAGTCTCATCATCAACATCATAAGTCAAGATACTCAAACCATAACCAACTCATAGGGATCAACAAGCCACTAATTGGCATTCACCCTAATCATCTAGGTCCAGCCTAGCATGATCTAACATAAGGAAAGTAAAAAGGAAGTAGGGTTGGAAGCAACTCACCAAGGATGAGAGCTACTGTAGAGAAACCGCAGGGGCGGTTGACAAGAGAGCCAGGGGCGGTGACAAGGTGCAGCCGCAGGGGCGAGTAGTCCAAGGCGCGGGGGCGGCTTTTAGGTAAAGCCGTAGGGGCGGAGTGTTGCAGTCGCGGGGGCGGTGCAACGACAAAGGCAAACGTCGGGGATTTTCTTGACATCAACATCACAACAAAGAGATCAAAGCTTCGACCTTCACTCCACACACGGCAGTACTCAACAAATTGAGGTTTTAACACATACGCATCAACAACGAAGGCAAACAAGAATCAATACTCGATCTTGATTCATGTTAAGAAGAATAAAAGAGCAAAGAAGAAGAGGGAGAAGAGAAAGCATACAACAGGGGAAATAAGAACAAAATAAGGACGAAAGGGAGCAAGAACTTACAAAGCTTCTGCAGGAATTCACACGGAAGGCTACAAATTTGACTCAAGGTTGAAGGAGAACGTAAGAAAGAAGAAGGAAACGAAAGAGAAGGAGAGAATATGGGGAATAGTTGGGAAAGAAAGGAAGGTCAGATTTAGGGTTAAAGATAGAAGGAAAGATGACCCAAAAGATAGAAGAGCGGATCTTTTAAGAAAGGAAAGAAAATATAAAATAGAAGAAAAACAGATCTTCGCGATCTGGGGTCAGCCACAGAGGCAGGCTAACCCTGCGGCGACTGCGGCCACTGTCACCGCGGGGGCGGCGACGGACAAAACCGGCTGTTACAGTTTGTTTCTGGGTGGTGGCGAAGGATTTTCCCCTTGGATATTGCACCAACCAAGTTTTCGCCCTTTTGAGGAAAACACACACGTTTCCCGACTCTCACCGAGTATATTTATAAGCGGGTATATTATTGCGCACTCTCACACTCATACAAACCTCACTTGTATATAATAAGCCTTTGTGAACAAACTCATGCTTTTACATTACATTATAACACACACATATATATATATGGATGAAGGTCGGTTTATTGCACTACTAACCACCGACTTTCACTTTAAATTAGCCTATAATAATTCTAGACTTATCTAAATTAATAATTAATTAATTCAAATCATATTTATCCAAATTCTAGAGCATTCTCATCTTCTCTTCACTTTTTCTCCCATTCCAATACTTTTCTAAAAATATCTACTTACTTCTTTTAATTGATTAGCACACTAGTATAACTAGCCTATAGTTAAACTAAGCCCAAGTAATTAAAATATGAACTATACTCCACCAAATACTTCCTTAATTCATATTTTGAATGCCTTCACGGTATCTGAAAATGTTATCTTTGTCTGCTTCTTGGCTTCGGTGCTACCACCTCTTTCTTGCACCATTCTTCCATCTAAGAAGCAAATATTAGTCTCGTCTTTACGGCCTCGCATTACCAAGCATCTTCCCATGAACACCTTGTACCAACTCCTCGTGTCGACGAACTTGTACCCCTCCAACGTCATCGCACCCAACGAGATACCATTCACATTCGTTGATGGCACATACCTCACATTGTATCGAATGTGGCTTGTACTGTTCTAAAGCCTCATCCTCACGCTTCCGGTACCTTCGACCTTCAACTTCTCACCACTCACTGAGTTGAAGTGACCAAACTCTCCCCCAATCATCAAGGTGTCAAACATTTCTTGGTCTCTACAAACATGCATTGAGGCCGCCCTCTCGGTAAGCATGTCCACGGGTCACGGGTCACCCGTGACCCGGCGGGTCCGGGTTCCGCCGGGTCGCGGGTACGGGTAAGGGTCATCAGATCCTTACCCGTGACCCGCCGGGTCGACCCGTAACGGTCACAAATTCAAAAAAAAAAAAAAAAAATCCCAACGGCTATATAGCCGTTGTAACGGCTATATTGAAAAAAAACAATATACTTTAATAAATCTAACCCAAAACAATTCTATAAATACCCCATACCCAATTCATTTAATCTCACACCAATTCTCATTCAATCATCTATTCACTCTCTCAATCTCTCCATAATTTCCAACTCTTACATTCAATTACTCTCCTAATCTCATATTCTCATTCTCTTATTTTTCATTTTACCACTCTTACTACTACATTCTAATTCTATTATTCAAAAAAAAAAATGTCTAGCCGAGGAAGACGTTCCGTTAGCGGTGCCGGTCCTTCATCCGGCGAAGGTTTTACCCGAGGACGGCATTCTGTTAGCGGTCCTCCAACCGGTTCGGATTTAAGGCGAGACTTATTAAGTGGAGATCACGAGATCTTCGAGGAGGAGGATATCACGGAATCACCTACTTTCCCCAACACCCAAGGATCCGAGACCGAATTCACGGAGGAGCCGGAGGAACCGCCGTTGAACAACACTCAACTAACGGCAGCGGTCTTCCGATTTTGGTTTACAAAAGGTGCTCCCGATGCCAACGGAGTTTACTATGCCAAATGCAATTTTTGTGCGGCACAATACAAGCACAAAAAGAGAAAAGGCTACGGGAACTACAAGAGGCATATCCGGAACAAGCATCCCGAAAAAATGGGATTAGCACGAGGGCAAACACAACTTACCGGGTACGCATCTACTTCTAACCAACCTCCTTCTCTATTTACATATGATCATTCTTCTTCTATGGATGCATTTTCGAAAATGTTGGTCGTAGATTCTTTAGCATTTAGTTTTGCACAAAATGTTGGTTTTAATGATTGGATGCAAAATCATGCTCAACCCGCATATAAACCGATTTCTCGCCAAACCGCTAAAAGAAAAATGATGCATAAAAATAAAATTCGTAAAGAAGAATTGATTAAATATTTTATGGATAACGGTGATATTCAAGTTTCTATTTGTAGTGATATTTGGACCGACGGTTTTCAAAAAATTCATATATGGGTATTACTTGTCATTTTGTTGATAAATTTTGGATTTTAAACAAAAGAGTTTTAGCATTACGAGTTTTCAACGAACAACACACCGCCCAATACATTGCCCGTTTGATTGCAAATATTTTGGAAGAATATAGATTAGTTTCACGAGTTTTTTCAATCGGTTTTGACAACGCCTCCGCTAACACGGCTTCCATTAGAGATTTAACCAACTATTGTAAGCCGACGATTGGAGGTAAATTTTTTCACATTAGGTGTGCCGCTCATATTTTAAACTTGTGTGTTCAAGACGGTTTAGCATACGTTGGACATTTAGTACAACCTATTCGAAATATTCTTAATGAACCTTGGTCTAGAAAAAGTGTACGTACTAAATGGTATGCATATTGTAAACAAAATAACGTTTATCCTAAAAAATTTCCAAAAGATGTTTGTACAAGATGGAACTCTACTTACAAAATGATTTACGAATCATATGAATATCGAGAACTTTTAAGTGGTTTTGCCGCACAACTTATTGACGGTAATTTTGTTTTCGGTGAATCTTGGATTTTAGCAAAAGATGTAATGGAGGTTTTTAAATATTTTTATGATGCTACTAACACTTTTAGTTATGTTTATACACTAACTTCAAACATATTTTGTTATGTAGCAATTAATATTGCATTTGCAATTCAACAAGGTCTTTTAATTGAAAATATTTCACAAGCTATACTTTCAATGCGAACTAAATGGTTATATTATACAACCATTCCCGATGTTTTTCTTGTTGCATTTGTGTTAGACCCAAGACGTAAAATGGATGGTTTAAAACAATTTTTAGAAAGTTATTATGAATTTTTAGGTTTAGAACAAAATCCCGATTGTCATGTTTCTACCATAATTGCTAAAATTAGAAAATTATTTGATGAATTATTGGTTCAATACAGTGTTTCCGATCGAGGTCAATCTTCTCAACCCCCTCCTCGTCCTTCATCTTCAAGTTCATCTAAATTTAAATCAATTGCTAGATATTTGTTTGGCCCGAAAAGGGCAAAAACCACGTCGAGTTCCAACTCGGACCTCAACGAATATCTAACCATTTCTTTTGAGTTTTCCAATGATGAAGAAGAGGAGGATTTCAACATATTAGAATGGTGGAGCCAACAGGAGAGAATGAGGTTCCCTACCCTCTCAAGGATCGCGGCACAAATTCTCGCCATTCCCGCCTCAACGGTAGCGGTTGAGCAAACCTTTAGCCGGAGTGGAAAGATGCTCGATCCGACGAGATCAAACATGTTGCCCGAAACGTTGGAGGCACAAGTCCTCCTAGCCGATTGGAGGAAAGCGGAAATACGAACACAAAAGAACAACCTCTCGGCGGAGGAAGGCGACGAAGATGACGACGAGCGACAACAAACGCCATCGGATGTATCGGCGGGAGAGTCCGACAAAGGTAAGGGCCAATCGGGGATATAAACAAAGGTAAGAGAACTACGTGGGCTTTGATTCCTCCTCCCCGAGAGGATACGTAGGCAACCGGGATTCCGGTTCAAGCCCAATTCTTCCCTTTTTTTTAAAAAAAAGTTTAAGACTTAAACTTAAAAAAGAAGAAAATAAACTAATAAAAAGAGGACTTAAACTTAAAAAAATTGGACTTAAACTTTAAGTCCAATTTTTTAAAGTTTAAGTCCTCTTTTTATTAGTTTATTTTCTTCTTTTTTAAGTTTAAATCCTATTTTTTATTAGTTTAATTTCTTCTTCTTCTTTAAGTTTAAGTCCAATTTTTATCTTCTATTTATTTTCTTATTTTTTAAAGTTTCATTAATTTTTTTTTTAATGGTGAGGTGGCCGACCCGTCGACCCGCCGGGTCTGACCCGTGACCCGGCGGGTCGGCCACATATACGGGTCCGGGTCCGGGTCACCCTCCCCGGACCCATGACCCGGCGGGTCGGACCCGTCGACCCGGCGGGTCCGACCCGTGGACATGCTTACCTCTCGGACTTGGCGGTCACCCACTCGGACTTGGCGGTCTCTACCAATCATCAAGGTGTCAAACATTACTTCCACTTAGTGAGTGGTGAGAAGTTGAAGGTCTCTACAAACAGGCTTAGAGAGGACTTGGCGGTGTTTGAGAGGACTTGCCGGTCACCCACTCGGACTTGGCGGTCTCTACAAACAGGCTTAGAGAGGGCGGTCCCTCCCATCAACGAATGTGACATTCACATTCGTTGATGGGAGGGTTGTCACCCACTCGGACTTGGCGGTCTCCTCAGTTGTTGCCAAGTACACATTACCATAATTAACGTCATTGTTGACTTCACTAACCCAATTTGTGTGGGAGTCCCCTCTCTTCTTTCCCGGCGATATCTCTCTTAACTTCTAAGTCCTCCCTCATTTGAGGACACCGAGCTTGCATGTGACCCTTCTCCCATAATTGAAGCACTCAACCTCACTAAACTTTCATCGTGAGCCCGTACTTTGTCTTGGGTCCTCATGTCTTCTCCCTTGTTCTTGCTCCCCTACAACTAGTATGAGATTCTCTTCTTTCTCGGTATCATCATTCTCTCACTCTCGCAAAAAGCGAAGATCACCTCATCTAGAGTGAGAGACTTCCTTCCTACAAGTATAACGGTTCCTAATGGAGGAGACCAATCCTCTAAGAAAATATCTAGAGCGTAAGCTCCTTTAGCCCCAAGAGTTGGGAAATCGCGCAAAGTATGTGCAGGTTTTGGAGGGAGGAAATGTCTCCCAAGTAGCGAGTGTGGGTGTGGCCGAAAATCGCAAAGAGCAATTAAAATATATTGTTGGAATTGTTGCGCTCTGGACAACCACACGACTGTAGCCTCTCTCTAAGCCTGGATATGGAGAGACCGCCCTCCCATCGTTTTCTTGATGAAAATAATATCTCCAAGAGGGATCAATAACTTATGATGCATAATGTGGATTTTCGTATAGTTATGTATTGATAGTACGGGATGATTTGGATGTGGATGCAACTATCATTTTCGTTCTCACAAAATCATATCCAAGCCACTATCAAGCTTGATAGATTGTCAAACCAGTGGAATTTAGTAGGCATTTATGGCTTCCTTGAGAGGAAATATAAGAGGCGAACTTGGGATCTCATGAGATCCGTATCTTCAACTAACTCTCTTCTCCAAGAGCACAAATTGGAGATTTCAACCATATACTCTCTTTAGAGGAAAAGGTCGGTGGGACACTTCCAAGAGAACAAGACATGGAAGCGTGTAGGACTCTTGATGATTTATGATCACAGGGTTGTTTGATGGTGATGGTGTTTGGCAAGATTCTGATATTGCGATGGAGCACGAAATTGGGCACTATTATATTGACTTGTTCTCTATGGGGTCGTCTTTCAATTATCATCGCATCTTGACGAGTGTGAGTACAATGGTCCGAAATACAAACAATGCGGAACTTAACAAGGAATCAATGTTGAACTCGATTACATGCATGCGTTGTGTAGAAGTATAGGATATATATGTATATATATATATATATAGAATACATGAAATAATTGGGGACAAAATGTAAATAGACATACTTGCTAACTGAATTTTGTTATATGAAAGCATGTATAAGTAAAGCCTGTAATGGATCATTTCGATATATGAGATATTTTATTTCATTCACTACTTATCATGGTATCAGAGCCATGGAGGTTTTACTAATCGATTGAACTCTTCAATCTGAGTATTTCTAGCTTTCTTCCCTTATTCATTCTTCATACACAAGCCTTTTCACTTCTTCCTCCTTAGTCATGGAGGAGAATCAATAAAACTCTAGATCTGATAAACCTATGATTAATCAGAATCTAAATCTAGCAAATCAAAATCTAAACGCAATCAACATTGCGAATGATCCGTTATGTCTTGTCAATTCAGACAATCCAGGAATGCAATTGGTATCCTTCCTGTTTAATGGATCCAAATTCCATTCCTGGAGAAGAAGCATTCGTATGGCGTTAGTTACGAAGCAGAAGGTGGGATTTGTGGACGAATCTTGCACGAAACCAATTGCCAACGACGATGAACAACTTGCTCGCCGGATGCGTCACTATTACACAAAGTACTTGTTATTCAATGAGATAATATATCGGATTTAAAATATCCGGCATATATATGATAAAAAAATGCTGAACTTTATATAATATTTAAAAAAAAGAACCTAGATATGAATGACATACATGGGATATTTGGTCGTCTAATAATTCCAAACGTATGTGTCAATATCCCGTACAATAAAAAACAGAATTTTGCTTACACACGGGGTACATATTCTCTTATATTAAATCCCTGATTTTTCATATTTTGAATATTTGGATCAACCCAAAATTAGGTGGAAGCTTCCCCCCCAATCACCCAAACAATCTGTTTGACAAAGCCTTTCTCTCGTTTTGAACTCATACAACCCTCGCTCTATAAAGCCCCAGTTTAAGCCTTCACCGACCCGTGGTGAAGGGATCCGCCCCTGCGGCAGGGCAAACTGCCCCCACGGTTTTGCCACAAATTGCCCCGATCTGTTTTCCGTTCATTTTTATTTCCTTTCATAGATAGAAGATCCGATCTTCTATGTTATGGGCCAACTTTCCTATCTTCTCCTTAACCCTAGAATGCCTTTCCTTATATCTTTTCATCCTTCTCTATAAATCCCACCTTCTTCCCATTTTTTCCGCTTCTTGCATACGTTTTCCTTTAACCCTGAGAGTTGCAGCCATTTGCCCTCCTTCCCTTGCTGAACGTGTAATTTTTCTTCTATGAGTTCTTCATCACGTTCATGAGTTTTTGCATGCCCTCCCTTCTATTTTGCTATCTTTCTTCGTTCTTCTCTTTTCTTCTTCTTCAAGAATCAAGTTTGATTCTTGATTCTTGTGGAGTGTTCCGTTGTTGATATGTTGTTGTTCACAAGCTCCCTTGGTTGAGTTGTGACGTTTGAGTGTGTTGAGAGAGGCAAGCTTTGGCTTTTGCTGGATTCCTTGTTGTCGAGTTGACAACAACTTCTTCACCATAACCGTCCCCGCGCCTCTATTGTGCCACCCCCAGGGGAAGAGCCTAGTGCCGCCGCTACACCTCTAACAGCCGCCCCTGCGGTTTTCCTGCAATCGCTCCCGTCTTTGGTGAGTTGCTTCCTTCCTTACTTTCTTCGTTCCTTCCCTTGGCTTATGTTGTTGTTGTTGTTGACCCTTTGTGATCTGTAAGACTAAGGTTGAGACCTTAGCTTGTGGAAATTTCTTAGAGATCATGGAGACTAGAAGTGATAGACTTCTAGCAATCGTTTCGGTTTCTGATTCCGTATGACTTGTTGAGTAGGCATACCTTCCTTCCTATCCTTCGGGAACTTAGTTGTTGCTGAGTTTTGTGAGTGAGGTCAGTCCCTTGGACTTACTTAGCTGCATTCCGTCTATTAGTTTGATTGTGTTGGCTTGTTTGTGTTGTTGTTTATGGATATAACTAATAACCGGAATAGGATTTACCTTGTTATACCTTAATTGACCCAAATGTATTATAACCGGGCGGTTACTGCTTGTCCAAATTCAGAATGGGAAACTGGGAGGTGCTCTTGCGACCAACCCTACAGGTGACAAAAGGATGCATATATTCTATTCCTGTTGGTGAAAGGGTACAGAGGCGAGATCGTAATGATTCTCGTGTGACAACATAAGTTGAATTAGTAAAGGGATTAACCTTAATGAAAGATAATAACCGGATGAGTGTGCATGTTACATGTTTATATTACCTTTTGTGTGTTTGTGCCTTTATTGTCTTTTTGATATCTAGAATGTTAGCTAATAGTTTATATCGATGTTGTAGATGCCTTGCCGGATATATGTATTGCTGAATGATCCGGATGTTATTCTAATCCCGTGCATTATAGGATGGGATCGGGTTTATGTTTCTGTTCGTTGTTTTCCCTTTGTTTTGAACTCGGATGCGAGTCGTTAACACTTCTTTTGTTTAAACCTTTGGTTTATTATTAGTTTTGGTTTTCATTTGTCTGTTCCTTGTTGCAAGATCCGATGTTGATATTGCTATTCTGAGGGTCGGGACCCATTGTAAGATCCTAGCCCATAACGCTTCGAGTTTCTAGAACTTGGGGTGTTACAATATGGTATCAGAGCTCTAGGTTGGAAACAAAGGCACTCAAAATCTGCTAAAGGTCGGATAGATAAATAAATAGAACCCGCAAGGGGTCTACGTTTTCAAAATAGGGTTTTTGTTTTAAACTTGTCGGTCTAGGATAGATGTATGGGCGACCACCACTACCTCCGCGGATATCAGTAGTTAGTTTTCTTTGGTGTTGTGCTTTATGTGCTTTTTTCTGGATTATGCTTTAGTTATAGCGTGCCCTTATATATATCCCTATCGTAAATGGTGCATACTAGAGGTACATCAGCTATGGGGAGAGGAAGGGGTCGACCACCTCTTCCACCTACCGTCCATGGACGAGGAAGACCTCCACTAGATAGAGGTGTTTCTAGAAGAAGTTATTGAGAGTGTTGTTCCCCGGGCTGGGAATGGGACCGCTGCTAGGTCCGGAGCACAAAGAGCACAGTCGACCACGTCCGGTCGAATATCCATATGAGCTTCTTCATATCGTGACTATGTGTAGAGAGTTGAGGAGGCTATCAGGACTAGAGGACCTGCACCAGCACCGCCAGTACCCGCGAGATCAGTTGAGGTTTCAGAGAGAGTTATGTAGGTTGTTGCTGCACATGCTCGAGTTGTTGAGGTTGTTAGAGCACCGGATGAGGCGAGAGAGCAGAGGCCCGACTGTTGGTTGAAGTCTTTCAACCAGCTGAAGTTTCCTTCTTTCATGGGAAAGACTAAATTGGAGGTAGAGCCGTGGCTAGGATAGTTGGATTCTACTATTGAGGTGATCAGTTTCCTAGAGAGACGTCGAGTCGACATAGCGTAGACGTTGCTGAAGGATCAGTCTCATTCTTGGTGGAGGATTGCTCGCAGCAAGGTTACGAGTTACGAGTAGATGAAGACGACGATCAGGGATCGCTACTGCCCTGTAGCTATTAGGAGAGATCAACTTCAGGATTTCCTTGAAGCTAGTTTCGAGGATCTTCCTATTGTTGAGATCATCAACAAGTTTCAGGAGGAGTTGTCTTTGATGGGTCCGTCTGCACCACCCAAGGATCAACATGTTTATCTTTTCTCTCGGAGGTTGAGAGAGTCTATACGCTCTTATCTTGCTGGTTTCCGTTGCGACTCCTTGATGGACTATTAAGATAGAGCATCTACTTATCAGAAGAGGCAGAGGACTGGACCAGCCAGTGCTAGAGCTGGAGCATTTGGATTTGGACGTAATTAGACACCGGGATGTTTTGGTTTCCAGCAATCTGTATAGAGTTATGACAAAAGACGACAATGCTTTAACTGTGGAGGTGTCGGACACATGAGAGATGATTGTAAGAAGACCCCAGCGACTTACTTTTCTTGTGGCAAGTCAAGACACAGAGCTGCGTTTTGCCATCAGGGCAAGAAACCATCTCAGTAGGGATCTTCACCTGCTAGCATTGCCGGAGGTGGACAAATAACTCAGTACAAGTAGAACCAACAAAGAGCTCCAGGATTTACTGTTAGCATGAAATATTGCGATATTCTAGGCACATTTTCTAGTTGTTTTGCATCCATTATAGTGTTCATTGATAAGGCATTGAAACATTTGTTAGCTAGTTTATCTATGTTTTCGATATGGAGGTCTACATTAGCTTTGTGTTGATTATAGGTGAATAAGAGCTAAAACCGAACCAATTGAGAGAGATAGGAGAAGATTTGAGCACATCCAAGGATTAAGGACACATCAAAGAAGTCAAGGGAGATGCAAGGATGAGGAATGGCACGACACAAAGGAAACCACAAGCAAATTACACTTCCACGCCTAAAACCACGACCGTGGATCTTGGCAACATGAACGTGGAGTATTCTAGAGAGTTACACGGTATAAAGTACGGTCGTCGAAATCATATGGAACCGTAATCCACTTCCACGCTCTAAACCACGGCCGTGGAACTCCATGAAACCGTTATTTAGGCGATCTTTTGTCGAATAAATAATTGCCACATCATTTACGCACATGGGCCGGACGGTTATTTTATCCTTCCTTATAAAAAGGCTAGAGAGGAGAGAATTTGGGACACGTGCTTAGGGCTGCATTGGACGTCCGGAGATTTTGCACTTGCAAACGGGAATTCATGAGGGTTTGAAGATTTGGAAGTTGTTTGTGGCGGAAGTTACGCCTTTTGTCCTTAGGTTTGATTAGAAGACGGATTGACATCCTGTTCTTCGTTCTTATCAAGGATCGTTATTGGTTTGTGTTTATTCCAAATCTGATATACATTATTATCCTGGTGTGTGGATTTGAGATTGATTTGAGTTCTATTGAAGGATTTCAAAGGTTTTCATGTTTCATTCTTCTTAAACTTGATTTTGATATTATAATGACAGTTATTGGCTAAAACCTTTTAGCAATTCTAAGGTGAAGGGTTGATAGTTGTGGCTTAGATGATGATAGATCGATCGTAAATAGATTGGACCCTGAGAGTTAGAGAGATTTCGCCGACGAACCAAAATCATGGTTTGTGTTCGCTCCAAACGGTGTGTGCAAGCTTTAAATTTATAACCCTAGACTTAAGCTTAAAACAAGGATGCGAACCCGCAGTGTACGGGTCAATCGTAGTAAAAAGCAAGAAATTCCAGGGGTCGATCACAGGGACTCGGTGAAACAAAGTCAATACGGTATGCTAATGTCAATGCCAACCACAAGAGCAATTAACACAATCAAAGATGAATAAGATGTCAAATAAGCAAACATGCAATTCTAGGGATTAAGGCATCTAGTTGTGGTTCCAACTCAAGATCTATAGATAAGCGGACAAAGCTGAGATTTTTGCGTGGGGAAGGTGTTTCTAAAGTGGAGTAGATCACCGGGTAAGTCTCACTACACACTAATCCTAAACCGTAACTCCTATTACCGGGTAAGTCTCAAGGAATTAAGATAAAGAACTATAACCTCAAACTAACACACCATCTAAGGGAATAGAATCAACCTTTACCGGGTAAGTCTCAGGCTAACTCACAAAGATGGGATGGAAGCACACTCAAACCCCAATAAAGGACAAACCTTTATTACCTACTCTTATGATCGTTGGTACACAAACTAAGGAATTACCGGGTAAGTCTCATCCTAAGCTTGCTTTGAACCAGGAAGGTGTAATAAGAATAGGATTTAGCAAACTCTAACACTTAACTCTCAGTTTAAGGTCGGATAAGTCACCTCGGTCAGAAGAATTCCACCCCGGCCGAGATGTTCATCAACCGAACGAGATGCTTAGGGTTAAGGTTAAAGACTCGAACTTTCAGGATCCTACTGGAATCTAAGATTATTCTATCATTGTTTTTCCCACAACCTTCAGCCAATCACCCTAGAATCACACAAGGAAATTAGCCACTCATCATCATAATGAAAGTATTAAAATATATGGGAAAAGGTGAATATTTGAACAAAGAAGAATTTAATGAAAAGACTTCAATAACTGAATCAAATATCACAAACAAAAGCGTTCCTTGGATAATAATCCAACAAGACAAGACAACAATTGAGGGAATTAAAGACAATCTTACAAAACCCTCCAAAAAGCTATAAAAGCTATGATCTTCAATCTTCCTTCAACCTTCAAAAAGGTTCTTCAAAACTCCCAACTGGAGTATGGCTGCTGCGTGCTATAAACCCTGATCGATGGTCTATCCTCCTCCGGATTTGTGGAAAATCCAACCCTTTTTATAGGAAAAATACCCTCCAAAGATAAAATATCTTAGAAAGATCTTTTCCCATAAATATAGGTAAAATATAAGATCTTCTTCCTTCCAGGAGCCAAACCCAAAAATATAAGATCACCTTCCAAAGATAAAAGATCTCAGCCAAGAATAAAATATTCTCGCCGCGTCCCAGGTGTTAGCCTCGGTCGAGTCGACTTCTCTGGATCACCTCGGTCGAGGTGAATCTGTAGTCAACCGAGGTGAATCACAACTGAATGTGAAATCTCTCCTCTGGATCACCTCGGTCTAGGTGTTCACCTCGGTCTAGGTGTTCACCTCGGTCTAGGTGTTCACCTCGGTCTAGGTGTTCACCTCGGTCTAGGTGACACTGTAGCTGACCTAGGTGAATTTCAACTGCGTGTAAATCTCTTAAATCTGGTCCAAAGTGAATCTTTAATCCATGGCTATGCTTCCTGGATGGTTCCTTATGTTCCTGAATGTAGCTCCAATGACTCCATAGCTCCTTTTGCTCCTTTTTGATGCAAAACGTGCCATTTTACCTACGATTACAACAAAACTAGGTGTAGACCTCGATTCTCGCAAAGGTAGATGAAATGGCAATATAATAACATATTATACATACAAACATGCAGATTATTGAAGATAAAACGTCCAAACAAACCCTAAAATATAGACTATAATTCATGCTATCAAAATACCCCATACTTAGCCCTTGCTTGTCCCCAAGCAAGTTCCGCATATAGAAGACAAGATAGAATGGATTATAAGTCAAGAAAATCAATGAAAAAGTCTTTCAAAAACATTTTATGGTGTGCAACTATCATAGATCACTCTAAGAGAGTACTTCATGGAATTTAAAATCAATGCATGTTCGAAACATTTCATAAATATAAGAAAGTTGTTCATCTTTGCATAAAACCATAGAATGCATAATAAGTCATAATTATCGAAATTAATCATGCATAATCCAGTTTAAACCGCTAAGTCAATCAACAAGCTCGAGGTCTCAAGGGCTTCCCAAAAGAAAAGGTCAAGAAATGTGTAGGGTAGGGATGTATGTAAGGTAATGTGGTGCTAGAATCCGGGAAAAGGATGAACTTCACTTTCACTTTGACTTGCAACATCTTCCACCAATAAGCTTTGCTTATTTCACACTTTTTTTCTTTTTTACTTTACTTTTTGGGATGCATGGACAGAGGTGCACAATAACCGAAGCCTAGGAAATCTGCAATCATCAATTTCTCGAGATGCATCAAACCCTTGATGCACATACCATGACCCGTTAGGAATATCACTCAATCCGACTTTGGCAAGACACAAACACCCGGCTATGTGAATGGTGCCGAGTTACTTATCTTCATGATTGACTTCCCCAAACCTATTATTGCTTTCTAACACTTCACTTCCAGCCACTTCTCAACTTTAACTTGCTTTCACCACTTCGCTTGCTTCCAAATTCCCGGATAGGTAAAGGGAGGCAAAATGTATATGAGGGGCTAAGCATGATCAAGAAGAAGAAGAAGAAGAGAATGAATTGCCTTGGTCTTTCCAAGAAGAAAGTGAGAGAACTTAACCTGCGGTGTCAACCTTCAAATTCAACATAATTTGGATAAAAACAAAGTATTAAACATGCTAATAATTTCAAACAAAGCATTTAGCAACTTAAACATATTGTAAATCTTTCAAACACATAAAGAATTTAAGACCAGTAAGTAAACAAGATCTTCACTGAGATCATATCCAGATAAGTAACACAAAATCGTTTTCAAAAACTCTCAGTTAACACACCTCGGTCGAGGTGTTCTTGGTTCAACCGAGGTGAAATGCCTCGTTTGGCCAAGACTGACTCGGTCGAGATCGCAAAATTTTTTTTTTTTTAAAAACCATTTTTTTTTTTAGTTTCGACGTTTTTCTCAATCAAATAACCTGTAAGTATGCATGTAGTCTCAGATAAACACATAGATGCAAAAGTGAAGCATAAATGTAGATATCCGGTCAAATAGAGTCATACATCATAAGTGTCAAATAATACATCAATAAACACCCCATACTTGGGACACACTGTCCCAATGGGTCAAAATAAGTCTAAGGACAGGATACTCACCGAACATAGCTAAACTGCATGAAGAAGTAAGAAACAACTCCCAGATAAGACCATCTCGGTTGGCGAAGCACATCTCGGTCGAGGTGTTCTGACAGTACCCGAGATGTATCTCAGTAAAACTCGTTTCCTCAACTTCTCGAAATTTTGTTCTTCCAGTGTAGCTCCTGAACTGTGATCCTACCTTTTGGAATACCTGGTTGTTGTCTAGAGGAAACAAAAACAAAGCAACTATCTAAACTAAACTAGAAGAGGTAGAAGAAAGCAATACCTTGGGTTGCCTCCCAAGAAGCGCTTGGTTTAAGGTCGCTAGCTGAACCCTTCTCCATAGAATTACTCAATGTACCTTGAACACCATGGAGTGCTCATCACATCCATCATAAAATCCTTCCAAAAAGGTTCCAGTTCCTAATTTCACCGGCAAATGGTAAGATCTCCCACGTAGAAGCTTGTACGGTTTGATTCTCACCGGAATCCTTCTAGCCTTCCTGCACTTCAATGGGACATAATCTAGCCTTGCGTCCCATCCTTTCCTTGATCGAGAAAACAACTTCTCGAGATTCCTAGTAGCTTCCCCATCTTTAGCATGGGGATGGTACAAGGTCCTTAGCATGCGAGGGACCCCATACTTGAACAAGAGACACTTCATAGCCTTAACGGTGTAGTGCTTGCCAACTCCACTCCTCATGATCCGAGGAGCTTCCTCTTCCAACAATTTCAAGGAAGACTTCATCTTGATCTTAGGAGGTTCTTTCGGAAGAGACCTCCAACTCTTTGGTGCCTTCCTGAAAAATTCAGAAATATTAATAGGGAATTCAAATGAAGTAGGAGAATGTACCTTGCAAAGTTCTCCAAAGCTTGAGACAAGTTTCGTGTTGGGTTGATATTCCACACACGAAATCCCTCCCAACTCAGCTGATCTTTCTTCCACCTTGACCACAGTCTCAGTAATTTGGCCAAGGTTCGCCGCATCTTGCAGTTCTACAAATTCTTCTTCCATCTCGGTCGAGATCTCCTCCACCTCGGCCGAGGTCTCGGCAGTTGGATCGAAATCTTCCACATCCTCCGCTTCCACAAAAGCTTCAGGAGAAACTTCCGGTTCGACCAAAGGAATGCTTGGAACGTGCAACACTTCCTTATGCTCCTCTTTCGGCTTAGCATAGGATAGGGTGCTTTCCTTGAGCTCCTCCACCTTCTTCATCAACTTCTCCAATCTTGATTCGAGAGAGTCTTCAAAAGGTTGCTCATAAATGTTGTTAGGGACATTCTTCTCATCCCATATCGCAAGTTCATGCTGAATGGCCTCTTCTCTTTCCCATTCATTGTTAAACCAATAGAAGGAGTACTTCTCCTCCAAGTATTCATAATGGTCCGCCCTAGCACTTTGTCTTGCTATCCAGGCTGGATCAAATGTAGTCATCGGAAATCCTGAAAACTACAAAACTCATAGAAAGAGTAGTTAGTAGCAACAGGGGCAAGTGCCCCGAAAGCAAACCGTAACCGGCTCGGTCTAGACCAAGTCCCCGGCAACGGCGCCAAAAACTTGTTCGCTCCAAACGGTGTGTGCAAGCTTTAAATTTATAACCCTAGACTTAAGCTTAAAACAAGGATGCGAACCCGCAGTGTACGGGTCAATCGTAGTAAAAAGCAAGAAATTCCAGGGGTCGATCACAGGGACTCGGTGAAACAAAGTCAATACGGTATGCTAATGTCAATGCCAACCACAAGAGCAATTAACACAATCAAAGATGAATAAGATGTCAAATAAGCAAACATGCAATTCTAGGGATTAAGGCATCTAGTTGTGGTTCCAACTCAAGATCTATAGATAAGCGGACAAAGCTGAGATTTTTGCGTGGGGAAGGTGTTTCTAAAGTGGAGTAGATCACCGGGTAAGTCTCACTACACACTAATCCTAAACCGTAACTCCTATTACCGGGTAAGTCTCAAGGAATTAAGATAAAGAACTATAACCTCAAACTAACACACCATCTAAGGGAATAGAATCAACCTTTACCGGGTAAGTCTCAGGCTAACTCACAAAGATGGGATGGAAGCACACTCAAACCCCAATAAAGGACAAACCTTTATTACCTACTCTTATGATCGTTGGTACACAAACTAAGGAATTACCGGGTAAGTCTCATCCTAAGCTTGCTTTGAACCAGGAAGGTGTAATAAGAATAGGATTTAGCAAACTCTAACACTTAACTCTCAGTTTAAGGTCGGATAAGTCACCTCGGTCAGAAGAATTCCACCCCGGCCGAGATGTTCATCAACCGAACGAGATGCTTAGGGTTAAGGTTAAAGACTCAAACTTTCAGGATCCTATTGGAATCTAAGATTATTCTATCATTGTTTTTCCCACAACCTTCAGCCAATCACCCTAGAATCACACAAGGAAATTAGCCACTCATCATCATAATGAAAGTATTAAAATATATGGGAAAAGGTGAATATTTGAACAAAGAAGAATTTAATGAAAAGACTTCAATAACTGAATCAAATATCACAAACAAAAGCGTTCCTTGGATAATAATCCAACAAGACAAGACAACAATTGAGGGAATTAAAGACAATCTTACAAAACCCTCCAAAAAGCTATAAAAGCTATGATCTTCAATCTTCCTTCAACCTTCAAAAAGGTTCTTCAAAACTCCCAACTGGAGTATGGCTGCTGCGTGCTATAAACCCTGATCGATGGTCTATCCTCCTCCGGATTTGTGGAAAATCCAACCCTTTTTATAGGAAAAATACCCTCCAAAGATAAAATATCTTAGAAAGATCTTTTCCCATAAATATAGGTAAAATATAAGATCTTCTTCCTTCCAGGAGCCAAACCCAAAAATATAAGATCACCTTCCAAAGATAAAAGATCTCAGCCAAGAATAAAATATTCTCGCCGCGTCCCAGGTGTTAGCCTCGGTCGAGTCGACTTCTCTGGATCACCTCGGTCGAGGTGAATCTGTAGTCAACCGAGGTGAATCACAACTGAATGTGAAATCTCTCCTCTGGATCACCTCGGTCTAGGTGTTCACCTCGGTCTAGGTGTTCACCTCGGTCTAGGTGTTCACCTCGGTCTAGGTGTTCACCTCGGTCTAGGTGTTCACCTCGGTCTAGGTGTTCACCTCGGTCTAGGTGTTCACCTCGGTCTAGGTGTTCACCTCGGTCTAGGTGACACTGTAGCTGACCTAGGTGAATTTCAACTGCGTGTAAATCTCTTAAATCTGGTCCAAAGTGAATCTTTAATCCATGGCTATGCTTCCTGGATGGTTCCTTATGTTCCTGAATGTAGCTCCAATGACTCCATAGCTCCTTTTGCTCCTTTTTGATGCAAAACGTGCCATTTTACCTACGATTACAACAAAACTAGGTGTAGACCTCGATTCTCGCAAAGGTAGATGAAATGGCAATATAATAACATATTATACATACAAACATGCAGATTATTGAAGATAAAACGTCCAAACAAACCCTAAAATATAGACTATAATTCATGCTATCAGTTTGTTCTTGAGAACCACAGCCGTGGAACTCAAGATCTGCCCGTGATTTACCCTAGTTTACGAACTTTGCTTTTACTTTGATCCAAAGTTAAAGATTAGCTTTAATCTAGTCTAGGTTTGCCTTTTTCTAGGTAGTAGTGAAGCCTCAACAACCTCTACTTCGATTTCGAGTGTCACGACCTTAATCGGTTTAGTTAGTCTTGATCCTTGGGTTACAAGTTTAGGTATTTGAGATTAATTCTTGCCTTTAGATCCTTTCTATACTGAAGCCTCAACAACCTTTATAGAGAGTGTCTCTAGATAAGTCATATAAAGCCTTGGAGCTTCACCGTACATTGCTTTACCTTAGCATACCTTTGCAACTCTTAACTCTATCCTTAGTTCTTTAGTATATCTTGAATCTATTGCCACAATTAGATACGTAGATCTTTAGGGTTGCTGTTTTCCCAATATATTTGCAAAGCTTTACCCTTTTACTTGCTTGACAACTTTATAACTGAATTTGTTCCCCCCAAATCCTTGTGTTCGATACTCTGGAATTCTTGCTTTACTACGCCGATCCGTACACTGCGGGTTTGCTTGCTTGATTCTAGTTTTATAAATTTCAAACTTATTTGCACGCACGCTAAGTGGCGAACAAGTTTTTGGCGCCGTTGCCGGGGATTTGGTCTAGGCCGAATTCGGTTACCGGTTGTCAAGCTTGGGAGCCTTGCCCTTGTTATTTGATATCCCCTTTGAGTGATATTTGCAGGTTACCTTAGGTATATGCGCAGGTCTAGGAACAACAAGGACCTCTTACCTCTTGATCAAGAACTTGAGAAGACTTTGAGGAATAAGCTCAAAGAAAGAAAGATGGCTGAAGACAAGGAACGGGATCTTCAAACAAAGTTGGCGGAATCTGAAGCTCAACTTAGATGGAGCGAGAAGACTCGCAAAGAAGAATCGGACCGTCATCAATTGCAAATTGATGAGCTAAGGGATATGATGTTTCAAATGAGGCTGAAATTAAGCGATTCAAAGAAGAAGAAGAGGAGAAAGCCGGCAAGATCGGTTAGAGCCAACTCATTCGATGAGGATAGCGACTCTTCCATGCCATCACTTGAGGACATTAATCCGACGGTCAACATGAATCAATTTAATCCAAGACCGGTTGTCAACTATCGTGTCCCAGCTGGGGGTGCCAGAGCCGCTCGTGTAGATGAAGAGCCAAGAACTCTTGGCCAAAGGATGGATTCAATTCAGCAACCACGCCGTCTAGGTGTGAACTTTGATGCTGATGATATGCAGGGGTTTAGCTTCAACCCACAAGTCATTACCATCGTTCGCCAAAGTCAGTTTGGAGGAACGAGTAGCGAATCTCCACATCAACATTTACAGAATTTTGAGATCTTGATGGAGACAATGAAGCAAAAGAATGCAACCACCAACAACTACAAGATCAAGCCATTCTTCTTCTCTTTGAAAGGGAAAGCTTTATCTTTGTATCAAGCTCTTTCAAATGGAAGACTCATCACATGGGAGGATCTTTCTTTGGAGTTCCTCACCAAATTCTTTCCGCCATCTAAGACGGCGGAATTGAGAGGTAAGATTAATGCATTTTCTATGAGATCTAACGAAAGTTTGTTTCAATCTTGGGAAAGATTTCAGGATTTACTATTGGATTGCCCACATCATGGCATTTCCAAATTGGAGCTATTGGAGATATACTATAAGGGGCTGGATATGGAAACACAATTCAAGCTCCAATCCCTTTCATGTGGTACATTCATGGACATGAGGGAAGATGACGTTTGGGACTTCATTGAGAAGCAAGCCCGAGTCATTGAGAAGTATTCTCACCGGAAAGTAGAAGCAAATTGAGTGGAGCTAGGAGCAAAGCTAACACAAGCCGCTCAAACTCAAATCTTTTCTCTCAACTCCGAGATTAAAGAATTGAAAGAAGTCATCAAGGCTAACTTTCCAAATTGAAAGGAGCAAGATGTTGGTTATTTAGGGAACAAAAATAACCACAATGGGAATGAGAATACAAATCGCAACAACCGAAACAATTGAAACAACAACAACAACCGGAATAACAATTGGAACAACAATAGGGGTTCAAACAACAACAATTGGCGCTCCAACCAACAACAAAACTCCGGTAATTCTTATCCAAATTCAGGAAATTCACTAACTCCACCTTCTTCTTCTTCTTCTTCCATTCCTTTGAAAATTCAGGAACAAGCATCTAATAGTGGAAGTACTTCGGGGAAAGAGAAGCCCGATCCCATGTTGGAAACAATTTTGGGAAAGCTTCAAGGATTGGAGAGTCACATCACTAAAGTTGATAATCACATTACTAGGGTTGATAAAGCCCAAAAGGTTTTAGGAAACCAAATGTTTAGCAATGCTGAGGAAGTTCCTAGGAATCAAGGAAAACTTCCAGGAAAGACAAAGGATAACCCAAAGGGAAGGGTGATGGCTATCACAACTAGGAGCGGAGCAACAACCACCGACCCGCAACCTAAGTTTGTAGAAGTTCCCGTCGAGAAAGAGAAGGGGGAGGAGAAGGAATACATCTACATTCCTCCTCCAACTTACAAACCTCCCCTACCATTCCCGCAATCTAGAGCAAGAGTGCGTCTAGACAAACAATTCGGTATGTTTATTGAACTCATGAGCAAACTGCATATTAACATACCTTTCATTAATGCAATTGTAGGTATGCCAGCTTATGGTAAGTTCGTAAAAGAGATCCTCTCTAACAAGAGGAAATTAGAGGATTTTGGAGAGGTCAAAATGAGTTCGGATTCGTCGGATCTCATTAAGACAATGAAAGAAAAGATGCCCCCAAAGCTGAAGGATCCGGGGTCATTTTGTATTCCCATAGGAGTGGGAGATGTCACATATGATGCATTATGTGATTTAGGAGCAAGCGTGAGCATCATTCCGCTTGCCTTATGCAGGAAGATCGGTTTAGGTGAACCTAAACTGGTGAAGATGACGTTATACATGGCGGATTGATCCATAACTCGTCCCGTCGACATAGTTGAAGATGTCCCGGTCAAGCTTGGTAAGTTCTATGTTCCTATAAATTTTGTTGTGCTTGACATTCTTGTAGATAGTCCGGTCCCGATCATACTCGGAAGATCGTTTCTTGCAACATTCGGTTGTATGGTTGATTGCAAGAATGCTAGACTCGCCTTCGACATAGGAGAGGAAAAGGTAGAGTTCGTTCTTTCCACTTTGGTGAAGGAACCAGCTTTTGAAGAGGATATATTCAACATCCATGATGAAGAGCCATCTAGAGAAGAAGTAAGTTCGATTCTCTTCAAAGATCCCTTGCAAAAGGTGATCACTATGAGCATTATGGACATAAGGGAAGAAGAGGAATGCAATGAGGAAATTGAAGCTTTGGAGAAGAAAAAGGAAATGTATGAAGAAGAGTTTGAGAAACTCTACGATGGGTCAGAGAACGTGAGGAATCACGGCCAGTCGTGCTATTCCACGGCCGTGGTTTCCACCAACATGACCGTAATCAGCTATTCAGAGGACTCCAGTAAGTTACACGGTCAAAACCACGGCCGTGGAACAAGCAGAGGTACCATAATTGACTTCCACGCCCAAAACCACGGCCGTGGAGGAAACAGGGGAACCGTAATTTTGGGTGAATCTGAAGACAATTATGTTCTTTCTACCACTTCTTTTGATTCTTCTCCAACAACTTCTACACCCTTAGAAACTTCTAAGGAAGCATTAGACACTCCTCAAGAGCCATTAGAGAGTCCTATAATGATGGAATTAAAGCCACTTCCCGCACATCTAAGGTACGCATTTCTAGGACCTAATTCTACCTTTCCGGTAATTGTTAGTTCCGATTTGAGTATAGATGAACATAGTAAGCTTATGATTGTTCTTAAGAAACATATAAAAGCCTTAGGGTATACTATAGAGGATCTAGTAGGAATCAAGCCTTCACTATGCATGCATAAGATCCTAATGGAAGAAGATTTTAGAACTTCACGACAACCTCAAAGGCGGTTAAATCCGACCATGAAGGAGGTTGTCAAGAAGGAAATTCTTAAACTACTTGATGCAGGTATCATCTACCCTATCTCCGATAGCAAGTGGGTGAGTCCCGTACAGGTGGTTCCAAAGAAAGGAGGAATGATGGTCATCACCAACAAGAACAACAAGCTCATCCCTACACGAACCGTGACGGGATGGAGGATGTGCATAGACTACCGCAAGCTAAACAACGCAACGAGGAAGGAACAATTCCCACTACCATTCATCGACCAAATGCTTGAGAGGTTAGCACAACACTCACACTTTTGCTATCTTGACGGTTATAGTGGTTTCTTTTAGATCCCGATACATCCGGACGATCAAGAGAAGACCAAATTCACGTGCCCGTGGGGTAAGTTTGCTTATAGGAGAATGCCGTTTGGGCTTTGCAACGCCCCAGCCAACTTTCAAAGATGCATGATGGCTATCTTCTCGGAGTACATAGAGGAAATCATGGAGGTTTTCATGGATGACTTTTCTGTTTATGGTTCCTCTTTCGATAATTGTCTTTCTAACCTTGCTCTTGTGCTACAAAGGTGTGGAGACACTAACCTAGTTCTTAATTGGGAGAAGTGTCAACTTATGGTGAAAGAAGGCATTGTATTAGGACACTTGATCTCTAGTATAGGGATTGAAGTAGATAAGGCTAAGATAGAGACTATAGAAAAGCTTTCTCCTCCAACTTCGGTGAAAGGGATAAGAAGTTTTCTAGGACATGTTGGATTTTATAGACGCTTCATAAAGGATTTCTCTAAGATATCGAAGCCGTTAACTAATCTATTGATGAAGGATGCAGTTTTTGATTTTTCGCAGGAATGTTTAGATGCGTTTAATAAGATTCGGGAAGCTCTAATTTCAGCCCCGATTATTCAACCTCCGGATTAGAATCTTCCATTCGAGGTTATGTATGATGCAAGTGACGTAGCTATAGGAGTTGTGCTTGGGCAAAAGAAGGAAGGACGAACCCACGCTATCTACTACGCTAGCAAGACGCTAGATGAAGCGCATCTCAACTACGCCACTACCGAGAAAGAATTTTTAACAATTGTATATGCATTTGAAAAGTTTCGTTCTTATCTTGTAGGTGCAAAGGTGATTGTATACACGGATCATGTTGCGATCCGGTATTTACTTGCAAAGAAGGTTGCGAAGCCAAGGCTAATTAGATGGATTCTTCTCCTACAAGAATTTGATCTAGAGATCCGTGACAAGAAGGGTTCAGAAAATTCTGTTGTGGATCATTTGAGTCATCTACCACATCTAGAGGACGACAATCTACCCATAGATGACTCCTTTCCGGACAAGCATTTACACATCATAAAGGAGTGCATCGACAAGATTAGTAAAGGTAATGAGCCATGGTTTACTGATTTTGTTAACTATTTGGTTTGCCAGGAATTACCACCCGGATTATCCTATGCACAAAGAAAGAAGTTCTTTAAGGATGTTCGGGAATACATTTGGAATGAACCTCTCCTCTTTAAGAGAGGTCCTGACGGCATCATTCGACAATGTGTGTCAGAAGACGAGATGCAAAGTGTCATCCGTCATTGTCATTCACTACCTTGTGGAGGACATGCTAGTTCGAACAAGACTAGCGCTAAGGTATTGCAATCTGGATTCTTTTGGCCTACTTTATTTAAAGATGTGCAAACCTTTACTTCTTGTTGAGATGCTTGTCAAAGAACAGGGAACATATCTAGGAGAAACGAGATGCCTCTTAACAACATTCAAGAGGTGGAGATCTTTAACGTTTGGGGAGTAGACTTCATGGGACCATTCCCATCATCTTGTGGAAACCAATACATACTTCTAGCCGTAGATTATGTTTCGAGATGGGTTGAAGCAATTGCCTCTCCTACTAATGATGCCATGGTTGTGGTTAAGTTCTTTAACAAGACCATTTTCTCACGATTTGGGACACCACGGACTATCATTAGTGATTGAGGCTCTCACTTCATTGCCCGACGATTCAAAGCTCTACTAGCTAAGTATGGGGTGACTCACAAGATCGCCACCCCTTACCATCCACAAACAAGTGGACAAGTGGAGATTTCAAACCAGGAGATTAAAGGAATCCTAGAGAAGACGGTTTAAAGGACAAGGAAGGATTGGTCTTTGAAGCTAGATGATGCATTGTGGGCATACCGGACTGCATATAAGACTCCCATAGGAACGACGCCATACAACCTTGTGTATGGGAAGTCTTGTCACTTACCGGTAGAACTAGAACATAAGGCGTATTGGGCAATAAAGTGGTTGAACTTCAGCATAAAGGAAGCGGGTGAGAAGCGTCTCTTGGACCTTAACGAGCTTGAAGAACTCCGCTTAAACGCCTACGAAAACGCCAAGATCTATAAAGAAAGAGCGAAGCGTTGGCATGATAAGCATATCATTCCAAAAAACCTCAAAGAAGGAGATCAAGTTCTCCTCTTCAATTCAAGACTTCGTCTCTTTCCCGGTAAGCTTAAATCTCGTTGGACCGGACCTTATCTAATCAAACGTGTTTTTCCCCATGGTGCAGTTGAAGTATGGGGTGAAAAGGGCGGAAGTTTCAAGGTGAACGGCCAATGACTCAAGAAGTACTCACCGGAACTCCAAGCTGAGGAGTTCACACTTACCGCACTCGAATAAGTGCAAATATGGTCTAGCTACGGACCTTAAACAAGCGCTTCTTGGGAGGCAACCCAAAGTATTGCACCTATGTTTTTGTTTTTTCATTCGTAGATTAGAGTAGTTTAGATGTTTTTGCTTTGTTTTTCCTTCGATACCTTCCGGTATGTTTGTGTTTTTGGATGTAGGAGCAATGGAACAGGCAAGGGAAAAGGAAAGGTTGGAGGAAATTGACGAAACTTGGATTTTGGCACATTACAGATAGTTCCACGGCCAAAACCACGGTCGTGAAAGCTACAGTGACCGTAATTTGCAAAAGCCTGAGAAAAATCAGCAAAACCACGGTTCCGTACAATTCCACGGCCGTAGAAACCCTCGAGTGACAGTAATTTTCCAAAAATTTTACGGTTACTATATAAACCACCTTCTTCACAAAAACCACACCAAAACCCCTCTTCCACGACCCAAACAGCCGTAATTCGTCCCCCTCTCTAAAATCTTCGTTCGTTAATCGTTTCGAACGATTCTTGCACCCAAAGTGAAGCAAATTTAACCATCTACAAGATCCAAGCAACAAATCGAGTGGAAAATCACTGGAGAAGACAAAATTTGGATTTTAAAAATCCCAAACCTAGGTTTTTCCCTCTTTCTTTACTTTGTCGATTTGGCTAAATTTTCGCAAGAATTTTTAGGAGAACTGATTGGAATTGGATTGGAATTAGTCTACGGCTGTTGTCTAGTGAGTTTGGTGTTGATTGATTGCGTTTTGAGAAATTCAGAGCCGAACCACGATCACTGGGTATTCCACGGCTGTGGAATTGAAGAACAGGCCGTAATTTTGCTTCTGAAATGGATTTGATTAGGAGAATGTCCACTAGGAATAAGAAGAGGAAAGGTGATGCTTCCTCCTCCTCCCAAGTACCCCCTAGTGAGCCACCATCACCCCCACCACCTAGAATTCCAAAGATCCATGATGATTACCTCGATGCCTTAGAAAGGATCGCAAAGAGACCGGTCATAGGACCACGTTATTTGCTTCTTGAGGAGTTAGAGCCAGTGAATGTGGTGAGTGACCTTACATGGCTTTTAGATAGAGCCGGCTTGATCATCTTCTCCGCTATTAGGGAACATGCATATGAGGAGATCATTAGAGAGTTTGTGACCTCTTTTGAGCATAGTCTTGTAGAGAGGACATTTTCTTTTAGGCTGATGGAGGAGAACTACGAGTTCTCGATCTTAGAGTTCGGAGCCTTCTTTGGGTTCCATGAGACCTTCAATGGTCGTTTCCCTTGCGGTGTATACGCTAAGGATTTCTAGGAGGACATTGCTATGATATATGCTAGCGAGGACCGCTGGCAACCTGCTGATACCAAGGCTAAGCTTATCTATCACTTAGCCTTGAAGATAGCCCATAGAGTACTTTCTGAGTGTCTTTTCCCTAGGACCGAGACTCCTTAGAAGATCAAGACGGATGAGCTGTTTCTTTTGTATTGTATGCTGCATGGTAGACCTGCTGACTGTGCTACCCTCTTAGCTTCCACCATGAGTAAGCTCAAGAATAAGAGGGCTGGGAATATCGGATATGGTGGGATAGTCACCCACATTGCTAGATAGTTGGGGATTGATTTTTCTGCGTGTACTAGGATAGCAGCTAGACCATTGGGACTCCAGAGCCTCATGACTAGAGGTTTGATCTTTCCTAGGCATAGAGGTCCACCCACCGCTGCCATGCTGATGTGATCCCCACCGAAGAAGAATTCATCGTCAATAAGCCGGAACCAATCGTTTTGCCACCAACCGTCCAAGTCAAAAGTCAGCTGGAACCTATCAAAATCAATAGTTATGTGTTGGAGGCCATGCCTAAAACTGAGCCAAAACCTATTGAAATCAAACTGAAAAAGCTTGCTTCGAGCATGCCTAATACAAGCACAATTTCACTCTCTCCGGCTAAGCTGTCAGGTTTGCGCACTCTCAGTAAAACGCTTATAACTGAGGAAATTCTTGGAATTAAAATACCCATGAGTACTACTTTGAAAGGTATTTTCAATATCTACAACTTTCCAGTTTATACAAAGTCGAAATTCCAAGAGGACGAGGGTGAAAATGAACCTACATTGCAGCAAGTACGGTATTTGTATGGATTGTTGGACAAGATCATGCATGGAGGCATGAAAGATGGTTATACAAAATATATGCACGTCCCACCATACATATTTCATGCAGCATATCATCCTCATATTATTTATATATTATGCATGAATTTATGTATTAATTATGTGAAAGTTGGTGGAGAAAAGTAGGTGAAAAAGTAGGTGGTTGAAAGTCCCTATGTTTGCTCTTTGTTTAATGTCACAACCCTTGAACTTGTAAGCCTTTAATGTTGGGAGTTGGTGCTGAATTTTCAGCCTATATAAGACCTCTCCCACAAACCTTTTTGAAGAAGAGAAATAGAGTTGAGTTCAATCAAAAGTTGTGTTTTCACTTTGAGAAAAACAAAACCCGAATTCTAGGTGAGATGCTTAGTTTTCAAACATCTAGGTGAGATGCTTAGGTGGTTCTAAGGTGAGAGGCCGAGGGACGAAGGTTCGAACCCCAAAGTGAGATTCCGAGGGTAGTTCGTTCGAGTTGAGGGATTCCCAAACTGAGAGGCCGAGGGAATTTGCTCTTCATATCCAAAAACACAAAATCCAAAAAAAAAGAGAGAGTTCCATTTCATCGATTCCAATCCGATTGTGAACTTGTGCCGGTGGATCCTCGTGTTCGAATCGAGTTCGATCACATCACATGCCTTGGGAGGATAGAGGAGGTAGAGGTGTTGCATGGCTTCCCGAGTATTCCATTATGGCTGGACGCCATAATTGGAAGCAGACATTCGCTGTTATGCATGCGAATAGGTTAGTAGCCCCTCCTTACGTCCCCCCTGAGGTACCAGCTGCAGATGAGGAGGAGATGAGAGGAGGTGATAGTTTTGAGGGAGAAGGTGAGGAGCATGACTTTGGCACTTTCCCGGATCAGCCGGCACACTTCCCTGACCCTCCCAGACGTTCACCACGACCATCTGGACCTTCAACAATGTCTTCCTCTCGCCGTGCTTGTGTGAGTGAGAGGCCGACATAGATGGATGCCCCTCCTGATTGGTATAGATCACAACCGGATTGGATGGGAGCTCCACCGAAATGGCATGCACAGCCACCGTCTGCACCAGCACCATCGGATGCACCAGCTTGGTACAGCCAGGCACCAAGGTGGTACGAGCAGCTTCCGGATTGGGCTACCGACCTTTCCAGGAGAGTAGCAGCTTTGGAGGTCCGACAAGACGCTAAAGATGTTCGAGCTGACGAGCATGACAAGATGATGAGAGACATCTACCGCCAGCAGTTTGGGCGGAACTTCGACTCCGGCTTCTTCCCATTTCCACCACCGCCTCCACCTCAGTGATGATCATGCATGATTGCTAGCATTAGCCACTCCACCGCCGTTTTGTGAGTTTATTTTCTTTCTTTCTTTTCTTTATTTTCCTTTTGAACATTAGGGACAATGTTTGTCTCAAGTATGGTGTGGGGCGTGACTATCATTTGTAATAACTCTACTCACTTTTGCTTGCCTTGATTGAGAACACTTTGCATGTTTCATTCCATTGTCACACGTTTCATTTTTGCATTGCATGAAAAAGCTTTTGAAAAACCCATAAAAATTGAAAAATTTTGAAAATTTTGTGCTTCTAAGAATTGAGATGATTCCTATGATAAATCTTACTTGTGGAATGAATTTTTGATGATAATTGCATGCTTGAACGGAATTATGAACTGGAAAGAAGTTGAATGAGTTGCTTGTCTTTACTTGCAAATTTCGTAATGTGAGAACTTCATCTAAATCAATTTGAGAAATTAAGGTTGAAATTACATAATAAGTTCTTATGCTTCTTTATATAATGATTAAGGCAATTCGACCTTTCTTCTTCCTTTCCTTGTTCATTTAGCCCCTCAATGAAATAATTGCCTCCCTTACCTATCCGGGAATTTGGAGGAGTTGATATTTGGCATGTATGATGTGGGAGGGCCATGAAAGCAAAATTTTGCATTCAAAGAATAAAAAAATTTTGTAGGTTTGGGGAAGTCAATCATGACGATGAGTAACTCGGCACCATTCACATAGCCGGGTGTTTGTGTCTTGCCAAAATTGGATTGAGCGATATTCCTAGCGGATTATGGTATGTGCATCAAGGGTTTGAGGCATCTCGAATTTGAGAAACGCCAATCTCCTAGGCTTCGGTTTTTGTGCACCTCTATCCATAACTCCGAAAAGTAAAGTCGAAAAATGATGTAGAAAGAGAAGAGTAAAGCTCTAAGTTGAAAGTGTTGCAAGATCACAAGAGAAAAAGAAAAGAGTTAGTTGTCCACTTTCCCGGATTCATGCACCACGTTCCTTATAGTTTCCCCTTCATTTCCGCATTCTAGACCTTATTTGAAAGTCCTTAAGATCAAAAGAGTGTTATATGACTTAGTGATCTAAATTGAAGTTTCTTATTCTTGATTTTGATGGTATTTGAAGGTTATGATGTTTGTTTTGAGGATTAAGCAGCTTGTGATGTTTCTTTACTTTACATACTTTGGTTTGTGTATGTGAGCGTTTTCAAGGATGATTGAAGCAAGGTTTGAGGTTGATCTATTGACTAGAAGCACATTTACCTAAAAATTGATTTGTTTTTGAGATTGCATGCATATTTCATCCTAACTTAAGTTCTAAGGCTTTAAAAGACCTTAATTGGGGACAAGCAAGTGGCAAGTATGGGGTATTTTATTAGCATGAAATATTGCGATATTCTAGGCACATTTTCTAGTTGTTTTCCATCCATTATAGTGTTCATTGATAAGGCACTGAAGCATTTGTTAGCTAGTTTATCTATGTTTTCGATATGGAGGTCTACATTAGCTTTGTGTTGATTATAGGTGAATAAGAGCTAAAACCGAACCAATTGAGAGAGATAGGAGAAGATTTGAGCACATCCAAGGATTAAGGACACATCAAAGAAGTCAAGGGAGATGCTAGGATGAGGAATGGCACGACACAAAGGAAACCACAAGCAAATTACACTTCCACGCCTAAAACCACGGCCGTGGATCTTGGCAACATGAACGTGGAGTATTCCAGAGAGTTACACGGTATAAAGTACGGTCGTCGAAATCATATGGAACCGTAATCCACTTCCACGCTCTAAACTACGGCCGTGGAACTCCATGAAACCGTGATTTAGGCGATCTTTTGTCGAATAAATAATTGCCACATCATTTACGCACATGGGTCGGACGGTTATTTTATCCTTCCTTATAAAAAGGCTAGAGAGGAGAGAATTTGGGACACATGCTTAGGGCTGCATTGGATGTCCGGAGATTTTGCACTTGCAAACGGGAATTCATGAGGGTTTGAAGATTTGGAAGTTGTTTATGGCGGAAGTTACGCCTTTTGTCCTTAGGTTTGATTAGAAGACGGATTGACATCCCGTTCTTCGTTCTTATCAAGGATCGTTATTGGTTTGTGTTTATTCCAAATCTGATATACATTATTATCCTGGTGCGTGGATTTGAGATTGATTTGAGTTCTATTGAAGGATTTCGAAGGTTTTCATCTTTCATTCTTCTTAAACTTGATTTTGATATTATAATGACAGTTATTGGCTAAAACCTTTTAGCAATTCTAAGGTGAAGGGTTGATAGTTGTGTCTTAGATGATGATAGATCGATCGTAAACAGATTGGACCCTGAGAGTTAGAGAGATTTCGCCGACGAACCAAAATCACGGTTTGTTCTTGAGAACCACAGCCGTGGAACTCAAGATCTGCCCGTGATTTACCCTAGTTTACGAACTTTGCTTTTACTTTGATCCAAAGTTAAAGATTAGCTTTAATCTAGTCTAGGTTTGCCCTTTTCTAGGTAGTAGTGAAGCCTCAACAACCTCTACTTCGATTTCGAGTGTCACAACCGTAATCGGTTTAGTTAGTCTTGATCCTTGGGTTACAAGTTTGGGTATTTGAGATTAATTCTTGCCTTTAGATCCTTTCT
This sequence comes from Fagopyrum homotropicum, assembly GCA_033239125.1. Classification (NCBI taxonomy): domain Eukaryota; kingdom Viridiplantae; phylum Streptophyta; class Magnoliopsida; order Caryophyllales; family Polygonaceae; genus Fagopyrum; species Fagopyrum homotropicum. The sequence continues at coordinate 22,762,972 of BSWB01000005.1, read as the reverse complement.
ATACTGAAGCCTCAACAACCTTTATAGAGAGTGTCTCTAGGTAAGTCATATAAAGCCTTGGAACTTCACCGTACATTGCTTTACCTTAGCATACCTTTGCAACTCTTAACTTTGTCCTTAGTTCTTTTGTATATCTTGAATCGATTGTGACAATTAGATAACTGGATCTTTAGGGTTGCTGTTTTCCCAATATATTTGCAAAGCTTTACCTTTTTACTTGCTTAACAACTTTATAACTAAATTTGTTCCCCCCAAATCCCTTTGTTCGATACTCTGGAAGTCTTGCTTTACTACGCCGATCCGTACACTGCGGGTTCGCTTGCTTGAGTCTAGTTTTATAAATTTAAAGCTTATTTGCACGCACGCTAAGTGACGAACATTTACCCCTCCTCAAGGTTCCGCTGAGGGACAAGGAAGAGGTAGAGGACGAGTTGGTGGTTCTGCATGTAACACCCCGAATCCGCGGGACTCGGGATGCCACATTGGGCTAGGATCTCACAGTGGATACTGACCCTAGCCTGACAACAAGTTCACTGGACCTTGCAATATGGCACTTGTAGATATAAATCAAATACATAAAACCATATAAAATTGTACATCAAAAGCTATACAATCATAACCGAGTATAAAACGTCATCCTCACAAAAGAGGTATACAAACATCAACCTCACGCAGGAAGTATAAGTAACATCCCCAAAACTGTAACCACCTAATGTACGAGAGTCCTTGGCATGTCACGCTGCCGGATCACTCTGCAACTCTCCTATCTTGCAAAGCATCTACAATACGGTATGAAACCGTTAGCTATCCATACATATATAAGGTAATGCATAAGCTCAAGCTCAAATCATGAAAGATAAACATATAATCATGCTTTACACATTTACCCATTTTAATCATCTTTATATAATATTCATTCACTAAAATCGTATACATATAGATAGATGAAACTATGTGACACGAGGACCATATCATCCTCGCCTCTGGGCCTGCTATCCACCTGGAAGTAGTGTCGGTCACACAACCCGTGTACCCTATGGGAGTGGATTGCGCCCTTCCTGTATACTAGGTGGCCTGACGTTATGCAAACACCACTCATGCTATCATATCTGGCATATAACACAGACTACTAATGCAAACACCCAATATAAGGATGGTACCTAAGTAAGTCCTACTAACTTACCTCAACCTCGTATAACCATAACCATGATCAACCTCCAATCTTGAGAGGGACACTGCCTAATAACAAGGCATAGAGATATATCAATCTCCTATCAATCAAAGGGGTCACACATAGACCCAAGGGATCCATAGGATCATCATCAACATAAGCCTCACAACCTATTAATTCTTAAAGCCATAACCGGCATAACATGATCATAACATCATCATCACACTCTCATCTATACCTAGCACGATATTATCTACCCATACTAGGAAAGGAAGGGACAATGACATCCTTAGGAAAGCCCGGAAGCAAGACACACCTGCGTGACAAGAACAACACAAGGTTGGAGACCCACACGAGCGGCCCTGATGTGGCGCAGGGGCGGCGTCTGGCTGGCGCTGGCAGCCCCAACATACATATACACACATATATGCATCAAACAAAGCCTATGAAGGCTGCCACGAGATCAAATCTTGTTGAATCCTAAGCTAGAACTGAAAAAGAAACGCAAAGAAAATAGGAAGAAGAAAGAGAGAACTCACCAAGCTAAAACTAACAGAGGATGAATCCTCACACCACAACCATGGTTGGCTTCCACACAAGCTCAACAACATCCGCCATGCTGTAAAACCGTCCTCAGATGACCGGCATGCTCCTCTCAACTCTGAGAATACACGAGAATGTTATCAATCAAGACCACCACAAACTGATCCAGGAAGTCAATGAAGATATTGTTCATCAACTCCATGAAAACTGTTGGGGCATTCGTGAGCCCAAATGACATCACTACAAACTCGTAGTCTCAATAACGGGTCCGAAATGCCGTCCTATGCACATCCAACTCCCTCACCCTCAACTGATGATATCCTGAGCGTAAGTCGATTTGGGAGAACAATGTCGCTCCCTGAAGCTGATCAAACAGACCATCAATACGAGGCAATGGATACTTGTTCTTGATGGTCACCTTGTTCTACTCTCTGTAATCAATGCACAGTCTCAACGATCCGTCCTTCTTTCGCACGAAGAGGACAGGTGCTTCCCACGGGGATACGCTAGGGCGGAGGAAGCCCTTCTAAGCCAACTCCTCGAGTTTCTTCTTCAGCTCCAACATCTCGACATGCATCATACGATATGAGGCCTTTGAGATCGGTATCGTGTCAAGCTCCAACTCAATGCTGAAGTCCACACCCCTCTAAGGCGGCAAGCTAGACGGCTCAGCAAATACGTTTGTAAACTCACAAAGCACTGGAATATCCTCCAATACTGGACTCTCTCCATCCTTCATGGCATAACACCAGAAGGAAACACATCCCTGTGCTATCAGCCTCACTGCTCATACAACACTGATGACAGATCCCGTCTTTCCAAGATCCCAACCTCGGAAGATCTCTATCTGACCTATCTCGGTAGAGACTGTCACATCCCTGCTACCTACATCTAAGACCGCATGGTGTCTACGCATCCAATTCATACCTAAAATGACTTCATCATGCACCAAGGGCATGAAAAAGAAGCCTACAAGCAACACACGAGTCCCTAACCGAAGGGGACAACCACGTATCTCACGGGTACCTCTGACCCTACTACCATCAGGTAATCCTATTGTAAAGGGTATCCCCTCTATAGTAGCTAAACTCAAACGCTCAACACATACATCTGAAATAAAGGAATGCATAGCACCCGTATCAAATAAAACTCTAATAGGTAAACCATGAAGTAAAATGGTACTTGTAGCAGCCGGTGTAGGTAGCTCCTCTGCACTCCTCAACTCAAAGGCTCTACCCTAAGCTCCTTTGGTGTCAGTGGTACTCCCACCACAACCTCTACCTTTACTCGGCACGGGAGTAGATCCTTGAGTAGAAGGACAATCTAGGACTCTCTATTGCCCCTGTGTCTACTATTGATGTGTCCTCTACCCACCTCCTGTCACACTCCTACAACAATGCAACTCCACCATGCCTACAGAAGGCAGTTCTATAACTTGGCCTGCCACATGTGAAACAAGTCACTAGTGGCCTCGTACACTTTGGTCATAAATGTCCAGGATCACAATAGTTGTAGCACTGTTGTCCCTTTTCTACAGTTAATGCAGATGAGGGGTAACTTTGGCGTTTCTGGCTCTACCTAGAACCTGAAGCTCCACCAACACCACTAGTCTGTCCAGTCCGCTGCCTCTTCTCAGACCGTCCCGTCTGAGAAGTCCTACTCTGACTGGCCCGCTCACGCTCATAAGGTGAGGCCCGATCTTGGTAATCTTTCAAGGAATCGCAATGGAATCCCACCATATAGGAACGTGTAATCTTCCTCAGTCGACGGGAGAACAAATACACGAGATGATTATCAGAAGGTGCAGCTGGACCCAGTAATGCAAGCTCTATCTGGAAGCGACTGATGGCATTTGCTATTGGCACATCCTCAAAGCCTGACTCCACAAAGTCCTGTAGTTTCTCCCTCCTCACATCTGATGATAAATAGTGGCTCGATCCTGCATGGTCCTTTACCACTGTTATGCTAATTCACAGAATAGAGTCTATACTACCTCTATCCGTCTATCCTCAAGACATTTGATAGACTCCAGAGCTGAGTCCACATGTCCGATCCAGACCTCCTTCTCTAACCCCACCTTCCCAGAGAAGGTGGTACTCCCAGCTGATGGAATGCCTTCAACTAGGCATCTGGTCGAGGCCCTCTATACTCCTCTAGAGCTCTAACAGTCACAGTAGCATGTGCCGGCATAGTTGGCACCTGAGTGGCTCCTTGGGACATCTCAGAAGATCTCTCATGCACAGGTAGATCCAGGGCCCGTCTTCCCGCTTTGGCAGCCTCCTCTACACGCCGGATATAAGCACGAAACTTTAGCCCCCTCATGGAGACACGATCTGAGTCATCTGATTATACTTGGTATGACCGTTGTCTCCCAAATCCACCGCTCCTCGTCTCTAGGATAACACTCTCAACAATCTCCTCATGATCCTCCTCCACCATTGGTGGATCAACAGCAAGAACTGGTCCTTGTCCTATCACGCCCGGAGGAAGAGGTGGTCTACCTCTACCCCGGCCTACAGCAGGAGTTGCTCTAGTCCGAGCCATCTGCGGGGTATGCACATGTAACTTATAAGGCTATATATATTTCATATGTATATATATATATATATATATAACATACACATAGTCAATAATACATATATATACTACTGAGATCCACGGCAGAGGTGACAAATTCCCGTACATTCTATCCCAAAAGAACAACTTTTAAAACCAAAAATCCTTTAAAAACGTCATACTCCTTTAGGGTTTCGTTTATTTTAGCAATCCGACCTCAATGCAGGTAGCAAGTGTAATTGTTATCAACCTAAGGCTCCGATACCAACTCTATAACACCCCGAATCCGTGGGACTCGGGATACCACATTGGGCTAGGATCTTACAGTGGATCCTGACCCTAGCCTGACAACAAGTTCACTGACCTTACAACATGGCATTGACAGATATAAAACAAATACATAAAACGGTATGAAATTGTACATCAAAAGCTATACAATCATAGCCGAGTATAAAACGTCATCCTCACACAGGAGGTATACAAACATCAACCTCACGCAGGAGGTATAAGTAACATATGCAAAATCATAACCACCTAATGTACGAGAGTCCTCGGCTTGTCACCCTGCCGGATCACTCTGCAACTCTCCTATCCTGCAAAGCATCTACAACACGGTATGAAAATGTTAGCCATCCATACATGTATAAGGTAATGCATAAGCACAAGAGCAAGTCAAGAAAGATAAACACATAATCATGTTGTCACACATTTACCCATTTTATTCATCTTTATATAATAGTCATTCACTCAAATTGTATACATATAGAGAGATGAAACTATGTGACACGAGGACCGTATCATCCTCGCCTCTGGGCCTACTATCCACATGGAAGTATTGTCGGTGACACAACCAGTGTACACTATGGGAGTGGATTGCACCCTTCTTGTATACCAGGTGGCCTCACGTCAAAGAACCTCCCAACTCCTTACAGGATGAAAGGGAAAGGTTATCACTGCCATGCAATGGGGCTATCAATTAAACATAGGTCGTTAATAATCGACATCGCATGCTATCATATCCAACATATAACACACACACCACTCATGCAAACATCCAATATAAGGATGGTTGTTAAGTAAGTCTTACGGACTTACCTCAACCTCGTATACCCTCAACCACGATCAACCTTCAATCCTGAGAGGGGCACTGCCTAATAACAAGGCATAGAGATGTATCAATCTCCTATCAATCAAACGGGTCACACCTAGACCCAAGGGATCCATAGGATCATCATCAACCTAAGCCTCACAACCTACTGGTTCTTAAAGCCATAACCGGCATAACATGATCATAACATCATCATCACACTCTCATCTATACCTAGCATGATACTATATACCATACTAGGAAAGGAAGGGACAATGCCATCCTTAAGCAAGCCCGGTGTTCGCTCCAAACGGTGTGTGGAAGCTTTAAATTTATAACCCTAGACTTAAGCTTAAAACAAGGATGCGAACCCGCAGTGTACGGGTCAATCGTAGTAAAAGCAAGAAAATTCCAGGGGTCGATCACAGGGACTCGGTGAAACAGAGTCAATACGGTATGCTAATGTCAATGCTAACCACAAGAGCAATTAACACAATCAAAGATGAATAAGATGTCAAATAAAGCAAACATGCAATTCTAGGGATTAAAGCGTCTAGTTGTGGTTCCAACTCAAGATCTAAAGATAAGCGGACAAAGCTGAGATTTTTGCAAGGGGAAGGTGTTACTAAAGTGGAGTAGATTACCGGGTAAGTCTCACTACACACTAATCCTAAACCGTAACTCCTATTACCGGGTAAGTCTCAAGGAATTAAGATAAAGAATTATAACCTCAAACTAACACAGCATCTAAGGGAATAGAATCAACCTTTACCGGGTAAGTCTCAGGCTAACTCACAAAGATGGGATGAAAGCACACTCAAACCCCAATAAAGGATAAACCTTTATTACCTACACTTATGATCGTTAATACACAAACTAAGGAATTACCGGGTAAGTCTCATCCTAAGCTTGCTTTGAACCAGGAAGGGTGTAATAAGAATAGGATTTGGCAAACTCTAACACTGAACTCTCAGTTATGGATCAGATAAGTCACCTCGGTCAGCCAGTTTCCACCTCGGCCGAAATGTTCATCGACTGAACGAGATGCTTAGGGTTAAGGTTAAAGACTCGAACTTTCAGGATCCTACTGGAATCTAAGATTATTCTATCATTGTTTTTCCCACAACCTTCAGCCGATCACCCTAGAATCACACAAGGAAATTAGCCACTCATCATCATTATGAAAGTATTAAATGTAAGGGAAGAAGGTGAATATTTGAACAAAGAAGAATTTAATGAAAAGACTTCAATAACTGAATCAAATATCACAACAAATTGTTCCTTGGATAATAATCCAACAAGACAAGACAATAAGGAAAGGAATTGAAGACAATCTTACAAAACCCTCCAAAAAGCTATAAAAGCTATAGACTTCAATCTTCCTTCAACCTTCAAAAAGGTTCTTCAATTCTCTCCCAAATTGGAGTAGGCGGCTTGCTTGCGCTGATAGCGGATGTTCAACGGTGTATGCGGGATGTTGGAATTGTGGGAAATCCAACCCTTTTTATAGGAAAAATAACCCTCCAAAGATAAGAAATCTTAGAAAGATATTATCCCATAAATATAGGTAAAATATATGATTCTGCATATCTCTTTCCTTCCAGAAGCCAAGCCCAAAAATATAAGATCACTTTCCAATTTTAAAAGATCTCAGCCAGGAATAAAATATTCTCGCCGCGTCCTAGGTATTCGCCTCGGTCGAGTCGGCCTCTCTGGATCACCTCGGTCGAGGTGAACCTCTGGTCAACCGAGGTGACTCATAACTGAATGTAGGATCTCTCAAAACTGGTCCAAAGTAAATCCTTAATTCATGGCTATGCTTCCTGGATGTAGCTCCAAATGACTCATGACTCCTTTTGCTCCTTTTTGATGCAAAACGTACCATATTACCTGCAATTACAACGAAACTAGGTGTAGACCTCGATTCTCGCAAAGGTAGATGAAATGGTAGTAAAATCACATAATGTACATACAAACATGCAGATTATGAAAGATAAAACGTCCAAACAACCTTAAAATATAGACTATAATTCATGCTATCAAAATACCCCATACTTAGTCCTTGCTTGTCCCCAAGCAAGTTCCTCATATAAAAGACAAGATAGAATGGATTATAAGTCAAGAAAATCAATGAAAAAAAATCCTCTCAAAAACATTTTATGGTGTGCAACTATCATAGATCACTCTAAGAGAGTACTTCTTGGGATTTAAAAACTCAATATGCTCAAAACATTTTATAAATATAGAAAAGTTGTTCATCTTTGCATGAAATCATAGAATGCATAATAAATCATAATTATCAAAATTAATCATGTATAATCCGATTTAAACCGCTAAGTCAATCAACAAGCTCAAGGTCTCAAGGGCTTCCCAAAAGAAAAGGTCAAGAAACGTGTAGGGTAGGGATGTATGTAAGGTAATGTGGTGCTAGAATCCGGGAAAAGGATGAACTTCACTTTCACTTTGACTTGCAACATCTTCCACCAATAAGCTTTGCTTATTTCACACTTTTTTTCTTTTTTTTTTACTTTACTTTTTGGGATGCATGGACAGAGGTGCACAATAACCGAAGCCTAGGAAATCTGCAATCATCAATTTCTTGAGATGCATCAAACCCATGATGCACATACCATGACCCGTTAGGAATATCGCTCAATCCGACTTTGGCAAGACACAAACACCCGGCTATGTGAATGGTGCCGAGTTATTCATCTTCATGATTGACTTCCTCAAACCTATTATTGCCTTCTAACAATTTCACTTTCAGCCACTTCTTAACTTTAACTTGCTTTCACCACTTCGCTTGCTTCCAAATTCCCGGATAGGTGAAGGGAGGCAAAATGTATATGAGGGGCTAAGCATGATCAAGAAGAAGAAGAAGAAGAGAATGAATTGCCTTGGTCTTTCCAAGAAGAAAGTGAGAGAACTCATAATGCGGTGTCAACCTTCAAATTCAACATAATTTGGATAAAAACAAAGTATTAAACATGCCAATAATTTCAAACAAAGCATTTAGCAACTTAAACATATTATAAAACCTTTCAAACACATAAAGAATTTAAAACCAGTCAGTAAACAAGATCTTCACTGAGGTCATATCCAGATAAGTAACAAAAATTCGTTTTCGAAAACTCTCAGTTAACCCACCTCGGTCGAGATGTTCTTGGTTCAACCGAGGTGAAACACCTCGTTTTGCCAGAACTGTCCCGGTCGAGGTCGAAAATTTTTTTTAAAACCAATTTTTTTTTCAGTTTCGACGTTTTTCTCAATCAAATAACCTGTAAGTATGCATGCAATCTCAGATAAACATATAAATGCAGAAGTGAAGCATAAATATAAATATCCGGTCAATCAAATACATCATAAGCGTCGAATACATCAAGTAGTCACGTAGTCAAATAATACAGACAAACACCCCATACTTGAGACACACTGTCCCAGTGGGTATAATAAAAGTCTAAAACAGGAGAACTCACCGGACAAGAGCCGAACTGCATAAAAATATAATAAAGAAACCCTGCAGCTCCTCAGTAGTCCTGATCCGGTGGTGGTGGTGGTGGTACATAAAGATGCTGGGTCGGATCAAACGGATAGCCCATAGTCTGCTGGAACTGTAGCTCCATCATCCTACGCTGATAGTGCTGCCCCTCCAACATCTGCTGAGTCCAGCTGTCAAGGTGTCGGTGCTGGGCGGCAAATCTCTCATGGATGTCCACTGTAAGGGCAGCATATGAGTCTATCATCTGATCTGTCAAGTCGTCGATCCGACGATGAGCCTCTGCATCTCTATGACGGCGTGTCCGACGCCTAGAAGATCTAGCAGGAGGTGCAGCAGGTGCAGGCTCAGTATCCTCCTCATCCTCATCCAAATCAATAATGGGTGGCGCGCTCGTCCCAGCTGTATCTGTACCTGTGTCCATCGGGACGCCGCCTCCTCTCTCATCAACTGTCTCATCGTCGTCATCCTCATCAGCCTCCTCAGCCTCCTCCGCAGCCGCAGCAGTGGCAGCTGCTCCCTCTCTGTAGTCCTCCATAAGTGGAGCCCATGCTGTCTGCCAGAAATGTGGGTCGGAGACAGAGAACTGTGCAGACCAACGGATGCCCTGAGGTGCAGTCCGCTCCCAAGGCATGGCAACATATGGAGTGGTCAAACCACGGGGAACTAGAATCCTCCGCGTGATCATCTCCTGCAATCCCAGCGGCTTCGGAGCCGCCGCCAATGTGCAAACGCTGAGGTCCATCCCGTGGTAAGTGGCGATGTGGGTGACTAGACCTCCACAGCAGATATCTCCCTTCGCCTTGGCCTTGATCCTATGCAGATCCTCTGCAAGGAGCAAGCCAAAGTCTGGGAAGCCTCCTGTAACCATGCAATAAAGCGAAAAGAGCTCCCCCTGTCTGATCTTCTGGGGCGTCTCAGTACGCGCCAGAAGCATCTCACTGAAGATCCTGTGGGCAAGTCTGAAGGCCGGGTGAAAGATGACCTTCTCCCTGGAATCACCAGGGCGCCATCTGTCTGCATGTGTAGTAATGTGGGCTATCTGTCCCCAGAACTCCCTAGCTACGGATCGGGAGGGGAAGTCTACAGCGGTAGGGGCAGGAAAGCCAAAGATCTCTCTCCAAATCTCTAATGGAACTATGAAGTTCCGGCTCATCAGCCGGTACTTCACAGATCGCTTTGTGGGGAGGTAGGAGAAAGAGCTAACAAACTCGAGTGTCGGCTCTATGTAGGCTGAGGCTCGGATCTCAGTGAACTGATCCAGCCCCACTGTAGCAATCATCCTCCTAAGGTCAGCATCTAACCCTAGGCAGTCAAAAGCTGACACATCCAGAAATCGTGGTGCGATGACTGGACGTCCAGCTATCCTCTCATAGTCTACCCGGCATCTCTCGTGGATGACCGGGCGGTAGGGACGGGATGAGGAAGGAGAAGGGGAAGGTGAGGATCTATCTCTCAGAGCTAAACGGCGATCGGAACTCATCTTCACAACACACTGTCAGACTACCTCGGTCGACTGACAAATACCAAGAATCACCTCGACCGAGGTGCAGACCGACTGGACCGAGGCGAAGACAGTTCGATTTCTACTCTCTGATTTTCAGTTCTTTTCCCCCTAAAATCACTACAAATGCTTCCTAAGGGGTACTTATGGATTTCCTCAACAAAATCAAGGGCAACCAAAGCCCAATACGCAGTGAACGAGTGAGTTAGGGTTTTCGAACGTTTTTACCTCGTTTCGGTCGAAACGCTCAAATTTCTTGCAGATCTGTAGTTGCAATCGATCCTTCTACCCCTTAATTGCAGTTTGGAAGCAGAAATCGTCGGAAACGAGTGAGAAATGGAGGAGCGAGGTGCTGCTGTCCGCCGCGGTCGAAATGAGTAAATAAAAAGTGAAAAGTAATTTTTCCCTTTTTATACTGTTACTGGATCTGCTGTCACCTCGGTCGAGATGGTCTCGACTGGCCCGAGGTGGTATGGACCGAGGTGGTTCTGCAGAAACCCTAGTCGCCTCGGTTGCTTCAAGAATCAACTCGGTCGAGGTGCTCTGACAGTAACCGAGGTGCTTCTGTCTTCTCAGAATCTCGAACTTCTCTCCTTCCAGATGTGCTCCTTCTTGTTGTCTGTCCAGAACCCCAAAAACAAAGCAAAGCAAAGCAAAAACAAAAACTATCTAAACTAGACTAGAAAACGGGAAAGAAAGCAATACCTTGGGTTGCCTCCCAAGAAGCGCTTGATTTAAGGTCGCTAGCTGGACCATGATGCGTCTCAAAGGAGGTAGATCGGTGCAACCTCCTCAACCGGCGTTTCCGGTTGGTACTTCTTAAGTCTATGACCGTTGACCTTGAAGCTTCCGCTAGTTTCGCCCCATATCTCAACTGCACCGTGAGGGAAAACATGTTTCACAATATAAGGTCCGGTCCATCTAGATTTCAACTTACCTGGAAAAAGACGGAGGCGGGAGTTGAAGAGTAGAACTAAATCTCCCTCGTTAAGCTCCTTTGGAACGATACGCTTGTCATGCCATCTCTTCGTTCTTTCCTTGTAGATTTTGGCATTCTCATAGGCGTTCAAACGCAGCTCTTCCAGCTCGTTAAGTTCCAATAGTCGCTTCTCACCAGCCTCCTTGATGTCAAAGTTCAACCATTTGATAGCCCAATACGCCTTGTGCTCCAATTCAACGGGCAAATGGCAAGACTTCCCATATACCAAATTATAAGGGGTGGTACCTATGGGAGTCTTGAATGTTGTCCTGTACGCCCAAAGAGCATCGTCCAATTTCATGGACCAATCCTTCCTCGTTCTAGAGACGGTCTTCTCCAAAATTGCCTTGATTTCTCTATTCGAGATCTCGACCTGTCCACTAGTTTGAGGGTGATAAGCAGTTGATACCTTGTGGGTTACCCCATACTTCGATAGAAGTGCTTTAAACTTCCGGTTGATGAAATGCGTTCCTCCATCGCTGATGATGATGCGTGGAGTTCCAAATCGTGGAAAGATAGTTCTATTCAAGAACTTTACAACCACCTTGGCGTCGTTAGTGGGGGAAGCAATGGCTTCGACCCATCTAGAGACGTAATCAACGGCAAGGAGAATGTAGAGGTTTCCGCCGGAGGATGGGAAAGGTCCCATGAAGTCAATCCCCCATACATCAAAGATTTCCACTTCTTGGATGTTATTAAGCGGCATCTCGTTCCTCCTTGATAAGTTCCCTGTTCTTTGGCATGCATCACAAGAAACAACAAAAGATTGCACATCCTTAATTAATGTAGGCCAAAAGAAACCGGAACGCAATACCTTAGCGCATGTTTTATCGGTGCTAGCATGTCCTCCACAAGGAAGCGAATGACAATGCCTTATGACGCTATTAACTTCATCTTCCGGAATGCACCTTCGAAGCATCCCATCCGGCCCGCGCTTGAATAGCAGCGGCTCATCCCAGTAGTAGTGTCGTACTTCCTTGAAGAATCTCTTCTTTTGAGAGTACGTCAATCCGGGCGGTATTTCCTGGCAAACAAGATAATTCACAATATCAGCATACCAAGGACCTTTATTATCAGAAAGTTGGTGGAGGGAATGATCCACCAACTGTGGGTGAATGTCAGAGAAGGGAGTAGAAAAATTGTTCTTCTCAGCAATCTCAGTTGACATCATCTTGTTGTCGACCTCGGTCGAGACGTAGAGGCGTTGACCGAGGTGTTCTTCTGACGCCTCGCTCAGCCCAGAAGGTGCCTCGGTCGAGGTACTGCTACTGGATCCGAGGCTGGAAATCTTCGTTTCCTGGATCAGCTTCTCAGTTTTAGCTCCTGGATCTTCTTCCAGTGCCTTTAAGCTCCGTATATCTGCATCACAAGAGGCATCTATACCTTCCTCCATTAAACTGAAGCTAATAACTCTTTCGAGTGGATCATTAATAAGGATAGAGCTCACCAATTCTCTTGATTCTTCTTCATCGTAGATGTTGAAGATATCATCAGTTAGTTGCTCCCCTTTCATGGCTGCAAGTAGTGCGAACTCCACCTCATCGCCACCAACGTTGAATTTCAACTTGGCGTTCTTGCAATCCACATTGCAACCCGAAGTTGCTAGAAATGGCCTCTCGAGAATGATAGGAACAGGGTAATCTGCGGGAATGTCAAGTACGACAAAATCTATAGGAAGATAGAAGTTACCTAACTTGACCGGAACGTCCTCCAAGATGCCCACTAGATGGGTGATGGAACGATCCGCCATGTAAAGTCGAATCTTGACCGGCTTGGGCTCTCCAAGACCGATCTTAGTGCATAGCTCCAGCGGGATGATGCTCACGCTGGCTCCTAGATCGCAAAGGGCTTCACAAGTGACATCCCCAACCTGAATGGGAATGCAAAATGAGCCCGGATCTCTCAATTTAGGTGGCATCTTTTCCTTCATGATCTTGATAAGCTCTGAAGATTTAGATGTCATCCTAACTTCACCAACATCCTCCAGCTTCCTCTTCCTTGATAAGATCTCTTTTAAGAACTTCCCATAGGCGGGCATCCCAAAGTGCTTGTCAAGATGTGCTCTGGCTCTGGACTGGGGGAATGGAAGTGGTGGTTTATATGCAGGAGGTGGAACATAAGTTTCTGTCGTTCCTCCAGTTTTCTGTTGCGCCGCCGCGGTTGGCATCTCGGTCGAGGTGTTCTTCGACTGGATCTGGACCGAGGTGGTCTGCGTCGAGCGAGGTACTGGATCTGCAGTTTTGAGTCCACTCCTCGTCGTGATGGCCATGCACTGGCCCTTAGGGTTAGTTTCCGTCTTTGCTGGAAGCTTCCCTGGATCTCTTGGCGCTTCATTCGCCCTATTAGCAAGTTGTTGTTCGAAGGACTTTTGGGCCCTCGAAAATGAAGTCATAGAATTCTCCATAGCACTAAGCTTGATCAAGATTGCCTCCAGGACTGCGTCCTTCTTTTCCGGCTGAGACGAACTTGATCCTTGCCCTTGGCTTTTCAATGGAGTAGAAGAAGAAGAAGGAGAAGAGAGGAAAGGATTAGAGGAATCATTAGAGTTAGAGTTTGAATAATTGTTACCGTTGTTTTGGTTATTCGCCCTCCAATTGTTGCTATTGGATCCTCTATTGTTGTTGTAGTTGTTGTTTCGGGGTCCGTTGTTGTTGTTACGGTACCCGTTTTTGTTGTTGTTGTTGTTGTTGTTCCTTTGCCCTTGCTCTTCCTGCTTAGTTTGAGCCATCAAGAGCTCCTTCAATTGCTTCACGTCGTTCTTCAAGGACGTGAGTTGGTTGTTGTTGGGTTGAGTCTCTTGAAAGTTGACTCTTTTAACTCCACCTTCAGCTCCTTGGTGGGTGTACTTCTCCACGTGCAAGGCTTGCTTCTCAATGAAGTCCCAAGCCTCGTCTACCGCCATGTCCATGAATGTACCGGCGGAGAGTAGTTGGAGATTGAACTGGGTACTTCCATCCAGCCCTTTGAAGTAGATCTCCAACAACTCGATCTTTGGAATCCCATGATGTGGGCAATCCAAAAGGATATCCTTGAATCGCTCCCAAGATTTAGACAAGCTCTCCTTGTCCTTCATGATGAAAGCATTGATCTTCCCTCTCATTTCAGCAGTCTTTGAGGGGGGAAAGAATTTGGTCAAGAATTCCGTAGTCATCTCTTCCCATGTGCTAATTTTTCCTGGAGGAAGAGATTGATACCAAGTAAGAGCTCTATCTTTTAAAGAAAAGTAAAAAGGTCTTAGCTTGTAGTTGTTGTTCTCAATTCTGGATGGTCGCAAGGTTTCCATCAAGATCTCGTAGTTTTGAAGATGTTGATGCGGCGACTCCTTCTCAAGCCCTCCGAATTGACATTGGCGAATCATGGCTAGAACTTGCGGTCGAAGTTCGTAATCATGATCTGCTGGATCTCCTAGGTTCACTCCTGGACGCCTCAGTTGTTGATTAGGATCCATCCTTTGACCTAGGGTTTGTGGAATTCCTGCAAGAAGAACATCTCGGACTAGCAGCCGAGGTGGAAGTACATCGGCCGGGGCGTCAGGTACTGGAATCTGCCTCGGTCGAGGATCAGCTACTGGATCCTCCCTCGGTCGAAGTAGAATCTGGTCCCGAATGGCTGCAATCTCAGCTTCGATTGCTGTAGTCCTGGCCTGATTCTCTTCTTTCTCTTGCCTTAGCTCTTCTTTACTGAGACGTAGCAGCTCCTGCGTCTCTCTCAATTGGGCCGCAAGATCGCGATCGTCTTGTTGGGCCATCTTCGCTTCTCTTAAGCGTCTCTTGTATGTCTTTTCTGGTTCGGGATCGTAAGGAACGATTTCCTTCCCAGTGCGGGTTCTTCGCATATACCTAAGAAAGAACCTGCAAAAGTCACTCAAGTAGAGTGGTTAGACAAAACGGGGCAAATGCCCCAAGAGCAAACCGTACCGGCTCGGCCTAGACCAAGTCCCCGACAACGGCGCCAAAAACTTGTTCGCTCCAAACGGTGTGTGCAAGCTTTAAATTTATAACCCTAGACTTAAGCTTAAAACAAGGATGCGAACCCGCAGTGTACGGGTCAATCGTAGTAAAAGCAAGAAAATTCCAGGGGTCGATCACAGGGACTCGGTGAAACAGAGTCAATACGGTATGCTAATGTCAATGCTAACCACAAGAGCAATTAACACAATCAAAGATGAATAAGATGTCAAATAAAGCAAACATGCAATTCTAGGGATTAAAGCGTCTAGTTGTGGTTCCAACTCAAGATCTAAAGATAAGCGGACAAAGCTGAGATTTTTGCAAGGGGAAGGTGTTACTAAAGTGGAGTAGATTACCGGGTAAGTCTCACTACACACTAATCCTAAACCGTAACTCCTATTACCGGGTAAGTCTCAAGGAATTAAGATAAAGAATTATAACCTCAAACTAACACAGCATCTAAGGGAATAGAATCAACCTTTACCGGGTAAGTCTCAGGCTAACTCACAAAGATGGGATGAAAGCACACTCAAACCCCAATAAAGGATAAACCTTTATTACCTACACTTATGATCGTTAATACACAAACTAAGGAATTACCGGGTAAGTCTCATCCTAAGCTTGCTTTGAACCAGGAAGGGTGTAATAAGAATAGGATTTGGCAAACTCTAACACTGAACTCTCAGTTATGGATCAGATAAGTCACCTCGGTCAGCCAGTTTCCACCTCGGCCGAAATGTTCATCGACTGAACGAGATGCTTAGGGTTAAGGTTAAAGACTCGAACTTTCAGGATCCTACTGGAATCTAAGATTATTCTATCATTGTTTTTCCCACAACCTTCAGCCGATCACCCTAGAATCACACAAGGAAATTAGCCACTCATCATCATTATGAAAGTATTAAATGTAAGGGAAGAAGGTGAATATTTGAACAAAGAAGAATTTAATGAAAAGACTTCAATAACTGAATCAAATATCACAACAAATTGTTCCTTGGATAATAATCCAACAAGACAAGACAATAAGGAAAGGAATTGAAGACAATCTTACAAAACCCTCCAAAAAGCTATAAAAGCTATAGACTTCAATCTTCCTTCAACCTTCAAAAAGGTTCTTCAATTCTCTCCCAAATTGGAGTAGGCGGCTTGCTTGCGCTGATAGCGGATGTTCAGCGGTGTATGCGGGATGTTGGAATTGTGGGAAATCCAACCCTTTTTATAGGAAAAATAACCCTCCAAAGATAAGAAATCTTAGAAAGATATTATCCCATAAATATAGGTAAAATATATGATTCTGCATATCTCTTTCCTTCCAGAAGCCAAGCCCAAAAATATAAGATCACTTTCCAATTTTAAAAGATCTCAGCCAGGAATAAAATATTCTCGCCGCGTCCTAGGTATTCGCCTCGGTCGAGTCGGCCTCTCTGGATCACCTCGGTCGAGGTGAACCTCTGGTCAACCGAGGTGACTCATAACTGAATGTAGGATCTCTCAAAATTGGTCCAAAGTAAATCCTTAATTCATGGCTATGCTTCCTGGATGTAGCTCCAAATGACTCATGACTCCTTTTGCTCCTTTTTGATGCAAAACGTACCATATTACCTGCAATTACAACGAAACTAGGTGTAGACCTCGATTCTCGCAAAGGTAGATGAAATGGTAGTAAAATCACATAATGTACATACAAACATGCAGATTATGAAAGATAAAACGTCCAAACAACCTTAAAATATAGACTATAATTCATGCTATCACCCGGAAGCAAGACACACTTGCGTGACATGAGCAACACAAGACTGGACACAAAGACCCACAAGGACAGCCCTGAGGTGGCGTAGGGGTGGCTGGTGTACAGAATGCACACTTTCATCTCCTCTTTACTTCTTCACTCGTACCTTTTCGCTCCTTCTTCAGCCAACAACCTCAACATACATATACATACATATATACATCAAACAAACCCTATGAAGGCTGCCACAAGATCAAACCTTGTGGAACCTAAGCTAGAAAGGAAGAAGAGAAGAAAAGAAGAAAGAAAGAAAGAAGGAACTAACCAAGTTGAACCCTAATAGAGGATGAATCCTCACACCACAACCATGGCTGGCTTTCTCACAAGCTCAGCAACATCATCAACATCCAAAGCCACACAAAACTCTCTTAAAAAATCTTACAAGAACAAAGAAACAAGAAGAAGATTCAAAGGAAGAAGAAGAAGAAGAAGAAGAAGAGAAGAACGTAAGAGAGAAGATGGAACTAGAGAGAGAGTGGAGAAACCCTCATCAGGAAGAGAAGGAAACTTATAGGGAAAGGAAGGGTCAAAACCAAAGGCACGAGTCAACGAAGACGGCTGCAACACACCCAAATTCGCAAGGGCAGCTCAGGTGGCCCACAAGGGCGCCTAGCTGTGGCCGCCGGGGCGGTTCACGCAAGAATTACACACTCAACAACTCAACAAATAAGGCTCTTGTAAGAGCCTAGTTGCTGAGTTGCTGAGAGAGTGGGCAGAGGGCCAGGATTGTGCCTAGACTGCCCCTGCGTGACCTTGGAGGCGCCCTTGCGGTTTGCCTGGCCGCCCCTGCGGCTCACAGAGTCCGCGACTGTGGCTCTGTGTGCCGCAGCCGTGTTCTTTGACCCTTTGACCCGTGCTTTACTCTTTTTACCCCTTTATAACCTTCGTCTCCTTCCTTTGATGAGAGTTTACCATTCTTAGATTCATCTCTCTCCTACGTACATCTTCTTCTCTTTTCTCCCTTGGATCATCCTTGCTTGATTCTTCCTTGAGTTTGGTTGAGTTTGTGAGAGATCTTGATGGCTTTGCTTATTGTTGTTGAGAGTTGTTGTTGTTGAGCCTTATGATCTAGTTGTGGTGGTGTTGGTGTTGTGCTAATCTCCTAGAGAGCTTGGTTGGTAAGCTTTCATGGCTTCTCTTCTTTCTTTCTTCTTTTCGTATTCTTTTCTTCTCTTTCCTTATCCTAGTTTAGTTTCCTTAGGCTTTGATCATGTTCCAGCCATGTTTGGCTTGTGTTGATGGAAGAAGTGAAGAAAGGGGTAAGGTGGTGTCTTCTGCTGTCCAGCCACCCCTGCACCACCTTGAAGCCGCCCCTGCGCCGGCCAAGATCCGCCCCTGCGCCACCTGTGAGCGGCCCTTGCGCCTACCTGCATCAGCAAGGTCTTGCACTTGGTTCTACAGGTGTGTGTTGCTTCTAGGCTTTTCTTAGGATGCCTTTGTTGCCTCCTTTCCTAGTGTGAGTGTATAGGATCATGCTAGAGGTGTGAGGATATGTTTGGTTGAGGTTATGATCGGTTTATGCCTTGTATGGCTTTAAGGACTTAGGTCGATGTTGGTTAATGTTTTGAGATTGAGTATGATGCCTATGGATCCCTTTGGGTCTAGGTGTGACCCCTTTGATGAATAGAGGTTGATATCCTTTTATGCCTTGTTATTAGGCAATGCCCCTCTCTCATGATTGGAGGTTATTTGTGGTGAGTTGCGTACGAGGTTGAGGTAAGTCCGTAGGACTTACTTAGCTGCCATCCTTATATTGGGTGTTTGCTATGATAGCATGAGATGTCGTTTATACCGACCTATGTTTTATTGATTGCCCCATATGCGTGGTTGTGATAACCTTTCCCTTTCATCCCGCCGTGGAGTCTGGGAGGTTCTCTGATGTCAGGCCAGTCTGAATTTACAAGAAGGGCGCAATCCACTCCCATAGGGTACACGGATTGTGTAACAATACTTGTGCAACTGGATAGGAGGCTTAGAGGCGAGGATGTATCGGTCCTCGTGTCACATAGTTTCTTATATATTTATATATACGATTTGAGTGAATGACCATTATATCAAGATGATAATATGGGTAAATGTGTGAAAGCATGCTGATGTGTTTATCTTTCCTTGATTGTGGTTGTGCTTATGCATTACTCCATATATGTGTATGGTTAGCTAGTAGTTTATTACCATGTTGTAGATGCCCCACAGGATAGGCATGTTGCTGGGTGATCTAGCAAAGTGACAGGTCGAGGACGTCTCGCACATAGGTTAATGTGGGCTTTTGGGTTGTTTACCTTTCCCTCCTGCGTGAGGATGATCTTTTGTTACCTCCCGTGTGAGGGCGTTGTGTTTTATACTCGGCTATGTTGACTTACCTTTTTGGTTGTACAATTTTTATAGTTTTATTGTTTTTATATCTGTCAGTGCCATGTTGTAAAATCCAGTTAACTTGTTGTCAGGCTAGGGTCAAGATCCATTGTGAGATCCTAGCCCAATGTGGCACTCCGAGTCCTGCGGATTCGGGGTGTTACAGCTCTTACACTACAGACACCAGAGATGCATCAGCCAAATTTTATGAGCTGAGGATCGTTGAAGAGCCGACAACGCCGGCAATAACAAGTACCATTCGTATTAATGGTATTCTTGTCAGAGTTCTTTTTCGATACCGGTGCTACACATTCTTTTATATCTGATACATGTGTAGATAGATTGGCCTTAGTTACCGTAGAGGGGAAACCCTTCTTTATAGGATTACCAGATAGGGGTAAGATCAAGGGTACACGAGAGGTTTGTGATTGCCCTATTAGATTGGGAGGTCGCGTTTGGCCAGTTGCCTTCTTTGTCATGTACCTAGTACATGAAGAAGTTATTTTGGGGATGGATTGGATGGATCGACATTAGGCGGTTCTTGACATCGGCAAGAAGACAGTGAAGGTGACTATCAGTGCAATCCGAGCTGCGAGGCTTATCGGTCAGGGTTGTGAGGTTTTCTGGTGCTATTCTATGAAGGATAGTTTGAGCCCATCATTGGAGGAGATTCCAATAGCCTGCGAGTTAACCAACGTTTTTGGAGAGCCATCAAGTTTACCTCCACAAAGGAGTGTAGACTTTGACATTGATCTAGAGCCTAGAACCAGATCGATCTTGAAGGCTCCTTACCGCATGGCGCCTATCGAGATGCTTGAGCTGAAGAAGCAACTCGAGGAGTTAGCTGAGAAGGGCTTCATCCGCCCTAGCGTATCTACTTGGGGCGCACTAGTACTCTTCGTCAGGAAGAAAGAAGGGTTGATGAGGTTATGTATTGATTACCGAGAGCTTAACAAGGTCACAATCAAGAATAAGTACCCATTGACCCGTATCGACGATCTGTTGGACCAGTTGCACTGAGCTTCAGTGTCTTCGCGGATCGATCTGAGATCCGGTTATCACCAGCTGAGGGTGAGAGAGCAGGACATAACCAAGACAGCATTTTGGACCAGATACGGACACTACAAGTTTGTAGTGATGCCTTTCGGGCTTACGAATGTGCCCACAGTTTTCATGGAGTTGATGAACAACATCTTCATCGACTTATTAGAATAGTTCGTGGCGGTCTTCATCGATGATATCTTGGTATACTCTCGCAGCAGAGAGGAGCATGCAGAACACTTAAGGATCAGACTCCAAGTCCTGCAAGATAGAGAGCTTTACTCTAAGCTCTCTAAGTGCGAGTTTTGGAAGTCCGAGGTAGCATTCCTTGGTCACATCGTTTCCGCCGAAGGGATCAAGGTGGATCCGGAGAAGATCGAGTCTGTAGCATATGGGCCGCCTCCTAGGAAGATCAAGGAGGTACGTAGCTTCCTAGGATTGGTGGGCTACTACCGTCGCTTTGTTGAGGGCTTTTCAGTTATCGCCCGGCTGCTCACTTCCTTGCTGAGGAAGTCTACGAGATTCGTGTTGTCTGAGCCGTGCATGCAAAGCTTCGAGGAGCTAAAGAAGAGGTTAACCTCTGTTCCTATCTTAGCTTAGCTAGAGGGCATTGAGGATTTTGTAGTTTACAGCGATGCATCACAGCTCGGCTTGGGATGTGTCCTTATGCAGAGGGGTAAGGTGATTGCTTACGCGTCGAGACAGTTAAAGACATACGAGGAGAATTACCCTATCCACGATCTTGAGTTGGCTGTTGTTGTTCACGATTTAAAAATTTTGAGGCATTATTTGTATGGATCTACGTGTCAGATATTCATGGACCATAAGAGTCTGAAGTACATATTCACTCATTGGGAGTTGAATAACCGCCAAAGGAGTTGGTTGGAGTTGATTAATGACTTCGACCTTGAGATCTTATACCACCCGGGGAAAGTGAATGTGGTAACTGATGCCCTTAGTAGGAAGACTCTCCGGGAGATGGCGGTCGCTAGGCTAACAGCTCGGCCACAGTTACAACGAGACCTTGCGTGGCTAGAGATTGATATCCACTTTCTAGATTCCGATAACCATTTATCCACCTTGGAGGTTTTACCTTATACGTTGGTAGAGATCCGAAAAAAGTAGGAGAGTTGCTCAGCTTTGACACGGATCCGAGACAGGATGTCTCGAGGAAAGGCACATCAATTTGTATTCGGTGCTGATGGAGTTTTCAGACTCCAAGAGCGCATATGTGTACCCTCAGATTGAGATCTGAGATAACGGATCCTACGTGAGGCTCACTCTACACCTTACTCAGTGCATCCTAGTGTGAGTAAGATGTATCAGGATATCAGTCGATCTTTCTAGTGGGGAGGCCTGAAGCCGGATGTGACAAGATATGTAGCTCAGTGTGCGACTTGTCAGCGGGCCAAGATCGAGCATCATCAACCAGGAGGCGAGCTACGCCGACTTCCTGTTCCTCAGTGGAAGTGGGAGGACAACTCAATGGATTTTGTGACCGGTTTGAGACCGAGTCGATGTTTTGATGCCATTTAGGTCATAGTAGATCGACTGACGAAGACTACACATTTCATTCCTATAAGGAAACGTGGCCGGTAAGTCGATTGATAGAGGAGTTCACTAGACAGATAGTGTGACTTCATGGAGTACCTAGGACTATAGTCTCTGACAGAGACGGATGGTTCACCTTGAGGTTCTGAAAGAAAGTGCATGCCTCCATAGGTACGAGTCTATAGTTCTCGACTACTTATTATCCTCAGACTGATGGTTAGTCAGAGCGGACCATCTAGACTCTATAGGATATGTTGAGAGCCTACGGGTAAGACTAGGGACAAGTGTGTCAAGATCACCTTCCCTTAGTAGAGTTTTATTATGACAACAGTTGACATGCTTCGATCAGGATGAATCCTTACGAGGCTTTATACGGAAAAAGATGTGGTACCCCATTGTGTTGGGAAGTTGAGTCCCATATACGTTGGACCTTTCGAGATTCTTGAGCGAGTTGGAGAGACAGCATACAAACTTGTTTTGCCACCGAGGCTTGAGGTTGTTCACCCAGCTTTCCATGCGTCTCAGTTATAGGAGTACATACCAGATCCGAGACACATAATTAGTCATGAAGATCTAGTGGTCGAGCTGGACCACACGTTCGTAGAGCACCCGATAGCTATTTAAGAGCGTACTACGAGACGCTTGCGATCGAAGGACATACCGATGATGAAGATTCAGTGGTCGATGCGAGGAGTTGATGAGGCGACTTGGGAGACAGAGGATAGTATCCGACGGAACTATCTAGAATTTTATGCTTAGTTGGATGCACCTTTAGTGTAGATGTTGGAGTTTTTAGTTTTCGTTGTTGTGTTGTGCATGCTTTTGTGACACTTGAGTTATGTGTCTCGAGTGGAAATATATGAGTTGAGTTCCGTCCTTCCGCATTGTTGTTATGTGATTTGTTTGGTTCGTTGCAAGTTTCTAGATGAAACTTATTTTTAGGGGGATCTAATGTAAAGCCCCAAGTTTTGCCTTCACCGCCCCGATGTGAAGGGAGCCGCCCTTGCGGCTGGGCAAACCGCCCCCACGGTTTTGCCACTAATTGCCCCGATCTATTTTCTGTTCATTTTTATTTCCTTCCATAGATAGAAGATCCGATCTTCTATCTTATGGGCCGGTTTTTCCACTAACCGCCTTTCCATCTATCTCTTTCTTATTCTCTATAAATCCCACCTTCTTCTCGTTTTTCCCGCTTCTTGCATACGTTTTCCTTCAACCTTGAGAGTTGCAACTGTTTGCCCTCCTTCCATTGCTAAACGTGTAAGTCTTCTTCTTTTAATTCTTCATCATGTTCATGAGTTGTTGCATGCTTTCCCTTTTGTTTTGCTTTCTTCCTTCGTTCTTCTCTTTTCTTCTTCTCCAAGAATCAAGTTTGATTCTTGATTCATGTGGAGCGTCCCGTTGTTGATACGTTGTTGTTCACAGGTTCCTTTGGTTGAGTTGTGACGTTTGAGTGTGTTGAGAGAGGCAAACTTTGGACTTTGCTAGATTCCTTGCCGTCGAAGGAGTCGACAACAACTTCTGCTCCGTAACCGTCCCTGCGCCTCTGTTGTGCCGCCCTCGCGGGAAGTGCCCAGTGTCGCCCCCGCACCTCTAACAGCCACCCTTGCGGTTTTCCTACAGTAGTTGCCGTCTTTGGTGAGCTCCTTCCTCCCTTGCTTTCTTCGTTCCTTCCCTTGGCTTATGTTGTTGTTGTTGTTGACCCTTAGTGATTTGTAAGACTAAGGTTGAGAACTTAGCTTATAAAGATCTCTTAGAGATCATGGAGACTAGAAGTGATAGACTTCTAGCAATCGTTTTGGTTCCTGATTCCGTATGCCTTGTTTGAGCAGGCATTCATTGCTTCATATCCTTCGGGAACTGGGTTATTGTTGAGTTATCTAAGTGACGTAAGCATTTCGTATATTAGTTTGATTGTGTTGGCTTGTTTCTGTTGTTGTTTATGGCTATAACTAATAACCGGAATAGGATTCACCTTGTTATACCTTAATTAGTCCAAGTGTATTATAACCGGGCGGTTATCGCTTGTCCAGCTCAGAATAAGAAACTGGGAGGTGCTCTTGCGACTAGTCCAACATGTGATAGAAGGATGCATACGTTATATGCCTATTGGTGAAAGGGGACAGAGGCAAGATCGTAACGATTCTCATGTGACAACATAAGTTGAATTAGTAAAGGGATTAACCTTAATGAAAGATAATAACCGGATGAGTGTGCATGCCATATGTTTATATTACCTTCTGTGTGTTTGTGCCTTTACTGTCTTTTTGATATCTAGAATGTTAGCTAACGGTTTATACCGATGTTGTAGATGTCTTGCAGGATATTGATATTGTTGAGTGATCTGGACGGTGTGGTCAACCGGGGCTCCCGTACATTATAGGACGGGATTGGGTTTATGTTTATGTTTGTTGTTTTCCCTTTGTTTTAAACTCGGTTGTGAGTCTTTGACGCTTCCTTTGTTTAAACGTTTGGTTTATTATAAGTTTTGGTTTTCATTTGTTTGTGCCTTGTTGCAAGATCCGATGTTGTTGTTTGCTACTCTGAGGGTTGGGACCCATTGTGAGGTCATAGCCCGTAACACTTCGAGTTTCCAGAACTTGGGGTGTTACACGCTATACTCTTGTTCTTGTGTACCGACGACAAACACCTTAATTCTTTCTTCAAGTTCCCAACCTTCGATTCAAAGGCCGGAAAACACACATTCTTCCCGAGTATTTGAGATGAAGATATTTTCAATGGTTAATAGGTTGAAGAAATTGAAGATTCGATTCAAGGAACGCTTGTTACACAAGGATCTAATTCAAAGTTAATAAGTTTATAATTGATGCTCCATTGCGAAACATTTGATTTTAGAATGTATTGGAAGTTCATGTTCGTATACTAGTGCTACAATTTCATATCAAAAATTAGATATTCAGGGATTTAGGTTTTTGTTTAGGTTTTTAATTTCCGTTTGATTTGTTGAGAAATTTGGTATATATTGCTCAAAACCTAGATAGTCAAGGATTTAAGTTTTGTTGGATCTTGAATTTATGTTTCTGAAGCACGCACTTGATATTCTCCAAACATGTGCTCATATCTTTGTTTTTGGCATTGACTATCCTCAATTCCTACATATCTTCTTGTTAGTATGGTTCATTTATTAAAAACATAAAACCGCTATAATTGAGGAGAAAAATATGGTTTTTCTATAGATTATCCCACAAGCCCTGTCTCTCATGACTGATGTGTTTGGTAATTATGTGATTCAGATGGTAAATTAACCTTTGATTTTATTTTCAATATAATATAAAAGGCAAGTATCATCTTAGGTGGGTTGTTATCTATCATGTCCTGGCCTGCAACTTTAGTTTCCATGAAATGTGCTCACATATACTTTTAATATTTTATTAATCATACTAATGATGCTTAATTAATGACTTTTATGGCAGTTTTTTGAGCATGACATGTTGGTGCAGAGGAGAGAACTTGCTAGCAAGCTTGATGAAAATGTTCTAGCTCTTAACCTTCAAATATATGGTGTGTTTTCCAAAAGGTATTTTCATTGCATTCTTACCATCATTGAAGATATATTACATATGAGAACTTGAACAATGCAAACTTTAGGAGGCATTTGTGACAAACTTTAGGAGGCATTTGGCAAACTTTAGGAGGCATTTGGCACAAAACAATATACTTAAATAAAAGCTCATTCTCAACCCTAGGTATCACTACTTGTTGATATGACCATTGTATTCAATTCCTTTGAGTTTCTTGTGAATGCATATTTGAACTTTAATGTTCTCCTTCATTATGTGTTGTTTAATTTAGATGAACTATTTCCTCTCTTTTCTTCTGCATTGGAAAGTTTGCCACAAATGATATTGCAAGTGTTGAGTTAGTGAATTTTAATTCAGTTGGATCATGACATATTGAACTTTTATGGTTGGGTTTGTTATGTGTTATTTTCTATATTGGCATACATTTTATATTAATATACATTTTTTTAGGTCTATTATTTTTCTTGTTTGAGTTCCTAAGGGTGAAGTTTTTCCTATGCTTTTAAACTAAAACTGATGAGGGACCATCCTCAACACTACCTCAAGGACCAATCACAAGATCAAGAGCCAAGCATTGCTGGAGAACACAGTCACATCATCTTTGAGTCCCACCATGGAAGGAGCTATCACTAGAGCATGAGGAAACACCATCCATGAGGAATTTGATAGCTTATTGGCAACATATGCGCTTAAAGAGACTTCGATCAAACCCGGGTCTTCTTTATTAACATTATTGGCTACTGTGGATGTAAGAGGCTTAGTCTTTGAGAGATCCCGCGCATGTGCCTCAGCTGAGACGCAGGTGGTGTTTTATTCTCTAATTTCTAAGATTGATCACCTAGTTGTAACACCCCGAATTCTCAGAACTCGGGCCATTACTGGTTAGGACCTCACAATGGGTCCCGACCTCAGTTTGACAACAACATTACTAGAATCTTGCAACAAGACACAAATAAAGAAACCGAAATTCATAAAATAGTATTTTTAGGGTAATGAATGCAACACTGTCTAGCAGCCTAAAGTACTTAAACAAAAGAACGAACAACTGTCTTAACCAAAAGGAAGAAAAGACAAACACAACCCCAACCCCCACTCTAAGGAGTACGGAGACCCGGCTGACCACTACTTCCGGATCACTCAGCTGCTGGTCTAACCTGCGGTAAATCTAAAAACACAACAAGAGGAACCGTTAGCTAGTTATCTAAATATTAGCAGAATAATAGCAGCACAAACACACACATAGAAATATAAACACCCATCATGCTTCAATCAAGTCCGTTTTATTATCTTGAGTTAAATTACTCTTTCACGCTAATGATACTTATTTTGTGACACGAGGGATTCCCAAACCTCGCCTCCGCCCCCGTGTAACCATCAGGAATGGATCCGATGCATCTCACCTTGTACCTGCCTGATCTGGGTATAGAGAACCTCCCAGTCTCCTGTCAGAGCTGGGCAGTGATGTCACGGCCCGTTATACATACACTTGAGCCTTAAACGTAATAATAACAGTCGTCCTAGCAAGTTATTATTATTAAACACGCAAATAGCACACACAACCACTATCACTCAACTAATATCCAGAAACTGGCTAAGTAAGTCGCAAGGACTTACCTGAGTCAAAAACACTCTAACACGTCTCAAACAGTCCGTACTCGTGGTAACTCAAACGCCTGTCAAATAAGGCATGTGTATCAAAATCACATTTTGACGTCCAACCTCATGCGAAGGAATTACGGAAAAAGCTCTCTTATGGTAAAAGACCATTTTACCCTTGGTATCGTAATTTCTCCAAGTTTAATCTAGAAAACTATCAACTCTCTTTGATAGTTACACCGGTTATAAGTTACACTTTAAACTCTTCCAAGAACCAAAATCCCTCCTTACTTCTCGATTATTACTTTACTCTTCCAAACGTATGTATACCTAGGTACATACTTTAACCTTTACTTCCATTTCATATTAAAACCGTAACCATTTTGTATTTATATATATATATATAAATAGCTATATACATGACATTTCCGCAACTCCCGTTCGTATAAGTAGATTTATATATATATATATATCGATCCACATGTATACCTTTACTTCACTTAGGTATACTTTTATTTTCATATAATATATATTTACGTATATTTATATATACCCGGCAAACACAACTCCTATATACACTATACTAACTGATACTTATTTATTTTTATTTTTATTATATATATATATTTTTTTATATAACTTTCCGCTTCTACATCTTATCATATATACATGTATACATCGTACTGTATTTATATCATTCCAATCTATATATATATACATGTATACATACATATTACAGTGTACTACAACTCAACAGTACAACCAACCGGACTCACCTAGTCACCGGCGCTGGTCCAGGAGGGTGCAACGGGGTGCGGCGTCGGCACAGGGTACGGAAGCAGCAGAAGACGGCGACTCACTGGCGGGACTCGCACGGCTGACGCCTTGGTGGTTGGAGCGGCGGAGCGGTGCTGCTGTAGGCGGAGAGGGGCAGGGGTGCTGCGCTGTTGCTGCGGTCGACGGCGTTGGTGTGCGGAACTGCAGGACGACGACTGGGCTCGGTTGTGCTCCTCCGTGCACCGTCTTCGACTGCCGAGTATCACTGATGGTCGACAGAATCCGGCAGGCTGCAGTTTGGATGGTTTGGCGTGGCTACAGACCGAAGATAGGCGCCTGAGTTAGCGTCTTCGGGTTCGAAACAGAAGGCGAGGAGAAGGAAGACGGAAGGAAAGGGAGGCAGGGTCTTACCGGCTTCACTGCGGCTGACGGCGGAAGGCGGCGAGCGGCGGGAGGCAGACGAGCACGGCGCAGGCACGGTGGCGGCGCTCCGGTGGAAGGCGGAGTGGTGTGGTTCGGCGTCTCCAGTGAAATGCGCAGCAGGCTCCCTTTTTTTTTTCGTTCGACGATTGCGAGGAAGGAGGCAGGCGGCACATACGGTAAGTTAGATTAGGGTTAGTTTAATTAGGTTTTTAATTAAGGTTTAATGATGGGCTTAGGAAAGTGGGCTGATGGCTTGGGCCTAGGGTTGGCCCAAATTGAGCGGTGATCACATGAAATAAAAGCGGAGCTCGTAACTCGTTGATTATGTGCGGAAATTATATAATACGGAATTAATTTCCGTATTTTATAAATTATTGTTATTCTTATTTTAAGTGCGTAATTTATTTCCGGTTAAGAGGTTTCGTCATTTTATGTGAATCTAGGTCACATAAATTGATTGAACAAAACTCATTTTATTTTATTTATTTATGATTGTCGCATTGGAATTTTGTTAATTTCAGTTTACCGGAACTTTAAAATTTTCGGTTATTACATCAGTGCCCTCTTAAAAGAAGTTTCGTCCCGAAACTTAGAATGTTCCTCTTACTCACACATTTCCTCCGGTATATTTTAGTTTTCTCGACATTTTCATTTTCTACCATGTAACTACTCAACCATCAAACAGACAAGTATCTCAAAAACAGAATCACTCAAAACAATATAAAAACTGAAAGGTCACGCAACACAACATCCGAGTACTAACTCGTCAAACAGGAGTAACCTCTAACCCCGCAAAGAACTCTGGATAGTTACGCCTAATACTCTCCTCAGTCTCCCAAGTGGCCTCATCAGCTCCTCTCCTAGACCACTGGATCCTCAACATAGGTATCTCCTTGGACCACAGACGTCTAGTACTGCGCTCCAAGACAGCTACTGGGTACTCTACAAATGTATGGTCAGGCTCAACTGTCAGGTCCTCATGGCTGACGACGTGTCTCGGGTTTGGTAGGTTCTCTCTCAACGGTTTGTTTCCTAAACTTACTTCCAGCTCATTTGATAACTCTACCAAACTTTTCCTTCCATTGGCGCACCTGCTTTTTCCTTTCGGAAGTTCTCGACTATCGATTCTGAAATAATCATCTTAAACTTCTGTCGGCACTTTACTAAGTGCCTAATGCTCTTTGTAATACAAACTGCTTGGCTCGTTTTCCTCAATGTGACCTAATCGGATCGTTCCTTAATTAGTGGATTTTCACCTACTTCTTGTCAAGCTTTCAAATTTATATAACTCAAACAAATCACACTCCCAAGTGGACCTTTTCATATAGTTCTCTAATTCCTTAACTTGAAATCATAGTTATCCCAATATTGATTTTCTTCATCTGTGAGTTATGGGCCTACCACGCTTCTGGTGTAACACCCATTAGTCACAATGGCATCTTTCTAAGGGGTCAACATGATTTACCCAACTCCCGCCTATACTTCCCTTCTAATACTAGCAAGATCCTCTTCAAACAGACCCTTATCCTCTTATTCAACCGTAGGTTGTTCTTAACCAATTAGTAAGCAACCTCTAACCGATTCTCTCTGTACTTTTAGATCACCTCAGAAAGTTGTCGTTGCCTACTTGGGGATTCCTCCAAGTCATCGGTAAAGTTATCTCTTAAATTCGCAGTCACTAATATCTCTTCTTAACGGTACCTGCTCGTCAATACCAACCATGACTTATAAGTCCTCAGTTGATGTCAGTCACTCTATAATTGACTTATCTCAATATTCCGGACTTGCTCTTCTCATACCTATACTGGCGTTAAATTCTTGGTGAGTATCATCTGCTCGATTAATCCTTTCATGCTTCACTAATTCGTTTTCTATTCCACACTTCTGTTTCCTTAGGCTAACTCTACTTCTCGAGCTCAACTGGGTCATTCATCTTGACATAAATAGTCATTCCAAGTCTTCAACGATAGCTGGTAAGTGTCGTTGTAGTTCTGATGATTTTAGTTATCATCCCCTTGTAGTTCCCCTTGCACGGACCGTCGGTTTTGATGACTTAGGTCCCGTGATAATTGGGGTTATCTTGGACTTCCGAGTCCGCCAAGACCGTTCTTATATATACATCCCTTCGCTGGTGTTACCGGCAACATTGCCTTCATGATACTCTTTTGTTTCCGCTACAGGGCTTCAACTCTTTGATACCGACATTGCGATTTCTTTTAAATTCCTATATTTTTGAGGAGGTTAAAACTTCTCCACACTTGTAAAGTCTACATTTGCATCTACACTCCATTGTAGGTATCCCTTCCATGCACATTAGACCCTCATATCCGGGTCGACATTTTATCTCTTTTGGCCTTACAAGCTTGTCTTATGAACTCTTCCACTAGGTGACTCGTCTTATACATTTTTCTTCTCTGCATCGGTCTCTAACTGTCTGTTGATCATTACTACCCATTCTGTGTTGGAACTTCAGTTGCTTTGTACTCTTGCCTAGATTTCCTAAGGACATCCTCATCTCAAAACTTTATTTAAAATTTATCATAACCCGCAATTTTGATGCATGACTTTCCTTCTCACTGGATAAGTTGTACACTTGGTTTACACTAAATTCATCATAGTGTCATCAGTCCGTTGGTATGATTGTTATTAAACATCCAATGGTACCATTTGTATACAACACATTAGGTGCATATGATTTTCCCACCAATCAAATTTCTCGCATCGCATTTATTATGTCTTTCTTATACTCATGTCGCTTTACCTTCTTTGATATTTACACCCCGTAAGATAGTTAAATCCCTTTGAGTTTTCTCGTACACACTTTACAACTGCGTTGGTTGGTCTTATTACTTTCATCAACTCTTAGGTCATCAGTCCAGCTGAATTTTCCATGGAGTACCTCCATTTCTCCTTAAATAACAGTCTTTAGTCCCTTCGGTAACCATCTTATTGGTGTGATACCGGATCCATATAACAACCTTTAGTCTTTCACTTTTACTCCTTCTCATGTCTGTTTTAGTCGACCTGTAGACTCTATCTGCAATCACCTCACAACTCGACCACACATTTCACCAAGGCTTTACATCATACTTCTTATGTTTGTGCCGCCTCGGAATTTCCAATTATTCTGTGTCACATCTTTAATCACAAGGGTTTTCCCTCGAAGGAGCACCATCAGTCTTACTTGTGTGGAATGCTAAGACATAGGACATATTTCCAATCATCTACTTCCTCTTAGTCTTCTAGTTCTTCTTACATGGATCCCTTCATTCTAACTCTGATATGTATCTTTCATAGTCAGTAGTAAGTAACTATTCCCAACAATTCCCTTTTCACCATTACTATCTTCAAGGGTCATTACCGACCGTCAAGAACTGCTCTTAAATTTCTTTATTAGAGTTATCATATTGAACTCATTTAACGTTACTATCCAGACCACTAGTACTTGTATTGATTTAACTTCACCATTTTCATCGTGGATCTCCGAAAGAAATTCACTAGATGTCGATAAAATTCTTTTATAACCATGTGGTTATTCTTCTTATCGGTTAACTAACCATCACTAGTTAACCCGCACATGTAACTTTTAAGTTGTCCAAGTAGGATGTAGTTGACCTTCTACAACATCCTAGACTTACTTTTCTTCCATCTCTTTTGAGGCTTGATATACTTGGTGGAATATATCTCCTTCAGTCTCTCTGTTTATTCTTCTTTAGCTCCTCCTACAATCTACACTTTTGTAAGATTGTTATACTCTTACGAGTCCAGTTGTATCATTCTTCTTCCATCAACAGACTTTTCAATCCTTCTAGGGTCGCTTGCATGTACATCTCCGCGATTCTTTTACCTGAGTTATCGTCTATTTGTGATTCTCTATTATGAGCTTGTAGTGTTGTTAGCTTAAATTACTTTTGGATGAGAAGTTATTGGGGTCCCTCGGGTTCACCAATACTCTTCTCACACACTCTTTTTCCTTGGGTGCTGCTTGTAATGCTGTCTTTACAGAAGTTGGTTATTGTTGTATCCCGGTCTATGTCAGAATTCTGTTGTGTTCTACGAGATCACTCTACTTCTACGTTGGTGAAATCCACCTTTCCCTTTCTGGTAATGCGTAAGCTTCCAAGTTGCAGCTCTTTAATTCTTTCTATTTGGATGGATAATGTATCTCGTGTTGACTTCCATACTTTTAACTGTCTCGGTTATCAATCTGGATTGTGGTGGCAATTAGCTTGTTGAGAGTGATCATATTTCACCTTGCTTTTGGCATCAACTTTCACTTCCTAGTCTGTCAGTGAGTTTAAATTTTATGTCCTCTTTTCTTGATCGCTACTATATCTCCCTTTTGACTTTCATGTCTATGGCAAATTTTCGACGTCATCCTCTTTGTTTGTGAAGTCACTTTACACAACTTGAAAGAGCCTCTCCGTTGTCTTTCTCAATTCCCTAGTTGGCGATCATCACTTGCTTCTCCGGAACTACTCTCTTGTATATCCTTCATTTGATCCCGTTGAGTTGATTCGGGATTCTCTTCTTGTCCTCATAAATGGGTGTTGTCTTTGAGTCTTCACCTTTCCGTCTCGACGTTCCTCAACAAGCTCGAAGGAGTTGTTCGACGTTCGTCTACCCTAATGCACATAAGATGTACATACTAATCCTCACGTTGACACCCTTCAAAAACTACTTAGATGTGTCCAAGGGGTGAGAAACTCATTATGTTATCTCCGTTAAGGACATAACATAACTACAATTTCTACTAATCTTCGGCATATACCTATCTATGTAACATATCTTTATAAACAAGCTAAAAGTCCAACTACAGTAAAACCTAAAGTCCATACTAAGCAAACTGAGATCCGCGGTAGTAGTGGTGGTCAGCCGTACTTTTCTATTCCCAACCAGACTATGCATGTATTTAAAACCAAAAATTTTCTTTTTAAAACTCAGACCCCTTTTCGGGTTCTGCTTAAAACTTATTCGGTCTTTCAGAAGATTTCAAGTGCCATTGTTGCCAACCTAGAGCTCTGATACCATGTTGTAACACCCCGAATTCTCAGAATTCGGGCCATTACTGGTTAGGACCTCACAATGGGTCCCGACCTCAGTTTGACAACAACATTACTAGGATCTTGCAACAAGACACAAATAAAGAAACCGAAATTCATAAAATAGTATTTTTCGGGTAATGAATGCAACACTGTCTAGCAGCCTAAAGTACTTAAACAAAAGAACGAACAACTGTCTTAACCAAAAGGAAGAAAAGACAAACACAACCCCAACCCCCACTCTAAGGAGTACGGAGACCCGGCTGACCACTACTTCCGGATCACTCAGCTGCTGGTCTAACCTGCGGTAAATCTAAAAACACAACAAGAGGAACCGTTAGTTAGTTATCTAAATATTAGCAGAATAATAGCAGCACAAACACACACATAAAAATATAAACACCCATCATGCTTCAAACAAGTCCGTTTTATTATCTTGAGTTAAATTACTCTTTCACGCTAATGATACTTATTTTGTGACACGAGGGATTCCCAAACCTCGCCTCCGCCCCCGTGTAACCATCAGGAATGGATCTGATGCATCTCACCTTGTACCTGCCTGGTCTGGGTATAGAGAACCTCCCAGTCTCCTTTCAGAGCTGGGCAGTGATGTCACGACCCGTTATACATACACTTGAGCCTTAAACGTAATAATAACAGTCGTCCTAGCAAGTTATTATTATTAAACACGCAAATAGCACACACAACCACTATCACTCAACTAATATCCAGAAACTGGCTAAGTAAGTCGCAAGGACTTACCTGAGTCAAAAACACTCTAACACGTCTCAAACAGTCCGTACTCGTGGTAACTCAAACGCCTGTCAAATAAGGCATGTGTATCAAAATCACATTTCGACGTCCAACCTCATGCGAAGGAATTACGGAAAAAGCTCTCTTATGGTAAAAGACCATTTTACCCTTGGTATCGTAATTTCTCCAAGTTTAATCTAGAAAACTATCAACTCTCTTTGATAGTTACACCGGTTATAAGTTACACTTTAAACTCTTCCAAGAACCAAAATCCCTCCTTACTTCTCGATTATTACTTTACTCTTCCAAACGTATGTATACCTAGGTACATACTTTAACCTTTACTTCCATTTCATATTAAAACCGTAACCATTCTGTATTTATATATATATATATAAATAGCTATATACATGATATTTCCGCAACTCCCGTTCGTATAAGTAGATTTATATATATATATATATATATATATATATATATCGATCCACATGTATAACTTTACTTCACTTAGGTATACTTTTATTTTCATATAATATATATTTACGTATATTTATATATACCCGGCAAACACAACTCCTATATACACTATACTAACTGATACTTATTTATTTTTATTTTTATTTTTATTATATATATTTTTTTTATATAACTTTCCGCTTCTACATCTTATCATATATACATGTATACATCGTACTGTATTTATATCATTCCAATCTATATATATATACATGTATACATACATATTACAGTGTACTACAACACAACAATACAACCAACCGGACTCACCTAGTCACCGGCGCTGGTCCAGGAGGGTGCAACGGGGTGCGGCGTCGGCACAGGGTACGGAAGCAGCAGAAGACGGCGACTCACTGGCGGGACTCGCACGGCTGACGCCTTGGTGGTTGGAGCGGCGGAGCGGTGCTGCTGTAGGCGGAGAGGGGCAGGGGTGCTGCGCTGTTGCTGCGGTCGACGGCGTTGGTGTGCGGAACTGCAGGACGACGACTGGGCTCGGTTGTGCTCCTCCGTGCACCGTCTTCGACTGCCGAGTATCACTGATGGTCGACAGAATCCGGCAGGCTGCAGTTTGGATGGTTTGGCGTGGCTACAGACCGAAGATAGGCGCCTTAGTTAGCGTCTTCGGGTTCGAAACAGAAGGCGAGGAGAAGGAAGACGGAAGGAAAGGGAGGCAGGGTCTTACCGGCTTCACTGCGGCTGACGGCGGAAGGCGGCGAGCGGCGGGAGGCAGACGAGCACGGCGCAGGCACGGTGGCGGCGCTCCGGTGGAAGGCGGAGTGGTGTGGTTCGGCGTCTCCAGTGAAATGCGCAGCAGGCTCCCTTTTTTTTTTCGTTCGACGATTGCGAGGAAGGAGGCAGGCGGCACATACGGTAAGTTAGATTAGGGTTAGTTTAATTAGGTTTTTAATTAAGGTTTAATGATGGGCTTAGGAAAGTGGGCTGATGGCTTGGGCCTAGGGTTGGCCCAAATTGAGCGGTGATCACATGAAATAAAAGCGGAGCTCGTAACTCGTTGATTATGTGCGGAAATTATATAATACGGAATTAATTTCCGTATTTTATAAATTATTGTTATTCTTATTTTAAGTGCGTAATTTATTTCCGGTTAAGAGGTTTCGTCATTTTATGTGAATCTAGGTCACATAAATTGATTGAACAAAACTCATTTTATTTTATTTATTTATGATTGTCGCATCGGAATTTGGTTAATTTCAGTTTACCGGAACTTTAAAATTTTCGGTTATTACACTAGTTCTGTGGAGGAGTGAAAAAAATATTGTTGAATGTCAATCAAAGAAGAAAAAAAAAAGTGTCCAATTTATAACAAAAAGCTAGTGGAATTTTTGGGGCAGGTGGTGTTTTGCTAACAAAAAGTGGCTAAGGGGGTTGTTTATGAAATTTTCATTCAGACGGGTGTTATTTTGTTCATATTGAAGAGGCTGATTTTCTACAAATTTGAGCTTATCAGATGGTTTAAAGGGTCGCTTTATGCTATTTCTTTCTTACCTGGCTCATTAAACTGGTGAGAATATCAAAGCCTTAAATTCTACTATTATTAGTTTGCAGGTACTGCTTGGAATGAGCTCAGATACATCAGACAACCAGTTGGACTCTTTGTTGGTTAAATGCCTTTCATCTTTACTGGCTATAAGCACATATATCTTACTGCATTTCCATTGGATTAAGAAATTAATCAATTTTTATATGTAGTCCTAGCTACTATGACCTTATAATTCTGCTATGTTATGTTTCAAAGTATTATATTTTGTTGCATATGCTAAAAAGCAAATCTTCACTTCTCTTTGTTCTTCTATAAGATCCTCATTCTCAGATTTGTTATTATTCCGCTTGTTGTTTGCAGTTTAGAATTCTAACATGGTATCTTGCAACCTTCATTTCCACAAGATAGCCACTCATGTGATTCTTTTTCACCATGTCTCAAACTGTTAATTCTGATTTGACTCTTTTCCAAAAGGCTGATCTTGTCGACAATTTAGTCAGCCTACAAGTTTAATGGCAAGAACATTCTTGCTGGAAACACCTTCTAAGCTTCGCACCTCCAAGGAATTGGGGTGATTTGATTTTCCAGGGAAAGAGATGGTTCACCTTCATTGCTGAATGAGTACTCTCAAACAAATTCTTCACTTTTCATCCTTCATTACTGAAATTATTTTAATGGTTGTTTTGGCCTTTAATGCTGTGAGCCTTTTTCTCTGTTTTCTCAGCCTTCATTGCTGATAACTTTCTTCTGTTCACCCTTCGTTGCTGCCTGTTATCCAACCTTTGTTTCCAAAGAATTCCCCTTAATCTCAGCCTTAATTGTTAAAGCTACATCCTCTTCTGTGTTACCATTTGGTGACCTCTGTGTACTACAGAATGCTGTCGAAGTTTGTTGTTTGTTCGTGTATTGAATTAGCTATTAGGAAATTATTGTATTTTGTATGCTATAATTCTCTCCCCGGCTTTGATATTTTTCTGCCAAATTTAGAAATGTAATAATTTTTTATTTTAAATCATAAAATTATCGTTTCTTGTGAGCAGTTAGTACACCAGAAGGAAAAGAAGTCTCTGACAGATATCACAACTGACTTGTGTCCTGTAAGTTGCAGAAAAACAATCTAACACCACTCATTTTATATTACAAGTACAATATATGAATCACTCTTAAAATTCGATGCATTTTTTGATGTCTCAGTCACTCAGCATACAACAACTATACAGGATAAGTACTATGTTTTGGGACGACAAATACGGAACCCATAGTGTGTCTCCTGAGGTCAGTCAATTTGATGATTCAGTCTTGTCTCTACTGGATCCTATGTGTGTATTGAAGTTACAATCTTATGAAAACAAACTCGAGCTGCTTTGTGAAAGTCTTAAACTTGTGTTAATGAGGTTGCTGTTATGTGATGATTGATGATAGGTGATTGAGAGTATGAGAAGTGTGATGACTGATGAGCTGGGCAATCCCGAAATCACTCCTTTTCTACTAGATGAGGACATAAGGTTAATCATTCAATCATTCAAAGTTGTTTCAAGTGGTTCATAATTTGTAGTCAGTTTTGATCGATCTCAAGGTCCTTGTGTTATTCTGTTGCAGCATTCCGTTTACGGTCGATGATATTGCCAAATCGATGCAGCCAATTGAGATGATTGATGTTCATCCTCCCCCGCTGCTTCAGAACTCTAGCTTTTCATTTTTAACACAAGGCATTGTAACAACTCAAGACAGTCGTTCCTAGGGAGATTAACAAATTTGGCTATCGAGTTTCCGAAACTCTGTACTTTTTTTTCTTTTTGGTTTTTCATCCGGTTCGATTAGCCTAACCCGCTGTATGTCCACATCGGGTACGGTCATGGCCCATTTGGAAAGACCTCCTAATATCAATTTTTTTATACATGCTAAAATGAATTTGAATCTTCAAAAATTGTAGACTAATTTTATTGAAAATTGTAAAATGGCATATGTACTTTTAATTTCCCATGTTTCAATATATAACTTCTTCAAAAACCATCTAGTTTTGCCGAATGGTAGGTCGAAAGAGGTAACGCGGGAGGGTGAGTTACTCCAATATCAAGGTTCGATTGTGCATTAACCTAATCAAACTCAAAATAGATTAAGGAATAAAATAGATTAAGGTATAAGCTACTCTGTGTTGGTTTTCAGAGTTCAATTTTGTGTTAAAATTGTTTTTCGGTGTTCGATTTTGTGTTAAAGTTGAAATTTTCAATAAATACGACACAACTTACCTGTTGTAACTTTCAATAAGGAGTAGATAAACCTTTAATTAGGTAAGGAGTCGTAATTTTACAAGTGAGTTGACAATTGATCGTTTAAATGATTAATACTAGAGACTTTTAAATGGTTAATATTTATATATTTTTACTAAAGTAGACGTATTGATGATGAAATGACGGACTCACATTTTTTCTAGAATTAAATCTTTTATCAAATAACTAATTAAGGCAAAAAAATTTTATTTACTAAATTATAATTTTTTTATTATTACATCATATCCAAATAATAATTGTTTTTATTAATTATTATTACATGGCGTTTTTGATGAAATGAGTCCTTTTGGCTATGACACTTACTAATTTGGCCCCCACCTTTTCCATCTTTGTAATTTAGACCCAAAAAA
The DNA here is from genome assembly GCA_033239125.1 of Fagopyrum homotropicum. Lineage (NCBI taxonomy): Eukaryota > Viridiplantae > Streptophyta > Magnoliopsida > Caryophyllales > Polygonaceae > Fagopyrum > Fagopyrum homotropicum. Next base: position 22,724,162 of record BSWB01000005.1, on the reverse strand, counting down.
TAATCATTGCCACTAACATTTGCATCCTATCTGATTTGACATATCTGACCTTTGATATTTATCTTCACATACTACACAAATCCACAATTCTCAACATGCACACTTTCCCACCTTCTACCCAAAAATTTGTTTACCCAGAAATGTCACTATCATACCCAAAATAATTTTGTCAAATTACACAAACATACTCGAAAACACACATACCCAAAATCCAAAACATACCCAAAAAACTAAAATATCAAAAAATACCATACCCATAAATTGGGTAGTATTTTATTTTGTAAAATATTCGCATCCAATGTATACATACTCAATCCAATTTTTTTCCTTCAATTTAAATCACATTTAATACTAAAAGCATATCCAAATTTTACACAAATTGATATTGTACACAAACATCAATATCAAATGACATTTGGTCATTATAACACAGTTTGGGTACCCATAAAACATACCCAACATTTCACTTTAAACATACATAACAATAAGAAAATACCACAAAAATAATAGACATATACCCAATAAAATAATGATACCCATAAATTGGGTAACATTTTACCAAACTTAAATAATGCTATAAGATTAAATCCACATGCCCAAACGTACCAATAATGCTCTAACAATATACTCAATTCATCAAACACATACACAATACTACTTAACAAAATAAATCAAAATCATACCCAAAATCTAGAAGAAATATCCTACTCAAAAAATACAGATCTGGTTCCAAATTACCAAGCCTAGTCGGAATCTTCTTTGAACTCGTCTTTATAGTTGGCCTTTGCAACAATAGCCTCATCTTCGTTGGAATCTTTGTCTTGAAACTCCGGCAGTTTGAAACCAAGCCTCGTTGGACTCCTCTTTCTCATCGGCCTCCGAAATGATAGTCTTATCTTCATCGGAATCTTTGTCTCGAAACTCCGGCGGATCTCCGTTTCACCATATTCCCTCTGTTTCTATTTTTCACTCTCTCCTTCCTCTCTCTCTCGTTCCTTTCTATGACCATTTTTCTCTCTCTTTACAAAACAAATGATGCTTCCCTATATAAAGTAAATGTCTAATTATATTTAAATTTTGTACATCCACTATCATTTCAATTAGACCCCAATAGTGCCCCTATTTTCTAGTTTTTGTACTATTTTATATTATTTTATATAGGGGGCCATCTTACAAAGATGACCAATTTGGGGTACTCTTACGCAAATTCTTTCTTATTACATCATATCTAAATAATAATTCTTGTTTTTTTTTATTATTACATCATATCTAAATAATAATTGTTGTTTTCAACTTTTACGTTAGTCATCTATATACGTAAGAAAAACAATCAATACGTAAACTTCCCATACACACTTATCATATAAATTGTATTGTGAAAGCAATAACCTCATTGGTGAGACTTTCCGTCGATTAAAGCCATCCTTGCGGGAAGAGATAAGATGGCTAGCCTAGGCCAAGGTTTAAGAGACTACAATGAGGAACATATGTCAATGAGGGAAATTTAAAGTGAAAAAGGTATATAATCTTATACGTAAGCAAGGGGAGTTGGTTACTTGGAATAGAGTCATTTGGGATGGAGGACATACGCCTAGGCATGCTTTCATTGCATGTATGGCTACATTGAGGCGTTTTTCAACGCATGATAGGATGACATTCCTTGAAATAGACATGGTTTATCATCTATGTCGACAAGGGGAGGAGTCACATGAGCACCTTTTCTTTCAATGTAGCTACAAAAGGAGCATATGGCGTGAGGTCAGGAGTGCTTTTGGCATGGCTAGTGGATTGGGATCTATAGAGCTGACCCTATGATGGCTACGTAAGATGACCAGGAAGAGAGATCGGAGGACGAGTGATATGTCCTTTGCCTTTTGTTGCCATTTGATCCATCTCAACACCCCTACATCCCGCATCCACCACCACCACCACCAACGGACGAGGATTAGAGCAACATGAATTTCTTTCTTATTTATTATGCAGCCCAGCTAGTTCTGGTAATTTTTCTATTTCTTTAGACTTATTTTGACCTATTGCGACAATGTGTCCTAAGTATGGGGTATGTGGATGTACTTATTTGACTATGTGTGTATGTTTGTATGACTCTTGATGGATATTTATGATCTTATTTAGCTTTATGTGTTTATCTGCCATTTCATGCATACATACAGGTTTTTGTTTGAAAAAAACGTCGAAAATTAGTTTAAGAAATTTTTTTATGACCTCGACCGGGATGATTCTGGCCAAACGAGATTGAACACCTCGGATGACTTAGAACACCTCGACCGAGGTGGATTCTTAACTGAAACTTTTCGAAACGTTTTGTGCTTCCTATCTGGATATGACCTCAGTGATGATTTTTGTTTGGAAATTGGTTTTGAAATCTTTATATGCTCGAAAGGTTTTATGATATGTTTAACTTGAAAAATGCTTTGTTTGAAGTTTTAGCATGTTTAATACTTTGTTTTTATCAAAATATGTTGGATTTGAAGGTTGACACCACATGATGAGTTCTATCACATTCTTCCTGAGATGACTAAGGCAATATATTCTCTCATCTTCTTCTTCTTGATCATGCTTTTGCCCCTCATATACATATTTGCCTCCCTTTACCTATCTTAGAATTTGGATGCAAGCAAAGAAAGGCAAGTGAAAGTGAAGTTGAGATGTTGGCTGAAAGTATTAGAAAGAAATAAATAGGTTTGGGGAAGTCAATCATGATGATGAGTAACTCGGCACCATTCACATAGCCGGGTGTTTGTGTCTTGCCAAAGTCAGATTGAGCGATATTCCTAACGGGTCATGGTATGTGCATCAAGGGTTTGAGGCATCTCGAGAAATTGATGATTGCTTATCTCCTAGGCTTTGGTTAGTGTACACCTCTGTCCATGCATCCAAAAAAGTAAAGTAAAATAAGCAAAGCTTATTGGTGGAAGATGTTGAGTTTTGAAGAAAGTGAAGTAAGATCCTTTTCCCGGATTCTAGCACCACATTTCCCTATATACATCCCACACTGACACGTTTCTTGACCTCTTTTGGAAGCCCTTGAAACCTCGAGCTTGTTGATTGACTTGGTGGTTTAAACTGGATTATACATGATTGATTTCGATAAATATGATTTATTATGCATTCTATGATTTATTGCAAAGATGAACAACTTTCTTATACTCATAAAATGTTTTGATCATGTCTTGATTTTAATTGCCATGAAGCATTCTGTTCGCTCCAAACGGTGTGTGCAAGCTTTAAATTTATAACCCTAGACGTAAGCTTTAAACAAGGATGCGAACCCGCAGTGTATGGGTCAATCGTAGTAAAAAGCAAGAAATTTCAGGGATCGATCACAAGGACTTAGTGAAACAAAGTCCAATTACGGTAAGCTTTAGCAATCACTAACCAGAAGCAATTAAAACAATCGAAGATGATAAAAGTCAATAAAGAAAATATGCAATTCTAGGGATTAAAACATCTAGTTGAGGTTCCAACTCAAGATCTAAAGATAAGAGGACAAAGCTGAGGTTTTTGCATAGGGAAGGTATTACTAAAGTGGAATAGATCACCGGGTAAGTCTCACTACTCACTAATCCAAAACCATAACTCCAATTACCGGGTAAGTCTCAAGGAATTAAGATAAAGAACTATAACCTCAAACTAACACACCATCTAAGGGAATAGAATCAACCTTTACCGGGTAAGTCTCAGGCTAAGCTTGCATTGAACCAGGAAAGGTATAATAAGAATAGGATTTGGCAAACTCTAACACTTAACTCTCAGTTTCGGATCAGATAAGTCACCTCGGTCAGCCAAATTCCACCCCGGCCGAGATGTTCATCGACTGAGCGAGATGCTTAGGGTTAAGGTAAAGACTCGAACTTTCAAGGTCCTACTGTGATTAAGATCATTCTATCATTGTGTTTTCCCACAACCTTCAGCCAATCACCCTAGAATCACACAAAGAGATTAACCACTCATCATCATGAAAGTATTAATCAAATATATGGGAAGAAAGAGAATAATGAACAAGAAAACCTTAAGAGAAAGGCTTCAATAACTGAATCAATTATCAAACAACAAGCGTTCCTTGGATTAAAATCCAACAAGACAATCAACAAAGAAGGGAATCTAAGATGATCTTACAAAAACCCTTTAAAAAGCTATAAAAGCTATAGACTTTCTTCCTTCAACCTTGAAAAAGGTTTTTCAAATCTCCCAACTGGAGTATGGCTGCTGCAGTGTATTAGGTGTAAGCGAGGTGATAGCGGATGTATGCAGGATGTTGGATTTGTGGGAAATCCGACCCTTTTTATAGGAAAATTACTCTCCAAAGATAAGATATCTTAGAAAGATCTCTTCCCATAAAAATAGGTAAAATATATGATCTAGCATATCTTCTTCCTTCCAGGAGCCAAGCCCAAAAATATAAGATCTCTTTCCAAAGATAAAAGATCTCAGCCAAGAATAAAATATTCTCACCGCGTCCCAGGTGTTCTCCTCGGTCGAGTCGACTTCTTTGGATCACCTCGGTCGAGGTGACTCTATAGTCAACCGAGGTGAATCACAACTGAATGTGAAATCTCTCAAATCTGGTCCAAAGTGAATCTTTAATCCGTGGCTATGCTTCCTGGATGTTTTCTTATGTTCCTGAATGTAGCTCCAATGACTCCATAGCTCCTTTTGCTCCTTTTTGATGCAAAACGTGCCATTTTACCTACGATTACAACAAAACTAGAAGTAGACCTAGATTCCCGCAAAGGTAGATGAAATGGTAATATAATCACATATTATACATACAAACATGCAGATTATTGAAGATAAAACATCCAAACAAACCCCAAAATATAGACTATAATTCATGCTATCACATTCTCTTAGAGTGATCTATGAGTGGAGCACACCACAAAAATATTTTGAAATACTTTTTATTTGATCTTTATGACTTATAATCCATTCTATCTTGTATCTAGGATTTGGAACTTGCTTGGGGACAAGCAAGGACAAGTATGGAGTATTTTGATAGCATGTAATATAGTCTATATTTTGGGACTAGTTTAGATGTTTTATCTTCAATAATCTGCATGTATGGATGTATATTATGTGATTATATTGTTGTTTCATCTACCTTTACAGGAATCGAGGTCTACACCTAGTTTCGCTATAATTATAGGTAAAATGGCACGTTTTGCAATGAAATGGAGCTAAGGAGCTAAGGAGTCATTAGAGCTACATTTTGGAGCTTAAGAAAGAACTCAGGAAGCATGGAAATGATTAAGAATATTTACTTTGGAACAGATTCGAGAGATTTCACATTCAGTTGAGATTCACCTCGGTCAGCTACAGTGTCACCTCGACTGAGGTGATCTTGAGGAGCATCCCGACCGAGGCGAATACCCTGCCGCCGGCGATATCTTTATTTTTGGCTGAGATCTTTTATTTTTGGAAAGAAGATATCTTATATTTTTGGGCTGAATTTCTAGAAGGAAGATATTATTTTTGGGAGATCTATTTTAGAGATATGGATATATTTTCTAGGAAATTATCTTTTTAAGATATTTATCTTTGAAAGATAATTCTCCTATATAAAGGGTTGAATTTTCCACAAGTTCAACCATACTTACATGTTGAGAGCATCCAACAATTGAGGGATTTTCTGGCTGTTTTGAAGGAAGGATTGAAGGATTGAAGATCAAGGAAGGAACGAAGCTAGTTTGGAGTTAGCTTTTGAAAGAGTTTGTAAGACTTTCTTAGATTGTCTTTTTGGTTGATTGTCTTTGCTGATTTGTGATTGAGGAACGCTTGTTGTTTGATATTTGATTAAGTTATTGAGACCTTTTTCTCAAGGATTTCTTGTTCGAATATTGATTCCCTTTTCATTAAATTGATTATTGTTATCATGATGATTTCTGGCTAAGTTTCTTATGCGCTTCTAGGGTGATTGGCTGAAAGTTGTGGGAAAGACGATAATAGAATGATCTTAATCCCAGCAGGAACCTGAAAGCTCGAGCCTTTACCTTAACCGACGAACACCTCGGTCAGCTGTGGAACATCTCGACCGAGATGGTACATAAACTGAACGAGGTGAACCTTTCCTGAACCTTATCCGAGTTCAGAGTTTAAGTTTGCCAAATCCTATTCTTATTACACCTTTCTTGAATCAATGCAAGCCTAGGATGAGACTTACCCGGTGATTCCTTTGCTTGTTTACCTAAGATCATGAGTTTAGGTAATAAAGGTTTATTCTTTATTGGGGTTTGAGTGTGCCTTCATCCCATCTTTGTGAGTTAGCCTGAGACTTACCCGGTAAAGGTTGATTCTATTCCCTTTGGTGGTGTGTTGGTTTAAGATTATAGTTCCTTTCCTTAGTACCTTGAGACTTACCCGGTAATAGGAGATTTTGTTTGGGATAGTGAGTAGTGAGACTTACCCGGTAATCTATTCCCACCTTAGAAACACCTTCCCTTTGCAAACCTCAGCTTTGTCCGCGTTATCTTTTGAGATCTTGAGTCGGAACCACAACTAAATGCTTTATTCCCTAGAATCCGCATTTCCCCTTACTTGACTTTGTATCATCTTTGATTGCTTTTGCTTTTGGTTATTTGCAACACTTGACAACCTGATTTTGTGCTTTGTTTCACCTAAGTCCCTGTGATTGACCCCTGTAATTCTTGCTTTTTATTACAATTGACCCGTACACTACGGGTTCGCATATTTGTTCAAGCATACTTCTTGGGTTATAAATTTAAAGCTTGCACACACCGTTTGGAGCGAACAAAAGACTCTAAAAACTAAACTAAATGATAGTGATTCCATCACCTATTGATAACATGTATTATAGTCTATATCTCGAGGCTGGTTTAGACGTTTTATCATCGTAAATCTGCATGTATGGATGTATATTCTTTGATTATATTATTGTTTTGTCTACCTTTGTGGAAATCGAGGTCTACACCTAATTTCGTTGTAATTGTAGGTAAAATGACACTTTTTGGACTAAAATGGAGCTAAGAGAGCTAAGGAGTCATTGAGCTACATACTCGAGCTTAAAGAAGATCTCAGGAAGCATGGAAATGATTAAGAAGATTTACTTTGGACCAGATTCGAGAGATTTCACATTCAGTTTAGATTCACCTCGGTATGCTATAGTACCACCTCGACCGAGGTGATCTTGAAGAGCGTCCCGACTGAGGCGAACACCCTGTCGCTGGCGAGATCTTTATTTTTGGCTGAGATCTTTTATTTTTGGAAAGAAGATATCTTGTATTTTTGGCTAGATTTCTGGAAGGAAGATATTATTTTAGGCTGATTTATTTTAAGAGATAGAGATATATTTTATAGGAAATTATCTTTTTAAGATATTTTATCTTTGGAAGATAATTCTCCTATATAAAGGGTTGTATTTTCTACAATTTAACCATCTTCGGATCAAGGATTTTCTGGAGATTTTCATAGAGTTTTGAAGGAAGTTGAAGGGAAGTTTGAGGAAGTATTGAAGGATTAAAGTTCAAGGAAGGAAGGAATCATAGTTGGAGTTAGCTTTTGAAGGAGTTTGTAAGATCTTCTTATATCTCTTTTGGTTTGATGTCTTTGCTGATTTGTGATTGAGGAACGCTTGTTTGTTGATTGTTTGATTCAGTTATTAAGACCTTTTCCTTAAGGTTTTCTTGTTCGAATATTGATTCCTTTCCCATTAATTAGATTATTGTTATCATGATGATTGTTGGATAAGTTTCTTATGCGATTCTAAGGTGATTGGCTGAAAGTTCTGGGAAGGACGATGATAGAATGATCTTAATCCCAACAGGACCCTGAAAGCTCGAGCCTTTACCTTAACCGACGAACAGCTCGGTTAGCTGTGGAACATCTCGACCGAGATGGTACATAAACTGAACGAGGTGAACCTTTCCTGAACATTATCTGAGTTAAGGGTTAAGTTTGCCAAATCCTATCCTTATTACACCTTTCCGGGTTCAATGTGATAGCATGTATTATGGTCTATATTTTGGAACTAGTTTAGACGTTTTATCTTCATAAATCTGCATGTGTGGATGTATATTATGTGATTATATTGTTGTTTCATCTACCTTTGCGGGAATCGAGGTCTACACGTAGTTTCGTTGTAATTGTAGGTAAAATGGCATGTTTTGCATTAAAATGGAGCTAAGGGAGCTAAGGAGTCATTGGAGCTACATTCTGGAGCTTAGAAAAGATATCAGGAAGCATGGAAATGATTTAGAAGATTGATTTTGGACTAGATTCGAGATGATTCACATTCATTTGAGATTCACCTCGGTCAGCTATAGTTTCACCTCGACCGAGGTGATCTTGAGGAGCGTCCCGACCGAGGCGAACACCGTGTCACCGGCGAGATCTTTATTTTTGGAAGGAGAATATCTTATATTTTTGGCTGGATTTCTAGAAGGAAGATATTATATTTGGCTGATTTATTTTGAGAGATATGGATATATTTTCTAAGAAATTATCTTTTTAAGATATTATTATCGTTGGAAGATAATTCTCCTATATATATGGGCTGATTTTCTACAATTAAGCCATCTTCGGATCAAGGAATTTCTGGAGTTTTGAAGAGTTTTGAAGGAAGTTTTTTGAAGTTCAAGGAAGGAAGGAATCGTAGTTGAAGTTGGCTTTTGAAGGAGTTTGTAAGATCTTCTTAGATCTCTTTTGGTTTGTTGTCTTTGCTGATTTGTGACTTGTGGAATGCAGTTTGTTTGTTATTTGAGACCTTTTTCTTAAGGTTTTCTTGTTCGAATATTGATTCCTTTTCCATTAATTTGATTATTGTTATCATGATGATTGTTGGCTAAGTTTCTTATGCGATTCTAGGGTGATTGGCTGAAAGTTGTGGGAAAGACGATGATAAAATGATCTTAATCCTAGCAGGACCCTGAAAGCTCGAGTCTTTACCTTAACCGTAGAACACCTCGGTCAGCTGTGGAACATCTCGACCGGGATGGTACATAAAATGAGCGAGCTGAACCTTTCATGAACCTTATCTGAGTTAAGAGTTTAAGTTTGCCAAATCCTATCCTTATTATATCTTTCATGGTTCAATGCAAGCCTAGGATGAGACTTACCCGGTGATTCCTTTGCTTGTTTACCTAAGATCATAAGTGTAGGTAATAAAGGTTTATCCTTTATTGGGGTTTGAGTGTGCCTTCATCCCATCTTTGTGATTTAGCCTGAGACTTACCAGGTAAAGGTTGATTCTATTCCCTTGGGTGGTGTTTTGGTTTGAGATTATAGTTCCTTTCCTTAGTACCTTGAGACTTACCCGGTAATAGGAGCTTTGGTTTGGGATAGTGAGTAGTGAGACTTACCCGGTAATCTATTCCCACCTTAGAAACACCTTCCCTTTGCAAAATCTCAGCTTTGTGTGTGTTATCCTTTGAGATCTTGAGTCGGAACCACAACTAGATGCTTTAATCCCTAGAATCTGCATTTTCCCTTACTTGACTTTATACATCATCTTTGATTGCTTTAATTGCTTTTAGTTAATTGCAATATTTGACAACCTGATTCTGTCCTTTGTTTCACCTAAGTCCCTAAGATCGACCCTTGGAATTCTTGCTTTTATTACAATTGACCCGTACACTACGGGTTCACATATTTGTTCAAGCATACTTCTTGGGTTATAAATTTTAAAGATTGCACACACCGTTTGGAGCGATCAAGTTTTTGGCACCGTTGCCGGGGAATTGGTCTACACCGAGCCGGTTTCGGTTGTCTTTCGGGGATATTGCCCTTGTTGCTATTAACCACTCTACTTGAGTGTTTTCGCAGGATCTTTTCTTAGGTCTATGCGAAGAACCCGTGCTGGAAAGGAAATCGTTCCTTACGATCCCGAACCAGAAAAGACATACAAGCGACGATTAAGAGAAGCTAAGATGGCCAATCAAGACGATCGCGATCTTGAGGCCGGATTGCAGGAGGTGCTGGAACAGCTACGCCTCAATAGAGAAACACTGCAGCGAGTAAGAGAAGAGACTCACGCAAGGACAAAAGGAATAGAAGCAGATATGGCCACTTTAAGGGCCCATTTTCTGCCTCTACCGATCCAAGATCCTCAACCGAGGTAGGACCCAGTTCTAGTTGCCCCGGCCCAGGTGCACCTACCACCTCGGATGCCTGTCCGAGATGTTCTTTTTGCTGGAATTCCACAAACCCTAGGACAGAGGATGGAGCCTAATCAACAAGTGAGGCGTCCAGGAGTCAACCTAGGTGATCCGGCTGAGCATGATTACGAACTTCGACCACAAGTTCTATCCATTATCCGACAATGTCAATTTGGAGGTTTAGAAAGCGAGTCTCCGCATCAACATTTGCAAAACTATGAGATTCTGATGGAGACCTTGAGACCTTCAAGACTAGAGAACAACAACTACAAGTTAAGGCCTTTCTATTTCTCTTTGAAGGACAAGGCGCTTGCTTGGTATCAATCTCTTCCGCCCGGAAAGATCAACACTTGGGAAGAGATGACGATGGAGTTTCTAACTAAGCTCTCTCCTCCCTCTAAGACCGCTGAAATGAGGGGAAAAATCAATGCTTTTACTGTGAAGGACAAGGAGAGTTTGTCCAAGTCATGGGAGAGATTCAAGGATGTTCTATTGGATTGCCCACATCATGGGATTCCAAAGATCGAGTTGCTGGAGATATACTTATGGGGATTGGATGGAGCGACTCAATTCAATCTCCTATTACTTTCAGCCGGCACATTCATGGATATGCCGATAGACGAAGCTTGGGAATTCATTGAAAAGCAAGCTTTACATATGGAGAAGTACTCCCATCAAGGAACCGAGAATGAAACAAGGAGAGTTAGCTTCCAAGAAACATCATCAAATAGAGCTCAACTCACCTCGCTTAACAATGAGGTAAAAGCTTTAAAGGAGCTTTTAGTAGCTCAAATGAAGAAGGAGCAAGATGGAGGATATCAAAGAAGAAACAACTATCAAGGGTCGCGGAACAACAATTACAATAACAATAGAAACTCAAACCGCAACAATTGGAGATCTAATCAACAAAATCTGGGTAACCCTTATTCTCATGCTAATAATGCTTTTAACCCTTCTTCTTCTTCTTCTTCTACTCCATTCAGAAGCCAGGAGCCTGGATCAGGTTCATCCCAGCCAGAGAAGAAGGATGTAGTGCTAGAGGAAATTTTGATCAAGCTTAACGCTATGGAGACATCGATGACTTGATTTTCAAAGGCACAAAAAGCCTTAGAGCAAAAATTCTTCAACAAGGCAAATGAAGCGCCAAGAGATCCAGGGAAGCTCCCAGCAAGGACAGAGAGCAACCCTAAGGGACAGATTATGGCAATAACGACACGAAGTGGACTGAAAACTGCAGATCCAGTACCTCGGTCGAGTCAAGACCAGAAGAAAACTTCGGTCGAGGTACTACCACTTCCATTCCCTCAGTCATGGGCGAGGGCAAATCTAGACAAGCATTTTGGTAAGTTTCTAGACCTAATGAATAAGCTACACATTAACATCCCTTTCCTTGATGCCATTCTAGGGATGCCCGCCTATGGGAAGTTTCTGAAGGAGATTCTATCAAGGAAGAGGAAGCTGGAAGACTTTGAAGAAGTGAGGATGACATCTAAGTCCTCGGAACTCATTCAAATCATGAAGGAGAAGATACCTCCCAAATTGAGAGATCCCGGTTCATTTTGCATTCCCATTCAAGTTGGGGATGTAACTTATGAGGCATTGTGTGATCTAGGAGCCAACGTGAGTATCATTCCACTGGAGCTATGTAAGAGAATCGGACTTGGAGAGCCCAAGCCGGTGAAGATAAGGCTATACATGGAGGATCGCTCCATTACCCATCCTGTGGGCATCTTGGAAGACGTTCCCGTCAAGTTAGGTAATTTCTATTTACCTACAGATTTTGTTGTACTTGACATTCCCGCAGATTATCCTGTTCCTATCTTTCTCGCGAGACCATTTCTAGAAACTTTGGGTTGCAATGTGGATTGTAAGAACGCCAAGTTGAAATTCAACATTGGCGGAGATCAAGTAGAGTTTGCATTGCTTGCTGCAATGAAAGGAGAGCCGCTGGAAGACGACATCTTCAACATATATGATGAAGAAGAATCAAGACAATTGGTGAGCTCTATCCTTATTAATGACCCGCTTGAAAGTGTTCTTAGTTTTAGTTTAATGGAGGAAGGTATAGATGTTTCTTGTAATGAAAATATACGGAGTTTAAGGGCATTGGAAGCAGATCCAAGATCTAAGATTGAGAGACTAATTCAGGGGAAGAAGAGCAATTTAGGTTTTGGTCTTAATTCAGGGGAACATCTCGGTAACCCACCTCGGACCTCGACCGAGGTCACAAGCGAGATGATGTCAACTGAGACTTCTGAAAGTCCAGTTCTTCGATCTAAGTTTATTACACTGGAAGGAGGAAGCACGGATCCACCTCAGAAAGCTCCCCCAGTCGTGGAGCTTAAACCACTTCCTAGTCACTTGAGGTATGCTTTCTTTGGTCCAGATTCTACTTATCCCGTTATCGTTAGTGCTTCCCTTTCTGAAACTGAATTGTCTAAACTGATGCATGTCCAGAGGAAACATCCAAAGGCTTTAGGTTATACTATTGATGATCTTGTTGGTATTAAACCTTCTTTCTACATGCATAAGATAATAATAAAAGACGATCATAAGACTTCACGGGAACCTCAAAGACGGTTAAATCCGATCATGAAAGAGGTTGTGAAGAAAGAGATTCTTAAGTTGTTGGATGCAGGTATCATATTTCCCATATCAGATAGCAAGTGGGTGAGCCCGGTTCATGTAGTTCCAAAGAAAGGAGGAATGACTGTTGTAACGAATAAGAACAACGAGTTGATTCCAACTAGGACTGTTACGGGCTGGAGGATGTGCATTGATTATAGGAAGCTGAACGTGGCTACTCGGAAAGACTATTTCCCGCTCCCCTTTATCGATCAAATGCTTGAACGGTTAGCCCAACACTCTCATTTTTGCTATCTAGATGGTTATAGTGGCTTCTTTCAGATTCCTATCCATCCGGATGATCAAGAGAAGACCACTTTCACTTGTCCATGGGGGACATTCGCTTAGAGGAGGATGCCATTTGGATTATGTAACGCACCTGCTACTTTCCAGCGTTCTATGATGGCTATCTTTTCCGAGCACATTGAGGAGATCATGGAGGTATTCATGGATGACTTTTCGGTATATGGTTCCTCTTTTGATAATTATTTAGCTAACCTGTCTCTAGTGCTACAATGTTTTGAAGACACTAATCTTGTTCTGAATTGGGAGAAGTGTCACTTTATGGTTAGTGAAGGAATTGTTCTAGGACACCTCGTTTCCAACCGAGGTATTGAGATCGATCAAGCTAAGATCGAGACTATTGAGAAACTTCCTCCCCCTTGTTCTGTTAAGGGTAAGCGAAGTTTTCTCGGGCATGCAGGTTTCTACAGGAGGTTCATCAAGGATTTCTCAAAAATATGTAAACCACTCACTAATCTTTTGAATAAGGATGTTGTTTTTGAGTTTTTGCAGGAATGCCTTGATGCTTTTCACAGGATAAAGAAAGCGTTGATCACCACTCCCATCATTCAACCTCCCGATTGGACCTTGTGCTTTGAGATTATGTGCGATGCTAGTGATGTGGCCGTAGGAGCGGTACTTGGACAAAAGAAGGATGGGCGGACCAACGCCATTTACTATGCTAGCAAGACGCTAGATGAAGCTCAACTGAACTACGCCACCACCGAAAAGGAACTCTTGGCAATTGTATATGCTTTTCAGAAGTTTCGCTCTTACTTAGTGGGAGCGAAAGTTATTGTTTACACTGATCATGCAACTATTCGTTACTTGCTTGCTAAGAAGGATGCGAAGCCGCGTCTTATTTGTTGGATTTTCTTGCTTCAAGAGTTTGACCTAGAGATTCGTGATAAGAAGGGATCCGAGAATTCTGATGCGGATCACCTCAGCCGGCTACCTCCCTCCTCGCTCGAGAAGGATGATCTACCCATAGATGATTCATTCCCCGATGAGCACTTAAAATTTATTGGAACGTTTGATAGACTTCTTTATCTCACCCCATGATGAAGGTGAAGTATGGGGTGAGGACACCCTCCAACATGTTTAGGGATGATGTACGGTCCAACTGGCGACCTTAAATCAAGCGCTTCTTGGGAGGCAACCCAAGGTATTGCTTTCTTTTCCCTTTTTCTAGCTTAGTTTTAAATAGTTTGCTTTGCTTTGTTTTTGGCATCCTCTAGACAGAAACCAGGAACTTTCTAAGGAAGAATTAGAGCTCAGAAGCTACACTAGAAGGACATAAGTTCGAGAAATTGAGAAGACGAAGTTGACTGAGACACATCTCAGTTGCTGTCACATCACCTCGACCGAGATGTTCTTGGGGCAACCGAGGTGACTAGGTCTGACATCCAGTCAGACACCTCGGTCCGGTCGGGACCACCTCGACCTAGGTGAAATCAAATTCAGCGAGGGGTATAAAAGGCGAAGAGGATTTCTCTCTCCTCACTTTTCCCTCTCAACCATGCCTCGATCGCGGTGGTGCCCTAACCTCGTTTCCTCGTTTCTTGCTCGTTTTCCACGATTTTTTGTTCGATTTCACCGGAGGAAGCAAGATGATCGGTTTCCAAGCATCAATCAGCAAGGAAAACGCTCCGAATCTGCAGAATCTGGGTATTTCGTTTGAAAACCCTAACTCTTCTTTCTTACACTTATTTAGGACATATCCGACTCTGTTTGCCGATTATTATTGTTGAAAAGGATATAAGTACCCCATAGGAAGCATTTGGTAGTGATTTGGGGGAAAATAACTTGAAAATCAGAGAGTGAAATTGAACAACACTTCACCTCGGTCTGGTCGGCTGTGTCTCGGCCGAGGTGGTTTTCAGAGAAACCGAGGTGTTCATCTGTCAAAAACATGAGTAGTCGATCAGATCGCCAGTTGGTTTTGAGGGATAGACCCAGCAGTTCCTCCTCTTCTTCTACATCTCATCCTACTATACCGGTGATCCATAAGCGTCACTAGGCTGATTTTGATAGAATTTGTGGGCGTCCCATTGTTGCCCCGCGGTTTCTGGATGTTGCCGCCTTCGAGTGCCTCCACGTGGTGGAGGACTTGAAGAAGATGATATCGATGGTAGGGCTGGAGGAGTTTATGGAGATCCGAGCTCCGGCCTATCTAGAGCCGACCATGGAGTTCGTGATTCTGTTACTCACGTGCCTGAGAGGAATAACATCAAGTACCGGTTGTTGAACCGGAACTACATAGTACCGATGGACCAATTTAGGGAGATCTTTGGCTTCCCTACCCCCACCGTTACCGATTTTCCTTCCCGAGCCGTAGCTCGAGACTTTTGGGGTGAGATAACCCATGTGGTAGAGCATAGTGATAGATGGAGACCTGGAGACTCGAGAGAGCGTCTCTTCTTCCACCTAGCCTTCCGCCTTGCTCACCGTATATTCAGCAAGACTCTTTTGGCGCGTACTGAGACGCCCCAGAAGGTCCGACAGGGGGAGTTATTAAGCATGTTTTTTATGGTTACAAGAGGAGTTCGTGACTTTGGAGGGATGCTGGCTGAGGACTTGCGTAGGATCAAGGGCAAGTACAAGCGAGATATCTGCTGCGGAGGCTTGGTGACCCATATTGCTACTGCCATGGGTCTGGATCTGAGTACATGTACAGTGGTTGCGGCTACGAAGCCGCTTGGACTTCAGGAGATGATCACGAGGCATATTCTCATTCCTCGTGGTCTTAGTACACCATATGTAGCTATGCCATGGGAGAATACAACTCCACAAGGCATTCTTTGGTCATCTCAGTTCTCAGTCTTCGACCGTCAATATTGGTCTTCTGCATGGTTTCCTTACATGCAGGATGCCAGAGATGTTGCACCAGCTGATGATGAAGAGGAGTTTGATGGAGGATCTGCTATGGAGACCGGCACTGATACCGGCGGACCTAGTGTGCTAGTTGTTGACCTTGATGACGAGGCGACAAATGAAGAGGCAACAACAGCACCACGACCAACTCAGTGCAGATTCCGCAGACGCAGAGATCCATAGGCTCACCGACAGATTGATGAGCTGACCGATCATATGATTGACTCCTATGCAACTATGAAAATAGATATGTCCCAACGCCTTGCTTATGAGCGCCGACACACTAACAGTTTGATGCATCAGATTAGAGAGAGCCAGCATTACCAACAACACATGATGGAGATTCAGTTCCAGCATATGATGGGGTATCCATTTGATCCATCCCAGTACCCCTACATCCCATATGTTCCACATCCACCACCACCACCACCACCTGACGAGGATTAGAGCTGCAGGGATTTTCTTTATTTATTAATTATGTAGTTCAGCTAGGTCCGGTGAGTACTTTATTTCCTTTGACTTTTATTTGACCCATTGGGACAATGTGTCCCAAGTATGGGGTATTTGGATGTATGATTTGACATTATGTGTGTATGGTTGTATGACTTCATCGGATATTTATGATCCTATTCTGTTTACTTGGCTCTATGTGTTTATCTGTCATTACATGCATACATACAGGTTTTTGTTTAAGGAAAACGTCGAAAACTGGTTTGAAATTTTTTTTATCGACCTCGACCGGGATGTTCTTGACTGGACGAGGTAGACACCTCGGATGACGTTAGACCACCTCGACCGAGGTGAGTTCATAACTGAGAGTTTTTCGAAATGATTTTGTGCTTCTTCTCTGGATATAACCTCAATGATGATTTTGTTTGCAGATTGGTTTTGAAATCTTTATATGCTCGAAAGGTTTTATGATATGTTTAAGTTGCAAAATGCTTTGTTTGAAGTTTTTAGCATGTTTAATTCTTTGTTTTTATCAAAATTATGTTGGATTTGAAGGTTGACACCACATGATGAGTCCTATCACATTCTTCCTGGGATGATTAAGGCAATTCATTCTCTTCTCTTCTTCTTCTTGATCATGCTTAGCCCCTCATATACATATTTGCCTCCCTTTACCTATCCGGAAATTTGGAAGCAAGTGAAGAAAATCAAGTGAAAGTGAAGTTGAGATGTTGGCTCAAAGTGTTAGAAAGAAACAAATAGGTTTGGGGAAGTCAATCATGATGATGAGTAACTCGGCACCATTCACATAGCCGGGTGTTTGTGTCTTGCCAAAGTCAGATTGAGCGACATTCCTAACGGGTCATGGTATGTTGTTAGCATGAAATATGACTACATTTTGGACACTTGTTTTAGTTATTTTTCCCTCTTTTATATGTACATGGACATGAGTTTGAAGAATATATGAGCTCATTCACCCACTTTGTCGATAAAGAGATCTACACTAGCTTTGTTTTGTTCATAGGTGAATAAAGGCTTTAATTGGAGAAAAATGTGGAAGGAAAGGAGTATTTGATCATACTAGATGTCAAGGAGATGCTTTAGAGGAGCTAAGGAAGGATCATGAGTGAAGAACATCACGAAATAAAGGCTTTCACAAAGGATTTAGACTTCCACGGCCTAAATTACGGCCGTGGACTTGGCCTTGGATCGTGGAGAGTGAATTTGGAGCACAACAGAAAGTTTCACGCCCTAAGCCACAACCGTGGAAACTTGTACTAGACCGTGATTTCCATGACGAAGTGGCGTGTCATATTTGCCACGTCAGTGACGGTTATTGGGCTTTTCTCGTAACCCTATTTCGCCCTATAAGAAGGCTTGAGAAGGGAGTTTCGAGGACGGTCGATGATGTGATCCGGGAAACAAATGCAAACGGCTTCACTTTAATTCGATCCTTCAGTATTTTGGTCATAATGAATGCTACGCTTATCCAATGAAGGTCTGTAAATACTTGTTGGAAAGCTGATTTCAAAGGCTACAATTTTAATGCAGATTTCAAGAGCAGATTCGGCCAAGAGATGGGCCTTAATTTCAGTTCTTCCAACAACAGGATTTATGGTCAAGATGTGAAGAGTCCAAAACCAATGCCTCATTATGTGGATCTTTAAGGCCTATATTTTATTATGACTTTTGGCCTTTCTTTTTATCTTTCATCTAGCCTTATTTTCCCTATTTAAAGGCTTGATTGATTCATAGAAAAAAATAAGTGAGAGTTGACAATATTTGGAAAACAATTTGGTTACATGGTTTTTGGTGAGATGCCGAAACCTCCTCCTTGGTGAGATGCCGAGTGAGTTGCCTTTGTGAGATGCGAGGGCGAAGGCATTAGTTCTCATAGGTGAGAGGCTTGTGAGAGTTGATGCGAGTATTGTAGAGTGGATGGTGAGATGCTTGAAGCTCTAGCAATACATATCTTGTACTTTATTTTCAATTATCATAAATCCAAAACACATGTGTATGTTTTCTTTAGTTTTTCGTTTGTCTTGCATCGTTTGATCCTTTGGCTGGGGCGTATCATTTGGTATCAGAGCCTTATTCGATGCAATTCAATAAGAGGCATGAAGATTCGAGGACGAATCGTTTTAAAAGGTGGAAAGGGTGATGTGATCCGGGAAACCAATGCAAACGGTTTCACTTTAATCCGACTCTTCAGTATTTTGGTCATAATGAATACTACATTTATCCAATGAAGGTCCGTAAATACTTGTTGGAAAGCTGATTTCAAGGGCTACAATATTGATGAAGACTTTAGGAGCCGATTCGTCTAAGAGATTGGTCTTAATTTCAGTTCTTCCAACAGCCGGATTTATGGTCAAGATGTGAAGAGTCCACAACCAATGCCTCATTATGTGGATCTTTAAGGCCTATATTTTTATTATGACTTTTGGCCTTGTTTTTGATCTTTCATGTAGCCTTATTTTTCCTATTTAAAGGCTTGATTGATTCATAGAAAAATAAGTGAGAGTTGATTATATTTGGAAAACTATTAGGTTACTTGGTTTTTGGTGAGATGCCGAAACCTCGTCCTTGGTGAGATGCCGGGTGGGTTGCCTTTGTGAGATGTAAGGGCGAAGGCATTAGTTCTCATAGATGAGAGGCTTGTGAGAGTTGATGCAAGTATTGTAGAATGGATGGTGAGAGGCTTGAGGCTGTGGCAATACATAGCTTGTACATTATTTTCAATTATCACAAATGATACGCCGAGAGCCCCAAGATGAAGCCGAAAATGTTCACTCCAAGTGTGGTCAAGTTAAGTCATATTCCGCTCGATTCGGCTAAGTTGTCAAATTTATGCACTCTCTGTAAAATGTCTTTATGTGGAGCTGCGTTTGGAGTTAGAAGACCCACAAGTACTACTTTCGAAGGTATTTTCAAGATCTATAACTTTGTAGTTTATGATAAGTCGAGATTGCAAAAGGAAGAAGGTGAAAATGACCCGACAATGCAACAACGTTTATACTCGTGTGGACTTTTGACCAAGATCATGCAAGGAGGCAAGCAAGTTGGATATGGAGCACACATGCACGACCAATCCAGCCATATTCCATCCATCAAGACAAGTCCGGCTCTTTCCCTTCCGCTCCTTAAAAAAAGCCCAAGTTGCATTAATTTTAAATCTCGTTCAACTCTTCGTATTTCCCGCTTTAATTAGTTGCCATGAATCAAGTCTCGTTCAACTCTTCGTATTTCCCGTTTTAATTTATTGTTTTTGCTTTTATTTTCTTGTATTTGGTTAATTTTCCGGCCCTATATAAGGGACCTCCAATCATGTAATTTGGGAAGTTGAAGTTGAATGAAAGAAAGTTTCTCTAAAATGTTTTGTTGGTTTTTCTCAAAATCATCCCGAAATCTAGGTGAGAGGCTTAGTTTTCACAACCTTTGGTGAGATGCTAAAGGAGTTGTCCTAGTGAGAGGCGAAGACAACGAAGGTTCGTCCAAGCCGGATTGCGATTCCAAGGGTGAGGCGTTCGATTTGAGGGATTCCCGAAGTGAGATTCGGAGGGAGTGTGTTCATCATATCCGGATTTCGATCCTTCAAATCAATCCATCTTCATCTCGTTCATACCATTTGAGTCAAGTGGAATCGTACCGCCGGTCCTTCGTGTTCGAGGTGATCTCGATCACATCGTTTGGTATCAGAGCCTGATCCGATGCATTTCAATAAGAGGCATGAAGATTCGAGGACGAATCTTTTCAAAAGGTGGAGCGGATGATGTGATCCGGGAAACCAATGCAAACGGCTTCGCTTTAATTCGACCCTTCAGTATTTTGGTCATAAAGAATGCTACGTTTATTCAATAAAGGTCCGTAAATACTTGTTGGAAAGCTGATTTCAAGGGCTACAATATTCATGCAGACTTCAAGAGCAGATTCGTCCAAGAGATGGGTCATAAATTCAGTTCTTCCAACAGCCGGATTTATGGTCAGGATGTGAAGAGTTCAAAACCAATGCCTCATTATGTGGATCTTTAAGGCCTATAATTTATTATGACTTTTGACCTTTTTTTTATCTATTAGCTAGCCTTATTTTCCCTATTTAAAGGCTTGCTTGGTTCATAGAAAAATAAGTGAGAGTTGAAAATATTTGGAAAACAATTTGGTTACTTGGTTTTTGGTGAGATGCCGAAACCTCCTCCTTGGTGAGATGCCGAGTGGGTTGCCTTTGTGAGATGCGAGGGCGAAGGCATTAGTTCTCATAGGTGAGAGGCTTGTGAGAGTTGATGCGAGTATTGTAGAGTGGATGGTGAGATGCTTGAAGCTCTAACAATACATATCTTGTACTTCATTTTCAATTATCACAAATCCGAAACACATGTGTATGTTTTCTTTATTTTTTCGTTTGTCTTGCATCGTTGGATCCTTTGGTTGGGGCGTATCAAGTGGTATCAGAGCCCAACGGTGCGAGATCCTCAAGCTTTCGGGGATGAAGATCACCAACGACAATAGAAACGGTGGTAACCGAATCGACCAATGTTGGGATAGGATTGAAGCCCTTGTAGCTGAGATATTCAAAAGGTTGCCTCCCCTTCCCTTGAACCCTCATGACAAAATCCAAGGAGGTATCAACCATGCAAAGCGGAATGAGCAAAGCAACCACCGTCAAGAACGAAATGTTGATAGTCGTGCCCATGGGAACCCGGATTGTATTCAAGCATCTCGACATGATGACGGCGAAGTCGAGAGAAATAGTTACCATGGTAATATATCCCACAATCACTTTTCCAACGATGGCATGACGGATTCGAGGACGAATCCTTTTCAAGGGAAAGGGGATGATGTGATCCCCACCGGGGAAGAAATCGTCATCATCAAGCCGGAACCAATTGTTTTGCCACCAACCGTCCAAGTCAAAAGTCAGCCGGTACCTATCAAAATCAATAGTTATGTGTTGGAGGTCATGCTTAAAACTAAGCCAAAACCTATTGAAATCAAACCGAAAAAGCTTGCTCCGATCATGCCCAATGCAAGCCAATTTTCACTCTCTCCGGCTAAGTTGTCAAGTTTGCGCACTCTCAGTAAATCTCCTATAACTGAGGAAATACTTGGAATTAAAATACCCCTGAGTACTACTTTGAAAGGTATTTTCAATATCTACAACTTTATAGTTTACTCAAAGTCGAGACTCCAAGAGGAAGAGGGTGAAAATGACCCTAAATTGTAGCAAGTACGGTACTTGTATGGATTGTTGGACAAGATCATGCATGGAGGCATGAAAGATGGTTATACAAAACATATGCACGTCTCACCCATACATATTTCATGCAGCATACCATGCTCCTATTATTCATATATTATGCATAAATTTATGTATTAATCATGTGAAGGTCAACATGTCAACATTCAATCAAACATTGAAGGCATCTTCACACACATGCATTGAATGGAGGCCAAGTTAGTTCAATGGTCTTCTTCTCGTTCAATATGGACGTCGAAGACTTGATTAGACCATCCTTCATGTGTTGTCCAAGTGAAGAGAATAGGATTCAAGAGTCATCTTTGAGTAAAGGCCAAATGTGGCCATTTATGTGTTTGAATTTCCTAGAAAAACTCTTGAATTTCTTGCATTTCCTTTTGATAAATCTTTGATATTTCTAGCACTTAATGAGGGAGTTTCTAGGCTGAGTTTTGTGGCTATATAAAGCCTTGTATTCCCATTGTAAGAGAAGTCAAGTTAAATGAAGTAAGTTAGCCTTTGTGCTTTCAAAGTTGTTGTTTGCTTTAAAAAAAACCCGAATTCTAGGTGAGATGCTTAGTTTTTAAACATCTAGGTGAGATGCTTAGGTGGTTCTAAGGTGAGAGGCCGAGGAACGAAGGTTCGAACCCCAAAGTGAGATTCCGAGGGTTGTTCGTTCGAGTTGAGGGATTCCTAAAGTGAGAGGACGAGGGAATTTGCTCTTCATATCCAAAAACGCAAAATCCAAAAAAAAAAAGGAGTTCCATTTCACCGATTCCAATCTGAGTTTGAACTTGTGCCGGTGGATCCTCATTTTCGAATCGAGTTCGATCACATTAAGTGGTATCAGTGCCTTATTCGATGCAATTCAATAAGAGGCATGAAGATTCGAGGACGAATCTTTTTAAAAGGTGGAGAGGATGATGTGATCCGGGAAACCAATGCAAACGGCTTCACTTTAATTCGACCCTTCAGTATTTTAGTCATAAAAAATGCTACGTTTATTCAATGAAGGTCCGTAAATACTTGTTGGAAAGATGATTTCAAGGGCTACAATATTGATGTAGACTTCAAGAGCAGACTCGTCCAACCGATGGGTCATAAATTCAGTTCTTCCAACAGCCGGATTTATGGTCAGGATGTGAAGAGTCCAAAATACTGAAGGTGAGCATTTTCGGCTTTCAAAGTTGTTAACCTTTTATTCAAGATGATGTCTTGCTTGGTTCATAGAAAAATAAGTGAGAGTTGAAAAATATTTGGAAAACAATTTGGTTACTTGGTTTTTGGTGAGATGCCGAAACCTCCTCCTTGGTGAGATGCCGGGTGGGTTGCCTTTGTAAGATGCGAGGGCGAAGGCATTAGTTCTCATAAGTGAGAGGCTTGTGAGAGTTGATGCGAGTATTGTAGAGTGGATGGTGAGATGCTTGAAGCTCTAGCAATAAATATCTTGTACTTTATTTTCAATTATCACAAATCCAAAACACATGTGTATGTTTTCTTTATTTTTTCGTTTGTCTTGCATCGTTGGATCCTTTGGCTGGGGCGTATTTAAAGGCTTATTTTCCCTATTTAAAGGCTTGCTTGGTTCGTAGAAAAATAAGTAAGAGGTGAAAATATTTGGAGAACAATTTGGTTACTTGGTTACTTGGTTTTTGGTGAGATGCCGTAACCTCCTCCCTGGTGAGATGCCGGGTGGGTTGCTTTTGTGAGATGCGAGGGCGAAGGCATTAATTCTCATAGGTGAGAGGCTTGTGAGAGTTTATGCGATTATTGTAGAGTGGATGGTGAGATGCTTGAAGCTCTAGCAATACATATCTTGTACTTTATTTTCAATTATCACAAATCCAAAACACATGTGTATGTTTCTTTAGTTTTTCGTTTGTCTTGCATCGTTGGATCCTTTGGGTGGGGCGTATCATTTGATGATGAAAAAAATAGTACAAGATAATTGAAAATAAAGTACAAGATATGTATTGCTAGAGCTTTTATTCAAGATGTGTTTTGGATTTGTGATAATTGAAAATAAAGTACAAGATATGTATTGCTAGAGCTTCAAGCATCTCACCATCCACTCTACAATACTCGCCATCCACTCTACAATACTCGCATCAACTCTCACAAGCCTCTCACCTATGAGAACTAATGCCTTCGCCCTCGCATCTCACAAAAGCAACCCACCCGACATCTCACCAAGGAGGAGGTTTCGGCATCTCACCAAAAACCAAGTAACCAAATTGTTTTCCAAATATTTTCAACTCTGACTTATTTCTCACAAAGGCAACCCAAGATGATGTGATGCTTCAATCCTATCCCAACGTTGGTCGATTCGAGTACCACCGTTTCCATTGTCGTTGGTGATCTTCATCCCCGAAAGCTTGATGAACTCGCACCGTGGGGCTCTGATACCACTTGATGTGATCAAACTCGATTCGAACACGAGGATCTACCGGCACAAGTTCGCACTCGGATTGAAATCGGTGAAATGAAACTCCTTTTTTTTTGGATTTTGTGTTTTTGGATATGAAGAGCAAATGCCCTCGTCCTCTCACTTTGGGAATCCCTCAACTCGAACGAACTACCCTTTGAATCTCACTTTGGGGTTCGAACCTTCGTTCCTCGGCCTCTCACCTTAGAACCACCTAAGCATCTCACCTAGATGTTTGAAAACTAAGCATCTCACCTAGAATTCGGGTTTTGTTTTAAAGCAAACAATAACTTTCAAAGCACAAAGGCTAACTTACTTCATTTAACTTGACTTCGCTTTGAGTGAGCATTTTTGGCTTCATGTTGGGGCTCTCGGGGATCACATCATCCCCTTTCCCTTGAAAAGGATTCGTCTTCGAATCCGAATCATCTACCTTGGTAAAGTGATTGTTTGATTTATTATCATGGCAACTACTTCTCTCGACTTCGCCGCCATCATGTCGAGATACTTGACTACGATCCGGGTTAAATAGAAGGGGAAGAAACTTTCTGATGATGTGATCCCCACCGGGGAAGAAATCATCGTCATCAAGCCGGAACCAATCGTTTTGCCACCAACCGTCCAAGTTAAAAGTCAGCCGGAACCTATCAAAATCAATAGTTATGTGTTGGAGGTCATGCCTAAAACAGAGCCAAAACCTATTGAAATCAAACCGAAAAAGCTTGCTCCGATCATGCCCAATGCAAGCCAATTTTCAATCTCTCCGGCTAAGCTATTAGGTTTGCGCACTCTAAGTAAATCGCTTATAACTAAGGCAATACTTGGAATTAAAATACCCATGAGTACTACTTTTAAAGGTATTTTCAATATCTACAACTTTCTAGTTTACTCAAAGTCGAGACTCCAAGAGGAAGAGGGTGAAAATGACCCTACATTGCAGCAAGTACGGTACTTGTATGAATTGTTGGACAAGATCATGCATGGAGGCATGAAAGATGGTTATACAAAACATATGCACGTCCCACCATACATATTTCATGTAGCATACCATACTCCTATTATTCATATATCATGCATAAATTTATGTATTAATCATGTGAAGGTCAAGATGTCAACATTCAATCAAACATTGAAGGCATCTTCACACACATACATTGAATGGAGGTCAAGTTAGTTCAATGGTCTTCTTCTCCTTCAATATGGACGTCCAAGACTTGATTAGACCATCCTTGATTTGTTGTCCAAGTGAAGAGAATAGGATTCAAGAGTCATCTTTGAATAAAGGCCAAATGTGGCCATTTATGTGTTTGAATTTCCTAGAAAAACTCTTGAATTTCTTGCATTTCCTTTTGATAAAATCTTTGATATTTCTAGCACTTAATTAGGGAGTTTCTAGGCTGAGTTTTCTGGCTATATAAAGCCTTGTATCCTCCCATTGTAAGAGAAGTCAAATTAAATGAAATAAGTTAGCCTTTGTGCTTTCAAAGTTGTTGTTTGCTTTTAAACAAAACCCGAATTCTAGGTGAGATGCTTAGTTTTTAAACATCTAGGTGAGATGCTTAGGAGGTTCTAAGGTGAGAGGCCGAGGAACATAGGTTCGAACCCCAAAGTGAGATTTCAAGGGTAGTTCGTTCGAGTTGAGGGATTCCTAAAGTGAGAGACCGAGGGAATTTGCTCTTCATATCCAAAAACACAAAATCCAAAAAAAAAAAGGAGTTCCATTTCACCGATTTCAATATGAGTGTGAACTTTTGCCGGTGGATCCTCGTGTTCGAATCGAGTTCGATCACATCAAGTGGTATCAGAGCCTACGGTACGTGTTCAACACATATCTCGTCAGTATTGTTCATCTTCTTTCTTTCAAATAAGAAAAAAGAGTCAGAAAAAAAAAGAAAGGAAAGTACGAGTTTGTTTGTTCGGTTTGCGGATTTTAGCAGTTTGCATACTCATTTGTTGATTTGTTTAGTTATTGTTGCGAGTTTGCATACTCGGTTGATTTTGTAATCGAACTTGTTGTAAGTTGTGAATTATTTGGGAATGTCAAGATGCAACAGAAAAAAGAACAATAAACGGAGAATACATTCGATGGGCTATTCGAGAATATGACGATGGTTATCTTCATCGGAGTGAAATGGAAGATGATCTTTACGAGGCCGTCTATGAAGAACTACAAAGACGAAGAAAGAGAAGAGAAGCCCGTCGCTGTGAAGAGGAAGCTCGTAAACAAGAGGAAGAAGACCGACGTCGTCGTCGAGAAAAGGAGGCTAGAAAACAAGAAGAAGAAGATCCACGGCTTAGAGCGGTCGAAAAATGGATGAAAGACGCGGATTATTTTCAATCGAGCCGAGTTGAAGTAGGGGCAAGCAAATCGAAGTACACAACATCGCCTATTCCACCACCGAAGGTTGCTCCACCAGCCCCGCCTCCTCGTCCACCCGATACGGCTCCTCCACCACCGCCTACTTCTCCACCGAACATCAACGATAATGGAAACGGCGGTAATTCAATCGACCAACGTTTGGAAAGGATTGAAGCCCAACTAGTTTAGATAAGGAGAAGGTTTCCTCCCCTTCCCTTGAACCCGGATCGTAGTCAAGCATCTCGACATGATGGCGGTGAAGTCAAGAGAAGTAGTTGACATGATAATAAATCCGACAATCACTTTCCAAAGGATGGCATTTCGGATTCGAGGACGAATCCTTTTCAAGGGAAAGGGGATGATGTGATCACCGAGAGCCCCAACGTGAAGCCGAAAATGCTCACTTCGAGCGTGGTCAAGTTAAGTCATATTCCGCTCGATCCTGCTAAACTGTCAAAGTTACGCACTCTCTGTAAAATGCCTATATCTGGAGATGTGGTTGGAGTTAGAAGACCCATAAGTACTACTTTCGAAGGTATTTTCAAGATCTACAACTTTTTAGTTTATGAGAAGTTGAGACTCCAAGAGGAAGAGGGTGAAAATGACCCAACAGTTAAGTAGCGTTTATACTTGGGTGGGTTTTTGACCAAGATCATACATGGACCTAGGCAAAGGAATATGCACAAGAAATGCACGTCCAAACAAGATTATTTTCAGCCACGTTTTGATCCTTGAAGCTTTAATTGGCCGGCCATATTTATGGTTTTTAGGCCATTTATTTGCTTGAAGTTGTTTGTTGAAAGACCCTTGATTTGCCTTCATTTAATGCACAACTCTTGAACTACTTGTAAGTTATTATTGTGGGGAGTTAGTTCTGAATTTTCAGCCCATATAAGGCCTTCTTCTACACACGTTTTAATGAGATTATGAAGTTGAGTCAATCAAAAGTTGTGTTTTCACTTTGAGAAAAACAAATCTAGAGACTAAGGTGAGATGCCAAGGTTTCGTAACCCACAAGGTGAGAGGCCGAGTGGTGTCCTTACGGTGCGAGGCTAGGAGGACGAAGGAGATCCAATTTCCGAAGTGAGATTCTGAGGAAAGACGACCTGGAGCCAAGGAGATCCAAGGTGCGAGGCTGGACGATTCCTTGCTTGGCATATCCCATATAAATCGAAAAATACGTAAAAAGAAGTAGTCGGAGGAACAACACCGGCGGATCCTTGCGTTCAAATTACGAAGAGCGCATCAAGTGGTGTTCTCTTCGTCAAGTGGTATTAGATTGTTTTCCAAATATTTTCATGTATTGTCGGCTTCATCTTGGGGCTTCATCTTGGGGCTCTCGGGGATCACATCATCCCCTTTTCCTTGAAAAGGATTCGTCCTCGAAACCGTCATGCCATCTTTGGGATAGTGATTGCCGGATTTATTACCATGGTAACTACTTCTCTCGACTTTGTCGCCATCATGTCGAGATGCTTGACTACGATCCGGGTTCAAAGGAAGGGGAGGAAACCTTCTCCATATCTCAACTAGTTGGGCTTCAATCCTATCCAAACATTGGTCGATTCGATTACCACCGTTTTCATTGTCGTTGATGTTCGGTGGAGAAGTAGGCGGTGGTGGAATAGGGGGTGATGTGTACTTCGATTTGCTTGCCCCTATTTCAGATCGTCTCGATTGAAAATAATCCGCGTCTTTCATTCATTTTTCGACCGCTCTATGCCGTCGATCTTCTTCTTCTTGTTTTCTATCCTCCTTTTCTAGACGACGACGTCGATCTTCTTCCTCTTGTTTACGAGCTTCCTCTTCACAGTGATGGGCTTCTCTTCTCTTTCGTCGTCTTCGTAGTTCTTCATTGACGGCCTCGTAAAGATCGTCTTCCATTTCACTCAAACGAAGATAACCATCGTCATACTCTCGAATAGCCCATCGAATGTATTCTCCGTTTATTGTTCTTTTTCAGTCGCATCTTGACATTCCCGAACAATTCACAACTTACAACAAGTTCGATTACACAATCAACCGAGTATGCAAACTCGCGATAATAATTAAACAAATCAACAAATGAGTATGCAAACTCCTAAAATCCATTTCACTAAATGTGGTTTTATTCCCCAAAATAAAATCAACTAAATGTGGTTTTAATCCCCAAAATAAAATCAAGCATGACACATAAAATAACAAAGGTTACATCTAAGGTTTTAAAGTGATCCGGCATCCTCAATCTCTTCAAGTATGTTCACTAAGTGATAGTCATGGGCGTCCTCAAATGTCGGAGCTCCGAAAGGGTGGTAGGTCAAAGTGGTTTGGCCTAGCATGCGGGCTCTAGCTCGAGTGAGAGGTGGTGTTGATCTTGGTGCTGTCACATTGGTCTCGTTGCTTAAGTCCGTCGGGCTCACATCATCCCCTCCTTCTTGGAAAGGATTCGACCCCGAATCCGCCAACTCGTTCTCCGAATCCTTGACCTCATCACCTACATAAAAAAGAGACAAATCAGAAACATTAAACACATTATGGACACCATACTTAGTGGGAAGCTCAATGCGATATGCGTTATTGTTAATCTTCTCGAGGACCCGGAAAGGACCATCCGCTCGTGGGTTGAGCTTAGATTGCTGAATAGAAGGGAAGTGATCCTTCCTCAAATGGACCCACACGAGGTCTCCCTCCATGAAGAGCATTTCCCGGCGCTCTCTGTTGGCTTGGTTGACATATTGCTCGGTACGTTTTTCTAATTGGATTCGGACCCGCTCATGCAAACCTCTCACAAACTCAGCTCTAGATTTCCCATCCACATCAACAGGTTGCGGAGCCGGTTGAGGAGTCAAATCCAGTGGAGTAAGAGGATTCTTGCCATAAACAATTTCAAAAGGGGACTTCTTGGTCGCCGAATGAATAGCCTGGTTATATACAAACTCCACAAAGGGCAAACAATCCTCCCACCTGCACAAGTTAGTATCCATCATAGTACGAAGTAAAGTGCCAAGAGTCCGGTTTACTACCTCAGTTTGTCCATCCGTTTGGGGATGACAAGAAGTAGAAAAACACAACTTCGTCCCCATCTTGGCCCAAAGTGTCTTCCAAAAATATCTAAGGAACTTAGAGTCTCCATCCGACACAATTGACCTAGGTATCCCATGCAGCTTAACAATATGCTCAAAGAAAAGGTTAGCCACATTTGATGCATCATCAGATTTACTACAAGCAATAAAATGCACCATCTTAAAAAACCTATCAACAACCACGAAAATGGAATCATGTCCTCTCCTAGAACGAGGTAATCCTAGGACAAAATCCATGGAAATGTCTTCCCAAGGAGAGCTAGCAATAGGCAAGGGTAAGTATAATCCATGTGGGTTAGCCTTAGACTTAGCCTTACGACAAGGTACACAACTAGCACAACATCTATCAACATCACTTCTCATCTTAGGCCAATAAAAGTGTTCCCTCAGTATGCCTAAAGTCTTCGTAACCCCAAAATGACCCATCAATCCCCCTCCATGGGCCTCCAAAACAATCAAAGCTCTCAAAGAACAAGTAGGCAAACATAACCTAGAAGCTCTAAACAAATATCCATCATGAATGTAATAACTACTAGCATGAGAGTCACTACTAGAGCGCAAACAAAGCGAAAAAATGTCCCGGAAGTCCACATCAATAGCATAAAAATCACGAATCAGTCCAAAACCCAAAACGCATGCATCTAAGGAAGATAGAAGTGTGTACCTACGAGATAACGCATCAGCTACGATGTTGTCCATTCCCTTCTTGTAGCGCACCACATATGGAAAAACCTCAATATACTCCACCCATCGTCCATGGCGTTTGTTCAACTTGGCTTGTCCTCTCAAATACTTCAACGACTTGTGATCAGAATGTATAACAAATTCACGAGGTAGAAGATAGTGCTCCCAAACTTGGAGGACCCGAACCAAGGCATATAACTCCTTGTCATATGTAGGGTAGTTCAAGGTGGCTCCTCCCAGTTTCTCGCTAAAATAGGCCACGAGGCGTCCCTCCTGCATCAAAACTCCTCCAATCCCGATTCCCGAAGCGTCATACTCTATCTCGAAATTTTTTGAGAAGTCCGGAAGCACAAGAACGGGGGAATGGGTCAGCCACTCTCTAAGTATCATAAAGGACTCCTCTTGAGAGGATCCCCACTCAAATCGCACGCCCTTCTTGGTCAACTCGGTAAGGGGGGCGGCAATGGTGCTAAAGTCCCGAACGAACCTCCTATAGAACCCGGCAAGTCCAAGGAAACCCCGTATGTGAGGGACCGTTGTCGGACGTGGCCATTCTAATATTGCCTTGGTTTTCTCTTCGTCCACTCGCAAGCCTTCCTTTCCTACCACAAAACCCAAAAAAACCACAGATTCCGATAAAAAATGGCATTTCTTAAATTTTACAAACAAATGTTGTTCTTTAAGCACAAGAAATACACTTCTCAAATGTCCAACATGCTCATCCAACGTCCGACTATAAACTAAGATGTCATCAAAATACACCACAACAAATTTACCTAAGAAATCACGTAGGACATGGTTCATTAGGCGCATAAACGTACTAGGTGCATTCGTTAATCCAAAAGGCATTACAAGTCACTCATATAATCCATACTTAGTTTTGAAAGCAGTTTTCCATTCATCACCCTTATGCATCCTAATCTGATGATATCCACTTCGAAGGTCTATTTTAGAGAAAAGAGTAGCACCGTGAAGTTAATCTAACATATCATCAAGACGAGGAATAGGATGTCGGTACCTTATAGTTATTTGGTTGATGGCACGGCAGTCAACGCACATCCTCCAACTCCCATCTTTCTTAGGTACCAATAGCATAGGAACGGCACATGGGCTCAAGCTCTCCCGAATGTATCCCTTACTCAAAAGGTCCTCCACTTGGGCTTGTAGCTCCTTTGTTTCCACCGGGTTTGCTCGATATGCGGGCCGATTTGGAATGGTTGATCCGGGTATGAAGTCAATCTGATGTTCTATGCCTCGGATAGGGGGTAGTATTGGGGGAATCTCTTCGGGCATAATCTCCTTGAACTCCTCAAGTAGCCCTGAAATACAAGAAGGCAAAGACAAATCATTAGCTTCCATAGTAGATAAAGCTGTTACACAAACAAGAAGGAAGAAAATATCCCCCCTTTGTAGGGCTCGTCGGGCATCGTGTAGTCGTGCGGTGAGTAGGGTCTTGGGGTCGGATGTTGTTTCAAGAACCATCTTAGTCTTCCCCTTTGTCCTTGCGGCCTCAACTTTCACCAACCTCTTCCTTTCTCTACACATGTGGTCTTCCATGATCTCGGATGGGCTGAGAGGCATGAGTTTTACTTTCTTCCCGGCCATGACGAAGAAGTATATGTTGGTATAACCATCATGAAACACCCTTCGGTCAAACTGCCATGGTCTCCCAAGTAAGAGATGGCAAGATGTGATTGGATGCACGTCACAAACAACGTCGTCTTGGTATGGTCCGATGGCAAAGTGAACAAAACATTGCTCCTTGACTTGAAGGGGAGCGTTGGTGTTGAGCCACTGGACCGAATAAGGTTGTGAGTGCGCCTTCGTTTTGAGTCCTAGGTGTGCAACGACCTCCTGACTAACAATGTTACAGCAAGACCCACTATCAATAATAACAGTAAACAATTGTCCCGAAATTAAACAACGAGTGTTAAAGAGATTCTCCCTTTGTGAGACATCGGGAACAAGTTCGCTTGCTTGTAGGGCCTTTTTTGTGACAAGGCAGAAATCTCCCACAGGAGCACGAGCTTCTACTTCAACACCGTCTATGATTGGAACAACTGTTTCATAGTCATCTTCGGATTCATGATTCTCGGTGACCTCTTCCCCAAATGCATTCAATAAAACCTTACGGGGATTAGGGCACTCCCGGGCATAATGACCATGTTCATAACACTTGTAGCACTTCACTTCCCTAGTCCGGCTCATTTCTGGAGTTGGTGGAATACTAGGGTTAGGGGCGGAGGTGGCCTTGGGAACTACTGTTGGAGATGAACCAGTTGTGTGGGTAGGACGATTATTTCGAGAGGGTTCAGTGGATTCATGACTTTTCCCTCGTCTTGTTGATCCAGATGCCTTACGTTTTTGGATGATATTATAGGCATGGGTAGCATGGTGTAGGGCATCAGTTAGGCTTGTGTGTCGGAGTTGTTCAACTATTTCGGACACATCGGGGTTAAGCCCAGATAGGAACTTGGCTAGGATATAGTCGTCGGGCTGTCGGGTTCCCGATCTGTGAAGGAGAGTTCTCAACTCTTTGTGGTACTCGTCTGGAATTCGGTTACCTTGACGTAGCCTTTCAAGTTTCAGCAACAATTGTTGCTTGTAATCCGAAGGTATGAACCGAGCACGCATCCTTCTACGGAGTTCAAACCAGGTGTTGATGCGCGGCTGTTGATGTGCCTCCACATATACCAATTCTTCCTGCCACCAAGTTAGAGCAAAATCAACAAAATGAATAGTAACAACTTCAATCTTTTCATACTTGTTAAAATCATAATAGCGGAAGACTTGTTCAGCCTTAGTCTCCCACTCAATCTAGGTCTCCGCTTCTGCAGTTCCGGTGAAGTTTGGAACATCCACTTTTGATCCATGGTAACGCCTCCTATTACGGTGACCACGATTTTCTTCATCGTCCGAGTCATCGTGTCGACTATGGTCCCGGTTTCTGTTCCAGTCTCTATCTCGGCGTCTATCTTGGT
This sequence comes from Fagopyrum homotropicum, assembly GCA_033239125.1. Taxonomy (NCBI): domain Eukaryota; kingdom Viridiplantae; phylum Streptophyta; class Magnoliopsida; order Caryophyllales; family Polygonaceae; genus Fagopyrum; species Fagopyrum homotropicum. The sequence continues at coordinate 22,691,060 of BSWB01000005.1, read as the reverse complement.
TTCTGCTCCCATGGCTATTCACACTCCTACTCCTATCCCGGCCTCTACGTGGTCCCTAGTTACTTCCTCCTTGACTTTGTTCTGGTGGGACGGGAGGTAGTCTCCTTAGAAGTTCCGCGAATTGGGCTTCAAGGCGGTTAATACGTGGGTCGGCTTGATTGACCCCATTACCATTGACGGATGCCATCCTACTGTTGGACTACAAAACAATCAAAGAAACAAACAAAACCAAGTGTCCAAAGGTATAACAGAACCAAATGTTCAAAGGCAAACCCGAAGGTAATAAAAATGCCGGTTTCGTGACCGAAACGGTGTCGGATGGCTAAAAAAGCCATTAGGTCACGGCAAAGCCGTGAGTTGGACTCGGAGGCCTGTTTCCCTTCTCGGAAAGGTATAGCAATTGTAATTTTGAGTTCGGACGCCTTTTTCCCGCAAAACCGCAAAATCGGCCGTTTTCACCTTTTCGAGATCTTTCGCCTATCACAAAAAATAAAACAAACTCAAAGGCAAAGGTTAGAGACAAAAATGCTCTCTCTCTCTCCTCTCTCAAGTGTATTTCTCCTCACACTCACTCAAGTGTTTGATAGTGTTTGGATTCACACAACTCCCCTTTTCCTTTGCTTTGAGGCAAAGCTCTCCCTCACCTTTCCCAAATCCTTAGGCAATGCTCTCCACACAAAGATTTCTCTTGGTAACAAAATTCCGCAAATTTTCCAAGGTAGTGCACAAGGTAAACAAGGTTTTTCACGATGCAATATAACTTCAGAAAAGCAAACACAAAAGGTAACAAAGCAACAACAAATACGAGCCTTCCGGCGAGGAGTTACTTAGTCCCTAACAAGTAGTTAGGCAAAGCAATAACAAGCGTTTCCTCCAAAACGTGCGGGTTGTGTTTTTTGATTGGCTAGAACACTCAAGAACAACTTGATAACAATTTCAAGGATAACAATTTTCAAGAACAACTTGATTATAATTTCAAGAACACTCTCAAAGATAATTTGATTTCAACGAAAACACTCAAACAACTTTTCTTTTCTTTTGCTGTCATTTTTTTTAACTTTACTTAATGATATTAAATACGGCTTTCGTTTTTTTTTTTTTTTTGAATAAAAGGTCAACAAGATCTCTCTAAAGACTCACAAGAAGGTAGATTGGAAGCACCAAAATTTGAGAAACTACTCAAAATTGCAAAAACAAAAAACAAGTTTAGGCAAGCAATTCGTACAACAAAAGCTTGAGGAACTCGCACCGTTAGGCTCTGATACCAAAGGTTTCATCCCCTTCTATTGAAGCCGGATCGTAGTCAAGCATCTCGACATGATGGCGGCGAAGTCGAGAGAAGTAGTTTCCATGATAATAAATCAAACAATCACTTTCCCAAGGTAGATGATTCGGATTTGAGGACGAATCCTTTTCAAGGGAAAGAGGATGATGTGATCCCTGAGAGCCCCAACATGAAGTCGAAAATGCTCACTCAAAACGTTGTCTAGTTAAATTATATTCCGCTCGATCCGGGTAAGCTGTCAAATTTACGCACTCTTTGTAAAATGCCTATATTTTGAGCTTCGTTTGGAGTTAGAAGACCCACAAGTACTACTTTCAAAGGTATTTTCAAGATCTACAACTTTGTAGTTTATGAGAAGTCGAGAGTCCAAGAGGAAGAGGGTGAAAATGACCCGACAGTGAAGGAGCGTTTATACTTGAGTGAGTTTTTGACCAAGATCATGCATGGAGTTATGCAAAGGAATATGCACAAGAAATGCACGTCCAAACAAGATTATTTTCAGCCACGTTTTTTATCCTTGAAGCTTTAATTGGCCGGCCATATTTATGGTTTTTAGGCCATTTATTTGCTTGAAGTTGTTGGTTGAAAGACCCTTGGTTTGTCTTCATTTATCACAACTCTTGAACTACTTGTAAGCCATTATTGTGGGGAGTTGGTGCTGAATTTTCAGCCCATATAAGGCCTTCTTCCACACACGTTTTAACCAGATTATAAAGTTGAGTCAATCAAAAGTTGTGTTTTCACTTTGAGAAAAACAAATCTAGAGACTAAGGTGAGAGGCCAAGGTTTTGAAACCCACAAGGTGAGAGGCTGAGTGGTGTCCTTACAGTGCGAGACTAGGAGGACGAAGGAGATCCAATTTCTGAAGTGAGATTCCGAGGAAAGACGATCTCGAGCCAAGGAGATCTAAGGTGCGAGGCTGGACGATTCCTTGCTTGGATACCACTTGATGTGCCGGTGGATCCTTTGGCTGGGGCGTATCATTAGTGAAATCGTACCGGCGGTACGATTCGACTTGACTCAAACTGTATGAACGAGATGAAGATGGATGGATTTGAAGGATCGAAATCAAGATATGATGGGCAAACTCCCTCCGAATCTCACTTCGGGAATCCCTCAAATCGAACGCCTCACCCTCGGAATCACACTCCGGGTTTGACGATCCTTCGTTGTGTTCGCCTCTCACTAGGACAACTCCTTTAACATCTCACCAAAGGTTGTGAAAACTAAGCCTCTCACCGAGATTTCGGGATGATTTCGAGAAAATCCAACAAAACGTTTTAGAGAAACTCTCTTTCATTCAACTTCAACTAGGTTACTTGACTTCTCTTACAAGACCCACAAGTGGTATCAGAGGCGAAGACAACGAAGGTTCGTCAAACCTGGAGTGCGATTCCGAGGGTGAGGCGTTCGATTTGAGGGATTCCCGAAGTGAGATTCGGAGGGAGTTTGCTCATCATATCCGGATTTCGATCCTTCAAATCCATCAATCTTTATCTCGTTCATACCGTTTGAGTCAAGTAGAATCGTACCGCCTGTCTTCGTGTTCGAGGTGATCTCGATCACATCATTTGGTATCAGAGCCTAAGGTACGTGTTCAACACATATAAGGGATCTCCAATCATGAATCATGTCCCGCTCAACTCTTCGTATTTCCCGTTTTAATTTATTGTTTTTGCTTTTATATTCTTGTATTTGGTTAATTTTCCAGCCCTATATAAGGGATCTCCAATCATGTAATTTCACAACTGGAAGTTGAATGAAAGAGAGTTTCTCTAAAATGTTTTGTTGGTTTTCTCAAAATCATCCCAAAATCTAGGTGAGAGGCTTAGTTTTCACAACCTTTGGTGAGATGCTAAAGGAGTTGTCCTAGTGAGAGGCGAAGACAACGAAGGTTCGTCAAACCCGGAGTGCGATTCCGAGGGTGAGGCTTTCTATTTGAGGGATTCCCGAAGTGAGATTCGGAGGGAGTGTGCTCATCATATCCGGATTTCGATCCTTCAAATCCATCCATCTTCATCTCGTTCATACCGTTTGAGTCAAGTGGAATCGTACCGCCGGTCCTTCATGTTCGAGGTGATCTCGATCACATCATTAGGTGAGATGCTTAGGTGGTTCTAATGTGAGAGGCCGATGAACGAAGGTTCGAACCCCAAAGTGAGATTCCAAGGGTAGTTCGTTCGAGTTGAGGGATTCCCAAAGTGAGAGGCCGAGGGAATTTACTCTTCATATCCAAAATTACAAAATACAAAAAAAAAGAGTTCCATTTCACCGATTCCAATCTGAGTGTGAACTTGTACCGGTGGATCCTCGTGTTCGAATCGAGTTCGATCACATCAGGTGGTATCAGAGCCCAATGGTGCGAGTTCCTCAAGCTTCCGGGTTGTGAACTGTTCGAGAATGTCAAGACGCGATCAAAAAAGAAAAATAAATGAAGAATACGTTCGATGGGCAATTCGAGAGTATGACGATGGTTATCTTCCTTTGAGTGAAAAGGAAGACGATCTTTACGAGGCCGTCTATGAAGAAATACGAAGAAGACTAAAGAGAAGAGAAGCCTGTCGCCATGAAGACAAAGCTCGTAAACAAGAGGGAGAAGACCGACGTCGTTGTCGAGAAAAGGAGGATCGGAAAAAGGAAGAGGAAGATCGGCGCCGTAGAGTGGTCGAAAAATGGATGAAGGAGGCAGCTTACTTTCCAACGAGCCGAGTTGAGAAAGCAACCAGCAAAAGAAAGTACATATCACCACCTATACCACCACCGAAAGCTGCTCCACTAGTCCAACCTCCTCGTCCACCAGATCTTGTGCCTCCACCACCACCGACTTTTCCACCGAACATCAACGACGATGGAAACGGTGGTAATCGATTCAACCAACGTTTGGATAGGATTGAAGCCCAACTAATTGAGATAAGGAGAAGGTTTCCTCTCCTTCCCTTGAACCCGGATCGCAGTCAAGCATCTCGACATGATGGCGGCGAAGTCGAGAGAAGTAGTTACCATGATAATAAATCAGACAATCACTTTCCCAACAATGGCATGACGGATTCGAAGACGAATCATTTTCAAGGGAAAGAGGATGATGTGATCCCCGAGAGCCCCAACATGAAGCCGAAAATGCTCACTCAAAGCGTTGTCAAGTTAATTTATATTCCGCTCGATCCGGCTAAGCTGTCAAATTTACGCACTCTCTGTAAAATGCCTATATCTGGAGCTTCATTTGGAGTTAGAAGACTCACAAGTACTACTTTTAAAGGTATTTTCAAGATCTACAACTTTGTAGTTTATGAGAAGTCAAGAGTCCAAGAGGAAGAGGGTGAAAATGACCCGACACTGAAGCAGCGTTTATACTTGAGTGGGGTTTTGACCAAGATCATGCATGGAGTTATGCAAAGGAATATGCATAAGAAATGTACGTCCAAACAAGATTATTTTCAGCTACGTTTTTTATCCTTGAAGCTTTAATTGGCCGGCCATATTTATGGTTTTTAGGCCATTTATTTGCTTGAAGTTGTTGGTTGAAAGACCCTTGGTTTGCCTTCATTTAATGCACAAACTCTTGAACTACTTGTAAGTTATTATTGTGGGGAGTTGGTGCTGAATTTTCAGCCCATATAAGGCCTTCTCCTACACACGTTTTAAGGAGATTATGAAGTTGAGTCAATCAAAAGTTGTGTTTTTACTTTGAGAAAAACAAAACCCGAATTCTAGGTGAGATGCTTTGTTTTCAAACATCTAGGTGAGTTGCTTAGGTGATTCTAAGGTGGCAATTTGGTTAGAAGACTCACAAGTACTACTTTAAAAGATATTTTGAAGATCTACAACTTTGTAGTTTATGAGAAATCGAGAGTCCAAGAGGAAGAGGGTGAAAATGACCCGACAGTGAAGCAGCGGAAGATCGGCGCCGTAGAGCGGTCGAAAAATGGATGAAAGAGGCGGCTTATTTTCCAACGAGCCGAGTTAAGAAAGATACGGGCAAAAAATAGTACATATCACCGCCTATACCATCAATGAAGGCTGCTCCACTATCCCAGCGTCCTCGTCTACCGGATCCTGTGCCTTCATCACCACCGAACATCAACGACAATGGAAGTGGTGGTAATCGAATCGACCAACGTTTGGACAGGATTGAATCCCAACTAGTTGAGATAAGGAGAAGGTTTCCTCCCCTTCTATTGAACCCGGATCGTAGTCAAGCATCTCGACATGATGGCGGCGAAGTCGAGAGAAGTAGTTACCATGATAATAAATCAAACAATCACCTTCCCAAGGTAGATGATTCGGATTCGAGGACGAATCCTTTTCAAGGGAAAGGGGATGATGTGATCCCCGAGAGACCCAACATGAAGCCAAAAATGTTCACTCAAAGCGTTGTCAAGTTAAATTATATTCCGCTCGATCCGGCTAAGTTGTCAAATATACGCACTCTCTGTAAAATGCCTATATCTGGAGCTTCGTTTGGAGTTAGAAGACCCACAAGTACTACTTTCAAAGGTATTTTCAAGATCTACAACTTTATAGGTTATGAGAAGTCTAGAGTCCAAGAGGAAGAGGGTGAAAATGACCCGACAGTGAAGCAACGTTTATACTTGAGTGGGTTTTTGACCAAGATCATGCATGGAGTTATGCAAAGGAATATGCACAAGAAATGCACGTCCAAACAAGATTATTTTCAGCCACGTTTTGATCCTTGAAGCTTTAATTGGCGGCCATATTTATGGTTTTTAGGCCATTTATTTGCTTGAAGTTGTTGGTTGAAAGACCCTATGTTTGCCTTCATTTAATGCACAACTCTTGAACTACTTGTAAGTTATTATTGTAGGGAGTTGGTGCTGAATTTTCAGCCCATATAAGGCCTTCTCCTACACACGTTTTAATCAGATTATGAAGTTGGGTCAATCAAAAGTTGTGTTTTCACTTTGAGAAAAACAAACCTAGAGACTAAGGTTAGAGGCCAAAGTTTCGAAACCCATAAGTTGAGAGGCCCAGTGGTGTCCTTACGGTATGAGGCTAGGAGGACAAAGGAGATCCAATTTCCGAAGTGAGATTCTGAGGAAAGAAGATATCGAGCCAAGGAGATCCAAGGTGCGAGGCTAGACGATCCCTTGCTTGGCATATCCATATAAATCGAAAATACACAAAAGAAGTCGACGGAGGAACAACACCGGCGGATCCTTGCGTTCAACTAACGAAGAGCGCATCAAGTGGTATCAGAGGCTTATTCGATGCAATTCAATAAAAGGCATGAAGATTCGAGGACGAATCTTTTTAAAAGGTGGAGAGGATGATGTGATCCGGGAAGCCAATGCAAACGGCTTCACTTTAATTCGACCCTTCAGTATTTTGGTTATAAAGAATGCTACGTTTATTCAATGAAGGTCCGTAAATACTTGTTGGAAAGCTGATTTCAAGGGCTGCAATATTCATGCAGACTTCAAGAGCATATTCGTCCAAGAGATGGGTCATAAATTCAGTTCTTCCAACAGCCGGATTTATGGTCACGATGTGAAGAGTCCAAAACCAATGCCTCATTATGTGGATCTTTAAGGCCTATAATTTATTATGACTTTTGGCCTTTTTTTTTTATCTTTTAGCTAGCCTTATTTTCCCTATTTAAAGGCTTGCTTGGTTCATAGAAAAATAAGTGAGAGTTGATAATATTTGAAAAACAATTTGGTTATATGGTTTTTGGTGAGATGCCGAAACCTCCTCCTTGGTGAGATGCCGGGTGGGTTGCCTTTGTGAGATGCGAGGGCGAAGGCATTAGTTCTCATAGGTGAGAGGCTTGTGAGAGTTGATGCGAGTATTGTAGAGTAGATGGTGAGATGCTTGAAGCTCTAGCAATACATATCTTGTACTTTATTTTCAATTATCACAAATCCAAAACACATGTGTATGTTTTCTTTAATTTTTCGTTTGTCTTGCATCGTTGTATCCTTTGGCTGGGGCGTATCATTAGGGAGTTTCTAGGACGATTCGACTTGACTCAAACGGTATGAACGAGATGTGCGTAAGTTTGAGTCTGAGCCCAACGGTGCGAGTTCCTCAAGCTTTCGGGTTGTGAACTGTTCGAGAATGTCTAGACGCGATAGAAAAAGAACAATAAATGAAGAATACGTTCGATGGGTTAGGATATAGTCGTCGGGCTGTCGGGTTCCCGATATGTGAAGGAGAGTTTTCAACTCTTTATGGTATCGTGTGGAATTCGGTTACCTTGACGTAGCCTTTCAAGTTTGAGCAACAATTGTTGCTTGTTATCCGAAGGTATGAACCGAGCACGCATCCTTCTACGGAGTTCAAACCAGGTGTTGATGCGCGGCTGTTGATGTGTCTCCACATATACCAATTCTTCCTGCCACCAAGTTAGAGCAAAATCAACAAAATGAATAGTAGCAGCTTCAATCTTTTCATACTCGTTAAAATCATAATAACGGAAGACTTGTTCAGCCTTAGTCTCCCACTCAATCTAGGTCTCCGCTTCTGCAATTCCGGTGAAGTTTAGAACATCCACTTTTGATCCATGGTAACGCCTCCTATTACGGTGACCACGATTTTCTTCCTCGTCCGAGTCATCGTGTCGACTATGGTCCCGGTTTCTGTTCCGGTCTCTATCTCGGCGTCTATCTTGGTTTTAGCTCCCATGGCTATTCACACTCCTACTCCTATCCCGGCCTCTACGTGGTCCCTGGTTACTTCCTCCTTGACTTTGTTCAGGTGGGACGGGAGGTAGTCTCCTTAGAAGTTCCGCAAATTGGGCTTCAAGGCGGTTAATACGTAGGTCGGCTTGATTGATCCCATTACCATTGACGGATGCCATCCTGCTGTTGGACTACAAAACAATCAAAGAAACGAACAAAACCAAGTGTCCAAAGGTATAACAAAACCAAATGTTCAAAGGCAAACCCGAAGGTAATAAAAATGCCGGTTTCGTGACCGAAACGGTGTCGGATGGCTAAAAAAGCCCTTAGGTCACGGAAAAGCCGTGAGTTGGACTCGGAGGCCTGTTTCCCTTTTCGGAAAGGTATAGCAATTGTAATTTTGAGTTCGGACGCCATTTTTCCGCAAAACCGCAAAATCGGCCGTTTTCACCTTTTCGAGATCTTTCGCCTATCACAAAAAAAAAAAACTCAAAGGCAAAGGTTAGAGACAAAAACATTCTCTCTCTTTCCTCTCTCAAGTGTATTTCTCCTCACACTCACTCAAGTGTTTGATAGTGTTTGGATTCACACAACTCCCCTTTTCCTTTTCTTCGAGGCAAAGCTCTCCCTCACCTTTTCCAAAGCCTTAGGCAATGCTCTCCACACAAAGATTTCTCTTGGTAACAAAATTCCGCAAATTTTCCAAGGTAGTGCACAACGTAAACAACGTTTTTCACGATGCAATATAACTTCAGAAAAGCAAACACAAAAGGTAACAAAGCAACAACAAATACGAGCCTTCCGGCGAGGAGTTACTTAGTCCCTAACAAGTAGTTAGACAAAGCAATAACAAGCGTTTCGCCCAAAACGTGCGGGTTGTGTTTTTTGATTGGCTAGAACAATCAAGAACAACTTAATAACAATTTCAAGGATAACAATTTTCAAGAACAACTTGATTATAATTTCAAGAACACTCTCAAAGATAATTTGATTTCAACGAAAACACTCAAACAACTTTTCTTTTCTTTTGCTGTCATTTTTTTTAACTTTACTGAATGATATAAAATACGGCTTTCGTTTTTTTTTTTGAATAAAAGGTCAACAAGATCTCTCTAAAGACTCACAAGAAGGTAGATTGCAAGCACCAAAATTTGGGAAACTACTCAAAATTGCAAAAACAAAAAACAAGTTTAGGCAAGCAATTCGTACAACAAAAGCTTGAGGAACTCACACCGTTAGGCTCTGATACCAAAGGTTTCCTCCCCTTCTATTGAAGCCGGATCGTAGTCAAGCATCTCGACATGATGGCGGCGAAGTCGAGAGAAGTAGTTACCATGATAATAAATCAAACAATCACTTTCCCAAGGTAGATGATTCGGATTCGAGGACGAATCCTTTTCAAGGGAAAGGGGATGATGTGATCCCCAAGAGCCCCAACATGAAGCCGAAAATGCTCACTCAAAACGTTGTCAAGTTAAATTATATTCCGCTCGATCCGGGTAAGCTGTCAAATTTACGCACTCTTTGTAAAATGCCTATATTTGGAGCTTCGTTTGGAGTTAGAAGACCCACAAGTACTACTTTCAAAGGTATTTTCAAGAGCTACAACTTTGTAGTTTATGAGAAGTCGAGAGTCTAAGAGGAAGAGGGTGAAAATGACCCGACAGTGAAGCAGCGTTTATACTTGAGTGAGTTTTTGACCAAGATCATGCATGGAGTTATGCAAAGGAATATGCACAAGAAATGCACGTCCAAACAAGATTATTTTCAGCCACGTTTTTTATCCTTGAAGCTTTAATTGGCCGGCCATATTTATTGTTTTTAGGCCATTTATTTCCTTGAAGTTGTTGGTTGAAAGACCCTTGGTTTGCCTTCATTTATCACAACTCTTGAACTACTTGTAAGCCATTATTGTGGGGAGTTGGTGCTGAATTTTTAGCCCATATAAGGCCTTCTCCCACACACGTTTTAATCAGATTATGAAGTTGAGTCAATCAAAAGTTGTGTGTTCACTTTGAGAAAAACAAATCTAGAGACTAAGGTGAGAGGCCAAGGTTTCGAAACCCACAAGGTGAGAGGCCGAGTGGTGTTCTTACGGTGCGAGGCTAGGAGGACGAAGGAGATCCAATTTCCACAGTGAGATTCCGAGGAAAGACAATCTCGAGCCAAGGAGATCTAAGGTGCGAGGCTGGACGATTCCTTGCTTGGATACCACTTGATGTGCCAGTGGATCCTTTGGCTGGGGCGTATCATTAGTGAAATCGTACCGACGGTACGATTCGACTTGACTCAAACGGTATGAACGAGATGAAGATGGATGGATTTGAAGGATCGAAATCAAGATATGATGGGCAAACTCCCTCCGAATCTCACTTCGGGAATCCCTCAAATCGAACGCCTCACCCTCGGAATCACACTCCGGGCTTGACGATCCTTCGTTATGTTCGCCTCTCACTAGGACAACTCCTTTAGCATCTCACCAAAGGTTGTGAAAACTAAGCCTCTCACCTAGATTTCGGGATGATTTTGAAAAAAACCAACAAAACGTTTTAGAGAAACTCTCTTTCATTCAACTTCAACTAGGTTACTTGACTTCTCTTACAAGACCCACAAGTGGTATCAGAGGCGAAGACAACGAAGGTTCGTCAAACCCGGAGTGCGATTCCGAGGGTGAGGCGTTCGATTTGAGGGATTCCCGAAGTGAGATTCGGAGGGAGTGTGCTCATCATATCCGGATTTCGATCCTTCAAATCCATCAATCTTCATCTCGTTCATACCGTTTGAGTCAAGTAGAATCGTACCGCCTGTCTTCGTGTTCGAGGTGATCTCGATCACATCATTTGGTATCAGAGCCTACGGTACGTGTTCAACACATATCTTGTCGGTATTGTTCATCTTCTTTCTTTCAAATAAAAAAAAAGATTCAAAAAAAAAAAAGAAAGGAAAGTACGAGTTTGTTTGCTCGATTTGCGGATTTTAGGAGTTTGCATAATCATTTGTTGATTTGTTTAGTTATTATTGCGAGTTTGCATACTCGGTTGATTTTGTAATCGAACTTGTTGTAAGTTGTGAATTACTCGGGAATGTCAAGATGCGACCAAAAAAGAACAATAAACGGAGAATACATTCGATGCGCTATTTGAGAGTATGACGATGGTTATCTTCGTTTGAGTGAAATGGAAGACGATCTTTACGAGGCTGTCTATGACGAACTACAAAGACGACGAAAAAGAAGAGAATCCCGTCGCCGTGAAGAGGAAGCTCGTAAACAAGAGGAAGAAGACCGACGTCGTCGTCGAGAAAAGGAGGCTAGAAAACAAGAAGAAGAAGATCGACGGCGTAGAGCGGTCGAAAAATGGATTAAAGACGCGAATTATTTTCAATCGAGCCGAGTTGAAATAAGGGCAAGCAAATCAAAGTACACAGCACCGCATATTCCACCACCGAAGGTTGCTACACCAACCACACCTCCTCGTCCACCGGATACGGCTCCTCCCCCACAACCTACTTCACCACCGAACATCAACGACAATGAAAACGGTGGTAATCGAATCGACCAACGTTTGGATAGGATTGAAGCCCAACTAGTTGAGATATGGAGCAGGTTTCCTCCCCTTCTCTTGAACCCGGATCGTAATCAAGCATCTCGACATGATGGCGACAAAGTTGAGAGAAGTAGTTACCATGGTAATAAATCCGACAATCACTTTTCCAAGGATGGCATGACGGATTCGAGGACGAATCCTTTTCAAGTGAAAGGGGATGATGTGATCCCCGAGAGCCCCAAGATGAAGCCAAAAATGTTCTCTCCGAGTGTGATCAAGTTTAGTCATATTCCGCTCGATTCGGCTAAGCTGTCAAATTTACGCACTCTCTGTAAAATGCCTATATCTGGAGCTGCGTTTGGAGTTAGAAAACCCACAAGTACTACTTTCGAAGGTATTTTCAATATCTACAACTTTGTAGTTTATGATAAGTCGAGATTTCAAAAGGAAGAAGGTGAAAATGACCTGACAATGCAACAACGTTTATACTTGTGTGGACTTTTGGACAAGATCATGCATGGAGGCAAGCAAGGTGGATATGGAGCACACATGCACGACCAATCCAGCCATATTCCATCCATCAAGACAACTCCGACTCTTTCCCTTCCGCGCAATAAAAGAAGCCCAAGATGCATTAATTTCAAATCTCGTTCAACTCTTCGTATTTCCGGCTTTAATTAGTTGTCATGAATCATGTCCCGTTCAACTCTTCGTATTTTCCGTTTTAATTTGTTGTTTTTGCTTTTATTTTCTTGTATTTGTTTAATTTTCCAGCCCTATATAAGGGATCTCCAATCATGTAATTTCACAAGTGGAAGGTGAATGAAACAGAGTTTCTCTAAAATGTTTTGTTGGTTTTTCTCAAAATCATCCCGAAATCTAGGTGAGAGGCTTAGTTTTCACAACCTTTGGTGAGATGCTAAAGGAGTTGTCCTAGTGAGAGGCGAAGACAACGAAGGTTTGTCAAACCCAGAGTGCGATTTTGAGGGTGAGGCTTTCGATTTGAGGGATTCCCGAAGTGAGATTCGGAGGGAGTGTGCTCATCATTTCCGGATTTCGATCCTTCAAATCCATCCATCTTCATCTCGTTCATACCGTTTGAGTCAAGTGGAATCGTACCGCTGGTCCTTCGTGTTCCAGGTGATCTCGATCACATCATTAGGTGAGATGCTTAGATGGTTCTAAGGTGAGAGGCCGATGAACGAAGGTTCGAACCCCAAAGTGAGATTCCGAGGGTAGTTCGTTCGAGTTGAGGGATTCCCAAAGTGAGAGGCCAAGGGAATTTTCTCTTCATATCCAAAAACACAAAATACAAAAAAAAGAGTTCCATTTCACCGATTCCAATCCGAGTGTGAACTTGTGCCGGTGGGTCCTCGTGTTCGAATCGAGTTCGATCACATTAGGTGGTATCAGAGCCCAACGGTGCGAGTTCCTCAAGCTTCCGGGTTGTGAACTGTTCGATGGGCAATTTGAGAGTATGACGATGGTTATCTTCCTTTGAGTGAAATGGAAGACGATCTTTACGAGGCCGTCTATGAAGAAATACGAAGAAGACTAAAGAGAAGAGAAGCCTGTCGCCATGAAGACAAAGCTCGTAAACAAGAGGAAGAAGACCGACGTCGTTGTCGAGAAAAGGAGGATCGGAAAAAGGAAGAGGAAGATCGGCGCCGTAGAGTGGTCGAAAAATGGATGAAGGAGGCAGCTTACTTTCCAACGAGCCGAGTTGAGAAAGCAACCAGCAAAAGAAAGTACATATCACCACCTATACCACCACCGAAGGCTGCTCCACTAGTCCAACCTCCTCGTCCACCAGATCTTGTGCCTCCACCACCACCGACTTTTCCACCGAACATCAACGACGATGGAAACGGTGGTAATCTATTCGACCAACGTTTGGATAGGATTGAAGCCCAACTAATTGAGATAAGGAGAAGGTTTCCTCCCCTTCCCTTGAACCCGGATCGCAGTCAAGCATCTCGACATGATGGCGGCGAAGTCGAGAGAAGTAGTTACCATGATAATAAATCAGACAATCACTTTCCCAACAATGGCATGACGGATTCGAAGACGAATCATTTTCAAGGGAAAGAGGATGATGTGATCCCCGAGAGCCCCAACATGAAGCCGAAAATGCTCACTCAAAGCGTTGTCAAGTTAAATTATATTCCGCTCAATCCGGCTAAGCTGTCAAATTTACGCACTCTATGTAAAATGCCTATATCTGGAGCTTCGTTTGGAGTTAGAAGACTCACAAGTACTACTTTTAAAGGTATTTTCAAGATCTACAACTTTGTAGTTTTTGAGAAGTCGAGAGTCCAAGAGGAAGAGGGTGAAAATGACCCGACACTGAAGCAGCGTTTATACTTGAGTGGGTTTTTGACCAAGATCATGCATGGAGTTATGCAAAGGAATATGCATAAGAAATGCACGTCCAAACAAGATTATTTTCAGCCACGTTTTTTATCCTTGAAGCTTTAATTGGCCGGCCATATTTATGGTTTTTAGGCCATTTATTTGATTGAAGTTGTTGGTTGAAAGACCCTTGGTTTGCCTTCATTTAATGCACAACTCTTGAACTACTTGTAAGTTATTATTGTGGGGAGTTGGTGCTGAATTTTCAGCCCATATAAGGCCTTCTCCATACACGTTTTAAGGAGATTATGAATTTGAGTCAATCAAAAGTTGTTTTTTCACTTTGAGAAAAACAAAACCCGAATTCTAGGTGAGATGCTTGGTTTTCAAACATCTAGATGAGTTGATTAGGTCGTTCTAAGGTGACAATTTGGTTAGAAGACTCACAAGTACTACTTTAAAAGGTATTTTCAAGATCTACAACTTTGTAGTTTATACTTGAGCGGGTTTTTGACTAAGATCATGCATGGAGTTATGGAAAGGAATATGCACAAGAAATGCACTTGATGAGATCGAACTCGATTCGAACACGAGGATCCACCGGCACAAGTTCACACTCGGATTGGAATCGGTGAAATGAAACTCCTTTTTTTTGGATTTTGTATTTTTGGATATGAAGAGCAAATTCCCTCGGCCTCTCACTTTGGGAATCCCTCAACTCGAACGAACTACCCTCGGAATCTCACTTTGGGGTTCGAACCTTCGGTCCTCGGCCTCTCACCTTAGAACCACCTAAGCATCTTAACTAGATGTTTGAAAACTAAGCATCTCACCTAGAATTCGGGTTTTGTTTTTATCAAATTGAAAACACAACTTTTGATTGATAACTCAACTCTATTTTGTGATCAAAAAGGTTTGTGGGAGAGGTCTTATATATGCTGAAAATTCAGCACCCTCTCCCAACATTAAATGCTTACAAGTTTAAGAGTTGTGACATTAAACAAAGGGCAAACATAGGACTTTCAACCATCAACTTCAAGCATATAAATGGCCTAAAAACCATAAATATGGCCGGCCAATTAGAGATCCAAGGGACCAAAATGTGGCTGAAAATTAAATCCCCAAAAATGTGGTTTTAATCTCTTGAAAGGTTGGCTTAAGTACAAAGTGAACATTTTATTTCACTTGTATTAATCAACCTTCATTATTCCATAATATCATGCATTAGTGAGCATCATATCATGAAATAAAATCAAGCATGACCACGTAATATAAACAAAAAGGTTACAACTAAGGTTCCAGTTTTAAGGTAATCCGGAATCCTCAATCGCCTCAAGCATGTTCACCAAGTGATAGTCATGGACGTCCTCAAATGCCGGAGCTATGAAAGGATGGTAGGTCAAAGTGGTTTGGCCTAGCATGCGGGCTCTATCTCGAGTGAGAGGTGGTGTTGACCTCGGTGCCGTCACATCAGTCTCGTTACTTAAGTCGGCGGGCTCACATCATTCTGGATCGAGAATTTCAGGACAACACTCGCTGGAACTCTTCAGCTACTCTTCATTTCTCACCTTCACAACCTACCAGGAGCCAAGAAGAAGAGTTGATAATATTTAGAAAACAATTTGGTTACATGGTTTTTGGTGAGATGCCGAAACCTCCTCCTTGGTGAGATGCCGGGTGGGTTGCCTTTGTGAGATGCGAGGACGAAGGCATTAGTTCTCATAGGTGAGAGTTGATGCGAGTATTGTAGAGTGGATGGTGAGATGCTTGAAGCTCTAGCAATACATATCTTGTACTTTATTTTCATTTATCACAAATACAAAACACATGTGTATGTTTTCTTTAGTTTTTCGTTTGTCTTGCATCGTTGGATCCTTTGGCTGGGGCATATCATTGGGTATCAGAGCCTTATTCGATTTAATTCAATAAGAGGCATGAAGATTCGAGGACGAATCTTTTTAAAAGGTGGAGAGGATGATGTGATTTGGGAAACCAATGCAAACGGCTTCACTTTAATTCGACCCTTCAGTATTTTAGTCATAAAGAATGCTACGTTTATTCAATGAAGGTCCGTAAATACTTGTTGGAAAGCTGATTTCAAGGGCTACAATATTCATGAAAACTTCAAGAGCATATTCGTCCAAGAGATGGGTCATAAATTCAATTCTTCCAACAGCCGGATTTATGGTCACGATGTGAAGAGTCCAAAACCAATGCCTCATTATGTGGATATTTAAGGTCTATAATTTATTATGACTTTTGGCCTTTTTTTTTTTAACTTTTATCTAGCCTTATTTTCCCTATTTAAAGGCTTGCTTGGTTCATAGAAAAATAAGTGAGAGTTGATAATATTTGGAAAACAATCTGGTTACATGGTTTTTGGTGAGATGCCGAAACCTCCTCATTGGTGAGATGCCGGGTGGGTTGCCTTTGTGAGATGCGAGGGCGAAGGCATTAGTTCTCATAGGTGAGAGGCTTGTGATTGTTGATGCGAGTATTGTAGAGTGGATGGTGAGATGCTTGAAGCTCTAGCAATATATATCTACGTTATTTTCAATTATCACAAATCCAAAACACATGTGTATGTTTTCTTTAGTTTTTCGTTTGTCTTGCATCGTTGTATCCTTTGGCTGGGGCGTATCATTAGGGAGTTTCTAGGACGATTCGACTTGACTCAAACGGTATGAACAAGATGTGCGTAAGTTTGAGTCAGAGCCCAACGGTGCGAGTTCCTCAAGCTTTCGGGTTGTGAACTGTTCAAGAATGTCAAGATGCGATAGAGAAAGAACAATAAATGAAGAATACGTTCGATGGTCTATTGGAGAGTATGACGATGGTTATCTTCGTTTGAGTGAAATGGAAGATGATCTTTACGAGGCCGTCTATGAAGAACTACGAAGACGAAGAAAGAGAAAAGAAGCCCGTCGCCGTGAAGAGGAAGCTCATAAACAAGAGGAAGAAGACCGACGTCGTCGTCAAGAAAAGGAGGCTCGAAAAAAAGAAGAGGAAGATCGGCGCCGTAGAGCGGTCGCAAAATGGATGAAAGAGGCGGCTTATTTTCCAACGAGCCGAGTTAAGAAAGTAACGGGCAAAAAATAGTACATATCACCGCCTATACTATCAATGAAGGCTGCTCCACTATCCCAGCGTCCTTATCTACCGGATCCTGTGCCTTCATCACCACCGAACATCAACGACAATGGAAGTGGTGGTAATCGAATCGACCAACGTTTGGACAGGATTGAAGCCCAACTAGGTGAGATAAGGAGAAGGTTTCCTCCCCTTCTATTGAACCCTGATCGTAGTCAAGCATCTCGACATGATGGTGGGGAAGTCGAGAGAAGTAGTTACCATGATAATAAATCAAACAATCACCTTCCCAAGGTAGATGATTCGGAATATCGAGGACGAATCCTTTTCAAGGGAAAGGGGATGATGTGATCCCCGAGAGCCCCAACATGAAGCCAAAAATGCTCACTCAAAGCGTTGTCAAGTTAAATTATATTCCGCTTGATCCGGCTAAGCTGTCAAATTTACGCACTCTCTGTAAAATGCCTATATCTGGAGCTTCGTTTGGAGTTAGAAGACCCACAAGTACTACTTTCAAAGGTATTTTCAAGATCTACAACTTTGTAGTTTATGAGAAGTCGAGAGTCCAAGAGGAAGAGGGTGAAAATGACCCGACAGTGAAACAACGTTTATACTTGAGTGGGTTTTTGACCAAGATCATGCATGGAGTTATGCAAAGGAATATGCACAAGAAATGCACGTCCAAACAAGATTATTTTCAGCCACGTTTTGATCCTTGAAGCTTTAATTGGCCGGCCATATTTATGGTTTTTAGACCATTTATTTTCTTGAAGTAGTTGGTTGAAAGACCTTGGTTTGCCTTCATTTAATGCACAACTCTTGAACTACTTGTAAGCTATTATTGTGGGGAGTTGGTGCTGAATTTTCAGCCCATATAAGGTCTTCTCCTACACACATTTTAATCCGATTATGAAGTTGAGTCAATCAAAAGTTGTGTTTTCACTTTGAGAAAAACAAACCTAGCGACTAAGGTGAGAGGCCAAAGTTTCGAAACCCATAAGTTGAGAGACCGAGTGGTGTCCTTACGGTATGAGGCTAGGAGGACAAAGGAGATCCAATTTCCGAAGTGAGATTCTGTGGAAAGAAGATCTCGAGCCAAGGAGATCCAAGGTGCGAGGCTGGACGATCCCTTGCTTGGCATATCCATATAAATCGAAAATACACAAAAGAAGTCGACGGAGGAACAACACCGGCGGATCCTTGTGTTCAACTAACGAAGAGCGCATCAAGTGGTATCAGAGCCTTATTCGATGCAATTCAATAAAAGGCATGAAGATTCGAGGACGAATCTTTTTAAAAGGTGGAGAGGATGATGTGATCCGGGAAACCAATGCAAACGGCTTCACTTTAATTCGACCCTTCAGTATTTTGGTCATAAAAAATGCTACGTTTATTTAATGAAAGTCCGTAAATACTTGTTGGAAAGCTGATTTCAAGGGCTACAATATTCATGAAGACTTCAAGAGCAGATTCATCCAAGAGATGGGTCATAAATTCAGTTCTTCAAAAAGCCGGATTTATGGTCAGGATGTGAAGAGTCCAAAACCAATGCCTCATTATGTGGATCTTTAAGGCCTATAATTTATTATGACTTTTGGCCTTTTTTTTATCTTTTAGCTAGCCTTATTTTCCCTATTTAAAGGCTTGCTTGGTTCATAGAAAAATAAGTGAGAGTTGATAATATTTGTAAAACAATTTGGTTACATGGTTTTTCGTGAGATGCCGAAACCTCCTCCTTGGTGAGATGCCGGGTGGGTTGCCATTGTGAGATGCGAGGGCGAAGGCATTAGTTCTCATAGTTGAGAGGCTTGTGAGAGTTGATGCGAGTATTGTAGAGTGGATGGTGAGATGCTTGAAGCTCTAGCAATACATATCTTGTACTTTATTTTCAATTATCACAAATCCAAAAGACATCTTGAATAAAAGGTCAAGTTATGCTACGTTTATCCAATGAAGTGATCCGGGAAACAAATGCAAACGGCTTCACTTTAATTCGATCCTTCAGTATTTGGTCATAACGAATGCTAAGTTTATCCAATGAAGGTCCGTAAATAATTTTTGGAAAGCTGATTTCAAGGGCTACAATTTTCATGCAGACTTCAAGAGCAGATTCGGCCAAGAGATGGGTCTTAATTTCAGTTCTTCCAACAGCCGGATTTATGGTCAAGATGTGAAG
The DNA here is from genome assembly GCA_033239125.1 of Fagopyrum homotropicum. Lineage (NCBI taxonomy): Eukaryota > Viridiplantae > Streptophyta > Magnoliopsida > Caryophyllales > Polygonaceae > Fagopyrum > Fagopyrum homotropicum. Next base: position 22,671,974 of record BSWB01000005.1, on the reverse strand, counting down.
AGTCCAAAACCAATGCCTCATTATGTGGATCTTTAAGGCCCATATTTTATTATGACTTTTGACCTTGTTTTTTATCTTTCATGTTGCCTTATTTTCCCTATTTAAAGGCTTGATTGATTCATAGAAAAAAATAAGTGAGAGTTGATAATATTAGGAATACTATTTGGTTACAGGGTTTTTGGTGAGATGCCGAAACCTCCTCCTTGGTGAGATGCCGGGTAGATTGTCTTTGTGAGATGCGAGGGCGAAGGCATTAGTTCTCATAGGTGAGAGGCTTGTGAGAGTTGATGCGAGTATTGTAGAGTGGATGGTGAGATGCTTGAAGCTTAGCAATACATATCTTGTACTTTATTTTCAATTATCACAAATCCAAAACACATGTGTATGTTTTCTTTAGTTTTTCGTTTGTCTTGCATCGTTGGATCCTTTGGCTAGGGCGTATCATTTGGTATCAGAGCCTTATTCGATGCAATTCAATAAGAGGCATGAAGATTCGAGGACAAATAATTTTAAAAGGTGGAGAGGGTGATGTGATCCGGGAAACCAATGCAAACGGTTTCACTTTAATTTGACCCTTTAGTATTTTGGTCATAATGAATGCTACGTTTATCCAATGAAGGTCCGTAAATAGTTGTTGGAAAGCTGATTTCAAGGGCTACAATATTGAAGTGGACTTTAAGAGCAGATTCGTCTAAGAGATGGGTCTTAATTTCAGTTCTTCCAACAGCAGGATTTATGGTCAAGATGTGAAGAGTCCACAACCAATGCCTCATTATGTGGATCTTTAAGAATTATATTTTTATTATGACTTTTGTCCTTGTTTTTGATCTTTCATCTAGCCTTATTTTTCCTATTTAAAGGCTTGATTGATTCATAGAAAAATAAGTGAGAGTTGATAATATTTGGAAAACAATTTGGTTGCTTGGTTTTTGGTGAGATGCCGAAACCTCCTCCTAGGTGAGATGTTGGGTGGGTTGCCTTTGTGAGATGCAAGGGAGAAGGCATTAGTTCTCATATGTGAGAGGCTTGTGAGAGTTGATGCGAGTATTGTAGAGTGGATGGTGAGAGGCTTGAGGCTCTAGCAATACATATCTTGTACTTTATTTTCAATTATCACAAATCCAAAACACGTGTGTATGTTTTCTTTAGTTTTTCGTTTGTCTTGCATCGTTGGATCCTTTGGATGGGGCATATCAGTCGAGGAGGGTTTCATTTTGACCCGCGCTTGCAACTCGGTGGAGAGTGGAGACGGAGATTGGAGATTTCAGATCGTGGCTTGTGAAAGACGCGATATTAAAGATTGCGTACTTTGGAGATTTTACTTAGGGTTTTTGCTTTCGGAGACGGATTGACACACCGTTCTTCATTGATCCCTAAAATTGCTGTGAGGATTCTTGTTCTATATTCTGAATTCATTAAACATATTACCTTGTTGTTCGGATTCGGGATTGATTGTTTGGCTTTTATAGAGTTTTCGAGGATTTACAATTTTTTCTCTTCTTAATTTGATATTTGATTCAATGAATATGATTATTGTCTAAAACCCTTTAGCAATTCTAAGGTGAAGGGTTGATAGTTGTGGCTTAGATGATGATAGATCGATCGTAAACAAATTGGACCCTGAGAGTGTGAGAAACCTGGTCGACACCCTAAATCACGGTCTGTTCTTGAGTTCCACGGCCGTGAAATCTCAAGATCCAGCCGTGATTTTCTCTATTTTACGACCTTTGCTTCTTCTTTAATGCAAAGTAAAAGATTTGCTTTTAACCTAGCCTTGGCTTGCCTTCTCTAGGTAGTAGTGAGACTCAACATCCTCTATTTCGGTTTCGAGTATCACAACCTTAACCATTTTAGTTTATCTTTAATTCCTTGGGTTTGGGCATGGGTATTTGAGATTAATTATTACCTTTAGATCCTTTCTATACTGCAGTCTCAACAACTTTTATAGAGAGAGTCCTTGGGTTAGACATATAAGGTTTTGGAACTTCACCGTACTTAACCTTACCTTAGTGATACCTTTGCAATCTCAACTCTGTCCTTACATCTATAAAATATCTTGAATCGATTGTCACAATTGGATACCTGGATCTTTAGGATTGCTGTTTTCCCAATTATTTGCAAAGCTTCTATACTTTTGATTGCTTGATTAATCGAAACTGATTTTGTTTCACCAAATCCATGAGTTCGATACTCTGGAATTCTTGCTTTATGACGATCCGTACACTGCGGGTTTGCTTGCTTAATTTCAGTTTTAATAATTTAAAGCTTATTTGCACACACTTTGAGGCGAACAAGTTTTTGGCGCCGTTGCCGGGGATTTGGTCTAGAACAAATTTCGGTTCTCGGTTGTCGAGCTTGGGAGCTTTGCTCTTGTTATTTGATATTTCTTTTCAGTGATTTTTGCATGTTCTTTTAGGTACATGCGAAAGACTAGATCTACTAAAGATCTAGTTCCTTTTGATCCAGAACTTGAGAAAACTTTGAGAAAAAAGTTGAAAGAGAAAAAGTTGGCTGAAAACAATGAGAGAAACATCCAAGCGGAGTTTGATGAAGCTCAACTTCAACTCAAGTTGAGTGAGAAGGCTCGTATAGAAGAATTGCAGCGTCATCAATTCCAAATAGATGAGCTCAAGGCTATGATGCTAGACATGAAGTTGGAGATGAATGATGCTAAGAAGAAGAAGGTCAAGAAACCTAAGTCCATTAGACCTGAATCATCCGACGATGAGGATGACGATATGCCGGCACTAGAAGACATTGATCCGGTGATCCATCCCATTCGTAACAACCCTAGACCACCGGTTGTTTCTCGCATTCCCGTTGGAGATGTGAGAGTCGCTCATGAAGGGGATGAACCACGGACTCTTGGACAAAGGATGGATCCAATTCAGCAACCGCGCTGTCTAGGTGTTAATTTCGGAGCTGAAGATATCCAGGAATTCAGTTTTAGCCCGCAAGTTATAACCATGGTTCGTTAAAGCCAATTTGGTGGAACGAGTGCCGAATCTCCACACCAACATTTGCAGAATTTCAAGATTCTCATGGAGACATTGAAGCCGAAGAGGACTACCAACAACAACTACAATTTCAAACCGTTCTTCTTCTCTTTGAAGGACAAGACTTTGTCTTGATATCAAGCTCTTCCAGCTGGGAGACTTAACACATGGGAGGATCATCTTCGGATTTCCTCACCAAGTTCTTTCCGCCATCCAAGACGGCGGAGTTGAGAGGTAAGATTAATGCATTTTCTATGAAACCTGACGAAAGTTTGTTTCAATCTTGGGAATAGATTCAGGATCTCTTATTGGATTGCCCACACCATGACATTTCAAAGCTGGAATTATTGGAGATCTACTACAAGGGGTTGGATGTGGAAACACAATTCAATCTCCAATCTCTTTCTTGTGTTACATTTATGGACATGAGAGAAGATGACGCTTGGGACTTCATTGAGAAGCAAGCCCAAGTGATTGAGAAGTATTCCCATCGCAAGGTGGATCCTAATAGCCAAAATCAAGGAGATCTAGGAGCTAAACTAACACAAGATGCACAAACTCAAAAATTCTCCCTCAACACCGAAATCAAGGAGTTGAAGGAAATCATTAGACCTGGTCTTCAAAAGCCGAAGGAGCAAGATATTGGCTACTTAGGAAACAACAACAACAATCAAGGGAATAGGAAAATAACCGGAACAACAATTGAAACAACAATTGGAATAGCAACAATAACAACAGGAATTCCAACAACAATTGGCGGTCCAACCAACAAAATTCCGGTAATCCCTATTCAAATTCTGGAAATTCACTAACACCACCTTCTCCTTCTTCTACCCCTTTGAAAAGCCAGGGGAAAACATCAAATAGCTCAAACAAGACAGAGAAGAAGAAACCCGATCCCATGTTGGAGACGATCTTAGGAAAGCTACAAGGTTTGGAGAGCTACATAACTTCGTTTGATAAAGCACACAAAGCAATAGAAAACCAAGTATTCAGCAACGCCGGAGAAGTTCCTAGAGATCAAGGGAAGCTTCCTGGAAAGACGGAGGATAACCCGAAGGGAAGGGTGATGGCTATCACTACTAGGAGTGGTGTGTCAACTACCGACCCGCAACCTAAGTTTGTAGAAGTCCCAACTGAGAAGAGAAAAGATAAGGAGAAGGAGAAGGAAGATGTCTATGTTCCTCCTCCAGCTTACAAACCTCCTCTACCATTCCCGCAATCTAGAGCAAGAGCCCGTCTAGACAAGCAATTCGGTAAGTTCATTAAACTCATGAGCAAACTGCATATTAACATACCTTTCATTGATGCAATTGTAGGTATGCCCGCTTATGGGAAGTTTTTGAAAGAGCTCCTCTCTTACAAGAGGAAGGTAGAAGACTTTGGAGGAGTCAAGATGAGTTCGGAATCCTCGGAGCTCATCAAAACGATGACAGAAAAGATGCCCCCAAAGCTGAGAGATCCGGGGTCATTTTGCATTCCAATTGGAGTAGGAGAAGTCACATACGACTCTCTTTGTGACTTAGGAGCCAGCGTAAGTATCATTCCGCTTGCTTTGTGTAGGAAGGTCGGTTTAGGTGAACCTAAACCAGTGAAGATGACGTTGTACATGGCGGATCGATCCATAACTCATCCCGTCGGTATCATTGAAGATGTCACAATCAAGCTCGGTAAGTTCTATATTCCAATAGACTTTGTTGTGCTTGACATTCCTGCAGATTGTCCGGTCCCGATCATACTCGGAAGACCGTTTCTTGAAACCTCTGGTTGTATGGTGGATTGTAAGAATGCTAGACTAGCCTTCGACATAGGAGAAGAGAAGGTTGAGTTTGATCTCTCAACTTTGGTGAAAGAGCCAGCACTTGGAGAGGATATGTTCAACATCTATGACGAAGAGGCGTCTAGAGAAGAAGTGAGCTCGATCTTATTTAAAGATCCATTGCAAAAGGTCATAACCATGAGCATCATGGAAAAGGGAGAGGAAGAGGATTGCAATGTTTATATTGAAGCCTTAGAAGAGCTAAAGGAAGTACAAGAGGAAGAGTTTGAAAAATTATACAATGGCTCAGAAAATGTGAGAAATCACGGTCAGTCGTGCTATTCCACGGCCGTGGTTTCACCAAAACTGGCCGTAAACTGCTATTACAAGCACAACAGAGAGTTCTACGCCCTAAACCATGGCCGTGGAAGTAACAGTGGTGCCGTAATTTTGGGAAATTTTGAGAACAACTTCGTTCTTTCCACAACTACTCTTGAGTCTTCCTCAATCACTCCTACACCCTTAGAAACTTCTAAGGAAGCGTCGGACACACCTCAAGACTCATCAAAGGCATCAATAGCTATGGAATTGAAGCCACTTCCCACACATCTTAGGTATGCATTTCTTAGAACTAATTCTACTTTTCTCGTTATTGTTAGTTCCGATTTAAATGAAGATGAACATGAGAAACTAATGGTTGTTTTGAAAAAACATAAGAAAGCCTTAGGTTATACCATAGAGGATCTTGTAGGAATTAAACCATCTTTATGCATGCACAAGATTCTAATGGTAGAGGATTTCAAGCCTTCACGACAACCTCAAAGACGGTTAAATCCGATCATAAAGGAGGTTGTTAAGAAGGAAATCCTTAAGTTGCTTGAAGAAGGTATCATCTATCCTATCTCCGATAGCAAGTGGGTGAGCCCCGTTCAAGTTGTCCCGAAGAAGAGGAATGACGGTTATCACCAACAAGAACAACGAGCTCATTCCTACGAGAACCGTGACGGGTTGGAGGATGTGCATTGACTATCGCAGGCTGAACAATGCAACTAGGAAGGATCACTTCCCGCTACCATTCATAGATCAAATGCTTGAGAGGTTAGCACAACACTCCTATTTCTGTTATCTTGACGGTTATAGTGGTTTCTTCCAGATTCCGATCCACCCGGACGATCAAGAGAAGACCACATTTACGTGCCCGTGGGGTACGTTTGCTTATAGGAGGATGGCATTCGGGCTTTGCAACGCTCCAGCCACCTTTCAAAGGTGTATGATGGCCATCTTCTCCGAGTATATTGAGGAAATCATGGAGGTTTTTATGGATGATTTTTCAGTTTATGGTTCCTCATTTGACAATTGTCTTTCTGACCTTTCCCGTGTATTGCAAAGGTGTGAACACACTAACCTAGTTCTTAATTGGGAGAAGTGTCAATTTATGGCTAAGGAAGACATTGTGCTAGGACACTTGATCTCTAATAGAGGGATCGAAGTTGACAAAGCCAAGATAGAGACTATAGAGAACTTCCTCCTCCATCTTCGGTGAAGGGGATAAGAAGTTTCCTAGCACATGCTTGATTTTATAGAAGATTCATCAAGGACTTTTCTAAGATTTCGAAACTGCTAACTGATCTATTGATGAAGGATGTAGTTTTTTGATTTTTTCGCAGGATTGTTTAGACGCCTTCTATAAGATCCGGGAAGCTCTCATCTCAGACCCGATTATCCAACCTCCAGACTAGAATCTCCCGTTCGAGGTTATGTGTGACGCAAGTGACGTAGCTTTTGGAGCGGTGTTGGGGAAAAAGAAGGAAGGCCGGACCCATGCCATCTATTATGCTAGCAAGACGCTAGATGAAGCGCAGCTCAACTACGCCACAACGGAGAAAGAGTTTTTAGCCATTGTATATTCATTTGAAAAGTTTCATTCTTATCTTGTAGGAGCGAAGGTGATTGTATACACGGACCATTCAGCAATCCGGTATTTACTCGCCAAGAAGGATGCGAAACCAAGGATGATTAGATGGATTCTTCTTCTACAAGAATTCGATCTAGAGATCCGCGACAAGAAAGGCTCGGAAAATTCTATTGCGGATCATTTGAGTCGTCTACCACACATTGAAGACGACGATCTACCTATTGATGACTCCTTCCCGGACGAAGACTTACACATCATGGAAGAGTGCATCGACAAGATTTCTAAAGGTAACGAACATTGGTTTGCTGATTTTGTAAATTACTTGGTTTGTCAGGAAATACCTCCCGGACTATGCTATGCACAAAGAAAGAAGTTCTTTAGGGATGTTCGGCAATACTTTTGGAATGAACCTCTACTCTTTAAGAGAGGTCCCGACGACATCATTCGGAGATGTGTAACGGAAGACGAAATGCAAAGTGTCATTCGTCATTGTCATTCACTTCCTTGTGGAGGACACGTTAGTTCCAATTATACTAGCGCTAAGGTATTGCAATCCGGATTCTTTTGGCCTACTTTATTTAAGGATGTGCAAACCTTTGTTTCTTGTTGCGATGCTTGTCAAAAACAGGAAATATCTCTAGGAGAAACGAGATGCCTCTCAACAACATTCAGGAGGTGCTAATCTTCGACGTTTGAGGAGTCGACTTCATGGGACCTTTCCCATCATCTTGTGGAAACCAATACAAACTTCTAGCTGTAGATTATGTTTCGAGATGGGTTGAAGCTATTGCCTCTCCAACTAATGATGCCATGGTTGTTAAGTTCTTTAATAGAACTATTTTTCCAAGGTTTGGGACACCACGGACCATCATTAGTGACGGAGGTTCATACTTCATTGTCCGACGATTCAAAGCTCTACTAGCTAAGTATGGGTTGACTCACAAGATCGCCACTCCCTACCATCCACAAACAAGTGGGTAAGTGGAAATTTCGAATAGAGAGATTAAGGGCATCCTTGAGAAGACGGTGTCAAAGACAAGGAAGGATAGGTCTTTGAAACTAGATGATGGGTTATGGGCGTATAGGACTGCATACAAGACTCCCATCGGAACAACACCATACAACCTTGTGTATGGGAAATCTTGTCACTTAACGGTGAAGCTAGAACACAAGGCGTACTAGGCTGTGAAGTGGTTGAACTTCGGCATGAAGGAAGCGGGCGAGAAGCGCCTCTTGGACCTTTACGAGCTTGAAGAACTCCACTTGAACGCCTATGAGAATGCAAAGATTTACAAAGAAAGGGCGAAACGTTGACATGATAAGCATATCATTCCGAAGGACCTCAAAGAAGGAGATCAAGTTCTCCGCTTCAATTCGAGACTTCGGCTCTTTCCAGGTAAGCTTAAATCTCGTTGGACTGGACCTTATTTGATTAAACGTGTTTTTCCCCATGGCGCAGTTGAAGTATGGGGTGAAAAGTGTGGAAGTTTCAAGGTGAATGGCCAACGACTTAAGAAGTACTCACCGGAGCTCCCAGCTGAGGAAATCGCTCCGATTGTCCTCGAATAAACTCAGGAACGGTCTAGCTACGGACCCAAAACAAAGCGCTTCTTGGGAGGCAACCCAAGGAATTGCATTTGCGTTTCTGTTTTTCTTCCTTAGATTAGTTTAGTTAGTTGTTTTTGTTTTGTTTTCCGCTCAATACCTCCCGGTATGTTATGTTTTTGGATGTAGGAATAAGAAATGGGCAAAGGAAGGAAGAAAAAGTTGGAAAGAATGACAAAACTAGAATTTTCGGCACAGATCAGAGAGTTCCACGGTTGACCGTACAAAACCACGGCCGTGGAACACCCCGACCAGCCGTAATTTCCAAGTTTTGCACAAAACAGAAAATTCCACGGCCAAAACCACGGCCGTGGAACACCTCGAGTGACCGTGGTTTTCCAAAAAATTATGGGCACTATATAAGCTTCTTTCCTTCTCAAAAACACATCCATCTTCACCTTCCACGCCCAGAACCACGCCCAAATCGCCGGCCACCTACCCTCTCCCGTAATTCTTCATCCGGAGTCTGATTCGATCGATTCTTCAACCAAAAGTGGAGAATTTTCAATCATCTACAAGATCCAAGCATCAAAATGAGTGAACAATCCACATTGGAGAAGGAATTTGGATTTTTCTCCCGTAATCCTTGCAAGATTTTAGGAGAACTGGACGAAATTGGATTTAGAATTAGTCTAGGGCTGTGATTGTTGAATTTGGTGTGAATCTGCTGAATTTTGAGAGAGACAAAGCAATTCCACGAGTCCGTACATTTCCACGGCCGTGGAATTCCCAGAACAGATTGTGGTTTTTTTTCTGTTGTTGAGGAAAAATGTTTAGAAGGAAGTCAAGTAGGAACAAGAAGCAGAAAGGTGATAGTTCCTCTTCCTCCAAACCCCCTCCTAGTGAACCACCATCACCACCACCTCCTAGAATCCCTAGAATCCATGAGGGTTATGAAGGAGCCATAGAAAAGATTTCAAAGAGACCGATCATAGGACCTAGGTACCTTGTCCTAGAGGAGCTTGAAGAGCTTAATGTAGTGAATAATTTGACTTGGCTCTTGAATAGAGCCAGATTGATCATCTTCTCCACCATTAGGGAAGAAGCTTATGAGGAGATGACGAGAGAGTTTGTAACTTCCTTTGAGCATAGCAACGTTAACCAAACGGTGTCTTTTAGGTTGATGGAGCAAAACTATGAGTTCTCCATAATTCAGTTTGGAACCTTCTTTGGGTTTCATGAGAGTTTTAATGGAAGGTTTCCCGGGGGAGTGAAAGCCGAGGATTTTTGGAGAGATATTGCTATGATCTATGCTAGTGAGGATCGTTGGCAACCGGCCGACACCAAGGCTAAACTCATATACCTCTTCGCCTTGAAGATAGCCCATAGAGTCCTTTTGGAATGCCTTTTCCCTAGGACCGAAACACCACAAAAGATCAAGACCGATGAGCTCTTCCTCCTCTATTGCATGGTCACCGGTACTTACGCAGATTGTGCCACCCTACTTGCCTCTACCATTAGTAAGTTCAATAAAAAAAGGGCCGGGAATATAGGCTATGGGGGTATGGTGACTCACATCGCCAACCAGCTAGGCATAGACTACTACGCTTGTACTAGGATAGCGGCAAGACCTTTGGGTCTCAATGGGCTTATGACTAGAGGGTTCATCTTTCCCCACCACCGTGCTTCACCTACCGCACCCATGCCTTGGGAGGAAAGAGGTGGTAGGGGCATTCCGTGGCTTCCCGAGTATTCTATCATGCTAGGCCGTCACAACTAGAAGGAGGCTTTCGTACCGATGCATGCCAATAGACTTGTAGCCCCTCTATATGTGCCGGATGAGGTTCTAACTGAGAGTGATGATGAGGAGATGGGAGGAGGAGATGACCAGGATGCAGGAGGCGTTGAGGATGACTTTGGCACATTCCCGGAGCCGCCTAGGAGATCTCCCCGCTGTCTAGACCTTCCGGTTCTTCTTCTTCACACAGGGCTAGTGTGAGTGAGAGGCCGCCGTGGATGGAGACTCCACCTGCTTGGTATGGAGAGCAGCCGTCATGGATGGGAGCTTCTCCTCCATTGTATGATCATCCACCGATGGCACAGACTCTTGCTCAGGATGCACCTTCATGGTATGGCCAGCCGCCAACTTGGTATTCGCAACTTCCAGATTGGGTGGATGACCTTTTGAGGAGAGTAGAGAGACTTTGAGGTCCATCAGTAGGCTCATGACGTGGAGCGTTAGGAGAATGCCCGGATCTTGAGGGACGTCTACCGCCAGCAGTTTGGGCGGCCTTTTAGCTCAAACTTCTATCCATTCCCGCCGCCTCCTTCATAGTGATGATGATGAGATGATCCGCCGGTTAGAGCCGTTCCACCGCCATTAGTGAGTTCCTTTTGTTTCCTTTCTTTTCTTTATTTCTTTTGAACATTGAGGACAATGTGTATGTCAAGTATGGGGTGGGGTGTGACTCTTGTTTGTAATAACTCGACTCACTTTCCTTTTCTTATGTCTATCAACACTTGCATGTTTCTTTTATTTGTCACATGTTTCATTTTAACATTGCATGAAAAAGGCTTTGAAAAACCATAAAAAGTTGAAAATTTTTGAAATTTTTGTGCTTCTAAGTTTAGAGATGATTTCTATGATGAATCTACTTGTGGAATGAGTTTTTGATGACAATTGTATGCTTGAATTGAATTATAAATTGTGAAGAGATTGAGTATGTTGTTTATCCTTTCTTGCAAGTTTCATAATGGGAAGGTTTTATCTAAATCATTTTGAGAAATGAAGGTTGAAATCACAATATAAGTTCTTATACTTCTTTATGAGATGATTAAGGCACCTCGATTTTCTTACTTCTTTCTTTGATCATTTAGCCCCTTAATGAAAATATTTGCCTCCTTTACCTATCCGGGATTTAGGAAGAGTTGATTTTGGCATGTTTAATGTGGGAGGGCCATGAAAGTAATTGTTTGAATTCAAAGTGTAGGAAAATAGGTTTGGGGAAGTCAATCATGATGATGGGTAACTCGGCACCATTCACATAGCCGGGTGTTTGTGTCTTGCCAAAGTCGGATTGAGCGATATTCCTAACGGATTATGGTATGTGCATCAAGGGTTTGAGGCATCTTGAAATTGAGAATTGCCAATCTCCTAGGCTTCGGTTTTTGTGCACCATTGTCCATATTTCCAAAAGTAAAGTCGAAAAAGAAATTTTGTGCAAAAGTATAGAGCAAAGCTCTAAGTTGGTGGTTAGTGCAAATGGTGAAAAGAAAAGAGTTTGTGTTGTTCCTTCTTCCCGGATTCATACACCACATTCCTTTACAAGTTTCCCACCTTTTTCCGTATTCTTGGCCTTACTTGAAAGTCTTTGAGATCATAAGAGTGTTATTTGACTTGGTGATCTAAATTGAAGTTTCACATGCTTGGTTTTGACAATGCTTGAAGGTTATGATGTTTGTCTTGAAGTTTATGCAGTTTATGATGTTCCTTTGCTTTGTATATTTTAGTTTATGTGTATGAACGTTTTCAAGGATGAATGAAGCAAGATTTGAGGATGATCTATTGATTAGAAGCACATTACCAAAAAGATTGTTTTGTTTTGTTTTGCATTCATATTTCATTCTACCTTATGTTCTAAGCTTTTGAAAACCTTGCTTGGGGACAAACAAGAGACAAGTTTGGGGTATTTTGTTAGCATGAAATATGACTATATTTTAGGCACTTGTTTTAGTTGTTTTTCCCTCTTTTATGTGTACATGGACATGAGTTTGAAGCATTTATGAGCTCATTTACCCACTTTGTCGATATAGAGATCTACACTAGCTTTGTTTTGTTTATAGGTGAATAAAGGCTTGAATTGGAGCAAAATGTGGAAGGAAAGGAGTATTTGATCATACTAGATATCAAGGAGATGCTTTGGAGGAGCTAAGGAAGGAGCATGAGTGAAGAACATCACGAAATAAAGGCTTTCACAAAGGATTTAGACTTCAACGCCCTAAATTACGGCCGTGGACTTGGCCTTGGATTGGGAGAGTGAATTTGGACCACAACAAAAAGTTCCACGCCATAAACCACGACCGTGGAAACTTGTACTAGACCGTGATTTCCATGACGAAGTGACGTGTCATATTTGCCACGTCAGCGACGGTTATTGGGCTTTTCTCGTAACCCTATTTGTCCCTATAAGAAGGCTTGAGAAGGGAGTTTCGAGGACGGTCGCGGAGGGTTTCGTTTTGACCCGCGCTTGCAACTCGGTGGAGAGTGGAGACAGAGATTGGAGATTTCAGATCGTGTCTTGTGAAAGACGCGATATTGAAGGTTGCGTACTTTGGAGATTTTACTTAGGGTTTTTGCTCTCGGAGACGGATTGACACTCCATTCTTCATTGATCCCTAAAATTGTTGTGAGGATTCTTGTTCTATATTCTGAATTCATTAAACATATTACCTTTTTGTTCGGATTCGGGATTGATTGTTTGGCTTTTATAGAGTTTTCGAGGATTTACAATTTTTCTCTTCTTAATTTGATATTTGATTCAATGAATATGATTATTGCTAAAACCCTTTAGTAATTCTAAGGTGAAGGGTTGATAGTTGTGGCTTAGATGATGATAGATCGATCGTAAACTGATTGGACCCTGAGAGTGTGAGAAACCTCGTCGACACCCTAAATCACGGTGTGTTCTTGAGTTCCACGGCCGTGAAATCTCAAGATCCAGCCGTGATTTTCTCTATTTTACGACCTTTGCTTCTTCCTTAATGCAAAGTAAAAGATTTGCTTTTAACCTAGCCTTGACTTGCCTTCTCTAGGTAGTAGTGAGACTCAACATCCTCTATTTCGGTTTCGAGTGTCACAACCTTAACCGTTTTGGTTTATCTTTGATTCCTTGGGTTTGGGCATGGGTATTTGAGATTAATTATTACCTTTAGATCCTTTCTATACTGCAGCCTCAACAACCTTTATGGAGAGAGTCCTTGGGTTAGACATATAAGATTTTGGAACTTCACCGTACTCAACCTTACCCTAGTTATACCTTTGCAATCTCAACTCTGTCCTTACATCTATAGAATTTCTTGAATCGATCTTGAATCGATTGCCACAATTGGATATCTGGATCGTTAGGATTGTTGTTTTCACAATTATTTAAAAAGCTTCTATACTTTCGATTGCTCGATTAATCGAAACTAATTTTGTTTCACCGAATCCCTGAGTTCGATACTCTGGAATTCTTGCTTAACTACGCCGATCTGTAGACTGCGGGTTCGCTTGCTTAATTTCAATTTTAATAATTTAAAGCTTCTTTGCATACACTTTGAGGCGAACATATGTGCATCAAGGGTTTGAGGCATCTTGATAAATTGATGATTGATGATTTCCTAGGCTTCGGTTATTGTGCACCTCTGTCCATGCATCACAAAAAAAAAGTAAAGTAAAATAAGCAAAGCTTATTGGTGAAAGATGTTGAGTTTCAAAGAAAGTGAAGTAAGATCCTTTTCCCGGATTCTAGCACCACATACCCTATATACATCCCACCCTGACACATTTTTTGACCTCTTTTGGAAGCCCTTGAGACCTCGAGCTTGTTGATTGACTTGGTGGTTTAAACTGGATTATACATGATTGATTTCGATAATTATGATTTATTATGCATTCTATGATTTTATGCAAAGATGAACAACTTTCTTATATTTATAAATGTTTTGATCATGTCTTGATTTCATGTGCCATAAAGCATTCTCTTAGGGTTATCTATGAGTGGAGCACACCACAAAATGATTTGAGATGTTTTTGATTGATCTTTTCTGACTTATAATCCATTCTATCTTGTATCTATGATTTAAAACTTGCTTGGGGACAAACAAGGGAAAAATATGGGGTATTTTGATAGCATGTCTTATATTCTATATTTTGGGACTAGTTTAGAAGTTTTATCTTCATAAATATTCATGTATGGATGTATATTATGTTATTATATTGTTGTTTCATCTACCTTTGCGGGAATCGAGGTCTACACCTAGTTTCGTTGTAATTGTAGGTAAAATGACACATTTTGCATTAAAATGGAGCTAAGGGAGCTAAGGAGTCATTGGAGGTACATTCTAGAGCTTAAAAACGATCTCAGGAAGCATGGAAATGATTTAGAAGATTGATTTTGGACAAGATTCGAGATGATTCACACTGAGTTGAGATTCACCTCCGTCAGCTACATTGTCACCTCGACCGAGGTGATCTTGAGAAGCATCCCGACCGAGGCGAACACCTTGTCGCCGGCAAGATCTTTATTTTTGGAAGGAGGATATCTTATATTTTTGGCTGGATTTCTGGAAGGAAGATATTATATTTGGCTGATTTATTTATAGAGATGTGGATATATTTTCCAAGAAATTATCTTTTTAAAATGTTATTATCTTTGGAAGATAATTTTCCTTTATATATGGGTTGATTTTCTACAATTCAGCGATCTTCGGATCAAGGAATTTCTGGAGTTTTGAAGAGTTTTGAAGGAAGTTTTTTGAAGTTCAAGGAAGGAAGGAATCATAGTTGAAGTTGGCTTTTGAAGGAGTTTGTAAGATCTTCTTATATCTCTTTTGGTTTGTTGTCTTTGCTGATTTGTGACTTGAGGAACGCAGTTTGTTTGTTATTTGAGACCTTTTTCGTAAGGTTTTCTTGTTCGAATATTGATTCCTTTTCCATTAATTTGATTATTGTTATCATGATGATTGTTGGCTAAGTTTCTTATGTGATTCTAGGGTAATTGGCTGAAAATTGTGGGAAAGACGATGAGAGAACGATCTTAATCCCAACAGGTCCTTGAAAGCTCGAGTCTTTACCTTAACCTTAGAACACCTCGGTCAACTGTGGAACATCTCGACCGAGATGGTACATAAACTGAGCGAGGTGAACCTTTCCTGAACCTTATCTGAGTTAAGAGTTTAAGTTTCCAAATCCTATCCTTATTATACCTTTCGTGGTTCAATGCAAGCCTAGGATGAGACCTACCCGGTGATTCCTTCGTTTGTTTACCTAAGATCATAAGTGTAGGTAATAAAGGTTTATCCTTTATTGGGGTTTGAGTGTGCCGTCATCCCATCTTTGTGAGTTAGCCTAAGACTTACCCGATAAAGGTTGATTCTATTCCCTTGGGGGGAGGGGGTGTTGGTTTGAGATTGTAGTTCCTTTTTTAAGTACCTTGAGACTTACCCGGTAATAGGAGCTTTGGTTTGGGATAGTGAGTAGTTAGACTTACCCGGTAATCTATTTCCACCTTAGAAACACCTTCCCTTTGCAAAATCTCAGCTTTGTCTGTGTTATCCTTTGAGATCTTGAGTCGGAACCACAACTAGATGATTTAATCCCAAGAATCCACATTTCCCCTTAGTTGACTTTATACATCATCTTTGATTGCTTTAATTGCTTTTAGTTAGTTGCAATATTCGACAACCTGATTTTGTGCTTTGTTTCACCTAAGTCCCTGAGATCAACACCTGAAATTTTTGCTTTTATTACAATTGACCCGTACACAACGGGTTCGCATATTTGTTCAAGCGTACTTCTTGGGTTATAAATTTTAAAGCTTGCACACACCGTTTGGAGCGAACACAATGCAAGCCTAGGATGAGACTTACCCGGTGATTCCTTTGTTTGTTTACCTAAGATCATGAGTGTACGTAATAAAGGTTTATCCTTTATTGGGGTTTGAGTGTGCCTTCATCCCATCTTTTTGAGTTAGCCTCAGACTTACCCGGTAAAGGTTGATTCTATTCCCTTGGGTGGTGTGTTGGTTTGAGATTATAGTTCCTTTCCTTAGTACCTTGAGACTTACCCGGTAATAGGAGCTTTGGTTTGGGATAGTGAGTAGTTAGACTTACCCGGTAATCTATTTCCACCTTAGAAACACCTTCCCTTTGCAAATTCTCAGCTTTGTGTGTGTTATCCTTTGAGATCTTGAGTCGGAACCACAACTAGATGATTTAATCCCAAGAATCCGCATTTCCCCTTACTTGACTTTATACATCATCTTTGATTGCTTTAATTGCTTTTTAGTTAGTTGCAATATTCGACAACCTGATTTTGTGCTTTGTTTTACCTTAGTCCCTGAGATCAACCCCTGAAATTCTTGCTTTTATTACAATGACCCGTACACTACGGGTTCGCATATTTGTTCAAGCATACTTCTTGGGTTATAAATTTTAAAGCTTTCACACACCGTTTGGAGCGAACACAATGCAAGCCTAGGATGAGACTTACCCGGTGATTCCTTTGTTTGTTTACCTAAGATCATGAGTGTAGGTAATAAAGGTTTATCCTTTATTGGGGTTTGAGTGTGCCTTCATCCCATCTTTTTGAGTTAGCCTGAGACTTACCCGGTAATGGTTGATTCTATTCCCTTGGGTGGTGTGTTGGTTTGAGATTATAGTTCCTTTCCTTAGTACCTTGAGACTTAACCGGTAATAGGAGCTTTGGTTTGGGATAGTGAGTAGTGAGACTTAGCCGGTTATCTATTCTCACCTTAGAAATACCTTCCCTTTGCCAACCTCAGCTTTGTCCGCATTATCCTTTGAGATCTTGAGTCGGAACCACAACTACATACTTTAATAACTAGAATCCGCATTTCCCCTTACTTGACTTTTATATCATATTTGATTGCTTCAATTGCCTTTAGTTAATTGCAATATTTGACAGCCTGAATCCGTGTTTTGTTTCACCTAAGTCCTTGTGATCGACCCTTGGAATTCTTGCCTTTATTACAATTGATCCATACACTGCAGGTTCGCATATTGTTCAAGCATACTTCTTGGGTTGTAAATTTTAAAGCTTGCACACACCTTTTGGAGTGACGAAGTTTTTGGCGCCGTTACCGGGGACTTGGTCTAGACCAAGCCGGTTTCGGTTGTCTTTCAAGGCAATTGCCCTTGTTGCTATTAACTACTCTACTTGAGTGTTTTCGCAGGATCTTTTCATAGGTTTATGCGAAGAACCCGTGCTGGAAAGGAAATCGTTCCTAACGATCCCGAACCAGAAAAGACTTACAAGCAAAGGTTAAGAGAAGCTAAGATGGCCAATCAAGACGATCGCGATCTTGAGGTCGAATTGAAGGACGCATTGGAATAGCTACGCCTCAATAGAGAAGAACTACAACGAGAGAGAGAAGAGACTCACGCAAGGACATAAGGAATTGAAGCAGATATGGCTGCTCTAAGGGCCTAGTTTTTGCCTCGACCGATCCCAGATCCTCAACCGAGGCATGACCCAGTCCCAGTTGCCCCGGCCGATGTGCGCCTACCACCTCGGATGCCGATCGGAGATGTTCTTTTTGCTGGAGTTCCACAAACCCTAGGACAGAGGATGGACCCTAATCAGCAAGTGAGGCGTCCAGGAGTCAAGCTAGGTGATCCAATTGAGCATGATTACGAACTTTGACCACAAGTTCTATGCATGATCCGACAATGTCAATTTGGAGGTTTAGAAAGCGAGTCTCCGCATCAGCATTTGCAAAATTATGAGATTCTGATGGAGACCTTGAGACCTTCAAGACTAGAGAACAACAACTACAAGTTAAGGCCTTTTTATTTCTCTTTGAAGGACAAGGCGCTTGCTTGGTATCAATCTCTTCCGCCCGGAAAGATCAACACTTGGTAAGAGATGACGACGGAGTTTCTAACTAAGTTCTTTCCTCCCTCTAAGACCGCTGAAATGAGGGAAAAAATCAATGCTTTTATTATGAAGGACAAGGAGAGTTTGTCCAATTCATGAGAGAGATTCAAGGATGTTCTATTGGATTGCCCAAATCATGGGATTGCAAAGATCGAGTTGTTGGAGATATACTTCAAGGGATTGGATGGAGCGACTCAATTCAATCTCCAATTACTTTCAGCCCGCACATTCATAGATATGCCGATAGACGAAGCTTGGGAATTCATTGAAATGCAAGCTTTTCATATGGAGAAGTACTCCCATGAAGGAACCGAGAATGGAGAAAGGAGAGTTAGCTTCCAGGAAACATCAACAAATGGAGCTCAACTCACCTCGCTTAGCAATGAGTTAAAAGCTTTGAAGGAGCTTTTAGTCGCTCAAACAAAGAAGAAGCAAGATGGAGGATATCAAGGAAGAAACAACTATCAAGGGCTGCGGAACAACAATTACAACAACAATAGAAACTCCAACCGCAACAATTGGATATCTAATCAACAAAATCCGGGTAACCCTTATTCATGCTAATAATGCTTTTAACCCCTCCTCTTCTTCTTCTACTCCATTGAGAAGCTAGGAGCCTGGATCAAGTTCATCCCAACCAGAGAAGAAGGATGCAGTGCTAGAGGCAATTTGGATCAAGCTCAACGCTATGGAGACATCGATGACTTTATTTTCAAAGGCACAAAAAGCCTTAGAGCAAAAATTCTTCAACAAGGCAAATGAAGCGGCAATAAATCTAGGGAAGCTCCCAGCAAGGACAGAGAGCAACACTAAGGGACAAATTACGGCAATAACGACACGAAGTGGACTGAAAACTGCAGATCCAGTACCTCGGTCGAGTCAAGACTAGAAGAAAACTTCGGTCGAGGTGCCAACCGAGGTGGAGCCCCAGAAAGCGAAAGATAAATATGAAGTTTATGTCCCACCTCCTGCTTATAAACCACCACTTCCATTCCCTCAGTCAAGGGCGATGGCACATCTAGACAAGCATTTTGGTAAGTTTCTAGACCTAATGAATAAACTACATGTTAACATCCCTTCCTTGATGCCATTCCAGGGATGCCCGCCTATGGGAAGTTTCTGAAGGAGATTCTATAAAGAAAGAGGAAGATGGAAGACTTTGGAGAAGTGAGGATGACATCTAAGTCCTCGGAACTCATTCAAATCATGAAGGAGAAGATACCTCCCAAATTGAGAGATCCCGGTTCATTTTGCATTCCCATTCAAGTTGGGGATGTAACTTATGAGGCATTGTGTGATCTAGGAGCCAACGTGAGTATCATTCCGTTGGAGCTATGTAAGAGAATCGGACTTGGAGAGCCCAAGCCGATGAAGATAAGGCTATACATGGAGGATCGCTCCATTACCCATCCCGTGGGCATCTTGGAAGACGTTCCCGTCAAGTTAGGTAATTTCTATTTACCTATAGATTTTGTTGTACTTGACATTCCCGCAGATTATCCTGTTCCTACCAGTCTCGCGAGACCATTTCTAGAAACTTCGGGTTGCAATGTTGATTATAAGAACGCCAAGTTGGCAGAGATCAAGTAGAGTTTGCATTGCTTGCTTCAATGAAAGGAGAGCCGCTGGAAGACGACATCTTCAACATCTATGATGAAGAAGAATCAAGAGAAATGGTGAGCTCTATCCTTATTAATGACCTGCTTGAAAGTGTTCTTAGTTTTAGTTTAATGGAGGAAGGTATAAATGTTTCTTGTGATGAAAATATACGGAGCTTAAGGGCATTGGAAGCAAATCCAAGATCTAAGATTGAGAGACTAATTCAGGGGAAGATGAGCAATTTAGGTTTCGGTCCAATTCCAGTACCTAGACCGAGGCACTTTCTGGACCAAGCGAGGTGTTCTTATCTGAAGAACATCTAGGTAACCCACCTCGGACCTCGACCGAGGTCACAAGCGAGATGATGTCAACTGAGACTTCTGAAAGTCCAGTTCTTCGATCTAAGTCTACTCCACTGGAAGGAGGAAGCACGGATCCACCTCAGAAAGCACCCCCAGTCGTGGAGCTTAAACCACTTCCTAGTCACTTGAGGTATGCTTTCCTTGGTCCGGATTCTACTTATCCCGTTATCGTTAGTGCTTCCTTTTCTGAAACTGAATTGTCTAAACTGATGCATGTCGTGAGGAATCATCGAAAGGCTTTAGGTTAAACTATTGATGATCTTGTTTGTATTAAACCTTCTTTCTACATGCATAAGATACTAAAGGAAGAAGATCATAAGACTTAATGGGAACCTCAAAGACGGTTAAATCCGATCATGAAAGAGGTTGTGAAGAAAGAGATTCTTAAGTTGTTGGATGCGGGTATCATATTTCAGGTATCATATTTCCCATATCGGATAGCAAGTGGGTGAGCCCGGTTCATGTAGTTCCAAAGAAAGGAGGAATGACCGTTGTAACGAATAAGAACGAGTTGATTCCAACTAGGACCGTTATGGGCTGGAGGATGTGCATTGATTATAGGAAGCTGAACGTGGCTACTCGGAAAGACCATTTCCCGCTCCGCTTTATCGATCAAATTCTTAAACGGTTAGCCCAACACTCTCATTTTTGCTATCTAGATGGTTATAGTGACTTCTTTCAGATTCCTATCCATCCGGATGATCAAGAGAAGACCATTTTCACTTGTCCATTGGTGGAGATTAGCTTATAGGAGGATGCCATTTGGATTATGTAACGCACCTGCTATTTTCCAGCGTTCTATGATGGCTATCTTTTCCGAGTACATTGAGGAGATCATGGAGGTATTCATGGATGACTTTTCGGTATATGGTTCCTCTTTTGAAAATTGTTTAGCTAACCTATCTCTAGTGCTACAACGTTGTGAAGACACTAATCTTGTTCTGAATTCGGAGATGTGTCACTTTATGGTTAGTGAAGGAATTGTTCTAAGACACCTCGTTTCCAACCGAGGTATTGAAGTCAATCGAGCTAAGATCGAGACTATTGAGAAACTTCCTCCCCCTTGTTCTGTTAAGGGTGTGCGAAGTTTTCTCGGGCATGCAGGTTTCTACAGGAGGTTCATCAAGGATTTCTCAAAAATCTCTAAACCACTCACTAATCTTTTGAATAAGGATGTTGTTTTTGAGTTTTTGCAGGAATGCCTTGATGCTTTTCACAGGATAAAGGAAGCGTTGATCACCGCTCCCATCATTCAACCTCCCGATTGGACCTTGCGCTTTGAGATTATGTGCGATGCTAGTGATGTGGCCGTAGGAGCGGTACTTGGACAAAAGAAGGATGGGCGGACCAACGCCATTTACTATGCTAGCAAGACGCTAGATGAAGCTCAAGTGAACTACGCCACCACCGAATAGGAGCTCTTGGCGGTTGTATATGCTTTTTTGAAGTTTCGCTCTTACTTAGTGGGAGCGAAAGTTATTGTTTACACTGACCATGCAGCTATTCGTTACTTGCTTGCTAAGAAGGATGCGAAGCCACGTCTTATTCGTTGGATTCTCTTGCTTCAAGAGTTTGACCTAGAGATTCGCGATAAGAAGGGATCCAAGAATTTTGTTGCGGATCACCTCAACCGGCTACCTTCCTCCTTGCTCGAGAAGGACGACCTACCCATAGATGATTTATTCCCCGATGAGCACTTGCATTTGCTGTAACGTTTGATAGACTTCTTTATCTCACCCCATGATAATTGTGAAGTATGGGGTATGGACACCTTCCAACATGTTTAGGGATGATGTACGGTCCAACTAGCCACCTTAAATCAAGCGCTTCTTGGGAGGCAACCGAAGGAATTGCTTTCTTTTACCTTTTTCTAGCTTAGTTTTAGATAGTTTGTTTTGCTTTGCTTTTGGCATCTTCTAGACAAAAACTAGGTACTTTTTAAGGTAGGATTACAACTCAAGAGCTACACTAGATGGACAAAAGTTCGAGAAATTGAAAAAATGAAGTTTGACTAAGACTAATCTCGGTTGTTGTCACAGCACCTCGACCGAGATGTTCTTGGGAAAACCAAGACGACTAGTTCTGACATCCAATCAGACACCTCGGTCCGGTCGGGACCACCTAGACCGAGGTGAAATCAAATTCAACGAGGGGTATAAAAGACGAGACGGTTTTACTCTCTCCTCACTTTTCCCTCTCAACCGAACCTCGACCGCGGCGGTGCTTCTCCCTCAGATCTTCACATCTTGCTCGTTTCTTGCGATTTTTGGTTCGATTTCACTAGAGGAAGTAAGTGGATCGATTTTCAAGCATCAAACAGCGGGAAAAACACTCCAATTCTGCAAAATCTGGGTATTTCTTCCAAAAACCCTAACTTCTCTTCTTCCGCTGATTTAGGACAGATGTGGCTTTGGTTGCCATAGGTTCTTGCTAAAAAGGACATAAGTACCCCATAGGAAGAAATTGCTAGTGATTTGGGGGAAAATAACGTGCAAATTAGAGAGTTCGATCGAACAACCCTTCGTCTCGGTCCAGTCGGCTGTGTCTCGGCCGAGGTGATTGTCAGAGAAACCGAGGTGTTCATTTGTCAGAATCATGAGCAGTAGATCCGATCGCCAGCTGGTCTTAAGAGATAGACCAAGTAGTTCCTCTCCTTCTTCTGCATCTCATCGTACTATACCGGTGATCCATGAGCGTCAGCAGGACGATTTTGATCGCATTTGCGGGCGTCCCATTATTGCCCCGCGGGTTTTAGATGTTGCTGCCTTCGAGTGCCTCCACGTGGCGGAGGACTTGAGGAAGATGATCTCCATGTTTGGAATCGAGGAGTTCATGGAGATCCGAGCGCCAGCTTACTTAGAGCCGACCATGGAGTTTGTGAGTTCTATCACTCACGTACCGGAACGCAACAACATCAGGTACCAGTTGCTGAACCGGAACTACATTGTACCGATGGACCAGTTCAAAGAGATCTTCGGTTTCCCGACCCCCACCGTAACTGATTTTCCTTCCCGAGTCGTAGCTCGAGATTTTTGGGACGATATTTCCCATATAGTAAAGCATAGTGATAGATGGAGACCTGTTGACTCTAGAGGGCGCATAATTTTCCACCTCGCCTTCCGCCTAGCACACCGGATATTCAGCGAGACTCTTCTGGCGCGTACTGAGATGCCCCAGAAGATCAGACATGGGAAGCTGTTGAGTATGTTTTGTTTGGTGACAGGTGGAGTTCCTGACTTTGAAGGGATGCTAGTTGAGGACTTGCATAAGAGAAAGGGCAAGTCGAAGGGAGACATCTGTTGTGGAGGTTTGGTGACCTATATGCTATTGTCATGGGTTTAGATCTGTCTGCATGTACAATGGTTGCGGCTGCGAAGCCGCTTGGACTTCAGGAGATGATCACGAGGCGTATTCTCGTCCCTCGTTGTCTCATTACGCCATATGTCGCTATGCCATGGGAGACGACAACTCCATAGGGAATTCTATGGTCATCACGGTTTTCAGTCTTCGACCGACAATACTGATCTTCTGCATGGTTTCCTTTCATGCAGGATGCCAGAGATACTATTGATGATGATGAGGAGGAGTATGATGATAGAGGAGCTGCTATGGAGACCGCAACTGATACTGGCGGTCCTAGTATAACACCATCACCATCACCTCAGCGCAGGTCACGTCACAGGTTCAAAGATCCCGAGGCCCACTAGAGGATTGATGACCTCACTGATCAGATGGTTGATGCTTACGCAACCTTGACTGTTGACATGCGTGAGCGTTTCGAGGACCATCGCCGGGATATTGAGAGTTGGACGCATCAGATGCTGGAGAGCCAACACTATAATAGACGTATGATGGAGATCCAGCACCAGTAGATGATGGGCTACCCCTTTGATCCGACCCAATACCCTTATTTTCCACATCCACCACCGCCACCAGCTGATGAGGATTAGAGATGCATGGATTTTCTTTATTTATTTATTATGCAGTTCAGCTAGGTTTGGTGAGTATTCTGATCTCTATACTTCTATTTTGACCCATTGGGACAATTTATCCCAAGTATGTGGTATTTGGATGTATTATTTGACTATGTGTGTATATTTGTATGACTCCTGGATATTTATGATCTTATTCTTCTTTACTTGGCTTTATGTGTTTATCTGGCATTACATGCATACATACAGGTTTTTGTTTGAAAAAAATGTTGAAAACTGGTTTGAAAAAAAAATTTATGACCTCGACCGGGATGTTCTTGACTGGACGAGGTAGACACATCGGATGACTCCAGAACACCTCGACCGAGGTAGGTTCTTAACTGAGAGTTTTTCGAAACGATTTTTTGCTTCTTCTCTAGATATGACCTCAATGACGATTCTGTTTGCAGATTGGTTTTGAAATCTTTATATACTCGAAGGGTTTTATGATATGTTTAAGTTGCAAAATGCTTTGTTTGAAGTTTTAGCATGTCTAATACTTTGTTTTTATCAAAATTATGTTGAATTTGAAGGTTGACACCAAATGATGAGTTCTATCACATTCTTCCTGAGATGATTAGGGCAATTCATTCTCTTCTCTTCTTCTTCTTGATCATGCTTGGCCCCTCATATACATATTTGTCTCCCTTTACCTATCCCGGAATTTGGAAGCAAGCAAAGAAAAACAAGTGAAAGTGAAGTTGAGATCTTGGCTGAAAGTGTTAGAAAGAAACAAATAGGTTTGGGGAAGTCAATCATGATGATGAGTAACTCGGCACCATTCACATAGCCGGGTGTTTGTATCTTGCCAAAGTCGTATTGAGCGATATTCCTAATGGGTCATGGTATGTGCATCAAGGGTTTGAGGCATCTCGAGAAATTGATGATTGCTAATTTCCTAGGCTTCCGATTATTGTGAACCTCTGTCTATGCATCCCAAAAAAGTAAAGTAAAATAAGCAAAGTTTATTGGTGGAAGATGTTGTGATTTAAGGGAAGTGAAGTAAGATCATTGTCCCGGATTCTAGCACCACATACCTTATATACATCCCACCCTCACACGTTTCTTGACCTCTTTTGGAAAGCCCTTGAGACCTTGAACTTGTTGATTGACTTGGTGGTTTAAACTGGATTATACATGATTAGTTTCGATAAATATGATTTGTTATGCATTCTATGATTTTATGCAAAGATGAACAACTTTCTTATATTTATAAAATGTTTTGATCATGTCTTGATTTTATTTGACATGAAGCATTCTCTTAGAATGATCTATGAATGGAGCACACCACCAAAATGTTTTGAAATGCTTTTCATTGATCTTTTCTGACTTATAATCCATTCTATCTTGTATCTAAGATTTGGAACTTGCTTGGGGACAAGCAATGGACAAGTATGGGGTATTTTGATAGCATGTATTATAGTCTATATCTCGGGGCTGGTTTAGAAGTTTTATCTTCATAAATCTGCATGTA
Organism: Fagopyrum homotropicum; assembly: GCA_033239125.1. Classification (NCBI taxonomy): domain Eukaryota; kingdom Viridiplantae; phylum Streptophyta; class Magnoliopsida; order Caryophyllales; family Polygonaceae; genus Fagopyrum; species Fagopyrum homotropicum. The sequence continues at coordinate 22,646,695 of BSWB01000005.1, read as the reverse complement.
TGGATGTATATTTTTTGATTATATTGTTGTTTTGTCTACCTTTGCAGGAATCGAGGTCTACACCTAGTTTCGTTGTAATTGTAGGTAAAATGACACATTTTGGACTAAAATGGAGCTAAGGGAGCTAAGGAGTGATTGGAGCTACATACTAGAGCTTTAATAAGATCTCAGGAAGCATGGAAATGGTTAAGAAGATTTACTTTGGACCAGATTCGAGAGATTTCACATTCAGTTGAGATTCACCTCGGTCAGCTACAGTACCACCTCGACCGATGTGATCTTGAGGAGCGTCCCGACGGAGGCGAACACCCTGTCGCCGGCAAGATCTTTATTTTTGGCTGAGATCTTTTATTTTTGGAAGAACATATCTTATATTTTAGGCTGGATTTCTGAAAGGAAGATATTATTTTAGGCTGATTTATTTTAAGAGATAGATATATATTTTATAGAAAATTATCTTTTTAAGATATGTTATCTTTGGAAGATAATTCTCCTATATAAAGGGTTGGATTTTCTACAATTCAGCCATCTTCGTATCAAGGATTTTCTGGAGATTTTCTGAGATTTTTGATGGAAGTTGAAGGGAAGTTTGAAGGGAAGTTTGAAGGAAGTATTGAAAGATTGAAGTTTAAGGAAGGAAGGAATCATAGTTGGAGTTAGCTTTTGAAGGCATTTGTAAGATCTAATTTGATCTCTTTTGGTTTGTTGTCTTTGCTGATTTGTGACTGAGAAACGCTTGTTTGTTGATTGTTTGATTCAGTTATTGAGACATTTTCCTTAAGGTTTTCTTGTTCGAATATTGATTCCTTTCCCATTAATTGGATTATTGTTATCATGATGATTGTTGGCTAAGTTTCTTATGCGATTCTAAGGTGATTGGCTGAAATTTGTGGGAAAGACGATGATAGGATTATCTTAATCCCAGGAGGACCCTGAAAGCTCGAGCCTTTACCTTAACCGACGAACACCTCGGTCAGCTGTGGAACATCTCGACCGAGATGGTACATAAACTGAACGAGGTGAACCTTTCTTGAACCTTATCTGAGTTAAGGGTTAAGTTTGCCAAATCCTATCCTTATTACACCTTTCCTGGTTCAATGCAAGCCTAGGATGAGACTTACCCGGTGATTCCTTTGTTTGTTTACCCTAGATCATGAGTGTAGGTGATAAAAGGTTTATCCTTTATTGGGGTTTGAGTGTGCCTTCATCCCATCTTTGTGAGTTAGCTTGAGACTTACCCGGTAAAGGTTGATTCTATTCCCTTGGGTGGTGTGTTGGTTTGAGATTATAGTTCCTTTCCTTAGTACCTTGAGACTTACCCGGTAATAGGAGCTTTGGTTTGGGATAGTGAGTAGTGAGACTTACCCGGTTATCTATTCTCACCTCAGAAATACCTTCCCTTTGCCAACCTCAGCTTTGTCCGCGTTATCCTTTGAGATCTTGAGTCGGAACCATAACTTGATGCTTTAATCCCTAGAATCCTCATTTCCCCTTACTTGACTTTTATATCATCTTTGATTGCTTTAATTGCTTTTAGTTAATTGCAATATTTGACAACTTGAATCCGTGTTTTGTTTCACCTAAGTCCCTGTGATCGACCCCTGGAATTCTGGCTTTTGTTATAATTGATCCGTACACTGCGGGCTTGCATACTATTCAAGCATAGTTCTTGGGTTATAAATTTTAAAGCTTGCACACACCTTTTGGAGCGAACCCCTATCAAACTCCCCCATACTTAGACCTTTTACTCGTCACGAGTAAAACAAATGACAACAGTTCAGACTCAAAGGCTTCAGGAAGAATGGGTAAGAGGCATAGATAATGGAAAAAGAAAAACCAAGAAAGAAAGAAGGAAAAAGAAAATATGAGAAGAAAGTGAGAGAACTACCATCCTTATCACTCCAAGAGTGACCTACCCGGGCAACCTCCTTATGACTCCCCGTCTTATGTCGCCAAACGTCGGAAGGAAAATCTACACTCAGTGTCGCTTATGTTGCCAAGGTGCCCTTTCGGGTTTTCACCTTGCCACTCTTCTTCTCTTCATGGTGATCTCACTCGTTCCTCACATCCCTCAAGTCCATTTTTGCACCAACCTAAGGTTGGTCGGACTACCTTCTTTTTGCCTAAACCGTCCTTTCGGGTTTTCGGTTTATCCAAGGATTTTCATGCATTTTTTCATTTTCTTTGGCTTTTTCTTCTTCTTTTTTTATTTTTTATTTTTTTATGAATTTCAACTGAATTACAACGCATGAAAACTCAAATCAAACACAACTCAAAACAACTCAAATGAACTATACATGCAAATGATATCCCTCCCCCATACTTGAAGCACACTTTGCCCTCAAAGTGGAAAATAAAAGCAAAGATAAATGTGGAGAAGGGGGAAAGATAATACCCACTAGTGGGATGGTCCGGCTGGACCATCCGGACCCTCCTCTGGGGGGTATGGAAAGTGGTTGAAAAAGTGCTCCTGTCGGCGGTAGATGTCGTCAAGACGGTCTTGCTGGGCGGTCAGCCGGACTCCAACGGTGGTCTCAAAGTTGGCTTGCCAAGCCAACTACTGAGCCTCGAGCTGTTGTTGCTGGGCCGCCTGCCAAGCGTCCTGGCGCCGGTCAAAGTGGGTGGTCATAGATGATAAAAACTGGACTGCCAAGCCTGCTGCTGCTCCAGCATGGTCCGTTGATACTCGGTCTGCCGGGACTGATGCTAAGTGGTCAAGGCGGCTATCTGAGCCTGAAGGCTCTCAAGTGCGGGACCATCATCTGGTACTGCAGTGGGCATCTCCTCATCATCCGGTATGGGCATGTGGTCCTCATAATGAGCTCGGCTAGAGCTTGCATCTTGTCTCTCAACTATGGCCATTGTTAGCATGAAATATTGTGACGTCCTAGGCACATTTTCTAAATATATTTGATTCATATTGATATTCTTTGATTGAGCATTGTTGCAATTGTGAGCTAGTTTACATATATTGTCGATATGGATGTCTACACAAGCTTTATGTTGATTATAGGTGATTGAGAGTCATTTCCGAATGGAATGAGCAAGGAAGAGTTGATTGAGTATGTCCATGGATTGAGGGCATTCTTAGGAGCAAAATGGAGTTCAACTTGAGGAGTGCACGAGGCTAGGGAAGAATCACGTTCTTGCCCTAAACCACGCTCTAAAATACGGCCGTACTACAAACCACATTCAGTTCCACGGCCGTGGAACCTTGCAAGAGAGGCGTGATGCATTCCAGTAACTATTACGGTCGTGGAATCCATGGTTCAAACCGTGTTGATTTCCACGCTCTAAATTACGGTCGTGGAACCTTCCACGACCGTGATCTTGGCGATCTTTTTCGCCACATTTTGAAGCCACAATCTTTTGAAGATTGGGCCGGGCCGATATTTTATCTTGCCCTATAAAAAGACGGACGAAGGAAGATTCCGTCACTTTCGCTTAGCGGCACTTATCCACGCTTATTCCCCTTACGCTCGATTACCCTCGCTTAGAAGCATTTACATCTCGTTGGAGATCGACGTTCGTGTTTGGATTTGCCCTAATCTCGCACTTTTGGTGGAGATCGCTGTTGAGATTTCTGGATTGGCGGAAGATCGAAGTTTTTGGAAGATTGTTGCAAGAAGATTTCTCTTCTTGTTTAGGTTTGATTTAGAAGACGGATTGACATCCCGTTCTTCCTTCTTTCCTAGGATTCTGATTGTTTGCTTTATTCTAAATCTATTGACAATATTCGTTCTTGATTGTGACTTTGAGATTGGTTTAAAGTCAATTGGAAGTTTTCGGAAGTTTTCATCTTTTAATCTTTTAATTCTTGAATTTGATATCAACATGACTGTTATTGGCTAAAAACCCTTAACAATTTTAAGGTGAAGGGTTGATTGTTGTGGCTTAGATGATGATAGATCGATCGTAAACAGATTAGACCCTGAGAGTTTGAGAGAATCGTCGACGAACCCTAAATCACGGTTTGTTCTTGAGTTCCACGACCGTGGAATCTCAAGATCTACCCGTAATTTCCCTTAAGTTTACGAACCTGCTTTTACTTTAATCCAAAGTTAAAGATTTGCTTTAACTTAGTTTAGGCTTGCCTTTTCTAGGTGGTAGTGAAGCCTCAACAACCTCTACCTCGATTGTGAGTGTCACAACCGTAATCGGTTAAGTTAGTCTTGATCCTTGGATTGCAAGTTTGGGTATTTGACATTAATTCTTACCTTTAGATCCTTTCTATATTGAAGAGTCAACAACCTTTATAGAGAGTGTCTTGTAGGTGAGTCATATAAGGTTTTTGGAACTTCATCGTACGATTACCTTACATTAGCATACCTTTGCATATCTCAACTCTGTCTTTATATCATTAAGAATATCTTGAATCGATTGCCACAGCTGGATACTTGGATCTTTAGGATTGTTGTTTTCCTAATAATTTGCAAAGCTCTTACATTTACCAGCTTGATAATCTGAAATCGAATTTGTTTCTCCCCAAATCCCTGTGTTTGATACTCTGGAATTCTTGCTTAACTACATCGATCCGTACACTGCGGGTTCGCTTGCTTGATTCTAGTTTTATAATTAAAACTTATTTGCACGCACGTTTAGGGGCGAACAAGTTTTTGGCGCCGTTGCCGGGGATCTGGTTTCGGCCGAATTCGGTAGCCGGTTGTCAAGCTTGGGAGCTTGCTCTCGTTATTTGATATTACTTTGAGTGCATGCGCAGGTCTAGGAACACCGAAGACCTCTTACCTCTTGATCAAGAGCTTGAGAGGAATTTAAGGCAAAAGCGCAAGGAAAAGAAGATGGCTGAAGAACACGAACGTGATCTTCAAGCGGAGTTGGCGGAGAGGGAAGCTCAACTCCAATGGAATGAGAACATTCGCCGGGATGAGATGGATCGCCATCAATCTCAAGTTAACAATCTACAGGATATGATCTTCCAAATGAGGATAGAGTTAAGCGACCTTAACAATAAGGGAAGCAAGAAATCCCCAAGAAGAGCATCAAGATCTAGAAGAAGAGGTCACTCATCCGCTGATGATAGTGATTCTTCCATGCCACCGCTAGAGGAGATTGATCCCACAATCAATGTGAATCCTTTTCATCCACGGGGAGCTGCTAATCGCCGCATTCCACCTAGGAATGCGAGGATTGAACGTGTAGATGAAGAGCCAAGAACTCTTGGCCAGCGGATGGATCCAACACAACAACCGCGCCGTTTGGGCGTGAATTTTGATGCTGAAGATGTACAAGGGTTTAGCTTCAACCCTCAAGTTATTACTCTTGTTCGCCAAAACCAATTTGGCGGGACAAGCGCTGAATCTCCACACCAACACTTGCAAAACTTTGAGTGTATGATGGAGACAATGAGACCGAAGAGCGCTACTACCAACAACTATAAGCTCAAGCCTTTCTTCTTCTCTTTGAAGGGGAAAGCGTTGTCTTGGTAAAAGCTCTTCCTAGAAGGAAACTAAACACGTGGGAAGACCTTTCCGCGGAGTTCCTCACCAAATTCTTTCCGCCATCCAAAACGGCGGAACTTAGAGGTAAGATTAATGCTTTTTCCATGAGACCTAACGAAAGTTTGTTTCAATCTTGGGAAAGGTTTCAGGATTTGCTCTTGGATTGCCCTCATCATGGCATATCCAAACTTGCCTTGCTGGAGATTTACTACAAAGGGCTAGATGCGGGAACGCAATTCAACCTCCAATCCCTCTCATGCGGAACATTGATGGACATGAGAGAAGATGACGCATGGGACTTCATTGAGAAGCAAGCAAGAGTCATAGAGAAGTATTCCCACCGGGAAAGTGGAGGGAAATCGTGTGGAGCAAGGAGCAAATCTCACACATGAAGCTCAAAATCAGATTTTCTCCCTCAACAATGAAATCAAAGAGTTGAAGGAGGCTATCAAGACCAACTTCCCAAAGCAACAAGGGAAGGATGTTGGTTATTTGGGCAACAACAATGGCAGTGATAACACAAACCGCAACAACAACAACAACCGGAACAATAACCGGAGCAACAATTGGAATGGAAACAACAACAATAATAACGGCCGGAACAACAATTGGAACAACAATAGGGGTTCAAGTAACAACAATTGGCGCTCCAATCAACAAAATTCCGGTAACTCTTATCCTTCCAATTCTAATTCACTAACTCCACCTTCCTCTTCCTCCACTCCTTTGAGAAGCCAGGGGCAAACATCAATTGGAGGAAACACTTCGGGAAAGGAGAAGCCCGATCCCATGTTGGAAACGATTTTGGGAAAGCTTCAAGGGTTGGAGAACCGCATCATTAAGGTTGACGATCAAATTTCTAAGGTTGATAAAGCTCAAAAGGTTTTAGAAAACCAAATGTTCAGCCATGCGGAGGAAGTTCCTAGGAATCAAGGGAAACTTCCAGGAAAGACGGAGGACAACCCTAAGAGAAGGGTGATGGCAATCACAACTAGGAGCGGAGTGACTACCACCGATCCGCAACCTAAGTTCGTTGAAGTCCCCGTAGAGAAAGACAAAGAGAAGGGGAAGGAGAAGGAAGATGTCTACGTTCGTCCTCCAGCTTATAAACATCCCCTACCATTCCCTCAATCTAGAGCGAGAGCGCGCCTAGATAAACAGTTTGGTAAGTTCATAGAACTCATGAGCAAGATGCATATTAATATACCATTTATTGATGCTATTGTAGGTATGCCGGCTTATGGCAAGTTCTTAAAGGATCTCCTCTCTAACAAGAGGAAGCTAGAAGACTTCGGAGAGGTTAAGATGAGTTCGGATTCTTCGGATCTCATCAAGACCATGAAGGAGAAAATGCCCCCAAAGCTAAAGGATCCGGGGTCATTTTGCATTCCCATAGGAGTGGGAGATGTCACATATGACGCTTTATGTGACTTAGGAGCAAGTGTGAGCATCATACCACTTGCGTTGTGTAGAAAGATCGGTTTAGGCGACCCTAAACCGGTGAAGATGACGTTGTACATTGCGGATCGATCCATCATTCGCCCCGTCGGTATCGTAGAAGACGTCCGAGTCAAGCTAGGTAAATTCTTTGTTCCCATTGATTTTGTCGTGCTTGACATTCCTACAGATAGTCCGGTCCCGATCATACTCGGAAGACCGTTTCTTGCAACTTCCGGCTGCATAGTCGATTGCAAGAATGGTAGACTCGCTTTTGATATAGGGGAGGAGAAAGTAGAGTTCGTTCTTTCTACTCTAGTGAAGGAGCCAATCTTTGATGAGGATATTTTCGATATCCAAGATGAAGAGGGTTTGTCTAGAGAGGAGGTAAGTGCGATTCTCTTTAACGATCCTTTACAAAAAGTTATCACTACGAGTCTAACAAATGTAGGGGAAGAAGAAGAGTGCAATGAGGCAATTGAAGCCTTAGAAGCACAAGAAGAGATGGGTGAAGTGGAGTTTGAAAAACTCCACGATGAGGCAGAAAACGTGAGAATCCACGGTCACACACTGTATTCCATGGCCGTGGATTTCACAGCCAAAACCGTGTCCCACTCCAGGGAGTTATACGGTCGTGGAGAAGATGTGACAACCATATTTCCTTTCCACGCCCTAAACCACGGCCGTGGAGGCCATGAGGAACCCGTAATTTTGGGCGTGGAAAGGAGTGATCGAGACACTTCTTCAACTTCTTCTGATTCTTCTCCCACACACTCATCACCCTTAGAAACTTCTAAGGAGACATCGGATGCTTCTCAAGGATCACTGGAAGCTCCGAAAGCAATGGAACTCAAACCACTTCCTACTCATCTAAGGTACGCTTTTCTAGGATCTTAATCTACCTTCCCGGTTATTGTTAGTTCCGATCTAAGCAAAGATGAACATAATCAGCTCATGATTGTCCTTAGGAAACATAGGAAAGCTTTAGGCTATACTATTGAGGACTTAGTAGGAATTAAACCCTCCCTATGCGTGCATAAGATACTAATGGAGGAAGATTTTAGAACTTCAAGACAACCTCAAAGGCGGTTGAATCCGACCATGAAGGAGGTTGTCAAGAAGGAAATTCTTAAGCTTCTTGATGTAGGTATCATCTACCCTATCTCCGATAGTAAGTGGGTGAGTCCGGTTCAAGTAGTTCCGAAGAAGGGAGGAATGACGGTCATCATCAACAAAAACAACGAACTCATTCCTACCCGAACTATGACGGGATGGCGGATGTGCATAGACTACCGCAAGCTCAACAATGCAACGCGGAAGGATCATTTTCCATTGCCATTCATTGATCAAATGCTTGAAAGGTTAGCACAACATTCACATTTTTGCTACCTTGACGGTTATAGTGGTTTCTTTCAGATTCCGATACACCCGGATGATCAAGAGAAGACCACATTCACGTGCCCATGGGGTACGTTTGCTTATAGGAGAATGTCGTTCGGGCTTTGCAACGCCCCAGCCACCTTCCAACGGTGCATGATGGCCATCTTCTCCGAATACATAGAAGAAATCATGGAAGTCTTCATGGACGACTTCTCCGTATACGGTTCCTCTTTTAACGATTGTCTTTCTAACCTTTCTCTTGTTTTGCAAAGGTGTGAAGACACTAACCTAGTTCTTAATTAGGAGAAGTGTCAATTTATGGTTAAGGAAGGAATTGTATTTGGCCACTTAGTCTCTAGTAGAGGGATAGAAGTAGACAAGGCTAAGATAGAGACCATAGAGAAGCTTCCTCCCCCAATTTCGGTGAAAGGGATAAGAAGTTTCCTAGGACATGCTGGATTTTATAGACGTTTCATTAAGGACTTTTCTAAGATATCAAAACCTCTCACTAATCTATTGATGAAGGATGCGGTTTTTGAGTTTTCGCAGGAATGTTTGGATGCGTTTAACACCATTCGGCAAGCTCTAATTTCAGCACCTATTATCCAACCCCCGGATTGGACTCTTCCCTTTGAGATTATGTGCGATGCTAGTGACGTAGCTATTGGAGCTGTTCTTGGACAACGAAAGGAAGGGCGAACCCATGTCATATACTATGCTAGCAAGATGCTAGATGAAGCGCAGCTCAACTACGCCACTACCGAAAAAGAGTTTTTAGCCATTGTCTATGCTATTGACAAGTTTCGCTCTTATCTTGTAGGTGCAAAGGTGATTGTATACACGGATCATGTTGCGATCCGGTACCTCCTTGCGAAGAAAGATGCGAAGCCAAGGCTAATTAGATGGATTCTTCTCCTACAAGAATTCGATCTCGAGATCCGCGACAAGAAAGGTTCATAAAATTCTGTTGCGCATCATTTGAGTCGCCTAACACATCTAGAGGACGACCATTTACCCATCGACGACTCCTTCCCGGACGAACACCTACACCTTATTGAGGAATGCATCGATGTGATCTCCAAAGGTAACGAACCATGGTTTGCTGATTTTGTTAACTATTTGGTTTGTCAGGAGATACCACCCGGATTATCCTACGCTCAAAGGAAGAAGTTCTTTAAGGATGTCCGAAAATACTTTTGGAACGAGCCTCTCCTCTTTAAGAGAGGTCCGGATGGCATCATTCGGCGATGTGTGCCGGAAGATGAGATGCAAAGTGTCATCCGTCATTATCATTCACTACCTTGTGGAGGACACGCTAGTTCGAACAAGACTAGCGCAAAAGTATTGCAATCTGGATTCTTTTGGCCTACTTTGTTTAAAGATGTGCAATCCTTTGTTTCTTGCTGCGATGCTTGTCAAAGAACAGGCAATATCTCTAGGAGGAATGAGATGCCCCTCAACAACATCCAAGAGGTGGAGATTTTCGACGTTTGGGGAGTTGATTTCATGGGACCATTCCCATCCTCTTGTGGAAACCAATACATACTATTGGCGGTAGATTACGTTTCTAGATGGGTGGAAGCAATTGCCTCTCCCACCAATGATGCCATGGTGGTAGTTAAGGACTATCATTAGTGAAGGACTATCATTAGTGAAGGAGGTTCTCACTTCATTGCCCGGCGCTTTGAAGCTCTTCTAGCTAAGTATGGGGTTACTCACAAGATCGCTACCCCTTACCATCCACAAACAAGTGGACAAGTTGAGATCTCAAATAGGGAGATCAAAGGAATTCTAGAAAAGACGGTTTCAAGGACTAGGAAGGATTGGTCCTTGAAGCTTGACGATGCATTGTGGGCATATCGGACTGCATACAACACTCCCATAGGAACCACACCATACAACCTTGTGTATGGGAAGTCTTGTCACTTACCGGTAGAGTTGGAGCACAAAGCGTTTTGGGCTATCAAGTGGTTGAACTTCAGCATGAAAGAAGCGGGAGAGAAGCGTCTCCTAGACATCAATGAGCTGGATGAACTCCGCTTGAACGCTTATGAAAACGCTAAGATCTATAAGGAGAGAGCAAAGCGTTGGCATGATAAGCATATCATTCCAAAGGAATTCAAAGAAGGAGATCAAGCTCTCCTCTTCAATTCAAGGCTTCGTCTCTTTCCACGTAAGCTTAAATCTCGTTGGACCGGACCTTTTCTAATTAAGCGTATTTTCCCCCATGGTGCAGTTGAAGTATGGGGTGAAACGGGCGGCAGCTTTAAGGTGAACGGCCAACGACTCAAGAAGTATACGCCGGAACTCCAAGCTGAAGAGTTCGCGCCTACCGCACTCGAATAAGTGCGAGATTGGTCTAGCTATGGACCTTAAACAAAGCGCTTCTTGGGAGGCAACCCAAGGTAATGCATTCTTGTTTTTGTTTTCGATTCATAGTTTAGCTTAGAATAGCCGTTTTTGCTTTGTTTTTGCCTTCGATTCCTTCCGGTATGTTCGTGTTTTTGGATGTAGGAACGATGGAAAAGGAAAAGGGGAGGATGATGTTGAAGAAAAGTGACGAAATCTAGACTTTTGAGCTTTACAGAGAGTTCCACGGCCTAAACCACGGTCGTGACAGCTACAGTACCCGTAATTTTTAAAAGCCTTTGAAAAATCACCAAAACCACGATTCCGTACATTTCCACGGCCGTGGAATACCCCGACAGACCGTGATTTTCAAAATTTTTCCTGTGACTATATAAACCACGTTCTTCACAAAAACCACCACAAAACCCCTCTTCCACGACCTAAAAGCCGAATCCACGCCTCCTCTCTCAAATCCTCGTTTCTTAATCGTTTTTAACGATTCTTCTTCCTAAACTGAAGCAAATTCGACCACCAACAAGATCCAAGCGACGAATCGAGCGGAAATTCACCAAGGAATGCGCAATTCGGATTTTTCAATCCGAAAAATAGGTTCTTCCACTCTTCTTGATCTTTGTCGATTTGGTTCGTTTTTTTAGAGATTTTAGGAAGAACTGATTGAGATTGGAAGAAATTAGATTAGGACTGCCTGTTTGTGGAGATTGAGTGCTGATTTGCTGAGATTTGCGACTTACTGAGACGAATCACGGTCTTTGGAGGAATTACGGCCGTGGTTTCTATAGAACAGCCCGTAATTTTGAACAGAATGGACTTTGTGAGGAGAGTTTCGGGGAGGATTAAAGAGAAGAAGGATAACCAGAACAAGAAGAGGAAGGGTAATCCCTCCTCTTCCTCATCCTCTAGAGCACCACCACCCTCTTCCCCTTCACCTCCATCATCACCTTCCTCACCCTCACCACCTAGCCCTAGAGTCCCGACCATACATGAGGATCACCTTGATGCACTCGAGAGGATCAAGGAGAGGGTTGTGATTGGTCCTAGATACTTGTTGTTGGAGGATCTAGCTCCTCTCAACATTGTGGATGACCTTACTTGGCTCTTGGATAGAGTCGGGCTAGTTGTCTTCTCGGCTATCCGAGAAGACGCTTATGAGGAGATTACACGGGAGGTTGTGACATCTTTTGAGCACAGCCATGTAGACAAGACCGTCTCTTTCTGTCTCATGGAAAGAGACTATCATTTTAGCATCCGTGAGTTTGGGACCTTTTTCGGGTTTCAGGAGACCTTTAACGGTCGCTTTCCTAGTGGCGTTTACGCCAAGGATTTTTGGGAAGAGGTGGCGATGATTTACGCTAGCGAGGACCGTTGGCAGCCCGCTGACACCAAGGCTAGGTTGATGTACCACCTAGCCTTGAAGATTGCTCATCGTGTTCTTTCGGAGTGTCTCTTTCCTAGGACGGAGACACCCCAAAAGATCAAGACGGATGAGCTCTTTTTCCTCTACTCCATGTTGTATGGACGCCGTGCTGATTGTGCTACTCTCTTGGCTGCTACTATGAGCAAGCTCAAGAACAAGAAGAAGGGAAACATCGGATATAGTGGGATAGTTACCCACTTTGCCAGGAGCTTAGGTGTTTATTTTTCTGCTTGCACCCGTATACCGGCCGTACCTTTAGGGCTACATGCTTTCATGACTAGGGGTCTCATTTTCCCCACACATAGAGGTCCGCCTTATACGGGCATGCCTTGGGAGAGCAGGACGGGTAGGGGTATAGAGTGGCTACCGGAGTACTCCATTATGGCGGGACGCCATAATTGGAAGGAGACGTTCGCTGCTATGCATGCGAACAGGATAGCAGCTCCCCCTTATGTCCCACTACCAGTTGTTGAGGAGGAGGAGATGGGAGATCAGTTTGAGGGTGGAGGAGGAGCCGAGCAGGAGTTTGGCACGTTTCCGGATCAGCCGGAGGCGGCCCCCGATGCACCTAGACGTTCTCCACGTCCAGCTAGAGCTTCAGGCTCGTCTTCTCGCCGCGCTAGTGTGAGTGAGAGACCTACATGGACGACCACACCTCCTGCATGGTACGGAGCTCCACCTCCTTGGTCTACAGAGCAGACAACAGCACCAGCACCAGCACCATCCGACGCTCCAACATGGTATAGTCAGGCTTCGGGATGGTATGAACAGATGCCGGATTGGGCTACTGGCCTTTCAGAGAGAGTAGGAGCATTGGAGATCCGAGCCGATGCTAGAGATGGACGCTTAGACGACCTCGACCACATGATGAGGGATGTCTACCGCCAACAGTTCGGGCGGTTTTATGATCCTAGTTCTCTCCATTCCCGCCTCCACCAGCGCCACAGTGATGAGGATTTGATGATTGACCGTTCGCCTTAGACATTCCACCACCACTTTGTGAGTTTCTTTTTCTTTTCTTCTTTTCATTCTTTCTTTTTGAACATTAGGGACAATGTTCGTCCTAAGTATGGGGTGGGATGTACTAAAAGTTTGTAATAACTCTTACTCACTATGTTGCTTCTATTCGAGACTATCATTGCATGTTCATTATATTGCTTCTATTCGAGACAATGGTCGTCCTAAGTATGGGGTGGGATGTACTAAAAGTTTGTAATAACTTCTACTCACTATGTTTGCTTTTATTCGAGACTATCATTGCATGTTCATTATATTGTTGCACGTTTCATTATTGCATTGCATGAAAAAGAACTTGAAAAACCCATAAAAATTGAAAAATTTTGATAATTTTGTGCTACTAATGAATTGAGATGATTTCCATGATAATCGCTACTTGTGAATTGAGTTTGATGACAATTGCATGCTTAAAAGAATAGTGAATTGAAAAGAATTTGAATGAATGAATTTTACCTCTTTTGCAAGTTTCATAATGTGATGAATGTTACCTAAATCATGTTGAGAAATTGAAGTTGAAATCACACTATAAGTTCTTATACTTCTTGTTGAGATGATTAAGGCAATTCGATTTTCTTTCTTCCTTCTTTGATCATTTAGCTCCTCATTGAAATATTAACCTCCTTTACCTATCCGGGAATTGGGAGAAGTGAATGAAAAAGGCATGTTTGATGTGGGAGGGCCATGAGAGCAATTATTTGCAATCAAAAGAATAGAAAGAAATTCTAGGTTTGGGGAAGTCAATCATGGTGATGAGTAACTCGGCACCATTCACATAGCCGGATGTTTGTGTCTTGCCAAAATCGGATTGAGCGATATTCCTAGCGGATCATGGTATGTGCGCTAAGGGTTTGAGGCATCTCATAAAAATTGAGAAACGCCAATCTCCTAGGCTTCGGTTTTTGTGCACCTCTATCCATAACTCCAAAAGTAAAGTCGAAAAATGAAAAGAAGAGAGCGAAGCTCTAAGTTGAAAGTGTGCGGAAACCGCAAAAGAAGAAGAAGGAGTAGTTGTCCACTTTCCCTGATTCATGCACCACATTCCTTAAAGTTTTTCCTTCCCTTCCACATTCTAGACCTTTTCTTTGAAAGTCCTTAATATCAAAAGAATGTTATATTACTTGGTGATCTAAATTGAAGTTTCTTATGATTGATTTTGATAATGTTTGAAGGTTATGATGCTTGTATAGAAGTTTGATTGATTCATGAGTTTTCTTTACTTTTTACTATTTGATTAAGTGTATGAAAGTCTTATAAACAATTGAAGCAAGATTTGAGAATGATCTATTCTTTAGAAGGCACATTCCTCCAAAAGAAGTATTGCTTTGAGAAGGTACACATATTTCATCCTAACTTTTGTTTAAAACTTTTTGAAAGACCTTGCTTAGGGACAAGCAAGTGTTAAGTATGGGGTTATTTGTTAGCATGAAAATTGTGACGTCCTAGGCACATTTTCTAAGTATATTTGATTCATATTGATAGTCTTTGATTGAGCATTGTTGCAATTGTGAGCTAGTTTACCTATATTGTCGATATGGATGTCTACACAAGCTTTATGTTGATTATAGATGATTGAGAGTCATTTCCGAACGGAATGAGCAAAGAAGAGTTGATTGAGTATGTCCATGGATTGAGGGCATTCTTAGGAGCAAAATGGAGTTCAACTTGAGGAGTGCACGAGGCTAGGGAAGAATCACGTTCTTGCCCTAAACCACGCTCTAAAATACGGCCGTACTACAGACCACGTTCAGTTCCACGGCCGTGGAACCTTGCAAGATCGCTACCCCTTACCATCCACAAACAAGATCTACCCGTAAACAGATTATACCCTGAGAGTTTGAGAGAATCGTCGACGAACCCTAAATCACGGTTTTTTCTTGAGTTCCATGACCGTGGAATCTCAAGATCTACCCGTAATTTCCCTTAAGTTTACGAACCTGCTTTTACTTTAATCCAAAGTTAAAGACTTGCTTTAACTTAGTTTAGGCTTGCCTTTTCTAGGTGGTAGTGAAGCCTCAACAACCTCTACCTCGATTGTGAGTGTCACAACCGTAATCGGTTAAGTTAGTCTTGATCCTTGGATTGCAAGTTTGGGTATTTGACATTAATTCTTACCTTTAGATCCTTTCTATATTGAAGCCTCAATAACCTTTATAGAGAGTGTCTTGTAGGTGAGTCATATAAGGTTTTTGGAACTTCACCGTACGATTACCTTACATTAGCATACCTTTGCATATCTCAACTCTGTCTTTATATCATTAAGAATATCTTGAATCGATTGCCACAACTGGATACTTGGATCTTTAGTATTGTTATTTTCCCAATAATTTGCAAAGCTCTTACATTTACCCGCTTGATAATCTGAAATCGAATTTGTTTCTCCCCAAATCCCTGTGTTCGATACTCTGGAATTCTTGCTTAACTACGTCGATCCGTACACTGCGGGTTCGCTTGCTTGATTCTAGTTTTATAATTAAAACTAATTTGCACGCACGTTTAGGGGCGAACAGCCACCTGAGGCCGCCTCGGCACAAACAGATCCGCTGGGATGTAGAGCTGGGAGAGCTCATCTCCAAATGGAAGCGGCCGGGGAAGGTAGGTGATGTGGCTCCCATCTGCAAAGGAAAGCCAAAAGAGGTTCTCCCCGTCCCTCTTGAGGAGCTTGCACCTCCTAAGCATCCCTTCCGTATAGAATGGGACCGCCATCCCATCCTCGAGGTTGGAAAGATCCATCACCTGTTCGGCAATCAAAGAGATCACTCCGCCGCCAACAATATCCCGTGGCTCGTTCTTCCTAATCCGCTTCAAAGCGGTAAGGAAGAGGTACGGCCAATCTGGCACCTTTTCACTCGTTGGTAGGCAGGCATAGAAAAGTGGAAGGTCATTAAGAGCGACCTTGCTCTCCTCTTTGTGTCCACAGAAGACACTAATGAGGATCTTGGAGAGGAGCCACAAGCAGGAGTGAGTGAGTTTGTTTGAATACTCACCCCCGACATGAAACTCAGATCCTGTGGCAGCCTGCCATAACTCACATTGGTTGGGGGTCGAAATGGGCTCCCACCATTTCTCGGAGGCGTTAAGAGTCACCCCAAAGACCTCTTGCAGCTGAAAGTAGTTCAGTGTGTACTTCTTCTTGTTGAACTTGAAGGAAAGTCCAATGATAACGTGATTTATGACATTAGTATAGGCATACATTTAGATAATTTTCTCCGTTATTCATGCACGTTTTGGCACTATTTCACGACGTTTACACTCATTTCGTGCATATTCCTAGAAAAGACATCTACACGAGCTTTTGTCGGTGTTGTAGGTATTTCAGGGATCTTTTGGACATTAACCGATGCATTCGAGTGTCAAGCCTCATGGTGGTACACATCCAAAGCTTGGAAGGAGCATAATTGGAGCAACAAAGGACACAAGGACCATAATTGGTGCAAGCAATGGAGCAACTAATGGCTAGACGATCATAACATACCTCTGTTGAAGAAAATCGGACCATCACTCAGGAAAATCGGCCGATTTTCCTGGCTAGGTCAATTTTTTGGCCTTCAACAGCTTAAGCCACGTGTCCCACGATCTCTTTGCCCGGCCTTGCTCTTGGTGGAGAATATAAGTGGGCCTGCAAGCTGTTACTGAGCATCTCTCCTCTCCCACATTCTCTTATACACAGCTCATTCCATTGGGGATAGACTTGGAGGAGAGGAAAACTCTCTCAAATTGATAGAAGAAGAAGAACACCAATCTAAGAGTGATAGTGAGGTTTTGAGTAATTTTGAGTGATTTTTAGAGTCTTTGATTGAAGAACTATTGCAAGGATTGTTAGAAACGTTTTGGAACTTCATTTGAAGGGTTGTAAGTCTTGCTAAAACTTAGATTCAGTTGAGATTTATTGTTTTTACTTGCTTATCTTTCATCATCCATCCATGAAAACCATGTATGCTTGTGTGATGATTTTGGATCTTGATATGCATATTATTGGCTAGTTTATTGTGATTCTGGAGTGATAGATTGATGGTTATGGCTTGGGTGATGATAGGATGGACTTATATGTTAGTTTAGGATGATTGGTATGCACGAAACCCATCCCAGAAGGAAAAATCGGGCTGTTCTTCAATCAAATCGGCCGATTTTTCCATGATCCACCCGATTTTCCTCTCTGTTGCTCTTTAATTGATGAATTTGTATGTTAGGGTGTTAGGTTGTTGAAAACCTAGTGTTTATTTAGCTTAATTTAGCTTAGGATCACCTAATGCTATCAACCTAAGTGAGGGAAGAGATCTACCCGATGATTTCCGATCTTAGATACCTAAGATGATGAATTCTAGGTAGTAGTGAGCCTCACAAGCCGCTATTGGATTGAGTGTGCTAGGATTTTTTCTTGTGACTTACTTTTCCGAGACTTACCCGGTAAGGAGAGGTTTGCCACTTAAGTAGTGTCCGGTTTGTGTAGAATTCCCTACTTTACCTCCTTGAGACTTACCCGGTAATAGGAGTTTGATGCGGGATTAGTGAAGTAAGAGACCTACCCGGTAATTGCTTCCAATTAATGAAACACCCTTTCCCAACACCACAGCCTTGTCCTTAGAATCTTTAGAACCTTGAGTCCAATGCCATAACCGGAAATCTTGACCTCTAGAATCCACTTTTCTCTCTTTTATCACATATTTAGTGCTTGTGTTACTTGTTTACGTTGCTAGCTTGAGTTGTTAGTTTGTTTTATTATCTTGCTTGATTTGTGATCTTTGCTTGATCACCACAAAAACCAACCAAAAATATCGAGATTTTCATTTCTTTGTTCCTTTCTCTTTTCTTAGACTAGATCCACACTATCTATGACCATTGTTTGACTTGATCTCACCTTAGTCTTTGTGTTCGACCTCGGAATACTATCCCTACTACAAAACGTCCCGTACACTGCGGGTTCGCTAGGAGTTAGGAGAAATATAACGAGTATAAATTTAAGGCTTATTGCGCATCTATTCCTAGACGTGACATCCAACACACACGTGATCCTCCTTCTCCACGGTAAAGGTATCAATGAATTGTCGCCTGAGCTCGGGATACGTTGGAGCACTCTTCTTTAGAAAGTCCCCGAGCCCAACGTTGGTGAGGAATGATTGCATGCTCTCCAACATGCCAAGCTTCTCCAATGTGGGAATGTGCAAAAACCGAGTTGCATACACAACTCGATCTTGCACAATCCCGTAATGAGTCTTCTCAACCTTAGACATATTATACTTCCTCTGTGGTTTCATTGTTGCAAGTGATCAAGCAAAGGAATTAGTAACTTCAAAAACAGAGAAAGAAGATGAACCCTCAGTTGCTATTTCCGTAGGGGCGGATGGGAGATGCGCAGGGGCGGTGAAGCGCAAGGGCGGCAGCTTGCAGGCGCAGGGGCGGGAGAAGTGTTAAGGGCTATTTTTGACAGCTATGAAGGAAGTGGAGCTGGAGAGGGTTCCGGTGGCTTTTGGCTGGTGGCGATGTCTCCGGAGGTGGCGTAGAGTGGAGGGAGGAGAGCGTTTGAGGAAGGAAGTGTAGTGGAGTTAAGGGTTGAGAGATTGAGGGAGGTGATGGTTGTGGGGAGAGAGAGGGTGGCGCAGGGGTGTCGGAGGGCGTGGCGGTGGCGTTGGTGAGGTGGCTCAAGGGGCGTGGGCAAGGGTGTTGTGAGGGAGAGATTAGGGCACAGGGGCGTTGGCTTGTGGAGTGAGATGTCGTGAGAGAGAAGTGAGTGGTGGGTGAGGGAGGAGAAGGGTTAATAGGGTAGATGTAGGCTATTTTGGTATTTCTATTTTTTTTTCTTTCCTAGGTAAAACCGCAGGGACGGGGGCTTGTCACCGCGGGGGCGGTGACAAGGAAGAGGGGGACGTAGGCACAGCGTCGGGGGCGGCGCTGGGATGCATGTCAAGAGTGGCCGCCGCAGGGGCGTAGGGATGTCACCGTGGGGCGGTGACAAGGTTGTTGCAGATGCAGGCCCAGCGCTGCCCCCGGCGCTAGGCAAGTGTGTCACCGTAGGGGCGGTGCCGATGAGCCGCAGGGGCGGTTTTCTTGACAGTAGCTCCTCTTCTTATTCCTTCGGATTGCCTCCCTTGCAACGCCTTTGTTTTGCGTCGTTGGCTCGACGTAAGGACCCTACTTCTCTTCTTGGGCCTCCTCCCGTACCATTTCGTCAATGGGATCATTCTTCACTCCTTCAAGGTAAGGCTTCAGACTTTGTCCGTTAACTTTGAAAACCCTGTGCGTTTGTGGATCATACAGATCCACAACGCCATGAGGGTATACTTCAGCGATCACGAACGGACCTGTCCACCTTGAACACAACTTACCTGCAGAAAGCTTCAAACGAGATTGAAAGAGAAGGACTTTGTTACCTACTTTTAAGTCTTTCCGGAGGATGTTTCGGTCATGTCACGCTTTGGTCTTTTCTTTGTATGCAGTGGCATGGTCATACACATCTAGTCTAAATTCCTCTAGCTCTTGAAATTGGAGTTTCCGGAACTCTCCTACCTCCTATACATTCATGTTTCACTTCTGTACCGCCCACCATGCCTTGTGCTCAAGTTCCACCGGAAGGTGGAAAGCTTTTCCGAACACAAGCCGGAATGGAGACATCCGTATATGAGTCTTATATGTTGTCCGGTATGCCCATAAAGCGTCGTTTAGCCTCAAACTCCAATCCTTCCTTCCGGGAGAAACCGTCTTTTCAAGGATGGTTTTGATTTCCCGGTTGGATACCTCTGCTTGACCATTTGTTTGCGGATGGTAGGCCGTTGACACTCGTTGGTGGACGTGGTACTTCTTAAGGAGAGCGGTGATCGTCTTGTTGCAAAAATGGGTGCCCCTATCACTTATCAAAGCCTTTGGGATTCCAAATCTTGTAAAAATATTATCCTTAAGAAAAGCTGCTACCACTTTAGAGTCATCAGTTTTGGTGGCCTTTACTTCCACCCACTTGGAAACATAGTCCACCGCAAGTAATATGTAAGTATGTCCAAAAGAAGTAGGGAAAGGACCCATGAAATCAATCCCCCATACATCAAAAAATTCACAAAATATAAGAGAGGCATCTCTTAATCTTTAGGTGTATGCGAAGATCCGTGGCAAGGATTTAGCTCCATTTGATCCCGAACCGGAGAAAACCCTTAGATCTAGATCAAAGAGCATTAGAAAGGGAAAAGAGATGGCCGGAAGAGATCTCCAAGCTGAGTTGGATGAGGCTTTAGAGCAAATAAGGCTAAGAGATGAGCTCTTGGAGGAAGAAAGGAGACTTGCCAATGAGAGGCAAGAAGCAACTAGGAGGGAGATTGATGAGATTAGGCAAGCCCTTGTACAAGGAGAGCTTAATCGTCAAAAACCTCCACCTCCTCCACCACAACCGCAGCCGGCGGCGAATGTTAGGGTTGTGCCCATTGCAATTGAAGAGCCACAAACATTAGGGAGACGTATGGATCCGGCACAAAGAGCACACCGTCCGGGTGTGAACTTAGGAGATCCCGCAACCCACAATTACGAGCTCCGCCCTCAAGTTCTACAAATGATCCGGCATAATCAATTTGGAGGGATGGAAGGAGAGTCCCCTCATCAACACTTGATGAACTATGAGATCTTGATGGAGACTCTTAGACCGCCTAGATTGGAGAGCAACAACCATAAGCTTAGTGCTTTCTCCTTCTCACTTAAGGATAAGGCCTTGGCTTGGTATCAATCTATTCCACAAGGGCGAGTGAGTACTTGGGAGGAGATGACAACCGAGTTTTTGACTAAGTTCTTCCCACCTTCCAAGACTACCGAGCTAAGAGGGAAGATCAATGCCTTCGTGATGAAGGATAGAGAGAGTTTATTCAAGTCTTGGGAGAGGTTCAAAGACCTTTACCTAGATTGTCCACACCATGACATACCGAAAATTGAGCTATTGGAGATCTACTTCAAAGGACTTGATGAAGATAGCCAATTCAAGCTCCAATCTCTTTCCGGTGGGACTTTCATGGAGAAGAATGTAGATGATGCTTGGGAGTTTGTAGAGAAACAAGCTCTAGTGATTGAGAAGTACTCCCATAGGAAGAGTGATGGGAGAAAGGCGGGAGCATATGAGGTGAGTGAAGTCACCATGAGCAATTTCAAGCTTGACGCCATCAACAACGAGCTAAAGTCTTTGAGGGAGTTGTGTGCCACAACTTTGAAGAACCAAGCAACCCCTCAAGTGCAAGCAAACATGTCTTCCAAGGAGGAAGATGTAAACTACATGGGAAGGGGCAACTACAACAACTATCAAGGCCCGAGGAACTTCAACAACAACCGGAAATTCAACAATTATCGGCCTAACCACAACCATCCCGGGTTTTCCTATTCTAACCCGGATGGAGCCTTGAACCCTCCCGCTTCCACAAGCACAACTCCACCACCAAAGGCTTCACAAGAACCTCCACCCGGATTTACTCAACCTCCAAAGGATAGAACCGAGATGATGTTTGAGCAATTGCTTGGAAGGTTGAGTGGTCTTGAGAGCACGGTGACTTCAATTTCTAAGGCTCAAAAGGTTTTGGAAGCACAAGTGTTCCAAAAGGCGGGTGAAGCTCATAGAGATCCTGGAAAGCTTCCCGGAAGAACAGAAGATAACCCAAGAGGCCAAGTGTTGGCTATCACGACGAGAACTGGGTTAAGCATGAAGGATCCCTTACCTAAGAGAAATGACAAAGGGAAGCAAGTGGTGAATGAAGAAGAGCAATTACAAGAAGATGGAGGCAAGAGCAAGGATGATGAGCCAACTTATGTGGCACCGCCTTCATACAAGCCACCACTACCGTTCCCTCAATCACGAGCAAGAGCTCGTTTGGACAAACACTTTAGTAAATTCCTTGAACTTATGTCTAAATTGCATATTAACATTCCGTTCATGGATGCTATTCTATGTATGCCGGCATATGGCAAGTTCTTGAAGGAAATACTCTCCAACAAGAGGAAGTTGGAGGAGTATGGGGAAGTAAGGATGACAAAAAGGTCCTCGGAGTTGATTCAAACAATTGAGGAGGAGATGCCTCCTAAGCTAAGAGATCCGGGATCCTTTTGTGTGCCAATCGGAGTAGGAGAAGTGAAGTATGACGCCTTATGTGATCTTGGGGCAAGTGTAAGCATCATCCCGCTTGCACTTTGCAACAAGGTTGGACTATGAGAGCCAAAGCCGGTCAAGATGACCCTTTACATGGCGGACCGCTCAATCACTCATCCGGTTGGAATCTTGGAAGACATTCCGGTGCAGCTAGGGAAGTTCTATGTGCCCATAGACTTCGTTGTTTTGGATATCCCGGTAGATTATCCGGTTCCTATCATCTTGGGGAGACCTTTCCTAGCTACTTCCGGATGTTTGATGGATTGCAAGAATGGAGTTCTCTCTTTCAACATTGGAGAAGAGAACATCAAGTTTAATTTGTCCACAATGGTGAAGGGGCCAGCCTTAGGTGAAGATGTCTTCAACATTGTTGAAGAAGAGGAGTCTAGAGAGGTTGTGAGCTCAATCTTGCTCAAAGATCCACTTGAGAGGGTTCTTAGCTCAAGTTTAATGGAGGAAGGAGTTGAGGAGATTAGCAATGAAGTAATCAAGGCCTTGAATGCATTGGACGAGCTACCAAGTGTTGGATTTGAAGGACTAGAAGAAGAGAGAAGCAGCCAGAAAAATCGGACTGAAGGGGCCAGATCGGCCGATTTTTATACTTACCCTGAAGTTTCATCAAATTCTGCAAATACAGAAACTCAGATCGACCTACACTCAGGAAAATCGGCCGATTTTTCTGACTGGGCCGATTTTCCTGAGTCTTTTGAGCATCATCCAAGTGTTTGTGAGCAATCATCAAGGGACTTAGGGGAGGCTTCCATGGCTTTGCAATCATCTCAACCTACATTGTATGGATCATCTCCAACCGAAAAAGGTCCTCCTCAACTTGATCTTAAACCTCTTCCTTCTCATTTAAAGTATGCTTTCCTTGGTCCAAATTCTACTTATCCGGTGATTGTGAATGCATCTTTGAATGATGATGAACTTAATAGATTGTTGAATGAATTGAAACTGCATAGAAAGGCAATAGGATACACCATTGATGACCTTGTTGGCATTAAGCCTTCTTTGTGCATGCATAAGATAATGATGGAAGATAACCATAAACCCTCTATTGAACATCAAAGAAGATTGAATCCTATAATGAATGAGGTAGTCAAGAAAGAGATCATTAAGTTGCTAGATGCGGGAATCATCTACCCTATTTCGGATAGTAAATGGGTTAGTCCAGTACATGTGGTTCCTAAGAAGGGTGGGATGACCGTAGTAACTAATGAAAACAATGAACTAATCCCAACTAGGACGGTTACGGGATGGAGGATGTGTATTGACTATAGGAAACTAAATGTGGCCTCTAGGAAAGATCATTTCCCTCTTCCTTTCATTGACCAAATGCTAGAGAGATTAGCTCAACACTCTCATTTTTGTTACCTAGATGGCTATAGTGGATTCTTCCAAATCCCTATCCACCCCGATGACCAAGAGAAAACCACATTTACATGTCCTTGGGGTACATTTGCATATAGGAGAATGCCATTTGGGTTGTGTAACGCACCCGCCACCTTTAAAAGGTGCATGATGGCCATATTTTCTGAATATATTGAGAATATCACGGAGGTGTTTATGGATGACTTTTCTGTTTATGGATCTTCCTTTGATAATTGCTTAGCTAACTTGTCATTAGTATTGAAAAGATGTGAGGAGACAAATCTTGTCTTAAATTGGGAAAAATGCCACTTCATGGTAAGTGAAGGTATTGTGTTGGGACACTTGGTGTCCAACCGTGGCATTGAGGTTGATAGGGCCAAGATTGAAACGATAGAGAAGTTACCACCACCTACCTCGGTGAAGGGGGTAAGGAGCTTTCTAGGGCATGCCAGTTTTTACCGGAGGTTTATTAAAGATTTCTCTAAGATTTCAAAGCCTCTTACTAACCTACTAATGAAAGACGTTGAATTTGTTTTCTCCAAAGATTGCCTTGAAGCGTTTTGTAGGTTGAAGAATGCTTTGATCTCCGCACCTATCATGCAACCTCCGGATTGGAGCTTACCATTTGAAGTGATGTGTGATGCAAGTGATGTGGCCGTTGGGTCTGTTTTAGGACAAAGGAAACATGGGCGTACACATGCCATCTATTATGCTAGCAAGACGCTAGATGACGCCCAACTCAACTATGCCACAACCGAGAAAGAGTTGCTAGCGGTAGTGTATGCCTTTGAGAAGTTCCACTCATATCTTGTTGGAGCAAAGGTCATTGTGTACACGGATCATGCTGTGATCCGTTATCTCCTTACAAAGAAGGATGTGAAGCCTAGATTAATTCGGTGGATCCTTCTTCTTTAAGAGTTTGATTTGGAGATCCGGGACAAGAAGGGATCCGAAAATTCAGTGGTGGATCACCTTAGTAGACTCCCACCATTAGAGCTTGATAGAGATGACATCCCGATTGATGACTCATTCCGGGATGAGCAATTGCAAATGGTGGAAGAATGCTTGTTCCAAGTGTCTAGAGGAAGTGAGCCATGGTACGCCGACATTGTTAACTACCTAGTGTGTGAGGAAGTGCCTCCCGGATTGTCATATGTCCAAAGGAAGAAGTTCTTCAAAGATGTGAGGCACTACTATTGGAGTGAACCGCTTTTGTTCAAGAGAGGGCCGTATGGAGTCTTTATAAGATGCATACCGGAGGATGAGGTGGAGAGTGTGATCCGCCATTGTCATTCTTTGCCATGTGGAGGGCATGCTAGCTCACACAAGACATGTGCTAAGGTGTTGCAATCGGGTTTCTTTTGGCCAAGCTTGTTCAAGGATGTGCAAAACTTTGTGGTAACTTGTGATGCTTGCCAAAGGACGGGCAACATCTCAAGGAGGAATGAAATGCCCTT
The DNA here is from genome assembly GCA_033239125.1 of Fagopyrum homotropicum. NCBI lineage: Eukaryota > Viridiplantae > Streptophyta > Magnoliopsida > Caryophyllales > Polygonaceae > Fagopyrum > Fagopyrum homotropicum. Next base: position 22,621,690 of record BSWB01000005.1, on the reverse strand, counting down.
GAACAACATACAAGAGGTGGAGATATTTGATGTATGGGGTGTGGACTTCATGGTACCATTCCCTTCTTCATGTGGAAACCTCTACATCCTATTGGCAGTAGATTATGTTTCGAGATGAGTCGAGGCAATCGCCTCTCCCACAAGTGATGCCAAGGTGGTGGTGCGGTTCTTCAACCGAGTGATCTTCCCTAGGTTTGGAACACCAAGGGTGATCATAAGTGATGGAGGAAAGCACTTCACTAATAGGAACTTTGGAGCACTTTTAGCTAAGTATGGGGTGACTCATAAGGTGACAACACCTTACCATCCCCAAACTAGTGGCCAAGTGGAGATCTCCAACCGGGAGATAAAAGGAATCCTTGAGAAGACGGTTTCTAGAACAAGAAAGGATTGGGCTATGAAGCTCGATGATGCCTTGTGGGCTTATAGGACCGCTTTCAAGACACCGATTGGCACCACTCCTTACAAGCTAGTCTATGGCAAGTCTTGCCACCTTCCGGTAGAGATGGAGCATAGAGCATATTGGCCTATAAGGTGGTTGAATTTTGACCTCAAGGAGGCCGGTGAGAAGCGGTTGCTAGACATGAACGCCCTTGAAGAGATCCGGTTGGACGCTTATGAGAATGCCCGGATCTACAAGGAAAGGACCAAGCGTTGGCATGACAAGCGCCTTATCCCAAAGGAGTTGAATGAGGGTGACTTAGTGCTTCTCTTCAACTCGAGGCTGCAGCTCTTCCCCGGAAAACTCAAATCAAGATGGACGGGTCCCTATGTTGTGAATAAGGTCGTTCCTCATGGAGCGGTGGAGATAGAAGGAGATCATTGTGGTAACTTCAAGGTGAATGGGCACCGTTTGAAGAAGTATATCCCGGAAGCCCCAGTGGAAGTGATTGCTCCACTTCACCTTTGAGTGAAACGCTCCTGAATTTGGTCAAGCTAATGACCTTAAAGAAGCGCTTAATGGGAGGCAACCCATTGGTACATATTTTTCCCTTTTGTTTTTCTTGCTTTTGTTTGATTTTGCTCTTGGTATGCTTTGTTTTTCTTTTGTGTTTTTGGGTGCTAGATCTTGTTGATTATCATGTGTGATGAGATGTTGGAGGGCATGTGAAAACCTCATGGAACTGTTGAGAAGGAGGTACAAGATCCAAGCACATGGACGAGGAAGAAAGCACCCAGGAAAATGGGACTGTTCTTCATAGAAATCGGCCGATTTTCCTGGGATGTTGGTTTTCTGTCAAGGAAGTGATGATCTCTAATCATGCATGGGTGGAGCGGACGTGGAACTTGGACGGCTTGCGGTGCCAAGCGCGGGTTCCGACACCATATTAAACATCAAAGAGCTATCTACCATCCTTGATCGAACATCCACCATCATCATTCGATGTGAACCAAAATACCAAAGCATCACCAATTTTACATTGTGAGAACTCTCTTTCACTTCTTTATTTAGTTTCCACATTGGGGACAATGTGTTTCTAAGTATGGGGTGGGGTTTTCATGATCACTTGCATGATTAGCATCTAGGATAGTTTAATATTGTCACATGTTTCATTACGTCTTGCATTGTACATACATATTTCGAAAAAAAAATCCAAAAAATCAGAAAATTTTAAAAAATTTTAGTGCTTCTAAGCTTGGATATGACCCTTATGATGAGATTGTCTTGTGAATTGGCTATGGATGGCTTTATGTGTTGAATAGATGAATGCATATGTGGACTTGAAGTACTTATCTTGAATCCCATGAATGATTTGTGATCATGAATGTTTGCCTTGATTGAATTGAGGATTGAAAGTCGAAATTACGTGATAGTTCTTGCACATCATTTAGGAGTGATTAAGGCAATTCACTTTTCTCTACTTCTCATCTTGATCATGTTGTTTGAGCACCTCAATTGATGAAAAACTTGACCTCTTTTGACCAATCCGGGATTAGGAGCATGCTAGTGTGTTGATGTGTGTGAAAAGCAAGTGTGGGGTGAAGTTGTTGATGAAAGAATGTTGTGAATGAAATGCTGAATTTGTTGTGAAAGTGTAGAACAAAAATATAGGTTTGGGATGTTGGTTTAAATGACAAGTAGCTCGGCACCATTCACATAATCGGGTGTTTGTGCCTTGCCAAAGTCAAATAAACCGATAATCCTAACGAGCTTTGGTATGTGTGCCCGGTGTGGATGCACCTCGAAAAATAAAAAAGCCCGAGGATGGCTAATCACCAAGGTTTCGGCTTTTGTACACCAATGCCATTGTCTCAAAAATGAGTGAAAAAGAAAAGAACACAAAGAAAAGATGGGAAAATTATACACTTGTTGGGAAGTTGAGCAAAAACAAAAATTGTGAAGTTAGTTCCTTTCCCGGATTAGCATCACATGACTTAAAAATTCCCACCTAATCACAACGTTTCTTAGCCTCTTCTTTCCTAAGTCTTTGTGACCTAAATGCATGTGTGTAAGACTTAGTGATCTAGATTGGATATACTCATGATCATCTTGACTTCTTCATTTTCACCTCTCATGCATGCTTTCTAGTTAAGTATAATTGTCTTTCCATGCCTTCACTCATTTGATGCATGATTTCTTATCCATTGCTATGAAACATGACTATGAAGGTGATCCAATGTTAGAAGCACAATTCCAAAAAGATTTTGTTGTTTTTCTGCATGCATAAATCATGTCATCTCTTAGTCTATAGTTAGATCTTGCTCGGGGACGAGCAAATCTTAAGTATGGGGTATTTTGATAACGTGATTTATAACGTTAGTATAGGCATACATTTAGATAGTTTTCTCCGTTATTCATGCACGTTTTGGCACTAGTTCACGACGTTTACACTCATTTCGTGCATATTCCTAGAAAAGACGTCTACACGAGCTTTTGTCGGTTTTGTAGGTATTTCGGGGATCTTTTGGACATTAACCGATGCATTCGAGGGTCAAGCCTCATGGTGGTACACATCCAAAGCTTGGAAGGAGCATAATTGGAGCAACAAAGGACACAAGGACCATAATTGGTGCAAGCAATGGAGCAACTAATGGCTAGACGATCATAACATACCTCTATTGAAGAAAATCGGACCATCACTCAGGAAAATCGGCCGATTTTCTTGGCTAGGTCGATTTTTTGGCATTCAACAGCTTAAGCCACGTGTCCCACGATCTCTTTGCCTGGCCTTGCTCTTGGTGGAGAATATAAGTGGGCCTACAAGCTGTTGCTGAGCATCTCTCCTCTCCCACATTCTCTCATACACAGCTCATTCCATTGGGGATAGACTTGGAGGAGAGGAAAACTCTCTCAAATTGAAGGAAGAAGAAGAACACCAATCTAAGAGTGATAGTGAGGTTTTGAGTGATTTTGAGTGATTTTTAGAGTCTTTGATTGAAGAACTATTGCAAGGATTGTTAGGAACGTTTTGGAACTTCATTTGAAGGGTTGTAAGTCTTGCTAAAATTTAGATTCAGCTGAGATTTATTGTTTTTACTTGCTTATCTTTCATCATCCATCCATGAAAACCATGTATGCTTGTGTGATGATTTTGGATCTTGATATGCATATTATTGGCTAGTTTATTGTGATTCTGGAGTGATGGATTGATGGTTATGGCTTGGGTGATGATAGGATGGACTTATATGTTAGTTTAGGATGATTTGTATGCACGAAACCCATCCCAGAAGGAAAAATCGGGCTGTTCTTCAGTCAAATCGGGCTGTTCTTCAGTCAAATCGGCCGATTTTTCCATGATCCACCCGATTTTCCTCTCTGTTGCTCTTTAATTGATGAATCTGTATGTTAGGGTGTTAGGTTGTTGAAAACCTAGTGTTTATTTAGCTTAATTTAGCTTAGGATCACCTAATGCTATCAACCTAAGTGAGGGAAGAGATCTACCCGATGATTTCCGATCTTAGATACCTAAGATGATGAATTCTAGGTAGTAGTGAGCCTCACAAGCCGCTATTGGATTGAGTGTGCTAGGATTATTGCTTGAGACTTACTTTTCCGAGACTTACCCGGTAAGGAGAGGTTTGTCACTTAAGTAGTGTCCGGTTTGTGTAGAATTCCCTACTTTACCTCCTTGAGACTTACCCGGTAATTGGAGTTTGATGCGGGATTAGTGATGTAAGAGACCTACCCGGTAATTGCTTCCATTAATGAAACACCCTTTCCCAACACCACAGCCTTGTCCTTAGAATCTTTAGAACCTTGAGTCCAATGCCATAACCGGAAATCTTGACCTCTAGAATCCACTTTTCTCTCTTTTATCACATATTTAGTGCTTGTGTTACTTGTTTACCTTGCTAGCTTGAGTTGTTAGTTTGTTTTATTATCTTGCTTGATTTGTGATCTTTGCTTGATCACCACAAAAACCAACCAAAAATATCGAGATTTTAATTTCTTTGTTCCTTTCTCTTTTCTTAGACTAGATCCACACTATCTATGACCATTGTTTGACTTGATCTCACCTTAGTCTTTGTGTTCGACCTCGGAATACTATCCCTACTACAAAACGTCCCGTACACTGCGGGTTCGCTAGGAGTTAGGAGAAATATAACGAGTATAAATTTAAGGCTTATTGCGCATCTATTCCTAGACGTGACATCCAACACACACGTGATCCTCCTTCTCCACGGTGAAGGTATCAATGAATTGTCGGCTGAGCTCGGGATACGTTGGAGCACTCTTCTTTAGAAAGTCTCCGAGCCCAACGTTGGTGAGGAATGATTGCATGCTCTCCAACATGCCAAGATTCTCCAATGTGGGAATGTGCAAAAACCGAGTTGCATACACAACCCGATCTTGCACAATCCCATAATGAGTCTTCTCAACCTCAGAGATATTATACTTCCTCTGTGGTTTCATTGTTGCAAGTGATCAAGCAAAGGAATTAGTAACTTCAAAAACAGAGAAAGAAGATGAACCCTCTGTTGCTATTTCCGTAGGGGCGGATGGGAGATGCGCAGGGGCGGTGAGGCACAGGGGCGGCAGCTTGCAGGCGCAGGGGCGGGAGAAGTGTTGAGTGCGATTTTTGACAGCTATGAAGGAGGTGGAGCTGGGGAGGGTTCCAGTGGCTTTTGGTTGGTGGCGATGTCTCCGGAGGTGGCGCAGAGTGGAGGGAGGAGAGCGTTTGAGGAAGGAAGTGTAGTGGAGTTAAGGGTTGAGAGATTTGAGAGATTGAGGGAGGTGATGGTTGTGGGGAGAGAGAGGGTGGCGCAGGGGCGTCGGAGGGCGTGGCAGTGGCGTTGGTGAGGTGGCTCAAGGGGCGTGGGCAAGGGTGTTGTGAGGGAGAGATTAGGGCACAGGGGCATCGGCTTGTGGAGTGAGATGTCGTGAGAGAGAAGTGAGTGGTGGGTGATGGAGGAGAAGGGTTGGTGGGGTAGGTGTAGGCTATTTTGGGATTTCTATTTTTTTTCTTTCCTATGTAAAGCCGCAGGGGCGGGGGCTTGTCACCACGGGGGCGGTGACAAGGAAGAGGGGGACGTAGGCAGAGCGCCGGGGGCGGCGCTGGGGATGCATGTCAAGAGTGGCCGCCGCAGGGGCGTAGGGATGTCACCGTGGGGCGGTGACAAGGTTGTTGCAGATGCAGGCACAACGCTGCCCCCGGCGTTGGGCAAGTGTGTCACCGTAGGGGCGGTGCCGATGAGCCGCAGGGGCGGTTTTCTTGACAGTAGCTCCTCTTCTTATTCCTTCGGATTGCCTCCCTTGCAACGCCTTTGTTTTACGTCGTTGGCTCGATGTAAGGACCCTACTTCTCTTCTTGGGCCTCCTCCGGCACCATTTCGTCAATGGGATCATTCTTCACTCCTTCAAGGTAAGACTTCAGCCTTTGTCCGTTAACTTTGAAAACCCTGTGCGTTTGTGGATCATACAGATCCACAACGCCATGAGGGTATACTTCAGCGATCACGAACGGACCTGTCCACCTTGAACACAGCTTACCTGCAGAAAGCTTCAAACGAGATTGAAAGAGAAGGACTTTGTTACCTACTTTGAAGTCTTTCCGGAGGATGTTTCGGTTATGTCACGCTTTGGTCTTTTCTTTGTATGCAGTGGCATGGTCATACACATCTAGTCTAAATTCCTCCAGCTCTTGCAGTTGGAGTTTCCAGAACTCTCCTACCTCCTATACATTCATGTTTCACTTTTGTACCGCCCACCATGCCTTGTGCTCAAGTTCCACCAGAAGGTGGAAAGCTTTTCCGAACACAAGCCAGAATGGAGACATCCCTATATGAGTCTTATATGTTGTCCGGTATGCCCATAAAGCGTCGTTTAGCCTCAAACTCCAATCCTTCCTTCCGGGAGAAACCGTCTTTTCAAGGATGGTTTTGATTTCCCGGTTGGATACCTCTGCTTGACCATTTGTTTGCGGATGGTAGGCCGTTGACACTCGTTGGTGGACGTGGTACTTCTTAAGGAGAGCGGTGATCGTCTTGTTGCAAAAATGGGTTCCCCTATCACTTATCAAAGCCTTTGGGATTCCAAATCTTGTAAAAATATTATCCTTAAGAAAAGCTGCAACCACTTTAGAGTCATCAGTTTTGGTGGCCTTTGCTTCCACCCACTTGGAAACATAGTCCACCGCAAGTAATATGTAAGTATGTCCAAAAGAAGTAGGGAAAGGAACCATGAAATCAATCCCCCATACATCAAAAAATTCACAAAATATAAGAGAGGATTGAGGCATTTCATGTCTCCTAGAGATGTTACCTACTCTTTGGCACCTATCACACACTTTACAAAACGCAAAAGCATCTCTAAAAATGTGTGGCCAAAAGAACCTCGCATCTAGAACCTTTCTAGCAGTTTAGTTGGCCCCAAAATGCCCCCACATGCTTCAGAATGACAGAATGTTAGGACAGATTGTACCTCATTGTCCGGGATGCAACGGCGTATTACTAGGTCACTACAATGCTTCCAAAGGTAGGGATCGTCCCAAACGTAGTATCGAGCTTCGGCCTTCACCTTCTCTCTTTGTGCCTTGGTGAAGTCTGGAGGATACTCGCCCCTAATAAGGAAATTTACAATGTTAGCAAACCAGGGTTTGAAAGATTGCAATTTAAACCAAACCTCTGTCGAGTGATCCGCAAGGGCGCCTAGCTTGAGCCGCAGGAGCGGCTGTCCGCAGGGGCGGTTACACAACATAGGCTTGTTTAGAAGGTGTCGTATGGAAAGCTTCCAACTATTGCATTTCCTTTGGCTGGATCTTCTTCCTCCTTTACTAGCCTGCTTAAATGATCGGCCACCAGGTTCTTAGCCCCCTTCTTGTCCCGTATCTCTAGGTTGAACTCGCTTAGGAGGAGCATCCACCGAATCAATCTTGGCTTTGCTTCCTTCTTCGCCATGAGATACCTAAGAGCTGCATGGTTAGTAAAAATGATTACCTTTACTCCAAGAAGGTACTGTCTGAATTTCTCAAGTGCAAAAACCACCGCTAGCATCTCCTTCTCGGTGGTGGAGTAATTCCTTTGTGCACCATTCAGCGTCATGGATGCATAATGGATGACGTGTGAGGATCTTCCATCCTTCTGTCCTAAGACAGCTCCTACAGTGTAGTCGCTGGCGTCACACATAATCGCGAAGGGTTTCTCCTAGTTTGGAGACCGGATGACTGGTGCACTCGTGAGGCATGCTTTCAAAGTGTCGAAAGCTTTCTTGCAACTTTAATCCACTATGAAAGTGGCATATTTCTTGAGTAATTCACACAATGGCGCTGAGATCTTTGAAAAGTCTTTTATGAACCGCCGATAAAAACTTGCATGACCTAGAAAAGAACGAATTTTACGAATGTTAGTAGGATAAGGTAAACTTTGAGTAACATCAACTTTTGCCTTATCTACCTCTATCCCTTTTGAGGATATCACATGTTCTAGCACTATTCCTTGTTCAACCATGAAATGAAATTTTTCCGAATAAGCACTAAATTTGTTTCTACGCATTTTTCAAGAACGAGTTTTAAGTGTCCTAGTCATGCATCAAAACTATTTCCATGGACGGTAAAGTCATCCATAAAAACATCAATAAAGTTTTCTATATATCCAGAGAAAATACTTATCATGCACCGTTGGAAGGTGTCAGGGGCATTGCAAAGTCCAAATGGCATTATGCGGTACGCAAAAGTGCCAAATGGACAAGTGAACGTTGTTTTTACTTGGTCTTCCGGAGCAATGGCTATTTGGAAATAGCCTGAGTATCCGTCCAAAAAGCAATAGTATGGATGACATGCAAGACGTTCCAACATTTGGTCAATAAAAGGTAATGGAAAGTGGTCTTTACGTGTTACCTTGTTGAGTTTGCGGTAGTCAATGTAAACTCTCAAAGCGGTTTGCGTTTTACTCGGGACCATCTTTCCATATTGATTCTCCACCATAGTTATACCCCCCTTCTTTGGAACTACTTGGGTTAGACTAACCCACTTACTATTCGAGATGGGGAAAATCATGTCCGTTTGGAGGAGCTACAATACCTTCTTTTTGACCACTTCAATCATCGGCGGATTCAACCTTCGTTGAGGTTGCCCAGATGGTTTCGCTTCATTCTCAAGTAGAATTCTATGCATGCAAGTGGATGGACTTATACATTTGATGTCCGCAATGGTCCATCCAAGGGCCGTCTTGTGTTCTTTTAATTCTTTCACCAACTTGTCCTCTTGACCGGTAGTCAACTTGTTAGAGATGATCACCGGTAAGGTATTATTGTCTCCAAGAAAAGCATACTTGAGGTGAGGTGGAAGGTCCTTCAACTCTATCTCCGGTGTATGCACTATAGATGGAACATGCTTCTCGCTTGGGGTTAGTAAAGTGGGCCCAATGGCCAAAGTGGAGATAGGTAACCTCTTGTGCCCATCCAATTGGGCTAGGACCTCTTTCGTGATAGTTGTCAATGCATATTCTGAATTATGATCATCAATGTCATGCTCAATTATATTTTTCAATTCGTCAATGTCAGAAATATCAAAAACATCTTGCATATAAGTTCAATAATATCAATGGCACATAAAGGATGATCACCAATAGGAAATTTCATTGCATCATAGATGTCAAATTCAACTACTTCCCCATCAAACTCCATTGTCAGTTTGCCACTAACATAATCGATTTTAGTCTAGCAGTTTTAAGGAATGGTGTCCCAAACAATATCGGTATAGCATGTGAGTCATTTTCCATGTCCATTACAAAGAAATCAGCAGGAAAAATCACATTATCTACCATTACTAATATATCTTCAATAATCTCTTTCGGGTAAACATTAGATCTATCATCAAGTTGTACTACAATCCGAGTTTCAGTTAATGACTCAAGGCCAATTGATTTATAGATGGAATATGGAAGGACGTTAATAGAAGCACCAAGATCAAGCATAGCTTTGTCAAAGCGGGTTTCCCCTATAACACAAGGAATGCTTACCATGCCCGGATCGCTACACTTCTTGGGCATTCTACGTTAGAAAACGGCGGACACATGCTCGCTCACTTGCTCTTTTTGTTTCCCCTTCAGCTTTTGATTCCTCTTGATGGTGTAGAGTTCCTTCAAGAACCGAGCATACTTAGGAACACTTTTCACTAACTTAAGGAAAGGGATATTCACCTCGCATTTGGAGAAGGTCTCAAAGATATCCTTGTCCTCCATTATTCTTCTCTCCTTTAGTTCCTCGGGGAAAGGAGCTGGTGGTTTCTCAGAGTACAAAGGTGAGAACTCAGGTCGGATGTATGAATCCTTCTCAACAAAACTCTCTGTCGAGTTTTCTGTTGGGGTGCCAGCTTGTAGACACATGGGCGGCTCAGGGGCTGTCACCGCAGGTGTGGTGACCTCCAGCCACAGGGGCGGCGTCTACTCAAGTCCTGGCGTAGGTGCAGCCGCAGGTGCGGCTGTGGGGGCGGCAAACTCGTTAGAGGGTTTGTTATTCCCTTTTGTTGCTGATTCTGTTGGATTTGCTTCCTACTTCTCAATGTAAGGGCACTAACATTCTCCTTGGGGTTGACCACCATCTAGGAAGGCAAATTCCCGGAAGATCTAGCTTTGATCCTTGTAATGGCTTCCTCCATTTGCCCAACCTGTTTCTCAAGGTTCTTGATGTTGGATTCTGTTGTTTGGATATGAGTAGCAAAATGCTTATTTAAAACCCGCAACATATCCTCAATGGATTGAGACTTACCTTGGCAGGGCTGCTGCTGTTGGTTTTGTTGATCCCTCCATCAAAAATTCTGTTGATCACACCAATTCGGCATGAAATTCTGTGCATATGGATCGTTCCTAGGACTTTGCTTCTGTTTTTGCCCATAGCCTAATGCGTTCACCTCAGCATCGTCATCCTGGACTTGAGGCCACATGTCCGTTGGGTGGTACGGGTCTACACAAACTCCGCATGCCTTAAGTTGTTGTGGAGTTCCCATAAGGGTCAATCTCTTCACCATCTCTTTCAGCTCATCAAATTCAGTTGAGATCTCATTCTTCCCAAGATTGATAGCATGAACTCCTCTTTTGGAAGAGGTTCTCCCAAAATTCCGAGTTCCTTCAGCTAGTTCCTGCATCTTTTATAAAGCAAGGTTAGTAGTGGTATTGAGAGTGTTACCTCCACAAGCAGCATCGACGATCCTCCTCTCGTTGTCAAGCAAACCATTGTACAATTACAAGACTAGGTCTTGAGGTGAATATCCATGGAAAGGACAGCTGGATCGGAGGCGTGCAAACCGTTCGAAGTAATCATAGAGAGTTTCGTCCGCCTCTTGTTCAATGTTGCTTATAGCTTTCTTCAAGCTATTGGCCTTCTTGGCTGGAAAGTATTTCTCCAAAAATACTTTGTGAAGATTCTCCCAAGTGTCGATGCTCCCGGATGGAAGGTGGTAATACCAATCATCCGCTTCATCCTTGAGCGTGGAACCGAACACCCTCATCTTGATTTGCTCTTCCGTAATGTTGGCCGGTTTCATGCTCATACACACGGTATGAAAATTTCCAAGGTGCTTGATGGGTTCTTCACCACTTAGCCCATGGAATGATGGGAGCAAATGGATCAGCCCCGGCTTGAGCTCGAAATTGACACCTTCCCCTATTACCGGTATAGTAACCGCAAGAGGGTATTGAGTCAAGTCCGGCTACGTGAGTTGGCGAAGTGTTCGGTTGGCCATTTCTTCATGGAGTTGTTGTTGTCTACGTCGCCGGATGTGTGTTCTCTCAATTTCCGGATCAAAAGGCACAATTTCGGGGATAGTAGCATGGGTTTGAACCATAAAAACGGTCCAAACCAATAATCAATAATTAAAATAAAAGCACAACTAAACTCCCAGGCAACGGCGCCAAAATTTGACAAGAACTTTTTCGTTAGGTCGTCTTTATCTTATCAAAGTAGTTTTCCAACTTTACACTAAAGCAAGTATAGTGGTCAAGTAAGGGTCGAACCCAAAAGAGTTTGGTTGATGTTTATATTAAATTCAATTATTGAAAATGTAACCAAAAAGGGGGGGATTTGGATTGAAACGTAACAAGAAAAAGCATAAAAAGCAAGTAAAAAGGTGAATAAAATGATGAGAGATGAACTACACTAGGTTGAATCTTAGCATGGAATGCTACTTTGGTTGGTTCCTTTATAAGTTTATTAGCATGTTCTCGTCTTGATCATATGTATTTGTTGAGCCAACCGGCATCAACACAACTTAACAAGTTAATGTTCCGTAAACCTACAAGAACAAGGCACAAGTTAACTTTCAAACAAAGACAAAGAGATATAAAGAGAAGATTAAAACCACTAAACTTTTCTTTATATTTGCATTCCTTTCCCTTAAGTAACCACAACCAGTTTTCACCTATTGGTTTCTACTAAATTGAAGACCCGAACAAGGAATCTATTAATCCTTGTTCTTTACATGCATTTAGACACTAAGGTGATCAATCTTAAGTGATCACAAACCTGCAATTAGATAAGTGAAGCTCAAGGAATACAAATCATAAACTAAATAAAACTTATATTAGAAAGGACTTACAACCAAAGCAGCAATACAGCTTCAAAACAACCCAATGTAGCAAGGCACTTAGAAGCTCATTACACAAAGGAAGCAAGATAAAAGAGAGAATAAAAATGGAAAAATGATGGATGATTCTAGCAATCAGCCAATGGTCTATTTATACTACAAATGGTACTAAATGGGAGTAAATGGCCGGCCTAAACAACCACCTTTAATGTCATAAAGGTGGTGCAAACAACCGGAGTAAAGTCTCTGTCGCACATGGCCGCAGGGGAGGCCTTGCAATTCCGCAGGGGCGGATCTTTAATGCTCTTCAAATGTCTGACTCTTCATCTTTATGCCGCTTCTGATGTCGAGCCGCAGGGGCGGCCCAGTGTCACCACAAGGGTGGTGACACTAGCTCTTCGGTTTCACATCTCCGTAGGGTGGTCCGCAGACAGAGGCGCAGGGGCGCCTTCTTCGCTTCTTCAAGGTGAGTCACTGCAGGGGCGCCCAGGAGAGGCACTTGGGCGGTGACAGTCTTCGTTCCGGGCACTGGCGAAGGTGCAGGATGCGTTCCGGAGTGCAGAGTCATCCGTAGGGGCGGTGACACTGCTCCGCGGGGTGGTGAGGCACCACAAGCTTGTCTTCGTGAATGGTTTTCAACTCCCAAGTGCTTCTAACTTCTCTTTTAACTTCTTTTAGGTTTCTTCTTCTGGATTAAGAAGTTAGTAGCATAAACCAACTCTAATACAATGAAAAAACTCTAAAAACTAACCTAAATGATAGTGATTCCATCACCTATCAACATGGCCGAATTAAGAGAGTCTATTCGACAAGCGGATGAATAAAGAGAGAGAAATGCTAGAGTAGTAGTTAATCAACCGGCACCCGCCTATGTGCCGCCACCACCACCTCCACCGAGGGTTGAGAGAGTTGACCCGTTTGTGGGTATCCCGCAAACACTTGGTCAGTGGATGGATCCCGTCCAACAAGCACGCCGTCCCGATGTCAACGTAGGTGATCCAGCTAACCGAGAATATGAGTTTAGACCTCAAGTCATCACAATGATTCAACAAAATCGTTTTGGAGGAATGGAAAGAGAGTCACCACATCAACATTTGCAAAACTATGAAATCATCATGGAAACTTTGAGACCTTCTAGATGTGACATTAACAATTATAAATTGTGGTTTTTCTTTTTCTCTTTAAAGGATAAAGCACTTGCATGATATCAATCGCTTCCCACTGGAAGAGTTAACAGATGAGCGGAGATGATGCGGAGTTTCTCACCAAGTTCTTTCCACCATCAAATACGGCGGAGTTGAGAGGAAAAATAAATGCATTTGTGATGAAGGATAGTGAAAGTCTTTTTAAGTCATGAGAGAGGTTCAAGGACCATTTGTTGGATTGCCCTCATCATGGGATTCCAAAGATTGATTCGCTTGTGATCTACTTTAGGGGTTTGGATACGGAAACACAATTCAAACTCTAATCACTTTCAGTTGGAGCGTTCATGGATAAACCAGTTGATGAAGCATGGGAGTTTGTTGAAAAACAAGCTCTAACTATTGAGAAGTACTCCCATCAGAGTGTTGATAATGGAAGTCAAAGCTCAAGAACTCAAGAGCTGAACCTTACCTTTTCTAGTGTTGCTCAAATCAACGCTCTTAACAATGAGATAAAGTCTTTGAATGAGCTCTTGAAAACACAAGCACAACAACCCAAAGAGCATGATGTTGGGTATGTTGGGAGAGGAAACTACAAAGGGAATAGGAATAACAACTACAACAACAACAACCGGAACTACAACAATTGGAGATTCAATCAAAACAATTCCGGTAACTCCTATTCCCATTCTGGTAATGCTCTAACTCCACCTTCTTCTTCTTCCACTCCATTGAAAAGCCAAGAACCGTCATCTAGTTCAAGTCAGCCACCCAATGATAAGTTGGAGGTAAATCTTGAAACTTTGATTGGAAAGATGAATGGATTGGAAAGTACAGTCACTTCGATTTTTAAGGCACACAAAGCCTTGGAAAATCAAGTATTTAGCAAAGCCGGAGAAGTTCCTAGAGATCAAGGGAAGCTTCCCGGAAGGATGGAGAGTAGCCTAAAAGGCCAAGTGATGGTGATTACCACAAGAAGTGGTGTGATGACCACCGACCCACTACCTCGATCAAGCGATATTGTAAAGCAGTCCGTCTCGACCAAGGTGACTCATGGGTCAACCAAGGACAACACAACAGGAGGTCACCCCGGAATGAATCTCGACCAAAACACAAAGCGGTCAATTGAGGTGAAGGAGAAAGAAGAAGTTTACGTACCTCCACAGGCTTACAAACCCCTATTGCCATTCCCGCAGTCAAGAGCGAGAGCACGTCTAGACAAGAACTTCGGTAAGTTTCTAGACCTTATGAGTAAACTCCATATTATCATACCTTTCATTGATGCAATTATAGGTATGGCCGCTTACGGGATGTTCTTAAAGGAGATCCTCTCTAACAAGAGGAAGTTAGAGGATTTTGGTGAGGTGAAGATGTCTTCTAGATCATCGGAACTCATACAGATCAAGAGGGAGAAAATGCCACCAAAGTTGCGAGATCCGGGATCGTTTTGCATCCCCATTGGAGTTGGAAAAGTCACATACGACACACTATGTGATCTAGGAGCAAGTGTGAGCATCATTCCACTAGCATTGTGTGAGAAGGTCGGTTTAGGAGAGCTTAAACCAGTAAAGATGACATTGTACATGGCGGATCGATCCATCAGTCGACCCCTTGGCATATTGGAAGACATCCCAATAAAGCTTCGTAAGTTTTACATTCGTATAGATTTTGTGGTATTGGATATTCCTCTAAATTATCCAGTCCCAATCATCCTTGAGAGGCTGTTTCTTGCAACCTCTAGTTGCTTTGTGGATTGCAAGAACGCTAAATTGTCATTCAACATCGGTGAAGAACCTGTTGAATTCATGTTGTCAGCTCTAACGAAAGGACAAGCCTTGAGGAGGACATTTACAACATCTATGATGAAGAGGAATCACGAGAATTGGTTAGCTCTATCCTTAATAAAGATCTTCTTCAAAGAATTTTAAGTTTTAGAATGTGGAGAAAGGTTTAGATGTTTCTTGAGATGTAGATATACAAAGCTTGGAAGCATTGGAAGAAGATCCAACGGCTGTTTTTAAAGGAATCGAAGAGGAGACGAAGAAATGTCTCGATCCCGGACCATGTCTCGACCGAGAAACTTCTAAGGGAAACGAAATACCTCAATTCTCGAATCATCGTTGAACTATTATTGTGAACGTTGCAAGCTCCAACCCTACCTCTTCCGAAGCTTTACAAGACGATACCAAGGATACGAAACCGCCGCTTCGCAGGCTGATTGCAAAAGTTGTAAAGATCTACAAAGAAAGGACAAAGAAGTTGCAAGACAAACATGTTACTCGAAAGGACTCAAAAAAGGAGATTTGTTCTTCTAGATTATCACTTCCAGCTCCTTCCCAATAAACTGAAACCTAAATGGACAGGACCTTTTATTGAAAAAAAATATTTTTCTCCATGGTGCAGTTGAAGTATGGGGTGAATATTGTGGAAACTTTAAGGTCGACGGGCATAGGCTGAGGAAACACATGCCGGAAACCTCGGTTTGGGAGATTGCATCCCTGCATCTCACATGAGCATAAGCAGTTAGGTTCAGCTAGCGACCTTAAATCAAGCGCTTCTTGGGAGGAAACCCGAGGTATTGTTTTCTTTCTTACTTTCTAGATTAGTTTAGTAGAGTTTGTGCATTTTTGTGTCCATGATAACCGGAAGTAGGTACCACTCAAGGGAAACAACAAAGGGGAAGCATATGGACAGAGTTTCAGTTCGTGAATCTAGGAAAGAATGGAAATTGGAAGCCATCTCGGGAGCTGGCAAATCATCTCGACCGAGACACACCTGAGTCAACCGAGGTGAAAACATTAGGAAGTCACCTCGGTTGTCCACATCGGGCACTAACAACCATCTCGACCAAGATGCAGTTGAATTTTCAGACGGGCATAAAAGGAGAAGAACACTCTATCTCCTCATTTCCCTCTTCTTACCCGACGTCGTCTCGACCGAAACAGGCCCTAATTCTCAAAATCCCCGTTTCTCACTAATTTTCAACGTTCTTTGGCTCTAAATTGATGGGAACATCACAACATCAACTTCTACAGCATCAACCATAATTTCACAACCCCCTTTTCATTGTTTTGGTTGATTTTGCTCAATTTAGGTAAGTGTTGTTTGTTTGGTGTGTTGGAATTGAACGAGGAACCCCCTAGGAAACAATTTGTAGTGATTTTGGGGGGAAGAAACTTACAGAATAGTGATTTTGATCGAAGTGTTGTCCGTCTCGGTTAGACCCAAGCATCTCGACCGAGATACCCTCAAGAACAGACCGATATCAAACCCTAAAAACTGTGAAAATGTGTCGTTCGAACCGGCAACTAGGAATCCGTGACAGTCCCAATGATGGACACCATTCCCCCCACCTCCCACAGAGCCACAAATACCGATCATCCTAGGTCGTTTCCTGAAAGATTACGACCGGATTTTCTCCGACCAGTTATTTCCCCCAATACATAGATGTTGAGGACTTCAACTGCCCCCTCGTTGTCGATGATTTACAAAGGATGATCTCTTTGGTTGTCCTTGAAGTGGTCATGACCATACGTGAGCCGGCTTATGTAGAGCTGACTTACGAGTTCATCAGTTCCGTCACTCACGTGCCGGAACACAAGGGAGTGAAGTTTCGGCTCAAGAACAAGGGATATGCCTTCACCGTGGAAAACTTTGGAAATCCGTTCGGATTCTCATCGGCCACCGCATTTGATTTCCCCTCTCAACGAGATGCAATTTTATTCTAGGAGAGTATAGCTCATATCACCTCTATCTAGAGATGATCACTGGCATCCGGGTGACTCTAAGGAGAAGAACATCTATCATGTTGCATTCCGGATCGTTTACAGGATTTTGAGCGAGATGTTGCTTGCCTATACAAAGACGCCACAAAAGATCCGTCAAGGTGAGTTATTTGCTCTTTTCTGTATGGCTATAGATGGGATACCAGATTTTTCCATAATGTTGGTTGAAGAGATGCACAAGGTTAAGTCCAAAAATCAAGGAGACATTTGCTTTGAAAGCTAGTAACTCATATCGCCGGGGTCAAGGAGGTTGACCTCTCAGCTTGTACATTGGCCGTTGAGGCCAAACCATTAGGGCTGCAGGAGTTCATCACCCGTCGGATCTTGGTCCCTTGAGGTCGTGGTCCACCTTATGTGGCCATGCCTTGGGAGACTAGAGCTCTGAAGGGGATCCCTTGGTCTTCACAGTTCGCGGTTTCCGACCCGAATAATTGGTCAAGGATTTGGCAGTCTTTTGTACGAGATACAAAGATTGATACGGAGTTTGGCATGGAGAGCGATGAGAAGGATACAAGAGCGCCTATGAACACCGTGACGGACATTGCTGATCCAAGTTCCCCGGTGATCGAGCTGGCGGACGATGATGAGGAGACGGAGGACGATCATCCTGCCCCGGAGACTCCAGCACTATAGATGCCACAACACCGACAGCGCCACAACTGCCGCCGCCGCGACCCCGAGGCTCATCAGAGGATTGACGATCTCGTGCGTCATGTGGAGTAGTCGTTATGTACCCTACGTATGGACATGGGGGAGCGCCTCGATGCACAAACCGGCGAGATTGGCGCCATGAGGGGCGAGTTGCAGCAGAACCACCATTACCAGCGCCGGATGATGGAGTTGTAGTTCCAGCACCTGATGGGCCACCCTTTCAACCCCTTCTTGTACTCGTTTCATCCTCCTCCTCTTTCAGATGCATGATGATTCCATGGAGCTGCTGCCTTATTTTGTCTTCTTATTTTGCGGATCTGTAGTAGACATTATAAGTACTTTTCTCCTGACTTCTTATACTCATCGGGACGATGTGGCCTAAGTATGGGGTGCTTTGAGATATTATGATACTTTTGGTCTGTAATAACCGACTTATGTGCTTATGACTATTTCTATTGCTTCCACTATGTGCTTTGAGGTTATATAGTACAATACATTCATTGCATCAAGATTTTTGATCGAAAAAACGTGCAAAACTGGTTTGAAAAAAAAACAAAATTTTGTCTCGACCGAAATGCTTATGGCCAAACGAGGTGACCACAACAGGTGCTTACCTCGGTCTAGTGCCTTATTTGTCCGTACGCATCTTGATCGAGATGGGTTTCGAAAACTTGAAATTTCAAAGAAGTTTGTGCTTCCTAGACTGGATATGATCCCAATGACGATATTTATTTGTTGAATAGTTTTTATGATCCTTATATGTTTAAAACGATTTATGATATGATTAAGCTATGATTGCCATGTTTGAGATTTGAGAATTCTTAGTAAGTTATTTTATCCAAATCATGTTGAATTTGAAGGGTTGAAATTGCGCTATAAGTTCTCTCACATTCTTATTGGAATGATTAAGGCAATTCGTTTTCTTTCTTCCTCTTCTTGATCATGCTTTTATCCCCTTATTGATATACATAAAACTTCCTTTACCTATCCGGGAAATTGGAAGCAAGAAAGTGAAAAAGCAAGTGAAAGTTGATGTTGAAGGGTGGAGAAGTGTTCGAAAAACAATAGGTTTGGGGATGTTAGCCATGAGGATGAGTAACTCGGCACCATTCACATAGCCGGGTGTTTGTGTCTTGCCAAAGTCCAATTGATTGATAGTCCTAACGGGTCATGGTATGTACATCAAGGTTTGAGGCATCTCGAGATATTTAGATTAGCTAATCTCCAAGGCTTCCATTATTGTGCACCTTTTTCCATGTTCTCAAAAAGTGAAAAGTAAAGAAAAATGCAAAAAAAGAAGTGAGAAAAGCTTATTGGTGGAGTTGAGTTCAAAGTTGTGAATTACTTATCCTTTTCCCGGATTTAGCACCACAACATCCTTTATACATGTCACACCTAACACGTTTCTCGACCGTTGATTGGAAGTCCTTGAGACCTTGAGTATGTTGTTTGACTTTGTGGTTAAAACGTATTATCCATGATTGATTTTGATGAGTATGATTTGCTACACATTCTTTCGTCTCATATGAAGTATGATTAATTTTCTTATGTCTATAAGTTGCTTTGCTCATATATTGATTCTTATCAGCTGTGAAGCACACTCTAAGGGTGATCTATGAGTAGAGGCACACAGCCAAAAGTTTTTGAAAGTTTTCATTGAGCTTTAAAGTGACTATAATTCATTCGATCTTGTATCTAAGATTTGGACCTTGCTTGGGGACAAGCAAGAGTCAAGTATGGGGTATATTTGATAGCATGAATTATTTTCTGTATTTCGGATATGGTTTCAACGTTTCATCATCATTATTCTACATGAATGGATGTATGTTCTTAATGATTATGTCATTATTCATTTACTTTGCAAGAATCGAGGTCTGCACCACGTTTGATTGAAACTGTAGGGAATAAGGCGTATTTTGGATTGAAATGGAGCATTGGAGTCTAAGAAGGCTATGGATCTACATCATGGAGTATTTAGGAAGGACAAAAAGGAAGGAAAGAACTATATTTGAAGGAAGAAGGAGGGATTCAGTTGAAGAAACGAAGACATGCGCGTAATTTACCACTGATCTTGGACCGATACGGAAATGCACCTCGACCGAGATGGCCTATTGGGCCTGGATTGAGGTCGACAACCCACAACCCAAAGGAAATATAATATTATTTGACCTAAGGTTTTCCTATAAGAACCGGAGGTGAATGTGAAAAAAAGGAGGCTGGAATCTGGAGATCACGGGCGAACTGAAAGACGGCTATTGGAAGGAAAAGAACTAAGGAAGGATTGCTGGAAATTGAAGGAAGGAAAGATTGTTAGATTATCTTGGGAAGTTGTTATTGAGTTGTTATCCAACTCTTTGAGACACATATATTGATACTATTGCTGGTTTTTCTGCAAGGTTTATAGAGATTCTTTTGTTAATTGATTATTCCTCTTTTCTTGACAATGTTGATTATATATTTGATTACTTAATAATGATGATTTTTGGCTAAAACCCCTTGTGATTCTAGGGTGATTAGTTGAAGGTTGTGGTATAGAGGATGAAAGAATAGACCTTTATCGTGAGTGGACCCTGAAAGCTTGAATTAACCCTAAACTAAAACCCGTCTCGGGTTGTTCCTGGAGTCATCTCGATCGTGATCGATAAGAACTGCACGAGACGAACCACGGCTTGTCCGTTCTGAGTTTAGGTTATAGTTTGCCAAATCCTATCATTGTTGCACCTTTCCTGGTTTACATGCAAGCGTAGGATGAGACTTACCCGGTGATTCCTTTGCTTGTTTACCGATGATGATGAGTTTTAGGTAATAAAGGTTTATCCTTTGTTAGGGTTTGAGTGTGCCTTCATCCTACCTTTGAGAGTTAATCTGAGACTTACCCGGTGATGTTAGTTATGTTCCCTTAGGTGAGTGATGTTGGCTTGAGTGCTTGTACCTTTCTAGAGTTCTTTGAGACTTACCCGGTGATAGGATCTTTGGTATGGAAAAGAGGATAGTGAAACTTACCCGGTGATCTATCCCCATCGTAGAAATACCTTCCCTTTGCAACCTCATCTTGTCCACGTTTATCTTTAGAAGTCTTGAGCCGAAACCACAATTGGATACTTTGATTCTTAGAATCTTCGTTCCCTAATCATATTATATAATCTTGTCTTTGCTTTTGATCATTTCATTTGCATGCTTACTGAGATAGATTGCTTTGCTGAATTTGTTCTCACAAAATCCTTGATATCGACTCCGGAATATTAACCCTTACTACGATAGATCCGTACACTGCGGGTTTTCTTATGGTTTGGGATATATTTCAAAATATAAATTTAAGACTTTTGGACACACCTTTTGGAGCGAACAGAAAACAAGATGATTGACCTTGGTGACCTTCTGTTGTGTTCATCTCGTTTGACTAGATGGATTTCGGTCGAGACAAAAATATTTTTAACCTGTTTCTGACGGATCTCAATCAAAAATCATGATGCAATGCATGGAACAATAAACATATATATATATAAGCATCGAAAAATGAGTCATAAGATCATCCAAGCAAAAAGTATAGTTATTATAGACCCATATTCAAGCACCCCATACTTAAGGACACATTGTCCTCAATGTGCATAAGTGAAAGTCATAGAAACACTAACAAAGTCTAGTGTAGAACGGCATAATAAAAGATAAGAAGTAGCAGAATCACCGAGGAAAGTCTCTTCTTAAGCTTTGTTACCTAACACTCTTCTTCGGATGCAACCAAGCAAAGGAATCACCGGGAAAGTCTCTTCCTAAGCTTGAATATAAACCAGAAAAGGTGCAGCAACGATAGGATTTGTAAAACTATAACTTAAACAATCGAAATCAAACGGCCAGGTTCAATCTCATTTTGTTCTTGATCGATCTCGGTCGAGATCACTGAAGAACAAACCGAGACGGAAAAATGAATGGGTTAAAACTCAACTTTCAGGGTCCAATCAAGATAAAGGTCTAGTCTTCCATCGTCTATACCACAACCTTCAACTAATCACCCTAGAACCGCATGGGTTTTAGCCAAAAATTATCATGTTCAAAGCAATCAATGTGTATTCAATCTCGTTTTGTTCTTGCCCGATCTCGGTCGAGATCACTAAAGAACAAACCGAGACGACAAATTGAATGGGTTAAAACTAGACTTTCAGGGTCCAATCAAGATAAATGTCTAGTCTTTCACCGTCTATACCACAACCTTCAACTAATCACCCTAGAAAAGGAAAATAAACACTCAACAAAAGGTTCTCAATTATCCAAAGTGCAAAGGAATCCAACAAGTATCAATAATGTGTTCAAAATGATGATAATAATCACTAGTATGCTTCCAAGAAAAACCTTACAAAGTGTCTTCCGATTTCTTCATTCAACTTCAATCTTGATTTCTAAGCAATTCTTCTATCCTTTGGATGCAGTCCTTCCAAGATCTCCTTCCGTCAAAGAGAATAGAAATCGCATCCGTCAACCGTAAAATCTCCGTCGTAAAAGTTGTCCTTCCAGCAATATTTACCTTCCATTCATATAAAATAATTTAGGGCAAAATATTTATTATTCTTGGGTTGCAGGCTGGCACGATCTCGATCAAGCCCAGTAACACATCTCGGTCGAGATGGTTACGGTCTTCATCCGAGATACATCTTCAATTGCGTACTTTTCTTCGTTTGTTCTCTTGATTTCTTCTTGAATCCATTTCCTAAGGTTCTTATTTTCTTCTCCCTGTCCCAAGTGTTTGATAATGCAGCTGACTAGACTCCTTATGCTTCAATGTCCCTTTTTTATCCAAAATTGGGAATTCCTACAATTACAATCAAAGTTAGTGTAGACCTCGATTCTTTGCAAAGTAGACAAATAATGGCATAATCAATATTAATCTATACCCATGCATGCGGAATAATGAAGAGAAACAATCAAAACAATTGTCAATACTTAGACTATAATTCATGTTATCAAGGTTGTTAGAGATTGAGGGCCTGCATGACAGTGGGTAAAAGATGAGGGGATTTGTTGAGGAGTGGGGCCCGTGTCAGTGGGGAAAGGAGGGGTAGTTTGTTGGGACGGGGGCAACTACAAGAAAGTATGGGGTTAGGTCGGGGGTACCGCAGGGGTTGCTCTGTCCCTATAACAAATCCGTTGGGGTTTTGGGAATTAATTGGAGGGTGGCTCGCAGGGATGGAGGGCCCACAAGGTGGGTTTTCTTGGTAATTTATTGGGGTTAGGGAAAATTATGTGGGGTTTGTTGTGGACTTTGTAAGTTCAGGGGTTTGTCGATGTGGAGATGGATATACTAAAAGATCCAACCTTTTTTAAGGCCTTTTGTGAAGATGGATATCCTAAAAGACACATTTTCGACCCCAATATTAAAATTTGTCGGAAAACAGAGGTATAAGGGAACAATAAGGAAGATAACTAAATACCCAAAGATGGTGAAGTCTAGGTGAAGAGCCATAAAGGAGCTCGTAAGGAGTTTTGTGATGGAGAATGAGTGTAGGATACGATTGATGAGGTAACAGGTTGTAAGAACACATTCTCCCCAAAGAGAAGTTGGTAAATGCCCTTGAAACATCAGAGATCTAGCCACATTAAGGATATGATGGGGTTAGGTCGGGGGTACCGCAGGGGTTGCTCTGTCCCTATAACAAATCCGTTGGGGTTTTGGGAATTAATTGGAGGGTGGCTCGCGGGGATGGAGGGCCCACAAGGTGGGTTTTCTTGGTAATTTATTGGGGTTAGGGAAAATTATGTGGGGTTTGTTGTGGACTTTGTAAGTTCAGGGGTTTGTCGATGTGGAGATGGATATACTAAAAGATCCAACCTTTTTTAAGGCCTTTTGTGAAGATGGATATCCTAAAAGACACATTTTCGACCCCAATATTAAAATTTGTCGGAAAACAGAGGTATAAGGGAACAATAAGGAAGATAACTAAATACCCAAAGATGGTGAAGTCTAGGTGAAGAGCCATAAAGGAGCTCGTAAGGAGTTTTGTGATGGAGAATGAGTGTAGGATACGATTGATGAGGTAACAGGTTGTAAGAACACATTCTCCCCAAAGAGATTTGGTAAATGCCCTTGAAACATCAGAGGTCTAGCCACATTAAGGATATGATGGTGTTTGCGTTGTACCCTCCTATTTTATTATGGTGTGTAGATGTAGGAGTTTTTTAACTGGATACCTTGCCTTGAAGAGTAGGTTGAAGGGAAATAAATTCCTTAGCATTATCGCTGCGAAAGATTTGGACACAAGAATTGTATTGCATTTGAACCATAACACAAAAATGTTGAATTAAAGTAATGGCTTCATCTTTTCCTTTTATTATATGAACCCATGTACAATGAGAGTAATCATCTAAAATAGTAAGAAAGTAAGAACACCAAGAAGTGGAAAGGGTATGGTAAGGCTCCCAAATATCTAAATGTACTAAATAAAATAAAGAGGATGCACGAGAAGTTCTAATATGAAAGGATGATCGAGGTAGTTTGGCCCGAAGGCAAATATCCCAAAGAAAGGCGGCTATGGTGTTAGAAGGATAGCCAAGACGGTTGTAGAGTGTGGTGTTGCCGATAGTGGTAAGTCATGAAAGAAATGGAGAATTATTTGCCATTCAATGAAGCCATTATATTCCATCACAGGTTTCACCTACTCCAATCAACGTCCTTGAAGTACGATCCTGTATAACACAAAGTTTATTAGTTATCATAAAAACACAATTCAAATTTATAGTTATTTGATTTTGGGAGAGAAGATGATAGTCAAGCCCGGGAACAAATATTAATCGGGGTAGGTGAAGGGAGGCATTGATGTGTAGACTCCTTGCATGTGAGGTTGAGACTAGAACTCCGTAGGGATCTTGATCCGGCATGTGGTAACTAATTTAAGTTTATAGAGTTGAGAACGATCCCCTGTCATATGAAAAGAGGCTCCGGAATCAAGTATCCAAGGTAGTAAAATAATAATTGAAGTAGTATCCTGGGTTGAATGAGAGAGGTAGTAGTTCAAGACAAATAAAATGGCGTTCCAATGAGTATCCCCAGTTGTAGGCCCGATGTCTTTCAAATCCTGAAGTGTTAAGGGACCATGAGAGGCAAAGTTGACCTGCCCGGCTGGTCCGGAGAGGATTGTAGTTGTTGCGCGAGAGGTTGGCTTTGATGGTGGAAGGGTTTGTGCCGACGAATGAGGAGCACCAATTGACGGCGTAGTAGAAGGCGTACCATTGCGAGCGATCCACCAATATGGATAGCTTTGGATTTTGAAGCAGGTTTTCATAATATGACCCGATCTTGTGCAATGATTTCAAAAGCATTGATCCTTTTGTGGTGTAGGGGTATGAGAACTACGTTGAGAAATTTCCGAAAAAGTTGTTTCTTCAAGGCGGTTGTCTCGTTCTCGGGCAATAGTTTTGAGACGTTCTTCTTGAATTGCGAGGGAATATACCTTGTTAAGTTATGAAAAGGGTTCCTAAGCAACAATATTTGATATGAGAGATGCATAAACATTGTCATCTAGCCCAATGAGGAATTGGTGAACTTCCTCTTCTTTGGTTTTGATTTTGTTACCTCATGTGCAAACACATTTGCACATATTGGTAAGTTGGGATGATATCTCATCCCATATCTTTTATTGCGGATGACGTATGCACCAATTATTTGACCATTTTGTTTACAACAAGCAAGATCATCGTGTAGTTGAAGTAAACAGGGTTGTTGTCAACATCAAAACGTTCTTTTAGGTCTTGCCAAAGAAGATAAGCATTAGCACAATAGCCCACCAATTTTTGGAGGGATGAATCATAGATTTGATAATCAAAATTTGAATCACAAAAATAACACAAATCCAATCGGAATATCCGTCCGATGAAGCACCCGGTTCATTAGTTTTGTCGTTTGCGAAGGTAACTTTTCGTTTTGCGGTTAGGGAATGGGTCAAGACAATATACCAATCCTACAATTATCGTTGGATAACTGAATAGGCATATTTGCGAACGAGGATGATCCTGAGGGATGCAAGTAATAGATCGAAGTATGGGAAAATTTTGGTTGTGTTTGTTTGTCTTGTGTCATGATTTTAGGATGAACAACGACGGTCAAAGTTGTTTTCGATACCGGCGGATTAAGTCGTGGTTGATACCGGCGGAGAAAGTATTCTCTCATACCAGCGGCCAAAGTCGTTTCTAATAACGTGACAGCGGAAACAGGGTTATTTTTGGGTTATAGTTTTATTTTGTGCGGAACCCTAGGCTAAAAAAGTACTCTGATATCATGAAGAGATTTGTGAACCGAAAACTTTTTTATTTCATTGATCAAATAATGTTGACTTAATTTGGGAAATGGGGCTCTTGAAATTGGTGTTTTATAAAATAGGCTCCTATATAAAATAGGGGGAAAATGGCCTGCAAATTAGAAAAATAAGGGTACTAATTTTGAATATTGATTAGACATTTACTTTTTCTACTAATTTCTCCCTCTATTTCCCCATTTCTTTACTTTTCTCTCTCCTCACTTTCTCTCACTCGAACCTCTCTCCCTCTTGTAACCCTTTCTTCTCCTTCCCGTGTATAGTCACCGCCTCCAGTACTCCGGCCACTAGGGAGCACTGCCTCGCCGCCATGACATTTGGTCACCAGGCCAACACCGAAGGGAGAGCGAGAGATCTAGGGTTTTGCCGTCAAGGTTGTCGCGAGGAGGGTATACGCCGCTGATTTCCGTCGCCAGTACCGCTGTCTACTCGTAGTTCCATCACCAACCCTCTCTCTCACCTGTCCCCGACTTCATTTCTCCGTCGACAACACCGCCCTCTAAAGTTCGTCATTCTTGCTCCGTCGCTGCCGGGAACCAGATTTGTATTTTTTTGGTATGTATTTTATCTTACCCAAATATGTAAGGATGTATTTTGCAGGATAGGTGGGTAAGCTTGCACTAAGTAAGGTTTTTTTTGCCGTTATTGTTGCTGTTTTGGGTATGTATTATGAAAATTAGGCGAAATTGTTAACAGTTGTCTTGGGTAAGATTGTTTTTTAGGGCAAAAACTTGTGTGGAAATGTTAACACACTTTTGGTTAACAAAATTAGGTTGTTCTTTTTGGGTATGTTAGGTGTGTTATCTTTTTTGTGTGTTGTATGACGATTTATGTTTGATTACCCAAAGTTTCGATCTCAATATTGGGATATGCACTTACCATGTTCGATGTACCATACAAACAAACCACCTACCCAAATATATCAATATCTTTCAAAACAATTACCTATTCATATCAAACTAGAGTATGTGGATTTGTATGCATTTTGAGTAATAACTACGTACATGCCAAAAAATTACAGGAAACCAATTTTGGGTAACTGTTACATGCATTTGGGGTAATAACTACGTACTACACTGACAACCATGCGTTTTTTTTTGGCATAAATTCCCTTCAAAATTTCCATCAAATCTTTCACTAGTCAAATAAGATGGGATGTCCACTTTTTGCCCACTTTTGTACTATTTCTGATTTACCCCATTATATAGGGGTCCAATTTCTCAATTAGAAATTGGGAGGGCCTTGATTTTCAACTGTATGGTGTAAAAGGCCCATAATGTCAATTCTTTCAAAAAATTTTATGTAGGAAAATATTAAGCGATAAAATAATAAACTAATATTTAAGGGATAAACTCAATATACGGTCCAATGATACAATTTGTTCTACTTGTTTGTTTTCATTTGTTTAATTTAACACATTTATGTTGCCTTTGGATGGGCGGAGAAGTCAATCAAATAAATGTCGATGAGCTTGAGGTTCAAACCAGAAATGTCCAAGAGTCTACAAAAGTTAGCTTCTGCTTTTCATTTCATTAATTTTACTCTTTTGCTTTTCTATAAATTTTGGTCGAACTTAAAAAGGAAGTGAAAGTGATGGAGGTGTTTCTTCTTTTAATTTTTTTTTTCTTTTTGGAGATTTAATATGTGAAAAAATCAAGAACATTGATTTTGAGATCAAATCTCTCTTAGAGGTTATCGCTCCTTCTCATAAGGTAAGTGTTAGAAGCCTTATTTAGTGTGCACACGAGTACACTATTTTAATATACTTGTAAAAATTGAGTGGCTCACTATCCTTTTTATTTTTTAGGTTAAAATCAACTTCTCAATTGAAAAATATATGTATATAGACACGTGTCGTTGAGAAGTTAATTTATAGAGAAAAATAAAATAGGATTGTTAGCCGCTAATTTTTCACAATAAAGTTACAATAATTTTGTTTGCACAATAAAGCCCAAAAGTGCATAACACGAAAGCAAAAGCCAATTTAGTTTTGGGTTTTGGACAACTACATAAATAAGGTCAAAGTTGCAAAGAAAAAAAAAAACTAGAAAAATCCTCCCAAATAAGAATCAAAGTGAAAAACTAAAATTATAGTGTGCAACTGTGGATCAAAAGTGAAGGGTTAAAAAGTGAAAAAATAACGAGGCTAAAGTATTTAAAGTTTCAAGGCGCAGGTAATGGGATAAAGTGTATACATAAGTGTTAAAAATGCACAATTAAGAAAATTCTAAAGTAAATCTTAATTTATTTATCTTTTATTTTACATAATCACTTTTAATACAAAGTCACAAATAGGAACAAAAAGAGTAACACATCATTTTTTTATACTTCCTTGGAGTTACGACCATTCGCTCCTCTAAAATACTCTTCCTCCACCAACAAAAGTACGCCCATGAGATCTTGGTTAAACCCGGTATATCATCCTACAAGCTTGTCGCTACTCCGCTTGACACAAAAGCTAAGCTCGGTGAGTCTTGGAAGTTTCACTATCACAATCCCACGCCTTGACACTGACTACGTACTCTGATGTTGACTAGATTGGGTGTCCGGACACCCAACAATCTACTCCAGGTACTACGTTTACCTTGGGACAACATCATCTCGTGGTCATTCAAGCAACAAGTCATGGTCTCCAAGTCTAGTGTTGAGACAAAGTACTAGGGCATAACCAACATCGTCGTTGAGGTAGAGTACTAGGGCATAAACAACATCGGCGTTGTAACAAATAAGGATACATCATTCTTTATATGTTTTTATTAGACCTGATCATCTTCGGGTAACCCGTCCAGCTTGACCCGCTTGCCCAAAAAAGGATCGAAATGAACATAGGAGAAAGCCCAACCACACAAAAAGACCAGCCCACCAGACCGGATCCAGACGCCACTCTATGCCCAGCCCGGCGTCCCAAATAAAAATATACAAATATATATATATATATATATATATATATATATATATATATATATATATATATATATATATATATATATATATTGTTCGCTCCAAAAGGTGTGTGCAAGCATTAAAATTTATAACCCAAAAAGTATGCTTGAACAATATGCGAACCCGTAGTGTACGGATTAATTGTAATAAAAGAAAGAATTATGAGGGTCGATCACAGGGACTTAGGTGAAACAAAGCACAAAATCAGGTTGTCAAATATTGCAATTAACTAAAAGCAATTAAAGCAATCAAAGTTGATGTATAAGTCAAGTAAGGGGAAATGCGGATTCTAGGGATTAAAGCATCTATTTGTGGTTCCGGCTTAAGATCTCAAAAGATAACGCGGACAAAGCTGAGGTTTGCAAAGGGAATGTGTTTCTAAGGTGGGAATAGATCACCGGGTAAGTCTCACTACTCACTATCCCAAACCAAAGCTCCTATTACCGGGTAAGTCTCAAGGTACTAAGGAAAGGAACTATAATCTCAAACCAACACACCACCTAAGGGAATAGAATCAACCTTTACCGGGTAAGTCTCAGGCTAAGTCACAAAGATGGGATGAAGGCACACTCAAACCCCAATAAAAGGATAAACCTTTATTACCTACACTCATGATCTTGGGTAAACAAATAAAGGAATCACCGGGTAAGTCTCATCCTAGGCTTGCATTGAACCAAGAAATGTGTAATAAGGATAAGATCTGGCAAACTTAAACTCTCAACTCAGATAAGGTTTAGGAAAGTTTTGCCTCGCTCAGTTTATGTACCATCTCGGTCGAGATGTTCGACAGCTGACCGAGGTTTTCTTCGATTAAGGTAAAGGCTCGAGCTTTCAGGGTCCTACTAGGATTAAGATCATTCTATCATCGTCTTTATCACAACTTTCAGCCAATCACCCCAGAATCGCATAAGAAACTTAGCCAACAATCATAATGATAACAATAATCAAATTAATGGTAGAGGAATCAATATTCGAACAAGAAAACCTTAAGAAAAAGCTGAATTAAACAATCAACAAACAAGCGTTCCTCAGTCACAAATTAGCAAAGACAACAAACCAAAAGAGATCTGAAAAGATCTTACAAAACTCCTTCAAAAGCTAACTCCATCTATGATTCCTTCCTTTCTTGAACTTCAATCCTTCAATACTTCCTTCAAAACTCTCAGAAAATCTCCAGAAAATCCTTGATCCGAAGATGGATGAATTGTAGAAAATACAACCCTTTGTATAGGAGAATTATCTTCCAAAGATAAAATATCTTAAAAAGATAATTTTCTATAAAATATATCTCTATCTCTTAAAATAAATCAGCCTAATATAATATCTTCCTTCCAGAAATCCAGCCTAAAATATAAGATATCTTCTTTCCAAAAACAAAAGATCTCGCCGGCGGCAGGGTGTTCGCCTCGGTCGGGACGCTCCTCAAGATCACCTCGGTCGAGGTGGTACTGTAGCTGACCGAGGTGATTCTCAACTGAATGTGAAATCTCTCGAATCTTTTCCAAAGTAATTCTTCTTAATCATTCCCATGCTTCTTGAGATCTTCTTAAAGCTCCAGTATGTAGCTCCAATGACTCCTTAGCTTCCTTTGCTCCATTTTAGTCCAAAACGTGCCATTTTACCTACGATTACAACGAAACTAGGTGTAGACCTCAATTCCCGCAAAGGTTGACAAAACAACAATATAATCAAAGAATATACATCCATACATGCAGATTTATGAAGATAAAACGTCTAAACTAGCCCCAAAATATAGACTATAATACATGCTATCAAAATACCTCATACTTGTCCCTTGCTTGTCCCCAAGCAAGTTCCAAATCTTAGATACAAGATAGAATGGATTATAAGTCAGAAAAATCAATGAAAAGCATTTCAAAATATTTTTGGTGGTGTGCTCCACTCATAGATCACTCTAAGAGAATGCTTCATTGCAAATAAAATCAAGACATGATCAAAACATTTTATAAATATAAGAAAGTTGTTCATCTTTGCATAAAATCATAGAATGAATAATAAATCACATTTATCGAAGTTTAGACCACCAAGTGAATCAACAAGCTCGAGGTCTCAAGGACTTCCAAAAGAGGATAAGGAACGTGTCAGGGTGGGATGTATATAGGGTATGTGGTGCTAGAATCCGGGAAAAGGATCTTACTTCGCTTTCTTTGAATAACAACATCTTCCACCAATAAGCTTTGCTTATTTTTACTTTACTTTTTGGGATGCATGGACAGAGGTGCACAATAACCGAAGCCTCAAACCCTTGATGCCGATACCATGACCCGTTAGGAATATCGCTCAATCCGATTTTGGCAAGACACAAACACCCGGCTATGTGAATGGTGCCGAGTTACTCATCATCATGATTGACTTCCGCAAACCTAATTGTTTCTTTCTAACACTTTCAGCCAAGATCTCAACTTCACTTTCACCTGCCTTTCTTTATTTGCTTGTAAATTCCCGGATAGGTAAAGGGAGGCAAATATGTATATGAGGGGCTAAGCATGATCATGAAGAAGAAGAAGAGAAGAGAATGAATTGCCTTAATCATCCCAGGAAGAATGTGATAGAACTCATCATGTGGTGTCAACCATCAAATCCAACATAATTTTGATAAAAACAAAAGATTAAACATGCTAAAACTTCAAACAAAGCATTTTGCAACTTAAACATATCATAAAACCTTTTGATCGTGTAAAAATTTCAAAGCCAATCTACAAATAGAATCATCATTGAGGTCATATCCAGAGAAGAAGCACAAAATCGTTTCGAAAAACTCTCAGTTAAGAACCCACCTCGGTTGAGGTGTCCACCTCGTCCAATCAAGAACATCCCGGTCGAGGTCACAAAAAAAAAATTTCAAACCATTTTTCAACGTTTTTTTCAAACAAAAGCATGTACGTATGCATGTAATGCCAGATAAACACATAAAGCAAAGTAAAGAAGAATAAGATCATAATTATCATATAGAGTCATACAAACATACACACATAGTCAAATAATACATCCAAATACCCCATACTTGGGACACATTGTACCAATGGGTCAGAATATAAGTCTAAAGAATATAATACTCACAAGACCTAGCTGAACTGCATAATAAATAAAGAAAGAAAGTCCATGCAGCTCTAATCCTTGTCAGCTGGTGGTGGTGGTGGATGTGGAATGTAGGGGTGTTGGGATGGATCAAAGGAATAACCCATCATCTGCTGGAACTGGATCTCCATCATCCTACGTTGATAATGCTGGCTCTCTCCTATCTGATGCATCCATCCATCCCTGTGTCTACGCTCATCATCAAAGCGCTGGGACATGTCAACCGTCATAGCAACATAGGAGTCAATTATTTGCTCAGTCAGCTAGTCAATCCATCGGTGAGCCTCGAGATCTTTGCGTCTCCAAAATCTGTGTTGCGGTGGTGCTGGTGCTGCCTCCTCCTCTGACACCTCATCATCAAGGTCGACAACTAGAACACTAGGGCCGCCGGTATCAGTACCGGTCTCCATAGCAGCGCCTCCATCATCATACTCCTCCTCATCATCAGAAGGTGCAGCATCTATGGCATCCTGCATGTAAGGAAACCAAGGAGAAGACAAGTATTGTCGGTCGAAAACAGAGAACTGAGATGACCATAAAATGCCATGTGGAGCTGCCGTCTCCCATGGCATAGCGACATATGGCGTACTGAGACCACGAGGGACGAGAATACGCCTCGTGATCATCTCCTTAAGACCAAGCGGCTTCGCAGCCGCAACCACTGTACATGTAGATAGATCTAAACCCACGGCAATAGCAATATTGGTCACCAAGCCTCCACAACATATATCTCCCTTCGACTTGCCCTTTATCCTATGCAAGTCCTCAGCCAGCATCCCTCCAAAATCAGGCACTCTCCCTGTAACCATACAGAACATGCTCAACAACTTTCCATGTTTGATCTTCTGGGGCGTCTCAGTACGCGTGAGAAGTGTCTCACTGAATATCCTATGTTCTAGGCGGAAGGCTAAGTGAAAGATGATGTGCTCCCTGAAGTCTTCAGGTCTCCATCTGTCACTATGCTCAACTACGTGGGCAATCTCGAGCGACGGCTCGGGAAGGAAAATCAGTAACGGTGGGGGTCGGGAAACCGAAGATCTCTCTGAACCAGTCCATCGGCACAATATAATTCCGGTTCAGCAACCGGTACTTGATGTTGTTACGCTCCGGCACGTGAGTGACAGAACTCACAAACTCCATGGTGACTCTAAGTAAGCCAGCGCTCGGATCTCCATGAACTCCTCCAGTTAAACTACCATGAAGATCATCTTCCTCAAGTCCTCTTCCACGTGGAGGCACTCGAAGGCAGCAACATCTAGAAACCGCGGGGCAACAATGGGACGCCCACAAATGCGATCAAAGTCGGTCTGGTGACGCTCATGGACCACCGGTATAGTAGGATAAGATGCAGAAGAAGGAGAGGAACTACTGGGTCTATCTCGCAAAACAAGATGGCGATCAGATCTGCTACTCATGACTTCTGACAGATGAACACCTCGGTTCCTCTGACAATCACCTCGGCCGAGACACAGTCGACTGGACCGAGGCGAAGTGCTGTTCGATCGAACACTCAGATTTTCAAGTTATTTTCCCCAAATCACTACCAAATGCTTCTTATGGGGTACTTATATCCTTTTCAGCAATAATAAGTGATAACTAGAGCCAGATTTGTCCTAAATCGGTGAAAGAAAGAGAGTTAGGGTTTTTGGACCAAATAACCAGATTCTGCAGAATTGGAGCGTTTTTCTCGCTGCTTGATGCTCGAAAATCGATCCTCTTGCTTCCTCTGGTGAAATCGCATAAAAAATCGCAAGAAACGAGCAAGATTTCAAGATTTGAGGGAAAACACCGCCGTGGTCAAGATTGAGTCGTGGGAGGGAAAAAGTGATGAGAGAGAAAACCGTCTCGCCTTTTATACCCCTCGCTGAGTTTGATTTCACCTCGGTCGAGGTGGTCCTGACCGGACCGAGGTGTCTGACTGGATGTCAGACCTAGTCGCCTCGGTTGCCCAAAGAACATCTCGGTCAAGGTGTTGTGACAACAATCGAGATGTGTCTCAGTCAAACTTCGTCTTCTCAATTTCTCAAACTTTTGTCCTTCTTGTGTTGCTCCTGAGTTGTGATCCTTCCTTAGAAACTACCTAGTTTTTGTCTTGGGTTGCCTCCCAAGAAGCGCTTGATTTAAGGTTGCTAGCTGGACCGTACATTATCCCTAAACAAGGTATAGTGGTACAATCTCCTCAACCTGGACTTCCGGTTGGTATTTCTTTAGCCTATGACCGTTGACCTTAAAGCTTCTGCTAGTTTCACCCCAAATCTCAACTGCACCATAGGGAAAAATATTTTTCACAACGTAAGATCCCGTCCATCTAGATTTCAACTTACCTGGGAAGAGGCGAAGACGAGAGTTGAAGAGTAGAACTAAATCTCCTTCTTTAAAATCCTTAGGAATGATATGCTTGTCATGCCATCTCTTTGTTCTTTCCTTGTAGATCGTGGCATTCTCATAAGCGTTTAAAAGCAGCTCCTCTAGCTCATTGATGTCCAATAGTGTCTTCTCTCTGGCTTCTTTAATTTCGAAATTCAACCACTTGATTTCCCAGTATGCATTGTGTTCCAACTCAACGGGTAGATGACAAGACTTCCCATATACCAAATTGTAAGGGGTGGTACCAATGGGAGTCTTGAATGCGGTCCTATAAGCCGAAAGAGCATCGTCCAACTTCATGGACCAATCCTTCCTCGTCCTAGAAACAGTCTTTTCCAGAATTGCTTTGAT
This sequence comes from Fagopyrum homotropicum, assembly GCA_033239125.1. Classification (NCBI taxonomy): domain Eukaryota; kingdom Viridiplantae; phylum Streptophyta; class Magnoliopsida; order Caryophyllales; family Polygonaceae; genus Fagopyrum; species Fagopyrum homotropicum. The sequence goes on along the minus strand of BSWB01000005.1, from coordinate 22,587,092 downwards.
TTCTCTATTCAAGATCTCAACCTTCCCACTAGTTTGAGGGTGATAAAGGGTTGCTACCTTGTGGGTTACCCCATACTTCGATAGAAGTACTTTAAACTTTCGGTTGATGAAATGTGTCCCTCCATCACTGATGATGATGCGTGTTGTCCCAAAGCGTGGAAAGATAGTTCAATTGAAGAACTTCACAACCACCATGACGTCATTTGTTGGGGAGGCGATGACTTCCACCCATCTAGAGACGTAATCAACAGCTAGGAGAATGTAGAGATTCCCTGCTAATGAAGGGAAAGGTCTCATGAAATCGACTCCCCATACATCGAATATCTCAACCTCGTGAATATTATTGAGTGGCATCTCGTTCGTTCTAGACAAGTTCCCTGTTCTTTGGCATGCATCACAAGAAACAACAAACGTTTGCACATCCTTAAATAATGTAGGCCAAAAGAAACCAGAACGTAATACCTTAGCGCACGTCTTGTGAGCGCTAGCATGTCCTCCACATGAAAGCGAGTGGCAATGCCGTATAACACTAGCAACATCATCCTCCGGAATGCATCGTCGAAGCATCCCATTCGGACCTCTCTTAAACAGTAGAGTTTCATTCCCGTAGTAATGGCGTACATCCTTGAAGAACTTCTTCCGTTGAGCGTAGGTCAATCCGGGCGGTACTTCTTGGCAAACAAGGTAATAGACAATATCAGCATACCAAGACTCTTTACCATCAGACATTTGGCGGAGCTAGTGCTCCACCAATTGGAAATGACTCTCTGAAAAAGAATTAGGAAGTTTGTTGTCCTCAGTTGACAACATCTCGCTTGATGTCTCGGTCAGTGTCCGAGGTGGGTGACCGAGATGTTCTTCAGATAAGAACACCTCGCTTGGTCCAGAAAGTGCCTCGGTCGAGGTACTGGAACTGGGACCGAAACCTAAATTGCTTTTCTTCCTCTGGATTAGTCTTTGAATCTTAGCTCCTGGATCTGATTCCAATGCTTTTAAGCTCCGTATATCTACATCACATGAAACATCTATACCTTCCTCCATTACACTAAAACTAAGAACTCTTTCAAGAGGGTCATTAATAAGGATAGAGCTCACCAATTCTCTTGATTCTTCTTCATCATAGATGTTGAAGATGTCGTCCTCCAGCGGCTCTCCTTTCATTGCAGCAAGCAATGCAAACTCAACTTGATATCCACCAATGTTGAATTTCAACTTGGCGTTCTTACAATCCACATTGCAACCCGAAGTTGGTAGAAATGGTCTCCCGAGTATAATAGGAACGGGATAATCTGCGGGAATGTCAAGTACAACAAAATCTATAGGTAAATAGAAATTACCTAACTTGACGGGAACATCTTCTAAGATGCCCACGTGATGGGTAATGGAGCGATCTGCCATGTATAGCCTTATCTTCACCGGCTTGGGCTCTCCAAGTCCGATTCTCTCACATAGCTCCAGCGGAATGATACTCACGCTGGCTCCTAGATCACACAACGCCTCATACGTTACATCCCCAACTTGAATGGGAATGCAAAATGAACCGGGATCTCTCAATTTGGGTGGCATCTTCTCCTTCGGGATTTGAATGAGCTCCGAGGACTTAGATGTCATCCTTACTTCTCCAAAATCTTCCAACTTCCTCTTCCTTGATAGGATTTGTTTCAGAAACTTCCCATAGGCGGCCATCCCTAAAATGCCATCAAGGAAAGGGATGTTAATGTGTAGTTTATTCATTAGGTCTAGAAACTTACCAAAATGCTTGTCCAGATGTGCTCTCGCCCTTGACTGAGGGAATGGAAGTGGTGGTTTAGAAGTAGGAGGTGAAACATAAACTTAAGTTTTATCCTTCGTTTTCTGGGGCTCCACCTCGGTTGGCACCTCGACTGAAGTGTTCTTCTGGTCTTGGCTTGACCGACGTACTAGGTCTGCAGTTTTCAGTCCAATCCGTGTCATTATTGCAATAATATGTCCCTTAGGGTTGCTCTCTGTCCTTCCTGGGAGCTTCCCTGGATCTCTTGGCGCTTCATTCGCCTTGTTAAAGAATTGTTGCTCTAAGGCTTTTTGTGCCTTCGAAAATGAAGTCATCGATGTCTCCATAGCGTTGAGCTTGATCAGAATTGCCTCCAGCACTACATCCTTCTTCTCTGGCTGGGATGAACTCGATCTAGGATCCTGGTTTCTCAATGGAGTAGAAGAAGAAAAGGAGGGGTTAAAAGCATTATTAGCATGAGAATAAGGGTTACCCAGATTTTGTTGATTAGATCTCCAATTCTTGTTGTTGGTGTATCTATTGTTGTTGTAATTGTTGTTCTGCGGCCCTTGATAGTTGTTTCTTCCTTGATATCCTCCATCTTGCTCCTTCTTCGTTTGAGCTACTAAAAGCTCCTTCAAATCTTTTACCTCATTGCTAAGCGAGGTGAGTTGAGCTCCATTTGATGATGTTTCTTGGAAGCTAACTCTCCTTGCTCCATTCTCGGTTCCTTGATGGGAGTACTTCTCCATGTACAAAGCTTGCTTTTCAATGAACTCCCAAGCTTCGTCTGGGGAGTTTGATAGGTGATGGAATCACTATCATCTAGGATAGTTTTTATAGTCTTTTTATTGCATTTGTGTCGGTTTATGCTACTAACTCCTTGATCCAGACTAAAAGAAGCTAAGGAAGGAGTTATAAACACTTAGGAGTGAAGATCGTTCACGAAGCAAAGCTTCTGTTGCCTCACCGCCCCAGCGGAGCCTTGTCACCGCCCCTCGGGGTGATGCCTTACACCGGAGCGCTCCCTGCGCCTTCACCAGCGCCGGCCATGAAGTGTGTCACCGCCCCTCCGCCACTCCTTGGCGCCCTTGCGGTGACTTGCCCTGAAGAAACAAAGACCAGCTCTCCTGCGCCTTCCACTGCACCCCTGCCAGCGCCTCAACTTGGGAGCTGGAAGACGAAGAGGTTGTGTCACCGCCCCTGCGTTGACATAGGGCGCCCCGGCGGCTCGGCATCAAAAACGTTAGGAAATCGAAAGGTCAGACGTTTGAAGAGCATTGAAGATCCGCCCCTACGGAATTACCTAGCCGCCCCTGCGGCCATTAAGAAGATTAAGCGTTTTTGCCTTCACCACCCCTGCGGAACTGAAGGCCTCCCCTGTGGTTTAACGTCAGAAGCTTTACTCCGGCTGTTCACACCACCTTTATGACATTAAAGGTGGTTGTTTTGGGCCGGCCATTTACTCCTATTTAGTGTCTTTTGCAGTATAAATAGTCCTTGGTTGATTGCTAGAATGATCCATCTTGTTAGCTAACAAATTATCCACTTAGATTATCTTGCTACCTTTGTAATGAGTTGCTAACTCCCTTGCTACATTGGGTTGGTTTGAAGCTGCGTTGTTACTTTGGTTGTAAGTTTTCTTTAATATAAGTTTTTATTCATTAATGCTTTATGTTTCCTTGATGTCCATTGTCTAATTGCATGTTTTACTATTACTGGAGATTGATCACCTTAGGTTCTAAAGTGCATGCAAACAACTAGGATTAATAGGTTCCGGGTTTGGGTCTTTAATCTAGTAGTAACTTTAAGTAATAACGGGTTGTAATTAATTAGAGAAAAGGAACACAAATATATAGATAAGTTTAACGGTTTTAATCTTCTCTTTATATCCCTTAGTCTTTGTTTGAATGCTAACTTGTTATTTGTTCTTGTAGGTTTACGGAACACTAACTTGTTAAGTTGTGTTGATGCCGGTTGGCTCAACAAATATATATGATCGCGACGGATATTACTTGAAAACTTGTAAAAGGAACTCACCAAAGTAGCAATTGCATGCTTAGAATCAACCTAGTGTAGATTCACCCATCATTGTCTTACTTGTCGCATTAATCGTTTTCATAAGTTTTTGTGTGCATCAATTCAACCAACCCCCCCCCCTTTGTTACTTGTTACTATAATCGATAATTGCATCTAATAAAACACCTTAACACTCTTGGGTTCGACCCTTACTTAACCACTATACTTGTTTAAGTGCTAAAGTCGGGATTTACTTTAGATTGGGTATAGACGACCATAGAAATACCTTCAGTCAAATTTTGGCACCGTTGCCGGGGAGTTCTAGTGTTTTATTGTTATTATTGATTATTTGTTTGAACCATTTGTATGGTTCAAACTCGTACTACTAACTCCGGCTTTGCTTCTTTTGATCCAAAAATTTAGAGGACGTACATCCGGCAACGAAGACAACAACAACTTTAACAAGAGATGGCTGACCGTACACTTCGTCAACTCACGCAGCCCACCTTGGCTCAAACCCCCTTGCGGTCACTATACCGGCATTAGGGGAAGGAGTCAATTTTGAGCTCAAGCCGGGTCTCATTCACTTGCTTCCATCCTTCCATGGGCTAAGTGGTGAAGACCCCATCAAACACCTTGGGAAGTTCCATATTGTGTGTATGAGCATCAAGCCGACCAACATTACCGAAGAGCAAATCAAGATGAGGGAATTCGGCTTCACACTCAAAGATTCTGCGGATGATTGGTATTACCACCTTCCATCCGGGAGCATCGACACTTGGGAGAACCTTCACAAGGCGGTTTTGGGGAAATACTTCCCACCCAAGAAGGCCAATAGCTTGAATAAAGCTATAAGCAACATCGAGCAAGAGGCGAACGAAACTCTCTACGAGTACTTCGAAAGGTTTGCACACCTCCGATCCAACTGTCCTTTTCACGGATATTCAACTCAAGATCTAGTCTTGTACTTGTACAATGGCTTGCTAGATGTTCGCCATTTAGCGTGCGTGCAAATAAGCTTTAAATTTATAAAACTAGAATAAAGCAAGCAAACCCGCAGTGTACGGATCGATATAGTTGAGCAAGAATTCCAGAGTATCGAACACTGGGATTTAGGGGGAACAAATTCAATTGTAGGTTATCAAGCGAGTAAATATAAGAAGCTTTTCAAGTATTGGGAAAACAACAATCCTAAAGATCCAAGTATCCAGCTGTGGCAATCGATTCAAGATATAATAATGATATAAGAACAGAGTTAAGATATGCAAAGGTATGCTAATGTAAGGTAATCGTACGGTGAAGTTCCAAAGACCTTATATGACTCATCTACAAGACACTCTCTATACAGGTTGTTGAGGCTTCAATATAGAAAGGTTCTAAAGGAAAGAATTAATCTCAAATACCCAAACTTGTAATCCAAGGATCAAGACTAACTTAACCGATTAAGGTTGTGACACTCACAATCGAGGTAGAGGTTGTTGAGGCTTCACTACCACAAAATTACGGCTAGTTCTTGAGTTCCACGGCCGTGGAAACTCAAGAACAGACCGTGGATTAGGGTTCGTCGGCGATTCTCTCTAACTCTCAAGGTCCAATCTGTTTACGATCGATCTATCATCATCTAAGCCACAACTATCAACCCTTCACCTTAGAATTGTTAAGGGTTTTTAGCCAACAATAGTCATATTGATATCAAATTCAAGATTAAAAGATTGAAAGATGAAAACTTCCGAATCCCTTCAATAACCTTCAAATCAATCTCAAAGTCACAATCAAGAACAATAATCGTCACTGAATTCGGAATAACACAAACAAACACAAATCTTAGATAAGAAGGAAGAACGGGATGTCAATCCGTCTTCTAAATCAAACCTAAGCAAGAAGTGAAATCTCCTTGCGAAAAATCTTCCGAATCTTCGATCTTCCGTCAATCCGGAAATCACAACAGCGATGCGCCAAAATCTCTCAAACACAACTTCCGCCAAATGCGAAATTAGGGAAATTCCAAGCGCAAGTGTACGACGTGTCTATGCGTAAGGGAAGGTGACGGAATCTCTCCTCGTCCGTCCTTTTATAGTGTAAGATAAATTATCGGCCCGGCCCAATCTTGTAAAAGATCGTGGCTTAAAGTGTGGCGAAAAAGATCGCCAAGATGACGGTCGTGGAAGGGTTCCACGGCCGTAATTTAGAGCGTGGAAATCAACACGATTTGAACCATCTTCTCCACGGCCGTAGAAGTTACTGGAATGAACCACGGTTCCCTTGCTATGATTCCACGTCCGTGGACTTGAACGTGGAAAGTAGTACGGCCGTATTTTAGAGCGTGGTTTAGGGCAAGAACGTGATTCTTCCTTAGCCTCGTGCATTCTTCAAGTTGGCACTCCCTTAGCTCCTAGGAATGTCCTCAATTCATGGATATGTTCCATCGACTCCATCCTTGCTCAATTCCGTTCGGAAATAGCTCTCAATTACCTATAATCAACATAAAGCTTGTGTAGATCTCTATATCGACATTATAGCCAACTAGCTCACAAATGCACCAATGCTCAATCAATGACTATCAATATGGATCAAATACATTTAGAAAATGTGCCTAAAATATCACAATATTTCATGCTAAGAAATAACCCCATACTTGCCACTTGCTTGTCCCTAAGCAAGGTCTTTCAAAAGCTTTAAAACAAGAGTTAGGATGAAATATGTGTACCTTCTCAAAGCAATACTTCTTTTGGATGAATGTGCCTTCTAAACAATAGATCATTCTCAAATCTTGCTTCAATCGTTTATAAGACTTTCATACACTTAATCAAAGAGTAAAGAGTAAAGAAAAATCATGAATCAATCAAACTTCCATACAAACATCATAACCTTCAAACATTATCAAAATCAATCATAAGAAACTTCGATTTAGATCACTAAGTCATATAACATTCTTTTGATCTTAAGGACTTTCAAAGAGAAAGGTCTAGAATGTGGAAAGGGAGGGAAAATTTCAAGGAATGTGGTGCATGAATCCGGGAAAGTGGATAACTACTCTTTCTTCTTCTCTTGCAGTTTCCGCAACACCTTCAACTTAGAGCTTCGCTCTCTTCTTTTCATTTTTTTCGACTTTACTTTTGGAGTTATGGATAGAGGTGCACAAAAACCGAAGCCTAGGAGATTGGCGTTTCTCAATTTTTATGAGATGCCTCAAACCCTTAGCGCACATACCATAATCCGCTAGGAATATCGCTCAATCCGACTTTGGCAAGACACAAACACCCGGCTATGTGAATGGTGCCGAGTTACTCATCATCATGATTGACTTCCCCAAACCTACAATTTCTTTCTATTCTTTTGATTGCAAATAATTGCTTTCAAGGCCCTCCCACATCAAACATGCCAATATCAATCAATTCCTTCAAATTCCCGGATAGGTAAAGGAGGCCATAATTTCAATGAGGGGCTAAATGATAAAAGAAAGAAGAAAGAAAAAATCGAATTGCCTTAATCATCTCAACAAGAAGTATAAGAACTTATAGTGCGATTTCAACTTCAATTTCTCAACATGATTTAGGTAACATTCATCACATTATGAAATTTGCAAAAGAGGTAAAATCAATTCATTCAATTTCTTTTCAATTCACCATTCGTTTAAGCATGCAATTGTCATCAAACTCAATTCACAAGTAGTGATTATCATAGAAATCATCTCAATTCCTTAGAAGCACAAAATTTTCAAAATTTTTCAATTTTTATGGGTTTTTCAAACTCTTTTTTCATGCAATGCAATAATGAAACGTGCAACAATATAATGAACATGCAAGATAGTCTCGATAGATGCAATCATAGTGAGTAAGAGTTATTACAAACTTTTAGTCACACCCCACCCCATACTTGGAACAAACATTGTCCCTAACGTTCAAATAAAAGAAAGAAAAGAAAAGAAAGAAAGAAAAAGACTCATAAAATGGCGGTGGAGCGGCTAAAGCTATCGGTCATCATCATCGTCACTACGGCGCTGGTGGAGGCGGGAATGGAGAGAAGCTAGCGTCGTAGTGCCGCCCAAACTGCTGGCAGTAGACGTCTCTCATCATATGATCGAGGTCGTCCATACGTCCATCCCTAGCATCGGCTTGGATCTCCAATGCTCCCACTCTGTCAGAAAGGTTAGTAGCCCAATCTAGCATCTACTCATACCATCCCGGGGCCTGGCTGTACCACCCCGGTGCGTCTGACGGTGCTGGTGCTGGTGGCTACTGTGCGGACCATGGAGGTAGAGCTCTGTACCATGCAGGAGGTGTATCCATCCAAGTAGGTCTCTCACTCACGCTGGCGCGGCGAGAAGACGAACCTGAAGCTCTAGCAGGACGTGGAGAACGTCTGGGCACATCAGAAGCAATGTCCGGCTGATCCGGAAACGTGCCAAACTCTTGCTCTGCTCCTCCTCCACCCTTATACTGATCCCTCATCTCCTCCTCAACTACAGGCGGTGGTGGGACATACGGAGGAGCTACAATCCTGTTCGCGTGCATATCTGCGAACGTAGCCTTCCAATTATGGCGTCCAACCATAATGGAGTACTCCGGGAGCCACTCAATGCCCCTCCCTGTCCTGCTCTCCCATGGCATGGCTGCGTAAGGTGGACCTCTATGGGTAGGGAAGATAAGGCCTCTAGTCATGAAGGCTTGGAGTCCTAGGGGTACAGCTGGTATGCGTGTGCATGTAGAAAAATCAATCCCCAACATCCTATCAAGGTGGGTAACTATCCCACCATATCCAATGTTGCCAGCCCTCTTGTTCTTAAGCTTGCTCATGGTAGCAACTAAGAGGGTGGCGCAGTCAGCAGGGCGCCCATACAGCATAGAGTACAGAAGGAAGAGCTCATCTATCTTGATCTTGTGAGGTGTCTCCGTCCTAGGGAAGAGACACTCAGAAAGAACACGGTGAGCAATCTTCAAGGCTAAGTGATACATCAACTTAGCCTTGGTATCAGCTGGTTGCCAGCGGTCCTCGCTGGCGTAAATCATAGCGACCTCCTCCCAAAAATCTTTGGCGTAAACGCCACTAGGAAACCGACCGTTGAAGGTCTCTTGGAACCCAAAGAAGGCTCCAAACTCTCGGATGGTAAAATCATAGTTTCTTTCCATAAGACGGAAAGAAACGGTCCTATCCACGTGGCTGTGCTCAAAAGACGTCACAACCTCTCTTGTAATCTCCTCATAAGCGTCCTCTCGGATAGCCGAGAAGACGATAAGACCGGCTCTATCCAAGAGCCAAGTAAGGTCATCTACTATAATTAGAGGAGCTAAATCCTCCAACAATAGGTACCTAGGTCCGATAACTGCCCTCTTATGGATCCTCTCGAGTGCATCGAGATGATCCTCATGAATGGTAGGTACTCTAGGGCTAGGAGGTGCGGGTGATGAAGGTGATGATGGAGGTGAAGGGGAGGAAGGTGGTGGTGCTCTAGAGGATGAAGAGGAAGAGGGGTTACCCTTCCTCTTTTTGTTCTGCTCATTCTTCTTTTCTTTAATCCTCCCAGAAACTCTCCTCACAAAATCCATTTCTGTTCAAAACCACGGTATGTTCTTGATTTTCCACGGCCGTGGAATTGACAGAGACCGTGATTCGTCTCGACTTTTCTCAAAATTCAGCAAACAGCACTCAAACTGAGTAATTAGGCAGCCCTAGTCTAATTCCTTCCAATTTCAATCAGTTCTCCTATAATTTCTAGCAAAAACGAACCCAAATTGACGAAGATAGAGAAGAGCGAAAAAAACTAGGTTTCGAATTTTAAAATCCGAATTCTGCGTTCCTTGGTGATTTGCCACTCGATTCGTTGGTTGGATCTTGTTGGTGGTCGAATTTCCTTCAGTTTGGAACGAAGAATCGTTGAAAACGATTAACGAACGGAGATTTGAGGTGAAGGGCGTGGAATCGGAAAAGAGGGTCGTGGAATTGGGTTTTTGGTGTGTTTTTGTGAAGAACATGGTTTATATAGTGGCCGGAAAAATTTTTGAAAACGACAGTCTGTCGGGGGGTTCCACGGCCATGGAATTGTACGGAACCGTGGTTTTGGTGATTTTTCAAAGGATTTTGGAAATTACGGTCACTGTAGCTGTCACGACCGTGGTTTAGACCGTGGAACTCTCTGCAATGCTCCAAAGTCCAAGTTTCGTCACTTTTCTTCAACATTACTCTTCTCTTTTCCTTTTCCACCGTTCCTACATCCAAAAACACGAATATACCGGAAGAAATCGAAGGCAAAACAAAGCAAAAACGTCTAAACTAAGCTAAACTATGAATCGAAAACAAAAACGTAAATGCAATACCTTGGGTTGCCTCCCAAGAAGCGCTTTGTTTAAGGTCCGTAGCTAGACCATATTCGCACTTATTTGAGTGCGGTGGGCGCGAACTCTTCAGCTTGAAGTTCCGGCGTATACTTCTTGAGTCGTTGACCGTTCACTTTAAAGCTTCCGCCCGCTTCACCCCATACTTCAACTGCACCATGGGGGAAAATACGCTTAATTAGAAAAGGTCCGGTCCAATGGGATTTAAGCTTACTTGGAAAGAGACGAAGTCTTGAATTGAAGAGTAGAACTTGATCTCCTTCTTTGAAGTCCTTTGGAATGATATGCTTATCATGCCAACGCTTTGCTCTCTCCTTATAAATCTTGGCGTTTTCATAGGCGTTCAAGCGGAGTTCTTCCAGCTCATTAAGGTCTAAGAGGCGCTTCTCCCCCGCTTCCTTCATGCTGAAATTCAACCATTTGATAGCCCAAAACGCTTTATGCTCCAACTCCACCGGTAAGTGACAAGACTTCCCATACACAAGGTTGTATGGTGTGGTTCCTATGGGAGTCTTGTACGCAGTCCGGTATGCTCACAATGCGTCATCAAGCTTCAAAGACCAATCCTTCCTAGTCCTTGAAACCGTCTTCTCGAGAATTCCTTTGATCTCCCGATTTGAGATCTCAACTTGTCCCCTAGTTTGTGGATGATAAGGGGTGGCGATCTTGTGAGTAACCCCATACTTAGCTAGAAGAGCTTCAAAGCGCCGGGCAATGAAGTGAGAACCTCCATCACTAATGATAGTTCTTGATGTCCCAAATCGTGGGAAGATGGTCTTGTTAAAGAACTTAACCACCACCATGGCATCATTGGTGGGAGAGGCAATCGCTTCCACCCATCTAAAAATGTAATCCACCGCCAATAGTATGTATTGGTTTCCACAAGATGATGGGAACGGTCCCATAAAGTCTACTCCCCAAACGTCGAAAATCTCCACCTCTTGGATGTTATTGAGGGGCATCTCATTCCTCCTAGAGATATTACCTGTTCTTTGACAAGCATCGCAGCAAGAAACAAAGGATTGCACATCTCTAAATAAAGTAGGCCAAAAGAATCAAGATTGCAATACCTTTGCACTAGTTTTGTTCGAACTAGCGTGTCCTCCACAAGGTAGTGAATGACAATGGCGGATGACACTTTGCATCTCATCTTCCGGCACATATCGCCGAATGATGCCATCCGGACCTCTCTTGAAGAGGAGAGGTTCATTCCAAAATTATTCCCGGACATCCTTAAAGAACTTCTATCTTTGTGCGTAGGATAATCCGGGCGGTATCTCCTGACAAACCAAATAGTTAACAAAATCAGCAAACCATGGTTCATTACCTTTGGAGATCACATCGATGCACTCCTCAATAATTTGTAGGTGTTCGTCCGGGAAGGAGTCATCTATAGGTAAATGGTCGTCCTCTAGATGTGTTAGGCGACTCAAATGATCCCCAACAGAATTTTCTGAACCTTTCTTGTCGCGGATCTCTAGATCGAATTCTTGTAGGAGAAGAATCCATCTAATTAGCCTTGGCTTTGCATCCTTCTTTGCAAGGAGGTACCGGATCGCAGCATGATCCGTGTAGACAATCACCTTTGCACCTACAAGATAAGAGCGAAACTTGTCAATAGCATAAACAATGGCTAAAAATTCCTTTTCCGTTGTGGCGTAGTTTAGCTGCGCTTCATCTAGCGTCTTGCTAGCATAGTATATGGCATGGGTTCGCCCTTCCTTTCGTTGTCCAAGAACAGCTCCTATAGCTACGTCACTAGCGTCGCACATAACCTCAAAGGGGAGGTTCCAATCCGGAGGTTGGAGAATAGGTGTTGAAATTAGAGCCTCCCGGATCATGTTAAACGCATCCAAGCATTCCTGCAAAAACTCAAAAACCGCATCCTTCATCAATAGATTAGTAAGAGGTTTTGATATTCTAGAGAAATCCTTTATGAAGCGCCTATAGAATCCGGCATGTCCTAAGAAACTTCTTATCCCTTTCACCGAAGTTGGAGGAGGAAGCTTTTCTATAGTCTCTATTTTTGCCTTATCCACCTCAATCCCTCTACTAGAGATTAAGTGTCCTAAAACAATTCCTTCCTTAACCATGAATTGACACTTTTCCCAATTTAGAACTAGGTTAGTGTCTTCACACCTTCATAATACAAGAGCAAGGTTAGAAAGACAATTGTGAAAAGAGAAACCGTATACGGAGAAGTCATCCATGAAGCCCTCCATGATTTCCTCAATGTATTCGGAGAAGATGGCCATCATGCACCTTTGAAAGGTGGCTGGGGCGTTACAAAGCCCGAACGGCATTCTCCTATAAGCAAACGTACCCCACGGGCACGTGAATGTGGTCTTCTCCTGATCATCCGGGTGTATCGGAATCTGAAAGAAACCACTATAACCGTCAAGGTAGCAAAAATGTGAATGTTGTGCTAACCTTTCAAGCATTTGATCAATGAATGGCAATGGGAAGTGATCCTTCCTCGTCGCATTGTTAAGTTTGCGGTAGTCTATGCACATCTGCCATCCCGTTACGGTTTGGGTAGGAATGAGTTCGTTGTTCTTGTTGGTGATGACCGTCATTCCTCCCTTCTTCGGAACTACTTGAACCGGACTCACCCACTTACTATCGGAGATAGGATAGATGATACTTGCATCAAGAAGTTTAAGAATTTCCTTCTTGACAACCTCTTTCATGGTCGAGTTTAACCGCCTTTGAGGTTGTCTTGAAGTCCTAAAGTCCTCTTCCATTAGTATTTTATGCATGCATAGGGAAGGTTTGATTCCTACTAAGTCCTCAATAGTATATCCTAAAGCTTTTCTATGTTTCCTAAGGACAACCATGAGCTCATTATGTTCATCCATGCTTAGGTCGGAGCTAACAATAACTGGAAAGGTAGAATTAGGTCCTAGAAAAGCGTACCTTAGATGAGTAGGAAGTGGCTTTAGTTCCATTGCTTACGGAGCTTCCAATGGCTTTGGTGGAGCTTCCGATGCTTCCTTAGAAGTGTCTAAGGAAGTAGAAGTTGTGGGAGAAGAATCAAAGGAGGTTGAAGAAGAAGCACGATCACCCTCTTCCACGGCCAGAATCACGGTTTCCCTGCATCCTCCACGGCCGTGGTTTAGGGCGTGGAAAGGGAATACGGTTGTTCTGTTTCCTCCACGACCGTATAACTCTCTGGAGTGGGACACGGTTTGATTGGTGAAATCCACGGCCGTGGAATATAGTGTATGGCCGTGGATTCTCACGTTTTCTACCTCGTCGTGGAGCATCTCAAATTCCACTTCACCCACTTCTTCTTGTGCTTCTAAGGCTTCAATTGCCTCATTGCACTCCTCTTCTTCTCCTACATTCGTTAGACTCATAGTAATAACCTTTTGTATAGGATCTTTGAAGAGAATAGCACTTACCTCCTCTCTAGACAACCCCTCTTCATCTTGAATATTGAATATATCCTCATCAAAGATTGGCTCCTTCACTAGAGTGGAAAGAACAAACTCTACCTTCTCCTCTCCTATATCAAAGACGAGTCTACCATTCTTGCAATCGACTATGCAGCCGGAAGTTGCAAGAAACGGTCTTCCGAGTATGATCGGGACCGGACTATCTGCAGGAATGTCAAGTACAACAAAATCAATGGGAACAAAGAACTTACCCAGCTTGACCGGGACGTCTTCTACAATACCGACGGGACGAGTGATGGATCGATCCGCCATGTACAACGTCATCTTTACCGGTTTAGGGTCGCCTAAACCGATCTTCCTACATAATGCAAGTGGTATGATGCTCACGCTTGCTCCCAAGTCACATAATGCATCGTATGTGACGTCTCCCACTCCTATGGGAATGCAAAACGACCCCGGATCCTTTAGCTTTGGGGGCATTTTCTCCTTCATGGTCTTGATGAGATCCGAAGAATCCGAACTCATCTTAACCTCTCCAAAGTCCTCTAACTTTCTCTTGTTAGAGAGGATATCCTTTAAAAACTTGCCATAAGCCGGCATACCTACAATAGCATCAATGAAAGGTATATTAATATGCAGGTTGCTCATGAGTTCTATAAACTTACCAAATTGTTTATCTAGGCGTGCTCTCGCTCTAGATTGAGGGATTGGTAGGGGAGGTTTGTAAGATGGAGGAGGAATGTAGACATCTTCCTTCTCCTTCCCCTTCTCTTTATCTTTCTCAACGGAGACTTCAACAAACTTAGGCTGCGGATCGGTGGTAGTCACTCCGCTCCTAGTTGTGATTGCCATCACCCTTACCTTAGGGTTGTCCTCCGTTTTTCCTGGAAGTTTCCCTTGATTCCTAGGAACATCCTCCGCATGGCTGAACATTTGGTTTTCTAAAACCTTTTGGGCTTTATCAACCTTGGAAATTTGATCATCAACCTTAATGATGCGGTTCTCCAACCATTGAAGCTTTCCCAAAATTGTTTCCAGCATGGGATCGGGCTTCTCCTTCCCCGAAGTGCTTCCTCCATTAGATGTTTGCCCCTTGCTTTTCAAAGGAGTAGAGGAAGAGGAAGGTGGAGTTAGTGAACTAGAATTGGAAGGTTAAGAGTTACCGGAGTTTTGTTGATTGGAGCGCCAATTGTTGTTGTTTGAACCCCTATTGTTGTTCCAATTGTTATTCCGGTTGTTGTTGTTGCCATTCCAATTATTCCGGTTGTTGTTCCGGTTATTGTTGTTGCGGTTTGTATTCTCTCCACCATTGTTGTTGTTGCCCAAGTAGCCAACATCCTTTCCTTGTTGCTTTGAAAAGTTGGTCTTGATAGCCTCCTTCAACTCTTTGATTTCATTGTTAAGGGAGAAAATTTGATTTTGAGCTTCATGTGTGAGCTTTGCTCCTTGCTCCACACGATTTCCCTCAACTTTCCGGTGGGAATACTTCTCTATGACTCTTGCTTGCTTCTCAATGAAGTCCCAAGCGTCATCTTCTCTCTTGCCATGAATGTGCCACATGAGAGGGATTGGATCTTGAATTGTGTCTCCACATCCAGCCCCTTATAGTATATCTCCAGCAATGCAAGCTTGGATATGCCATGATGAGGGCAATCCAATAGCAAATCCTGAAACCTTTCCCAATATTGAAACAAACTTTCGTTAGATTTCGTGGAAAATGCATTAATCTTACCTCTAAGTTCCGCCGTTTTGGATGGCGGAAAATGCATTAATCTCCACATCCAGCTGTGGCAATCGATTCAAGATATAATAATGATATAAGGACAGAGTTAAGATATGCAAAGGTATGCTAATGTATGGTAATCGTACGGTGAAGTTCCAAAGACTTTATATGACTCATCTACAAGACACTCTCTATACAGGTTGTTGAGGCTTCAATATAGAAAGGTTCTAAAGGCAAGAATTAATGTCAAATACCCAAACTTGTAATCCAAGAATCAAGACTAACTTAACCGATTAAGGTTGTGACACTCACAATCGAGGTAGAGGTTGTTTAGGCTTCACTACCACCTAGAAAAGACAAGCCAAGACTAAGTTAAAGCAAATCTTTAACTTTGGATTAAAGTAAAAGCAGGTTCGTAACTTAACACAAAATTACGGCTAGTTCTTGAGTTCCACGGCCGTGGAAGCTCAAGAACAGACCGTGGATTAGGGTTCGTCGGCGATTCTCTCTAACTCTCAGGGTCCAATCTGTTTACGATCGATCTATCATCATCTAAGCCACAACTATCAACACTTCACCTTAGAATTGTTAAGCGTTTTTAGCCAACAATAGTCATATTGATATCATATTCAAGATTAAAAGATTGAAAGATGAAAACTTCCGAATCCCTTCAATAACCTTCAAATCAATCTCAAAGTCACAATCAAGAACAATAATCGTCACTGAATTCGGAATAACACAAACAAACACAAATCTTAGATAAGAAGGAAGAACGGGATGTCAATCCGTCTTCTAAATCAAACCTAAGCAAGAAGTGAAATCTCCTTGCGAAAAATCTTCCGAATCTTCGATCTTCCGTCAATCCGGAAATCACAACAGCGATGCGCCAAAATCTCTCAAACACAACTTCCGCCAAATGCGAAATTAGGGAAATTCCAAGCGCAAGTGTACGACGTGTCTATGCGTAAGGGAAGGTGACGGAATCTCTCCTCGTCCGTCCTTTTATAGTGTAAGATAAATTATCGGCCCGGCCCAATCTTGTAAAAGATCGTGGCTTAAAGTGTGGCGAAAAAGATCGCCAAGATGACGGTCGTGGAAGGGTTCCACGGCCGTAATTTAGAGCGTGGAAATCAACACGATTTGAACCATCTTCTCCACGGCCGTAGAAATTACTAGAATGAACCACGCTTCCCTTGATATGATTCCACGGCCGTGGACTTGAACGTGGAAAGTAGTACGGCCGTATTTTAGAGCGTGGTTTAGGGCAAGAACGTGATTCTTCCTTAGCCTCGTGCATTCTTCAAGTTGGCACTCCCTTAGCTCCTAGGAATGTCCTCAATTCATGGATATGTTCCATCGACTCCATCCTTGCTCAATTCCGTTCGGAAATAGCTCTCAATTACCTATAATCAACATAAAGCTTGTGCAGATCTCTATATCGACATTATAGACAAACTATCTCACAAATGCATCAATGCTCAATCAATGACTATCAATATGGATCAAATACATTTAGAAA
Organism: Fagopyrum homotropicum; assembly: GCA_033239125.1. NCBI lineage: Eukaryota > Viridiplantae > Streptophyta > Magnoliopsida > Caryophyllales > Polygonaceae > Fagopyrum > Fagopyrum homotropicum. Next base: position 22,570,351 of record BSWB01000005.1, on the reverse strand, counting down.
ACGTGCCTAAAATATCACAATATTTCATGCTAACACTAGACAATGCAAGGAGGATCGTCGACGCAGCTTGCGGAGGTAATATTCTTGACTCTATTCCTGACCTTGCTTTGGAAAAGATACAGGAACTAGCGGAAGGAACTCGGAACTTTTGAAGGACACCGGCTAAGAAAGGAGTCCATGCTGTGAATACCGGGAAGAGTGAGATCTCCACTGAGCTCGCGGAGCTGAAGGAAATGGTGAAGAGGCTAAGACTTATAGGCACCCAACAACAGCTCAAAGCTTGTGGAGTATGTGCTGACCCATACCATCCAACGGACATGTGTCCACAAGTCTAGGATGACGATGCTGAGGTGAACGCAATGGGTTACGGACAACGACAGCAGCAAAGGCCTAGGAATGATCCCTATGCATAGAATTTCATGCCAAACTGGCGTGGCCAACAAAACTTTCGTTGGAGGGATCAACAAAACCAACAACAGCAGCCCCGTCAAGGTATGTATCAATCAAGTGAAGATATGTTGCAGGTTTTGACTAAAGACTTTGCTACTCATGTCCAAACAACAGTATCTACCATCAAGAACCTTGAAAAACAGGTTGGTCAAATGACGGAATCTATTACAAGAATTGAAACTAGGTCCTCCGGAGCATTACCTTCACAGAGGGTTATAAACCCAAAGGTGATGCTAGATGAGGCTCAATCATAGAGGTAGAGTCCTTACGTCAAGCGAACGACGTAAAACAAAGGCCCTGATTCGGGAGGCAACCCGAATGAATAAGAAGAGGAGCTCCTGTCAAGAAAACCGCTCCTGCAGCTAGGTGACCCCGGCCCCGCGGTGACACCCTTGCCCAGCGCCGCCCCCGACGCTGGTCCATCATCTGCAACATATCGGCCACATCCCCCGCGGTGACACCCCACGCCCCTGCGGCGGCCATCCTTGACACGCATCCTCAGTGCCGCCCCCGGCGTTGAGGCTGCGTACCCCCTCTTCCTTGTCACCGCCCCCGCGGTGACAACCGCCGCCCCTACGGTTTTGTTAAGGAAAGAAAAAAATATACACTTCCTAAAAATAACCTACATCTACCGCCCTTTACATTCCCCCTCCATTTACCTTCCGAACCCTAATCCACCTCGCCTTCATACGCCCCTGCGCCCTCCGGAAGCTCTCGCACCACCCTGTCTAAACGCTCTTGCGCCAGCTCCTACGACTACGCCTCCTTTGCGACACCAGCCCTCACCACCACCATACACAAACATCCCCCAAACCCTCTCACTCTCGCCCTCCACTGCCCCACCTCCGGCGACGTCTGCAATAACAAAGAAGACGCCGGAACAACCCCCATCACCACAACCTTCGCCGAACTCCCAAAATCGCCCTCTGCTCTTCCACCGCCCCTGTGCTTGCAAGCCCCCGCACCTGCACCTTGCAGCCCTTGCGCCTACTTCAGCCGCCCCTGCGGAAAACTCAACAGAGGGTTCGTCTCTTTCTTCATTTTCTGAAATTTCTAATTCCTTTGCTTATTCAACTGCAAGTAATGGAAGACCATAGAAAGTATAAGTTGACAAAAGCTGAGAAGGAACGGTATAGGATCGTACAACGTCGGGATGTGTATGCAACCCGGTTTCCGGACGTTCCTACTTTGGAACATTTGGGCATATTGGAGAGCATGCAGGAATTCCTCAATAACGCCGGGCTCGGTGATTTTCTGATAATGAGCACTCCAACATACCCCGAGCTCAGCCGCTAGTTCATTGCCACTTCCAAAATGGAAACGGTGGACCATGGTTGGGTTGTATTGTCATTCAAGTTCAACAAACGAAAGTATACATTGGACTACACCCAGCTGCAGGAGGCATTAGGGGTGACTATAGCCGCTTCCGACGATTGGTGGGAACCCATCCCGACACCCGACTTGATGGAGTTTGGCAGGCCGCCACGAGGTCTGAGTTTCATGCAGGGGGTGAGTACTCCAACAAATTCACTCACCCTTATTTGAGGCTCATCTCAAAGATCTTTATGAGTGTCTTCTATGGACACAAGGAGGAGAATAAGGTCGCTCTCAACGACCTTCCATTGTTATACGCCAGCCTCCCCACCAACGACTGGGTACCGGATTGGCCATACCTCTTCCTTACCTCTTTGAAGCGGATTAGGAAAAATGAGTCACGAGACATTGTGGGAGGCGGTATCATCTCCTTGTTAGCTGCCCGGGTGATGGATCTCGCTGCTTTGGAGGATGGACTGGAGGCCCCACTTTATACGGAGGGTATGTTGAGGAGGTGTAGGCTCATCAGGAGAGACGGGGACAACCTCTTTTGGATCTCTTTAGCAGATAGAAGCCACATTACATACCTCCCCCAACGACATCCACTGGGAGACGAGCTCTCCGACTTGTATGTACCAGCTGACCCCGTTCCGCCGAGACGGCCTCAGGAGGATATTGTTGGGAGATACGCAGCAGGCTCCATCCGGGCCCCTTCCACTGATGAGGAGATGCCGACTGCAGCCCACGACGACAGTCAGGCCAAGGAGAGTCTGCAGGCTTAGATGTCAGCCTTGACTACACAACATCAGGCTTGGCAGACCGAGTACCAGCTGTCCATGCTTGAGCAGCAGCAGGCGTGGCAGTCCAGCTTCGCCTCCTCCATGACCATCACTTCGACCGCCATCAAGATGCTTGGCAAGCGGCTCATCAGCTGCAGTTGGAGACTCGGCAGCTGGCTTAGAAAGCTAGCTACGAGACTTCATTTAGAGAGAGGATGGAGGCTAAGGAGGGCCGCATCGACACGCTCTACCGCCAGCAGGAGCACTTCTTTTGCCACTTCCCTTACGACCCGGAGAAGGGTCCAGGTGGTCCATCCGGACCATCCCACTGAGGGGTACATTTCTTTCCCTTTTTCCACATTTATCTTTGCCTCATTTCCACTTTGAGGACAAAGCGTACTTCAAGTATGGGGGAGGGACATATCATTGCTTGTACATTTCATTTGAGTTGTTTTGTTTTAAGTTGTCTTGCATTTCAATTCATATTCAAATTCACAGTAAAAAAAAGAGAGAGAAGAAGCTAAAGAAAATAAAAAGAGGCATGAAAGCCTTGGATAAACCAAAAACCCGAAAGGGCAGTTTAGGCAAAAAGAAGGTTGTCCGACCAACCTTAGGTTAGTGCAAAATTGGACTTGAGGGATGTGAGTTAAAGTGAGATCATCAAAAGAAGAAGAGTGGCAACGTGAAAACCCGAAAGGGCGCCTTGGCAAAATGAGCGACACCGAGTGTAGGTTTCCCTTCCAGCGTTTGGCGACATAAGAAGGGGAGTCATAAGGAGGTTATCCGGGTAGGCCACTCTTTGAGCAATAAGGATGGTAGTTTCTCCCTTTTTCTCACATCTCCTCTCTTTTCCATCTTTCTTTCTTGCCTTTTCTCTTGTTTTCATTGTCTTTTCTGCTTGCCCATACTTCCTAAGGCCTTTGAGTCTAATTGTCATCATTTGTTTTACTCGGGACGAGTAAAAGGTCTAAGTATGGGGGAGTTTGATAGGTGATGGAATCACTATCATTTAAGATAGTTTTTAGAGTCTTTTTATTGCATTTGTGTCGGTTTATGCTACTAACTCCTTGGTCCAGAAGAAGAAGATTAAAAGAAGCTAAGGAAGGAGTTATAAGCACTTAGGAGTGAAGATCGTTCACGAAGCAAAGCTTTTGTTGCCTCACCGCCCCAGCGGAGCCTTGTTACCGCCCCTGCGGGTGACGCCTTACACCGGAGTGCTCCCTGCGCCTTCACCAACACCGGCCATGAAGTGTGTCGCCGCCCCTATGCCACTCCTTGGCGCCCCTACGGTGACTTGCCCTCAAGAAACGAAGACCAGCTCTCATGCGCCTTCCACTGCGCCCCTGCCTACGCCTCAACCTGGGAGCTGGAAGACGAAGAGGTTGTGTCACCGCCCCTGCGTTGAAATAGGGACGCCCGGCGGCTCGGCATCAAAAACGTCAGCAAGTCGAAAGGTCATTCGTTTGAAGAGCATTGAAGATCCGCCCCTGCGAAATTGCCTAGTCACCCCTGCGGCCATGAAGAAGATCAAGCGTTTTTGCCTTCACCGCCCCTGCGGAACTGAAGGCCGCCCCTGCGGTTTAGCGACAGAAGCTTTACTCCGGTTGTTCACACCACCTTTATGGCATTAAATATGGCTATTTTGGGCCGGCCATATACTCCTATTTAGTTTCTTTTGTAGTATAAATAGTCCTTGGTTGATTACTAGAATGATCCATCTTGTTAGCCAACAAATTATCCACTTAGATTATCTTGCTACCTTTGTAATGAGTTGCTAACTCCCTTGCTACATTGGGTTGGTTTGAAGCTCCGTTGTTACTTTGGTTGCAAGTTTTCTTTAATATAAGTTTTTATTCACTAATGCTTTGTGTTTCCTTGATCTCCATTGTCTAATTGCATGTTTTACTATTACTTGAGATAGATCACCTTAGGTTCTAAAGTGCATGCAAACAACTAGGATTAAAAGGTTCCGGGTTTGGGTCTTTAATCTAGTAGTAACTTTAAGTAATAACGGGTTGTAATTACTTAGAGAAAAGTAACACACATATATATAGATAAGTTTAACGGTTTTAATCTTCTCTTTATATCCCTTAGTCTTTGTTTGAAAGCTAACTTGTTATTTGTTCTTGTAGGTTTACGGAACACTAACCTGTTAAGTTGTGTTGATGCCGGTTGGCTCAACACATATATATGATCGAGACGGGAGATTACTTGAAAACTTGTAAAAGGAACTCACCGAAGTAGCAATTGCATGCTTAGAATCAACTTAGTGTAGATTCATCCATCATTGTCTTACTTGTCGCATTAATCGTTTTTATAAGTTTTTGTGTGCATCAATTCAACCAAAACCCCCCCTTTGTTACTTGTTACTATAATCGATATTGCATCTAATAAAACACCTTAACTCTCTTGGGTTCGACCCTTACTTAACCACTATATTTGTTTAAGTGCTAAAGTTGGGATTTACTTTTGATTGGGTATAGACGACCATAGAAATACCTTCAGTCAATCGGCATATCCATGAATGTGCCGGCTGAAAGTAGTTGGAGATTGAATTGAGTAGCTCTATCCAAACCTTTGAAATAGATTTCCAGCAACTCGATCTTTGGAATCCCATGATGTGGGCAATCCAATAGAACATCCTTGAATCTCTCCCATGATTTGGACAAACTCTCCTTGTCCTTCATAATAAAAGCATTGATCTTCCCTCTTATTTTAGCGGTCTTAGAGGGAGGAAAGAACTTAGTTAGAAACTCTGGCGTCATCTCTTCCCAAGTGTAGATCTTTCCGGGCGGAAGAGAGTGATACCAAGCAAGCACCTTGTCCTTCAAAGAGAAATAGAAAGGTCTTAACTTGTAGTTGTTGTTCTGCAGTCTTGAAGGTCTCAAGGTCTCCATCAGAATCTCATAGTTTTGCAAATGCTTATGCGGAGACTCGCTTTCTAAACCTCCAAATTGACATTGTCGGATCATGGATAGAACTTGCGGTCGAATTCGTAATCATGCTCAGCTGGATCACCTATGTTGACTCATGGACGCCTCACTTGCCGATTACGGTCCATCCTTTGTCCTAGGGTTTGTGGAACTCCATCAAAAAGAAGATCTCGGATAGGCAGCCGAGGTGGATGTACCTCGGCCGGGGCAACATGAACTAGGTCTTGCCTCGGTCGAGGATCTGGGATCGGTCGAGGCAGAAACTGGGCTCTTAGAGCGGCCATATCTGCTTCGATTCGTTTTGTCCTTGCGTGAGTCTCTTCTCTCTCACGCTGCAGTTCTTCTCTATTGAGGCGTAGCTCTTCCAATGCCTCCTTCAATTAGGCTTCAAGATCGCAATCGTCTTGATTGGCCATCTTAGCTTCTCTTAATCTTCGCTTGTAAGTCTTTTCTGGTTTGGGATCGTAAGGAACGATTTCCTTTCCAGCACAAGTTCTTCGCATAAACCTAAGGAAAGATCATGCGAAAACACTCAAGTAAAGTGGTCAAAAGCAATAAGGGCAATTGCCTCGAAAGACAACCGAAACCGGCTTGGTCTAGACCAAGTCCCCGGCAATGGCGCCAAAAACTTGTTCACTCCAAAAGGTGTGTGAAAGCTTTAAAATTTATAACCCAAGAATTATGCTTGAACAATATGCGAACCCGCAGTGTACGGATCACTTGTAATAAAAGCATGAATTCCAGGGGTCGATCACATGGACTTAGGTGAAACAAAGAACAGAATCAGGTTGTCAAATATTGCAATACACTAAAAGCAATTAAAGCAATCAAATATGATGTATAAGTCAAGTAAGGGGAAATGCGGATTCTAGAGAATAAAGCATCTAGTTGTGGTTCCAACTCAAGATCTCAAAAGATAACGCGGACAAAATTGAGGTTTGCAAATGGAAGGTGTTTCTAAGGTGGGAATAGATCACCGGGTAAGTCTCAGTACTCACTATCCCAAACCAAAGCTCCTATTACCGGGTAAGTCTCAAGGTACTAAGGAAAGGAACTATAATATCAAACAACACACCACCTAAGGGGATAGAATCAACCTTTACCGGATAAGTCTCAGTCTAAGTCACAAAGATGGGATGAAGACACACTCAAACCCCAATAAATGATTAACCTTTATTACATACACTCATGATCTTGGGTAAACAAACAAAGAAATCACCGGGTAAGTCTCATCCTAGGCTTGCATTGAACCATGAAAGGTGTAATAAGGATAGAATTTCGCAAACTTAAACTCTCAACTCAGATAATGTTCAGGAAAGGTTCGCCTCGCTTAGTTTATGTACCATCTCGGTTGAGAAGTTCCACATCGGACCGAGGTGTTCATCGGTTAAGGTAAAGGCTCGAGCTTTCAGAGTCATACTAGGATTAAGATCATTCTATCATCGTCTTTCCGACAACTTTCAGCCAATCACCCTAGAATCGCATAAGAAACTTAGCCAACAATCATCATGATAACAATAATCAAATTAATGGAAAAGGAATCTCTATTCGAACAAGAAAACCTTAAGAAAAAGGTCTCAATAACTAAATTAAACAATCAACAAACAAGCGTTCCTCAGTCACAAATTAGCAAAGACAACAAACCAAAAGAGATCTAAGAAGACCTTACAGAACTCCTTCAAAAGCGAACTCCAACTATGATTCCTTCCTTCCTTGAACTTCAATCCTTCAATAGTTCCTTCAAAACTCTCAGAAAATCTCCAGAAAATCCTTGATCCGAAGATGGATAAATTGTACAAAATCAAACCCTTTATATAGGAGAATTGTCTTTCAATGATAAAATATCTTAAAAAGATAATTTCCTATAAAATATATCTCTATCTCTTAAAATAAATCAGCCTAAAATAATATCTTCCTTCCAGAAATCCAGCCTAAAATATAAGATATCTTCTTCCAAAAATAAAAGATCTCATCCAAAAATAAAGATCTCGCCGGCGACAAGGTGTTCGCCTCGGTCGGAACGCTCCTCAAGATCATCTCGGTCGAGGTGGTACTGTAGCTGACCAAGGTGATTCTCAATTGAATGTGAAATCTCTCGAATCTGGTCCAAAGTAACTCTTCTTAATCATTCCCAAGCTCCCTGAGATCTTCTTTAAGATCCAGTATGTAGCTCCAATGACACCTTAGCTTCCTTTGCTCCATTTTAGTCCAAAACGTGCCATTTTACCTACGATTACAACGAAACTAGGTTTAGACCTCGATTCCCGCAAAGGTAGGCAAAACAACAATATAATCAAAGAATATACATCCATACATGCAGATTTATGAAGATAAAACGTCTAAACTAGCCCCAAAAGATAGACTATAATACATGCTATCATATATATATATGGAGAGGTTGGCTCACATGTAAACAACTCTTACTATGTAAAATGAGAACAAATTGTATCTGTTAGATCGTTAAATAGATGGTTGAGATTAGACGATATTAAAAGGAAAATAAACGTGTTATTAATGAAAGAAATATTCACCGGACCTGACTCTATATATTCGGCGTTGTAGTCACATATATTCGGCGGTATAGTGTTCGCCCTAAAACGTGCGTGCAAATAAGCTTTATATTTATAAAACTAGAATAAGAGCAAGCGAACCTGTAGTGTACGGATCGGTGTAGGTTAGCAAGTATTCCAGAGTATCGAACTCAGGGAATTGGTGAAACAAAACCAGTTTCAAGTAGTCGAGCAAGTAAAATGTAGAAGCTTTGCAAATATTGGGGAAAACAGCAACCCTAAAGATCCAGGTATCAAATTGTGGCAATCGATTCAAGACATACTATAGATATAAGGACAGAGTTAAAAATTGCAAAGGCATGCTAAAGCAAGGTAATGCACGGTGAAGTTCCAAAACCTTATATGTCTAATCAAAAGAACTCTCTATAAAGGTTGTTGAGGCTGCAGTATATAAAGGATCTAAAGACTAGAATTGATCTCAAATACCCAAACTTGTAACCCAAGGATCAAGAAAAACTCAAACGGTTAAGGTTGTGACACTCAAAACCGAAATAGAGGATGTTGAGTCTCACTACTACCTAGGAAAGGCAAACCAAGACTAGGTTAAAGCTAATCTTTAACTTTGGATTAAAGTAAAAGCAATGTTCGTAAACTAAGGTAAATCACGGGTAGATCTTTAGAATCACGGCCGTGGAAACCAAGAACAGCCCGTGGTTTAGGTTGTTGACGATGTTTCTCGCACTCTTAGGGTCCAATCTGTTTACGATCGATTAATCATTATCTAAGTCACAATTATCAACCCTTCACCTTAAAATTACTAAAGGGTTTTAGCCAATAATCATCATTATCAAATCAATAATCAAGTTTAAAAAGGAAAAAGTATAAAACCTCGAAAACTCAATGAATATCAAATAACCAATCTCAAATCCAATAACAAATGTTTGTATTGAATGAATGCAGAAAAAAGGAATAGAAATCCTCACAACAATCTTAAGGAACAATGAAGAACAGAGTGTCAATCCGTCTCCAAAGGTAAACCCTAAGATAACCTCGGAGTACACAATCTCCAAAATGCGTCCTTCTCCGAATCTTCCCTTCTCCGAATCTTCCCTGTACGCAATAAAATCTTCTCCGAATCTTCCCTGTACGCAATAAAATCTTCAAGTCTCCCTCTCTTTGGGGATCCAAGTCCTGGGGCTGTCACCGTCCCTTGGAAAATTTGACTCTCCCTAAGTCTCCCCTTTTGAAGATTTTGGCTCCCCTTTAATGTTGAAGGCTCTCAAATATTTATAGGGATAAAACTAGGGTACTAACGATGAAACCCTAAATATTTGGGCTGAAAAGAAGTCGAGCCCGCTGGTATCAGGAAATACTTTGGGCCGCGTCAAACGGTATCAGACAATACTTTGCCGTGTCAGATGGTATCAGAAAATACTTTGACCCGTCAGACGGTATCAGAAAATACTTTGGCGCGTCAGACGGTATCAGAGAATACTTTGACGCGTCTGGCGATATCAGAAGATACTTTGGCGCGTTTGACGGTAGCAGAAGATACTTTGGGCGCGTCCTAACTTCCTTTTATTGCTCCTTTTTGTCCGCTTCAAGGCTTAATCCTTAAATATGCTATTTCGCTCCATAATCCGCCAAATTACATACAAATGCAATAAAACTCTGTGTAGACGTCTATTCTTGCAAAGTAGGTGAATATAATCATAAATGCCATGAATGTATGTCTATGCATGCAAAATAAAGGGAAAATCTATATAAATACATGCCTAAAAATAGGTCATAATTTATGTCATCATATAGTTGCATATATTCGGTGTTTACATGTTCACATGGTAAGACCTATTTACATATATATATATATATATATATATATATATATATATATATGTGCGGCTGAACGTAGAGCTGACACGTGTCCCGAAAATTTTTTTTCCTTAGAAACGATTGATTTTTTTTCTTATTTTCAGAAACGAATGAAAATTTTTTTGAACTACCATGTTATAATTTCTACACTATTCTATTATAAACTTTGAACTATTCTCATATAATTCATGAACTATTAATTTTTAATATATTATATCAAATTATTTATAAATTAATCGTTTATATGTTATGAACTATTCAATTGTAATTCATGAACTATCATTTTATAAGTTATGCACTATCCTTTATAAACTTTGTACTATGAACTATTCTATTATAATTCATGAACTATTTTTTTATTATAAGTTATGAACTACCCTTAATAAGTTTTGAACTATTACTTTCGCTTCTTTATAAATTTTGCATTATGAACTATTCTATTATAATTCATGAACTATCCTTTTTATAAGTTATGAACTATTCCTTAATAAGTTTTGAACTATTACTTTCACTCGTTTCTGAAAAAAAAATAGAAAAATTCGTGGAGCAAGCTTAAATCCTGTTATAATTTATTAATTTAAATCGTTTATACACACGATTGGTAACTCTACTTCAAATAGAAATTAAAAATAAATAATAAACTAACACAAATAGATAATAGATAATAGTTAATAGATAATATATAATAGATATAACTATCTGTAATCATAAAAAGTATTAAATGATATAAATTTATACATTTACATTTCAGTTGTACTTTGTTTGTTGGCGGCAATAAGTCACCGATTTTGTTGTTAACAATAGGTCATCTGTGGTATCAGTTATATGTCGATGGTTTGTTAGCAACAATCGAATGCCGATTTGTTGGCGTCAATAGGTTGATGACACTAGGGTGTTGGTTGGGTTGACGACATCAAGACGCCGATTAGTTGACAATAATATAACTAGTAGGTTGAAGTTTCAATGTAGAGAATCGGACCCACTTTGATACTAATGAATATAACTATTTATTAACATAAAGAAATAATATATCAAAGGAAACATATCCATAAAGACCCTCCACAATGGAGGGTCGAGGCTCCTGAACCACTCTCATGTCATCAAGTTGATGACATGGAATAGTGGGCGACATATGAGCCCGGGAGTCGACACCAATATTAACGTCAACTCCTATCTGATTTTGTTGCGTATCAAAACGATGTCGTTTGGCTTTGTCATAGGAAGAGACGTGATCTCACTGGTCGAAATATGGTCAGTGAGAACGAGTCATATGGTATGGGGTTTTAATTAAAATTAAAGGTCCCATTTTTCATATATATATTCATTAAATAATATGTTTGAATAAGATATAATTTTATCTATCCAATGAGACCCACTTTGCATATATTTTAATAAAAAAAATTTGTCTTCCTGTAATGTATGTAGAGTTTACGTAATGAACATTTAGCGTTTTTTCAATTTATTTTTTACATAAGAATTTAATTTTATCTATCTAATGAGATTTTTGTACATGTATTTTCATATATATATTTATATACAATAAAGACACAACTTAAAATGGATCTTAGACTGAAAATGAGACATCAACTTACAAGTAAAATTTCGATTTAGTAAAAACACAAGTTAAAGTGATACATTAACTTCAACATACACGTACCTTATAGCATAAGATTGAAATAAATTACAAACGATAAATCTAAACATAAACTCAAATACTAAGTTCCTTGAGCAACTCTTCGTCAAGAGTCAAGGAACCTATCCTCTCCATCAAACTAGAAAGAATGGTTAACTTGTTTTGGTTCACCTTCTCTTTTGTCTCCTCTCGCTTGATTTTCATTTCTTTTACCTTCCAAACTTCAGAAACAACATATAACCTCAACAATTCTTTTTTTTTTACTTTCAATTTTTGGAGACGTATCTCAACTCTATAGTCTTCAAATTGTCTAAAATGTTAAGTGATATTGAATAATCAAAGGTCTCCGTTGTACTTACCGGTCTCTTCCCCACCCTCTTCGAACTAGTTGGTCCTAGAGGATGGACAAATGAGCTATATGGGGTTCCAAATCCACTTGATAGAGTTTTAGGATTGATGCTTGATGTGTATGTTCTAGACTCATTTACCTTTATCTTCTTGGAGCTATCCCCTTATTTTGTAATGTTGGTTAAATATTGTTTTGCCGTTTTGATTGATTTTTAAGCACGCGTCATGTGGTCTCATGATTGAACTTTGATTTGGAGGGATGTTGTTCCGTAGACAAAATATGAGCCCTTGCAAGTACATCGTCATTAGATTCCCCACTCACGCTTCCCCTTTTTGATGATGCATAGACACCCGCAAATGTAGAAACAATTGTATTAAGCTTTTGGTATCAGTCCTTAAATTGTTTCCATGAGCGACATGCTGAATCGCTCCTCCTTTAATTGTAATAGGAAGAAGCTCGATTTCAAAAGTTGTTTCTAAAGTGTTTGTACCTTGGACAAAATCTTTGTTCGTGTTTATCTATCCACCAATAAGCAAATTGCCTTCTTCAATTGCCACTTGAACATCATCTTCATCATCTATTCTAGCTCAACCTCTGGTTTATGAGTCTCAAAAGATGGGATAATAATATGCGGAGACGTTGGATCAAGTGTTCGGTTGGATTTTGAGTTTGATAGTATTGCGGAATATTCATGTATTGTGGATATTGAAGGTGGTGATATTGTGTAACATATATGTATATGGGTTTTAAGTTTTGTGGTTGTAAGAGCCCTAGTTTCCTTAGGACCCCGCCCCTGCGGCTATGGCGTCCTCAACCGCTTTCTTTGACCCATTGACCCGTGCTTTTGGTCCTGACTTCCTTTATAAGCCTTCCATTTCCTTCTGATGAAGGGTTTCCCTTTCTTCTTCAGCTTCATCTTCCTCACATCTTTCTCTTTCTTTCTCTTCTTTCCTTGGTTTCTTTCTTGGCTGCTTCTTTGGAGATCTTTGCTAGGTGAGCTTTCGTTGTGAGTTGATGGGATGTTGATTGTTGTGGTTGTGCTGAGGATAGCAAGCAGTTAAGGTTGAGGTTGTGGTTCCCTTTCCTAAGTTGTGGTGGTGAGTTCTCTTCTCTTTCCTTTTTTCTTCTTTTCCTCCTTTCTTCTTCTTTAGATTAGGAATTCCACAAGCATGTACTTGTGTTGATATTTCCTGCACAATGATGGTTTATATGTACAAATTGCCTTTGGTGTAATGAAGAAGTAAAGAGGATTGAGAGAAGGGTCGAAGAGAAGTAGAGGATCGCCCTCTGCTATGTTAACCACCCTTGAGCCCAAATAGTGCCGCCCCTGCAGCCAGGCCAGTGTCGTCGCCCCTGCGGTGTGTCATAGCTCCTGCGCCTTCTTGTTTACGCAGGTGCGTTTGTCCAGGACATACCAATGTGTGGTATGTATCCTTCCTTTTCTTTGACATTAGCTTTAGAGTGTAGCTAGGCTAGTGATGTGTATAATGAGATGATGAGATATATGTTGAGTTAATGCCTTAGGCATTTGTGAGATATGATGTGATATCGAGGTCACGAGTCGAGTTATGGTTTGGGTATGGTTATGGGGTTTAAGAGGTGGAATCTCTTAACCTTGGACGGCAATTGAGATTGTTGTACTTTGCTGATACAGGCACTGATCGTTTCCCCGAGGGGAAATTATGACCACTTGATACGGATTACGTTTGTGACAGGTAAGTCATTGGGACTTACTTAGCGAGCAATTATGGGTTTGAGTGTTGGCTTTAGTGGTGTGTGTGCATATGTATGTTGCATTAATAACCTAACCGGACTAGGACGACCATATATGATTATTAATTGGCCCAAGTGTATGATAACATGCAATGATGACCTGTCTAGCTCAAAATTGGGCAATTAGGAAGTTCTCTACGATCAGTCCTCCAGGTGGTGATGATTGACACTAATATAATTCCAAACCTGAGGAGAAACAGGAACAAAGGCGAGAGAGTTTTACTCCTCTTGTCACAAGGAATGAATTAGTAAAGGTATAACATAATTAAAGATAACAAAACGGTTTTGCGAGTGACATTGCATGTTGTGATATGTTAATGTGCTATATGTGCTTTTGATTCATTCTTATTCATCTGTTAGCTAACGATTTATACCGTGTTGTAGATATTCTGCAAGATAGGAAGACTGTAGAGTGATCTAGATGGGTGATCAGCCGAGGGCTTCCGAGCACTAGGTTGTGTAAGGGATTATTTGATGTTTTGTACTTGTATGAGTATGGATTGTCGTTTTGTACTCAGCTGCGTGTTGTAAACCTTTGATTGTATATATTTATACAGCTTGATGTATTTGGCTTTAATCTATCCGGGTCTTGTTGTAAGATCTAATGAACTTGTTATTAGGCTAGGGTCTGGATCCATTGTGAGATCCTAGCCCGGTAACGCCCCGAGTCCCGCGGATTTGTCGTGTTAGAAAGTTTGTATCAGAGTCTTAGGTTAACAACAATGGCACTTGCAATCTATATCTATTTATATGTATTATGTGTGGAGCTGTGCATGTATGTTGACCTTAAGTATTTATATATATCTATACATATGGCATATATATAGCCTTATAAGTTAGGTGTCTATACCCGCAGATGGCTCGGACTAGACGACATCTGCAGTTGGACGAGGGAGGGGTAGACCCCCTCTTCCTCTAGTAGTGATAGGTGACGGATATGTTCCCATTGTTGATCCGCATGCAGCGGAGGACGTACATGAGGAGGTTCTTGAGAGCGTCGTTCTTGAGACTAGGAGCGGTGTGGCTCCGAGACAAAGATCCCAAAGAGTCCAGTCAAATGACTCAGATCATGTCTCTATGAGGGGACTAGAGTTCCACGCGTATATTAGATGAGTCGAGGAAGTGCCAGGGTAGGTAGACATGCCCCGGATTTGCCAGCACATGTGGGATCATCAGAGATGTCCCAGGGAGCTACTTAGGTGTCATTCATACCAGCACGTGCTGTTGAGGTTGTTAGAGTTCCAGAGGAGTCGAGAGGGCCTAGACCAAACACTTGGTTGAAGGCGTTCCACTTGATGGGAGTACCCCCTTTCTCTGGAAAGGTGGGGTTAGAGGTTAAGGTATGGATGAGACATGTGGACTCAGCCCTTGAGACTATTAGATGTCCAAAGGACATACGGGTAGAGTTAGTACATACTCTATTCTGTGACCTAACCCAACAGTGGTGGAGGACCATGCCGATTCGAGCCACCAACTAAGACCAGATGAGGAGTATGATTAGGGAGCGTTTCTGCTCTTCCTCTTTGAGGAGGGAGAAACTGTAGGACTTCGTAGAGGCTGGCTTTGAGGATGTGCCAATAGCAAATACTATTAGCCGATTTTAGGAGGAGCTGACACTATTGGGTCTAGCTGCACCTCTAGAGAATCAACACGTGTATCTGTTCTTTTGATGACTGACGGAGAGTACACGTTCTTACATGGCGGGTTTTCATTACGAGTCTTTGACCGATTGCTAGGACAGAGCCTCATCTTACGAGCGTGAGCGGGCTTGCCAAAGGAGGACTTCTCAAATAGGTAGGTTTGATAAGAGACAACGTATTGGGCAGACAGGTGCAGGAGCATCTGGGTACGGGCGTGGCCAGACTCAAGGCCGCTCGAGTTACCCAGTTTCTACAGACTTCTGAGAGGGGCCGGTAGTGTTACAACTGCGGAATCTGGACATGTGAGATTTGACTGCCCGAGAACAACAATGACATACTTCTCTTGCAGGAAGACAAGACATCAGGTTACATTTTTCCGTCAAGGCAAGGCGTCATCACAACAGGGTTCTTCCCCTGCTGGTGCAGCAACAGGTAGGTAGCGGCCGCCTCAATATCCGACACAGGGACAATAGAGAGTCCCATATCATCCTGCTACTCAAGATTCTGCTCCAGGACCGAGTAGAGGTAGATCTCGAGATGGAGGTACTAGTGATACCAGAGGAGCATGAGGTAGGGTTTTTTAGTTGAGGAGCGCTAAGGAGCCGCCAACGTCAACTGCTACAGTTACCATTCTGATTAATGGTTTACATGTTAGAGTTTTATTTGATATGGGTGCTACGCACTCTTTAATTTCTGATGTATGCATTCATAGACTGACCTTAGATACAATAGAGGGTAGACATTTCTTGATAGGGTTACCCGATGGGGGTTAGGTTTGAGGTACCCGAGAGGTACATGGTTATCATATACGTTTAGGAAACCATGATTTGGTTGTGGAGTTCTTTGTCATGCCACTAGTGCATGAGGAATTCATCCTGGGTATAGATTGAATGGATAAACACCATGTTGTGTTAGATGTAGGTAGGATGATCGACCATGACAGTCTCTACCGAGTCGGGTCAAATCGAGAATTTCCGAGGTTGGAACCTTGGAAATACGGGTATGGTTATTAGCTCATTACAAGCAGCGAGGTTGATAGCACAAGGATGTGATACCTTCTAGTGTTATGCCATGAAGGAGGGCGAGAGTCTAACATTAGAAGACATCCCAGTGGTACGCGAGTTTACAAATGTGTTTGTTGAGCCATCCAATTTGTTGTGTGAAAGGAGTGTGGACTTTGGTATGGAGCTATAACTTAGTAAGAGACCGATCTCCAAGGCCCCAAACCGTATGGAGCCTATCGAGTTGTTAGAGCTAAAGAAGCAACTCCAGGAGTTGGATGAGAAGGGCTTCATCTGCTAAAGCATATTCCCTGGGGGAGCACCTGTCCTCTTCGTATGGAAGAAGGACGGACCGTTGAGATTTTGCATCGACAACAAAGACTTGAACAAGGTGACTATCAAGAACAAGTATCCTTTACCTTGCATCGATGACTTGTTAGATCAGCTTCAGGAGCGACTGTGTTCTCCAAGATTGACTTGTGGTCGGGATATCACCACTTGAGGGTGAGAGAGCAGGATGTGCATAAGACGGCATTTCGGACTCGGTATGGCCACTACGAGTTTGTTGTGATATCATTTGGGATCACGAATGTGTCTGCCGTCTTTATGGAGTTGATGAATGGCATATTCATTGATTTCCTGGATTAGTTTGTGTTGGTCTTCATAGATGATATCCTGGTGTACTCTCGTAGTAGAGAGGAACATGCAGGACATTTGAGGACGGTTTTGCGAGTTTCGCGGAATAGAGAGTTGTATGCCAAGCTCTCTAAGTGCGAATAGCATTTCGGGGCCATATTGTTTCCGCCGAGGGATCAAGGTTGATCAAGAGAAGATCGAGTCAGTAGCAGCGTGGACGACACCGACGAATGTCAAGGAGATCCGCAGCTTCCTTGGCTTAGCTGGTTATTACCATCGATTTATGGAGGGATTCTTTATGATTACCCGTCCACTTACTAGTCTGTTGAGGAAGACTACCCGGTTTGTATGGTCCGAGCCGTGTACTCAAAATATCGAGGAGCTGAAGAGGAGATTGACTTCCGGTCCCATCTTAGGGCAACTAGAGGGAAAAGAGGACTTTGTAGTCTACAGTGACGCATCCAAGCTAGGCTTGAGATGTGTTATGATGCAGCGTGGTAGAGTGATTGTCTATGCATCTAGACAGCTAAAGGCGTATAAGGAGAACTACCCGACTCATGATCTGAAGTTGGTAGAGGTAGTTCCTGCTTTGAAGATCTAGAGACATTACTTGTATGGCGCTACATTTCAAATCTTCACAAACCATAAGAGTCTGAAGTACATTTTCACGCTACGGAAATTAAATAACCGCCAGTGTAGATGGCTTGAGCTTATCAAGGACTTTGACCTTGAGATCTTGTATCATCCAAGGAAGGCGAATGTTGTCGCCGATGCCCCTAGCAGGAAGACGTCTCGAGAGAAGGCGATTGTGCAACTAATAGTTCAACCTCATTTGTAAGGGGATCTAGAATGGCTAGAGATGGATATCCAATTTCCTGATGAGGATATTCACTTGTCTACTTTAGAGGTTCTACCTGATTTGTTGGGCGAGATCCAACAAAAATAGGGGACCTACCCGACGTTGTTGAGGATACGAGATAGAATGTCTCGTAGTGAGGCCCCACAGTTCTCCATAGGAGGAGATGGAGTGATGAGACGCCTCGATCGCATTTGTGTACCCGTCGATGCGGAGATGATATAGAGGATTTTGCAGGAGGCTCACCCGACACCTTACTCAGTGCACCCAGGTGTGAGTAAGATGTATCTAGATGTGAGACGTTCTACTAGTGGGGAGGGCTGAAGCCCGATGTGGCCAAATTTGTGGCTCATTATGCGACCTACTAGCAGGTCAATATAGAGTATTGCTTACCAGGAGGAGAGCTTCACCCACTGCCAATACCGTAGTGGATGTGAGAGGACATCTCCATGGACTTCATGACAAGATTGAGGCCAAGTAAGAGCTTTGATGCTATCTGGGTTGTGATTGACAAATTGACGAAGACTGGACGTTTCATCCCTATTCGGGAAGCGTGGTCAGTGAGCAGACTAGCTGAGGAGTTCACTAGACAGATAGTGAAACTCCATGGTGTGCCGAGGACGATCGTCTCACATCGAGATGGACGATTTATGTCGAGGTTCTGGCAGCAGATTTAGACTGCCTTGGCAATGAGTCTGTACTTCACGACTATATTTCATCCTCAGACAAATGGTAAGTCAGAGAGGACCATCCAGACCTTGAAGGATATGTTGCGAGCTTGTGTGTTGGACTGGGGACTAGGATGGTCATATCACCTCACATTGGTTGAGTTCTCGTACAACAACAACTAGCATGCATCGATTGAGATGGGCCCATATGAGTTATTATATGGACGTAGGTTTTAGACATGATTATTTTGGGATGAGCCTAGTAATATCAGTGGTATAGTGCCTAAGAAGATTCAGGATGATATTGCACGAGTAGCGTTGATTAGAGAGCGGATGATGGCTGCACAGAGTCGCCAAAAGACGTATGTAGACAAGAGGCGTCGGCCTCTAGAGTTCAAGATTGGAGCTCATGTTTGGCTGAGAGTGTCTCTGACGCGTGGCGTAAGACGATTTGGCGTAAAGGGGAAGCTGAGTCCCCGATATGTCGGTCCTTTTGAGATTTTGGATCTGGTTGGAAGAGCAGCGTACAGATTGGCTTTGACACCGAGATTAGAGGGTGTTCACCCTGTGTTTCACGTGTCTCAACTGAGGGAGTACATACCAGATCCAAGACACATTGTTAGCTATGATGACTTAGTGGTTGAGTCGGACCACACTTTTGTGAAGCACCCAGTTGTAGTCCTAGAATGAGGTATGAGACGCTTGTGTTCGAAGGACATTCCTATGCTGAGGATATAGTGGTCAAGACGAGGACCTGATGAGGCCACATAGGAGACAAAGGATAGTATCCAAAGGAACCATCAAAAGTTCTATGCCGAGATAGATGCACCTGTAGGATCGACAAGTAGACCTTACTACTATCTTGGTCAGTGTTATGTTATGCACTTATGTGATATGATGTGTTTTCGTGCTAGTTGTGATGTGTGTATATGATCTTTTAGATCTTGTTACCTAGCGCGAGTTGTGTTTGGCCGCATGTACGGTGAGCCGCCCCAGTGGTACTAAGGACCCGCCCCTGCAGCTATAGAGGCCTCACCCTCTTTCTTTGTCCCATTGACCCGTGATATTGGCCTTGGCTTCCTTTATAAGCCTTCTCTTTTCTTTTGATGAAGGTTTCCCTTTCTTCTTTATCTTCCTCACGTCTTCCTCTTTCTTTCTCTTCTTTCCTTGGTTTCTTTCTTGTGTTCTTCTTTGGAGATCTTTGCTAGATGAGCTTTGGGTGCGAGTTGATGGGATGCTTGTTGTTATAGTTGTGCTGAGGATAGCAAGCTGTTGTGGTTGAGGTTGTGGTTCCTTTTCTTGAGCTGTGGTGGTGAGTTCTCTTCTCTTTCCTTTTTTTTTTTCTTCTTTTCCTTCTTTCTTCTTCTTTAGATTAGGAATTCCACAAGCATGTGCTTGTGTAGATCTTTCCTGAACAATGATGGTGTATATGTACGTGTATATGTATGTTAATTGCCTTTGAGGAAATGAAGAAATGAAGAGGATCGAGAGAAGCGGCGAAGAGAAGCAAAGGATTGCCCTCTACTGTGTTAACCACCTTTACGACTAGGCCAGTGTCGCCGCCCCTGCGGCTAGGTGTCACCATCCATGTGGTGTGTCATAGCTCCTGCACCTTCTTATTTATGCAGGTGCATTTATCTAGGACATACCAAGTGTGGTATGTATCCTTCCTTTCCTTTGGCCTTGGTTTTAGAGTGTAGCAAGGCTAGTGATGTGTTTGATGAGATGATGAGATATATGTTGAGTTAATGCCTTAGGCGTTTGTGAGATATGATGTGAGTTCGAGGTTGGGAGTCGAGTTATGGTTTAGGTATGGTTATGGGGTTTATGAGGTGGAATCTCCTAATCTTGGACGGCGTTTAATAATGTTGCGCTTTGCTGATGCAGACACTGATCGTTTCCCCAAGGGGAAATTGTGACCACTTGATACGTATTATGTTTGTGGCAAGTAAGTCCTTGGTACTTACTTAGCGAGCAGTTATGGGTTTGAGTGTTGGCTTTAGTGGTGTGTGTGCATACTTATGTTGCATTAATAACCTAACCGGACTTGGACGACCATATATGCATATTAATTGGCTCAGGTGTATGATAACGGGCGGTGATAACTTGTCTAGCTCAAAATTGGGTAGCTAGGGAGATTTTTGCGACTAGTCCTCTAGTTGGTGATGATTGGCACCAATTCCAAATATGAGGGGAAATGTGGACAGAGGCGAGAGAGTTTTACTCCTCGTGTCACAGGGAATGAATTAGTAATGGTATAACATTATTAAAGATAATAAAACGGTTTTGTGTGTGACATTGCATGTTGTGATATAATAATGTGCTATATGTAGTATTGCTTCATTCTTATTCATACTCTGTTAGCTAACGGTTTATATCGTGATGTAGATATTTTGCACGATAGGAAGACTATCGAGTGAGCCAAATGGGTGATCAGGCGAGGGCTTCCGTACGCTAGGTTGTGCGAGGGATTATGAGATGGTTTGTACTTGTATGAGTATGGATTGCGGTTGTGTACTCGGTTGTGTTTTGTAAACCTTTTATTGTATATATTTACATAATTTGATGTATTTGATTTTAATCTATTTGTGTCTTGTTGTAAGATCCAGTGAACTTGTTGTCAAGTTAGGGTCAAGATCCATTGTGAGATCCTAACCGTGTAGTGCCCCAAGTTCCGCGGATTTGGGGTGTTGCAATGGTATTGAGGAACCTTCTTGTATTGTGGGTTTTGAGTTTGATTATGTCATTGTGTTCCTAAACTTTGGAAAAAGGGTTTGGGAGGGGATTTCCGTTTTGATCCATTGTAGTGTTAAATAGAAAAAGAGAGAAGTTGTGTTAGTTGAATGAGATGAGAGTAGAAGATGAAGTGTTTATGTGATAGGTTTCTACTCTTTGAACCCTTTTATAGAAGATATAAATGATTCACATGTCTCTTTCACACAATAATCAAGTCATGAATTGACAACTCAATCATGTCTCTTTTACACAATAATCATGTCATAAATTGACAACTCAATCATGTGTCTTTTATACACAATAGTTGAACATTAAATGACAACTCAATCATAAGAATTTTGGGCTTATATTTCTCATTTCTCATAAGAGTTTTATTTCGGTGCAGTTACAAATACATGAAGCAAACACGATGACCATCAAAGAAAGCAAAGCAACTGGAAAAGATGTCAAAGAAGCATATCTAATGAACGAAAGACTTGTCATAAACGAAGGTTCAGAAAAGATTAACTCATCATCTACCGAGCTAGAAAAAAAGATGGTGAGTTTATTAATGTTAGTTTTTTGGTACGTGTTTCCGCTACAATTATGTTCCATAATTGGGTTCTCAATTTTGATTAGCTGACATGTTGCTAGTGCATCCTTAATTGTGCATGCAATGCTACAAGTAGAAACAATGTCCAAGGAAGAAATAACACAAGCTTTTATTAGTAATAAACTTTCGGTGTAAAGATTATGGTGTTGGCGGCAGTGAGGATTTCTAAGGATAATGAGACGATATATATTATTTGTTGGCAGAACTCTCAAGATGGTAATTATTGAATTGCTATGGGTCGTCACTATGGTCAACATGGTCATAACACTTTACCAACATCTTCCATTTACAGTAATATGGAAATTATTGATCCCAAAGAAAATTAAAATTTTTCTTTGGACTACTGCAAAGGAGAGAGTACGCATCTAATGCATAAAGGTTTAGACGTCATATAGCTACTTATGGACATTGAGTTACATGCTCTAACCAATAAAAAACTCTACACTGATGGAGATTATCTCGCAAAACAAATGAAGTGAAATTGGATTTATACCCGAGGGCGTGAGGGTTTTACCCTCTTTCAATACCAAAACAAACGAAGTAAAAATGGATTTTGCAATGCAGTCTAAAGTATATGTTAACAAACCAAAAGAAAGGAACGATAAAGGCAATTTATGGTTGACAGACAAATCAAAATAGTGCTCATTTATTTAGTGTATGTAAGCTTACTCGAACGCTCATTCATTTTCCTTCCTAAGCGTTTTCCTCAGGAGTGAAATCGTCATCGATGTGGAATAGCTTCCTTGCATCCTCAACAGACATATCCTTAATCGATTCTGCTATAGCTTCGCATGTCAATTTGAAAAGCCCCCTGATATCCAGATAGTTTGAAGCCTAAAAAGTTCAATTTTCAATAGCGAGTTAGGGATATATTGTACAAATTGGTGAAAATTCAATTCAAATCGATCAAAACAGAGATAAATTTACCATTAGTAAACCGTAAAAATGGCTCTTGTCAACCTTCACAAGCTCAGCATCGAAGGCCTCGAGATCTTTTAGATCTTCAGCGGAGGGTGTGGGACTCTCAACATGCTTCTTGCAGTACTCAACTACCTTAGCGAGGGATTTTCCGTCAACGTTGGGGAGAGGGAATGTGTTTTCGTCGACGGCATCTTCAATCATGTGTTTGATTGTCCGCGATTGTAACGCCACACTTTCGTCTACTTCGAAGGATACATTATCTATGCTCACTAGAGTAATCTTTCTTGAAGATGAAGCCGTCATGGAGTATTCGCAATTTGAGGAGAGAAAACCCTAAATCGATGTAAATAGTTGAGAAGAAAGCGGTGAGGCTGAAATCAACTTATATGGACTCAGTTGCGTGCGTGCGAAGCACGCGCTTTGTAGATTAAGTACGGGAGGCTGAGACTATTTTTAATCGGTATATTATTACGAGAAAACTACATCGCTTAATAAAATAAATTAACATGTTTGTAAAACAAACTACTTAATAATGCCCAAAAACCATTATCACGGAAGCAATGTCATAAATAAGGTATAGTTATATATGAAACTACAATAGTCGATATACGTCATCAAATCTGATGAACATTGACTTTTATGCAAAATGTCATCAAATATAGACTACGGTCGTCTCCTTTTCTTCTTTTGTTCTATAATCTCTTTCATAATAGACTATGAATGAAGTCGAATGGACTATTGAAGAAGAAAAAGATAATTTGTGGAATTTATCTCGGACCGGCTTAGCTCAAGCGTGTTATGTGTATATTGATCGTGCTCTATGATCGATCGGTTGTGCTCGGATCTTAGACTAACATATTGTTGTTAAGACTCTTGACAAGTCACCTGACAATAGTTTACTATTAAAGATTCTACTCGCCAAACAATCAATTTAGTGAAACAAAATAACATTATACAATATTTTATTAACATATTTGCCTAAATTCAAGTTTTAAAACATAAACTAATATGAAGTAAATTTGGTTGATACAAAGTTTGGCATACAAAGAAAACAACAACGTTGTACTTGTTCAAGAAAAGCTTTCTTGATAGTTGATAATGAAAAACGATGAATCTACCATCGTTATCCTATGTTGTCCCCAGGACATTGGTTGCTTGATTGATTCCAAAAATGGGAATTGAAATTTCCTCATCTAAAAAATGTATAGCTCCGGTAGAAATTGATATGATGTTATGACAACGTTGAATGTTAAGTGGACGTCAGTCCTAATTGTGAAGATTGTTGGTCGATCCATTCCATTCTTGACACCGGAGTACAAACTATACTAGATATGAATCCTTAAAGGGATATTTTCGGATATTATATCACAGTGAGACCATGACATCCATATTTTGATCCACCTAAAGAACTCATACATACCTTGTTTGTTTGGGCTAGGATCTCAAATCTCCCACTACAATTATATGATGAATCAGTGCTATATGAGCTTGCTTCGACTATAGTTAAACCTATAAAAGTGAATTCAAATACCATATATGCTACTACTGGAGGAAAATTTTGCTTGAGTATATGTTGAAATATTTTTCGGCAAACCTCTTATGGGAACAATATTGATTCGTGGTAGACAAATTCATGTAGAATATGAAGGTTTGCACACTATTTGATACGGATATGGAAAATATGGACATCGTGTGGAAATATATGTTAGGAAGGATCGGGATACACACAATAATCGGAAAATATTCTAAACGGCAAAGTCAGGGAGAATCAAATGAACAACCAAATATGAATGATTGCTCACTCAAACATATATTTGGTTGACAATGAAGCTCGAGATAATCAAATAACAAACCAAAGAAAAAAATAAAACTCATAACACCAATAATGCTCAAAATACTCAATACTCAAAGCTAAAAGGTACTAATAAATTTTTTTATCATCATGTTCAATTCTCAACGAAAGCTACACCGCCTTATCTTACGGCTCTTTTTGAAACCAAAATATCAGGGATTTTGCTCAAGAATCTTGTGAACAAACTTCATATGAGTTCAATAGGGATCAAGACTTACTAAACATGCATGATTTTGGCACTAGATAATAAGTTGGAGAATATTCTTGCGCATGAAGAGATGATATGGTTCCATAAATTGATAGAGGACTAGATCAAACATGGAGACAAAAGTAAGAAATTCTTCCATACATTTAACATAATTAGAAAAGGATGGAGAAAATAGGTAGAAGTTATCTAGAATGGGGATGGGATTTGGTTATCTAATCTTGAAGAAACCAAAATGGAAGGCATAAATATTACCAACAATTATATAGTCGTAGCAGTATTTCTCTTGACATGTACGTCTTCCGTTATGCTTATTTTACCCCAATTTATGCAACAAAACTCGAGGGTACATAACATCCAATTATCGAAGAAGAGGTTGTAAGTGTTGTGAAGGATACCATGGAAGGCTCCGGAACGTGATGGATTCCACCATGTTTTCTATCAACAAAGTTGGAAGACGGTTGAATCATCTTGTAGTTAATATGGTAAAAGACTTTTGGTCGACATGAAATCTTCCAACTGTTAGCATGAAATATGAAGATATTTTAGGCACTTGTTTTAGTTATTTTTCCCTCTTTATAGTGTTCTTAGATATGTGTTTGAAGCAATTGTGAGCTAGTTCACCAACTTTGTCGATATAGAGATCTACACTAGCTTCTTTGTGTTTTTAGGTGAATAAAGCTTGGATTGGAGCAAAATAAGGAAGCAAAGGAGTGTTTGATCACATTTGATGGCAAGGAGATACATTGGAGAGGCTAAGGAAGGAGCATGGATGAAGGATGTCACGAGACTAAGGCAAAAATGAGGATTTGGAAGAACCACGCCCAAAAATACGGTCGTGGAAGAGGATTTGTGGAACCACGCTCTAAACCACGGCCATGGATTTGGCAACATGAACGTGGACGTGAGTTTGGAGCACTCCAGAGAGTTACACGGTCTAAACATGAAGGATGATGCTATTCAAATAAAAAGTATGTAGCTTAGCCGTATACTTTATGTAGTAACATAGAGCGATCGCGCGAGTGAATTACGGTCGTGGAAATCATATGGCACCGTGATCTGGTTCCACGCCCTAAACCACGGTCGTGGAAAGTTGTACTTGGCCGTGATTTTGGTGATTTTGTGACATGTCATATTTTGCCATGTCAGCCACGTCATTAGGCTTTTTCGTAACCCTACCTCGCCTTATAAAAAGGCTAGAGAAGAGAGTTTTTGGGACGTTCGTTTACCGTCGCTTACTGTTGCATACGGACATTTAGCCACCACTGGGAGATTTGCTTAAGGATTGAAGATTTGTGAAGGACATAATTTCGGAAGATTGTGTACTTTGAATATTCTAGGGTTTTCATTCGGGAACGGATTGACACCCCGTTCTTTGTGACTTCTCTAGATCTTTGTGAGGTTTATGTTCCTATTCTTCTAGATTCATAAACATATTACCTTTGTGTTTGGATTTCGAGATTGACTTTGAGTTTTATTTGAGATTTCGAGTGTTTTCATGTTTTATTCTTCTTAATTTGAATATTGATATCATGACAATGATTGTTGGCTAAAACCCTTTAGCAATTCTAAGGTGAAGAGTTGATAGTTGTGGCTTAGATGATGATAGATTGATCGTGAATTAATTGGACCCTAAGAGTGTGCGAAACTTTGTCGACACCCTAAATCACGGTCTGTTCTTGGTTTCCACGGCCGTGGTTCTCAAGATCTAGCCGTGATTTTCCCTAGTTTACGAACTTTGCTTTTGCTTTGATCCAAAGTTAAAGATTAGCTTTAACCTAGCCTTGGCTTGCCTTTCCTAGGTAGTAGTGAGACTCAACATCCTCTATTTCGGTTTAGAGTGTCACAACCTTAACCGTTTGGCTTGTCTTTGATTCCTTGGGTTTGAGCATGGGTATTTGAGATCAATTCTTACCTTTAGATCCTTTCTATACTACAACCTCAACAACCTTTATATAGAGAGTCTTTGGGTTAGACATATAAGGTTTTGGAACTTCACCGTACATTACCTTACCTTAGTATACCTTTGCAATTCTCAACTTTGTCCTCATATATATAGAATATCTTGAATCGATTGCCACAATTTGATACTTGGATCTTTAGGGTTGCTATTTTCCCTAATATTTGCAAAGCTTCTACATTTTTATTTCACCAATTCCCTGAGTTCACCAATTCCCTGAGTTCGATACTCTCGAATACTTGCTAATCTACGCCGATCCGTACACTGCGGGTTCACTTGCTTTTATTCTAGTTTTATAAATTTAAAACTTATTTGCATGCATGTTTTAGTGCGAACAAGTTTTTGGCGCCGTTGTCGGGGAGTTGGTCAAGACCATTTCCGGTTTTCGGTTTTCGAGCTTGGGAGCTTTTGCTCTTGTTATTTGATATCTTTTTGTGAGTGCTTTTTGCAGATTTTTTAGGTATATGCGAAAGACTAGATCTACCAAAGATCTAGTTCCTTTCGATCCAGAACTTGAGAGAACTTTAAGAAGAAAGTTGAAAGAGAAAAAGATGGCTGAAAATAATGAAAGAAACATCCAAGCTGAGTTGGATGAAGCTCAACTTCAACTTAGTTGAGTGAGAAAGCTCATGTGGACAAGTCAACGAGTCATCAATTCCAAATTGATGAACTCAAAGTTATGATGTTGGACATGAAGTTGGAGCTGAATGATGCAAAGAAGAAGAAGAAGGTCAAGAGACCAACTAAGTCCATTAGAGATGATTCATCTGATGATGAAGATCCAGACATGCCGGAACTTGAGGAAATCAATCCGGTGATTCATCCCATTCGTAACAACCCAAGCCACCGATTGTTCCTCGCATTCCAGCTGGAGATGGGAGAGTTGCTAATGGAGGGGATGAACCACGAACTCTAGGGCAAAGAATGGATCCAATTCAGCAACCACGCCGTCTAGGTGTGAATTTCAGAGCTGAGGATATCCAGGAATTCAGCTTTAGCCCGCAAGTTATCACCATGGCTTGCCAAAGTCAATTTGGTGGAACTAGTGCTAAATCTCCACGCCAACATTTACAGAATTTTGAGATTTTAATGGAAACACTGAAGCCGAAAAGGGCTACTAACAATAACTATAAAATCAAGCCATTTTTCTTTTCTTTGAAGGACAAAGCATTGGCTTGGTATCAAGCTCTTCCAGCCGCAAAGCTGGCCACGTGGGAGGATCTATCTTCAGAGTTCCTCACCAAGTTCTTTCCGCCATCCAAAACGGTGGAGTTGAGAGGTAAGATTAATGCATTTTCTATGAAAACTAACGCAAGTTTGTTTCAATCATGGGAAAGATTTCAGGAATTCTTATTGGATTGCCCACACCATGGCATTTCAAAGCTTGAATTGCTAGAGATTTACTACAAGGGGTTGGATGTAGACACACAATTCAACCTCCAATCTCTCTCTTGTGGTACATTCATGGACATGAGAGAGGATGATGCTTGAGACTTCATTGAGAAACAAGCCCAAGTGATTGAGAAGTATTCCCACCGGAAGATTGAGCCGGGAGTAAAGCTAACACAAGCTGCACAAACTCAAATCTTTTCCCTCAATACCGAAATCAAGGAGTTGAAGGAAATCATTAGAGCTGGCCTTCAACAACCGTAGGAGCAAGATGTTGGCTACTTAGGCAACAACAACAACCACTAAGGGAACCGGAACAACAATCGAAACAACAATTGGAACAACAATAATTGGAATAACAACAACAACAACCGAAATTCCAACAACAATTGGCGTTCCAACCAACAATAACAAAATTCCGGTAATCCCTATTAAAATTATGGAAATTCACTAACATCTCCCTCTTCTTCTACCCCTTTGAAAAGTCAGGGGCAAACATCAAATGGTTCGAACAATAAAGAGAAGGAGAAGCCCAATCCCATGTTGGAAACAATCTTGGAAAAGCTTCAAGGGCTAGAGTGCTACATAACTAAGGTTGATAAAGCTCAAAAATCTTTAGAAAACCATATGTTTAGCAAGGCTGAACAAGTTCCTAGGGATCAAGGAAAGCTTCCCGGGAATACGGAGGACAACCCACAGGGAAGGGTGATGGTTACCACCACTAGGAGTGGCGTTACAACCAACGACCCGTAGCCCAAGTTTGTGGAAGTCCCAGCTGAGAAGGAGAAAGATAAGGGGAAGGAGAAGAAAGATGTCTACATTCCTCCTCCAGCTTATAAACCTCCCCTACCATTCCCGCAGTCTAGAGCAAGAGCGCGCCTAGACAAGCAATTCGGTAATTTTATTGAACTCATGAGCAAAATGCATATTAATATACCTTTCATTGATGCAATTGTAGGTATGCCCGCATATGGGAAGTTTTTGAAAGAACTCATCTCTAACAAGAGAAAGCTAGAGGACTTTGGAGAAGTCAAGATGAGTTCGGAATCTTCGGAGCTCATCAAAACAATGACTGAAAAGATGCCCCCAAAGCTGAGAGATCCGGGGTCATTTTGCATTCCAATTAGAGTAGGAGAAGTCACATGTGACGCTCTTTGTGACTTGGGAGCAAGTGTGAGCATTATTCCACTTGCTTTGTGTAGAAAGATCGATTTAGGTGAACCTAAACCGGTGAAGATGAAGTTATACATGGTGGATCGATCCATAACTCATCCCGTCGGTGTAATTGAGGATGTCCTAGTCAAGCTCGGTAAGTTTTACATTCCCATTGATTTTGTACTGCTTGACATTCCTGCAGATTGTCCGGTTTCGATCATACTCGGAAGACCGTTTCTTGCAACATCCGGTTGTATAGTGGATTGCAAGAATGCTAGATTGACGTTTGACATAGGTGAAGAGAAGGTTGAGTTTGTTCTCTCAACTTTGGTGAAAGAGTCAGCTCTTGGAGAGGACATGTTCAATGTCTATGATGAGGAAGCATCTAGAGAAGAAGTGAGCTCGATTTTATTCAAGGATCCATTGCAAAAAGTTATCACCATGAAATACATGGAGAAAGGGGAAGAAGAGGATTGCAATGAGGAGATTGAAGCCTTCGAGGAGCTAAAAGAAGTGCATGAGGAAGAGTTTGAAACACTCTATGATGGGTTAGAAAACGTGAGGAATCACGGGCAGTCGTGCTATTCCACGGTTGTGGTTTCCCCCAACATGACCGTAATCAGATATTCGGAGAGCTCCAGTAAGTTACACGGCCAAAACCGCGGCCGTGGAACCACCAGTGGTGCCGTAATTGACTTCCACGCCCTAAACCACGACCGTGGAAGTAATAGTGGTGCCGTAATTTTGGGTATTTATGAGAACAATTCCGTTCTTTCCACAAATACTCTTGAGCCCTCTTCCACCACTCCTACACCCTTAGAGACTTCTAAGGAAGCATCGGACACACCTTAAGACTCATCAACGGCTATGGAATTGAAGCCACTTTCCACACATCTTCGGTATGCATTTCTTCGAACTAATTCTACTTTTCCCGTAATTATTAGTGATAACACGATTTATAGCATAGTTTTAGGGTAACTTTTAGATAGAATTCCCGCTCAATCATGCATGATCTAGCACTAGTCCAATACGTTTTGCACTTAAAACATGTATTTTGTCGAGATAGACGTATACACGGACTTGTGTGCGTTTTGTAGGTATTTCGGGAAGTTTAGAGCTAAAACGATGCGTCAAGGGATCGTTCATTTAGATGACACATCCTCCGACTCATTATAACATACAAACAAAGAGCTAGGAGGACTCATGGAACCTTGCCAACTCTAGTCATGCACCAAACCACAACTCAATGATCCAAGGCGAACTTTCTGCATAGAATCACGGGTTCCTGAAGAACCACGGCCGTGGAAATGACCGTGGATTTTGCCAGATTCTCGTGACAGCTGTGCCACGACTCTCATGGCCAGCTCATGAAGAATTTGTTATAAAAGTGGTCCAAAGATGGGTTGTTTGGGGCAGCTTGGAGCTGGAGTAGTTTGAGAGAGCTCACACATTATCCATTCCTTTAACAAAATATATTCCAAGAAGAAGAAGGATTTTTCTAGGAAGGAAAGTGCAAGAAGAAGAAGGAAGGAGCCATTGAAGAAGAGAAGAGAAGACACACTTAGTTCTTGTAATTCGGGTTTATTGCTAGGGATTTATGAACTCTTGAACCTTCTTTTAGAAGGATTGTAAGTCGTTCTAATTTCATCTTCAAATTTGGATTGTATTTGAAGTTCATTTGTTCATCTTCTTTCTTTCATTTTCTTGCAATGGAGTTTGTGATTCTATATTTGTTTGCTTTGATTCCCATTATGAATGTTGTAGGCTAATTTGATGTGATTCTAGGGTAAAGAAAGGATGGTTATGGCTAGATCTATGATAGGACGGACTTAGATTTACTTTTGGATGATTTTAGTTCATGAACGTAGCTGCTGTTAGAAATCAAGGGTAGTTCTTGAAGAACCACGGTCGTGGTTTCTGAAGAACAAACCGTGATTTTTCCTGGTTCGAAGGATCTTACCTTAGATTCATAAAATTGTTGAAACCCTAATTTTTTGCTGAGTTTAACCTACTCTAGGGTATCCTAGTGTAGTGACTAAGTGTTATGAGAGACTTACCCGGTAATCCTTTCCCTTAGAATCTAAAATAGCGAAATCTTAGGTAGTGGTGAACCTAACAAGTCGCCATTGGATTAGATGTGCTACGAATTTTGATTAAGACTTCCCTCTCCAAGACTTACCCGGTAAGGATAGTTTAGATCCCTAATTGACAATCCTGGTTTGTGAGAAAATTCCTAACCTTAGGTTCTTTGAGACTTACCCGGTAATAAGACCTTAGGTGTGGATTAGTTGGATCATGAGACTTACCCGGTAATTGCTCCTAATTTAGAAACACCTAATCTCAACATATCAAAATCAATCCAAAGTATGAATAGATAACTTGAGTTCTATGCCATAACCGGAATTTCCGACCCCTAGAATCCGTCTCTTTTTTTTTCCTTGATCAATATCTCGTTTGATTCGTTTATTTGTGCTGATTTTTGGTTTAGTTTGATTTATTGCTTTGCATGAGTTATGATCCTTGGTGTGATCACTTAAAACCAACAAAAACAATTGAGATTTTCTTCCTTTGTTTCTCTCTCTTCTAACCTTAGATCTTCACTAAATTTAATCACAAAACCGAATCAATTTCACCTTAGTCTTTGCGTTCGACCTCGGAGTACTATCCATACTACAAACGTCCCGTACACTACGGGTGCGCTATAAGTTAGGATAGTTAGAACGAGTATAAATTTAAGGCTTATTGCGTGCATACTCTTTTAGCGTAACAAGTTTTTGGCGCCGTTGCCGGGGACTAGGTCTAGATTGAGTCTATTTTGTGATTGTTTCTAGTGTAGATCTTTCTTGTTGCTTTTGATCTCTCTTTGGTTTGTGTCTTTGCTTTTCAGGACATCTATTACTCTTTAGGTGTATGCGAAGATCTCGTGGCATGGATTTAGCTCCATTCGATCCCGAACCGGAGAAAACCCTTCGATCTAGATCTAAGAACATCCGAAAAGAGAAAGAGATGGCCGGTAGAAATCTTCAAGCTGAATTGGATGAAGCCTTAGAGCAAATAAGGCTAAGAGATGAGCTCTTGGAGGAAGAAAGGAGACTTGCCAATGAGAGGCAAGAGGAAACTAGGAGGGAGATTGAGGAGATTAGGCAAGCCCTTGTACAAGGGGATCTTAATCGCCGACAACCTCCACCTCCTCCACCACAACCGCAGCCGGCGGCCAATGTTAGGGTCGTTCCTATTGCTATTGAGGAGCCACAAACCCTAGGGAGGCGTATGGATCCGGCGCAAAGAGCACACCGACCGGGTGTGAACCTAGGAGATCCCGCTACCCACAACTATGAACTCCGCCCTCAAGTTCTTCAAATGATCCGGCATAATCAATTTGGAGGGTTGGAAGGAGAGTCTCCTCACCAACATTTGATGAACTATGAGATTTTGATGGAGACTCTTAGACCGCCAAGATTGGAGAGCAACAACCATAAGCTAAGGGCCTTTTCCTTCTCTCTTAAGGACAAAGCCTTGGCTTGGTATCAATCTATTCCAAAAGGCGAGTTGGTACTTGGGAGGAGATGACAACCGAGTTCTTAACCAAGTTCTTCCCACCATCCAAGACCACCGAATTAAGGGGAAAGATCAATGCCTTTGTGATGAGGGATAGAGAAAGTTTGTTCAAGTCTTGGGAGAGATTCAAAGACCTTCTCCTAGATTGCCCACACCATGGTATACCGAAGATTGAGCTATTGGAGATCTACTTCAAGGGGCTTGATGAAGATAGCCAATTCAAGCTTCAATCTCTTTCCGGTGGGACATTTATGGAGAAACATGTAGATGATGCTTGGGAGTTTGTGGAGAAGCAAGCTCTAGTGATTGAAAATTACTCTCATAGGAAGAACGAAGGAAGAAAGGCGGGAGCATATGAGGTGAGTGAGGTCACCATGAGCAATTTCAAGCTTGACGTCATCAACAACGAGTTGAAGTCCTTGAGAGAATTGTGTACTACCACCTTAAAGAGCCAAGCAACTCCTCAAGCGCCTCCACAAGCCAACTTGTCTTCCAAGGAGGAAGATGTGAATTATATGGGAAGGGGCAATTTCAACAATTACCAAGGCCCAAGAAATTTCAACAACAACCGGCAATTCAACAATTACCGGCCAAACCAAAACCATCCCGGATTTTCTTACTCTAACCCGGATGGAGCCTTGAACCCTCCCGTTTCCACAAGTACAACTCCACCACAAAGAGCTTCACAAGAACCTCCACCCGGTTTTTCTCAACCTACCAAGGATAGAACCGAAGTCATGTTTGAGCAATTGCTAGGAAGATTGAATGGACTTGAGAGCACTGTGACTTCAATCTCTAAGGCTCAAAAGGTCTTGGAAGCACAAGTCTTTCAAAAGGCGGGTGAAGCGCATAGAGATCCGGGGAAGCTTCCCGGAAGAACCGAAGACAACCCAAGAGGCCAAGTGTTGGCCATCACAACAAGGAGTGGGTTGAGCATGAAGGATCCTTTGCCCAAGGACCAAACTAAAGGAAAGCAAGTAGTGGTAGAAGAGGGAAGAAAGCAAGATGATGGAGGAGAAATCAAGGATGTAGAGCCAACTTATGTGGCACCGCCTCCATACAAGCCGCCACTACCTTTCCCACAATCAAGAGCGAGAGCTCGTTTGGACAATCACTTTGGTAAGTTCCTTGAACTAATGTCCAAGTTGCATATTAACATTCCGTTTATGGATGCCATCTTAGGAATGCCGGCATATGGGAAGTTTTTGAAGGAAATACTCTCCAACAAAAGGAAGCTAGAGGAGTATGGGGAGATAAGGATGACCAAGAGATCCTCGGAGTTGATCCAAACGATGAAGGAGGAAATGCCTCCCAAGCTAAGAGATCCGGGCTCTTTTTGCGTTCCAATTGGAGTAGGAGACGTGAAGTACGAGGCCCTTTGTGATCTTGGGGCAAGTGTAAGCATCATACCGCTTGCACTTAGCAACAAGGTCGGGCTAGGAGAGCCGAAGCCGGTCAAAATGACCCTCTATATGGCGGACCGCTCTATTACTCATCCGGTTGGGATTCTAGAGGACATTCCGGTGCAATTGGGAGGATTCTATGTACCCATCGACTTTGTAGTGTTGGACATTCCGGCGGATTATCCGGTTCCTATCATTCTAGGAAGGCCCTTCCTAGCCACTTCCGGATGCTTGGTGGATTGCAAGAACGGGACTCTCTCCTTCAACATTGGAGAGGAGAACATCAAGTTCAAGCTGTCCACAATGATGAAAGGGCCAACCCTTGATGAAGATATCTTCAACATTGTCGAGCAAGAAGAATCTAGAGAAGTTGTAAGCTCGATCTTGATCAAGGACCCCTTGGAGAAGGTTCTTACCTTGAGTATGATGGAGGAGGACATTGAGGAGGAATGCAATGAAGAGATCAAGGCCTTGGAGGCTTTGGAAGAGGAGCCGAGAGTTGGATTTGGGAGCCATGAAGAAATTGTGAACAGTTGCAAATTCCACGGTCGAGATTTAGGTTCCACGGCCGTCAAACTCTATGGACAACTCCGAGAAGCAAGCTTGGCAAGAAGCACGGCCGTGGAAGATGAACAAGCCGTATTTCCAACCGTGGTTTCTCCTGAATCAACTTTTGATGGTGATCAAGCTTTTAGAAGCCAAGGAGAGTCTTCTTTTGCCTTGGATTCATCTCATCCAATCTTATTTGGATCGTCTTCAACCGATAAAGGTCCTCCCTCGCTTGAACTCAAACCCCTTCCCTCTCATTTAAAGTATGCATTCCTTGGTGATAATTCTACATATCCTGTGATTGTTAATGCATGCTTGAGTGATGATGAACTTGCTAAATTGCTGCATGAACTAAGATTGCATAGGAAAGCCATTGGATACACTATTGATGATTTGGTTGGCATTAAGCCATCTTTGTGCATGCATAAGATAATGATGGAAGATAACCACAAACCCTCTATAGAACATCAAAGAAGATTGAATCCTATAATGAAAGAGGTGGTCAAAAAGGAAATCATTAAGTTGCTAGATGCGGGGATTATCTACCCTATCTCGGATAGTAAGTGGGTTAGTCCCGTTCATGTAGTACCTAAGAAAGGTGGAATGACGGTAGTAACTAATGAGAATAATGAACTAATACCAACTAGGACGGTCACGGGATGGAGGATGTGCATAGATTATATGAAGTTAAACATGGCCTCCAGGAAAGGTCATTTCCCTCTCCCCTTCATTGACCAAATGCTAGAAAGGTTAGCTCAACACTCTCATTTTTGCTATTTAGATGGATATAGTGGATTCTTTCAAATCCCTATCCACCCCGATGACCAAGAGAAAACAACTTTTACATGTCCATGGGGTACCTTTGCATATAGGAGAATGCCATTTGGGTTGTGTAATGCACCCGCCACCTTTCAAAGGTGTATGATGGCCATCTTTTCGGAATACATAGAAAAAATCATGGAAGTGTTCATGGATGATTTCTCTGTTTATGGTTTTTCTTTCGATGATTGCTTGGCTAATTTGTCATTAGTGTTGCAAAGATGTGAAGAGACAAATCTTGTCTTAAATTGGGAAAAATGCCACTTCATGGTAAGTGAAGGTATTGTGTTAGGACACTTGGTGTCTAACCGTTGCATTAAGGTTGATAGGGCTAAGATTGAAACGATAGAGAAGTTGCCACCACCTACCTCGGTGAAGGGGGTAAGGAGTTTTTTAGGGCATGCCGGTTTCTACCGGAGGTTCATTCAAGATTTCTCTAAAATTTCTAAGCCTCTCACTAACCTACTAATGAAAGATGTTGATTTTGTCTTTTCCAAAGATTGTCTTGAAGCGTTTTGTAGGTTGAAGAACGCCTTGATCTCCGCACCTATCATGCAACCTCCGGATTGGATTCTACCATTTGAGATCATGTGCGATGCAAGTGATGTGGCCGTTGGGGCCGTTTTGGGGCAAAGGAAAGAAGGGCGTACTCATGCTATTTACTATGCTAGCAAGACGCTAGATGATGCCCAACTCAATTATGCTACTACCGAGAAGGAGTTGTTAGCGGTGGTGTATGCATTTGAAAAATTCCGCTCATACCTTGTTGGAGCGAAGGTCATAGTTTATACGGATCATGCGGCGATCCGTTATCTACTTACAAAGAAGGATGCCAAACCAAGGTTGATTCGGTGGATCCTTCTTCTTCAAGAGTTTGATTTGGAGATACGAGATAAGAAGGGATCCGAGAACTCCGTGGCGGATCACCTTAGTAGACTCCCACCATTGGAGCTTGGGAAAGACAACATCCCGATAGATGATTCATTCCGGGACGAACAATTGCAAATGATGGAAGAATGCTTGTCCCACGTGGCTAGAGGAAGTGAGCCATGGTATGCCGACATTGTGAACTACTTGGTGTGTGAGGAAGTGCCTCCCGGATTAACATATGCACAAAGGAAAAAGTTCTTCAACGATGTAAGGCATTACTATTGGAGTGAGCCTCTTCTATTCAAGAGAGGCCCGGATGGGGTGCTTAGGAGATGCATACCGGAGGATGAAGTGGAGAGTGTGATCCGGCATTGCCACTCCTTACCAAGCGGAGGCCATGCTAACTCACACAAGACGTGTGCAAAGGTATTGCAATCCGGTTTTTATTGGCCTAACTTGTTTAGAGATGTGCAAGGTTTTGTAGCGGCATGTGATGCTTGCCAAAGGACGGGAAATATTTCAAGAAGGAATGAAATGCCCTTGAATAACATCCAAGAAGTCGAGATTTTTGATGTGTGGGGTGTAGACTTCATGGGACGATTCCCTTCTTCATGTGGAAATCTCTACATCCTATTGGCGGTGGACTATGTGTCAAGATGGGTAGAGGCAATCGCCTCTCCTACGAATGATGCCAAGGTGGTAGTGCGATTCTTCAACCGGGTGATCTTCCCTAGGTTTGGAACACCAAGGGTAATCATTAGTGATGGAGGGAAGCACTTCACAAATAGGAACTTTGGAGCACTTTTGGCCAAGTATGGGGTGACTCATAAGGTGGCAACACCCTACCATCCCCAAACTAGTGGTCAAGTGGAGATCTCCAACCGAGAGATAAAGGCCATCCTAGAGAAGACGGTGTCTAGAACAAGGAAAGATTGGGCTATGAAGCTCGATGACGCACTATGGGCATATAGAACCGCCTTCAAGACACCTATCGGTACCACTCCTTACAAGTTGGTCTATGGCAAGTCTTGCCATCTTCCGGTGGAAATGGAGCATAGAGCTTATTGGGCCATTAAGTGGCTGAATTTTGATCTC
The DNA here is from genome assembly GCA_033239125.1 of Fagopyrum homotropicum. Classification (NCBI taxonomy): domain Eukaryota; kingdom Viridiplantae; phylum Streptophyta; class Magnoliopsida; order Caryophyllales; family Polygonaceae; genus Fagopyrum; species Fagopyrum homotropicum. The sequence continues at coordinate 22,532,833 of BSWB01000005.1, read as the reverse complement.
AAGGAGGCGGGAGAGAAGAGATTGCTTGATATCAATGCCCTTGAGGAGCTCCGGTTGGAAGCCTATGAGAATGCCCGGATCTACAAGGAGAGAACCAAGAGATGGCATGACAAGAGGATTGTCCCAAAGAAGTTGAGTGAAGGAGATCTTGTCCTTCTCTTCAACTCGAGGCTAAGGCTCTTTCCCGGAAAGCTCAAGTCAAGATGGACCGGGCCATATGTGGTGAAGAAGATCTTTCCCCATGGAGCTATTGAAATAGGAGGGGAGCATTGTGGAAATTTCAAGGTGAATGGGCATCGCTTGAAGAAGTATATTCCGGGAGCTCCGGTAGACATGATTGCCCCGCTTCACCTCGAATAGACGCTCCCGAGTTTGGTCAAGCTAATGACCTTAAAGAAGCGCTTGGTGGGAGGCAACCCATTGGTAACATTTTTCCCTTTTCATTTTTACTTAGATTTTTCTGTTTTTGTGTGCTTTGTGTGTGTTTTGTCTACTTTCGTGTGTGCTAGAAGCATTAGTGGCATTGGAAGCCTTTCTTGACATGTGAATGATGGTGATGAACCCCTCACCAATTATGGGTTGAGCGGACGCGGGATTTGGACGGCTAGCGGTGCCTAGCGCGGATCCCGAGGCTTTAAAGGATGTTTGAGAGCTCTCTACCATAGTTGATAGGATCATCCAACATCAAGTCACTTGAAAATTCCCAAATTCCATAGCAAACGCTTTTACATTGTGAGAACCTTCTTTCACTCTCTTTACTTGAATACCACATTGGGGACAATGTGTTTCTAAGTATGGGGTGGGGTTTGCATGATCCTTTGCATGATGAGCATCTAGGATAGGTTAATATTTTGCACATGTCTTGCATTGTACAAATTTAAAACGAAAATCCCATAAAAATCAGAAAATTTAAAAATTTTTTGTGCTTTCTAGGCTTGGATATGATCCTAATGATGAAACTTGTCTTGTGATTGGCTATGAATGGCCTTATGTGTTTGATTAATAATGCATATGTGGACTTGAACTACTTCTCTTGAATTCCATGAATGACTTGAGATCATGATGATTGCCTAGAATGGATTGAGTATTGAAAGTCGAAATTACACGATAGTTCTTGCATACCATCTAGGAATGAATAAGGCATTTCATCTTTCTCTACTTCTCATCTTGATCATGATTGCTTGAGCACCTCAATTGATATAAATTCAACCTTCTTTAAACCCATCCGGGAATAGGAGCATGCTAGTGTGTTTGAATGTGTAAAAGCAAGTGCGGGGTGAAGATGTAATGAAAAGAATGTCGTGAAATGAATGCTGAAATTATTGTGAAAGAGTAGCCAAAATAGGTTTGGGGGCGTTGGTTTAAATGATAAGTAACTCGGTACACTTCACATAATCGGGTGTTGGTGCCTTGCCAAAGTCAAATAAACTAATAGCCCTAACGAGCTTTGGTATGTGTGCCCGGTGTGGATGCACCTCGGAAACGAGAAAAAGCCCGAGGATGGCTAATCACCGAGGTTTCGGCTATTGTACACCAATGTCATTGTCTCAAAAATGATTCAAAGAAAAAGAAAAAGAAAGCAAGATAGGGAAAAATATACACTTGGGGGAAGTTGATCGAGGACAAGGAAGTGAAGTTAGTTCCATTCCCGGATTAGCATCACATACCTAGAAAATTCCCCTCCCCAATTGAAACGTTTCTTAGCCTTTTATGTCACAAGCCCTTATGACCTACTTGCATGTTTGTAAGACTTAGTAATCTAGATTGGATGGACTCTTGATCTTCTTGACATCTTCGTCCTCCCATCTCATGCATGCTTTTGAGTTAAGTACAATTGTCTTTCCATGCCCTTATTGTTTGATACATAATTGCTTATCAAATTGCCATTGATCATGACTATGAAGGTGATCCAATAGTAGAAGCACAAAACCCAAAAAGATTTTTGCACTTTTCTGCATACATAAATCATGTCATCTCTTAGTCTATAGTTGGGAATTTGCTCGGGGACGAGCAAACCTTAAGTATGGGGTATTTTGATAACACGATTTATAGCATAGTTTTAGGGTAACTTTTAGATAGAATTCCCGCTCAATCATGCATGATCTAGCACTAGTCCAATACGTTTTGCACTTAAAACATGTATTTTGTCGAGATAGACGTCTACACGGACTTGTGTGCGTTTTGTAGGTATTTCGGGAAGTTTAGAGCTAAAACGATGCGTCAAGGGATCGTTCATTTAGATGACACATCCTCCGACTCATTATAACATACAAACAAAGAGCTAGGAGGACTCATGGAACCTTGCCAACTCTAGTCATGCACCAAACCACAGCTCAATGATCCAAGGCGAACTTTCTGCATAGAATCACGGGTTCCTGAAGAACCACGGCCGTGGAAATGACCGTGGATTTTGCCAGATTCTCGTGACAGCTGTGCCACGACTCTCATGGCCAGCTCATGAAGAATTTGTTATAAAAGTGGTCCAAAGATGGGTTGTTTGGGGCAGCTGGGAGCTGGAGTAGTTTGAGAGAGCTCACACATTATCCATTCCTTTAACAAAATATATTCCAAGAAGAAGAAGGATTTTTCTAGGAAGGAAAGTGCAAGAAGAAGAAGGAAGGAGCCATTGAAGAAGAGAAGAGAAGACACACTTAGTTCTTGTAATTCGGGTTTATTGCTAGGGATTTATGAACTCTTGAACCTTCTTTTAGAAGGATTGTAAGTCGTTCTAATTTCATCTTCAGATTTGGATTGTATTTGAAGTTCATTTGTTCATCTTCTTTCTTTCATTTTCTTGCAATGGAGTTTGTAATTCTATATTTGTTTGCTTTGATTCCCATTATGAATGTTGTAGGCTAATTTGATGTGATTCTAGGGTAAAGAAAGGATGGTTATGGCTAGATCTATGATAGGACGGACTTAGATTTACTTTTGGATGATTTTAGTTCATGAACGTAGCTGCTGTTAGAAATCACGGGTAGTTCTTGAAGAACCACGGTCGTGGTTTCTGAAGAACAAACCGTGATTTTTCCTGGTTCGAAGGATCTTACCTTAGATTCATAAAATTGTTGAAACCCTAAGTTTTTGCTGAGTTTAACCTACTCTAGGGTATCCTAGTGTAGTGACTAAGTGTTAGGAGAGACTTACCCGGTAATCCTTTCCCTTAGAATCTAAAATAGCGAAATCTTAGGTAGTGGTGAACCTAACAAGTCGCCATTGGATTAGATGTGCTAGGAATTTTGATTAAGACTTCCCTCTCCAAGACTTACCCGGTAAGGATAGGTTAGATCCCTAATTGACAATCCTGGTTTGTGAGAAAATTCCTAACCTTAGGTTCTTAGAGACTTACCCGGTAATAAGACCTTAGGTGTGGATTAGTTGGATCATGAGACTTACCCGGTAATTGCTCCCAATTTAGAAACACCTAATCTCAACATATCAAAATCAATCCAAAGTATGAATAGATAACTTGAGTTCTATGCCATAACCGGAATTTCCGACCCCTAGAATCCGTCTCTTTTTTTTTGCTTGATCAATATCTCGTTTGATTCGTTTATTTGTGCTGATTTTTGGTTTAGTTTGATTTATTGCTTTGCATGAGTTATGATCCTTGGTGTGATCACTTAAAACCAACAAAAACAATTGAGATTTTCTTCCTTTGTTTCTCTCTCTTCTAACCTTAGATCTTCACTAAATTTAATCACAAAACCGAATCAATTTCACCTTAGTTTTTGCGTTCGACCTTGGAGTACTATCCATACTACAAACGTCCCGTACACTGCGGGTGCGCTAGAAGTTAGGATAGTTAGAACGAGTATAAATTTAAGGCTTATTGCGTGCATACTCTTTTAGCGTAACAATTAGTTCTGGTTTGAGTGAAGATGAACCTGAGAGATTAATGGTTGTTCTAAGGAAACATAGGAAAGCCTTAGGTTATACTATAGAGGATCTTGTAGGAATTAAACCATCATTATGTATGCACAAGATCCTAATGGAGGAAGATTTCAAGCCTTCGAAACAACCTCAAAGACGGTTAAATCCGATCATGAAGGAGGTTGTCAAGAAGGAGATTCTTAAGTTGCTTGATGCAGGTATGATCTATCCTATCTCGGATAGCAAGTGGGTGAGCCCTGTTCAAGTTGTTCCAAAGAAAGGAGGAATGACGGTTAACACTAACAAGAACAATGAAATCATTCCTACAAGAACCGTCACGGGATGGAGGATGTGCATTGATTACCGTAAGCTGAAGAATGCAACTAGGAAGGATCACTTCCCACTACCATTCATTGATCAAATGCTTAAGAGGTTAGCACAACACTCCCATTTTTGTTATCTTGACGGTTAGAGTGGTTTCTTCCAGATTCCGATCCATCCAGACGATCAAGAGAAGACCACATTCACGTGCCCATGGGGTACGTTTGCCTATAGATGGATGTCATTCGGGCTTTGCAACGCCCCAACCACCTTTCAAAGGTGCATGATGGCCATCTTCTCAGAGTACATTGAGGAGATAATGGAGGTTTTTATGGACGATTTTTCTATTTATGGTTCTTCATTTGATAATTGTCTATCTAACCTCTCTCTTGTGTTGCAAAGATGTGAAGACACTAACCTAGTTCTTAATTGGGAGAAGTGTCAATTCATGGTAAAAGAAGGCATTGTGCTAGGACAATTAATCTCTATTAGAGGGATTGAGGTAGACAAGGCTAAGATAGAGACTATAGAGAAACTTCCCCCTCCATCTTCGGTGAAGGGGATAAGAAGTTTTCTAGAACATGCTGGATTCTATAGACGTTTTATCAAGGACTTTTCTAAGATATCAAAACCGCTTACTAATCTATTGATGAAGGACGCAGTTTTTGACTTTCTGCAGGACTGTTTAGATGCATTCTATAAGATTCGGGAAGCTCTCATCTCAGCCCCGATTATCCAACCTCCGGACTGGAATCTCCCGTTCGAGGTTATGTGTGATGCGAGTGACATAGCTGTTGGAGCTGTGCTACGACAAAAGAAAGAAGGCCGAACCCATGATATCTACTATGCTAGCAAGACGCTGGACGAAGCGCAGCTCAACTACGCCACAACTGAAAAGGAATTTCTAGCTATTGTATATGCCTTTGAAAAGTTTCGTTCTTATCTTGTAGGTGCAAAAGTGATTGTATACACGGATCATTCTGCGATCCGGTATTTACTTGCCAAGAAAGACGCGAAACCAAGGCTGATTAGATGGATTCTTCTCCTACGAGAATTCGATCTAGAGATCCGTGACAAGAAAGGCTCGGAAAATTCTGTTGCGGATCATTTGAGTCGTCTACCACACATTGAAGACGACGATCTACCTATAGATGACTCCTTTCCGGATGAGCATTTACACATCATTGAGGAGTGCATCGACAAGATATCAAGAGGTAATGAACCATGGTTTGCTGATTTTGTTAACTATTTGGCTTGTCAGGAAATACCTCCCGGATTATCCTATGCACAAAAGAAGAAGTTCTTTAGGGATGTCCGGCAATACTTTTGGAATGAACATCTACTCTTCAAGAGAGGTCCTGACGACATCATTAGGAGATATGTGCCGGAAGACGAAATGCAAAGTGTCATTCGTCATTGTCATTCACTACCTTGTGGAGGACACGCTAGTTCCAATAAAATATTGTCATTCACTACCTTGTGGAGGACACAGTGGATTCACCTCGGTCGAGATGGTACTGTGGTCAACCGAGGTGGCTCTAAACTGAATGTGAAATCTCTCAAATCTGGTACAAAGTGAATCTTTAATCCATTTCCATGCTACCTAGATTCTTCCTTAAGCTCCTGAATGTAGCTTCAATGGCTCCTTAGCTCCTTTAGCTCCATTTTGATGCAAAACATGCCATTTTACCTACGATTACAACAAAACTTGGTGTAGACCTCGATTCCCGTAAAGGTAGATGAAACGACGATATAATCACATAATATACATCCAAACATGCAGATTATTGAAGATAAAACGTCTAAACAGGTCCCAAAACATAGACTATAATTCATGCTATCAAAATACCCCATACTTAGCCCTTGCTTGTCCCCAAGCAAGTTCCAAATCTAAAATACAAGATAGAATGGATTATAAGTCATAAAGATCAATGAAAAAGTCTTTCAAAACATTTTAATGGTGTGCTACAATCATAGATCACTCTAAGAAAAGGCTTCATGGAATTTAAAATCAAAACATGCTCAAAACATTTTATAAATATAAGAAAGTCGTTCATCTTTGCATAAAATCATAGAATGCATAATAAATCATAATTATCGAAATTAATCATGTATAATCCAGTTTAAACCACTAAGTCAATCAACAAGTTCGAGGTCTCAAGGGCTTTCAAAAGAAAGGTCAAAGAAACGTGTGAGGGTGGGATGTATATAGGGAATGTGGTGCTAAAATCCAGGGAAAAGGATATTTACTTCACTTCCTTTTGAACTTCAACATTCTCCACCAATAAGTTTTGCTTATTTTACTTTTTACTTTACTGTTTGGGATGCATGGACAGAGGTGCACAATAACCGAAGCCTGGGAGATCAGCAATCATCAATTTCTCGAGATGCCTCAAACCCTTGATGCACATACCATGACCCGTGAGGAATATCGCTCAATCCGACTTTGGCAAGACACAAACACCCAGCTATGTGAATGGTGCCGAGTTACTCATCATCATGATTGACTTCCCCAAACCTATTTGATTCTTTCTAACTTTCAGCCAACATCTCAACTTTTCTTTCACTTGCTTCTCACTTTTGCTTGCTTCCAAATTCCCGGATAGGTAAAGGGAGGCAAATATGTATATGAGGGGCTAAGCATGATGAAGAAGAAGAAGAGAATAGAATGAATTGCCTTGGTCTTTCCAGGAAGAAAGTGAGAGAACTCATCATGTGGTGTCAACCTTCAAATTCAACATAATTTTGATAAAAACAAAGTATTAAACATGCCAAAATTTCAAACAAAGCACTTAGCAACTTAAACATATCATAAAACCTTTCAAACATATAAAGATTTCAAAACTAGTCAGCAAACAAAAATCATCACTGAGGTCATATCCAGATAAGAAGCACAAAAATCGTTTCGAAAACTGTTCCAGTTAAGCCACCTCGGTCGAGATGATCTAAGTCAACCGAGGTACTACACCTCAATTGGTCAAAGTCACATCGGTCAAGGTCATAAAATTTTTTTTTTCCAAACCAGTTTTTGACGTTTTTCTCAATCAAATAACCTGTATGCATGCATGTAATATCAAATAAACACATAGAGCAAAATAAAACAGTAGATATCATCAAGAGTCAAGTTATACATCCACATAAGTCATATAAATACATTCAAATACCCCATACTTGGAACACATTGTCCCAATGGGTCAAATAAGTCTAAGAAAACAGAATACTCACTGAATAAAGCTGAGCTGCATAATAAATAAATAAAGAAAATCCTACAAGCTCTCAATAATCCCGATCCGGTGGTGGTGGTTGCATGTACTGGTACTGAGATGGCTCGAAAGGATAGCCCATGACATGCTGAAACTGAATCTCAGCCATCGTGTGTTGGTAGTGTAGTCTCTCTTGCATCTCTCTGATATCCAGGGACAAGGGAGCGTAGGAATCTATCATCTGATCCGTCAGATAATCGATCCGACGGTGAGCAACTGGATCCCTCTGCCTGCGTACCCTATGCCTAGCAGGGCGTGCCGGTGCTGCAGGTGGCTCATCCCCTGTCTCGTCGTCGTCCAGATCAATGATCGGCGCACTAGTCCCAACTATATCTGTGCCCGTATCTATGGCAGCACCGTCATCCTCATCATCATCCTCCTGCTCCTCAGCCTCATCCTCCTCATCATGTCTCTGAGCTGCTGCATCTCTGGCATTCTCCATAAACAGAATCCATGCGGTCTGTGTTACGCTAAAAAGTGTGCACGCAATAAGCCTTAAATTTATACTCGTTATAATTATCCTAACTTCTAGCGCACCCGCAGTGTACGGGACGTTTGTAGTATGGATAGTATTCTGAGGTCGAACACAAAGACTAAGGTGAAATTGATTCGGTTTTGTGATTAAGTTTAGTGAAGGTCTAAGGTTAGAAAAGAGGGAAACAAAGAAATAAAAATCTCAATTGTTTTTTTGGACGGTTTTTGGTGATCAATCAAAGATCACAATTCATGCAGAGTAAACAATCAAACTAGACTAGAAATCGGCACAAATGAACAAACCAAACAAGATAATGATCAAGGAAAGAAAAGACGGGTTCTAGGGGTCGGAAGTTCCGGTTATGGCATAGAACTCAAGTTATCTACTCATTCTTTGGATTAACTATGATATGTTGGGATTAAGTGTATCTAATTTGGGATCAATTACCGGGTAGGTCTCATGGTCCAACTAGTCCACACCTAAGGTCTTATTACCGGGTAAGTCTCTAAGAACCTAAGGATAGGAATTCTACACAAACCGGATTGTAAATTAGGGGTCTAACCTATCCTCACCGGGTAAGTCTTGGAAAGGGAAGTCCTAAGCAACTATCCTAGCACATCTAATCCAATAGCGGCGTATTAGGCTCACCACTACCTAAGGTTTGCTATTTTAGATTTTAAGGGCAAGGATTACCCGGTAAGTGTCTCCTAACACTTAGTCACTACACTAGGTCACCCTAGGGTAGGTTAAACTCAACAAACACTAAGAGTTTCATCATTTTATAGGTCTAAGGCAAGATCCTTCGAACCAGGGAGAATCACGGTTTGTTCTTCCTAAACCACGGCTGTGGTTCTTCAAGAACTACCCGTGATTTCTAACAGCAACTACGTTCATAAGCAAAAGTCATCCAAAGGTAAATCTAAGTCTATTCTATCATAATTCTAGCCATAACCATCCTTTCCTTACCCTAGAACCACATCAATTTAGCCTACAACATTCATAATGGAAATCGAAACAAACAAACATAAAATCAAAACATCCATTGCAAGATAATGAAAGAAGAGAGATGAACAAGGGAACTTAATTCAAAACTAAGCTGAAGATTAGAATAGAGCCACTTACAACCCTTCCAAAAGAAGGTTCAAAGGTTCATACAATCTCTAGAAAACGAAATCCGAAATACAAGAAAGCTATGGTGTGTGTTCTTCTCCTCCTCTTCAATGGAGCTCTTCTTCTTCTCTTTGACACTTTCCTTCCTAGAGAAACTTCTTGTTTTTTTTGAATATCTTTGTTAGAGAGAAATGGATAATGGATAAGCTGCTCCCAAACTACCCTAGCTGCCTCAAACAACCCATGAAGGACCACTTTTATAACAAATCTTGCATGAGCTGGCCATGAGAGTCGTGGCACAGCTGTCACGAGAATCTGGCAAAATCCACGGTCATTTCCACGGCCGTGGTTCGTCAGAGAACCGTGATTCTATGCAGAAACTTCGCCTTGGATCATTAAGCTGTGATTTGGTGCATGGCTTGTGTTGGCAAGGTTCCATGAGTCCTCCTCAGCCCTTGGCTTGTGTCCTAATGAGTCCGAGGGTGTGTCATCTAAATGAACGATCCTCAAACGCATCGTTTAAGCTCCTAAACTTCCCGTAATACCTACAAAACGCGCTCAAGTCCGTGTAGACATCTATCTCGACAAAATATGTGAATTGGGTGCAAAACGTCTTGAACTAATGCTAGATCATGCATGAATGAGCGAGAATTCTATCTAAATGTACACCTAAAACTATGTTATAAATCGTGTTATCAAAATACCCCATACTTAAGGTTTGCTCGTCCTCGAGCAAATTCCCAACTATAGACTAGAGGATGACATGATTTATGTATGTAGAAGAATGGCAAAATCTTTTTGGGTTTTGTGTTTCTAATATTGGATCACCTTCATAGTCATGATCAATGGCAATTGGATAAGCAATTTTGTATCAAACAATAAGGGCATGGAAAGACAATTGTGCTTAACTCAAAAGCATGCATGAGATGTGAGGATGAAGAGGTCAAGATAATCAAGAGTCTATCCAATCTAGATTACTAAGTCTTACAAACATGCAAGTAGGTCATAAGGGCTTGTGACATAAAAGGCCAAGAAACGTTGCAATTGGGCGGGGAATTCTCTAGGTTATGTGGTGCTAATCCGGGAATGGAACTAACTCCACATCCTTGTCCTCGATCAACTTCCCCCAAGTGTATATTTTTCCCTATCTTGCTTTCTTTTCTTTTTCTTTAACTCATTTTTGAGACAATGGCATTGGTGTACAATAGCCGAAACCTCGGTGATTAGCCATCCTCGGGCTTTTTCTCTTTTTCGAGGTGCATCCACACCGGGCACACATACCAAAGCTCGTTAGGGCTATTGGTTCATTTGACTTTGGCAAGGCACCAACACCCGATTATGTGAAGTGTACCGAGTTACTTGTCATTTAAACCAACGCCCCAAACCTATATTTTGGCTACACTTCCACAATAATTTCAGCATTTCATTCACGAGATTCTTTTCATTACATCTTCACCCCGCACTTGCTTTTCACACATTTTAACACACTAGCATGCTCCTATTCCCGGATGGGTTTAAAGGAGGTCGATTTTATATCAATTGAGGTGCTCAAGCAATCATGATCAAGATGAGAAGTAGAGAAAGATGAAATGCCTCATTCATTCCTAGATGGTATGCAAGAACTATCATGTAATTTCGACTTTCAATACTCAATCCATTCTAGGCAATCATCATGATCACAAGTCATTCATAGAATTTAAGAGAAGTAGTTCAAGTCCACATATGCATTTATTAATTCAACACATAAGGCCATCCATAGCCAATCACAAGACAAGTTTCATCATTAGGATCATATCCAAGCCTAGAAAGCACAAAAAATTTTAAATTTTTTGATTTTTGTGGGATTTTCGTTTTAAGTATGTACAATGCAAGATATGTAAAGATTTTAAACTATTCTAGATGCTCATCATGCAAAGGATCATGCAAACCTCACCCCATACTTAGAAACACATTGTCCCCAATGTGTAAATGAAGTAGAGAGAGTGAAAGAAGGTTCTCACAATGTAAAATTGTTTGCTATGGTATTTGGGAATTCTCAAGTGAATTGATGTTGGATGATCCTTTCACCATGGTAGAGAGCTCTAAGCATCCTTCAAAGCTTCGGAACCCGCGCTAGGCACCGCTAGCCGTCCAAGTTCCGCGTCCGCTCCACCCATAATTGGTGAGGGTTTCATCATCATCATTTTCATTGCCAAGAAAGGCTTCCAATGCCACTAATACTCTAGCACACACACTAAGTAGACAAAACACACACAAAGCACGCAAAAATAGAAAAATCTAAGCAAAAATAAAAAGGAAAAAAAATGTTACCAATGGGTTGCCTCCCACCAAGCGCTTCTTTAAGGTCATTAGCTTGACCAAACTCGGGAGCGTCTATTCGAGGTGAAGCGGGGCAATCATGTCTACCGGGGCTCCCGGAATATACTTCTTCAAGCGATGCCCATTCACTTTGAAATTTCCACAATGCTCCCCTCCTATTTCAATAGCTCCGTGGGGAAAGATCTTCTTCACCACATATGGCCCGGTCCATCTTGATTTGAGCTTTCCGGGAAAGAGCCTTAGCCTTGAGTTGAAGAGAAGGACAAGATCTCCTTCACTCAACTCCTTTGGAATGATCCTCTTGTCATGCCACCTTTTGGTTCTCTCCTTGTAGATCCGGGCATTCTCATAAGCTTCCAACCGGAGCTCCTCAAGGGCATTGATATCAAGCAACCTCTTTTCTCCCGCTTCCTTGAGGTCAAAATTTAGCCACTTAATGGCCCAATAAGCTCTATGCTCCATTTCCACCGGGAGATGGCAAGACTTGCCATAGACCAACTTGTAGGGAGTGGTCCCAATTGGTGTTTTGAAGGCGGTTCTATATGCCCATAGTGCGTCATTGAGCTTCATAGCCCAATCCTTCCTTGTCCTAGACACCGTCTTCTCGAGGATGGCTTTGATCTCTCGGTTGGAGATCTCCACTTGACCACTAGTTTGGGGATGGTAGGGTGTTGCTACCTTATGAGTCACCCCATACTTGGCCAAAAGTGCTCCAAAGTTCCTATTTGTGAAGTGCTTCCCTCCATCACTAATGATTACCCTTGGTGTTCCAAACCTAGGGAAGATCACCCGGTTGAAGAATCGCACTACCACCTTGGCATCATTCGTAGGAGAGGCGATTGCCTCTACCCATCTTGACACATAGTCCACCGCCAATAGGATGTAGAGATTTCCACATGAAGAAGGGAATCGGCCCATGAAGTCTACACCCCACACATCAAAAATCTCGACTTCTTGGATGTTATTCAAGGGCATTTCATTCCTTCTTGAAATATTTCCCGTCCTTTGGCAAGCATCACATGCCGCTACAAAACCTTGCACATCTCTAAACAAGTTAGGCCAATAAAAACCGGATTGCAATACCTTTGCACACGTCTTGTGTGAGTTAGCATGGCCTCCGCTTGGTAAGGAGTGGCTATGCCGGATCACACTCTCCACTTCATCCTCCGGTATGCATCTTCTAAGCACCCCATCCGGGCCTCTCTTGAATAGAAGTGGCTCACTCCAATAGTAATGCCTTACATCGTTGAAGAACTTCTTCCTTTGTGCATATGTAAATCCGGGAGGCACTTCCTCACACACTAAGTAGTTCACGATGTCGGCGTACCACGGCTCACTTCCTCTAGCCACTTGGAACAAGCATTCCTCCACCATTTGCAATTGTTCATCCCGGAATGAATCATCTATCGGGATGTTGTCTTTCCCAAGCTCCAATGGTGGGAGTCTACTAAGGTGATCCGCCACGGAGTTCTCGGATCCCTTCTTATCTCGTATCTCCAAATCAAACTCTTGAAGAAGAAGGATCCACCGAATCAACCTTGGTTTGGCATCCTTCTTTGTAAGTAGATAACGGATCGCCGCATGATCCGTATAAACTATGACCTTTGCTCCAACAAGGTATGAGCGGAACTTCTCAAATGCATACACCACCGCCAACAACTCCTTCTCGGTGGTAGCATAATTGAGTTGGGCGTCATCTAGCGTCTTGCTAGCATAGTAAATAGCATGAGTGCGCCCTTCTTTCCTTTGCCCTAAAACGGCCCCAACGGCCACATCGCTTGCATCGCACATGATCTCAAATGGTAAACTCCAATCCGGAGGTTGCATGATAGGTGCGGAGATCAAGGCGTTCTTCAACCTACAAAAAGCTTCAAGACAATCCTTGGAAAAGACAAAATCAACATCTTTCATTAGTAGGTTAGTGAGAGGCTTAGAAATTTTAGAGAAGTCTTGAATAAACCTCCGGTAAAAACCGGCATGCCCTAAGAAACTCCTTACCCCCTTCACCGAGGTAGGTGGTGGCAACTTCTCTATCGTTTCAATCTTAGCCCTATCAACCTCAATGCCACGGTTAGACACCAAGTGTTCTAACACAATCCCTTCACTTACCATGAAGTGGCATTTTTCCCAATTTAAGACAAGATTTGTCTCCTCACATCTTTGCAACACTAATGACAAGTTAGCCAAGCAATCATCGAAAGAAGAACCATAAACAGAGAAATCATCCATGAACACTTCCATGATATTTTCTATGTATTCCGAAAAGATGGCCATCATACACCTTTGGAAGGTGGCGGGTGCATTACACAACCCAAATGGCATTCTCCTATATGCAAAGGTACCCCATGGACATGTAAACGTCGTTTTCTCTTGGTCATCGGGGTGGATAGGGATTTGGAAGAATCCACTATATCCATCTAGATAGCAAAAATGAGAGTGTTGAGCTAACCTTTCTAGCATTTGGTCAATGAAGGGGAGGGGGAAGTGATCTTTCCTAGAGGCCATGTTCAATTTTCTATAATCAATGCACATTCTCCACCCCGTAACCGTCCTAGTTGGTATTAGTTCATTGTTCTCGTTAGTTACTACCGTCATCCCACCCTTCTTAGGCACTACATGAACGGGGCTAACCCACTTACTATCCGAGATAGGGTAGATAATCCCCGCATCCAGCAACTTAATGATTTCCTTTTTGACCACCTCTTTCATTATAGGATTCAATCTCCTTTGATGCTCAATAGAGGGTTTGTGGTTATCTTCCATCATTATCTTATGCATGCACAAAGATGGCTTAATGCCAACCAAATCATCAATAGTATAACCAATGGCTTTCCTATGTAATCTTAGTTCATGCAGCAATTTAGCAAGTTCATCATCACTCAAGCATGCATTAACAATCACAGGATATGTAGAATTATCACCAAGAAATGCATACTTTAAATGAGAGGGAAGGGGTTTGAGTTCAAGCGAGGGAGGACCTTTATCGGTTGAAGACGATCCAAATAAGGTTGGATGAGATGAATCCAAGGCAAAAGAAGACTCTCCTTGGCTTCTAAAAGCTTGATCATCATCAAGAGCTGATTCAGGGAAAACCACGGTTGGAAACACGGGTTGCTCATCTTCCACGGCCGTGGTTCTTGCCAAGCTTGCTTCTCGGAGTTGTCCAGAAAGTTTGACGGCCGTGGAACATAAATCTCGACCGTGGAACTTGCAGCTGTTCACCACCTCTTCGTGGCTCTCAAATCCAACTCTTGGCTCTTCATCCAAGGCTTCCAAGGCCTTGATCTCTTCATTGCAGGCCTCTTCAACACCTTCCTCCATCATACTTAATGTGAGAACCTTTTCCAAGGGATCCTTGATCAAGATCGAGCTCACAATTTCTCTAGATTCTTCCTGCTCGACTATGTTGAAGATATCTTCATAAAGGGTTGGCCCTTTCATCATTGTGGACAGCTTGAACTTGATGTTCTCTTCCCCGATGTTAAAGGAGAGAGTCCCGTTCTTGCAATCTACTAAGCATCCGGAAGTGGCTAGGAAAGGTCTTCCTAAGATGATAGGGACCGGATAATCCGCAGGGATGTCCAACACTACAAAATCAATAGGCACGTAGAATCCTCCTAGCTGCACCGGAATGTCCTCTAGAATCCCAACCGGATGAGTGATAGAACGGTCCGCCATATAGAGGGTCATCTTGACCGGCTTTGGCTCTCCTAGCCCGACCTTGTTGCTAAGTGCAAGCGGTATGATGCTTACACTCGCCCCAAGATCACAAAGGGCCTCGTACTTCACATCTCCCACTCCTATTGGGACGCAAAAAGAGCCCGGATCCCTTAACTTGGGAGGCATTTCTTCCTTCATGGTTTGGATCAATTCCGAGGATCTCTTGGTCATCCTTATCTCCCCATACTCCTCCAACTTCCTTTTGTTGGAGAGTATTTCCTTCAAAAACTTGCCATATGCCGGCATTCCTAAGATGGCATCCATGAACGGAATGTTAATATGTAACTTGGACATTAGTTCAAGGAACTTACCAAAGTGATTGTCTAAACGAGCTCTTGCTCTTGATTGTGGGAATGGCGTGGCTTGTATGGAGGCGGTGCCACATAAGTTGGCTCTACATCCTTGCTCTTGCCTCCATCTTCTTGCCTTCTTCCCTCTTCTACCACTACTTGCTTTCCCTTAGCTTGGTCCTTGGGCATAGGATCCTTCATACTCAACCCACTCCTTGTTGTGATAGCCGACACTTGGCCTCTTGGGTTGTCTTCGGTTCTTCCGGGAAGCTTTCCCGGATCTCTATGTGCTTCACCCGCCTTTTGAAAGACTTGTGCTTCCAAGACCTTTTGAGCCTTAAAGATTGAAGTCACGGTGCTCTCAAGTCCACTCAACCTTCCTAGCAATTTCTCAAACATGACTTCGGTTCTATCCTTTGAAGGTTGAGAAAAACCGGGTGGAGGTTCTTGTGAAGCTCTTTGTGGTGGAGTTGTGCTTGTGGAGGCGGGAGGGTTCAAGGCTCCATCCGGGTTAGAGTAAGAAAATCAGGGATGGTTGTGGTTGGGCCGGTAATTGTTGAATTGCCGGTTGTTATTGAAATTTCTTGGGCCTTGGTAATTGTTGAAGTTGCCCCTTCCCATATAATTCACATCCTCCTCCTTGGAAGATAGGTTGGCTTGTGGAAGCACTTGAGGAGTTGCTAGGCTCTTCAAGGTTGTAGTACACAACTCTCTCAAGGATTTCAACTCGTTGTTGATGGCGTCAAGCTTGAAATTACTCATGGTGACTTCGCTCACCTCATATGCTCCCGCCTTTCTTCCTTCACTCTTCCTATGAGAGTACTTCTCAATCACTAGAGCTTGCTTCTCCACAAACTCCCAAGCATCATCTACATGTTTCTCCATAAATGTCCCACCGGAAAGAGATTGAAGCTTGAATTGGCTATCTTCATCAAGTCCCTTGAAATAGATCTCCAATAGCTCAATTTTCGGTATGCCATGGTGTGGACAATCTAGGAGAAGGTCTTTGAATCTCTCCCAAGACTTGAACAAACTTTCTCTATCCCTCATCACGAAGGCATTGATCTTCCCTCTTAATTCGGTGGTCTTGGAAGTTGGGAAGAACTTGGTCAAGAACTCGGTTGTCATCTCCTCCCAAGTACCAACTCGCCCTTGTGGAATAGATTGATACCAAGCCAAGGCTTTATCCTTAAGAGAGAAGGAAAAAGCCCTAAGCTTATGGTTGTTGCTCTCCAATCTTGGCGGCCTAAGAGTCTCCATCAAAATCTCGTAGTTCATCAAATGTTGGTGAGGAGACTCTCCTTCCATCCCTCCAAATTGATTGTGCCGGATCATTTGTAGAACTTGAGGGCGGAGCTCATAGTTGTGGGTTGCGGGATCTCCTAGATTCGAACCCGGTCGGTGTGCTCTTTGTGCCGGATCCATACGTCTCCCTAGGGTTTGTGGCTCCTCCATAACAATGGGAATAACCCTAATATTGGCCGCCGGCTGCGGTTGTGGTGGAGGAGGTGGAGGTTGTCGGCGACTAAGCTCTCCTTGAACAAGGGCTTGCCTAATCTCCTCAATCTCCCTCCTTGTTTCCTCTTGCCTCTCGTTGGCAAGTCTCCTTTCTTCCTCCAAGAGCTCATCTCTTAGCCTTATTTGCTCTAAGGCTTCATCCAACTCAGCTTGAAGATTTCTACCGGCCATCTCTTTCTCTTTTTGGATGTTCTTGGATCTAGATCGAAGGGTTTTCTCCGGTTCGGGATCGAATGGAGCTAAATCCTTGCCACGAGATCTTCGCATACACCTAAAGAGTAATAGATGTCCTGAAAAGCAAAGACACCAACCAAAGAGAGATCAAAAGCAACAAGAAAGATCTACACTAGAAACAATCACAAAATAGACTCAATCTAGACCTAGTCCCCGGCAACGGCGCCAAAAACTTGTTACGCTAAAAAGTGTGCACGCAATAAGCCTTAAATTTATACTCGTTATAATTATCCTAACTTCTAGCGCACCCGCAGTGTACGGGACGTTTGTAGTATGGATAGTATTCCGAGGTCGAACACAAAGACTAAGGTGAAATTGATTCGGTTTTGTGATTAAGTTTACTGAAGGTCTAAGGTTAGAAAAGAGGGAAACAAAGAAATGAAAATCTCAATTGTTTTTTTGGTCGGTTTTTGGTGATCAATCAAAGATCACAATTCATGCAGAGTAAACAATCAAACTAGACTAGAAATCGGCACAAATGAACAAACCAAACAAGATAATGATCAAGGAAAGAAAAGACGGGTTATAGGGGTCGGAAGTTCCGGTTATGGCATAGAACTCAAGTTATCTACTCATTCTCTGGATTAACTATGATATGTTGGGATTATGTGTATCTAATTTGGGATCAATTACCGGGTAGGTCTCATGGTCCAACTAGTCCACACCTAAGGTCTTATTACCGGGTAAGTCTCTAAGAACCTAAGGATAGGAATTCTACACAAACCGGATTGTAAATTAGGGGTCTAACCTATCCTCACCGGGTAAGTCTTGGAAAGGGAAGTCCTAAGCAACTATCCTAGCACATCTAATCCAATGGCGGCTTATTAGGCTCACCACTACCTAAGGTTTTCTATTTTAGATTTTAAGGGCAAGGATTACCGGGTAAGTCTCTCCTAACACTTAGTCACTACACTAGGTCACCCTAGGGTAGGTTAAACTCAACAAACACTTAGGGTTTCAACATTTTATAGGTCTAAGGCAAGATCCTTCGAACCAGGGAGAATCACGGTTTGTTCTTCCTAAACCACGGCCGTGGTTCTTCAAGAACTACCCGTGATTTCTAACAACAACTACGTTCATAAGCAAAAGTCATCCAAAGGTAAATCTAAGTCTATCCTATCATAATTCTAGCCATAACCATCCTTTCCTTACCCTAGAACCACATCAATTTAGCCTACAACATTCATAATGGAAATCGAAACAAACAAACATAAAATCAAAACATCCATTACAAGATAATGAAAGAAGAGAGATGAACAAGGGAACTTAATTCAAAACTAAGCTGAAGATTAGAATAGAGCCACTTACAACCCTTCCAAAAGAAGGTTCAAAGGTTCATACAATCTCTAGAAAACGAAATCCGAAATACAAGAAAGCTATGGTGTGTGTTCTTCTCCTCCTCTTCAATGGAGCTCTTCTTCTTCTCTTTGACACTTTCCTTCCTAGAGAAACTTCTTGTTTTTTTTGAATATCTTTGTTAGAGAGAAATGGATAATGGATGAGCTGCGCCCAAACTACCCCAGCTGCCTCAAACAACCCATGAAGGACCACTTTTATAACAAATCTTGCATGAGCTGGCCATGAGAGTCGTGGCACAGCTGTCACGAGAATCTGGCAAAATCCATGGTCATTTCCACGGCCGTGGTTCGTCAGAGAACCGTGATTCTATGCAGAAACTTCGCCTTGGATCATTAAGCTGTGATTTGGTGCATGGCTTGTGTTGGCAAGGTTCCATGAGTCCTCCTCAATCCTTGGCTTGTGTCCTAATGAGTCCGAGGGTGTGTCATCTAAATGAACGATCCTCAAACGCATCGTTTAAGCTCCTAAACTTCCCGTAATACCTACAAAACGCGCACAAGTCCGTGTAGACGTCTATCTCGACAAAATATGTGAATTGGGTGCAAAACGTCTTGAACTAATGCTAGATCATGCATGAATGAGCGAGAATTCTATCTAAATGTACACCTAAAACTATGTTATAAATCGTGTTATCAGTCTGCCAGTAGTGCGGGTCATAAACAGAGAACTGAGCTGACCACCTAATACCCTAGGGTGCATTCTGCTCCCAAGGCATCGCCACATATGGCGTAGTAAGACCACGAGGGACTAGTATCCTCCGAGTGATCATCTCCTGAAGCCCGAGCGGCTTGACAGCCACCACCATAGTATATGCACTCAGATCCATGTCCATGTAACTCGCTATGTGAGTCACTATCCCTCCGCAGCAGATATCCCCCTTTGCCTTTGCCTTGATCCTGTGGAGATCCTTTGCCAGCATAACTCCAAAATCCGGAACTCCTCCGGTCACCATGCAGTACAGACTCAACAGCTCACCCTGTCTGATCTTTTGGGGCGTCTCAGTACGTGCCAGAAGAGTCTCGCTAAAGATCCTGTGAGCAAGTCTAAAAGCCAGGTGAAATATAATCCGCTGCCTGGAATCTCCAGGTCGCCACCTGTCAGCGTGCTCAACCACATGAGCAATCTGGCCCCAGAACTCTCGAGCTACTGCTCGAGAAGGAAAGTCAGCAATTGTGGGGGCTGGGAAACCGAAAATGTCCCTCTAGTGGTCCATAGGAACTATATAGTTCCGGTTCATCAACCGATACTTGATGGCGCGCTCGGTGGGCAAGTAGGTGACGGAGCTAACAAACTCCAATGTCGGCTCAAGGTAGGCCGGAGCTCTAATCTCAATGAACTGCTCCAACCCCGCAGCAGATATCATCCGCCTCAGATCCTCATCCACATGGAGGCAATCAAAAGCGGAAATGTCCAGGAACCGTGGTGCAACCACTGGACATGCCGCTATGCGGTCATAGTCTACTTGGTGACGCTCGTGAATCACCGGTATAGAGCGGCGTGAAGAAGAAGAAGAAGGGGAAGGAGAATTTGTCTCTCAAGACCAACTGCCTGTCAGAACTCATCTATGTTTATCACTGTCAGGCCACCTCGGTCTCTCTGACAACTCTCAAGAACACCTCGGCTGAGGCACAGGCCGACTGGACTGAGGCGAAGCGTTGTGCGATCGATTCTCTCAAAAATCCAGTTCTTTTCCCCCAATATCACTACCAAAGGTTCCTATGGGGTACTTAATCCTTTTTCAGCAAAATGCAGGGGCAACCAAAGCCCAAATCGAATGAAATCAGTGGAAGAAGAGGGAGTTAGGGTTTTTTCGATTTTACCCCAGATTTGGTCGATTTGGTTCGTTTTCGCTGCAGATTGATGGTTGCAAATCGATCCTCTACCCTTTCCTTGCAGTTTGGAAGCGAGAATCGTCGAAAACGAGCGAAGAACGAAGAAGCGAGGTGAGGAGTGTGCCGCGGTCGAGAAGGGGATAGAGGGAAGAGAGGCAAATCAATCTCCCTTTTATACCCTTTTCTGGAACTATTGTCACCTCGGTCGAGATGGTCTTGACTGGACCAAGGTGGTACGGACCGAGGTGGATCTTCAGTAGCCCTAGTCGCCTCGGTTGCTCAAGAATCATCTCGGTCGAGGTGTTGTGACAGCAACCGAGATGTGTCTCAGTCAAACTCCATCTTCTCAAATTCTCGAACTTCTGTCCTTCGCATTTCGCTCCTGGGTTGTATTCCTTCCTTAGATGTCACCTGTTGTCTGTCTAGGATGCCAAAAACAAAACAAAGCAAAGCAAAAGCAAACTATCTAAGCTAGACTAGAAAAAGGGAAAAGAAAGCAATACCTTGGGTTGCCTCCCAAGAAACGTTTGATTTAAGGTCGCTAGTTGGACCGTACAACATCCTTAAGCAAGGTATAGTGGTGCAACCTCCTCAACCGGGACTTCCGGTTTGTATTTCTTAAGTCTATGACCGTTGACCTTGAAGCTTCCACTTGTTTCTCCCCAAATCTCAACTGCACCATAAGGGAAAACATGTTTCATAATATAAGGTCCGGTCCATCTAGATTTCAACTTACCTGGAAAGAGGCGGAAGCGGGATTTGAAGAGTAGAACTAAGTCTCCTTCTTTAAGCTCCTTTGGAATGATACGCTTGTCATGCCATTTCTGCGTCCTCTCTTTATAGATCTTGGCATTCTCATAAGCGTTCAAACGTAGCTCCTCCAGCTCATTGATATCCAATAGACGCTTCTCACCGGCTTCATTGATGTCGAAATTCAACCATTTGATCGCCCAATACGCCTTGTGTTCTAATTCAACGGGCAAATGACAAGACTTCTCATATACCAAATTATAAGGGGTGGTACCAATGGGAGTCTTGAATGCGGTCCTATAAGCCCAAAGAGCGTCGTCCAACTTCGTGGACCAATCCTTCCTCGTCCTAGAGACGGTCTTCTCCAAGATTGCTTTAATTTCTCTATTTGAGATCTCGACCTATCCACTAGTTTGAGGGTGATAAGGGGTTGCTACCTTGTGGGTTACCCCATACTTCGATAGAAGTGCTTTGAACTTCCGGTTGATGAAATGTGTCCCTCCATCGCTGATGATGATGCGTGGAGTTCCAAAACGTGGAAAGATAGTCCTGTTAAAGAACTTTACAACCACCATGGCGTACATCCTTGAAGAATTTCTTCCTTTGAGCGTACGTCAATCCGGGTGGTATTTCCTGGCAAAGAAGATAATTAACAATGTCAGCATACCAAGGTCCTTTATTACAAAAAATTTGGTGGAGGGAGTGCTCCGCCAACTGAGGATGAATGTCAGAAAAGGGAGTAAGAAGTTTGTTATTCTCAAAAGTCTCAGTTGACATCATCTCGCTTTCGACCTCGGTCGAGGTACAGAGAGGGTGACCGAGATGTTCTTCAGCTAAGAACACCTCGCTTGGTCCAGAAGATGCCTCGGTCGAGGTGCTGCAACTGGGACCAAAACTGGAGATCTTCTTCTCCTAGATTAGTCTTTCAGTTTTAGCTCCTGGATCTTCTTCCATCGCCTTTAAGCTCCGTTTATCTGCATCACAAGAAGCATCTATACCTTCCTCGATTAAGCTAAAACTAATAACCTTTTCAAGTGGATCTTTAACAAGGATAGAGCTCACCAATTCTCTTGATTCTTCTTCATCATAGATGTTGAAGATATCATCTCCTACCTGCTCTCCCTTCATTGCTGTGAGCAATGCAAACTCCACTTCATCTCCGCCAATGTTGAATTTTAACTTGGCGTTCTTACAATCCACATTGCAACCCGAAGTTGCTAGTAATGGCCTCCCGAGAATGATAGGAACGGGATAATCTGCTGGAATGTCAAGCACAACAAAGTCTATAGGTAAATAGAAGTTACCTAACTTAACCGGAACGTCCTCCAAAATGCCCACGGGATGGGTAATGGAGTGGTCCGCCATGTATAGCCGTATCTTCACCGGCTTGGGCTCTCCAAGTCCGATCTTAACACATAGCTCCAGCGGGATGATGCTCACGCTGGCTTCTAGATCACACAAGGCTTCACAAGTGACATCCCCAACTTGAATAGCAATGCAAAATGAGCCGGGATCTCTCAACTTGGGTGGCATCTTCTCCTTCATGATTTGAATGAGCTCCGAGGATTTAGATGTCATCCTTACTTCACCAAAGTCTTCCAATTTCCTCTTCCTTGATAGAATCTCTTTCAAGAACTTCCCATAGGCGGGCATCCCTAGAATAGCATCAAGGAAAGGGATAATAATGTGTAGTTTATTCATCAAGTCAAGGAACTTACCAAAATGCTTGTCTAGATGTGCTCTGGCCCTTGGCTCGGGAAATGGAAGTGGTGGTTTATATGCAGGAGATGGAACATAAACTTCAGTTTTCTCCTCCGCTCTCTGTGGCTCCACCTCGGTTGGCATCTCGGCCGAAGTGTTCTTCGACTGCACCTGGACCGAGGTGGTCTTCGCCTGTACTGGCATCGACCGAGGCACTGGATCTGCAGTCTTCAGTCCACTTCTCGTCGTTATTGCCATGATCTGTCCCTTTGGGTTGCTTTCCGTCCTTGTTGGAAGCTTCCTTGGATCTCTTGGCGCTTCATTCGCCTTGTTAAAGAATTGTTGTTCCAAGGCTTTTTGTGCCTTCAAAAATGAAGTCATGGATGTCTCCATAGAGTTAAGCTTGATCAAGATGGCCTCCAGCACCGCATCTTTCTTTTCCGGCTGGGACAAACTTGATCCTTGCTCCTGGCTCTTCAATGGAGTAGAAGAAGAAGAAGAGAGGAAAGGATTAGAGGAGTCATTCAAATTAGTGTTAGAGTAAGGGTTACCCAAATTTTGGTTGTTTGCCCTCCAATTATTGTTGTTGGATCCTCTATTATTGTTGTAGTTGTTGTTCCAGGAACTGTTGTTGTTCCGGTATCCATTGTTGTTCCTCGAGCCTTGATCTTCCTTCTTGGTTTGAGCAACTAAAAGTTCCTTCAATTGTTTCACATCATTCTTCAAAGAAGGGAGTTGATCATTGTTAGGCGGAGCATCTTGAAAGTTGACTCTTTTAACTCCATCGTCAGCTCCTTGGTGGGAGTATTTCTCCATGTGCAAAGCTTGCTTCTCTATGAACTCCCAAGCTTCGTCAATCGGCATGTCCATGAACGTGCCAGCGGATAGTAGTTGAAGGTTGAACTGGGTGTTTCCGTCCAATCCCTTGAAATAAATCTCCAATAACTCTATCTATGGAATCCCATGATGTGGGCAATCCAAAAGAATGTCTTTAAATCTCTCTCATGACTTGGACAAGCTCTCATTGTCCTTCATTATGAATGTATTAATCTTCCCTCTCATTTCAGCGGTTTTAGAGGGGGGAAAGGATTTAGTTAAGAACTCCGTCGTCATCTCCTCCCAAGTATTGATTTTTCCTGGAGGAAGAGATTGATACCAAGTAAGTGCTCTATCTTTCAAAGAGAAGTAGAAAGGCCTTAGCTTGTAGTTGTTGTTTTCTATTCTTGAAGGTCTCAAGGTCTCCATCAAGATCTCATAGTTTTGTAAATGTTGATGCGGAGATTCTCTCTCTAGCCCTCCAAACTGGCATTGGCGAATCATGGAAAGAACTTGCGGTCGAAGTTCATAGTCATGGTCCGCTGGATCACCTAGGTTAACTCCTCGACGCCTCAGTTGCTGATTGGGGTCCATCCTTTGCCCTAGGGTCTGTGGAATACCTGCAAAAAGAGCATCTCGGACTGGCATCCGAGGTGGAAGTATCTCGGCCGGGGTAGCAGGTACTGGATTCTGCCTCGGTCGAGGATCTGGAACAGGGTCTTGCCTCGGTCGAGGATCTGGGTTCGGTCGAGGTAGATACTAGTCTCGTAAAGCCGCCTTATCTGCTTCGATCGCCTCAGTCCTTGTGCAAGTTTCTTCCCTTTCCAGTCGCAGTTCTTCTTTACTGAGGCGTAGTTGTTCCAACGCCTCCTTCAATTCGGCCTCAAGATCGCGATTGTCTTGGTTGGCCATCTTCGCTTCTTTCAAGCGTCTTTTGTATGTCTTTTCTGGTTCGGGATCGTAGGGAACGATTTCCTTCCCGGCGCGGGTTCTTCGCATAAACCTAAGAAAAAAAACCTGTGAAAGTCACTCAACTAGAGTGGTTAGTAGAAACAGGGGCAAGCGCCCCGAAAGCCAACCGCAACCGGCTCGGTCTAGACCAAGTCCCCGGCAACGGCGCCAAAAACTTGTTCGCTCCAAACGGCGTCTCCAAGCTTTAAATTTATAACCCAAGACTTAAGCTTAAAACAAGGATGCGAACCCGCAGTGTACGGGTCAATCGTAGTAAAAGCAAGAAATTCCGGGATGTCGATCTTAGGGACTTAGTGAAACAAAGCAAGTGTAGGTCGTCTATGTAATTACTAACAACAAAAGTGATTAAAGCAATCAAAGATGATAAAAAAGTCAATTAAGGAAATATGCAATTCTAGGGATTAAAGCGTCTAGTTGTGGTTCCAACTCAAGATCTAAAGATAAAGCGGACAAAGCAGAGATTTTGCAAAGGGAAGGTGTTACTAAAGTGGAATAGATTACCGGGTAAGTCTCATCCTAGGCTTGCATTGAACCACGAAAGGTGTAATAAGAATAGGATTTGGCAAACTCTAACACTTAACTCTCAGTTTCGGATCAGGAAAGGTCACCTCGGTCAGACGAATTCCACCCCGGCCGAGATGTTCATCGACTGAGCGAGATACTCTAGGGTTAAGGATAAAGACTCGAGCTTTCAGGATCCTACTGGAATTTAAGATTATTCTATCATTGTTTTTCCCATAACCTTCAGCCAATCACCCTAGAATCACACAAAGAAATTAGTCACTCATCATCATGAAAGCAATAATCAAGTATAAGGGAAGAAAGTGAATAATTGAATACAAAAACTTTAAGAGAAAGACTTTAATAACTGGATCAATTATCAATCAAACAAGCATTCCTTGGATCACAATCCAATAAGACAATCAACAAAAGAAGGGAAGCTAAGAGAATCTTACAAAACACTTCACAAAAGCTATAAAAGCTATCAACTTCCTTCCTTCAATCTTCCTTAAATCTTCAAAAAGGTTCTTCAAATCTCCCAGTTGTTATGATGGTAGCGGGGTGTAGCGGCTGTCTAAGCACCGTTGAATTTGTGGAAAATCCAACCCTTTATATAGGAAAATTGCCTCCACAAGATAAGAGATCTTAAAAAGATATTTTCCCATAAAATAGGTAAAATATATCAGCTGAATTATCTTCTTCCTTCCAGAAATCCAGCCTAAAAATATAAGATCCTCTTTCCAAAAATAAAAGATCTCAGTAAAGAATAAAATATATCTCGCCGGGTCCAAGGTGTTCGCCTCGGTCGAGCAGCTCCTCTGGATCACCTCGGTCGAGATGGTACTGTGGTCAACCGAGGTGGCTCTAAACTGAATGTGAAATCTCTCAAATCTGGTCCAAAGTAAATCTTTAATCCATTTCCATGCTTCCTGGATTCTTCCTTAAGCTCTTGAATGTAGCTCCAATGACTCTTTAGCTCCTTTAGCTCCATTTTGATGCAAAACATGCCATTTTACCTACGATTACAACGAAACTTGGTGTAGACCTCGATTCCCGTAAAGGTAGATGAAACGACGATATAATCACATAATATACATCCAAACATGCAGATTATTAAAGATAAAACGTCTAAATAGGTCCCAAAATATAAACTACAATTCATGCTATCAACTCCCATAGGTACAACACCATACAACCTTGTGTATGGGAAGTCTTGTCATCTCCCGGTTGAGCTAGAACACAAGGCGTATTGGGTTGTGAAGTGGTTGAACTTTGGCATGAAGGAAGTGGGCGAGAAGCGCCTCTTAGACCTCAATGATCTTGAAGAACTCCGCTTGAACGCCTATGAAAACGCCAAGATCTACAAAGAAAGGGGCGAAGCGTTGGCATGATAAGCATATCATTCCAAAGGATCTCAAAGAAGGAGATCAAGTTTTCCTCTTCAATTCAAGACTTCGTCTCTTTCCAGGTAAGCTTAAATCTCGTTGGACTGGACCTTATCTAATTAAACGTGTTTTTCCCCATGGCCCATTTGAAGTATGGGGTGAAAAGAGTGGAAGTTTCAAAGTTAATGGCCAATGCCTTAAGAAGTATTCACCAAAGCTTCCGGTTGAGGAAATCGCACCGATTACCATCAAATAAACACAGGAACGGTCTAGCTACGGACCCAAAACAAGCGCTTCTTGGTGTAACATCCCAAATTCTGAGAACTCGGGAAGCTACTGGTTAGGACCTCACAATGGGTCCCGACCTTGGTTTAACAACAACATTACTTGGATCTTACAACAAGGCACAAAAGTACTTAAACAATTTTAAAACATAATATTTTTATCGTATGAAGGTACACATGTGACAGCCTTACAAAACATAAACATATACATAACATGCATGCTGTATGGGAGACTCCCCCGTCCCCATCTAATGAGTACGTGGACCCGGCTGACCATCCGTTCCGGATCTCTCTACAACTGTCTATCTCTACAAAACTACAACACGGATAAACCGTTAGCTAACAATCCAAAAATAAGCAGAATAAGGATAGCACAAACACAAACAAGGTAACATAAACAATCATCATGCTGGCACACAAACCGGTTATTATCTAGTAGTTAAGTGATTCACCTTATTCCATTTTACAATTGTGGCACGAGAATCTTAAGAGTTCTCGCCTATGTTCCTTATCCAACTGGGTGTAGGTCTAGTTTACCTCCGCCGGTAGCATCACTACAAACCGAGTGTGGACTAGTCCCTACAGAAACCCCCAGCGCCCTCAAGCTAACTGAGCAGAATGCCACCGCCCGTTACTCTTAGGCCAAGATATAGGTCGGTATATATTTATTACTAAAATATAACTATAAACATCTCATTCACACACCACTACCATTATTCATACTCATATTTAGAAGTCAGCTAGGTAAGCCCAAAGGACTTACCTGAATTCAAACATAATTCCGTTATCTCGACTCGGTCTGTAACCGCTGGAACTCAACCGCCTGTTATAAAAGGCAAGTGGATCAATAATTTATCCCACTTAATTAGAAATCTCTGACTTCTAAGATATTTAACTCTATCATCAGATAAATTACCAAAATACCCTTATACGGATAAATGACTGTTTTACCCCTGGTCCCGAAACTTTATAAAATTCCATAACAAAGTTCCAAACTATTCTTTGGAACTAAAAACCACACTCAAACTCTCAAAGGAAAGTTTGCTAAAGATTTAGAATATTTAACTACAATCTTGACTTTCATAAAAAGTCGTCAAGGTCCGACTTTGGCCTAAGATATGAGAACCGAATAAAAATTTAAAAAGTCTAACAAAAATCTCTAAGTCTTTTATGCTATGCACTCTATCCATAGTAGTCAGAATTTTCCTAAAATACATAATAATCACTTCTACACAAATTCTCAAAGTCAGTTCCTAAACCAGAAATTCAGACTTAGCAAAAACTGAGTATTTCTTAACTGCTCAGTCAGTCCACTTTGGACCTTCATAGATCTAAATCCAACCGTTGGCTCAACCCCAACTTTTGATACACCACACTATGCATGACACTCTATAACATATTAAAAACCGAACGGTGGATTATGTTTCTAAGGTATCCAAATTTAAGCTCAAACATGACTGCACAACACTTGATATTTTCAGCACTTGGAAAATTTCAGCAACATCCAGAAAACTGTTCACAACCTCAACTTTGAAAATTCATAGCTCCTAAACCTCTAGATGAAATCCTCTCAATATTTGATATGTTATACTATGCAATCCCAAATAAGACATATCCGAAATTCAAGTCTAACCAAGGAATATAACCAAATCAAATCGGCACCACAATACTGCATCACAAGCAGTTTTGTCAACAATTCAGCACTACCTAGAAACTTGTCAAGGTCTCTACTTTAAGACACCATAACTCTTAAACTGTAACTCGAATTTCTCTCAAATTCTGGTATGATGTACTATACTATATCAACTATCACATGTCCAAAATTCAAGTCCAACAGAAGTCAATAAACCATCTAAATTTATTCCACAAAACTGCATCCCAAGCAGTTTTTTTCTCAAACTCAGCACAATTAGAAAACTGCATGAGGAGCCAACTTGAAAAAATCATATCTCCTAAACTACAACTCAGAATACGTTCAAATTTCAGTATGATCCACTATGCAATACCGACTATGACATATCCGAAAATCAGCCAAAAAGGAGGAGTCTATCTTACTCAAAACTGGATCACAAAACTGTGTCAACATGCAGTTTTTCAACACAGAAAAAAAAAAAAAAACTGTTTACGACCCAAACTTCGAAAAATCATAAATCCCAAACCACTCACTGGATTCCTCTCAAATTTTAATATGTTCTACCAAAATATCCCATCTATAACATATAAAAATTTCAGCCAAAATGCATCATTCTTTCATACCTAAATTGGGACCCGAAGTTAGTAGTTCATCACTTTACAATCAGAAAACGCAGCAGCTCCACGAGCCATCTTCTAGGGCTGTTATGAAAGGGTTTTAGGATACAATTGAGGCTTTCATCAGCACATAAGTAGGGAGTGTAATGTAGAGAAGGAAGTAGAGGTGTTTACCACACAATAGAGACTCGATGTGCTCTCGTATACGGAAGAAAAGATGAAGGCGGATCTAGTCCACAAAACAGCACCAGCGGCTGGGAGAGGCTGCACCGGCGGGACCTGAGTCCGCACCTGCGGCTCGACACCTCCGCCCCCGCAGCCAGGACCCCAAGGCGCTCCCTGCGGTCTTCCTCTGGCGCACCTGCGTCGAAGTTGTTGAGGTGTTGCGTGAACGCAACGGCTGTCCCCGACTCATGCAAAACTCGGACCTTCGTATCCAAGAGTGTGCAGATGCATCGAGGCCTCTAATCGTGGTTGGTATGGCTGCAGCAGGAAGCCACACGGCTTGGTTACGCGACTACAGATCCGGACGGAAGAATGGGCAAGGGAGGAGATCGACGATACCGGTAGGTTGGTTGCGGCTCGACAAAACACAGGGGAGCGATGGAGGCGCCGGAGCTTGCTGTGCACGACGAAGCCGATGTGGGAGGTCCGATGCTTGGTGTCGGCTGGACGGCAGAAGATCTAGTATGCGTGTGGTTGTTAGGGTTTGGGTAGGGAGAAGAGGGACATATTTCATTTACGTAAAGAGAAGGGGAAGGTTAGGGGAGGCTGCCAGACAAGACATCTAACCCTAATGGGCCGGATGGCCTGTTTATGACGGGCCCGGCTGGCCTGTCATGATGGGCCCGGTAAGCGTGATCTTGAATTAAAACTCGAAAGAAGATTGAATCGGCCGTAGTCTCGTATACTCGGACTTATCGAAATTTATTTATTTATTTATTTATTTATTTTTATTATTATTTTATTTAGGATATTACACTTGGGAGGCAACCCAAGTTAGTGCACTTACGTTTTTGTTTTTTCTTTCTTAGAGTAGTTTAGTTTAGTTGTTTTTGCTATGTTTTTCTCTCGATACTTCCGGTATGTTATGTTTTTGGAAGTAGGAATATTGGTTTGGCAAAGGAATGATGCAAAAGTTGGAAGGAATTGACGAAACTTGGATGTTGCACACAACAGAAACTTCCACGCCCTAAACCACGGTCGTGGAAGTGACAGGTGACCGTAATTCTCCAAAATAGGCAAAAATTCACCAAAACCACGGCCTCCATACATTTCCACGGCCGAGTTTGCCATGAGTGACCGTGATTTTCAAAATTTTTACGGGCCACTATATAAACCACCTTCCTTCACAAAACACACCAAAAATCCCAAATCCACGCCCCAAACCACGCCCAAAAACGCCGAAAATCTTCCCAAACTCGCAATTCTTTATTTGAAGTCCGATTCAAGCGATTATTTGGCCTAAAGTGAAGCATTTTCGATCATCTACACGATCCAAGCAACAAACAAAGTGATCAATCCACTCAGCAGAAGGAATTTGGATTTTAAAGCTCCAAAACCTAGGTTTTTTTCTACTTTGTCAATTCGGCTCTATTTTTCGCAAGAAATTAGAAGAACTAAATATAATTGGAATTGGAATTAGTCTAGGATTGTGATTGCTGAAGTTTGGTGTGAGATTGTTGAGATTTTTGAAAAACAGACCAAAACCACGCTCCTTGTACATTCCACGGCCGTGGTTTTCGAAGAACAGTCCGTGATTTTTTCTAATGTTGAAAAATATGATTAGACGGAAATCCAATAGGACCAAGAAGAGAAAGGATGGTGGTTCCTCCTCTTCCCAACCTTCCCCTAGTGAACCACCATCACCGTCACCTCCTAGAATCCGAACCATCCATGAAGACTACTTAGGAGCTTTGGAGAGGATCGAAAAGAGGCCGGTCATAGGACCTCGTTACTTAGTCCTTGAGGAGCTTGAGCCGCTCAATGTTGTCAATGATTTAATGTGGCTCTTGGATAGAGCTGGTTTGATAGTCTTCTCCGCTATTAGAGAGGACGCTTATGAGGAGATCACTAAGGAGTTTGTCACCTCCTTTGAGCATAGCCACATGAACCGAACCGTATTTTTTAGGCTAATGGAGCAAGACTATGAGTTCTCCATTATTCAGTTTGGGACCTTCTTTGGGTTCCATGAGAGTTTTAATCGTAGATTTCCTAGTGGTGTGTACTCTAAGGACATTTGGGAGGAGATTGCCATGATTTATGCTAGTGAGGATCGTTGGCAACCGGCCGACACCAAGGCTAAGCTCATCTATCACTTAGCCTTGAAGATAGCTCATAGGGTCCTTTCCAAGTGTCTCTTCCCTAGGACCAAGACCCCCCAAAAGATTAAGACCGATGAGCTCTTTCTCCTCTATTGCATGCTCTATGGTAGATCCACTAATTGTGCTACCCTCCTTGCCTCCGCTATGAGTAAGCTGAAAAACAAGAAGGCCGGGAACATTGGTTATGGTGGCATGGTGACTCACATAGCCAACTAATTATGGATAGACTACTCCGCCTGCACTAGGATAGCAGCGAGACCTTTGGGTCTCAATAGCCTTATGACTAGAGGCATCATCTTTCCCCGCCACCAGGCTCCACCTACCGCAGCCATGCCATGGGAGGATAGAGGTGGTAGAGGTATCCCTTGGCTACCCGAGTACTCCATTATGGCCGGACACCATAACTGGAAGGCGACATTCGCAGCTATGCATGCGAATAGACTAGTAGCCCCTCCTTACGTCCCAAATGAGGTCCCAGCTGCGGGTGTTGATGATGAGATGAGAGGAGGTGATGAGCATGACTTTGGTACATTTCCGGATCAGCCAGCACAGTTTCCCGACCCTCCTAGAC
This sequence comes from Fagopyrum homotropicum, assembly GCA_033239125.1. Lineage (NCBI taxonomy): Eukaryota > Viridiplantae > Streptophyta > Magnoliopsida > Caryophyllales > Polygonaceae > Fagopyrum > Fagopyrum homotropicum. The sequence continues at coordinate 22,500,965 of BSWB01000005.1, read as the reverse complement.
GTTCCCCCCGACCTTCCGATTCCTCTTCCTCTCGCCGGGCTAGCATGAGTGAGAGGCCGACTTAGATGGATGCACCTCCCACTTGGTATGGAGAGCAGCCATCATGGATGGGAGCTCCTCCTACATGGTACAAACAGGCACCGGCAACACCGACTCCTCAGGACGCTCCAGCTTGGTACGGACAGCCACCAGCTTGGTATGAGCAGCTACCAGAGTGGGCCACCGATCTATCCAGGAGAGTGGGAGACTTGGAGATCCGCCAGGACACTCGTGATGTACGGGCTGAGGAGCATGATCAGATGATGAGAGACATATACCGCCACCAGTTTGGGCGGAATTTCAGCTCCGAGTTCCATCCATTTCCTCCACCGCCTCCTCCACGGTGATGACGAGATGACCGCTGGTTCGAGCCGCCCTACCACCATCTAGTGAGTTTCTTTGTTTTCTTTTCTTTATTTCTTTTAAACATTGAGGACAATGTATGTTTCAAGTATGGGGTGGGGTGTGACTATGGTTTGTAATAACTCTACTTACTTTGCTTTGATGATTCTATGAACACTTGCATTTTCCTTTCATAGTCACACGTTTCATTATTGCATTGCATGAAAAAGACTTTGAAAAACCCATAAAAAATTGAAAAATTTGAAAATATTTGTGCTTCTAAGATTAGAGATGATTTTTATGATGAAAACTACTTGTGGAATAAGTTTTTGATGACAATTGTATGCTTAAGTTGAATTATGAATTGTGAGGAAATTGAGTATGTTGTTTATCCTTTCTTGCAAATTTCATAATGTGAAGGTTTTATCTAAATCATATTGAGAAACAAAGGTTGAAATCACAATATAAGTTCTTATACTTCTTTATAAAATGATTAAGGCACCTCGAATTTCTTACTATTTTCTTTGATCATTTAGCCCCTCAATGAAATAATTGTTTGCTTTACCTATCCGGGATTTAGGAAGAGTTGAATTTGGCATGTTTGATGTGGGAGGGCCATGAAAGCAATTGTTTTCAAAGTGTAGGAAAATTCTAGGTTTGGGGAAGTCAATCATGACGATGAGTAACTCGGCAACATTCACATAGCCGGGTATTTGTGTCTTGCCAAAGTCGGATTGAGCGATATTCCTAATGGATTATGGTATGTGCATCAAAGGTTTGAGGCATCTCGAAATTGATAAACGCCAATCTCCTAGGCTTCGGTTTTTGTGCACCGTTGTCCATAACTCCAAAAGTAAAGTCGGAAAATTATGTGCTAAAGTCTAGAGCAAAACTCTAAGTTGGTCGAAGTTCAAATGGTAAAAGGAAAAAGAGTTTTTGTTGTCCTTCTTCCCGGATTTATACGCCACATCCCCTTATGTAACACCCCAATTTCTCGGAACTCGGGGAGATACTGGTTAGGACCTCACAATGGGTCCCGACCTTGGTTTAACAATAACATTACTTGGATCTTACAACAAGGCACAAATGTATTTAAAACAATTTCTAAAACATAATATTTTTAATGGTATAAACGTACACATATGACAGCCTTACAAACATATATAAAGATACATAACATGCATGACGTATGGAAGACTCCCCCGTCCCCATCTAATGAGTACGTGGACCCGGCTGACCATCCGTTCCGGATCTCTCTGCAACTGTCTATCTCTACAGATCTACAACACGGATAAACCGCTAACTAACAATCCAAATATAAGTAGAATAACAATAGCACAAACACACGCAGAAAAATTATAAACAAACATCATGCTGACACTCAACCGTTTATTATCTATTATTTAAGTGATTCACATTATTCAATTTAAGTTGTGGCACGAGAGCTATTAACAGCTCTCGCCTCCGTTCCTTATCCAACTGGGTGTAGGTCTAGCTGACCTCCGCCGGTAGCATCACTACAAACCGAGCATGGACTAGTCCCTAAAGAAACCCCCAGCGCTCGCAAGCTAACTGAGCAGAATGCTACCGCCCGTTACTCTTAGGCCAAGTATAGGTCGGTAAATATTTATCACAACCTATAACTCTAACATCTCAATCACACACCACTATCATCATTCATGCTCATATTTAGAAGTCAGCTAAGTAAGCCCAAATGACTTACCTGATATAAAGCTCGACTCTTTGTAAACCAACTCGCTTTGTAAACTGTAGCAACTCAGTTGCCTGCCAAAGGAGATAAGTGCATTAGCACACTCCCACGTAATTAGAAGTCTAAGACTTCTAAGATAGAGATCGTAATAGGACATAACCAATTACATTACTAATTTATGGTAAAATGACTATTTTACCCTTGGTCCCGAAACTCCCAGAAATTCCACAACTCAAGTCTAAACTTCTATTTGAGACTATAAAGTCATATTCTAAGTCCTAAAGTTTAGTTTGGTTACAAACTGTCACTTTTCTTATTTCCTATTTTCCGAAAGATCGTAAAGGTCCAACTTCGGTTTCAAATATAAAATTCGTAAAAGCTTATAAAAATTCCGAAACAATTCTCTAGATCATCTATGATGTTCCCTCTATCCTTAGGAGCAAGAATTTCTCAAAACTGTTCATCCATCATTTTTATAAAAATTTCCAAAGTTGGTTACAACACTTGAAGTTTCCTATACTTAGCAAAAATCTGAGTACACTTTGAAAATTCATAACTCCTAAACCACTCACTGGATTTATCCTAAATTTTGATATGTTCTACTATAAAATCTTATCTATAATATATCTAAAATTCAAGCCCAACGGATATCGAGAACTTATTCAAAATTATCTCACAAAACAGCATCACTTGCTGTTTTCCCCAACACTCAGCACATATAAAAACGTCAACTTTGAAACACAATAACTCTCAAACCGTAACTCCGATTCTTCCCAAATTTTAATATGATCTACAAAAAGATGTCAACTATATCATATCAAAAGTTCAAGCCTAACAGAGATCAAAAGCCTATTCTAAACTATCTCACAAAACAGCATCCCATGCTGTTTTTCTCAACTCGGCACATTTACAAAACTGAACTTTGAAACCTCATATCTCTCAAACCGTAACATGGATTCCTCTAAAATTTTAGTATGATCTACTATACTATATCAACTATAACTTGTCAGAAATTCAAGTCTAACAGAAGTCAATAACCCATCCAAATCTATTCCACAAAACTGCATCCCAAGCATCAGCATAAAAAAAAAACTGCATGAGTAGCCAACTTGAGAAAATCATATCTCCTAAACTATAACTCAGAATAAGCCCAAATTTTAATATGTTCTATCACAATATCCCCTATATGACATATAAAAATTTCAGCCAAAATGGATCAGTGTTTCGTACCTAAACTTGGACCCGAAGTTAGATGTTCATCACTTGACAACGCAGAAAACGCAGCAGCTCACGAGCCATCTTCTAGGGCTGTTATGGAAGAGTCTAGGATACAATTGAGGCTCTCATCAGCACATAAGTAGGGAGTGTAATGTAAAGAAGGGAGGGGGCATGCTTACCCGACAAGAGAGACTCGACAAGCTCACTAAGACGGTTTGGAAGAGGACTAAGATGGGTCGGAAACTGTCACTTGGACGCACCAGCGGCTTCATCTGTTTGTTCTCGCGTAGAAGGTCTCGAGTCGGACGACAAACAGGTCGAGGAGGCATCTAGGGTTGAAGTCGTGTAACCGTCATTGAAGGCTGAAGACGTGAACCATGGCTTGGATCCGGAAACAGCGACTTGGTGTGGAGTCCGCTGAAGGTAGAAGAGAGAAGCGGCCGATGGGACTCCTGGCATGCCCGCCGTAGTCCAGTGATGAAGAAGCAGCGCCGGTTCCACCAGAAGAAGGGCAGGGACGTGCGAGAGAGGAGAGGAGGCAAGGAGAAGGAATCCGTAACTTACCCTATGGATGTATCTGGACGCGAAGGAGGAGGGAGGTGAGGAGCTGCACCGCGTGATCCTAGGGAGCGTTTAAGGTAAGAAGATATGCTCTCCATCTGATTCTGTATATGCGTTGAACGGTTGCCTTACAACCGGGCTGGCTGCGCTCTTCACTTCCGGACGGCCCTGAGCAACGGGCTGGACCAAGGGCCAAGCTGCTGGAGTAGGCCAACGGACTGGGCTAAAAAAAATATAGGAAGAGTGGGCTGAGATTGGTAGGAGCTTGTCAAAGCCTTGTCAAAACTCGTCATGGTCTTGTCACGACCTCGTCTTGATCTCGTCAAACCTTGTCATGGTCTCATCTTGTCCTTTTCTTGGTCTCGTCTTGATCTCGTCACTAGGATGTCATGACCTTGTCAAAGACAAGTCATGATGTAAACTAGGGTTTGATGGATTAGGGTTTGCTATAAAAATCTTATCATTTTATGTGGAGTGAGGTGACATAAAATGATAAAATTTCCAGATTCTGCGTCCGACTAGATAGACATATAGGGATCAACGGCTCGAATCCGGTTTGCTACGGAAATAAATGAAATAAAAATTCTGGATATTACATCAGTACCCCCTTAAAATAAATTTCGTCCCGAAACTAAAAAGAAGACTCGTAATGTCGGAGTTCATACAAAAGAACTAAAGCGCCGGAAAGAGGTCACAATTGTCGAGTTCTAATTTGTTTTCCGAAATAGCCTAAAGAATTATTTCCGGGTATTACATCAATCCCCCCTTAGAATAAGTTTCGCCCCGAAACTTAAAGTAAGCCAGTCAGAAGGTCAACTCTCAAGGTACGAATCTAATGTATCAACTTGTTATCGCACAAGAGTCATCGTTTCTACATATAAGTATCCCGCATATCAAGGTCATCAATAACACACATCCTGACTAAGCACTCAAGCATGAATTAAACAAGCAGTCAGACAACATAACACAGATATAGGGTCAAGCCCTAGCTCGTCGTTCCCTAGATTACAACTATCTCCACAAAGGTCTCTGAAAGGTTATGTCTCATACTATCCATAGTATTCTTGGTAGCCTCGTCGGCTTTTTATAAACCACTCACTCTGAAATCTTTTCAAGTACAGACCTCACAAGTGCCTACTACACGTTCTAGTGTGGTAACTAGATATCTCACCGGTATCATCCGGCTTCATTGCCCGATTCTCTAAGCCGATGTCGTAACCTTTGTCTGGTAAGTATCCCTCAAACTGAATCCGTATAAAACTAGGGTCACACCCTCCAATAGGGTGAGGGTTACTAGTCGCTCAATCACTTATAAACTACTTTACAGCCTCAAGTGGTCACATTTTGCAACTCGCCTCCAGGTCCTTTGATGACCGTACAGAAAATAACCTAGTCAACTTTCTTCCCTTCGTTGTGTTTACTTGACTACACACTCAGGCCAAAGGTCTTGAGTGACATACAAAATGTCTGGAATGACGGTATTAGTTACAAGGTGATCTCACATCACCGTCATTTGCTCACACTACTCAATAGTTGTTAACATTGCATTGTGTCCTATAATATCCCTCTTACTCAAAACGCAACTCGACTCCGTTCCGAGATAAAAAATTTTCTTATACTCCACTCTTGAGATTCTGTTTTCTATGTGTACGAGTACTGGTCTGTAAGTACACTCCCATAGCTTCTTTTTCTTATCTGTCTTTCGATTCAACTTGATATTTACTCACCTTGAGCTTATTAGTGCAGGCCCTACACAACACCTTTATTACTTCGTTACTTCCTTTCTCATTTCATCAAGAAACTCGTTCTAAAGTACCATGCTAGGTATTAAATTCCAATTTTACTGATCTGCCAACATGTGACTAGGTCGGCATGCTTCACTTGGATCTATAATGGGGTACCACTTTCTTTCTATACTTCTACGTGCACATACTTTCTCGTCTATCTAGTTCGTGATACAGTTCCTCTACAAAATTTCTTGTCACTCCATGTAGCCTATTTCACGTTCCTTCTAAATGAAATACATTTCACAAATTATCATCGTCTTAAACTCGACACGTCATTTTCAGTACTCTAGAGTTTCTTGTTCTGTGGGTTAGGACTCATCACGCTTTTGCTGCGCTACTTTGATAATTATGTTGTCACCCATTAATTATAAGAACATTTTCTGTGTGTCCACAATGATTGACTCTAGAACTCTCCCTCTCAATTACACCATAAGTCCGATCCGGGTGAAATACCAAGTACCTTCCTTGCTTGCCTTAAGGAACTAAGATAATGATTGTAAGACGACCTCTCCCGTTAAATTTTGGAATGTTTCTAACACGGATCCAAACTCTCTGACTCATCCGGAGTTTGATCTTAACCAGCCAATAAGAAATCTCTAACACAATTCTCTTCATGCCTTTAATTAATCAAAGAAGGTTGTCATTACCTACTTGAGGAAATCTTCCAAGGCATCGGTACGACTAATTCATAAATCCACAGTCACGAATATCTCTTCTTAACGGCACATAACTCACCAATACCAGCAACACTTGCACGTCCTCCGTTGACATTGATTGGCCTATAGTTGACTTTCCTCAATATCTCTTACTCACTCATCTTATACTTCTACTGGCATAAAATTCCTAGTAAGCACCAACTACTTGGTTAATCCCTTTCCCTTTGGTTAGTTCGTTCTGTCTCCTTCACTACCATTTTCCTTAGAGTCAACTCTCTTTCTCGAGTCCCCTAGGTCATTCTCACATGTTCCTTCATTTGTGTTGTTTATAATATTTCTCTGTTGAGCTCCATTGACTCGGCTACCGGCCTCCTACTCCTTTTAAAATCCGTCTGTACTAGTTGTGATATGTACCTTTTTCTTAGCCAGTAGGTAGTAAATCCTTTACACCATTCCCTTGGTCTCAAATAACAAAAGGGGTTCATTCTTGTTCGCCTAATCTTTCTTCTTAAGTTCTTAATTAAAGTGACTGACGCGACTCGATCTGTGTTATTTATTAGGTAACTAGTACGTGTACCAATTTAACTTCACATTTGTCGCCGTTGATCTCTTGAAGGATCCTCCAGATGTCTATAAAATTCTTTCATAAGTCTTTGGTTATCCTCCTTATCTGTCAACCAGTTACTACCAGTTGACCCGCACGTTTTATGGCTCCGATTTTACCAACCAGTCTGTAGTTGACCTTCTATAAGATTCCGAACTTACTGTTCTTCGATCTCTTTGAAGTTTGATACACTTGGTGAAATCTATCTCCTCCAATTTCTTGGTTAACACTCCTCCAACTCCTTGCAAGTCTGCACTTCTCTTGTTCTCTTATGGAATCACTATACTCTTCTGAGTCTAGTCCTAACATTCATGTGTCTTCAAAGGGTTTATTAAGTCTTCCACGATAACTTGTAAGCGTCTCTTCACAATTCTTCTTACTTTGTTCATCGTTTGTTCGTGTTTCCCTGATATGACCGTTAATGTTGGTAACTTAGATCTTTATGTGAATGAGAAGTTATTATGGACTCTCTAGTCCACCAAAATAACTTTCCCACATTCTTCCATTAGTTTGGTGTTGTGTTGTAATGCCACATTTATAGAATTCCGTTATCTTAATTTCAGACTTCTACTGTATTTGATACTTACGTCATGATTTCTTGCAAACTCTTGCATCTCTGAGTAGGTCAAACCGTCTCTATGATGATGAAATTTATTTCACGTCTTTAAACTCATTTGTCAATGGTTGTCTTGTACTCCTTTAATTCTTCGCCTCAGGTCAGCACCTTATCTTCTTTGTACTCTCATGCCCATGCTTACATGTGGCGGCGTTTGCTTTGATTGTAACATCTTTTATTTTGCAAATCTTGGTTGTACTCCGTTCTGTATGATTCTTGTTTCCTTATCGTTATCTCTAATCCGACCTCTCGTCGTCTCTTACATGATTCTTCTAATTCATCTCTCAGCCTCATACGACCAAGTCCCTTGTATGACTTCCTGTTCCTTCTGCCTGATTTGACTCGGGGATTCCTTTCCCATCAGACGGTACTTGTTGTGAAAATTGTCTCCACATCTGTACTTCTTTGCCCACTCGTTCTTCGGATGATTTATGTGGTCACAAGGACGCCCACCAGAGTATAACACTTAATACTCGGTCTGAATCCATTATCTTGTGTTGAAAGCTCTTCAAGTCCGTTACCGATTTATCATGAAGCGATAAGCGATTCATGATATCATAACTAAAGGATATAGGGTATCCTTTAGGATACTAACATGCTAAACATACACATTTATATAATCATACATTAAAACATATCAATATAACTCTATATACTAACATCTATCATTCCAAGTTGCAGAGATCCACGGAGAACGATGGTGGTCCGACGTACTATTACCCCAACAACCCGACTATGCACGTGTGTAAAAACAGAAATCCGTTTTGAAAATCTTAGACCCCTTTCGGGTTCTAGTGATTTTATACATTCGGTCTTTTAGAAGATTTCAAGTGCCATTGTTGCCAACCCAGAGCTCTGATACCATGTTGTAACACCCCAATTTCTCGGAACTCGGGGAGCTACTGGTTAGGACCTCACAATGGGTCCCGACCTTGGTTTAACAACAACATTACTTGGATCTTACAACAAGGCACAAATGTATTTAAAACAATTTCTAAAACATAATATTTTTAATGGTATAAACGTACACATATGACAGCCTTACAAACAAATATAAAGATACATAACATGCATGACGTATGGAAGACTCCCCCGTCCCCATCTAATGAGTACGTGGACCCGGCTGACCATCCGTTCCGGATCTCTCTGCAACTGTCTATCTCTACAGATCTACAACACGGATAAACCGTTAGCTAACAATCAAAATATAAGTAGAATAACAATAGCACAAACACACGCAGAAAAATTATAAACAAACATCATGCTGGCACTCAACCGTTTATTATCTATTATTTAAGTGATTCACATTATTCAATTTAAGTTGTGGCACGAGAGCTATTAACAGCTCTTGCCTCCGTTCCTTATCCAACTGGGTGTAGGTCTAGCTGACCTCCGCCGGTAGCATCACTACAAACCGAGCATGGACTAGTCCCTAAAGAAACCCCCAGCGCTCGCAAGCTAACTGAGCAGAATGCCACCGCCCGTTACTCTTAGGCCAAGTATAGGTCGGTAAATATTTATCACAACCTATAACTCTAACATCTCAATCACACACCACTATCATCATTCATGCTCATATTTAGAAGTCAGCTAAGTAAGCCCAAATGACTTACCTGATATAAAGCTCGACTCTTTGTAAACCAACTCGCTTTGTAAACTGTAGCAACTCAGTTGCCTGCCAAAGGAGATAAGTGCATTAGCACACTCCCACGTAATTAGAAGTCTAAGACTTCTAAGATAGAGATCGTAATAGGACATAACCAATTACATTACTAATTTATGGTAAAATGACTATTTTACCCTTGGTCCCGAAACTCCCAGAAATTCCACAACTCAAGTCTAAACTTCTATTTGAGACTATAAAGTCATATTCTAAGTCCTAAAGTTTAGTTTGGTTACAAACTGTCACTTTTCTTATTTCCTATTTTCCGAAAGATCGTAAAGGTCCAACTTCGGTTTCAAATATAAAATTCGTAAAAGCTTATAAAAATTCCGAAACAATTCTCTAGATCATCTATGATGTTCCCTCTATCCTTAGGAGCAAGAATTTCTCAAAACTGTTCATCCATCATTTTTATAAAAATTTTCAAAGTTGGTTACAACACTTGAAGTTTCCTATACTTAGCAAAAATCTGAGTACACTTTGAAAATTCATAACTCCTAAACCACTCACTGGATTTATCCTAAATTTTGATATGTTCTACTATAAAATCTTATCTATAATATATCTAAAATTCAAGCCCAACGGATATCGAGAACTTATTCAAAATTATCTCACAAAACAGCATCACTTGCTGTTTTCCCCAACACTCAGCACATATAAAAACGTCAACTTTGAAACACAATAACTCTCAAACCGTAACTCCGATTTTTCCCAAATTTTAATATGATCTACAAAAAGATGTCAACTATATCATATCAAAAGTTCAAGCCTAACAGAGATCAAAAGCCTATTCTAAACTATCTCACAAAACAGCATCCCATGCTGTTTTTCTCAACTCAGCACATTTACAAAACTGAACTTTGAAACCTCATATCTCTCAAACCGTAACATGGATTCCTCTAAAATTTTAGTATGATCTACTATACTATATCAACTATAACTTGTCAGAAATTCAAGTCTAACAGAAGTCAATAACCCATCCAAATCTATTCCACAAAACTGCATCCCAAGCATCAGCATAAAAAAAAAACTGCATGAGTAGCCAACTTGAGAAAATCATATCTCCTAAACTATAACTCAGAATAAGCCCAAATTTTAATATGTTCTATCACAATATCCCCTATATGACATATAAAAATTTCAGACAAAATGGATCAGTGTTTCGTACCTAAACTTGGACCGGAAGTTAGATGTTCATCACTTGACAACGCAGAAAACGCAGCAGCTCACGAGCCATCTTCTAGGGCTGTTATGGAAGAGTCTAGGATACAATTGAGGCTCTCATCAGCACATAAGTAGGGAGTGTACCGTAAAGAAGGGAGGGGGCATGCTTACCCGACAAGAGAGACTCGACAAGCTCACTAAGACGGTTTGGAAGAGGACTAAGATGGGTCGGAAACTGTCACTTGGACGCACCAGCGGCTTCATCTGTTTGTTCTCGCGCAGAAGGTCTCGAGTCGGACGAGAAACAGGTCGAGGAGGCATCTAGGGTTGAAGTCGTGTAACCGTCATTGAAGGCTGAAGACGTGAACCATGGCTTGGATCCGGAGGCAGCGACTTGGTGTGGAGTCCGCTGAAGGTAGAAGAGAGAAGCGGCCGATGGGACTCCTGGCATGCCCGCCGTAGTCCAGTGATGAAGAAGCAGCGCCGGTTCCACCAGAAGAAGGGCAGGGACGTGCGAGAGAGGAGAGGAGGCAAGGAGAAGGAATCCGTAACTTACCCTATGGATGTATCTGGACGCGAAGGAGGAGGGAGGTGAGGAGATGCACCGCGTGATCCTAGGGAGCGTTTAACGTAAGAAGATCTGCTCTCCATCTGATTTTGTATATGCGTTGAACGGTTGCCTTACAACCGGGCTGGCTGCGCTCTTCACTTCCGGACGGGCCTGAGCAACGGGCTGGACCAAGGGCCAAGCTGCTGGAGTAGGCCAACGGACTAGGCTAAAAAAAAATATAGGAAGAGTGGGCTGAGATTGGTAGGAGCTTGTCAAAGCCTTGTCAAAACTCGTCATGGTCTTGTCACGACCTCGTCTTGATCTCGTCAAACCTTGTCATGGTCTCATCTTGTCCTTGTCTTGGTCTCGTCTTGATCTCGTCACTAGGATGTCATGACCTTGTCAAAGACAAGTCATGATGTAAACTAGGGTTTGATGGATTAGGGTTTGCTATAAAAATCTTATCATTTTATGTGGAGTGAGGTGACATAAAATGATAAAATTTCCAGATTTTGCGTCCGACTAGATAGACATATAGGGATCAACGGCTCGAATCCGGTTTGCTACGGAAATAAATGAAATAAAAATTCCGGATATTACACCTTACAAGTTTCCCACCTACTTCCGCATTCTTGGCCTTATTTGAAGGTCTTTGAGATCATAAGAGTGTTATTTGATTTGGTGATCTAAATTGAAGTTTCACATGCTTGATTTTGACAATGCTTGAAGGTTATGATTTTTGTCTCGAAGTATTTGCAATTTATGAAGTTTCTTTGTTTTGCATATTTTGGTTTATGAATATAAGCGTTTTCGAGGATGAGTGAAGCAAGTTTTGAGGATGATCTATTGACTAGAAGCACACCAATCAAAAAGATTGTTTTGTTTTGCATTCATATTTCATTTTACCTTATGTTCTAAGCTTTTAAAAATCTGCTTAGGGATAAGCAAGTGGCAAGTATGGGGTATTTTGTTAGCATGAAATATGACGATATTTTAGGCACTTGTTTTAGTTGTTTTTCCCTCTTTATAGTGTTCTTAGATATGTGTTTGAAGCAAGTGTGAGCTAGTTCACCCACTTTTTCGATATAGAGATCTACACTAGCTTCTTTGTGTTTTTAGGTGAATAAAGCTTGGATTGGATCAAAATAAGGAAGGAAAGGAGTGTTTGATCACATTTGATGGCAAGGAGATACATTGAAGAGGCTAAGGAAGGAGCATGGATGAAGGATGTCACGAGACTAAGGCAAAAACGAGGATTTGGAAGAACCACGCCCAAAAATACGGTCGTGGAAGAGGATTTGAGGAACCACGCTCTAAACCACGGCCGTGGATTTGGCAACATGAACGTGAACGTGAGTTTGGAGCACTCCAGAGAGTTACACGGTCTAAATTACGGTCGTGGAAATCATATGACACCCTGATTTGGTTCCACACCCTAAACCACGGTCGTGGAAAGTTGTACTTGGCCGTGATTTTGGTGATTCTATGACGTATCATATTTTGCCACGTCAGCCACGTCATTGGGCTTTCTCGTAACCCTACCTCGCCTTATAAAAAGGCTAGAGAAGAGAGTTTTTGGGACGTTCTCTTACCGTCGCTTACTCTTGCATACGGACATTTAGCTGCCGCTGGGAGATTTGCTTAAGGATTGAAGATTTGTGAAGGACGTAATTTCGAAAGATTGTGTACTTTGAATATTCTAGGGTTTTCATTCGGGAACGGATTGACACCCCGTTCTTTGTGACTTCTCTAGATATTTGTGAGGTTTTTGTTCCTATTCTTCTAGATTCATAAACATATTACCTTTGTGTTTGGATTTTGTGATTGACTTTGAGTTTTATTTGAGTTTTCGAGGATTTTCATCTTTTATTCTTCTTAATTTGAATATTGATATCATGACAATGATTTTTGGCTAAAACCCTTTAGCAATTCTAAGGTGAAGGGTTGATAGTTGTGGCTTAGATGATGATAGATTGATCGTGAATTGATTGGACCCTGAGAGTGTGAGAAACTTCGTCAACACCCTAAATCACGGTCTGTTCTTGGTTTCCACGGCCGTGGTTCTCATGATCTAGCCGTGATTTTCCCTAGTTTACGAACTTTGCTTTTGCTTTGATCCAAATTTAAAGATTAGGTTTAACCTAGCCTTGGCTTGCCTTTTCTAGGTAGTTGTGAGACTCAACATCCTCTATTTTGGTTTCGAGTGTCACAACCTTAACCGTTTTGGCTTGTCTTTGATTCCTTGGGTTTGGGCATGGGTATTTGACATCAATTCTTACCTTTAGATCCTTTCTATACTGCAGCCTCAACAACCTTTATAAAGAGAGTCTTTGGGTTAGACCTATAAGGTTTTGGAACTTCACCGTACATCACCTTATCTTAGTATACCTTTGCAATTCTCAACTTTGTCCTCATATATATAGAATATCTTGAATCGGTTGCCACAATTTGATACTTGGATCTTTAGGGTTGATGTTTTCCCCAATATTTGCAAAGCTTCTACATTTTTATTGCTCGATTACATGAAATTGGTTTTGTTTCACCAATTTCATGAGTTCGATACTCTGGAATACTTGCTAATCTACGCCGATCCGTACACTGCGGGTTCGCTTGCTTTTATTCTAATTTTATAAATTTAAAACTTATTTGCACGCACGTTTTAGGGCGAACACCAACCAATATTCATTTAAACATATTATTGTAGTCACCCAAAATTGCCAAATTTGGAACGCTGTCTCGATTTTGCCCCACCATCTTATGCAATGTTGCATACAAAATCATTATGAAGGTTATTGTTCAACGTTTACAACCCATAGTACAACAACTTGTGGGGCCTACTCAATCCAATTTCATACCATGATATTGATTGAGAATAATGTCTTGATTGTACAAGAGATTACTCACTCGATGATAAAAGAAATATAGCATAAAAGAAATGGATGATGATCAGGTTAGATCTTGAAAAAGCCTATGATAGGCTTCTATGAGATTTCAGAGAGGATACTATTAGAGCAGCATTCAATGCATCATGGTAGGTGTTTTCTCTCATTCCATGTGTTTATCATGGAATGGAGAGATGACAACATTCTTTAATCCTATGAGAGGATTTATGGTTAACTTATAAGGATGAATTATTACTCATGTCAATAAGAATTATTCTTTTTAGTGGTCGAGTGAGGACAAAGAACTCTGAAGTTAAGCGTAATTTTAGGATGGTTGACCTGAGTTACGAGCGTGTTTTTCCTAGTAGGTGGTCACTCGACTCGGTGGACAGTCCTTGTGCTTGACGTAGACGTCGGATCTTGAAATTACTCCTGCACGAGTAAGATTAAATACAGAGTTCTTTGTCCTTACTCGACCACTAGAAAATAAGAATTCTTGTTGATATGAGAATAAATTCATCCTCATAAGGTGGATATATCCCCATTCAAATGATGCGGGTCCAACCCTATAAGTTAACGATAAATCCCCATCACTAGGTGTTTTCTGTCATTCTTTAATTACAAAGGTATTGTTGTTGGCATGAACACTGAATAGTTCTAATTAACTACTTACCGAATAGAATAGCATTGTACTCCTGATATGCATGCAATACATTCTTTGTTTACAAACCACAAGATTTGCCCGGTGAATGTGACTATGCTGATGTATAGTTTGAAAGATATTTATGTGTTACTCCTTGTTGTACTTCCACGGGCTCCACTAGGGGGTGTGATGTAGAAATTTAAATTTTTAAAACTTTCCTTCAAAAAAAGTGAAGTAACAAACAATTGGATTAGAATTGGCATTTTGGTCGTGAGAAATACAATGTGTGTTCCGTCTATATTTGATAGGTGAACTTGTGAAGTTGGTGGGGGAGTAGTGGGTACTGTTGATGACAATGATTGAGGTGGATTGATATTTCTGCATATGTAAATGATTTGAGTTTGACGGGGCCTCATGGCTGCATTGTAATTAAAGAATGAAAGTGATTTTCTAGCTATAGCGTTCAAAACTTCGGTTAAGTGATGTTTATGGCCAATCATTTCTTCTTGGCAGCTTGACCGCCTAAGTATTATCAATTGATGCGCTTCATGATGGCAAAGAAACCCCAGGAAAGGGCAGCAGTGGACTTGGGCACCTACTATAGTCAGGTGTGTGATTTTCTTTCTCGTTAATATATAAGAATCATAAACATAGTAACCATGTCTCTAGTTGTGCCTCAGATGGGACACCCACTATGGTATTTTCTATTAGTATTCACTAGATATATAATATATATAATAACTCAAGGCTTGACAAGTTCCTCTTTAGTGATCAGCAAACAATCCTCAGATGGGACCAAAGATTAAGAATCATCAAAGGAGTGGCATCTACCCTCCTATGCCTACATCAAGGTTGGGAACAGCTTGTACTTCACAAATATATCAAGTCTAGCAACGTTCTATTAGACGCTAACATGAACGCTGTCTAGGAGACTTCGGCTTAGCAAGATTATATGATCATGGAACCAACCCGCGAACCACCCGTGTGATTGGTACACTCAGGTACCTAGCACCAGAGCTTGCAAGAAAAGGTAGGGAAACCACTGAAACTGATGTGTTTGCTTTCGGGCCATTCTTACTCGAAGTGGCCTGTGGAAGAAGGCCAATCCTCCACTGTCACGGATTGACTGACCACGAGATTCTTGTTGATTGGGTTTATTAATGTTGGAATAGAGGGGTGATGCTAGATGTGGTTGATCATAAATTGGGAGGAAACGATTCAGAAGAAGAAATGAAGCTGATGTTAAAGCTAGGATTGATCTGATGTGAGCCCGCCAGACTTAAGCAACGAAACTGATGTGACCGCACCAAGATCAACACCACCTCTCACTCGAGCTAGAGCACGCATGCTAGGCCAAACCACTTTGACCTACCACCCTTTCAGAGCCCCGACCTTTAAGGACGTCCATGACTATCACTTGGTGAACATACTTGAGGCGATTGAGGATGCCGGATCACTTTAAAACCTAGATGTAACCTTTTGTTTTATTTTATGTGGTCATGTTTGACTTTATTTCATGGTTTTAAACCACTTTAGTTTGGTTTATTTCAGCCACGTTTTTGTAACCTTGGAGCTCTAAGGTGGTCGGCCATATTAATGGTTTTTAGGCCATTTATTGCTTGAAGTTGTTGGTTGAAAGACCCTAGGATTTCCTTCATTTAGTATCCAACTTTTGAACTACTTGTAAGTTATTATTGTGGGGAGTTGGTGCTGAATTTTTCAGCCATATAAGGCCATCTTCTACCCACGTTTTTAGGCAGATTATAAAAGTTGAGTTCAATCGAAGTTGTGTTTTCACTTTAAAGCAAAACAAACCTAGAGACTAAGGTGAGAGGCCAAGGTTTCGAAACCCACAAGGTGAGAGGCTGAGTGGTGTCCTTACGGTGCGAGGCTAGGAGGACAAAGGAGGTCTAATTTCCGAAGTGAGATTCCGAGGAAAGAAGAACTCGAGCCAAGGAGATCCAAGGTGCGAGGCTGGACGATTCCTTGCTTGGCATATCCATATAAATCGAAAATACACAAAAGAAATCGACAGAGGAACAACACCGGCGGATCCTTGCGTTCAACGGACGAAGAGCGCATCAAGTGGTATCAGAGCCTAACGGTGCGAGTTCCTCAAGCTTTCGGGGATGACGATCATCAACGACAATGCAAACGGTGGTAATCGAAACAACCAACGTTTGGATAGGCTTGAAGCCCAACTAGCTGAGATATTGAGAAGGTTTCCTCTCCTTCTCTTGAACCCTCATGACAAAATACAAGGAGGTAGCAACCATGCAAACCGGAATGAACGAAGCAACAACCATCGAGAACAAAATCTGAATAGTCGTGCCCTTGGGTCCCCGGATCGTATTCAAGCATCTCAACATGACGGCATCGAAGTCGCGAGAAGTAGTTACCATGGTAATAAATCCGATAATCAATTTCCCAATGATGGCATGACGGATTCGAGGACGAATCCTTTTCAAGGGAAAGGGGATGATGTGATCCCCACCGGAGAAGAAATCATCGTCAATATGCCGGAACTAATTGTTTTGCCACCAACCGTCCAAGTCAAAACTCAACCGGCACCTATCGAAATCAATACTTATGTGTTGGAGATCATGCCTAAAACTGAGCCAAAACTTATTGAAATGAAACCGAAAATGCTTGCACCGAGCATGCCAAATGGAAGCCAATTTTCACTCTCTCCGGCTAAGCTGTCAGGTTTGCGCACTCTCAGTAAAACGACTATAACTGAGGCAATACTTGGAATTAAAATACCCATGAGTACTACTTTGAAAGGTATTTTCAATATCTACAACTTTCTAGTTTACTCAAAGTCGATATTGCAAGAGGAAGAGGGTGAAAATGACCCTACATTGCAGCAAGTACGGTACTTGTATGGATTGTTGGACAAGATCATGCATGGAGGCATGAAAGATGGTTATACAAAACATATGCACGTCCTACCATACATATTTCATGCAGCATACCATGCTCATATTATTCATATATTATGCATGAATTTATGTATTGATCATGTGAAGGTCAACATGTCAACATTCAATCAAACATTGAAGGCATCTTCACACACATACATTGAATGGAGGCCAAGGTAGTTCAATGGTCTTCTTCTCCTTCAATATGGACGTCCAAGACTTGATTAGACCATCCTTGATGTGTTGTCCAAGTGAAGAGAATAGGATCCAAGAGTCATCTTTGATTAAAGGCCAAATGTGGCCATTTATGTGTTTCAATTTCCTAGAAAAACTCTTGAATTTCTTGCATTTTCTTTTGATAAACCTTTGATATTTCTAGCACTTAATTAGGGAGTTTTTAGGCTGAGTTTTGTGGCTATATAAAGCCTTGTATCCTCCCATTGTAAGAGAAGTGAAGTTAAATGAAGTAAGTTAGCCTTTGTGCTTTCAAAGTTGTTGTTTGCTTTAAAACAAAACCCGAATTCTAGGTGAGATGCTTAGTTTTCAAACATCTAGGTGAGATGCTTAGGTGGTTCTAAGGTGAGAGGCCGAGGGACAAAGGTTCGAACCCCAAAGTGAGATTCCGAGGGTAGTTTGTTCGAGTTGAGGGATTCCCAAAGTGAGAGGCCGAGGGAATTTGCTCTTCATATCCAAAAACACAAAATCCAAAAAAAAAAGAGAGAGTTCCATTTCATCGATTCCAATCCGATTGTGAACTTGTGCCGGTGGATCCTAGTGTTCGAATCGAGTTCGATCACATCAAGTGGTATCAGAGCCAACGGTGCGAGTTCCTCAAGCTTTCGGGGTACGAATTGCTTACCTAAACTTGTTTTTAGTTTTTGCAATTTTGAGTAGTTCCCCAAAATTTTGTGTTTACAATCTTCTTTCTTGTGAGCCTTTAGAGAGAGATCTTGTTGACCTTTCATACAAAAAAAAAAAAAAAAAAAAAGAAAACGAAAAGCATATCTTAGTAACGTCAAAAAAAAAAAAAAAAAAAAAAAAAACGAACGAAACAAAGAGAAAAGAAAAAGAAAAGAACAAAAAAAAAAAAGAAAAAAAAAAAAAAGAAAAGAAAGTTGCTTGAGTGTTCTTGAGTGTTATCAAAGTTGTTCTTGAAAATTTGTTTGTTATTGAAGTTGTTCTTGAAATTTGTTATCAAAGTTGTTCTTGAGTGTTCTAGCCATTCCAAAACACAACCCACACGTTTTGGGGAAAACGCTTATTATTGCTTTGACTAACTACTTGTCGGGACTAAGTAAATACTCGCCGGAAGGCTCGTATTTGTTGTGCTTTGTTGCCTCTTGTTGTTTGCTTTTCTGAAGTTATATTGCATCTTGGAAATACATTGTTTACCTTGTGCACTACCTTGGAAGAATTGCGGAATTTTGTTACCAAGAGAAATCTTTGTGTGGAGAGCATTGCCTAAGGCTTTGGAAAAGGTGAGGGAGAGCTTTGCCGCGAAGCAAAGGAAAAGGGGAGTTGTGTGAATCCAAACACTATCAAACACTTGAGTGAGTGTGAGGAGAAATACCCTTGAGAGAGGAGAGAGAGAACGTTTTTGTTTGTCTCTAACCTTTGCCGTGAGTTGTTGTTTTGTGATAGGCGAAAAATCTCGAAAAGGTGCAAAACGGCCGGTTTTGCGGTTTTGCGGAAAAAAGGCGTCCGAACTCAGAATTACAATTGCTATACCTTTCCGAGAAGGGAAACGGGCCTCCGAGTCCAACTCACCGCTTCGCCGTGACCTAAGGGCTTTTTTAGCCATCCGACACCGTTTCGGTCACGAAACAGGCATTTTTATTACTTTCGGTTTTTGCCTTTGAACATTTGGTTTTGTTATATCTTTGGACACTTGGTTTTGTTTGTTTCTTTGATTGTTTTGTAGTCCAACAGAAGGATGGCATCGGTGAATGGTAATGGGATCAATCAAGCTGACCCACGTATTGACCGCCTCGAAGCCCAATTCGCGGAACTTCTAAGGAGGCTACCTCCCGTCCCACCTGAACAGAGTCAAGGAGGAAGTAACCAGGGACCACCTCGTAGAGGCCGGGATAGGAGTAGGAGTATGAATAGCCATGGGAGCAGAAATCAAGATAGACGCCGAGATAGAGACCGGCACAGAAACCGGGACCGTAGTAGACACGATGACTCGGACGATGAAGAAAATCGTGATCACCGCAATAGGAGGCGTTACCATGGGTCAAAAGTGGATGTTCCAAACTTCACCGGAACTGCAGAAGCGGAGACCTACATTGAGTGGGAGACTAAGGCTGAACAAGTCTTCCGTTACTACGATTTTAACGAGTATGAAAAGATTGAAGCTGCTACTATTCATTTTGTTGATTTTGCTCTAACTTGGTGGCAGGAAGAATTGGAATATGTGGAGGCACATCAACAACCCCGCATCAACACATGGTTTGAACTCCGTAGAAGGATGCGTGCTCGGTTCATACCTTCGGATTACAAGCAACAACTGTTGCTCAAACTTGAAAGGCTACGTCAAGGTAACCGAACTCTAGACGAGTACCACAAAGAGTTGAGAACTCTCCTTCAGAGATCGGGAACCCGACAGCCCGACGACTATATCCTAGCCAAGTTCTTATCTGGGCTTAACCCCGATGTGTCCGAAATAGTTGAACAACTCAGACACACAAGCCTAACTGATGCCCTACACCATGCTACCCATGCCTATAATGTCATCCAAAAACGTAAGGCATCCGGAACAACAAGACGAGGGACAAGTCATGAAGCCTCTGAACCGTCTCGCAATAATCGTCCTACCCACACAATTGGTTCATCTCCAACAGTAGTTCCCAAGGCCACCTCCGCCCCTAACCCTAGTATTCCACCAACTCCAGCAACGAGCCGGACTAGGGAAGTGAAGTGCTACAAGTGTTATGAGCATGGTCATTATGCCCGGGAGTGCCCTAATCCCCGTAAGGTTTTATTGAATGCATTTGGGGAAGAGGTCACCGAGAATCATGAATCCGAAGATGACTATGAAACGGTAGCTCCAATCATAGACGGTGTTGAAGTAGAAGCTCGTGCTCCTGTGGGAGATTTCTGTCTTGTCACAAAAAAGGCCCTACAAGCAAGTGAACTTGTTCCCGATGTCTCACAAAGGGAGAATCTCTTTAACACTCGTTGTTTAATTTCGGGACAATTGTTTACTGTTATTATTGATAGTGGGTCTTGCTGTAACATTGTCAGTCAGGAGGTCGTTGCACACCTAGGACTCAAAACGAAGGCGCACTCACAACCTTATTCGCTCCAGTGGCTCAACACCAACGCTCCCCTTCAAGTCAAGGAGCAATGTTTTGTTCACTTTGCCATCGGACCATACCAAGACGATGTTATTTGTGACGTGCTTCCAATCACAGCTTGCCATCTCTTACTTGGGAGACCATGGCAGTTTGACCGAAGGGTATTTCATGATGGTTACACCAACATATACTTCTTCGCCATGGCCGGGAAGAAAGTAAAACTCATGCCCCTAAGCCCATCCGAGATCATGGAAGACCACATGTGTAGAGAAAGGAAGAGGTTGGAGAAAGCTGAGTCCGCAAGGACAAAGGGGAAGACTAAGATGGTTCTTGACCCCAAGACCCTCCTCACCGCACGGCTACACGATGCCCGTCGAGCCCTACAAAGGGGGGATACTTGCTTCCTTCTTGTTTGTGTAACAGCTTTATCTACTATGGAAGCTAATGATTTGTCTTTGCCTTCTTGTGTTTCAGGGCTACTTGAGGAATTCAAGGAGATTATGCCCGAAGAGATTCCCCCGGGACTACCCCCTATCCGAGGCATAGAACATCAGATTGACTTCATACCCGGATCAACCATTCCAAATCGGCCCGCATATCGAGCAAACCCGGTGGAGACAAAGGAGCTACAAGCCCAAGTGGAGGAACTTTTGAGTAAGGGATACATTCGGGAGAGCTTGAGCCCATGTGCCGTTCCTGTGCTATTGGTACCTAAGAAAGATGGGAGTTGGAGGATGTGCGTCGACTGTCGTGCCATCAACCAGATAACTGTAAGGTACCGACATCCTATTCCCCGTCTTGATGATATGTTAGATGAACTTTACGGTGCTACTCTTTTCTCTAAAATAGACCTTCGAAGTGGATATCATCAGATTAGGATGCATAAGGGTGATGAATGGAAAACTGCTTTCAAAACTAAGTATGGATTATATGAGTGGCTTGTAATGCCTTTTGGTTTAACAAATGCACCTAGTACGTTTATGCGCCTAATGAACCATGTCCTACGTGATTTCTTAGGTAAATTTGTTGTGGTGTATTTTGATGACATCTTAGTTTATAGTCGGACGTTGGATGAGCATGTTGAACATTTGAGAAGTGTATTTCTTGTGCTTAAAGAACAACATTTGTTTGTAAACTTTAAGAAATGCCATTTTTGCTCGGAATCTGTGGTTTTTTTGGGTTTTGTGGTAGGAAAGGAAGGCTTGCGAGTGGACGAAGAGAAGACCAAGGCAATATCAGAATGGCCACGTCCGACAACGGTCCCTCACATACGGAGTTTCCTTGGACTTGCCGGGTTCTATAGGAGGTTCGTTCGAGACTTTAGCACCATTGCCGCCCCCCTTACCGAGTTGACCAAGAAAGGCGTGCGATTTGAGTGGGGGTCCGCTCAAGAGGAGTCCTTTATGATACTTAGAGAGCGGCTGACCCATGCCCCCGTTCTTGTGCTTCCGGACTTCTCGAAAACTTTCGAGATAGAGTGTGATGCTTCGGGAGTCGGGATTGGAGGAGTTTTGATGCAGGAGGGACGCCCGGTGGCATACTTTAGCGAGAAACTGGGAGGAGCCGCCTTGAACTACCCTACATACGACAAGGAGTTATATGCATTGGTTCGGGTCCTCCAGGTTTGGGAGCACTATCTTCTACCTCGTGAATTTGTTATACATTCTGATCACGAGTCGTTGAAGTATTTGAGAGGACAAGCCAAGTTGAACAAACGCCATGCACGATGGGTGGAGTTCATTGAGGCTTTTCCATATGTGGTGCGCTACAAGAAGGGAAAGGACAATATCGTAGCTGATGCGTTATCTCGTAGGTACACACTTCTATCTTCCTTAGATGCATGCGTTTTGGGTTTTGGACTGATTCGTGACTTATATGCTCTTGATGTGGACTTCTGGGACATTTTTGCTCTTTGTTTGCGATCTAGTAGTGACTCTCATGCTAGTAGTTATTACATTCATGATGGATATTTGTTTAGAGCTTCTAGGTTATGTTTGCCTACTTGTTCTTTGAGAGCTTTGATTGTTTTAGAGGCCCATGGAGGGGGATTGATGGGTCATTTTGGGGTTACGAAGACTTTAGGCATATTGAGAGAACACTTTTATTGGCCTAAGATGAGAAGTGATGTTGAGAGATGTTGTGCTAGTTGTGTACCTTGTCGCAAGGCTAAGTCAAAAACTAACCCTCATGGATTATACTTACCCTTGCCTATTGCTAGCTCCCCTTGGGAAGACATTTCCATGGATTTTGTCCTAGGATTACCTCGTTCTAGGAGAGGACATGATTCCATTTTTGTGGTTGTTGATAGGTTTTCTAAGATGGCGCATTTTATTGCTTGTAGTAAATCTGATGATGCGTCAAATGTGGCTAACCTTTTCTTTGAGCATATTGTTAAGCTGCATGGGATACCCAGGTCAATTGTGTCGGACCGAGACTCTAAGTTCCTTAGCTATTTTTGGAAGACACTTTGGGCTAAGATGGGGACGAAGTTGTGCTTTTCGACTTCTTGTCATCCCCAAACGGATGGACAAACTGAGGTAGTAAACCGGACTCTTGGCACTTTGCTTCGTACTATGATGGATACTAACTTGTGCAGGTGGGAGGATTGTTTGCCCTTGGTGGAGTTTGCATATAACCGGGCTATTCATTCGGCGACCAAGAAGTCCCCTTTTGAAATTGTTTATGGCAAGAATCCTCTTACTCCGCTGGATTTGACTCCTCAACCGGCTCCGCAACCCGTTGATATGGAAGGGCAATCTAGAGCTGAGTTTGTGAAGGGTTTGCATGAGCGGGTCCGAATCCAATTAGAAAAACGTACCGAGCAATATGTCCAGCAAGCCAACAAAGGGCGCCGGGAGATGCTTTTCATGGAAGGAGACCTCGTGTGGGTCCATTTGAGGAAGGATCGCTTCCCTTCTATTCGGCAATCTAAGCTCAACCCAAGAGCGGATGGTCCTTTCCGGGTCATTGAGAAGATTAACGATAACGCATATCGCATTGAACTTCCTACTAAGTATGGTGTCCATAATGTGTTTAATGTTGCTGATTTGTCTCCATTTTATGTAGGTGATGAGGTCGAGGATGCGGAGAACGAGTTGGCGGATTCGGGGTCGAATCCTTTCCAAGGAGGAGGGGATGATGTGAGCCCGCCAGACTTAAGCAACGAAACTGATGTGACCGCACCAAGATCAACACCACCTCTCACTCGAGCTAGAGCACGCATGCTAGGCCAAACCACTTTGACCTACCACCCTTTCAGAGCCCCGACCTTTAAGGACGTCCATGACTATCACTTGGTGAACATACTTGAGGCGATTGAGGATGCCGGATCACTTTAAAACCTAGATGTAACCTTTTGTTTTATTTTATGTGGTCATGTTTGACTTTATTTCATGGTTTTAAACCACTTTAGTTTGGTTTATTTCAGCCACGTTTTTGTAACCTTGGAGCTCTAAGGTGGTCGGCCATATTAATGGTTTTTAGGCCATTTATTGCTTGAAGTTGTTGGTTGAAAGACCCTAGGATTTCCTTCATTTAGTATCCAACTTTTGAACTACTTGTAAGTTATTATTGTGGGGAGTTGGTGCTGAATTTTTCAGCCATATAAGGCCATCTTCTACCCACGTTTTTAGGCAGATTATAAAAGTTGAGTTCAATCGAAGTTGTGTTTTCACTTTAAAGCAAAACAAACCTAGAGACTAAGGTGAGAGGCCAAGGTTTCGAAACCCACAAGGTGAGAGGCTGAGTGGTGTCCTTACGGTGCGAGGCTAGGAGGACAAAGGAGGTCTAATTTCCGAAGTGAGATTCCGAGGAAAGAAGAACTCGAGCCAAGGAGATCCAAGGTGCGAGGCTGGACGATTCCTTGCTTGGCATATCCATATAAATCGAAAATACACAAAAGAAATCGACAGAGGAACAACACCGGCGGATCCTTGCGTTCAACGGACGAAGAGCGCATCATGATCTGCTCAAATTCTAGGCCAGAACATAGACCAAGCATGAGACAAGTGAACATATTTTTGGATGCTAAGTTGCCAAAAATGTTTCTTAGTAGTGCAGAAAAGAACTTGTTCTCATCTAGATCAAAAGTTGTATTCTCTATGTCAAATAAATGCAGAAAACGATAGGTTGTATTGTGATGAATAATAATGGTGTTTTGTTTTTCACGATCCGTTTAGTTTTTATGAAGGAACAAAGCAATTTTAGCGATTAATTGCATAAATTTGCAGAATAGAATAAAAGAATGAAAATTTTAAAATTTCCCAATATACAATTTTCGACTGCTCCTTGCCGTTGTCAAAATTTAAAATTTCCCACAAAATTTATATTTTGTGCCGGTTACTGCTATCGTAAAATTTAAAAAATCACCATTTTTTAAAGTTTGCGACACACTGGACGGTGATGGATTGCCGACGCGAAATAATTGTGACGGTATTATTCGTCACGTAGCCGTCACAAATAAATTTAGCGACGGAAATTTGCGTCGCCTGTTCTGGCTTCGCTCCACTCTGCCCTCGCCGTTGATGGTTTGCGACGGCAAATAGCTTTTCCGTCATCGCCAGCATCTGTGGCTAATTGAATTGTTTTTTGTAGTGTACAACAATATTG
Organism: Fagopyrum homotropicum; assembly: GCA_033239125.1. Taxonomy (NCBI): domain Eukaryota; kingdom Viridiplantae; phylum Streptophyta; class Magnoliopsida; order Caryophyllales; family Polygonaceae; genus Fagopyrum; species Fagopyrum homotropicum. The sequence goes on along the minus strand of BSWB01000005.1, from coordinate 22,475,701 downwards.
AGCACGCAATAGCTGAAGGAATTTTGAAACCAATCAAGCTTAAGAGAGAGGTTACGCACCATTCTCACATTTTTGTAGTGTTGATATTATTTTATGTGCAGAAGCATCATAAGATCAAATTCAGATTATAACAAATTGGATCCACCAGTTTTGTAAATCGTTTGGGCAAAAGGTAAATCAAATTAAATCTAACATGTTTGTTTTTCTTCTAATATGGAGAGAAGGCTGAAATCAAATTTGAAACAAGCTAGTTGTTTAAGAGTGAAAAGCGAATTTGGAATACATTTGAGAATTCCCATAATTCAATCTAAGGTGAGAAGGATGATTTTAAAAGGGTGTTGCAAAAAGCACAACAAAGATTAACAAGTTGGAAAATGAAAAGTTTGAAATTGGCGGGGAGAATAAATTTATTGATTTGAAACTGAAAATTTAAACCTAAATCCTCCATTTTTAAGCTAGTTTCAGGAGCCAAAATTTACACCCTTTAACCATGCTCTTCAATGTTGCCAACAACACACATAAGTCCTCTTAACTAGTCTTATCAGTGTTGCAAGTGAAACTATAAAAGTTGATTCAATAATTGGGTCCTAGTATAGTTGTTAAGTGAGGCTCCCTTCTTCTGTAGGGTATTCTTCTCGTCCCGCATGTGACGTCTCTTTCTTATTGTCCGGTCGGTTTTCTCCGCCGCTTGGCAGTTTCGTGTGTTTCCTTTCTTGTTTACCGATGGAGGACATCACATTTGCTTGCACAAAACTTAAACTTTAGGATGTTGAGAACTGTTATTAGTTTTCTGGTGGCAGTTACACCCCCGTTGGCATGTGTTTTTCCTCTTTGTCTTGCCGAGAAGTTACTCGTTCTAGTAGATGCAATGTGAATGCACTAAAGAACACCTTCCTCTAAATCTTGCAACCAAAAAATTGCATGGCAATATGGGAGATTGGTGAGGGGGTTCTGATTGTTCAGTTCTTCAATGATAGTGATCTCCACTTTGACTACGACAATTGTCCTTTGTACTTTGATGGTCACCTTTTGGTCCATCGACACATTGATGGTTCATCTAGGCCCTCGACATGACTTTTAGCACGGTTTGTTATTGGGTGGTGGTGAAGGATTTGCCCCTTGGATATCGTACCAACCAAGTTTCCAACCTGTTGGAAAAAACTCGCGCGTTTCCCGACTTTCACCGAGTATATTTATAAGCGGATATATTGTTGCACACTTTCACGCTCATACACACCTCACTTGTATATAAGCCTTTGTGATCGAACTCATTCTCTTACATTACATATATGCATATATGTGTGTGGGGTTGAAAATCGGTTTATTGCACTAATCACCACCGACCTTCACTTTAAATTAGGCTATAATTCTAGACTTATCTAAATTAATAATTAATTAGTTCTAATCATACTTATACAAATTCAAGAGCATTCTCATCTTCTCTTCACTTTTGCTCACATTCCAATAATTTTCTAGAAATATATACTTCTTTTAATTGATTACCACACTATTATAACTAGCCCACAATTAAACTAAGCCCAAATAATTAAAATATGAACTCTACTCCAATAAATCCTTCCTTAACTCATATTTTTAATGTCTTCACGGTATCTGAAAATGTTATCTTCCTCCGCTTCTTGGCTTCGATGCAACCACTTCTTTCTTGCACTGTTCTTCCTTATAAGAAGTAAATATTATTCTCGTCTTTACGGCGTCACATTACCAAGTGTATCCCCATGAACACATTGTACTAACTCCTCGTGCTGAGATAACATTCACATTCGCTGATGACAAATATCTCACTTTGTGTAGAGTGTGGCTTGTATAGTTATGAAGTCTCGTCCTCACGCTTCCGGTACCTTCGACCTTCAACTTCTCACCACTCACTGAGTTGAAGTGACCAAACTCTCCATTGATCATCAAGGTGTTAAACATTGCTTGATCTCTACAAACATGCATTGAGGCGGTGTTATCCATCACCCACTTGGACTTGGCGGTCTCCTCACTTGCTGCCAAGTAGACATCACCGTAATCAACTTCACCGTTGACTTCACTGACCAAATTTGTGTGGGATTCCCCTCTCTTCTTTCCCGGCGACATCTCTCTCAACTTCTTTAAGTCCTCCCTCATTTGAGGACACCGGGCTTGCATGTAACCCTTCTCCCCGCAATAGAAGCACTCGACCTCACTAAAATCTCATCGCAAGCATGTACTTTGTCTCCGGTCCTCATGCCTCATCCACTACCTCGTCTCTCGTTCTCGCTCTCCTACAACTAGTATGCGATCCTCTCCTTTGTCGGTATCATCATTCTTCATCATTCTCTCACTCTCCCTCAAAGTGGCGGTCACCTCATCTAGAGTGAGAGACTTCCTTCCTACAAGTATAACGGTTCTTATTGTTTTGGAGGAGACCAATCCTCTCAGAAAATGTCTAAAGCGTAAGCTCCTTCAGTCCCCAAAGGAGGGGAATTACGCAAAGTATGTGCAGGTTTCGGAGGCAGGAAATGTCTCTCAAGTAGCGAGTGTTCGCACCAAAAGGTGTGTGCAAACTTTAATATTTATAACCCAAGAAGTATGCTTGAACAATATTCGAACCCACTGTGTAAGGATCAATTGTAATAAAAGAAAGAATTTCGGGGGTCGATAACAAGGACTATGGTCAAACAAAGATGGGTAATCAGGTTGTCAAATAACTACAAGCAGCAAATTAAAGCATTCAAAGATGATATAAAAGTCAGATAAAGGGAATGTGGATTCTAGAGATTAAAGCATCTAGTTGTGGTTCCGACTCAAGATCTCAAAAGATAACATGGACAAAGCTGAGTTTGCAAAGGGAAGGTGTTTCTAAGGTGGGAATAGATCACCGGGTAAGTCTCACTACTCACTATCCCAAACCAAAGCTCCTTTTACCGGGTAAGTCTCAAGGTACTAAGGAAAGGAACTATAATCTCAAACCAACACACCACCCAAGGGAATAGAATCAACCTTTACCGGGTAAGTCTCAGGCTAACTCACAAAGATGGGATGAAGGCACACTCAAACTTCAATAAAGGATAAACCTTTATTACCTACACTCTTGATCTTGGGTAAACAAGCAAAGGAATTATAGGGTAAGTCTCATCCTAGGCTTGCGTTGAACCAGGAAAGGTATAACAAGGATAGGATTTGGCAAACAGAAACTCTTAACTCATATAAGGTTCACCTCGCTCAGTTTATGTACCATCTCGGTCGAGATGTTCCACAGCTGACCGAGGTGTTCGTCGGTTAAGGTAAAGGCTCGAGCTTTCAGGGTCCTGCTGGGGTTAAGATCATTCTATCATCGTCTTTCCCACAAATTTCAGTCAATCACCCTAGAATCGCATAAAGAACTTAGCCAACAATCATTATGATAACAATAATCAAATTTATAAGAAAGGAATTAATATTCAAACAAGAAAAACATAACAAAAAGGTCTCAATAACTGAATCAAACAAACAATCAGCGTTCCTCAATCACAAATCAGAAAAGACAACAAAACCAAAAGCCAAACCAAGAAAATCTTACAAACTCCTTCAAAGCCAACTTCAACTTGATTCCTTCTTTCCTTGAACTTCAACCTTTAAAAATTCCTTCAAAACTCTTCAAAAAATCCTCCAGAAAATCCTTGATCCGAAGATGGCTGAATTGTAGAAAATCCAACCCTTTATATAGGAGAATTATCTTCCAAAGATAAAATATCTTAAAAAGATAATTTCCTAGAAAATATATCCGTATGTTCCAAAATATATCAACCAAAAAGATATCTTCCTTCCAGAAATCCAGCCAAAAATATTTGATATTCACTTTACAAAAATAGAAGATCTCAGCCAAAAATAAAGATCTCATGTCCGGTCATCAGTTCGCCTCGGTCCAAACGCTCATCAAGATCACCTTGTTCGAGGTGGTACTGTAGCTGACCGAGGTGAATATCAGCTGAATGTAAATCAGCTCGAGTCTGGTCCAAAATAAATCCTCTAAACCATTTCCATACTTCCTGAGATCTTATTATAACTCTTCAATGATCCATAATGTAGCTCCAATGACTCCTTAGCTTCCTTAGCTTCCTTAGCTCCATTTTAGTCCAAAACGTGCAATTTTCCCTACAATTACAATGAAACTAGGTGTAGACCTCGATTCCCACAAAGGTAGACAAAACAACAATATAATCAAAGAATATACATCCATAGATGCAGATTTATGAAGATAAAACGTCCAAACCAATATCAAAATATAGACTATAATACATGCTATCAAAATACCTCATACTTGTCCCTTGCTTGTCCCCAAGCAAGTTCCAAATCATAGATACAAGATAGAATGGATTACAAGTTAGAAAGATCAATGAAAAACATTTCAAAACCTTTTGTGGTGTGCTCCACTCATAAATCACCCTAAGAGAATGCTTCATGGCAAATAAAATTAAGACATGATCAAAACATTTTATAAATATAAGAAAGTTGTTCATCTTTGCATAAAATCATGATAAAACATATTTATCGAAATTAATCATGAATAATCCAGTTTAAACCACCAAGTCAATCATCATACTCGAGGTCTCAAGGGCTTCAAAAAGAGGTCAAGAAACGTGTCAAGGTGGGATGTATATAGGGTATGTGGTGCTAGAATCCGGGAATAGGATATTTTCTTCACTTTCTTTGAATTTCACATCTTCCGCCAATAAGCTTTGCTTATTTTTCTTTAATTTTTGGGATGAATGGACAGAGGTTCATGTTAGCATGAAATATTGTGATATTTTAGGCACGTTTTCTAAGCGTATTTGATTCATATTGATAGTCATTGATTGAGCATTGCTGCATTTGTGAGCTAGTTTGCCTATATTGTCGATATGGATGTCTACACAAGCTTTATGTTGATTATAGGTGATTGAGAGCTATTTTCGAACGGAATCGAGCAAGGATGGAATTGTTTGAAATGACCATGGATTGAGGACATTCTTAGGAGCAAAAGGAGTGCCAACTTGAGGAATGCATGAGTCTAGGGAAGAATCACGTTCTTGCCCTAAACCAAGCTCTAAAATACGGCCGTACTACTTTCCACGTTCAGTTCCACGGCCGTGGAACCCTAGCAAGTAAAGCGTGATTCATTCCAGCGCCTTCTACGGTCGTGGAATCATGTGTTCAAACCGTGTTGAATTCCACGCTCTAAATTACGGTCGTGGAATCTTCCACGACCGTGATCTTGGCGATCTTTTTCGCCACATTTTAAGCCACGATCTTTTAAAAGATTGGGTCGGGCCGCTACTTCATCATACCCTATAAAACGACGGACGAAGAGAGATTCCGTCACCTCGCTTTAGGCTTACGCTTATGTTCGCCCCTAAAGGTGTGTGCAAATAAGCTTTAAATTTATTAAACTAGAATCAAGCAGCGAACCCGCAAGTACGGATCGACGTAGCTAAGCAAGAATTCCAGAGTATCGAACACAGGGATTTGGGTGGGAACAAATTCGATTGCAGATTATCAAGCGAGTAAATATGAGAGTTTGCAAATATCGGGAAAACAACAATCCTAAAGATCCAAGTATCCAGCTGTGGCAATCGATTCAAGATATACTTAATGATATAAAGACAGAGTTGAGATATGCAAAGGTATACTAATGTAAGGTAATCGTACGGTGAAGTTCCAAAAACCTTATGTAACTCACCTAGAAGGCACTCTCTATACAGGTTGTTGAGGCTCAATATAGAAAGATTCTAAAGATGAGAATTTATGTCAAATACCCAAACTTACAACCCAAAGATCAAGACTAACTTAACCGATTGAGGTTGTGACACTCACAATCGAGGTAGAGGTTGTTGAGGCTTCACTACCACCTAGAAAAGACAAGTCTAAACTAAGTTAAAACAAATCTTTAACTTTGGATTAAAGTAAAAGCAAGGTTCGTGGACTTAAGGGAAATCACGGTTAGTTCTTGAGGTTCCACGGCCGTGGACTCAAGAACAGGCTGTAATTTAGGGTTGTCGGCGATTCTCTCTAACTCTCAGGGTCTAATCTGTTTGCGATCGATCTATCATCATCTAAGCCACAACTATCAACCCTTCACCTTAGAATTGTTAAGGGTTTTTAGCCAATAACAGTCATGTTGATATCAAACCTAAACAAGAAGAGAGATCTTCTTGCAAAATCTTCCAAAAGCTTCGATCTTCCACCAATCCGGAGATCTCAACAGCAATCTCCACCAAAAGTGCGAGATTAGGATAATTCCCAGATGCGAACTTCAATCTCCAATGAGATGATCAATACTTCCAAGCAAAGGCCAAACGGCGTTGAGATTCCCTAAACGGAGATGAACGATCCTAAGCGTCGATAAATGCCGCTAAGCGAAAATGGCGGGTGTAAGCGGTTATGACGGAATCTTGCTTCGTCCGTCTTTTTATAGGGCAAGATAAAATATCGGCCCGGCCCAATCTTCAAAAGATCGTGGCTTCAAAGTGTGGCGAAAAGATTCGCCAAGATCACGGTCGTGGAAGTTTTCACGACCGTAATTTAGGGTGTGGATTAGGTCACGGTTTGTACCATATATTCCACGGCCGTAATAGTTACTGGAATGCATCACGCCTCTCTTGCAAGGTTCCACGGCCGTGGAACTGAACGTGGTTCATAGTACGGCCATATTTTAGAGCGTGGTTTAGGGCAAGAACGTGATTCTTCCCTAGCCTCGTGCATTCTTCAAGCTAAAACTCCAATTTGCTTCCAAAGAATGTCCTCAATCTATGTACATATCAAATCAACTCTCCTTTGCTCGATTCCGTTCGGAAATAGCTCCAAATCACCTATAATCAACATAGAGCTAGTGTAGACATCCATATCGACAATATAGGTAATACTAGCTCACATATGCACAAAGTTCAATCAAAGACTATCAATATGAATCAAATACGTTTAGAAAACGTGCCTAAAATATCACAATTTTTCATGCTAACAAATAACCCCATACTTAACACTTGCTTGTCCCTAAGCAAGGTCTTTCAAAAAGTTTTAAACAACAGTTAGGATGAAATATGTGTACCTTCTTTTTGAGTGAATGTGACTTCTAAAGAATAGATCATTCTCAAACCTTGCTTCAATTGTTTGTCAAACTTTCACACACTCAATTAAAGAGTAAAAAGCAAAGAAAATTCATGAACCAATTTGACTTCTAAACAAGCATTATAACCTTCAAACATTATCAAAATCAATCACAAGAAACTTCAATTTAGATCACCAAGTCATATAACATTCTTTTGATCTTAAGGACTTTCAAAGAGAAGGTCTAGAATATGGAAGGGAAGGGAAAATTTTAAGGGAAAGTGGTGCATAAATCCGGGAAAGTGGACAACTACCTTCTTCTTCTTATGCGGTTCCCGCAACACTTCGACTTAGAGCTTTACTCTCTCCTTTTCATTTTTCGACTTTACTTTTGGAGTTATGGATAGAGGTGCACAAAAACCGAAGCCTAGGAGATCGGCGTTTCTCAATTTTCCAAGAGATGCCTCAAACCCTTAGCGCACATACCATAATCCGCTAGGAATATCGCTCAATCTTACTTTGGCAAGACACAAATACCCGGTTATGTGAATGGTGCCGAGTTACTCATCGTCATGATTGACTTCCCCAAACCTATAACTTCTTTCTATTCATTTGATTGCAAATAATTGCTCTCATGGCCCTCCCACATCAAACATGCCTTTTTCTCATTCACTTCTCCAAATTCCCGGATAGGTAAAGGAGGCTAATATTTCAATGAGGAGATAGATGATCAAAGAAAGAAGAAAGAAAGTATCGAATTACCTTAATCATTTCAACAAGAAGTATAGGAACTTATAACGTGATTTCAACTTCAATTTCCTAGCATGATTTAGGTAACATAATCACATTATGAAACTTGCAAAAGAGGTATAATTCATTCATTCAAATTCTTTTCAATTCACAATCCTTTTAAGCATGCAATTGTCATTAAACTCAATTCACAAGTAGTGATTATCATGGAAATCATCTCAATTCATTAGAAGCTCAAAATTTTCAAAATTTTTCAATTTTTATGGGTTTTTCAAGTCACTTTTCATGCAATGCAATAAGGAAACGTGTAACACATAATGAACATGCAACGATAGTCTCAAATGAAAGCGAACATAGTAAGTAGAGTTATTACAAACTTTTTAGTACATCCCACCCCATACTTAGGACGAACATTGTCCCTAATGTTCAAAAGAAAGAAGGAAAAGAAAGAAAAGAAAAAGAAACTCACAAAGTGGTGACGGGAATGTCTAAAACGAACGGTCATGCATCGAATCACTGCGGCGCCGGCGGAGGCGGGAATGGGGAGAAGCTGGAGTCGTAGTGCTGCCCAAACTGCTGGCGGTAGACGTCCCTCATCATGTGGTCGAGGTCGTCGAGGCGTCCGTCTCTAGCGTCGGCCCGGATCTCCAACGCTCCAACTCTCTCTGAAAGTCCGGTAGCCCAATCTGGCATCTGCTCGTACCATCCCGGGGCGTGACTGTACCATGCTGGGGCATCGGATTGTGCTGGTGCTGGTGGTAGTGCTGCTGGCTGCTCCGTGGACCAAGGAGGGGGAACGCCATACCATGTGGGAGGTGTGGTCATCCACTTGGGCCTCTCACTCACGCTAGCGCGGCGAGATGACGAGCCTGAGGCTCTAGCTGGACGTGGAGAGCGTCTAGGTACATCTGGGGCCGCCTCCGGCTGGTCCGGAAACGTGCCAAACTCCTGCTCCGCTCCTCCTCCACTCTCAAACTGATCTCCCATATCCTCCTCCTCGACAACCGGTGGTGGGATATAATGGGGAGCTACTATCCTGTTCGCATGCATCGCAGCGAACGTCTCCTTCCAATTATGGCGTCCCGCCATAATGGAATACTCCGGCAGCCACTCTATACCCCTACCCGTCCTAGTCTCCCAAGGCATGCCCGCATAAGGCGGACCTCCATGTGTGGGGAAAATGAGACCCCTAACCATGAATGCATGTAGTCCTAAAGGAACGGCCGGTATGCGAGTGCAAGCAGAAAAATCTACACCAAAACTCCTAGCAATGTGGGTAACTATCCCACCATATCCGATGTTTCCCTTCGACTTGTTCTTGAGCTTGCTCATCGTAGCAGCCAAGAGAGTAGCACAATCTGCACGGCGTCCATAGAGCATGCAATAGAGCAAGAATAGCTCATCCGTCTTGATCTTTTGGGACGTCTCCGTCCTAGGAAAGAGACACTCCGAAAGAACACGGTGAGCTATCTTCAAGGCTAGATGGTACATTAATCTATCCTTGGTATCGGCTGGTTACCCAACGGTCCTCGTCGGCGTAAATCATTGCAACTTCCTCCCAAAAATCCTTGGGGTAAACACCACTCGGAAATCGACCATTATAGGTCTCATGAAACCCAAAAATAGTCCCAAACTCAACAATACTCAAATGGTAGTCTCTTTCCATGAGACGGAAAGAGACGGTCCTATCTACGTGGCTGTGCTCGAAAGACGTCACAACCTCCCGGGTGATCTCCTCATAGGCGTCTTCTCGGATAGCCGAGAAGATAACTAATCCGGCTCTATCCAAGAGCTGAGTAAGATCATCAACTATGTTGAGAGGATGTAGATCCTCCAACAACAAATATCTAGGGCCAATCACTGCCCTCTTCTGGATCTTCTCGAAAGCAGCGAGATGGTTCTCATGTATGGTCGGAATTCTAGGGTGAGGAGGTGAGGATGGAGGTGAAGGTGAAGATGGTAGTGAAGGAGATGAGGGTGGTGGTGCCCTAGAGGATGAGGAGGTGGAGGGATTGCCTTTCCTTTTCTTATTCTGCTCACCCTTCTTCTCTTTTATCCTTCCCGACATTCTCCTTACAAAATCCATTCTGCAGAAAAATTACGGTATGTTCTTCAAGAATTACGGCTGTGGTTTACCCAGAGGCCGTGATTCATCCCAGAATTTCACGAATCTCAGCAAATTCACAAGCAATCACCACAACAAGCAGTCCTAGTATAATTCCTTCCACTCTCTATCAATTCTTCCTAAACGTCTATAGCAAAAACGAACCAAATTGGCGAGAATCAAGAAGAAAGAATAAACCTCTTTTTCGGATTGAAAAATCCGAAATGCGCGTTTGTTGATGAATTTCCGTTCGATTCGTCGCTTGGATATTGTTTGTGGTTGAATTTGCTGCAGTTTAGGAAGAAGAATCGTTAGAAACGATTAAGAAACGAGGATTTTGAGGAGGTCGTGGAATTCCGGCAATTAGGTCGTGGAAAGAGGGGTTTTTGGGATGAGTTTGTGAAGATCGTGGCTTATATAGTTGCAGGCAAAATTTTGAAAATCACGGTCTGTCGGGGTGTTCCACGGCCGTGGAAGTGTACGGAACCGTGGTTTTGGTGATTTTTCAAAGGATTTTGGAAATTACGGCCACTGTAGCTATAACGACCGTAATTTAGACCGTGGAACCTCCTGTAAAGCTCCAAAGTCCAAATTTCGTCACTCCTATTCGACATCATCCTCCTCTTTTCCTTTTTCATTGATCCTACAACCAAAAACACGAACATACCGGAAGAAATCGAGGCAAAAACAAAGAAAAAAAAGAACGTCTATTCTAAGCTAAACTATGAATCGAAAACAAAAACGAAAATACAATACCTTGGGTTGCCTCCCAAGAAGCGCTTTGTTTAAGGTCCGTAGCTAGACCATTCTCGCACTTATTCGAGTGCGGTAGGTGCAAACTCCTCAGCTTGGAGTTCCGGCGTATACTTCTTCAGTCGTTGGCCGTTCACCTTAAAACTTCCGCTAGCTTCACCCCATACTTCAACTGCACCATGGGAGAAAATACGCTTAATTAGAAAAGGTCCGGTCCAACGGGATTTAAGCTTACCTGGAAAGAGGCGAAGTCTTGAATTGAAGAGGAGAACTTGATCTCCTTCTTTGAAGTCCTTTGGAATGATATGCTTATCATGCCAACGCTTTGCTCTTTCCTTGTAGATCTTGGCGTTTTCATAGGCGTTCAAGCGAAGTTCATCCAGCTTATTGATGTCTAGGAGACACTTCTCTCCCGCTTCCTTCATGCCGAAATTCAGCCACTTGATAGCCCAAAACGTTTTGTGCTCCATCTCCACCGGCAAGTGACAAGACTTCCCATACACAAGGTTGTATGGTGTGGTTCCTATGGGAGTCTTGTACGCAGTCCGGTACGCCCATAATGCATCATCTAGCTTCAAGGACCAATCCTTCCTAGTCCTTGAAACCGTCTTTTCTAGAATTCCTTTGATCTCCCTATTTAAGATCTCAACTTGTCCACTAGTTTGTGGATGATAAGGGGTAGCGATCTTGTGAGTAACCCCATACTTGGCTAGAAGAGCTTCAAAGCGGCGGGCTATGAAGTGAGAACCTCCATCACTAATGATCGTCCGTGGTGTTCCAAATCGCGAAAAGATGGTCTTGTTGAAGAACTTAACCACCACCATGGCATCATTTGTGGGAGAGGCAATTGCTTCCACCCATCTAGAAACGTAGTCTACCGCCAATAGTATGTATTGGTTTCCACAAGAAGATGGGAATGGTCCCATGAAATCGACTCCCCAAACGTCGAAAATCTCCACCTCTTGGATGTTGTTGAGGGGCATCTCGTTCCTTCTAGAAATATTGCCTGTTCTTTGACAAGCATCGCAGCAAGAAACAAAGGATTGCACATCTCTAAATAAAGTAGGCCAATAGAATCTAGATTGCAATACCTTTGCGCTAGTCTTGTTTGAACTAGCGTGTCCTCCACAAGGTAGTGAATGACAATGGCGGATGACACTTTGCATCTCATCTTCCGGCACACATCGCCGGATGATGCCATCCGGACCTCTCTTAAAGAGGAGAGGCTCGTTCCAATAGTATTCCCGGACGTCCTTAAAGAACTTCTTCCTTTGTGCGTAGGATAGTCCGGGCGGTGTCTCCTGGCAAACCAAATAGTTAACAAAATCAGCAAACCACGGTTCGTTACCTTTGGAGATCACGTTGATGCACTCCTCTATGATGTGTAAGTGTTCGTCTGGAAAGGAGTCATCAATGGGTAGATGGTCGTCCCCTAGATGTGTTAGACAACTCAAATGATCCGCAACAGAATTTTCTGAACCTTTCTTGTCGCGGATCTTAAGATCGAATTCTTGTAGGAGAAGAATCCATCTAATTAGTCTTGGCTTCGCATCTTTCTTCGCAAGGAGGTACCGGATCGCAACATGATCCGTGTAGACAATCACCTTTGCACCTACAAGATAAGAGCGAAACTTGTCAATAGCGTAGACAATGGCTAGAAATTCTTTCTCGGTAGTGGCGTAGTTGAGCTGCACTTCATTTAGCGTCTTGCTAGCATAGTATATGGCATGAGTTCGCCCTTCCTTTCGTTGTCCAAGAACAGCTCCAATAGCTACGTCACTAGCATCGCACATAATCTCAAAGGGGAGAGTCCAATCTGGAGGTTGGATAATAGGTGCTGAAATTAGAGCTTGCCGAATGGTGTTAAACGCATCCAAACATTCCTGTGAAAACTCAAAAACCGCATCCTTCATCAATAGATTAGTGAGAGGTTTTGATATCTTAGAAAAGTCCTTAATGAAACGTCTATAAAATCCAGCATGTCCTAGGAAACTTCTTATCCCTTTCACCGAAATTGGGGGAGGAAGTTTCTCTATGGTCTCTATCTTAGCCTTGTCTACCTCTATCCCTTTACTAGAGACTAAGTGACCTAACACAATTCCTTCCTTAACCATGAATTGACACTTCTCCCAATTAAGAACTAGGTTAGTGTCTTCACATCGTTGCAAAACAAGAGAAAGGTTAGAAAGGCAATCGTTAAAAGAGGAACCGTATACGGAGAAGTCGTCCATGAAGACTTCCATGATTTCCTCTACGTATTCGGAGAAAATGGCCATCATGCACCGTTGAAAGGTGGCTGGGGCGTTGCAAAGCCCGAACGGCATTCTCCTATAGGCGAACGTACCCCAAGGGCACGTGAATGTGGTCTTCTCTTGATCATCCGGATGTATCGGAATCTGGAAGAAACCACTATAACCGTCAAGGTAGCAAAAATGTGAATGTTGTGCTAACCTTTCAAGCATTTGATCGATGAATGGCAATGGAAAGTGATCCTTCCGCGTTGCGTTGTTGAGCTTGCGGTAGTCTATGCACATCCGCCATCCAGTCACGGTTCGGGTGGGAATGAGTTCGTTGTTCTTGTTGGTGATGACCGTCATCCCTCCCTTCTTCGGAACTACTTGAACCGGGCTCACCCACTTGCTATCGGAGATAGGATAGATGATACCTGCATCAAGAAGTTTAAGAATTTCCTTCTTGACAACCTCCTTCATGGTCGGATTCAACCGCCTTTGAGGTTGTCTTGAAGTTCTAAAGTCCTCCTCCATTAGTATCTTATGCATGCATAGGGAGGGTTTAATTCCTACTAAGTCCTCAATAGTATAGCCTATGGCTTTCCTATGTTTCTTAAGGACAATCATGAGCTGTTTATGTTCATCTATGCTTAATTCGGAGCTAACAATAACCGGAAAGGTAGAATTAGATCCAAGAAAAGCGTACCTTAGATGAGTAGGAAGCGGTTTGAGTTCCATCACTTTCGGGGCTTCCAATGATCCTTGAGGAGCATCTGACGTTTCCTTAGAAGTTTCTAAGGGTGTTGAGTGAGTTGGAGAGGAATCAAAAGAAGTTGAAGAAGTATGCCGATCACCCCCTTCCACGGTCAGAATTACGGGCTCTCCATATGTTCCACGGCCGTGTAATCCACTGGAATGGAGGTCGATTTTGGTTGTTAAATCCACGGTCGTGGAATACAGGGTATGACCGTGGATTCTAACATTCTCAGCCTCATCATGGAGTTTCTCAAACTCCACTTCATGCATCTCTTCTTGTGCTTCTAAGGCTTCAATTTCCTCTTTGCACTATCCTCCTTCCCCTACATCTGTTAGACTCATGGTAATGACTTTTTGTAAAGGATCGTTAAAGAGAATCGCACTTACCTCTTCCCTAGATAAACCTTCTTCATCTTGGACATCGTAAATGTCCTCGTCGAAGATTGGCTCCTTTACTAGAGTGGAAATAACGAATTCTACTTTCTCTTCTCCAATATCAAAAGCGAGTCTTCCATTCTTGCAATCGACCATGCAGCCGGAAGTTGCAAGAAACGGTCTTCCGAGTATGATCGGGACCGGACTATCTGCAGGAATGTCAAGCACGACAAAATCAATGGGAACAAAGAATTTACCTAGCTTGACGGGGACGTCTTCTACAATACCGACGGGGCGAGTGATGGATCGATCCGCCATGTACAACGTCATCTTCACCGGTTTAGGGTCGCCTAGACCGATCTTCCTGCACAATGCAAGTGGTATGATGCTCACACTTGCTTCTAATTCACATAAAGCGTCATATGTGACATCTCCTACTCCAATGGGAATGCAAAATGACCCCGGATCCTTCAACTTTGGGGGCATTTTCTCCTTCATGGTCTTGATGAGATCCGAAGAATCCGAACTCATCTTGACCTCGCCAAAATCTTCTAGCTTCCTCATGTTGGAGAGGAGTTCCTTCAAGAACTTGCCATAAGCCGGCATACCTACAATAACATCAATGAAGGGTATATTAATATGCAGCTTACTCATGAGTTCTATGAACTTACCGAATTGTTTGTCTAGGCGCGCTCGCGCTCTAGATTGAGGAAATGGTAGGGGAGGTTTGTAAGCTGGAGGAGGAACATAGACATCTTCCTTCTCCTTCCCCTTTTCTTTGTCCTTCTCTACGGGGACTTCAACGAACGTAGGCTGCGAATCGGTAGTAGTCACTCCGCTCCTAGTTGTAATCGCCATCACCCTTCCCTTAGGGTTGTCCTCCGTCTTTCCTGGAAGTTTCCCTTGATTTCTAGGAACTTCCTCCGCGTGGTTGAACATTTGGTTTTCCAAAACTTTTTGAGCTTTGTCAACCTTAGAAACTTGATCATCAACCTTGATGAGGCGGCTCTCCAACCCTTGAAGCTTTCCCAAAATTGTTTCCAACATGGGATCGGGCTTCTCCTTTCCCGTATTGTTTCCTCCATTAGATGATTGCCCCTGGTTTTTCAAAGGAGTAGAGGAAGAGGAAGGTGGAGTTAGTGAATTAGAATTGAAAGGATAAGAGTTACCGGAATTTTGTTGATTGGAGCGCCAATTGTTGTTGTTTGAACCCCTATTGTTGTTCCAATTGTTGTTCCAGTTGTTGTTGTTTCCATTCTAATTGTTATTCCGGTTGTTGTTCCGGTTATTGTTGTTGCGGTTGGTGTTATCACCACCATTGTTGTTGCCCAAATAGCCAACATCCTTCTCTTGTTGCTTTGGGAAGTTGGTCTTGATAGCCTCCTTCAACTCCTTGATCTCATTGTTGAGGGAGAAAATCTGATTTTGAGCTTCATGTGTGAGCTTCGCTCCTTGCTCCACACGATTTCCCTCCACTTTCCGGTGGGAATACTTCTCTATGACTCTTTCTTGCTTCTCGATGAAGTCCCAAGCGTCATCTTCTCTCATGTCCATGAACGTTCCACATGAGAGGGATTGGAGGTTGAATTGCGTTCCCGCATCCAGCCCCTTGTAATAGATCTCTAGCAAGGCAAGCTTGGATATGCCATGATGAGGGCAATCCAAGAGCAAGTCCTGAAACATTTCCCAAGATTGAAACAAACTTTCGTTAGGTCTCATGGAAAAAGCATTAATCTTACCTCTAAGTTCCGCCGTTTTGGAGGGCGGAAAGAATTTGGTGAGGAACTCCGCGGAAAGGTCTTCCCACGTATCTAGTTTCCCACTAGGTAGAGCTTGATACCAAGATAACGCTTTCCCCTTCAAGGAGAAGAAGAAAGGCTTGAGCTTGTAGCTGTTGGTGGTAGCACTCTTCGGTCTCATCGTCTCCATCATACACTCAAAGTTTTGCAAGTGTTGGTGTGGAGATTCAGCGCTTGTCCCGCCAAATTGATTTTGGCGAACAAGAGTAATAACTTGAGGGTTAAAGCTAAACTCTTGCACGTCTTCAGCATCAATATTCACGCCCAAGCGGCGTGGTTGTTGTGTTGGATCCATCCGCTGGCCAAGTGTTCTTGGCTCATTATCCACACGTTCGATCCTCACATTCCTAGGCGGAATGCGGCGATTAGCAGCTCCTTGTGGATGAAAAGGATTTACATTGATCGTGGGATCAATCTCCTCCAGCGGTGGCATGGAGGAATCACTATCATCAGCGGATGAGTGACTTTTTCTTCTAGACCTTAATGCTTTCCTTGAGGATTTCTTGCTTCCCTTATTCTTAAGGTCGCTCATCTCTACCCTCATATGGAAGATCATGTCTTGTAGACTGTTAACTTGAGATTGATGACGATCCATCTCATCCTGGCGGAGAGTCTCGTTCCATCGGAGTTGAGCTTCCTTCTCCGCCAACTCCGTTTGAAGATCACGTTCGTGTTCTTCAGCCATCTTCTTTTCCTTGCGCTTTTGCCTCAAGGTTTTCTCTAGCTCTTGATCAAGAGGTAAGAGATCTTCGGTGTTCCTAGACCTGCGCATGCACTCAAAGGAATATCAAATAACGAGAGCAAGCTCCCAAGCTTGACAACCGGCAACCGGATTCGGCCGAAACCAAATCCCCGGCAACGGCGCCAAAAACTTGTTCGGCCCTAAAGGTGTGTGCAAATAAGCTTTAAATTTATAAAACTAGAATCAAGAAGCGAACCCGCAGTGTACGGATCGACGTAGATAAGCAAGAATTCCAGAGTATCGAACACAGGGATTTGGGTGGGAACAAATTCGATTACAGATTATCAAGCGAGTAAATATGAGAGTTTGCAAATATCGGGAAAAAAACAATCCTAAAGATCCAAGTATCCAGCTGTGGCAATCGATTCAAGATATACTTAATGATATAAAGACAGAGTTGAGATATGCAAAGGTATACTAATGTAAGGTAATCAAGCAGCGAACCCGCAGTGTAAGGATCGACGTAGCTAAGCAAGAATTCCAGAGTATCGAACACAGGGATTTGGGTGGGAACAAATTCGATTGCAGATTATCAAGCGAGTAAATATGAGAGTTTGCAAATATCGGGAAAACAACAATCCTAAAGATCCAAGTATCCAGCTGTGGCAATCGATTCAAGATATACTTAATGATATAAAGACAGAGTTGAGATATGCAAAGGTATACTAATGTAAGGTAATCGTACGGTGAAGTTCCAAAAACCTTATGTAACTCACCTAGAAGGCACTCTCTATACAGGTTGTTGAGGCTCAATATAGAAAGATTCTAAAGATGAGAATTTATGTCAAATACCCAAACTTACAACCCAAAGATCAAGACTAACTTAACCGATTGAGGTTGTGACACTCACAATCGAGGTAGAGGTTGTTGAGGCTTCACTACCACCTAGAAAAGACAAGTCTAAACTAAGTTAAAACAAATCTTTAACTTTGGATTAAAGTAAAAGCAAGGTTCGTGGACTTAAGGGAAATCACGGTTAGTTCTTGAGGTTCCACGGCCGTGGACTCAAGAACAGGCCGTAATTTAGGGTTGTCGGCGATTCTCTCTAACTCTCAGGGTCTAATCTGTTTGCGATCGATCTATCATCATCTAAGCCACAACTATCAACCCTTCACCTTAGAATTGTTAAGGGTTTTTAGCCAATAACATTCATGTTGATATCAATTCAAGAATTTAAAAGATAAAAAGATGAAAACTTTCAAGAACTTTCAATAATCTTCAAACCAATCTCAAAGTCACAATGAGAACAAGTATTGTCAAAGGATTCAGAATAAAACAAACAATCACAACCTTAGGAAAGAAGGGAAAACGGGATGTCAATCCGTTTTCCAAATCAAACCTAAACAAGAAGAGAGATCTTCTTGCAAAATCTTCCAAAAGCTTCGATCTTCCACCAATCCGGAGATCTCAACAGCAATCTCCACCAAAAGTGCGAGATTAGGATAATTCCCAGATGCGAACTTCAATCTCCAATGAGATGATCAATACTTCCAAGCAAAGGCCAAACGGCGTTGAGATTCCCTAAACGGAGATGAACGATCCTAAGTGTCGATAAATGCCGCTAAGCGAAAATGGCGGGTGTAAGCGGTTATGACGGAATCTTGCTTCGTCCGTCTTTTTATAGGGCAAGATAAAATATCGGCCCGGCCCAATCTTCAAAAGATCGTGGCTTCAAAGTGTGGCGAAAAGATTCGCCAAGATCACGGTCGTGGAAGTTTTCACGACCGTAATTTAGGGCGTGGATTAGGTCACGGTTTGTACCATATATTCCACGGCCGTAATAGTTACTGGAATGCATCACGCCTCTCTTGCAAGGTTCCACGACCGTGGAAGTGAACGTGGTTCGTAGTACGGCCGTATTTTAGAGCGTGGTTTAGGGCAAGAACGTGATTCTTCCCTAGCCTCGTGCATTCCTCAAGCTAAAACTCCAATTTGCTTCCAAAGAATGTCCTCAATCTATGGACATATCAAATCAACTCTCCTTTGCTCGATTCCGTTCGGAAATAGCTCCAAATCACCTATAATCAACATAGAGCTAGTGTAGACATCCATATCGACAATATAGGTAATACTAGCTCACATATGCATAAAGTTCAATCAATGACTATCAATATGAATCAAATACGTTTAGAAAACGTGCCTAAAATATCCCAATATTTCATGCTAACAGCTTACAACTCCGCTTGACGCACTTTCGCCCACGCGACGACTTAGAGATCTTGGCGATTTTGCAAAAGACGTACTTTGCGTTCATCCTTGGAGTTGCCCTAATCTCGCACTTTGGTGGAGATTGTGATTGAGATTTCTGGATTGACGGAAGATCGTAGATTTGGAAGAGTATTCGCAAGAAGATTCCTCTTCTTGTTTAGGTTTGATTTAGAAGACGGATTGACATCCCGTTCTTCCGTCTTATCTAAGAATTGTGTTTGTTTGTTTTATTCCGAATCTAGTGACAATATTTGTTCTTGTTTGTGACTTTGAGGTTGGTTTGAAGTTTATTGAAAGTTTTCAGAAGTTTTCATCTTTCAATCTTTTAAACCTTAAATTTGATATCATTATGACTATTGTTGGCTAAAAACCCTTAACAATTCTAAGATGAAGGGTTGATAGTTGTGGCTTAGATGATGATAGATCGATTGTAAACAGATTGGACCCTAAGAGTTAGAGAGAATCGCCGACAACCTAAAATTACGGCCTCTTCTTGAGTCCACGGCCGTGGAACCTCAAGAACTAACCGTGATTTCCCTTAAGTCTACGAACTTGCTTTTACTTTGATCCAAAGTTAAAGATTTGCTTTAACTTAGTTTAGGCTTGTCCTTTCTAGGTGGTAGTGAAGCCTCAACAACCTCTACCTCGATTGTGAGTGTCACAACCGTAATCGGTTTAGTTCGTCTTGATCCTTGGATTACAAGTTTGGGTATTTGACATTAATTCTTACCTTTAGAACCTTTCTATATTGAAGCCTCAACAAACTTTATAGAGAGTGTCTTGTAGGTGAGTCATATAAGGTTTTTGGAACTTCACCGTACGATTACCTTACATTAGCATACCTTTGCATATCTTAACTCTGTCCTTATATCATTAATATATCTTGAATCGATTGCCACAGCTGGATTCCTGGATCTTTAGGATTGTTGTTTTCCCAATAATTTGCAAAGCTCTTACATTACCTGCTTGATAATCTGAAATTGAATTTGTTCCCCCCAAATCCCTATGTTCGATACTCTGGAATTATTGCTTAACTACGTCGATCCATACACTGCGGGTTCACTTGCTTGATTCTAGTTTTATAAATTTAAAGCTTATTTGCACGCACGCTAAGTGGCGAACGAGTTTTTGGCGCCGTTGCCGGGGATTTGGTCTAGGCCGAATTCGGTAGCCGGTTGTCAAGCTTGGGAGCTTGCTCTCGTTATTTGATATCTTTTTGAGTGCATGCGCAGGTCTAGGAACACCGAAGACCTCTTACCTCTTGATCAAGAGCTTGAGAGGACTTTAAGGCAAAAGCGTAAAGAAAAGAAGATGGACGAAGAACACGAACGTGATCTTCAAGCGGAGTTGGCGGAGAAGGAAGCTCAACTCCAATGGAATGAGAATATGCGCCGGGATGAGATGGATCGTCATCAATCCCAAGTCAATGATCTGAAGGACATGATGTTCTAGATGAGGATAGAAATAAGCAACCTTAAGAATAAGGGAAGCAAGAAATCCTCAAGGAGATCGATGAGATCGAATAGGGGTCAATCATCCGCTGATGATAGCGACTCTTCCATGCCACCGTTAGAAGAGATTGATCCAAGGATCAATGTGAATCCATTTGCTCCACGGGAAACCGCAAACCGACGCATTCCACCTAGGAATGTAAGGGTGAACCGTGTAGATGATGAGCCAAGAACTCTTGGCCAAAGGATGGATCCAACGCAGTAACCACGCCGTCTAGGTGTGAACTTTGATGCTGATGATGTGCAAGGGTTTAGCTTCAACCCTCAAGTTATTACTCTTGTTCGCCAAAACCAATTTGGCGGGACAAGCGCTGAATCTCCACACCAACACTTGCAAAACTTTGAGTGTATGATGGAGACAATGAGACCGAAGAACGCTACTACCAACAACTATAAGCTCAAGCCTTTCTTCTTCTCCTTGAAAGGGAAAGCGTTGTCTTGGTACCAAGCTCTTCCTAGTGGGAAACTAGATACGTGGGAAGACCTTTCCGCGGAGTTCCTCACCAAATTCTTTCCGCCATCCAAAACGGCGGAACTTAGAGGTAAGATCAATGCATTTTCCATGAGGTCTAACAAAAGTTTGTTTCAATCATGGGAAAGGTTTCAAGACTTGTTATTGGATTGCCCTCATCATGGCATATCCAAGCTTGCATTGCTGGAGATTTACTACAAGGGGCTGGATGCGGGGACGCTATTCGACCTCCAATCCCTCTCATGTGGAACATTCATGGACATGAGAGAAGATGACGCTTGGGACTTCATAGAGAAGCAAGCAAGAGTCATAGAGAAGTATTCCCACCGGAAAGTGGAGGGAAATCGTGTGGAGCAAGGAGCAAAGCTCACACATGAAGCTCAAAATCAGATTTTCTCCCTCAACAATGAGATCAAAGAGTTGAAGGAGGCTATCAAGACCAACTTTCCAAAGCAACAAGGCAAGGATGTTATTTATTTGGGCAACAACAACAATGGCGGTGAGAACACAAACCGCAACAACAACAACAACAACCGGAACAACAACCGGAACAATTGGAATGGCAATAACAACAACCGGAACAACAATTGGAACAACAATAGGGGTTCAAACAACAACAATTGGCGCTCCAATCAACAAAATTCCGGTAACTCTTATCCTTCCAATTCTAGTTCACTAACTCCACCTTCCTCTTCCTCTACTCCTTTGAAAAGCCAGGGGCAATCATCTAATGGAGGAAACACTTTGGGGAAGGAGAAGCCCGATCCCATGTTGGAGACGATTTTGGGAAAGCTACAAGGGTTGGAGAACCGCATCATTAAGGTTGATGATCAAATTTCTAAGGTTGATAAAGCTCAAAAGGTTTTAGAAAACCAAATGTTCAGCCATGCGGAGGAAGTTCCTAGGAATCAAGGGAAACTTCCAGGAAAGAAGGAGGACAACCATAAGGGAAGGGTAATGGCAATCACAAATAGGAGCGGAGTGACTACCACCGATCCGCAACCTAAGTTCGTTGAAGTCCCCGTAGAGAAAGACAAAGAGAAGGGGAAGGAGAAGGAAGATGTCTACGTTCCTCCTCCAGCTTACAAACCTCCCCTACCGTTCCCTCAATCTAGAGCGAGAGCGCGCCTAGACAAACAGTTTGGCAAGTGTATAGAACTTATGAGCAAGCTACATATTAATATACCCTTTATTGATGCTATTGTAGGCATGCCGGCTTATGACAAGTTCTTGAAGGAGCTCCTCTCTAACAAGAGGAAGCTAGAAGATTTCGGTGAGGTTAAGATGAGTTCGGATTCTTCGGATCTCATCAAGACCATGAAGGAGAAAATGCCCCCAAAGCTAAAGGTTCCGGGGTCATTTTGCATTCCCATAGGAGTGGGAGATGTCACATACAATGCGGTATGTGATTTAGGAGCAAGTGTGAGCATCATACCACTTGCATTATGTAGGAAGATCGGTTTAGGCGACCCTAAACCGGTGAAGATGACGTTGTACATGGCGGATCGATCCATTACTCGCCCCGTCGGTATTGTAGAAGACGTCCCGGTCAAGCTAGGTAAATTCTTTGTTCCCATTGATTTTGTTGTGCTTGACATTCCTGCAGATAGTCCGGTCCCGATCATACTCGGAAGACCGTTTCTTGCAACTTCCGGCTGCATAGTCGATTGCAAGAATGGTAGACTCGCTTTTGATATAGGAGAAGAGAAAGTAGAATTCGTTCTTTCCACTCTACTAAAGGAGCCCATCTTTGATGAGGATATATTCGATATCCAAGATGAAGAAGGGTTATCTAGGGAGGAGGTGAGTGCTATTCTCTTCAACGATCCTTTACAAAAGGTTATTACTATGAGTCTAACAAATGTAGGGGAAGAAGAAGAAGAGTGCAATGAGGCAATTGAAGCCTTAGAGGCACAAGAAGAGATGGGTGAAGTGGAGTTTGCAAAACTCCACGATGAGGCAGAAAACGTGAGAATCCACGGCCATACACTATATTCTACGGCCGTGGATCTCACAACCCAAAGCGTGGCTCACTCCAGGGGGTTACACGGTTGTGGAGAAGGCAGAGTAACCGTGACCACCTTCCACGCCCTAAACCACGGCCGTGGAGGACATAAGGAACCCGTAATTTTGGGCGTGGAAAGGGGTGATCGAGACACTTCTTCAACTTCTTCTGATTCTTCTCCCACACATTCAACACCCTTAGAAACTTCTAAGGAGACATCGGATGCTTCTCAAGGATCATTAGAAGCTCCGAAAGCAATGGAACTCAAACCACTCCCTACTCATCTAAGGTACGCTTTTCTAGGATCTAATTCTACCTTTCCGGTTATTGTTAGTTCCGATTTAAGCATAGATGAACATAATGAACTCATGGTTGTCCTTAGGAAACATAGAAAAGCTTTAGGATATACTATTGAGGATTTAGTAGGAATTAAACCCTCCCTATGCATGCATAAGATATTAATGGAGGAAGACTTTAGGACTTCAAGACAACCTCAAAGGCGGTTAAATCCGACCATGAAGGAGGTTGTCAAGAAGGAAATTCTTAAACTTCTTGATGCAGGTATCATCTACCCTATCTCCGATAGTAAGTGGGTGAGTCCTGTTCAAGTAGTTCCGAAGAAGGGAGGAATGACGGTCATCACCAACAAGAACAACGAACTCATTCCTACCCGAACCGTAACGGGATGGCGGATGTGCATTGACTACCACAAGCTTAACAATGCAACGAGGAAGGATCACTTCACATTGCCATTCATTGATCAAATGCTTGAAAGGTTAGCACAACATTCACATTTTTGCTACCTTGACGGTTATGGTGGTTTCTTTCAGATTCCGATACACCCGGACGATCAAGAGAAGACCATATTCACGTGCCCATGGGGCACGTTCGCTTATAGGAGAATGCCGTTCGGGCTTTGCAACGCCCCAGCCACCTTTCAAAGGTGCATGATGGTCATCTTCTCCGAATACATTGAGGAAATCATGGAAGTCTTCATGGATGACTTCTCCGTATACGGTTCCTCTTTTCACAATTGTCTTTCTAACCTTGCTCTTGTTTTACAAAGGTGTGAAGACACTAACCTAGTTCTTAATTGGGAGAAGTGTCAATTTATGGTTAAGGAAGGAATTGTATTAGGACACCTAATCTCTAGTAGAGGGATAGAGGTGGATAAGGCGAAAATAGAGACTATAGAGAAGCTTCCTCCCCCAACTTCGTTGAAAGGGATAAGAAGTTTTCTAGGACATGCTGGATTCTATAGACGCTTCATCAAAGACTTTTCTAAGATATCAAAACCTCTCACTAATCTATTGATGATGGATGCGGTTTTTGAGTTTTCGCAGGAATGTTTGGATGCGTTTAACACCATTCGGCAAGCTCTAATTTCAGCACCTATTATCCAACCTCCGGATTGGACTCTTCCCTTTGAGGTTATGTGCGATGCTAGTGACGTAGCTATTGGAGCTGTTCTTGGACAACGAAAAGAGGGACGAACACATGCCATATACTATGCTAGCAAGACGCTAGATGAAGCGCAGCTCAATTACGCCACTACCGAAAAAGAGTTTTTAGCCATTGTCTATGCTATTGACAAGTTTCGCTCTTATCTTGTAGGCGCAAAGGTGATTGTCTACACGGATCATGATGCGATCCGGTACCTCCTTGCGAAGAAAGACGCGAAGCCAAGGCTAATTAGATGGATTCTTCTCCTACAAGAATTCGATCTTGAGATCCGCGACAAGAAAGGTTCAGAAAATTCTGTTGCGGATCATTTGAGTCGCCTAACACATCTAGAGGACGACCATTTACCCATCGACGACTCCTTCCCGGACGAACACCTACATCTTATTGAGGAGTGCATCGATGTGATCTCCAAAGGTAACGAACCATGGTTTGCTGATTTTGTTAACTATTTGGTTTGTCAGGAGATACCACCCGGACTATCCTACGCACAAAGGAAGAAGTTCTTTAACGACGTCCGGGAGTACTATTGGAACGAGTCTCTCCTCTTCAAGAGAGGTCCGGATGGCATCATTCGGCGATGTGTGCCGGAAGATGAGATGCAAAGTGTCATCCGTCATTGTCATTCACTACCTTGTGGAGGACACGCTAGTTCGAACAAGACTAGCGCAAAGGTATTGCAATCCGGATTTTTTTGGCCTACTTTATTTAGAGATGTGCAATCCTTTGTTTCTTGCTGCGATGCTTGTCAAAGAACAGGCAATATCTCTAGGAGGAATGAGATGCCCCTCAACAACATCCAAGAGGTAGAGATTTTCGATGTTTGGGGAGTAGATTTTGTGGGACCGTTCCCATCCTCTTGTGGAAACCAATACATACTATTGGCGGTAGAATACGTTTCTAGATGGGTAGAAGCAATTGCCTCTCCCACCAATGATGCCATGGTGGTGGTTAAGTTCTTTAACATGACCATCTTCCCGCGATTTGGGACGCCAAGGACTATCATTAGTGATGGAGGTTCTCACTTCATTGCCCGGCGCTTTGAAGCTCTTCTAGCTAAGTATGGGGTTACTCACAAGATCGCTACCCCTTACCATCCACAAACAAGTGGACAAGTTGAGATCTCAAATAGGGAGATCAAAGGAATCTTAGAGAAGACGGTTTCAAGGACTAGGAAGGATTGGTCTTTGAAGCTTGACGATGCATTGTGGGCGTACCGGACTGCGTACAAGACTCCCATAGGAACCACACCATACAACCTTGTGTATGGGAAGTCTTGTCACTTGCTGGTGGAGTTGGAGCACAAGGCATTTTGGGCTATCAAGTGGTTGAACTTCAGCATGAAGGAAGCGGGAGAGAAGCGTCTCCTAGACCTTAATGAGCTGGACGAACTCCGCTTGAACGCTTATGAAAACGCCAAGATCTATAAGGAGAGAGCAAAGCGTTGGCATGATAAGCATATCATTCCAAAGGACTTCAAAGAAGGAGATCAAGTTCTCCTCTTCAATTCAAGGCTTCGTCTCTTTCCAGGTAAGCTTAAGTCTCGTTGGACCGGACCTTTTCTAATTAAGCGTATTTTCCCCCATGGTGCAGTTGAAGTATGAGGTGAAGCGGGCGGGAGCTTTAAGGTGAACGACCAACGACTCAAGAAGTATACGCCGGAACTCCAAGCTGAAGAGTTCGCGCCCACCGCACTCGAATAAGTGCAAGTTTGGTCTAGCTACGGACCTTAAACAAAGCGCTTCTTGGGAGGCAACCCAAGGTATTGCATTTTTGTTTTTGTTTTCGATTCATAGTTTAGCTTAGTATAGACGTTTTTGCTTTGTTTTGCCTTCGATTTCTTCCGGTATGTTCGTGTTTTTGGATGTAGGAACGATGGAAAAGAAAAAGGGAAGGATAATGTTGAAGAAAAGTGACGAAACTTGGACTTTTGAGCATTACAGAGAGTTCCACGGCCTAAACCACGGTCGTGACAGCTACAGTGACCGTAATTTCCAAAAGCCTTTGAAAAATCACCAAAACCACGGTTCCGTACAATTCCACGGCCGTGGAACACCCCGACAGACCGTGATTTTCAAAATTTTGCCTGTGACTATATAAACCACGTTCTTCACAAAAACCACTCCACAAAACCCTTTTCCATGACCACATTGCCGAATCAACGACCTCCTCCCAAATCCTCGTTCCTTAATCGTTTTCAACGATTCTTCTTCCCAAATTGAAGCAAATTCAACTACCAACAAGATCCAAGCGACGAATCGAGCGGAAATTCACCAAGGAACGCACAATTCGGATTTCAAAATCCGAAACCTAGGTTTTTCCACTCTTCTTGATCTTTGTCGATTTGGTTCGTTTTTGTTAGAAATTTTAGGAAGAACTGATTGAAATGGGAAGGAATTAGATTAGGGCTGCCTGATTGTTGAGTTTGAGAGTTGTTTGCTGAGATTTGCGAAAGAAACAGACAAACCACGGTTCCTGGAAGAACCACGGCCGTGGAAAGGCAAGAACAGCCCGTAATTTTGAACAATGATGGATTTCGTAAGGAGAGTTTCAGGGAGGATTAAGGAGAAAAAGAATGACCAGAACAAGAAGAGGAAGGGTAATCCCTCTTCTTCTTCATCCTCTAGAGCACCACCACCTTCTTCCCCTTCACCTCCATCATCACCTTCATCACCCTCACCTCCTAGTCCTAGAGTCCCGACCATTCATGAGGATCACCTCGATGCATTCGAGAGGATCCAGGAGAGAGCTGTGATTGGACCTAGGTACCTATTGTTAGAGGATCTAGCTCCTCTTAACATCATAGATGACCTCACTTGGCTCTTGGATAGAACCGGACTAGTTGTCTTCTCGGCTATCCGAGAAGATGCGTATGAGGAGATTACGAGGGAGGTTGTGACATCTTTTCAGCACAGCCATGTAGATAGGACCGTTTCTTTCCGTCTCATGGAAAGAAACTATGACTTTTCCATCCATGAGTTCGGGACCTTCTTTGGGTTCCATGAGACCTTTAACGGTCGTTTTCCTAGTGGCGTTTACGCCAAGGACTTTTGGGAGGAGGTAGCGATGATCTACTCCAGCGAGGACCACTGACAACCTGCTAACACCAAGGCTAAGTTGATGTACCACTTAGCCTTGAAGATTGCTCACCGTGTTCTTTCGGAGTGTCTCTTTCCTAGGACGGAGACGCCCCAAAAGATCAAGACGGATGAGCTATTTTTGCTGTATTCTATGTTGTATGGGCGCCGAGCTGACTGTGCCACCCTCTTAACTACTACTATGAGCAAGCTCAAGAACAAGAGGAAGGGCAACATTGGATACGGTGGGATAGTTACCCACCTTGCTAGGAGTTTGGGTGTTGATTTTTCTGCCTGTACCCGTATACCAACCGTACCTTTAGGACTTCATGCATTCATGACTAGAGGTCTCATCTTCCCCACACATAGAGGTTCGCCTTATGTGGCCATGCCTTGGGAGAGCAGGACGGGTAGGGGTATTGAGTGGCTACAGGAGTACTCCATTATGGCTGGACGCCATAATTGGAAGGAGACGTTCGCTGCTATGCATGCGAACATGATTGCAGCTCCACCGTATGTTCCACCACCACCCGTAGTCGAGGAGGAGGAGATGAGGGATCAGTTTGAGGGTGGAGGAGGAGCCGAGCAGGAGTTTGGCATGTTTCCGGATCAGCCGGATGCGGCCCCCGATGTGCCTAGACGTTCTCCACGTCCCGTCAGAGCTTCAGGCTCGTCTTCTCGCCGCGCCAACGTGAGTGAGAGACCCACATGGGCTGAGACACCTCCTGCATGGTATGGAGCTCCACCTCCATGGGCTACAGAGACGACATCTGCACTAGCACCAGCACCAGCACCATCCGACGCTCCAGCATGGTACAGCCAGGCTCCGGGATGGTATGAGCAAATGCCGGATTGGGCTATTGGTCTTTCGGAGAGAGTAGGAGCATTGGAGATTCGAGCCGATGCTAGAGATGGACGCTTGGACGACCTCGATCACATGATGAGAGACGTCTACCGCCAGCAGTTTGGGCGGTTTTATGATCCTAGCTTCTCTCTATTCCCGCCTCCACCAGCGCCGCAGTGATTGATTTGCATGACCGTTTGCTTTAGCCGCTCCACCGCCATTTTGTGAGTTTCTTTTTCTTTTCTTTCTTTTCTTTCTTTTATTTTGAACATTAGGGACAATGTTCGTCCTAAGTATGGGGTGGGGTGTGACTAAAAGTTGTAATAACTCTTACTCACTATGTTTGCTTCTATCGAGACTATCATTGCATGTTCATTATATTGTTGCATGTTTCGTTATTGCATTGCATGAAAAAGAACTTGAAAAAAAATTGAAAATTTTTGAAAAATTTTGTGCTTCTAAGGAATTGAGATGATTTTCATGATAATCGCTACTTGTGAATTGAGTTTGATGACAATTGCATGCTTAAACGAATAGTGAATTGAAAAGGAAATAAATGAGTTGATTATACCTCTTTTGCAAGTTTCATAATGTGATGAATGTTACTTAAATCATGTTGAGAAATTGAAGTTGAAATCACACTATAAGTTCTTATACTTCTTGTTGAGATGATTAAGGCAATTCGATTTTTCTTTCTTCTTTCTTTGATCATTTAGCTCCTCATTGAAATATTGACCTCCTTTACCTATCCGGGAATTTGGAGAAATGAATGAAAAAGGCATGTTTGATGTGGGAGGGCCATGAGATCAATTATTTGCAATCAAAAGAATAGAAAGAAATTGTAGGTTTGGGGAAGTCAATCATGACGATGAGTAACTCGGCACCATTCACATAGCCGGGTGTTTGTGTCTTGCCAAAGTCGGATTGAGCGATATTCCTAGCGGATTATGGTATGTGCGCTAAGGGTTTGAGGCATGTTCGCCCCTAGAGGTGTGTGCAAATAAGCTTTAAATTTATAAAACTAGAATCAAGCAAGCGAACCCGCAGTGTACGGATCGACGTAGATTAGCAAGAATTCCAGAGTATCGAACACAGGGATTTGGGTGGGAACAAATTCAATTGCAGATCATCAAGCGAGTAAATATGAGAGTTTTGCAAATATTGGGAAAACAACAATCCTAAAGATCCAAGTATCAAGCTGTGGCAATCGATTCAATATATACTAATGATATAAAGACAGAGTTGAGATATGCAAAGGTATGCTAATGTAAGGTAATCGTACGGTGAAGTTCCAAAAACCTTATATGACTCACCTACAAGACACTCTCTATACAGGTTGTTGAGGCTTCAATATAGAAAGGTTCTAAAGGCAAGAATTAATGTCAAATACCCAAACTTGTAATCCAAGGATCAAGACTAACTTAGCCGATTACGGTTATGACACTCACAATCGAGGTAGAGGTTGTTGAGGCTTCACTACCACCTAGAAAGGGCAAGCCTAAACTAAGTTAAAGCAAATCTTTAACTTTGGATTAAAGTAAAAGCAGGTTCGTAAACTTAAGGGAAATTACGGGTAGATCTTGAGACTCCACGGCCGTGGAACTCAAGATCAAACCGTGATTTAGGGTTCGTCGACGATTCTCTCTAACTTTCAAGGTCTAATCTGTTTACGATCGATCTATCATCATCTAAGCCACAACTATCAACCCTTCACCTTAGAATTGTTAAGGGTTTTTAGCCAATAACAGTCATGTTGATATCAAATTTAAGAATTAAAAGATAGAAATCATCTCATGGCCCTCCCACATCAAACATGCCTTTTTCAATTCACAATTCTTTTAAGCATGCAATTGTCTTAATCATCTCAACAAGAAGTATAAGAACTTATAGTGTGATTTCAACTTCAATTTCTCAACATGATTTATGTAACATTCTTCACATTATGAAATTTGCAAAAGAGGCAAAATTCATTCATTCAAATTCTTTTCAATTCACAATTCTTTTAAGCATGCAATTGTCATCAAACTCAATTCACAAGTAGTGATTATCATAGAAATCATCTCAATTCATTAGAAGCACAAAATTTTCAAATTTTTCAATTTTTATGGTTTTTTCAAGTTCTTTTTCATGCAATGCGATAATGAAATGTGCAACAATATAATGAACATGCAAATAGTCTCGAATAGAAGCAAGCATAGTGAGTAAGAGTTATTACAAACTTTTAGTACATCCCACCCCATACTTAGGACGAACATTGTCCCTAATGTTCAAAAGAAAGAAAGAAAAGAAGAAAAGAAAAAGAAACTCACAAAGTGGTGGCGGAATGTCTAAAGCGAACGGTCAACCATCAAATCACTGCGGTGCTGGTGGAGGCGGGAATGGAGAGAAGCTGGGATCATAGAACCGCCCAAACTGTTGGCGGTAGACGTCTCTCATCATGTGGTCGAGGTCGTCTAGACGTCCGTCTCTAGCATCGGCTCGGATCTCTAACGCTCCCACTCTCTCTGAAAGTCCGGTAGCCCAATCCGGCATCTGCTCGTACCATCCTGGGGCCTGACTGTACCATGCTGGAGCGTCGGATGGTGCTGGTGGTGGTGTTGGTGCTGCTGTCTGCTCTGTAGACCAAGGAGGGGGAACGCCATACCATGTAGGAGGTGTGGTCATCCACGTAGGCCTCTCACTCACGCTAGCGCGGCGAGAAGACGAGCCTGAAGCACGAGCTGGACGTGGTGAACGTCTAGGTGCATCGGGGGCCGCCTCTGGCTGATCCGGAAACGTGCCAAACTCCTCCTCAGCTCCTCCTCCACTCTCAAACTGATCTCCCATCTCCTCCTCAACAACCGGCGGTGGGACATATGGGGGAGCTGCTATCCTGTTCGCATGCATAGCAACGAACGTCTCCTTCCAATTATGGCGTCCCGCCATAATGGAGTACTCCGGTAGCCACTCTATACCCCTACCCGTCCTACTCTCCCATGGCATGCCCGCACAAGGCGGACCTCTATGTGTGGGGAAAATGAGACCCCTAACCATGAAAGCATGTAGCCCTAAAGGTACGGCCGGTATACGGGTGCAAGCAGAAAAATCAACACCAAAGCTCCTAGCAATGTGGGTAACTATCCCACCATAGCCTATGTTGCCCTTCTTCTTATTCTTGAGCTTGCTCATAGTAGCAACCAAGAGAGTAGCACAATCAGCACGGCGTCCATAAAGCATGGAGTAAAGCAAGAACAGCTCATCCGTCTTGATCTTTTGGGGCGTCTCCGTCCTAGGAAAGAGACACTCCGAAAGAACGCGGTGAGCTATCTTCAAGGCTAGGTGGTACATCAACCTAGCCTTGGTGTCAGCGGGCTGCCAGCGGTCCTCGCTAGCGTAAATCATAGCCACCTCCTCCCAAAAATCTTTGGCGTAAACGCCACTAGGAAATCGACCATTAAAGGTCTCATGAAACCCAAAAATGGTCCCAAACTCACGGATGCTCAAATGGTAGTCCCTTTCCATAAGACGGAAAGAGACGGTCCTGTCTACATGGCTGTGCTCAAAAGATGTCACAACCTCCCGTGTAATCTCCTCATAAGCGTCTTCTCGGATAGCCGAGAAGACAATAAGTCCGGCTCTATCCAAGAGCCAAGTGAGGTCATCAACTATGTTGAGAGGAGCTAGATCCTCCAACAACAAGTACCTAGGGCCAATCACCGGCCTCTCCTTGATCCTCTCGAGTGCATCGAGATGATCGTCGTGTATGGTCGGGATTCTAGGGTGAGGAGGTGAGGATGGAGGTGAAGGTGAGGATGGAGGTGAAGGGGAAGAGGGTGGTGGTGCCCTAGAGGATGAGGAGGAGGAGGGATTACCCTTCCTCTTCTTATTCAGATCATTCTTCTTCTCTTTTATCCTCCCCGAAACTCTTCTCACAAAATCCATTCTGCTCAAAATTACGGTCTGTTCTTATGAAAACCACGGCCGTAATTCCCCCAAAGACCGTGATTCGTCTCAAAAAATCACAAATCTCAGCAAATCAGCAATCAATCTCCACAACAGGCAGTCCTAGTCTAATTTCTTCCAATCTCAATCAGTTCTTCCTAAAAATCTCTGACAAAAACGAACCAAATTGCCAAGAATCAAGAAGAGAGAAAAAACCTATTTTTCGGATTGAAAAATCCGAATTGCGCGTTTGTTGATGAATTTCCGCTCGATTCGTCGCTTGGATCTTGTTTGTGGTTGGATTTGCTTCAGATTAGGAAGAAGAATCGTTGAAAACGATTAGGAAACGAGGATTTGAGAGAGGGTCGTGGATTTTCGGCAATTAGGTCGTGGAAAGAGGGGTTTTGGGATGAATTTTGTGAAGAATGTGGCTTATATAGTCGCAGGCAAAATTTTGAAAATCACGGTCTGTCGGGGTGTTCCACGGCCGTGGAAGTGTATGGAACCGTGGTTTTGGTGATTTTTCAAAGGCTTTTGGAGATTACGGGTACTGTAGCTGTCACGACCGTGGTTTAGGCCGTGGAACTCTCTGTAAAGCTCCAAAGTCCAAATTTCGTCACTTTTCTTCAACATCATCCTCCTCTTTTCCTTTTCCATCGTTCCTACATCCAAAAACACGAACATACCGGAAGAAATCGAGGCAAAAACAAAGCAAAAACGTCTATACTAAGCTAACCTATGAATCGAAAACAAAAACAAAAATGCAATACCTTGGGTTGCCTCCCAAGAAGCGCTTTGTTTAAGGTCCGTAGCTAGACCAATCTCGCACTTATTCGAGTGCGGTAGGTGCGAACTCCTCAGCTTGGAGTTCCGGCATATACTTCTTGAGTCGTTGGCCGTTCACCTTAAAAGTTCCGCTCGCTTCACCCCATACTTCAACTGCACCATGGGGGAAAATACGCTTAATTAGAAAAGGTCCGGTCCAACGAGATTTAAGCTTACCTGGAAAGAGACGAAGCCTTGAATTGAAGAGGAGAACTTGATCTCCTTCTTTGAAGTCCTTTGGAATGATATGCTTATCATGCCAACGCTTTGCTCTCTCCTTATAGATCTTAGCGTTTTCATAAGCGTTCAAGCGGAGTTCATCCAGCTCATTGATGTCTAGGAGACGCTTTTCTCCCGCTTCTTTCATGCTGAAGTTCAACCACTTGATAGCCCAAAACGCTTTGTGCTCCAACTCTACCGGCAAGTGACAAGACTTCCCATACACAAGGTTGTATGGTGTGGTTCCTATGGGAGTCTTGTATGCAGTCCGGTATGCCCACAATGCATCGTCAAGCTTCAAAGACCAATCCTTCCTAGTCCTTGAAACCGTCTTCTCTAGAATTCCTTTGATCTCCCTATTTGAGATCTCAAATTGTCCACTTGTTTGTGGATGGTAAGGGGTAGCGATCTTGTGAGTAACCCCATACTTAGCTAGAAGAGCTTCAAAGCGCCGGGCAATGAAGTGAGAACCTCCATCACTAATGATCGTCCTTGGTGTCCCAAATTGCAGGAAAATGGTCTTGTTGAAGAACTTAACCACCACCATGGCATCATTGGTGGGAGAGGCAATTGCTTCCACCCATCTAGAAACGTAATCCACCGCCAATAGTATGTATTGGTTTCCACAAGATGATGGGAATGGTCCCATGAAATCGACTCCCCAAACGTCAAAAATCTCCACCTCTTGGATGTTGTTGAGGGGCATCTCATTCCTCCTAGAGATATTGCCTGTTCTTTGACAAGCATCGCAGCAAGAAACAAAGGATTGCACATCTCTAAACAAAGTAGGCCAAAAGAATCCAGATTGCAATACCTTTGCGCTAGTCTTGTTCGAACTAGCGTGTCCTCCACAAGGTAGTGAATGACAATGACGGATGACACTTTGCATCTCATCTTCCGGCACACATCGCCGAATGATGCCATCCGGACCTCTCTTGAAGAGGAGAGGCTCGTTCCAATAGTACTCCCGGACGTCGTTAAAGAACTTCTTCCTTTGTGCGTAGGATAGTGCGGGTGGTATCTCCTGACAAACCAAATAGTTAACAAAATCAGCAAACCATGGTTCGTTACCTTTGGAGATCACATCGATGCACTCCTCAATAAGATGTAGGTGTTCGTCCGGGAAGGAGTCGTCGATGGGTAAATGGTCGTCCTCTAGATGTGTTAGGCGACTCAAATGATCCGCAACAGAATTTTCTGAACCTTTCTTGTCGTGGATCTCAAGATCGAATTCTTGTAGGAGAAGAATCCATCTAATTAGCATTGGCTTCGCATCTTTCTTCGCAAGGAGGTACCGGATCGCAGCATGATCCGTGTAGACAATCACCCTTGCACCTACAAGATAAGAGCGAAACTTGTCAATAGCATAGACAATGGCTAAAAACTCTTTTTCGGTAGTGGCGTAGTTGAGCTGCGCTTCATCTAGCGTCTTGCTAGCATAGTATATGGCATGGGTTGCCCCTTCCTTTCGTTGTCCAAGAACAGCTCCAATAGATACGTCACTAGCATCGCACATAATCTCAAAGGGAAGAGTCCAATCCGGGGGTTGGATAATAGGTGCTGAAATTAGAGTTTGCCGAATAGTGTTAAACGCATCCAAACATTCCTGCGAAAACTCAAAAACCGCATCCTTCATCAATAGATTAGTGAGAGGTTTTGATATCTTAGAAAAGTCTTGAATGAAACGTCTATAAAATCCAGCATGTCCTAGGAAACTTCTTATCCCTTTCACCGAAATTGGGGGAGGAAGCTTCTCTATGGTCTCTATCTTAGCCTTGTCCACCTCTATCCCTCTACTAGAGACTAAGTGGCCTAATACAATTCCTTCCTTAACCATAAATTGACACTTCTCCCAATTAAGAACTAGGTTAGTGTCTTCACACCTTTGCAAAACAAGAGAAAGGTTAGAAAGACAATCGTTAAAAGAGGAACCGTATACGGAAAAGTCGTCCATGAAGACTTCCATGATTTCCTCTATGTATTCGGAGAAGATGGCCATCATACACCGTTGAAAGGTGGCTGGGGCGTTGCAAAGCCCGAACGGCATTCTCCTATAAGCAAACGTACCCCATGGGCACATGAATGTGGTCTTCTCTTGATCATCCGGGTGTATCGGAATCTGAAAGAAACCACTATAACCGTCAAGGTAGCAAAAATGTGAATGTTGTGCTAACCTTTCAAGCATTTGATCAATGAATGGCAATGGAAAATGATCCTTCCGCGTTGCATTGTTGAGCTTGCGGTAGTCTATGCACATCCGCCATCCAGTCACGGTTTGGGTAGGAATGAGTTCGTTGTTTTTGTTGGTGATGACCGTCATTCCTCCCTTCTTCGGAACTACTTGGACCGGACTCACCCACTTACTATCGGAGATAGGGTAGATGATACCTGCATCAAGAAGTTTAAGAATTTCCTTCTTGACAACCTCCTTCATGGTCGGATTCAACCGCCTTTGAGGTTGTCTTGAAGTTCTAAAATCTTCCTCCATTAGTATCTTATGCATGCATAGGGAGGGTTTAATTCCTACTAAGTCCTCAATAGTATAGCCTATAGCTTTCCTATGTTTCCTAAGGACAATCATGAGCTGATTATGTTCATCTATGCTTAAATCGGAACTAACAATAACTGGAAAGGTAGAATTAGATCCTAGAAAAGCGTACCTTAGATGAGTAGGAAGTGGTTTGAGTTCCATTTCTTTCGGTGCTTCCAATGATCCTTGAAAAGCATCCGATGTCTCCTTAGAAGTTTCTAAGGGTGGTGAGTGTGTGGGAGAAGAGTCAGAAGAAGTTGAAGAAGTGTCTCGACCACTCTCTTCCACGGCCAAAATTACGGGTGGATCTTGTCCTCCACGGCCGTGGTTTAGGGCGTGGAAGGGAAATACGGTTGTCACATCTTCTCCACGACCGTATAACTCCCTGGAGTGAGGCACGATTTTGGTTGTGAAATCCACGGCCGTGGAATACAGGGTATAACCGTGGATTCTCACGTTTTCTGCCTCATCGTGAAGTTTCTCAAACTCCACTTCACCTATCTCTTCTTGTGCCTCTAAGGCTTCAATTGCCTCATTGCACTCTTCTTCTTCCCCTACATTGGTTAGACTCATAGTGATAACCTTTTGTAAAGGATCGTTAAAGAGAATCGCACTTACCTCCTCTCTAGACAAACCTTCTTCATCTTGGATATTGAAAATATCCTCATCAAAGATTGGCTCCTTCACTAGAGTGGAAAGAACGAACTCTACTTTCTCCTCTCCTATATCAAAAGCGAGTCTACCATTCTTGCAATCGACTATGCAGCCGGAAGTTGCAAGAAACGGTCTTCCGAGTATGATCGGGACCGGACTATCTGCAGGAATATCAAGCACGACAAAATCAATGGGAACAAAGAATTTACCTAGCTTGACCGGGACGTCTTCTACAATACCGACGGGGCGAGTGATGGATCGATCCGCCATGTACAACGTCATCTTCACCGGTTTAGGGTCGCCTAAACCGATCTTCCTGCACAATGCAAGTGGTATAATGCTCACACTTGCTCCTAAGTCACATAACGCATCGTATGTGACATCTCC
This sequence comes from Fagopyrum homotropicum, assembly GCA_033239125.1. Lineage (NCBI taxonomy): Eukaryota > Viridiplantae > Streptophyta > Magnoliopsida > Caryophyllales > Polygonaceae > Fagopyrum > Fagopyrum homotropicum. The sequence goes on along the minus strand of BSWB01000005.1, from coordinate 22,439,030 downwards.
CACTCCTATGGGAATGCAAAATGACCCCGGATCCTTTAGCTTTGGGGGCATTTTCTCCTTCATGGTTTTGATGAGATCCAAAGAATCCGAACTCATCTTAACCTCTCCGAAGTCTTCTAGCTTCCTCTTGTTAGAGAGGAGCTCCTTTAAGAACTTGCCATAAGCCGGCATACCTACAATAGCATCAATAAATGGTATATTAATATGCAGCTTGCTCATGAGTTCTATGAACTTACTAAATTGTTTATCTAGGCGCGCTCTCGCTCTAGATTGAGGGAATGGTAGGGGAGGTTTATAAGCTGAAGGAGGAACGTAGACATCTTCCTTCTCCTTCCCCTTCTCTTTCTCCTTGTCCTTCTCTACGGAGACTTCAACGAACTTAGGCTGCGGATCGGTGGTAGTCACTCCGCTCCTAGTTGTGATTGCCATAACCCTTCCCTTAGGGTTGTCCTCCGTCTTTCCTGAAAGTTTCCCTTGATTCCTAGGAACTTCCTCCGCATGGTTGAACATTTGGTTTTCCAAAATTTTTTGAGCTTTGTCAACCTTGGAAATTTGATCATCAACCTTAATGAAACGGTTCTCCAACCCTTGAAGCTTTCCCAAAATCGTTTCCAACATGGGATCGGGCTTCTCCTTCCCCGACGTGTTTCCTCCATTAGATGATTGCCCCTGGCTTTTCAAAGGAGTAGAGGAAGAGGAAGGTGGAGTTAGTGAATTAGAGTTGGAAGGATAAGAGTTACCGGAATTTTGTTGATTGGAGCGCCAATTGTTGTTATTTGAACCCCTATTGTTGTTCCAATTATTGTTCCGGTTGTTGTTGTTTCCATTCCAATTGTTATTCCGGTTGTTGTTCCGGTTATTGTTATCGCCGCCATTGTTGTTGCCCAAATAACCAACATCCTTCCCTTGTTGCTTTGGGAAGTTGGTCTTGATAGCCTCCTTCAACTCTTTGATCTCATTGTTGAGGGAGAAAATCTGATTTTGAGCTTCATGTGTGAGCTTTGCTCCTTGCTCCACACGATTTCCCTCCACTTTCCGGTGGGAATACTTCTCTATGACTCTTGCTTGCTTCTCAATGAAGTCCCAAGCGTCATCTTCTCTCATGTCCATGAATGTTCCACATGAGAGGGATTGGAGGTTGAATTGCGTTCCCGCATCTAACCCCTTGTAGTAAATCTCCAGCAAGGCAAGTTTGGATATGCCATGATGAGGGCAATCCAAGAGCAAATCCTGAAACCTTTCCCAAGATTGAAACAAACTTTCGTTAGATCTCATGGAAAAAGCATTAATCTTACCTCTAAGTTCCTCCGTTTTGGATGGCGGAAAGAATTTGGTGAGGAACTCCACGGAAAGGTCTTCCCACGTGTCTAGTTTTCCACTAGGAAGAGCTTGATACCAAGATAACGCTTTCCCCTTCAAGGAGAAGAAGAAAGGCTTGAGCTTATAGCTGTTGGTAGTAGCGCTCTTTGGTCTCATTGTCTCCATCATACACTCAAAGTTCTGCAAGTGTTGGTGTGGAGATTCAGTGCTTGTCCCGCCAAATTGATTTTGGCGAACAAGAGTAATGACTTGAGGGTTGAAGCTAAACCCTTGCACATCATCAGCATCAAAGTTCACGCCCAAACGGCGTGGTTGTTGTGTTGGATCCATCCGTTGGCCAAGAGTTCTTGGCTCTTCATCTACACGTTCGATCCTCGCATTCCTAGGTGGAACACGACGATTGGCAGCTCCCCGTGGATGGAAAGGATTCACATTGTTCGTGGGATCAATCTCCTCTAACGGTGGCATGGAAGAATCGCTATCATCAGTGGATGAGCGACTTTTTCTTCTAGACCTTGATGCTTTCCTTGAGGATTTCTTGCTTCCCTTCTTCTTAAGGTCGCTCAGCTCTATCCTCATCTGGAAGATCATGTCTTGTAGATTGTTAACTTGAGATTGATGACGATCCATCTCATCCTAGCGGAGGGTCTCATTCCATTAGAGTTGAGCTTCCTTCTCCGCCAACTCCGCTTGAAGATCACGTTCGTGTCCTTCAGCCATCTTCTTTTCCTTGCGCTTTTGCCTTAAAGTTTTCTCTAGCTCTTGATCAAGAGGCAAGAGATCTTCGGTGTTTCTAGACCTGCGCATGCACTCAAAGTAATATCAAATAATGAGAGCAAGCTCCCAAGCTTGACAACCGGCTACCGAATTCGGCCGAAACCAAATCCCCGGCAACGGCGCCAAAAACTTGTTCGCCCCTAGAGGTGTGTGCAAATAAGCTTTAAATTTATAAAACTAGAATCAAGCAAGCGAACCCGCAGTGTACGGATCGACGTAGATTAGCAAGAATTCCAGAGTATCGAACACAGGGATTTGGGTGGGAACAAATTCAATTGCAGATTATCAAGCGAGTAAATATGAGAGTTTTGCAAATATTGGGAAAACAACAATCCTAAAGATCCAAGTATCAAGCTGTGGCAATCGATTCAAGATATACTAATGATATAAAGACAGAGTTGAGATATGCAAAGGTATGCTAATGTAAGGTAATCGTACGGTGAAGTTCCAAAAACCTTATATGACTCACCTACAAGACACTCTCTATACAGGTTGTTGAGGTTTCAATATAGAAAGGTTCTAAAGGCAAGAATTAATGTCAAATACCCAAACTTGTAATCCAAGGATCAAGACTAACTTAGCCGATTACGGTTATGACACTCACAATCGAGGTAGAGGTTGTTGAGGCTTCACTACCACCTAGAAAGGGCAAGCCTAAACTAAGTTAAAGCAAATCTTTAACTTTGGATTAAAGTAAAAGCAGGTTCGTAAACTTAAGGGAAATTACGGGTAGATCTTGAGACTCCACGGCCGTGGAACTCAAGATCAAACCGTGATTTAGGGTTCGTCGACGATTCTCTCTAACTCTCAGGGTGGGATGTATATAGGGTAACGTGGTGCTAGAATCCGGGAATAGGATCTTTTCTTCACTTTCTTTGAATCATAACATCTTCCACCAATAAGCTTTGCTTATTTTTACTTTACTTTTTGGGACACATGGACAGAGGTGCACAATAACCGAAGCCAAGGAGATCAGCAATCATCAATTTCTCGAGATGCCTCAAACCCTTGATGCACATACCATGACCCGTTAGGAATATCGCTCAATCTGACTTTGGTAAGACACAAACACTCGGTTATGTGAATGGTGCCGAGTTACTCATCATCATGATTGACTTCCCCAAACCTAGTTGTTTTTTTCTAACACTTTCAGCCAACATCTCAACCTCACTTCACTTGCTTTTCTTTCGCTTGCTTCCAAATTCCTGGATAGGTAAAGGGAGGCAAATATGTATATGAGGGGATAAAGCATGGTCAAGAAGAAGAAGATAAGGAAAGAATGAATTGCCTTAATCATCCCAGGAAGAATGTGATAGAACTCATCATGTGGTGTCAACCTTCAAATCCAACATAATTTTGATAAAAACAAAGTCTTAAACATGTTAAAACTTCAAACAAAGCATTTTGCAACTTAAATATATCATAAAACCTTTCAAGCATATAAAGATTTCAAAACTAATCTGCAAACATAATCATCATTGAGGTCATATCCAGAGAAGAAGCACAAAACGTTTCGAAAACCTTTCAGTTAAAGCCATCTCGGTCGAGGTGTTTTGGCGTCATCCGAGGTGTTCATCCTCGATCGGCCATGAACGTCTCGGTCGAGGTCATAAAAAAAATTTTCAAACCAGTTTTTGAAGTTTTTCTCAAACAGAAACCTGTATGTATGCATGTAATGACAGATAAACACATAGAGCCAAGTTAAACAGCATAAGATCATAATACCCGGGAGTCATATAAACCATACACACATAATTCACATAGTACATCCAAATACCCCATACTTGGGACACATTGTCCCAATGGGTCAAATCTAAGTCTAAGGAAATAAAGTACTCACCGAACTTAGCTGAACTGCATTATAAATAAATATATCCTTGAAGCTCTAATCCTCGTCAGTTGGCGGTGGTGGATGTGGAATGTAAGGGTGCTGGGTCGGGTCGAATGGGTAGCCCATCATCTGTTGATGTTGGATCTCCATCATCCATATGGTGTAGTGTTGGCTCTCCATCATCTGATGTGTCCATCCCTCTATGTGTCGGCGCTCCTCAGCGAAGCGCTCATGAATGTCAACTGTAAGGGCTGTGTATGCATCCACCATCTGTTTAGTGAGATCATCAATCCTCTTGTGTGCCTTGGGATCTCTACGTTTGCGGGATTTGCGTTGAGGTGGTGGTGCTGGTGGTATTTCCCTCTCCTCCTCCGTCGCCTCATCATCAAGATCGACAACGGGAACACTAGGTCCGCCGGTATCAGTACCGGTCTCCATGGCCGCTCATCAATAGCTGCGTCTCTAGCATCCGGCATGTGGGAAGCCAAGCAGCAGACCAGAACTGACGGTCAAAGATAGAAAACGAAGATGACCACATAATTCCATGTGGTACAGTCGTCTCCCATGGCATGGCAACGTAAGGCGTGTCAAGGCCACGAGGGATAAGTAGACGTCTCGTGATCATCTCCTACAATCCCAACGGCTTCGCAGCCACAACTAGTGTACAAGCTGAAAGATTTAGACCCATAGAAGTGGCGATGTGGGTCACCAACCCACCACATTAGATATCGCCCCTGGACTTGCCCTTGATCCTGTGCAAATCATTTGCCAGCATGGCAACAAAGTCTGGCACTCCTCCCGTGACCATACAAAATAAACTCAGCAGCTCCCCTTGACGGACCTTCTGGGGCGTCTCAGTACGCGCCAGAAGTGTCTCATTGAAGATCCTGTGAGCAAGGCGGAAAGCAAGATGAAATATAATATGCTCCCGGGAATCTCCGGGCCTCCACCTGTCACTATGGTCTGTCACGTGGGCTATCTCGCCCCAGAAACTCAGAGCAACTGCTCGGGAAGGAAAATCAGAAACTGTAGGTGTAGGGAAACCAAAAATCTCCCTAAACTGGTCCAAAGGAACTACATAGCTCCTGTTCAACAGCCGGTACTTGATTCCTCGACGCTCTGGCATATAAGTAATTGAGCTAACAAACTCCAACGTTGGCTCTAGATAAGCCGGCGCTCTAATATCCATGAACTCCTCCAGCCCAACCATGGAGATCATCTTCTTCAAGTCCTCCACCACATGGAGGCACTCGAAGGCATCGACATGAAGGAAGCGTGGGGCAACAATCGGGCACCCGCAAATACGATCATAGTCTTTCTGGTGACGCTCGTGGATCACCGGAATAGCAAACTGAGAAGCAGAAGAAGGGGAAGACTGATGGGAACTTCTAGGCTTGTCCCTCAAAGTCATCTGACGATCAGATCTGTTGCTCATTTTTTTCTGACAAGATCACCTCGATTTCCCTAAGAACACCTCGGCCGTAACGCAGTCAACAGGACCGAGGCGAACTGTTGTTCGATTGCACTCTCTGAATCTGTAAGTTCTTTTCCCCCAAATCACTACCAAAAGCTTCCTAAGGGGTACTTATATCCTTTTCAACAACAAACAATGGCAACCAATGCCAGATCTGCTCGAAATCAGTAAAAGAGGGAAGGAGTTAGGGTTTGGAACGAAATACCCCAGATTTTGTAGATTGAAGCTTTTTCCTTGTTGGTTGATGCTTGGAAACTGATTCTCTTGCTTCCTCCGGCAAAATCGAGCCAAGAATCGTAAGAAACGAGTGAAAACTGAGAATTTGAGGGTTGGGGGTCGCCACGATCATGGCTGCTGTTGAGAAGGAAAAAGGTGAGAAGAGAAAGAAATCGTCTCGCCTTTTATACCCCTTGCTGAATTTGATTCCACCTCGTCCGAGGTGGTCCCGACCGGACCGAGGTCTCAGACTGGATGTCAGACCTAGTCGCCTCGGTTGACCAAGAACATCTCGGTCGAGGTGCTATGACAGCAACCGAGATGTGTCTCAGTCAAGCTCCGTCTTCTCAATTTCTCGAACTTCTGTCCTTCCAGTGTAGCTTCTGAGCTGTAATCCTTCCTTAGAAAGTGCCTAGTTCCTGTCTAGAGGACACAAAAACAAAACGAAGCAAACTAACTAAGCTAGAAAAGGGAAAAGAAAGCAATACCTTGGGTTGCCTCCCAAGAAGCGCTTGGTTTAAGATCGCTAGTTGGACCGTATGTCATCATCAAACATGCTGGAAGGTGTCCTCACCCCATACTTTATCTTCATCATGGGGTGAAACAAAGGATTCTATCCAATGTTCCAACAAATACAAGTGCTCATCGGGAAACGAATCATCTATGGATAGGTCATCCTTCTTGAGTGAGGAGGGAGGTAGCCGGCTGAGGTGATCCGCAACAGAATTCTCGGATTCCTTCTTATCACGAATCTCTAGGTCAAACTCTTGAAGAAAGAGAATCCAACGAATGAGGCACGGCTTTGTATCCTTCTTAGCAAGTAAGTAACGAATAGATGCATGGTCAGTGTAAACAATAACTTTCACTCCCACTAAGTAAGAGCGAAACTTCTCAAAAGCATAAACAACTGCCAATAGCTCCTTTTCGGTGGTAATGTAGTTCAGTTGAGCTTCGTCTAGCGTCTTGCTAGCATAGTAAATGGCGTTGGTCTGGCCATCCTTCTTTTTTCCAAGTACCGCTCCTATGGCCACATCACTAGCATCACACATGATCTCAAAGGGTAAGGTCCAATCGGGAGGTTGAATGATGGGAGCAGTGATCAACGCTTCCTTTATCTTGTAAAAAGCATCAAGGCATTCCTGCAAAAACTCAAAAATAGCATCCTTATTCAAAAGATTAGTGAGCGGTTTAGAGATTTTAGATAAATCCTTGATGAACCTCCTGTAGAATCTGCATGCCCGAGAAAACTCCGCACATCCTTAACAGAACAAGGGGAGGAAGTTTCTCAATAGTCTCGATCTTAGCTCGATCAACCTCAATACCTCGGTTGGAAACGAGGTGCCCTAGAACAATTCCTTCGCTAACCATAAAGTGACACTTCTTCCAATTCAAAACAAGATTAGTGTCTTCACAACGTTGTAGCACTAGAGAAAGGTTAGCCAAACAGTTATCAAAAGAGGAACCATATACCGAAAAATCATCCATGAATACCTCCATGATCTCCTCAATGTACTCGAAAAACATATCCATCATACAACGCTGAAAAGTAGCAGGTGCGTTACACAAACCGAATGGCATCCTCTGATAAGTGAATGTACCCCATGGACAAGTGAAAGTAGTCTTCTCTTGATCATCCAGATGGATAGGAATTTGAAAGAAGCCACTATAACCATCTAAATAGAAAAAGTGGGAGTGTTGAGCTAACCGTTCAAGCATTTGGTCGATGAAGGGTAGCGGGAAATGGTCCTTCCGAGTGGTCATGTTCAGCTTCCTATAATCAATGCACATCCTCCAGCCCGTAACGGTCCTAGTTGGAATCAACTCGTTGTTCTTATTCGTCACAACGGTCATTCCTTCTTTCTTCGGAACAAAATGCACCGGGCTCACCCACTTGCTATCCAATATGGGAAATATGATACCTGCATCCAACAACTTAAGAATTTCCTTCTTCACAACCTCTTTTATGATCGGATTTAACCGTCTTTGTGGTTTCCGTGAAGTCTTATGATCGTCTTCCATTAGTATCTTATGCATGCAAAAAGAAGGCTTAATACCAACAAGATCATCAATAGTATAACCCAAAGCCTTTCGATGTTTCCTCAGAACATGCATCGGTTTGGATAATTCAGTTTCAGAAAGGGAAGCACTAACAATAACGGGATAAGTACAATCCGGACCAAGGAAAGCATAGCTCAAGTGACTCGGAAGCGATTTAAGCTCCACGACTAGGGGTTCTTTCTGAGGTGGGTATGTGCTTCCTCCTTCCAATGAAGTGGACTTAGATCGAAGAACTAGACTTTCAGAATTCTCAGTCGACATCATCTCATTTGCAATCTCGGTCGATCGAAGAACTAGACTTTCATAGATGTTGAAGATGTCATCCTCCAGCGGCTCTCCCTTCATTGCAGCATGCAATGCAAATTCCACATGATCGCCACCAATGTTGAATTTCAACTTGACATTCTTACAATCCACATTGCAACCCAAAGTTGCTAGAAATGGTCTCCCGAGAATGATAGGAATGGGATAATCTGCGGGAATGTCAAGTACAACAAAGTCTATAGGTATGTAGAAATTACCTAACTTGATGGGAACATCCTCCAAAATACCCACGGGACGGGTAATGGAGCGATCCGCCATGTATAGCATCATCTTCACCGGCTGGACTTTCTAAGTCCGACTTTCTCACAAAGCTCCAGCGGGATGATACTCACGTTGGTGCCTAGATCACATAATGTATCATAGGTTACATCCCCAACTTGAATGGGAATGCAAAATGAACTAGGATCTCTCAATTTAGGTGGCATCTTCTCCTTCATGATTTGAATGAGCTCCGAAGACCTAGATGTCATCCTTACTTCCCCAAAATCCTCCAGCTTCCTCTTCCTTGATAGAATCTCGTTCAGAAACTTCACATAGGAGGGCATCCCTAGAATGACATCAAGGAAAGGGATGTTAATATGTAGTTTATTCATAAGGTCTAGAAACTTAGCAAAATGATGGTCTAGACGTGCCCTCGCCCTTGACTGAGGGAATGGAAGTGGTTGTTTATAAGCAGGAGGTGGAACATAAACTTCAGATTTATCTTTCGCTTTCTAGGGCTCCATCTCGGTTGGCACCTCGACCGATGTGTTCGTCTGGTCGTGGCTCGACCGAGGTACTGGATCTGCAGTCTTCAATCAACTACGTGTTGTAATTGCCATAATTTGTCCTTTAGGGTTGTTCTCTGTCCTTGCTGGAGATTCCCTGGATCTCTTGGCGCTTCATTCGCCTTGTTGAAAAATTGCTGCTCTAAGGCTTTTTGTGCCTTCAAAAATGAATTCATCGATGTCTCCATAGCGTTGAGCTTGATCAGAATTGCCTCCAGCACAACATCTTTCTTTGGTGGCTGGGACGAACTTGATGCAGGCTCCTGGCTTCCAAATGGAGTAGAAGAAGTAGAGGGGGCGTTAGAAGTATTATTAGCATGAGCATAAGGGTTATCGGAATTTTGTTGATTAGATCTCCAATTGTTGTTGTTGGAGTTTATGTTGTTGTTGTTGTTGTTGTTGTTCCGCGGCCCTTGATAGTTGTTCCTTCCTTGGTATCCACCATCTTGCTCCTTCTTCTTTTGAGCTACTAAAAGCTCCTTCAATGTTTTTACTTCATTTCTAAGCGAGGTAAGTTGAGCTCCATTTGATGATGTGTCTTGGAAGCTAACTCTCCTTGCTCCATCTTCAGTTCTTTGATGGGAGTACTTCTCCATGTGTAAAGCTTGATTTTCAATGAAATCCCAAGCTTCATCTATTTGCATATCCATGAAGGTGCCGGCGGAAAGTAATTGGAGTTTTAATTGAGTATATCCATCCAAACCCTTGTAATATATTTCCAACAACTCGATCTTTGGAATCCCATGATGTGGGCAATCCAACAAAAGATCCTTGAATCTCTCTCATGACTTGGATAAACTTTCCTTGTCCTTCATAATAAAAGCATTGATCTTTCCCCTCAATTAAGCGGTCTTAGAAGGGGGAAAGAACTTAGTAAGAAACTTCGTCGTCATCTCTTCCAAAGTGTTGATTTTTCCAGCCGGAAAAGCTTGATACCAAGCAAGCGCATTGTCTTTCAAAGAGAAGTAGAAAGGCCTCAACTTGTAGTTGTTATTCTCCATGCTTGATGGTCTTAAAGTCTCCATCAGAATCTCATAATTTTGCAAATGCTGGTGCGGAGACTCTCTCTCCAAACCTCCAAATTGACATTGTTGAAGCATGGTTAGACTTGCGGTCGAAGTTCATAATCATTCTTAATTGGATCACCTAGGTTGACTCCTGGACGTCATACTTGCTGATTAGGGTCCATCCTCTGTCCTAGGGTTCGTGGAACTCCAACAAAAAGAACATCTCGGACTGGCATCCGATGTGGTGGGTGTATCTCGGCCGGGGCAACTAGGACTGGGTCTTGCCTCGGTCGAGGCCGAAACTGGGCCCTTAGAGCGGTCATATCTACTTCAATTCCTTTTGTTCTTGCGCGAGTCTCTTCTTTCTCTCACTGTAGTTCTTTCTTACTGAGGTGTAGTTGTTCCAATGCCTCCTTCAATTCGGCTTCAAGATCGCGATTGTCTTGATTGGCCATCTTAGCTTCTTTCAATCTTCTCTTGTAGGTCTTTTCTGGTTCGGGTTCGTAGGGAACGATTTTCATTTCAGCACGAGTTCTTCGCATAAACCTAAGGAAAGATCCTGCAAAAACACTCCAGTAAAGTGGTCAAAAGAAACAAGGACAATAGCCCCAAAAGACAACCGAACTCGGTCTAGACCAAGTCCCCGGCAACAACGCCAAAAACTTGTTCGCTCCAAAAGGTGTGTCCAAGATTTAATATTTATAACCCAAGAAGTATGCTTGAACAATATGCGAACCCGCGGTGTACGGATCAATTGCAATAAAAGAAAGAATTCCGGGGGTCGATCACAGGGACTATGGTGAAACAAAGATCGGTAATCAGGTTGTCAAATAACCACAAGCAGCAAATTAAAGCAATCAAAGATGATATAAAAGTAAGATAAAGGGAATATGGATTCTAGAGATTAAAGCATCCGGTTGTGTTTCCGACTCAAGATCTCAAAAGATAACATGGACAAATTTGAGGTTTGCAAACGGAAGGTGTTTCTAAGGTGGGAATAGATCACCGGGTAAGTCTCACTACTCACTATCCCAAACCAAAGCTCCTTTTACCGGGTAAGCCTCAAGGTACTAAGGAAAGGAACTATAATCTCAAACCAACACACCACCCAAAGGAATAGAATCAATCTTTACCGGGTAAGTCTCAAGCTAACTCACAAAGATGGGATGAAGGCACACTCAAACCTCAATAAAGGATAAACCTTTATTACCTACACTCATGATCTTGGGTAAACAAGCAAAGGAATTACCGGGTAAGTCTCATCCTAGGTTTGCGTTGAACCAGGAAAGGTATAACAAGGATTGGATTTGGCAAACAGAAACTCTTCACTCATATAAGGTTCAGAAAAGGTTCACCTCGCTCACTTTATGTACCATCTCGGTCGAGATGTTCCACAGTTGACCGAGTTGTTCGTCGGTTAAGGTAAAGGAAAGCTTTCACGGTCCTGCTGGGCTTAAGATCATTCTATCATCGTCTTTCCCACAACTTTCTGTCAATCACCCTAGAATCGCATAAAGAACTTAACCAACAATCATCATGATAACAATAATCAAATTTATAAGAAAGGAATCAATATTCAAACAAGAAAACCTTAACAAAAACGTCTCAATAACTGAATCAAACAAACAAACAATCAACATTCTTCAATCACAAATCAGAAAAGACAACAAAACCAAAAGCCAAACTAAGAAAATCTTATAAACTCCTTCAAAGCCAACTTCAACTTGATTCCTTCCTTCCTTGAACTTTAACCATTAAAACTTCCTTCAACTTCCTTCAAAACTCTTCAAAAAATCCTCCAGAAAATCCTTAATCCGAAGATGGTTGAATTGTAGAAAATCCAATCCTTTATATAGGAGAATTATCTTCCAAAGATAAAATATTTTAAAAAGATAATTTCCTAGAAAATATATTCATATCTTACAAAATATATCAGCCAAAAAGATATCTTCCTTCCAGAAATCCAGCCAAAAATATGTGATATTCACTTTCCAAAAATATAAGTTCTCAGCCAAAAATAAAGATCTCATGTCCGGTCATCAGTTCGCATCGGTGCAGACGCTCCTCAAGATCACCTCGGTCGAGGTGGTACTGTAGCTGACCGAGGTGAATCTCAGCTGAATGTAAATCATCTCGAGTGTTGTCCAAAATCAATCCTCTAAATCATTTCCATGCTTCCTGAGATCTTCTTATAACTCTTCAATGCTCCAGAATGTAGCTTCAATGACTCCTTAGCTTCCTTAGCTCCATTTTAGTCCAAAACGTGCCATTTTCCCTACAATTACAACGAAACTAGGTGTAGACCTCGATTCCCGCAAAGTTAGATAAAACAACAATATAATCAAAGAATATACATCCATACATGCATATTTATGAAGATAAAACGTCCAAACCAATCCCAAAATATAGACTATAATACATGTTATCAACGAGTGTGGGTGTGGCCGATACTCGCGAAGAGCAATCAAAATATATTGTTGGAATTGTTGTGGTCTGGAAAACCACAACACTATAGCCTCTCTCTAAGCCTAGATATGGAGAGGCCACCCTTCCATCGTTTTCTTGTTGGAAATGGAAACTAAGATCTCCAAGAGGATCAATAACTTGTGATGCATAATGTGGATTTCCGGATGGTTATGCATTGTTAGTACGGGACAAGCTGGAGGTTTGGGTCTTTGGTGGAAAGATGTGAATGCAACTATCGTTTTGTTCTCACAAAATCATATCCAAGCCACTATCAAGCTTGATAGATTGTCAAACCAATAGATTTTAGTAGGCATTTACAGATTCCCCGAGAGGCAAAATAAGAGGCAAACTTGGGATCTCATGAGATCCGTATCTTCAACTGACTCTCTTCTCCAAGAGCTTACATTGGAGATTTCAACCTACTCTCTTTAGAGAAAAAGTTCGGCGGGACACTTCCAAGAGAACAAGACAAGATGTGTGCAGGAGTACTGTTGATCTATGATCATGGGGTTGTTTGATGGTGATGGCGTTTGGCAAGATTCTAATATTGCAATGGAGCACGAATTGTGCGTTATTATACTGACTTGTTCTTTATGGGGCGGTTTTTTTATTATGATCGCATCTTACCGAGTGTGAGTACAAGGGTCCCAAATACAAACAATGGTGAACTAGACAAGGAATCAATGTGGAACTCGATGACATGCATGCGTTGTGTAGAAGTATAGGATACATATATAGAATACATGAAATAATATGGCACAATATGTAAATAGACATACTTGATAAGTGGGGTTTTTTATATGAAAGCATGTATAAGTAAAGCCTATAATGAATCATTTCGATATATGAGATATTTTATTTCCTTTGCTACTTATCATGGTATCAGAGTCATGGAGTTTTTACTAATCAATTGAACTCTTCAATATGAGAAATTCTAGCTTTCTTCCCTTAATTCATTCTTCATACACAAACTTTTTCATTTCTTTCTTCCTTATTCACGGAGGAGAATCAACAAAATTCTAGATCTAATAATCCTATGATTAATCATAATCTAAATCTTGCAAATCAAAATTGAAACGCAATCAACATTGCGAATGATCTATTATATCTTGTCAATTCAGACAATCCAGAAATGCAATTGGTCTCCTTCCTATTTATTGTATCCAACTTCCATACCTGGAGAAGAAGCATTCGTATGGTGTTAGGTACAAAGCAGAAGTTGGGATTCGTGGATGGATCTTGCACGAAACCAATTGCCAACAACGATAAACAACTTGCTCGCTGGATACGTCACTACTACCCAAAGTACTTGTTATTCCATGAGATAATATCTCGGATTTAAATAGATATGATAAAAAACAATGAAAATTATATAAGCTTTAGAAAAAAAGAAAGAAAAGAACCTGGACATGAATGGCACACCCGAGATATTTGATCATCTAATAATTCCAAACGTATGTATCAATATCCGGACAATAAAATACGGGATATTTGGATCAACCCAAAATTATGCGGAAGCTTTTCCCTCCCCCAATTACCCAAAATTATATGTTCACCCTCGCTTAACTCTTGTTGTTGTGTACCGACGACGAACACCCCAGTTCTTTCTTTAAATTCCCAAGCTTCGATTCAAAGGCCGGAAAACACACCTTCTTCCCGAGTGTTTGAGATGAAGATATTTTCAATGATTGATAGGTTGAGATATTGAAGAGTCAATTCAAGGAACGCTTGTCACACAAGGCTCTAATTCAAAGTTAATAAGCTGATAATTGATGCTCCTCCGCCAAATATTTGATTTTGGAAGGTACTGGAAGTTCATCTTTATATACTAGTGCTGCGATTTCATATCAAAAATCAAATATTAAAGGATTTAGGTTTTTATTTAGGTGTTTGAATTTCCGTTTGATTTGTTGAGAAATTAGGTATATATTGCTCAAAACCTAGATAGTGAAGGATTTAAGTTTTGTTGGATGTTGGATTTATGTTTCCGAAGCACACACTCGGGATTCTCCAAACATGTGCTCATATTGTTGTCATTGGCATTGACTATCCTCAATTCCTACATCTCTTCTTGCCAGTATGGTTAATTTAGCAAAAACTTAAAATCGCTATAGTTGAGAAGACAAATATAGTTTTCCTGGAGATTATCCCGCAAGTCCTGCCTCTCATGACTAATGTGTTTGGTTGTTCAGAAGGTAACTTAGCCTTTGATTTTATTTTCAATATAGTAAAAAAGGCAAGTATCATCTTAGTTTGGTTCTTATCAGTCGGGTCATGGCCTGCAACTTTAGTTGCCATAAAATGTGCTCACATAACTCTATGTTTAATATTTTATCAATCCTTCTAATGATCGCGGAGGAGAAAATTTGCTAACAAGCTTGATGCAAATGTTCTAGCTCTTAGCCTTCAAATATTTGGTTGCGGTGTTACCCAAAAGGTATTTTCATTGTATTCTTACCTTCATTGAAGATAGAAGGGATATGAGAACTTGAAAAGTGAAAACTTTAGGAGGCATTTGGCATAAACCACTGTATTCTTGATTTGGTTTTGTATGTTGGATTTATTGAGCTCTTATGAACCTATAACTAGATAAAAATTCGTTCTTAACCCTATGTATCACTACTTGTCGTTATGATCATTGTATTCAATTCTTTTAAGTTTCTTATGAATGCATATTTGAATTTTAATGTTTTGTTTCATTATGTGTTGTTTAATTTTGATGAACTATTTCCTCTCTTTTCTTCTACATTTGAAAGTTAGCTACAAATGATATTACAAGTGTCGAGTTAGTGAAGCTTATTTCAGTTGGATCTTGACATGTTGAACTTTAATGGTCTGCTTCGTTATGTGTTATTTCTATATTGGCATATATTTTATATTGGTATACATTTTTGTTTAGGTGTGTTATTTTTCTTGTTTGAGTTCCCAAGGGTGGGTTTTCTAATGCTTCTGAAGTGCAACTAGTGATGAACCATCCCCAACACCACTTCAATGACCAATCACAAGATCAAGGGCTAAGACATTGAAGAAGAACACAACCACATCATCTTTGTCCTACCATGGAAGGAACTATCACTAGAGCAAGAGCAAAGACCATCCATGAGGAATTTGCTAGCTTATTGGCAACATGTGCACTTAAAGAGACTTTGCTCATACCTAGGTCTTCTTTAGTGACATTGTTGGCTACTTTGGAAGGACCATACAAGGACCAAGATGATCGAGCAAGCATAGAGGTGACTAGGACAAGGAAAGATTTTCAAAGAAGAAATCTTGGCCCTGAAGACCAAAATCTCGCCCGG
The DNA here is from genome assembly GCA_033239125.1 of Fagopyrum homotropicum. NCBI lineage: Eukaryota > Viridiplantae > Streptophyta > Magnoliopsida > Caryophyllales > Polygonaceae > Fagopyrum > Fagopyrum homotropicum. Next base: position 22,423,491 of record BSWB01000005.1, on the reverse strand, counting down.
GATTTATACAGATTGATCGAGATTTGGAGTCTGTCGAGATTCATAAGATCCGGTTGCGATCTTCTTAGTTGTCGCTATATTTTTATTATTTTAATACCTTTAAGGCTCTAAAAAAATTCTAAAGGTATTTATTAATTTTTAATCCTTTCTTTTAGGATTATCTTTTAGTTAGAGATCTTATTCTTTTGTAGGAGAATCTCCCCTATAAATAGTCTTAGAGGATGAGATTATTAGTTAAACTTGATTTGATTAAACTTTCCACAATATTGTGTGAAATCACTGCTTCATTTACAAAGTTTGTGTTTTATTCTTTCCTATTCAATCAAAAGAGAGAGCTTTTGATTGATTCATTGTGAGTTCTTGCTAGGTTGTGCTTGTGTGTGTTAATCTTCATAAATGTTGGTGCTCCTATTTAATTCTAGTCTCTCTTTGTGCTTGTCTTATTTAGAAGGTTTGTGTAAGGTTAATGAAGGGAGGGTTAAGGTAAGCTCTTTGTTAAGGGTTTTTGACACATAACTGGTCAAGATTCTTTGTGAGAATACATTGGTTCGTATCTTCCTATAATTCCATCAATTTCATTCCATAATATCATCTTCTTATCTATCCATTATCAATTCATCATCTCACGTTCTTTTGTTTGAGTGTTCCCAAAATCTCGGCCCCGTATCATGAATCTCGCCCGAGATTCATAGTCGAGATTTGTTCTTTGAGACTGTTCGTGGACTTTTAATCTAGATTGGAAACTATGGCTTCAACCCCGCATCAAAGTGGTATTAGAGCTTGGTCGATTGAAGTCCGTCTCAAGTTTGAGTAGTTTTTATTTGAGTCTTCTTTGAGTCTTATAAAAATTGAGTCTTTTCTTGTTGTCATTATCTTTGCGAGATTATTTGAGTTTAACGTGCGTTGACTTGTTTCTATTGGAGAAGAGAGAAACGTCATATCCAAACACAAATCCAACCATTAACCTCGAACGAAACCTCGCCTGACCTAACCAAAATTTTGCTCGAAATTTTGAGCATAAAGTCAAGAGCTTTCTCATTACTTGTTCCTCAAGTTTCGTGAATTTTCTCTATTCCGTTGTAGATCATATATTTACTGGATTTGAGTCAACTCTAATAATATTCAACTACTTATTTATGGAGGAAGGAGATTCACGAGATATTGTTGTTGAGATCTTATCTAGTAAGTGAGATCTTATCATATACATTCAATTTTACCGAATATCTATTCCAGTACCTATATATATTCACCCTTTTCTACCTACAGCAAATCATAATATCCATTCCCCCTATAGTTATTCCTATAACTCCACAAAAAGGCCTAAACACATAACCTCTAATGTTGTACCCTCTAATGTGTCGTTCTTTTCCGGCATCACATAATTGTAGATACATCTTAGTTTGGATAAAAGACATGCGACCCCAAGGAAACGAGCTAAACATACCCAAGTCGTTCACGAGGTTTATGGTCTGCTGGTTAACCTATGTTTTTTTGTCCTTGACAACAATCATTGTTTCAATAAGCAAAATTAGAGCCATTTTGTATTTGTGAGGAGACTCTTTAGGCTATTTTGTGTAAACCTCCTCCAACTGAGCAGTTGTGCATCTATCGATCCCCACAACGGACCTCATTTCAACATCAGGTAATTCCTTGGTAGTATTGAAACAATCACCAGAGCAATTCAGCTCAATGATATCAGAAAACTCAATCAGGCCAAATCTAAGAAGAACATTATTTATGCCTAACCACATTGAATGTCAACGCCTAGTCTTCACCTCTCTCATCAACATGAAATTTATTAGTTGATTTGACATTTTGAGCCTTGTGCTCATTTCCATGATTGGATCAAATGAGATATTCCTTATCTTGGCCTTTTCTTCCACTAACAGTTCATCCGTTATGGAGGAGATCATGGTTAGGAGACAAAAAAGTGTTTATCCAAGCCATCTCATTTTTTCATTTTCTTCCCACCAATATGTAAACTTTAGAAAAACTTCAACAAGTTTCATATGATTATTACTACACAATTTTGTGATACATAAAAATATATTTACAATTAAAGACAAACCTTTAGTTGAGGTCTGTCACTATCAGTCAATTTGGAAGCATCTTGTGATGCGGGGTTGATGCTGTAGTTTCCCGATCTAGATTGAAATCCTCAAATTGACAATAGAATGCGGACTTATGGATGATAGGGAAAGATAAGAAGATGATTAATGTGTAATGATAAATGATAAATATAGGAAGATAAGACTATTATAAGACTTACAAAGAACCTTGACCAATTATGTGTCAAAACTCAATGCAAAGAATTACCTTGTACTCTTCCTTCTTTAACCTTACACAAGCCTTCTAGATAAGACAAGAACAAGGAGGGACTAGTCTTACTTGTAGCACCAACCTTCAAAAAGATTATCACACACAAAAACAACCTAGTAAAGATTCACAATTTTTCAATAAAAAAACTCTCCTTTTGATTGAATAGAAATGATAAAATGCAAACTTCATGAATAAAGTCACAAGTGTCCCAATATTGTGGAAATCAAATTTAAACTGAGCTATCTAACAATCTTCCCCTCTAAGGCTATTTACAAGGGAGATCTCCTATGTAGACTAGGAAATATATCTTTAAAAGATAATCTAGGAAAAGATATCTTTAAAAGATAATCTAGGAAAGATATAAAAACTATCTTAAAGATATGATCAAAAACTAACACCTACCTTAAAGAATGTTGAAACAATTTGGTTTACTAGGCTTTTTCTAGCTTTGTGTTTAGTAAATGTACCACTTGAGAGAAGAGTGTGTAGAGTTAAAAATAAATACAAAAGGTTGGGGAATATTTACTTAAATGAAACATTAAAAAGCCTAAATACTACTCTAGTTTTTAAAAAGGCCTAGTTACCAAAATTGCCCAAGAATGTTTGAGAGCTTTTAAGGTAAAAAAATAAAAGATAGTTGCCAAAATTAAAATATCTTTGGCCGGATCTTCTAGCATGCATCAAAGACAAAATCTCGGTGGGAAATCTCGGCCGAGATTCCAATAGGTTGACCAAGATTTTGCATCTTATATGCAATCCTCCATTCTCTCGGATCCTCCCATGCCCGTAGCTTGTTAGGAACCTTTCCTTGAGTGTTTCCTGTTCTTGACTTAGTGATGGGTTTATGGAATGTTGATACTATCAAGGATGGTCCCACATCATCCACCCCTTTTTGAAAATGATTTTGACCTCGAATCATAGTCTTGATCATCACTAATCACACAATGACTCAATTATGGCAGTTTTCGGACTGGATCAACTTCATGGGATGAAGTCATCAACTTCTTCTTCTTCCTCATTTGTTCCCTCTCGATATGTACATTACTTGCGATGAACGGATTCAGATGCCCGGGTGGTAAAAACTCCAAGTTTCATGGCTCTCCCGGAAGGTCTCTCGAGCTTTGTAAGACTCGGGGCTTGACAATCTTCACCATAACATGCAACAGTGGTAAATCTCGGGCTTCATCCCCAAATCTCGGGCGATATTTATGGGTTGGGGCCGAGATTTTTACCGTTACTCCACAGTTCGCCTCGGATGATGAAAATTGGATGTTTTCTTGGATTTTTCCTCTTCCTAGATGCAACCACGCTAGATCTCCGGGTTCAAATGGCATTTCTTGGAGAAACTTGTTAGCCAAGGCAAGAGCATGCATTCCTTCCTCCTCTAGCTCCTTGCATGATACATCATGTATTGCTTTGACAATGTCCTCATGCTTTCCTGCAAACAATTTTACTCACTCCACTAAAGGTCGCGGTATAAGATCAAAAGATGTTAAGGAAAATAACTGAATTAAAAATTCATCATAACTTAGAGCTAGATATGGATCACAACTTAAAGAGTAAGCACAACTAATAGGAGATAACAATATAGTTTCAAAAATGTAATGACTCCCCTTGTTATTTTTAGCTAAATCTTAAAATAAGCGGACACTAATGTCTTTCCTAGGAGCTTTCTTCCATATGAGCAATTTTGGATCAAGACTCCTAGGAATGACGTTGATAGGTGGATGCTCCTTATATAACTCTCTCTCAAGGCTAGAAAGAAACCTTTAAGGGTTGAGATGTGGATCTGTACATTGAAACAACCTACGAAAGTGGACAATCTCGGATAGGAAGCTCGTCCGATATTTGTGAAATTTGACCGAGATTTCTTCTCTTAAATGAATTCGTGTTTTCCTGTGTCGTGGTTTTGTCCTTATCATGGTCAAACTTCCTTCTCCACACTCCTCCGACATTCTTGGCGCATAGGTTGCGTGTATATTGTCCCTCACCGAGATATGCCCAGTCGATAACCATTAAACCTCGATTGGGCATATCTCGGCCAAAATCTCGGGCGAGATTTTGCACTAGGGGCGGAGATTTTCCACTGGTGTGAGATTCGTAATCTTCTAAGCGCCGTTTACGTTTTCAAACTTTTCCGTGATTTGTTTTAGCATGGCTTGACACTCAGGGTTGTCTAACCCAGCACCTTGTGAGCTTCTATGATCTTTATCTCTATACATCCTCCACAATGACATCACATATAGTAACAACAAACGCGTGAAGTTAGTGAAAACAAGGGTTTCTTACTTGTTTTCTCTCACATTCACACTCTGTTGTGAATCTTAAGCTGATTTGATGCAATTGTCTTGGATGGATTAATGCTTCTTTACCAATTAATGCATTAGCTTCAACTAGAACGTCCTCGGGTGCCTCAAGTAGTCAACTTGGTTCGGAGAAAGGTTCTTGTGTTGGAAGATAGTTAAGATACTTTGTTGCAGGTCTCTTCAGACAATTGATCTCAAGGTAGAAAGAATATTGCAAGTATGACACACTAGTATGATAGAAAGTATGGATACTAACTAACGCACCCAAATAAATGACTCAACGTGTTTGGAGTATTAAAGAGGCAAGAAAAGGCACACAAGAGATTAAGAAGAGAGCTTTACGTACCTCGCACTTGAGAAAACTGGATCGAGAGTTATAACCGATAATATAATATGAAGGTGAAGTCAAGAGAGGGCATTTAATGTCGTATGAACGTGAATCCAAGATATTGACGATATTCGGTTATGCTTGAAGATAAGATAAGATCTTATCTACTAGATAAAATATAAATAAAATATATCCAAAATATTTCTTTCCTTTCCTTTGCAACTTGATATGATCTTACCCTGACGATATCTTCCAAATATAACTTTGGATCTGATTGGATTTGGCGAGAATAACCACTATCTTTCGGTTACAATAAATCTCAGGCAATCTTTTAGGAATCTCGGCCGAGATTGTCTCTGCAATGAAATCTCGGCCGAGGTTCCAAGGTTTTCAAGGTATTGGTTGCCTTGTGTTTGACTAAGGCTTTCTCTCTTTTCCAATAGACACAAAACAACGCACGTTAAGCTCAAATAATTTCGAAAGAGATGAAAAACACAAAAGACCCTATTTTTATGTGACTCAAAGAAGACTCAAATAAAAGATCAAACCTTTGGTGTATGATTAGACTTCAACCAATTAGCTCTGATACCACTTTGATGCGGGGTTGATGCCGTAATTTTCCGATCTAGATTGAAATCCTCAAATCGACAATAGAATGTGGAATTGTGGATGATATGGAAAGATAAGAAGATGATTAATGTGGAATGATAAATGATAAATATAGGAAGATAGGACTATTATAAGACTTGCAAAGAATCTTTACCAATTATGTGTCAAAACCCGATACAAAGAATTACCTTTCACCCTTCTTTCTTTAACCTTACACAAGTCTTCTAGATAAGACAAGCACAAGAAGGGACTAGTCTGAATTGAAGCACCAACCTTCAAAAAGATTAACACACACAATAAAAATCTAGCAAAGATTCACAACTTTTCAATCAAAAACTCTCCTTTTCATTGAAAAGAAATGATAAAATGCAAACTTCATGAATGAAGTCACAAGTGTCTCACAATATTGTGGAAATCAAATTCAAACTGAGCTATCTAGCAATCTCTCCCTCTAAGGCTATTTATAATGGAGATCTCCTATGTAAACTAGGAAAGATATCTTTAAAAGATATTCTAGGAAAAGATATCTGTAAAAGATAATCTAGGAAAAAATATAAAATAATCCCAAAGAATGGATCGAAAACTTACAATTACCTTAAAGAATGTTTGAGAGCTTTTAAGGTAAGAAAATAAAATACGGTTGCCAAAATTAAAAGATATTTGGCCGGATCTGCTAGCATGTGTCAGAGACGAAATTTCGGTTGGAAATCTCGGCCGAGATTCCTGTAGGTTGACCGAGATTTTGCATCTTCCATGCAATCCTCAATACTCCCGGATCCTCTCATGCTCATTGCTTTTTAGCAACCTTTCCTTGAGTGTTTTCGGCTCTTGGCTTAGTGATGGGTTTATGGAATGTAGGTACTATCAAGGATGGTCTCACATCATCTTGTGTATACGAACCATCCGTCCTCTATTACAACAAAAGTGTAAAAAAATAAGGGCTTGTACCATACATAATATTTAGTACATTATGTATACATATACACATACACAACGAGTAGTATCAGGTAACATAAATATGATGTACATAATACTAGTTATGTACATAACTAAACATATCCACATAGATAGTACACACAGGAGTTATATTACCAATGTATAGTCATAAAATTCTCTCTTAAATACACAGTAAGAGTATCAACTATCAATCAACATACTTATTACACACATTTTATGAAGCATTATACACACAGATGATGTACATAATGTTAGATATGTACATAACTAAACATATCCACATATACGATAAACATGTCATGATATATATGTACATAATACCATTTAAGTACCTACAAATTCATATACATATGCATAGTATACATACATATATTGAAAATTAATGGGTGAATGTTATTTTTGCCAAATGTTCACTTATATTATGTCCACAATTTCATTCATGAAGATTGCTTAAGTATAATGTCCTAAACCAATCATTATAATTACATGTGGGGAAGACCCTGCACCGTAATTATCTGGTTGCTTCCTCATGTGAGACTTAATACACATCATTTTTTTCTTGCCATTGTATATCTTGTAATCAGACAATTTCAATGTATCAGATAATGTGGTAAATATCACTTGAATGAGATAGGAATTATGTGGTAAATTAAAACATATATTGTTCTAATGTACATATGCTACTTGTATCAGGACATATGTACACAAATAGATGTTTGTATTTCATCACACCTCAATTACCAAATGTACACAAACTACATATTTGATACATATAGAGTTAATCCGTTACATTTTCTAACGACACATACACATAATCAACAACAACTACCTACAAATGAACATGCAAATCCATATGAACATGATTCCTCATATTTAATGCTTTTTGGGTATTTCATGACTTCCAAACGAGTAAAAACAAGGCAATTATTACCAAAATTGACTGAACATTTAAAGAACGAACTTTTTTAGGTTATCGGCCTACATAGATGTCGCAAAATTTGGTCTTTAATAGGAAATTAAATCGACTGATGAGTGAAAGTTCGAATATGTATATGAAAGAGTGATATCGTCGTCTTCTTCAAAGATTTATGTGAAATCGACATAGAGAGCATACCTGGATTTTCCGATTGATATGAGACGAACTGAATTTCGAAGACGCCAACAGTTGCAATTGGTAACTGAATATACCTGTAGAAGACGATAGATGAAGGCGCAGTTTGAAGGTGGAGGTTGAAGATGAAGAAGGAAGTTGAAGACGATAGTTCTAGTAGAATGACGATGAAGAATGGTTTCTCTTGCTTCTTTGTGTTCGTGGAGATGGAGCGATTTTAGGTTCCGAAAAAAGCAAGATAGATGCTCAAAAGAGATTCCCAAATATTCAATTACCAATTTACGTTTAACCGGTTTCCTTTTTTTTAGCCCATTTAATATATTTTTAATGCTTAACTACACCCTTAACTGCCTAATTAATATCCTATTAACCCTCCTATTTATCTTTTTTTTAAAATGCTAAATATTAGGGCCCTAGATAGTATTGAAAAATAAAGGATTTTTCCTCTTGGTGCCCTCAAAGTTTAAACTTTTCCTCTTGGTATCCACTAAGTTTCAAAATTTCTCTTGGTGTCATCAAGGTTCCATTTATTTTCTCTTTATACCCATTCTTAATATATTACATTAAAATTCATTATAAAATAATAAAAAATCAGCAATATAAATTTAAAATAGATTATGACCTCATTACATTTTAAACTAATAAATTTATAATAATAGTATTTTTATTAAAAATATTTTTCTAATTAAAAAAAACTAAAGTAAAATAAAGATAATTTTTATTTTTGAACTAAAATAAATCAAAATAATTTTTTTAAAATTTTTTATAAGAGTCCAGAAAATTAAACATATAGTTTTTTTTGAAGTTAGTTTTCTATAATTTATTTTAATTTGAAAATAACAATATTATTTTTTTATGTCTTAATTTATTAATTTTTATAATATAAATTTCCATAATCTTAAAATTAAAAAAACATAAATTTTTAAAATTTTCGAATTAATATAGATTATAAAAAAATAAAATTCAAAATAAAAATTTTTTTATTATATTTTAATTCTCTAGACCCTTTATAAAATTTCAAAAAAATGTTTTTTATTTAATTACATATATATATATATATATATATTTAAATCGAAAGTAAAAAGTAAAAAAATACTTTAATTCAAAAATAAAAAATATATATATATATATATAATTTATTTCTATTATAAATTTATTACTTAAATTTAATGAGGTCAAAATCTATTTTAAATTTATTTTTTGATTTTTTTGATTATTTTATAATGAGTTTTAATTTAATATATTAAAAATGGGTATAAGAAGGAAATAAATGAAACGTTGAGTGCACCAAATGGAATTTTGAAACTTAATGGATACCAAGAGGAAAAGTCCAAACCTTACATCATTTCAATTGGAATTTGGTTATTCACCATGTACGAGGATCCACGCTAAGCATCCATGGCTGAATGGTTAAAGCGCCCAACTCATAATTGGCGAATTCGTAGGTTCAATTCCTACTGGATGCACGCCAATGGGACCCTCCAATAAGTATAAGTCTATTGGAATTGCTCTGTATCAATGAAATCTCATCCTCCATACATAACGAATTGGTATATTCATTTCATAACATAGGAACAGTAAGAACTAGCATTCTTATTGAGACTAGAACTCATAGGGAATAAAATAGATAGAATCACATATGCAATATTTACAGACAAAAGTATTCGGTTAGTTATTGGGGATCAAGAGAAAAATTCAAAAATAAAACATGCCTTAGACCACTACCAGCAGTAATTTATTTCTCATCTGCACTTTTATTTTGAGCAAAAATGTATTTTTATAAAAATTCTAGAAGTTAGAAAAGGAAAAACTGAATTTCAAAAAAATTTTAACCTTGTTTTTTCAGGCTTTGTTGCATGATGGAGTTCACCTCTTCCCAAACAACGATACTTTTTATTTATTTTTTTCATAATGTGGATTTTATTTTTTCTATAATATAACCATTAAACTATAATATATATTTTATAAAGGAAAAACAACCCAAAATAATATCAACTATCATCAGTAAACCCAAAATAATACCAACTTTGAAAATTACTTGGAGCGATACAAACTATTAAAGTTGATATTATTTTGGGTTGAATGTTAATAGTTGGTATTATTTTGGATTATTTTTATTTTTATAAACAAAGATTTAAAAAAAATAAAAATGATATCAACGTTCATATTTTTCCTCTCTATATAGAGACACCCATTGTGACACATTTTGACATACTTTAAAAATTCTCATTTTTTTTAATTTATCTCTTCAAATTCGTACAAAATTGTGTTCTTTTGTTTAATTTATGAAAAAATGGGTCCTAATAATCCTCATCACTAGTCAATGAATTTTACAAAATTCGATCCTTCTTTTATCGATCATTCTCATTTTCTCATTGCAAGTTAAGAATAAGTTTTTCTCCACAACCACCTCCAAAAAAATGAATTCTCCACAAAAATCATGCTATTTAATTAAATTTTCACTAATTCTTAATCGCATTAATTTTATTATTATTATTCAATCAGTTTAAAATTAATTAAAAATTATAACTAAAATAACAATAATAATTAAGAGTTTTATAATATTTTAATAATTAGTAAATCAAAAGTTGGAAAAACATAGTAGAGAGAATTTGATGGGTGGGTAAAAAAAGTAGGAGAGAGGGTTATGAGAGGATTTTTGAAGTTGTTGTTGGTGGGATGAAATTTTTCACTAGTGTTAGGGCTCTTAGTAGCTTAATCTTTTATATATTTAAATGGTAAAAAAATGTATAGTCTAATAAGTTGTTAAAAATCACTTAGTTAACATCAATGAGTCCGATGGATAACATAAAAACATTTCGGTAGTTGTTTGCTAACAAAATTGATATAACGATGGTAAGTGAAATTGTTTATGGGGTATTACGGGCACGACGATGGATTTCGTAAACGCACGACGGTTACGGAAGCCGTGACCACCACGGTCACGAGTTCCGAAACCGTAACAAAAAATTTCTCATGACAGCTGTCATGGTTACGGGTTTTGTAACTGTGACAACAGTGTCATGTTTTTATTTTTAGGTTAGAATTCACAAAGAAAATTATCATGAATCCAGAATCCGTAATCGTGACGGTTCAGGGTTCCGGATCCGTGATGATTTTCTTCACTTTTTTTTTGGGTAGAATTCACAATGAAAATCACCACGGTTACGTTTGTGCATTCCAACACCGTGTGTTTACGAGTTCGGAATTGTTTTTATAAATAGGAGATGTAATTTATTCATATAAATATAATATTGGGCCTTTCATTTGGGCCATGGGCCGTCTCCCGGGCTTCCTTTGCTCCTGTGAGCAGTGAACCGGGCCTGCATATAACAATCAATATGTTACTCAAGGATGGACATTTCAAATCTCATTCAACAGCAGATAAAATGTGACCACTGAAGGATGGACATTTCACAATTATTGAATGACGCAAAACAAAGTCGAACAAATATTACCTAAAATCATTTAAAGACACACCAACCGATTCACAACTCCACACCTTAACTTAAATATTTTGAAAACGTTTTCATTTTAGAAGATAATGTTTAAATGCTCAAAATCAAAACTGATTTTGAATTCCAGCCGTTGCAAGTACATCCCAAGTTATCAACCGTTGGGCCCCGCTCTGATGCACCACCTCCTTCACTACCGTACGCCGTCCAAATCTCAGACAAAAATTCATCTGGGTTTCGTTAAAGAATATATATTTAGCTTTAATAAACATATATAAAGAAAATTAGTTAATTAATCACAGCACAGCAATTTCGGTCCATGTCTCGATCTCAAATGCTCCTTTTCTTTCTCTCATACGACTCTCAGCTGACCTGAGGTTTCGTCTTAGCTCTGAAGCCATATAGAGTGAGAGAGAAACATTCAACTTTGCAAGAAAGATAGAGAGAGACGTTATCCTTCTTTTCTTAAGCTGTTAGAGAGAGAGAAAGCTCGAAAGGGTTGAATTTCAAAACAGAAAGCGAGAGCTTCAATACCTGGTTTTCAAACTCTTCCTTGGAATTTTTGTGTGGGGTTTTCGTCCTTTATCTGATCCGGGTTCTTCTTGCTGCTTCCTCAGTTTTTGGTATCTAGTAGAACAGACAATTGGGTAATTTGTGTTCGTTGCTGAAGAATTGTCGCATGACTTGAAGATCAAGCGGCATCTTCTGCTTAGCCAAAGAGGAAAAGGGAAATGGTAATTTTGAAGCTTCAGTTTGTTGTTATTTCTTCTAATTACTTGTTTAATTTTGGAAAGTTTTGAATTTTTACCCCTCTAATATTACAACAGGCTAATTGCTTTGCTGCGGTGTTTCAATTTCAATTTTGCCCTAAAATTTTTATTTATTTATGATTGCCTTGATAAGGCCTTGGATTTCAGGGGCTTACTTTGAAGCGAATTAGTTCAGTGAGGAATTTCCTTGGGTTCATTTCTTTGGATCGGAAAGACTATTAGGAGCTTGCTAATATTAACATATGCTAAGTAGTTCTATTTTTTTTTTTATCGGCATGTTTGAAGCATTTGAAATATTGAACTATGGTCGACACTGAGAGCGAGTTTGACACTAGTTGGTCTTCCAAATGCATGGTGGTTGCTGGGTTTAGTACTTAAAATTTGTGTACATGTTCTCTTGCCTTTTGCAGGCTTCTCCGGTGAACATAATAGTAGGATCACATGTGTGGATTGAAGATCCTAAATTAGCTTGGATTGATGGAGAAGTCACTCGGATTAATGGTGATGAGGTCGAGGTTCAGATCACTAATGGAAAAAAGGTTAATTTGTACTCTTTCTCTCCTTCTGCACTATAATTTCTCAGTTTATGTGGCAATTTCTATTTGCATCATGTAATTTATTAGAATAATGACGATGTCAACATATAGTAATTTTGGGGGCATTGGTCTATTTATGGCATCTTTTTTTCTCTTAAACTTATCCTTAAATTTAATGCCATCCAAAAAAAATAACACTTGGAAGCCTGCAGGTGGATTTTTAAGGCATTATCTTAACCGAAATTGAATGTCCTATTCAAAAAAATAACACTTGGAAGCCTGTCCACATGGATTTTTAAGGCATAAGCTCAACATTGCAAGATTTTAGTACTGAACTTCCGTAGACTGGATCTTCTTAATCTTAAAAGCATTGATACAGTTTGGAAAATGTTTGAAAACCAATTTTTTTGGGTGTGTAGGGGGGGGGGGGGGGGGGGGGGGGGGTAGTTTATGGTGTGCATTATATATGTCTGCTTTCTGGTGGCTGGAGACTGTTTAGGTGGCAGCACTGTAACATACAAGAATAGATGATCTCAAGTACCTCAAAAGGGTAATATTTTGTTATGTGGCGAAGACTGAAATAAAAAAATGAGAATATGAAAGGTTTCCTTGCAATTAATGGGTAAATAATGGCACACATGAAGAACACTTGCTGTTAGTATTTAGTTCCATATGGAGTGGACGCAGTATAATTTTTGGTTTTTCTTTGAGCAAAATAGTTCAAACATTTTTGCGAGAACTATATGAAACTTCATACTTGAAGAGTTGAAGATTATCTAAAAAGCTACTTTATGAAGCTTATTGCAAAAAAAAAAAAAACGATAACATACTTTCCCCAATAATATCACATAAAAGTTCTAATATGTATAGTTATCTGAAAACCAATTTTATGAAGCTTATTGCAACAAACAATATCATTCTTTCCCCAATAAAATCACATAAAAGTTCTAATATGTATAGTGACACCTTGGAACTGTATTCAACATGTAATTCAGTGAGGCAGAGCAAAATAATTTGTAGAACAGTATCAGAGTATATACATGGTGGATTGGTGGTCCACCATTTGTGGACCAAACTGCTAGCTTATATGTAACTCAATGTTGACCGAATATATAACTTTGATGTACTTCATATATATAACAATTTGTGGAATGATAGTTTGAACTTATAACTTCATGTTTCTGTCAATAAATGAATTGTTACTCACCATTTGTCATAGTGGCAAGCTTCTGATATGTAAAAGAGATATTAATCAAGCATGCTAGAAACATCCAGAGGTATTATGCTTGAGAATGCGCCATTGGTGGACTGCACTAGTGTACTCCTTCTTTCTTTCTTTTTTTTTTTTTCTAGTGGTATTATGCTTAAGAATGCACTGGCATGCTCTTTATTTTTACATATGCTTAAAGAGGCAAATTGGTTGCGTAAGTCTAATGGTAATCATTCTTGCATCTAGTCTAGGATTATGTATACGTTGTGGTCAACATTGATAATACTTTTGTCTGTCTTTCTATTATTGTACTTTAGTTCCAACTATATGCTTAACTTGATACAGGTTGTTGCCAAAATTGCCAAAGTCTTTCCTAAGGATACTGAAGCGTCACCTGGAGGCGTCGATGACATGACAAGGCTTTCTTACTTACATGAACCTGGGGTTTTGCAGAACTTGGCTACTAGATATGAATTAAATGAGATCTATGTAAGTCGTTAGGAATGGGTTTCCCTTTGCTGTTATGAAATAGTTATAACTGTTGCACATTCTGAAATTAGCTCTAATATTGGCTTCAAATTTATCAGACATATACTGGCAATATCCTGATTGCGGTGAATCCCTTTCAAAGATTACCTCATCTGTATGACACACACATGATGGAACAATATAAAGGAGCAGATTTCGGTGAATTGAGCCCTCATGTCTTTGCAATTGCTGACGTAGCATACAGGTTGATCCTTATTCCCTTTTTAGATTCTGACAAATTCTGCTTTGTAGGTTTTTCTTCCTGACACCTTCTCATGAGAATTTAGGGCTATGATTAATGATGGAAAGAGCAATTCAATTCTAGTTAGTGGGGAAAGTGGTGCTGGTAAAACTGAAACGACAAAGATGCTTATGAGGTATCTAGCTTACTTGGGTGGGCGTTCTGGTGTGGAGGGAAGAACCGTTGAGCAACAAGTTTTGGAGGTTTAAGATTCTTTCTTTACACTCTTTTTAAGTGCCTGAACTATCTGTAGTATCAAAATATAGTGTAGTCCCATTGATTTTCGATAAGTTACATATTAGTTCTTCTATTGATACACTTATTGTTGTCTGACACAGTCAAACCCAGTTCTGGAAGCATTTGGCAATGCAAAAACTATCAGAAATAACAACTCAAGGTGCAAGTAGCTTCCTAATGTTACTGCAGAAGTTCATTAAAAAAAATTTCCATTTTTCCATTGTGTAATCTAAACTTTACCATGCATGGCTTTGTAGTCGATTTGGAAAGTTCGTTGAAATCCAATTTGACAAGAGTGGGAGGATTTCTGGGGCAGCAGTAAGAACATATCTTCTTGAAAGGTCTCGTGTTTGCCAAATTTCGGATCCTGAGAGAAACTATCATTGCTTTTATCTTCTTTGTTCAGCACCATCTGAGGTACTTTTGCCACAATTTTGTCTTCTTTTGCATGGCTTGGATATTTGGATCAGTGACAAGTTGGAGCTTGTTGTATAAATTGTAGGAAACTGAAAAGTATAAGTTGGGAAATCCAAAATCCTTCCACTATTTGAATCAATCCAGCTGCTTTGAGTTGGAAGGTGTTGATGATGCTGAAGAATATATAGCTCTTAGAAGGGCCATGGATATAGTTGGAATCAGTGATGACGAGCAGGTTGGCCTATGTTTTATACTGTCTGCATTCCTTTTTTCCAACCTGATGTCTAAAAACAAGCAGTTTCTTTCAGGAGGCAATTTTCAGGGTTGTAGCTGCTATTCTTCATCTTGGTAATGTTGAATTTGTAAAGGGAAAAGAGATAGATTCCTCAGCTATTAAGGATGAGAAATCTAGATTCCATCTTCAGATGACGGCTGAGCTTCTCAAGTATGTTTGATTCTCTGCTTCACATTTCTGGTTATTTTACTACTCCTTTTTAAGCCTGTTTTTATTCATATGTTTTTAGTTTCATTAACCTACTTTTAATGGGTAGGTGCGATGCCCAAAGTTTGGAGGATGCATTAATAAAGC
The DNA here is from genome assembly GCA_033239125.1 of Fagopyrum homotropicum. Classification (NCBI taxonomy): domain Eukaryota; kingdom Viridiplantae; phylum Streptophyta; class Magnoliopsida; order Caryophyllales; family Polygonaceae; genus Fagopyrum; species Fagopyrum homotropicum. The sequence goes on along the minus strand of BSWB01000005.1, from coordinate 22,407,878 downwards.
GTGTGATGGTGACACCAGAAGAAGTCATTACAATGACCCTTGACCCTACAAATGCTCTTGGTAGCAGAGATGCCTTGGCTAAAACCTTATATTCCCGCATGTTTGATTGGTAGCAATCTTGCCATCCTAGCATCTTTTTTTCTTCAAGTTTTTTCTATTATTTTTTGTCAAGTTACATTATTTCATCAGTTTATAAATGCTGAATTATACAGGATTGTGGAAAAAATCAATGTCTCTATTGGACAGGACCCCAACTCAAAATCGATAATTGGTGTTCTTGATATTTATGGTTTCGAAAGTTTCAAGTTCAACAGGTATACCAATTTTCTTCTCTCTCTTTAATTAAGATCATTGGTTTCGAATTGTGTTCTAGTTCATTTTGTTCTAGGTAGCTGTTGGAACTTCACATAGGAAGTGATTTTAGAATCAGACTTCTCCTTCAACCCACATGTACCATGATTTACAAAGCTCACAAAAACCCGAGAAAAAAGAGGATTACTGCTAGAGTTTTACACATTCAGCATATAAATGGGTTCTTTTGGCCTTTTGCTTACTAACTTTCGTATGCACAGTTTCGAACAGTTCTGTATCAATTTTACAAATGAGAAACTACAACAACACTTCAATCAGGTGAACTAGCTTTTGGTCATGAAGTTCTTCTTCCTCTTCATGCATCGACTTTGTGTCTATTTGGATAATTTTTGTTTCCTTGTACTTGCAGCATGTTTTCAAAATGGAACAGGAAGAATACTCAAAAGAAGAAATAAACTGGAGCTACATAGAGTTTGTAGATAACCAGGATGTGTTGGATCTTATTGAAAAGGTTTACATATAGTGTTTTATATCCAATTAAGTCTTAAACCAATTTTCTCACATATTGCTTACTGATTTTTTTGCTTGTACAGAAACCTGGAGGCATTATCTCACTTCTTGATGAAGCTTGGTATGCAGCTACCTTTCCACTTTTAATCGTATTTATACTGAAAAATTTTCATTCGATTATGAATCCAATTTCCGGTATATATATTGAATCCTTCTTTTATTGTGCAGTATGTTTCCCAAGTCAACACATGAAACTTTTGCCCAGAAGTTGTACCAGACCTTCAAAAATAGCAAGCGCTTCATCAAACCAAAACTTTCTCGAACAGATTTTATCATATCACACTATGCTGGCGAGGTTGCTTTTGTTGGTGTAAAATTTTAGGTTTTACTGCAGGATTTGGCTATGATATAAGTAATAACTGATTCATTTTTTTTTTAATTAAGGTTACATATAAAGCTGATTTGTTTCTGGAAAAAAATAAAGATTACGTGGTGGCGGAACATCAAGCTTTGTTGACAGCATCGGAGTGTTCCTTTGTGGTTTCTCTATTTCCGCCACTTCCACAAGATTCATCAAAATCTTCCAAGTTTTCTTCCATTGGTTCACGCTTCAAGGTAAGTTTTTTGAATATCTTTTTCTGTATAATATTATTTAAACAACCAGTGACTAAATGACCTTGTTAAAGGGTTAATCCGATTCCAAAATCAATTCATCATTATCAACACTTTTGCTTAGAAAATTTGAAAACTAATACACTTCGAGGACTCTGTCACAGATCATTACCATTTGTAACATCTAGATAACCAAGAATTATTCTGAAGAATAGTTTTTCATTCCTGAAATTTGCTAATAATGGTTGAATTCTATGTCACAGATGCAACTCCAGTCCTTGATGGAGACCTTAAGTGCAACAGAACCACACTATATTAGATGTGTGAAGCCAAACAATGTCTTGAAACCTGCAATTTTTGAGAATGTAAACGTCATTCAGCAATTACGATGTGGTGTAAGTTGATCCTTATTATTTACCTTGAGCTGGTCGCCTGAGTGGCTAGTTCAAGATTTTTATTATACACTCAGAACATCACTCTAAAGTGAATTACTCTGATATTTCTCAATAATTTAGGGTGTCCTTGAGGCCATTAGGATAAGCTGTGCTGGATACCCCACAAGAAAGACATTTTATGAATTTCTTCTTCGATTTGGGGTCCTGGCACCAGAAGTGTTGGAAGGAAAGTGAGTTCATGCATCTTATTACTGATTTTGAGTTTGATGGCCAATATGAATGATTTCTTCATCAGTTTCTTTTAAAATAGTTAAATTGTAAAATGATGCTGAGTGGGTTCACTTTCACAGCTATGATGATAAGGTTGCATGCCAGAAGATTCTTGACAAAATGGGGTTGCAAGGATATCAGGTGCTGCTTTCTTCTTCTTGAGTTTATACCATTCCGTCTGGCTATCTGTTCTTGTCCCATTGTCCCATCCTTTCCAACTTATTCAATTTTTTAGTCATTGTCCTGTCCTTTCCCTAACAGATAGGTAAGACGAAAGTGTTCCTGAGAGCAGGCCAGATGGCTGAATTGGATGCAAGAAGGGCAGAGGTTCTTGGAAATGCAGCAAGAACTATTCAAAGAAGGATTCGGACATATATTGCTCGCAAGGATTTCTTATGTTTGCGGGAAGCTGCAATCCAGTTGCAGGCCCTTTGTCGATGTATATTCCTCTGTCCTATGAAAGAACATATTTTTGTTGTACTATTTTCTGTCAGATACCCTATTTTAATTGTGAACAAGCATCACTTGCATGCATAGTCGATCAGTCTTATATTATGGTCAGAAGTATGATAATAATTTTTGTTTATTTATAAAATTTTTCAAGTCTGTGTGCATCCCTTTAATCATAAATTTGGATGAAATTTGACATCTTTCTTGCTTTAATAAATTCTTAACCAAGTGGCTAGCAGTCTAGGACCATTAGAAATTTTTTGAGCAATTCTTTTTCATTTATAGGAAAAATAAGTGACTATTTTTATGGGGTTTTTTTTCTAGTCTTGGTAATATATTGACCTTTCCTTTTTGTAGATACTGCTTCTTGCAAATTGCATGAGGAGTTGAGGCGTCAATCTGCTGCACTCCAGATCCAGAAACAATTCCATAAGTATGTTGCCAGGAAATCATACACAAATATACAATTGGCCGCAATCAATTTGCAAACAGGCTTAAGATCGATGAAAGCACGTGATGAATTCAGACTGAGGAAGCAAACAAAGGCAGCCATCCATATCCAGGTATGTATTGCCCTATTCCAAAGGATAATTAATGTGTGTGATTATGTTAACATTTCAGTTAACTAATTGTCATTTTCTTGTTGTTTAGGCTGCATGGCGTTCTCATCAAGCCTATTCTTACTACAAGAAACTCCAGAAAGCAGCTATCGTTACTCAATGTGGATGGAGGTCTAGAGTTGCTAGAAGAGAGCTTAGAAATCTCAAGATGGTAAGTGAATGATGTTATTTTACACGTCTGGTTTATATTGTTTTCAATGGTAAAAAGTGTGTACAAGCAATAAGACATCATTGATGGTTGCATTAAACTTCCTCTAGGCTGCACGAGAAACAGGGGCACTTAAAGAAGCGAAGGACAAGCTTGAAAAGCGTGTGGAGGAACTTACATGGCGTTTGCAACTTGAGAAACGAATGAGGGTATTAGGATCTTTATTGTTAGGACAAATTTATCCAAACAATATATGTTTTGTACCATACTGAATCACTTTGTACAATTTCAGACCGATATGGAGGAGGCTAAAGCCTTGGAAATTGCTAAGCTTCAGGAGGCGTTGAAAAGTATGCATTTACAATTAGAAGAAGCAAAATCCATGGCCATCAAAGAAAGAGAAGCTGCTAGAAAAGCTATTGAAGAAGCACCTCCAGTAATCAAAGAAACACCTGTCATAGTAGAAGATACAGAAAAAATCAACTCATTAAATGCTGAGCTTACAAAAATGAGGGTAAGTTTATTGCTGTAAAGAAACCTAAGAATGATTCAGTCTTCATTGCAAGTTCAATGAATGGGTCGTTAATCGTGCAGGCTCAACTTCTAGCAGAAACAGTGTCCAGTAAAGAGGTGTCACAAGCTTTTGCTGCTGTTCGTATGGAAAATGAGGAGCTACAGAAAAAGCTTGAGGACGAGAAGAAGAAATCTGACCAGTATCAAGAAACAATGCAGAAGTCGGTATCCCAAAAGTTTTGTAAATCTAAAATAAATTTATTGATTTGAAACTGAAAATTTAACCATAGATCCTTCATTTTATGCTAGTTTCAGGAGCCCAATTTACACCCTTTAACCATGCTTTTCAGTGTTGCCAACAACACATATATGTCCTTTTAACCGCTCTTTTCAGTGTTGCCAATAGCACATATAAGCATGAAAAGATTTAAAATTCAACATAATCTAGTCAATTTGATCCTAGTAACTTATATTTCTGTTGGGGCATAATGAACCAAGTGGAACTATAAAAAGTTGATTCAGTAATTGGGTCCAAGTATAGCTGTTAAGTTCTTTGGTGTTTGCAACAATAAAATTTTCTGTTTTCTCTGTCAGGCTTGAAGAGAAGGTTTCTAACTTGGAATCCGAAATTCAAGTACTTCGGCAACAAACTCTTGTCATGTCACCAACAGGAAAAACACCATCGGCACGACCAAAGACAACAATTATTCCGGTATATTCTTATTTCAAGCTACATGTTGTGTAGGCATAAGGTCAATGTGGGAGTATATTCTTATAATGCTAAAATTATTCTTACAGTTGCAAAGAACTCCAGATAATGGAATCTTGCATGATGGAGAAACAAGGAAAATGGTAAATTACTCCAAGGAATTTTGTGTAGTCATATTGTATACCCTACTCGATTTTAACCTAATAGTTGTTCATAAAATGTTAGGCTCTTGTCCCGGTGCCCTATATGCGAGAACCAGAAACTGAAGAAAGACCTCAAAAATCTCTTAATGAGAAACAGCAGGTAACCTACCTTAAATGCATTTATTTCAACTGGATTTGCTAATAAAGACTGGAACTGGTGCCTTTATCACTACTGATATATCTGCATGATGATCTTCTTTTAATATGTTGCTGTTATTTATGTGCAGGAGAACCAAGATTTGCTAATAAAGACTATTTCACAAGATTTGGGATTTTCAAAGGGCAAGCCTGTTGCTGCTTGCTTGATTTACAAATGCCTTCTGCAGTGGAGATCATTTGAGGTTGAAAGGACAAGTATATTTGATCGTATCATTCAAACTATAGCTGGGGCTATCGAGGTATATCTTTATTAGTCTTCTATTTGCTCCCTATCATAGATAATTATTTTTTCTCAAGGTTATTATTGGATACATCGGTACAATATCTAAAAAGCACAACTTCCCCCACGCCTTGTTGAGTTGGCTGTTTAATTCGTTTATTTAGTGGATGTATTGATCTAACAGTTGTCTTTAATGATTCGCCTGATACTTGTTCTCTTATTTGTGTGTCAAAACACTCAATACTTTCTATGTATGGCAGTCACAAGATAATAGTGATGTTTTGTCGTATTGGCTATCAAATTGTGCCACATTATTGTTGCTCCTCCAAAGCACACTAAAAGCAAGTGGAGCAGCTAGTTTGACTCCTCAGCGACGAAGAGCATCATCAGCTTCACTGTTTGGGCGTGTGTCTCAGGTTTAGACTACTTTCTCATTTTGCTAATTCTCCCATACCTTTTATTGGCTTGTTATATGTTTAATTTGGAATTTCGTTATTAGGGGCTTCGAGGTTCTCCACAAAGTGCTGGCTTTTCATTCTTCAGTGGCCGGCCTCTCGGTGGGTTGGATGAATTACGTCAAGTGGAAGCAAAGTACCCTGCATTGCTTTTCAAGCAGCAACTCACTGCCTTCCTTGAAAAGATATATGGAATGATCAGAGACAATTTGAAGAAGGAAATTTCTCCAGTGCTTGCTCAATGTATCCAAGTAAGTGCTTGTTTGGTTAAATGTGGGAAGTAGAACTTCCAACGAAACATATTTCCTATGAATTACTTTTATTGGCATATTGATTTTGGTTGCCTTCTTGCAAATGGATTAAGATTAAGGGTGGTTTACTGCAAAATTTTCAATTACTGATGGTTTATTGCAAACTGAAGAGAATAGAGGGTGTTTTTTTTGTTTAGCTTCCTCCAGGAGTTATAGTAAACGGGAAACTTATCACTAACAAAAATAAGAAGAAAATTGTACTCACCCTCTCAAGGCATGCACATCTTATAGTTTAGAGGAAGTCAAATTTCCTTCTACAAAATGAACCAGTGACATGAAATAGAAGTTACTTATGCGGGAAGTTGCACTTCCTGGGAAACTACACCACATACCAAATGAGGGCTAAGGCAATGTTTCATTTTTTCAGCTGTAGTTATGTAACACTGGACTACTTGAGCCATTAAATCACTTGGTCTTGGAAAAACACATTTCTTCCCTTTTCAGACAAATGTAGATTTAGAGTTACTATCAGGATGTTTTAATGGATCGCGACTGTCTGTTTTGTTTACTCACAGGCACCCAGACATTCCAGGGCTAGTCTAGCGAAACAGCGTGCCCAAGCGAATTCCGTGGCTCAACAAGCTTTGATTGCTCATTGGCAGAATATTGTAAAAAGTCTTAACAATTACTTGAAGACAATGAGAGCCAATCATGTAAGTAGTCAACTATAAAACCAGTGTTATACCACTTTTTCCCCTGAGTGAAATGTTGTCCGGCTACAATAAATGATTTTGATATTTGCAGGTGCCTTCTTTCCTAGTTCACAAAGTGTTTACACAAACATTTTCCTTCATCAATGTTCAGCTGTTCAATAGGTATTAAACAGCTTTATTTCCTAGCAACCTAGTGGTGCACTGTTATGTGAATTGTTTAAAGAGTACTTGGCAGACTGTTTATAAAAAGTTTATGACTGCAAAACTGTAGATATAAACTGAAAATAAAACTGAAGAGTTTATAATTGCAATGCCGCTGCTGATTTCTGTTGTTCCACTCTGTAGCCTTCTTCTGCGACGTGAATGTTGCTCTTTCAGCAATGGGGAGTATGTAAAATCAGGTCTGTCTGAATTAGAGCTATGGTGCCGTGATGCCACCGAGGAGGTAATTTAGAAAAATAAATAAATGAAGTCTGCATTTCCCGTACATTCTCATTGAGCTATAGCGGTGGGATGTCAACCCTTGTGTCTTTGCTATTATCAGTATGCAGGTTCTGCTTGGGAAGAACTTAAGCACATTAGACAAGCTGTTGGATTCTTGGTTAGTTTAAATGCCTTTCAGTTTATTGGATTATATTATCGCACTTTTTGTTATCATGCATGTTAAAACATCCTCTCAATGTTGTTTCTGATGAGCAGGTAATACACCAGAAGCCAAAGAAGCCCTTGAGAGAAATCACAAATGATTTGTGTCCTGTGAGTGGAAATTCAATGTTTTATTTAGCAGTTTGTTTTGTGTTATGAATGAAATGTTCTCAATCACACTTTATTGTTTTTCCTGTCTCAGGCACTTAGCATACAACAACTATACAGGATCAGTACTATGTACTGGGATGACAAATATGGAACCCACAGTGTATCTGCTGAGGTCAGTCATATTAATCACCACTATATGAAGAAACTGCAGATGAGATATGTAACTCTTAATAAGTTATCATATCATGGCAGGTGATTCAAAGTATGAGAGTTATGATGACAGAAGAATCGGGTAATTCCGTGAGCACCTCATTTCTGTTAGATGATGACTCAAGGTAAGTTTGAATGACGCTAAAAGGTGTGCGCGGGGTGATTTAAGTAAGAGCTGATCAAAATCTTCAATTATCAGAACCAACCATCCATATTTTTGTTTTGTATGGCAGCATTCCGTTTTCAGTCGATGACATAGCCAAGTCATTGGTGGAACCAGTTGAGATGGTAGACGTCGATCCTCCACCATTACTTCGTCAGAACTCCAGCTTTGCGTTTTTACAGCAATGATCACGCGATGATCGCCCAAACTCGAGCTCTCCCTAGCAGGGAGGGCTTTGCACATATCTCTGGTTTGATGAAAATGTATTTATTTCCCTGGGCTGTTGTTTTTTTGTGGTTCTGGGTTGGTTATTTTCTTATTGCAGGATTGTCATCTGCTGTTTATTGGTTGGGGGCTTTAGCTGTCATTATATACAAGCCCTTTGATTTGTGGAACCCAATTTGTTCATGTATATGCACTATATAATAGAAGCTTACTGCTATTCTCCTTGTGTCAAAAGTATGGGGAGTGTTCTGGCAAAATATGAATATTTAGATGATACAATTTTTGTACTAAAATAAGCAGGATTTATCTCTTAGAATATTCACGTCAGACCGATTTGCTTCCACCCCATTTCTAATAAAATGGAACCTTACATCAACATGTTTGATTGTTGTCGGGACTTCTTGGAAATGAAATTTCCAACCCAATTATGAAAATAAGAAGTAATGGATTTTCTATTATTTTTGGGGTGAATTTGCTATCTAGCATTAGTTCACTAATATTGTTTAGTATTTGTCCACCTCGCTAATTTTATTAGAATATGACATCGTTTAAAAGTTTTAGACTAAATTGCCCTCATATAATCAATTACAAGATTTTGTATTTATGTCTTTTAAATCATAATACACTCTAATTGTAGAAGGTGACTCATTAATGGTTAATAATTTGAATTAACGTAATAAATTTTCAATCAAAATATCTTGTAACTTATTCTTGTAAACAATAAGTATTTTTAATAAACGAATGTAGTCATGAAGACTTGATCTCTAGTTGGTAGTTGGATCTCACAATTTAATCTTCTTTTTGAAAATTATACATTAACGTTAATTTTGACAGTTCCATGTAAATCTTGTAGCTTCAGTCATGTACCTTTCTTGTGCATGTATAAATTTCCTGTAACATTGAAGATCCCTATTATTATCTTATACTAATATATGTAGTTCATGTAACATGATAGATTTATGAATTCATTAGTGTCATACATCATCAATTTGTTTGCAAAGAACGTGTGAGATTCTTATATATGGCCCGTACATGCTTGTACAGTTCATGCAAATCATGCATATTCAATTCTTGTATCTTTCTTGTATACATACTAGTTTCATATAACATTATATATTTCGATGATATTATAAAATTATCAAATTCAATAATATTACGTTTCAGCATGAATATTGATAAATTATTCTAGGAATTATATACCTTCTTAAATTAGATTATTGTATTAATAATTTTCAGATTCTCTTGTAACTAAATTGGATAGAAATGAGATATGTTAATAGGGACAAATCTGGTATTATTGATTAAAAGATGTTATTTAGTTAATAAATTATAGGCTTATGCTATTTAGTTAAGGAATTTTATATTGGGGTGCATTTTATCTAATTCTCTCTTATTCTTATTCCTTGCATAATCATAAGGGTGAATTTGCTATGTAACATTAGATCATTAATTTTATTTAATATTTGTCCACCTCACTAATTTTGTTAGAATATGACCTCTTTTGAAAATTTTAAGACTAATTTACCCGTATACAAGGATCTACAAGATTATGTGTTTATTATTACCTTGTAATTCACTGATACTCCCTATAATTTGGATTAACATAATAAATTTGGATTACCCTCACACAAAAAATTACAAGATTTCTCTTTGAATCTAAAATGCCGACTACTCTTCATCGTTTACTACTCTTCATGTTGAACATTCAGTTTCCCGATACAATAATCGTGTACAAGAAAATTAGTTACAATAACTCTTGTTCAAGAAATTTAGTGTACAAGAGAATTCAATTATCATAATTAACGTATATTTATAATCTTCAAAAAAAGATATATCGTGAGATACAACTTGTCCGGTTGGTATTAGGGTGGTAGGGATGGACTACCAATCAGAAATCAATTCTTCGTGACTAAATTCGTTTATTAATTTTTTTCATATTTTTTGTAAGAATTATAATGTACAAGAAAATTCAAGAAATATAAAATTGCAAGAAAATAAGTGTCATTTACAAAAATAAATTATAAATTTACAAGAAAATAAGTCTCATTTACAAGCATAAAGTTACAAGAGAAACGGCTAAATTAGGATAGAATTTATTGTAATAAATAAGAAGATAAAAGGGGTGATCTCCTCAGGAATAGTAATTATAGGTTAACCTTATAATTTTAGGCAAATTAATTTCACTTACCAAACATTCCGCTCATTCACTAACTACCAATTTCACTTCGTTTTTGTTATACCGGAGAAGAAACTGTCGTCCGATTTCTCACCTTCAACTGTCATCTTCATCAATCTCTCTCGTAATCTTCATATTCTTCAAGTTTGATTCATCTCTCGTCACTTTCCGGCCATCTCCTTCACTTGTTCTTTATTTTTCGTCTTCGTTTTTAACCCAAACACTCCGGAATCGTTTCGATTTTTGTAAACCCTAAGAAAACAAAAATGTCGACTCGATCAAAGGTTGCTGCTAACCAATCTTCTTGTGATGCTCCTACCTTCAACCTTCTAATTGATACGCCTCCTTTACCTGTTGAAGATGCAACACCAAACGAAGGCGATGCTTCTGCTGTGTCTCATGATGAACCAGGCCTTCAAATTGTGTTATCTAGTGGTCCTCGAATAGTTGATATACATTTGGTTAGTATTGCTTTGATATTCTTTCATGTTTTATGGTATTATAGTTTCTGGTATTTATTCATATTAGGTTTTGTAAGTTTAATCATCGTTTCTGGTATTTGTTTGATATTGTTTGTTCTATGTTTGTTTCGTCTTTATATTTACATTAGTTTTCTGGTATGTTTGTATGTGATTAAATTTTCTGGTATGTTATTGGTTTCAAGTTTTCTGGTATTTGCTTTAGTTTAAGTTTATGGTATGTGTTTATTGTTAGTGTTCTGGTATTGCAGGTTCATGTATTACTTTGTGGTATATTATGTGGTATTTGTTCATATGAGGTTTTTTGTTTCAAGTTTTCTGGTATTTGCTCTAGTTTAAAATTCTGGTATGTGTTTCTGGTTAGGGTTTCTGGTATTGCATGTTGATGTATTCATTTCTGGTATCTTTTCTGGTATTTGTTCATATGAGGTTTAATGTTTTTTGGTATTAGAAGTTCTGGTATGTTATTTGTTTTATGTTGTGTCTGATCATGTTGATGTATATATTCTGGTATGTTATTTGTTTCTGGTATTAGATGTTCTGGTTAGGGTTTCTGGTATTTGTTTTATTTACTAATGTTTTCTTGTAATTGTTCATATGAGGTTTTTATATTACTTTCTGGTATTTCATGTTGATGTATATATTGACATTATTTTCTGGTATGTTTACACAGGCTGTTGAGGAAATTGTTAGTTATGGACATGAAGAGTCCTTTGTAAGTTGAATGTCTGATATGAGTTTCTGGTTTGTTGTTGAATGTTTTTCTTGTATTAACACTCTTATTTCCTTTACTAGTTAATGTACAGATTCGATGACAACCCAAAATACGAGGCAACACGGATAACTGTTTTATCTCGTGTAAATATGGTCAAATTTTTACTTGAAGGGTTGGATGCCAATGGGCAAGAATTGTTCAAGAACTCTATTTTTTCAGACGTCATCTCCCTTTGTACCAATCTTAAACCTTCCAACCAATTAATGCACTTCATGCTTCTGCATGAGGTTCAAACTGACCGCAAACACTCAATGTGGTTTGCAATCAACAAAACCCTGCTTAGGTATTTATTAACTATACACCCAATCTTTTCAGTTCAGTTTGTTACCTCCATTCCACTTTTGATTGTTAATGTGTTTCTTTCTTTTTTTGTTGTATATTTTTGTTCATAAGGTTTGGCTTAAACGAGTTTTCTGAAATTACCGGCCTTGAGTGTCGGTTCCATGTGTACAATGAAGAAGAAAATGTCGACATGAAGGAGTTGTTCGGCATCCCCAGGTGTAAATTGGAGCATTTGGAGGAAAAATATTCAAAGCTGAAAAAGAATGATAAAAAGAAATTCAAGATGGCTCTACTGTTGTTTATTGAATTTGTTTTGCTTGGCAATGACAAGAAGTTTGTCTCCAATCTTCCTCTATCGCTTCTGAAGGACATGGATGTCTTTAAGTCTTATCCATGGGGCGCCTTGTCTTCAATAAGACACTTGACAACCTCAGGGATTGCGAGCCAACAAAGTTTAGGGCATCCGAAAATTACTGCCTTTTTGTTTTTCCTTTGGCATTCTAGGTATGCTTATGGTTTTCCATTTATGTGTCTCTGGTATGGTTATATTTGGTATTTTTTTATGGTTTACGTTTCTGGTATGCTTGTTTTTCATTTATGTTCCTCTGGTATGAGTAATTAGTTACCAGAAATGTTAATTTTGTGATTTTATGGTATGCTTTATTGCATTAGCATTTATGGTTTTTGTTTCCGGTTTTTTATTCTTGTATTTTGTTTTAATGTATTAGATTCTGGTATGATTGTGTATGTTGTATAATTGAGTTTTGTGATGTAATGTTTTGTTTCTGGTATGTTCTGAATTTTATACTATCTGGTATGAGTTTACTTGCTTTCTGGTATGAGCAATTAATTACCAGAAATATTAATTTTGTGATTTATGGTATGCTTTATTGCAATAACATTTCTGGTATTTCTTTCTGGTTTGTGTTTCTTGTATTTTGTTTTCATGTATTTGATTCTGGTACGATTGTTTATATTTTATAATTTAGTTATGTTATGTATTGTGTTGTTTTTGGTATGTTCTTAAGTTTTACTTTTTTTGTATGAGTTTACTTGCTTTTTGGTTTTCTGATATGCATTTGTGGTTTCATTTTCTAGTATGATATTATTTTTATTAGTTTTATATTATTTATTGGTTTGAGTTTCTGGTATGGTCTATTCATTTGTTTCCTGTCTATATTTTGCAGGTTTTCATCCTTGACTCTATCCCCAAACTGACATCTTTGTTTGCCACATGTGTTGATGAAGAAGTAACCCCACTTTGTCTTAAGTGGGTTTCATCAACCATGGGGAAGATGAAATGCAGCTTCCAAACAATAAAGGATACAGCGTCATCGGTGGCCCAAGATGACACCAAAACTATCCCCCTCAACCTAGATGACCTAGAAACCGAGGATGACTACAAATGGTGGGGGGATGAAGTTTTGGACCTAGTTGGCTATCTTTGTCATCTTTTCAAAGTTGGGTTCCACAATGTACGTGTATCCAGGTCTGGAGGGCATGATGCCAAGGTTATCAAGGCTGCCCCAAAGAAGGAGGAATCCGACAGTGATGACTTTGCTACTCCTCATCCTCCTCGTCGTCATATTTTGAGGTTGTCAAGACCATAAAAGGTTGTCAAGAAAGAAGATGTCTCAAAGAAGAGGAAAATTGAAGAGGGAAGGAAAATGTATTTCAATACATTTCATACTCAATCTATATTTTAATTATGTGGCATTAGTTTCTGTTATACTAGTCTCTTTAGTTTTATTGTATGACTGCTTTTTTGCTTTCTGGTATGTGTTTGTTAGTTTATGGTATGCTTCTAATATATCTTCTGGTTGAGTTTCTGTTTTAGTTATCTGGTATGAATGCTTTATTACTTTCTGGTACGTGTCTTTTTGTTTCTAGTTTGTGTTTTATCTTAGTTCTGGTATAAGTTTTGTCTTACATTCTTGTATTAGCTTTAATATGTTTTCTGGTATGATCTTTTAAATCTTGTTTCCTATGTATATTGTTATATTTTGTTTGGTTTCTGTTTCTGGTATTTTTATCATTTACTTAATAATGTTTTTTTTTCGTAATGTAGGGATCCATCTAAGAAGCCTAAGACGGAACAAATTGTTGAGAAAGTTGAATGGTAAACTGAAGTTGAATATGTATTTATATTATCATATCAGAATTCTTAATTTTTACAAAATTTGTTCTATTGTTTTAGCCCCAAAGAAGACATGCTGGCATTGGTTACACCCCTAGTTGTTGGTGTTGCACCTTCTAGCTCTGTTGGAATTGTTGTTGCTCCAGAAATGGATACGATTGTCCCTACAGATGCTTTGGTTGCACCACCTCTGCCTGATCCCACCACCTCCAATGCAGAAGTTGTGGTTGCACCACCTCTCCTTGATCCCACCACCTCCAACACAGAAGTTGTGGTTGCACCACCTGTCCCTGATCCCACCACCTCCACTATTTCTACCACAAACAGGTAATTGATATTTTACATACCATAATTTATTAGTTTTAAATGCTTATTTGATATCGCATTTGTAATCTTGTACTATTTTAATGTATAGGGTGCCTGATTGGGTTGAGGATTTAAAGAAACAAATACAAACCCAAAATCAACTGATTTCTGAGTTGGTCAAGAAGGTTGAGCAACAAGATGCGACTATCAACCAAGTTGTTATGAGGCAGAAGGCACAAACTATGACGCAATACAGAATAGAAAGTCAATGTTTCAAGATTCTCACCAATGTTCAAAGGATGGCCGATTCTTCTTCTAAAGCCACAAAAGCCTCTAAAAAGCCGGCCTCCCAACCTCCAACTGATGCTCCTAAGTTAGAAGTTCTTGGGGTTTCTTCAAGTTCTGAAGAGACGCGATCTACAGAAAAGTCAATGCCCCAGCCCCAGTCTCAGCTCGAGCCCAAAGAGGAAGCTGAAGTTGATCAGCCAAAGGAAGAACCAGTGGAAGAGGTATAATACACTACTATTCCTCATGTGTTTTGTTTCTGTGCATATTTGTTAATGTTTGTGTTATGTTGTCGTTCTGGTACAAAAATCAATAGCAGATGTAGATGTGAAAGGAAAAGGGAAAGTTAAAACCAGAGGACTGAGGAGAATGGGTTTATGTGAAAAGAAACCCAGCGACCTTGTTGTATCTCCCTATGTCGTCCCAGTAAAAATCCCCAAGCCACCCAAGCATAATTTCTTGAGCAAGAAGGATAGAGATGCTTTTTATGCTTGGTACCTTAACCCAAAGACTAAAAAAGAATTTATTACGGGATTTCAACATTCAGCAAATAAAGAACACTTCAAGCTCATACTCCAAAAAACTGGCTGGTTGTGGGATTATGTAAGTTAACACTAACCTTACTTTTGTTCAAGTTAATAATTTCTGGTATGATGTTTTCTGGCATGACTTTCTAATACTAGCTACTGATGTGTTTCTGGTAAGATGTTGGGTGTACATTTTGTTTTTAAAATTTCTGTTATGATGTGTTGTACTACTTTGTAGTATGAGCTAGTTGTATAAGAGTCTGGTACGACTTTATTTTTGCTTCTTTTTTTCTTCTTCTGGTATTATGTATTTCATTAGTTTTATGGTATGTCATTCTTTCATTTTGCCATAAATTATCATTTGACTTCCTTAAATGATTTATTGCTTGAGCTTTCTGGTATTTGTTTATGTTTTGTGTTTCTGGTAGATGTGTTTTCATGTATGTGTATCTTGCTTGATGGTTTTAATGTCTTGAATTCTGGTATGAAATTTTTATGTGTTTCTGGTATTATTCTCATATGAGCTCTGGTATTGAATTATTAGTTTTTTTCCTACTTTACAATAACTGGATGAAATGATTACATACCTCCGAAAAGCTGTAATTGAGTATCTAGAGGTTTAAGGCCGTATTACCATTCTTCTCGTACCATTTGTCGACTACTTCAACGATGTGCGTTATAAACAATTCTGAGAGTCGAAAACTACATGGACTTTTAATTACGGTGAAGAAATTGCAGGTTATATATTTGGACTTGATCCCCCCCTTTTTTAGCAAGAGCTTATATGGAGTCGATACAATATACACTGCCATCAACACCTGTGGTAAACACTGGATAGCGCTATAGATTGATTTAATTAAATGGTGTGTTGTTGTATATGACTCAATTGTGGACTGTATGTCTGATGGGAACTTGAAAGCTTTGCTCAACCCATTCCTTGTTATGTTTCCTTACATTCTGAAACTTCATGGCCAATTTGAGAGGTTTGGGGACAATCTTGATAAGCCATTGGATTATGTTCGAAAGACAGCCAAAGAAGTTCCACAGAACAACCCAAGGTGATTTCTACAATACTACTCATATTTTTCTGGTATGTTCATTAGTATGATGTTTTGGAAAAACACTTATATAATCTATTGTCTACAATTGCAGTGGAAGCTGTGGTGTATTCACAATCAAGCACATTCAATATTTGTCATCTGGACGAACTGATTTGTCAAACATATGTCAAGAATGGGTTCTAGCTTTCAGGGAACAATTTTGTTCTATTTTGTACCATAGGGAGTGGGTGAAACCCCACGAGTCCCTTTGAAACTGAATCTGTCTTATATCATGTAGTTGACTCTTGATAAACTTATATTTTGGTATTGACTCACTCTGTTGTAATATATTAACTCTTTTGTAATATAATCTTGTTTATGAATCAATAACAAGTATTCTGTTAATATAGTTTCTTTACCAGAAGTGTTTAAGTTGTGATTTAGGATTCTGGTATTTCATTTAAGTACCTCTGGTATGACTATATCTAATATGTTTTTGTTATTTGTTATGCTTCTGGTATAATTGGTTTTCATATATGTGCCTCTGGTATGAGTTATTACTTACCAGAAATGTTCATTTTGTGATTTTATGGTATGACTTATTTCATTAGTATTTTTGGTATGTGTTTCTGGTTTGTGTTTCTTGTAGTTTGTTTTCATCTATTTGATTCTGGTATGATTATTTGTTTATCAGAAACGTTCAATTTGTTATTTTATGGTATGATTTATTGCATGTGTTTCTGGTATGCATATATATAGCTTGATGGTAATTCTTTTATTGGATTCTGGCATGAGTTTGTTATTTAGTTTTTGTTATTACCTGTTGTTTTGCTTCTGGTATGAGGACATTTACACATAAAAGAAACATATATTTATATAGTAACTGTTTTCTACATATCTGATAATGACAAATAATCAAAATTTGTATTTATGGTATGTGTCTTCATTCTTTTTCCATTGGTTGATTTCGGCAAGTTTTTTTTGTTATGGCCTACCCTGCCGCAACAACTGCATTTCTTCTTCTTGCTTCCTTCCATTGATCCCCGTATCCTAACTTTAGGCAATCTTCCGGTTCTCTTCCTCTTTATAGGAGGGTTGCATTCAATAGATGTAATGCAACTTGAAATATTTAAATTCTCATGATCTACGATTGGGTATATTGTCTCCTCATATGCCATCTTCTAATATTCGGTGCTGTAATAATTACTTACCAGAGATTCCGGATTCATTTTTTCCATCTTTGTTGCAGCTATTGCATGAACACACAGTATTTCCTCAATATCAAATTCTTTGCAAGTGCAACTCCTATCCAATTAACATACAATTTCCCTTTCCTGGTTCCATTGTACCTCAAACAACAGCCTTTTCGCATCAAGCACGTAGCATCCATACTTTGTTGTCTCCCCATATTTAGCTTATATTAGGGCATCGACGTTTGGTGTTGTCATTTCTGTACATGATTCAACACTTTGCCTTCGCGTTGCAAACCATCTACCCACTGTCTGTCTGATAACATCAATGAGGGCAAGCATTGGATAATCCTTTGCATCACACAGTACACCATTTATACATTATGCATTGTTGCTTGTCATAATGTTGTAACGTTTGACATTGCAAAAAGCTCGGGACCAAGCAGCAAATCCAATTTCTTCCAATAGCTGCGCAACTACTACCTTCTCCTACAAACATTAGCAGGTACACATGAAGTTATATACAATACCAAAAAAAACATACCAGACACATAACATGTTTCCATACTAGAAAAAGGTAATACCATAATCATTGCTCATCAATGATAATGTTCAATACCAGAAACATATCGTGTATGATACCGGAAACGATCATAAAAAGCATACCAGAATTCATACCAGAGATTAAATGTAATACCAGAAATGATAATGTTCATACAACAAACCTACCATGCGTTCATGCTAGAAACATTCATACCAGTTTCACTATTAATGAGAGATAAGGGACAATACCAAAACTGAAATAAACCACCAGAAATGAAATACCAGAAGCATAATATGATTGCATACCAGAAAAATAATATAAACCAGAATAAACATACCTTCTTTATATATTCAAACAGTTCAAGACACTTATCCTTTCTGTAGCACCTAGCTGCATCCACGAACATTTGTTGAACTATATTCTTGGTTGACTTTTTCTTGATGTTCCCTTTCAAGTGGTACATGCAAACTCCATGAGATGCTTTTGTGTAGTGCTTAGCAATATCATTCTTGATTGACATGTATCTGTCCGATATAAATAGTTGTTCCTCGCTGTCAAGGACAAACTTGTGTAAATGATAGAAGAAGAAATCATACGAGTCATCACAATCACGGTCAACAATCGCAAATGCTAGCGGGTATATTTGTTGGTTTGCATCTTGCGCTGTTGCAAGCAATAACACCCCACCATATCGTCCTTTTAAAAATGTTCCGTCAACTGATATAACCTTAAACAACAACAATCACCAATCAATTAGTTTTCTGGTATACCAGAAAAGGATAATACTCATACTAGAAACTTAATTGTTCAAATTTATATCACTATACAAAAAACTGAGCTTGTAATCAAATCAGAAATGATATTACCAGAAGCACATTTATCTAACAATACCAGACACTAAATATACAAACCAGAAAAGAGCATACCAGAAACATAATTATACTGCTTACCAGAAACATAACTCTACTACTAGAATCTATATCATTCATGCATAATTGATAATACTAGAGGCATAACTTTATTACATACCAGAACAAGGATAATACCTTTCTCATTACTGAATATCCTTTGATTGATTGTCCCAAAGCAAAGAAGACATACTTGAATTTGTTTTCATCATCCAATTGCAGTGCTACAATAGTGTTCGGATTTGCCTCTTGCAATCGATGTAAGTACACCGGCACACCCTTGTAGTTCTCTTCATTTGTTCATCTTATATTGCCCTTGACAGCCTCTTGTGCCATCCAACATTTCCAGTAGCTAGCTTCTAAACAATGCTCGTTTTTCAAAATTCCAATAATTGTCTTAGGCTCGGGGAATTTGTGTGTATTAGCATACCTGAATAACATAAACAATATGATTTTAATGTAGTTCATACCAGAATGGAAGAAAATAATATACAATTGAATATTATATGTGATAATAAGCAATGGACTTACATTTTTGCAACTATTTCAACAATGACAGGATATGAGACCTTTCTGCGGTAATTTTTCCTTGTATGGAATGAACAAGTGTGCTCTCTGGTATACTTTGTTAGTGTAAACACTTTTGATTTCTTGATTTTTGAGAATCGCGCGCCACTTACAATCTTTATCTAGACATTGCGTAAGAATAGCAAGCTTGATAGACTTTGTTATTTTGTATTATGTACATTCGGCAACAACATTCAAACACAATGCATTTTTCACTGCGTTTTTATCCTTAAACTTTTGACCAAGCATAAGACCCCATTTAGTTTCTTCAGGTTGAACTTCAATGATTGCATATCTATTCTCTGTTTCTATTTTAGTCACACTAGGAGTAGGAACAATGGTAGTGTATGGATGATATTCATTAATTTCTTCAATTTTTGGTATACAATTCTAGACTTTAATCTCACACACAATGGCACACTCCAGCATGGTTGAGTCAATTGATTAACTTCAACAAAATCCTCGAAATCTTCTAGCGTCTCAATATCAAACGGTTGCAATGCTTCATTTAAGGTATTCTTGTATGTAAGTTCCAATTTGTTCACTGTCTCATCTACTTGAAAACGTTTGGCAATCAACATCCTAATTTCTAGTATGCTAACTGGATCTCCCACAGTGATGGGTTTGCACACTACTTTATCCCCTATATATGTCCATTCATTGTCCACAGATTTCCATTCTCCTCCACAATAAACTACAATTTGTAAATGAGCCATGCCTAACAAGTTTTGTATATACCAGAAAAAAACTATTATAAGTATACCAGAATTATGCACAACATCACAAATACCGGAAGTTAAAGCATACCAGAATTATGCACAACACCACAAATACCAGAAGTTCAAGTATACTAGAAGTTAAAGTATACTAGAATTATGCACAACACCACAAATACCAGAAGTTCAAGTATACCAGACATTCAAGTATACCAGAATTATGCACAACACCACAAATACCAGAAGTTCTAGTATATCAGAAGTTAAAGTATACCAAAATTATGCACAACAACACAAATACGAGAAGATCAAGTATACTAGACGTTCAAGTATACCAGAATTATGCACAACACCACAAATACCAGAAGTTCTAGTATACCAAAAGTTAAAGTATACCAGAATTATACACAACAACACAAGTACCAGAAGATCAAGTATACCAGACGTTCAAGTATACCAGAATTATGCACAACACCACAAATACCATAAGTTCTAGTACACCAGAAGTCATTCAAATCATTATACCAGAGAATTAATGATACTAGAAAGACAATTATCATACTATAAAAGAGATTATACCATAACTCATTAATTCATACCAGAATTAAGAAAACAAACTAGCAACAATGTTCATACCAGAATCGATTATCAAATTGATATCAGAATAGAGAAAATCCAAATGTAATGGACATAACCAAAAATTGAAATCATAAGACACTCATTCATACTAGAAACATATTTTAAAACAAAACCAAATTTGACGATACCTTATACCAAAAACACAAGAATAATCTGATCAAAATTTCACAATGGTGAACAAAATACCAGAATAATATTGAAAAAGATGGCGAGAGAGAGAGAGAGTAGAATATTGTGAGAGAGATACCTGGGTAGACCGAAGCGATTTCTGGTATTTGAAGTGTTGAACTACAATTCGATTGCGTTGTATTCGTTTCTGGTGTTTGATCGACTGATACCAGAGAAGAAATTCAGATCGAGATCGATGTCGATTGGGAGAGAGAAGAGAGAAAGTAGATCGATTAATACCAGCGAAGCTTGCGAGAGGAGAAGATTGTGAGATCGAGATCGAGATCGAGAGGAGGAGAAGAAATTCAGATGGCTTTCCTTAGCGTAACAAAATAGAGAGAGAAGAGGAGAATTTTACCTAATTGTATGGTAAATATGAATGGTGTATAGGATTTGGGGTATATTTTCTTAGTGAAAAATATAAAAAAGCCTACTTAGTATCTTTGTTTCTTAATAAAGCCTACTTACCAAATTTACCCTTACTTATTTAACTTATTGTGCAATAACTCTAGACTAATTTACTTAATGTCTATTTTATATTTATTAACAAACTATGTCCAGTTTTAGTAACATGCCACATCAAATTTACACGCTTCATCACAAAGCATAGTTATTAAGATAACTAATAATTGAAAACCTATGAGTGAGAGGGTGAGGAGAAGCAATCGAACCTTTACATCTTTGTCTTCAATTGGTAGTTTTAACTACGATTCCGGTGATTCGATTGATCGTTCATTTTCGATGAGTTTACTTTTTACTAGGGCTTGTCGATTTGTTGCTTTTTGGATTTATATCGTTACCATCTCTCGTTCTTCTTAATTCATCTTTTTTCTTTGATAAACTCTCCATAATTCGTTTGTTACAAATCAAAATTTTGATCTTTGTTGTCTTTGAACTTTACAAAAGCTTGATAACTTTGCTCCTCTGTCATACTTTTGTTGGTTATGATCATAATTTAGCAATTTATTAAGTATCTAGGATTTTTGTACTCGATTCTTCGATGTATGTTTCATAAATCTTTTGTGAAACTTTTAGTAAAAATATTACATGAAAGTATGTGTTCTTCTCTTTTTTTGACGTATGTTTGATAACTGCATAAATTTTATTTTAACGTTCAAATTTTAGTCGTTTAAAAACTACACTATCCTTGATTGACAATTTTTTTTTTACATGGAAACCGATTTGGGGCACTCAGAGAGTGGCTTGGGGATCCTCTATAGCTGAAAGACGACGTGCAACGTGAAACGCATCTTCGCATTTCAAGAACTACGAATTACCTTGTTCATTTTGGGAAAACAAAAAGGTCGGTTTACAAAATATATAATACATACTAGGTTCCTTAATTTTGCCGCAGAAAGAGATTGTTTCCAAACTCGTAGGGAAATGATAAGGTAAAATATCCACCGGGTAGGTGCAAATTTACAATGTTAAAGTACTTTGCATACTTCAATTTTGTTTTATTCTAATACTTATGAGTTATGAGTCACACATTTAAACACAAGGTCTCAACTAGTGTATTTAAGCATACACTTTTTTTTTATCCTATATTTTTCACCGGAAATTGACCTATATCTACTAAGCACACTAATAGAAAATAGCTAATGCAAAGTCAAGGTTAAAGCTAAACATGACATACGTTACAAAACCAACAACCATCGTAAGGTATATTAACCATTTTAAAGAATTTTCTACAATTTTAGGACAATCATTTTAGAGAGTTATAAGTGCTCTCCTAAAAGTAGAGCTGGCAAAAACTAACCCTAATTGTGAACCCGACCAGACAAATTCGAACTTGAATCCGACCTGACCCTAAAATTTTAAAAAACAGAAATATGCGGAACCGACCCGCTTGAAATTGATTTTACCCGATATATTAAGTAATCCGAACGGGTGAACCCGAAAATGACCCGGACCCGATAAAATCCGAGTAGAATAACCCGATAACGACCCGATGGCTTGAAGTAATTAACCCGACCTGAAATGACCCGTTAAACCCAAGTAACCCGACCCGAAATGACCCGATAGCCTAAAGTGACCCAACCCAGAATGATCCGACAACCCAAAGTAACCCTAACCGAAATGACCCGATAAACTGAAGTAACCTAACCCAAAATGAATCGATAACCCGAAGTAATTCGAACCGAAATTACCCGAATTATAATAAAAAAAATTATTATAAACATTTGTTCATTTTAAACAAGACCAACTCATATGAAAATATTATTATCAATATTTGTTTATTTAAACGAGATCAACTTATAATAATAAACAATTATAATAAACATTTTTTCATATATACAAGACCAACTTATATGAAAAAATTACTCTTATAATGAGATTTTATTATAAATATTTGTAATTTTAACGTGACCTACATATACCAAAAGATTATTATAAACATTTTTTTATTTATATATACTTATATGAAAATATTAGTATAAACATTTGTTTATTTAAACAATACGGACTTATAATAAAGACAATTATAAATATTTTTTGATTTAAACATTTATTCTCTTTCCTAAAAAAAAATCTCACAAAAGATATTGTCTTAGTACGAGGATGTTAAGCATAAAAATGTATTTGTAGTATTATCATAAAGAGTTAATTTATCTAAAAAAAATAAAATAGTATATTTTAAACAAAATAACAACTTATAATCATATTTATAAAAATCAGTGTCTTAACAATGAACGATAATTATCACTTGTTTAAATAATTTCCAACTTTATTATCTAATAGACTTGTCCGAAATTACACGACTTTTAACCCGAACGTAAGTTGACCCGACTTTCAACCCGATTAACCCGTCCCAATTAACATTTCTACGAGAATGATTAAACACCGAAGTAACCCGATCCAAAATGACCCGAGAACCGAATTAAACTAATACTTTATGAACAAAGAAACGAGACTACTTGAAACACATTTCATCCCAAATAATTGGTACCCGACCCAAACCGACCCAACCCGAGACAAACTGCTTTAAAAGCAAGCCTGTTTTGAACACGACTCAATTCAAACCCGGGCATGTTATTACCTGACCTGGTATATCGACTTGTTAGCCCGTTTGACACCACCTTTAAGAATCGAAGATACCCAATAACCCGTTTCAACCCGAATAATTGGTACCTGACCCGAGACAACCCGCTTAAAAACCAAGCATGTTTTGAACCTGACTTGATTTCAACCCGAACTTGTTATGCCTCGACCTGAACCCGACCTGTTATCCCCGTTTGACACCTCTACCTAAAAGTATAGGTGTTGGTTTGGAATTAGTCAAAACAAACCTATCAAGCACTTTAAACATTCAATCACTTTGAGAAAGTCATATGTTTTTTTTAGACAAGGTTCTTACTCTACTATATAATGCTAAAATATGTAACACCCCAAATTCTCCCAAAACTTGCCCCTGTCTCGTTATCGACACAAATAGATTAGATGCATTTATCCGTTTCCTGTGGGCCTGGTCGCAAGAGTACCTCCTAGTCTCCTGTAGAACTGGACAAGTGGTCACCGCCCGGTTCTAATACACTTGAGCCAATTACTGTATAAGGTCGTCCTAGTCCGGTTTCCGTTATGACAATAAATAAACACACACCACTATCATAGCTATGCTAACACATAGAAGGCAGCTAAGTAAGTCCAAGGGACTTACTTGTCTCAAGATAATCTCAGCTCATAACCACGCTCGCTTCCCGCAGGAATGTACTCTTTGCCTGATCAAACAAGGCACCCAAATCAACCACTATCCTCAATGCTAGAAGTTTATAACTTCTAGTCTCAATGATCTCTACAAGATCATATCTTAACATGCTTGAAGATCACTACTTTTAGTCTCAAAGGTTTGCTCGCTGTTGTACAACGATATGCTAGGATGTCCCAAATCCTAGTATCAAGATCAACACAATATAACTCAACTCTAAGCTCTCACAAAGCTTCCACAACTTCCTACGGCGTTCAACCATAAACGAACTCACAACCACTAGTTGGCATTCACATTTAGCTAGGTTCCAACTTAGTGTGATATTGCTCTATAACCGATAACAACAACCGAAAGGAAACGACATGTCGAACAAGGGAACTCAATGGAGGTAAGACGCGGCCGCGGAAGAAAGGAGGCTTGGTCGTGGAGGGAAGACAGAAAGACAAGGCGCGCCAGCGGACGGACCAGCAGCTCAAAGATGGCCGCACCTGTGGCTCCTGGTGGCCGCACCAACGGCTCAGGGTGCCCACCCCCGCGATTCAGGGCTCCTGGGCGCACCCGCGGCTTCATCCTTGCGCACCCGCGACTGATGTCGATCGCGATCCGCAATTCACCTGCGCTGACTACTGTCTAGTCCAAACCAATCAATAGAACATCTTCGACACTCTACAAGGTTGTGGTGTCTCGACCACAAGGAGGAGGAAGAAAAAGAGGATAAAAAACTGTACGGTTGAAGGATCCGAAACAAGGGAAAGAAGAACGATTACTTGTTTGCTGCTGCAAGCAAGGAGAAAAGAAGGATGCTGACATAAGTCAGCAAGGATGAGAGGGTTGATGGCCAGATCCGGCGCCATCCGTTGTTGCGTCTGTTGTTGTTCGAGGAAGAGGCGGTCATCGATGGGAGAAGGAGGGAGAGAGGTACGTGTAAGGCTAGGGTTTAGAATAGAGGGAGGAGAAGGAAAAAACGTATGAGTGAAAAGGGGACTGCTGAGATGCGTAAGAAGGAGAAGCACAATCAGCCTCCTAATGGGCCCATCTAGCCCACTCATGATGGGTCTTGATGACCTACAACTCACGGCCCATAAGGCCTGATTCCACATGGGATGACTTGCTTTAAAAAGCCTACAAGGGGAGGAAAAGCATAACTTAGGAACCTCACGTAAAATGAGAGATTTTATGTAGCTGATTTATAGGAATCCAAAAGGACACTTAGATCGATATAGAAAGAAGGTGGAAGAGGTCTCAAAACCGGTCGAGGTCCGGCTTGCCTCGGACTTCATCAGAAATAAAATTTTCGGGTGTTACAAAATATAAGTGACTAATATTATTTGTTGTTATCACGCTAACTCAACTCAGATTTAGCCACTTATCACCCTCACGTTAAGTCACGTAAGATTTTGTCATATGTCATCTCTAAATTGTGCCACCTAATTTTACATATTTTTAATTTTATTTATCAAGATGATAACCAACTTATTATCAATTAAGACAAAATTGATCTTATAATATTTTGTATCAATTATAACTATATATGATTTTATTGGCTTAGTAATTTCCTAACTACCATGTTGACCACATGTCATTTTTCTATTATCGGATGTATATGATTTTTATTTTTATTTTCTTAATAAATTTTTAATAGAACTAGATCTTATTAGATTATTTAGTATTTTTCTTTTGAAAATGGAAAGCGGTTCGAACCACGCGCCGTCTAGTGAATCGAAAGGCCGAAAAAATTCGGCAGACGGTCTAACCGTCATGAAGGGCCATACAACAAAGGAGAAAAAAAATACACAAAAATACATCAAAAGAAACCCGAAAGCTAAACAGTCTTCAAGGGAAAGCAGGATGATCCAACCCGAAAGCTAAAAAAATTCGTTTTAGAAGGAAGTACAAGGTAAGAAGTGTGGGGAACAACTGTGGACACCTCAGATTTGGACTGCATCAGAGCCATCAGGAGTCGATCACAAAGCCATGCCCCCTTCTCAACAAACTACTCGAACTGCCACCAAAAGACAAAATCAAACCTCGGAAGAGGAAACTGCAGAGAGCGGGTATCATGACATAAACAGGTGTATAACTTGAAGGTTTAAAGATTAAACGATTTGTAAGGATGAATTGTTCAAGGATGTTAAATAACAAGTTGGTTAACAACAATGTACCTTTGTTTAGAACGAGGTTGAGGTTTCACCATTGGCTTATTTGAGATTATTAATCATTATTGTTTTTCGTTTTTGTTTTTTGGTATTATTGGTGTTGTTAGGCCAAGAACGGTGCCGTTAGACAGAGAACAATGTTTAGATCGCGAGATCGGAATCGGTAGGTCCAAATTGTAAGATCAGAATCAGAAGTCCGAAAACGTTGTCAGTGGCGGATTTTGCATATACGGTGGTTGGCTAATTATGCCAACAATAAAAAGTTTTGTAGGTTAGGCAACTTTTGTTTTATCATTTGTGAACTATTTATATAAGAAAATAATCGTATAAGAAAATCAAAAGGAACTCTTACCTACAGCTACGACAACAATGCAAGAGCCACCCTACTAGACTACTGCATTCTTCATCTTCATTTAATTTTTTTTTCTATTTTTTAATATATATTTTCTTTCTTTCTCATTTGTTTAGAAAAACTGAAGGAGAAAGGTTATAGACCTAGCATAAAATTGGATGGCTTAAATCGGTGGAATCGATAAAAAGTAGATTTGAAAATTTGATTAAGAATCAAAGATTTTTTCCTTTATAATTAGGAAGGGTAGATCGAATAGGTACCATTGATGGAGAAGTTTGGGTTTTGACTGTATATTGAAAGATTCAGATGATGAATATAAAGAGTAAATTTGAAAATTTTCCTATAAATCGAACATTTTGTGTTCATGAAGCATCAAAGATAGAGTTTTTATGTGACGAGAAGGAGATAGAGATTATTGGGAGTAAACTTAAAGACAGAGGTAAAGTTCGGTGGTTATACTTTATTGTTAAGACCAACAAAAGTACACTGATAGAATTTGATGAATTAATTGATGATGGTGTTGACCCATAAATGATTTCTCAAACCAGAGGAAGAAGATGACCTTGTGGGGTTGTCCGTGAGGATTTGAGGGATTCCCTCGTGTTATCAAAATAGTGAGCGGTGCCTCTATTTGTGACAGTGGACACAGTCCAAAGACCTTTTTTTCTTTCATTTTTTTTCCTGAGAATGTTTTCATTCTGGGTTCGTTATTGCAGAACCAATCTTGTTTTATGTTGTTGATTTGAGTAGGAACGATCTTCTGATAGAGAGACAACGTTTTTTTTTTCCAATTCTTCAATCTTCTTCTTTCCCCTTCTTTATTTGCCGTCCGAAGGGGCTATGTAGTTCGTATTGGTGAGAAATCATCACGGTTAAGCCTTCTACTTTCTATCTCGAAACAAAGGCTTTACTGTCATCAACCTTCGGTATTCATGTTGGAGAATGTTGTAGACATCTCTCTTGCTTCTTCTTCGACTATGACTCCCCCCCACAAGAGAGAAGGTAGTCAGCCATTTCGCCACTGTATCTGGGAAGAAAAACAGGGAGTTCATCGTTGAAAGATGGATCTTGTAGATAGGGCATCCAAAGAAGGCGACGAAGCAGCTACTTGAACGTAAACCAGGTGATAGTAGGGATTTTGGATCATTGGAACCGTGTGTTTGATGGGGGCGCTCTGTTAGGGTTTGGATGTTATCCATTGTTTTTTCAAAATGAGGGTAAAGGGGATGAGAAGCGCGTATAAACGCGCGTTCATTTCAGTGGATTTGGGGTTTTTTTAAGAGGTTGTTGACTGTTGCAATAGATTATTTAGAATTTTGTTGTATGAAAATTGTCTTTAATTTAGACTTTTACTTATATAATGTTTCTTTTCTAAAATTATATTGGTAGCTAAGTGAGCAACTAAGCTATAATTATTTTTCCTTCTATTAGTATATTATTTATATTATGGTTATAAACTAAAGATCGTGTATAATTGTTGTATGATTCAATTTAATTTATATAACGTAGTTATGATATGTAAATATAATGTTTATATGATAAGTTAAAATAGAAAACTTTTATGTAGTATTTTTACTAAAAATGTATTCTATATGGTATTCTCATTAGAAGTTAGTCATTTGAAATAAATCTTCTTGGATAGATTATAAGCATTTTCTATAAAAATTTATTTTATCCTATTTCAAGATAGAGAAAATTTTATGTAATAATCTCCTACAAATCTTTGTTTTTTAATGTATGAAAATATATTGTTTTAGCCAAAATTACACATGTATAAATGGATATAATTTTATGACATGTATACATTTAATATTTCTTGATTATGATGGTTTATCTTACTGAAAAGTGACTACAGATTATTATATAATTATAAATATTTTCTTCAACTGTTTCTATAGATTGATAGGTTATGAAATTGTATCGTTCATTAAACTCTCAGTTTTAGATATATTTTTTTTTTACTTTATGATTATTATTTTAGAAGTCATGTGATATCAATCCATTCTATAATCATAAAAAAAACTGTTATGCAAATATTTTACAAATTTCGTGCAATACACGAATACTAAGCTAGTTTTGACTCCAAAAATCATTTTGTGTGGGATCCAAGATCTTTCATATCAAAGTGCATTCTTAAGTCATTCTTTTTAACAAATCATGAGCTTAATAATACTAATTAGTAGAATATCATCCACATACAACAAGACGTAAATAGTGTACTTAGAAGTTACATTTTTGCGATATACACAAGTATCACATTTGCTTCTTTTGAACCCAAGAGATCTCATACATACATCAAAATTTTATATTAGTTCCATTAACGAGGAGACTCTTTTAACACATAGATATACCTATTAAGAAAAAATGCATGCTCATGTTTATTTTGTCTAAGATTGAATCTCTTGGGTTGTCTTATGTATATGCTCATCTTATAATCACCATGTAAAAACACAGTCATTACATCCATTTGCACTAGTTCTCATGTAACATCCGGAATTTTTATTCCGGGTGTCGAGAAGTTTCCGAACTTTCCGCGTCAACGGTCTAGTTTTTCCCGCAGGCACGTGTGTTGAGTACCGCGATTTATTCCCAAAATCCCGCGCCGACCCCTCGTTCCCCTTATTCCACTTTTGACCTCTCGTTTCCAGCTGAGGTGACAAAGGGCCAGCTGACCCTTGTTTCCCTCCCACCTTTTCAGCTTTGTTGGATTCTCCCTCTCTCCTCTTTCACTTCTCTCTCACGTTAGTCCATTTTTCCCTCTTCTCTCTCTTGTGCTTTCTTCTTTCCTTCCCTTGGAGAGTTTGGCTTGTGGATGAGCTGTAGTGGAGAAGGATCTCAGTGGTTTGGTAAGTTCTTGCCCTTTTTCCTTTCTCCTTCCTAGTTGAATATCCTTTCCTTCCTTCCCCTTCATCCATGATCATGGATGAAGCTCTTGAGGAAACTTTTCCTTCGATCCGTTGCAAGTGTATGTTCTTGGCTCAATTAGGTCGTGGAGAGGAGCCTAAGATCATAGGTTGGTGTTTGGAGAAGACCCAACAAGAAGAGGAAGACATTGGAGCCAAGGATCCATAGTCGCAAACGAAGAAGACAACGTTCTGCTGCTCAAACCGCGGGGCGGATCTTCAGAGGTGCGGGGGCGGCCAGAGCCACCGCAGGGGCGGCTCCCAGGCACAAGGGCGGCTTCAGACTGCTGCAGGGGCAGTGACAGCTCCACGCAGGGGCGCCAGCTTGCTTTCGCGGCTGCGTTTTCTTCACCAGTAGGCTTCTTCCTTCCTTTCCCTTCGTTCCCTTCCTAGCCTTGCGATTATACTGTTAGCATGAAATATTGTGATATTTTAGGCACGTTTTCTAAGTGTATTTGATTCATATTGATAGTCATTGATTGAGCATTGATGCATTTGTGAGCTATTTTGTCTATAATGTCGATATAGAGATCTACACAAGCTTTATGTTGATTATAGGTGATTGAGAGCTATTTCCGAACGGAATTGAGCAAGGATGGAGTTGTTGAGAAATGTCCATAGATTGAGGGCATTTCTAGGAGCTAAGAGAATGCCAACTTGAGGAATGCACGAGGCTAGGGAAGAATCACGTTCTTGCCCTAAACCACGCTCTAAAATACGGCCGTACCACTTTCCACGTTCAAGTCCACGGCCGTGGAACCATGGCTAGGGAAGCGTGGTTCATTCCAGCAACTTCTACGGCTGTGGAGAAGATGGTTCAAACCGTGTTGATTTCCACGCTCTAAATTACGGCCGTGGAACCCTTCCACGACCATGATCTTGACGATTTTTTTTCGCAACACTTTAAGCCACGATCTTTTAAAACATTGGGCCGGGCCGAAAGTTTATCTTACACTATAAAAGGACGGACGAAGAGAGATTCCGTCACCTCGCTTTAGACCTCGCTTTAGACCTCGCTTACACCTTGGCTTACACCTCCACTTAGACCTAGCTTTATGCATACACTTGCGCTTGGAATTGCCCTAATTTTGCATTTTGGCGGAGATTTGTTTGAGAGATTTTTGGCGCATTGCTATTGGCGATTTCCGGATTGACGGAAGATCGAAGATTCGGAAGATTGTTCGCAAGGAGATTTCGCTTCTTGCTTAGGTTTGATTTAGAAGACGGATTGACATCCCGTTCTTCCTTCTTATCTAAGATTGTGTTTGTTTGTTCTATTCCGAATCTAGTGACGATATTTGTTCTTGATTGTGACTTTGAGATTGGTTTGAAGTTTATTGAAGGTTTTCGGAAGTTTTCATCTTTCAATCTTTTAATTCTTGAATTTGATATCAATATGACTATTGTTGGCTAAAAACCCTTAACAATTCTAAGGTGAAGGGTTGATAGTTGTGGCTTAGATGATGATAGATCGTTCGTAAACAGATTGGATCCTGAGAGTTAGAGAGAATCGCCGACGAACCTAATCCACGGTCTGTTCTTGAGCTTCCACGGCTGTGGAACTCAAGAACTAGCCGTAATTTTGTGTTAAGTTACGAACTTGCTTTTACTTTAATCCAAAGTTAAAGATTTTCTTTAATTTAGTTTACGCTTGCATTTTCTAGGTGGTAGTGAAGCCTCAACAACCTCTACCTCGATTGTGAGTGTCACAACCTTAATCGATTTAGTTAGTCTTGATCCTTGGATTACAAGTTTGGGTATTTGACATTAATTCTCATCTTTAGAACCTTTCTATATTGAAGCCTCAACAACCTGTATAGAGAGTGTCTTGTAGGTGAGTCATATAAGGTTTTTGGAACTTCACCGTACGATTACCTTACATTAGCATACCTTTGCATATCCTAACTCTGTCCTTATATCATTAGTATATTGTTCGCTCCAAACGGTGTGTGCAAGCTTTAAATTTATAACCCTAGACTTAAGCTTAAAACAAGGATGCGAACCCGTAGTGTACGGGTCAATCGTAGTAAAAAGCAAGAAATTCCAGGGGTCGATCACAGGGACTCGGTGAAACAAAGTCAATAACGGTAAGCTTCGTAATTACTAACCACAAGAGCAATTAAAACAATCAAAGATGAATAAGAAGTCAATAAAGCAAACATGCAATTCTAGGGATTAAAGCATCTAGTTGTGGTTCCAACTCAAGATCTAAAGATAAGTGGACAAAGCTGAGATTTTTGCATAGGGAAGGTGTTACTAAAGTGGAATAGATCACCGGGTAAGTCTCACTACTCACTAATCCAAAACCATAACTCCTATTACCGGGTAAGTCTCAATGAATTAAGATAAAGAACTATAACCTCAAACTAACACACCATCTAAGGGAATAGAATCAACCTTTACCGGGTAAGTCTCAGGCTAACTCACAAAGATGGGATGGAAGCACACTCAAACCCCAATAAAGGATAAACCTTTATTACCTACACTTATGATCGTTGGTACACAAACTAAGGAATTACCGGGTAAGTCTCATCCTAAGCTTGCATTGGATCAGGAAAGGTATAATAAGAATAGGATTTGGCAAACTCTAACACTTAACTCTCAGTTAGGATCAGATAAGTCACCTCGGTCAGAAGAATTCCACCCCGGCCGAGATGTTCATCGACTAAGCGAGATGCTTAGGGTTAAGGTTAAAGACTCGAACTTTCAGAGTCCTATTGGAATCTAAGATTATTCTATCATTGTTTTTCCCACAACCTTCAACCAATCACCCTAGAATCACACAAGAAAATTAGCCACTCATCATCATGAAAGTATTAATCAAATATATGGGAAGAAGGTGAATATTTGAACAAGAAAAATTTAATGAACAGACTTCAATAACTGAATCAAATATCACAACAAAAGCGTTCCTTGGATAGCAATCCAACAAGACAAGACAATGAGGAAGGGAATCTAAGATAATCTTACAAAAACCCTTCAAAAAGCTATAAAAGCTATGATCTTCAATCTTCTTTCAACCTTCAAAAAGGTTCTTCAAATCTCCCAACTGGAGTATGGCTGCTGCGTAATGAGTGTTCCGTCTATAACAGGGTGTAAGCGAGATGTTGGATTTGTGGAAATCCAACCCTTTTTATAGGAAAATAACCCTCCAAAGATAAAATATCTTAGAAAGATCTTCTCCCATAAAAATAGGTAAAATATAAGATCTTCTTCCTTCCAGGAGCCAAGCCCAAAAATATAAGATCACCTTCCAAAGATAAAAGATCTCAGCCAAGAATAAAATATTCTCGCCGCGTCCTAGGTGTTCGCCTCGGTCGAGTCGGCGTCTCTGGATCACCTCGGTCGAGATGAATCTCTGGTCAACCGAGGTGAGTCACAACTGAATGTAAAATCTCTCAAAACTGGTCCAAAGTGAATCTTTAATCCATGGCTATGCTTCTTGGATGGTTCCTTATGCTCCTTAATGTAGCTCCAATGACTCCATAGCTCCTCTTGTTCCTTTTTGATGCAAAACGTGCCATTTTACCTACAATTACAGCAAAACTAGGTGTAGACCTCGATTCCCGCAAAGGTAGATGAAATGGTAATATAATCACATAATATACATACAAACATGCAGATTATGAAAGATAAAATGTCCAAACAAACCCCAAAATATAGACTATAATTCATGCTATCAAAATACCCCATACTTAGCCCTTGCTTGTCCCCAAGCAAGTTCCGTATATAGAAGACAAGATAGAATGGATTATAAGTCATGAAAATCAATGAAAAGTCTTTCAAAAACATTTTTATGGGGTGCAACTATCATAGATTACTCTAAGAGAATACTTCATGGAATTTAAAATCAAAATATGATCAAAACATTTTATAAATATAGGAAAGTTGTTCATCTTTGCATAAAACCATGGAATGCATAATAAGTCATAATTATCAAAATTAATCATGTATAATCCAGTTTAAACCACTAAGTCAATCAACAAGCTCAAGGTCTCAAGGGCTTCCCTAAAGAAAAGGTCAAGAAACGTGTAGGGTAGGGATGTATGTAAGGTAATGTGGTGCTAGAATCCGGGAAAAGGATGAACTTCACTTCCACTTTGACTTGCAACATCTTCCACCAATAAGCTTTGCTTATTTCACACTTTTTCTTTTTACTTTAATTTTTGGGATGCATGGACAGAGGTGCACAATAACCGAAGCCTAGGAAATCCGCAATCATCAATTTCTCAAGATGCATCAAACCCTTGATGCACATACCATGACCCGTTAGGAATATCGCTCAATCCGACTTTGGCAAGACACAAACACCCGGCTATGTGAATGGTGCCGAGTTACTCATCATCATGATTGACTTCCCCAAACCTATTATTACTTTCTAACACTTTCACTTCCAGCCAACTTCTCAACTTTAACTTCACTTGCTTTCACCACTTTGCTTGCTTCCAAATTTCCGGATAGGTAAAGGGAGGCAAATTGTATATGAGGGGCTAAGCATGATCAAGAAGAAGAAGAGAGAAGAATGAATTGCCTTGGTCTTTCTAGGAAGAAAGTGAGAGAACTCATGATGTGGTGTCAACCTTCAGATTTAACATAATTTAGATAAAACAAAGTATTAAACATGCCATTAATTTCAAACAAAGCATTTAGCAACTTAAACATATTATAAAACCTTTCAAACACATAAAGAATTTAAAACCAGTCAGTAAGCAAGATCTTCACTGAGATCATATCCAGATAAGCAACACAAAAATAATTTTCGAAAACTCTCAGTTAACCCACCTCGGTCGAGGTGTTCTTGGGTCAACCGAGGTGAAATGCCTCGTTTGGCCAAGACTGACTCGGTCGAGGTCCAAAAATTTTTTTTTTTTTAAAACCATTTTTTTTTCAGTTTCGACGTTTTTCTCAATCAAATAACCTGTAAATATGCATGCAATCTCAGATAAACATATAAATGCAGAAGTGAAGCATAAACATGAAATATCCGATAAAGTAATCATACATCAAGTCATCGAATAAATACATCAAATAGTCATCAAATAAGTACATCGAATACCCCATACTTGGGACACACTGTCCCAGTGGGTCAATATAAGTCTAAAAATAAGAGTACTCACCGGATAAATAGCTGAACTGCATAAAAATATAATAAAGAAAATCCTGCAGCTCATCAGTAGTCGCGATCCGGTGGTGGTGGTGGTGGCACGTACGGATACTGGGTCGGGTCGAACGGATAACCCATGATACGCTCGAACTGAAGCTGGGCCATAATGTGCTGATAATGCTGCCTCTCCTGCATCTCG
Source organism: Fagopyrum homotropicum (assembly GCA_033239125.1). Classification (NCBI taxonomy): domain Eukaryota; kingdom Viridiplantae; phylum Streptophyta; class Magnoliopsida; order Caryophyllales; family Polygonaceae; genus Fagopyrum; species Fagopyrum homotropicum. The sequence continues at coordinate 22,372,825 of BSWB01000005.1, read as the reverse complement.
CGGATATCCAGTGACAATGCAGCATATGAATCAATAACCTGATCCGTCAGGTCATCGATCCGTCTGTGAGCATCTGGATCCCTCACTCTGTGCCTCCTGCGTCTAGCAGGTCTAACTGGAGAAGTGGCAGGTGCATCAGCTGGTGCAGGCTCAGTCTCATCATCATCATCATCCAGATCTATAATCGGCGGTGCGCTCGTCCCTGCAGTATCTGTCCCTGTGTCCATCGGGACTCCACCATCTCTCTCATCCACTGTATCCTCGTCATCAGCATCCTCCTCCTCCTCAGCTGGGGCAGCTACTGCCTCCCTATAATCCTCCATCAGTGGAGCCCAAGCTGTCTGCCAATAATGCGGGTCATAAACGGTGAACTGGGCAGACCATCGGATCCCCTGTGGCGCAGTCAGCTCCCACGGCATAGCCACATATGGAGTAGTCAAACCTCGGGGGACGAGAATCCGCCGAGTGATCATCTCCTGCAATCCAAGCGGCTTCGGAGCCGCCACCATCGTACAGGCACTGAGGTCCATGTCATGAAAAGCAACTATGTGGGTGACAAGCCCTCCGCAGCAGATGTCTCCCTTCGCTTTGGCCTTGATCTTGTGCAGGTCCTCTGCCAAGATCAAGCCAAAGTCTGGGAAACCCCCCGTAACCATACAGTATAGACTGAAAAGCTCGCCCTGTCGGATCTTTTGGGGTGTCTCAATACGCGCCAGAAGTGTCTCGCTGAATATCCTATGGGCTAACCTAAAGGCTAGGTGGAAGATGACCTTCTCCCTGGAATCTCCAGGGCGCCATCTGTCTGCATGCTCAACAATATGGGCAATCTGCCCCCAGAACTCCCTAGCTACAGATCGGGAAGGGAAGTCAGTGGCGGTGGGCTCAGGAAAGCCGAAGATGTCTCTCCAAATCTCGAGCGGTACTAAGAAGTTCAGGTTCATCAACCGGTACTTCACAGACTGCTCTGTGGGAAGGTAGGTGAAGGAGCTAACGAACTCTAAGGTCGGCTCCAAGTAGGTTGGGGCTCGGATCTCAGTAAACTGATCCATCCCAACTGTAGTAATCATCCTCCTAAGGTCTCCATCTACCCCTAGGCAGTCAAAAGCGGACACGTCCAGGAAACGTGGTGCAATCACTGGACGGCTAGCTATACGGTCATAATCCACCTGGTGTCTCTCATGGATCACCGGGCGGTAAGGTCGGGAAGAAGAGGAAGAAGGGGAAGGAGAGGATCTATCCCTAATGGCAAGCAATCTGTCAGAACTCATCTTCAAAAATATCTTACTGTCAGGTCACCACGGTCGACTGACAGCTCTCAGGAATCACCTCGGCCGAGGCGCAGTTCGACTGGACCGAGGCGGAAGCAGTTTGCGATTCAATTCTCAGAAATCCAGTTCTTTTCCCCCAAAAATCACTACAATTGCTTCCTATGGGGTACTTAAGCCTTTTCTTAGCAGATGCAAGGGCAACCAAAGCCCAAATCGAAACGAATGAACGAGTTAGGGTTTCGACTATTTTTACCTCGTTTCGGTTGATTCATTCGATTTCTTCGCAGATCTGTATTTGCAATGGGATCCTCTACCCTTCAATCGTAGTTTGGAAGCGGAAATCTTCGAAAACGAGCAAGATTCGAGGAAGTGAGGTGGAGAGGCGCCGCGATCGAGTCGAAGAGGGTAAAAAAAAGTGAAAAGGAAATTTTCCCCCTTTTTATACTGTTCCTGGAACTGCTGTCACCTCGGTCGAGATGGTTTCGATTGGACCGAGGTGGTACGGACCGAGGTGGTTCTGTAGAAACCCTAGTCGCCTCGGTTGCTCAAGAATCAACTCGGTCGAGGTGGCCTCGACTGGACCGAGGTGTCTCAGTCAAACTTCGTCTTCTCGAATTCTCGAACTTTTGTGCTTCCAGTTATGCTCCTGATTGGTTCTTCTTCCTTAGCTGTAACCTGTTATCTGTCTAGGACGCCAAAAACAAACAAAACAAAGCAAAAACAAACTATCTAAGCTAAACTAGAAAAAGGGAAAAAAAAAAACAATACTTTGGGTTGCCTCCCAAGAAGCGCTTGGTTTAAGGTCACTAGGTGGACCATAATGCGTCATCAAATGAGGTATATCGGTGCAACCTCCTCAACCGGAGTTTCCGGTTGGTACTTCTTAAGTCTATGACCGTTGACCTTGAAGCTTCCGCTAGTTTCGCCCCATATCTCAACTGCACCATGAGGAAAAACATGTTTCACAATATAAGGTCCGGTCCATCTTGATTTCAACTTACCTGGAAAAAGGCGGAGGCGGGAGTTGAAGAGTAGAACTAAGTCTCATTCGTTAAGCTCCTTTGGGATGATACGCTTGTCATGCCATCTCTTCGTCCTTTCCTTATAGATTTTGGCATTCTCATAGGCGTTCAAACGCAGCTCTTCCAGCTCGTTGAGTTCCAATAGTCGCTTCTCGCCGGCCTCCTTAATGTCGAAGTTCAACCATTTGATCGCCCAATACGCTTTGTGTTCCAATTCAACGGGCAAATGGCAAGACTTCCCATATACCAGATTATAAGGGGTGGTACCTATGGGAGTCTTAAATGCGGTCCTGTACGCCCAAAGAGCATCGTCCAGTTTCATGGACCAATCCTTCCTCGTTTTAGAGACGGTCTTCTCCAAAATTGCTTTGATTTCTCTATTCGAGATCTCGACCTGTCCACTAGTTTGAGGGTGATAAGCAGTTGATACCTTGTGGGTTACCCCATACTTCGATAGAAGTGCTTTGAACTTCCGGTTGATGAAATGTGTTCCTCCATCGCTGATGATGATGCATGGGGTTCCAAACCGTGGGAATATGGTCCTGTTTAGGAACTTCACAACCACCTTGGCGTCATTAGTGGGAGAGGCAATGGCTTCAACCCATCTAGAGACGTAATCAACCGCAAGAAGGATATAGAGGTTTCCTCCGGAGGATGGGAAAGGTCCCATGAAGTCAATCCCCCATACATCGAAGATTTCCACCTCCTGGATGTTATTAAGTGGCATCTCGTTCCTCCTTGATAAATTTCCTGTTCTTTGGCATGCATCACAAGAGAAAACAAAAGCTTGTACATCCTTAAATAATGTAGGCCAAAAGAAACCGGAACGTAATACCTTAGCGCATGTTTTATCGGTACTAGCATGTCCTCCACAAGGAAGTGAATGGCAATGCTGTATGACGCTATTAACTTCATCTTCCAGAATGCATCTTCGAAGCATCCCATCCGGTCCACGCTTGAATAGCAGCGGCTCGTCCCAGTAATAATGTCGCACTTCCTTGAAGAATCTCTTCTTTTGAGAGTACGTCAATCCGGGCGGTGTTTCCTGGCATACAAGGTAATTCACGATATCAGCATACCAAGGTCCGTTTTTATCAGAAAGTTGGTGGATCGAATGTTCCACCAAATGAGGATGAATGTCTGAGAAGGGAGTAAGAAGTTTGTTATTCTCAGTAGTCTTAGTTGACATCATCTCGCAGTCGACCTCGGTCGAGGTGCAGAGGCGTTGACCGAGATGTTCTTCAGTCGACTCGCTCAGTCCAGAAAGTGCCTCGGTCGAGGTACTACAACTGGAACCGAAATTGGAGATCTTCGTCTCCTGGATTAGCTTCTTTGTTTTAGCTCCTGGATCTTCTTCCAGTGCCTTTAAGCTCCGTATATCTGCATCACAAGAAGCATCTATACCTTCCTCCATTAAACTGAAGCTAATAACTCTTTCGAGTGGATCGTTAATAAGGATGGAGCTCACCAATTCTCTTGATTCTTCTTCATCGTAGATGTTGAAGATATCATCAGTTAGCTGCTCCCCTTTCATGGCTGCAAGTAGTGCGAACTCCACCTCATCGCCACCAATGTTGAATTTCAACTTGGCGTTCTTGCAATCCACATTGCAACCCGAAGTTGCTAGAAATGGCCTCCCGAGAATAATAGGAATAGGATAATCTGCGGGAATGTCAAGTACAACAAAATCTATAGGTAGATAGAAGTTACCTAACTTGACCGGAACGTCCTCCAAGATGCCCACGGGATGGGTGATGTAGCGATCCGCCATATAAAGTCGAATCTTGACCGGCTTGGGCTCTCCAAGTCCGATCTTCATACATAGCTCCAGCGGTATGATGCTCACGCTGGCTCCTAGATCACAAAGGGTTTCACAAGTGACATCCCCAACTTGAATGGGAATGCTAAATGAGCCGGGGTCTCTCAACTTAGGTGGCATCTTCTCCTTCATGATCTTAATAAGCTCCGAGAATTTAGATGTCATCCTAACTTCTCCAAAGTCTTCCAATTTCCTTTTCCTTGATAGGATCTCCTTTAAGAACTTCCCATAAGCGGGCATTCCTAGAATAGCATCAAGGAAAGGAATGTTAATATGCAGCTTATTCATCAAGTCAAGGAACTTACCAAAGTGCTTGTCTCGATGTGCTCTGGCCCTTGATTGGAGGAATGGAAGTGGTGGTTTGTATGCAGGAGGTGGAACATAAACTTCAGTTTTCCCCTCCGCTTTCTGTGGCTCCACCTCGGTTGGCATCTCGGTCGAGGTGTTCTTCGACTGGATCTGGATCGAGGTGGTCTGCGTCGAACGAGGTACTGGATCTGCAGTTTTGAGTCCACTCCTCGTCGTTATGGCCATGCACTGGCCTTTAGGGTTGCTTTCCGTCTTTGCTGGAAGCTTCCCTGGATCTCTTGGCGCTTCATTCGCCCTACTTGCAAGTTATTGTTCTTAGGACTTTTGGGCCTTCGAAAATGAAGTCATAGAAGTCTCCATAGCACTAAGCTTGATCAAGATAGCCTCCAGAACTGCGTCTTTCTTTTCCGGCTGAGACGGACTTGATCCTTGCCCCTGGCTCTTTAATGGAGTAGAAGAAGAAGAGGGGGAAGAGAGGAAAGGGTTAGAGGAAGTATTAGAGTTGGAGTTAGAATAATTGTTACCAGGATTCTGGTTGTTTTGATTGTTCGTCCTCCAATTGTTGCTATTGGACCCTCTATTGTTGTTGTTGTAATTGTTGTTCCGGGAACCGTTGTTGTTGTTACGGTACCCGTTGTTGTTGTTCCTTTGTCCTTGCTCTTCCTTCTTGGTTTGAGCAACCAAGAGTTCCTTCAATTGCTTCACGTCGTTCTTCAAAGACGTGAGTTGATTGTTGTTGGATTGAGTCTCTTGAAAGTTGACTCTTTTAACTCCACCTTCAGCTCCTTGGTGGGTGTACTTCTCCATATGCAAGGCCTGCTTCTCGATGAAGTCCCAAGCCTCGTCAATTGCCATGTCCATGAAGGTACCGGCGGAGAGTAGTTGGAGATTGAACTGGGTGCTTCCGTCCAGTCCTTTGAAGTAGATCTCCAATAACTCTAACTTTGGAATCCCATGATGTGGTAAATCCAAAAGAATGTCCTTGAACCGCTCCCATGACTTGGACAAGCTCTCCTTGTCCTTCATAATGAAAGCATTGATCTTCCCTCTCATTTCAGCTGTCTTTGAGGGGGGAAAGCATTTGGTTAAGAACTCCGTCGTCATCTCCTCCCATGTGCTAATTTTACCTGGAGGAAGAGATTGATACCAAGTAAGAGCTCTATCTTTTAAAGAAAAGTAAAAAGGTCTTAGCTTGTAGTTGTTATTTTCAATTCTGGAAGGTCGCAAGGTTTCCATCAAGATCTCGTAGTTTTGAAGATGTTGATGTGGTGATTCCTTCTCCATCCCTCCGAATTGGCATTGGCGAATCATGGATAGAACTTGCGGTCGAAGTTCGTAGTCATGGTCCGCTGGATCTCCTAGGTTGACTCCTGGACGCCTCAGTTGTTGATTAGGGTCCATCCTTTGACCTAGGGTTTGTGGAATTCTTGCAAGAAGAACATCTCGGACTGGCATCCGAGGTGGAAGTATCTCGGCCGGGGTGTCAGGTACTGGGACCTGCCTCGGTCGAGGGTCAGCAACTGGGACCTGCCTCGGTCCAGCATCGGGAACTGGATCGTCCCTCGGTCGAAGTAGAATCTGGTCTCGTATGACGGCCATTTCTGCTTCGATTGCTTCAGTTTTGGTGCGAGTTTCTTCCTTTTCTCGCCTTAGTTCTTCCCTGCTGACGCGTAGCAGCTCTAACGCCTCTTTCAATTCGGCCTCAAGATCGCGGTTGTCTTGTTGGGCCATCTTCGCTTCTCTTAAGCGTCGCTTGTATGTCTTTTCTGGTTCGGGATCGTAGGGAACAATTTCCTTCCCAGTGCGGGTTCTTCGCATAAACCTAAGAAAGAACCTGCAAAAGTCACTCAAGTAGAGTGGTTAGAAGACACGGGGGCAAGCGCCCCAAGAGCAAACCGTACCGGCTCGGTCTAGACCAAGTCCCCGACAACGGCGCCAAAAACTTGTTCGCTCCAAACGGTGTGTGCAAGCTTTAAATTTATAACCCTAGACTTAAGCTTAAAACAAGGATGCGAACCCGCAGTGTACGGGTCAATCGTAGTAAAAAGCAAGAAATTCCAAGGGTCGATCACAGGGACTCGGTGAAACAAAGTCAATAACGGTAAGCTTCGTAATTACTAACCACAAGAGCAATTAAAACAATCAAAGATGAATAAGAAGTCAATAAAGCAAACATGCAATTCTAGGGATTAAAGCATCTAGTTGTAGTTCCAACTCAAGATCTAAAGATAAGCGGACAAAGCTGAGATTTTTGCATAGGGAAGGTGTTACTAAAATGGAATAGATCACCGGGTAAGTCTCACTACTCACTAATCCAAAACCGTAACTCCTATTACCGGGTAAGTCTCAAGGAATTAAGATAAAGAACTATAACCTCAAACTAACACACCATCTAAGGGAATAGAATCAACCTTTACCGGGTAAGTCTCAAGCTAACTCACAAAGATGGGATGGAAGCACACTCAAACCCCAATAAAGGATAAACCTTTATTACCTATACTTATGATCGTTGGTACACAAACTAAGGAATTACCGGGTAAGTCTCATCCTAAGCTTGCATTGGATCAGGAAAGGTATAATAAGAATAGGATTTGGCAAACTCTAACACTTAACTCTCAGTTAGGATCAGATAAGTCACCTCGGTCAGAAGAATTCCACCCCGGCCGAGATGTTCATCGACTGAGCGAGATGCTTAGGGTTAAGGTTAAAGACTCGAACTTTCAGAGTCCTACTGGAATCTAAGATTATTCTATCATTGTTTTTCCCACAACCTTCAACCAATCACCCTAGAATCACACAAGAAAATTAGCCAATCATCATCATGAAAGTATTAATCAAATATATGGGAAGAAGGTGAATATTTGAACAAGAAAAATTTAATGAAAAGACTTCAATAACTGAATCAAATATCACAACAAAAGCGTTCCTTGGATAGCAATCCAACAAGACAAGACAACGAGGAAGGGAATCTAAGATAATCTTACAAAAACCCTTCAAAAAGCTATAAAAGCTATGATCTTCAATCTTCTTTCAACCTTCAAAAAGGTTCTTCAAATCTCCCAGCTGGAGTATGGCTGCTGCGTAATGAGTGTTCCGTCTATAACAGGGTGTAAGCGAGATGTTGGATTTGTGGAAATCCAACCCTTTTTATAGGAAAATAACCCTCCAAAGATAAAATATCTTAGAAAGATCTTCTCCCATAAAAATAGGTAAAATATAAGATCTTCTTTCTTCCAGGAGCCAAGCCCAAAAATATAAGATCACCTTCCAAAGATAAAAGATCTCAGCCAAGAATAAAATATTCTCGCCGCGTCCTAGGTGTTCGCCTCGGTCGAGTCGGCGTCTCTGGATCACCTCGGTCGAGATGAATCTCTGGTCAACCGAGGTGAGTCACAACTGAATGTGAAATCTCTCAAAACTGGTCCAAAGTGAATCTTTAATCCATGGCTATGCTTCCTGGATGGTTCCTTATGCTCCTCAATGTAGCTCCAATGACTCCATAGCTCCTTTTGTTCCTTTTTGATGCAAAACGTGCCATTTTACCTACAATTACAACAAAACTAGGTGTAGACCTCGATTCTCGCAAAGGTAGATGAAATGGTAATATAATCACATAATATACATACAAACATGCAGATTATGAAAGATAAAACGTCCAAATAAACCCCAAAATATAGACTATAATTCATGCTATCATATATCTTGAATCGATTGCCACAACTGGATACTTGGATCTTTAGGATTGTTGTTTTCCCAATATTCGAAAAGCTTCTTATATTTACTCGCTTGATAACCTGTAATTGAATTTGTTCCCCCCAAATCCCTGTGTTCGATACTCTGGAATTCTTGCTTAACTATATCGATCCGTACACTGCGGGTTCGCTTGCTTGATTTCTAGTTTTATAATTAAAGCTTATTTGCACGCACGCTAAGTGGCGAACAAGTTTTTGGCGCCGTTGCCGGGGATTTGGTCTAGGCCGAATTTGGTTTTCGGTTGTCAAGCTTGGGAGCTTCTCCCTTGTTATTTGATATCCTTTCAAGTGCATGCGCAGGTCTAGGAACACCGAAGACCTCTTACCTCTTGATCAAGAGCTTGAGAGGACTTTAAGGCAAAAGCGCAAGGAAAAGAAGATGGCTGAAGAACACGAACATGATCTTCAAGCGGAGTTAGCGGAGAAAGAAGCTCAACTCCAATGGAATGAGAATATTCGCCGGGATGAAATGGATCGTAATCAATCTTAAGTTAACGATCTAAAAGATATGATGTTCCAAATGAGGATAGAACTAAGCAACCTTAAGAATAAGGGGAGCAAGAAATCCTCAAGAAGGGCATCAAGATCAAGAAGAAGAAGTCATTCATCTGCTGATGATAGTGATTCTTCCATGCCACCACTAGAGGAAATTGATCCCACGATCAATGTGAATCCTTTCCATCCACGGGGAGCTGCTAATCGTCGTGTTCCACCTAGGAATGCGAGGATCGAACGTGTAGATGATGAGCCAAGAACTCTTGGCCAAAGGATGGATCCAACACAACAACCACGCCGTTTAGGTGTGAACTTTGATGCTGATGATGTGCAAGGGTTTAGCTTCAACCCTCAAGTTATTACTCTTGTTCGCCAAAATCAATTTGGCGGGACAAGCGCTGAATCTCCACACCAACACTTGCAAAACTTTGAGTGTATGATGGAGACAATGAGACCGAAGAACGCGACTACCAACAACTATAAGCTCAAGCCTTTCTTCTTCTCCTTGAAGGGGAAAGCATTGTCTTGGTATCAAGATCTTCCTAATGGGAAACTAGACACATGGGAAGACCTTTCCGCGGAGTTCCTCACTAAGTTCTTTCCACCATCCAAAACGGCGGAACTTAGAGGTAAGATCAATGCATTTTCCATGAGGTCTAACGAAAGTTTGTTTCAATCATGGGAAAGGTTTCAGGATTTGTTATTGGATTGCCCTCATCATGGCATATCCAAGCTTGCATTGCTGGAGATTTACTATAAGGGGCTGGATGTGGAGACACAATTCAAGCTCCAATCCCTCTCATGTGGCACATTCATGGACATGAGGGAAGATGACGCTTGAGACTTCATTGAGAAGCAAGCAAGAGTCACAGAAAAGTATTCCCACCGGAAAGTGGAGGGGAATCGTGTGGAGCAAGGAGAAAAGCTCACACATGAAGCTCAAAATCAGATTTTCTCCCTCAACAATGAGATCAAAGAGTTGAAGGAGGCAATCAAGACCAACTTTCCAAAGCAACAAGGAAAGGATGTTGGCTATTTGGGCAACAACAACAATGGCGGTGAGAACACAAACCGCAACAACAACAATAACCGGAATAATAACCGGACCAATTGTACAATAACAACAACCGGAACAACAATTGGAACAACAATAGGGGTTCAAGCAACAACAATTGGCGCTCCAATCAACAAAACTCCGGTAACTCTTATCCTTCCAATTCGAATTCACTAACTCCACCTTCCTCTTCCTCTACTCCTTTGAAAAGCCAGGGGCAAACATCTAATGGAGGAAACACTTCGGGGAAGGAGAAGCCTGATCCCATGTTGGAAACAATTTTGGGAAAGCTTCAAGGTTTGGAGAACCGCATCATTAAGGTTGATGATCAAATTTCTAAGGTTGATAAAGCCCAAAAGGTTTTGGAAAACCAAATGTTCAGCCATGCGGAGGAAGTTCCTAGGAATCAAGGGAAACTTCTAGGAAAGATGGAGGACAACCCTAAAGGAAGGGTGATGGAAATCACAACTAGGAGCGGAGTGACTACCACCGATCCGCAGCCTAAGTTTGTTGAAGTCCCCGTAGAGAAAGACAAAGAGAAGCGGAAGGAGAAGGAAGATGTCTACGTTCCTCCTCCAGCTTACAAACCTCCCCTACCATTCCCTCAATCTAGAGCGAGAGCGCGCCTAGATAAACAATTTGGTAAGTTTATAGAACTCATGAGCAAGCTACATATTAATATACCCTTTATTGATGCTATTGTAGGTATGCCGGCTTATGGCAAGTTCTTAAAGGAGCTCCTCTCCAACAAGAGGAAGCTAGAGGATTTTGGAGAGGTTAAGATGAGTTCGGATTCTTCGGATCTCATCAAGACCATGAAGGAGAAAATTCCCCCCAAGCTAAAGGATCCGGGGTCATTTTGTATTCCCATAGGAGTGGGAGATGTCACATACGATGCATTATGTGACTTGGGAGCAAGTGTGAGCATCATACCACTTGCATTATGTAGGAAGATCGGTTTAGGCGACCCTAAACCGGTGAAGATGACGTTGTACATGGCGGATCGATCCATCACTCGCCCCGTCGGTATTGTAGAAGACGTCCCAGTCAAGCTAGGTAAATTCTTTGTTCCCATTGACTTTGTCGTGCTTGACATTCCTGCAGATAGTCCGGTCCCGATCATACTCGGAAGACCGTTTCTTGCAACTTCCGGCTGCATAGTCGATTGCAAGAATGCTAGACTCGCCTTTGATATAGGAGAAGAGAAGGTAGAGTTCGTTCTTTCCACTCTAGTGAAGGAGCCAATTTTTGATGAGGATATATTCAATATCCAAGATGAAGAAGGGTTGTCTAGAGAGGAGGTAAGTGCTATTCTCTTCAAAGATCCTTTGCAAAAGGTTATCACTATGAGTCTAACGAATGTAGGGGAAGAAGAGGAGTGCAATGAGGCAATTGAAGCCTTAGAAGCACAAGAAGAGGTGGGTGAAGTGGAATTCGAGAAGCTCCACGACGAGGCAGAAAACGTGAGAATCCACGGCCATACACTATATTCCACGGCCGTGGATCTCACAACCCAAAGCGTGGCTCACTCCAGAGGGTTACACGGTCGTGGAGAAGGCAGAGCAACCGTAACCACCTTCCACGCCCTAAACCACGGCCGTGGAAGATGTATGGAACCCGTAATTTTGGCCGTGGAAGGGAATGATCGAGACACTTCTTCAACTTCTTTTGATTCTTCTCCCACACCCTCTACACCCTTAGACACTTCTAAGGAGGCATCAGATGCTCCACAAGAGCCATTGGAAGCTCCGAAAGCAATGAAATTGAAACAACTTCCTACACATCTAAGGTACGCTTTTCTAGGACCTAACTCTACTTATCCAATTATTGTTAGTTCCGATCTAACCATAGATGAACATAATCAGCTCATGATTGTCCTTAAGAAACATAGGAAAGCTTTAGGCTACACTATTGAGGACTTAGTAGGAATCAAACCCTCCCTATGCATGCATAAGATATTAATGGAGGAAGACTTTAGAACTTCAAGACAACCTCAAAGGCGGTTAAATCCGACCATGAAGGAGGTTGTCAAGAAGGAAATTCTTAAACTTCTTGATGCAGGTATCATCTACCCTATCTCCGATAGTAAGTGGGTGAGTCCGGTTCAAGTAGTTCCGAAGAAGGGAGGAATGACGGTCATCACCAACAAAAACAACGAACTCATTCCTACCCAAACCGTAACGGGATGGCGGATGTGCATAGACTACCGCAAGCTTAACAACGCGACGAGGAAGGATCACTTCCCACTACCCTTCATCGATCAAATGCTTGAAAGGTTAGCGCAACATTCGCACTTTTTCTATCTTGACGGTTATAGTGGTTTCTTTCAGATTCCGATACACCCGGATGATCAAGAGAAGACCACATTCACGTGCCCATGGGGTACGTTTGCCTATAGGAGAATGCCGTTCGGGCTTTGCAACGCCCCAACCACCTTTCAACGGTGCATGATGGCCATCTTCTCCGAATACATTGAGGAAATCATGGAGGTCTTCATGGACGATTTCTCCGTATACGGTTCCTCTTTTAACGATTGCCTTTCTAACCTTTCTCTTGTTTTACAAAGGTGTGAGGACACTAACCTAGTTCTTAATTGGGAGAAGTGTCAATTTATGGTTAAGGAAGGAATTGTATTAGGTCACTTAATCTCTAATAGAGGGATAGAAGTAGATAAGGCTAAGATAGAGACCATAGAAAAGCTTCCTTCCCCAACTTCGGTGAAAGGGATAAGAAGTTTTCTAGGACATGCCGGATTCTATAGACGCTTCATTAAAGACTTTTCTAAAATATCAAAACCTCTCACTTATCTATTGATGAAGGATGCGATTTTTGAGTTTTCGCAGGAATATTTAGATGCGTTTAACATGATCCGGGAAGCTCTAATTTCAGCACCTATTATCCAACCTCCAGATTGGACTCTTCCCTTTGAGGTTATGTGCGATGCTAGTGACGTAGCTATAGGAGCTGTTCTTGGACAACGAAAGGAAGGGCGAACCCATGCCATATACTATGCTAGCAAGACGCTAGATGAAGCGCAGCTCAATTACGCCACTACCGAAAAAGAGTTTTTAGCCATGGTCTATGCTATTGACAAGTTTCGCTCTTATCTTGTAGGTGCAAACGTGATTGTCTACACCGATCATGCTGCGATCTGGTACCTCCTTGCGAAGAAAGATGCAAAGCCAAGGCTAATTAGATGGATTCTTCTCCTACAAGAATTCGATCTAGAGATCCGCGACAAGAAAGGTTCAGAAAATTCTGTTGCGGATCATTTGAGTCGTCTAACACATCTAAAGGACGACCATTTACCTATCGATGACTCCTTCCCGGACGAACACCTACACATTATTGAGGAGTGCATCGATGTGATCTCCAAAGGTAACGAACCATGGTTTGCTGACTTCGTTAACTATTTGGTTTGCCAGGAGATACCGCCCGGACTATCCTACGCACAAAGAAAGAAGTTCTTTAAGGATGTTCGGGAATATTTTTGGAATGAACCTCTCCTCTTTAAGAGAGGTCCGGATGGCATCATTTGGCGATGTGTGCCGGAAGATGAGATGCAAAGTGTCATCCGCCATTGTCATTCACTACCTTGTGGAGGACACGCTAGTTCGAACAAGACTAGCGCAAAGGTATTGCAATCTGGATTCTTTTGGCCTACTTTATTTAGAGATGTGCAATCCTTTGTTTCTTGCTGCGATGCTTGTCAAAGAACAGAAAATATCTCTAGGAGGAATGAGATGCCTCTCAATAACATCCAAGAGGTGGAGATTTTCGACGTTTGGGGAGTAGATTTTATAGGACCATTCCCATCATCTTGTGGAAACCAATACATACTCTTGGCGGTGGATTACGTTTCTAGATGGGTGGAAGCGATTGCCTCTCCCACCAATGATGCCATGGTGGTGGTTAAGTTCTTTAACAAGACCATCTTCCCATGATTTGGGACACCAAGGACTATCATTAGTGATGGAGGTTCTCACTTCATTGCCCGGCGCTTTGAAGCTCTTCTAGCTAAGTATGGGGTTACTCACAAGATCGCCACCCCTTATCATCCACAAACAAGTGGACAAGTTGAGATCTCAAATCGGGAGATCAAAGGAATCTTAGAGAAGACGGTTTCAAGGACTAGGAAGGATATGTCTTTGAAGCTTGATGACGCATTGTGGGCATACCGGACTGCGTACAAGACTCCCATAGGAACCACACAATACAACCTTGTGTATGGGAAGTCTTGTCACTTACCGGTAGAGTTAGAGCATAAGGCGTTTTGGGCTATCAAATGGTTAAATTTCAGCATGAAGGAAGCGGGAGAGAAGCGTCTCTTAGACCTTAATGAGCTAGAAGAACTCCGCTTGAACGCCTATGAAAATGCCAAGATTTATAAGGAGAGAGCAAAGCGTTGGCATGATAAGCATATCATTCCAAAGGACTTCAAAGAAGGAGATCAAGTTCTCCTCTTCAATTCAAGGCTTCGTCTCTTTCCAGGTAAGCTTAAATCTCGTTGGACCGGACCTTTTCTAATTAAGCATATTTTCCCCCATGGTGCAGTTGAAGTATGGGGTGAAGCGGGCGGAAGCTTTAAGGTGAACGGTCAACGACTCAAGAAGTACACGCCGGAACTCCAAGATGAAGAGTTCGCGCCTACCGCACTTGAATAAGTGCGAGATTGGTCTAGCTACGGACCTTAAACAAAGCGCTTCTTGGGAGGCAACCCAAGGAACGATGGAAAAGGAAAAGGGAAGAATAATGTTGAAGAAAAGTGACGAAACTTGGACTTTGGAGCATTACAGAGAGTTCCACGGCCTAAACCACGGTCGTGACAGCTACAGTGACTGTAATTTCCAAAAGCCTTTGAAAAATCACCAAAACCACGATTCCGTACAATTCCACGGCCGTGGAACCCCCCGACAGACCGTGATTTTCAAAATTTTTTTCTGTCACTATATAAACCACGATTCTTCACAAAAACACTTCACAAAACCATTTCCACGACCCAATATCGCCGATTCCACGCCCTTCACCTCAAATCTCCGTTCGTTAATCGTTTTCAACGATTCTTCTTTCCAAATTGAAGCAAATTCAACCACCAACGAGATCCAAGCAACGAATCGAGCGGCAAATCACCAAGGAACGCACAATTCGGATTTTAAAATCCGAAACCTAGGTTTTTCCCCCTCTTCTTGATCTTTGTCAATTTGGGTTCGTTTTTGCTAGAAATTATAGGAGAACTGCTTGAAATTGGAAGGAATTAGACTAGGGCTGCCTGATTGCTGAATTTGAGTGCTGTTTGTTGAGTTTTGAGAAAAACTGAGACGAATCACGGTCTCTGACAGTTCCACAGCCGTGGAAATACCAAGAACAGACCGTGATTTTGAACAGTGATGGACTTCGTGAGGAGAGTTTCAGGGAGGATTAAGGAGAAGAAGAATGACCAGAACAAAAAGAGGAAGGGTAACCCCTCTTCCTCTTCATCCTCTAGAGCACCACCACTTTCTTCCCCTTCACCACCATCATCACCTTCATCACCCGCTCCTTCTAGCCCTAGAGTACCGACCATTCATGCGGATCACCTCGATGCACTCGAGAGGATCCATGAGAGGGCTGTGATTGGACCTAGGTACCTATTGTTAGAGGATCTAGCTCCTCTTAACATTATAGATGACCTTACTTGGCTCTTGGATAGAGCCGGACTAGTTGTCTTCTCGGCTATCCGAGAAGACGCCTACGAGGAGATTACGAGGGAGGTTGTGACGTCTTTCTAGCACAGCCATGTGGATAGGACCGTTTCTTTCCATCTTATGGAAAGAAACTATGATTTTACCATCCGTAATTTCGGAGCCTTTTTCGGGTTCCAAGAGACCTTTAACGGTCGTTTTCCTAGTGGCGTTTACGCCAAAGACTTTTGGGAGGAGGTTGCTATGATTTACGTCAGGGAGGACCGCTGGCAACCTGCTGACACCAAGGCTTAGTTGATGTATCACTTAGCCTTGAAGATTGCTCACCGTGTTCTTTCGGAGTGTCTCTTCCCTAGGACGGAGACGCCCCAAAAGATCAAGACGGATGAGCTATTTCTGTTGTATTCTATGCTGTATGGGCGCCGAGCTGACTGTGCCACCCTCTTAGCTGCTACTATGAGCAAGCTCAAGAACAAGAGGAAGGGCAACATTGGATATGGTGGGATAGTTACCCACCTTGCTAGGATGTTGGGAGTTGATTTTTCTGCATGTAATCGCATACCAGCCGTACCCTTAGGACTTCAGGCCTTCATGACTAGAGGTCTCATCTTCCCCACACATAGAGGTCCACCTTATGCGGCCATGCCTTGGGAGAGCAGGACGGGTAGGGGTATTGAGTGGCTATAGGAGTACTCCATTATGGCTGGACGCCATAATTGGAAGGCTACGTTCGCAGCTATGCATGCGAACAGGATTGCAGCTCCCCCATATGTCCCACCACCGCCCGTAGTTGAGGAGGAGGAGATGAGAGATCAGTATGAGAGTGGAGGAGGAGCAGAGCAGGAGTTTGGCACGTTTCCGGATCAGCCGGATGCGGCCCCTGATGTGCCCAGACGTTCTCCACGTCCCGCCAGAGCTTCAGGTTCGTCTTCTCGCCGCGCCAGCGTGAGCGAGAGGCCCACTTGGATGGACACGCCTCCTACATGGTACGGAGCTCCACCTCCATGGTCCTCACAGCAGCCATCAGCACCAGCACCAGCACCGTCCGACGCTCCAGGGTGGTACAGCCAGGCTCCGGGATGGTATGAGAAGATGCCAGATTGCGCCACCGGCCTTTCAGAGAGAGTGGGAGCATTGGAGATCCGAGCCGATGCTAGAGATGGACGCTTGGACGACCTCGATCACATGATGAGAGACGTCTACCTCCAGTAGTTTGGGTGGCACTACGACCCTAGCTTCTCTCCATTCCTGCCTCCACCAGCACCGCAGTGATGATGATGATGACCGATAGCTTTAGCCGCTCCACCGCCATTTTGTGAGTTTCTTTTTCTTTTCTTCCTTTCTTTCTTTTATTTGAACATTAGGGACAATATTTGTTCTAAGTATGGGGTGGGGTGTGACTAAAAGTTGTAATAACTCTTACTCACTTTGATTGCTTCTATTTGAGACTATCTTGCATGTTCATTATATTGTTGCACGTTTCATTATTGCATTGCATGAAAAGAGTTTGAAAAACCCATAAAAATTGAAAAATTTTGAAAAATTTTGTGCTTCTAAGGAATTGAGATGATTTCTATGATAATCGCTACTTGTGAATTGAGTTTGATGACAATTGCATGCTTAAACGAATAGTGAAGTGAAAAGAAATTGAATGAGTTGATTATACCTCTTTTGCAAGTTTCATAATCTGATGAATGTTACTTAAATCATGTTGAGAAATTGAAGTTGAAATCACACTATAAGTTCTTATGCTTCTTGTTGAGATGATTAAGGCAATTCGATTTTTCTTTCTTCTTTCTTTGATCATTTATCCCCTCATTGAAATATTGACCTCCTCTACCTATCCGGGAATTTGGAGGAGTTGATTGAAAAAGGCATGTATGATGTGGGAGGGCCATGAAAGCAATACTTTGCATTCAAAGGAATAGAAAGAAATTGTAGGTTTGGGGAAGTCAATCATGATGATGAGTAACTCGGCACCATTCACATAGCCGGGTGTTTGTGTCTTGCCAAAGTCGGATTGAGCGATATTCCTAGCGGATTATGGTATGTGCGCTAAGGGTTTGAGGCATCTCATAAAAATTGAGAAACGCCAATCTCCTAGGCTTCAGTTTTTGTGCACCTCTATCCATAACTCCAAAAGTAAAGTCGAAAAATGAAAAGAAGAGAGCGAAGCTCTAAGTTGAAGTTGTTGCGGAAACCGCAAGAGAAGAAGAAAAGAGTAGTTGTCCACTTTCCCGGATTCATGCACCACATTCCTTAAAGTTTCCTTCCCTTTCCACATTCTAGACCTTTTTCTTTGAAAGTCCTTAAGATCAAAAGAATGTTATATGACTTGGTGATCTAAATTGAAGTTTCTTATGATTGATTTTGATAATGTTTAAAGGTTATGATGTTTGTATGGAAGTTTGATTTATTCATGATATTTCTTTAGTCTTTACTCTTTGATTAAGTGTATGAAAGTCTTATAAACGATTGAAGCAAGATTTGAGAATGATCTATTGATTAGAGGGCACATTCATCCAAAAGAAGTATTGCTTTGAGAAGGTACACATATTTCATCCTAACTCTTGTTTTAAAGCTTTTGAAAGACCTTTGTTAGGGACAAGCAAGTGGCAAGTATGGGGTTATTTGTTAGCATGAAATATTGTGATATTTTAGGCACGTTTTCTAAGTGTATTTGATTCATATTGATAGTCATTGATTGAGCATTGATGCATTTGTGAGCTATTTTGTCTATAATGTCGATATAGAGATCTACACAAGCTTTATGTTGATTATAGGTGATTGAGAGCTATTTCCGAACGGAATCGAGCAAGGATGGAGTTGTTGAGCAATGTCCATAGATTGAGGGCATTTCTAGGAGCTAAGAGAATGCCAACTTGAGGAATGCACGAGGCTAGGGAAGAATCACGTTCTTGCCCTAAACCACGCTCTAAAATACGGCCGTACCACTTTCCACGTTCAAGTCCACGGCCGTGGAACCATGGCTAGGGAAGCGTGGTTCATTCCAGCAACTTCTACGGACGTGGAGAAGATGGTTCAAACCGTGTTGATTTCCACGCTCTAAATTACGGCCGTGGAACCCTTCCACGACCGTGATCTTGGCGATCTTTTTTCGCAACACTTTAAGCCACGATCTTTTAAAAGATTGGGCCGGGCCGAAAGTTTATCTTACACTATAAAAGGACGGACGAAGAGAGATTCCGTCACCTCGCTTTAGACCTCGCTTTAAACCTCGCTTACACCTTGGCTTACACCTCCGCTTAGACCTAGCTTTACGCATACACTTGAGCTTGGAATTGCCCTAATTTCGCATTTTGGCGGAGATTTGTTTGAGAGATTTTTGGCGCATTGCTATTGGCGATTTCCGGATTGACGGAAGATTGAAGATTCGGAAGATTGTTCGCAAGGAGATTTCGCTTCTTGCTTAGGTTTGATTTAGAAGACGGATTGACATCCCATTCTTCCTTCTTATCTAAGATTGTGTTTGTTTGTTCTATTCCGAATCTAGTGACGATATTTGTTCTTGATTGTGACTTTGAGATTGGTTTGAAGTTTATTGAAGGTTTTCGGAAGTTTTCATCTTTCAATCTTTTAATTCTTGAATTTGATATCAATATGACTATTGTTGGCTAAAAACCCTTAACAATTCTAAGGTGAAGGGTTGATAGTTGTGGCTTAGATGATGATAGATCGTTCGTAAACAGATTGGATCTTGAGAGTTAGAGAGAATCGCCGACGAACCTAATCCACGGTCTGTTCTTGAGCTTCCACGGCCGTGGAACTCAAGAACTAGCCGTAATTTTGTGTTAAGTTACGAACTTGCTTTTACTTTAATCCAAAGTTAAAGATTTTCTTTAATTTAGTTTAGGCTTGCCTTTTCTAGGTGGTAGTGAAGCCTCAACAACCTCTACCTCGATTGTGAGTGTCACAACCTTAATCGATTTAGTTAGTCTTGATCCTTGGATTACAAGTTTGGGTATTTGACATTAATTCTCATCTTTAGAACCTTTCTATATTGAAGCCTCAACAACCTGTATAGAGAGTGTCTTGTAGGTGAGTCATATAAGGTTTTTGGAACTTCACCGTACGATTACCTTACATTAGCATACCTTTGCATATCCTAACTCTGTCCTTATATCATTAGTATATCTTGAATCGATTGCCACAGCTGGATACTTGGATCTTTAGGATTGTTGTTTTCCCAATATTCGAAAAGCTTCTTATATTTACTCGCTTGATAACCTGCAATTGAATTTGTTCCCCCCAAATCCCTGTGTTCGATACTCTGGAATTCTTGCTTAACTATATCGATCCGTACACTGCGGGTTCGCTTGCTTGATTTCTAGTTTTATAATTAAAGCTTATTTGCACGCACGCTAAGTGGCGAACATATACCTAGTTAGAAGCATGCTTAGGGTGGACCTAGGACTTATGAGAACGCCATCTAGTGGTTTCTAACCTTGGAGCCCTTATGGCTTGATGTGATTGTTTGAGTTGTTTGAGCACGTTGGATCTTTCTAGGCTAGATTAGCTCTCCTAGGCTGTTGTTGATGATCATGTGAGCTATAGGCTGTTGTGAGTTTCCTTGACTTGTTGAGAGTGTTATGAGTACCATGGATCCTAGGATGCTTTCCTAGTTTGAGAGTTGGGTGATCTTGCTTAGATCACTAGAGTAAAGTCTATAACTTCTTGAGCGTGAGCTTGTGTTGATGAGTGTGTTCATGTATGAGCAGGTTGTGTGCTTCCTCTCTAAGGAAGCTAGAGTGTTGTGAGTTGAGAGACGAGGTAAGTCTCCGGACTTACTTAGCCGTATTCAATGTATTAGATTCATTGTCTGTTTGGTGGTGTGTGTTTATCGCTTTCGTTATAACTTGTAACCGGTAATAGGAGCACCGACCCTTATATTATTTTGGCCCAAGTGTATGATAACGGGCGGTGACATCATCTGCCTAGCTCTTGCGAGAGCTAGGAGGTTCTTGGCGACTAGCCCGTGCTGGTTAGACGGTCGGAGGCATCCGTACCGTTCCATGCCGGTAAGTGGGGACCGAGACGAGTTTTGGGAGATTCTCGTGTTACAAAAGAAGTTGAATTAGAACGGGATATGACCTAATAAATAAAGATAATAAACCGAACTTGTTTGTTGAGCATGATTATGTGATGTTATGATGTATGAGTGTGTATGTGCCTTCACCTTGTTTCTAATGCTTCAAATTGAGCTAACGGTTTTAAACCGCTTGTGTAGATGCCCTGCAAGTTAGGAACGCCGCCGAGTGAGGTGGATGGGGGGTCGCCGTACATTATAGGACGAGGGCGTTTTTGGGATTATTATTGTTATGTTGGATTATGGATTGATGTACGGTTTTTGGATTTATGTTTTGGAGTTTTTGTGTCGTTTTGAGGACTCGACTGAGTTTCCACTTTCTGTAACATCCGGAAATTTTATTCCGGGTGTCGAGACGTTTCCGAACTTCCTGCGTCAACGGCCTAGTTTTTCCGCAGGCACATGTGCTAAGTACCGGAATTTATTCCCAAAATCCCGCGCTGATCCCTCGTTCCCCTTATTTCGCTTTTGACCTTTCATTTCCAGTTGAGGTGACAAGGGGCCAGCTGACCCCTTGTTTCCCTCCCACCTTTTCAGCTTTGTTGGACTCTCTCTCTCTCTCATCTTTCAATTCTCTCTCACGTTAGTCATTCTTTCCCTCTACACTCTCTTGTGCTTCTTCCTTTCTTCCCTTGGAGATTGCTTGTGGATGAGCTGCAGTGGAGAATGATCTCAGTGGTTGGTAAGTTCTTCCCCTCTTTCCCCTTCTCTTTCCTTGTTGAATATCCTTTCTTCCCTTCCACTTCATCCATGCCCATGGATGGAGCTCTTGAGGAAGCTTTTCCTTAGATCCGTGCATGTGTGTGTTCTTTGCTTGATTAGGTCGTGGAGAGGAGCCTAAGATCATAGGTTGGTGTTTGGAGAAGGCCCAACAAGAAGAGGAAGACATTGGAGCTAAGGATTCATAGTCGCAAACGAAGAAGACGACTTTTTGCTGCTCAAACCGCGGGGGCGGACCAAAGCCACCGCAGGGGTGGCCAGAACCACCACAGGGGCGGCCACCATGCGCAGGGACGGCTCCAGGGCGCCGTTGGGGCGGTGACAGCTTTCCGCCGGGGGCGCCAGCTTGCTTCCTCGGCTGCGTTTTCTTCACTAGTAGGTTCCTCCCTCCCTTCCTCTTCGTTCCTTCCTTAGCCTTATGGTTATTCTTAGTTAGAAGCATGCTTAGGGTGGACCTAGTACTTATGAGAATGCCATCTAGTGGTTGCTATCCTTGGAGCCCTTATGGCTTGATGTGATTGTTGACCTTAAGTTGTGTAAGCATGTTGGATCTTTCTAGGCTAGATTGGCTCTCCTAGGCTGTTGTTGATGATCATGTGAGCTATAGGTTGTTGTGAGTTTCCTTTACTTGTTGAGAGTGTTATGAGTACCATGGATCCTAGGATGCTTTCCTAGTTTGAGAGTTGGGTGATCTTGCTTAGATCACTAGAGTGAAGTCTATGACTTCTTGAGCGTGAGCTTGTGTTGATGAGTGTGTTCATGCATGAGCAGATTGTGTGCTTCCTCTCTAAGGAAGCTAGAGTGTTGTGAGTTGAGAGACGAGGTAAGTGTCCGGACTTACTTAGCCGTATTCGATGTATTAGATTCATTGTTTGTTTGGTGGTGTGTGTTTATTGCTTTCGTTCTTACTTGTAACCGGTAATAGGACCACCGACCCTTATATTATTTTGGCCCAAGTGCATGATAACGGGCGGTGACATCATCTGCCTAGCTCTTGCGAGAGTCTAGGAGGTTCTCGGCGACTAGCCCGTGCTGGTTAGACGGTCGGAGGCATCCGTACCGTTCCATGCCGGTAAGTAGGGACCGAGGCGGGACCACGGTGGTCCCGTGTCACAAAACTAAGTTGAATTAGAATGGGATACGACCTCATAAATAAAGATAATAAACCGGACTTATATGGTGAGCATGATTATGTGATGTTATGATGTATGAGTGTGTATGCTCTTTCATCATGTCTCTAATGCTTCGAATTGAGCTAACAGTTTTAAACCGCTTGTGTAGATGCCCCGCAGGTTAGGGACGCTGCCGAGTGAGGTGGAGGAGTGGACAACCGTGGGTCGCCGAACATTATAGGACAAGGGCGTTTTTGGAATTATTATCATTATTATTGTTATGTTGGATTATGAATTGTGGTACGGTTTTTGGATGTATGTTTTAGAGGTTTTGTGTCGTTTTGAGGACTTGGCTGAGTTTTCACATTGTATCCTTTACTTTTCAGTCTCGCATACATTACAAACGTTTTGAGTTTCATGCCTTTATTTGTGTCATGTTGGAAAGGTCCGGTGAGATTGTTGTTAAGCTAAGGGTCGGGACCCATTGTGAGGTCTCGCCCATAGCATTCGGATATCCCGCGGAATCGGGATGTTAGACTTTGTACCCTTTACTTTCCAATCTCGCATACATTACAAACGATTTGAGTTTTGCGTTAATTTGTGCCATGTTGGAAAGGACCGGTGAGATTGTTGTCAGGCGAAGGGTCGGGACCCATTGTGAGGTCTCGCCTGTAGCATTCCGATATCCCACGGATTCGGGATGTTACAAAGTGGTATCAGAACCCTAGGTTGACAACAATGGCACTCGCAACCTTCTAAAGGTCGAATGAGGAATAAACAGAACCCCTCGGGTTCTGACTTTTTTGTTTTCAAAATCCATATGCATGAGTCGGGATTGGGTTAGAATGTACGGGACCACCACTCCTCACGCAAACCTCGGTGACATAGATTTCGGGATTTGATGTATGTAAGTATATATATGACATAGTTATCTATATATATATATATATATGTATATGGCCTTAGGATTACTTTTGGACTTGTATGTACCTAGCTATGCATGTGACCTTAGGTTGATTGGGATTTTATGCCTTGGTTGTATCTTGGATTTCGGTTTCTTTGTATTCTTTTATAAGTTTCCTTACATATTAATATTACAAGTATTATGTACTTACCGGTTTTATATTTATATAAACAAACGCGAAACGATATCAAATGGCACATACGAGAGCTACCGCATATGTTGGACCCGCCAGGGGTAGACCACCTCTACCTCCTACCGTGCCGCGACGGGGACGAGTAGGGAGACCTCCAGGCACGAGAGGTCGGGGACGTATCCCCATTGTGGACCCACCAGTTGTGGATCCGACAGCAACTGAGGATCCCGTTGAGGATGTGGCAGAGATCATCATTCCCGAGGCTAGGGATAGGACAGTCGTGAGGTCCGGGGTGCATAGTTCCCCAACTGCTAGGACCGGGGGAGCATCGATTGGGGTGCCGTGTTTGAGGATTACGTACGCCGAGTTGAGGAGGCGTTTAAGACGAGAACACCACCTCTCGCACCGCCGGTGCTTGCACCTACACCTGCACCTGTACCGGCGAGATCAACTAAGGTCTCGCAGAGTGTTACACAGGTCAGAGCTGCACTAGAGATAGTTGCACTAGCAGTAGTTGCACCCAAGCCAGTTGTGGAGATTGCTAGGGCTAGAGACGAGCTGAGGTCTCCTAGACCTGATTCATGGTTGAAGGCTTTCAACCAACAACATGTACCCTACTTCGACGGGAAGGTGGGGGTTAGAGGTGGAGCATTGGATTGGGCACGTTGAGTCGGCCTTAGAGGCGATCCGTTGCCCGGCGGAGAGGTAGGTGGAGATAGTCCAGACCTTGTTTAGAGAGCAGACCCAGTAGTGATGGAGGATGGTTAGAGGAGGTGTGACTAGGATGGACCAGTTGTTGAGTCTCGTGAGAGAGACCTTTTGCACGGATTCACTGTGGAGGGACCGAGTTTAGGAATTCTTAGAGGCAGGTTTTGAGGATATCCTAGTCATTGAGGCGATCAGACATTTTTGGGCGGAGTTAGCATTGTTGGGACCCGCTGCACCTCCAGCGGACCCTCATGTCTATCTTTTTTCTAGGAAACTGAGGGAGTCCACCCGTGCTTACCTAGCGGGATTTTGTTGCGACTCACTGGCGGAGTACCAGGACCGAGCTTCGGCTTATGAGAGAGACCGCCCAGGGTCTAGGAGAGCAGCATAGTCCAGAGGGCAGGGACGCAGCCAGGCTCCAGGACATCCCGGTCCACAGCAGCCGACGCAAACATCCGACCGGGGACCCCAGTGCCATGGTTGTGGAGGGTACGGACACATTAGGAGTACTTGCAAGAAGCCACCTGTGGCATGTTTCACTTGTGGTCAGATGGGCCACCGAGCCGTTTTTTTGCCGTCAGGGCAGGTCACAGTCTCTACAGGGTTCTTTGCTTGCTGGAGCAACAGGAGGTACTGAAAGACCGCCACAGTTTCAGCCACAAGGCACTCAGCAGAGGGGTTAGGGTCAGACAAGTACATAGGGATCAACCCAGGGACAGGGCCGAGGTAGAGGCCGAGGTGGGGGTACCCAAGAGAACAGAGGCACACAAACCAGGGTGTTTGAGTTGAGGAGTGTTGTTCATCCAGCAACGCCGGACGCTACAGGTACTATACAAATTCATGGCTTTTCGGTCCGAGTTTTATTTGATGCGGGTGCTATGCACTCTTTTATATCCGATGATTGTGTAGCTAGACTGTCCTTAGTTACGGTAGAGGGGAGACCCTTTGTTGTGGGGTTACCCGATGGGGGTAGGGTTAGTGGGACCCGAGAGGTACACGGTTGTCCCATATGTTTGGGAAACCGTGACTGATTAGCCGACTTCTATGCCATACACTTGGTGCATGAAGAAGTCATCCTTGGGATGAATGGGATGGACCGCCATCGAGTTGTGTTAGACATCAGCCGGAGGGCCGTGACGGTTACCATGGAGACGGGACATTAGGTGATTTTCCGAGGTTGGGACCTCGGAAAGGCCGGTACAATCATTAGTGCGGTCCGAGCCGCGAGACTTATCGGACAGGGATGCGAGGTCTTCTGGTGCTATGCCATGAAGGAGGAGACGGGACCATTGCTAGAGAAGATTC
The DNA here is from genome assembly GCA_033239125.1 of Fagopyrum homotropicum. Taxonomy (NCBI): domain Eukaryota; kingdom Viridiplantae; phylum Streptophyta; class Magnoliopsida; order Caryophyllales; family Polygonaceae; genus Fagopyrum; species Fagopyrum homotropicum. Next base: position 22,347,376 of record BSWB01000005.1, on the reverse strand, counting down.
CCGTGGCATGTGAGTTTGAGGACGTTTTTAGGGAGTCACCCGGATTACCACCGCAGAGGAGCGTTGATTTTTCTGTTGAGTTGGAGCCCGGTATGAGGCCGATCTCCAAGGCTCCATACCGCATGGCACCGATCGAGATGCTGGAGCTGAAGAAGCAGCTCGAGGAGTTAGCCGAGAGGGGTTTCATACGCTCGAGCTTTTCCCCTTGGGGTGCACCTGTCCTCTTTGTCAGGAAGAAGGACGGATGAGGCTTTGCATTTACTACCGGGAGATGAACAAAGTCACCATCAAGAACAAGTACCCCCTACCGCGCATTGATGATTTGCTAGACCAGTTGCAGGGAGCCTCCGTGTTTTCGCGTATCGACTTGAGGTCAGGATACCATCAGCTGAGGGTGGGAGAGGAGGACGTGCCGAAGACGGTATTCACGACGAGATATGACCATTATGAGTTTGTGGTGATGTTGTTTCGGGCTCACGAACGCACCCGCCATTTTCATAGAGCTGATGAACGGCATTTTTATCGACTTCTTGGACCAGTTTGTGGTAGTGTTTATAGATGATATCTTAGTATACTCCCAGAGTAGGGAGGAGCATGCGGGACACCTGAGGACGGTTCTTCGAGTCCTTCAGGATAGAGAGCTTTATGTAAAGCTCTCTAAGTGCGAGTTTTGGATGTACGAGGTGCAATTCCTAGGTCATATAGTTTCCGCCGAGGGTTTCATGGTTTACCCGGCGAAGGTAGAGTCCATTTCTTCATGGCCGGCTCCTAGGACGGTCAAGGAGGTGCACAGTTTCTTGGGCTTAGCGGGATACTACCGCCGATTTGTTGAGGGTTTCTCCGTGATTGCACGGCCGCTTACTTCCTTGCCGAGGAAGTCTACTAGGTTCGTCTGGTCCGAGCCTTGTCAGCGCAACTTTGAGGAGCTGAAGAGAAGGTTGACCTCCGCTCCTATTTTAGCCCATCTTGAGCACGTAGAGGATTTTGTTGTATATAGTGACGCCTTCAAGCTAGGCATGAGGTGCATTTTGATGTAGATGAGTAGGGTTATTGTGTACGCTTTTCGGCAGCTGAAGCTGTACGGGGAGAATTATCCCACCCATGATCTTGAACTAGCAGCAGCTGAAGCTGTACGAGGAGAATTATCCCACCCATGACGACACTACTTGTACGAAGTTACGTGCCAGATCTTCACAGACCATAAGAGTCTGAAGTATATATTCACTCAGCGGGAGTTGAATAACTGCTAGAGGAGATGGTTAGAGCTGATTAAGGAATTTGATTTAGAGATTTTGTACCATCCGGGGAAGGCAAACGTAGTCTCCGATACTTTGAGTAGAAGGACTCCTCAAGAGGAGGATATAGCTCGACTTACGGTTGAGCCACTGTTGCAAAGGGATTTGGCGGAGTTGGAGTTGGATATCCGGTTTATGGATACGGTTGGCCATTTATCCAAGTTAGAGGTATTACCTGACTTGTCTGGGGAGATTCGGCAGAATGAGGAGGGATGTCCCGTGTTGACGAGAATTCGGGACAGGATGGCCCGAGGAGAGGCACAATAGTTTATCATGGGAGCAGACGGGTTATTTAGACGCTAGGGATGTATTTGTGTACCGTTGGACCCGGAGTTGGGAGAGCGGATTTTGCATGAGGCACATTCTATGCATCCAGGCACAAGTAAGATGTACTAAGACTGTAATACCCGAATTTTTGTATTCGATAAATTCCGAATCAACCGGACAGGACCGATTGATATTTGTTGCGAATATTTAATTTTACGAATTTTCAACCGGACCCGTTAGCTAGGCCAATTTGGTGACATGGAGCTTCTAAGTTTAACCTTCTTTTTCCTTTTATTTAATTGGTTTTTACTCCTAACCTTAGCCAACCTTCATGTTCCCCTTCCCCATTTGGAGAGTTGCCGCCTCTTTTCTAAAAAAATTGGCACCCACGCCTCTTCTCTCTTCTCCACGCCGGCCGGCTACCTTCCCTGCTTCCTCCTTCTCAACAGCGGAACCCACACAACTAGTCATGCCCTCTATTCCTCTCCTCTGAGCCCTACGAACCACCGCCTCTATTCGGCAACACCAGCGGCTGCACGTCGCCAAGAAGGAGAGCCGTTGCCTTCGTCTTCCCTCACCAACTCGCGCCGTCCAACCCCCTTCTCTACTCCACTTCTCGTGCCGAATCTCCCTTCCTCGCTCACCGCAACACATCGGCCACCGGCTGCTACCGATGGGCTGCACTGATTGTCGCCGCCGAGTCTGTCGGACTTTTCCTTCGCCTTCGCTGCAACCGTGGCCACCAGTCGCACCACAACCACCCCTGCGTGAGCCTTGCGAGCGTTGCGAGCCCCACGAGCCTTGCGTGAGCCCTGCGATGAGTCCTGCGAGCCCTGCGTGAGCCCTGCTACCTTGCCGCCTCTAGCCTACTGTTCGCCACTTAGCGTGCGTGCAAATAAGCTTTAAATTTATAAAACTAGAATCAAGCAAGCGAACCCGCAGTGTACAAATCGATATAGTTGAGCAAGAATTCCAGAGTATCGAACACAGGGATTTGGGGGGAACAAATTCATTTGTAAGTTATCAAGCAAATAAATGTAAGAAGCTTTTCGAATTATTGGGAAAACAACAATCCTAAAGATCCAGGAATCTAGCTGTGGCAATCGATTCAAGATATACTAATGATATAAGGACAGAGTTAAGATATGCAAAGGTATGCTAATGTAAGGTAATCGTACGGTGAAGTTCCAAAAACCTTATATGACTCACCTACAAGACACTCTCTATAAAGGTTGTTGAGGCTTCAATATAGAAAGGTTCTAAAGATGAGAATTAATGTCAAATACCCAAACTTGTAATCCAAGGATCAAGACTAACTAAACCGATTAAGGTTGTGACACTCACAATCGAGGTAGAGGTTGTTGAGGCTTCACTACCACCTAGAAAAGGCAAGCCTAAACTAAGTTAAAACAAATCTTTAACTTTGGATTAAAGTAAAAGCAAGTTCGTAACTTAACACAAAATTACAGCTAGTTCTTGAGTTCCACGGCCGTGGAAGCTCAAGAACAGACCGTGGATTAGGTTCGTCGGTGATTCTCTCTAACTCTCAAGATCCAATCTGTTTACGATCGATCTATCATCATCTAAGCCACAACTATCAACCCTTCACCTCAGAATTGTTAAGGGTTTTTAGCCAACAATAGTCATATTGATATCAAATTCAAGGTTTAAAAGAATGAAAGATGAAAACTTCCGAAAACCTTCAATAACTATCAAATCAATCTCAAAGTCACAATCAAGAACAATAATCGTCACTAGATTCGGAATAACACAAACAAACACAAATCTTAGATAAGAAGGAAGAACGGGATGTCAATCCGTCTTCTAAATCAAACCTAAGCAAGAAGCGAAATCTTCTTGCAAACAATCTTCCGAATCTTCGATCTTCCGTCAATCCGGAAATCACAATAGCAATGCGCCAAAAATCTCTCAAACACAATTTTCGCTAAATGCGAAATTAGGGCAATTCCAAGCGCAAGCTTAAGATACGTCTATGCGTAAGCGAAGGTGTAAAGCGAGGTGACGGAATCTCTCTTCGTCCGTCCTTTTATAGTGTAAGATAAAATATCGGCCCGACCCAATTGCGTATGAGATCGTGGCTTAAAGTGTGGCGAAAAAGATCGCCAAGATCACGGTCGTGGAAGGGTTCCACGGCCGTAATTTAGAGCGTGGAAATCAACACGGTTTGAACCAACTTCTCCACGGCCGTAGAAGTTGTTGGAATGAACCACGCTTCCCTTGCCATGGTTCCACGGCCGTGGACTTGAACGTGGAAAGTAGTACGACCGTATTTTAGAGCGTGGTTTAGGGCAACAATGTGATTCTTCCTTAGCCTCGTGCATCCTTCAAGTTGGCACTCCTTTAGCTCCTAGGAATGTCCTCAATTCATGGACATGCTCAATCAAATCCATCCTTGCTCCATTCCATTCGGAAATAGCTCTCAATCACCTATAATCAACATAAAGCTTGTGTAGATTTCTATATCGACATTATAGACAAACTAGCTCACAAATGCATCAATGCTCAATCAATGACTATCAATATGGATCAAATACACTTAGAAAACGTGCCTAAAATATCACAATATTTCATGCTAACAAATAACCCCATACTTTCCACTTGCTTGTCCCTAAGCAAGGTCTTTCAAAAGCTTTAAAAACAAGAGTTAGGATGAAATATGTGTACCTTCTCAAAGCAATACTTCTTTTTGACGAATGTGCCTTCTAATCGATAGATCATTCTCAAATCTTGCTTCAATCGTTTATAAGACTTTCATACACTTAATCGAAGAGTAAAGAGTAAAGAAAAATCATGAATCAATCAAACTTCCTTGCAAACATCATAACCTTCAAACATTATCAAAATCAATCATAAGAAACTTCAATTTAGATCACCAAGTCATATAACATTCTTTTGATCTTAAGGACTTTCAAGGAAAAAGGTCTAGAATGTGGAAAGGGAAGGAAACTTTAAGGAATGTGGTGCATGAATCCGGGAAAGTGGATAACTACTCTTTTCTTCTTCTCTTGCGGTTTCCGCAACACCTTCAACTTAGAGCTTCGCTCTCTTCTTTTCATTTTTCGACTTTACTTTTGGAGTTATGGATAGAGGTGCACAAAAACCGAAGCCTAGGAGATTGGCGTTTCTCAATTTTTATGAGATGCCTCAAACCCTTAGCGCACATACCATAATCCGCTAGGAATATCGCTCAATCCGACTTTGGCAAGACACAAACACCCGGCTATGTGAATGGTGCCGAGTTATTCATCGTCATGATTGACTTCCCCAAACCTACAATTTCTTTCTATTCTTTTGATTGCAAATAATTGCTTTCAAGGCCCTCCCACATCAAACATGCCAATATCAATCAACTCCTCCAAATTCCCGGATAGGTAAAGGAGGCCATAATTTCAATGAGGGGCTAAATGATCAAAGAAAGAAGAAAGAAAAATCGTTTTTCCTTAATCATCTCAACAAGAAGTATAAGAACTTATAGTGTGATTTCAACTTCAATTCCTCAACATGATTTAAGTAACATTCATCATATTATGAAACTTGTAAAAGAGGCATAATCAACTCATTCAATTCCTTTTCAATTCACTATTCGTTTAAGCATGCAATTGTTATCAAACTCAATTCACAAGTAGCAATTATCATAGAAATCATCTCAATTCCTTAGAAGCACAAAATTTTCAAAATTTTTCAATTTTTATGGGTTTTTCAAACTCTTTTTCATGCAATGCAATAATGAAACCTGCAACAATATAATGAACATGCAAGATAGTCTCGATAGAAGCAATCATAGTGAGTAAGAGTTATTACAAACTTTTAGTCACACCCCACCCCATACTTGGAACAAACATTGTCCCTAATGTTCAAATAGAAGAAAGAAAAGAAGAAAAGAAAGAAAGAAAAAGAAAGAAAAGAAAAAGAAACTCACAAAATGGTAGTGGAGCGGCTAAAGCTATCGGTCATCATCATCGTCACTGCGGCGCCGGTGGAGGCAGAAATGGAGAGAAGCTGGAGTCGTAGTGCCGCCCGAAGTGCTGGCGGTAGACGTCTCTCATCATGTGATCGAGGTCATCCATACGTCCATCTCTAGCATCGGCTCGAATCTCCAATGCTCCCACTCTGTCAGAAAGGCTAGTAGCCCACTCCGGCATCTGCTCGTACCATCCCGGAGCCTAACTGTACCATCCTGGTGCATCTGATGGTGCTGGCGCTGGTGGCTGCTGTGCTGACCATGGAGGTGGAACTCCGTACCATACAGGAGGCGTCTCCATCCAAGTGGGTCTCTCACTCACGCTGGCGCGGCGAGAGGATGAACCTGAAGCTCTGGCTGGATGTTCGCCCCTAAACGTGCGTGCAAATAAGCTTTAAATTTATAAAACTAGAATCAAGCAAGCGAACCCGCAGTGTACGGATCGACGTAGATTAGCAAGAATTCCAGAGTATCGAACACAGGGATTTGGGGAGAAACAAATTCGATTTCAGATTATCAAGCGGTTAAATGTAAAAGCTTTGCAAATTATTGGGAAAACAACAATCCTAAAGATCCAAGTATCCAGCTGTGGCAATCGATTTAAGATATTCTTAATGATATAAAGACAGAGTTGAGATATGCAAAGGTATGCTAAAGTAAGGTAATCGTACGGTGTAGTTCCAAAAACCTTATATGACTCACCTACAAGACACTCTCTATACAGGTTGTTGAGACTTCAATATAGAAAGGATCTAAAGGTAAGAATTAATGTCAAATACCCAAACTTGCAATCCAAGGATCAAGACTAACTTAACCGATTACGGTTGTGACACTCACAATCGAGGTAGAGGTTGTTGAGGCTTCACTACCACCTAGAAAAGGCAAGCCTAAACTAAGTTAAAGCAAATCTTTAACTTTGGATTACGGGTGGATCTTGAGACTCCACGGCCGTGGAACTCAAGAACAAACCGTGATTTAGGGTTCGTCGACGATTCTCTCTAACTCTCAGGGTCTAATCTGTTTACGATCGATCTATCATCATCTAAGCCACAACTATCAACCCTTCACCCTAGAATTGTTAAGGGTTTTTAGCCAACAATCATCATTATGATATCAAATTCAAAGATTAAAAGATTGAAAGATGAAAACTTTCGAAAACTTCCAATAAACTTCAAAGCAATCTCAATGTCACAATCAAGAATGAATATTGTCAATAGATTCAGAATAAAGCAAACAATCACAATCTTAGGAAAGAAAGAAGAACGGGATGTCAATCCGTCTTCCAAATCAAACCTAAACAAGAAGAGAATTCTTCTTGCAACAATCTTCCAAAATCTTCGATCTTCCGTCAATCCGGAAATCTCCGCAGCAATCTCCACCAAAAGTGTGAGATTAGGGCAACTCCAAGGAAAGGGCAAATTACGTCTTTTGCAAGAACCGCCAATATCTCCAAAGTGAAGGTGCAAGCGGAACTCTAAAACGAGGTCGCAAAACGCGTATAAGCGGGGGTAAGCGAGGATGACGGAATCTCCCTTCGTCCGTCTTTTTATAGGGCAGGATAAAATATCGGCCCGGCCCAATCTTCAAAAGATCGTGGCTTCAAAATGTGGCGAAAAAGATCGCCAAGATCACTGTCGTGGAAGGTTCCACGACCGTAATTTAGAGCGTGGGAATCAACACGGTTTGAACCATGGATTCCACGACCGTAAAAGCTCCTGGAATGAATCACGCTTCTCCTGCAAGGTTCCACGGCCGTGGAACTAAACGTGGTTTGTAGTACGGCCGTATTTTAGAGCGTGGTTTAGGGCAAGAACGTGATTCTTCCCTAGCCTCGTGCATTCCTGAAGTTGGCATCCATTTTGCTCCTAAGAATGCCCTCAATCCATGGACACACTCAATCAACTCATCTTTGCTCGATTCCGTTCGGAAATGGCTCTCAATCACCTATAATCAACATAAAGCTAGTGTAGACATCCATATCGACAATATAGGCAAACTAGCTCACAAATGCAACAATGCTAAATCAAAGACTATCAATATGAATCAAATACACTTAAAAAACGTGCCTAAAATGTCACAATATTTCATGCTAACAAATAACCCCATACTTAACACTTGCTTGTCCCTAAGCAAGGTCTTTAAAAAAGCTTTAAACAAAAGTTAGGATGAAATATGTGTACCTTCTCAAAGCAATACTTCTTTTGGAGGAGTGTGCCTTCTGAAGAATAGATCATTCTCAAATCTTGCTTCAATCGTTTATAAGACTTTCATACACTTAATCAAAGAGTAAAGAGTAAAGAAAATTCATGAATTAATCAAACTTCCATACAAACATCATAACCTTTAAACATTATCAAAATCAATCATAAAAAACTTCAATTTAGACCACAAAGTCATATAACATTCTTTTGATCTTAAGGACTTTCAAAGAAAAGGTCTAGAATGTGGAAGGGGAAGGAACTTTAAGGAATGTGGTGCATGAATCCGGGAAAGTGGACAACTACCCTTCTTCTTCTTTTGCGGTTTCCGTAACACTTCAACTTAGAGCTTCGCTCATCTTCCTTTCATTTTTTCGACTTTACTTTTGGAGTTATGGATAGAGGTGCACAAAAACCGAAGCCTAGGAGATTGGCGTTTCTCAATTTTTATGAGATGCCTCAAACCCTTAGCGCACATACCATAATCCGCTAGGAATATCGCTCAATCCGACTTTGGCAAGACACAAACACCCGGCTATGTGAATGGTGCCGAGTTACTCATCATCATGATTGACTTCCCCAAACCTAGAATTTCTTTCTATTCTATTGATTGCAAATAATTGCTCTCATGGCCCTCCCACATCAAACATGCCTTTTTCATTCACTTCTCCAAATTCCCGGATAGGTAAAGGAGGTCAATATTTCAATGAGGAGCTAGAATGATCAAAGAAAGAAGAAAGAAAAATCGAAATGCCTTAATCATCTCAACAAGAAGTATAAGAACTTATAGTGTGATTTCAACTTCAATTTCTAAACATGATTTAGGTAACATTCATCACATTATGAAACTTGCAAAAGAGGTACAATCAACGCATTCAATTTCTTTTCAATTCACTAATCTTTTAAGTATGCAATTGTCATCAAACTCAATTCACAAGTAGTGATTATCATAGAAATCATCTCAATTCATTAGAAGCACATAATTTTCAAAATTTTTCAATTTTTATGGGTTTTTCAAGTTCTTTTTCATGCAATGCGATAATGAAACGTGCAACAATATAATGAACATGCAATGATAGTCTCGAATAGAAGCAAGCATAGTGAGTAAGAGTTATTACAAACTTTTAGTACATCCCACCCCATACTTAGGACGAACATTGTCCCTAATGTTCAAAAGAAAGAAAGAAAAGAAGAAAAGAAAAAGAAACTCACAAAGTGGTGGTGGAATGTCTAAGGCGAACGGTCAATCATCAAATCCTCATCACTGCGGCGCTGGTGGAGGCGGGAATGGAGAGAAGCTAGGATCATAGAACCGCCCAAACTGCTGGCAGTAGACATCCCTCATCATGTGGTCGAGGTCGTCTAAGCGTCCATCTCTAGCATCGGCTCGGATCTCCAATGCTCCTACTCTCTCCGAAAGTCCGGTAGCCCAATCAGGCATCTGCTCATACCATCCCGGAGCCTGACTGTACCATGCTGGAGCGTCGGATGGTGCTGGTGCTGGTGTTGTTGTCTCCTCTATAGACCAAGGAGGTGGAGCTCCGTACCATGCACGAGGTGTGGTCATCCATGTAGGTCTCTCACTCACGCTAGCGCGGCGAGAAGACGAGCCTGAAGCTCTAGCTGGACGTGGAGAACGTCTAGGTGCATCGGGGGCCACCTCCGGCTGATCCGGAAACGTGCCAAACTCCTGCTCGGCTACTCCTCCACCCTCAAACTGATCTCCCATCTCCTCCTCCTCAACAACTGGTGGTGGGATATATGGGGGAGCTGCTATCCTGTTTGCATGCATAGCAGCGAACGTCTCCTTCCAATTATGGCGTCCCGCCATAATGGAGTACTCCGGTAGCCACTCTATACCCCTACCCGTACTGCTCTCCCAAGGCATGCCCGCATAAGGCGGACCTCTATGTGTGGGGAAAATGAGACCCCTAGTCATAAAAGCATGTAGCCCTAAAGGTACGGCCGGTATACGGATGCAAGCAGAAAAATCAACACCTAAGCTCTTGGCAATGTGGGTAACTATCCCACCATATCCGATGTTGCCCTTCTTCTTGTTCTTGAGCTTGCTCATAGTAGCAGCCAAGAGAGTAGCACAATCAGCACGGCGCCCGTATAGCATGGAGTAAAGCAAAAAGAGCTCATCCGTCTTGATCTTTTGGGGCGTCTCCGTCCTAGGAAAGAGACACTCCGAAAGAACACGATGAGCAATCTTCAAGGCTAGGTGGTACATCAACCTAGCCTTGGTGTCAGCGGGCTGCCAGCGGTCCTCGCTAGCGTAAATCATCGCCACCTCCTCCCAAAAATCCTTGGCGTAAACGCCACTAGGAAAGCGACCGTTAAAGGTCTCCTGAAACCCGAAAAAGGTCCCAAACTCACGGATGCTAAAATGATAGTCTCTTTCCATGAGACGGAAAGAGACGGTCCTGTCTACATGGCTGTGCTCAAAAGATGTCACAACCTCCCGTGTAATCTCCTCGTAAGCGTCTTCTCGGATAGCCGAGAAGACAATAAGTCCGGCTCTATCCAAGAGCCAAGTGAGGTCATCAACTATGTTGAGAGGAGCTAGATCCTCCAACAACAAGTACCTAGGACCAATCACAACCCTCTCCTTGATCCTGTCGAGTGCATCAAGGTGATCCTCATGTATGGTTGGGACTCTAGGGCTAGGTGGTGAGGGTGAGGAAGGTGATGATGGAGGTGAAGGGGAAGAGGGTGGTGGTGCTCTAGAGGATGAGGAAGAGGAGGGATTACCCTTCCTCTTCTTGTTCTGGTTATCCTTCTTCTCTTTGATCCTCCCCGAAACTCTCCTCACAAAGTCCATTCTGTTCAAAATTACGGGCTGTTCTATAGAAACCACGGCCGTAATTCCTCCAAAGACCGTGATTCGTCTCAGAAAGTCGCAAATCTCAGCAAATCAGCACTCAATCTCCACAAACAGGCAATCCTAATCTAATTTCTTCCAATCTCAATCAGTTCTTCCTAAAATCTCTAACAAAAACGAACCAAATCGACAAAGATCAAGAAGAGTGGAAAAACCTATTTTTCGGATTGAAAAATCCGAATTGCGCGTTCGTTGGTGAATTTCCGCTCGATTCGTCGCTTGGATCTTGTTTGTGGTCGAATTTGCTTCAGTTTAGGAAGAAGAATCGTTGAAAACGATTAGGAAATGAGGAATTGAGAGAGGAGGCGTGGATTCGGCTTTTAGGTCGTGGAAGAGGGGTTTTGTGGTGGTTTTTGCGAAGAACGTGGTTTATATAGTCACAGGCAAAATTTTTGAAAATCACGGTCTGTCGGGGGGTTCCACGGCCGTGGAAATGTACGGAACCGTGGTTTTTGTGATTTTTCAAAGGCTTTTGGAAATTACGGGCACTGTAGCTGTCACGACCGTGGTTTAGGCCGTGGAACTCTCTGTAAAGCTCCAAAGTCCAAATTTCGTCACTTTTCTTCAACATTATCCTTCCCTTTCCCTTTTCCATCGTTCCTACATCCAAAAACACGAACATACCGGAAGGAATCGAAGGCAAAAACAAAGTAAAAACGTCTATTCTAAACTAAGGTATGAATCAAAAACAAAAACAAAAATGCAATACCTTGGGTTGCCTCCCAAGAGCGCTTTGTTTAAGGTCCGTAGCTAGACCAATCTCGCACTTATTCGAGTGCGGTAGGCGCGAACTCTTCAGCTTGGAGTTCCGGTGTATACTTCTTGAGTCGTTGGCCGTTCACCTTGAAACTTCCGCTCGCTTCACCCCATACTTCAACTGCACCATGGGGGAAAATACGCTTAATTAGAAAAGGTCCGGTCCAACGAGATTTAAGTTTACCTGGAAAGAGACGAAGCCTTGAATTGAAGAGGAGAACTTGATCTCCTTCTTTGAAGTCCTTTGGAATGATATGCTTATCATGCCAACGTTTCGCCCTCTCCTTGGAGATCTTAGCCTTTTTATAAGCATTCAAGCGGAGTTCATCCAGCTCATTGATGTCTAGGAGACGCTTCTCTCCCGCTTCCTTCATGCTGAAGTTCAACCACTTGATAGCCCAAAACGCTTTGTGCTCCAACTCTACCGGCAAGTGACAAGACTTCCCATACACAAGGTTGTATGGTGTGGTTCCTATGGGAGTCTTGTATGCAGTCCGGTATGCCCACAATGCATCGTCAAGCTTCAAAGACCAATCCTTCCTAGTCCTTGAAACCGTATTCTCTAAGATTCCTTTGATCTCCCTATTTGAGATCTCAACTTGTCCACTTGTTTGTGGATGGTAAGGGGTAGCGATCTTGTGAGTAACCCCATACTTAGCTAGAAGAGCTTCAAAGCGCCGGGCAATGAAGTGAGAACCTCCATCACTAATGATAGTCCTTGGCGTCCCAAATCACGGGAAGATGGTCTTGTTGAAGAACTTAACCACCACCATAGCATCATTGGTGGGAGAGGCAATTGCTTCCACCCATCTAGAAACGTAATCTACCGCCAATAGTATGTATTGGTTTCCACAAGAGGATGGGAACAGTCCCATAAAATCAACTCCCCAAACGTCGAAAATCTCCACCTCTTGGATGTTGTTGAGGGGCATCTCATTCCTCCTAGAGATATTGCCTGTTCTTTGACAAGTATCACAGCAAGAAACAAAGGATTGCACATCTCTAAACAAAGTAGGCCAAAAGAATCCAGATTGCAATACCTTTGCGCTAGTCTTGTTTGAACTAGCGTGCCCTCCACAAGGTAGTGAATGACAATGGCGGATGACACTTTGCATCTCATCTTCCGGCACACATCACCGAATGATGCCATCCGGACCTCTCTTGAAGAGGAGAGGCTCGTTCCAAAAGTATTCCTGGACATCCTTAAAGAACTTCTTCCTTTGTGCGTAGGATAATCCGGGTGGTATCTCCTAACAAACTAAATAGTTAACAAAATCAGCAAACCATGGTTCGTTACCTTTGGAGATCACATCGATGCACTCCTCAATAAGGTGTAGGTGTTCGTCCGGGAAGGAGTCGTCGATGGGTAAATGGTCGTCCTCTAGATGTGTTAGGCGACTCAAATGATCCGCAACAGAATTTTCTGAACCTTTCTTGTCGCGGATCTCAAGATCGAATTCTTGTAGGAGGAGAATCTATCTAATTAGCCTTGGCTTCGCATCTTTCTTCGCAAGGAGGTACCGGATCGCAGCATGATCCGTGTAGACAATCACCTTTGCACCTACAAGATAAGAGAGAAACTTGTCAATAGCATAGACAATGGCTAAAAACTCTTTTTCGGTAGTGACGTAGTTGAGCTGCGCTTCATCTAGCGTCTTGCTAGCATAGTATATGGCATGGGTTCGTCCTTCCTTTCATTGTCCAAGAACAGCTCCAATAGCTACGTCACTAGCATCGCACATAATCTCAAAGGGAAGAGTCCAATCCGGGGGTTGGATAATAGGTGCTGAAATTAGAGCTTGCCGAATGGTGTTAAACGCATCCAAACATTCCTGCGAAAACTCAAAAACCGCATCCTTCATCAATAGATTAGTGAGAGGTTTTGATATCTTAGAAAAGTCCTTAATGAAACGTCTATAAAATCCAGCATGTCCTAGGAAACTTCTTATCCCTTTCACCGAAATTGGGGGAGGAAGCTTCTCTATGGTCTCTATCTTAGCCTTGTCTACTTCTATCCCTCTATTAGAGACTAAGGGGCCTAATACAATTCCTTCCTTAACCATGAATTGACACTTCTCCCAATTAAGAACTAGGTTAGTGTCTTCACACCTTTGCAAAACAAGAGAAAGGTTAGAAAGGCAATCGTTAAAAGAGGAACCGTATACGGAGAAGTCGTCCATGAAGACTTCCATGATTTCCTCTACGTATTCGGAGAAGATGGCCATCATGCACCGTTGGAAGGTGGCTGGGGCGTTGCAAAGCCCGAACGGAATTCTCCTATAAGCAAACGTACCCCATGGGAACGTGAATGTGGTCTTCTCTTGATCATCCGGGTGTATCGGAATCTGAAAGAAACCACTATAACCGTCAAGGTAGCAAAAATGTGAATGTTGTGCTAACCTTTCAAGAATTTGATCAATGAATGGCAATGGGAAATGATCCTTCCGCGTTGCATTGTTGAGCTTGCGTTAGTCTATGCACATCCGCCATCCCGTCACTGTTCGGGTAGGAATGAGTTCGTTGTTCTTGTTGGTGATGACCTTCATTCCTCCCTTCTTCGGAACTACTTGAACCGGACTCACCCACTTACTATCGGAGATAGGGTAGATGATACCTGCATCAAGAAGCTTAAGAATTTCCTTCTTGACAACCTCCTTCATGGTCGGATTCAACCGCCTTTGAGGTTGTCTTGAAGTTCTAAAATCTTCCTCCATTAGTATCTTATGCATCCATAGGGAGGGTTTAATTCCTACTAAGTCCTCAATAGTATAGCCTAAAGCTTTCCTATGTTTCCTAAGGACAATCATGAGCTGATTATGTTCATCTATGCTTAGATCGGAACTAACAATAACCGGAAAGGTAGAATTAGGTCCTAGAAAAGCGTACCTTAGATGAGTAGGAAATGGTTTGAGTTCCATTGCTTTCGGAGCTTCCAATGATCCTTGAGAAGCATCCGATGTCTCCTTAGAAGTTTCTAAGGGTGATGAGTGTGTAGGAGAAGAATCAGAAGAAGTTGAAGAAGTGTCTCGATCACTCCTTTCCACGCCCAAAATTACGGGTTCCTCATGGCCTCCACGGCCGTGGTTTAGGGCGTGGAAAGGAAATACGGTTGTCACATCTTCTCCACGACCGTATAACTCCCTGGAGTGAGACACGGTTTTGGTTGTGAAATCCACGGCCGTGGAATACAGTGTATGGCCGTGGATTCTCACGTTTTCTGCCTCATTGTGGAGTTTTTCAAACTCCACTTCACCCATCTCTTCTTGTGTTTCTAAGGCTTCAATTGCCTCATTGCACTCTTCTTCTTCCCCTACATTGGTTAGACTAATAGTGATAACCTTTTGTAAAGGATCATTAAAGAGAATCGCACTTACCTCCTCCCTAGACAAACCCTCCTCATCTTGGATATCGAAAATATCCTCATCAAAGATTGGCTCCTTCACTAGAGTGGAAAGAACGAACTCTACTTTCTCTTCTCCTATATCAAAAGCGAGTCTACCATTCTTGCAATCGACTATGCAGCCGGAAGTTGCAAGAAACGGTCTTCCGAGTATGATCGGGACCGGACTATCTGCAGGAATGTCAAGCACGACAAAATCAATGGGAACAAATAATTTACCTAGCTTGACCGGGACGTCTTCTACGATACTGACGGGGCGAGTGATGGATCGATCCGCCATGTACAACGTCATCTTCACCGGTTTAGGGTCGCCTAAACCGATCTTCCTACATAACGCAAGTGGTATGATGCTCACACTTGCTCCTAAATCACATAACACATCGTATGTGACATCTCCCACTCCAATGGGAATGCAAAATGACCCCGGATCCTTTAGCTTTGGGGGCATTTTCTCCTTCATGGTCTTGATGAGATCCGAAGAATTCGAACTCATCTTAACCTCTCCGAAGTCTTCTAGCTGCCTCTTGTTAGAGAGGAGCTCCTTCAAGAACTTGCCATAAGCCGACATACCTACAATAGCATCAATAAATGGTATATTAATATGCAGCTTGCTCATGAGTTCTATGAACTTACCAAACTGTTTATCTAGGCGCGCTCTCGCTCTAGATTGAGGGAATGGTAGGGGAGGTTGATAAGCTGGAGGAGGAACGTAGACATCTTCCTTCTCCTTCCCCTTCTCTTTGTCTTTCTCTACGGGGACTTCAACGAACTTAGGCTGCGGATCGGTGGTAGTCACTCCGCTCCTAGTTGTGATTGCCATTACCCTTCCTTTGGGGTTGTCCTCCGTCTTTCCTGGAAGTTTCCCTTGATTCCTAGGAACTTCCTCCGCATGGCTGAACATTTGGTTTTCCAAAACCTTTTGAGCTTTGTCAACCTTAGAAATTTGATCATCAACCTTAATGATGCGGTTCTCCAACCCTTGTAGTTTTCCCAAAATCGTTTCCAACATGGGATCGGGCTTCTCCTTCCCCGAAGTGTTTCCTCCATTAGATGATTGCCCCTGGCTTTTTAAAGGAGTAGATGAAGAGGAAGGTGGAGTTAGTGAATTAGAATTGGGAGGATAAGAGTTACCGGAATTTTGTTGATTGGAGCGCCAATTGTTATTGTTTGAACCCCTATTGTTGTTCCAATTGTTGTTCCGGTTGTTGTTGTTTCCATTCCAATTATTATTCCGGTTGTTGTTCCGGTTGTTGTTGTTGTTGTTGTTGCGGTTGGTATTATCACCGCCATTGTTGTTGCCCAAATAGCCAACATCCTTCTCTTGTTGCTTTGGGAAGTTGGTCTTGATCGCCTCCTTCAACTCCTTGATCTCATTGTTGAGGGAGAAAATCTGATTTTGAGCTTCATGTGTGAGCTTTGCTCCTTGCTCCACACGATTTCCCTCCACTTTCCGGTAGGGAAAACTTCTCTATGACCCTTGCTTGCTTCTCAATGAAGTCCCAAGCGTCATCTTCCCTCATGTCCATGAATGTTCCACATGAGAGGGATTGGAGGTTGAATTGCGTTCCCCATCTAACCCCTTGTAGTAGATCTCTAGCAATGCAAGCTTGGATATGCCATGATGAGGGCAATCCAATAACAAGTCCTGAAATCTTTCCCATGATTGAAACAAACTTTCGTTAGACCTCATGGAAAATGCATTGATCTTACCTCTAAGTTCCGCCGTTTTGGATGGCGGAAAGAATTTGGTGAGGAACTCCGCGGAAAGGTCTTCCCACGTGTCTAGTTTCCCCCTAGGAAGAGCTTGATACCAAGACAATGCTTTCCCCTTCAAGGAGAAGAAGAAAGGCTTGAGCTTATAGTTGTTGGTAGTAGCACTCTTCGGTCTCATTGTCTCCATCATACACTCAAAGTTTTGCAAGTGTTGGTGTGGAGATTCAGCGCTTGTCTTGCCAAATTGGTTTTGGCGAACAAGAGTAATGACTTGAGGGTTGAAGCTAAACCCTTGCACATCATCAGCATCAAAGTTCACGCCCAAACGGCGCGGTTGTTGTGTTGGATCCATCCGCTGGCCAAGAGTTCTTGGCTCTTCATCTACACGTTCGATCCTCGCATTCCTAGGTGGAACACGACGATTAGCAGCTCCCCGTGGATGGAAAGGATTCACATTGATCATGGGATCAATCTCCTCTAACGGTGGCATGGAAGAATCACTATCATCAGCGGATGAGTGACCTTTTCTTCTAGATCTTGATGCCCTTCTTGAGGATTTCTTGCTTCCCTTATTCTTAAGGTCGCTTAGTTCTATCCTCATTTGGAAGATCATATCCTGTAGATTGTTAACTTGAGATTGATGACGATCCATTTCATCTCGGCGGAGGTTCTCATTCCATTGGACTTGAGCTTCCTTCTCCGCCAACTCCGCTTGAAGATCACGTTCGTGTTCTTCAGCCATCTTCTTTTCCTTGCGCTTTTGCCTTAAAGTCCTCTCAAGCTCTTGATCAAGAGGTAAGAGGTCTTCGGTGTTCCTGGACCTGCGCATGCACTCAAAGAAATATCAAATAACGAGAGCAAAGCTCCCAAGCTTGACAACCGGCTACCGAATTCGGTCTAAACCAAATCCCCGGCAACGGCGCCAAAAACTTGTTCGCCCCTAAACGTGCGTGGAAATAAGCTTTAAATTTATAAAACTAGAATCAAGCAAGCGAACCCGCAGTGTACGGATCGACGTAGATTAGCAAGAATTCCAGAGTATCGAACACAGGGATTTGGGGAGAAACAAATTCGATTTCAGATTATCAAGCGGTTAAATGTAAAAGCTTTGCAAATTATTGGGAAAACAACAATCCTAAAGATCCAAGTATCCAGCTGTGGCAATCAATTCAAGATATTCTTAATGATATAAAGACAGAGTTGAGATATGCAAAGGTATGCTAAAGTAAGGTAATCGTACGGTGAAGTTCCAAAAACCTTATATGACTCACCTACAAGACACTCTCTATACAGGTTGTTGAGACTTCAATATAGAAAGGATCTAAAGGTAAGAATTAATGTCAAATACCCAAACTTGCAATCCAAGGATCAAGACTAACTTAACCAATTACGGTTGTGACACTCACAATCGAGGTAGAGGTTGTTGAGGCTTCACTACCACCTAGAAAAGGCAAGCCTAAACTAAGTTAAAGCAAATCTTTAACTTTGGATTAAAGTAAAAGCAGGTTCGTAAACTTAAGGGAAATTACGGGTGGATCTTGAGACTCCACGGCCGTGGAACTCAAGAACAAACCGTGATTTAGGGTTCGTCGACGATTCTCTCTAACTCTCAGGGTCTAATCTGTTTACGATCGATCTATCATCATCTAAGCCACAACTATCAACCCTTCACCCTAGAATTGTTAAGGGTTTTTAGCCAACAATCATCATTATGATATCAAATTCAAAGATTAAAAGATTGAAAGATGAAAACTTTCGAAAACTTCCAATAAACTTCAAACCAATCTCAATGTCACAATCAAGAATGAATATTGTCAATAGATTCAGAATAAAGAAAACAATCACAATCTTAGGAAATAAAGAAGAACGGGATGTCAATCCGTCTTCCAAATCAAACCTAAACAAGAAGAGAATTCTTCTTGCAACAATCTTCCAAAAACTTCGATCTTCCGTCAATCCGGAAATCTCCGCAGCAATCTCCACCAAAAGTGCGAGATTAGGGCAACTCCAAGGAAAGGGCAAATTACGTCTTTTGCAAGAACCACCAAAATCTCCAAAGTGAAGGTGCAAGCGTAACTCTAAAACGAGGTCGCAAAACGCGTCTAAGCGGGGTAAGCGAGGATGACGGAATCTCCCTTCGTCCGTCTTTTTATAGGGCAAGATAAAATATCGGCCCGGCCCAATCTTCAAAAGATCGTGGCTTCAAAATGTGGCGAAAAAGATCGCCAAGATCACGGTCGTGGAAGGTTCCACGACCGTAATTTAGAGCGTGGGAATCAACACGGTTTGAACCATGGATTCCACGACCGTAAAAGCTCCTGGAAGGAATCACGCTTCTCCTGCAGGGTTCCACGGCCGTGGAACTAAACGTGGTTTGTAGTACGGCCGTATTTTAGAGCGTGGTTTAGGGCAAGAACGTGATTCTTCCCTAGCCTCGTGCATTCCTGAAGTTGGCATCCATTTTGCTCCTAAGAATGCCCTCAATCCATGGACACACTCAATCAACTCATCTTTGCTCGATTCCGTTCAGAAATGGCTCTCAATCACCTATAATCAACATAAAGCTAGTGTAGACATCCATATCGACAATATAGGCAAACTAGCTCACAAATGCAACAATGCTAAATCAAAGACTATCAATATGAATCAAATACACTTAGAAAACGTGCCTAAAATGTCACAATATTTCATGCTAACACTAGACGTGGAGAACGTCTAGGCACATCAAAAGCAATGTCCGGCTGATCTGGAAACGTGCCAAACTCCTGCTCTGCTCCTCCTCCCCCCTCAAACTGATCTCTCATCTCCTCCTCCTCAACTACGGGCGGTGGTGGGACATATGGAGGAGCTGCAATCTTGTTCGCATGCATAGCTGCGAACGTAGCCTTCCAATTATGGCGTCCAGCCATAATGGAGTACTCCGGGAGCCACTCAATGCCCCTCCCCGTCCTGCTCTCCCAAGGCATAGCTGCGTAAGGCGGACCTCTATGGGTAGGGAAGATAAGGCCTCTAGTCATGAAGGCCTGGAGTCCTAGGGGTACGGCTGGTATGCGTGTACATGCAGAAAAATCAACCCCCAATATCCTAGCAAGGTGGGTGACTATCCCACCATATCCGATGTTGCCCGCCCTCTTGTTCTTAAGCTTTCTCATGGTAGCAGCTAAGAGGGTGGCGCAGTCAGCAGGGCGCCCATACAGCATAGAGTACAGAAGGAAGAGCTCATCCGTCTTGATCTTCTAAGGTGTCTCCGTCCTGGGGAAGAGACACTCAGAAAGAACACGGTGAGCTATCTTCAAGGCTAAGTGATAAATCAACTTAGCCTTGGTATCAGCTGGTTGCCAGCGATCCTCGCTGGCGTAAATCATAGCAACCTCCTCCCAAAAATCTTTGGCGTAAACGCCACTAGGAAAACGACCATTGAAGGTCTCTTGGAACCCAAAGAAGGCTCCAAACTCTCGGATGGTAAAATCATAGTTTCTTTCCATAAGACGGAAAGAAACGGTCCTATCCACATGGCTGTGCTCAAAAGACGTCACAACCTCTCTCGTAATCTCCTCATAAGCGTCCTCTCGGATAGCCGAGAAGACGATAAGACCGGCTCTATCCAAGAGCCAAGTAAGGTTGTCTATGATGTTAAGAGGAGCTAGATCCTCCAACAAAAGGTACCTAGGTCCTATCACAACCTTCTTATGGATCCTCTCGAGTGCATCGAGGTGATCCTCATGAATGGTCGGTACTCTAGGGCTAGGAGGTGCGGGTGATGAAGGTGATGATGGAGGTGAAGGGGAGGAAGGTGGTGGTGCTCTAGAGGATGAAGAGGAAGAGGGGTTACCCTTCCTCTTTTTGTTCTTGTCCTGCCCATTCTTCTTCTCCTTAATCCTCCCAGAAACTCTCCTAACAAAATCCATCACTTTTCAAAACCACGGTCTGTTCTTGGTGTTCCACGGCCGTGGAATTGCCAGAGACCATGATTCGTCTCGTTCTTTCGCAAATCTCAGCAAACAACAGTCAAACTCAGAAATCAGGCATCCCTAGTCTAATTCCTTCCAATTTCAATCAGTTCTCCTATAATTTCTAGCAAAAACGAACCCAAACTGACTAAGATAGAGAAGAATGAAAAAACCTAGGTTTTGGATTTTAAAATCCGAATTCTGTGTTCCTTGGTGATTTGCCGCTCGATTCGTTGCTTGGATCTTGTTGGTGGTCGAATTTGCTTCAGTTTGGAATGAAGAATCGTTGAAAACGATTAACGAACGGAGATTTGAGGTGAAGGGCGTGGAATCGGCAAAGAGGGTCGTGGAATTGGTTTTTTTGGTGTGTTTTTGTGAAGAACGTGGTTTATATAGTGGCCGGCAAAATTTTCGAAAACCACGGTCTATCGGGGGGTTCCACGACCGTGGAAATGTACGGAACCGTGATTTTTGTGATGTTTCAAAGGCTTTTGGAAATTACGGTCACTGTAGCTGTCACGACCGTGGTTTAGACCGTAGAACTCTCTGTAATGCTCCAAAGTCCAATTTTCGTCACTTTTCTTCAAAATTACTCTTCTCCTTTCCTTTTCCACCGTTCCTACATCCAAAAACACGAACATACCGGAAGGAATCGAAGGCAAAACAAAGTGAAAACGTCTAAACTACGCTAAACTATTAATCGAAAACAAAAACGTAAATGCAATACCTTGGGTTGCCTCCCAAGAAACGCTTTGTTTAAGGTCCGTAGCTAGACCAAACTCGCACTTATTCGAGTGCGGTGGGCGCGAACTCTTCAGCTTGGAGTTCTGGCGTATACTTCTTGAGTCGTTGACCGTTCACCTTAAAGCTTATGCCCGCTTCACCCCATACTTCAACTTAGCGCTAGTCTTGTTTGAACTAGCGTGTCCTCCACAAGGTAGTGAATGACAATGGCGGATGACACTTTGCATCTCATCTTCCGGCACACATCGCCGAATGATGCCATCCGGACCTCTCTTGAAGAGGAGAGGTTCATTCCAAAAGTATTCCCGGATATCCTTAAAGAACTTCTTTCTTTGTGCGTAGGATAGTCCGGGTGGTATCTCCTGACAAACCAAATAGTTAACAAAATCAGCAAACCATGGTTCGTTACCTTTGGAGAATACATCGATGCACTCCTCAATAATGTGTAGGTGTTCGTCCGGAAAGGAGTCATCTATAGGTAAGTGGTCGTCCTCTAGATGTGTTAGGTGACTCAAATGATCCGCAACAGAATTTTCCGAACCCTTCTTGTCGCGGATCTCTAGATCGAATTCTTGTAGGAGAAGAATCCATCTAATTAGCCTTGGCTTCGCATCTTTCTTTGCAAGGAGGTACCGGATCGCAGCATGATCCGTGTAGACAATCACTTTTGCACCTACAAGATAAGAGCGAAACTTGTCAATAGCATAAACAATGGCTAAAAATTCCTTTTCCGTAGTGGCGTAGTTGAGCTGCGCTTCATCTAGTGTCTTGCTAGCATAGTATATGGCATGGGTTCGCCCTTCCTTTCGTTGTCCAAGAACAGCTCCTATAGCTACGTCACTAGCGTCGCACATAACCTCAAAGGGAAGAGTCCAATCCGGAGGTTGGATAATAGGTGCTGAAATTAGAGCTTGCCGAATTGTGTTGAACGCATCTAAACATTCCTGTGAAAACTCAAAAACTGCATCCTTCATCAATAGATTAGTGAGCGGTTTTGATATTTTAGAAAAGTCTTTAGTTAAACGTCTATAAAATCCAGCATGTCCTAGGAAACTTCTTATCCCTTTCACCGAAGTTGGGGGAGGAAGCTTCTCTATAGTCTCTATTTTCGCCTTATCCACCTCTATCCCTCTACTAGAGATTAGGTGTCCTAATACGATTCCTTCCTTTACCATAAATTCACACTTCTCCCAATTAAGAACTAGGTTAGTGTCTTCACACCTTTGTAAAACAAGAGCAAGGTTAGAAAGACAATTGTCAAAAGAGGAACCGTATACGGAGAAGTCATCCATGAAGACCTCCATGATTTCCTCAATGTATTCGGAGAAGATGGCCATCATGCACCTTTGAAAGGTGGCTGGGGCGTTGCAAAGCCCGAACGGCATTCTCCTATAAGCGAACGTACCCCATGGGCACGTGAATGTGGTCTTCTTCTGATCATCCGGGTGTATCGGAATCTGAAAGAAACCACTATAACCGTCAATATAGCAAAAGTGCGAATGTTGCGCTAACCTTTCAAGCATTTGATCGATGAAGGGTAGTGGGAAGTGATCCTTCCTAGTCGCGTTGTTAAGCTTGCGGTAGTCTATGCACATCCGCCATCCCGTTACGGTTCGGGTAGGAATGAGTTCGTTGTTCTTGTTGGTGATGACTGTCATTCCTCCCTTCTTCGGGACTACTTGAACCGGACTCACCCACTTACTATCGGAGATAGGGTAGATGATACCTGCATCAAGAAGTTTAAGAATTTCCTTCTTGACAACCTCCTTCAGGGTCGGATTCAACCGTCTTTGAGGTTGTCTTGAAGTCCTAAAGTCTTCCTCCATTAATATTTTATGCATGCATAGGGAGGGTTTAATTCCTACTAAGTCTTCTATAGTATAGCCTAAGGCTTTCCTATGTTTCCTAAGGACAACCATAAGCTTACTATTTTCATCTATGGTTAGGTCGGAACTAACAGTAACCGGATAAGTAGAGTTAGGTCCTAGAAAAGCGTACCTTAGATTTGTAGGAAGTTGTTTCAATTTCATTGCTTTCGGAGCTTCCAATGGCTCTTGTGGAGCATCTGATGCCTCCTTAGAAGTGTCTAAGGGTGTAGAGGGTGTGAGAGAAGAATCAAAAGAAGTTGAAGAAGTGGCACGATCACCTTCTTCTACGGCCTGAATCACGGTTTCCATACATCTTCCACGGCCGTGGTTTAGGGCGTGGAAGGTGGTTACGGTTGCTCTGCCTCCTCCACGACCGTGTAACCCTCTGGAGTGAGCCACGCTTTGGGTTGTGAAATCCACGGCCGTGGAATATAGTGTATGGCCGTGGATTCTCACGTTTTCTGCCTCGTCGTGGAGCTTCTCAAATTCCTCTTCATCTACCTCTTCTTGTGCTTCTAAGGCTTCAATTGCCTCATTGCACTCCTCTTCTTCCCCTACAATCGTTAGACTCATAGTAATAACCTTTTGCAAAGGGTCTTTGAAGAGAATAGCACTTACCTCCTCTCTAGACAACCCCTCCTCATCTTGGATATTGAATATATCCTCATCAAAGATTGGCTCCTTCACTAGAGTGGAAAGAACGAACTCTACCTTCTCCTCTCCTATGTCAAAGGCGAGTCTAGCATTCTTGCAATCGACTATGCAGCCGGAAGTTGCAAGAAACGGTCTTCCGAGTATGATCGGGACCGGACTATCTGCAGGAATGTCAAGCACGACAAAGTCAATGGGAACAAAGAATTTACCTAGCTTGACTGGGACGTCTTCTACAATACCGACGGGGCGAGTGATGGATCGATCCGCCATGTACAACGTCATCTTCACCGGTTTAGGGTCGCCTAAACCGATCTTCCTACATAATGCAAGTGGTATGATGCTCACACTTGCTCCTAATTCACATAATGCATCGTATGTGGCATCTCCCACTCCTATGGGAATACAAAATGACCCCGGATCCTTTAGCTTTGGGGGCATTTTGTCCTTCATGGTCTTGATGAGATCCGAAGAATCCGAACTCATCTTAACCTCTCCAAAATCCTCTAGCTTCCTCTTGTTGGAGAGGAGCTCCTTTAAGAACTTGCCATAAGCCGGCATACCTACAATAACATCAATGAAAGGTATATTAATATGCAGCTTGCTCATGAGTTCTATAAACTTACCAAATTGTTTATCTAGGCGTGCTCTCGCTCTAGATTGAGGGAATGGTAGGGGAGGTTTGTAAGCCGGAGGAGGAACGTAGACATCTTCCTTCTCCTTCCCCTTCTCCTTGTCTTTCTCAATGGGGACTTCAACAAATTTAGGTTGCGGATCGGTGGTAGTCACTCCGCTCCTAGTTGTGATTGCCATCACCCTTCCCTTAGGGTTGTCCTCCATCTTTCCTAGAAGTTTCCCTTGATTCCTAGGAACTTCCTCCGCATGACTGAACATTTGGTTTTCTAAAACCTTTTGGGCTTTATCAACCTTAGAAATTTGATCATCAACCTTAATGATGCGGTTCTCCAAACCTTGAAGCTTTCCCAAAATCGTTTCCAACATGGGATCGGGCTTCTCCTTCCCCGAAGTGTTTCCTCCATTAGATGTTTGCCCCTGGCTTTTCAAAGGAGTAGAGGAAGAGGAAGGTGGAGTTAGTGAATTCGAATTGGAAGGATAAGAGTTACTGGAGTTTTGTTGATTGGAGCGCCAATTGTTGTTGTTTGAACCCTATTGTTGTTCCAGTTATTGTTGTTGCCATTCCAATTATTCCAGTTATTGTTCCGGTTATTGTTGTTGCGGTTTGTATTCGCACCACCATTGTTGTTGTTGCCCAAGTAGCCAACATCCTTTCCTTGTTGCTTTGGAAAGTTGGTCTTGATAGCCTCCTTCAACTCTTTGATCTCATTGTTGAGGGAGAAAATTTGATTTTGAGCTTCATGTGTGAGCTTTGCTCCTTGCTCCACACGATTTCCCTCAACTTTCCGGTTGGAATACTTCTCTATGACTCTTGCTTGCTTCTCAATGAAGTCCCAAGCGTCATCTTCCCTCATGTCCATGAATGTACCACATGAGAGGGATTGGAGCTTGAATTGTGTCTCCACATCCAACCCCTTATAGTATATCTCTAGCAATGCAAGCTTGGATATGCCATGGTGAGGACAATCCAAGAGCAAATCCTGAAACCTTTCCCAAGATTGAAATAAACTTTCGTTAGATCTCATGGAAAATGCATTAATCTTACCTCTAAGTTCCGCTGTTTTGGATGGCGGAAAGAACTTAGTGAGGAACTCCGCGGAAAGGTCTTCCCATGTGTCTAGTTTCCCACTAGGAAGAGCTTGATACCAAGACAATACTTTCTCCTTCAAGGAGAAGAAGAAAGGCTTGAGCTTATAGTTGTTGGTAGTCGCGTTCTTCGGCCTCATTGTCTCCACCATACACTCAAAGTTTTGCGAGTGTTGGTTTGGAGATTCAGCGCTTGTTCTGCCAAATTGGTTTTGGCGAACAAGAGTAATAACTTGAGGGTTGAAGCTAAACCCTTGTACATCGTCAGCGTCAAAGTTCACACCTAAACGGCGTGGTTGCTGCGTCGGATCCATTCTTTGGCCAAGAGTTCTTGGCTCACCATCTACACGTTGAATCCTAGCGTTCCTGGGTGGAACACGGCGATTAGCAGCTGCCCGTGGATGGAATGGATTCACATTGATCGTGGGATCAATTTCCTCTAGCGGTGGCATGGAGGAGTCGCTATCATCAGCGGATGAATGACCCCTATTCGACCTTAAAGATCTCCTTGAGGATTTCTTGCTCCCCTTATTCTTAAGGTTTCTTAGTTCTATCCTCATCTGGAACATCATATCTTTTAGATCGTCAACTTGAGATTGATGACGATCCATTTCATCTCGGCGAATCTTCTCATTCCATTGGAGTTGAGCTTCTTTCTCCGCTAACTCCGATTGAAGATCACGTTCATGTTCTTCAGCCATTTTCTTTTCCTTACATTTTTGCCTTAAAGTCCTCTCAAGCTCTTGATCAAGAGGCAAGAGGTCTCCGGTGTTCCTAGACCTGCACATACACTCAAAGAGATATCAAATAACAAGGGAGAAGCTCCCAAGCTTGACAACCGTAAACCGAATTCGGCCTAGACCAAATCCCCGGCAACGGCGCCAAAAACCTGTTCGCCACTTAGCGTGCGTGCAAATAAGCTTTAAATTTATAAAACTAGAATCAAGCAAGCGAACCCGCAGTGTACGGATCGATATAGTTGAGCAAGAATTTCAGAGTATCGAACACAGGGATTTGGGGGGAACAAATTCAGTTGTAAGTTATCAAGCAAGTAAATGTAAGAAGCTTTTCGAATTATTTGGAAAACAACAATCCTAAAGATCCAGGAATCCAGCTGTGGCAATCGATTCAAGTTAAACTAATGATATAAGGACATAGTTAAGATATGCAAAGGTATGCTAATGTAAGGTAATCGTACGGTGAAGTTCCAAAACCCTTATATGACTCACCTACAAGACACTCTCGATAAAGGTTGTTGAGGCTTCAATATAGAAAGGTTCTAAAGATGAGAATTAATGTCAAATACCCAAACTTGTAATCCAAGGATCAGACTAACTAAACCGATTAAGGTTGTGACACTCACAATCGAGGTAGAGGTTGTTGAGGCTTCACTACCACCTAGAAAAGGCAAGCCTAAACTAAGTTAAAGCAAATCTTTAACTTTGGATTAAAGTAAAAGCAAGTTCGTAACTTAACACAAAATTACGGCTAGTTCTTGAGTTCCACGGCCGTGGAAGCTCAAGAACAGACCGTGGATTAGGGTTATTGGCGATTCTCTCTAACTCTCAGGGTCCAATCTGTTTACGATCGATCTATCATCATCTAAGCCACAACTATCAACCCTTCACCTCAGAATTGTTAAGGGTTTTTAGCCAACAATAGTCATATTGATATCAAATTCAAGGTTTAAAAGAATGAAAGATGAAAACTTCCGAAAACCTTCAATAACTATCAAATCAATCTCAAAGTCACAATCAAGAACAATAATCGTCACTAGATTCGGAATAACACAAACAAACACAAATCTTAGATAAGAAGGAAGAACGGGATGTCAATCCGTCTTCTAAATCAAACTTAAGCAAGAAGCAAAATCTTCTTGCAAACAATCTTCCAAATCTTCGATCTTCCGTCAATCCGGAAATCACAATAGCAATGCGCCAAAAATCTCTCAAACACAATTTCCGCTAAATGCGAAATTAGGGCAATTCCAAGCGCAAGCGTAAGATACGTCTATGCGTAAGCGAAGGTGTAAAGCGAGGTGACGGAATCTCTCTTTGTCCGTCCTTTTATAGTGTAAGATAAAATATCGGCCCGACCCAATTGTGTATGAGATCGTGGCTTAAAGTGTGGCGAAAAAGATCGCCAAGATCACGGTCGTGGAAGGGTTCCACGGCCGTAATTTAGAGCGTGGAAATCAACACGGTTTGAACCAACTTCGCCACGGCCGTATAAGTTGCTGGAATGAACCACGCTTCCCTTGCCATGGTTCCACGGCCGTGGACTTGAACGTGGAAAGTAGTACGGCCGTATTTTAGAGCGTGGTTTAGGGCAAGAACGTGATTCTTCCTTAGCCTCGTGCATCCTTCAAGTTGGCACTCCTTTAGCTCCTAGGAATGTCCTCAATTCATGGACATGCTCAATCAAATCCATCCTTGCTCCATTCCGTTCGGAAATAGCTCTCAATCACCTATAATCAACATAAAGCTTGTGTAGATTTCTATATCAACATTATAGACAAACTAGCTCACAAATGCATCAATGCTCAATCAATGACTATCAATATGGATTAAATACACTTCGAAAGCGTGCCTAAAATATCACAATATTTCATGCTAACACCTACCACTTTCCTGACCTGTTGCCGCCAGTGCCTCCGCCCGCCTGCTGTAGAGTGAGTCCCGATTGTTTTGGTTGTGGATTATACCTTAGATTAATTTGGAGAGTTTGTAATTTTAGGATTGTTTAATTATGTGTTTGCAATTTCGAATCTGGGGTAAGTATTGTTGAGAATTTGTGAGATGTGGTTGGTATAATTTGTGGTTGAATGGATGATGTTGGATTGTTGTGATTAGGGTGAAATTTTGGGTACAAACCTAATCTCGGATTTGGGGATGTTTGTTTCGGAATCTTGTTTAGGGTTATAGGTATGTAGTTTATGCAACTATCATGTTAATTGTACGTCAACCTTGCGGGCAATAATTGATGAGTTCGTTATAAGAGTTTCAAATCTGAGTTATATTATTGTATAATCGGAATGAGAAGATAGATGTAAATATTATGTTATGTCCGACTTGGGTGTAAAGGTGTGAAGAGGTATAGGATTGTAAACGTAAGTGGATGTGAGTTGGTTTGTAATTTCTGGAGGAAGTAATGCTTCATATGTGAACAATAGAGGTTACTCGAAACTTTTGCGATTTAGTAGTAGCGTTCAGTTGACCTTAGTTAGTCTTGATAAGGAGCTTGGAAGTGGGAAAAATTTTCAATCTTAGTAGGACTTTTCTTTTTAGTGTGGGACATCAGATGTTCAGTTTTAGAAGAAGTTTAGGAGTCTTCCTAGAACTTTTAATGTTTTTCCGATCCAAGGGTAGAATCGTCTTTTCACCAAGTAAGACTAGTTTAGTATTTCCTCTCACATGATCGTTGTCAACTTAGAAGTGATTACTTCTAAGGTTTCAGATATGTTATTGATACAAGTTTCATATAATGATCAGGCTTTTGAGATTAGACTCATGGAGTCAAGGAATATCGTTGACTGAACTTGACCGGGTACAGGTTAGTCTCCGGACTTACTTAGCTCGTATTCCTTGTATTAGCATTGATGTTTGTTTGGTCGTGTGTGATTATTCTTTATTGTTTATAACAACTAAACCGGTAATAGGACCACCGACCTTATATTATTTTGGCCCAAGTGTATGATAACGGGCGGTGACATCATCTGCCTAGCTCTTGCGAGAGTCTAGGAGGTTCTTGGCGACTAGCCCGTGCTGATTAGACGGTCGGAGGCATC
Organism: Fagopyrum homotropicum; assembly: GCA_033239125.1. NCBI lineage: Eukaryota > Viridiplantae > Streptophyta > Magnoliopsida > Caryophyllales > Polygonaceae > Fagopyrum > Fagopyrum homotropicum. The sequence goes on along the minus strand of BSWB01000005.1, from coordinate 22,318,159 downwards.
CGTACTGTTCCATGCCGGTAAGTAGGGACCGAGGCGGGACCACGGTGGTCTCGTGTCACAAACCTAAGTTCAATTAGAACGGGATATGACTTAATGATAAAAAGATTATAAACCGGAATTGTGTACTTTGAGAATGTTGTGTGTTTATGATTATTTACTTGTGTTTGTGCCTTTCCCATTGATTCTAATGCTTCGAATATTAGCTAACGGTTTTATACCGATTGTTGTAGAGTGCCTTGTAGGTTAGGAACGCGGCCGAGAGATCCAGAAAAGTGGGCAGCCGGGGTCCGTACATTTTAGGATGGGTTGGTTGGAGTCGAGTTTGAGTATTGTATTTTTTTTGTATGTTGTATGACGTTTAGTCTTTGGGGTTGTATTTTCGGCTGAAGTCCTTGGTTGTATTCTTTCGGGTTTTGTTTTCATTGCATAAAAATGTATTTCGATTTTGGCTTTTATTTGTGCCTTGTTGTAAGATCCGGTGAAATTGTTGTCAAGCTAAGGGTCGGGACCCATTATCAGGTCCTAACCCGTAGCATCCCGAGTCCCACGGATTTGGAATGTTACAAAGTGGTATCAGAGCCTAGGTTGACAACAATGGCAATCGCAATCTTCTAAAGTCCGAATAAGGAATAAACAGAACCCCACGGGTTCTGAGTTTTCGTTTTCAAAATCACATGCATCAGTCGGGGTAGAATGTACGGACCACCACTCCTTCCGTGGATCTCGGCAGCTTAGTTTATTGGATTTTTTTTATATATGTATATATGTAGATATGTATAGTGTATGTGGATTGTATTTGCATGTTGGACGTGATTGATATGTATAGATATATATGGACTATAGTGTGTTCTGGACCTTGTTTGTTGTAGTGGATTTTTCCGGATATGTAATAGTTAGTAGTAATGTGGACATAGGATTTATATAGTCTTATATACGGACTCTTATTATATAGTAGCATATAGATACACGAGACCTTATAGTTAGGACGATAGTATGTTATCAGCGCCTGTAGACAACGTTTATGGCTTGCGATAGAATATATACGTGGAAGAGGAGGATTAAAGATGATGTAAACGAAGGACGAATAAGTGGAAGGAAAACTCGAGACAACTAATGAGAAATCAAGATGGGAACAATACAAGAAAAGGGACCGACATTAAAGTGTAGAAGCGGTTCTAAAGAGGCCATGATCGAACGACGACGAGACCAAGGAAGAGAACGAACTTAAGTTCTTCGAGAAGTAGAACGAACTTAAGTTCTTCGAGAAGAAGAACGAACTTAAGTTCTTCGAGAAGAAGCGTGGACAACGAAAGATGTAAATAAAGGAGGAGATGAGTACGTTCTAGCAAGGTTAAGGTGGTGTTCCATTAAGATGCAAAGCTTTCCTTAGTCGTTTATAAGCATTGGAGTTAAGACGAGAAAAGTGAACGAAACATGTGAGAAGGATTTAAAATACCGTAAGTTAAACTTGCGAGGTACTAGAAGTGAAGAGTCAAAAATACGAGGGTTACGAGGAGGATCACATGGTGAAAGTTCACATAGTAGAATTACCTGGTGGAGTCAATCGATTTCCGTCATTGTGATGAGACTGAGCAACGCTAAGAAGGGGAAGTTTGTGAGGATGATGACCTTCAGAAGATGAAAGAGGAACCAAAGAGCTGGATCGAAGAACTTAAGTTACCAACCAAGAAGGATGCAAGTGGAGGCTAATTAATGTCAGAATATTTGAGAAGTGCTTTTGCAAAACATCATGAAGAGCGGTAAGCCTATGAAAGTGGGTCATATGACACAAAAGAGCCGAGAAAGGTATAGTTATCTTACAAAAGTGGAAGGTAGCGTACAAAGAGTTAATAAAGTTTGTGAAGAGTGAAATGAGCAAGTGAAATTTAAGGTAGAGTACCCCGAGAGGGTAGCCTTCAGAAGTATGGTAACATGGAGGGTAGGAAGAATGGTGAGCTGTTGAACTTGGATAAGATCAATTATAAGCTACTCGGTGACAACCAAGACCGCACCTGTGCGGGTTGTCTACGGGTAAGAGTAGGTAAGAGGAGTAACCTAGAGTGTGGAGTATAAAGGAATGATAAGAAGAGGAATGTGAGGCTTCTTTTGTTGTTGTGAGTAAAGGGGATGCATGATATGTTTGTTCTAATGAAATGGATGGTATGTTTCACAAGCCAAAGCTGAGTTAGATGTTTCATACTCACACGGAAGAGCCATGGTGGCTATGATGTGAAAGGAAGGACCTAGATTAGAGCAACGCGGCAAGCTTTGAGTTATGATGATTTGTGTTTGGTGAAGTGATGAGTGGATCTTTCAGTAATTTGGTTGAGGAATTTTGCCTAAAGACACACTAGTACGGTTGTGAGGTTGTTCTTAGAATACCAAGAGATGCATAAGGTGGCCAACAAGAGTAAGAGAAGCCAAAGTTTTGAAGGTTGAGGTCAACATGAAATGTACGAGAAGCATATGAAAGATTGAGGTTAGAACCTCTACGGACGGATTGACGTTACATAAGGAAAGGAGGTAACTGTTACACCTACTCGAAGGAATAATGCAAGCTAAAGTAGAATACGAAGAACTCTTCCAATATGTTGGGATGCCATTGAAAGAGAATAAGATAAGATCGATTGTTTCAAGGCGTGTTTAAGTCATGTAGTTATGATCTTCACGACTGAACATATGTGCGAGAGCAGGAAAGATTATTATCATCCCTTCTAAGTGATAAGGTGAATATTGATAAAACCAAGGCCCAAGAGTCAGAAGACTAGAACAAGTCTCTCGAGTTCAGGAGAGGAAATATCTTTAGAGGAGGACGGTGAACATAGTAGCTAAAGAAGGAGCAATACATGTATTTGAGGGACGTCACCCAACAGATCGGGGTGGACCACTTGTCAAGTGTTAAGACAAGATTGTGATGATACCTTACGTTATGTGACGGAGAAGAAAAGACGGAACCCGAGATACCACAGAGTCTCAATACGTCAAAATGTGGATTTTTCCACTAAGGTCAAGCTCGACTCTATATTGATATGTAAGGCGCCGTATGGAATGACACTTGGGAAGATACATGAGTTGTGGAAGCAAGTTAAGGAGCAATTGTAAGAACTTATTGATAAGAGTTCATTAGAATTAGTGAAATGCTATGGAGAACTCCGAATGTGATCTTAAACTCTTGATTTGAAGTTGTTATGTAGAACACCAGTCTGCGAAGAGAGAGACGGATATCTCCGTTGTACATTTATTACTATAAGTGGAGCAATATGACAATGAAGGACAAGTATCCCTTACCACGAATGGGGGACCTACTCGATCAGTTGCAAGGGTCGGTAGTCTCTTCTAAAATTTATTTATGGTCTAATTGTCACCAAGTTAGAATTCAAGACTGACATATTGCAAATACGATATTCCGGACAAACCATGGTCACTACTAGTTGTAGTGATTTCATAAAGGCTTACTAATGCCCCGAAAAATATACTTTGGTCTACTCTCGAAGAAGAGGGAAGTCGTATGACAAGCTGTCACGGGATGTCAACCCCCGAAGGATGTGAAAGAAGGTACAAGTTTTCTTGGATGTGCTAGTCGTTACCGGGTTTATAGAGAGATTCTCCAAGGTAACACCATCTATGGCTAACCTACTCCGGATGGCATGAAGTATTGGATGGGACGAAAATTGACAATAAAGTTGTTGACAGTAAGAGGAGATTCATTGGTGCAACTGTTTTGAAATTTCCTCGAGGTAGATGGGTTGAAGTGTACATGAGATTCCCAAAGACAAGGTCTTGATTGAGTATTGAGGAACGATGTAAGAGTAATAGTATACGTATCTCGTTAGTAAAAGCGGTGTGAAGTAAAGTACTTCCTTCATCATTTGGAACTTGCAAAAACAAGTGAGGAAACGTAACATCAAAGTTTTAATTGGCAAGAACCAAACCCAACGGTGTAAACTAGAAGTTCGATCTTCTTTGATAGAGAAATCAAAGGGAAAAATAATGGAAATGCTGCATTGAGAATGACCCGAGAAGGAAGTTGAGTTCCGATATATCGACCTTTTTGAGATCTTAACGCGAGATGGAGAAGTGTCTTATAAGTTGGCGTTGCCGTCACGAGTAGAGAGTGTTCACCCGGTGTTTCATGTGTATCAGTCGAGGGAATACATGCATGATTTGATACGTGTGGTCAGTCATGATGATCTAGTGGCAGTCGAGGAACCAACGAGGCTAATAGGAAGACGGAGGATAGTATCTTTGGTTGAGTTTTTGCAATGAGTAATTGCATCAATATGACCGATGAGTTAGAACTTATGTGCATGTGCGAGGTTATGTCTATTTTGTGCCCGAGCAAGGATGTGTTGTATGATCGGTTAGATCTTGACTTGGTATGCGACATGCGGTTCATGTGAGTATGTGTGTAAGCTTTGCGAGGTCTTGACATGGTTATATGAGTAGGCCTTGGATTAGGGGGGGGGGGCGTTAGTTAGCATGTTTGTGCTTTATGAGCGGTTATCGAGGTAGTTATGAGCGAGAGTTTGTAGTTTAGCAAGTTTCGGGATGAAACTTATTTTTAGGGGAGACTGATGTAATACCCGAATTTTTGTATTTGATAAATTCCGAATCAACCGGACCGGACCGATTGATATTTGTTGCGAGTATTTAATTTTACGAATTTCCAACCGGACCCATTAGCTAGGCCCATTTGGTGACATGGAGCTTCTAAGTTTTAACCTTCTTTTTCCTTTTATTTAATTAGATTTTACTCCTAACCCTAGCCAACCTTCATGTTCCCCTTCCCCATTTGGAGACCTGCCGCCTCTTTTCTCAACGAAAAATTGACACTCATGCCTCTTCTCTCTTCTCCGCGCCGGCCGGCTAATTTTCCTGCTTCCTCCTTCTCAGCACCGGAACCCACTGTAACACCCCAAATCCTGGAGGACTCGGAATGCTACGAGCTGGGAACTCACAATGTGTCCCGGCCCTTAGCCTGACAACAACTTCATCGGACCTTACAACACGGCACAAATAAAAAGGCAAAACACATAGTTATATAACATGAGCGGAAGTGAAAAGTACAAATCTGAAAAAGGAACAATCCAGCCGAGGTCTCAAATCCAAAGAACAACATAAGTCTCAACATTCGTGAAATATAAAGATAACAACCCCGTCCTATAATGCACGGAACCCCGACTGCCCACTACCCCCGGATCACTCGATCGCCTCTCTAACCTGCAAGGCATCTACAAGCGGTATAATACCGTTAGCTGACAATCCATGCATAAGTATAAATGTAAAAGTACAAGCACACAACATACACAATCAGCATGCAACACTCAATCCTTTTGTTATCTTTAATTAGGTGATATGTCATTACTAATGATACTTATCTTGTGACACGAGGGATTCCCAAACCTCGCCCCTGATCCCGTTTACCAACAAGGAATGGTACTAATGCATCTAACAGTCTACCTACCTGGGCTGGTACAGGGAACCTCCTAGACTCTCGCAAGAGCTAGGCAGATGATGTCACGACCCGTTATCATACACTTGGGTCCATTACGTAATATAATAAAGTCGGCCTAATCCGGTTTCGTTATTATCCTAACTAGCAAACACCACTCATACGCAATACACTCATACAAGAAGTCAGCTAAGTAAATCCGTAGACTTACCAGTCTCCGAAGCGTACAAGATCACCTCACTCGAAAGTTCCCTCGGGAAAACATACAACGCCTGTTCAAGACAAGGAACACAATCAAACCACACTCTAGTCCACTAGAAGTCTTGAGACTTCTAGGCTCAACTCCTCAACCACCTAGTCCAAGAAGACTACACTCTCAGTCCATGACCTATCCAACTCTCAACATAACGATATACACAAAGGTTACTTCCACAACGCTCGAACGAACCCTCAACAACATACCACCACAAGATTCACATAATTCACACTAGACTTCTAAGGTCCAACCACTCTAAAGCATTCCAGTTCAACTACCCTAGGCCAGCCTAACATGCTTCTATGGTATAACGAGTCTAAGGAAAGAAAGAAGGAAAAGAAAGAACGAGATTCGGGACTCACTGGAGCAAAACCGCCCCTACGTCTGCCTGAGCCGCCCCTGCGCTTATCTAGGTCCGCCCCTGCGTCGATCTGGGTCCGTCCCTGCGCTAGACAGAAGCCAAACCTGGGCCTTGGTGAATCCACCCCTGCGCCTATCTGTGCAGGAAGTCCGGCGGCTGAGTTCTTCGATTGTGCAGCCGGTCCTTTCGGGTCTCTTTTGGTGCTATGAACGTCTTCTACTTCTCTCACTTGGTCTTAGCCTCCCACCAAGGTCTACCTTCGTCATCGAACCAACAAAATAACGATAGATCGTTGAGAAAGGATTCAAGAGTGTCTTCCATTCAAGCCATGGAAGGGAAAGGAAGGAAGAAGAAGGAGAAGAAAGAAAGAAGAAGAATGGAAGGAACCTTACCCACGTCCCGTCACTACAGTCCCGACCTCACGAAAGGTGGATCCAAGCTGGAGCACTCCAAGGGAAGAATGGAGGAGAAGGATGTAAGAGGAAGTGCAAGAGGAGTAAGTGGGTAAGAGAAAGAAAGTAACGTGAGTGGAAAATGAGAGGAGGAGAAGAGTTGGCTGCATAAAAGAGGAAGGATACCAGAGATCTCCAACCCATAACTCCTCATGGAATTTAAGAGGGGAGTTAAAAAGGATCAGAATGTGAACGGTTGCCCAGAACGCTGCTACCCCGCCCACGCGTGCCACCGCCCCAACGGAAACCTAGCCGCACCTACGACTTACTCGACTACGTCGCCGAAGCCGCAAGGGCGTGAGCCATTGCGCCCGGCTTCTACCCTCATCTAACTCTATCCAAGCGTAATGAAAAAACCGGTCGTTACATCAGATCCCCCTCAAAATAAGTTTCGTCCCGAAACTTAGGGGTATTAACCGCAGTCATAAGATATAAGCAAGCCCTATGACTAACAAACTACCACATCAAGACCACCTAAGGGTCACACACAAGCACACTAGACATATTACACATACAACACTGCAAGCAACCAAAACAAGAGGGTAGACTACCTGACAGTCTTATAGACATCTCTAGACCCGCATAAAAATCCGGGTAGTTCCGCCGGATACTATCCTCCGTCTCCCAAGTGGCCTCGTCAATCCCCCATCTCGACCACTGCACTCTCGTCATGGGTATTACCTTCGATCAAAGGCTTCTCGCACCTCTCTCCAAGACTGCTATCGGGTGCTCTGGAAATGTATGATCCAGCTTGACCACCAGGTCGTCATGACTCACTATGTGTCTCGGTTCATGCACATACTCTCACAGCTGCGACACGTGAAATACCGGATGAACTCCCTCCAATCGGGGTGGCAATGCCAATCTGTACACAACCTCTCCTATCCGCTCAAGGATCTCGAAGGGCCCGACATATCGGGAACTCAAATTTCCCTTAATGCCGAAACGTCTAACACCCCTCGTCGGCGACACTCTCAACCATACCTGGGCTCCAACCCTGAACTCCAGAGGCCTGCGTCTGTTATCAGCATAAGATCTCTGACGGCTCTGTGCGGCAAACATCCGCTCTCGGATCAAAGCTACCCGAGCCATATCATCGTGCACCTGCTCGGGTGCTACATCACTCATCCTCCTAGGCTCATCCCAACACAAGGGTGTACGGTATTTCCGTCCATATAGTGCCTCGTAAGGAGCCATCCCAATAGTTGCATGCCAACTATTGTTATAAGAAAACTCCACTAAAGGGAGGTGGTTCGGCCACACCTGGCCCCAATCAAGCACACATGCCCTCAACATGTCCTCGAGGGTTTGAATCGTCCTCTCAGATTGTCCATCCGTCTGAGGATGATATGCTGTGGTGAACTGTAAGCTCGTACCTAAGGCGGCGTGTACCTGTTGCCAAAATCTCGAGGTAAAACGCCCATCTCTATCCGAGATGATCGTCCTCGGCACCCCATGGAACCTCACAATCTGTCGGGTAAACTCCTCGGCTAAACGAGACACCAGCCATTTTTCCTTAATAGGAATAAATCGTGCCGTCTTCGTCAACCGATCCACCACAACCCATATCGCATCAAAGCCTCTACTCAACCTCAAGACGGTAACGAAGTTCATAGAAATGTCCTCCCACTTCCACTGCGTAACTAGCAGTTGATGAAATCCGCATCCCGTCATATAAAGTGCTAACACTTGACCGGATGACAGGTCGTACATTGAATTCGTCCATAGTCGCGTCGGGCTTAAGCCCACATCATCCCTACAACATATGATGTCCCGGTTTCTCTTACATTCTGTATAACACATAAGGTAGCCTCTCCCAAATCGGACAAGGGGTTGTCCTTATCCGGAAACCGGATATCTATCTCCATCCTTACTAAATCCCTCTGCATTTAAAGCTAGATCGTCAGTCGAGCTATCGCCTCCTCTCGAGGCATCCACATGCTAAGTGTGTCGGTGACCACATTCAGCTTTCCCGGATGATACAAAACCATCTGATAGAATTCCTTAATCAAATATATTCATCACTTCTATCCGGTATTCAACTCTTGGTAAGTGAATATATATCAAACCCTTATCTCCCGTTCAAGACTGATAGCATGAATTATAGTCTATATTTTGGGGCTTGTTTGGACGTTTTATCTTTCATAATCTGCATGTTTGCATGTACATTATGTGATTTTACTACCATTTCATCTACCTTTGCGAGAATCGAGGTCTACACCTAGTTTCGTTGTAATTGCAGGTAATATGGTACGCTTTGCATCAAAAAGGAGCAAAAGAAGTCGAGAGTCATTTGGAGCTACATCCAGGAAGCATGGCCATGGATTAAAGATTTACTTTGGACCAGTTTTGAGAGATTCTACATTCAGTTATGAGTCACCTCGGTTGACCAGAGGTTCACCTCGACCGAGGTGATCCAGAGACACCGACTCGACCGAGGCGAATACCTAGGACGCGGCGAGAATATTTTATTCTTGGCTGAGATCTTTTAAAATTGGAAAGTGATCTTATATTTTTGGGCTGAGCTTCTGGAAGGAAGGAGATATGCAAAATCATATATTTTGCCTATATTTATGGGATAATATCTTCTTAAGATTTATTATCTTTGGAGGTTTATTTTTCCTATAAAAAGGGTTGATTTTCTACAATCGAAGGAGGCTGCATACATCGAAAAATCCCCGCTTACAGCTGAAGAAGTCGCATACGACGCAGCGGCCGCATCCTACTCCAAGTTGGGAGATAGTTGAAGAACCTTTTTGAAGGTTGAAGGAAGATTGAAGGCCATAGCTTTTATAGCTTTTTGAAGGGTTTTGTAAGATTGTCTTCAATTCCTTTCCTTGTTGTCTTGTCTTTTTGGATTATTATCCAAGGAACGATTTTGTGTGATATTTGATTCAGTTATTGAAGTCTTTTCATTAAATTCTTCTTTGTTCAAGTATTCACCTTCTTCCCATATATTTAATACTTTCATTATGATGATGAGTGGCTAATTTCCTTGTGTGATTCTAGGGTGATTGGCTGAAGGTTGTGGGAAAAACAATGATAGAATAATCTTAGATTCCAGTAGGATCCTGAAAGTTCGAGTCTTTAACCTTAACCTTAAGCATCTCGTTCAGTCGATGAACATTTCGGCCGAGGTGGTAACTGGCTGACCGAGGTGACTTATCCGACCTTAAACTGAGAGTTAAGTGTTAGAGTTTGCCAAATCCTATTCTTATTACACCCTTCTGGTTCAAAGCAAGCTTAGGATGAGACTTACCCGGTAATTCCTTAGTTTGTGTACTAACGATCATAAGTGTAGGTAATAAAGGCTTATCCTTTATTGGGGTTTGAGTGTGCTTCCATCCCATCTTTGTGAGTTAGCCTGAGACTTACCCGGTAAAGGTTAATTCTATTCCCTTAGATGGTGTGTTAGTTTGAGGTTATAGTTCTTTATCTTAATTCCTTGAGACTTACCCGGTAATAGGAGTTACGGTTTAGGATTAGTGTGTAGTGAGACTTACCCGGTGATCTACTCCACTTTAGAAACACCTTCCCCATGCAAAAATCTCAGCTTTGTCCGCTTATCTATAGATCTTGAGTTGGAACCACAACTAGATGCTTTAATCCCTAGAATTGCATGTTTGCTTTATTTGACATCTTATTCATCTTTGATTGTGTTAATTGCTCTTGTGGTTAGCATTGACATTAGCATACCGTATTGACTTTGTTTCATCGAGTCCCTGTGATCGACCCCTGGAATTTTCTTGCTTTTACTACGATTGACCCGTACACTGTGGGTTCGCATCCTTGTTTTAAGCTTAAGTCTAGGGTTATAAATTTAAAGCTTGCACACACCGTTTGGAGCGAACAAGTTTTTGGCGGTTACGGTTTGCTTTCGGGGCACTTGCCCCTGTTGCTACTAACTACTCTTTCTATGAGTTTTGTAGTTTTCAGGATTTCCGATGACTACATTTGATCCAGTCTGGATAGCAAGGCAAAGTGCTAGGGCGGACCATTATGAATACTTGGAGGAGAAGTACTCCTTCTATTGGTTCAACAATGAATGGGAAAGAGAAGAGGCCATTCAACATGAACTTGCGATATGGGATGAGAAGAATGTCCCTAAAAACATTTATGAGCAACCTTTTGAAGACTCTCTCGAATCAAGATTGGAGAAGTTGATGAAGAAGGTGGAGGAGCTCAAGGAAAGCACCATATCCTATGCTAAGCCGGAAGAGGAGCATAAGGAAGTGTTGCACGTTCCAAGCATTCCTCTGGTCGGACTGGAAGCTTCTCCTGAAGTTTTTGTGGAAGAAAAGGATGTGGAGGATCTCGATCCGACTGTTGAGACCTCGGCCGAGGTGGAAGAGATCTCGACCGAGATGGAAGAAGAATCTGCAAAACCAGAAGTGGAAGATGCAGAGAACCTTGGCCAAATTACTGAGATTGTGGTCAAGGTGGAAGAAAGACCAGCAGAACTGAGAGAGATTTCGTGGGTGGATTATCAACCCAACACAAAACTTGTCTCAAGTTTTGGAGAATTTTGCAAGGTACATTATCCTACTTCATTTGAATTCCCTATTAATATTTCTGAATTTTTCAGGAAGGCACCGGAGAGTTGGAGGTCTCTTCCGAAAGAACCTCCTAAGATCAAGATGAAACCTCTCTTGAAATTGTTGGAGGAAGATGCTCCTTGGATTATAAGGAGTGAAGTTAACAAGCGCTTCACCGTTAAGGCGATGAAGTGTCTCTTGTTCAAGTATGGGGTCCCTCGCATGCTAAGGACCTTGTACCATCCCCATGCTAAAGATGGGGAAGCTACTAGGATTCTCGAGAAGCTGTTTTCTCGATCAAGGAAAGGATGGGACACGAGGAATGTCCCATTGAAGTGCAGGAAGTCTAGACGAATTCCAGTGAGAATCAAACCGTACAAGCTTGTACGTGGGAGATCTTACCATTTGCCGGTGAAGTTAGGAACCGGAACCTTCTTGGAAGATTTTTACGGATGTGATGAGCACTCCACGACATTCGAAGTGCATTGAGTAATCCATTTCGTAGGGTCCAGCTAGCGACCTTAAACCAAGCGCTTCTTGGGAGGCAACCCAAGGTATTGTTTTCTTCTCCCTTTTCTAGTTTAGTTTAGATAGTTGCTTTGTTTTTGTTTTCCTCTAGACAACAACCAGGTTTTCCAAAAGGAAGGATCACAGTTCAGGAGCTACACTGGAAGAACAAAATTTCGAGAAGTTGAGGAAACGAGCTTTACTGAGATACATCTCGGGTAGTGTCAGAACACCTCGACCGAGATGTGCTTCGCCAACCGAGATGGTTTTATATGGGAGCTGTTTCTTACTTCTTCATGCAGTTTAGCTATGTTCGGTGAGTATCCTGTCCTTAGACTTATTTCGACCCACTGGGACAGTGTGTCCCAAGTATGGGGTATTTATGTATTATTTGACTCATGGATGTATGACTTGACCTTCTATGATATTTATGCTTCACTTTTGCATCTATGTGTTTATCTGAGATTACATGCATACTTACAGGTTATTTGATTGAGAAAAACGTCGAAACCGAAAAAAAAATGGTTTTAAAAAATTTTTTGACCTCGACCGGGGAGATTCTGGCCAAACGAGGCGTTTCACCTCGGTTGAACCAAGAACACCTCGACCGAGGTGTGCTAACTGAGAGTTTTCGAAAACGAATTTTTGTGTTACTTATCTGGATATGACCTCAGTGAAGATCTTGTTTACTGACTGGTTTTAAATTCTTTATGTGTTTGAAAGGTTTTATAATATGTTTAAGTTGCTAAATGCTTTGTTTGAAATTATTAGCATGTTTAATACTTTGTTTTTATCCAAATTATGTTGAATTTGAAGGTTGACACCGCAGGCTAAGTTCTCTCACTTTCTTCTTGGAAAGACCAAGGCAATACATTCTCTTCTTCTTCTTCTTCTTGATCATGCTTAGCCCCTCATATACATTTTGCCTCCCTTTACCTATCCGGGAATTTGGAAGCAAGCGAAGTGGTGAAAGCAAGTGGAGTTAAAGTTGAGAAATGGCTGGAAGTGCAAGTGTTAGAGAGCAATAATAGGTTTGGGGAAGTCAATCATGAAGATGAGTAACTCGGCACCATTCACATAGCCGGGTGTTTGTGTCTTGCCAAAGTCGGATTGAGCGATATTCCTAACGGGTCATGGTATGTGCATCAAGGGTTTGATGCATCTCAAGAAATTGATGATTGCGGATTTCCTAGGCTTCGGTTATTGTGCACCTCTGTCCATGCATCCCAAAAAGTAAAGTAAAAAAGGAAAAAAGTGTGAAATAAGCAAAGCTTATTGGTGGAAGATGTTGCAAGTCAAAGTGAAAGTGAAGTTCATCCTTTTCCCGGATTCTAGCACCACATTACCTTACATACATCCCTACCCTACACGTTTCTTGACCTTTTCTTTTGGGAAGCCCTTGAGACCTTGAGCTTGTTGATTGACTTAGCGGTTTAAACTGGATTATACATGATTAATTTTGATGATTATGATTTATTATGCATTCTATGATTTTATGCAAAGATGAACAACTTCCTTATATTTATAAAATGTTTTGAGCATATTGAGTTTTTAAATTCCAGGGAGCATTCTCTTAGAGTGATCTATGATTGTAGCACACCATAAAATGTTTTTGAAAGGATTTTTCATTGATTTTCTTGACTTATAATCCATTCTATCTTGTCTTCTATATGCGGAACTTGCTTGGGGACAAGCAAGGGCTAAGTATGGGGTATTTTGATAGCATGAATTATAGTCTATATTTTGGGGCTTGTTTGGACGTTTTATCTTTCATAATCTGCATGTTTGCATGTACATTATGTGATTTTACTACCATTTCATCTACCTTTGCGAGAATCGAGGTCTACACCTAGTTTCGTTGTAATTGCAGGTAATATGGTACGCTTTGCATCAAAAAGGAGCAAAAGAAGTCGAGAGTCATTTGGAGCTACATCCAGGAAGCATGGCCATGGATTAAAGATTTACTTTGGACCAGTTTTGAGAGATTCTACATTCAGTTATGAGTCACCTCGGTTGACCAGAGGTTCACCTCGACCGAGGTGATCCAGAGACACCGACTCGACCGAGGCGAATACCTAGGACGCGGCGAGAATATTTTATTCTTGGCTGAGATCTTTTAAAATTGGAAAGTGATCTTATATTTTTGGGCTGAGCTTCTGGAAGGAAGGAGATATGCAAAATCATATATTTTGCCTATATTTATGGGATAATATCTTCTTAAGATTTATTATCTTTGGAGGTTTATTTTTCCTATAAAAAGGGTTGATTTTCTACAATCGAAGGAGGCTGCATACATCGAAAAATCCCCGCTTACAGCTGAAGAAGTCGCATACGACGCAGCGGCCGCATCCTACTCCAAGTTGGGAGATAGTTGAAGAACCTTTTTGAAGGTTGAAGGAAGATTGAAGGCCATAGCTTTTATAGCTTTTTGAAGGGTTTTGTAAGATTGTCTTCAATTCCTTTCCTTGTTGTCTTGTCTTTTTGGATTATTATCCAAGGAACGATTTTGTGTGATATTTGATTCAGTTATTGAAGTCTTTTCATTAAATTCTTCTTTGTTCAAGTATTCACCTTCTTCCCATATATTTAATACTTTCATTATGATGATGAGTGGCTAATTTCCTTGTGTGATTCTAGGGTGATTGGCTGAAGGTTGTGGGAAAAACAATGATAGAATAATCTTAGATTCCAGTAGGATCCTGAAAGTTCGAGTCTTTAACCTTAACCTTAAGCATCTCGTTCAGTCGATGAACATTTCGGCCGAGGTGGTAACTGGCTGACCGAGGTGACTTATCCGACCTTAAACTGAGAGTTAAGTGTTAGAGTTTGCCAAATCCTATTCTTATTACACCCTTCTGGTTCAAAGCAAGCTTAGGATGAGACTTACCCGGTAATTCCTTAGTTTGTGTACTAACGATCATAAGTGTAGGTAATAAAGGCTTATCCTTTATTGGGGTTTGAGTGTGCTTCCATCCCATCTTTGTGAGTTAGCCTGAGACTTACCCGGTAAAGGTTAATTCTATTCCCTTAGATGGTGTGTTAGTTTGAGGTTATAGTTCTTTATCTTAATTCCTTGAGACTTACCCGGTAATAGGAGTTACGGTTTAGGATTAGTGTGTAGTGAGACTTACCCGGTGATCTACTCCACTTTAGAAACACCTTCCCCATGCAAAAATCTCAGCTTTGTCCGCTTATCTATAGATCTTGAGTTGGAACCACAACTAGATGCTTTAATCCCTAGAATTGCATGTTTGCTTTATTTGACATCTTATTCATCTTTGATTGTGTTAATTGCTCTTGTGGTTAGCATTGACATTAGCATACCGTATTGACTTTGTTTCATCGAGTCCCTGTGATCGACCCCTGGAATTTTCTTGCTTTTACTACGATTGACCCGTACACTGTGGGTTCGCATCCTTGTTTTAAGCTTAAGTCTAGGGTTATAAATTTAAAGCTTGCACACACCGTTTGGAGCGAACAAGTTTTTGGCGGTTACGGTTTGCTTTCGGGGCACTTGCCCCTGTTGCTACTAACTACTCTTTCTATGAGTTTTGTAGTTTTCAGGATTTCCGATGACTACATTTGATCCAGTCTGGATAGCAAGGCAAAGTGCTAGGGCGGACCATTATGAATACTTGGAGGAGAAGTACTCCTTCTATTGGTTCAACAATGAATGGGAAAGAGAAGAGGCCATTCAACATGAACTTGCGATATGGGATGAGAAGAATGTCCCTAAAAACATTTATGAGCAACCTTTTGAAGACTCTCTCGAATCAAGATTGGAGAAGTTGATGAAGAAGGTGGAGGAGCTCAAGGAAAGCACCATATCCTATGCTAAGCCGGAAGAGGAGCATAAGGAAGTGTTGCACGTTCCAAGCATTCCTCTGGTCGGACTGGAAGCTTCTCCTGAAGTTTTTGTGGAAGAAAAGGATGTGGAGGATCTCGATCCGACTGTTGAGACCTCGGCCGAGGTGGAAGAGATCTCGACCGAGATGGAAGAAGAATCTGCAAAACCAGAAGTGGAAGATGCAGAGAACCTTGGCCAAATTACTGAGATTGTGGTCAAGGTGGAAGAAAGACCAGCAGAACTGAGAGAGATTTCGTGGGTGGATTATCAACCCAACACGAAACTTGTCTCAAGTTTTGGAGAATTTTGCAAGGTACATTCTCCTACTTCATTTGAATTCCCTATTAATATTTCTGAATTTTTCAGGAAGGCACCGGAGAGTTGGAGGTCTCTTCCGAAAGAACCTCCTAAGATCAAGATGAAACCTCTCTTGAAATTGTTGGAGGAAGATGCTCCTTGGATTATAAGGAGTGAAGTTAACAAGCGCTTCACCGTTAAGGCGATGAAGTGTCTCTTGTTCAAGTATGGGGTCCCTCGCATGCTAAGGACCTTGTACCATCCCCATGCTAAAGATGGGGAAGCTACTAGGATTCTCGAGAAGCTGTTTTTCAAGGAAAGGATGGGACACGAGGAATGTCCCATTGAAGTGCAGGAAGTCTAGACGAATTCCAGTGAGAATCAAACCGTACAAGCTTGTACGTGGGAGATCTTACCATTTGCCGGTGAAGTTAGGAACCGGAACCTTCTTGAAAGATTTTTACGGATGTGATGAGCACTCCACGACATTCGAAGTGCATTGAGTAATCCATTTCGTAGGGTCCAGCTAGCGACCTTAAACCAAGCGCTTCTTGGGAGGCAACCCAAGGTATTGTTTTCTTCTCCCTTTTCTAGTTTAGTTTAGATAGTTGCTTTGTTTTTGTTTTCCTCTAGACAACAACCAGGTTTTCCAAAAGGAAGGATCACAGTTCAGGAGCTACACTGGAAGAACAAAATTTCGAGAAGTTGAGGAAACGAGCTTTACTGAGATACATCTCGGGTAGTGTCAGAACACCTCGACCGAGATGTGCTTCGCCAACCGAGATGGTTTTATATGGGAGCTGTTTCTTACTTCTTCATGCAGTTTAGCTATGTTCGGTGAGTATCCTGTCCTTAGACTTATTTCGACCCACTGGGACAGTGTGTCCCAAGTATGGGGTATTTATGTATTATTTGACTCATGGATGTATGACTTGACCTTCTATGATATTTATGCTTCACTTTTGCATCTATGTGTTTATCTGAGATTACATGCATACTTACAGGTTATTTGATTGAGAAAAACGTCGAAACCGAAAAAAAAATGGTTTTAAAAAATTTTTTGACCTCGACCGGGGAGATTCTGGCCAAACGAGGCGTTTCACCTCGGTTGAACCAAGAACACCTCGACCGAGGTGTGCTAACTGAGAGTTTTCGAAAACGAATTTTTGTGTTACTTATCTGGATATGACCTCAGTGAAGATCTTGTTTACTGACTGGTTTTAAATTCTTTATGTGTTTGAAAGGTTTTATAATATGTTTAAGTTGCTAAATGCTTTGTTTGAAATTATTAGCATGTTTAATACTTTGTTTTTATCCAAATTATGTTGAATTTGAAGGTTGACACCGCAGGCTAAGTTCTCTCACTTTCTTCTTGGAAAGACCAAGGCAATACATTCTCTTCTTCTTCTTCTTCTTGATCATGCTTAGCCCCTCATATACATTTTGCCTCCCTTTACCTATCCGGGAATTTGGAAGCAAGCGAAGTGGTGAAAGCAAGTGGAGTTAAAGTTGAGAAATGGCTGGAAGTGCAAGTGTTAGAGAGCAATAATAGGTTTGGGGAAGTCAATCATGAAGATGAGTAACTCGGCACCATTCACATAGCCGGGTGTTTGTGTCTTGCCAAAGTCGGATTGAGCGATATTCCTAACGGGTCATGGTATGTGCATCAAGGGTTTGATGCATCTCAAGAAATTGATGATTGCGGATTTCCTAGGCTTCGGTTATTGTGCACCTCTGTCCATGCATCCCAAAAAGTAAAGTAAAAAAGGAAAAAAGTGTGAAATAAGCAAAGCTTATTGGTGGAAGATGTTGCAAGTCAAAGTGAAAGTGAAGTTCATCCTTTTCCCGGATTCTAGCACCACATTACCTTACATACATCCCTACCCTACACGTTTCTTGACCTTTTCTTTTGGGAAGCCCTTGAGACCTTGAGCTTGTTGATTGACTTAGCGGTTTAAACTGGATTATACATGATTAATTTTGATGATTATGATTTATTATGCATTCTATGATTTTATGCAAAGATGAACAACTTCCTTATATTTATAAAATGTTTTGAGCATATTGAGTTTTTAAATTCCAGGGAGCATTCTCTTAGAGTGATCTATGATTGTAGCACACCATAAAATGTTTTTGAAAGGATTTTTCATTGATTTTCTTGACTTATAATCCATTCTATCTTGTCTTCTATATGCGGAACTTGCTTGGGGACAAGCAAGGGCTAAGTATGGGATATTTTGATAGCATGAATTATAGTCTATATTTTGGGGCTTGTTTGGACGTTTTATCTTTCATAATCTGCATGTTTGCATGTACATTATGTGATTTTACTACCATTTCATCTACCTTTGCGAGAATCGAGGTCTACACCTAGTTTCGTTGTAATTGCAGGTAATATGGTACGCTTTGCATCAAAAAGGAGCAAAAGAAGTCGAGAGTCATTTGGAGCTACATCCAGGAAGCATGGCCATGGATTAAAGATTTACTTTGGACCAGTTTTGAGAGATTCTACATTCAGTTATGAGTCACCTCGGTTGACCAGAGGTTCACCTCGACCGAGGTGATCCAGAGACACCGACTCGACCGAGGCGAATACCTAGGACGCGGCGAGAATATTTTATTCTTGGCTGAGATCTTTTAAAATTGGAAAGTGATCTTATATTTTTGGGCTGAGCTTCTGGAAGGAAGGAGATATGCAAAATCATATATTTTGCCTATATTTATGGGATAATATCTTCTTAAGATTTATTATCTTTGGAGGTTTATTTTTCCTATAAAAAGGGTTGATTTTCTACAATCGAAGGAGGCTGCATACATCGAAAAATCCCCGCTTACAGCTGAAGAAGTCGCATACGACGCAGCGGCCGCATCCTACTCCAAGTTGGGAGATAGTTGAAGAACCTTTTTGAAGGTTGAAGGAAGATTGAAGGCCATAGCTTTTATAGCTTTTTGAAGGGTTTTGTAAGATTGTCTTCAATTCCTTTCCTTGTTGTCTTGTCTTTTTGGATTATTATCCAAGGAACGATTTTGTGTGATATTTGATTCAGTTATTGAAGTCTTTTCATTAAATTCTTCTTTGTTCAAGTATTCACCTTCTTCCCATATATTTAATACTTTCATTATGATGATGAGTGGCTAATTTCCTTGTGTGATTCTAGGGTGATTGGCTGAAGGTTGTGGGAAAAACAATGATAGAATAATCTTAGATTCCAGTAGGATCCTGAAAGTTCGAGTCTTTAACCTTAACCTTAAGCATCTCGTTCAGTCGATGAACATTTCGGCCGAGGTGGTAACTGGCTGACCGAGGTGACTTATCCGACCTTAAACTGAGAGTTAAGTGTTAGAGTTTGCCAAATCCTATTCTTATTACACCCTTCTGGTTCAAAGCAAGCTTAGGATGAGACTTACCCGGTAATTCCTTAGTTTGTGTACTAACGATCATAAGTGTAGGTAATAAAGGCTTATCCTTTATTGGGGTTTGAGTGTGCTTCCATCCCATCTTTGTGAGTTAGCCTGAGACTTACCCGGTAAAGGTTAATTCTATTCCCTTAGATGGTGTGTTAGTTTGAGGTTATAGTTCTTTATCTTAATTCCTTGAGACTTACCCGGTAATAGGAGTTACGGTTTAGGATTAGTGTGTAGTGAGACTTACCCGGTGATCTACTCCACTTTAGAAACACCTTCCCCATGCAAAAATCTCAGCTTTGTCCGCTTATCTATAGATCTTGAGTTGGAACCACAACTAGATGCTTTAATCCCTAGAATTGCATGTTTGCTTTATTTGACATCTTATTCATCTTTGATTGTGTTAATTGCTCTTGTGGTTAGCATTGACATTAGCATACCGTATTGACTTTGTTTCATCGAGTCCCTGTGATCGACCCCTGGAATTTTCTTGCTTTTACTACGATTGACCCGTACACTGTGGGTTCGCATCCTTGTTTTAAGCTTAAGTCTAGGGTTATAAATTTAAAGCTTGCACACACCGTTTGGAGCGAACAAGTTTTTGGCGGTTACGGTTTGCTTTCGGGGCACTTGCCCCTGTTGCTACTAACTACTCTTTCTATGAGTTTTGTAGTTTTCAGGATTTCCGATGACTACATTTGATCCAGTCTGGATAGCAAGGCAAAGTGCTAGGGCGGACCATTATGAATACTTGGAGGAGAAGTACTCCTTCTATTGGTTCAACAATGAATGGGAAAGAGAAGAGGCCATTCAACATGAACTTGCGATATGGGATGAGAAGAATGTCCCTAAAAACATTTATGAGCAACCTTTTGAAGACTCTCTCGAATCAAGATTGGAGAAGTTGATGAAGAAGGTGGAGGAGCTCAAGGAAAGCACCATATCCTATGCTAAGCCGGAAGAGGAGCATAAGGAAGTGTTGCACGTTCCAAGCATTCCTCTGGTCGGACTGGAAGCTTCTCCTGAAGTTTTTGTGGAAGAAAAGGATGTGGAGGATCTCGATCCGACTGTTGAGACCTCGGCCGAGGTGGAAGAGATCTCGACCGAGATGGAAGAAGAATCTGCAAAACCAGAAGTGGAAGATGCAGAGAACCTTGGCCAAATTACTGAGATTGTGGTCAAGGTGGAAGAAAGACCAGCAGAACTGAGAGAGATTTCGTGGGTGGATTATCAACCCAACACGAAACTTGTCTCAAGTTTTGGAGAATTTTGCAAGGTACATTCTCCTACTTCATTTGAATTCCCTATTAATATTTCTGAATTTTTCAGGAAGGCACCGGAGAGTTGGAGGTCTCTTCCGAAAGAACCTCCTAAGATCAAGATGAAACCTCTCTTGAAATTGTTGGAGGAAGATGCTCCTTGGATTATAAGGAGTGAAGTTAACAAGCGCTTCACCGTTAAGGCGATGAAGTGTCTCTTGTTCAAGTATGGGGTCCCTCGCATGCTAAGGACCTTGTACCATCCCCATGCTAAAGATGGGGAAGCTACTAGGATTCTCGAGAAGCTGTTTTCTCGATCAAGGAAAGGATGGGACACGAGGAATGTCCCATTGAAGTGCAGGAAGTCTAGACGAATTCCAGTGAGAATCAAACCGTACAAGCTTGTACGTGGGAGATCTTACCATTTGCCGGTGAAGTTAGGAACCGGAACCTTCTTGGAAGATTTTTACGGATGTGATGAGCACTCCACGACATTCGAAGTGCATTGAGTAATCCATTTCGTAGGGTCCAGCTAGCGACCTTAAACCAAGCGCTTCTTGGGAGGCAACCCAAGGTATTGTTTTCTTCTCCCTTTTCTAGTTTAGTTTAGATAGTTGCTTTGTTTTTGTTTTCCTCTAGACAACAACCAGGTTTTCCAAAAGGAAGGATCACAGTTCAGGAGCTACACTGGAAGAACAAAATTTCGAGAAGTTGAGGAAACGAGCTTTACTGAGATACATCTCGGGTAGTGTCAGAACACCTCGACCGAGATGTGCTTCGCCAACCGAGATGGTTTTATATGGGAGCTGTTTCTTACTTCTTCATGCAGTTTAGCTATGTTCGGTGAGTATCCTGTCCTTAGACTTATTTCGACCCACTGGGACAGTGTGTCCCAAGTATGGGGTATTTATGTATTATTTGACTCATGGATGTATGACTTGACCTTCTATGATATTTATGCTTCACTTTTGCATCTATGTGTTTATCTGAGATTACATGCATACTTACAGGTTATTTGATTGAGAAAAACGTCGAAACCGAAAAAAAAATGGTTTTAAAAAATTTTTTGACCTCGACCGGGGAGATTCTGGCCAAACGAGGCGTTTCACCTCGGTTGAACCAAGAACACCTCGACCGAGGTGTGCTAACTGAGAGTTTTCGAAAACGAATTTTTGTGTTACTTATCTGGATATGACCTCAGTGAAGATCTTGTTTACTGACTGGTTTTAAATTCTTTATGTGTTTGAAAGGTTTTATAATATGTTTAAGTTGCTAAATGCTTTGTTTGAAATTATTAGCATGTTTAATACTTTGTTTTTATCCAAATTATGTTGAATTTGAAGGTTGACACCGCAGGCTAAGTTCTCTCACTTTCTTCTTGGAAAGACCAAGGCAATACATTCTCTTCTTCTTCTTCTTCTTGATCATGCTTAGCCCCTCATATACATTTTGCCTCCCTTTACCTATCCGGGAATTTGGAAGCAAGCGAAGTGGTGAAAGCAAGTGGAGTTAAAGTTGAGAAATGGCTGGAAGTGCAAGTGTTAGAGAGCAATAATAGGTTTGGGGAAGTCAATCATGAAGATGAGTAACTCGGCACCATTCACATAGCCGGGTGTTTGTGTCTTGCCAAAGTCGGATTGAGCGATATTCCTAACGGGTCATGGTATGTGCATCAAGGGTTTGATGCATCTCAAGAAATTGATGATTGCGGATTTCCTAGGCTTCGGTTATTGTGCACCTCTGTCCATGCATCCCAAAAAGTAAAGTAAAAAAGGAAAAAAGTGTGAAATAAGCAAAGCTTATTGGTGGAAGATGTTGCAAGTCAAAGTGAAAGTGAAGTTCATCCTTTTCCCGGATTCTAGCACCACATTACCTTACATACATCCCTACCCTACACGTTTCTTGACCTTTTCTTTTGGGAAGCCCTTGAGACCTTGAGCTTGTTGATTGACTTAGCGGTTTAAACTGGATTATACATGATTAATTTTGATGATTATGATTTATTATGCATTCTATGATTTTATGCAAAGATGAACAACTTCCTTATATTTATAAAATGTTTTGAGCATATTGAGTTTTTAAATTCCAGGGAGCATTCTCTTAGAGTGATCTATGATTGTAGCACACCATAAAATGTTTTTGAAAGGATTTTTCATTGATTTTCTTGACTTATAATCCATTCTATCTTGTCTTCTATATGCGGAACTTGCTTGGGGACAAGCAAGGGCTAAGTATGGGGTATTTTGATAGCATGAATTATAGTCTATATTTTGGGGCTTGTTTGGACGTTTTATCTTTCATAATCTGCATGTTTGCATGTACATTATGTGATTTTACTACCATTTCATCTACCTTTGCGAGAATCGAGGTCTACACCTAGTTTCGTTGTAATTGCAGGTAATATGGTACGCTTTGCATCAAAAAGGAGCAAAAGAAGTCGAGAGTCATTTGGAGCTACATCCAGGAAGCATGGCCATGGATTAAAGATTTACTTTGGACCAGTTTTGAGAGATTCTACATTCAGTTATGAGTCACCTCGGTTGACCAGAGGTTCACCTCGACCGAGGTGATCCAGAGACACCGACTCGACCGAGGCGAATACCTAGGACGCGGCGAGAATATTTTATTCTTGGCTGAGATCTTTTAAAATTGGAAAGTGATCTTATATTTTTGGGCTGAGCTTCTGGAAGGAAGGAGATATGCAAAATCATATATTTTGCCTATATTTATGGGATAATATCTTCTTAAGATTTATTATCTTTGGAGGTTTATTTTTCCTATAAAAAGGGTTGATTTTCTACAATCGAAGGAGGCTGCATACATCGAAAAATCCCCGCTTACAGCTGAAGAAGTCGCATACGACGCAGCGGCCGCATCCTACTCCAAGTTGGGAGATAGTTGAAGAACCTTTTTGAAGGTTGAAGGAAGATTGAAGGCCATAGCTTTTATAGCTTTTTGAAGGGTTTTGTAAGATTGTCTTCAATTCCTTTCCTTGTTGTCTTGTCTTTTTGGATTATTATCCAAGGAACGATTTTGTGTGATATTTGATTCAGTTATTGAAGTCTTTTCATTAAATTCTTCTTTGTTCAAGTATTCACCTTCTTCCCATATATTTAATACTTTCATTATGATGATGAGTGGCTAATTTCCTTGTGTGATTCTAGGGTGATTGGCTGAAGGTTGTGGGAAAAACAATGATAGAATAATCTTAGATTCCAGTAGGATCCTGAAAGTTCGAGTCTTTAACCTTAACCTTAAGCATCTCGTTCAGTCGATGAACATTTCGGCCGAGGTGGTAACTGGCTGACCGAGGTGACTTATCCGACCTTAAACTGAGAGTTAAGTGTTAGAGTTTGCCAAATCCTATTCTTATTACACCCTTCTGGTTCAAAGCAAGCTTAGGATGAGACTTACCCGGTAATTCCTTAGTTTGTGTACTAACGATCATAAGTGTAGGTAATAAAGGCTTATCCTTTATTGGGGTTTGAGTGTGCTTCCATCCCATCTTTGTGAGTTAGCCTGAGACTTACCCGGTAAAGGTTAATTCTATTCCCTTAGATGGTGTGTTAGTTTGAGGTTATAGTTCTTTATCTTAATTCCTTGAGACTTACCCGGTAATAGGAGTTACGGTTTAGGATTAGTGTGTAGTGAGACTTACCCGGTGATCTACTCCACTTTAGAAACACCTTCCCCATGCAAAAATCTCAGCTTTGTCAGCTTATCTATAGATCTTGAGTTGGAACCACAACTAGATGCTTTAATCCCTAGAATTGCATGTTTGCTTTATTTGACATCTTATTCATCTTTGATTGTGTTAATTGCTCTTGTGGTTAGCATTGACATTAGCATACCGTATTGACTTTGTTTCATCGAGTCCCTGTGATCGACCCCTGGAATTTTCTTGCTTTTACTACGATTGACCCGTACACTGCGGGTTCGCATCCTTGTTTTAAGCTTAAGTCTAGGGTTATAAATTTAAAGCTTGCACACACCGTTTGGAGCGAACAAAGACTGACATGTCGCTTTATAAATTAGAATACTGACATCCACATAAGCACATGTATTAAGCGGTTAGCTCATGGGTCCTTCATTGGCATTCCTCACATACGCCCAGAATTGTCTAACATATACCCGCGAAATCTATCTTGTTACTTCACCCACATCTCAAGCCTCGCTTGGATGCATCCCTATTTGTCGCCAAATCCACAAGACTCTTGTCTGTGCAAAACAATTTAGAGTAGAAACCAATCACCTCTTCAGCTTTTCAAAGCTCCACGGACACGGCTCGGACCATACGATTCTAGTATACCTCCTCGGAAAGGGAGGACGTTAAAACCATTCCGCAATTGAACAGTTATATCCCACCAATCTATAAGCTCCCTACCTCCCCAACATTCATTGAAGGTAGCACCAAGAAATAATACCACCTTGGTCATCATCGGATCAACTTGATCTCTCTCGTTGTCACTACGTGTCCTAGGAAGTCACTTTAGACGTCCTAACTCCCACCTAGATGACTTGGCTCATAAGTCTTATCCCGCATAACTTGTATTGATGTCGTCCCGTGTCAAGCTTGTTCCTCTCAACTATTAGGTTATGGTCCGTATTGAAACCGCTTGTAAAGCCACAAATTATGCGACAACCCTGCAACTCGATTCAGAAACCGATGAATCCGTATCTACATAACCTCTAAAATCCTCGTGTGTACGTGACCAAATGGCTTCACTACAACTTGTAGTGACCATACCGGTCCGAAATGACGTCTTACATAGGTACTTTCTTTTCTCGTCCTAAACTGATGACAACCGACTTCAAGTCGTTACTTTACCAAGCAATAGTATAAAAACATCTCTAAGCTTGCAGCGTTGCCCTAACTCGGGTTCTCCGTTATTCGACATAGCCCTCGTGGCTTCTTTGGGTGAGTCTAGAAAACCTTTGACTCATCTCTTGCTCACGATGACATATCATCCGTTTCATGCCATGCATCCTTTATATAATTTCCCAGTTTGCGTAAATCAACAATGAAAGCCTCACCTTCCTCTTGATCCTCTAGCTCTTCCAACCCTGATCACACCTTAACGGTTATGATCCGTTTTTTTCCTCCACATGTCAATCCCATGACCTAAGAAGGTCGCGTAGGTCACTACAATTCCTCCCTAAGAGGTCTTTTATTGTTGACATTGAACCACCGGGAATATTCCAAGCTCTTGTTATTGTTCCTTTATGATCCCATAGTATGGGTTACTCTTCCCATATATACTCATCAATAGACAACCTACACTTGTGAGTTCTCGGTTGCCATTGATTAGCTTATGGTTGACCTTCTCTGAGGTCAACAACTTACCCTTCTTCTATACTCTCCATGTTATTATTATTACGAAGGCTACCCTCTTGGGGTACTCTAGCTTAAACTCCGTTAGCTCATTCTTCATTCCACACTTCCTTTCCTTCTGCAAGATAACTACCCTTCTCGGCCTTGTTGTGTCATGTGACTCACCTTCATAGGCTTAACCGCGCTTCATGATATCTAGTAAGTGCGTCTTCTCAGAAATCTCTAACGTTAGTTATCATCCACTCGTGTTTCCCTTGGTTGATGTCTTACGTCTTTCGATAAAAATCCTTGTTATATCTCTCGTCTTTTGAAACTATCATCTTTATGCACTTCCTTCTTATTGACATTTCTTAGCCTTCACCATAACAAAAACAGTTGACCCTCTTAAAGACCTTCTACTATGTGAACCTTCACCATGTGATTTTTCCCGTTGCCTCATATGTCCGAAGAAATTCTTCCACTTGGGATCTCGTAAATTCAACACTTCACCTTCTAGTCTTTCTGTAAGCGTAACTTACTTATCTTTTAGATCCTCGAAATTGGTCCATCTGCACCTTTCGTCTAGGATCCCGTGCTTAGGAGTGTCTAGAGAAACTTACACCTCAACTGGAATGCCAATCTTATCTTCGAGTGAAACTGCACTCATCTTCACTCGCTTCGCGTCTTCAATTCATTAACGCGAAATTGGGAAGAACCTTAAGTTTGTTGTCTCTTGTTGCTTTATTGATGATCCATCCTTGATTCCTCATATTCACTCTCTTATCTTCATGTCACCTCCTTAATTGTGTAGTTTCCATCTCGGTTTCGCTTAAGTTGACTTGGCTTCCTCTCTATTTGTTTAACCTTTGGTTAAGTCATCTCTGGTCTTCTGGTTTGACGTCCTCATAAAGGGATCCAAGAAATCATCGGGGTGTTCGCTAAAACTTGATGCTCAACTCGAAAACTTGAGCATACTCCTCGTCGTATGTACACTAGCCTAAGCCATACGGCGTTTGTCCAAGGGCAATGATAGCTTCCTATCATCTAACTACAAAGTCTGCAACTCTAATATGATACTATTGTACCATACGTATAAATATATAGGTGTATATAACTATATAGAATTCATGCTACTAATGTAATCATAACAAGTCCAGAAACAACTTACAATCCAACATACAACTTTAAATCTAGTAAACTAGGTTATTGAGATCCGCGGAGGTAGTGGTGGTCCCGTGCATTCTATCCCAACCCGACTATGCTCATGGTTTGAAAACAAAATTCATTTTGATAACTCAAAACCCTTGAGGGTTCTGTTTATTTGTCTATTTGGCCTATTAGAAGATTGCGAGTGCCGTTGTTGCCAACCTCGCTCTGATACCATATTGTAACACCCCAAATCCTGGAGGACTCGGAATGCTAGGAGCTGGGACCTCACAATGGGTCCCGGCCCTTAGCCTGACAACAACTTCATCGGACCTTACAACACGGCACAAATAAAAAGGCAAAACACATAGTTATATAACATGAGCGGAAGTGAAAAGTACAAATCTGAAAAAGGAACAATCCAACCGAGTCTCAAAACCAAAGAATAACATAAGTCTCAACATTCATGAAATATAAAGATAACAGCCCCGTCCTATAATGCACGGAACCCCGGCTGCCCACTACCACGGGATCACTCGATCGCCTCTCTAACCTGCAAGGCATCTACAAGCGGTATAATACCGTTAGTTGACAATCTATGCATAAGTATAAAGGTAAAAGCACAAGCACACAACATACACAATCAGCATGCAACACTCAATCCTTTTGTTATCTTTAATTAGGTGATATGTCATTACTAATGATACTTATCTTGTGACACGAGGGATTCTCAAACCTCGCCCATGATCCCGTTTACCAACAAGGAATGGTGCTAATGCATCTGACCGTCTACCTGCCTGGGCTGGTACAGGGGACCTCCTAGACTCTCGCAAGAGCTAGGCAGATGATGTCACGACCTGTTATCATACACTTGGGTCCATTACGTAATATAATAAAGTTGGCCTAATCCGGTTTCGTTATTATCCTAACTAGCAAACACCACTCATACGCAATACACTCATACAAGAAGCCAGCTAAGTAAGTCCGTAGACTTACCAGTCTCCGAAGCACACAAGATCACCTCACTCGAAAGTTCCCTCGGGAAAACGTACAACGCCTGTTCAAGACAAGGCACACAATCAAACCACACTCTATTCCACTAGAAGTCTTTAGACTCTAGGCTCAACTCCTCTTTGGACTTCTAGGCTCAACTCCTCAACCACCTAGTCCAAGAAGACTACACTCTCAGTCCATGACCTATCCAACTCTCAACATAACGATATACACAAAGGTTACTTCCACAATGCTCGAACGAACTTTCAACAACATACCACCACAAGATTCACATAACTCACACTAGACTTCTAAGGTCCAACCACTCTAAAGCATTCCAGTTGAACTACCCTAGGCCAGCCTAACATGCTTCTAGGGTATAACGAGTCTAAGGAAAGAAAGAAGGAAAAGCAAGAACGAGATTCGGGACTCACTGGAGCAAAACCGCCCCTACGTCTGCCTGAGCCACCCCTGCGCTTATCTAGGTCTGCCCCTGCGTTGATTTGGGTCCGTCCCTGCACCTGACAGAAGCCGAACCTGCGCCTTGGTGAATCCGCTCTTGCGCCTTGGTGAATCGCGCCGTCCAGCCCCCTTCTCTACTCCACTTCTCGTGCCGGATCTCCCTTCCTCGCTCACCGTAACACATCGGCCACCGTCTGCTATCGGTAGGCTGCACTGATTGTCGCCGCCGAGTCTGCCGGACTCTTCCTTCGCCTTCGCTGCAACCGTGGCCACCAGTCGCACCATAACCACCCCGGGGTGAGCCCTACGAGCCCTGTGAGCCCTATGAGCCCCACGAGCCCTGCGAGCCCCATGATCCCTGTGTGAGCCCTGCATGAATCCTGCGTGAGTCTTGCGAGCCCTGCGTGAGCCCTGCTGATGTGATCCCCACCGGAGAAGAAATCATCGTCAATATGCCGGAACTAATCGTTTTGCCATCAACCGTCCAAGTCAAAACTCAACCGGCACCTATCGAAATCAATACTTATGTGTTGGAGATCATGCCTAAAACTGAGCCAAAACTTATTGAAATGAAACCGAAAATGCTTGCACCGAGCATGCCAAATGGAAGCCAATTTTCACTCTCTCCGGCTAAGCTGTCAGGTTTGCGCACTCTCAGTAAAACGACTATAACTAAGACAATTCTTGGAACTAAAATACCCATGAGTACTACTTTGAAAGGTATTTTCAATATCTACAACTTTCTAGTTTACACAAAGTCGAGATTCCAAGAGGAAGAGGGTGAAAATGATCCTACATTGCAGCAACTACGGTACTTGTATGGATTGTTGGGCAAGATCATGCATGGAGGCATGAAAGATGGTTATACAAACATATGCACGTCCACCCAATACATATTTTATGCAGCATATCATCCTCATATTATTCATATATTATGCATGAATTTATGTATTAATTATGTGAAAGTTGGTGGAGAAAAGTAGGTGGAAAAGTAGGTGAGAAAGTAGGTGGTTGAAAGTCCCTATGTTTGCTCTTTGTTTAATGTCACACTCTTGAACTTGTACCGGTGGATCCTCGTGTTCGAATCGAGTTCGATCACATCAAGTGGTATCAGAGCCCAACGGTGCGAGTTCCTCAAGCTTTCGGGGATGACGATCATCAACGACAATGCAAACGGTGGTAATCGAATCAACCAACGTTTGGATAGGCTTGAAGCCCAACTAGTTGAGATATTGAGAAGGTTTCCTCTCCTTCTCTTGAAGCCTCATGACAAAATACAAGGAGGTAGCAACCATGCAAACCGGAATGAACGAAGCAACAACCATCGAGAACAAAATCTGAATAGTCGTGCCCTTGGGTCCCCGGATCGTATTCAAGCATCTCAACATGACGGCGTCGAAGTCGCGAGAAGTAGTTACCATGGTAATAAATCCGATAATCAATTTCCCAATGATGGCATGACGGATTCGAGGACAAATCCTTTTCAAGGGAAGGGGGATGATGTGATCCCCACCGGAGAAGAAATCATCGTCAATATGCCGGAACTAATCGTTTTGCCATCAACCGTCCAAGTCAAAACTCAACCGGCACCTATCGAAATCAATACTTATGTGTTGGAGATCATGCCTAAAACTGAGCCAAAACTTATTGAAATGAAACCGAAAATGCTTGCACCGAGCATGCCAAATGGAAGCCAATTTTCACTCTCTCCGGCTAAGCTGTCAGGTTTGCGCACTCTCAGTAAAACGACTATAACTAAGACAATTCTTGGAACTAAAATACCCATGAGTACTACTTTGAAAGGTATTTTCAATATCTACAACTTTCTAGTTTACACAAAGTCGAGATTCCAAGAGGAAGAGGGTGAAAATGATCCTACATTGCAGCAACTACGGTACTTGTATGGATTGTTGGGCAAGATCATGCATGGAGGCATGAAAGATGGTTATACAAACATATGCACGTCCACCCAATACATATTTTATGCAGCATATCATCCTCATATTATTCATATATTATGCATGAATTTATGTATTAATTATGTGAAAGTTGGTGGAGAAAAGTAGGTGGAAAAGTAGGTGAGAAAGTAGGTGGTTGAAAGTCCCTATGTTTGCTCTTTGTTTAATGTCACACTCTTGAACTTGTACCGGTGGATCCTCGTGTTCGAATCGAGTTCGATCACAACTCTTGAACTTGTAAGCCTTTAATGTTGGGATTAGGTGCTGAATTTTCAGCCTATATAAGGCCTCTCCCACAAACGTTTTTTTAAAAAAAATTATTTGAGGATGATGTGATCCGGAAACCAATGCAAACGGCTTCACTTTAATTCGACCCTTCAGTATTTTGGTCATAACGAATGCTACGTTTATCCAATGAAGGTCCGTAAATACTTGTTGGAAAGCTGCTTTCAAGGGCTACAATATTGATGAAGACTTCAACAGCAGATTCGTCCAATCAATGGGTCTTAATTTCAGTTCTTCTAACAGCCGGATTTATGGTCAAGATGTGAAGAGTCCAAAACCAATGCCTCATTATGTGGATCTTTAAGGCCTATAATTTATTATGACTTTTGGCCTTGTTTTTGATCTTTTAGCTAGCCTTATTTTCCCTATTTAAAGGTTTGCTTGGTTCATAGAAAAATAAGTGAGAGTTGATAATATTTGGAAAACAATTTGGTTACATGGTTTTTGGTGAGATGCCGAAACCTCCTCCTTGGTGAGATGCCGGGTGGGTTGCCTTTGTGAGATGCGAGGGCGAAGGCATTAGTTCTCATAGGTGAGAGGAAATGATACGCCCCAGCCAAAGGATCCAACGATGCAAGACAAACGAAAATCTAAAGAAAACATACACATGTGTTTTGGATTTGTGATAATTGAAAATAAAGTACAAGATATGTATTGCTAGAGCTTCAAGCATCTCACCATCCACTCTACAATACTCGCATCAACTCTCACAAGCCTCTCACCTATGAGAACTAATGCCTTCGCCCTCGTATCTCACAAAGGCAACCCACCCGGCATCTCACCAAGGAGGAGGTTTCGGCATCTCACCAAAAACCATGTAACCAAATTGTTTTCCAAATATTATCAACTCTCACTTATTTTTCTATGAACCAAGCAAACCTTTAAATAGGGAAAATAAGGCTAGCTAAAAGATCAAAAACAAGGCCAAAAGTCATAATAAATTATAGGCCTTAAAGATCCACATAATGAGGCATTGGTTTTGGACTCTTCACATCTTGACCATAAATCCGGCTGTTAGAAGAACTGAAATTAAGACCCATTGATTGGACGAATCTGCTGTTGAAGTCTTCATCAATATTGTAGCCCTTGAAAGCAGCTTTCCAACAAGTATTTACGGACCTTCATTGGATAAACGTAGCATTCGTTATGACCAAAATACTGAAGGGTCGAATTAAAGTGAAGCCGTTTGCATTGGTTTCCGGATCACATCATCCTCTCCACCTTTTAAAAAGATTCGTCCTCGAATCTTCATGCCTCTTATTGAATTGCATCGAATAAGGCTCTGATACCAAATGATACGCCCCAGCCAAAGGATCCAACGATGCAAGACAAACGAAAATCTAAAGAAAACATACACATGTGTTTTGGATTTGTGATAATTGAAAATAAAGTACAAGATATGTATTGCTAGAGCTTCAAGCATCTCACCATCCACTCTACAATACTCGCATCAACTCTCACAAGCCTCTCACCTATGAGAACTAATGCCTTCGCCCTCGCATCTCACAAAGGCAACCCACCCGGCATCTCACCAAGGAGGAGGTTTCGGCATCTCACCAAAAACCATGTAACCAAATTGTTTTCCAAATATTATCAACTCTCACTTATTTTTCTATGAACCAAGCAAACCTTTAAATAGGGAAAATAAGGCTAGCTAAAAGATCAAAAACAAGGCCAAAAGTCATAATAAATTATAGGCCTTAAAGATCCACATAATGAGGCATTGGTTTTGGACTCTTCACATCTTGACCATAAATCCGGCTGTTAGAAGAACTGAAATTAAGACCCATTGATTGGACGAATCTGCTGTTGAAGTCTTCATCAATATTGTAGCCCTTGAAAGCAGCTTTCCAACAAGTATTTACGGACCTTCATTGGATAAACGTAGCATTCGTTATGACCAAAATACTGAAGGGTCGAATTAAAGTGAAGCCGTTTGCATTGGTTTCCGGATCACATCAAAAAGGATTCGAGAGGAGACATCATCAAGGAAGATCAAGGAGAGTTGGAGATGAAGATTCTCGACATACACTCAGGAAATTCGGCCGAGATTTCCACTCGATTTTTCATCCCTGACGCATGTTGAAGATCCAGCCAAAGATCTTTTAAATTTGACAATTATCTTTTATATTTTATTTTCTAAAAGCTCTCAAACTATCTTAAGAAAATTGTTAGTTTTTTATCCTATTTTTGAGATTATTATTTTTATATTTTTTAAATATTTCTTTCCAAGATTATCTTTAAGAAGATATCTTTCCTAGTTTTCATAGTTGATCTCCCTCACAAATAGCCTTAGAGGGGGAGATTGTTAGATAGCTCAATTTGAATTTGATTTCCACAATATTGTGAGACACTTGTGACTTCATTTATGAATTTTCATTTTATCATTTGTATATAATCAAAAGGAGAGTGTTTTGATTGAAAATTTGTAAATCCTTGCTAGGTTTTAGTTGTGTATGTAAATCTTTTTAAAGGTTGGTGTTACAAGTCAAACTGGTCCCTCTTTGTGCTTGTCTTATCTAGAAGGCTTGTGTAAGGTTAAAGAAGGAAGGGTGAAAGGTAATTCTTTGTTAAGAGCTTTGATCCAATTGAGGTTAAGGTTCTTTGGAAGTCTTAAAATAGTCATATCTTTCTATATTTATCATTTATCATTCCATATTATCATCTTTTTATCTTTCCACATCATTCGTAATCCCACAATTTCGAGTTCTAATAAATCTCAGGTTGTTCTTGAGTAAATCTTGGCCGAGATTTCCTTGATTCATCCATGATTTCCATTATGTTGTCGATTTGAGGACTTTCAATCTGGATCGGGAAATTGCGGCTTTCACCCCACATCAAAGTGGTATTAGATCTACTGATTGTAGTCAGTCTTCTTTGTAGGGGTGGACATGAATCACACTTAATCCCGTTCCGGTCCCGTCCCGATCCCGTCCCGATCCCGTCCCGATCCCGGCTGGATTTGAAAAAAAAAAATGTATCCCGTCCCGCGAAAAATTTGCGGGACGGGACGCGGGACGGAGACTTTCCATCCCGGTTGATCCCGTCCCATCCCGCATTTATATATAAATAATATTTTATATTATATAGATAAATATCATACATAAATTATAATTTTTTAAAAATTTTATATTTTCAAAATTATTAGTTCGATAATTTTTATCAGTCATTCACTCATTCTTTACTACTCATTTGGTTGGATCTAAAATATTAGAGGTTCTGCTCTCCCTTAATTTAGTCCGTTCTCCGCCTTACTCTGTTCCGTTCCATCGCCGCCCTTACTCTAGTCCGTTCCATCGCCCTTGATTTGTGGATTCGCACAATTGTAATCGATAGTTAAATAAATATAATTTTTTGTAAATTATTTGTTGTTATTTTTTGAATGTGAATTTGTAAGACACTTTGATGTAACTTGAATTTGTTTTCTATGTATTAACTACTAATGTAGGTGTCATGAATCGATAATAAGCGATCGAGTTTTTTTTTCCCGACCATTTGTGTCTTTAAACATGAGAGAAAACAAGCATACATATTGAATATAATCGGTGCATAATTTGCGCGGGATTTGTCCCGTCCCGTCCTGTCCCACATGGGACAAGGCCCGCAGGACGAAGAAAAAAGTCGTAAATCCCGTCCCGTCCCGCAAATAACTTGCGGGACGGGACGCGGGACGACCCCTATCCCGTCCCATGCCCACTCCTACTTCTTTGAGTCATATAAAAGTTGAGTCTTTTCTTGTTCACCATCTTTGTGAGATTATTGGAGATTAACGTGCGTTGATTTGTGTAAGTTATGGAAGAGAGAAATGTCATAGCCAAACACAAGCCATCCGTTGACCTTGAAAACTTTGCCCAACCCTACAGAAAGAGCGAACAAAGTTTGTACTTAAAGTTAGCGATCTTATCTAGTAGGTAAGATCCTATCCATCCTTTTCGAGCAACGTTATAAACACTTTTCCAACAGTTAAAGATCACAAGGCAACCAAGGAGTAGAAGCCCTAGGGAGATTGTTGGATGACGAATCAAGAGTAAATTTTTCACAAAAATCTCGGTCACCCTCAGGAAAATCGGCCGACATTTTCACCCGAGTTTTGCTACTGTTGTTACTTTTCGAGAAAATTTTGTGGCACAATTTGAAGAATCCAAGTGCAACACGTGCAAGAGTCCAACAAAGGAAGAATTTCTATAACGACCTTGAAACAGTTAAGAGTCCTAGCCATACCCAAAACCAAACCCGACTATCTCTCTTTCTAACTTCATGAATTCAAGGTACGTTATTTCTCTCTTCTTAATCTTTTGCATGCCTTTCTTTAGCCTCTTTCTACTCTAAACACATTGAGTCAAGTTCTTTGGGTGTGTTAGTTAGTATCTATATTTTCTATCATACTAGTTGTGTCAAACTTGCAATATTATTTCTATCTTGAACCATTGTGTGAAGAGACCTACAATATGAATCCTTTCACTATCTTTCAACACAAGAACCATTCTTCCAAACACAAGTTGACTACTTGAGGCTTCCAGGCAAGTTCTAGTGGAAGCTAGTGCATTGACTAGTAAATGAGCATTGATCCATCCAAGACAACTACGTCAAACCAGCTTACGATATCACAACAGAGTGTGAGTTCGAGAGAAAACCAGTAAAGAACCTTTGTTTTCACTAACTTCACGCGTTTGTTGTTACTTTGTATGTTTGTGTAGGATGCCTAAAATCCCACAAGGGTCACAATGGGGTAACCTAACTAATCCCGAAACCAATGACAAATTTTCCTAAGTCGTGACGATGGTCTCTGGAATAACTGATCGAATGGACCGGTTGGAAACGCGTCCTAGAGAACAAATTCCGGCCCAAAGTTTCGACCACCACCCGAGATTTGATCCAAAATTCTTGTCTGGAATGGGAGAAAGTTCACGAAACCCTCCCATACCTCCAACCCCAGATCTAAGACACCCTCAAGGGCCACATACGCATTATCCGAATCCGAAATTCCATGCCCCTAACACTACAAATGTTGTTTATGAATTTCAGGAATTGGAGGAGGAGATTGATGATGAGAGGTCGAGAGGTTACCCTAGGCGCAATCCTCGTCCTAGGAGAGGTCAAGACTTGGAGCCTTATAGACCATACCAAGACACGATAGAATGGACAAGGTGAAGGTCAAGATTCCGAGTTTTTAGGGTAAAGTTGATCCGGACGTTTACATGGAATGGGAGATAAAATTTAACAAATTTGGTCTTGCCATACCTTTAGTGATCAAAGGAAGGTCCAACTTGCTGCGTTGGAATTCTAAGGCTATGCCCTAATTTGATGGGATCACCTCCTCAAAGAAAGAGACTAACACTAGAACCGGAGATCCATACTTGAGAGCACATGAAGGCATGATGAGAGCAAGATTCAAACCTCCATATTACACTAGGAAATCAAGGTAGAGGTTGGAGAACTTCAATCAAGGCACCCGCAGCGTAGAAGAAGCCTACACCACCATGCAAATGGCGATGATTAAGACCAATGTCTAAGAGGATGAGGAGTCCACTATGGCTCGATTTTTAAGAATTTTGCATATATCATTAGGTAATGAAATTGATCTATATCCTTATGATAATATGACTAACTTACTACATTTGGCTATTAAGGTGGAAAAGAAGCCCAAAGGACAGAACCAAGAGACGAACTCGTGGCACCAGAACAAATCTTAGGGAAACCAGGAAAGTATAGGCCGAGTTTTGAACCGAGAATTCTCCCAAAAAGAGCCTTGAAGTAGGAATGACAACCAAGGAGTATTGAGAGATTCATCATCCAATTCCCCACATTCTAAACCTTTGAATGAGCTTCATCAACCAAGGAGTATTGAGTGTTTTAAATGATAAGGTAGAGGTCATTATAAAAAGGATTATCCTAATAACAAGGTTTTATTCATTAATCAACAAGGGGATTATGAAAGTGAAGAAGACCATAAAAGTGCTAATGAAAGTGATAAGAGTTGTGAATTTGAGAATGGAGAATCTTTGATTGCTAAAAGGACCTTCCATGTTAATTTTTCTCTTAGTGAAAATACCAAACGAGATCTCTTTCATACTAGATGTATTGTTAAGGGAAAGGTGTGTAATATGATCATTGATGGAGGTAGTTGTTGTAATATTGCTAGTGTTGAATTGTTTAATAATTGCAACTTCCTACTTTTTATCACCCAAGACCCTATAAATTGAAATGGATGGATGATTGTGGTACTTTGAAAGTGAACAAGCAAGTTAAGGTGGCTATCACATTAGGACACTATATTGATGAAATTTTGTGTGATGTAGTACCTATGCAGGACTGTCATATTTTGCTAGGTCGCCCATGACAATATGATCGGAAAGTGGAGCATGATAGTCATACCAACAAGTACATGTTCACATTCAATAGTAAAGATAAAATTAAAGCCCATGACTCCTTTACAGATCATTGAGACCTATGAGAAGTAGAAAAAAGAGTGCAATGATCGAGCATTGGACAAAAAAGTGGTCGAAGGATATTCCAGTGAAGAATCTCGGCCTGTTCTTGAAGAAAAATCGGCCGAGATTCGTGTAAGTCACCCGAGTTTCTCAAGAAATTGATCCACTGCAACCACTAATGCATCATATGCAAGAGGTCTTTTGGTTGACCAAGAACCACTATAGATTCAGTATAACCCCATGGATTTTTAGGTTATATCATTCACGTTTTTGAGTGAATTCATTGAGCGGTGCGTGCTTAAGAAAGCTAGGATTTATTACTCTTCTCTATCTTTCCGTTGTAATGACTATATGGTTAAGTTATTTTGCTTAAATTCTTGTGATCTTATACCGTTGTCTTTTGGGAAGCGAATAAGTTTTATTGCAGGAAAGTTAGTAGAGGACAAAGGAGATCAAATGAACATGCCATTGATGCTTGATCCCGGAGATCTTAAGGATTCACTACCATGAGAGGATGGAGTTGTAGTTCACCCTCAGTTAACATCATCAACAACGGCGTACGAATACTTAGTAGATATTTCGGCAATTCCAATAGCAAAATCTCGCCCGAGATTTGTGTTTGATGATCGGGATTACTTGGTGTTGAGTGTTGCACAACTCGTCTTCAAGGCACAAATTTTACAGACCTCCAAGGATCCTCCAGGAGAAGGGATACTACAGTCCTTACCACCACAAGACTTGAGTTCCGATGTGACTAGTGCTGATCAAGATGGAGATTCGAAGACGAATCCTTTTCAAGAAGGGGAGTATGATGTGGGACCATCCTCGACATCAATCATACAAGGACCAGTCACTAGATCAAGGGCTAAAAGTATCCGAGAGGAGACATCATCAAGGAAAATCAAGGAGAGTTGGTGATACGCTCCCGGATGGCACCACCATCCGTGTTTCCGCCTAGAAGGACCCGTACATTTTGAAGACAGTTATTATTATTTCGGCTATTTAATAATAAGTCTTTTTGTATTCGAAACTTTAGTTCCGGAACTTAATTCCGTGAATTAAATTTCGACCTTTCATATTTTAGGCTTTTCATATTCGGAACTTAATTCCGACTTTGATTCAGTCATTTATGTTTGGACTCTTTGTATGGTCTCCATCCACTATATAAGAATGGCTTGGCTCATTTGTAATGGATGTCTAAGTTGAATACTAAGTATTGAGAAGGAAAACCCTCTTACTTGGTTTAGGCATCACTTCTTCTTCCATCCTCTTAAAGTTCTATCTTGGATCTAGTCTTTGATCCACGCCTTCAAATTTGAGGATCCTTTTGAAGGATCAACCGAACGCTTTCGCATCCATTCCTAAGCTTCCGCCGCTCAAGTTCTATGATTGATCCAACTCAAACGATCAAGAAGAAGTAGTTGAAGACTCTTCTCAATACTTAGTATTCAACTTAGACATGCTTTTACAAATGAGCCAAGCCATCCTTATATAGTGGATGGGGGTCATACAAAGAGTCCAAACATAAATGACGGAATTAAAGTCGAAATTAAGTTCCGAATATGAAAAGCCTAAAATATGAAAGGTCGGAATTTAATTTACGGAATTAAGTTCCGGAATTAAAGTTCTGAATATAAAAAGACTTATTATTAAATAGCCGAAATAATAATAACTGCCTTTAAAATGTGCGGGTCCTTCTAGCTGGAAACACGGATGGCGATGCCATCCGGGAGCGTATCATTCTCCTCCTCTTAAATGTAAAACGTCCTCGTTTCACCGTCAAAAAAAGAAAGGAGTCACTTGAGGAACAAGAACCTTGACATGCAGCACTGGATGCTCATTGTTGAAGTCGGGCGGCTTGGACTTGTAGTCTTTCAAAGGAGCGGTGGAGCCTCCAAGCTTGTGGAACATAAAGAGGACAAACTCCGGATCGGGAGGCTCAAACTTGTAGTTCCACATGGTGGTGACGCGGTGGACTTTGCCTCTTATGCCGTTATTGGTCTTGATTATGAATGGCGGAGTCATACTGAAAATTTTGAACGGCAAGTCGGGAGGTAAGTTAGTTGGCAATGTAAAGACAAACCTCGGATCATACGACTCGGATTTGTATTCCATCAACACCATTGTGCCGTTGTCGGAGTTGATGATTTCTTCTTTCTCAATGATGACTTCATTTTTGTCATCTTGAAAGTACTCTCCACATGACGGATTGACAAGATGAATCGGAATAACCGGGGCATATGATTTAATGACGACATCTTCCTTGGCCTCTTCTAATGGATCATCACACAACGGTTCAGATTCTTCTTGTTGGGCGGCCGTCACGAGGGAAACCATTTGTGCCTTCAAAGCTTCTAACTCACGCTTTAGACCGTCATTTGTTGCCTTGAGCACGACCAACTCTTCTTTGGTATTAACATGACGTCTTGGGGCAATATAAGTATCCTCAAAATAAGCTTGTCGTTGGGGATACCGTTGGTGCCCGTCAATGGTATAAGTCGGTCCCGGTGGGTCTGGAGGATTTGGAGGAAGCAAACACTCCTCATCCTCAAAGTATTCTCTCCGTTGGTACCTCCGGGTGGTTTGCTTGGCCTTCGGTGGATATGGAGGAGGTAACCATTCATCTTCCTGATCATAAGAATCATAACCATCATAGAACATGATGAACGATGAAGAAACAATTGAAGATCTTCGAAGAACACCGAAGAACAGTTGAAGATCTTCGAAGAACACCGAAGAACAGTTGAAGATCTTCGAAGAACAATTGAAGATCTTTGAAGAACACCGAAGAACAGTTGAAGATCTTCGAAGAACACCGAAGAACACTTGAAGATCTTCAAAGAACACTGAATAAACTTGATCAAGAAAAAAAAATTTGTAAAGAAACTTGACCTCGATCCCGAGCTCTGATACCAATGATAGAAAAAACGGGGCGATCTAGATCGAGGAGAGTCTTCAACTACTTCTTCTTGATCGTTTGAGTTGGATCAATCATAGAACTTGAGCGGTGGAAGCTTAGGAATGGATGCGAAAGCGTTCGGTTGATCCTTCAAAAGGATCCTCGAATTTGAAGGCTTGGATCAAAGACTAGATCCAAGATAGAACTTTAAGAGGATGGAAGAAGAAGTGATGCCTAAACCAAGTAAGAGGATTTTCCTTCTCAATACTTAGTATTCAACTTAGAAATCCATTACAAATGAACCAAGCCATCCTTATATAGTGGATGGAGGTCATACAAAGAGTCCAAACATAAATGACTGAATTAAAGTCGGAATTAAGTTCCGAATATGAAAAACCTAAAATATGAAAGGTCGGAATTTAATTCACGGAATTAAGTTCCGGAATTAAAGTTCCGAATACAAAAAGACTTATTATTAAATAGCCAAAATAATAATAACTGTCTTCAAAATGTGCGGGTCCTTCTAGCCGGAAACACGGATGGCGATGCCATCCGGGGGCGTATCATTCTCCTCCTCTTAAATGTGAAACGTCCTCGTTTCACCGTCAAAAAAAGAAAGGAGTCACTTGAGGAGCAAGACCCTTGAAAATCAAATACCGAATGTGCATGCTCGGGCGGCTTGGACTTGTAGTCCTTCAACATTGTGGCTTTGTGGCGTTTGTTGAATATGTAATCCCTCAAGGTGGCGGTGCTGTGGAGTTTGTCTATCATGTCGTCAAGAACCTCGATGGGGATCGTTGATGCCATGCTGAAAATTTTGAAGGACAAGCCAAGTTGGAAGTTAGTTGGCATTGTAAAGACAAACCTCGGATCATACGACTCGGATTTGTAGTCCAACAACATGATGTGGTCATTGTCGGGACGGATGACTTCGTCTTCCTCGATGGTGATCTCATCTTTGTCATCTTAAAAATATTCTCCACATAACGGGTTGACAAGATGAATTGGAATAATTGGGGAGACCTCTTGAATGATGACTTTTCCCACATCTTTGAGTTCATCACACAATGGTTGGACAACCAACTCACTCCGTGACTGTGACACCGCTTCAAGTTCATCTTGTCGGGCGGCCGTCATGAGGGAAACCATTTGTACCTTCAAAGCTTCTAACTCACGTTTTAGAGCGTCATTTGTTGCCTTGAGCACGACCAACTCTTCTTTTGTATTAGCATGACGTCTTGGGGCAATATAAGTATCCTCAAAATAAGCTTGTCGGTTGGGATACCGTTGGTGCCCGTCAATGGTTCAAGTCGGCCTTGGTGGGTCCGGAGGAGGCAACCACTCCTCATCCTCAAAGTATTCTCTCAGTTGGTTTGCTTGGCCTTCGGTGGATATGGAGGAGGTAACCATTCATCTTCCTCATCATAAGAATCATAATCACCATAGAACATGATGAACGATGAATCAACAATTGAGGATCTTCGAAGAACACCGAAGAACAGTTGAAGATCTTCGAAGAACACCGAAGAACACTTGAAGATCTTCGAAGAACACCAAGAACACTTGAAGATCTTCAAAGAACACCAAAGAGAGAGAAAAAAATTTGTGAAGAACAATCAAGAACACAAGTAAAGAACTTGATCTCGATCCCTTGCTCTGATACCAATGATAGAAATATGGGCGATCTAGAACGAGGAGAAACTTTAACTACTTCTTCTTGATCGTTCGAATTGGATCAAATGTAGAATTTGGGTGGCGGAAGCGTACGGTTGATCCTTCAAAAGGATTCTCGAGATGAAAGGCTTGGATAAAAGATTAGATCCAAGCAAGAACTTTAAAGATGGTGGAAGAAGAAGTGAGGCCTAAACTAAGTAAGAGGGTTTTCCTTCTCAATACTTAGTATTCAACTTAGACATGCTTTTACAAATGAGTCAAGCCATCCTTATATAGTGGATGAGGGCCATACAAAGAGTCCAAACATAAATGACGGAATTAAAGTCGGAATTAAGTTCCGAATATGAAAAGCCTAAACTATGAAATGTCGGAATTTAATTCACGGAATTAAGTTCCGGAATTAAAGTTCCGAATATAAAAAGACTTATCATTAAATAGCCGAAATAATAATAACTGTCTTCAAAATGTGCGGGTCCTTCTAGCCAGAAACACGGATGGCGATGTCATCCGGGGGCGTATCATTTGGAGGTGAAGAATCTCGGCCTACACTCAAGAAATTCGGCCGAAATTTCCACCCGATTTTTCATCCCTGACGCGTGTTGAAGATCCGGCCAAAGATCTTTTAAATTTGGCAAATATTTTTTATAATTTTTCCTCTCTCAAACTATCTTAAGGAAATTGTTAGGTTTTGATCCTAATTTTGAGATTATTATTTTTATAACTTTTAAAGATATCTTTTCAAGATTATCTTTAAGAAGATATCTTTCCTAGTTTTCATAGTTGAACTCCCTTATAAGTAGTCTTAGAAGGAGAGATTGTTAGATAGCTTAGTTTAAATTTAATTTCCACAATATTGTGAAACACTTGTGACTTCATTTATAAAGTTTGCATTTTATCATTTCTATTCAATAAAAATGAGAGTTTATTTATTCAAAAGTTGTGAATCCTTGCTAGGCTGTACTTGTGTGTGTTAATCTTTTTAGAAGATTGGTGCTACAAGTCAAATGGTCCCTCCTTGTGCTTGTCTTATCTAGAAGGCTTGTGTATGATTTAAGAAGGGTGAAATGTAACGCCCCGTTTATTCGGGTGCATTCCGACTTTGCTTTTCGCCCTTCCATCGATTCGCTAAGCTCGAGTTCTTATTCCAAAATATATATATATATATATATATATATATATATATATATATATATATAGTTTTAAAATAATTTTTCCGGGTATTATATTTTTGTGGATACATGTATGTATTCCCGTATATTTTTTTTATATTATTATTATTAATTTAATTTTGTCGGAAAGTCGGGATTTAGAAATCCCGTTCCGATCGTTTAATCGAATTTTTGCCCTAACCCCGTTTCTTTATTCTTTTATTTTCTTTTTCTCTTCTTTCCCTCTCTCCCCTTTTGGCCTCTTGCGTGAGAGATGGCCGCCTGTAGCAGCGACTGTTTGGCTCCCTACCTCTGCAGCCTAGGCCGGCCTTTGGTTTCCCCTACCCAGCCTGTGCCGACCTCTTGGAACCCGCCTCAAGTGATGACCCCTAGCAGCAGCCATCTCCTTCACTCAACCTCACTCTACCCTCCCATCTATCTCTCATATCTCTCTCTTTCTCTGAACATCTCTCTCTGGAATCTCTCTCTCGATACCCTGTTGCAACCAGCCGGTTTGAAGGCAGGCTTCCCACTGCCGCTTCAGCCCACCAGAGCGCCCCGCTTCAGCCCACCGGAGACGCCGGTCTGGTGAGCCTCCTCTCTCTCCCTTCTCTTTCTCTTTTTCTTCCTTCCCTGCTACTTAACCATGGTGGCCGGATTTGTGCCCTAATTGCTTTAGCAACCGCCGGAGTCAGGGCTGCCGCCGACCGCCGCCGGAGTCGCCGCCTGCGCGCCAACCTCCTCCTCCTCCTCCTCTCCTCCGCTTGAGCAGCCGCCGGACCTCCTCCCTGATTTTCCCCCCCTCTTCTGTCGTGCTTCTGTCGTGTTAACAGCAGGGTGAAGAGCCTTTGTTGGATTTTCTAATTTTGCCCCTCTCTTTGCAATTAATTCAGTTTTGGCCCCAATTTGTGGATAATTGCATTTTAGACCCAAGAACTTTGGAAAAAGAATAATTTTATCCTGCAGTAAATTATTAATATTTTTAAACCCAAATTTTGTTAAGATTTGTGACCCAACTCCTTTACAAATTATTTTGGTGTCTTAGATGGTTTAAAATCCGATTGTTGGATAATTTGAAATTCGGTTTTTCAATCAACTTTCTATTTTTGGATATTTTGCCCGGAATTGGTTTTAACGAGTTTAACCTAGGTTTTGGAAAACGGAGTTTTCACTAGAAAACCTTTATGCGCTAAACCTCCTTTCAAAATTAGCGTTTAAGCTAATTTTGCTTAGTTTTGTCCTTAGGTCCGGAAGTGCCCGTTAAAGACCATCGAACTCG
Source organism: Fagopyrum homotropicum (assembly GCA_033239125.1). Classification (NCBI taxonomy): domain Eukaryota; kingdom Viridiplantae; phylum Streptophyta; class Magnoliopsida; order Caryophyllales; family Polygonaceae; genus Fagopyrum; species Fagopyrum homotropicum. The sequence continues at coordinate 22,274,202 of BSWB01000005.1, read as the reverse complement.
CTCTTGACTCCGTAGACCGTGCTTCACCTTGGATCTCGTGTGAGTACTTCTCCTTCGTTAGTTCGGTTATGGTAGTATAACATGTTAGAGAAACTTAGCATAACGTAGAGCAAATGCCATGTAGTGGCCATGAACCCTAGGTATTAGTTATTGGATATGGAACTTGTTGCTTTACTTTCCTTACGATCTTATGATGATCCTCGAGATGGTAGATGGGACCTAGCATGCTAGAGTTAGATATCATATATTTATATGCTGGAGACTAGAAGTCCGAGAACTTCTAGCTTTTTAGTTGGTTATTGATAGAGTGCCTCGCTTGGTTAGGCCTAGAGCGTTTTCCTGCGGGAAGTTGAGAGCGGTTTCGAGTTACCTTGAGAGAGGTACGTCTTCGGACTTACTTAGCTTGTCTTCTATGTATTAGATTCATTGAGTGTTTGGTGGTGTGTGTTTTATTGCTTTTATTATAACTTATAAACCGGAATTAGGATTACCGACCTTTATATATTATATGGCCCAAGTGTATGATAACGGGCGGTGACAACTTGTCTAGCTCTTGCGTAGAGTTAGGAGGTTCTTGGCGACTAGCCCGTGTGGTTAGACGGTCGGAGGCATCCGTTCCGTTCCATGCGGTAAGTGGGGACCGAGGCGAGTTTTGGGAGATTCTCGTGTCACAAAAGAAGTTGAATTAGAACGGGATATGACCTAATAATTAAAGATAATAAACCGGACTTGTTTGTTGAGCATGATTATGTGATGTTATGATTTATGAGTGTGTTTGTGCCTTCACAATGTTTCTAATACTTGGAATAGAGCTAACGGTTTTAAACCGCTTGTGTAGATGCCCCGCAGGGTAGGGACGCCGCCGAGTGAGGTGGAGGAGTGGACAGCCGAGGGTCACCGTACATTATAGGACGGGGGCGTTTTAGGGTTATTTTTGTTATGTTCGGACTTATGGTTTCGGATTTATGCTTTGAGTTTGTGTCGTTTTGAGGACTCGGCTGAGTTTCCACTTTGTACTTTTACTTTCAGTTTCTCGCATACACTATAAACGATTTGAGTTTTTTCCTTTATTTGTGCCATGTTGGAAAATTCCGGTGAAATTGTTGTCAAGCTAAGGGTCGGGACCCATTGTGAGATCTCGCCCGTAGCATCCCGATATCCCGCGGATTCGGGGTGTTACAAAAGTAGTATCAAAGCCCTAGGTTGACAACAATGGCACACGCAACCTTCTAAAGGCCGAATGAGGAATAAACAGAACCCCAAGGGTTCTGAATTTTTCGTTTTCAAAATTCATATGCATGAGTCGGGATTGGGATAGAATGTACGGGACCACCACTCCTCACGCAAACCTCGGCGACATAGATTCCTGGATTTGATTGACGTATATATATATTATTATTACATAGTCATATATATATGTACGGCCTTAGGATGTTTTGTGGACTTGTATGTATCTAGTTATGTATATGACCTTAGGGTTATTGGGCTTATACGCCATGGTTGTACATTTGTATTTTGGTTATCATCATGCTTTTATGATTTATTATCATAATAAGTTCATAAGTATTACATAAATATTTAAATAAATATACGTCATACGCTATCAGATGGCATGTACGAGAGCCACCGCTTACGTAGGACCCGCCAGGGGTAGACCCCCTCTCCCACCTACCGCCCAGAGACGGGGACCGGTAGGGAGACCTCCAGGCACGAGAGGTCGGGGACGTATCCCCATTGCGGACCCACCCGTTGTGGATCCGCCAGCAGCTGAGTTTCCCGTGGAAGACGTAGCTGAGAGCGTCATTCCCGAGGTTAGAGATAGGACTGTTGCGAGGTCAGGGGCACATAGTTCCCCATCTGCTTGGACCGGGGGACCCTCTATTGGAGCTACTGTATTTGCAAACTACGTACGCCGAGTTGAGGAGGCATTCAGGACAGGAGCACCACCTCCCGCACCACCGGTGCCTACACCTGCACCTGCGAGATCAACTGAGGTCTCCCAGAGAGTTACCCCCACTAGGGCCGCACCTGAGGTAGTTGCACCAGCGGCAGTTGCACCCGATCCGGTTATAGAGGTCGCTAGAGCTAGAGAGGAGCCGAGGTCTCCTAGACCGGATTCCTGGTTGAAGGCTTTCAATCAACAACATGTACCCTACTTCGACGGAAAGGTAGACCGGATCCCTGGTTGAAGGCTTTCAATCAACAGCATGTACCCTACTTCGACGGAAAGGTAGGGTTAGAGGTCGAGCACTGGATTGGGCACGTAGAGTCTGCACTAGAGGCGATCCGTCGTCCAGAGGAGAGACAGGTGGAGATAGTCCAGACATTATTCCGAGAGGAGGCCCAATATTGGTGGAGGACTGTTAGAGGAGGTGTGACTAGGATGGAGCAGTTGTTGAGCCTCGTTAGAGAGACTTTTTGCCCGGATTTACTCAAGAGAGACAAAGTCCAGGATTTCCTAGAGGCAGGATTTGAGGACGTCCCAGTCATTGAGGCGATTAGACGTTTTCGGGCGGGGTTAGCCTTGTTGGGTCCCGCTGCACCTCCAGCGGACCAGCATGTCTATCTCTTATCTAGGAGATTGAGGGAGTCCACCCGTGCTTACTTGGCGGGATTTCGTTGTGTTTCGTTGACAGAGTACCAGGACCGAGCTTCGGCCTATGAGAGAGATCGCCTTGGGTCCAGGAGAGCAGCACAATCTGGAGGGCCGGACAAGAGGCAGAGGACATGGTCAGCTAGTGTAGGGGCCGCAGCCTCAGGACATGGACGTAGCCAGACACAAGGACGTCCCAGTCCCCAGTAGTTGACTCAAACACCAGACCGCGGCCGACAGTGCCACAAATGTGGAGAGTTTGGGCACATTCGGACGGCATGTAAGAGGCCGCCCGTGATGTGTTTTACTTGTGGACAGGTGGGTCACCGAGCCTCTTTTTGCCGCCAGGGCAAGGCTCAGTCACAGAAGGGTTCTTCACCTGCTACTAGGGCAGGCGGAGGGGCAAAGGCCACCTCAGTTTCCGGCCCAGGGATTTCAGCAGAGAGGTCAGAGTCAGACTCGTACACAAGGGTCAGCCCAGGGACAAGGCCGAGGTAGAGGCCGTGGTGGGGGTACCCAAGAGACTAGAGGCACTCATGCTAGGGTATTCGAGTTGAGGAGTGTCGTTGAGCCAGCAGCGCCGGCAGCCATAGGTATCATTCAGTTTCACGGCCTCCCAGTTCGAGTTTTGTTTGATACGGGTGCTACACACTCCTTTATATCTGATGATTGTGTAGCTAGGTTGGCCTTAGTTACGGTAGAGGGGAGACCTTTCATTTTGGGGTTACCCGATGGGGGTAGGGTTAGCGGTACCCGCGAGGTACGCGGTTGTCCCATTCGTTTGGGAAACCGTGATTGGTTAGCTGACTTCTATGTCATGCACTTAGTGCATGAGGAAGTCATCTTAGGGATGGATTGGATGGATCGCCACCGAGCCATTTTAGACATCAGCCGGAGGACTGTGACGGTCACTACAGAGATGGGACATGAGGTGATTTTCCGAGGATGAGACCTCGGAAAGACCGGTACAGTCATTAGCGCGGTCCGAGCCACGAGACTTATCGGGCAAGGATGCGAGGCCTTCTGGTACTATGCCATGAAGGAGGAGACGGGACCATCGCTGGAGGAGATTCCCGTAACATGTGAGTTTGAGGATGTTTTTAGGGAGCCACCCGGATTGCCACCGTAGAGGAGCGTTGATTTTTCTATTGAGTTGGAGCCCGACACGAGGCCGATCTCCAAGGCTCCATACCACATGGCGCCGATCGAGATGCTGGAGCTGAAGAAGCAGCTCGAGGAGTTAGCCGATAGGGGTTTCATACGTCCGAGCGTTTCCCCTTGGGGTGCACCGGTCCTCTTCATCAAGATGAAGGACGGATCTTTGAGGCTATGCATTGATTACCGAGAATTAAACAAAGTCACCATCAAGAACAAGTATCCTCTACCCCGCATTGATGACTTACTAGACCAGTTGCAGGGAGCCTCTGTGTTTTCAAGCATTGAATTGAGGTCGGGATATCACCAGCTGAGGATGAGAGAGGAGGACGTGCCGAAGACGGCATTTAGGACGAGATACGGTCATTATGAGTTTGTCGTGATGCCATTCGGGCTCACGAATGCACCTTCCGTCTTCATGGAGTTGATGAACAGCATCTTCATCGACTTCTTAGACCAGTTTGTGGTAGTGTTCATAGACGACATTTTAGTATACTCTCGGAGTAGAGAGGAGCATGCAGGACACCTGAGGACGGTACTTCGAGTCCTACATGATAGAGAGCTTTATGCAAAGCTCTCTAAGTGCGAGTTTTGGATGTCCGAGGTGGCATTCCTAGGTCACATAGTTTCCTCATGGCCACCTCCTAGGACGGTGAAGGAGGTGCGCAGTTTCTTGGGCTTAGCGGGATATTACCCGCCGGTTTGTTGAGGGTTTCTCCGTGATTGCACGGCCACTTACTTCCTTGCTGAGGAAGTCTACCAGGTTCGTCTGGTCCGAGCCTTGTCAGCACAGCTTTGAGGAGCTGAAGAGGAGGTTGACCTCCGCTCCTGTTTTAGTCCAGTCAGAGGGCGTAGAGGATTTTGTAGTGTATAGTGACGCCTCCAAGCTAGGCTTGGGGTGCATTTTGATGCAGAGGGGTAGGGTTATTGCGTACGCTTCACGGCAGCTGAAGCCGTACGAGGAGAATTATCCTACTCATGATCTTGAGCTAGCGGCAGTGGTTCATGCTCTGAAGAAATGGCGACACTACTTGTACGGGGCCACGTGTCAGATCTTCACACACCATAAGAGTCTAAAGTACATATTCACTCAGTGGGAGTTGAATAACCGCCAGAGGAGATGGTTAGAGCTGATTAAGGACTTTGATTTGAAGATTTTGTATCATCCAGGGAAGGCGAATGTGGTCGCCGATTCTTTGAGTAGGAGGACTCCTCGTGAGGAGGTTATAGCTCAGCTTACGGTTCAGTCTCAGTTGCAAAGGGATTTGATAGAGTTGGAGATGGATATCCGGTTCCCGGATACGGGTTGTTACTTGTCCGAGTTAGAGATATTACCTGACCTGTCCGGAGAGATCCGACGGAAGAAGGAGGGATGTCCTATTTTGACGAGGATTCGGGAAAGGATGACCCGAGGAGAGGCACCACAGTTTGTCACAGGAGTAGACGGATTGTTGAGACGTCAGGGACGTATTTATGTACCGTCAGACCCAAAGTTGAGAGAGCGGATCTTGCAGGAGGCACAGTCTACTCCTTACTCAGTGCATCTAGGCACGAGTAAGATGTATCAGGATATTAGGAGGTCTTATTGGTGGGGCGGGCTTAAGCCCGATATAGCTAGATATGTGGCCAGATGCACGACTTGCCAGCAGGTCAAGATCGAGCACCAGAGACCAGGGAGAGAGCTCCACCCACTGTCTGTGCCGCAGTGGAAGTGGGAGGACATATCCATGGATTTTGTCACCGGTCTAAGACCGAGTAGGAGCTTTGATGCGATTTGGGTGGTAGTGGATCGGCTGACGAAGACCGCACGTTTCATTCCAATTTGGGAGACGTGGCCGGTGAGTCGTCTAGCTAAGGAGTTTACTCGTCAGATTGTGAGGTTACATGGAGTCCCGAGGACTATCATCTCGGACAGGAATGGACGTTTTACTTCGAGGTTCTGGCAGCAGGTACACGCCGCTCTAGGTTCGAGTCTTCATTTCACCACCGCATATCATCCACAGACCGACGGTCAGTCCAAGCGGACTATTCAGACCTTAGAGGACATGTTACGGGCATGTGTGCTAGACTGGGGGCAGGTATGGCCAGACCACCTTCTATTGGTGGAGTTTTCGTATAATAACAGTTGGCACGCATCGATTGGGATGGCACCGTATGAGGCATTATATGGACGGAGATGTCGTGCCCCCTTATGTTGGGACGAGCCGAGGAGTTCTAGTGTTGTAGCTCCAGATCAGGTACAGGATGGCATGGCTAGGATTGCTCTGATCCGAGAGAGAATGTTGGCTGCGCAGAGCCGTCAGAGATCGTATGCGGATAGGAGGCGGAGGCCCCTAGAGTTCAGAGTAGGAGCTCAGGTCTGGTTGAGGGTATCACCGACACGGGGTGTCAGGCGATTGGGTATTAAGGGGAAGTTAAGCCCCCGATATGTCGGTCTCTTTGAGATTTTGGAGAGAGTCGGAGAGGTGGCATATAGGTTAGCGTTACCACCGAGGTTGGAGGGTATTCACCCGGTGTTCCATGTATCTCAGCTGAGAGAGTATATACATGACCCGAGACACGTCATTAGCCACGAGGACCTGGTGGTCGAGCTAGACCATACTTTCGCGGAGCATCCGATTGCGGGTTTGGAGCGTAGTACGAGACGACTTCGGTCGAAGGAGATACCGATGCTGAGAGTGCAGTGGTCGAGGCGAGGAGCCGATGAGGCCACTTGGGAGACGGAGGATAGTATCCGTAGGAACTATCCTGAGTTTTACGCAGGATTAGCCATATCTATAGGACCGTCGGGTTAGTCCCGAGATCTATTTTGGTTATTCTTATGTGACTTGTGACGTGATGTGTTATGTGTGTTTCCTATGTAAATATCCTGCGAGTCTATGCGAGTAGACTTTGGATTAGAAGGGCAATAGTTACCACGTTATAGTGTTCCGAGAGGATATTGCGACACTTTTGCTTGAGAGTTCCGTGTTTAGCCAGTTTCGGGACGAAACTCTTCTTTAGGAGGACCTGATGTAACGCCCCGTTTATTCGGGTGCATTCCGACTTTTCTTTTCGCCCTTCCATCGATTCGCTAAGCTCGAGTTCTTATTCCAAAATATATATATATATATATATATATAAGTTTAAAATAATTTTTCCGGGTATTATGTTTTTGTGGATACATGTATGTATTCCCGTATATTTTTTTTATATTATTATTATTAATTTAATTTTGTCGGAAAGTCGGGATTTAGAAATCCCGTTCCGATCGTTTAATCGAATTTTTTCCCTAACCCCTTTTCTTTATTCTTTTATTTTCTTTTTCTCTTCTTTCCCTCTCTCCCCTTTTGGCCTCTTGCGTGAGAGATGGCCGCCTGTAGCAGCGACTGTTTGGCTCCCTACCTCTGCAGCCTAGGCCGGCCTTTGATTTCCCCTACCCAGCCTGCGCCGACCTCTTGGAACCCGCCTCAAGTGATGACCCCTAGTAGCAACCATCTCCTTCACTCAACCTCACTCTACCCTCCCATCTATCTCTCGTATCTTTCTCTTTCTCTGAACATCTCTCTCTGGAATCTCTCTCTCGATACCCTGTTGCAACCAGCCGGTTTGAAGGCGGGCTTCCCACTGCCGCTTCAACCCACCGGAGCGCCCCGCTTCAGCCCACCAGAGACGCCGGCCTGGTGAGCCTCCTCTCTCTCCCTTCTCTTTCTCTTTTTCTTCCTTCCCTGCTGCTTAACCAAGGTGGCCGGATCTGTGCCCTAATTGTTGTAGCAACCGCCGGAGTCAGGGCTGCCACCGACCGCCGCCGGAGTCGCCGCCTGCGCGCCGACCTCCTCCTCCTCCTCCTCCTCCTCTCCTCCGTCTGAGCAGCCGCCGGACCTCCTCCCTGATTTTTTCCCCTCTTCTGTCGTGCTTCTGTCGTGCTAACAGTAGGGTGAAGAGCCTTTGTTGGATTTTCTAATTTTGCCCCTCTCTATGCAATTAATTCAGTTTTGGCCCCAATTTGTGGATAATTGCATTTTAGACCCAAGAACTTAGGAAAAAGAATAATTTTATCCTGCAGTAAGTTATTAATATTTTTAAACCCCAAATTTTGTTAAGATTTGTGACCCAACTCCTTTACAAATTATTTTGGTGTCTTAGATGGTTTAAAATCCGATTGTTGGATAATTTGAAATTCGGTTTTTCAATCAACTTTCTATTTTTGGATATTTTGCCCGGAATTGATTTTAACGAGTTTAACCTCGGTTTTGGAAAATGGAGTTTTCACTAGAAAACCTTTATGCGCTAAACCTCCTTCCAAAATTAGCGTTTAAGCTAATTTTGCTTAGTTTTGTCCTTAGGTCCGGAAGTGCCCGTTAAAGACCATCGAACTCGTTCTTGACTCCGTAGACCGTGCTTCACCTTGGATCTCGTGTGAGTACTTCTCCTTCGTTAGTTCGGTTATGGTAGTATAACATGTTAGAGAAACTTAGCATAACGTAGAGCAAATGCCATGTAGTGGCCATGAACCCTAGGTATTAGTTATTGGATATGGAACTTGTTGCTTTACTTTCCTTTAGATCTTATGATGATCCTCGAGATGGTAGATGGGACCTAGCATGCTAGAGTTAGATATCATATATTTATATGTTGGAGACTAGAAGTCCGAGAACTTCTAGCTTTTTAGTTAGTTATTGCTAGAGTGCCTCACTTGGTCAGGCCTAGAGCATTTTCCTGCGGGAAGTTGAGAGTGGTTTCGAGTTACCTTGAGAGAGGTAAGTCTTCGGACTTACTTAGCTTGTATTCTATGTATTAGATTCATTGCGTGTTTGATGGTGTGTGTTTTATTGCTTTCATTATAACTTATAAACCGGAATTAGGATTACCGACCTTTATCTTATATCTATTAAAGTAGAAGCCTCTATTGCCACGTGTCAACACCAGATTTCTCGAAGCCTAAAAAATTATTTTAAAAAGTGATTTCTAAATGTTAATATAAATTGAAATTGATTTTTAAATTTTTTAAAAAATATTTAAATAAATATTTTTATAAAAATAGTTTTTAAACTTTTACGATTTTTTTTTACCAACAAGCATATCTTAACAAATCAATTTAAAAATATAATTAATTAGAAGAGATAAATACTTAAAAGAGAATTAAAAATCATAATATTGATTATAATTTTATTTTTAAAATTTTTATTTTACAAAAATATACATATAAATTTTTAAGTATTAAATATTTATTAAAACTGAACCCGCACAAAGTGCGGGGTAATACACTAGTATATTATATGGCCCAAGTGTATGATAACGGGCGGTGACAACTTGTCTAGCTCTTGCGTAGAGTTAGGAGGTTCTTGGCGACTAGCCCGTGTGGTTAGACGGTCGTAGGCATCCGTGCCGTTCCATGCGGTAAGTGGGGACCGAGGCGAGTTTCGGAAGATTCTCGTGTCACAAAAAAAGTTGAATTAGAACGGGATATGACCTAATAATTAAAGATAATAAACCGGACTTGTTTGTTGAGCATAATTATGTGATGTTATGATGTATGAGTGTGTTTGTGCCTTCACCATGTTTCTAATGCTTGGAATAGAACTAACGGTTTTATACCGCTTGTGTAGATGCCCCACAGGGTAGGGACGCCGCCGAGTAAGATGGAGGAGTGGACAACCGAGGGTCGCCTTACATTATAGGACGGGGGCGTTTTAGGGTTATTTTTGTTATGTTCGGACTTATGGTTTCGGATTTATGCTTTGAGTTTGTGTCGTTTTGAGGACTCGGCTGAGTTTCCACTTTGTACTTTTACTTTCAGTTTCTCGCATACACTATAAACGATTTGAGTTTTTGCCTTTATTTGTGCCATGTTGGAAAATTCCGGTGAAATTGTTGTCAAGCTAAGGGTCGGGACCCATTGTGAGGTCTCTCCCGTAGCATCCCGATATCCCGCGGATTCGGGGTGTTACATGAAAGGTAATTCTTTGTTAAGGGTTTTGATCCAATTGAGGTCAAGGTTCTTTGCAAGTCTTAACATAGTCCTATCTTCTTATATTTATCATTTATCATTCCATATTATAATCTTTTTATCTTTCCATATCATTCGTAATCCCACACTCTCGAGTTGTTATAAATCTCGGGCTATTCTTGAGTAAATCTTGACCGAGATTTCCTTGATTCATCCAAGATTTCCATTATGTTATCGATTTGAGGACTTTCAATATAGATCGGGAAACTGCGACTTTCACCCGTATCAATATTCCCTTTAATAAGCTAGTTATGTAACAATAGCTCCGCATAGCTAGTTAGCAGGTTGAGTTCTCGTTCATTATCTTGAAGTCTATTTTTCACTTGATGGGATTTCCAAAAGCAGGGACTCTCCACTCATTAAGGGGATTCTCTCATCCAGGGCACAAGTGTTTAGCCGGTTCCCCTCCTTTACCAAAGCTTTGATGAATATGAGTACTTGGGTACAGGGTGAAAAATTCAACATCAAGGAATTGTACAATCTATTGAGAGCGAAGGATACTAATGTTGAATGGGATATGATTATTTGGGACCAAAGAGCAGTTCTGAAGCACTCCTTTATTGCTTGGGTTGCAATGAAGGGTAGACTCAACAATAGAGATCAAATGACCTTCCTTGTTGTTAACCCAATTTGTCACTACTATAACAAAGCACCGGAGAGCCATGCTCACTCTTTTTTTTAATTGTACCTACAATGACTACATTTGGAAGAAGGTGGCTAATTGGGATGGTTTACAAGGTGATTTATGCTCACTTGATAGTATTGTCAGTTGTATCGTCAACCAGACCTTTGGAAAAGGGCATAAAAAACTAACGATGAGGTTGTTTCTCCCAACTATAATATATTATATTAAAAAGGACCGAAAAAACCCTAATTCCCACGACGGCAACAACGGCGATTCTTAAGGCACCCTCCCTCTTACCCCTACGCACCAGATCCCAATGTCCGTGAGCCAATTATGATGCGTCTCAGCACAACTAGTGCATGAGACAAGAATAGCAACATATCCCAAGGGTTCCCCGACTAGGGATGGTGAAGGTCACAAAGAGGCTCCTATAAACCACATTCCATATTGGAGTACTATGCTTTTTGGGGAGGATGCATGGAAGAGGATGCCAATCCTCCTATAAAACCTTATAGTGACAGACAAGATAAGCATTGAATATCCAAAAGGGAATGATGTTCGCTCCAAACGGTGTGTGCAAGCTTTAAATTTATAACCCTAGATGTAAGCTTAAAACAAGGATGCAAACCCGCAGTGTACGTGTCAATCGTAGTAAAAAGCAAGAAATTTCAGGGGTTGATCACAGGGACTTAGTGAAACAAAGTCCAATTACGGTATGCTTATGTAAATACTAACCACAAGAGGTGATCAAAACAATCAAAGATGATAAAGAAGTCAATAAAGCAAACATGCAATTCTAGGGATTAAAGCATCTAGTTGTGGTTCCAACTCAAGATCTAAAGATAAGCGGACAAAGCTGAGGTTTTTGCATGGGGAAGGCGTTACTAAAGTGGAGTAGATCACCGGGTAAGTCTCACTACTCACTAATCCAAAACCGTAACTCCTATTACCGGGTAAGTCTCAAGGAATTAAGATAAAGAACTATAACCTCAAACTAACACACCATCTAAGGGAATAGAATCAACCTTTACCGGGTAAGTCTCAGGCTAACTCACAAAGATGGGATGGAAGCACACTCAAACCCCAATAAAGGATAAACCTTTATTACCTATACTTATGATCTTAGGTACACAAACTAAGGAATCACCGGGTAAATCTCATCCTAAGCTTGCATTGAACCAGAAAAGGTATAATAAGAATAGGATTTGGCAAACTCTAACACTTAACTCTTAGTTTAGGATCAGATAAGTTACCCTGGTCAGAAGAATTCCACCCCGGCCGAGATGTTCATCGACTGAGCGAGATGCTTAGGGTTAAGGTTAAAGACTCGAACTTTCAGGGTTCTACTGAAATCTAAGATTATTCTATCATTGTTTTTCCCACAACCTTCAGCCAATCACCCTAGAATCACACAAGGAAATTAGCCACTCATCATCATGAAAGCAATAATCAAATGTATGGGAAGAAGATGAATATTTGAACAAGAAGAATTTAATGTAAAGACTTTAATAACTGAATCAAATATCACAACAAAAGCGTTCCTTGGATAGAAATCCAACAAGGCAAGACAACAAGGAAGGGAATCTAAGATAATCTTACAAAAACCCTTCAAAAGCTATAAAAGCTATAATCTTCAATCTTCCTTCAACCTTCAAAAAGGTTCTTCGAATCTCCCAACTGGAGTATGGCTGCTGTGGTGTATAAACCCTGATCGGTGGTATAGCATGATCTTCAACCGTTAGCGGGTTGTGGATTTGTGGGAAATCCGACCCTTTTTATAGGAAAATAACCCTCCAAAGATAATATATCTTAGAAAGATCTTTTCCCATAAATATAGGTAAAAATAGGATCTGAATTATCTTCTTCCTTCCAGGAGCCAAGCCCAAAAATATAAGATCTCTTTCCAAAGATAAAAGATCTCAGCCAAGAATAAAACATTCTTGCCGCGTCCCAGGTGTTCGCCTCGGTAGAGTCGACTTCTCTGGATCACCTCGGTCGAGGTGAATCTGTGGTCAACCGAGGTGAGTCACAACTGAATGTGAAATCTCTCAAATCTGGTCCAAAGTGAATCTCTAATCCATGGCTATGCTTCCTGGATGGTTCCTTATGTTCCTGAATGTAGCTCCAATGACTCCATAGCTCCTTTTTGATACAAAACGTGTCATTTTACCTACGATTACAACAAAACTAGGTGTAGACCTCGATTCCCACAAAGGTAGATGAAATGGTAACATAATCTCATATTATACATACAAACATGCAGATTATTGAAGATAAAACGTCCAAACAAACCCTAAAATATAGACTATAATTCATGCTATCAAAATACCCCATACTTAGCCCTTGCTTGTCCCCAAGCAAGTTCCGCATATAAAAGACAAGATAGAATGGATTAATAGTCAAGAAAATCAATGAAAAGTCTTTCAAAAACATTTTTATGGTGTGCTACAATCATAGATCACTCTAAGAGAATACTTCAGGGATTTAAAATCAAAATATGATCAAAACATTTTATAAATATAAGAAAGTTGTTCATCTTTGCATAAAATCATAGAATGCATAATAAGTCATAATTATCGAAATTAATCATGCATAATCCAGTTTAAACAACTAAGTCAATCAACAAGCTCGAGGTCTCAAGGGCTTCCCAAAAGAAAGGTCAAGAAACGTGTAGGGTATGGATGTATGTAAGGTAATGTGGTGCTCGAATCCGGGAAAAGGATATACTTCACTTTCACTTTGACTTTCAACATCTTCCACCAATAAGCTTTGCCTATTTCACACTTTTTCTTTTACTTTACTTTTTGGGATGCATGGACAGAGATGCACAATAACCGAAGCCTAGGAAATCAGCAATCATCAATTTCTTGAGATGCATCAAACCCTTGATGCACATACCATGACCCGTTAGGAATATCGCTCAATCCGACTTTGGCAAGACACAAACACCCGGTTATGTGAATGGTGCCGAGTTACTCATCATCATGATTGACTTCCCCAAATCTATTTCTTTATTTCTAACACTTTCACTTCCAGCCAACTTCTCAACTTTAACTTCACTTGTTTTCACCACTTCGATTGCTTCCAAATTCCCGGATAGGTAAAGGGAGGCAAAATGTATATGAGGGGTTAAGCATGATTAAGAAGAAGAAGAGAGAAGGATGAATTGCCTTGGTCTTTCCAGGAAGAAAGTGAGAGAACTTATCTTGCGGTGTCAACCTTCAAATTCAACATAATTTGGATAAAAACAAAGTATTAAACATGCCAAAAATCTCAAACAAAGCATTTAACAACTTAAACATATTATAAAACCTTTCAAACACATAAAGATTTCAAAACCAGTCAGTAAGCAAGATTTTCACTGAGATCATATCCAGATAAGAAGCACAAAAATCGTTTCGAAAACTCTCAGTTAACCCACCTCGGTCGAGGTGTTCTTAGGTCAACCGAGGTGAAACATCTCGTTCGGACAGAACTCCATCGGTCTAGGTCAAAAAAATTTTTTAAAACCAGTTTTTTTCAGTTTCGACGTTTTTTTCAATCAAATAACCTGTAAGTATGCATGCAGTCACAGATAAACACATAGATGCAAAAGTGAAGCATAAATATAAATATCCGGTCAAATAGAGTCATACATCACATAAATGTCAAGTAATACACAAATACCCCATACTTGGGACACACTGTCCCAGTGGGTCAAAATAAGTCTAAGAACAGGATACTCACCGAACATAGCTAAACTGCATGAATAAGTAAGAAACAGCTCCCAGATAAGACCATTTCGGTTGGCAAAGCACATCTCGGTCGAGGTGTTCTGACAGTACCCGAGATGTATCTCAGTAAAGCTCGTTTCCTCAACTTCTCGAAATTTTGTTCTTCCAGTGTAGCTCCTGAATTGTGATCCTTCCTTTTGGAATACCTGGTTGTTGTCTAGAGGAAAACAAAAACAAAGCAACTATCTAAACTAAACTAGAAAAGGGAGAAGAAAGCAATACCTTGGGTTGCCTCCCAAGAAGCGCTTGGTTTAAGGTTGCTAGCTGGACCCTTCTCCATAGAACTACTCAATGTACCTTGAACACCATGGAGTGCTCATCACATCCATCATAAAATTCTTCCAAAAAGGTTCCGGTTCCTAATTTCACCGGAAAATGGTAAGATCTCCCACGTACAAGCTTGTACGGTTTGATTCTCACCGGAATCCTTCTAGCCTTCCTGCACTTCAATGGGACATAATCTAGCCTTGCGTCCCATCCTTTCCTTGATCGAGAAAACAACTTCTCGAGAATCCTAGTAGCTTCCCCATCTTTAGCATGGGGATGGTACAAGGTCCTTAGCATGCGAGAGACCCCATACTTGAACAAGAGACACTTCATCGCTTTAACGGTGTAGTGCTTGCAAACTCCACTCCTTATAATCCAAGGAGTATCTTCTTCCAACAGTTTCAAGGGAGGTTTCATCTTGATCTTAGGAGGTTCTTTCGGAAGAGACCTCCAACTCTCTGGTGCATTCCTGAAAAATTCAGAAATTTTAATAGGGATTTCAAATGAAGTAGGAGAATGTACCTCGTAAAGTTCTCCAAAGCTTGAGACAAGTTTCATGTTGGGTTGATATTCCACACACGAAATCCCTCCCAACTCAGCTGATCTTTCTTCCACCTTGACCACAGTCTCAGTAATTTGGCCAAGGTTCTCTGTATCTTGCAGTTCTACAAAATTTTCCTCCACCTCGGCCGATCTCTCTTTCACCTCGGCCGAGGTCTCAACAGTTAGATCGGAATCTTCCAGATCTTCTTCTCCCTCAAAAGCTTCAAGAGAAACTTCTGGTTTGATTGGAGGGGTGCTTGGAACTTGCAGCACTTCCTTATGCTCCTCTTCCGGCTTAGCATAGGATAGGGTGCTTTCCTTGAGCTCCTCCACCTTCTTCATCAACCTCTCTCATCTTGATTCAAGAGAATCTTCAAGGGGTTGCTCACAAATCTTTTTAGGGACATTTAGTTCATCCCACATTGCAAGTTCATGCTTAATGGCCTCTTCTCTTTCCCATTCATTGTTGAACCAATAGAAGGAGTACTTCTCCTCCAAGTATTCATAATGGTTCGCCCTAGCACTTTGCCTTGCTATCCAGGCTGGATCAAATGTAGTCATCGGAAATCCTGAAAACTACAAAACTCATAGAAAGAGAAGTTAGTAGCAACAGGGGCAAGTGCCCCGAAAGCAAACCGCAACCGGCTCGGTCTAGACCAAGTCCCCGGCAACGACGCCAAAAACTTGTTCGCTCCAAACGGTGTGTGCAAGCTTTAAATTTATAACCCTAGATGTAAGCTTAAAACAAGGATGCGAACCCGCAGTGTACGGGTCAATCGTAGTAAAAAGCAAGAAATTCTAGGGGTCGATCACAGGGACTTAGTGAAACAAAGTCCAATTACGATATGCTTATGTAAATACTAACCACAAGAGGTGATCAAAACAATCAAAGATGATAAAGAAGTCAATAAAGCAAACATGCAATTCTAGGGATTAAAGCATCTAGTTGTGGTTCCAACTCAAGATCTAAAGATAAGTGAACAAAGCTGAGGTTTTTGCATGGGGAAGGCGTTACTAAAGTGGAGTAGATCACCGGGTAAGTCTCACTACTCACTAATCCAAAACCGTAACTCCTATTACCGGGTAAGTCTCAAGGAATTAAGATAAAGAACTATAACCTCAAACTAACACACCATCTAAGGGAATAGAATCAACCTTTACCGGGTAAGTCTCAGGCTAACTCACAAAGATGGGATGGAAGCACACTCAAACCCCAATAAAGGATAAACCTTTATTACCTATACTTATGATCTTAGGTACACAAACTAAGGAATTACCGGGTAAGTCTCATCCTAAGCTTGCATTGAACCAGGAAAGGTGTAATAAGAATAGGATTTGGCAAACTCTAACACTTAACTCTCAGTTTAGGATTAGATAAGTCACCTCGGTCAGAAGAATTCCACCCCGGCCGAGATGTTCATCGACTGAGCGAGATGCTTAGGGTTAAGGTTAAAGACTCGAACTTTCAGGGTCCTACTGAAATCTAAGATTATTCTATCATTGTTTTTCCCACAACCTTCAGCCAATCACCCTAGAATCACACAAGGAAATTAGCCACTCATCATCATGAAAGCAATAATCAAATGTATGGGAAGAAGGTGAATATTTGAACAAGAAGAATTTAATGTAAAGACTTCAATAACTGAATCAAATATCACAACAAAAGCGTTCCTTGGATAGAAATCCAACAAGGCAAGACAACAAGGAAGGGAATCTAAGATAATCTTACAAAAACCCTTCAAAAGCTATAAAAGCTATAATCTTCAATCTTCCTTCAACCTTCAAAAAGGTTCTTCGAATGTCCCAACTGGAGTATGGCTGCTGTGGTGTATAAACCCTGATCGGTGGTATAGCATGATCTTCAGCCGTTAGCGGGTTGTGGATTTGTGGGAAATCCGACCCTTTTTATAGGAAAATAACCCTCCAAAGATAATATATCTTAGAAAGATCTTTTCCCATAAATATAGGTAAAAATAGGATCTGAATTATCTTCTTCCTTCCAGGAGCCAAGCCCAAAAATATAAGATCTCTTTCCAAAGATAAAAGATCTCAGCCAAGAATAAAACATTCTCGCCGCGTCCCAGGTGTTCGCCTCGGTCGAGTCGACTTCTCTGGATCACCTCGGTCGAGGTGAATCTGTGGTCAACCGAGGTGAGTCACAACTGAATGTGAAATCTCTCAAATCTGGTCCAAAGTGAATCTCTAATCCATGGCTATGCTTCCTGGATGGTTCCTTATGTTCCTGAATGTAGCTCCAATGACTCCATAGCTCCTTTTGCTCCTTTTTGATGCAAAACGTGCCATTTTACCTATGATTACAACAAAACTAGGTGTAGACCTCGATTCCCGCAAATGTAGATGAAATGGTAACATAATCTCATATTATACATACAAACATGCAGATTATTGAAGATAAAACGTCCAAACAAACCCTAAAATATAGACTATAATTCATGCTATCAAATGACACTACCCCAATCATTAACATAGCACCAAAAGTAGTTAGAGTACTAAATGCTCCTTGGAGGTATTCAATAGTGGTTAAACTCCTTGGTCGCATGATCACGTATTCTGCTTTTGAGAGAACTCTTCGCTCGATATGGAAATTAGTAGGAGATTGGACAGTCATTGATCCACCAAATGATTTTTTCTTGGCTCATTTCGAGAATAAGAAGGACATGCTAGATATCATGACGAGTGGTCCTTGGAAGATGTATGGCCATTACTTGATGATGTAGAGTGGGACGACTCCTTTAATCCTATGACTTCAGTCATCTCCTTGACAGGGGTTTGGGTCCTTATCTTGGGGCTCCCTTTCTCTATGTACAACAGCAGTGTGCTACAGGCAATAGCGTCGGCTTTTGAAACCCCTCTATGGATGGATGCTAATACTCTAGGACTTACAAGGGGGAGGTGTGCAAGGGTATGTGTTATGGTGGATCTAAAATAAGCCACTAAAGGGGGATGCTATTTTGAATGGAAAAGGTTGTTGCTTGAGTATGAAAATCTCCACAGGATTTGTTTTACATGTGGGTGATATGGCTACTTGAAGGATACATGTGTTTTTGGAGAAAAGAAAGAAGCAAAGAGGCCTATAGAGGAGAATAGGCCGATGGATACTGGGGGAGTAGATAACCAAGAAGAGAGTCCTACAGTCAAAGATGTTGAGGAGACATGTCCAGAAGAGGTGAGGAGGGACATGGTCCTTGGATGGTGGTTCCACATAGAAGGTATCAAAATAAAGGGGAAACTAGATGTGGGAACTGAAGAATATGGAGTGGGTGGCGAGATTTAGAAGGAAAAAGATGGAGGATGAGAGGTAATTCTAGGTGATAGTGTTCTTCATCGCCCTCAATCTAGAAAGAGAAATAAACCAAACGTGTTAAATAAAGTCGACACAATTGTGGGAACATCACTCATAAAGGGTGGCTCGATGGCTGCTAGTATGAGGCCAAAAGGGAGCAAAGAGGTGGGAGCTGCTATTCCAATAACCCTGTAGGTGAAAATTCTGAACAGAGTTGTATCGAGGAACGTTGTTTTTTTTTTGCCCATGCGGAGGGAGAAGTGCTGACATGAATTATGACCATAGTTTAGGGATGCATTTAGATAGATTTCCCCTTTGCTTTGCATTATGTTGATATTCACCTACTTTGCGAGAATAAAGGGCTACACACAATTTTGTTGCAAATGTAGGAAATAAGGCACATTTTGGAGCAAACGGGAGCATAAGGATACAAGGAGTCCAGGAGAGGGCATGATGTAGTACATTGAGGTGTAGATAAATATCAAGGATCACAAGGAATAAGATTCAGTTGGAACAGAAGCAAGGAGCAGAAGAAAGTACGTAACAGAAGAGAAATATCGGACGGAGAGATATTATCTCGGCCGAGATTTTCTTCGGGTCCGTCCGAGATTACGCTGAAAATAGCCTGTGACCCAAAGTTAAAACCCTAAATTTGATATTAAATTGAGATGGCGGCAAGGGTTAGAGGGATACTTTCTGAGATCCCTTTCATATACTTTTTTGGATAGTTCTTGAGAGGATATACTTGAGATCTTTTCCGAGTTCGGAAGATAGAGGAGGATTGAGAGAAAAGGAAGGAACAACATAAAAGGATCGAAGATTCACATAGTTAGCCTTGGAGTTTTGTGAGTTATTCTTAGAAGGATAATCTTAGTATTTATTTTCGATGTTTGAACAAAAGGTCGAACCATTGTTATTACTTGGATTTAGTTTTGATAATTGAAGTTTGTTTGCTAAGTTTTTATTTGCCTTTTTTATTGGTTTATGTCTTATTTGATATCATATGTCTTCTTTGATTCATATATGACTGTTGTTGGCTAGAACTCTTGCAATTCTAGGATGACTATTTGATGGTTGTGGTTTAAATGATGATAGAATGACCCTTTAAGTTAGATTGGATCCCGAAGATTGAGTTTTACCTACGCAGTTGCCGATCTCGGATCGATTCAGGAATCTCGACCGAGATTTGAGTAAGAACAATCCGAGATTTTCTTCTATTTGCCTGATCATGGTTTATCCTTAAGCCTAGGTTATAGTTTGCCCAAATCCTAGTCTTTGTTGAGAGCTTTATACCCTTAGATTTCTCTAAGGCTTACGCTCGAGGATAGAAAGAGACTTACCCGGTGATTCCTTTCTTGATGTAACACCCTGATTCCGTGGGACTCGGGATGCTACAGGCGAGACCTCACAATGGGTCCGACCCTTAGCCTAACAACAATTTCACCGGACATTTCCAACAAGGCACAAATAAAGGCCAAAACCTAAAATAAATTTAATGCAACGATATGATTCCCGAAAACATCAAGGAAAGAAAGACATCAACCGTCTATATAACAACACCAACATACACAATATACAACAACAATACACGGACTCAAACTCCAAAAATCGACCTATGATGTACGGAACACCGGCTGCCCACTCCTCCGGATCACTCGGCCACACTTAACCTGCACATCAACTACAACCATCGGTATAAAACCGTTAGCTCACATTCTAGGCATAATAAAGATAGCAAGGGAAAAAACACACACATAAGAACACATAACACATATCATGCTCATATACATACATATCCGGTTCTTATCTTCTTTTTAAGTTATTCCATTACTAGTTCCATTCGTTATAGTGTGACACAAGAGTCTTATAACTCTCGCCTCTGTCCCCGTGTAACCAATAAGAGTGATGTGGAGCTCAACCCATATAACATGTGGAATGGTGAAGAAGCCTAACCGTATAGCATGTATGGTTTGGTCGCAGTGAACCTCTCAGTCTCCCTCGGGAGCTGGGCAGTGATGTCACCGCCCGATAATAAAAGTAAACAATGGGCCAACAATATATATAACCAAGTTGTCCTAATCCGGTTTCATGATCATAAGCACTTAAACACACACCAACATCACATATCCAAATAATGCATAAAAGCGGCTAAGTAAGTCCAAGGACTTACCTCGTCCCAACGATCAACCGAATCACATTTCCCGTAGTGTTCAAGACGAGGTACGATAATAAAAAACTACTCACAAGCTAAAAGTCCTTAGACTTCTAGTCCTATATCATCCTAGAAGAACGTATACTCTCAAGACTACGGTAGCACTCCTAGTCCTCACAACTCACATAACACAACCATCATAACCCAAGCTAGGATACACATGTCCTAGTCTCACAAGGACAGCCATACCCTCACCACATGATAACCAACTCAAGCCCACCACTCAACAAGTCTAAGAACATTGATAACCTCAAACACTCATCTAAGATCCAAGGCCACCACATGGCATTTCACAAGGTTATCTTAGGCCATCCTAGCATGCTTATAACATGTATACACTCTAGGGTAAGCAAGGAGCACATGCTCAAGGGAGGATACTCACTGGGGCAAGGACGCGGCACGGAAGGAAGGAAGCACAACCGCGAAGAGAAGAAGAAGGCCGCACAAGAGGGCGGACTGAGCCAGTGGCCGCCCCTGCGGCTCATTGGGCCACCCATGCGGCTTAGGCTGGCCGCCCCTGCGGTGCTGTCCAACCGTGGGTGCGGTCGAATTCCAGAAAGGCAATTCCGACGAGTTCTTCGACTGGTTCTTGATGTTCCAAGGCCTCCTAGCTCCCTTGCTTGGCTCCTGAACATCCAACACTTGGATTCACACACAAACAATCGTCTCAAACATGATCCAACCACATGTAATCCAAAAGGAAGATCTTGAGTGAAATCCATGGCTTCCACCATTGAAGCTCAAGGAAGAAGAAGGGAGACGATGAAGAAGAAGGAAATGAGCTTACCCTAGCTCGGATCTACAGTCCCTAACTTGTTGGACATCAAACACAAGAGGATGAGGAAGGGTGATTCCCATGGAGAAACCATCAAGAGCTCCCAAGCCAAAAGAGAGAGAGAAGAGGAGAAACACTTTCACGTGAGAGTGAAATGGGAGGAGAGAGGAAACTCAACTGATGGGTAAGCAAAGGAGAGGGCAACGACGGGTTGGTATCCCTAAAATGAAAGGTCGCTCACCCAAACGAAGGGTCGGAACAGAAACGAGGTAAAAACCCGTCACTCAACACATCATGCCTGCGGGAAAATTGAGTCGCGCTTGCGGAAAGGTCAATAAACCGCTCAAAACCTGGAATAAAAATTACAAGTGTTACACTTGAGTAACGACGATGATGTTTTCTAGGTAACAAAGGTTTATCCTTTGTTAGGTTTGAGTGTGCCTTCACCTTACCTTTGTGAGTTAACCTGAGACTTACCTAGTGATGGTTAGTTCTATTCCCTTAGGTTGAAGTAGTTGGTTTGAGTTATAGTTTCTCTCCCTAGATCATTGAGACTTACCCGGTAAAAGATTCTTTGGTTAGTGATAGTGGATAGTGAGACCTCCCTCGTGATCTATCCCATAGTAGAAACACCATTCCTTTGCAACCCCACATATCTTTAGAAATCTTGAATCGAAAATCATAACTTGACACTATGATCTCTAGAATCTACATTCTCCTTGATTGATATATCTTCATTGATTGCTTCACATTGTTCTTTGTTATTTGCAAGTATCTTATCTAGATTACCTACCTGCTTGATTTCACCATAGTCCCACTGATCGATCCTGGAATATTTGCTTTTACTGCGATTAATCCGTACAATGCGGGTTCGCTTATTTGCTTTTATTCTTGGTATAAGTTTAAGACTATTTTCCTTCATACACACACACACACGTTTTGGAGCGAACAAGAAGCTACGTTAGGCCAAAGAGAAGGAAAAGGCTCAAAGGAGCCTATGGACTGTGAGGCTGCAAAGGGGGACATGACATCTCAGATGTCTTATGTTCTAGATTCCCAGTCTTGAGTGTGGTAGATTGTCTTAAAAATCAAGTTTTTAATGATAGGAATCTTATGGAATAGCTTCGGAATTGTGAAGAAAAGTTTCCGAAGATCGACACGGTATATGATTAGGAAAGACAAGCCTAATTTTTTTCGCTTTTTGAAACTCACTGTTCAAGAACGGCTGTTAATGTTATATGTGGGAAGCTCGGGTTTGACTCAGTCGAGAGGGTTGAGGCAGTGGGTTAAAGTGGAGGTATATGGTTATTATGGGATGCGGCTAGTTGCCTTATCTTAGTGATGAAGAAAGATAGACTGTATATACAAGCTGTAGAAGGAGAAGGGGACTCAACTTTTTGCTTTATTGTGGCGTACATTGCTCTCGACCCACAATGTAGAGGTAATATTTGGGAGTAGATATCTAGTTTGGTGAATAACTCAATGCTACCAATGGTGATAGGGGGAGATATGAATGTTATCTGTATTTTGGAGGGAGTCATGGGGGCTCTGTTAGATTATCACAACCTGCTAAGGTTTTTAGGAAGTGGATTCATGACAACCAACTTGTGTATGTGGGCTTCATTGTGTCTCCTTTTATGTGGTCTCATGGAAGGGAGGCACAAAGAAGGGTCTTAAAGCGCTTGTATAGAGTCCTCATGTCTCTAACTGGCAGACCAGATGGCCGGAGGTGACAATCAAACACCTCCCACGTCTCTCATCGGACCATAACCCTCTCCTTTTAAGCTTTGACAAAGGCAGGTGGGGACCCCAAGAGGCGCCCGTTTTGGTTTTCAAGCGGCTTGGTTGACCCACCCAGAATTCGCGCAGATCATTGAGGGTTCTTGGAATAAGCTTGCTCTACTGCCTATTGAGTTGAAAAGGCTACAAATTTTTTTGAAGAGGCGGAATAAGGAGGAGTTTGGAAACATCTCTCAACGTAAGGAGGCCCTAGTTAAAAAGTTGGAAAAGATTAATGGGGGCTTGGCTATGCCAGTAACAGAGAGTCTTCTAGAGTGCGAAAAGAAGGTGAATATGGGGCTAGAAAAGGTGCTCGAACATGAAGAAATTATGTTGTGCTAGAAATCGAGACAACAATGGATCGCTTACAAAGATAGGAACACGACGGTCTTTCATCTGTCTACCATAGTGAGAAGACAAAGAAATAAGATAGAGGCTTTGATGTTAGATGATGGCGAATGGTGTTTGGACTAGGAGCATACAATGTCTTTTTTTAAGAGCCTATGGGCCTGGGGATCTTCATTGTTTACGTACTATCCCGAGAGTGGGATTTCCCAGACTTTCTAATTTCAATTGTCTCAAATGGCTCGACCATGTGAAGACCGGGAGGTGGAGGAAGCGATTAGGGGAATGGGAGCTTTGAAAGCTCAAGGTCCGGATGGCTTTCAATCCATTTTTTTACCAAAAGATTTGGAGTTTTGTAGGACAATCACTGACCAGTTTGTTAAAGACTTTTTTGTTTTGGGGTCGCTCTTGCCTTCCACGAATGAGACGCTTATAGCTTTGATCGGCAAGGTGGCAAAGCCAGAAGTCATTAAGCAGTTAGATCGATTAGTTTGTGTAATGTGAGCTACAAAGTTATTACCAAAGTAATAGCCAACCTCCAACCAAAGTAATAGCCAACCACCTCAAGTGTGTGATGAACCATGTGGTGATTCCCATGCAGGCTAGTTTAGACCGATTACTTGGGGGTCCACTCTTAGACCCATGTGATGTTGTTCTATAACTTTTTCACCTTTGGAGTTGTTTTCTTTTGGGTTTTTTGTTCTAATGTCACATTACTAGCTTTAGATAATCACTAGTAACGATTCCTGAGTTTGTCCACCTAGCAAGTGGGCTTCATTGGACTTTTTTTTTATTTTTTTTAGATGTCTTAGTTCGTTGGAGGCACATTTGGGCATTTGGTGCCTCTTGGAGCGGTTCTAGGTTGGTGCATGTGGGTGCTACTCCAGGATTCTGATTTAGACTGGAGTGGGTAA
Source organism: Fagopyrum homotropicum (assembly GCA_033239125.1). Classification (NCBI taxonomy): domain Eukaryota; kingdom Viridiplantae; phylum Streptophyta; class Magnoliopsida; order Caryophyllales; family Polygonaceae; genus Fagopyrum; species Fagopyrum homotropicum. Next base: position 22,249,928 of record BSWB01000005.1, on the reverse strand, counting down.
AAACCTGAGGTTCCTTTGTGCGGGAGGGCTGTTGGGGATTCGTCGTGGACCTATTGGCAACTCTCTTATCTTGGGCATTTGTGCCTCTTTTGATTTGGGCTCGTGTGCGCCTTCCTTTGGCTTCTTCTTGGTTATTTTGGGCCTATGTGCCACTGTATGTCATGAGCCTAATTATGCCGCTTTTGAACATTTTAGCCTCTTGGATGACTATGCTGGTTGGAAAACCTTCGATTGGTTTTGGTGTTGGTTGTTTTTTATTGTGGTTAGGTAGTTAATTATGGAGGATCCTAAATATAAGAATCTATAATTAATTGCCCGGTATTATCGAAGGGGTGGTTTCATACCATCCATACATACTCGGATATGGTTTCTCTTATGTTAGTTTAGGCCGTTGTTGTCACGAATTTTGACACTTTTACCACCTTGGGTAATCCAAGGTGTAGAGTGGGTAATGTTTTGGAAATATATTTGCCTTTACCCCTCTAAAGAGCCTTCAATAAAGAGCTCTCAAAATATGGTCGCCCCTTGCTCTTTTCTCTCTCTTGCAATTTCATGGCAAATTCATGCATCCTACGTGATTTTTGCATTGTCTTCGTGTTTCTTCGGTTGAATCCTTCCGAATCAATCGAATCTTCGCTCAAATTACCTTTCTTGTATGTCTTTACTCCGGATTCATATATTCATACACAAGACTTCATTGGTTTCGACACATTCTTACCCACAACGCTAGGGTTTACCCGGCGTCTCCTAGGGTTTTTGGTGGTGCCCTCACGCTATGTCTAAGAAAAAAAAGACTGGAGGCTTTATCACCGGTAGCTGGAGGTGGTGGAAGCGCCGGAATTGTTCTCCGAAGGTGACTACGGCTTCTGTTGTCCCAATGAACCAAGCTTTGATGGCTAAGAACCCTTTGTCTCCGACCAAGCTTGACGCTAAGGGTTACAGCTTGTCGAGAGATAAGCCAAGCGTTTCAAGTATCTCTAAGGTTGCCTCAACATCGGCTATGTTGGATGCTTCTACAGCTGATGAATCTCCTCACTTTCCGATACCGAAGTTGCCATCCATGCCGCTACACCTTGCCCTAGCGACGTCGCGCTGGGCATAACGCCGGTGGATTTGGGAAGTGCCAATGGTGTGCCAACTTGTCCGTTTAAATCCGTACCTTCTAGAACAACCCTCCCTAGTATGGGACGTGATAACGCCCATGTTGAAAGTGGCAATATTGATCCTATTGAATTTTGTCTGACCGGGGCTAGCAAGACTGATCTAGTGGTAGACCAAGCTGCTCTATCTGCGAGCGTCCCTTCTCATGGGGTTCCTTGGATCCTGGATGAGAGAACACCCATGCTAAACTTAGTGATGATGATGGTGAGAAACTTGGTGATGCTAATGCCATTGCGACTATGGTTGCCGAGTCAATTCTTGAAGTTGTGGCAAATGCTCGTGATGCCTTGTATGATAATGAAGTAGAAATTATTGAGTATTTACTTGGTCTGAATGCCGACATTGCTAAGTTAATCGTTACGAACAAGGGTGTGGCTCCTCCCGATGAGGGCATTTCCGAAGGCTCGACCTCAAAACCATTCTAAAGGACAAGCTTGGAAGAATACTCCGGATAAGGTGTTCATGAATACCGACCGTGATGGGAAGCATGAGTACACCAATCCAACACCTAACCGTATTGCAACCAAATGCTCCAAGCCTATCCCTAAGCATTAAGTGTGGGGAAGCATGCTCATGGGCCAATATGTGAGGTTCTACCCCGGTTATATAGTTATTAATGAGCTCATGAAGACATGAGGTGTTAAGGCAAAGTTCCAGGTTGAAGCTGGATGTTTGATCTTTAGCTTCTTGAATGTTGTTGATCAAGATAATGTGCTCAAGGGAGGTCCAAACTTTATTCAAAACAATCCTATTAATTAAGCATGTCCCGGATAAGTTTGCTTTTAACCGGAAAAATGTAGCCACCTGTTCGCTCCAAAAGGCATGTGCAGACAAAGCTTTAAATTTATATCCCGAATTATAGACCTAACGATAAGCGAACCCGCAATGTACGGATCTATCGTAGTAAGGGTTTATATTCCGGAGTCGATCTTAGGGAATCGGTGAGAATAATCACAGCAAAGCAATCTAACTTCAGAAGCATGCAATAATACTGATCAAAAGCAAAAGACAAGATATATAGTGTGATAGGGAAACACAAATTCTAGAGGTCAAAGTATCCAGTTGTGGTTTCGACTCAAGATTTCTAAAAGTAACGTGGTCAAAGCTGAGGTTTGCTGAGGGAAGGTATTTCAACTATGGGATAGATTATGGGGAGGTCTCACTATCCACTTTCCCAAACCAAAACTCCTATCACCGGGTAAGTCTCAAGGAACTAAGGAAAGGTACGAGTACTCAAACCAACACGCTCACCTAAGGGTATAGAACCAACCATCACCAGATAAGTCTCAGTTTAACTCTCAAACGTAGGATGAAGGCACACTCAAACCCTAATAAAGGATAAACCTATATTACCTAACACTCTTCATCATAGGTAAACAAGAAAAGGAATCACCGAGTAGGTCTCATCCTAGGCTTGCATGTAAACCAGGAAAGGTGCAACAAGGATAAGATTTGGCAAACTATAACCTAAACTCAGGAACTGCAAAGTAGTGGTTCGTCTCGTGCTGTTATATATCGATCTCGGTCGAGATGCTCGATGAACAATCCGAGACGGGCTTTGGTTTAGGGTTAACTCAAACTTTCAAGGTCCACTCAAACAAAGGCTCATTCTTTCATCGTCTATACCACAACCTTCAACTAATCACCCTAGAAACGCAAGGTGTTTCTCCAACAATCATCACTATCAAGCAATCAAGTATATATCAAGAATATCAAGAAAAGCGAGTAGAGCAATCAACAAAACTATCTCAATAATCAAAGCAAACAAACAAATCAATGGTCTCAACGTGTTCCAGAAAATATGATAACAAACTCACAAGTAAATTCCCAAGAAAATTCTCACAAGCTATGGTTCCTTGAACCCTAAGCAATCCTTCCTTAAATCTTCTTCCTTTCAAATAGCCGTCTTCCTAGCCGCCTTTTGATCTTTCTCCGATCCAGCCCCCTTTCACTTTACATTCAGCTTCCATTCTTATAGAAGAATTTTAGGTCAAATTATATTTTATTTTCCTTGGGTTGTGAGCCGTCGACCTCGAGCCAGGCCTAGTAGGCCATCTCGGTTGAGATGCATCACTGTGTTGATCCGAGATCAGTGGTGATCTACGTGCATGCCTTCGTATCTTCAACTGAATCTTCCTTTCTTCCTTCCAGTATAGTCCCTGCTTCTCTTCCTTGTCCTTCCTAATGTTCCACATTGTAGCTCCATAGCTTCCTTATACTCTAATGCTCCATTTTGATCTAAAATATGTCTTATTCCCTACAAATACAATCAAACGTGGTGTAGACCTCAATTCTTGCAAAGTAACCGAATAATGCTAATATCATCTGTAGTATACACTCATGCATGTTGAATAGTGATGAGAAAACGCCAAAACCATATCCGAAATATAGACAATAATTCATGCTATCAAAATACCCCATACTTGCCTCTTGCTTCTCCCCAAGCAAGGTTCAACTCTTAGATACAAGATAGAATGAATTATAGTCAGCTAAAGCTCAGTGAAAACCTTTCAAAGACTTTTGATTGTGTGCTCCAACTCATAGATCACCCTTAGAGAATGCTTCATAGTTAGTAGGATTCAATATATGACCAAAACAAGTTATAAACATAAGAAAGCTAATTATACTTCACTTGAGATTATAGAATGTGTAGCAAATCATACTCATCAAAATCAATCATGAATAATCCAATCTAAACCACGAAGTCAAACAACATGCTCACGGTCTCAAGAGCTTTCTATCAAAGGTCAAGAAACGTGTTAGGGATGAAATGTATAAAGGATATTGTGGGGCTAGATCCGGGAAAAGGATAAGAACTTCACAACTTTGAACTTCACTTCGTCAACAAGATTTTCTTGCTTCTTTTCAGCATTTTTCTTTACTTTTTCACTTTTTGAGAACACGGAAAGAGGTGTACAATAACCGAAGCCTTGGAGATCAGCTAATCTCAATTTCTCGAGATGTCTTAAACCTTGATGCACATACCATGACCCGTTAGGACTGCCAATCAATCGGACTATGGAAAGATATAAATACCCGGCTATATGAATGGTGCCGAGTTACTCATCCTCATGACTAACGTCCCCAAACCTATTGTTTCCTAACACTTCTCCTTTCAACATTGTCTTTCATTTGCTTTTTCACTTTCTTGCTTTCAAATTCCCGGATAGGTAAAGGAAGACAAATATATTTCTATGAGGGGCAAAAAGCATGATCAAGAAGAGGAATAAAGAATAATGAGTTGCCTCAGTCATTCCAATAAGGATGTGAGAGAACTTATAACGCAATTTCAACTTTCAAATTCAACATGATTTGTATGAAATAACCCACTAAACATGCTCAAATTTAAAACAAAGCCATCATACCTTAATTACATCACAAATTGTTTCAACCACATAAAGATTATAAAAACTATTAGCAAACATTTTTCATTATTGGGATCATATCCAGCTCAGGAGCACAAAATTTTTCAAACGTTTTCGTTTTTCGAAACCCATCTTGGTCGAGATGCTTAAGGGCAAACGAGGTACTAGACCGAGGTAAGCTCCTGTTATGGTCGAGATGCTTGAGACCAAAAAAATATTTAAAGCTAGTTTTGTACATTTTTTCGATCAAACATCCTGTTGCAATGCATGTAATGTAGAAAATAATCTCAGGGCACATAATGGAGAAAGTGGAAATAGTCATAAGCACATAAGTCGGTTATTACAAACCCAATATCTCAAAGCACCCCATACTTAGGACACATCGTCCCGATGGGTAGAAAAAAAAGTCTAGAGAAAAGCACTTACAATGTCAAATGCAGAGCTGCAAAATAAGAGAAAATAAAGCAACAACAGCTCCGTGGAAGACCCGATCATGCATCCGGAGGAGGAGGTGGGTGGAACGGGTACAAGGAAGGGTCGAATGGATGGCCCATCAGATGTTGGAACTACATCTCCATCATCCGACACTGATAATGGTGGCTCTCTTGCATCTCTCGCCTCAAAGCGCCAATCTCTCTAGTCTGAGCATCAAGACGTATATCCAAATCACTGCGCAGATCACTGAAAGACTCCTCCATCTAACGAGTAAGGTTGTCAATCCTCCTGTGGGCCTCGGGATCATGGCGGTGGCGGCGCTGATGGCATGCCTGTTGCTACGGTGGCATTTGTCGCGGCTGATCATCATCAATCGCTGCATCATCCATGAGCTCAATCACCGGGGCACTCGGATCAGCAGTATTTGTCCCGTTGTCCATAGGATTGCCTCCCTCATCATCCTCATCATTTTTCCCTATCTCAACAAGTCCCTCCGCCTCCTTGACGAGAGGATCCCATATATCGTGCCACTTGCGCGGGTCAGAAACCGTAAATTGGGAAGTCCACATGATGCCTCTAGGAGCTTTGGTCTCCCAAGGCATGGGCACATATGGTGGACCATGCCTTCGAGGAACCAAGATACGGCAAGTGATGAACTCCTGTAACCCTAACGGTTTGACCTCACCGACCAAAGTGCAAGCAGAAAGATCGAGGCCGATGGCATTGGCAATGTGCTTCACCAATCCCACTACACAAATATCCCCCTTTTTCTTGCTCCTGATCTTGGGCAGATCCTCATCTAGCATGATGGTAAAATCTGGGATCTCACCTGTAGTCATGCACCAAAGTGTAAATAACTCACCTTACCGGATTTTCAGTGGTGTCTCGGTGCGGGCTAGTAACATCTCACTGAGGATCCGGTGTGCAATCTTAAAGACTACATGAAATATGCACTTTTCCTTTGAATCTCCTGGTTGCCAATTATCGAAGCTAGTCGAAGTGTGAACAATACGGGCACAAAACGCCCTAGCATAGTTACAAGAGGGGAAATCTTTAGTTGTGGCATTGTAGAAGCCAAAGATTGCTCCAAAGGTATTTGTACTGTACTTGTAGGTTTTGTTCATTAAGCGGATTTGACATAATAGTCCTCTTCTGGCACATAGATGATGGATCTTAGGAACTCATAAGTCGGCTCTACATATGCCGGGGTTCGGATCAAGACAAAGGTTTCAAGCCCTGTAGTTGTGATCATCCTCTCCAGGTCATCGACAAGGTGCAAGCAAGCAAAATCATCGATGTCGATATAACAAGGTGCGATGACAGGGCGGGAGCAAATGCGGTCATATTTTTCTTTGAGGTTAGGGAGGATAGTTGGTAGTTTTGGGGGTGGAGGAGGTGGAGGTGAAGGTTGTCCGGACTCAACACAATCACGAAGCACAATCTGTCGATTGGATCGATGTAAACCTTCCATTTCAGCTAGGTACCTCGGACTTTTCTTGAATTCACGTCGGTCGAGATGTTTGGGCTTGACCGAGATGGAACTGGTTTCGATTGAACTCCCAAATCTGTAAGTTTCTACCCCCAAAATCACTACTAATTGCTTCCTGGAGGTTCTCCAGTTATTTCCAACACAACAACAAGCAGAAATCTCCAAATATTAGACAAAATCAACCGAAATCAAGAAAGAGAGGTTTTCTAACGAGATTACCCGATTTTCTACAAATTGTAGTGGATTAAAGTCTCGATCGATGCTGGAGAAGTCTTTATCGTGTCTTCCTTGTAGATTCCGAGTAAAAAATCGTTGGAAACGAGCAAGAAATGGGGATTTTAGAGATTAGGGCTCGTTTCGGTCGAGACGGTGTCGGGAGAGAGGGAAAAATGATGAGAGAGAGTGTTCTTCTCCTTTTATACCCATCGGAGAATTTAATTGTATCTCGGTCGAGATGGATGTCAGCATCCGAGGTGCTCAACCGAGGTAACTCCCTGTTACTCTCATCTCGGTTGGCCTAGATTGTATCTTGGTCGAGATGAACTTCTTTCTCCTGAGATGGCTTCCAGCTTTCGTTTCTTTCCAATTTCTCGAACTATAGCATTGCCTATTTGCTTTCCCTTTGTTGTTTTCCTTTGAGTAGTATCTAGTTCCTGTTATCATGGACACAAAACACGCAAACTACTCTAATCTAATCTAGAAAGCAAGAAAGAAAGTAATACATTGGGCTGCCTCCCAAGAAGCGCTTGTTTTAAGGTTGCTAGATGGACCATACCATTCCTCGATCATATGAGATGCAGCGGTGCAATCTCCTCAACCGGAAAAACCGGTGTATACTTCTTTAGCCGATGACCGTTCACTTTTAAGTTTCCCCTACGTTCACCCCATACTTCAACTGCACCATGAGGAAAAACGTGTTTCACAGTATAAGGTCCAGCCCATCTAGATTTCAACTTACCGGGAAAGAGGCGGAGTCGGGAATTGAAGAGAAGAACGAGATCTCTTTCTTTGAACTCTTTTGGAATAATATGCTTGCCATGCCACTTCTTCGTTCACTCTCCTTGTAGATCTTAGCATTCTCGTAAGCATTCAAGTGTAGTTCTACCAACTTGTCGATGTCCAAGAGCCTCTTCTCTCCAGCTTCTTTGATATCAAAACTCAACCATTTTATTGCCCAATATGCCTTATGTTCTAGCTCCACCGGAAGGTGACAAGATTTCCCATAAACCAAGTTGTAAGGCGTGGTTCCAATGGGAGTCTTGAAAGTTGTCCTATATGCCCATAGAGCATCGTCTAGCTTCATGGACCAATCTTTCCTTATCCTAGAGACGGTCTTCTCTAGAATTCCTTTGATCTCTATATTTGAAATTTCAACCTATGTACTAGTTTGAGGATGATATAGAGTTGCTACCTTGTGGGTTACCCCATACTTCGATAGAAGTGCCTCGAACTTCCGGGCTGTGAAGTGTGTTCCTCTATCACTTATGATTATTCGAGGTGTCCCAAAGCGTGGGAATATGGTCCGGTTGAATAACTTCACAAATACTTTGGCGTCATTGGTGGGGAAGCCATGGCTTCTACCCATCTCGACACGTAGTCAATTGCTAGCAGAATGTATAGGTTTCCTCCAAAAGATGGGAATGGTCCCACAAAGTCGACTCCCAAACATCGAAGATCTCGACTTCCTGAATGTTGTTGAGTGGCATCTCGTTCCGTCTAGACAGATTTTCTGTTATTTGACATGCATCACAATAAGCAACAAACGTTTGTACATCCTTAAATAATGAAGGCCAAAAGGAACCGGAATGTAATACCTTAGCGCAGGTTTTGTAACTGCTAGCATGTCCTCCACATGGTAATGAATGACAATGTCTCATAACGCTCTCCGTCTCATCTTCCGGGATACATCTTTGTAGCATCCCATCTGGACCTCTCTTGAAGAGTAAAGGTTCATTCTAAAAGTAGTGGCGCACATCTTTAAAGAATTTCTTCCTTTGTGCGTATGATAGTCTGGGAGGTATTTCCTGACAAACAAGATAATTGACAATATCAGCATATCATGGTTCGTTACCTTCAGAAATCTGGTGAAGCCAATGCTCCATCCATTGCAATTGCTCATCAGGAAATGAGTCGTCGATGGGTGTGTCATCTCCCTCTAAAGAAATGGGGGGTAGCCGGCTGAGGTGATCCGCTACAAAATTCTCGGATCCCTTCTTATCGCGAATCTCCAAGTCAAACTCTTGAAGTAGGAGGATCCAGCGGATAAGACGCGCCTTTGTATCCTTCTTAGTTTGCAAGTATCGAATGGTTGTGTGGTCGGTGTAGACAATAACTTTCACTCCTACTAGATAAGAACGAAATTTCTTAAAAGCATAAACGACCGCCAAGAGCTCTTTTTCGGTGGTGGCTGATTCAGTTGAGCTTCATCTAGCGTCTTGCTAGCGTAATAGATGGTGTAAGTTTTCCCATCTTTCTTATGTCTAAGAATTGCTCCTACCGCCACGTCACTTGCATCACACATGACCTCAAGAGGCAAATCCCAATCAGGGGGTTGAATGATGGGAGCGGATATCAAAGCTTCCTTCAACCTGTGGAAAGCATCTAGACATTCCTGCGAAAACTCAAACACTGCATCTTTATTCAACAAATTGGTTAGTGGTTTAGAGATCTTAGAAAAATCTTTGATGAACCTCTTGTAGAAACCTGCATATCCTAGAAAACTCCGCACACCTTTAACAAAACAAGGTGGTGGAAGTTTCTCTATAGTCTTGATCTTAGCTCGATTGACCTCTATACCTCGGTTTCAAACGAGATGTCCTAACACAATTCCCTCACTAACCATGAAATGGAAAATTTTCCAATTTAGAACGAGGTTAGAATCTTCATAACGTTGTAACATAAGCGAAAGGTTGGCTGAACAATTATTGAAGGAAGAACCATAAACAGAAAAGTCATCCATGAATACCTCCATGATCTCTTTGATATACTCGGAGAAAATAGCCATCATACAACGTTGGAAAGTAGCTGGAGCATTACACAATCCAAATGGCATTCTTCGGTACGCAAATGTACCCCATGTACATGTGAAGGTGGTCTTCTCTTGATCATCCGGGTGGATAGGAATCTGAAAGAACTCACTATAACCATCCAAATAGCAAAAATGGGAGTCTTGTGCAATCCTTTCAAGCATTTGATCTATGAATGGGAGAGGGAAGTGATCCTTCCTTGTCGCCACATTTAACTTTTGATAGTCAATGCACATCCTTCAGCCGGTCACGGTCCTTTTTGGGATCAACTCGTTGTTCTTGTTGGTTACAACGTTCATCCCTCCTTTCTTTGGCACCACATGCACCGGGCTCACCCACTTGCTATCCGATATAGGAAAGATAATTCCTGCATCAATTAACTTAAGCACTTCTTTCTTCACAACCTCTTTCATGATCGGATTTAACCGTCTTTGAGGTTCCCGTGAAGGCTTATGATTGTCCTCCATTAATATTTTATGCATACAAAAGGATGGTTTAATTCCAACCAAATCATCAATAGTATATCCAATAGTTTTCCTATGTTTTCTCAATTCAAGCATCAGTTTGGATAACTCAATCTCAGTGAGACTAGCACTAACAATGACCGGATAAGTTGAGTTTGGTCCAAAAAATGCGTACCTCAAGTGTTGTGGAAGAGGTTGAAGCTCTAATATAGGATGTATCTTAGGTGGTGGTTATGTTCCATTAGTATCATCTTGTGAAGCTTTGGAAGGGTTAAGGCTACTGCTTGCATTACTTGAAGTCGAAAAATTGATGATTTCATTTGCTTCAGATGTATCCCGACCAAGACCCGATCCGAGGTGACTCCATGTTGCTTTCACCTCGGTCACTCCAAAAGTCACATCGGTCGAGGTGATTTGCCTGATGTCGAGACAATTCGTTATCTCCTCTTCAAACTTTTCAAATACAGCTTTTGGATCTTCCTCCAAAGTTTCCAATCTTTGTATATTTGTATCATAGGAAACATCTACACCTTTCTCTATCATACTAAAACATAGAACTCTTTCAAGAGGATCTTTAACAAGGATACAGTTGGTCAATTCTCATGATTCCTCCTCATCATAGATGTTTTAGATGTCTTCCTCAAGGTCTTTGATAGCATGTACTATAGTCTATATTTTGGGATATGTTTAGATGTTTTATCTTCATAAATCTGCATGTATGGATGTATATTCTTTAATTATTATGTTGTTTTGTCTACCTTTGCGAGAATCGAGGTCTACACCTAGTTTCGTTGTGATTGTAGGGAAAATGGCGCGTTTTGGAACGAAATGGATCTAAAGGAGCTAAGGAGTCATTGGAGCTACATTATGGAGCATTGAGGAGCTACAAGAAAGGCTCAGGAACCATGGAAATGAGATGAAGATTGATTTTGGACGAGATTAGAGAGATTTACACTCAGATGAGATTCACCTAGGTCGGCTACAATGTCACCTAGACCGAGGTGTTCTTCAGGATCACCTAGACCGAGGTGTTCTATAGTGCCACCTCGACCGAGGTGATCTTCAGGATCGACAGGACCGAGGCGAAGTGATGACGGGAGTCTAGATCTTTTTTTTTGGCTGAGATCTCCTATTTTTGGAAAGTGAATTTTCCATATTTTAGGATGGATTTCTGGAAGGAAGCATATCTTGTTGGCTGATATATTTTGGAAGCAAGAAAGATTGCAAGATATTTTAAAGAAGAAAATTATCTTTTTAAGATATTTTATCTTTGAAAGATAATTCTCCTATATATAGAGGTTGATTTTCTAGAATTCAGCCATCTTCGGATCATCTCGGAAATTCCGGATTAGAGGAGCATAGTTCTCCAGGGTTGAAGGAAGTTTTGAAGGAAGATTTGAAGGTTGAAGATCAAGGAAGGAAGGAATCTAGTTGAAGTTGGCTTTGAAGGAAGTTTGTAAGATTTTCTTAGTTGGTTTGGTTTTGTTGTCTTTTCTGATTTGCGATTGGGGAACGCTGATTGCTTGTTTGTTTATTTGATTCAGTTATTGAGACCTTTGTGTTAAGGTTTTCTTGTTTGAATATTGATTTCTTTCTCATATATTTGATTATTGTTATCATGATGATTGTTGGCTAAGTTCTTTATGCGATTCTAGGGTGATTGGCTGAAAGTTGTAGGAAAGACGATGATAGAATGATCCTTTATCCCAGTTGACCTTGAAAGCTCGTGCCTTTACCTTAACCGACGAACACCTCGGTCAGTCATAGAACATCTCGGCCGGGATGGGGTATAACTGAACGAGGTGAGCCCTTTCCTGATCCTTATTTGAGTTGAGGTTTTTGTTTGCCCAATCCTATGCTTGTTATACCTATCCTGGTTCAACGCAAGCCTAGGATGAGACTTACCCGGTGATTCCTTTGTTTCTATACCCAAGATCATGAGTGTAGGTAATAAAGGTTTATCCTTTATTGGGGTTTGAGTGTGCCTTCATCCCATCTTTGAGAGTTAACTTGAGACTTACCCGGTAAAGGTTGATTCTATCCCCTTGGGTGGTGTGTTGGTTTGAGATTATAGTTCCTTTCCTTAGTACCTTGAGACTTACCCGGTGAGAGGATCTTTGGTTTTCGATAGTGAGTAGTGAGACTTACCCGGTGATCTATTCCCACCTTAGAAACACCTTCCCTTTGCAAACCTCAGCTTTGTCCACGCTATCTTTTGAGATCTTGAGTCGGAACCACAACTGGATGCTTTAATCCCTAGAATCCGCATTCCCTTTATTTGACTTTTATATCATTTTTGATAGCTTTGATTTGTTGTTTGTAGTTTATTGACAACCTGAATTACCGATCTTTGTTTCACCATAGTCCCTGTGTTCGACCCTAGAATTCTTGCTTTTATTACAATCGATCCGTACACTACGGGTTCGCTATTTGCAATTATTCTTGGTATAAATATTAAAGTTGGCACACACCTTTTGGAGCGAACAAGTTTTTGGCGCCGTTGCCGGGGACTTGGTCAAGACCAAGTTCGGTTTCGGTTGTCTATCGGGGTTATTGCCCTTGTTGCTTTTGATCACTTTACTTGAGTGATTTCGCAAGATCTTTCCTTAGGTTTATGAGAAGAACTCGTGATTGAAAGGAAATCGTTCCTTACGATCCCGAACCAGAAAAGACCTATAAGAGAAGATTGAAAGAAGCTAAGATGGCCGATCAAGACAATCGCGATCTTGAAGCCGAATTGAAGGAGGCATTGGAACAACTACGCCTCAGTAAAGAAGAACTCCAGCGAGAGAGAGACGAGACTCGCGCAAGAACTGAAGGAATTGAAGCTAATATGGCCGCTATAAGAGCTCAGTTTCTACCTCGACCGATCCTAGATGCTCGACCGAGGCAAGACTCAGTCCTAGTTGCCCCGGCCGAGATACACCCACCACCTCGGATGCCACTCCGAGATGTTCTTTTTGCTGGAGTTCAAAGAACCCTATGACAGAGGATGGACCCCAATCAGCAAGTCAGGCATCCAAGAGTCAACCTAGGAGATCCAACTGAGCATGATTATGAACTTAGACCTCAAGTTCTAACCATGATTCTACAATGTCAATTTGGAGGTTTGGAGAGAGAGTCTCCACATCAGCACTTGCAAAATTATGAGATTCTGATGGAGACTTTGAGACCATCAAGAGTGGAGAATAACAACTACAAGTTGAGGCCTCTCTACTTCTCCTTGAAAGACAAGGCGCTTGCTTGGTATCAATCTCATCCGGATGAAAAAAATCAACACTTGGGAAGAGATGACCACGGAGTTTCTTACTAAGTTCTTTCCCCTTCTAAGACCGTTGAATTGAGGGGCAAGAACAAGGCTTATATTATAAAGGACAAAGAAAGTTTGTCCAAATCATGTGAGAGGTTCAAGGACCTTTTGTTGGATTGCCCACATCATGGGATTCCAAAGATCGAGTTGTTGGAATATACTTCAAGGGTTTGAATAGAGATACTCAATTCAAGCTCCAATTACTTTCTGCCAGCACTTTCATGGATATGTCGATAGTGAAGCTTGAGATTTCATTGAAAAGCAAGCTTTTCACATGGAGAAGTACTCCCATCAAAGAGTTGAAGATGGAGCAAGGAGAGGTAGCTTTCAAGACACATCATCAAATGGAGTTCAACTCACCTTGCTTAGCAATGAAGTGAAAGCATTAAAGGAGCTTTTAGTAGGTCAAACGAAGAAGGAGCAAGATGGTGGATACCAAGGAAGAAGCAACTATCAAGGTCCACGGAACAACAATAACAACAACAGAAACTCCAACAACAACAATTGGAGATCAAATCAACAAAATTCCGGTAACCCTTATTATCATGCTGAAAATGCTCTTAACGCCCCCTCTTCTTTTCTACTCCTTTGAGAAGCCAGGAGCCTGCATCAAGTTCATCCCAGCCACCGAAGAAGTCGGATGTTGTGTTGGAATCAATATTGATCAAGCTCAACGCTTTGGAGACGTCCATGAATTCATTTTCGAATGAACAAAAAGCCTTAGAATAACAATTCAACAAGGCGAATGAAGCGCCAAGATATGCTGGAAAGCTTCCAGCAAGGACAAAGAACAACCCAAAAGGACAAATCATGGCTATTACAACACGTAGTGGATTGAAGACTGCAGATTTAGTACCTCGGTCGAGCCCCGACTAGATGAGGAACACCTCGGACCAAGGTTAGACGAGGAACACCTCGGTCGAGGTGCCAACCGAGATGGAGCCCCAAAAAGAGAAAGAAAAATCTGAAGTTTATGTTCCACCTCCTGCTTATAAACCACCACTCCCGTTCCCTCAGTCAAGGGCGCGGGCACATCTAGACAAGCACTTTGGTAAGTTTCTTGACCTTATGAATAAGCTACATATTATCATCCCTTTCATTGATGTCATTCTAGGGATGCCAGCCTATGGGAAGTTTTTGAAAGAGATCATATCAAGGAAGAGGAAGCTGGAGGATTTTGGTGAAGTAAGGATGACATCTAGATTTTCGGAGCTCGTTCAAATCATAAAGGAGAAGATGCCACCAAAATTGAGAGATCCCGGTTCGTTTTGCATTCCATCCAAGTTGGGGATGCAACTTATGACGCATTATGTGATCTAGGAGCCATCGTGAGCATCATTCCGCTGGAGCTATGTGAGAAAGTCGGACTTGGAGAGCCCAAGCCGGTGAAGATGACGTTATACATGGAGGATCGCTCCATTACCCATCCCGTTGGTATTTTGGAGGACGTTCCCATCAAGTTAGGTAACTTCTACATACCTATAGAATTTGTTGTGCTTGACATTCCCAAAGATTATCCCATCCCTATCATTCTCGGGAGACCATTTCTAGCAACTTCGGGTTGCAACGTTGATTGTAAGAACGCCAAGTTGAAGTTCAACATTGGTGGAGATCATGTTGAGTTTGCATTGCTAGCTATAATGAAGGAAGAGCCGCTGGAAGATGACATCTTCAACATCTATGATGAAGAAGATTCGCGAGAATTGATGAGCTCTATCCTTATTAAAAATCCTCTTGAAAAAGTTCTAAGTTTTAGTTTAATCGAGAAAGGTATAGATGTCTTTTGTGATGCAGATGTGCGAAGCTTGGAAACATTGGAAGCATATCCAAGAGCTAGATTTGATAAACTGATTCAGGAGAAGAAAAGCACGTTAGGTTTCGGTTCCAGTTCCAGTACCTCGACCGAGGCAATTTTTGGAGCAAGCGAGGTGTTCTTATCTGAAGAACATCTCGGTCACCCACCTCGAGCCCCGACCGAGATAGAAAGCGAGATGTTGTCAACTGAGGACGATAAACTTTCTAATTCATTCTTTGAGGATCACTTACAGTTGGTGGAGTAGTGGCTTCGCCAAGTTTCTGATGGTAAAGAGTCTTGGTATGCTGATATTGTCAATTACCTTGTTTGTTAAGAAATACCGCCCGGATTGATGTACGCTCAACGGAAGAAGTTCTTCAAGGATGTACTCCATTACTACTGGAATGAGCCTCTACTGTTCAAAAGAGATCCAGATAGGATGCTTCGGCGATGCATTCCGGAAGATGAAGCTGCTAGTGTCATACGGCATTGCCACTCGCTCCCTTGTGGAGGGCATGCTAGCGCTCACAAAACATGCTCTAAGGTATTACGTTCTGGTTTCTTTTGGCCTACATTATTTAAGGATGTGCAAGCATTTGTTATTTCTTGTGATGCATGCCAAAGAATAGAGAATGTATCTAGAAGAAACGAGATGCTACTCAACAATATTCAGGAGGTTGAGATCTTTGATGTATGGGGAGTTGATTTCATGGGACATTTCCCATCATCCGCAAGGAACCTCTACATCCTCTTAACTGTTGATTACGTTTCTATATGGGTGGAAGTCATTGTCTCTCCCACTAATGATGTCATGGTGGTTGTGCAGTTCTTCAATCGAACTATCTTTCCACGTTTTGGGACACCACGCATCATCATCAGCGATGGAGGGACACATTTCATCAACCAGAAGTTCAAGGCACTTTTATCAAAGTATAGGGTAAACCACAAGGTAGCAACCCCTTATCACGCTCAAACTAGTGGGTAGGTGGAGATCTCGAATAGGGAAATCAAGGCGATTCTAGAGAAAACCGTTTCAAGGACAAGGAAGGATTGATCCATGAAGTTAGATGATGCTCTTTGGGCTTAAAGGACCACATTCAAGACTCCCATTGGTACCACCCCTTATAATTTGGTATATAGGAAGTCTTGTCATCTACCCGTTAAGCTAGAGCACAAGGCATATTGGGAAATCAAGTGGTTAAATTTCGACATCAAGGAAGCCGGAGAGAAGAGACTTTTAGACATCAATGAGCTGGAGGAGTTGCGCTTAAACGCCTATGATAATGCCAAGATCTACAAGGAAAGAACGAAGAGATGACATGACAAGCATATCATTCCCAAGGAGCTCAAAGAAGGAGATCTTGTTCTACTTTTCAACTCCCGCCTCTACCTCTTTCCAGGTAAGTTGAAATCTAGATGGACAAGACCTTACATTGTGAAAATTGTTTTTCCCTATGGTTCAGTTAAAATATGGGGCGAAACTAGCGGAAGTTTTAAGGTCAATGGTCATAGGCTGAAGAAGTACCGACCGGAAGTCCCGGATGAGGAGATTGCACCATTATACCTTGTTTAAGGATGGTGTATGGTCTAGCTAGCGGCCTTAAACCAAGCGCTTCTTGGGAGGCAACCCAAGGTATTGCTTTCTTTCCCCTTTTTCTAGCTTAGTTTAGATAGTTTGCTTCGTGTTTTTGCGTCCTCCTAGACAGGAATCAGGTACTCTCTAAGAAGATATTACAACTCAAGAGCTACATGGAAGGATTGATGTTCGAGAAGTTGAGAAAACGGAGCTTGACGGAGATACATCTCGGATGTTGTCAGAACGCCTCGACCGAGATGTTCTTCGCCAACCGAGATGGTCTTATCTGGGAGTTGTTTCTAATTTCTTTATACAGTTCAGCTATGTCCGGTGAGTACTTATTTCTTATGACTTATATTTGACTCATTGGGACACGTGTCCCAAGTATGGGGTATTTGGCTATTTGATGACTACTTTACTATGGTTTGTATGACTCTTGTTGGATATTATCTTTTATTCTGCTCTATGTGCTTATCTTTCATTACATACATACCTATAGGTTTCTGTTTGAGAAAAACATCAAAAACCAATTTGAAAAAAAAATTTAGCTCGACCGAGAAGTTCTTTGCCAAACGAGGTTGAACACCTCGGATGACGTCAGAACACCTCGACCGAGATGAGGTTTTAATTGAAAGGTTTTCGAAACATTTTGTGCTTCTTTTCTGGATATGACCTCGATGACGATTCTGTTTGCATATTGGTTTTTGAAATATTTATATGTTCAAAAGGTTTTATGATATGTTTAAGTTGCAAAATGCTTTGTTTGAAATACTAGCATGTTTAATACTTTATTTTTATCAAAATTATGTTGGATTTGACGGTTGACACCACATGATGAGTTCTATCACATTCTTCCTGGGATGATTAAGGCATTTCATTCTCTTCTTCTTCTTCTTCTTAATCATGCTTTAGCGCTTCATATACACCTTTGCCTCCCTTTACCTATCCGGGAATTTGGATGCAAGTGACGAAAAGCAAGTGAAGTGAAGTTGAGATTCTTGGCTTAAAGTGTTAGAAAGAAACAATTAGGTTTGGGGACGTTGATCTTGATGATGAGTAAATCGGCACCATTCACATAGTCAGGTGTTTGTGTCTTACCAAATTCGGATTGATCAATAGTCCTAAAGGGTCATGGTATGTGCATCAAGAGTTTGAAGCATCTCGAGAAATTGATGATTGCTGATATCCTAGGCTTCGGTTATTGTGCACTTCTGCCCATGCATCCCAAAAAGTAAAGTAAAGTGAAAATAAACAAAGCTTATTGGTGGAAGATGTTTTGATTCAAAGAAAGTGAAGTAAGATCCTATTCCCGGATTCTAGCACCACATTACCCTATATACATCCCACCCTGACACGTTTCTTGAACTCTTTTGGAAGCCCTTGAGACCTCAAGTATGTTGATTGACTTGGTGGTTTAAATTGGATTATGCATGATTGAATTCGATAAATATGATTTATTATGCATTCTATGATTTTATGCAAAGATGAAAAGCTTTCTTATATTTATAAAATGTTTTGATCATATCTTTATTTTATTTGCCATGAAGCATTTTCTTAGGGTGATCTATGAATGGAGTACAACACCAAAATGTTTTGAAATGTTTTTCATTGATCTTTTTGATGACTTATAATCCATTATATCGTGTATCTAAGATTTGGATCTTGCTTGGGGACAAGCAAGGGACAAGTATGGGGTATTTTGATAGCATGTATTATAGTCTATATTTTGGGATTGGCTTAGACGTTTTATCTTCATAAATCTGCAAGTATGGATGTATATTCTTTAATCATTATGTTGTTTAGTCTACCTTTGCGAGAATCCAGGTCTACACCTAGTTTCGTTGTGATTGTAGGGAAAATGGCGCGTTTTGGAACGAAATGGAGCTAAAGGAGCTAAGGAATCATTGGAACTACATTATGGAGCATTGAGGAGCTACAAGAAAGGCTCGGGAACCATGGAAATGAGATGGAATATTGATTTTGGACGAGATTAGAGAGATTTATACTCAGATGAGATTCACCTAGGTCGGCTACAGTGTCACCTACACTGAGGTGTTCTTCAGGATCACTTAGACCGAGGTGTTCTTCAGGATCACCTAGACCGAGGTGTTCTTCAGGATCATCTAGAGCGAGGTGTTTAACAGTGCCACCTCGACCGAGGTGATCTTCAGGACCGACTGGACTGAGGCGAAGTGATGACGGGACACAAGATCTTTATTTTTGGCTGAGATCTCCTATTTTTGGAAAGTAAATTTTCCATATTTTAGGATGGATTTCTGGAAGGAAGCATATCTTGTTGGCTGATATATATTGAAAGCAAGGAAGATTGCAAGATATTTTAAAGAAGGAAATTATCTTTTTAAGATATTTTATCTTTGAAAGATAATTCTCCTATATATAGAGGCTGATTTTCTGAAATTCATCCATCTTCGGATCATCTCGGAAATTCCGGATCAGATGAGCATAGTTCTCCAGAGTTTAAGGAAGTTTTGAAGGAAGTTTTGAAGGTTGAAGATCAAGGAAGGAAGGAATCTAGTTGAAGTTGGTTTTGAAGGAAGTTTGTAAGATTTTCTTAGTTGGTTTGGTTTTGTTGTCTTATCTTATTTGTGATTGAGGAACGCTGATTGCTTGTTTGTTTATTTGATTCAGTTATTGAGACCTTTATGTTAAGGTTTTCTTGTTTGAATATTGATTCTTTTCTCATCTATTTGATTATTGTTATCATGATGATTATTTGCTAAGTTCTTTATGCGATTCTAGGGTGATTGGCTGAAAGATGTGGGAAAGACGATGATAGAATGATCCTTTATCCAGTTGACCCTGAAAGCTCGAGCCTTTACCTTAACCGGCAAAAACCTCGGTCAGTCATAGAACATCTCGGCCACGATGGGATATAACTAAACGAAGTGAGCCCTTTCCTGATCCTTATCTGAGTTAAGGTTTCTCTTTGCCAAATCCTATCCTTGTTATACCTTTCCTGGTTCAACGCAAGCCTATGATAAGACTTACCCGGTGATTCCTTTGTTTGTATACCCAAGATCATGAGTGTAGGTAATAAAGGTTTATCCTTTATTGGGGTTTGAGTGTGCCTTCAATCCATCTTTGAGAGTTAGCCTAAGACTTACCCGGTAAAGGTTGATTCTATCCCCTTGGGTGGTGTGTTGGTTTGAGATTATAGTTCCTTTCCTTAGTACCTTGAGACTTACCCGGTGAGAGGATCTTTGGTTTGGGATAGTGAATAGTGAGACTTACCCGGTGATCTATTCCCACCTTAGAAACACCTTCCCTTTCCAAACCTCAACTTTGTCCACGTTATCTTTTGAGATCTTGAGTCGGAACCACAACTGGATGCTTTAATCCCTAGAATCCGCATTCCCTTTATCTGAATTTTATATCATCTTTGATAGCTTTGATTTGTTGCTTCTGGTTTATTGACAACCTGAATTACCGATCTTTGTTTTACCATAGTCCTTGTGTTCGACCCTGGAATTCTTGCTTTTATTACAATCGATCCGTACACTGCGGGTTCGCTATTTGCAATTATTCTTGGTATAAATATTAAAGCTTGCCCACACCTTTTGGAGCGAACAGTCTTGGCCTTTCATTATAGCTGACATCATGAATTCAACATGTTCGTCATGTTCAAAGACAATTTGGCGTTATTGAAATCCACGTAGCAACCGGAGGTTGCAAGTAATGGCCTCGCAAGGATGATCGGGACTGGATAATCTGCAAGAATGTCCAATACCACAAAATCTATGGGGATGTAAAACTTACCAAGTCTTATTGGAATGTCTTCCAATACGCCTATGGGTCGAGTGATTGATCAATCCGCCATGTAGAACTTCATCTTCACTGGTTTAGGCTTCCCTAAACCGGCCTTCTCACACAATGCAAGTGGAATAATGCTCACACTTGCTCCTAGGTCATATAGTGCATCATATGTGACTTTTTCTACTCCAATCAGAATGCAAAGTGATCCCGGATCTCGTAATTTGGGTGGCATTTTCTCTTTCAAGATCTTAATGAGTTCCGATGACCTCGAGAACATCTTTACTTCACAAAAATCTTCCAGCTTCCTCTTGTTAGAGAGGATTTCCTTCAAGAACTTCCCATATACGGGCATACCTAGAATTACATCAATGAAAGGTATGATAATATGGAGTTTACTCATAAGGTCTAGAAACTTACCGAAATGCTTGTCTAGACATGCTCTCGCTCTAGACTGCGGGAACGGTAGTGGAGGTTTGTATGCAAGGGGAGGGACATAAATTTCTTCTTTTTTCTTCACCTCAGTTAACCCAAAAGTATTTCGGTCGAGGTTCTTCTCCGGCCTTGCTAAACACTTGATTTTTCAAGGCTTTTTGTGCTTTAGAAATCGAAGTAATTGTGCTCTCCAATCCACTTATCTTTCAATTTGTCTTTTAGTGGTTGACTCGAACTTGATGTTGTTTCCTGGCTTTTCAATGGAGTGGAAGAAGAAGAAGAAGAAGAAGGTGGGGTCAGAGTGTTATCAGCATGGGAATAAGGATTACCAAAATTGTTTTGATTGGATCTCCAATTGTTGTAGTTCCGGTTGTTGTAGTTGTTGTTCCTATTCCCTTGGTAATTTTCTATCTCAACATACCCAACATCCTGCTCCTTGGGTTGTTGATCTTGTGTTTGTAAGATCTCTTTCAAAGCCTTCATCTTATTGTTAAGGGCGTTGATTTGAGCAACGCTGGAGGAGGTAAGGTTATAAGCTCTTGAGGTCTTGAGCTTTGACCTCCTATCAACACTCCGGTGGGAGTACTTCTCAATAGTTAGAGCTTGTTTTTCAACAAACTCCCATGGTTCATCAACTGGCTTATCCATGAACGTTCCAGCTAAAAATGATTGTAGTTTGAATTGTGTTTCTGCATCCAAACCCTTGAAGTAGATAACTAGCAAATCAATCTTTGGAATCCCATGATGTGGGCAATCCAACAAAAGGTCCTTGAACCTTTTCCATGACTTAAAAAGACTTTCACCATCCCTCATCCCAAATGCATTTATTTTTTCTCTCAATTCCTCCGTTTTTTATGGCTGGAAGAACTTGGTGAGAAACTCCGCGGTCATCTCCTCACATGTGTTCACTCTTCCAATCGGAAGCGATTGATACCACGGAAGTGTTTTATCCTTCAAAGAGAAAAAGAAAACATGCAGTTTATAATTGTACTTGCCACATCTAGAAGGTCTCAAAGTTTCCATCAAAAATTCATAGTTTTTGTAAATGTTGATGCGGTGACTCTCTCTCCATTCCTCCAAAACGATTTTGCTGAATCATTGTAATGACATGAGGTCTAAATTCATATCCTCTCTCAGCTGGATCACCTAAGTTGACGCCGGGACGGCGTGTTTGCTAAACGGGATCCATCCGTTGATCAAGTGTATGTGGGATACCCTCAAACGGGTCAACTCTCTCTACCCTCGGTGGAGGTGGTGGTGGTGGCACATAAGCGGGTGCCGGTGGTAGCATATTGACGGGTGTTGGTGGGTTCACTATGACTCTAGCATTTCTCTCCCTTTCTTCCTTTTCTTGTCGAAATAACTCTCTTAATTCATCCATATCGGCCTGAAGTCGCTCGTGTTGAGCATTAGTTTAAGCTCTCTCTAATGAGAGCTTCATCTCGAAGTCTTATTTGATCTCGAGCATCAGCCAACTCAGCTCGAAGATCTTCCATTCCTTCATTATTGGCAGCAGTCCTTAGCTTCTTTCTGCGTTTTCTTGTAAGTCTTTTCTGGTTCAGGATTGTAAGGAACGATTTCTTTACCAGCTATAGTTCTTCGCATAAACCTAAGGAAAGGTCATGCAAGAACACTCAGATGAAACAATCAGTAGCAAAGCAAGAAGCTTCCAAGTTAGACAACCGTACACTGGATTAGTCTTGACCAATTCCCCGGCAACGGCGCCAAAAACTTGTTTGCTCCAAAAGGTGTGTGCAGACAAAGCTTTAAATTTATATCTCAAATTATAGACCTAACGATAAGCGAACCCGCAGTGTACCTATCTATCGTAGAAAGGGCTTATATTCCGGAGTCTATCTCAGGGAATCGGTGAGAATAATCACAGCAAAGTAATCTAACTTCAGAAGCATGCAATAATATTGATCAAAAGCAAAAGATAAGATATAGTGTATGATAGGGAAACGCAGATTCTAGAGGTCAAAGTATCCAGTTGTGGTTTCGACTCAAGATTTCTAAAAGTAACATGGACAAAGCTGAGGTATGCTAAGGGAAGGTATTTCAACTATGGGATAGATTACGGGGGAGGTCTCACTATCCACTTTCCCAAACAAAAACTCCTATCATCGGGTAAGTCTCAAGGAACTAAGGAAAGGTACGAGTACTCAAACCAACACACTCACCTAAGGGTATAGTGTTTGCTCCAAAAGGTGTGTGCAAGCTTTAAAATTTATAACCCGATAAGTATGCTTGAACAATATGCGAATCCGTAGTGTACGGATCAATTGTAATAAAAAGAAATAATTCCAGGGGTCAAACACAAGGACTATGGTGAAACAAAGCACGTAATTAGGTTGTCAAATATTGCTAATAACTATGAATTAAAGCATCAAAGATGATATAAAGTCAAATAAAGGGAATGTGGATTCTAGGGATTATAGCATCCAGTTGTGGTTCCTACTCAAGATCTCAAAGGATAACGCGGACAAAGTTAAGGTTTGCAAAGGGAAGGTGTTTCTAAGGTGGGAATAGATCATCGGGTAAGTCTCACTACTCACTATCCCAAACCAAAGCTCCTATTACCGGGTAAGTCTTAAGGTACTAAGGAAAGGAACTACAATCTCAAACCAACACACCACCCAAGGGGATAGAATCCACCTTTACCGGGTAAGTCTCAGGATAACTCGCAAAGATGGGATGAAGGCACACTCAAACCCCAATAAAGGATAAACCTTTATTACCTACAATCATGATCTTAGGTAAAAAAAAAAAGGAATCACCGGGTAAGTCTCATCCTAGGCTTGCACTGAACCAGGAAAGGTATAACAAGGATAGAATTTGGCAAACTTAAACTCTTAACTCTGATAGGGTTCAGGAAAGGTTCACCTCGCTCAGTTATATTCCATCCCAGCCGAGATGTTCAATGACTGACCGAGGTGTACTACGGTTAAGGTAAAGACTCGAGCTTTCAGGGTCCTGCTGGGATTAAGATCATTCTATCATCGTCTTTCCCACAACTTTCAGCCAATCAACTAGAATCGCATAAGAAACTTAGTCAATGATCATCATGATAACAATAATCAAATTAATTGGAAAGGAATCAATATTCAAACAAGAAAACCTTAAAACAAAGGTCTCAATAATTGAATGAATTAAATAACAAATCAGCGTTCCTCAAGTCACAAATCAGAAAAGACAATCAAACCAAAAGCAATCTAAGAAGATCTTACAAACTCCTTCAAAAGCAACCTTCAACTATAATTCCTTCTTTCCTTGAACTTCAACCTTCAAAACTTCCTTCAACTCTTCCTTCAAAACTCCAGAAAATCCTCCAATTGTTGGATGCTCTAAGCATGGTTGAACTTGTGGAATATTCAACCCTTTATATAGGAGAATTATCTTCCAAAGATAATAATATCTTAAAAAGATAATTTCCTAGAAAATATATCTATATCTCTCAAATTAAATCAGCCAAATATAATATCTTCCTTCCAGAAATCCAACAAAAAATATAAGATATCCTCCTTCCAAAAATAAAAGATCTCAGTCAAAAATAAAGATCTCGCCGACGGTAGGGTGTTCGCCTCGGTCGGGACGCTCCTTAAGATCACCTCGGTCGAGGTGGTACTATAGCTGACCGAGGTGAATCTCAACTGAATGTAAATCATCTCGAATCTGGTCCAAAATAAATCATCTTAATCATTTCCATGCTTCCTGAGATCTTCTCAATGCTCCAGAATGTAGCTTCAATGACTCCTTAGCTTCCTTAACTCCATTTCGGTCCAAAACGTGTCATTTTACCTACAATTACAACGAAACTAGGTGTAGACCTCTATTCCCGCAAAGCTAGAAAAAACAACAATATAATCGCAGAATATACATCCATACATGCAGATTTAAGAAGATAAAATGTCTAAACTAATCCCAAAATATAGACTATAATACATGCTATCAAAATACCCCATACTTGTCCCTTGCTTGTCCCCAAGCAAGTTCCAAATCTTAGATACAAGATAGAATGGATTATAAGTCAGAAAAATCAATGAAAAACATTTCAAAATATTTTGGTGGTGTGCTCCACGCATAGATCACTCTAATGGTTCATGGCAAATAAAATCAAGACATGATCAAAATATTTTATAAATATAAGAAAGATGTTCATCTTTGCATAAAATCATAGAATGCATAATAAATCATATTTATCGAAATCAATCATGTATAATCCAGTTTAAACCACCAAGTCAATCAACAAGCTCGAGGTCTCAAGGGCTTCTAAAAGAGGTCAAGAAACGTGTAAGGGTGGGATGTATATAGGGTATGTGGTGCTAGAATCCGGGAATAGGATCTTTCTTCACTTTCTTTGAATCACAACATCTTCCACCAATAAACTTTGCTTATTTCACTTTTCTTTTTGGGATGCATGGAAAGAGGTGCACAATAACCGAAGCCTAGGAGATCAGCAATCATCAATTTCTCGAGATGCCTCAAACCCTTGATGCACATACCATGACCCATTAGGAATATCGCTCAATACGATTTTGGCAAGACACAAACACCCGGCTATGTGAATGGTGCCGAGTTGCTCATCATCATGATTGACTTCCCCAAACCTATTTGTTTCTTTCTAACACTTTCAGCCAACATCTCAACTTTACTTTCACTTGCTTTTCTTTGCTTGCTTCCAAATTCCCGGATAGGTAAAGGGAGGCAAATATGTATATGAGGGGCTAAACCATGATTAAGAAGAAGAAGAAGAAGAGAAGAGAATGAATTGCCTTAGTCAACCCAGGAAGAATGTGATAGAACTCATCATGTGGTGTCAACCTTCAAATCCAACATAATTTTGATAAAAACGAAGTATTAAACATGTCAAAACTTCAAACAAAGCATTTTGCAACTTAAATATATCATAAAATCTTTCGAGCATATAAAGATTTCAAAACCAATCTACAAACAGAATCAACATTGAGGTCATATCCAGAGAAGAAGCACAAAACGTTTCGAAAACTCTCAGTTAAGAACCCACATCGGTCGAGGTATTCTGGCGTCACCCGAGGTGGTCAACCTGATCGGCCATAAACATCCCGGTCAAGGTCATAAAAAAAAATTTTCAAACCAGTTTTCGACGTTTTTCTCAAACAAAAACCTGTATGTATGCATGTAATGGCAGATAAACACATAGAGCATAAATAAGACAATAATATCCAATAGAGTTATACAAGCCAAACACATAAGGTCAAATAAATACATCCAAATACCCCATACTTAGGACACATTTCAATGGGTCAAATAAAAGTCTAAAGAACAGAAAACTCACCGGACCTAGCTAAACTGCATAATAAATAAAAAAGAAAATACATGCAGCTCTAATCCTCGTCAGCTGGTGGCGGTGGTGGATGTGGAATTTTGGGGTGCTGGGATGGATCAAAGGGATAGCCGATAACTTGTTGATGCTGAATCTCCATCATGCGTCTAGTGTTGTGCTGGCTCTCCAACATCTGATGCGTCCAACCCTCAATATCTCGGCGCTGGTCCTCGAAACGCTCATGCATGTCAACGGTCACGGCTGTGTAAGCATCGATCATCTGATCAGTGAGATAATCAATCCTCTAGTGTGCCTCGGGATCTCTGAACCTGCGGGATCTGCGCTGAGGTGGTGGTGGTGGTGGTGTTGTTGTCTCCTCCTTTGTCGCCTCATCGTCCAAATCGACAATAGGAACACTAGGGCCGCCGGTATCAGTACCGGTCTCCATGGCAGGCCCTCTCTCATCGTTGCCATCATCAACAACAACGTCTCTGGCATCCTGCATGTAGGGAAACCAGGCAGCGGACTAGTATTGGCGGTCAAAAACAGAGAATTGAGATGACCATAAATGCCTTGTGGAGCTGTCATCTCCCATGACATGGCGATGTAAGGCGTGCTAAGACCACGTGGAACGAGAATACGCCTCGTGATCATCTCTTGTAATCCCAGCGGCTACGCAGCCGTGACAAATGTACACGCATTCATATCTAGACCCATAGCAATAGCAATGTGGGTCACCAAGCCTCCACAACAAATATCTCCCTTCGACTTGCCCTTGATCCTGTGCAAGTCCTCCGCTAACACCCCAGTAAAATTAGGAACTCCCCTTGTGACCATGCAAAACAAGCTCTAAATCCCCCCTGTTGGACCTTTTGGGGCGTCTCAGTACGCGCCAGAAGTGTCACTGAATATCCCGTGAGCAAGGCGGAAGGCCAAATGGAATATGATGCGCTCCCGGGAATCTCCGGGTCTCCACCTATCACTGTGCTCAACCACGTGGTCTATCTCGCCCCAGAAATCTCTAGCTACGGCTCAGGAAGGAAAGTCAGAAACTGTGGGGGTAGGGAAGCCAAAAATCTCCGTGAACTGATCCATAGGCATGATATAGTTCCGGTTCAGCAACCGGTACTTGATACTGTTGCGCTCCGGCACGTAAGTGACGGAACTGACAAACTCCATAGTCGGCTCTAAGTAAGCCGGCGCTCAAACCTCCATGAACTCCTCCAGTCCTACCATGGAGATTATCTTCCTCAAGTCCTCCGCCACGTAGAGGCACTCGAAGGCAGCAACATCAAGAAAGCGCGGGGCAACGATAGGACACCCGCAGATACGGTCATAATCAGCCGGGTGTCACTCGAGGATCACCGGAATCAAATATTGTGAAGAGGAAGGAGAGGAACTACTAGGTATGTCTGTCAAGATCAGCTGGCGATCAGATCTGCTACTCATGATTTTTCTGACAAGTCACCTCGGTTGCCTGAAGAACACCTCGGCCGAGACACAGCCGACCGGACCGATGCGAAGGGTTTTTTGTTCGCAACTCTCAAATATGTAAGTTATTTTCCCCCAAATCACTACCGAAGGCTTCCTAAGGGGTACTTATATCCTTTTCAACAATAGACAGTGGCAACCAAAGCAAGATCTGTGCTAAATCAGTAAAAGAAGAGCGAGTTAGGGTTTCGGAACAAATTAACCAGATTCTGCAGATTTGGAGCGTTTTCCTTGCTATTTGATGCTTGAAAATCGATCCTCTTGCTTCCTCCGGTGTAATCGAGCCAAAAATCGTGGAAAACGAGCAAGATTTGAAGATTTGAGGCTAGGGCACCGCCGCGGTTAAGGTTCGGTTGTTGAGAGGGAAAAGTGAGGGGAGAGAAAACCGTCTCGCCTTTTATACCCCTCACTGAATTTGATTTCACCTCGGTCGAGGTGGTCCCGACCGGACCAAGGTGTCTGACTGGATGTCAAACCTAGTCGCCTCGGTTGCCCCAAGAACATCTCGGTCGAGGTGCTGTGACAGCAACCGAGATGTTTCTCAGTCAAGCTTTGTCTTCTCAATTTTTCAAACTTCTGTCCTTCCAGTGTAGCTCCTGAGTTGCAATCCTTCCTTAGAAAGTACCTCGTTTCTGTCTAGAGGATACCAAAAACAAAGCGAAGCAAACTATCTAAAACTAAGCTGGAAAAGGGAAAAGAAAGCAATACCTTGGGTTGCCTCCCAAGAAGCGCTTGATTTAAGGTCGCTAGCTGGACCGTACATCATCCTCAAACATGTTGGAAGGTGTCCTTACCCCATACTTCACCTTCATCATAGCGTTCCAACAAATGCAAGTGCTCATCGGGAAATGAATCATCTATGGGTAGGTCATTCCTTCTCGAGCGAGGAGGGAGGTAGCCGGCTGAGGTGATCCGCAACAGAATTCTCGGATCCCTTCTTATCGCGAATCTCTAGGTCAAACTCTTATAGTAAGAGAATCCAACGAATAAGACGCGGCTTCGTATCTTTTTTAGCGAGCAAGTAACGAATAGATGCATAGTCAAGGTAAACAATAACTTTCGCTCCCACTAAGTAAGAGCGAAACTTCTCAAAAGCATATAAAACCGCCAAAAGCTCCTTTTCGGTGGTGGCGTAGTTCAGTTGAGCTTCATCTAGCGTCTTGCTAGCATAGTAAATGGCGTTGGTTCGGCCATCCTTCTTTTGTCCAAGTACCGCTCCTACGGCCACATCACTAGCATCACACATGATCTCAAAGGGAAAGGTCTAATCGGGAGACTGAATGATGGGAGTGGTAATCAATGCTTCCTTTATCCTGCAAAAAGCATCAAGGCATTCCTGCGAAAACTCAAAAACAACATCCTTATTCAAAAGATTAGTGAGTGGTTTAGAGATTTTTGAGAAATCCTTGATGAACCTCCTATAGAAACCTGCATGCCCGAGGAAACTCTGCACACCCTTAACAGAACAAGGGGGAGGAAGTTTCTCAATAGTCTCGATCTTAGCTCAATCGACCTCAATACCTCGGTTGGAAACGAGGTGTCCTAGAACAATTCCTTCGCTAACCATTAAGTGACACTTTTCCCAATTCAGAACAAGATTAGTGTCTTCACAACGTTGTAGCACTAGAGAGAGGTTAGCTAAACAATCATCAAAAGAGGAACCATATACCAAAAAGTCATCCACGAATACCTCCATGATCTCCTCAATGTACTCGGAAAAGATAGCCATCATACAACGCTGAAAGGTAGCGGGTGCGTTACATAATCCGAATGGCATCCTCCTATAAATGAATATCCCCCATGGACAAGTGAAAGTGGTCTTCTCTTGATCATCCGGATGGATAGGAATCCGAAAGAAGCCACTATAACCATCTAGATAGCAAAAATGGGAGTGTTGAGCTAACCGTTCAAGCATTTGGTCAATGAAGGGGAGCGGAAAATGGTCCTTCCGAGTGGCCACGTTCAGCTTCCTATAATTGATACACATCCTCCAGCCCGTAACTGTCCTAGTTGGAATTAACTCGTTGTTCTTATTCGTCACAACGGTCATCCCTCCTTTCTTCGGAACTACAAGCACCGGGCTCACCCACTTGCTATCTGATATAGAAAATATGATACCTACATCCAACAACTTAAGAATTTCCTTCTTCACAATCTCTTTCATGATCGGATTTAACCGTCTTTGAGGTTCCCGTGAAGTCTTATGATCGTCTTCCATTAGTATCTTATGCATGCAAAAAGAAGGCTTAATACCAACAAGATCATCAATAGTATAACCCAAAGCCTTTCGATGTTTCCTCAAAACATGCATCAGTTTAGACAATTCAGTTTCAGAAAGGGAAGCACTAACGATAACGGGATAAGTAGAATCCAGACAAAGGAAAGCATACCTCAAGTGACTAGGAAGTGGTTTAAGCTTCACGACTGGGGGTGCTTTCTGAGGTGAAATTGTGCCTTCTCCTTCCAGTGAAGTAGACTTAGATCGAAGAACTGGACTTTTAGAAGTCTCAATTGACATCATCTCGCTTGCGACCTCGGTTGAGGCCCAAGGTGGTTGACCAAAATGTTCTTCGGATAAGAACACCTCGCTTGGTCCAGGAAGTACCTCGGTCGAGGTACTGGAACTAGGACCGAAACCTAAATTGCTTTTCTTCTCCTGGATTAGTTTCTCAATCTTAGCTCTTGGATCTGCTTCTAATGCCTTTAAGCTATGTATATCTGCATCACAAGAGACATCTATACCTTCCTCCATTAAACTAAAACTAAGAACTTTTTCAAGAGGATCGTTAATAAGGATAGAGCTCACCAATTCTCTTGATTCTTCTTCATCATAGATGTTGAAGATATCATCCTCCAACGGCTCTCCCTTCATTGCAGCGAGCAATGCAAAATCAACTTGATCACCGCCAATGTTGAATTTCAACTTGGCGTTCTTACAATCCACATTGCAACCCGAAGTTGCTAGAAATGGTCTCCTGAGAATGATAGGAACGGGATAATCTGCGGGAATGTCAAGTACAACAAATTCTATAGGTAAGTAGAAATTACCTAACTTGATGGGAATGTCTTCCAAAATGCCCACGGGATGGGTAATGGAGCGATCCGCCATGTATAGCGTCATCTTCACCGGCTTGGGCTCTCCAAGTCAGACTTTCTCACATAGCTCTAGCGGGATGATACTCACGTTGGCTCCTAGATCACACAATGCATCATAAGTTACATCCCCAACTTGAATGGGAATGTAAAATGAAACGGGATCACTTAATTTGGGTGGCATCTTCTCCTTCATGATTTTGAATGAGCTCCGAAGACTTAGATGTCATCCTTACTTCCCCAAAATCTTCCAACTTCCTCTTCCTTGATAGAATCTCTTTAAAAAACTTCTCATAGGCGGGCATCCCTAGAATGGCATCAAGGAAAGGGATCTTAATGTGTAGTTTATTCATTAGGTCTAGAAACTTACCAAAATGCTTGTCTAGATGTGCCATCGCCCTTGACTGAGGGAATGTAAGTGGTGGTTTATAAGCAAGAGGTGGAACATAAACTTCAGAATTTTCTTTCGCTGAGGCTCCACCTCGGTTGGCACCTCGACCGAAGTGTTCGTCTGGTCGTGGCTCGACCGAGGTATTGGATCTGCAGTTTTCAGTCCACTTCGTGTCGATATTGCCATAATTTGTCCCTTAGGGTTGCTCTCTGTCCTTGCTGGGAGCTTCCTTGGATCTCTTGGCGCTTCATTCGCCTTGTTACAGAATTGTTGCTCTAAGGCTTTTTGTGCCTTTGAAAATGAATTCATTGATGTCTTCATAGCGTTGAGCTTGATCAAAATTGCCTCCAGCACAACATCCTTATTTTCTGGCTGAGACGAACTCGATCCAGGCTCTTGGCATCTCAATGGAATAGAAGAAGAAGAGGGGGGTTAAAAGCATTATTAGCATGAGAATAAGGATTACCGAGATTTTATTGATTAGATCTCCAATTGTTGTTGTTGGAGTTTCTATTGTTGTTGTAATTGTTGTTCCGCGCCCCTTGATAGTTGTTTCTTCCTTGATATCCTCCATCTTGCTCCTTCTTCGTTTGAGCTACTAAATGCTCCTTCAATGCTTTTACCTCATTGCTAAGCGAGGTGAGTTGAGCTCCATTTGATGATATGTCTTGGAAGCTAACTCTCCTTGCTCCATTTAAAGTCCTTGATGGGAGTTTTTCTCCATGTGTAAAGCTTGCTTTTTAATGAAATCCCAAGCTTCATCTATCGGCATATCCATGAATGCGCTAGCTGAAAGTAGTTGGAGATTGAATTGAGTCGCTCCATCCAAACCCTTGAAGTAAATTTCTAGCAACTCGATCTTTGGAATCCCATGATGTGGGCAATCCAATAGAAGATCCTTGAATCTCTCTCATGACTTGGACAAACTCTCCTTGTCATTCATAATAAAAGCATTGATCTTTCCCCTCAATTCAGCGGTCTTAGAGGGAGGAAAGCACTTAGTTAGAAACTCCGTCGTCATCTCTTCCCAAGTGTTTATTTTTCCGGCCGGAATAGATTGATACCAAGCAAGCGCCTTGTCTTTCAAAGAGAAATAGAAAGGCCTCAACTTGTAGTTGTTGTTCTCCACTCTTGAAGGTCTCAAAGTCTCCATCAGAATCTCATAATTTTGCAAATGCTGATGCAGAGACTCTCTCTCCAAACCTCCAAATTGACACTGACAAATCATGGTTAGAACTTGCGGTCGAAGTTCATAATCATGCTCAGCTGGATCACCTAGGTTGACTCCTGGACGCCTGACCTGCCGATTGGGGTTCATCCTCTGTCCTAGGGTTTGTGGAATTCCAGCAAAAACAACATCTCGGATAGGCATCCAAGGTGGTAAGTGTACCTCGGCTGGGGCAACATGAACTAGATCTTGCATCGGTCGAGGGTCTGGGATCGGTCAACGCAGAAACTAGGCCCTTAGAGCGGCCATATCTGCTTCAATTCCTTCTGTTCCTGCGCGAGTCTCTTCTCTCTCGCGCTGCAGTTCTTATCTATTGAGGGATAGTTGTTCAATGCCTCCTTCAATTCGGCTTCAAGATCGCAATTGTCTTGATTGGCCATCTTAGCTTCTTTCAATCTTCTCTTGTAGGTCTTTTCTGGTTCGGGATTATAGGGAACGATTTCCTTTCCAGCACGAATTCTTCGCATAAACCTAAGAAAAGATCCTGCAAAAACAATGAAGTAGAGTAGAAAAAGCAACAAGGGAAATAGCCCCAAAAAACTACCGAAACCGGCTTGGTCTAGACCAAGTCCCGGCAACGGCGCTAAAAAATTGTTCCCTCCAAAAGGTGTGTGCAAGCTTTAAAATTTATAACCCAAGAAGTATGCTTGAACAATATGCGAAGGGAAGGTGTTTCTAAGGTGGGAATAGATCACCGGATAAGTCTCACTACTCACTATCCCAAACCAAAGCTCCTATTATCGGGTAACTCTCAGGGTACTAAGGAAAGGAACTATAATCTCAAACCAACACACCACCCAAGGGGATAGAATCAACCTTTACCGGGTAAGTCTCAGGCTAACTCACAAAGATGGGATGAAGGCACACTCAAACCCCAATAAAGGATAAACCTTTATTACCTACACTCATGATCTTAGGTAAACAAACAAAAGAATCACAGGGTAAGTCTCATCCTAGGCTTGCATTGAACCATGAAAGGTATAACAAGGATATAATTTGGCAAACTTAAACTCTTAACTCAGATAGGGTTCAGGAAAGGTTCACCTCGCTCAGTTATATTCCATCCCGGCCAAGATGTTCAATGACTGACCGAGGTGTTTTACGGTTAAGGTAAAGACTCGAGCTTTCAGGGTCCTGCTGGGATTAAGATCATTCTATCATCCTGTTTCCCACAACTTTCAGCCAATTACCCTAGAATCGCATAAGAAACTTAGCCAATAATCATCATGATAACAATAATCAAATTAATAGCAAAGGAATCAATATTCAAACAAGAAAACCTTAAAACAAAGGTCTCAATAACCGAATGAATCAAACAACAAAAGACAATCAAACCAAAAGCAATCTAAGAAGATCTTACAAACTCCTTCAAAAGCCAACTCCAACTATGATTCCTTCCTTCCTTGAACTTCAACCTTCAAAACTTCCTTCAACTCTTCCTTCAAAACTCCAGAAAATCCTCCAATTGCTGGATGCTCTAAGCATGGTTGAACTTGTGGAAAATCCAACCCTTTATATAGGAGAATTATCTTCCAAAGATAATAATATTTTAAAAAGATAATTTCCTAGAAAATATATACATATCTCTCAAAATAAATCAACCAAATATAATATCTTCCTTCAAGAAATCTAGCCAAAAATATAAGATAACCTCCTTCCAAAAATAAAAGATCCCAGCCAAAAATAAAGATCTCGCCGGCGGCAAGGTGTTCGCCTCGGTCGGGACGCTCCTCAAGATCACCTCGGTCAAGGTGGTATTGTAGCTGACCGAGGTGAATCTCAACTGAATGTAAATCATCTCGAATCTGGTCCAAAATAAATCTTCTTAATCATTTCCATGCTTCCTGAGATCTTCTCGATGCTCCAGAATGTAGCTCCAATGACTCCTTAGCTTCCTTAACTCCATTTCGGTCCAAAACGTGTCATTTTACCTACAATTACAACGAAACTAGGTGTAGATCTCGATTCCCACAAAGGTAGACAAAACAACAATATAATCGTAGAATATACATCCATACATGCAGATTTATGAAGATAAAACGTCTAAACTAATCCCAAAATATAGACTATAGCACATGCTATCGTATAGAACTAACCATCACCGGGTAAGTATCAGGTTAACTCTCAAAGGTAGGATTAAGGCACTCAAACCCTAATAAAGGATAAACTTTTATTACCTAACACTCATCATCATAGGTAAACAAGCAAAGGAATCACCGTGTAGGTCTCATCCTAGGCTTGCATGTAAACCAGGAAAGGTGCAACAAGGATAGGATTTGGCAAACTATAACCTAAACTCAAGATCTACAAAGTAGTGACTCGTCTCGTGTTGTTCTATATCGATCTCGGTCAAGATGCTCAATGAACAGTCCGAGACGGGCTTTGGTTTAGGGTTAACTCAAGCTTTCAGCGTCCACTTAGACAAAGGTTCATTCTTTCATCGTCTATACCACAACCTGCAACTAATCACCCTAGAATCGCAGGGTGTTTAGCCAACAAGTATCATTATCAAAGCAATCAAGTATATATCAAGAATATCAATAAAAGCGAGTAGAGCAATCAACAAAACTATCTAAATAATCAAAGCAAACAAACAAATCAATGGTCTCAACAACATGTTCCAGAAAATATGATAACAAACTCACAAGTAACTTCCCAAGAAAATTCTCACAAGCTATGGTTCCTCGAACCCTAAGCAATCCTTC
Source organism: Fagopyrum homotropicum (assembly GCA_033239125.1). NCBI lineage: Eukaryota > Viridiplantae > Streptophyta > Magnoliopsida > Caryophyllales > Polygonaceae > Fagopyrum > Fagopyrum homotropicum. The sequence goes on along the minus strand of BSWB01000005.1, from coordinate 22,214,891 downwards.
CTTAGATCTTCTTCCTTTCAAATAGCCGTCTTCCTAGCCGTCTTTCGATCTTTCTGCGATCCAGTCCCCTTTAACTTCACATTCACCTTCCATTCTTATAGAAAAATTTTAGGTCAAATTATATTTTATTTTCCTTAGGATGTGAGCCGTTGACCTCGAGCCAGGCCTAGTAGGCCATATCGGTCGAGACGAATCACTGTGTTGATCCGAGATCAGTGGTGATCTACGTGCATGCCTTCGTATCTTCAACTGAATCTTTCTTTCATCCTTCCAGTATAGTTCCTGCTTCTCTTCTTGTCCTTCCTAATGTTCCACAATGTAGCTCCATAGCTTTCTTAGACTCTAATGCTCCATTTTGATCCACAATATGTCTTATTCCCTACAAATACAATCAAACATGGTGTAGACCTCGATTCTTGCAAAGTAACCGAATAATACTAATATCATATGTAATATACACTCATGCATATTGAATAGTGATGAGAAAACACCAAAACCATATCCAAAATATAGACAATAATTCATGTTATCACCACCATTCCCCTTTGAATGAGGATCACCAATATTATCAAAACATAAGTGTTTTCTACCATCTTATTCATGTAGTTTTACACATCTTTTGACAAGACTTATATCCTTATGATACAGAAGGCATTCATACTATATCTTCGGTATCTATTCCTAGTTATTTCATATTTCAGGCATTCAAGGCCTACTTTAAGGTATTTCCTATCTATTCACCAACCCAAGCATTAGAGCTCGACCTTCGATGAAGTCAAGTGTCACAATCCGACATCATATGTAACCGACGATCGATTGTTCGAGAAGCTAAAGAATCACCTTAGGATGCAAGCCAAGACCTAGCTTAAAAAGGAACATAAAATCATACAAGACGGTGGGGGTGAGGCGACTTGTTAGGCCGTTTCAATGCCGCTTTTTCAAGTCGTTTGGATGGGCCCATCTCTCCCACAATAGAACTAGCCCTAGATCTTGGAGATCCAAAGCCCATACGATGTGAGACGGGTTGCCATACGACATCCATACCATCTTGTGGCCGTTTCCCTATGTCATTCGGACTTCGGTGGCTAGAATGATCTTGATCTATATTCTTCTAATTTTGATGGGCCTTTTGTATATATTTTGGCCCGAGAATTTCTTTATATGTTTCTTGTTTTTAGACTTCTAGGGTATCACGGACGATCATAGATCATAGATAGTCAAACTCCACCTTCGGAACCCTAGCCATGGTAAGACCTTTATTTTCCGCATTGCCTATTTTTCTTCTTTTGAGTTTTATTATATTCAAAGACTATTTATTTCATGTGATTTCTCTCATTGTTTTATTTCTAGCTAACTCTCCTTTGATCTAAGGGGTTTGTTGAACCCTATGATGGATCGATGGTGACCATTTATGTAAATTACTGAATTAGTGTCAGCAGGTTTATGTTTCTTTTCAAAGTGTTTCGTTTTCACCTTTTAAATGCCTTAAAAAAGTGGCCTTTATAATTGGTTTAGATACAAAAAATTTGAAGAGCCACAAGCGAAGATTGTTTTATTGGATTATTGAAAATAACTTGGTTTTCAGAGTAACGCTTTGGCATTTCCTCGAGGATTTCTAACTATCATAGAAAATTCCGGTCTTTGTACCTTTTTTAATCGAGAGCCACAAGAGACAGTTTTTTTTGGTCTTTTCCGGATTTCTAAGTTCTTAAAGGGTTTTCTTATACTTGCCGAACCGCCAGATTGAGAGCTACGTAAGTTGGAAAGAACGGACTTTGTTTGTCTATGCCAAAGGCTATTTTAGATAGTTAACTACATTATTGTTGATTTAAGTTCATGTCATTCACATACATGGTTACTATTTGATTCATTGTAGCGGGGTTACTCGCTTCCTTGGATTGCTCATCTAAAGATATCATCTCACACGTTGTTACCAATTTCTCTATGTTCACATATTGATTCCTACAAAACCTGATTTTATTTCTTCCTTGTCCCTTTTTAGCTTAGTATATTTGTTTATTTGCTTCAACCAATATAAACGTGGTCCTTGAGAATTCGATAGCCGAATATATACATCCGATCTCGTATCCTTGCGAGGGAGGTTGTTGTTAACTTTTTGGTTAAAACTTCCTCGATCACATTTTTTGGAGTTCTTGTCGGGGATCACAAATAGTTTGGTTGTCTCTAACATGCCTATATCCTAAGTTTTCTAGTTACTTTGATTTGAGATTTACGTTTGTCTTTATTCCACAGTTTGGAATCTTGTATGACAAAAGATGGACAACGCTAATCCACTAAACACGCTAGAATCAAGGATAGACCCTAAACAATCCGTCCTAACCCACACTTGGATATTTCGAAATAACAAAGCTAAAGAGTTTATCCCAAGCTCTTCCACAATAGAAAGGATTCGGGAAAGCAAGTTCAACGGTGAAGATAATGAAAGCCCTCACCGCCACTTGAGGAATTTTGAAGATTTAATGAATAAGATCAAATTCTTCAATGTATCAGATGATGCCATAAAAATGCGAGCATTCGTATTTTCTTTGGGTGGCAAATCTCGCAACTAGTTTGAAAAAGAACCAGCAGGTAAGTACGTTACATAAGAGCAATTTACTGATGAATTTCTAAGTGTTTTCATACCCCCTAATAGGACTCGCATTTGCAGAATAAATCTGATTAACTTTGATATGAAAGATTGTGCAGATATCCACCATGCTTGGGAAATATTCACATAAATGATATATTTTTTTTACCACATCACGGTTTGACAAAAAAATTTCTTACAATGGCTTAAATGATATGACAAGAGATATAGTGGATGTTGCTAATCGTCACAAGTTCACCAAGCTACACGTAGATGACACTTGAGATTATCTCATTGAGGCAATTGGACATGTGGAAAAATTTGCCTCATGAAAAAAGAATCAAGAGATAAAGACCAGCGAAGAAAGAGGTAATTCTCATTGTCAAAACCTTGTTGTGACTGAACTAACTAGCCTATGCCAATAATGCAGTGAGACATGACACAAAACTTCTCAATGCACGGACCGAAACAACACTTCCCCACCAAAAGTACTTTTGGTGGGGAGGTGTTGTTTCGTGTTATCTCCACCAACAAAGACTCATGTGGAGATCGTGTTAGAATACATATGTGCACCATGAAAACCTTAACATCAAAGTTAGCATCAACTAAAGCTAAATTCAAGATGTAGATGAAAGAGTTGACCTAACAAGTGGTATTGTCCGCTACTCAGGCCAACCCCAAAGAAGTTTATGTTATCACTTTAAGGAGCGGAAAGACAACTGAAGAACCAATTGAAATGTTCCTTCCTTTTCTGCTGTGTAGAAACCCGAGGAGGAGCCAACCGAGAAAGAAACACCTTACACCCCTCCTCCACCATAAAAGCTTCTCCTTCATTTTCCACAACGAAGGAATAAAGCCATTTTGGATGAACGGTTTGGGAAGTTCCTTGAATTAATGAATAAACTTTATGTGAATGTTCCTCTCACCGAAGCAGTGAAGAAGATGTCGACCTATGCTAAGTTTATGAAAGAAATTTTGTCTATCAAAAGACTTTGTGAAGTACAAGGAAGGAATAACCCTGATCAAAGAGTGCAGTGCCCTTCTCATGGAAAGAATGCCCATCAAATGGGAAGATCCGGGAAGTTTATGTGTCTCTTTTAACATCGAAGGACAAACACAGAACTATATATGTGATTTAGGAGCCAATGTAAGCATAATTTCTTTGGACCCATGTGAATAACTGAATCTTAATGATATTCAACCTGTCAAGTTCACTCTTAACATGGAAAATAGAGCCACGATTAGGCTTGTAGAAATAATAACAAATGTGATGGTAAAACTAAACGGTTTTTATGTTCCATTATTGTCATTGTTGTCACTTCTACTTCTGTTCAGGTTATCCTTAATTGGTAGACCATTCTTAGCAAATGTAGGTGTTCTCATAGATGTAAGAGGCGGGATACTGATATTCTATCTAGTAGATCAAACAGTGGAGAACAACCTCTCGACGGTTCTAAAACAACCATCGACTAAAGACGATGTGAAATTCACCGATAATATAGATATTGCTATGCAAGAATGCATGCTCACCATGATTTCTAACGTTCCTTTGCAAATTTGTTAATCTAAAGGTGTACAAGATCCCAAAGATGATGCCTTGCTAGCACCCACTGTAAACTCTCTCCGACAAGCTAGAGAGGACCCCCATCAACCTTCGAGCCAATGCACAAACCTAGATTCATGGAAAAACTTGCCTTCACAAATTCCATGACGAGATAATGCCAAACGGCCTATATTAGATGGGTCGAAAGACGGCTTCCCAAGCCGTATAGAATCCGTTTCGAGCAACAATTGCGTAATTCTAGAATTTAACTTCAAAATTTCTTTCAAATGTTGTAGCCTCAGACGGGATCAAAAGGCCATAGGCGGCATGAGAGATGAGTTCCAAAGCCGTCTCACCCAAGACCCAAGCCGTCTCCCAATTTGCTTCCATTTTCTATGACAACCTTTGAACAAGATCAAAGCATAATATTCTAGATTCATCCGATGAGAGAAGAACAACAATCATTGATAACAATCAAGTTAACATATTTTTACATCCTCATTCTATTCCATCGCTCTACTCTTTTGAGCATAATAACATATCTGATCGGTCTATTTTCTTCCTATTAGTGTTTGAGAGATCTATCGGCTAGTATATGAAATTGCAAGTATTTTAACAGTTGTAGAGCTTAATGTAAGCTATTTATGGCGGAATGACCTCATACACACTAAGTATCTCCCTGCGCTGAAAGAAGCCATGGTCAAGACGAAAATGACTAAGATTCGAGAGGAAATGAAGAGTACCCCAAGAACGTTCATTTCGTTTGACTATTCTGTTTTTGGATGTTTTTACCTTTTTGTTCTTTTTAGCATTGTTTCGTTATGTATGTATGTATGTATGTATGTATGTATGTATGTACGTACGTACGTACGTACGTACGTACGCACGCACGCACGCACGCATGCATGTATGTATGTATGTGCGCATCCACGCGTGTGTAGGAATAGGATCATGTGAGAATCATCCTTACAGTAAGGAGTAAGAACCTCTAAGAATCGCTTGAAAAAAAAAACTTGATTGTGCCACTTGTCCCGCACGTGGGTCTAAGTTGCATGATTGTGTGCACGTAACACACGATCGTGTGCTTTGTAAATTTAATGGAGGTGTTGACCACAAGGAGCATAACCTTTACAATAACAAGACCATGATCGTGCGACTATGAATCGTCAATCCATTGTTCATTTGCATCCCTTGTTGTTCATTCATATAGGGGAACAATACACCGTGAACAAGTTATGAACACTACATCAAATCCTCTTCAATAATTATATTTTTTGTGTTGAATAAAAACTAAAGAGATTCAACTTGTTCAACTGATAATAGGACACAAACTTTCACAAAAAATCCCCAATAAATTCTCATATTCAACTCAATATATTTATTACAACAAGTGGAATTTCCTCAAAATTCGGTGTACATTATTTGATAAAATTCCTACAACCATAAAACAAAATTTTGCACTCCTATTTTGTAAAATCTATAACAATTTGAATAAATTTAATAGTAAATTACCGAAAACCACCCGTTAAATTGGGTCAACTGCACTTAGTCACCCACTACATGCCTAATTGCATTAAAAACATCTATTGAATGTATATCATTAGCGTTTTAACACCCTTCTCATAATTCCGTCTGCTTTAATCGTCAATGATGCCAAGTTGTGAATATTTTAGGATTTTTTTTGTTTGGTACCCTTGAGTTTTTGGCTTTTCTGGATGGTGCCCAAAGTTTTTCACGTTTTCGCTTCGTACCCCTGATGTTTCGGTTTTTCTATTCCGTACCCTTATTTCTTATTTTTTGTCTAAACTAACGTTTCTTATATTAAAATTATTAAAAAAAAGGAAAAAAATATAAAAATAATTATATTTTATAAATTTCAAAGACAAGTATATTTTAATTAAACAACTTTATTCAACTATTAATAAATTATGATATTTCTTAAAATATAAGATTTTTTTACCTTATTTATGATTTTTGATATACTTATTATTATTTGATACTTTATCATATTTTGCAAACATGAGAAATTTATTATGTTAATATAAAATATAAGAAATTTAATTTATATTTATATGATATTTTAATCAAAATTTTTAAAATTAAACATAATTTATATGCATATGATGTTTCGTTGTTGGTATACTCCGTGGATTTATTTGTTGGTTTATTATATAGTATTGATGATTAATATCCCTATTATATAAAAAAAATTTGATTCGATATGAAAGTACTTAATTTTGGGAAAAAAAATCTTCTAAAATCATAGGATATTCATTGATAAATATATAACATAGAATATCCTATGATTTAGAAGATTTTTTCCCCAAAATATAAGTACTCTCACATCGAATCAAAATTTTCTTTTATATAATAGGAATTTGAACCATCCAATATTATATAATATACCAAAAAATAAATCCACAAAGTATATCAATAATGAAATATCATATAGATATAAATTATGTTTAATTTTTAAAGTTTTTGATTACAATATCATATAAACATAAATTAAATTTCTTATGTTTATATAAAACATAATAAATTTCTCATGTTTTGATGCAAAATATGATAAAGTATCAAGTAATATACATATTAAAAATCATTAAAAAAAATAAGTAAAAATCTTATATTTTTAACAATATCATAATTTATTAATAGTTGATTAAAGTTATTTAATTAAAATATATTTGTCTCCAAAATTTATAATACAAAATTGTTATTATATTTTTTTCTTTTTTTTTTATAATTTTAATATAAGAAACGTTAGTTTAGACAGAAAATAAAAAAAAATAAGGGTATGGAACGGAAAAACCGTAAACTCAAGGTAGCAAGCAAAAATATGAAAAAGTTTGGGTACCATTCAGAAAAGCCAAAAACTCAAGGGTACCAAACGAAAAAATATAAATAAAAATTACCTAAACTGGCAATTTAACTTCTGGTTAAATAGGGGTTAAACCTATGGTTAGGTTTCTTATAAACAGAAACCTAATCCGTGAATCCCGGTTTAATCAAACCGTCAAATCTAAAATGCATATTTGAGCCGGTTTAAAATATCCGGTTCAACGGTTTGGCCTAAACCTAAGCCATATCTAAGAGCTATTATATGATTTACAATAAAAGAAGTATACATTAAAATTCATATTCATAAAATGAAGAAATACATAAGTTTAAATGGACTATTCCATGAAGGTCACGCCACAACTGTGCAAGACTGCAACATAGCTGGCAAAAGACAGTTAATATAAAAGGCACTCTGTACTCTGCACCATCGCTCAAATTGAAAAACCTCCGATTCCTTAAAGAGAAACCCAGAGCATCCAATCATACGCGTTTCTTCTTTCTTCCTTGCTTGCTTGCTGGTGTTTTGAACGGATTATGTGCTTGTTTCTGTTGTGTTTGAGATTCAAATGGCTGCTGTTCCTCCTTACAAGACTTACATTCCTCTCCCTGCCAACCCAGGTGCTGATTCATCTTTCTTTCTCAAATATTCAGAATTCTTACGATTTCAGTTTTCGTTTTTCCGATTTGATGTGGGGATTCGTGATTAGTTTTTCGTGTTTTCACCTGCGCTTTGATTCAGACCTTTCTGTTCCCGATTGATAATGATGTGCTCTTTTTTTTTTATATTTTGTTTCAAATCGATTATTCAATTCTCCATCGATATCCTTCGGAAATCCCAAATGCCTTGAGTTACTATCGGTGGGATCGAAAATATTTTTTCAAACCCTGCAGCCGCCTTCTTTCTTTATCCATCAATCCATCAATCTCGGTGTTAGTTTTGGACGAGGGTTGAAAAACCCTTCTAGGATTTCGGATAACTATAATATATTGCTTAGGGATTTAGAAAAGAGTTACGTTTGTTGGGTTAACCCTTCTAGTCCCAGTGCATCCAATTCGGTTAGGGATTTTAGATAATAGATTTAGTTTCATGAAATTTCTATATGTAAATTAGGTGACAAATCCTCATATTCCGAGTAAACTACACGACATGAGTGACTTGGAAACTTGGTGTATATATTATTCCTGAAGGAACTTGTTTAATGAAATCTCATCCAGTGATCCAAACACATGGAAATTGAGTGGCTTGAACTTCTGTACTTAATAGCAAATATCTATGAGAAATGACTGTTGTGCACAAATTCCTTTTGAATTATACCACTCCAAGTAGAGTTTAACTATACATGTAAGCTAAACTGATGCTTAAAATTTTACAGCAAGTAAGACAAATGAGAGTGCGTCGAGTGACACAATGACTGAGGTTCCAATTCATATAATCACCGACCCATCTCAACTTCCTCTTGAGTTTCTGTACCCATCTTCTGACAAGGAAAAAGTGATTGGATTTGACTGTGAAGGTGTTGACCTGAGTCGAGAGGGACGTCTTTGCATCATGCAGGTATATGCTATTCTATTTTCTAATTTGCTTCTCGTGAATTAAAAGCTTTAATCAATGCATTAATAAGTTATTGTTTTTCCCCAGATTGCATCTCAAGAGGCTGTATACATAATTGATGCTTTTCGAGGGGGAGACAAACTTATGCGAGCTTGCAAGCCTATGCTTGAATCTCCCCATTTCACAAAAGTTATCCATGACTGCAAACGTGACAGTGAGGTTTGCAACATCTGATATGTCGCGCTTCTTCCTTTTGCTTACTGAAAATTATACCTTTTCATTCTTATTTATTGTGCAGGCATTATATTTTCAATTCGGAATCAAGCTACACAATGTGATGGATACGCAGGTCATTGAAATACAATTGCCTTTGTATTTGATATTCTTGCTTTTCTATCTGTTGCAGGTATTATACTGTCTCTTTTGACGATTCTTTATGCTCCAAATGAGCAAGAACTGACAGGAAAAACAAACAAACTCCATTTGCCTGTATGAGAAAAGTTTCTGCCCGTGTTATTCCCCAGGAGGATAATATTAGCTGTATAAGCAAGTTGTTTAAGTCCTTTGTTCTTGCTTTTGTGTCTTGAATAGGAACAATTTTTGTAGTTTGATACCTTTCTGTTGTGGTCATCCTTGGGATTAGGGACAATTTAAACCAGCTGAAGCTGAATGATTCTAGTTCTTTTTATTTATTATTATGCTCCGAGTATATGCTTTTGTCATCACATATATGTGAGAGGAAACCATGCAACTGATGGGAATAATGTATGTAAAATACGCCATTGATAGAGACCGTATAAATATATTAGTTGAATAGGTATTGTATAATATATTGCTTAACTATTCCATTGGTGTATGCAAATGCTTTCTTGTGTGTTGGTTGCTAGATATCAAATAGATGAAAACATGCTGAAATTGCAAATTTTCTGGCTGTGCAGATAGCATACAATCTATTCGAGGAACAACAAGGACGCTCCAGATCTCAGATTGAATACATTTCATTTGTTGGCCTTCTTGCAGATAGTCGCTATTGTGGTATGTATCTCATAGCCTATGTTTTTTCTAAGGTGCAATTTTATGCTTCCTTTTTTTTGTTTAATCTGACCTGCATATCTTCACTTCGCCAATACTAGATATTTTTGTTTAAATTAGAAATTTATTTGAACTGAAGAAATTTAAGGACTTCAATTTAAGAGTTTATGTCAAGAATATTGTCATGGATGGTAATAGAAGTAGGAGTTACATTCCTTGTGTAGTCTGTGTGGAATGTTTATATGAATGTTTCATGGATACAATTTTCCACATCTCTTTTTTGTGACGTGGCTAAAATGGAAAGGGCCAGGAGCACGTGAAAAATGACAGATATATATTTGTGATGATAACTGTACATATTGTCAAGGCAATAGCATTAAGGGTCAGTTTCTTATTTATAAAATAGGATCTTCCCATTCAAAGTAAATTTGAACTGTGGAGAAGTGTAGTTTCATCTTTGACAAGTGACCCGGAACATCAAAAATCTTTTTGATGATTCTTTGTGGTAAATTTGACAACTCCAAGCGGTGTCCTCTGTATTCTGGCTTGTAGGTCATCAAATTTTCATCCTATTGTCTCATTTATAATTTTTATTTTCTGTGTATATAGGCATTTCTTATGCTGAGAAGAAAAAAGTTCGAGGTCTCATGAAAGAGGTTAGGCAAACCTTCATTTTGTTAGGATTGATGATACTTATGAATTCTGCTTTCTCCCTTATTATTTGAGCGCCGTGGATCATTAAAATGTATGTCTTCACAATCACAATGGAGTTCTGATGCATATTTAAGTAGAAGTTGAACCTCTTAAGTAGTTCTGCTTATTTTGACTTACCCTTAGGGAAAAGAGTATGGTAGATGATCTATCCTTTTTGGTAAACAACAACCAACTTGGTCCCTGATGCAAATATTCATGTTCAAGATTGCGATGCCTTTAGATAATTTACTTATACTCACTGGCTATTTCAGGATCCCGAGATATGGACCTATAGGCCCTTCAAGGAGGAGATGGTTGTTGCTGCTGCAGATGATGTCCGTTTTCTCCCTTACGTTTACCATAAGATAATGGACAAGTTGAATGAGAAGTCCTTATGGCTACTTGCAGTTCGGGGTTCATTATATTGTAGGTGCTTCTGCCATGACAATAATGGATATGCTAACTGGCCACCTGTCCCGGCACCTCCAGGTTTGTTCCTCGAGTACAAGACATAATCGGCTATTATTAGCCTTTCCACATGTTTAAAATCTTTCGTTTAGGTTTTTTAATTTTCATCTGATCTTTCGGCTTCCAGACACCCTTGTGTTAGATGGAAAAGCCCCTGAGACAGAGATCCTCTCAGTCTTTCATGTTCCTGCTGGGAGAATGGGTTTCATCATCGGCCGAAAAGGCGTGGAAATCCAAGCCATTAAGGAATGTTGCAAGTAATCATCTCTCTCGATTCTCCATCCATCATCTGCATTTGTATTGTCACTGATATTCTTACGCCCATTTTGCAGTGCTGAAATAATTTTTGGAGGTTCCAAGGGACCATTCGACAAGGTGTTCACCATCGGACCTCGAGACCAGGTGTTGAAAGCAGAAGCCTTATTGAGAGGACGGATATTGTATACATGATAGGATGAAAGTGATATACTACAGAACCACACATGAATTGCAACTTTTGTACAAGACTAATATCATACAAGATGGATGGTGAGCCTCAAGACTAATATCTGTGTTGTTTCTTTTGTGCTAAGCCAGTCTTGTCAACTAGGAGAAAGAAGGGACTTTTGAGCTTTCATGGATCCAAACCCATAAACTAATATCTGAAATCATAGATGTCTTTCGAGAACTAGCTCATGCTTGTAAACACAGTTTGGGATCGTATGTTTCAAGGAGATCGAAAGAGGGAGTGTTGATATGCTTTTGATGTCTTTAATTTTGTTTGAGGACTTGTATTATAGTAGGCTCTTTTGGTTCAATGGGCCGTTTGGTAACGTAAGATTACGCAGATTAAAATGAGTATGAAAATAATTATTTAGATGAATAATTAAGAAGATGAAATTGTTTAAGAGTATGAGTATGAAAGTAAGTGAAATGAGGATTTGGTAAAATAAATATGATTATGGATAAAATTATGAAAAATACGTGTTGATTTTTTTTATAGATAAAAGAAAATGAAAAAAGGAAGAGAGGTAAAAATGAGATTTTAGCCTCAACAATCCTTATAATCGAAGTTTTATATGATTACAAAATTCTCATATTCTAATTTTCATAATCTCCATAATCTAACTTCTTTAATCTCCTACGTTCTCTTACCAAATGAAATTACGAGAATTATTTCTCCCTTTTAATTTCTATAAATTTTAATCCCCTTATTTTATACAATTATTAAACGGAGCCCATGTTTCATATAAGTAAGTGGTCGGCTCTTTGATAATCGAAAAATCTAAGAAACCATTTCATGTGCTAAAAAAAGCCATTTTGGGGTTAAAAAGGAATAGGAAAAAAAAGCTTTAAAATGATATTGTAGATTACTGTTTGGAAATCAACTAGTTAGGAAATGTAGATATGGTTTTTATTATATATTATCAGTAAGTTAATACCTGCGATTTTACAAAATATAATATGAAATACCTCCGAAGATAATAAGTTTTTAGACCGCACAAAATATAATATGGAATACCTCCGAAGATAACAAGTTCTTATGTCTAAAGTCGGTGAATCACAGATGACATTAATGGCCCGTTTGGAAGCACCGGGATTCCCGGATTCCCGGTAACGGAATGATTCCGAATCAATCAAAAACTACGTTTGGTTAGAGGTCTTTTAACACATAAAAGTAATCTCATCCATTCCATTTCCTTTCTCTACCCTTATTCGATTCCATTTCGTTTCCATTCCACCACTCCAACCAAACGGGCACTAAAATGATATCATACACTAGTATGCACAAGACCCCCGCTCCCCGGTCTTCTCTACTGGACTCTAACATGATATCCAATTCTAGTATATAAGATCGGTGGTTACTTTTATTGCCAATTAACTTCACCGGGTTTGGATGATGGGGTTTAGGTATAACTGTTACGCTCAGGATGTGTGTGTGAATCGCAATAAGCTTTAAATTTATACTCGTTATATTTATCCTAACTTCTAGCGAACCCGCAGTGTACGGGACGTTTGTAGTAGGGATAATATTCCGAGGTCGAACACAAAGACTAAGGTGAAATCGAGTCAAACAATGATCATAGATAGTGTGGATCTAATCAAAGAAAAGGTCAAGGAACAAAGAAATGAAAATCTCGATATTTTTGGTTGGTTTTTGTGGTGATCAAGCAAGGATCACAAATCAAGCAAGACAATAAAACAATCTAACAACTCAACTAGCAAACAAACAAGTAACTCAAAACTCAAGTATATGATCAAAAGAGAAAAGTGGATTCTAGAGGTCAAGATTTCCGGTTATGGCATTGGACTCAAGGTTCTAAGGATTCTAAGGACAAGCTGCGGTGTTGGGGAAGAGTGTTTCACTAATGGAAGTAATTACCGGGTAGGTCTCTCACTTCACTAATCCCGCATCAAACTCCTATTACCGGGTAGGTCTCAAGGGGTTAAAGTAGGGAATTCTACACAAACCGGATACTACTTAAGGGGTAACCATCTCCTTACCAGGTAAGTCTCAGAATAGGGAAGTCTCAAGAAATAATCCTAGCACACTCGATCCAATAGCGGCTTATGAGGCTCACTACTACCTAGTATCCATCATCTTAGGTATCTAAGGTCGGAAATCATTGGGTAGATCTCTTCCCTAACTTAGATTGATAGCATTAGGTGATCCTAAGCTAAATTAGGCTTAATAAACACTAGGATTTAAACAACCAAACACCCTAACATATAGATTCATCATTTAAAGAGCAACAGGAGAATAAATCGGGCTGTTCTACAGCTAAATCGGCCGATCTGGCTGATGATCAGGCCGATTTTTCTCTCTGGTTAAGGTTTTGTTCAATCAAATCATCCTAAACTAACATATAAGTCCATCCTATCATCACCCAAGCCATAACCATCAATCCATCACTCCAGAATCACAATAAACTAGCCAATAGTATGCATATCAAGGTCCAAAATCATCATACAAGCATACATGGTTCTCATAGATGAATAATGAAAGATAAGCAAGTAAAATCAATAAATCTCAGCTGAATCTAAGTTATAGCAAGACTTACAAACTCTAAAATGAAGATCCAAATCGTTCCTAACAATCCTTGCAATAGTTCTTCAATCCAAGACTCCAAAAATAACTCAAAATCACTCAAAACCTCACTATCACTCTTAGAATGGTGTTCTTCTTCTTCCTTCAATCCTTGAGAGTTTTCTTCTCCTCCCAATCTTCCTCCAATGGATGAGTTGTGAATGAGAATGTGGGAGAGGAGAGATGCTCAGCAACAGCTTGCAGGACCACTTATATTCTCCACGAAGAGCAAGGCCGGATCAAGAGATCGTGGGACACATGGCTTAAGCTGACAAAGGCAGGAAAATCGACCCAGAGATAAAAATCGGCCGATTTATCTGCTAGTTGGTCCGATTTTCTTCAGCAGAAGCATGCTATGATCGTCTAGCCATGAGTTGCTCCATTGCTTGCACCAATTCTGGTCTTTGTGTCCTTTGTTGCTCCAATTATGCTCCTTCAAAGCTTGGGATGTGTATCACCATGAGGCTTGGCCCTCGAATGTATCGGTTAATGCCCAAAAGACCCCCGAAATACCTACAAAGCAATGCACAAGTCCGTGTAGACGTCTATCTCGACAAATTACGTGAATTGAATGCAAACGTCGTGAATTAGTGCTAAACCATGCATGAATGAGTGAGAAATCTATCTAAATGATTACCTAAACCTAAGTCATAAATCGTGTTATCAAAAATACCCCATACTTAAGGTTTGCTCGTCCCCGAGCAAATTCTCAACCATAAACTACAAGATAACATGATTTATGTATGCAGAAAAATGGCAAAATCTTTTTGGTTTTGTGCTTCTAATTGGATCACCTTCATAGTCATGTTTCATGGCAATGGGCAAGCAATCATGCATCAAACAAGTGAAGGCATGGAAAGACAATTGTGCTTAACTCGAAAGCATGCATGAAATGTAAAAATGAAGAAGTCAAGATGATCAAGAGCATATTCAATCTAAATTACTAAGTCTTACAAACATGCAAATAGGTCATAAGGACTTGTAAAATAGAAGGCCAAGAAACGTTGTGATTAGGTGGGAATTTTCTAGGCTATGTGATGCTAATCCGGGAAAGGAACTAAACAACCACAACTTCACATTTTTTATCAACTTCCCTCAAGTGTATATTTTTCTTCATTTTCTTTTCTTTCTTTTCTTTTATTTTTGAGACAATGCAATTGGTGTACAAAAGCCGAAACCTTGGTGATTAGCCATCCTCGGGCTTTTTCTATTTTTCGAGGTGCATCCACACCGGGCACACATACCAAAGCTCGTTAGGACTATCGGTTTATTTGACTTTGGCAAGGCACCAACACCCGATCATGTGAAGTGTGCCGAGTTACTTGTCATTTAAACCGATGTCCCCAAGCCTATATTTTTGCCTACACTTTCACAACAATTTGAGCACTTCATTCATGACATTCCCTTCATCAACAACTTCACCCCACACTTGCTTTTCACACACATCAACACACTAACATGCTCCTATTCCCGGATGGGTCAAAAGAGGTCAAATTTATCTCAATTGAGGTGCTTAAGCAACATGATCAAGATGAGAAGTAGAGGAAGATGAATTGCCTCATTCATTCCTAGATGGTGTGCAAGAACTAGCATGTAATTTCGACCTTCAATACTCAATCCATTCTAGGCAAACATCATGATCACAAATCATTCATGGAATTCAAGAGAAGTACTTCAAGTCCACATATACATTCATCAATTTAACACATAAGGCCATCTATAGTCAATCCACAAGACAAGATTCATCATTAGGGTCATATCCAAGCTTTAGAAGCACTAAAATTTTTTAAAATTTTCTGAATTTTTTTGGATTTTTCGAAATATGTATGTACAATGCAAGACATAATGAAACATGTGACAAAATTAAACTATCTTAGATGCTAATCATGCAAGTGATCATGAAAACCCCACCCCATACTTAGAAACACATTGTCCCTAATGTGTAAACTAAATAAAGAAGTGAAAGATAGTCCTCACAATATAAAATTGGTGATGCTTTGGTATTTCGGTTCACATTGGATGATGATGGTGGATGATTGATCAAGGATGGTAGAGAGCTCTTGATGATCATTAAGGTGTCGGAACCCGCGCTTGGCACCGCAAGCCGTCCAAGTTTCACGTCAGCTCCACCCATGCTTGATTGGAGATCATCACCTTCCTTTACAGAGGAAAAATCGCCCTAGCAGCCTAGGAAAATCAGCCGATTTTTGTGAAGAACAGTCCGAATTTTCTGGGTGATTTCCTCCTCGTCCATGTGCTTGGATCTTGTACCTTCAACAGTTCAATGAGGCCTTCACATGACCTCCAACATCTCGTCACACACGACAATTAACAAGATCTAGCACCCAAAAACACAAAAGAAAAACAAAGCACACCAAGAGTGAGATCAAACAAAAGCAAGAAAAAGAAAGGGAAAAATATGTACCAATGGGTTGCCTCCCATTAAGCGCTTTTTTAAGGTCATTAGCTTGACCAAATTCAGGAGCGTTTCAATCAAGGTGAAGCGGGGCAATCACTTCCACCGGGGCTTCCGGGATGTACTTCTTCAAACGGTGCCCATTCACCTTGAAGTCACCACAATGATCTCCTTCTATCTCTACCGCTCCATGAGGAAAAATCTTCTTCACCACATATGGCCCGGTCCATCTTGATTTGAGCTTTCCGGGGAAGAGCCGCAGCCTCGAGTTGAAGAGAAGGACAAGGTCGCCTTCACTCAACTCCTTTGGGATGAGGCGCTTGTCATGCCAACGCTTAGTCCGCTCCTTGTAGATCCGGGCATTCTCATAAGCATCCAACCGGATCTCCTCAAGGGCGTTCATATCAAGCAACCGCTTCTCTCCCGCCTCCTTGAGGTCAAAATTTAGCCACTTAATGGCCCAATAAGCTCTATGTTCCATCTCTACCGGAAGGTGGCAAGACTTGCCATAAACTAACTTGTAGGGAGTAGTGCCAATGGGTGTTTTGAAGGCGGTTCTATATGCCCATAAGGCATCATCGAGCTTCATAGCCCAATCCTTTCTCGTCCTTGAGACCGTCTTCTCGAGAATCCCCTTGATCTCCCGGTTGGAGATTTCCACTTGGCCACTAGTTTGGGGATGGTAAGGTGTTGCCACCTTATGAGTCACCCCATACTTAGCCAAAAGTGCCCCAAAGTTCCTATTGGTGAAGTGCTTCCCTCCATCGCTTATGATCACCCTTGGTGTTCCAAACCTAGGAAAGATCACTCGGTTGAAGAACCGCACCACAACCTTGACGTCATTTGTAGGAGAGGCGATTGCCTCCACCCATCTCGAAATATAGTCTACCGCCAATAGGATGTAGAGGTTGCCACATGAAGAAGGGAATGGTCCCATGAAGTCCACACCCCACACATCAAATATCTCTACCTCTTGTATGTTGTTCAAGGGCATCTCATTCCTTCTTGAGATGTTACCCGTCCTTTGGCAAGCATCACAAGCTACCACAAAGCTTTGCACATCCTTGAACAAACTTGGCCAAAAGAAGCCCGATTGCAACACCTTAGCACATGTCTTGTGTGAGCTAGCATGCCCTCCACATGGCAAGGAATGATAATGGCGGATCACACTCTCCACCTCATCCTCCGGTATGCATCTTCTAAACATTCCATCCGGCCCTCTCTTGAAAAAAAGTGGTTCACTCTAATAGTAGTGCCTCACATCTTTGAAGAACTTCTTTCTTTGGGCATATGTCAAACCAGGAGACACTTCCTCACACACTAAGTAGTTCACAATGTCAGAAAACCATGGCTCACTTCCTCTAGATACTTGGAATAAGCACTCCTCCATCATTTGCAATTTCTCATCCTGGAATGAGTCATCAATCGGGATATCATCTCTCTCAAGCTCTATCGGTGGGAGTCTACTAAGGTGATCCGCCACTGAGTTTTCGGATCCCTTCTTGTCCCGGATTTCCAAATCAAACTCTTGAAGAAGAAGGATCCACCGAATCAACCTTGGTTTGACATCCTTCTTTGTAAGTAGATAACAGATCGCAACATGATCCGTATAAACTATGACCTTCGCTCCAACAAGATATGAGCGGAACTTCTCAAATGCATACACAACCGCTAGCAATTCTTTCTCGGTGGTAGCATAATTGAGTTGGGCATCATCTAGCGTCTTGCTAGCATAATAAATGGCATGAGTACGATGGCATGAGTGCGCCCATCTTTCCTTTGCCCCAAAACAGCCCCAACGGCTACATCGCTTGCATCACACATGATCTCGAATGGTAGGCTCCAATCCGGAGGTTGCATGATAGGTGCGGAGATCAAGGCATTCTTCAACCTACAAAATGCTTCAAGGCAATCTTTGGAGAAAACAAATTCAACGTCTTTCATTAGTAGGTTAGTAAGAGGCTTAGAAATTTTAGAGAAATCTTGAATAAACCTCCGGTAAAAACCGGCATGCCCTAGGAAACTCCTTACCCCTTTTACCGAGGTAGGTGGTGGCAACTTCTCTATCATTTCAATCTTGGCCCTATCAACCTCAATGCCACGGTTAGACACCAAGTGTCCTAACACGATACCTTCACTTACCATGAAGTGGCATTTTTCCCAATTTAAGACAAGATTTGTCTCCTCACATCTTTGCAATACTAATGACAAGTTAGCCAAGCAATTATCAAAGGAAGAACCATAAACAGAGAAGTCATCCATGAACACTTCCATGATATTTTCAATGTATTCCAAAAAGATAGCCATCATACACCTTTGGAAGGTGGCGGGTGCATTACACAACCCAAATGGCATTCTCCTATATGCAAAAGTTCCCCATGGACATGTAAAGGTGGTTTTCTCTTGGTCATCGGGGTGGATAGGGATTTGGAAAAATCCACTATAGCCATCTAAATAGCAAAAATGAGAATGTTGAGCTAACCTTTCTAGCATTTGGTCAATGAAAGGGAGAGGGAAGTGATCTTTCCTAGAGGCCATGTTAAGCTTTCTATAGTCAATGCACATTCTCCACCCCGTAACCGTCCTAGTCGGGATTAGTTCATTGTTCTCATTAGTCACTACGCTCATCCCACCCTTCTTAGGTACTACATGAACGGGACTAACCCACTTACTATCCGAGATAGGGTAGATAATCCCCGCATCTAGCAATTATGATCTCCTTTTTGACTACCTCTTTCATTATAGGATTTAGTCTTCTTTGATGTTCAATAGAGGGTTTATGGTTATCTTCCATCATTATCTTATGCATGCACAAAGAGGGTTTTATGCCAACAAGGTCATCAATGGTGTATCCTATTGCCTTTCTATGCAGTTTCAATTCATTCAACAATCTATCAAGCTCATCATCATTCAAAGATGCATTCACAATCACCGGATAAGTAGAATTTGAACCAAGGAAAGCATACTTTAAATGAGAAGGAAGAGGTTTAAGATCAAGTTGAGGAGGACCTTTTTTGGTTGGAGACGATCCATACAATGTAGGTTGAGATGATTGCAAAGCCATGGAAGCCTCCTTGAAGTCCTTGATGATTGCTCACATTCAAGTGGTTGGTGCTGAAAAGACTCAGGAAAATCGGCCCATGAGGAAAAATCGGCCGATTTTCCTGAGGGTGGGTCGATCTGAGTTTCTGTTTTTGCCAAACTGGATGAAACTTCAGCACAAGGCCAAAAATCGGCCGATTTTGTCCCTCCAATCCGATTTTTCTGCCTGTTTTTCACTTCTTCTAGCACTTCAAATCCAACACTTGGTAGCTCGTCCAATGCATCCAAGGCCTTGATTACTTCATTGCCACTCTCCTCAACTCCTTCCTCCATCAAGCTTGAGCTAAGAACCCTCTCAAGTGGATCCTTGAGCAAGATTGAGCTCACAACCTCTCTAGACTCCTCTTCTTCAACTATGTTGAATATATCTTCATCAAGGGTTGGCTCTTTCATCATTGTGGACAGCTTGAACTTGATGTTCTCTTCTCCAATGTTGAAGGAGAGAGTCCCATTCTTGCAATCTACTAGACACCCGGAAGTAGCTAGGAAAGGCCTCCCCAAGATGATAGGAACCGGATAGTCCGCCGGGATGTCCAAGACAACGAAGTCTATGGGCACATAGAACTTCCCTAGTTGCACCGGAATATCTTCCAAGATTCCAACTGGATGAGTGATTGAGCGGTCCTCCATGTAAAGGGTCATCTTGACCGGCTTCGGCTCTCCTAGTCCAACCTTGTTGCAAAGTGCAAGCGGGATAATGCTTACACTTGCCCCAAGATCACATAGGGCGTCATACTTCACCTCTCCTACTCCGATTGGCACACAAAAGGATCCCGGATCTCTTAGCTTAGGAGACATCTCCTCCTTCATTGTTTGAATCAACTCCGAGGATCTCTTTGTCATCCTTATCTCCCCATACTCCTCCAACTTCCTTTTGTTGGAGAGTATCTCCTTCAAGAACTTGCCATATGCCGGCATACCTAAGATAGCATCCATGAACGGAATGTTAATATGCAATTTAGACATTAGTTCAAGGAATTTACCAAAGTGATTGTCCAAGCGAGCTCTTGCTCGTGATTGAGGGAATGGTAGTGGTGGCTTGTATGGAGGCGGTGCCACATATGTTGGCTCAACATCCTTGCTCTTGCCTCCATCTCCTTGCAAAGTCTCTTCCTCTATCACCACTTGCTTCTCTTTAGCATTGTCCTTGGGCAAGGGATCTTTCATGCTCAACCCACTCCTTGTTGTAATAGCCAACACTTGGCCTCTTGGGTTGTCTTCGGTCCTTCTGGGAAGCTTTCCCGGATCTCTATGGGCTTCACCCGCCTTTTGGAACACTTGTGCTTCCAACACTTTTTGAGCTTTAGAAATTGAAGTCACCGTGCTCTCAAGACCACTCAACCTTCCAAGCAATTGCTCAAACATCATTTCGGTCCTATCCTTGGGAGGTTGAGTAAATCCGGGTGGAGGTTCTTGTGAAGCTTTTGGTGGTGGAGTTGTGTTTGTGGAAGCGGGAGGGTTCAAGGCTCCATCCGGGTTAGAATAGGAAAACCCGGGATGGTTGTGGTTGGGCCGGTAATTGTTGAATTGCCGGTTGTTGTTGAAGTTCCTTGGGCCTTGATAGTTGTTGTAATTGCCCCTTCCCATGTAATTCACATCCTCCTCCTTGGAAGATAAGTTAGCTTGTGGGAGCACTTGAGGAGTTACTTGGTTCTTCAAAGTTGTAGCACACAACTCCCTCAAGGACTTTAGCTCGTTGTTGATGGCGTCAAGCTTGAAATTGCTCATAGTGACCTCACTCACCTCATATGCTCCCGCCTTTCTCCCTTCACTCTTCCTATGGGAGTATTTCTCAATCACTAGAGCTTGTTTCTCTACAAACTCCCAAGCATCATCCACATGCTTCTCCATGAAAGTCCCACCGGAAAGAGATTGAAGCTTGAATTGGCTATCTTCATCAAGTCCTTTGAAGTAGATTTCCAATAGCTCAATTTTCGGTATGCCATGGTGTGGACAGTCTAGGAGAAGATCTTTGAATCTATCCCAAGACTTGAACAAACTCTCTTTATCCTTCATCACGAAGGCATTGATCTTCCCTCTTAACTCGGTAGTCTTGGAAGGTGGGAAGAACTTAGTCAAAAACTCGGTTGTCATCTCCTCCCAAGTACCAACTCGCCCTTGTGGAATAAATTGATACCAAGCTAAGGCCTTGTCCTTAAGAGAGAAGGAGAAAGCCCTAAACTTATGGTTGTTGCTCTCCAATCTAGGCGGTCTAAGAGTCTCCATCAAAATCTCATAGTTCATCAAGTGTTGATGAGGAGACTCTCCTTCCATCCCTCCAAATTGATTATGCCGGATCATTTGTAGAACTTGAGGGCGGAGCTCGTAGTTGTGGGCTGCGGGATCTCCTAAGTTCACACCCGGACGGTGTGCTCTTTGTGCCGGATCCATACGTCTCCCCAAGGTTTGTGGCTCTTCAATAGAAATGGGTACAACCCTAATGTTTGCCACCGGCTGCGGTTGTGGTGGTGGAGGAGGTGGAGGTTGTTGACGATTAAGCTCTCCTTGTACAAGGGCTTGCCTAATCTCATCAATCTCCCTCCTAGTTGCTTCTTGCCTCTCATTGGCAAGTCTCCTTTCTTCCTCCAAGAGCTCATCTCTTAGCCTTATTTGCTCTAAAGCCTCATCTAATTCAGCTTGGAGATCTCTTCCGGCCATCTCTTTCCCCTTTTTAATGCTCTTGGATCTAGATCTAAGGGTTTTCTCCGGTTCGGGATCGAATGAAGCTAAATCCTTGCCACGAGATCTTCGCATACACCTAAAGAGTAAGAGATGTCCTGAAAAGCAAAGACACAAACCAAAGAGAGATCAAAGGCAACAAGAAAGATCTACACTATAAACAATCACAAATAGACTCGATCTAGACCTAGTCCCCGGCAACGGCGCCAAAAACTTGTTACGCTCAGGATGTGTGTGTGAATCGCAATAAGCTTTAAATTTATACTCGTTATATTTATCCTAACTCCTAGCGAACCTGCAGTGTACGGGACGTTTGTAGTAGGGATAGTATTCCGAGGTCGAACAGAAAGGCTAAGGTGAAATCGAGTCAAACAATGATCATAGATAGTGTGGATCTAATCAAAGAAAAGGTCAAGGAACAAAGAAATGAAAATCTCGATATTTTTGGTTGGTTTTTGTGGTGATCAAGCAAGGATCACAAATCAAGCAAGACAATAAAACAATCTAACAACTCAACTAGCAAACAAACAAGCAACTCAAAACTCAAGTATATGATCAAAAGAGAAAAGTGGATTCTAGAGGTCAAGATTTCCGGTTATGGCATTGGACTCAAGGTTCTAAGGATTCTAAGGACAAGCTGCGGTGTTGGGGAAGAGTGTTTCACTAATGGAAGTAATTACCGGGTAGGTCTCTCACTTCACTAATCCCGCATCAAACTCCTATTACCGGGTAGGTCTCAAGGGGTTAAAGTAGGGAATTCTACACAAACCGGATACTACTTAAGGGGTAACCATCTCCTTACCAGGTAAGTCTCAGAATAGGGAAGTCTCAAGCAATAATCCTAGCACACTCGATCCAATAGCGGCTTATGAGGCTCACTACTACCTAGTATCCATCATCTTAGGTATCTAAGGTCGGAAATCATCGGGTAGATCTCTTCCCTAACTTAGATTGATAGCATTAGGTGATCCTAATCTAAATTAGGCTTAATAAACACTAGGATTTAAACAACCAAACACCATAACATACAGATTCATCATTTAAAGAGCAACAGGAGAATAAATCGGGCTGTTCTACAGCTAAATCGGCCGATCTGGCTGATGATCAGGCCGATTTTTCTCTCTGGTTAAGGTTTTGTTCAATCAAATCATCCTAAACTAACATATAAGTCCATCCTATCATCACCCAAGCCATAACCATCAATCCATCACTCCAGAATCACAATAAACTAGCCAATAGTATGCATATCAAGGTCCAAAATCATCATACAAGCATACATGGTTCTCATAGATGAATAATGAAAGATAAGCAAGTAAAATCAATAAATCTCAGCTGAATCTAAGTTGTAGCAAGACTTACAAACTCTAAAATGAAGATCCAAATCGTTCCTAACAATCCTTGCAATAGTTCTTCAATCCAAGACTCCAAAAATAACTCAAAATCACTCAAAACCTCACTATCACTCTTAGAATGGTGTTCTTCTTCTTCCTTCAATCCTTGAGAGTTTTCTTCTCCTCCCAATCTTCCTCCAATGGATGAGCTGTGAATGAGAATGTGGGAGAGGAGAGATGCTCAGCAACAGCTTGCAGGACCACTTATATTCTCCACGAAGAGCAAGGCCGGATCAAGAGATCGTGGGACACATGACTTAAGCTGTCAAAGGCAGGAAAATCGACCCAGAGATAAAAATCGGCCGATTTATCTGCTAGTTGGTCCGATTTTCTTCAGCAGAAGCATGCTATGATTGTCTAGCCATGAGTTGCTCCATTGCTTGCACCAATTCTGGTCTTTGTGTCATTTGTTGCTCCAATTATGCTCCTTCAAAGCTTGGGATGTGTATCACCATGAGGCTTGGCCCTCGAATGTATCGGTTAATGCCCAAAACACCCCCGAAATACCTACAAAGCAATGCACAAGTCCGTGTAGACGTCTATCTCGACAAATTACGTGAATTGAATGCAAACGTCGTGAATTAGTGCTAAACCATGCATGAATGAGTGAGAAATCTATCTAAATGATTACCTAAACCTAAGTCATAAATCGTGTTATCAATAACGTGCATGTGCGCTCGTATCCACACACGACCCCGCTCGGTTGTACGTTTGTACGCGACTCTAACTGAGTAATTAATTTGATACAAGAACACTATTAGAATATATCATTATAAAAAGCTGATATATTACAAGACATGGGCATATTTTGGCGGTAGTAAAAAAAAAGAAGAAAGTACATAACAAGACATAATTGAATATGAAAATGACTATCTCGCCTTGGGATTCATCATCTCTGTAGAGTCTTCAGTTCTGCTATAGCTCTCTTGAGATGTAGCATCATCCATCTCCATTGCCAAGCATTCCTTCAGGTATGTCACAATGTGACTCATTGTTGGCCTTTCAATGGAGCTTCTTTTCACACAAGCCATGGCTACATCTATCAGCCTCCAAACTGAATTCTGGTTATGTATGCTTTCTTTTACCCTCGGATCCACAATGCTCCCTACGTCCCATTTTTCAACCGAGGTTCTAACCTTTTCAACCAAGCTCATCCTAGTGGCCGCGCTCTTTATTACCGCTGTTTGGCCTGTTATTAACTCCAACAGGACAACTCCAAAGCTGTAAACATCACTCTTCTCATTTAGTTGTTCGGTTATTATGTACCTGATAGGAAAGAGAGCGACGAGCTTTAAAGT
This sequence comes from Fagopyrum homotropicum, assembly GCA_033239125.1. Lineage (NCBI taxonomy): Eukaryota > Viridiplantae > Streptophyta > Magnoliopsida > Caryophyllales > Polygonaceae > Fagopyrum > Fagopyrum homotropicum. The sequence goes on along the minus strand of BSWB01000005.1, from coordinate 22,190,222 downwards.
GTTATAATTGAAATGGTGTTCAAATTTATGATATGCAGACTTACTCAGGATCAAGATATCCTGGTGTGCCGATAACTCTGGTGGATACATGAGACATATAGTTGTCTGGGAAAATTTTAGATACCCCAAAATCAGCCACTTTGGCTTCAAATTTTTCATCTAATAAGATGTTACTAGTCTTCACATCTCTGTGCACTATGGAGGGTCTGCATCCATGGTGCAGGTAATCTAAGCCTGCAACAACATTTATCCATAGTTGGTAAAAACTACTGAAAATAAAATTCTGGGCTTGCATATAGCTGACCTTGTGCTGCACCAATTGCGATTTTAAGCCGTTGCTTCCAAGTTTGTGGTTCATGAGCTGTATATTTGCAAATGTTATGATTTTTCTTAACAGGCAATAGAATCCATCAAAAGCAACATAAAATAATCCAAATATGGCACATGTACCTGACAGAAAACTTTGCAAATTTCCACTGGCCATGTATTCACAAATAAGCACCAAATTCTCTCCTTCATCACAATACCCCAGTAGGCACACCAGATTCTTGTGGTGAATTGTCATCAGGAGCTCAATTTGGGAAACAAACAGTATTTTTACATATGGTATCTGCTTATCAAAATTCATTCTGAGCAATCTTCTATGTTTTAACTTGATTCTTAGAGATACAAACAGTATTTTGAGTTTTGAGTACCTAGGTGCAATAATGTCTTAGAAGGTAAAGTTACAAACCTCGGTTTTAAATTGCTCCAAACCATGAACTTTAGAATATAGTTTTTTAACAGCTACTTCAGTCAGTTCAGTGCCATCATTCAAGCACCCATAGTAGACAATTCCAAATCCACCTTTGCCGAGCTCCCTTTCAAATCCTTTTGTCATATCGATGACCTCAGAGTAAGAATACCGTTTTATCCCTTTATCATTTTTGTGGTAAGCAAGTTGATGTAGAAGAGCCTTTTGTTCTGTAGTAGTTTTTGGTCCGGCTGACAGAATGAAATACAAGTAGTTAACTTGGTGCAAAAAGTTATTAAAACAATCAGAGCTATATATGTACCTGATTTCTTTGCTTTGATAAGATACAAGATACCAAGAACAACTAAAAGGCCTATACATGCACCAATTGATGCCACAACAGGAAGAACAAGACTTTTTTTCCCTCTAGAAGTGCAAGTTGAACTCGAACAAAGATCAGAGTTACCACTCAAACTGTCAGAAAGACAAGACCAAATCAGCATATGAAATGTCAGTATTGCTATCTGTGTAGAATTGCATGGAAAAACACAGTAACTGGCTGGAAAGGATTATTTCAGAATGTGAAGATCAATCTGACCTCAAAGTGAGCTGTCCTTTTTCTGCTTTTTCCAACAAAGCTTGTGGAACTGAACCTGTAAGCTTGTTCATTGATAAATCCCTATGATCACACACTTTGAATCAGCATAGTAACTAGAAGATTTCAAAAGGGCAACTTATTGATAGTAGCTTACAGGATTCTCAAAGATGGAAGCGCTGCTAGTGATTCAGGAATCGCCCCAGTTAAGCTATTGTTTGACAGATCCCTAGCATGGAAAATGACTTCAAGTACTATACAAAAATTCAGAAGAGCAGGAAGAGTTCAAATACGAATAGAGGGAGCTTTACAAGATTTGCAGCGATGTAAGATCTGAGAATGAAGGTGAAATATTGCCGCTTAACCCAGTGGATGACAAATCCCTGTAAGATTGAACACCTGGGTTAATATGTAGAAGAGAAAGTTAGACGATTATGAGCTAGATCTTACAATGTGATTATGTTTGGGGTATTGAGATTTGTGAAGCTGCAGTTTACACCGTCCCACATGTAACTCCGTGGAAGGCATGGATCTCCTTGCCAGTTCTTTGATAATCTGTAGGTTGACTTAATTCTATAGACAGCATCAACTGAAAATAACATTAACCAAGAGGATAATGACTTGGCTTTCCTCTGCATTATGACTGAATGAGTAGCAAAGGTAGTAGATCATACCATCATCATTATTTGTGAGTGCTTGAAAGAGTTCTTTCACCATAAAATACTCCAAGGCGTTAATAATGGGAGGAAGGGTGGATCGTGCTGTCTTTTCCAAGGTAATATTGATCCCCGAACCACGTATAGGTAAAAAATGACCGAGGGTGCCAGCCACTAAGTAGTTCGGAGAATAAGGCTCGTCGGAGAGCTCCCCATTGACGTTAATTGAGAACTCCCTAGTCTCATTAGCACTGAGCTTCAGAACCTCCGCAAAGTGGAGATAGATGTAAAACTGTGAGGTGGAATTGGCGTCTACTGGAACTAAGATATCTAAGGGTATCACCAATGGATCATCTTCGTCTTCAGTTGTCGTTGCTGCTCTCATAGCTAAAGAAGGTAGTCTGTACGAGTTGGAGGAAGCATCCACATCAAATGAAGTTGATATGGTGGTTGATTCATTCAGTTTTCCAGCAGACCAGATGCGATCAAAAATATCATCCTTGTACCTAAATCATATGTTCCTCATCATTCGTGTTTAATTGAAGTTTAATTTAAAAATAAATATAATTAGAATATTACTTTTCAGAGTAACAAGTTTAATATACACAAATGTATAGAACAATGAGTGATTTAGTAATTATATATTACTATGCATTTAATTATAAAATAAATATATTTGAAAAATTATAAATGTAAAGTGTTAGATGACATAGAATAAGGAAAAGTAAAAGATAATAAAATGATATGTTAAAATGTATATAGAAAGATATTTTAAAATAGATAGTTTACATAAAAAAATTTAATTAAAAAATTCTAAAAAAAATAATAATGCGTACAAAAATGACTCTGGCAAAATGAAAAAAATAATAAAATATAAAAGCACAAAAATGATAGATGGTGAAATGAACGAAAAATAACACATGACGTTAATGACTTCTGCTTTAATATTAGTATAAAGATAGGAGGTAGTGTCATGTTTAAGTTATAATTTGGCTTTAGGCTCTACATTTTTAACCTAATCATAAAAATAAGTAGTCTTGAAGTTTGAATTCGCAAATGATTCTCAAAAAAACCCACCCATCTGGATTAGGAAATGAGCAAGGAGTATCTTGTCATTCTTGTGAATTTTTTAAAATCTTTTTGTAAACATATCGATACACAACACTTGCAAAAAAACAAATGACACAATCACTTATAAACTAACACAACTTACACACCAAGCAATTATAGGGAATAACTCAATAAAATATACCCAAACACTTATGCAAAAAATATTACAAATCACACAAAAACACACATGAAAAAATATACAAACACACACTAAAAAAACATAAATAAAAAAACACATTTTTTTCTACACAAAAACTTTTTAGCGTAGATGATACAACATTATGAGATTTGAACACAGTTGTAAACTTTTGCCAATACTTTTTAGTTTTTATAAGAAGGAAGTTAAAGTTAGTTATGAGAGAGGATTAAGACTGGAATACCTAATTTTGAGGTACTTCCTTTGATAATATTTCTGTGTATAATTTGATTTTTGAGCATTAAATGCTCAATTAAAAAATGATACTGATTTTTGAAAAACATTAATAAGTATATTTTTTTACTATTTACATAAATTAAAGTCCTATTTTTAATAATAAATACTCAATTAAAAAGATAATATTGTGATTTATATAGTAACTTTTACATCATCTAAAGCCCTTTTAACTTTTTGAAAAAATAAACAATTTCACAATATAGTATTTTTTTTAGCTTTTTGGAGTATTAAATGTCATTAAAAAGAGATAATATTGTTTTTTAAGATATTTATAATGTAATTTTCACTATGTGTATCAAATAAAGTCCTTTTAGTTTTTAAAAATCAATAAAAATATAATATTGATTATAAGACTTATATAGTGATTCTCACATTAATCAAAACCCTCTAATTTTTTTGAAAAATATAAAATCTTACTATATAGTATTTCTTGCTTTTTTGGAACATTAATTGTTCAATTATAGAGATAATATTCAGTTTTTTTTAGAGATTTATAAAATAACTTTTACTATTTGCATCAATCAATGATATTTTATTTAAAAATATTCATGAGGTATAGAGAAAGTATTTATATAATAAAAGGTCTCTAACCCTTTTTTCTATTGATTAGAGTTGAGTAACTATTTTGTGAATTTATAAAAATTAAGTATTTCACTGAAGAGAAATGATACTGTAGAGCACTGTATACATATATTTGTTTACTTCTTAAATTCAGTGGATCTTGAAATTAAAAGCATTTACCTTATCACACCGGTTGTGTCAATTGTTCGTGTGTAAGTGTAAAATCTCCCAAGAAGATGAAGAGACAAGACATTCTGCTATAGATGGAGCTATTTAGGTGCCTTAGCTCTAACAAGGATATGAAAGGTGTCCCATGACCTGTATTAACCAGACAGACATACAAGTAGTCTTCTGATGGAGTGTATATAATCTCCTCCTCTAGATAATCATCTGAGAAGGGGTCGATCTTCACCGTGAACCAAACATCAGTGCCCAAGTGCAAGTCAAATTCTGGTGTGCTGTTCTTAGAATCATAATTCCCATACACAAACGTTACTCTGATCAAGTAGTTGGTGTTCTGGCCTTGTGCTGGCCTCAGCGTATAGCAATTCTTGATCCCTTGAGGAAAGCTTCGAAGATTTGTCAATTGCTTACGGTATCCCGATAGATAAATAGGAGAAATCTCCATGTTGGTGCCAGTATCAACAAATCCTTCATCAGAAACATAGTACAGGGATGTTGTTTCATCAGTGTAGCTGCTACCCTTGGATAATCCACAATCAATGCTTATGAATCCTGCTCAAATCAATTTTAGATCAAGTTTCAGACTACATGTATGTCGTAACAGTATATAATTGTGTTGTTGTTGTCCTACCTACACATCAAGGATCTAAAATTCATAATTTATAGCTCAGTAGCAGTTCATTTCATAACCAACCCAGTTTGAATGCATACAAAATAAAACTGTCAGTTTCTATAGATCAGCTCGAGTCTAAAGCAGCCCTTCATAGACTATGAACTTATTTAACAAGTCAAAGGAGGCACTGACCTGATTGATCTTGGGAGTGAACAAGAATTATGGTGAAGGCTAGGCCACTGATGAGCAAGAGGACTACTGGCCTGGACAGCTTCAACACCATTGTTGGCCCCCTGTTCTGTAATTTCGTCCTCCTTATCTCCAAGCTTGTGATTCAATGTAGAAAAATAGGATAGGGGAGCATTTAAGAGAAGGATACATCATTTAAGGTTTTTCTCATGCTCTTCCATGTACCAAATCAATCAATCACATTCATATGGACAATTTCAAGCCAACAAATTACATTATATGGATTTATTAACTGCAAATAGAGAGATATCTGAAGTGGTAAAGAAGAATAGAACAAATCAAATTAGGTTGTGAAAGAGACACAGTACAATAATACTAGGATAATCATTAAGTTGGCCCATGCACAGATAATATTGAACAATTCTTTATTCATTGGTTGCATCTATGATTCATTACTAGCAGCTGAATAGTTCCTATGTTTATCTGAAGCCGGAGAATAATCATCTGGCCCATTGCTGTCATAGTATTTGCAGGTTCAGAATAGTCATCTCCAAAGAACCAAATGTTCTTCGCTTAAAATAAACCCCTTTTGGTGTTATCTTCATCGCCAAAACATCAAAGGAGACGTCTGAATTAGATCAATATGCTGCCTCTATCCGCAAGATCATTACAACCTCAATCAGGAATGGCAATAACAAACTGACAAATCAGCAACATTTATAACATCAAAGAGATCAAAACATGGCGACACTAGAATCGTTAGCAGTTTATAGTGATCATACACAAACTACATAGTGTAAAGGTGAATACAGAAATTCATAAGGTACAGCGTCCCGATGATCTTGACCATAGTGTACATCTAGATGGGAGGTTGTCATCATAAAACGTGACATCTACAATCTGGAATGATACCTGTACAAAATACCAAGATGGCAGATTAGTTCACTTACACTGTATGATAACCTGCAGAAAGTACTGAAAACTTTTCTCAAGGACTCAATCACTCGAACATTTAGCTAATTTACCTTTCCCTCTCATTCCTAATTAAAAGACACCTATAAAGATGAATTTATGTCAGTGTATATCATCACTGAAGTGCCAATAAGGCATATAAACTCAGCTCTATTGATCATATCAAGGTGATATTATTTTGATCTCCATAACATAAGACCCTGATTTCCAAGTGATGTTATCAAGACAAAAAAAAAATTGAAAAGGGTTTATGAGCTGAAAGAGTGCAGCTCCATGGGAATCAAAACCTTTAGTTATTTTCATTGAAGTATATTTTCAAAGAATTACTTTATTTTCTATAACTTTATCCAGTAACAAAAAGGTAACGTTTTATACACTGAACATACCATCTGCTAATATGGTTATGCTAGATGTTTCACTTCAAAGAGCCAATTCAGCCTGCAAAGCAGCAAGTTCATCCTCCTCAGCTTTGTTTTTTTGAGATGCAGGGCGTGCAGGTTGGCTATATGGAACATGAATAGATTGGACAGGGGCAGAAGTAGCTGGCTGTAAAAGTTGTTCTTCCAAATCGGCACCCTCCAACTCCTCAAGTTCTGCTTCCAATTCATCCTATACACGGCAGTAGATTTCTCATTCTTTTGAACTTTACATGGGAAATTATGGAGACACAAACTGGCTAACACCAACAGTATGTACCTCATCAATATCAGCTGCCGCTCCAATCGGAGCAGACAGTGCTTCCTGTATCTGCTTCATGTTTTCGGTTTGCTCATTGATCTCATCCATTGTCTTGTCCAGATCATCAATGTTTCTGTGGAAAAATATTGCAACGTTTTACAGCCATGTGGTTGTGGTCTTTTAAAAATTATATATAAGTGAGAAGAAAAAAAACCCATTGATCATCATTTATAGTGGACTGCCCAAGCAATTATAGACACATACATGACCCCTAGCCAAACCGACGAGTCAAGGCAAAAATCTAAATAGCATAACCAAAGATTGAAGACCGTAAAACAAGCATTAACTGAAACCAAAAGCCACGTCCCACATTTTGTACAAATAAAATATCAAGCAGATACCCTTTAAACCTAGTTTTGGACCTATGGATCAAAATCCTAATAACATCCCAAAGATTAAACTTTATACTGAAGTCGGAAGGTCGGGTAGAAAAGCAAACTAGGATCTTTCTTTCATATATTCAGCCCAAATAATCTCAGTAAACTCATCCAATTTTCCAACAATTGGAATATGCACCAGAAACCTTGAGAAGTTGATTTGATAATGTGTCCAATCCAAAATTTCTAATTGACCAAGTGAACAAGTTCCGATATAAGAAAACCAACATCTGGTCAAAAAATTGCACTGCTTCAACAATCAATCAACTCTGAAAAAATTAAGTGTATCTATAACACATTACTCACGTTGCTTTCTGCATAGATTTCATAGCTGCAGCACCGGATCTTAATGCATCAACTGTCTCTGTTGTTGCTTTTGCCCCTTCAAGTAATATCATCTAAAAGATCCAACAAGGGAGAATGAGGATAATTAAATAACATTGTAATTCACACAACCAACTAAACAATGTAAGTAGTCTTTGGGCGGTTGGATATCACTGCAGAGAAGTTTCAAAAAAGCCAAGCTAACCTGGTCATGTATTCGCAGTTGGAAATTCCCAAGTTTCTCAATCTCTTGTTCATATAGTCTCTTCCTCTTTAGACATTGTATTGCAGCTTAACAGAGGCCGAAGAAAATTAACATGGGTTTTGACAGAAAACATGAAATTTAGATAGTGTTAACAAGACAAAAGAAAATTAAACATAAAAATGAAGTACAATCTTCTTTCAGAACTACCCATGTTGTACACATAAATCATAATCTGATCCACAACTATATGTGCAGTATATAACACATCATGATTAACAATTATGAAACCCAACTCTACTCCAAGTCTAGCTATGAACATCTGCATTGGTGATGAAGAGTGAAGAACTTAAACAAGAATGTTTTATTAGCTCTATGCAACTGAAACAGTAGAATACAGACTATCTTCACTATGAATAATATAATATCAAAAAAGTGTCAGACATTAAAAATAGCGAGCAACTAAAGTTAAGAAGAAATAAGATCCTAATGATATTTCAGTGTTCATAGATTCTGCCCTGGGAGCCGAAAATAGGGCTCATCATTTCTTTGAAGATAACCAATTCAAAATAGGCTAGTAGGCATAAATGAAGTGTTCATATGTAATACATGGAAAACTGTGGTGTAGATTTTCATTTACAAAAACAAAAGAGTCTACAGTAATATACTAATATGGTTTAAACAGTGAAGAAAATCACAAAACCAAAAGGAACTCGGATCATACCCTTTTTATTTTTTGCCCGTGTAAAATCTTTGGCCTTTTCAACTTCTGCTGCTGCTTTCTTTGTTAAAACGTGCTCCTTTTTCTCGAGCATTTCAAGTGTCTGCAAAAGTATGATGATCAACTAAGCTATAGAAAGGAAAGGATGGAGACAATACATTCATGTTCGTCCATTGATCGGTTGATAAAAAAAGAAGCATTCAAATGAGCATCAACATTTAAACCACAAGCTCTGATTCTGAAAGCTAGAAAACGAATAATTTATATAGGCAAGTCTCAAACTTGGTGCCACGGCGGTATTGATCAACTATTGGGGCGGCACATGGTTCAGTATTCGTATAGAGTTGAGATAATAGGAACAACTATAATAACAAAATCCACTGCCAAATCAAGCTCACGCTCAACCTAAAACATCAAACCTAACAACCAGCTAAGACACAACTGAGCTTGCAAATCGAAACATATAGCTTCACACAATTTTTCATATACTCCAATAAAAAAAACTATATGGTTAACCTACACAATTACGATCTAATCAATGATTCATAGAACTTAAATAATAATTACAAACATCAAACCTGCCATCTAAACAGCAACTCGGCTTGCATCTGAACATCTTACTTGCCAACATTTCCCCCCCTAAATCTCGTATTCAAGAGCTTAAAGAAGATCATAGGCACTAACGACCTAACCAAAGATCCAGGGACTTACAAAAATCAACAAATGAAACAGAAAGCACTTCGATATGAATCAACAAACCTCGCTTAGTTTGTCGATCGTGGCAATCGCACTGGTAGTGGTTTCGCCCTTGGGCTTTCCAAACATCCTGTTAAGCATGGTTGATTTCGCCTAACTAATCTGCCTATCACCGTGATTCAACAAGAAAGAAAAACTATTTATATAGAAAATTTAAACGTATATGAAGGCAAGGGATGGAATTATGGTCAAGCGCATACCTAAATTGAATAACTGAAAATTTGGATTTCTCTTTTATGTTCAACAACGAATACTTTTCCGGGATGATGAACACAGATTTGCCAACAGTGAGAAGGGAAAAATTGTAAAGCGAAGAGGAGCTGCAATAAGGCGACACGTGACATAGTAACGGGCTCGGGCCGGGCTTATGAGAAAAGTTTAGCTCATGGAAAGTCTAGCACTAATACGCCTTCTAACCCGCATAGCTAGTTACGGGCAATCGGGCATCTTCGAACTGGAGTTGTACACATCGAACTTGGGACAAAGTACCTCGAATCGCTCTGTCCAACCTCTTCTTTTATTCAAATCGAACGGGACCATTTCATTTCATTTCATTTTATTTTATTTTATTTTATTTTATTTTATTTTATTTTATTTTATTTTTAAAAATTAAAATAAATTTGTATTAAAATATAAGAAAACTTCCATATGGTGTCGTTGTACTTTTGTTTTTTTCGGATTATGTTAAAAAAATTTCAGTTTTCAGAGGTACACCTGAATTTTGACTTTTTCGATTTACTCCTTTCTACTATTTATAAATTAACTTTTTTTTAAAAAAAATTTATTATTTATTTGCTAGTTATTGTCCCTAAAATATAAAATTATATATGTAGGAGTGAGGGTGAGTAATTGCTACACTAGTGTATTATCCGCACCTTGTACATGATTAAATAAAAGTAATAAATTTACACCAAAAAATAAAAGTAATAAATAAGTAGACCTTACAATAATGTATTAAAATTGGAGTTTAATTACGATTTGTCCAATTTAACCGAATAGTTTAAATTATTTGACATTATTTTTTATTTACTTAAGAAAATTTAAAGATTTGTTTGATAGTGAAAAAAGGATTTTATTGTTGTTTTAGACCGTTGGTAAGCATTTAAACTCCGAATTAATAAAAGCAACTATAACGGTATGATTAAATTTATAGAATTTGATCCACTCACATTCGCACAATATCTATTTTGTTTGAAAAAAAATTACATAAACTAATATTTGTAATAGAAAAGCTAAAATGTAGAAGTTCACAAGATCTCGCTTATTAGAAAAAATACATAAGCAAATATTTGTAAGAGAAAAAACAATAGTTAGTGGAAACAAACTTAACCTAATAATATATAAGGAAAAATATGCAAAGATAACATTCATTGACATTTAACATTATCAAACATGTCTATGGTTAAAAGCAACTTCATCTTGTTGCCATCTTCCTAACTTAGATACAAAAGAATGCAACAAAAAGCACAAATTCTCAAGACACACTCTTGTACCTTTCGTCTTCTTAAGTTGTTGCTACAACCTCTTCTTTCATCTTTGCTTCCCCGTAAAAATGATGTGTCACTCGACATTGCTATAATTATAGTCTTAAGTATGTTATCATATGGCCTAAAACAGATCTATAAATTGTAGTGAAGCCACAAATTATAAACAAACACTATAGACAAAATGCGCGCTTTGACGCGCCAATGAAGCTTAGGGTTTCCTCTCCCTTCCACCACCGCACTCAAAGATGCTTCTCCTTCCTAGATCTGCTAATCAAGCAAACAATATTGAGTTGTTCAGCATCCCTAACCTCGCCGCCAAGAACTCCCAAAAACCCTAGATCCAAAATCTGTCGATCGGTGATTAAACCTCATTCCTCCAATCTACGCGCTAGATCCAGCAACAAATCAACAATATCAAAAACCACTTTTGATGGATGTCTTCATTTCGTGTTGGTTTATTTTTCGTTTCCCAAAAACCCCATCTTCTGCTACTTCTTCTTCAAGAGAAAGAGAAAAGGGAAAAAAAAGTAGGAGAGACTAAACTTCGTCCGGAGGTGCTCGACGTGCTTTCAACGAGGGAATGACGGCGAGGAGAGATGAGATGCCGGTTTGCTCTCCTTGGGGGATTATGGTCCTGTGTCACCCTATTCATGTCTCCTATGTTTTGATCTGAAAGAAGGACATTCTGTTTGGTCTGTGGCGGATATTATGGCGTTTGTTCTTCTTTCAAATTACTCAGCGTACTACCTCTTACAACAACAAGGTACTCATCACAAGATCCAAATCCAGGTTGGTCTTCATACTCGATTGTTTGAAGTCCCTTGTATTTCCGTCGACAACCTATTTGTTTATAAGAACTTTAAATTGACAAGTATTCCTTGCCACACTAAAAACTTTGAATCTTAAACTATGGTATCTTACTGGTTGTATCGACTCTTTCCGAGCCAATTCCCAAAAATGTTGATCTAGATCCTGATGATCCATGAAATTTCGAACCCATTTTGCTATTGTGCTACGCTGAAATTTTATTTCTTGCTAATGAGAATTGTTATCTTGAGGGATAAAAACTTTAACACCAGTAAACCTAAAACAGGTTGTTCTGAATCAAATAGTTTGTCCATATTCCGGTCAGCTCACAACTATAGATATGTCATTTGTTTTACCAAATAGTACACCCATGAAAATGGAAACTTGTTGTTTTTTTATGGACTTGGTCTTGTTTTGTTCTGCTTTTGTGTTGGCTTTTGTAGAATGTGCACACACTCTTAAAGTGTAACAAGGAGAACAATTTGAAACTCCATAATCTAGAGCAGAACAAAGGATTATGTCAACAAGCACAGGCGTGATATCTTCTCTTTACTGATGAACGACGCAAGCATTATCAAGTTCAACCACCAACATCGACCTTATGTGGAGATCTTTATGATTATCTCATGCAAATTCACACAAATGGAATTAAAGAAAATTTTTCCTAAAAGGACTTGTAACCCATGTAGCTTTGTTGTTTGGTGTGATCACCTCCTTTTTTCTTGTTCATTTGGTTTAAAAAACTCGTTGTCTTGTACTCTTACAAACAAACTGTGCAAAAACAATGATCATGTTAGTCTTGATCAAAATCATATGGGACATAAATCCCTCTATAATTATCAGCCTCACAACTGTTGTGGTTCTTTGGTTTATACCGAGTTGATGTATTTCCATTGTCATGATTTTGAAAGATTTGACTTTATCTTCTATTTTCTAATAGTCACAAAAGGATCCTTGGTCTGTTTTTTTTTTACTTTGGGCTCTTTACATAGTTTACCTTATGCTTGAAACTAATTTGTCTATGTTTGGTGAATGGTTGTATTTTGACACCATGATGACCACAATATTTACCTACAAGTGGTTATTGTTCTTTTGTTGATGCTCTCTTGCTTCAACCAAGCTTAACTTCTATTATATATCATTTGACCATTTTTTTCTTCGAACCGTGTGAACTGAAAGTGCTTCAGAAATACCTTCTTTGTTTTGTGCTTATTGCCAATACTACTACAATCTGGAATTTTTTAAAACAGATAAAAAAGGGTAAAATGGGGAGTAGGTAGGTTTTGTAAGCATAAACATACAAAGGGCCCCAAGATAAAAATGTGTACAAAATAGGCTCCTCCATATCATATAAAATATATTTATTAAATAAAAAGAGGATATTAAGGAAATTAGAATATTTTCTCTCTCCATCTATTAAGCAACTAATTGTTACAAAATAGGAAAGTAAATATCTTTTTATCTCCATTTATTAAGAAAATCAGAATATCTTCCTTTTGTTCATCCTTTCCGGAATTTTCGTAATATACGGTTGTTAATCCAACTTGCGTTCATCCATGGTGACGATATTGAATCAATCATAGCAAGATTTTCGCAACAACATATGTACATAACCGCTAGAGACTGCAAACATATGTACATATATAGTTAGTCAGTAACATTTTTGCAACAACATATGTATATAATCACTAGAGACTACAAAACATATGTACATGCAAACACAAACAAAATTTTGTATTACAACATATTTTGTTCAATTGTACATATTCTAATCGACAACATGCTATATGTACACACAAATATGTTTGTGTAACATCAAACCCCTATCCAAATGTACACAAACTACATATTTGGCACATATATAGTTAGTCAGTAACATTTTCGCAGCAACATATGTACATAATCAGTCTTTAACAAGCTTCAAATCAATTGATGAGTTACATAGTAATTTCGAATATGTATGGGGTACGAAAGAGTGGTTTTCTTCAAAAACCTGAGTAAAATCGTCAAAGATATCATACTTGGCTATGGAGACTGGAGATAGTTGATTCGAGATTTCGATAATACTTTGAAGCAATTGGTAACTTATATCTGTTGAAGACAGCCGTTGAATATTCGATTGAAGGAGAATGTTGAGGATGAAGAATGGGTTGAAGACGAGACATCAAGAGGACTGGATATGGAGAATGTTAAGGATGAAGAATGACTTGAATGGTGAAAATGAGGGATATTTGATATTGGAAAATCTCAAGCACGGTTACCTTTTTTTAACCGATTTCCTATTTTTAAGCTTAATTGATATTTTTACCAAATAAATATCTTCCATTAAGTTTGTAACTGCCTACTAAAGATTTTCTTAATTACTAATTTATCTTTTCCTAAAAAATGTAAAATTCTTGGGGCCTTATTTTTTTCTTAAAAAAATAAGTTACCTTAGTAACTTAAACTTCTCTAAAAAAAATGCCTAATTATAACCTCGAATTACTCTCTCTTTTGTTATTCTATACCCTTCTACATAGTTTCTATTCTTTAGTCTTTGAAACCAAATTGCTTTCAAAACCCAAAACAATTACTCCCTACAACGATCTCAGCCTAACGGCCCCAAAACACTAAAATTGGAAAGAAAAATAAAAATTAAGTTCGATTGAATTAAGACTCAGTTCTCTTTGAACAACTTTCTCCCTACAATATCATTTTTCTTTTTACCATCAAGTTGTACACCTTTATACATCATGATACCCGTATTCGAAAGTTTCGTTGTCTGAGGTGTGATGTTGTCTTTGCTGGCGGTTTCGAGCGTTTGTCGAGAAGGGGGCGTGAATTTGTGATCGACTCCTGACGGCTCTGTTGTAGTCCAAATCTGAGGTGTCCACAGTTGTTCCACAGGCTTCCTGCCTGTGCACTTCCTTTGAAGATGAACATCTTTGCTCGTTGTCTCTTGTTGGCTGGATCACCTTGCTTTCCCTTAAAGACCTTTTTTGATTTCGGGTTTTTTTGATATATTTTTGTGTATCTCTTTTCTCCTTTTTTTTGTGGCTCTTCATGACGGTTAGTCCGTCTGTCGATCTTTTTCGGCCTTTCGACCCACTAGACTGCGCGCTGTCTAATGGTTCGAACCGCTTTCCATTATCAAAAAAACAAAAAAACATTATAGTCACATAGGCCATTAAAAATCAGATCATGACTTCTTGTTCTTTGGTATTAATGAAGAAACTAGTGTATTACCCGCACCTTGTGCGGGTTGAGTTTTAATAAATTTTAAAAAGAAAACAACTTCCAAAATATATGGTCCTTTTAATTTTTAAAAATTGTTAACTAAAAACTTCGGAACAATAAACAAATTACATTTATTTTAAAAAGACGTTAACAACCTTTAATATATCAAAATTGTTTAAAAATGAATTAAATAATTTTATATATCACATAACAAAAGGCTAATATTTAAATTTAGTATTCATAAATACCAAAGTAAAGAAAAATCCACTTTAATATAGATATAAGATAAGATAAAGATTAAATAAAATTATAAATTTTTTTTACTAATTTAATTATCTTGAATTAAAAATCTGATCATTAGAACAAACATTTAGATACTTTGACAAAAAAACACGTACAAAAAATTATTAATATGATATTTTAATAAAATTTATTTAAATAATTTGGTAGACTACTTGGTTGAATATTTTAATAAAATATTTAAAAAAATCGATTTATAAATTGTTTCTAATTTAATTATATTTTTTAAGATATTTTGTTGGATATTTTAAAAATTTTAAAAAAATTTGTTTTATTTTTTTTAAATTAATGTTATTGAAGAGATATTACTAGATTAAAAAAGGTTGGGGTTGAGAAAAATTTTCGATTTTAAAATTTTTAGTTTATATTATTGAAGAGATATTATTAGACATTTTAATTATTGTTTTAAACAAAATTTGATTTTTATAATTTGTTGATTTAAATCGTTGGAGAGATATTGCTGAATTAAAAAAAAGTTTGAGCCTAGAAAAATCCTGGAGAGGATACGCGACAATAAGTGCTTCTGCTTTAATATATACTAGTGTAATACCCATTACCCGCACATTGTGCGGGATTGTTTAAAAAAATATTTTAACCATATATCTTTAGGTTATGTTACTATTATACAATGATATTTTAAGTTTAATTTAATAATAGATATTAAAACATGTTACATAAATAATCATGTAATAAAAAAATAATCATGTAAAAACGCATTATTTTATCCTAAATAAAAATCTAATCAATCATACAACCTAGTAATTAAAGAACTAGTTGGAATAAGATACATGAAACAAAAGATAAGTAGAATGAAAAGGAAATAAGAAGGAAATAGTAAGGAGGCGTGAGTTATTATTAATCGGTGGAGGGAACACCACAGATGATTGGTGAAGGGAACTCAATAACTCACATGTCGGAACAATTTTACATGAAAGGTGACCGTCTGACCTGTTTGATTGAGTTCGATTGGGCTTACCTCACTTAAAGATTCGACGCATTATAAACCTAGCCTAAACCTAGTTCTCTGATACAGTTCCAACACCTCTAAAGACTTACTTTAGGAAGAAATTCAGGGAGCCACGTGGGCTAATCCTTGGGGATCAAGTAAACAACTAATATCTCTTTTTCAGCTGTTAATACCTATCTTAATTATCGTCCTTTTTCTACTACTAGGTTAGTGGGGTTAGTGTCAAATTAGTGCCTTACTTTTAGAGTCTTCAGTTCAAGTATTTCCTATTTATAGGCTAGTTTGCTTTCTGTAATCATCATCAACATATTTTCATTCATCTAATACAAAATGTTGGAGATTCTTCAGCAATTGCTTGAGAGTGAGATTCTTACTCTTGTGGATTCTATCATTTTGGTATCAGAGACATTTAATCCGAATGGTGAACACCAGAGCTTCCGGTACCAATCCACACCATACTCACAATCACCTCCACACAACCGTTCACCACCACCACCACCACCAATGAGCGTAACCCCTGAAATCCTAAACACACTCACCGCCGCTATTCATGACCTTTCAGAAAAGGTTTATGTTATGGGGTGCACCAACCAGCCACCCTTTTGTCAATGACGGGACACCCGAAGGTTCTATTCGGGGTCTGCCCAGGGTGCATACACAACCCTATGTCCGAGCCCGTCACCGCTGGTGGGACGATCCAGAGGAAGAAGACAACCGCCACCGGGATTTTCTTGCAAATCAGAGACATAGAGCCAAGATTGATTTTCCAAATTTTGAGGGAGGTGACCCTCGTGGTTGGATGTTGAAGGCTGAAAAGTACTTTCCTTACTTCCAAATACCCGATGATCTTCAGGCAGAAGTTGCGTCTATGCATTTGGAAGGCGATGCCCTCGACCTCTTCGTTTGGGTGAATGGTGAAAGGAAATTCTGGATTGGAATACTCTTGTCAAATTGTTCCAAGAACATTATGGACCACCTGAATTCCAAAATCCAGATGAATACCTGAGTTCCATCAAACCAACAGGTTCTATGTTCGAGTATAGGCAAGAATTTGCATGTCGCGCCGCTCGAGTACATGAGTGGTTAGAACACTGTTTGTTAGACGTCTTTTTGTCCGGGCTTAAAGAGGAGCTCATGTCAGAAGTACGAATTCACAAACCTAGATCTGTTTTCAAAGCTGTAATTTTGGTCTTAGAGTTTGAATCCAAGGTTGGGCAAACTAGGGGCCCAAAACTCTCTCAACCCAACAACAAGCCCACTTTTACACCATCTTCTTTCTCCCGTAATCCAAATACCCATGCTCAGAAACCCTACCTTGCAACAACAGAAAACGCACCTCCCTTGTCTAAAATATGGAAGAATGATCGTGAATGACGACGGGAAAAGGGCTTGTGTTTTCGATGTGGCGATAAATTTGCTCCAGGCCACCGATGTCGAGCCACGTTCGCATCGCTGGAGTGCTCCGAGGAGGCCGACAAGGAAACTTCCTTGACTGATGATACGCTCGATGACACCAACAATACTGTTGGAGGTAAAGAAGAGGGATTGGTCGAGATCTCTTTCAATGCCATCTCGGGATTTTCCAATACCACCACAGTGAAGTTTAAGGGTACAATTCAAGGGCGCCGGATGCTAATTTGTTGGACAATGGATCCACACACAACTTCATTTGTCACACTTTGGTGAAGGAACTAGGATTACACGTGCATTTGATTCCTTCTTTTGGAGTTCAAATCGGTAACGGTGAGATAAATTCCTGCAATGGGATGTGTTCTGATTTAGAGATTCGGGTGCAGGAGTTTCCAATCATTCAGGATTTTTTCCCGTTTAAATTGGGAGGCGCAGAAGTTGTTGGCGGGATCAAATGGCTGGCCTCCTTGCACACCATTCAAGCCAATTGGAATGAGATGTTCCTCATCTTCAACTTTAAAGGTCAGCAGTATAAACTCCAGGGAATTGTTCTGTTGTCAAATGTGAATTCAAATGCCACCCTTCAGCTCTTAACCTCCCATCCAGTTGAACAGTTTCAGAATGCACCAGCAGAGATGCAAGCCATCATCAAATAGTTTCAAACCGTCTTTGAGGAGCCCAAACACTTACCACCAGCGCGTTCCCACACCCATGCCATACCACTGATCCCGGGGTCCAAACCCCCTAACATACGTCTCTATAGGTACCCATATTTCCAAAAAGTAGAGATCGAACACCAAGTTTCTGAATTGCTCAAAACCGGCTTTATTCGCCCCAACACCAGCCCATTTGCGAGCCTAGTGCTTCTTGTCAAAAAGAAGTACAATACGTGGTGCATGTGTGTGGATTATAGAAGACTCAACCAAATCACCATCCTTGATAAATTTTCTATTCCCATTGTCGATGAGCTTCATGGCGCAACCATTTTCTCAAAAATTAACCTCAAATTTGGCTACCATCATATTCAAATCCATTCCCTTGACATCACAAAAACAGCCTTTCGGACCCACTCTAGACACTATGAATTCACCGTCATGCCCTTTGGCCTTACCAACGCTCCCTCTACCTTTCAATTAGCCATGAACGACTTGTACGGCCTCATCTTCGTAGATTCATTGTCGTCTTTTTTGACGACATACTAATCTACAGTTCATCACGAGAGTTGCATGCTCAACATTTACAAACAATCCTCACCCTTCTTAAAAAATCAGAATTTTGCCAAAGCTTTTAAGTGTTTATTTGGTCAACCAGAAGTCGTCTTCTTAGGCCACAAAGTATCAAGACATGGGGTAGGTGTTGATCCCGAGAAGGTCCGGGCTGTTCAAATCTTGCCCATTCCAGCTACTGTCAGAGCGTTGAGGGGGTTCCTAGGACTGACTGGGTACTACCGTAGATTTGTGAAAGGTTATGGCATCTTGGCTCGTCCCCTCACAAATTTGACAAAACGGAATGCATTCATATGGGGACCAGAAGGTGAGATGGCGTTCAATACCCTCAAAACAGATTTGATCACTGTTCTGGTGCTGCAGCTTCCTGATTTTTCCCAACCCTTTGTAGTTGAATGTGATGCCTCAACTGAAGGTGTGGGTGCTATTCTCTTGCAAAGCGAACACCTTATTTCTTATTTCAGCAAAGGATTTTCGTTTTCCATCCTGTATAAATATGCATATGAGAGGGAGTTGCTCGCCTTGGTCTTGACTTTATTGCATTGGCGCCATTATTTGTTGGGTCACCCTTTCATGGTAAGGACTGATCATCGCAGTCTCACATTCTTGCTAGAACAACGAGTGACAACGCCGGAGCAGCAACGATTATTGGTAAAGCTCTTACCTTTTGATTTTTATATCATGTACAAAGCTGGTAAAGATAACTCAGGGGCGGATGCCTTATCTCGCCTTCCCCAATTAATGGAATTGCTATCTTTCGCTATTCCAATTCTAGTAGATTTTTCAATTTGGAATGATGTGTTGTAAAAGAATCCTTACACAAAGGAGTTGGCTGTAGATATATCCTCTAATCAGGCAACCTATCCAGATTTCCATGTGACTAAACATAAGTTATACTATAAAAACAGGTTGGTGGTGCCAGCTACAGACTCCTTACATCAGAAACTTTTATCTGAATCCCATGAATCTACAACAGCAAGCCACGGGGGTTTCCTCAAAACCTTGAAACGACTCTCCTCCTATTTCTATTGGCCCGACATGAAAACTGATGTGCGCTCTTTTGTACAAAATTGTTTAATTTGCCAACAATCAAAGTATCAAACATTGGCACTTGCAGGTCTGCTTCAACCGCTGCCAATTCGTGATCAAATTTGGGATGATGTGTCAATGGACTTCATCACTGGGCTCCCAAAGTCAGGCGGCTATGACACGATCATGGTGGTTGTTGATAGGTTGAGCAAGTACAACCACTTTATTGGCATATCTCATCCTTACACAGCTAAATCAGTTGCACTCGTCTTTTGTAAGGAGATTGTTCGTCTCCATGGAGTACCCCGTTCCATTCTTTCTAATCATGATTGAGTATCATTAAGCTCTTTTTGGCAGGAATTGTTCCGTCATAGTGGGACCAAATTACGAATGAGCACCTCTTATCACCCTTAAACTGACAGGCAAACGGAGGTGGTTAATCGCTGTCTGGAAACTTATTTGCGTCGTTTTGCAATGGAGCAACCTCAACTATGAAGTAAGTATCTGCCCTGGGCTGAATACTCTTTCAACACAGGGTTACATACACCTCTAAAGACTTACTTTAGGAAGAAATTCAGGGAGCCACGTGGGCTAATCCTTGGGGATCAAGAAAACAACTAATATCTTTTTTTCAACTGTTAATAACTATCTTAATTATCGTCCTTTTTCTACTACTAGGTTAGTGGGGTTAGTGGTCAAATTAGTGCCTTACTTTTAGAGTCTTCAGTTCAAGTATTTCCTATTTATAGGTTAGTTTGCTTTCTGTAATCATCATCAGCATATTTTCATTCATCTAATACAAAACGTTGAAGATTCTTCAGCAATTGCCTAAGAGTGAGATTCTTACTCTTAGTGGGTTCTATCATTCTCATTCTCAAAATTTCACCTAATCCGAATAATAAACGAAGTAATTTCCATCAGATTTCACTCGATTGTAGCTTTAATTGTTCGGGAAATTAAAAAAATGAATACAGAATGGATTCACTCCTCTTTGAACTAAAAAATTGTCATAAATTAAGAGGAAAACAAAAGGCTTACAACATTGTTATATGTGGCACGCCCTTTCACAACAAAATAGTTGACGCACAAAGTCTTAAAGCTCAACAATGACGGTTCACAACACTTTCAGCGGAGAAGAATATATCACCCCAAATTCTAGGAATTCGGAGCGTTACGGGCTAGGACCTCACAATGAGTCCCGACCCTCAAAGTAACAACAATATCACCGGATCTTGCAACAAGACACAAATAAATGAAAACCAAAATAGATAAAATATAAACAGGTATAACAAAGGAAAACGAAAGCTCTCAGCCGAGCTCAGCAACAAATTAAAAAGAAATCAACAATAATAATAAACCTCGATCCCTTTCTATAATGTACGGGAACCCCGGCTGACCACTCCATCCGGATCACTCAGTAGCATCTCTAACTTGCAGGGCATCTACAACGACGGTATAAACCGTTAGCTAACATTGTAGATATCAGAAAAACATTAAAAGGCAAACACAGAGATAAAATATAAACATATATCTGATCACACCCAAATCGGTTATTATCTTTTAATAAGCCATCCATTACTGATTCAACTTAGGTTGTGACACAAGAATCTCCCGAAGCTCATCCCTATTTGCGTTACCGACAAGAATAGATAAGATGCATCTATTCGTTACTTGTGTGTTTGGTCGCAAAAACACCTCCCAGTCTTCTGTAGAATTGGACAAGTGGTCACCGCCCGTTTATAATACACTTGGACCAATTATAGTATAAGGTTGTCCTAGTCCGATTTTCTATTATAACGATAAGGTAAACAAGCACCACCAATACAGTCAACTAATACACAAAATGCAGCTAAGTAAGTCCAAGGGACTTACCTGAATCAAAGTTAACTCAAATCAGCTAAATTGCTCAGCTTCCCGTAGGAAAAGATCTATGCCTGCTCAGACAAGGCATCATAAATCAAAAACTATTTCAAATGCTAGAAGTCTGTACTTCTAGTCTTATTGACCTCTACAAGGTCTACAACAACGTGCTAGAAGGTTCCTACTTCTAGTCTCAATGATCTCTATCAAATCTCCAACATGCCAGGAAGCACTATTCCTAGTCTCAAGATCCTCAAGGATCAACATCATCAACACAAGCTCAAGCTCAAGGTTCCCAAACCATAACCAAACTCTTAGGTAACCAAAAGCCACTAACTGGCATTCACCTTAGTTCATCTAGGTCTAAACTAGCATTATCTAACTCCGGGAAAGGATAAGGAAGCAAGGATTAAAACGACTTGCCAAAAGATGGTAGTCACTACAAGCAAGCGCGACCACGGGTAAGGAAGGCCGCAGGCATGGTGACATGTTACTGGTGCCTCTACCGCGGTGACAAGGAGGCGCGGGGGCGGTGTCTGAGGAGAAACCATGGGGGCGGTGTCTTGCAGCCGCGGGGGTGGTAGAGCACCAAAGAGGAATGTCGAAGGCTTTCTTCGATAACAGAACTAACACCTGGCTGGCTTTAACTCTCCTATGTGATTCTTCACACCACACACTCAACCACAAAGCTTGGATACACACATACAACAAGCAAACCATGACCAACAAGAATCAAGACTCTATCTTGATTGTTACCAAGAAGAAGAAGAAGAAGAAGAAGAAGAAGAAGAAGCAGAAGACGAGGGAGCATGCAGTAGGTTTATACAGGAGGGAAAAGGGAACGTAAAGGAGAAGACTTACACGGATTCTACATGTCTCACGGAACAAGGCCGTAGCTTGGCTCGCGGTTGAAGAAGACAAGGAAGCAAGAAGAAGAAAACAAAGGATAAAACGTGAATAAGAAGAGGTGTGGCTGGGGGAAAAAGGAAGGTAAAAACTAAGGTTAGAAGATATAGGAAAGACGACTCAAGATTAGAAGATCGGATCTTCTAGGAAAGTAAATAAGATAAAAACAGATTGTACGCGATCTGGGGTTGATAACATGAATTATAGTCTATATTTTGGGGTTTGTTTGGACGTTTTATCTTTCATAATCTGCATGTTTGTATGTATATTGTGTGATTATATTACCATTTCATCTACCTTTGCGGGAATCGAGGTCTACACCTAGTTTTGTTGTAATCGTAGGTAAAATGGCACGTTTTGCATCAAAAAGGAGCAAAAGGAGCTATGGAGTCATTGGAGCTACATTCAGGAACATAAGGAACCATCCAGGAAGCATAGCCATGGATTAGAGATTCACTTTGGACCAGATTTGAGAGATTTCACATTCAGTTTTGACTCACCTCGATTGACCACAGATTCACCTCGACCGAGGTGATCCAGAGAGGCCGACTCGACCAAGGCGAATACCTAGGACGTGGCGAGAATATTTTATTCTTGGCTGAGATCTTTTATCTTTAGAAAGAGATCTTATATTTTTGGGCTTGGCTCCTGGAAGGAAGAAGATATATTAGATCATATATTTTATCTATTTTTATGGGAAGAGATCTTTCTAAGATATCTTATCTTTGGAGGGTTATTTTCCTATAAAAAGGGTTGGATTTCCACAAATCCAACATCCCGCTTATCCCGCACAGGCTGCATACATCCGCATACAGTTGGATATCACGCTATACCACCGATCAGGGTTTATACACCGCTGCAGCCATACTCCAGTTGGGAGATTTGAAGAACCTTTTTGAAGGTTGAAGAAGGAAGATTATAGCTTTTATAGCTTTTGAAGGGTTTAGTAAGATCATCTTAGATTCCCTTCCTTGTTGTCTTCCTTTGTTGGATTTATATCCAAGGAACGCTTTTGTTGTGATATTTGATTCAGTTATTGAAGTCTTTTCATTAAATTCTTCTTGTTCAAATATTCACCTTCTTCCCATATATTTGATTATTGCTTTCATGATGATGAGTGGCTAATTTCTTTGTGTGATTCTAGGGTGATTGACTGAAGGTTGTGGGAAAAACAATGATAGAATAATCTTAGATTCCAGTAGGACCCTGAAAGCTCGAGTCTTTGACCTTAATCCCAAGCATCTTACTCAGTCGATGAACATTTTTATCGGACAAACCTTTATTACCTATACTTATGATCTTAGGTTAACAAACAAAGGAATTACCGGGTAAGTCTCATCCTAGGCTTGCATTGAACCAGGAAGGGTGTAATAAAAATAGGATTTCGCAAACTCTAACACTTAACTCTCAGTTTCGGATCAGATAAGTCACCTCGGTCAGCCAAATTCCACCCCGGCCGAGATGTTCATCGACTGAGCGAGATGCTTATGGTTAAGGTTAAAGACTCGAACTTTCAGGGTCCTACTGTGATTAAGATCATTCTATCATTGTTTTTCCCACAACCTTCAGCCAATCACCCTAGAATTACACAAAGAGATTAGCCACTCATCATCATGAAAGTAATAATCAAGTATATGGGAAGAAAATGAATATTTGAACAAGAAGAATTTAATGAAAAGACTTCAATAACTAAATCAAATATCACAACAAAGCGTTCCTTGGATAGAAATCCAACAAGACAAGACAACAATGAAGGGAATCTAAGATGATCTTACAAAAACCCTTCAAAAGCTATAAAAGCTACAATCTTCCTTCTTCAACCTTCAAAAAGGTTCTTCAAATCTCCCTAGTAGATTATGGCCGCAGCGGTGTAGTAGATGTAAGCAAGGTGATAGCGGATGTCGGATTTGTGGGAAATCCGACCCTTTTTATAGGAAAATTACTCTCCAAAGATAAGATATCTTAGAAAGATCTCTTCCCATAAAAATAGGTAAAATATATGATCTAGCATATCTTCTTCCTTCCAGGAGCCAAGCCCAAAAATATAAGATCTCTTTCCAAAGATAAAAGATCTCACCCAAGAATAAAATATTCTCACCGCGTCCCAGGTGTTCGCCTCGGTCGAGTCGACTTCTCTAGATCACCTCGGTCGAGGTAGATCTGTGGTCAACCGAGGTGAGTCACAACTGAAAGTGAAATCTCTCAAATCTGGTCCAAAGTGAATCTCTAATCCATGGCTATGCTTCCTGGATGGTTCCTTATGTTCCTGAATGTAGCTCCAATGACTCCATAGCTCCTTTTGCTCCTTTTTGATGCAAAACGTGCCATTTTACCTACGATTACAACAAAACTAGGTGTAGACCTCGATTCCCGCAAAGGTAGATGAAATGGTAATATAATCACATATTATACATACAAACATGCAGATTATTGAAGATAAAACGTTCAAACAAACCCCAAAATATAGACTATAATTCATGCTATCAGTCTAAGACTATATATATAAATTAGTTTTTTAATCCAGGCCATGAAAGTAGCCCGATCGGACTTTACAGTATGTCCGGATCCATCCCGGTTGTTTGGCCGGGCTGGGCTTTTCGACCTGGTCGTACTTTTCACATTGTCCATACCCACTCGTTTTTATGGGCGGTTGGACCGGACCGGTAGGGACAACCCGGGGTGTATCAACTCTACGCATGACCAACCCAATTAACTCAGATTGCCAACAACCTTGCTTGAATATGATCATCAACCCAAAATGCTTCAAAAGTCTATTTCATCAAAACTTCGAGACTCATTGGCTACTGTTAGCATGAAATATTGTGATATTTTAGGCACGTTTTCTAAGCGTATTTGATTCATATTGATAGTCATTGATTGAACATTATTGCATTTGTGAGCTAGTTTGCCTATATTGTCGATATAGATGTCTACACAAGCTTTATGTTGATTATAGGTGATTGAGAGCCATTTCCGAACGGAATCTAGCAAGGATGAGTTGATTGAGTATGTCCATGGATTGAGGACATTCTTAGGAGCAAAATGAGTGTCAACTTATGGAATGCACGAGGCTAGGGAAGAATCACGTTCTTGCCCTAAACCACGCTCTAAATTACGGTCGTGGAACCTTCCACGACCGTGATCTTGGCGATCTTTTTCGCCACACTTTAAGCCACGATCTTTTAAAAGATTGGGCCGGGCCGCTACTTCATCATACACTATAAAAGGACGGACAAAGAGAGATTCCGTCATCTTCGCTTAGACGCACTTTGTGACCTCGCTTTAGGCTTACGCTTGCATCCACGCTTGGAGATTTGGCGACTTTGCAAAAGACGTACTTGCACTCATCTTTGGAGTTCCTCTAATCTCGCACTTGGTGGAGATTGTGATCGAGATTTCCGGATTGACGGAAGATCGAAGATTCGGAAGGTTAATTGCAAGAAGATTTTTCTTCTTGTTTAGGTTTGATTTAGAAGACGGATTGACATCCCGTTCTTCTTTCTTATCTAAGATTGTGTTTATTCATTCTATTCCAAATCTAGTGACAATATTTGTTCTTGATTGTGACATTGAGATTGGTTTGAAGTTTATTGAAAGTTTTCGGAAGTTTTCATCTTTCAATCTTTTAAACCTTGAATTTGATATCATAATGACTATTGTTGGCTAAAAACCCTTAACAATTATAAGGTGAAGGGTTGATAGTTGTGGCTTAGATGATGATAGATCGATCGTAATTAAATTGGACCCTGAGAGTTAGAGAGAATCGTCGACAACCTTAAATTACGGCCGGTTCTTGAAGTCCACGGCCGTGGATCCTCAAGAACTACCCGTGATTTCCTTTAAGTTTACGAACTTGCTTTTACTTTAATCCAAAGTTAAAGATTTGCTTTGACTTAGTTTAGGCTTGCCTTTTCTAGGTGGTAGTGAAGCCTCAACAACCTCTAGCTCGATTGTGAGTGTCTTAACCGTGATCGGTTTAGTTAGTCTTGGTCCTTGGATTACAAGTTTGGGTATTTGACATTAATTCTCATCTTTAGAACCTTTCTATATTGAAGCCTCAACAACCTGTATAGGGAGTCTCTTGTAGGTGAGTCACATAAGGTTTTTGGAACTTCACCGTACGATTACCTTACATTAGCATACCTTTGCAACTCTTAACTCTGTCCTTAGTTCTTTAGTATATCTTGAATCGATTGCCACAGCTGGATACTTGGATCTTTAGGATTGTTGTTTTCCCAATAATTTGCAAAGCTCTTACATTCAATTGCTTGATAACCTACGATCGGATTTATTCTCCCCAAATCCCTGTGTTCGATACTCTGGAATTCTTGCTTAACTACGTCGATCCGTACACTGCGGGTTCGCTTGCTTGATTCTAGTTTTATAAATTTAAAGCTTATTTGCACGCATGCTAAGTGGCGAACAAGTTTTTGGCGCCGTTGCCGGGGATTTGGTTTAGGCCAAATTCGGTAGCCGGTTGTCAAGCTTGGGAGCTTGCTCTCGTTATTTGATATTTCTTTGAGTGCATGCGCAGGTCTAGGAACACCGAAGACCTCTTACCTCTTGATCAAGAGCTTGAGAGGACTTTAAGGCAGAAGCGTAAGGAAAAGAAGATGGTTGAAGAACACGAACGTGATCTTCAAGCGGAGTTGGCGGAGAAGGAAGCTCAACTCCAATGGAATGAGAACATCCGCCGGGATGAAATGGATCGTCATCAATCTCAAGTTAACAATCTACAGGATATGATTTTCCAAATGAGGATAGAACTAAGTGACCTTAAGAATAAGGGGAGCAAGAAATCCTCAATGAGGGGATCAAGATCAAGAAGAAGAAGCCATTCATCCGCCGATGATAGTGATTCTTCCATGCCACCGTTAGAGGAGATTGATCCCACGATCAATGTGAATCCTTTCCATCCACGGGAAGCTGCTAATCGTCGTGTTCCACCTAGGAATGCGAGGATCGAACGTGTAGATGATGAGCCAAGAACTCTTGGCCAAAGGATGGACCCAACACAACAACCACGCCGTTTGGGCGTGAACTTTGATGCTGATGATGTGCAAGGGTTTAGCTTCAACCCTCAAGTTATTACTCTTGTTTGCCAAAACCAATTTGGCGGGACAAGCGCTGAATCTCCACACCAACACTTGCAAAACTTTGAGTGTATGATGGAGACAATGAGACCGAAGAACGCTACTACCAACAACTATAAGCTCAAGCCTTTCTTCTTCTCCTTGAAGGGGAAAGCGTTGTCTTGGTATCAAGCTCTTCCTAGTGGGAAACTAGATACGTGGGAAGACCTTTCCGCGGAGTTCCTCACCAAATTCTTTCCGCCATCCAAAACGGCAGAACTTAGAGGTAAGATCAATGCATTTTCCATGAGGTCTAACGAAAGTTTGTTTCAATCATGGGAAAGGTTTCAGGACTTGTTATTGGATTGCCCTCATCATGGCATATCCAAGCTTGCATTGCTGGAAATTTACTACAAGGGGCTGGATGCGGGAACGCAATTCAACCTCCAATCCCTCTCATGTGGAACATTCATGAACATGAGAGAAGATGACGCTTGGGACTTCATTGAGAAGCAAGCAAGGGTCATAGAGAAGTATTCCCACCGGAAAGTGGAGGGAAATCGTGTGGAGCAAGGAGCAAAGCTCACACATGAAGTTCAAAATCAGATTTTCTCCCTCAACAATGAGATCAAGGAGTTGAAGAAGGCTATCAAGACCAACTTCCCAAAGCAACAAGGGAAGGATGTTGGTTATTTGGGCAACAACAATGGCGGTGATAACACCAACCGCAACAACAACAACAATAACCGGAACAACAACCGGAATAATTGGAATGACAATAACAACAACCGGAACAACAATTGGAACAACAATAGGGGTTCAAACAACAACAATTGGCGCTCCAATCAACAAAATTCCGGTAACTCTTATCCTTCCAATTCTAATTCACTAACTCCACCTTCCTCTTCCTCTACTCCTTTGAAAAGCCAGGGGCAATCATCTAATGGAGGAAACAATTCGGGGAAGGAGAAGCCCGATCCCATGTTGGAAACGATTTTGGGAAAGCTACAAGGGCTGGAGAACCGCATCATTAAGGTTGATGATCAAATTTCTAAGGTTGATAAAGCTCAAAAGGTTTTAGAAAACCAAATGTTCAGCCATGCGGAGGAAGTTCCTAGGAATCAAGGGAAACTTCCAGGAAAAACGGAGGACAACCCTAAGGGAAGGGTAATGGCAATCACAACTAGGAGCGGAGTGACTACCACCGATCCGCAGCCTAAGTTCGTTGAAGTCCCCGTAGAGAAAGACAAAGAGAAGGGGAAAGAGAAGGAAGATGTCTACGTTCCTCCTCCAGCTTACAAACCTCCCCTACCATTCCCTCAATCTAGAGCGAGAGCGCGCCTAGAAAAACAGTTTGGTAAGTTTATAGAACTCATGAGCAAGCTGCATATTAATATACCATTTATTGATGCTATTGTAGGTATGCCGGCTTATGGCAAGTTCTTGAAGGAGCTCCTCTCCAACAAGAGGAAGCTAGAAGATTTCGGAGAGGTCAAGATGAGTTCGGATTCTTCGGATCTCATCAAGACCATGAAGGAGAAAATGCCCCCAAAGCTAAAGGATCCGGGGTCATTTTGCATTCCCATAGGAGTGGGAGATGTCACATACGATGCATTATGTGACTTAGGAGCAAGTGTGAGCATCATACCACTTGCATTATGTAGGAAGATCGGTTTAGGCGACCCTAAACCGGTGAAGATGACGTTGTACATGGCGGGTCGATCCATCACTCGCCCCGTCGGTATTGTAGAAGATGTCCCGGTCAAGCTAGGTAAATTCTTTGTTCCCATTGATTTTGTTGTGCTTGACATTCCTGCAGATAGTCCGGTCCCGATCATACTCGGAAGACCGTTTCTTGCAACTTCCGGCTGCATAGTCGATTGCAAGAATGGTAGACTCGCTTTTGATATAGGAGAAGAGAAAGTAGAGTTCGTTCTCTCCACTCTAGTGAAGGAGCCAATCTTTGATGAGGATATATTCGATATCCAAGACGAAGAAGGTTTGTCTATGGAGGAGGTAAGTGCGATTCTCTTTAACGATCCTTTACAAAAAGTTATCACTATGAGTCTAACAAATGTAGGGGAAGAAGAAGAGTGCAATGAGGCAATTGAAGCCCTAGAAGCACAAGAAGAGATGCATGAAGTGGAGTTTGAAAAGCTCCACGATGAGGCAGAAAATGTGAGAATCCACGGCCACACACTATATTCCACGGCCGTGGATTTCACAACCAAAATCGTGCCCCACTCCAGGGAGTTATACGGTCGTGGAGAAGACATGACAACCGTATTTCCCTTTCACGCCCTAAACCACGACCGTGGAGGCCATGAGGAACCCGTAATTTTGGGCGTGGAAAGGGGTGATCGAGACACTTCTTCAACTTCTTCCAATTCTTCTCCCACACATTCAACACCCTTAGAAACTTCTAAGGAGACATCGGATGCTTCTCAAAGATCATTAGAAGCTCCGAAAGCAATAGAACTCAAACCACTTCCTACTCATCTAAGGTATGCTTTTTTAGGACCTAATTCTACCTTTCTGGTTATTGTTAGTTTCGATCTAAGCATAGATGAACATAATCAGCTCATGATTGTCCTTAGGAAACATAGGAAAGCTCTAGGCTATACTATTGAGGACTTAGTAGGAATTAAACCCTCCCTATGCATGCATAAGATACTAATGGAGGAAGATTTTAGAACTTCGAGACAACCTCAAAGGCGGTTGAATCCGACCATGAAGGAGGTTGTCAAGAAGGAAATTCTTAAGCTTCTTGATGCAGGTATCATCTACCCTATCTCCGATAGTAAGTGGGTGAGTCCGGTTCAAGTAGTCCCAAAGAAGGGAGGAATGACGGTCATCACCAACAAAAACAACGAACTCATTCCTACCCGAACCGTGACAGGATGGCGGATGTGCATAGACTACCGCAAGCTCAACAACGCAACGAGGAAGGATCACTTCCCATTGCCGTTCATCGATCAAATGCTTGAAAGGTTAGCGCAACATTCGCATTTTTGCTATCTTGACGGTTATGGTGGTTTCTTTCAGATCCCGATACACCCGGACGATCAAGAGAAGACCACATTCACGTGCCCATGGGGTACGTTTGTTTATAGGAGAATGCCGTTCGGGCTTTGCAACGCCCCAGCCACCTTTCAACGGTGCATGATGGCCATCTTCTCTGAATACGTAGAGGAAATCATGGAAGTCTTCATGGACGACTTCTCCGTATACGGTTCCTCTTTTAACGATTGTCTTTCTAACCTTTCTCTTGTTTTGCAAAGGTGTGAAGACACTAACCTAGTTCTTAATTGGGAAAAGTGTCAATTTATGGTTAAGGAAGGAATTGTATTAGGTCACTTAGTCTCTAGTAGAGGGATAGAAGTAGATAAAGCTAAGATAGAGACCATAGAGAAGCTTCCTCCCCCAACTTCGGTGAAAGGGATAAGAAGTTTCCTAGGACATGCTGGATTTTATAGACATTTCATTAAAGACTTTTCTAAGATATTAAAACCTCTCACTAATCTATTGATGAAGGATGCGGTTTTTGAGTTTTCGCAGGAATGTTTGGATGCGTTTAACACCATTCGGCAAGCTCTAATTTCAGCACCTATTATCCAACCTCCGGATTGGACTCTTCCCTTTGAGATTATGTGCGATGCTAGTGACGTAGCTATTGGAGCTGTTCTTGGACAACGAAAGGAAGGGCGAACCCATGCCATATACTATGCTAGCAAGACGCTAGATGAAGCGCAGCTCAACTACGCCACTACCAAAAAAGAGTTTTTAGCCATTGTCTATGCAATTGACAAGTTTCGCTCTTATCTTGTAGGTGCAAAGGTGATTGTCTACACGGATCATTCTGCGATCCGGTACCTCCTTGCGAAGAAAGATACGAACCCAAGGCTAATTAGATGGATTCTTCTCCTACAAGAGTTCGATCTAGAGATCCGCGAGAAGAAAGGTTCAGAAAATTCTGTTGCGGATCATTTGAGTCGCCTAACACATCTAGAGGACGACCATTTACCCATCGATGACTCCTTCCCGGACGAACACCTACACATTATAGAGGAGTGCATCGACGTGATCTCCAAAGGTAACGAACCATGGTTTGCTGATTTTGTTAACTATTTGGTTTGTCAAGAGATACCACCCGGATTATCCTACGCACAAAGGAAGAAGTTCTTTAAGGACGTCCGGGAATACTTTTGGAACGAGCCTCTCCTCTTTAAGAGAGGTCCGGATGGCATCATTCGGCAATGTGTTCCGGAAGATGAGATGCAAAGTGTCATCCGTCATTGTCATTCACTACCTTGTGGAGGACACGCTAGTTCGAACAAGACTAGCGCAAAGGTATTGCAATCCGGATTCTTTTGGCCTACCTTATTTAG
Organism: Fagopyrum homotropicum; assembly: GCA_033239125.1. Lineage (NCBI taxonomy): Eukaryota > Viridiplantae > Streptophyta > Magnoliopsida > Caryophyllales > Polygonaceae > Fagopyrum > Fagopyrum homotropicum. The sequence continues at coordinate 22,158,391 of BSWB01000005.1, read as the reverse complement.
AGATGTGCAATCCTTTGTTTCTTGCTGCGATGCTTGTCAAAGAACAAGCAATATCTCTAGGAGGAATGAGATGCCCCTCAACAACATCCAAGAGGTGGAGATTTTCGATGTTTGGGGAGTAGACTTCATGGGACCATTCCCATCTTCTTGTGGAAACCAATACATACTATTGGTGGTAGACTACGTTTCTAGATGGGTGGAAGCAATTGCCTCTCCCACCAATGATGCCATGGTGGTGGTCAAGTTCTTCAACAAGACCATTTTTCCTCGATTTGGGACGCCAAGGACTATCATTAGTGATGGAGGTTCTCACTTCATTGCCCGTCGCTTTGAAGCTCTTCTAGCTAAGTATGGGGTTACTCACAAGATCGCTACCCCTTACCATCCACAAACAAGTGGACAAGTTGAGATCTCAAATAGGGAGATCTAAGGAATCCTAGAGAAGACGGTTTCAAGGACTAGGAAAGATTGGTCTTTGAAACTTGACGATGCATTGTGGGCGTACCGGACTGCATACAAGACTCCCATAGGAACCACACCATACAACCTTGTGTATGGGAAGTCTTGTCACTTGCCGGTAGAATTGGAGCACAAAGCGTTTTGGGCTATCAAGTGGCTGAATTTCAGCATGAAGGAAACGGGAGAGAAGCGTCTCCTAGACCTTAATGAGCTGGACGAACTCCGCTTGAATGCTTATGAAAACGCTAAGATCTATAAGGAGAGAGCAAAGCGTTGGCATGATAAGCATATCATTCCGAAGGACTTCTAAGAAGGAGATCAAGTTCTCCTCTTCAATTCAAGGCTTCGTCTCTTTCCAGGTAAGCTTAAATCCCGTTGGACCAGACCTTTTCTAATTAAGCGCATTTTCCCCCATGGTGCAGTTGAAGTATGGGGTGAAGCGAGCGGAAGCTTTAAGGTGAACGGCCAACGACTTAAGAAGTATACGCCGGAACTCCAAGCTGAAGAGTTCGCGCCTACCGCACTCGAATAAGTGCGAGAATGGTCTAGCTACGGACCTTAAACAAAGCGCTTCTTGGGAGGCAACCCAAGGTATTGCATTTTTGTTTTTATTTTCGATTCATAGATTAGCTTAGTATAAACGTTTTTGCTTTGTTTTGCCTTCGATTCCTTCCGGTATGTTCGTGTTTTTGGATGTAGGAACGATGGAAAAGGAAAAGGAGAGGATAATGTTGAAGAAAAGTGACGAAATTTGGACTTTGGAGCTTTACAGAGAGTTCCACGGCCTAAACCACGGTCGTGACAGCTATAGTGACCGTAATTTCCAAAAGCCTTTGAAAAATCACTAAAACCACGGTTCCGTACAAAACCACGACCGGGAACCTCCCGACAGACCGTGATTTTCAAAATTTTGCCTGTGACTATATAAACCACGTTCTTCACAAAAACCACTCACAAAACCCCTCTTCCACGACCTAAACGCCGAATCCACGCCCCCTCTCTCAAATCCTCGTTTCTTAATCATTTTTAACGATTCTTCTTCCCAAACTGAAGCAAATTCGACCACCAACAAGATCCAAGCGACGAATCGAGCGGAACTTTACCAAGGAACGCACATTCGGATTTTTAAATCCGAAAAATAGGTTTTTCCACTCTCCTTGATCTTTGTCGATTTGGTTCGTTTTTGTTAGAGATTTTAGGAAGAACTGATTGAAATTGGAAGAAATTAGACTAAGGCTGATTGATTGTTGAGATTGAGTGCTGAATTCTGAGATTTACGAAAAACTGAGACAAACCACGGTTCCTGGAAGAACCACGGCCGTGGAACCTCTAGAACAGCCCGTAATTTTTGACAGAAATGGACTTTGTGAGGAGAGTTTCGGGAAGGATCAAAGAGAAGAAGAATGATCAGAACAAGAAGAGGAAGGGTAATCCCTCTTCTTCTTCATCCTCTAGGGCACCACCACCCTCTTCCCCTTCACCTCCATCTTTACCTTCACCACCCTCACCTCCTAGCCCTAGAGTCCCGACCATTCATGAGGACCACCTTGTTGCATTTGAGAGGATCGAGGAGAGGGCTGTGATTGGTCCTAGATACCTACTGTTAGAGGAGCTAGTTCCTCTTAACATCGTAGATGACCTCACTTGGCTCTTGGATAGAACCGGACTAGTTGTCTTCTCGGCTATCCGAGAAGACGCGTATGAGGAGATCACGAGGGAGGTAGTGACGTCCTTTCAGCATAGCCACGTAGATAGGACCGTTTCTTTCCGTCTTATGGAAAGAAACTATGATTTTAGCATCCGAGAGTTTGGGACTTTCTTCGGGTTTCATGAGACCTTTAACGGTCGTTTTCCTAGTGGCGTTTACGCCAAGGACTTTTGGGAGGAAGTAGCGATGATTTACGCCAGCGAGGACCGCTGGCAACCTGCTGACACCAAGGCCAAGTTGATGTATCACTTGGCCTTGAAGATTGCTCACCGTGTTCTTTCGGAGTGTCTCTTTCCTAGGACGGAGACGCCCCAAAAGATCAAGACGGATGAGCTCTTTTTGCTGTATTACATGCTGTACGGGCGCCGAGCTGACTATGCGACCCTCTTGGCTGCTACTATGAGCAAGCTCAAGAACAAGAGGAAGGGCAACATTGGATATGGTGGGATAGTTACCCACCTTGCTAGGAGTTTGGGAGTTGATTTTTCTGCCTGTACCCTTATACCAGCTGTACCTTTAGGTCTTTATGCCTTCATGACTAGAGGGCTCATCTTCCCCACTCATAGAGGTCCGCCTTATGCGGCCATGCCTTGGGAGAGCAGGACCGGTAGGGGCATTGAGTGGCTGCAGGAGTATTCCATTATGGCGGGACGCCATAATTGGAAGGAGACGTTCGCTGCCATGCATGCGAACAGGATTGCAGCTCCTCCGTATATTCCACTGTTACGCTCAGGATATGTGTGATACGCAATAGGTTTTAAATTTATACTCGTTATAATTATCCTAACTCCTAGCGAACCCGCAGTGTACGGGACGTTTGTAGTAGGGATAGTATTCCGAGATCGAACACAAAGACTAAGGTGAAATCGAGTCAAACAATGGTCATAGATAGTGTGAATCTAGGGTAAGATAAGATGAGGAACAAAGAAAATGGAAAACTCAATGTTTTGGAGGTTTTTGTGGTGATCAAACAAAGATCACAAAGCAAGAAAGGTAATAAAACAACTAACAACTTAAGCTAGCAAACGAACAAGTAACACGAAGCACCAAGTATATGATCAAGAGAGAAAAGTGGATTCTAGAGGTCAAGATTTCCGGTTATGGCATCGGACTCAAGGTTCTAAGGATTCTAAGGACAAACTGTGGTGTTGAGGAAAGAATGTTTCACTAATGGAAGCAATTACCGGGTAGGTCTCTCACTTCACTAATCCCGCATCAAACTCCTATCACCGGGTAGGTCTCAAGGGGTTAAAATAAGGAATTCTACACAAACTAGATACTACTCAAGGGGGTAACCCTCTCCTTACCGGGTAAGTCTCGGAATAGGGAAATCTCAAGCAATAATCCTAGCACACTCGATCCAATAGCGGCTTATGAGGCTCACTATTACCTAGAATTCATCTTCTAAAGTATCTAAGATCGGAAATCATCGGGTAGATCTCTTCCCTCACTTAGGTTGATAGCATAAGGTGATCCTAAGCTAAATTAGGCTTAATGAACACTAGGATTTAACAACCTAACACCCCAATCATACAAATTCATCATTTAAAGAGCAACAGAGGAGGAAATCGGGTGGATCATGGGGGAAATCGGCCGATTTACCTGATGAACAGGCCGATTTTCCGTTCTGTTGTGAGTTTCGTGCATACAAATCATCCTAAACTAACATATAAGTCCATTCTATCATCACCCCAGCCATAACCATTAATCCATCACTCTAGAATCACAATAAACTAGCCAATAGTAAGCATATCAAGATCCAAAATCATCAAACAAGCATACATGATGTTCATAGATGAAAATAAAAGATAAGCAAGCAAATCAATAAATCTCAACTAAATCTAAGTTGTAGCAAGACTTACAAACTCTTAAATGAAGATCCAAAACGTTTCCTAACAACCCTTGCAATAGTTCTTCAATCCAAGACTACAAAAGTCACTCAAAATCACTCCAAAACCTTACTATCACTCCTAGAATGGTGTTCTTCTTCTTCCTTCAATCCTTGAGAGTTTTTCTTCTCCTCCAATCTTTCACCCAAATTGATGAGCTGTGAATGAGAGTGTGGGAGAGGAGACATGCTCAGCAACAACCTGCAGGACCACTTATATTCTCCACCAAGAGTAAGGCCGGACAAGAGATCGTGGGACACGTGGCTTAAGCTGTCAAAAGCCCAAAAATCGACCCAGTAGGATTAAATCGGCCGATTTAGCTGCTAGTTGGTCCGATTTTCTTCAGCAGAAACATGCTATGATCGTCTAGCCATGAGTTGCTCCATTGCTTGCACCAATAGTGGTCTTTGTGTCCTTTGTTGCTCCAATTATGCTCCTCCAAAGCTTTTGATGTGTACCATCATGAGGCTTGGCCCTATAATGTATCGGTTAATGTCCAAAAGACCCCCGAAATACCTACAAAGCAATGCACAAGTCCGTGTAGACGTCTATCTCGACAAAATACATGAATTGAGTGCAAACGTCGTGAATTAGTGCTAAATTGTGCATGAATGAGTGAGAAATCTATCTAAATGATTACCTGAACCTAAGTCATAAATCGTGTTATCATCCACCACCGCCCGTTGTTGAGGAGGAGGAGATGGGAGATCAGTTTGAGGGTGGAGGAGGAGCCGAGCAGGAGTTTGGCACGTTTCCGGATCAGCCGGATGCGGCCCCCGATGTACCTAGACGTTCTCCACGTCCAGCTAGAGCTTCAGACTCGTCTTCTCGCCGCGCTAGCGTGAGTGAGAGACCCACATAGGCCGAGACACCTCCTGCATGGTATGGAGCTCCACCTCCATGGGCTACAGATACACCATCTGCACCAGCACCAGCACCAGCACCATCCGACGCTCCAACATGGTACAGTCAGGCTCCGGGATGGTATGAGCAGATGCCGGATTGGGCTACTGGTCTTTCGGAGAGAGTAGGAGCATTGGAGATCCGAGCCGATGCTAGAGATGGACGTTTGGACGACCTTGATAACATGATGAGAGACGTCTACCGCCAACAGTTTGGGCGGTTTTATGATCCTAGCTTCTCTCCATTCCCACCTCCACCAGCGCCGCAGTGATGATGATGATTGACCGTTCGCTTTAGCCGCTCCACCGCCATTTTGTGAGTTTCTTTTTCTTTTCTTCTTTTCTTTCTTTCTTTTGAACATTAGGGACAATGTTCTTCCTAAGTATGGGGTGGGGTGTGACTAAAAGTTTGTAATAACTCTTACTCACTATGTTTGCTTCTATTCGAGACTATCATTGCATGTTCATTATATTGTTGCATGTTTCGTTATTGCATTGCATGAAAAAGAACTTGAAAAAACCCATAAAAATTGAAAAATTTTGAAAAATTTTGTGCTTCTAATGAATTGAGATGATTCCTATGATAATCACTACTTGTGAATTGAGTTTGATGACAATTGCATGCTTAAAAGAATAGTGAATTGAAAAGAAATTGAATTAATTAATTATACCTCTTTTGCAAGTTTCATAATGTGATGGATATTACCTAAATCATGTTGAGAAATTGAAGTTGAAATCACACTATAAGTTCTTATACTTCTTGTTGAGATGATTAAGGCAATTCGATTTTTCTTTCTTCTTTCTTTGATCATATTAGCTCCTCATTGAAATATTGACCTCCTTTACTTATCCGGGAATTTGGAGAAGTGAATGAAAAAGGCATGTTTGATGTGGGAGGGCCATGAGAGCAATTATTTGCAATCAAAAGAATAGAAAGACATTGTAGGTTTGGGGAAGTCAATCATGATGATGAGTAACTCGGCACCATTCACATAGCCGGGTGTTTGTGTCTTGCCAAAGTCGGATTGAGCGATATTCCTAGCGGATTATGGTATGTGCGCTAAGGGTTTGAGGCATCTCATAAAATTGAGAAACGCCAATCTCCTAGGCTTCGGTTTTTGTGCACCTCTGTCCATAACTCCAAAAGTAAAGTCGAAAAATGAAAGGAAGAGAGCGAAGCTCTAAGTTGAAGTGTTGCGGAAACCGCAAAGGAAGAAGAAGGAGTAGTTGTCCACTTTCCCGGATTCATGCACCACATTCCTTAAAGTTTCCTTCCCTTTCCACATTCTAGACCTTTTTCTTTGAAAGTCCTTAAGATCAAAAGAATGTTATATGACTTGGTGATCTAAATTGAAGTTTTTTATGATTGATTTTGATAATGTTTAAAGGTTATGATGTTTGTATAGAAGTTTGATTGATTCATGAGTTTTCTTTACTCTTTACTCTTTGATTAAGTGTATGAAAGTCTATAAACGATTGAAGCAAGGTTTGAGAATGATCTATTCTTTAGAAGGCACATTCCTCCAAAAGAAGTATTGCTTTGAGAAGGTACACATATTTCATCCTAACTCTTGTTTTAAAGCTTTTGAAAGACCTTGCTTAGGGACAAGCAAGTGTTAAGTATGGGGTTATTTGTTAGCATGAAATATTGTGATATTTTAGGCACGTTTTCTAAGCGTAATTGATTCATATTGATAGTCATTGATTGAGCATTATTGCATTTGTGCGCTAGTTTGCCTATATTGTCGATATAGATGTCTACACAAGCTTTATGTTGATTATAGGTGATTGAGAGCCATTTCCAAACGGAATCTAGCAAGGATGAGTTGATTGAGTATGTCCATGGATTGAGGACATTCTTAGGAGCAAAATGAGTGTCAACTTATGGAATGCACGAGGCTAGGGAAGAATCACGTTCTTGCCCTAAACCACGCTCTAAATTACGGTCGTGGAACCTTCCACGACCGTGATCTTGTCGATCTTTTTCGCCACACTTTAAGCCACGATCTTTTAAAAGATTGGGCCGGGCCGCTACTTCATCATACACTATAAAAGGACGGACAAAGAGAGATTCCGTCATCTTCGCTTAGACGCACTTTGCGACCTCGCTTTAGGCTTACGCTTGCATCCACGCTTGGAGATTTGGCGACTTTGCAAAAGACGTACTTGCACTCATCTTTGGAGTTCCCCTAATCTCGCACTTGGTGGAGATTGTGATCGAGATTTCCGGATTGACGGAAGATCGAAGATTCGGAAGGTTAATTGCAAGAAGATTTCTCTTCTTGTTTAGGTTTGATTTAGAAGACGGATTGACATCCCGTTCTTCTTTCTTATCTAAGATTGTGTTTATTCATTCTATTCCGAATCTAGTGACAATATTTGTTCTTGATTGTGACATTGAGATTGGTTTGAAGTTTATTGAAAGTTTTCGGAAGTTTTCATCTTTCAATCTTTTAAACCTTGAATTTGATATCATAATGACTATTGTTGGCTAAAAACCCTTAACAATTCTAAGGTGAAGGGTTGATAGTTGTGGCTTAGATGATGATAGATCGATCGTAATTAAATTGGACCCTGAGAGTTAGAGAGAATCGTCGACAACCTTAAATTACGGCCTGTTCTTGAAGTCCACGGCCGTGGATCCTCAAGAACTACCCGTGATTTCCTTTAAGTTTACGAACCTACTTTGACTTTAATCCAAAGTTAAAGATTTGCTTTGACTTAGTTTAGGCTTGCCTTTTCTAGGTGGTAGTGAAGCCTCAATAACCTCTACCTCGATTGTGAGTGTCACAACCGTGATCGGTTTAGTTAGTCTTGGTCCTTGGATTACAAGTTTGGGTATTTGACATTAATTCTCATCTTTAGAACCTTTCTATATTGAAGCCTCAACAACCTGCATAGGGAGTCTCTTTCTATATTGGATTACAAGTCCGTGTAGACGTCTATCTCGACAAAATACATGAATTGAGTGCAAACGTCGTGAATTAGTGCTAAACCGTGCATGAATGAGTGAGAAATCTATCTAAATGATTACCTAAACCTAAGTCATAAATCGTGTTATCAAAAATACCCCATACTTAAGGTTTGCTCGTCCCCGAGCAAATTCTCAACTATAGACTACAAGATGACATAATTTATGTATGTAGAAAAATGGCAAAATCTTTTTGGAGTTGTGCTTCTAGTATTGGATCACCTTCATAATCATGTTTCATGGCAATGGACAAGCAATTATGCATCAAATAAATGAAGGCATGGAAAGACAATTGTACTTAACTCGATAGCATGCAATGAAGTGTAAAGATGAAGATGTCAAGATGATCATGAGCATATCCAATCTAAATCACTTAGTCTTACACACACGCAAATAAGTCATAAGGGCTTGTGAAATAGAAGGCCAAGAAACGTTGTGATTAGGCGGGAATTTTCTAGGCTATGTGATGCTAATCCGGGAAAGGAACTAAACAACCACAACTTCAAATTTTCTTATCAACTTCCCTCAAGTGTATATTTTTCATTTTCTTTTCTTTCTTTTCTTTTATTTTTTTGAGACAATGGCATTGGTGTACAAAACCCGAAACCTTGGTGATTAGCCATCCTCGGGCTTTTTCTATTTTTTGAGGTACATCCACACCGGGCACACATACCAAAGCTCGTTAGGACTATTGGTTTATTTGACTTTGGCAAGGCACCAACACCCGATTATGTGAAGTGTACCGAGTTATTTGTCATTTAAGCCAACGTCCCCAAACCTATATTTTTGGCTACACTTTCGCAACAATTTCAGCACTTCATTCACATCATTCTTTCATCAATCACTTCACCCCACACTTGCTTTTCACACATTCACCACACTAGCATGCTCCTATTCCCGGATGGGTCAAAAGAGGTCAAATTTTCATCAATTGAGGTGCTCAAACAACATGATCAAGATGAGAAGTAGAGGAAGATGAATTGCCTCATTTATTCCTAAATGATGTGCAAGAACTAGCATGTAATTTCGACTTTCAATCCTCAATTCAATCAAGACAAGCATCATAATCACAAACCATTCATGGGATTCAAGATAAGTACTTCAAGTCCACATATGTATTCATCAATTTAACACATAAGGCCATCCATAGCCAATCCACAAGACAAGATTCATCATTAGGGTCATATCCAAGCCTTAGAAGCACTAAAAATTTTTAAAATTTTCTGAATTTTTTTGATTTTTCGAAATATGTATGTACAATGCAAGACATAATGAAACATGTGACAAAATTTAACTATCTTAGATGCTAATCATGCAAATGATCATGAAAACCCCACCCCATACTTAGAAACACATTGTCCCCAATGTGGAAACTAAATAAAGAAGTGAAAGAGAGTCCTCACAATGTAAAATTGGTGATGCTTTGGTATTTCGGTTCACATTGGATGATGATGGTGGACGATCGATCAAGGATGGTAGAGAGCTCTTGATGTTCATTATGATGTCGGAACCCGCGCTTGGCACCGCAAGCCGTCCAAGTTCCACGTCCGCTCCACCCATGCTTGATTGGAGATCATCACTTTCCTTTACAGAGGAAAAATCGCCCCATAGCCCAGGAAAATCGGCCGATTTGTCTGAAGAATGGGCCGATTTTTCTGGGTGCTTTCCTCCTCGTCCATGTGCTTGGATCTTGTACCTTCAACTGGTCCATGAGGCTTTCACATGACCTCCAACATCTCATAACTCATGACAATCAACAAGATCTAGCACCCAAAAACACAAAGGAAAAACAAAGCACACCAAGAGTGAGATTAAACAAAAGCAAGAAAAACAAAAGGGAAAAATATATACCAATGGGTTGCCTCCCATTAAGCGCTTCTTTAAGGTCATTAGCTTGACCAAATTCAAGAGCGTTTAAATCAAGGTGAAGCGGGGCAATCACTTCCACCGGGGATTCCGGGATGTACTTCTTCAAACGGTGCCCATTCACCTTGAAGTCACCACAATGATCTCCTCCTATCTCTACCGCTCCATGAGGAAAGATCTTCTTCACCACATATGGCCCGGTCCATCTTGATTTGAGCTTTCCGGGGAAAAGCCGCAGCCTTGAGTTGAAGAGAAGGACAAGGTCGCCTTCACTCAACTCCTTCGGGATGAGGCGCTTGTCATGCCATCGTTTAGTCCTCTCCTTGTAGATCCGGGCGTTCTCATAAGCATCCAACCGGATCTCCTCAAGGGCGTTCATGTCTAGCAACCGCTTCTCTCCCGCCTCCTTGAGGTCAAAATTTAGCCACTTAATGGCCCAATAAGCTCTATGCTCCATCTCTACCGGAAGGTGGCAAGACTTGCCATAGACCAACTTGTAAGGAGTGGTGCCAATTGGTGTCTTGAAAGCGGTCCTATATGCCCACAAGGCATCATCGAGCTTCATAGCCCAATCCTTTCTTGTCCTAGAGACCGTCTTCTCGAGTATCCCCTTGATCTCCCGGTTGGAAATTTCCACTTGGCCACTAGTTTGGGGATGGTAAGGTGTTGCCACCTTATGAGTCACCCCATACTTAGCCAAAAGTGCCCCAAAGTTCCTATTGGTGAAGTGCTTCCCTCCATCACTTATGATCACCCTTGGTGTTCCAAACCTAGGGAAGATCACTCGGTTGAAGAACCGCACCACAACCTTGGCGTCATTTGTAGGTGAGGCGATTGCCTCCACCCATCTCGAAACATAGTCAACCGCCAATAGGATGTAGAGGTTGCCACATGAAGAAGGGAATGGTCCCATGAAGTCCACACCCCACACATCAAATATCTCTACCTCTTGTATGTTGTTCAAGTGCATCTCATTTCTCCTTGAGATGTTGCCCGTCCTTTGGCAAGCATCACAAGCTACCACAAAGCCTTGCACGTCCTTGAACAAACTTGGCCAAAAGAAGCCCGATTGTAGCACCTTCGCACATGTCTTGTGTGTGCTAGCATGTCCTCCACATGGCAAGGAATGACAATGGCGGATTACACTCTCCACCTCATCCTCCGGTATGCATCTCCTAAACATTCCATCCGGCCCTCTTTTGAACAAAAGTGGCTCACTCCAATAGTAGTGCCTCACATCTTTGAAGAACTTCTTCCTTTGGGCATATGTCAAACCGGGAGGCACCTCCTCACACACTAAGTAGTTCACAATGTCGGCAAACCATGGCTCGCTTCCTCTAGACACTTGGAACAAGCACTCCTCCACCATTTGCAATTGCTCATCCCGGAATGAGTCATCAATTGGGATGTCCTCTCTTTCAAGCTCCAATGGTAGGAGTCTACTAAGGTGATCCGCCACGGAGTTCTCGGATCCCTTCTTGTCCCGGATTTCCAAGTCAAACTCTTGAAGAAGAAGGATCCACCGAATCAACCTAGGCTTGGCATCCTTCTTGGTAAGTAGATAACGGATCACAGCATGATCCGTATAAACTATGACCTTCGCTCCAACAAGATATGAGCGGAACTTCTCAAATGCATACACAACCGCTAGCAACTCCTTCTCGGTGGTAGCATAATTGAGTTGGGCATCATCTAGCGTCTTGCTAGCATAATAAATAGCATGAGTTTTCCCATCTTTCCTTAGCCCCAAAACAGCCCCAACGGCTACATCGCTTGCATCACACATGATCTCAAACGGTAAACTCCAATCCGGAGGTTGCATTATAGGTGCGGAGATCAAGGCGTTCTTCAACCTACAAAAAGCCTCAAGGCAATCTTCGGAGAAAACAAATTCAACATCCTTCATTAGTAGGTTAGTAAGGGGCTTAGAAATTTTAGAGAAGTCTTGAATAAACCTCCGGTAAAAACCGGCATGCCCTAAGAAACTCCTTACCCCTTTCACCGAGGTAGGTGGTGGCAACTTCTCTATCGTCTCAATCTTGGCCCTATCAACCTCAATGCCACGGTTAGACACCAAGTGTCCTAACACAATACCTTCACTTACCATGAAGTGGCATTTTTCCCAATTCAAGACAAGATTTGTCTCCTCACATCTTTGCAATACTAATGACAAGTTAGCCAAGAAATTATCAAAGGAAGAACCATAAACAGAGAAATCATCCATGAACACTTCCATGATATTTTCAATATATTCCGAAAAGATGGCCATCATACACCTTTGGAAGGTGGCGGGTGCATTACACAACCCAAATGGCATTCTCCTATATGCAAAAGTACCCCATGGACATGTAAAGGTTGTTTTCTCTTGGTCATCGGGGTGGATAGGGATTTGGAAGAATCCACTATAGCCATCTAGGTAGCAAAAATGGGAATGTTGAGCTAACCTCTCTAGCATTTGGTCAATGAAAGGGAGAGGGAAGTGATCTTTCCTAGAGGCCATGTTCAACTTCCTATAATCAATGCACATCCTCCATCCCGTAACCGTCCTAGTTGGGATTAGTTCATTATTCTCATTGGCCACTACGGTCATCCAACCCTTCTTAGGTACTACATGAACGGGACTAACCCACTTATTATCCGAGATAGGGTAGATAATTCCCGCATCTAGCAACTTAATGATTTCCTTTTTGACCACCTCTTTCATTATGGGATTCAATCTTCTTTGATGTTCAATAGAGGGTTTATGATTATCTTCCATCATTATCCTATGCATGCACAAAGAAGGTTTGATGCCAACTAGATCATCAATGGTGTATCCTATTGCCTTTCTATGCAGTTTCAATTCATTCAACAGTCTATTAAGCTCATCATCATTCAAAGATGCATTCATAATCACCGGATAAGTAGAATTTGAACCAAGGAAAGCATACTTTAAATGAGAGGGAAGGGGTTTAAGATCAAGTTGAGGAGGACCTTTTTCGGTTGGAGATGATCCATACAATGTAGGTTGAGATGATTGCAAAGCCATGGAAGCCTCCTTGAAGTCCCTTGATGATTGCTCACACTCAAGTGGTTGATGTTGAAAAGACTCAGGAAAATCGGCCCAGGAGGAAAAATCGGCCGATTTTTCTTGCAGTGGGTCGATCTGAGTTTCTGTTTTTGTTGAACTAGCTGACATTTCAGCACAAGGCCAAAAATCGGCCGATCTGGACCCTCCAGTCCGATTTTTCTGCTAGTTTCTCCCTTCTTCTAGCACTTCAAATCCAACACTTGGTAGCTCGTCCAATGCATTCAAGGCCTTGATTACTTCATTGCTACTCTCCTCAACTCCTTCTTCCATCAAGCTTGAGCTAAGAACCTTCTCAAGTGGATCCTTGAGCAAGATTGAGCTCACAACCTCTCTAGACTCCTCTTCTTCAACTATGTTGAATACATCCTCATCAAGGGTTGGCCCTTTTATCATTGTGGACAGCTTGAACTTGATGTTCTCTTCTCCAATGTTGAAGGAGAGAGTCCCATTCTTGCAATCTACTAGACATCCGGAAGTAGCTAGGAAAGGTCTTCCCAAGATGATAGGAACCGGATAGTCCGCCGGGATGTCCAAAACAACGAAGTCTATGGGCACATAGAACTTCCCTAGTTGCACCGGGATGTCTTCCAAGATTCCAACCGGATGAGTGATCGAGCGGTCCGCCATGTAAAGGGTCATCTTGACCGGCTTTGGCTCTCCTAGCCCAACCTTGTTGCAAAGTGCAAGCGGGATGATGCTTACACTTGCCCCAAGATCACATAAGGCGTCATACTTCACTTCTCCTACTCCGATTGGCACACAAAAGGATCCCGGATCCCTTAGCTTAGGAGGCATCTCCTCCTTCATTGTTTGAATCAACTCCGAGGATCTCTTTGTCATTCTTATCTCCCCATACTCCTCCAACTTCCTTTTGTTGGAGAGTATTTCCTTCAAGAACTTGCCATATGCCGGCATTCCTAAAATAGCATCCATGAACGGAATGTTAATATGTAATTTAGACATAAGTTCAAGGAATTTACCAAAGTGATTGTCCAAGCGAGCTCTTGCTCGTGATTGAGGGAACGGTAGTGGTAGCTTGTATGGAGGCGGTGCCACATAGGTTGGCTCTACATCCTTGCTCTTGCCTCCATCTCCTTGCAAAGTCTCTTCTTCATTCACCACTTGCTTCCCTTTAGCATTCTCCTTGGGAAAAGGATCCTTCATGCTTAATCCACTTCTTGTTGTAATAGCCAACACTTGGCCTCTTGGGTTTTCTTCGGTTCTCCCGGGAAGCTTTCCCGGATCTCTATGTGCTTCACCCGTCTTTTGGAACACTTGTGCTTCCAAAACCTTTTGAGCCTTAGAAATTGAAGTCATGGTGCTCTCAAGACCACTCAACCTTCCAAGCAATTGCTCAAACATCATTTCGGTTCTATCTTTTGGAGGTTGAGTGAATCCGGGTGGAGGCTCTTGTGAAGCTCTTGGTGGTGGAGTTGTGCTTGTGGAAGCGGGAGGGTTCAAGGCTCCATCCGGGTTAGAATAAGAGAACCCGGGATGGTTATGGTTGGGCCGGTAATTGTTGAATTTCCGGTTGTTGTTGAAGTTCCTTGGGCCTTGGTAGTTGTTGTAGTTGCCCCTTCCCATATAGTTCACATCCTCCTCCTTGGAAGACAAGTTAGCTTGTGGAAGCACTTGAGGGGTTGCTTGGTTCTTCAAGGTTGTAGCACACAACTCCCTCAAGGACTTTAGCTCGTTGTTGATGGCATCAAGCTTGAAATTGCTCATGGTGACCTCACTCACCTCATATGCTCCCGCCTTTCTCCCTTCACTCTTCCTATGGGAGTATTTCTCAATCACTAGAGCTTGTTTCTCTACAAACTCCCAAGCATCATCCACATGCTTCTCCATGAAAGTCCCACCGAAAAGGGATTGAAGCTTGAATTGGCTATCTTCATCAAGTCCCTTGAAGTAGATCTCCAATAGCTCAATTTTCGGTATGCCATGGTGTGGACAATCTAGGAGAAGGTCTTTGAATCTCTCCCAAGACTTGAACAAACTCTCTCTATCCTTCATCACGAAGGCATTGATCTTCCCTCTTAATTCGGTAGTCTTGGAAGGTGGGAAGAACTTAGTCAAAAACTCGGTTGTCATCTCCTCCCAAGTACCAACTCGCCCTTGTGGAATAGATTGATACCAAGCTAAGGCTTTGTCCTTAAGAGAGAAGGAGAAAGCGCTAAGCTTATGGTTGTTGCTCTCCAATCTTGGCGGTCTAAGAGTCTCCATCAAAATCTGATAGTTCATCAAGTGTTGATGAGGAGACTCTCCTTCCATCCCTCCAAATTGATTATGCCGGATCATTTGTAGAACTTGAGGGCGGAGCTCGTAGTTGTGGGCTGCGGGATCTCCTAAGTTCACACCCGGACGGTGTGCTCTTTGTGCCGGATCCATACGTCTCCCCAAAGTTTGTGGCTCTTCAATAGCAATGGGTATAACCCTAACATTAACCGCCGGCTGCGGTTGTACCACCGGTGGTGGAGGAGGTGGAGGTTGTTGACGATTAAGCTCTCCTTGTACAAGGGCTTGCCTAATCTCATCAATCTCCCTCCTAGTTGCTTCTGGCCTCTCATTGGCAAGTCTCCTTTCCTCCTCCAAGAGCTCATCTCTTAGCCTTATTTGCTCTAAGGCTTCATCCAATTCAGCTTGGAGGTCTCTTCCGGCCATCTCTTTCCCCTTCTTGATGCTCTTGGATCTAGATCTAAGGGTTTTCTCCGGTTCGGGATCGAATGGAGCTAAATCCTTGCCATGAGATCTTCGCATGCACCTAAAGAGTAAGAGATGTCCTGAAAAGCAAAGACACACACCAAAGAGAGATCAAAAGCAACAAGAAAGATCTACACTATAAACAATCACAAAATGACTCAATCTAGACCTAGTCCCCGGCAACGGCGCCAAAAACTTGTTACGCTCAGGATATGTGTGATACGCAATAGGTTTTAAATTTATACTCGTTACAATTATCCTAACTCCTAGCGAACCCGCAGTGTACGGGACGTTTGTAGTAGGGATAGTATTCCGAGATCGAACACAAAGACTAAGGTGAAATCGAGTCAAACAATGGTCATAGATAGTGTGAATCTAGGGTAAGATAAGATGAGGAACAAAGAAAATGGAAAACTCAATGTTTTGGAGGTTTTTGTGGTGATCAAACAAAGATCACAAAGCAAGAAAGGTAATAAAACAACTAACAACTTAAGCTAGCAAACGAACAAGTAACACGAAGCACCAAGTATATGATCAAGAGAGAAAAGTGGATTCTAGAGGTCAAGATTTCCGGTTATGGCATCGGACTCAAGGTTCTAAGGATTCTAAGGACAAACTGCGGTGTTGAGGAAAGAATGTTTCACTAATGGAAGCAATTACCGGGTAGGTCTCTCACTTCACTAATCCCACATCAAACTCCTATCACCGGGCAGGTCTCAAGGGGTTAAAATAAGGAATTCTACACAAACTAGATACTACTCAAGGGGGTAACCCTCTCCTTACCGGGTAAGTCTCGGAATAGGGAAATCTCAAGCAATAATCCTAGCACACTCAATCCAATAGCGGCTTATGAGGCTCACTATTACCTATAATTCATCTTCTAAAGTATCTAAGATCGGAAATCATCGGGTAGATCTCTTCCCTCACTTAGGTTGATAGCATAAGGTGATCCTAAGCTAAATTAGGCTTAATGAACACTAGGATTTAACAACCTAACACCCCAATCATACAGATTCATCATTTAAAGAGCAACAGAGGAGGAAATCGGGTGGATCATGGGGGAAATCGGCCGATTTACCTGATGAACAGGCCGATTTTCCGTTCTGTTGTGAGTTTCGTGCATACAAATCATCCTAAACTAACATATAAGTCCATTCTATCATCACCCCAGCCATAACCATCAATCCATCACTCTAGAATCACAATAAACTAGCCAATAGTAAGCATATCAAGATCCAAAATCATCAAACAAGCATACATGATGTTCATAGATGAAAATGAAAGATAAGCAAGCAAATCAATAAATCTCAACTAAATCTAAGTTGTAGCAAGACTTACAAACTCTTAAATGAAGATCCAAAACGTTTCCTAACAACCCTTGCAATAGTTCTTCAATCCAAGACTACAAAAGTCACTCAAAATCACTCCAAAACCTTACTATCACTCCTAGAATGGTGTTCTTCTTCTTCCTTCAATCCTTGAGAGTTTTTCTTCTCCTCCAATCTTTCACCCAAATTGATGAGCTGTGAATGAGAGTGTGGGAGAGGAGACATGCTCAGCAACAACCTGCAGGACCACTTATATTCTCCACCAAGAGTAAGGCCGGACAAGAGATCGTGGGACACGTGGCTTAAGCTGTCAAAGGCCCAAAAATCGACCCAGTAGGATTAAATCGGCCGATTTAGTTGCTAGTTGGTCCGATTTTCTTCAGCAGAAACATGCTATGATCGTCTAGCCATGAGTTGCTCCATTGCTTGCACCAATAGTGGTCTTTGTGTCCTTTGTTGCTCCAATTATGCTCCTCCAAAGCTTTGGATGTGTACCATCATGAGGCTTGGCCCTATAATGTATCGGTTAATGTCCAAAAGACCCCCGAAATACCTACAAAGCAATGCACAAGTCCGTGTAGACGTCTATCTCGACAAAATACATGAATTGAGTGCAAACGTCGTGAATTAGTGCTAAATTGTGCATGAATGAGTGAGAAATCTATCTAAATGATTACCTAAACCTAAGTCATAAATCGTGTTATCATCCACAACCGCCCGTTGTTGAGGAGGAGGAGATGGGAGATCAGTTTGAGGGTGGAGGAGGAGCCGAGCAGGAGTTTGGCACGTTTCCGGATCAGCCGGATGCGGCCCCCGATGTACCTAGACGTTCTCCACGTCCAGCTAGAGCTTCAGACTCGTCTTCTCGCCGCGCTAGCGTGAGTGAGAGACCCACATAGGCCGAGACACCTCCTGCATGGTATGGAGCTCCACCTCCATGGGCTACAGATACACCATCTGCACCAGCACCAGCACCAGCACCATCCGACGCTCCAGCATGGTACAGTCAGGCTCCGGGATGGTATGAGCAGATGCCGGATTGGGCTACTGGTCTTTCGGAGAGAGTAGGAGCATTGGAGATCCGAGCCGATGCTAGAGATGGACGTTTGGACGACCTTGATCACATGACGAGAGACGTCTACCGCCAGCAGTTTGGGCGGTTTTATGATCCTAGCTTCTCTCCATTCCCACCTCCACCAACGCCGCAGTGATGATGATGATTGACCGTTCGCTTTAGCCGCTCCACCGCCATTTTGTGAGTTTCTTTTTCTTTTCTTCTTTTCTTTCTTTCTTTTGAACATTAGGGACAATGTTCGTCCTAAGTATGGGGTGGGGTGTGACTAAAAGTTTGTAATAACTCTTACTCACTATGTTTGCTTCTATTCGAGACTATCATTGCATGTTCATTATATTGTTGCATGTTTCGTTATTGCATTGCATGAAAAAGAACTTGAAAAAACCCATAAAAATTGAAAAATTTTGAAAAATTTTGTGCTTCTAATGAATTGAGATGATTCCTATGATAATCACTACTTGTGAATTGAGTTTGATGACAATTGCATGCTTAAAAGAATAGTGAATTGAAAAGAAATTGAATTAATTAATTATACCTCTTTTGCAAGTTTCATAATGTGATGGATATTACCTAAATCATGTTGAGAAATTGAAGTTGAAATCACACTATAAGTTCTTATACTTCTTGTTGAGATGATTAAGGCAATTCGATTTTTCTTTCTTCTTTCTTTGATCATATTAGCTCCTCATTGAAATATTGACCTCCTTTACTTATCCGGGAATTTGGAGAAGTGAATGAAAAAGGCATGTTTGATGTGGGAGGGCCATGAGAGCAATTATTTGCAATCAAAAGAATAGAAAGACATTGTAGGTTTGGGGAAGTCAATCATGATGATGAGTAACTCGGCACCATTCACATAGCCGGGTGTTTGTGTCTTGCCAAAGTCGGATTGAGCGATATTCCTAGCGGATTATGGTATGTGCGCTAAGGGTTTGAGGTATCTCATAAAATTGAGAAACGCCAATCTCCTAGGCTTCGGTTTTTGTGCACCTCTGTCCGTAACTCCAAAAGTAAAGTCGAAAAATGAAAGGAAGAGAGCGAAGCTCTAAGTTGAAGTGTTGCGGAAACCGCAAAGGAAGAAGAAGGAGTAGTTGTCCACTTTCCCGGATTCATGCACCACATTCCTTAAAGTTTCCTTCCCTTTCCACATTCTAGACCTTTTTCTTTGAAAGTCCTTAAGATCAAAAGAATGTTATATGACTTGGTGATCTAAATTGAAGTTTCTTATGATTGATTTTGATAATGTTTAAAGGTTATGATGTTTGTATAGAAGTTTGATTGATTCATGAGTTTTCTTTACTCTTTACTCTTTGATTAAGTGTATGAAAGTCTATAAACGATTGAAGCAAGGTTTGAGAATGATCTATTCTTTAGAAGGCACATTCCTCCAAAAGAAGTATTGCTTTGAGAAGGTACACATATTTCATCCTAACTCTTGTTTTAAAGCTTTTGAAAGACCTTGCTTAGGGACAAGCAAGTGTTAAGTATGGGGTTATTTGTTAGCATGAAATATTGTGATATTTTAGGCACGTTTTCTAAGCGTAATTGATTCATATTGATAGTCATTGATTGAGCATTATTGCATTTGTGCGCTAGTTTGCCTATATTGTCGATATAGATGTCTACACAAGCTTTATGTTGATTATAGGTGATTGAGAGCCATTTCCAAACGGAATCTAGCAAGGATGAGTTGATTGAGTATGTCCATGGATTGAGGACATTCTTAGGAGCAAAATGAGTGTCAACTTATGGAATGCACGAGGCTAGGGAAGAATCACGTTCTTGCCCTAAACCACGCTCTAAATTACGGTCGTGGAACCTTCCACGACCGTGATCTTGGCGATCTTTTTCGCCACACTTTAAGCCACGATCTTTTAAAAGATTGGGCCGGGCCGCTACTTCATCATACACTATAAAAGGACGGACAAAGAGAGATTCCGTCATCTTCGCTTAGACGCACTTTGCGACCTCGCTTTAGGCTTACGCTTGCATCCACGCTTGGAGATTTGGCGACTTTGCAAAAGACGTACTTGCACTCATCTTTGGAGTTCCCCTAATCTCGCACTTGGTGGAGATTGTGATCGAGATTTCCGGATTGACGGAAGATCGAAGATTCGGAAGGTTAATTGCAAGAAGATTTCTCTTCTTGTTTAGGTTTGATTTAGAAGACGGATTGACATCCCGTTCTTCTTTCTTATCTAAGATTGTGTTTATTCATTCTATTCCGAATCTAGTGACAATATTTGTTCTTGATTGTGACATTGAGATTGGTTTGAAGTTTATTGAAAGTTTTCGGAAGTTTTCATCTTTCAATCTTTTAAACCTTGAATTTGATATCATAATGACTATTGTTGGCTAAAAACCCTTAACAATTCTAAGGTGAAGGGTTGATAGTTGGGGCTTAGATGATGATAGATCGATCGTAATTAAATTGGACCCTGAGAGTTAGAGAGAATCGTCGACAACCTTAAATTACGGCCTGTTCTTGAAGTCCACGGCCGTGGATCCTCAAGAACTACCCGTGATTTCCTTTAAGTTTACGAACCTGCTTTTACTTTAATCCAAAGTTAAAGATTTGCTTTGACTTAGTTTAGGCTTGCCTTTTCTAGGTGGTAGTGAAGCCTCAACAACCTCTACCTCGATTGTGAGTGTCACAACCGTGATCGGTTTAGTTGGTCTTGGTCCTTGGATTACAAGTTTGGGTATTTGACATTAATTCTCATCTTTAGAACCTTTCTATATTGAAGCCTCAACAACCTGCATAGGGAGTCTCTTTCTATATTGGATTACAAGTCCGTGTAGACGTCTATCTCGACAAAATACATGAATTGAGTGCAAACGTCGTGAATTAGTGCTAAACCGTGCATGAATGAGTGAGAAATCTATCTAAATGATTACCTAAACCTAAGTCATAAATTGTGTTATCAAAAATACCCCATACTTAAGGTTTGCTCGTCCCCGAGCAAATTCTCAACTATAGACTACAAGATGACATAATTTATGTATGTAGAAAAATGGCAAAATCTTTTTGGAGTTGTGCTTCTAGTATTGGATCACCTTCATAATCATGTTTCATGGCAATGGACAAGCAATTATGCATCAAATAAATGAAGGCATGGAAAGACAATTGTACTTAACTCGATAGCATGCAATGAAGTGTAAAGATGAAGATGTCAAGATGATCATGAGCATATCCAATCTAAATCACTTAGTCTTACACACACGCAAATAAGTCATAAGGGCTTGTGAAATAGAAGGCCAAGAAACGTTGTGATTAGGCGGGAATTTTCTAGGCTATGTGATGCTAATCCGGGAAAGGAACTAAACAACCACAACTTCAAATTTTCTTATCAACTTCCCTCAAGTGTATATTTTTCATTTTCTTTTCTTTCTTTTCTTTTATTTTTTTGAGACAATGGCATTGGTGTACAAAACCCGAAACCTTGGTGATTAGCCATCCTCGGGCTTTTTCTATTTTTTGAGGTACATCCACACCGGGCACACATACCAAAGCTCGTTAGGACTATTGGTTTATTTGACTTTGGCAAGGCACCAACACCCGATTATGTGAAGTGTACCGAGTTATTTGTCATTAAGCCAACGTCCCCAAACCTATATTTTTGGCTACACTTTCGCAACAATTTCAGCACTTCATTCACATCATTCTTTCATCAATCACTTCACCCCACACTTGCTTTTCACACATTCACCACACTAGCATGCTCCTATTCCCGGATGGGTCAAAAGAGGTCAAATTTTCATCAATTGAGGTGCTCAAACAACATGATCAAGATGAGAAGTAGAGGAAGATGAATTTCCTCATTTATTCCTAAATGATGTGCAAGAACTAGCATGTAATTTCGACTTTCAATCCTCAATTCAATCAAGACAAGCATCATAATCACAAACCATTCATGGGATTCAAGATAAGTACTTCAAGTCCACATATGTATTCATCAATTTAACACATAAGGCCATCCATAGCCAATCCACAAGACAAGATTCATCATTAGGGTCATATCCAAGCCTTAGAAGCACTAAAAATTTTTAAAATTTTCTGAATTTTTTTGATTTTTCGAAATATGTATGTACAATGCAAGACATAATGAAACATGTGACAAAATTTAACTATCTTAGATGCTAATCATGCAAATGATCATGAAAACCCCACCCCATACTTAGAAACACATTGTCCCCAATGTGGAAACTAAATAAAGAAGTGAAAGAGAGTCCTCACAATGTAAAATTGGTGATGCTTTGGTATTTCGGTTCACATTGGATGATGATGGTGGACGATTGATCAAGGATGGTAGAGAGCTCTTGATGTTCATTATGATGTCGGAACCCGCGCTTGGCACCGCAAGCCGTCCAAGTTCCACGTCCGCTCCACCCATGCTTGATTGGAGATCATCACTTTCCTTTACAGAGGAAAAATCGCCCCATAGCCCAGGAAAATCGGCCGATTTGTCTGAAGAATGGGCCGATTTTTCTGGGTGCTTTCCTCCTCGTCCATGTGCTTGGATCTTGTACCTTCAACTGGTCCATGAGGCTTTCACATGACCTCCAACATCTCATAACTCATGACAATCAACAAGATCTAGCACCCAAAAACACAAAGGAAAAACAAAGCACACCAAGAGTGAGATTAAACAAAAGCAAGAAAAACAAAAGGGAAAAATATATACCAATGGGTTGCCTCCCATTAAGCGCTTCTTTAAGGTCATTAGCTTGACCAAATTCAAGAGCGTTTAAATCAAGGTGAAGCGGGGCAATCACTTCCACCGGGGATTCCGGGATGTACTTCTTCAAACGGTGCCCATTCACCTTGAAGTCACCACAATGATCTCCTCCTATCTCTACCGCTCCATGAGGAAAGATCTTCTTCACCACATATGGCCCGGTCCATCTTGATTTGAGCTTTCCGGGGAAAAGCCGCAGCCTTGAGTTGAAGAGAAGGACAAGGTCGCCTTCACTCAACTCCTTCGGGATGAGGCGCTTGTCATGCCATCGTTTAGTCCTCTCCTTGTAGATCCGGGCGTTCTCATAAGCATCCAACCGGATCTCCTCAAGGGCGTTCATGTCTAGCAACCGCTTCTCTCCCGCCTCCTTGAGGTCAAAATTTAGCCACTTAATGGCCCAATAAGCTCTATGCTCCATCTCTACCGGAAGGTGGCAAGACTTGCCATAGACCAACTTGTAAGGAGTGGTGCCAATTGGTGTCTTGAAAGCGGTCCTATATGCCCACAAGGCATCATCGAGCTTCATAGCCCAATCCTTTCTCGTCCTAGAGACCGTCTTCTCGAGTATCCCCTTGATCTCCCGGTTGGAAATTTCCACTTGGCCACTAGTTTGGGGATGGTAAGGTGTTGCCACCTTATGAGTCACCCCATACTTAGCCAAAAGTGCCCCAAAGTTCCTATTGGTGAAGTGCTTCCCTCCATCACTTATGATCACCCTTGGTGTTCCAAACCTAGGGAAGATCACTCGGTTGAAGAAGCGCACCACAACCTTGGCGTCATTTGTAGGTGAGGCGATTGCCTCCACCCATCTCGAAACATAGTCAACCGCCAATAGGATGTAGAGGTTGCCACATGAAGAAGGGAATGGTCCCATGAAGTCCACACCCCACACATCAAATATCTCTACCTCTTGTATGTTGTTCAAGGGCATCTCATTTCTCCTTGAGATGTTGCCCGTCCTTTGGCAAGCATCACAAGCTACCACAAAGCCTTGCACGTCCTTGAACAAACTTGGCCAAAAGAAGCCCGATTGTAGCACCTTCGCACATGTCTTGTGTGTGCTAGCATGTCCTCCACATGGCAAGGAATGACAATGGCGGATTACACTCTCCACCTCATCCTCCGGTATGCATCTCCTAAACATTCCATCCGGCCCTCTTTTGAACAAAAGTGGCTCACTCCAATAGTAGTGCCTCACATCTTTGAAGAACTTCTTCCTTTGGGCATATGTCAAACCGGGAGGCACCTCCTCACACACTAAGTAGTTCACAATGTCGGCAAACCATGGCTCGCTTCCTCTAGACACTTGGAACAAGCACTCCTCCACCATTTGCAATTGCTCATCCCGGAATGAGTCATCAATTGGGATGTCCTCTCTTTCAAGCTCCAATGGTAGGAGTCTACTAAGGTGATCCGCCACGGAGTTCTCGGATCCCTTCTTGTCCCGGATTTCCAAGTCAAACTCTTGAAGAAGAAGGATCCACCGAATCAACCTAGGCTTGGCATCCTTCTTGGTAAGTAGATAACGGATCGCAGCATGATCCGTATAAACTATGACCTTCGCTCCAACAAGATATGAGCGGAACTTCTCAAATGCATACACAACCGCTAGCAACTCCTTCTCGGTGGTAGCATAATTGAGTTGGGCATCATCTAGCGTCTTGCTAGCATAATAAATAGCATGAGTTTTCCCATCTTTCCTTAGCCCCAAAACAGCCCCAACGGCTACATCGCTTGCATCACACATGATCTCAAACGGTAAACTCCAATCCGGAGGTTGCATTATAGGTGCGGAGATCAAGGCGTTCTTCAACCTACAAAAAGCCTCAAGGCAATCTTCGGAGAAAACAAATTCAACATCCTTCATTAGTAGGTTAGTAAGGGGCTTAGAAATTTTAGAGAAGTCTTGAATAAACCTCCGGTAAAAACCGGCATGCCCTAAGAAACTCCTTACCCCTTTCACCGAGGTAGGTGGTGGCAACTTCTCTATCGTCTCAATCTTGGCCCTATCAACCTCAATGCCACGGTTAGACACCAAGTGTCCTAACACAATACCTTCACTTACCATGAAGTGGCATTTTTCCCAATTCAAGACAAGATTTGTCTCCTCACATCTTTGCAATACTAATGACAAGTTAGCCAAGAAATTATCAAAGGAAGAACCATAAATAGAGAAATCATCCATGAACACTTCCATGATATTTTCAATATATTCCGAAAAGATGGCCATCATACACCTTTGGAAGGTGGCGGGTGCATTACACAACCCAAATGGCATTCTCCTATATGCAAAAGTACCCCATGGACATGTAAAGGTTGTTTTCTCTTGGTCATCGGGGTGGATAGGGATTTGGAAGAATCCACTATAGCCATCTAGGTAGCAAAAATGGGAATGTTGAGCTAACCTCTCTAGCATTTGGTCAATGAAAGGGAGAGGGAAGTGATCTTTCCTAGAGGCCATGTTCAACTTCCTATAATCAATGCACATCCTCCATCCCGTAACCGTCCTAGTTGGGATTAGTTCATTATTCTCATTGGCCACTACGGTCATCCAACCCTTCTTAGGTACTACATGAACGGGACTAACCCACTTATTATCCGAGATAGGGTAGATAATTCCCGCATCTAGCAACTTAATGATTTCCTTTTTGACCACCTCTTTCATTATGGGATTCAATCTTCTTTGATGTTCAATAGAGGGTTTATGATTATCTTCCATCATTATCCTATGCATGCACAAAGAAGGTTTGATGCCAACTAGATCATCAATGGTGTATCCTATTGCCTTTCTATGCAGTTTCAATTCATTCAACAGTCTATTAAGCTCATCATCATTCAAAGATGCATTCATAATCACCGGATAAGTAGAATTTGAACCAAGGAAAGCATACTTTAAATGAGAGGGAAGGGGTTTAAGATCAAGTTGAGGAGGACCTTTTTCGGTTGGAGATGATCCATACAATGTAGGTTGAGATGATTGCAAAGCCATGGAAGCCTCCTTGAAGTCCCTTGATGATTGCTCACACTCAAGTGGTTGATGCTGAAAAGACTCAGGAAAATCGGCCCAGGAGGAAAAATCGGCCGATTTTTCTTGCAGTGGGTCGATCTGAGTTTCTGTTTTTGTTGAACTAGCTGACATTTCAGCACAAGGCCAAAAATCGGCCGATCTGGACCCTCCAGTCCGATTTTTCTGCTAGTTTCTCCCTTCTTCTAGCACTTCAAATCCAACACTTGGTAGCTCGTCCAATGCATTCAAGGCCTTGATTACTTCATTGCTACTCTCCTCAACTCCTTCTTCCATCAAGCTTGAGCTAAGAACCTTCTCAAGTGGATCCTTGAGCAAGATTGAGCTCACAACCTCTCTAGACTCCTCTTCTTCAACTATGTTGAATACATCCTCATCAAGGGTTGGCCCTTTCATCATTGTGGACATCTTGAACTTGATGTTCTCTTCTCCAATGTTGAAGGAGAGAGTCCCATTCTTGCAATCTACTAGACATCCGGAAGTAGCTAGGAAAGGTCTTCCCAAGATGATAGGAACCGGATAGTCCGCCGGGATGTCCAAAACAACGAAGTCTATGGGCACATAGAACTTCCCTAGTTGCACCGGGATGTCTTCCAAGATTCCAACCGGATGAGTGATCGAGCGGTCCGCCATGTAAAGGGTCATCTTGACCGGCTTTGGCTCTCCTAGCCCAACCTTGTTGCAAAGTGCAAGCGGGATGATGCTTACACTTGCCCCAAGATCACATAAGGCGTCATACTTCACTTCTCCTACTCCGATTGGCACACAAAAGGATCCCGGATCCCTTAGCTTAGGAGGCATCTCCTCCTTCATCGTTTGAATCAACTCCGAGGATCTCTTTGTCATTCTTATCTCCCCATACTCCTCCAACTTCCTTTTGTTGGAGAGTATTTCCTTCAAGAACTTGCCATATGCCGGCATTCCTAAAATAGCATCCATGAACGGAATGTTAATATGTAATTTAGACATAAGTTCAAGGAATTTACCAAAGTGATTGTCCAAGCGAGCTCTTGCTCGTGATTGAGGGAACGGTAGTGGTAGCTTGTATGAAGGCGGTGCCACATAGGTTGGCTCTACATCCTTGCTCTTGCCTCCATCTCCTTGCAAAGTCTCTTCTTCATTCACCACTTGCTTCCCTTTAGCATTCTCCTTGGGCAAAGGATCCTTCATGCTTAATCCACTTCTTGTTGTAATAGCCAACACTTGGCCTCTTGGGTTTTCTTCGGTTCTCCCGGGAAGCTTTCCCGGATCTCTATGTGCTTCACCCGCCTTTTGGAACACTTGTGCTTCCAAAACCTTTTGAGCCTTAGAAATTGAAGTCACGGTGCTCTCAAGACCACTCAACCTTCCAAGCAATTGCTCAAACATCATTTCGGTTCTATCTTTTGGAGGTTGAGTGAATCCGGGTGGAGGCTCTTGTGAAGCTCTTGGTGGTGGAGTTGTGCTTGTGGAAGCGGGAGGGTTCAAGGCTCCATCCGGGTTAGAATAAGAGAACCCGGGATGGTTATGGTTGGGCCGGTAATTGTTGAATTGCCGGTTGTTGTTGAAGTTCCTTGGGCCTTGGTAGTTGTTGTAGTTGCCCCTTCCCATATAGTTCACATCCTCCTCCTTGGAAGACAAGTTAGCTTGTGGAAGCACTTGAGGGGTTGCTTGGTTCTTCAAGGTTGTAGCACACAACTCCCTCAAGGACTTTAGCTCGTTGTTGATGGCATCAAGCTTGAAATTGCTCATGGTGACCTCACTCACCTCATATGCTCCCGCCTTTCTCCCTTCACTCTTCCTATGGGAGTATTTCTCAATCACTAGAGCTTGTTTCTCTACAAACTCCCAAGCATCATCCACATGCTTCTCCATGAAAGTCCCACCGAAAAGGGATTGAAGCTTGAATTGGCTATCTTCATCAAGTCCCTTGAAGTAGATCTCCAATAGCTCAATTTTCGGTATGCCATGGTGTGGACAATCTAGGAGAAGGTCTTTGAATCTCTCCCAAGACTTGAACAAACTCTCTCTATCCTTCATCACGAAGGCATTGATCTTCCCTCTTAATTCGGTAGTCTTGGAAGGTGGGAAGAACTTAGTCAAAAACTCGGTTGTCATCTCCTCCCAAGTACCAACTCGCCCTTGTGGAATAGATTGATACCAAGCTAAGGCTTTGTCCTTAAGAGAGAAGGAGAAAGCGCTAAGCTTATGGTTGTTGCTCTCCAATCTTGGCGGTCTAAGAGTCTCCATCAAAATCTGATAGTTCATCAAGTGTTGATGAGGAGACTCTCCTTCCATCCCTCCAAATTGATTATGCCGGATCATTTGTAGAACTTGAGGGCGGAGCTCGTAGTTGTGGGCTGCGGGATCTCCTAAGTTCACACCCGGACGGTGTGCTCTTTGTGCCGGATCCATACGTCTCCCCAAAGTTTGTGGCTCTTCAATAGCAATGGGTATAACCCTAACATTAACCGCCGGCTGCGGTTGTACCACCGGTGGTGGAGGAGGTGGAGGTTGTTGACGATTAAGCTCTCCTTGTACAAGGGCTTGCCTAATCTCATCAATCTCCCTCCTAGTTGCTTCTGGCCTCTCATTGGCAAGTCTCCTTTCCTCCTCCAAGAGCTCATCTCTTAGCCTTATTTGCTCTAAGGCTTCATCCAATTCAGCTTGGAGGTCTCTTCCGGCCATCTCTTTCCCCTTCTTGATGCTCTTGGATCTAGATCTAAGGGTTTTCTCCGGTTCGGGATCGAATGGAGCTAAATCCTTGCCATGAGATCTTCGCATGCACCTAAAGAGTAAGAGATGTCCTGAAAAGCAAAGACACACACCAAAGAGAGATCAAAAGCAACAAGAAAGATCTACACTATAAACAATCACAAAATGACTCAATCTAGACCTAGTCCCCGGCAACGGCGCCAAAAACTTGTTACGCTCAGGATATGTGTGATACGCAATAGGTTTTAAATTTATACTCGTTACAATTATCCTAACTCCTAGCGAACCCGCAGTGTACGGGACGTTTGTAGTAGGGATAGTATTCCGAGATCGAACACAAAGACTAAGGTGAAATCGAGTCAAACAATGGTCATAGATAGTGTGAATCTAGGGTAAGATAAGATGAGGAACAAAGAAAATGGAAAACTCAATGTTTTGGAGGTTTTTGTGGTGATCAAACAAAGATCACAAAGCAAGAAAGGTAATAAAACAACTAACAACTTAAGCTAGCAAACGAACAAGTAACACGAAGCACCAAGTATATGATCAAGAGAGAAAAGTGGATTCTAGAGGTCAAGATTTCCGGTTATGGCATCGGACTCAAGGTTCTAAGGATTCTAAGGACAAACTGCGGTGTTGAGGAAAGAATGTTTTACTAATGGAAGCAATTACCGGGTAGGTCTCTCACTTCACTAATCCCGCATCAAACTCCTATCACCGGGCAGGTCTCAAGGGGTTAAAATAAGGAATTCTACACAAACTAGATACTACTCAAGGGGGTAACCCTCTCCTTACCGGGTAAGTCTCGGAATAGGGAAATCTCAAGCAATAATCCTAGCACACTCAATCCAATAGCGGCTTATGAGGCTCACTATTACCTATAATTCATCTTCTAAAGTATCTAAGATCGGAAATCATCGGGTAGATCTCTTCCCTCACTTAGGTTGATAGCATAAGGTGATCCTAAGCTAAATTAGGCTTAATGAACACTAGGATTTAACAACCTAACACCCCAATCATACAGATTCATCATTTAAAGAGCAACAGAGGAGGAAATCGGGTGGATCATGGGGGAAATCGGCCGATTTACCTGATGAACAGGCCGATTTTCCGTTCTGTTGTGAGTTTCGTGCATACAAATCATCCTAAACTAACATATAAGTCCATTCTATCATCACCCCAGCCATAACCATCAATCCATCACTCTAGAATCACAATAAACTAGCCAATAGTAAGCATATCAAGATCCAAAATCATCAAACAAGCATATATGATGTTCATAGATGAAAATGAAAGATAAGCAAGCAAATCAATAAATCTCAACTAAATCTAAGTTGTAGCAAGACTTACAAACTCTTAAATGAAGATCCAAAACGTTTCCTAACAACCCTTGCAATAGTTCTTCAATCCAAGACTACAAAAGTCACTCAAAATCACTCCAAAACCTTACTATCACTCCTAGAATGGTGTTCTTCTTCTTCCTTCAATCCTTGAGAGTTTTTCTTCTCCTCCAATCTTTCACCCAAATTGATGAGCTGTGAATGAGAGTGTGGGAGAGGAGACATGCTCAGCAACAACCTGCAGGACCACTTATATTCTCCACCAAGAGTAAGACCGGACAAGAGATCGTGGGACACGTGGCTTAAGCTGTCAAAAGCCCAAAAATCGACCCAGTAGGATTAAATCGGCCGATTTAGCTGCTAGTTGGTCCGATTTTCTTCAGCAGAAACATGCTATGATCGTCTAGCCATGAGTTGCTCCATTGCTTGCACCAATAGTGGTCTTTGTGTCCTTTGTTGCTCCAATTATGCTCCTCCAAAGCTTTTGATGTGTACCATCATGAGGCTTGGCCCTATAATGTATCGGTTAATGTCCAAAAGACCCCCGAAATACCTACAAAGCAATGCACAAGTCCGTGTAGACGTCTATCTCGACAAAATACATGAATTGAGTGCAAACGTCGTGAATTAGTGCTAAATTGTGCATGAATGAGTGAGAAATCTATCTAAATGATTACCTGAACCTAAGTCATAAATCGTGTTATCATCCACCACCGCCCGTTGTTGAGGAGGAGGAGATGGGAGATCAGTTTGAGGGTGGAGGAGGAGCCGAGCAGGAGTTTGGCACGTTTCCGGATCAGCCGGATGCGGCCCACGATGTACCTAGACGTTCTCCACGTCCAGCTAGAGCTTCAGACTCGTCTTCTCGCCGCGCTAGCGTGAGTGAGAGACCCACATAGGCCGAGACACCTCCTGCATGGTATGGAGCTCCACCTCCATGGGCTACAGATACACCATCTGCACCAGCACCAGCACCAGCACCATCCGACGCTCCAACATGGTACAGTCAGGCTCCGGGATGGTATGAGCAGATGCCGGATTGGGCTACTGGTCTTTCGGAGAGAGTAGGATCATTGGAGATCCGAGCCGATGCTAGAGATGGACGTTTGGACGACCTTGATAACATGATGAGAGACGTCTACCGCCAACAGTTTGGGCGGTTTTATGATCCTAGCTTCTCTCCATTCCCACCTCCACCAGCGCCGCAGTGATGATGATGATTGACCGTTCGCTTTAGCCGCTCCACCGCCATTTTGTGAGTTTCTTTTTCTTTTCTTCTTTTCTTTCTTTCTTTTGAACATTAGGGACAATGTTCGTCCTAAGTATGGGGTGGGGTGTGACTAAAAGTTTGTAATAACTCTTACTCACTATGTTTGCTTCTATTCGAGACTATCATTGCATGTTCATTATATTGTTGCATGTTTCGTTATTGCATTGCATGAAAAAGAACTTGAAAAAACCCATAAAAATTGAAAAATTTTGAAAAATTTTGTGCTTCTAATGAATTGAGATGATTCCTATGATAATCACTACTTGTGAATTGAGTTTGATGACAATTGCATGCTTAAAAGAATAGTGAATTGAAAAGAAATTGAATTAATTAATTATACCTCTTTTGCAAGTTTCATAATGTGATGGATATTACCTAAATCATGTTGAGAAATTGAAGTTGAAATCACACTATAAGTTCTTATACTTCTTGTTGAGATGATTAAGGCAATTCGATTTTTCTTTCTTCTTTCTTTGATCATATTAGCTCCTCATTGAAATATTGACCTCCTTTACTTATCCGGGAATTTGGAGAAGTGAATGAAAAAGGCATGTTTGATGTGGGAGGGCCATGAGAGCAATTATTTGCAATCAAAAGAATAGAAAGACATTGTAGGTTTGGGGAAGTCAATCATGATGATGAGTAACTCGGCACCATTCACATAGCCGGGTGTTTGTGTCTTGCCAAAGTCGGATTGAGCGATATTCCTAGCGGATTATGGTATGTGCGCTAAGGGTTTGAGGTATCTCATAAAATTGAGAAACGCCAATCTCCTAGGCTTCGGTTTTTGTGCACCTCTGTCCATAACTCCAAAAGTAAAGTCGAAAAATGAAAGGAAGAGAGCGAAGCTCTAAGTTGAAGTGTTGCGGAAACCGCAAAGGAAGAAGAAGGAGTAGTTGTCCACTTTCCCGGATTCATGCACCACATTCCTTAAAGTTTCCTTCCCTTTCCACATTCTAGACCTTTTTCTTTGAAAGTCCTTAAGATCAAAAGAATGTTATATGACTTGGTGATCTAAATTGAAGTTTCTTATGATTGATTTTGATAATGTTTAAAGGTTATGATGTTTGTATAGAAGTTTGATTGATTCATGAGTTTTCTTTACTCTTTACTCTTTGATTAAGTGTATGAAAGTCTATAAACGATTGAAGCAAGGTTTGAGAATGATCTATTCTTTAGAAGGCACATTCCTCCAAAAGAAGTATTGCTTTGAGAAGGTACACATATTTCATCCTAACTCTTGTTTTAAAGCTTTTGAAAGACCTTGCTTAGGGACAAGCAAGTGTAGTATGGGGTTATTTGTTAGCATGAAATATTGTGATATTTTAGGCACGTTTTCTAAGCGTAATTGATTCATATTGATAGTCATTGATTGAGCATTATTGCATTTGTGCGCTAGTTTGCCTATATTGTCGATATAGATGTCTACACAAGCTTTATGTTGATTATAGGTGATTGAGAGCCATTTCCAAACGGAATCTAGCAAGGATGAGTTGATTGAGTATGTCCATGGATTGAGGACATTCTTAGGAGCAAAATGAGTGTCAACTTATGGAATGCACGAGGCTAGGGAAGAATCACGTTCTTGCCCTAAACCACGCTCTAAATTACGGTCGTGGAACCTTCCACGACCGTGATCTTGGCGATCTTTTTCGCCACACTTTAAGCCACGATCTTTTAAAAGATTGGGCCGGGCCGCTACTTCATCATACACTATAAAAGGACGGACAAAGAGAGATTCCGTCATCTTCGCTTAGACGCACTTTGCGACCTCGCTTTAGGCTTACGCTTGCATCCATGCTTGGAGATTTGGCGACTTTGCAAAAGACGTACTTGCACTCATCTTTGGAGTTCCCCTAATCTCGCACTTGGTGGAGATTGTGATCGAGATTTCCGGATTGACGGAAGATCGAAGATTCGGAAGGTTAATTGCAAGAAGATTTCTCTTCTTGTTTAGGTTTGATTTAGAAGACGGATTGACATCCCGTTCTTCTTTCTTATCTAAGATTGTGTTTATTCATTCTATTCCGAATCTAGTGACAATATTTGTTCTTGATTGTGACATTGAGATTGGTTTGAAGTTTATTGAAAGTTTTCGGAAGTTTTCATCTTTCAATCTTTTAAACCTTGAATTTGATATCATAATGACTATTGTTGGCTAAAAACCCTTAACAATTCTAAGGTGAAGGGTTGATAGTTGGGGCTTAGATGATGATAGATCGATCGTAATTAAATTGGACCCTGAGAGTTAGAGAGAATCGTCGACAACCTTAAATTACGGCCTGTTCTTGAAGTCCACGGCCGTGGATCCTCAAGAACTACCCGTGATTTCCTTTAAGTTTACGAACCTGCTTTTACTTTAATCCAAAGTTAAAGATTTGCTTTGACTTAGTTTAGGCTTGCCTTTTCTAGGTGGTAGTGAAGCCTCAACAACCTCTACCTCGATTGTGAGTGTCACAACCGTGATCGGTTTAGTTAGTCTTGGTCCTTGGATTACAAGTTTGGGTATTTGACATTAATTCTCATCTTTAGAACCTTTCTATATTGAAGCCTCAACAACCTGCATAGGGAGTCTCTTTCTATATTGGATTACAAGTCCGTGTAGACGTCTATCTCGACAAAATACATGAATTGAGTGCAAACGTCGTGAATTAGTGCTAAACCGTGCATGAATGAGTGAGAAATCTATCTAAATGATTACCTAAACCTAAGTCATAAATCGTGTTATCAAAAATACCCCATACTTAAGGTTTGCTCGTCCCCGAGCAAATTCTCAACTATAGACTACAAGATGACATAATTTATGTATGTAGAAAAATGGCAAAATCTTTTTGGAGTTGTGCTTCTAGTATTGGATCACCTTCATAATCATGTTTCATGGCAATGGACAAGCAATTATGCATCAAATAAATGAAGGCATGGAAAGACAATTGTACTTAACTCGATAGCATGCAATGAAGTGTAAAGATGAAGATGTCAAGATGATCATGAGCATATCCAATCTAAATCACTTAGTCTTACACACACGCAAATAAGTCATAAGGGCTTGTGAAATAGAAGGCCAAGAAACGTTGTGATTAGGCGGGAATTTTCTAGGCTATGTGATGCTAATCCCGGAAAGGAACTAAACAACCACAACTTCAAATTTTCTTATCAACTTCCCTCAAGTGTATATTTTTCATTTTCTTTTCTTTTATTTTTTTGAGACAATGGCATTGGTGTACAAAACCCGAAACCTTGGTGATTAGCCATCCTCGGGCTTTTTCTATTTTTTGAGGTACATCCACACCGGGCACACATACCAAAGCTCGTTAGGACTATTGGTTTATTTGACTTTGGCAAGGCACCAACACCCGATTATGTGAAGTGTACCGAGTTACTTGTCATTTAAGCCAACGTCCCCAAACCTATATTTTTGGCTACACTTTCGCAACAATTTCAGCACTTCATTCACATCATTCTTTCATCAATCACTTCACCCCACACTTGCTTTTCACACATTCACCACACTAGCATGCTCCTATTCCCGGATGGGTCAAAAGAGGTCAAATTTTCATCAATTGAGGTGCTCAAACAACATGATCAAGATGAGAAGTAGAGGAAGATGAATTGCCTCATTTATTCCTAAATGATGTGCAAGAACTAGCATGTAATTTCGACTTTCAATCCTCAATTCAATCAAGACAAGCATCATAATCACAAACCATTCATGGGATTCAAGATAAGTACTTCAAGTCCACATATGTATTCATCAATTTAACACATAAGGCCATCCATAGCCAATCCACAAGACAAGATTCATCATTAGGGTCATATCCAAGCCTTAGAAGCACTAAAAATTTTTAAAATTTTCTGAATTTTTTTGATTTTTCGAAATATGTATGTACAATGCAAGACATAATGAAACATGTGACAAAATTTAACTATCTTAGATGCTAATCATGCAAATGATCATGAAAACCCCACCCCATACTTAGAAACACATTGTCCCCAATGTGGAAACTAAATAAAGAAGTGAAAGAGAGTCCTCACAATGTAAAATTGGTGATGCTTTGGTATTTCAGTTCACATTGGATGATGATGGTGGACGATCGATCAAGGATGGTAGAGAGCTCTTGATGTTCATTATGATGTCGGAACCCGCGCTTGGCACCGCAAGCCGTCCAAGTTCCACGTCCGCTCCACCCATGCTTGATTGGAGATCATCACTTTCCTTTACAGAGGAAAAATCGCCCCATAGCCCAGGAAAATCGGCCGATTTGTCTGAAGAATGGGCCGATTTTTCTGGGTGCTTTCCTCCTCGTCCATGTGCTTGGATCTTGTACCTTCAACTGGTCCATGAGGCTTTCACATGACCTCCAACATCTCATAACTCATGACAATCAACAAGATCTAGCACCCAAAAACACAAAGGAAAAACAAAGCACACCAAGAGTGAGATTAAACAAAAGCAAGAAAAACAAAAGGGAAAAATATATACCAATGGGTTGCCTCCCATTAAGCGCTTCTTTAAGGTCATTAGCTTGACCAAATTCAAGAGCGTTTAAATCAAGGTGAAGCGGGGCAATCACTTCCACCGGGGATTCCGGGATGTACTTCTTCAAACGGTGCCCATTCACCTTGAAGTCACCACAATGATCTCCTCCTATCTCTACCGCTCCATGAGGAAAGATCTTCTTCACCACATATGGCCCGGTCCATCTTGATTTGAGCTTTCCGGGGAAAAGCCGCAGCCTTGAGTTGAAGAGAAGGACAAGGTCGCCTTCACTCAACTCCTTCGGGATGAGGCGCTTGTCATGCCATCGTTTAGTCCTCTCCTTGTAGATCCGGGCGTTCTCATAAGCATCCAACCGGATCTCCTCAAGGGCGTTCATGTCTAGCAACCGCTTCTCTCCCGCCTCCTTGAGGTCAAAATTTAGCCACTTAATGGCCCAATAAGCTCTATGCTCCATCTCTACCGGAAGGTGGCAAGACTTGCCATAGACCAACTTGTAAGGAGTGGTGCCAATTGGTGTCTTGAAAGCGGTCCTATATGCCCACAAGGCATCATCGAGCTTCATAGCCCAATCCTTTCTCGTCCTAGAGACCGTCTTTTCGAGTATCCCCTTGATCTCCCGGTTGGAAAGTTCCACTTGGCCACTAGTTTGGGGATGGTAAGGTGTTGCCACCTTATGAGTCACCCCATACTTAGCCAAAAGTGCCCCAAAGTTCCTATTGGTGAAGTGCTTCCCTCCATCACTTATGATCACCCTTGGTGTTCCAAACCTAGGGAAGATCACTCGGTTGAAGAAGCGCACCACAACCTTGGCGTCATTTGTAGGTGAGGCGATTGCCTCCACCCATCTCGAAACATAGTCAACCGCCAATAGGATGTAGAGGTTGCCACATGAAGAAGGGAATGGTCCCATGAAGTCCACACCCCACACATCAAATATCTCTACCTCTTGTATGTTGTTCAAGGGCATCTCATTTCTCCTTGAGATGTTGCCCGTCCTTTGGCAAGCATCACAAGCTACCACAAAGCCTTGCACGTCCTTGAACAAACTTGGCCAAAAGAAGCCCGATTGTAGCACCTTCGCACATGTCTTGTGTGTGCTAGCATGTCCTCCACATGGCAAGGAATGACAATGGCGGATTACACTCTCCACCTCATCCTCCGGTATGCATCTCCTAAACATTCCATCCGGCCCTCTTTTGAACAAAAGTGGCTCACTCCAATAGTAGTGCCTCACATCTTTGAAGAACTTCTTCCTTTGGGCATATGTCAAACCGGGAGGCACCTCCTCACACACTAAGTAGTTCACAATGTCGGCAAACCATGGC
Source organism: Fagopyrum homotropicum (assembly GCA_033239125.1). NCBI lineage: Eukaryota > Viridiplantae > Streptophyta > Magnoliopsida > Caryophyllales > Polygonaceae > Fagopyrum > Fagopyrum homotropicum. Next base: position 22,121,532 of record BSWB01000005.1, on the reverse strand, counting down.
TCGCTTCCTCTAGACACTTGGAACAAGCACTCCTCCACCATTTGCAATTGCTCATCCCGGAATGAGTCATCAATTGGGATGTCCTCTCTTTCAAGCTCCAATGGTAGGAGTCTACTAAGATGATCCGCCACGGAGTTCTCGGATCCCTTCTTGTCCCGGATTTCCAAGTCAAACTCTTGAAGAAGAAGGATCCACCGAATCAACCTAGGCTTGGCATCCTTCTTGGTAAGTAGATAACGGATCGCAGCATGATCCGTATAAACTATGACCTTCGCTCCAACAAGATATGAGCGGAACTTCTCAAATGCATACACAACCGCTAGCAACTCCTTCTCGGTGGTAGCATAATTGAGTTGGGCATCATCTAGCGTCTTGCTAGCATAATAAATAGCATGAGTTTTCCCATCTTTCCTTAGCCCCAAAACAGCCCCAACGGCTACATCGCTTGCATCACACATGATCTCAAACGGTAAACTCCAATCCGGAGGTTGCATTATAGGTGCGGAGATCAAGGCGTTCTTCAACCTACAAAAAGCCTCAAGGCAATCTTCGGAGAAAACAAATTCAACATCCTTCATTAGTAGGTTAGTAAGGGGCTTAGAAATTTTAGAGAAGTCTTGAATAAACCTCCGGTAAAAACCGGCATGCCCTAAGAAACTCCTTACCCCTTTCACCGAGGTAGGTGGTGGCAACTTCTCTATCGTCTCAATCTTGGCCCTATCAACCTCAATGCCACGGTTAGACACCAAGTGTCCTAACACAATACCTTCACTTACCATGAAGTGGCATTTTTCCCAATTCAAGACAAGATTTGTCTCCTCACATCTTTGCAATACTAATGACAAGTTAGCCAAGAAATTATCAAAGGAAGAACCATAAACAGAGAAATCATCCATGAACACTTCCATGATATTTTCAATATATTCCGAAAAGATGGCCATCATACACCTTTGGAAGGTGGCGGGTGCATTACACAACCCAAATGGCATTCTCCTATATGCAAAAGTACCCCATGGACATGTAAAGGTTGTTTTCTCTTGGTCATCGGGGTGGATAGGGATTTGGAAGAATCCACTATAGCCATGTAGGTAGCAAAAATAGGAATGTTGAGCTAACCTCTCTAGCATTTGGTCAATGAAAGGGAGAGGGAAGTGATCTTTCCTAGAGGCCATGTTCAACTTCCTATAATCAATGCACATCCTCCATCCCGTAACCGTCCTAGTTGGGATTAGTTCATTATTCTCATTGGCCACTACGGTCATCCAACCCTTCTTAGGTACTACATGAACGGGACTAACCCACTTACTATCCGAGATAGGGTCGATAATTCCCGCATCTAGCAACTTAATGATTTCCTTTTTGACCACCTCTTTCATTATGGGATTCAATCTTCTTTGATGTTCAATAGAGGGTTTATGATTATCTTCCATCATTATCCTATGCATGCACAAAGAAGGTTTGATGCCAACTAGATCATCAATGGTGTATCCTATTGCCTTTCTATGCAGTTTCAATTCATTCAACAGTCTATTAAGCTCATCATCATTCAAAGATGCATTCACAATCACCGGATAAGTAGAATTTGAACCAAGGAAAGCATACTTTAAATGAGAGGGAAGGGGTTTAAGATCAAGTTGAGGAGGACCTTTTTCGGTTGGAGATGATCCATACAATGTAGGTTGAGATGATTGCAAAGCCATGGAAGCCTCCTTGAAGTCCCTTGATGATTGCTCACACTCAAGTGGTTGATGCTGAAAAGACTCAGGAAAATCGGCCCAGGAGGAAAAATCGGCCGATTTTTTTTGCAGTGGGTCGATCTGAGTTTCTGTTTTTGTTGAACTGGCTGACATTTCAGCACAAGGCCAAAAATCGGCCGATCTGGACCCTCCAGTCCGATTTTTCTGCCAGTTTCTCCCTTCTTCTAGCACTTCAAATCCAACACTTGGTAGCTCGTCCAATGCATTCAAGGCCTTGATTACTTCATTGCTACTCTCCTCAACTCCTTCTTCCATCAAGCTTGAGCTAAGAACCTTCTCAAGTGGATCCTTGAGCAAGATTGAGCTCACAACCTCTCTAGACTCCTCTTCTTCAACTATGTTGAATACATCCTCATCAAGGGTTGGCCCTTTCATCATTGTGGACAGCTTGAACTTGATGTTCTCTTCTCCAATGTTGAAGGAGAGAGTCCCATTCTTGCAATCTACTAGACATCCGGAAGTAGCTAGGAAAGGTCTTCCCAAGATGATAGGAACCGGATAGTCCGCCGGGATGTCCAAAACAACGAAGTCTATGGGCACATAGAACTTCCCTAATTGCACCGGGATGTCTTCCAAGATTCCAACCGGATGAGTGATCGAGCGGTCCGCCATGTAAAGGGTCATCTTGACCGGCTTTGGCTCTCCTAGCCCAACCTTGTTGCAAAGTGCAAGCGGGATGATGCTTACACTTGCCCCAAGATCACATAAGGCGTCATACTTCACTTCTCCTACTCCGATTGGCACACAAAAGGATCCCGGATCCCTTAGCTTAGGAGGCATCTCCTCCTTCATCGTTTGAATCAACTCCGAGGATCTCTTTGTCATTCTTATCTCCCCATACTCCTCCAACTTCCTTTTGTTGGAGAGTATTTCCTTCAAGAACTTGCCATATGCCGGCATTCCTAAAATAGCATCCATGAACGGAATGTTAATATGTAATTTAGACATAAGTTCAAGGAATTTACCAAAGTGATTGTCCAAGCGAGCTCTTGCTCGTGATTGAGGGAACGGTAGTGGTAGCTTGTATGGAGGCGGTGCCACATAGGTTGGCTCTACATCCTTGCTCTTGCCTCCATCTCCTTGCAAAGTCTCTTCTTCATTCACCACTTGCTTCCCTTTAGCATTCTCCTTGGGCAAAGGATCCTTCATGCTTAATCCACTTCTTGTTGTAATAGCCAACACTTGGCCTCTTGGGTTTTCTTCGGTTCTCCCGGGAAGCTTTCCCGGATCTCTATGTGCTTCACCCGCCTTTTGGAACACTTGTGCTTCCAAAACCTTTTGAGCCTTAGAAATTGAAGTCACGGTGCTCTCAAGACCACTCAACCTTCCAAGCAATTGCTCAAACATCATTTCGGTTCTATCTTTTGGAGGTTGAGTGAATCCGGATGGAGGCTCTTGTGAAGCTCTTGGTGGTGGAGTTGTGCTTGTGGAAGCGGGAGGGTTCAAGGCTCCATCCGGGTTAGAATAAGAGAACCCGGGATGGTTATGGTTGGGCCGGTAATTGTTGAATTGCCGGTTGTTGTTGAAGTTCCTTGGGCCTTGGTAGTTGTTGTAGTTGCCCCTTCCCATATAGTTCACATCCTCCTCCTTGGAAGACAAGTTAGCTTGTGGAAGCACTTGAGGGGTTGCTTGGTTCTTCAAGGTTGTAGCACACAACTCCCTCAAGGACTTTAGCTCGTTGTTGATGGCATCAAGCTTGAAATTGCTCATGGTGACCTCACTCACCTCATATGCTCCCGCCTTTCTCCCTTCACTCTTCCTATGGGAGTATTTCTCAATCACTAGAGCTTGTTTCTCTACAAACTCCCAAGCATCATCCACATGCTTCTCCATGAAAGTCCCACCGAAAAGGGATTGAAGCTTGAATTGGCTATCTTCATCAAGTCCCTTGAAGTAGATCTCCAATAGCTCAATTTTCGGTATGCCATGGTGTGGACAATCTAGGAGAAGGTCTTTGAATCTCTCCCAAGACTTGAACAAACTCTCTCTATCCTTCATCACGAAGGCATTGATCTTCCCTCTTAATTCGGTAGTCTTGGAAGGTGGGAAGAACTTAGTCAAAAACTCGGTTGTCATCTCCTCCCAAGTACCAACTCGCCCTTGTGGAATAGATTGATACCAAGCTAAGGCTTTGTCCTTAAGAGAGAAGGAGAAAGCGCTAAGCTTATGGTTGTTGCTCTCCAATCTTGGCGGTCTAAGAGTCTCCATCAAAATCTCATAGTTCATCAAGTGTTGATGAGGAGACTCTCCTTCCATCCCTCCAAATTGATTATGCCGGATCATTTGTAGAACTTGAGGGCGGAGCTCGTAGTTGTGGGCTGCGGGATCTCCTAAGTTCACACCCGGACGGTGTGCTCTTTGTGCCGGATCCATACGTCTCCCCAAAGTTTGTGGCTCTTCAATAGCAATGGGTATAACCCTAACATTAACCGCCGGCTGCGGTTGTACCACCGGTGGTGGAGGAGGTGGAGGTTGTTGACGATTAAGCTCTCCTTGTACAAGGGCTTGCCTAATCTCATCAATCTCCCTCCTAGTTGCTTCTTGCCTCTCATTGGCAAGTCTCCTTTCCTCCTCCAAGAGCTCATCTCTTAGCCTTATTTGCTCTAAGGCTTCATCCAATTCAGCTTGGAGGTCTCTTCCGGCCATCTCTTTCCCCTTCTTGATGCTCTTGGATCTAGATCTAAGGGTTTTCTCCGGTTCGGGATCGAATGGAGCTAAATCCTTTCCATGAGATCTTCGCATGCACCTAAAGAGTAAGAGATGTCCTGAAAAGCAAAGACACACACCAAAGAGAGATCAAAAGCAACAAGAAAGATCTACACTATAAACAATCACAAAATGACTCAATCTAGACCTAGTCCCCGGCAACGGCGCCAAAAACTTGTTACGCTCAGGATATGTGTGATACGCAATAGGTTTTAAATTTATACTCGTTACAATTATCCTAACTCCTAGCGAACCCGCAGTGTACGGGACGTTTGTAGTAGGGATAGTATTCCGAGATCGAACACAAAGACTAAGGTGAAATCGAGTCAAACAATGGTCATAGATAGTGTGAATCTAGGGTAAGATAAGATGAGGAACAAAGAAAATGGAAAACTCAATGTTTTGGAGGTTTTTGTGGTGATCAAACAAAGATCACAAAGCAAGATAGGTAATAAAACAACTAACAACTTAAGCTAGCAAACGAACAAGTAACACGAAGCACCAAGTATATGATCAAGAGAGAAAAGTGGATTCTAGAGGTCAAGATTTCCGGTTATGGCATCGGACTCAAGGTTCTAAGGATTCTAAGGACAAACTGTGGTGTTGAGGAAAGAATGTTTCACTAATGGAAGCAATTACCGGGTAGGTCTCTCACTTCACTAATCCCGCATCAAACTCCTATCACCGGGCAGGTCTCAAGGGGTTAAAATAAGGAATTCTACACAAACTAGATACTACTCAAGGGGGTAACCCTCTCCTTACCGGGTAAGTCTCGGAATAGGGAAATCTCAAGCAATAATCCTAGCACACTCGATCCAATAGCGGCTTATGAGGCTCACTATTACCTATAATTCATCTTCTAAAGTATCTAAGATCGGAAATCATCGGGTAGATCTCTTCCCTCACTTAGGTTGATAGCATAAGGTGATCCTAAGCTAAATTAGGCTTAATGAACACTAGGATTTAACAACCTAACACCCCAATCATACAGATTCATCATTTAAAGAGCAACAGAGGAGGAAATCGGGTGGATCATGGGGGAAATCGGCCGATTTACCTGATGAACAGGCCGATTTTCCGTTCTGTTGTGAGTTTCGTGCATACAAATCATCCTAAACTAACATATAAGTCCATTCTATCATCACCCCAGCCATAACCATCAATCCATCACTCTAGAATCACAATAAACTAGCCAATAGTAAGCATATCAAGATCCAAAATCATCAAACAAGCATACATGATGTTCATAGATGAAAATGAAAGATAAGCAAGCAAATCAATAAATCTCAACTAAATCTAAGTTGTAGCAAGACTTACAAACTCTTAAATGAAGATCCAAAACGTTTCCTAACAACCCTTGCAATAGTTCTTCAATCCAAGACTACAAAAGTCACTCAAAATCACTCCAAAACCTTACTATCACTCCTAGAATGGTGTTCTTCTTCTTCCTTCAATCCTTGAGAGTTTTTCTTCTCCTCCAATCTTTCACCCAAATTGATGAGCTGTGAATGAGAGTGTGGGAGAGGAGACATGCTCAGCAACAACCTGCAGGACCACTTATATTCTCCACCAAGAGTAAGGCCGGACAAGAGATCGTGGGACACGTGGCTTAAGCTGTCAAAGGCCCAAAAATCGACCCAGTAGGATTAAATCGGCCGATTTAGCTGCTAGTTGGTCCGATTTTCTTCAGCAGAAACATGCTATGATCGTCTAGCCATGAGTTGCTCCATTGCTTGCACCAATAGTGGTCTTTGTGTCCTTTGTTGCTCCAATTATGCTCCTCCAAAGCTTTGGATGTGTACCATCATGAGGCTTGGCCCTATAATGTATCGGTTAATGTCCAAAAGACCCCCGAAATACCTACAAAGCAATGCACAAGTCCGTGTAGACGTCTATCTCGACAAAATACATGAATTGAGTGCAAACGTCGTGAATTAGTGCTAAATTGTGCATGAATGAGTGAGAAATCTATCTAAATGATTACCTAAACCTAAGTCATAAATCGTGTTATCATCCACCACCGCCCGTTGTTGAGGAGGAGGAGATGGGAGATCAGTTTGAGGGTGGAGGAGGAGCCGAGCAGGAGTTTGGCACGTTTCCGGATCAGCCGGATGCGGCCCCCGATGTACCTAGACGTTCTCCACGTCCAGCTAGAGCTTCAGACTCGTCTTCTCGCCGCGCTAGCGTGAGTGAGAGACCCACATAGGCCGAGACACCTCCTGCATGGTATGGAGCTCCACCTCCATGGGCTACAGATACACCATCTGCACCAGCACCAGCACCAGCACCATCCGACGCTCCAACATGGTACAGTTAGGCTCCGGGATGGTATGAGCAGATGCCGGATTGGGCTACTGGTCTTTCGGAGAGAGTAGGAGCATTGGAGATCCGAGCCGATGCTAGAGATGGACGTTTGGACGACCTTGATAACATGATGAGAGACGTCTACCGCCAACAGTTTGGGCGGTTTTATGATCCTAGCTTCTCTCCATTCCCACCTCCACCAGCGCCGCAGTGATGATGATGATTGACCGTTCGCTTTAGCCGCTCCACCGCCATTTTGTGAGTTTCTTTTTCTTTTCTTCTTTTCTTTCTTTCTTTTGAACATTAGGGACAATGTTCGTCCTAAGTATGGGGTGGGGTGTGACTAAAAGTTTGTAATAACTCTTACTCACTATGTTTGCTTCTATTCGAGACTATCATTGCATGTTCATTATATTGTTGCATGTTTCGTTATTGCATTGCATGAAAAAGAACTTGAAAAAACCCATAAAAATTGAAAAATTTTGAAAAATTTTGTGCTTCTAATGAATTGAGATGATTCCTATGATAATCACTACTTGTGAATTGAGTTTGATGACAATTGCATGCTTAAAAGAATAGTGAATTGAAAAGAAATTGAATTAATTAATTATACCTCTTTTGCAAGTTTCATAATGTGATGGATATTACCTAAATCATGTTGAGAAATTGAAGTTGAAATCACACTATAAGTTCTTATACTTCTTGTTGAGATGATTAAGGCAATTCGATTTTTCTTTCTTCTTTCTTTGATCATATTAGCTCCTCATTGAAATATTGACCTCCTTTACTTATCCGGGAATTTGGAGAAGTGAATGAAAAAGGCATGTTTGATGTGGGAGGGCCATGAGAGCAATTATTTGCAATCAAAAGAATAGAAAGACATTGTAGGTTTGGGGAAGTCAATCATGATGATGAGTAACTCGGCACCATTCACATAGCCGGGTGTTTGTGTCTTGCCAAAGTCGGATTGAGCGATATTCCTAGCGGATTATGGTATGTGCGCTAAGGGTTTGAGGCATCTCATAAAATTGAGAAACGTCAATCTCCTAGGCTTCGGTTTTTGTGCACCTCTGTCCATAACTCCAAAAGTAAAGTCGAAAAATGAAAGGAAGAGAGCGAAGCTCTAAGTTGAAGTGTTGCGGAAACCGCAAAGGAAGAAGAAGGAGTAGTTGTCCACTTTCCCGGATTCATGCACCACATTCCTTAAAGTTTCCTTCCCTTTCCACATTCTAGACCTTTTTCTTTGAAAGTCCTTAAGATCAAAAGAATGTTATATGACTTGGTGATCTAAATTGAAGTTTCTTATGATTGATTTTGATAATGTTTAAAGGTTATGATGTTTGTATAGAAGTTTGATTGATTCATGAGTTTTCTTTACTCTTTACTCTTTGATTAAGTGTATGAAAGTCTATAAACGATTGAAGCAAGGTTTGAGAATGATCTATTCTTTAGAAGGCACATTCCTCCAAAAGAAGTATTGCTTTGAGAAGGTACACATATTTCATCCTAACTCTTGTTTTAAAGCTTTTGAAAGACCTTGCTTAGGGACAAGCAAGTGTTAAGTATGGGGTTATTTGTTAGCATGAAATATTGTGATATTTTAGGCACGTTTTCTAAGCGTAATTGATTCATATTGATAGTCATTGATTGAGCATTATTGCATTTGTGCGCTAGTTTGCCTATATTGTCGATATAGATGTCTACACAAGCTTTATGTTGATTATAGGTGATTGAGAGCCATTTCCAAACGGAATCTAGCAAGGATGAGTTGATTGAGTATGTCCATGGATTGAGGACATTCTTAGGAGCAAAATGAGTGTCAACTTATGGAATGCACGAGGCTAGGGAAGAATCACGTTCTTGCCCTAAACCACGCTCTAAATTACGGTCGTGGAACCTTCCACGACCGTGATCTTGGCGATCTTTTTCGCCACACTTTAAGCCACGATCTTTTAAAAGATTGGGCCGGGCCGCTACTTCATCATACACTATAAAAGGACGGACAAAGAGAGATTCCGTCATCTTCGCTTAGACGCACTTTGCGACCTCGCTTTAGGCTTACGCTTGCATCCACGCTTGGAGATTTGGCGACTTTGCAAAAGACGTACTTGCACTCATCTTTGGAGTTCCCCTAATCTCGCACTTGGTGGAGATTGTGATCGAGATTTCCGGATTGACGGAAGATCGAAGATTCGGAAGGTTAATTGCAAGAAGATTTCTCTTCTTGTTTAGGTTTGATTTAGAAGACGGATTGACATCCCGTTCTTCTTTCTTATCTAAGATTGTGTTTATTCATTCTATTCCGAATCTAGTGACAATATTTGTTCTTGATTGTGACATTGAGATTGGTTTGAAGTTTATTGAAAGTTTTCGGAAGTTTTCATCTTTCAATCTTTTAAACCTTGAATTTGATATCATAATGAATATTGTTGGCTAAAAACCCTTAACAATTCTAAGGTGAAGGGTTGATAGTTGGGGCTTAGATGATGATAGATCGATCGTAATTAAATTGGACCCTGAGAGTTAGAGAGAATCGTCGACAACCTTAAATTACGGCCTGTTCTTGAAGTCCACGGCCGTGGATCCTCAAGAACTACCCGTGATTTCCTTTAAGTTTACGAACCTGCTTTTACTTTAATCCAAAGTTAAAGATTTGCTTTGACTTAGTTTAGGCTTGCCTTTTCTAGGTGGTAGTGAAGCCTCAACAACCTCTACCTCGATTGTGAGTGTCACAACCGTGATCGGTTTAGTTAGTCTTGGTCCTTGGATTACAAGTTTGGGTATTTGACATTAATTCTCATCTTTAGAACCTTTCTATATTGAAGCCTCAACAACCTGCATAGGGAGTCTCTTTCTATATTGGATTACAAGTCCGTGTAGACGTCTATCTCGACAAAATACATGAATTGAGTGCAAACGTCGTGAATTAGTGCTAAACCGTGCATGAATGAGTGAGAAATCTATCTAAATGATTACCTAAACCTAAGTCATAAATCGTGTTATCAAAAATACCCCATACTTAAGGTTTGCTCGTCCCCGAGCAAATTCTCAACTATAGACTACAAGATGACATAATTTATGTATGTAGAAAAATGGCAAAATCTTTTTGGAGTTGTGCTTCTAGTATTGGATCACCTTCATAATCATGTTTCATGGCAATGGACAAGCAATTATGCATTAAATAAATGAAGGCATGGAAAGACAATTGTACTTAACTCGATAGCATGCAATGAAGTGTAAAGATGAAGATGTCAAGATGATCATGAGCATATCCAATCTAAATCACTTAGTCTTACACACACGCAAATAAGTCATAAGGGCTTGTGAAATAGAAGGCCAAGAAACGTTGTGATTAGGCGGGAATTTTCTAGGCTATGTGATGCTAATCCCGGAAAGGAACTAAACAACCACAACTTCAAATTTTCTTATCAACTTCCCTCAAGTGTATATTTTTCATTTTCTTTTCTTTCTTTTCTTTTATTTTTTTGAGACAATGGCATTGGTGTACAAAACCCGAAACCTTGGTGATTAGCCATCCTCGGGCTTTTTCTATTTTTTGAGGTACATCCACACCGGGCACACATACCAAAGCTCGTTAGGACTATTGGTTTATTTGAATTTTGGCAAGGCACCAACACCCGATTATGTGAAGTGTACCGAGTTACTTGTCATTTAAGCCAACGTCCCCAAACCTATATTTTTGGCTACACTTTCGCAACAATTTCAGCACTTCATTCACATCATTCTTTCATCAATCACTTCACCCCACACTTGCTTTTCACACATTCACCACACTAGCATGCTCCTATTCCCGGATGGGTCAAAAGAGGTCAAATTTTCATCAATTGAGGTGCTCAAACAACATGATCAAGATGAGAAGTAGAGGAAGATGAATTGCCTCATTTATTCCTAAATGATGTGCAAGAACTAGCATGTAATTTCGACTTTCAATCCTCAATTCAATCAAGACAAGCATCATAATCACAAACCATTCATGGATTCAAGATAAGTACTTCAAGTCCACATATGTATTCATCAATTTAACACATAAGGCCATCCATAGCCAATCCACAAGACAAGATTCATCATTAGGGTCATATCCAAGCCTTAGAAGCACTAAAAATTTTTAAAATTTTCTGAATTTTTTTGATTTTTCGAAATATGTATGTACAATGCAAGACATAATGAAACATGTGACAAAATTTAACTATCTTAGATGCTAATCATGCAAATGATCATGAAAACCCCACCCCATACTTAGAAACACATTGTCCCCAATGTGGAAACTAAATAAAGAAGTGAAAGAGAGTCCTCACAATGTAAAATTGGTGATGCTTTGGTATTTCGGTTCACATTGGATGATGATGGTGGACGATCGATCAAGGATGGTAGAGAGCTCTTGATGTTCATTATGATGTCGGAACCCGCGCTTGGCACCGCAAGCCGTCCAAGTTCCACGTCCGCTCCACCCATGCTTGATTGGAGATCATCACTTTCCTTTACAGAGGAAAAATCGCCCCATAGCCCAGGAAAATCGGCCGATTTGTCTGAAGAATGGGCCGATTTTTCTGGGTGCTTTCCTCCTCGTCCATGTGCTTGGATCTTGTACCTTCAACTGGTCCATGAGGCTTTCACATGACCTCCAACATCTCATAACTCATGACAATCAACAAGATCTAGCACCCAAAAACACAAAGGAAAAACAAAGCACACCAAGAGTGAGATTAAACAAAAGCAAGAAAAACAAAAGGGAAAAATATATACCAATGGGTTGCCTCCCATTAAGCGCTTCTTTAAGGTCATTAGCTTGACCAAATTCAAGAGCGTTTAAATCAAGGTGAAGCGGGGCAATCACTTCCACCGGGGATTCCGGGATGTACTTCTTCAAACGGTGCCCATTCACCTTGAAGTCACCACAATGATCTCCTCCTATCTCTACCGCTCCATGAGGAAAGATCTTCTTCACCACATATGGCCCGGTCCATCTTGATTTGAGCTTTCCGGGGAAAAGCCGCAGCCTTGAGTTGAAGAGAAGGACAAGGTCGCCTTCACTCAACTCCTTCGGGATGAGGCGCTTGTCATGCCATCGTTTAGTCCTCTCCTTGTAGATCCGGGCGTTCTCATAAGCATCCAACCGGATCTCCTCAAGGGCGTTCATGTCTAGCAACCGCTTCTCTCCCGCCTCCTTGAGGTCAAAATTTAGCCACTTAATGGCCCAATAAGCTCTATGCTCCATCTCTACCGGAAGGTGGCAAGACTTGCCATAGACCAACTTGTAAGGAGTGGTGCCAATTGGTGTCTTGAAAGCGGTCCTATATGCCCACAAGGCATCATCGAGCTTCATAGCCCAATCCTTTCTCGTCCTAGAGACCGTCTTCTCGAGTATCCCCTTGATCTCCCGGTTGGAAATTTCCACTTGGCCACTAGTTTGGGGATGGTAAGGTGTTGCCACCTTATGAGTCACCCCATACTTAGCCAAAAGTGCCCCAAAGTTCCTATTGGTGAAGTGCTTCCCTCCATCACTTATGATCACCCTTGGTGTTCCAAACCTAGGGAAGATCACTCGGTTGAAGAACCGCACCACAACCTTGGCGTCATTTGTAGGTGAGGCGATTGCCTCCACCCATCTCGAAACATAGTCAACCGCCAATAGGATGTAGAGGTTGCCACATGAAGAAGGGAATGGTCCCATGAAGTCCACACCCCACACATCAAATATCTCTACCTCTTGTATGTTGTTCAAGGGCATCTCATTTCTCCTTGAGATGTTGCCCGTCCTTTGGCAAGCATCACAAGCTACCACAAAGCCTTGCACGTCCTTGAACAAACTTGGCCAAAAGAAGCCCGATTGTAGCACCTTCGCACATGTCTTGTGTGTGCTAGCATGTCCTCCACATGGCAAGGAATGACAATGGCGGATTACACTCTCCACCTCATCCTCCGGTATGCATCTCCTAAACATTCCATCCGGCCCTCTTTTGAACAAAAGTGGCTCACTCCAATAGTAGTGCCTCACATCTTTGAAGAACTTCTTCCTTTGGGCATATGTCAAACCGGGAGGCACCTCCTCACACACTAAGTAGTTCACAATTTCGGCAAACCATGGCTCGCTTCCTCTAGACACTTGGAACAAGCACTCCTCCACCATTTGCAATTGCTCATCCCGGAATGAGTCATCAATTGGGATGTCCTCTCTTTCAAGCTCCAATGGTAGGAGTCTACTAAGGTGATCCGCCCCGGAGTTCTCGGATCCCTTCTTGTCCCGGATTTCCAAGTCAAACTCTTGAAGAAGAAGGATCCACCGAATCAACCTAGGCTTGGCATCCTTCTTGGTAAGTAGATAACGGATCGCAGCATGATCCGTATAAACTATGACCTTCGCTCCAACAAGATATGAGCGGAACTTCTCAAATGCATACACAACCGCTAGCAACTCCTTCTCGGTGGTAGCATAATTGAGTTGGGCATCATCTAGCGTCTTGCTAGCATAATAAATAGCATGAGTTTTCCCATCTTTCCTTAGCCCCAAAACAGCCCCAACGGCTACATCGCTTGCATCACACATGATCTCAAACGGTAAACTCCAATCCGGAGGTTGCATTATAGGTGCGGAGATCAAGGCGTTCTTCAACCTACAAAAAGCCTCAAGGCAATCTTCGGAGAAAACAAATTCAACATCCTTCATTAGTAGGTTAGTAAGGGGCTTAGAAATTTTAGAGAAGTCTTGAATAAACCTCCGGTAAAAACCGGCATGCCCTAAGAAACTCCTTACCCCTTTCACCGAGGTAGGTGGTGGCAACTTCTCTATCGTCTCAATCTTGGCCCTATCAACCTCAATGCCACGGTTAGACACCAAGTGTCCTAACACAATACCTTCACTTACCATGAAGTGGCATTTTTCCCAATTCAAGACAAGATTTGTCTCCTCACATCTTTGCAATACTAATGACAAGTTAGCCAAGAAATTATCAAAGGAAGAACCATAAACAGAGAAATCATCCATGAACACTTCCATGATATTTTCAATATATTCCGAAAAGATGGCCATCATACACCTTTGGAAGGTGGCGGGTGCATTACACAACCCAAATGGCATTCTCCTATATGCAAAAGTACCCCATGGACATGTAAAGGTTGTTTTCTCTTGGTCATCGGGGTGGATAGGGATTTGGAAGAATCCACTATAGCCATCTAGGTAGCAAAAATGGGAATGTTGAGCTAACCTCTCTAGCATTTGGTCAATGAAAGGGAGAGGGAAGTGATCTTTCCTAGAGGCCATGTTCAACTTCCTATAATCAATGCACATCCTCCATCCTGTAACCGTCCTAGTTGGGATTAGTTCATTATTCTCATTGGCCACTACGGTCATCCAACCCTTCTTAGGTACTACATGAACGGGACTAACCCACTTATTATCCGAGATAGGATAGATAATTCCCGCATCTAGCAACTTAATGATTTCCTTTTTGACCACCTCTTTCATTATGGGATTCAATCTTCTTTGATGTTCAATAGAGGGTTTATGATTATCTTCCATCATTATCCTATGCATGCACAAAGAAGGTTTGATGCCAACTAGATCATCAATGGTGTATCCTATTGCCTTTCTATGCAGTTTCAATTCATTCAACAGTCTATTAAGCTCATCATCATTCAAAGATGCATTCACAATCACCGGATAAGTAGAATTTGAACCAAGGAAAGCATACTTTAAATGAGAGGGAAGGGGTTTAAGATCAAGTTGAGGAGGACCTTTTTCGGTTGGAGATGATCCATACAATGTAGGTTGAGATGATTGCAAAGCCATGGAAGCCTCCTTGAAGTCCCTTGATGATTGCTCACACTCAAGTGGTTGATGCTGAAAAGACTCAGGAAAATCGGCCCAGGAGGAAAAATCGGCCGATTTTTTTTGCAGTGGGTCGATCTGAGTTTCTGTTTTTGTTGAACTGGCTGACATTTCAGCACAAGGCCAAAAATCGGCCGATCTGGACCCTCCAGTCCGATTTTTCTGCCAGTTTCTCCCTTCTTCTAGCACTTCAAATCCAACACTTGGTAGCTCGTCCAATGTATTCAAGGCCTTGATTACTTCATTGCTACTCTCCTCAACTCCTTCTTCCGTCAAGCTTGAGCTAAGAACCTTCTCAAGTGGATCCTTGAGCAAGATTGAGCTCACAACCTCTCTAGACTCCTCTTCTTCAACTATGTTGAATACATCCTCATCAAGGGTTGGCCCTTTCATCATTGTGGACAGCTTGAACTTGATGTTCTCTTCTCCAATGTTGAAGGAGAGAGTCCCATTCTTGCAATCTACTAGACATCCGGAAGTAGCTAGGAAAGGTCTTCCCAAGATGATAGGAACCGGATAGTCCGCCGGGATGTCCAAAACAACGAAGTCTATGGGCACATAGAACTTCCCTAGTTGCACCGGGATGTCTTCCAAGATTCCAACCGGATGAGTGATCGAGCGGTCCGCCATGTAAAGGGTCATCTTGACCGGCTTTGGCTCTCCTAGCCCAACCTTGTTGCAAAGTGCAAGCGGGATGATGCTTACACTTGCCCCAAGATCACATAAGGCGTCATACTTCACTTCTCCTACTCCGATTGGCACACAAAAGGATCCCGGATCCCTTAGCTTAGGAGGCATCTCCTCCTTCATCGTTTGAATCAACTCCGAGGATCTCTTTGTCATTCTTATCTCCCCATACTCCTCCAACTTCCTTTTGTTGGAGAGTATTTCCTTCAAGAACTTGCCATATGCCGGCATTCCTAAAATAGCATCCATGAACGGAATGTTAATATGTAATTTAGACATAAGTTCAAGGAATTTACCAAAGTGATTGTCCAAGCGAGCTCTTGCTCGTGATTGAGGGAACGGTAGTGGTAGCTTGTATGGAGGCGGTGCCACATAGGTTGGCTCTACATCCTTGCTCTTGCCTCCATCTCCTTGCAAAGTCTCTTCTTCATTCACCACTTGCTTCCCTTTAGCATTCTCCTTGGGCAAAGGATCCTTCATGCTTAATCCACTTCTTGTTGTAATAGCCAACACTTGGCCTCTTGGGTTTTCTTCGGTTCTCCCGGGAAGCTTTCCCGGATCTCTATGTGCTTCACCCGCCTTTTGGAACACTTGTGCTTCCAAAACCTTTTGAGCCTTAGAAATTGAAGTCACGGTGCTCTCAAGACCACTCAACCTTCCAAGCAATTGCTCAAACATCATTTCGGTTCTATCTTTTGGAGGTTGAGTGAATCCGGGTGGAGGCTCTTGTGAAGCTCTTGGTGGTGGAGTTGTGCTTGTGGAAGCGGGAGGGTTCAAGGCTCCATCCGGGTTAGAATAAGAGAACCCGGGATGGTTATGGTTGGGCCGGTAATTGTTGAATTGCCGGTTGTTGTTGAAGTTCCTTGGGCCTTGGTAGTTGTTGTAGTTGCCCCTTCCCATATAGTTCACATCCTCCTCCTTGGAAGACAAGTTAGCTTGTGGAAGCACTTGAGGGGTTGCTTGGTTCTTCAAGGTTGTAGCACACAACTCCCTCAAGGACTTTAGCTCGTTGTTGATGGCATCAAGCTTGAAATTGCTCATGGTGACCTCACTCACCTCATATGCTCCCGCCTTTCTCCCTTCACTCTTCCTATGGGAGTATTTCTCAATCACTAGAGCTTGTTTCTCTACAAACTCCCAAGCATCATCCACATGCTTCTCCATGAAAGTCCCACCGAAAAGGGATTGAAGCTTGAATTGGCTATCTTCATCAAGTCCCTTGAAGTAGATCTCCAATAGCTCAATTTTCGGTATGCCATGGTGTGGACAATCTAGGAGAAGGTCTTTGAATCTCTCCCAAGACTTGAACAAACTCTCTCTATCCTTCATCACGAAGGCATTGATCTTCCCTCTTAATTCGGTAGTCTTGGAAGGTGGGAAGAACTTAGTCAAAAACTCGGTTGTCATCTCCTCCCAAGTACCAACTCGCCCTTGTGGAATAGATTGATACCAAGCTAAGGCTTTGTCCTTAAGAGAGAAGGAGAAAGCGCTAAGCTTATGGTTGTTGCTCTCCAATCTTGGCGGTCTAAGAGTCTCCATCAAAATCTCATAGTTCATCAAGTGTTGATGAGGAGACTCTCCTTCCATCCCTCCAAATTGATTATGCCGGATCATTTGTAGAACTTGAGGGCGGAGCTCGTAGTTGTGGGCTGCGGGATCTCCTAAGTTCACACCCGGACGGTGTGCTCTTTGTGCCGGATCCATACGTCTCCCCAAAGTTTGTGGCTCTTCAATAGCAATGGGTATAACCCTAACATTAACCGCCGGCTGCGGTTGTACCACCGGTGGTGGAGGAGGTGGAGGTTGTTGACGATTAAGCTCTCCTTGTACAAGGGCTTGCCTAATCTCATCAATCTCCCTCCTAGTTGCTTCTTGCCTCTCATTGGCAAGTCTCCTTTCCTCCTCCAAGAGCTCATCTCTTAGCCTTATTTGCTCTAAGGCTTCATCCAATTCAGCTTGGAGGTCTCTTCCGGCCATCTCTTTCCCCTTCTTGATGCTCTTGGATCTAGATCTAAGGGTTTTCTCCGGTTCGGGATCGAATGGAGCTAAATCCTTTCCATGAGATCTTCGCATGCACCTAAAGAGTAAGAGATGTCCTGAAAAGCAAAGACACACACCAAAGAGAGATCAAAAGCAACAAGAAAGATCTACACTATAAACAATCACAAAATGACTCAATCTAGACCTAGTCCCCGGCAACGGCGCCAAAAACTTGTTACGCTCAGGATATGTGTGATACGCAATAGGTTTTAAATTTATACTCGTTACAATTATCTTAACTCCTAGCGAACCCGCAGTGTACGGGACGTTTGTAGTAGGGATAGTATTCCGAGATCGAACACAAAGACTAAGGTGAAATCGAGTCAAACAATGGTCATAGATAGTGTGAATCTAGGGTAAGATAAGATGAGGAACAAAGAAAATGGAAAACTCAATGTTTTGGAGGTTTTTGTGGTGATCAAACAAAGATCACAAAGCAAGAAAGGTAATAAAACAACTAACAACTTAAGCTAGCAAACGAACAAGTAACACGAAGCACCAAGTATATGATCAAGAGAGAAAAGTGGATTCTAGAGGTCAAGATTTCCGGTTATGGCATCGGACTCAAGGTTCTAAGGATTCTAAGGACAAACTGTGGTGTTGAGGAAAGAATGTTTCACTAATGGAAGCAATTACCGGGTAGGTCTCTCACTTCACTAATCCCGCATCAAACTCCTATCACCGGGCAGGTCTCAAGGGGTTAAAATAAGGAATTCTACACAAACTAGATACTACTCAAGGGGGTAACCCTCTCCTTACCGGGTAAGTCTCGGAATAGGGAAATCTCAAGCAATAATCCTAGCACACTCGATCCAATAGCGGCTTATGAGGCTCACTATTACCTATAATTCATCTTCTAAAGTATCTAAGATCGGAAATCATCGGGTAGATCTCTTCCCTCACTTAGGTTGATAGCATAAGGTGATCCTAAGCTAAATTAGGCTTAATGAACACTAGGATTTAACAACCTAACACCCCAATCATACAGATTCATCATTTAAAGAGCAACAGAGGAGGAAATTGGGTGGATCATGGGGGAAATCGGCCGATTTACCTGATGAACAGGCCGATTTTCCGTTCTGTTGTGAGTTTCGTGCATACAAATCATCCTAAACTAACATATAAGTCCATTCTATCATCACCCCAGCCATAACCATCAATCCATCACTCTAGAATCACAATAAACTAGCCAATAGTAAGCATATCAAGATCCAAAATCATCAAACAAGCATACATGATGTTCATAGATGAAAATGAAAGATAAGCAAGCAAATCAATAAATCTCAACTAAATCTAAGTTGTAGCAAGACTTACAAACTCTTAAATGAAGATCCAAAACGTTTCCTAACAACCCTTGCAATAGTTCTTCAATCCAAGACTACAAAAGTCACTCAAAATCACTCCAAAACCTTACTATCACTCCTAGAATGGTGTTCTTCTTCTTCCTTCAATCCTTGAGAGTTTTTCTTCTCCTCCAATCTTTCACCCAAATTGATGAGCTGTGAATGAGAGTGTGGGAGAGGAGACATGCTCAGCAACAACCTGCAGGACCACTTATATTCTCCACCAAGAGTAAGGCCGGACAAGAGATCGTGGGACACGTGGCTTAAGCTGTCAAAGGCCCAAAAATCGACCCAGTAGGATTAAATCGGCCGATTTAGCTGCTAGTTGGTCCGATTTTCTTCAGCAGAAACATGCTATGATCGTCTAGCCATGAGTTGCTCCATTGCTTGCACCAATAGTGGTCTTTGTGTCCTTTGTTGCTCCAATTATGCTCCTCCAAAGCTTTGGATGTGTACCATCATGAGGCTTGGCCCTATAATGTATCGGTTAATGTCCAAAAGACCCCCGAAATACCTACAAAGCAATGCACAAGTCCGTGTAGACGTCTATCTCGACAAAATACATGAATTGAGTGCAAACGTCGTGAATTAGTGCTAAATTGTGCATGAATGAGTGAGAAATCTATCTAAATGATTACCTAAACCTAAGTCATAAATCGTGTTATCATCCACCACCGCCCGTTGTTGAGGAGGAGGAGATGGGAGATCAGTTTGAGGGTGGAGGAGGAGCCGAGCAGGAGTTTGGCACGTTTCCGGATCAGCCGGATGCGGCCCCCGATGTACCTAGACGTTCTCCACGTCCAGCTAGAGCTTCAGACTCGTCTTCTCGCCGCGCTAGCGTGAGTGAGAGACCCACATAGGCCGAGACACCTCCTGCATGGTATGGAGCTCCACCTCCATGGGCTACAGATACACCATCTGCACCAGCACCAGCACCAGCACCATCCGACGCTCCAACATGGTACAGTCAGGCTCCGGGATGGTATGAGCAGATGCCGGATTGGGCTACTGGTCTTTCGGAGAGAGTAGGAGCATTGGAGATCCGAGCCGATGCTAGAGATGGACGTTTGGACGACCTTGATAACATGATGAGAGACGTCTACCGCCAACAGTTTGGGCGGTTTTATGATCCTAGCTTCTCTCCATTCCCACCTCCACCAGCGCCGCAGTGATGATGATGATTGACCGTTCGCTTTAGCCGCTCCACCGCCATTTTGTGAGTTTCTTTTTCTTTTCTTCTTTTCTTTCTTTCTTTTGAACATTAGGGACAATGTTCGTCCTAAGTATGGGGTGGGGTGTGACTAAAAGTTTGTAATAACTCTTACTCACTATGTTTGCTTCTATTCGAGACTATCATTGCATGTTCATTATATTGTTGCATGTTTCGTTATTGCATTGCATGAAAAAGAACTTGAAAAAACCCATAAAAATTGAAAAATTTTGAAAAATTTTGTGCTTCTAATGAATTGAGATGATTCCTATGATAATCACTACTTGTGAATTGAGTTTGATGACAATTGCATGCTTAAAAGAATAGTGAATTGAAAAGAAATTGAATTAATTAATTATACCTCTTTTGCAAGTTTCATAATGTGATGGATATTACCTAAATCATGTTGAGAAATTGAAGTTGAAATCACACTATAAGTTCTTATACTTCTTGTTGAGATGATTAAGGCAATTCGATTTTTCTTTCTTCTTTCTTTGATCATATTAGCTCCTCATTGAAATATTGACCTCCTTTACTTATCCGGGAATTTGGAGAAGTGAATGAAAAAGGCATGTTTGATGTGGGAGGGCCATGAGAGCAATTATTTGCAATCAAAAGAATAGAAAGACATTGTAGGTTTGGGGAAGTCAATCATGATGATGAGTAACTCGGCACCATTCACATAGCCGGGTGTTTGTGTCTTGCCAAAGTCGGATTGAGCGATATTCCTAGCGGATTATGGTATGTGCGCTAAGGGTTTGAGGCATCTCATAAAATTGAGAAACGTCAATCTCCTAGGCTTCGGTTTTTGTGCACCTCTGTCCATAACTCCAAAAGTAAAGTCGAAAAATGAAAGGAAGAGAGCGAAGCTCTAAGTTGAAGTGTTGCGGAAACCGCAAAGGAAGAAGAAGGAGTAGTTGTCCACTTTCCCGGATTCATGCACCACATTCCTTAAAGTTTCCTTCCCTTTCCACATTCTAGACCTTTTTCTTTGAAAGTCCTTAAGATCAAAAGAATGTTATATGACTTGGTGATCTAAATTGAAGTTTCTTATGATTGATTTTGATAATGTTTAAAGGTTATGATGTTTGTATAGAAGTTTGATTGATTCATGAGTTTTCTTTACTCTTTACTCTTTGATTAAGTGTATGAAAGTCTATAAACGATTGAAGCAAGGTTTGAGAATGATCTATTCTTTAGAAGGCACATTCCTCCAAAAGAAGTATTGCTTTGAGAAGGTACACATATTTCATCCTAACTCTTGTTTTAAAGCTTTTGAAAGACCTTGCTTAGGGACAAGCAAGTGTTAAGTATGGGGTTATTTGTTAGCATGAAATATTGTGATATTTTAGGCACGTTTTCTAAGCGTAATTGATTCATATTGATAGTCATTGATTGAGCATTATTGCATTTGTGCGCTAGTTTGCCTATATTGTCGATATAGATGTCTACACAAGCTTTATGTTGATTATAGGTGATTGAGAGCCATTTCCAAACGGAATCTAGCAAGGATGAGTTGATTGAGTATGTCCATGGATTGAGGACATTCTTAGGAGCAAAATGAGTGTCAACTTATGGAATGCACGAGGCTAGGGAAGAATCACGTTCTTGCCCTAAACCACGCTCTAAATTACGGTCGTGGAACCTTCCACGACCGTGATCTTGGCGATCTTTTTCGCCACACTTTAAGCCACGATCTTTTAAAAGATTGGGCCGGGCCGCTACTTCATCATACACTATAAAAGGACGGACAAAGAGAGATTCCGTCATCTTCGCTTAGACGCACTTTGCGACCTCGCTTTAGGCTTACGCTTGCATCCACGCTTGGAGATTTGGCGACTTTGCAAAAGACGTACTTGCACTCATCTTTGGAGTTCCCCTAATCTCGCACTTGGTGGAGATTGTGATCGAGATTTCCGGATTGACGGAAGATCGAAGATTCGGAAGGTTAATTGCAAGAAGATTTCTCTTCTTGTTTAGGTTTGATTTAGAAGACGGATTGACATCCCGTTCTTCTTTCTTATCTAAGATTGTGTTTATTCATTCTATTCCGAATCTAGTGACAATATTTGTTCTTGATTGTGACATTGAGATTGGTTTGAAGTTTATTGAAAGTTTTCGGAAGTTTTCATCTTTCAATCTTTTAAACCTTGAATTTGATATCATAATGACTATTGTTGGCTAAAAACCCTTAACAATTCTAAGGTGAAGGGTTGATAGTTGGGGCTTAGATGATGATAGATCGATCGTAATTAAATTGGACCCTGAGAGTTAGAGAGAATCGTCGACAACCTTAAATTACGGCCTGTTCTTGAAGTCCACGGCCGTGGATCCTCAAGAACTACCCGTGATTTCCTTTAAGTTTACGAACCTGCTTTTACTTTAATCCAAAGTTAAAGATTTGCTTTGACTTAGTTTAGGCTTGCCTTTTCTAGGTGGTAGTGAAGCCTCAACAACCTCTACCTCGATTGTGAGTGTCACAACCGTGATCGGTTTAGTTAGTCTTGGTCCTTGGATTACAAGTTTGGGTATTTGACATTAATTCTCATCTTTAGAACCTTTCTATATTGAAGCCTCAACAACCTGCATAGGGAGTCTCTTTCTATATTGGATTACAAGTCCGTGTAGATGTCTATCTCGACAAAATACATGAATTGAGTGCAAACGTCGTGAATTAGTGCTAAACCGTGCATGAATGAGTGAGAAATCTATCTAAATGATTACCTAAACCTAAGTCATAAATCGTGTTATCAAAAATACCCCATACTTAAGGTTTGCTCGTCCCCGAGCAAATTCTCAACTATAGACTACAAGATGACATAATTTATGTATGTAGAAAAATGGCAAAATCTTTTTGGAGTTGTGCTTCTAGTATTGGATCACCTTCATAATCATGTTTCATGGCAATGGACAAGCAATTATGCATCAAATAAATGAAGGCATGGAAAGACAATTGTACTTAACTCGATAGCATGCAATGAAGTGTAAAGATGAAGATGTCAAGATGATCATGAGCATATCCAATCTAAATCACTTAGTCTTACACACACGCAAATAAGTCATAAGGGCTTGTGAAATAGAAGGCCAAGAAACGTTGTGATTAGGCGGGAATTTTCTAGGCTATGTGATGCTAATCCGGGAAAGGAACTAAACAACCACAACTTCAAATTTTCTTATCAACTTCCCTCAAGTGTATATTTTTCATTTTCTTTTCTTTCTTTTCTTTTATTTTTTTGAGACAATGGCATTGGTGTACAAAACCCGAAACCTTGGTGATTAGCCATCCTCGGGCTTTTTCTATTTTTTGAGGTACATCCACACCGGGCACACATACCAAAGCTCGTTAGGACTATTGGTTTATTTGACTTTGGCAAGGCACCAACACCCGATTATGTGAAGTGTACCGAGTTATTTGTCATTTAAGCCAACGTCCCCAAACCTATATTTTTGGCTACACTTTCGCAACAATTTCAGCACTTCATTCACATCATTCTTTCATCAATCACTTCACCCCACACTTGCTTTTCACACATTCACCACACTAGCATGCTCCTATTCCCGGATGGGTCAAAAGAGGTCAAATTTTCATCAATTGAGGTGCTCAAACAACATGATCAAGATGAGAAGTAGAGGAAGATGAATTGCCTCATTTATTCCTAAATGATGTGCAAGAACTAGCATGTAATTTCGACTTTCAATCCTCAATTCAATCAAGACAAGCATCATAATCACAAACCATTCATGGGATTCAAGATAAGTACTTCAAGTCCACATATGTATTCATCAATTTAACACATAAGGCCATCCATAGCCAATCCACAAGACAAGATTCATCATTAGGGTCATATCCAAGCCTTAGAAGCACTAAAAATTTTTAAAATTTTCTGAATTTTTTTGATTTTTCGAAATATGTATGTACAATGCAAGACATAATGAAACATGTGACAAAATTTAACTATCTTAGATGCTAATCATGCAAATGATCATGAAAACCCCACCCCATACTTAGAAACACATTGTCCCCAATGTGGAAACTAAATAAAGAAGTGAAAGAGAGTCCTCACAATGTAAAATTGGTGATGCTTTGGTATTTCGGTTCACATTGGATGATGATGGTGGACGATCGTTCAAGGATGGTAGAGAGCTCTTGATGTTCATTATGATGTCGGAACCCGCGCTTGGCACCGCAAGCCGTCCAAGTTCCACGTCCGCTCCACCCATGCTTGATTGGAGATCATCACTTTCCTTTACAGAGGAAAAATCGCCCCATAGCCCAGGAAAATCTGCCGATTTGTCTGAAGAATGGGCCGATTTTTCTGGGTGCTTTCCTCCTCGTCCATGTGCTTGGATCTTGTACCTTCAACTGGTCCATGAGGCTTTCACATGACCTCCAACATCTCATAACTCATGACAATCAACAAGATCTAGCACCCAAAAACACAAAGGAAAAACAAAGCACACCAAGAGTGAGATTAAACAAAAGCAAGAAAAACAAAAGGGAAAAATATATACCAATGGGTTGCCTCCCATTAAGCGCTTCTTTAAGGTCATTAGCTTGACCAAATTCAAGAGCGTTTAAATCAAGGTGAAGCGGGGCAATCACTTCCACCGGGGATTCCGGGATGTACTTCTTCAAACGGTGCCCATTCACCTTGAAGTCACCACAATGATCTCCTCCTATCTCTACCGTTCCATGAGGAAAGATCTTCTTCACCACATATGGCCCGGTCCATCTTGATTTGAGCTTTCCGGGGAAAAGCCGCAGCCTTGAGTTGAAGAGAAGGACAAGGTCGCCTTCACTCAACTCCTTCGGGATGAGGCGCTTGTCATGCCATCGTTTAGTCCTCTCCTTGTAGATCCGGGCGTTCTCATAAGCATCCAACCGGATCTCCTCAAGGGCGTTCATGTCTAGCAACCGCTTCTCTCCCGCCTCCTTGAGGTCAAAATTTAGCCACTTAATGGCCCAATAAGCTCTATGCTCCATCTCTACCGGAAGGTGGCAAGACTTGCCATAGACCAACTTGTAAGGAGTGGTGCCAATTGGTGTCTTGAAAGCGGTCCTATATGCCCACAAGGCATCATCGAGCTTCATAGCCCAATCCTTTCTCGTCCTAGAGACCGTCTTCTCGAGTATCCCCTTGATCTCCCGGTTGGAAATTTCCACTTGGCCACTAGTTTGGGGATGGTAAGGTGTTGCCACCTTATGAGTCACCCCATACTTAGCCAAAAGTGCCCCAAAGTTCCTATTGGTGAAGTGCTTCCCTCCATCACTTATGATCACCCTTGGTGTTCCAAACCTAGGGAAGATCACTCGGTTGAAGAACCGCACCACAACCTTGGCGTCATTTGTAGGTGAGGCGATTGCCTCCACCCATCTCGAAACATAGTCAACCGCCAATAGGATGTAGAGGTTGCCACATGAAGAAGGGAATGGTCCCATGAAGTCCACACCCCACACATCAAATATCTCTACCTCTTGTATGTTGTTCAAGGGCATCTCATTTCTCCTTGAGATGTTGCCCGTCCTTTGGCAAGCATCACAAGCTACCACAAAGCCTTGCACGTCCTTGAACAAACTTGGCCAAAAGAAGCCCGATTGTAGCACCTTCGCACATGTCTTGTGTGTGCTAGCATGTCCTCCACATGGCAAGGAATGACAATGGCGGATTACACTCTCCACCTCATCCTCCGGTATGCATCTCCTAAACATTCCATCCGGCCCTCTTTTGAACAAAAGTGGCTCACTCCAATAGTAGTGCCTCACATCTTTGAAGAACTTCTTCCTTTGGGCATATGTCAAACCGGGAGGCACCTCCTCACACACTAAGTAGTTCACAATGTCGGCAAACGATGGCTCGCTTCCTCTAGACACTTGGAACAAGCACTCCTCCACCATTTGCAATTGCTCATCCCGGAATGAGTCATCAATTGGGATGTCCTCTCTTTCAAGCTCCAATGGTAGGAGTCTACTAAGGTGATCCGCCACGGAGTTCTCGGATCCCTTCTTGTCCCGGATTTCCAAGTCAAACTCTTGAAGAAGAAGGATCCACCGAATCAACCTAGGCTTGGCATCCTTCTTGGTAAGTAGATAACGGATCGCAGCATGATCCGTATAAACTATGACCTTCGCTCCAACAAGATATGAGCGGAACTTCTCAAATGCATACACAACCGCTAGCAACTCCTTCTCGGTGGTAGCATAATTGAGTTGGGCATCATCTAGCGTCTTGCTAGCATAATAAATAGCATGAGTTTTCCCATCTTTCCTTAGCCCCAAAACAGCCCCAACGGCTACATCGCTTGCATCACACATGATCTCAAACGGTAAACTCCAATCCGGAGGTTGCATTATAGGTGCGGAGATCAAGGCGTTCTTCAACCTACAAAAAGCCTCAAGGCAATCTTCGGAGAAAACAAATTCAACATCCTTCATTAGTAGGTTAGTAAGGGGCTTAGAAATTTTAGAGAAGTCTTGAATAAACCTCCGGTAAAAACCGGCATGCCCTAAGAAACTCCTTACCCCTTTCACCGAGGTAGGTGGTGGCAACTTCTCTATCGTCTCAATCTTGGCCCTATCAACCTCAATGCCACGGTTAGACACCAAGTGTCCTAACACAATACCTTCACTTACCATGAAGTGGCATTTTTCCCAATTCAAGACAAGATTTGTCTCCTCACATCTTTGCAATACTAATGACAAGTTAGCCAAGAAATTATCAAAGGAAGAACCATAAACAGAGAAATCATCCATGAACACTTCCATGATATTTTCAATATATTCCGAAAAGATGGCCATCATACACCTTTGGAAGGTGGCGGGTGCATTACACAACCCAAATGGCATTCTCCTATATGCAAAAGTACCCCATGGACATGTAAAGGTTGTTTTCTCTTGGTCATCGGGGTGGATAGGGATTTGGAAGAATCCACTATAGCCATCTAGGTAGCAAAAATGGGAATGTTGAGCTAACCTCTCTAGCATTTGGTCAATGAAAGGGAGAGGGAAGTGATCTTTCCTAGAGGCCATGTTCAACTTCCTATAATCAATGCACATCCTCCATCCCGTAACCGTCCTAGTTGGGATTAGTTCATTATTCTCATTGGCCACTATGGTCATCCAACCCTTCTTAGGTACTACATGAACGGGACTAACCCACTTATTATCCGAGATAGGATAGATAATTCCCGCATCTAGCAACTTAATGATTTCCTTTTTGACCACCTCTTTCATTATGGGATTCAATCTTCTTTGATGTTCAATAGAGGGTTTATGATTATCTTCCATCATTATCCTATGCATGCACAAAGAAGGTTTGATGCCAACTAGATCATCAATGGTGTATCCTATTGCCTTTCTATGCAGTTTCAATTCATTCAACAGTCTATTAAGCTCATCATCATTCAAAGATGCATTCACAATCACCGGATAAGTAGAATTTGAACCAAGGAAAGCATACTTTAAATGAGAGGGAAGGGGTTTAAGATCAAGTTGAGGAGGACCTTTTTCGGTTGGAGATGATCCATACAATGTAGGTTGAGATGATTGCAAAGCCATGGAAGCCTCCTTGAAGTCCCTTGATGATTGCTCACACTCAAGTGGTTGATGCTGAAAAGACTCAGGAAAATCGGCCCAGGAGGAAAAATCGGCCGATTTTTTTTGCAGTGGGTCGATCTGAGTTTCTGTTTTTGTTGAACTGGCTGACATTTCAGCACAAGGCCAAAAATCGGCCGATCTGGACCCTCCAGTCCGATTTTTCTGCCAGTTTCTCCCTTCTTCTAGCACTTCAAATCCAACACTTGGTAGCTCGTCCAATGCATTCAAGGCCTTGATTACTTCATTGCTACTCTCCTCAACTCCTTCTTCCATCAAGCTTGAGCTAAGAACCTTCTCAAGTGGATCCTTGAGCAAGATTGAGCTCACAACCTCTCTAGACTCCTCTTCTTCAACTATGTTGAATACATCCTCATCAAGGGTTGGCCCTTTCATCATTGTGGACAGCTTGAACTTGATGTTCTCTTCTCCAATGTTGAAGGAGAGAGTCCCATTCTTGCAATCTACTAGACATCCGGAAGTAGCTAGGAAAGGTCTTCCCAAGATGATAGGAACCGGATAGTCCGCCGGGATGTCCAAAACAACGAAGTCTATGGGCACATAGAACTTCCCTAGTTGCACCGGGATGTCTTCCAAGATTCCAACCGGATGAGTGATCGAGCGGTCCGCCATGTAAAGGGTCATCTTGACCGGCTTTGGCTCTCCTAGCCCAACCTTGTTGCAAAGTGCAAGCGGGATGATGCTTACACTTGCCCCAAGATCACATAAGGCGTCATACTTCACTTCTCCTACTCCGATTGGCACACAAAAGGATCCCGGATCCCTTAGCTTAGGAGGCATCTCCTCCTTCATCGTTTGAATCAACTCCGAGGATCTCTTTGTCATTCTTATCTCCCCATACTCCTCCAACTTCCTTTTGTTGGAGAGTATTTCCTTCAAGAACTTGCCATATGCCGGCATTCCTAAAATAGCATCCATGAACGGAATGTTAATATGTAATTTAGACATAAGTTCAAGGAATTTACCAAAGTGATTGTCCAAGCGAGCTCTTGCTCGTGATTGAGGGAACGGTAGTGGTAGCTTGTATGGAGGCGGTGCCACATAGGTTGGCTCTACATCCTTGCTCTTGCCTCCATCTCCTTGCAAAGTCTCTTCTTCATTCACCACTTGCTTCCCTTTAGCATTCTCCTTGGGCAAAGGATCCTTCATGCTTAATCCACTTCTTGTTGTAATAGCCAACACTTGGCCTCTTGGGTTTTCTTCGGTTCTCCCGGGAAGCTTTCCCGGATCTCTATGTGCTTCACCCGCCTTTTGGAACACTTGTGCTTCCAAAACCTTTTGAGCCTTAGAAATTGAAGTCACGGTGCTCTCAAGACCACTCAACCTTCCAAGCAATTGCTCAAACATCATTTCGGTTCTATCTTTTGGAGGTTGAGTGAATCCGGGTGGAGGCTCTTGTGAAGCTCTTGGTGGTGGAGTTGTGCTTGTGGAAGCGGGAGGGTTCAAGGCTCCATCCGGGTTAGAATAAGAGAACCCGGGATGGTTATGGTTGGGCCGGTAATTGTTGAATTGCCGGTTGTTGTTGAAGTTCCTTGGGCCTTGGTAGTTGTTGTAGTTGCCCCTTCCCATATAGTTCACATCCTCCTCCTTGGAAGACAAGTTAGCTTGTGGAAGCACTTGAGGGGTTGCTTGGTTCTTCAAGGTTGTAGCACACAACTCCCTCAAGGACTTTAGCTCGTTGTTGATGGCATCAAGCTTGAAATTGCTCATGGTGACCTCACTCACCTCATATGCTCCCGCCTTTCTCCCTTCACTCTTCCTATGGGAGTATTTCTCAATCACTAGAGCTTGTTTCTCTACAAACTCCCAAGCATCATCCACATGCTTCTCCATGAAAGTCCCACCGAAAAGGGATTGAAGCTTGAATTGGCTATCTTCATCAAGTCCCTTGAAGTAGATCTCCAATAGCTCAATTTTCGGTATGCCATGGTGTGGACAATCTAGGAGAAGGTCTTTGAATCTCTCCCAAGACTTGAACAAACTCTCTCTATCCTTCATCACGAAGGCATTGATCTTCCCTCTTAATTCGGTAGTCTTGGAAGGTGGGAAGAACTTAGTCAAAAACTCGGTTGTCATCTCCTCCCAAGTACCAACTCGCCCTTGTGGAATAGATTGATACCAAGCTAAGGCTTTGTCCTTAAGAGAGAAGGAGAAAGCGCTAAGCTTATGGTTGTTGCTCTCCAATCTTGGCGGTCTAAGAGTCTCCATCAAAATCTCATAGTTCATCAAGTGTTGATGAGGAGACTCTCCTTCCATCCCTCCAAATTGATTATGCCGGATCATTTGTAGAACTTGAGGGCGGAGCTCGTAGTTGTGGGCTGCGGGATCTCCTAAGTTCACACCCGGACGGTGTGCTCTTTGTGCCGGATCCATACGTCTCCCCAAAGTTTGTGGCTCTTCAATAGCAATGGGTATAACCCTAACATTAACCGCCGGCTGCGGTTGTACCACCGGTGGTGGAGGAGGTGGAGGTTGTTGACGATTAAGCTCTCCTTGTACAAGGGCTTGCCTAATCTCATCAATCTCCCTCCTAGTTGCTTCTTGCCTCTCATTGGCAAGTCTCCTTTCCTCCTCCAAGAGCTCATCTCTTAGCCTTATTTGCTCTAAGGCTTCATCCAATTCAGCTTGGAGGTCTCTTCCGGCCATCTCTTTCCCCTTCTTGATGCTCTTGGATCTAGATCTAAGGGTTTTCTCCGGTTCGGGATCGAATGGAGCTAAATCCTTGCCATGAGATCTTCGCATGCACCTAAAGAGTAAGAGATGTCCTGAAAAGCAAAGACACACACCAAAGAGAGATCAAAAGCAACAATAAAGATCTACACTATAAACAATCACAAAATGACTCAATCTAGACCTAGTCCCCGGCAACGGCGCCAAAAACTTGTTACGCTCAGGATATGTGTGATACGCAATAGGTTTTAAATTTATACTCGTTACAATTATCCTAACTCCTAGCGAACCCGCAGTGTACGGGACGTTTGTAGTAGGGATAGTATTCCGAGATCGAACACAAAGACTAAGGTGAAATCGAGTCAAACAATGGTCATAGATAGTGTGAATCTAGGGTAAGATAAGATGAGGAACAAAGAAAATGGAAAACTCAATGTTTTGGAGGTTTTTGTGGTGATCAAACAAAGATCACAAAGCAAGAAAGGTAATAAAACAACTAACAACTTAAGCTAGCAAACGAACAAGTAACACGAAGCACCAAGTATATGATCAAGAGAGAAAAGTGGATTCTAGAGGTCAAGATTTCCGGTTATGGCATCGGACTCAAGGTTGTAAGGATTCTAAGGACAAACTGTGGTGTTGAGGAAAGAATGTTTCACTAATGGAAGCAATTACCGGGTAGGTCTCTCACTTCACTAATCCCGCATCAAACTCCTATCACCGGGCAGGTCTCAAGGGGTTAAAATAAGGAATTCTACACAAACTAGATACTACTCAAGGGGGTAACCCTCTCCTTACCGGGTAAGTCTCGGAATAGGGAAATCTCAAGCAATAATCCTAGCACACTCGATCCAATAGCGGCTTATGAGGCTCACTATTACCTAGAATTCATCTTCTAAAGTATCTAAGATCGGAAATCATCGGGTAGATCTCTTCCCTCACTTAGGTTGATAGCATAAGGTGATCCTAAGCTAAATTAGGCTTAATGAACACTAGGATTTAACAACCTAACACCCCAATCATACAGATTCATCATTTAAAGAGCAACAGAGGAGGAAATCGGGTGGATCATGGGGGAAATCGGCCGATTTACCTGATGAACAGGCCGATTTTCCGTTCTGTTGTGAGTTTCGTGCATACAAATCATCCTAAACTAACATATAAGTCCATTCTATCATCACCCCAGCCATAACCATCAATCCATCACTCTAGAATCACAATAAACTAGCCAATAGTAAGCATATCAAGATCCAAAATCATCAAACAAGCATACATGATGTTCATAGATGAAAATGAAAGATAAGCAAGCAAATCAATAAATCTCAACTAAATCTAAGTTGTAGCAAGACTTACAAACTCTTAAATGAAGATCCAAAACGTTTCCTAACAACCCTTGCAATAGTTCTTCAATCCAAGACTACAAAAGTCACTCAAAATCACTCCAAAACCTTACTATCACTCCTAGAATGGTGTTCTTCTTCTTCCTTCAATCCTTGAGAGTTTTTCTTCTCCTCCAATCTTTCACCCAAATTGATGAGCTGTGAATGAGAGTGTGGGAGAGAAGACATGCTCAGCAACAACCTGCAGGACCACTTATATTCTCCACTAAGAGTAAGGCCGGACAAGAGATCGTGGGACACGTGGCTTAAGCTGTCAAAGGCCCAAAAATCGACCCAGTAGGATTAAATCGGCCGATTTAGCTACTAGTTGGTCCGATTTTCTTCAGCAGAAACATGCTATGATCGTCTAGCCATGAGTTGCTCCATTGCTTGCACCAATAGTGGTCTTTGTGTCCTTTGTTGCTCCAATTATGCTCCTCCAAAGCTTTGGATGTGTACCATCATGAGGCTTGGCCCTATAATGTATCGGTTAATGTCCAAAAGACCCCCGAAATACCTACAAAGCAATGCACAAGTCCGTGTAGACGTCTATCTCGACAAAATACATGAATTGAGTGCAAACGTCGTGAATTAGTGCTAAATTGTGCATGAATGAGTGAGAAATCTATCTAAATGATTACCTAAACCTAAGTCATAAATCGTGTTATCATCCACCACCGCCCGTTGTTGAGGAGGAGGAGATGGGAGATCAGTTTGAGGGTGGAGGAGGAGCCGAGCAGGAGTTTGGCACGTTTCCGGATCAGCCGGATGCGGCCCCCGATGTACCTAGACGTTCTCCACGTCCAGCTAGAGCTTCAGACTCGTCTTCTCGCCGCGCTAGCGTGAGTGAGAGACCCACATAGGCCGAGACACCTCCTGCATGGTATGGAGCTCCACCTCCATGGGCTACAGATACACCATCTGCACCAGCACCAGCACCAGCACCATCCGACGCTCCAGCATGGTACAGTCAGGCTCCGGGATGGTATGAGCAGATGCCGGATTGGGCTACTGGTCTTTCGGAGAGAGTAGGAGCATTGGAGATCCGAGTCGATGCTAGAGATGGACGTTTGGACGACCTTGATCGCATGATGAGAGACGTCTACCGCCAGCAGTTTGGGCGGTTTTATGATCCTAGCTTCTCTCCATTCCCACCTCCACCAGCGCCGCAGTGATGATGATGATTGACCGTTCGCTTTAGCCGCTCCACCGCCATTTTGTGAGTTTCTTTTTCTTTTCTTCTTTTCTTTCTTTCTTTTGAACATTAGGGACAATGTTCGTCCTAAGTATGGGGTGGGGTGTGACTAAAAGTTTGTAATAACTCTTACTCACTATGTTTGCTTCTATTCGAGACTATCATTGCATGTTCATTATATTATTGCATGTTTCGTTATTGCATTGCATGAAAAAGAACTTGAAAAAACCCATAAAAATTGAAAAATTTTGAAAAATTTTGTGCTTCTAATGAATTGAGATGATTCCTATGATAATCACTACTTGTGAATTGAGTTTGATGACAATTGCATGCTTAAAAGAATAGTGAATTGAAAAGAAATTGAATTAATTAATTATACCTCTTTTGCAAGTTTCATAATGTGATGGATATTACCTAAATCATGTTGAGAAATTGAAGTTGAAATCACACTATAAGTTCTTATACTTCTTGTTGAGATGATTAAGGCAATTCGATTTTTCTTTCTTCTTTCTTTGATCATATTAGCTCCTCATTGAAATATTGACCTCCTTTACTTATCCGGGAATTTGGAGAAGTGAATGAAAAAGGCATGTTTGATGTGGGAGGGCCATGAGAGCAATTATTTGCAATCAAAAGAATAGAAAGACATTGTAGGTTTGGGGAAGTCAATCATGATGATGAGTAACTCGGCACCATTCACATAGCCGGGTGTTTGTGTCTTGCCAAAGTCGGATTGAGCGATATTCCTAGCGGATTATGGTATGTGCGCTAAGGGTTTGAGGCATCTCATAAAATTGAGAAACGCCAATCTCCTAGGCTTCGGTTTTTGTGCACCTCTGTCCATAACTCCAAAAGTAAAGTCGAAAAATGAAAGGAAGAGAGCGAAGCTCTAAGTTGAAGTGTTGCGGAAACCGCAAAGGAAGAAGAAGGAGTAGTTGTCCACTTTCCCGGATTCATGCACCACATTCCTTAAAGTTTCCTTCCCTTTCCACATTCTAGACCTTTTTCTTTGAAAGTCCTTAAGATCAAAAGAATGTTATATGACTTGGTGATCTAAATTGAAGTTTCTTATGATTGATTTTGATAATGTTTAAAGGTTATGATGTTTGTATAGAAGTTTGATTGATTCATGAGTTTTCTTTACTCTTTACTCTTTGATTAAGTGTATGAAAGTCTATAAACGATTGAAGCAAGGTTTGAGAATGATCTATTCTTTAGAAGGCACATTCCTCCAAAAGAAGTATTGCTTTGAGAAGGTACACATATTTCATCCTAACTCTTGTTTTAAAGCTTTTGAAAGACCTTGCTTAGGGACAAGCAAGTGTTAAGTATGGGGTTATTTGTTAGCATGAAATATTGTGATATTTTAGGCACGTTTTTTAAGCGTAATTGATTCATATTGATAGTCATTGATTGAGCATTATTGCATTTGTGCGCTAGTTTGCCTATATTGTCGATATAGATGTCTACACAAGCTTTATGTTGATTATAGGTGATTGAGAGCCATTTCCAAACGGAATCTAGCAAGGATGAGTTGATTGAGTATGTCCATGGATTGAGGACATTCTTAGGAGCAAAATGAGTGTCAACTTATGGAATGCACGAGGCTAGGGAAGAATCACGTTCTTGCCCTAAACCACGCTCTAAATTACGGTCGTGGAACCTTCCACGACCGTGATCTTGGCGATCTTTTTCGCCACACTTTAATCCACGATCTTTTAAAAGATTGGGCCGGGCCGCTACTTCATCATACACTATAAAAGGACGGACAAAGAGAGATTCCGTCATCTTCGCTTAGACGCACTTTGCGACCTCGCTTTAGGCTTACGCTTGCATCCACGCTTGGAGATTTGGCGACTTTGCAAAAGACGTACTTGCACTCATCTTTGGAGTTCCCCTAATCTCGCACTTGGTGGAGATTGTGATCGAGATTTCCGGATTGACGGAAGATCGAAGATTCGGAAGGTTAATTGCAAGAAGATTTCTCTTCTTGTTTAGGTTTGATTTAGAAGACGGATTGACATCCCGTTCTTCTTTCTTATCTAAGATTGTGTTTATTCATTCTATTCCGAATCTTGTGACAATATTTGTTCTTGATTGTGACATTGAGATTGGTTTGAAGTTTATTGAAAGTTTTCGGAAGTTTTCATCTTTCAATCTTTTAAACCTTGAATTTGATATCATAATGACTATTGTTGGCTAAAAACCCTTAACAATTCTAAGGTGAAGGGTTGATAGTTGTGGCTTAGATGATGATAGATCGATCGTAATTAAATTGGACCCTGAGAGTTAGAGAGAATCGTCGACAACCTTAAATTACGGCCTGTTCTTGAAGTCCACGGCCGTGGATCCTCAAGAACTACCCGTGATTTCCTTTAAGTTTACGAACCTGCTTTTACTTTAATCCAAAGTTAAAGATTTGCTTTGACTTAGTTTAGGCTTGCCTTTTCTAGGTGGTAGTGAAGCCTCAACAACCTCTACCTCGATTGTGAGTGTCACAACCGTGATCGGTTTAGTTAGTCTTGGTCCTTGGATTACAAGTTTGGGTATTTGACATTAATTCTCATCTTTAGAACCTTTCTATATTGAAGCCTCAACAACCTGCATAGGGAGTCTCTTTCTATATTGGATTACAAGTCCGTGTAGACGTCTATCTCGACAAAATACATGAATTGAGTGCAAACGTCGTGAATTAGTGCTAAACCGTGCATGAATGAGTGAAAAATCTATCTAAATGATTACCTAAACCTAAGTCATAAATCGTGTTATCAAAAATACCCCATACTTAAGGTTTGCTCGTCCCCGAGCAAATTCTCAACTATAGACTACAAGATGACATAATTTATGTATGTAGAAAAATGGCAAAATCTTTTTGGAGTTGTGCTTCTAGTATTGGATCACCTTCATAATCATGTTTCATGGCAATGGACAAGCAATTATGCATAAAATAAATGAAGGCATGGAAAGACAATTGTACTTAACTCGATAGCATGCAATGAAGTGTAAAGATGAAGATGTCAAGATGATCATGAGCATATCCAATCTAAATCACTTAGTCTTACACACACGCAAATAAGTCATAAGGGCTTGTGAAATAGAAGGCCAAGAAACGTTGTGATTAGGCGGGAATTTTCTAGGCTATGTGATGCTAATCCGGGAAAGGAACTAAACAACCACAACTTCAAATTTTCTTATCAACTTCCCTCAAGTGTATATTTTTCATTTTCTTTTCTTTCTTTTCTTTTATTTTTTTGAGACAATGGCATTGTTGTACAAAACCCGAAACCTTGGTGATTAGCCATCCTCGGGCTTTTTCTATTTTTTGAGGTACATCCACACCGGGCACACATACCAAAGCTCGTTAGGACTATTGGTTTATTTGACTTTGGCAAGGCACCAACACCCGATTATGTGAAGTGTACCGAGTTACTTGTCATTTAAGCCAACGTCCCCAAACCTATATTTTTGGCTACACTTTCGCAACAATTTCAGCACTTTATTCACATCATTCTTTCATCAATCACTTCACCCCACACTTGCTTTTCACACATTCACCACACTAGCATGCTCCTATTCCCGGATGGGTCAAAAGAGGTCAAATTTTCATCAATTGAGGTGCTCAAACAACATGATCAAGATGAGAAGTAGAGGAAGATGAATTGCCTCATTTATTCCTAAATGATGTGCAAGAACTAGCATGTAATTTCGACTTTCAATCCTCAATTCAATCAAGACAAGCATCATAATCACAAACCATTCATGGGATTCAAGATAAGTACTTCAAGTCCACATATGTATTCATCAATTTAACACATAAGGCCATCCATAGCCAATCCACAAGACAAGATTCATCATTAGGGTCATATCCAAGCCTTAGAAGCACTAAAAATTTTTAAAATTTTCTGAATTTTTTTGATTTTTCGAAATATGTATGTACAATGCAAGACATAATGAAACATGTGACAAAATTTAACTATCTTAGATGCTAATCATGCAAATGATCATGAAAACCCCACCCCATACTTAGAAACACATTGTCCCCAATGTGGAAACTAAATAAAGAAGTGAAAGAGAGTCCTCACAATGTAAAATTGGTGATGCTTTGGTATTTCGGTTCACATTGGATGATGATGGTGGACGATCGATCAAGGATGGTAGAGAGCTCTTGATGTTCATTATGATGTCGGAACCCGCGCTTGGCACCGCAAGCCGTCCAAGTTCCACGTCCGCTCCACCCATGCTTGATTGGAGATCATCACTTTCCTTTACAGAGGAAAAATCGCCCCATAGCCCAGGAAAATCGGCCGATTTGTCTGAAGAATGGGCCGATTTTTCTGGGTGCTTTCCTCCTCGTCCATGTGCTTGGATCTTGTACCTTCAACTGGTCCATGAGGCTTTCACATGACCTCCAACATCTCATAACTCATGACAATCAACAAGATCTAGCACCCAAAAACACAAAGGAAAAACAAAGCACACCAAGAGTGAGATTAAACAAAAGCAAGAAAAACAAAAGGGAAAAATATATACCAATGGGTTGCCTCCCATTAAGCGCTTCTTTAAGGTCATTAGCTTGACCAAATTCAAGAGCGTTTAAATCAAGGTGAAGCGGGGCAATCACTTCCACCGGGGATTCCGGGATGTACTTCTTCAAACGGTGCCCATTCACCTTGAAGTCACCACAATGATCTCCTCCTATCTCTACCGCTCCATGAGGAAAGATCTTCTTCACCACATATGGCCCGGTCCATCTTGATTTGAGCTTTCCGGGGAAAAGCCGCAGCCTTGAGTTGAAGAGAAGGACAAGGTCGCCTTCACTCAACTCCTTCGGGATGAGGCGCTTGTCATGCCATCGTTTAGTCCTCTCCTTGTAGATCCGGGCGTTCTCATAAGCATCCAACCGGATCTCCTCAAGGGCGTTCATGTCTAGCAACCGCTTCTCTCCCGCCTCCTTGAGGTCAAAATTTAGCCACTTAATGGCCCAATAAGCTCTATGCTCCATCTCTACCGGAAGGTGGCAAGACTTGCCATAGACCAACTTGTAAGGAGTGGTGCCAATTGGTGTCTTGAAAGCGGTCCTATATGCCCACAAGGCATCATCGAGCTTCATAGCCCAATCCTTTCTTGTCCTAGAGACCGTCTTCTCGAGTATCCCCTTGATCTCCCGGTTGGAAATTTCCACTTGGCCACTAGTTTGGGGATGGTAAGGTGTTGCCACCTTATGAGTCACCCCATACTTAGCCAAAAGTGCCCCAAAGTTCCTATTGGTGAAGTGCTTCCCTCCATCACTTATGATCACCCTTGGTGTTCCAAACCTAGGGAAGATCACTCGGTTGAAGAACCGCACCACAACCTTGGCGTCATTTGTAGGTGAGGCGATTGCCTCCACCCATCTCGAAACATAGTCAACCGCCAATAGGATGTAGAGGTTGCCACATGAAGAAGGGAATGGTCCCATGAAGTCCACACCCCACACATCAAATATCTCTACCTCTTGTATGTTGTTCAAGTGCATCTCATTTCTCCTTGAGATGTTGCCCGTCCTTTGGCAAGCATCACAAGCTACCACAAAGCCTTGCACGTCCTTGAACAAACTTGGCCAAAAGAAGCCCGATTGTAGCACCTTCGCACATGTCTTGTGTGTGCTAGCATGTCCTCCACATGGCAAGGAATGACAATGGCGGATTACACTCTCCACCTCATCCTCCGGTATGCATCTCCTAAACATTCCATCCGGCCCTCTTTTGAACAAAAGTGGCTCACTCCAATAGTAGTGCCTCACATCTTTGAAGAACTTCTTCCTTTGGGCATATGTCAAACCGGGAGGCACCTCCTCACACACTAAGTAGTTCACAATGTCGGCAAACCATGGCTCGCTTCCTCTAGACACTTGGAACAAGCACTCCTCCACCATTTGCAATTGCTCATCCCGGAATGAGTCATCAATTGGGATGTCCTCTCTTTCAAGCTCCAATGGTAGGAGTCTACTAAGGTGATCCGCCACGGAGTTCTCGGATCCCTTCTTGTCCCGGATTTCCAAGTCAAACTCTTGAAGAAGAAGGATCCACCGAATCAACCTAGGCTTGGCATCCTTCTTGGTAAGTAGATAACGGATCACAGCATGATCCGTATAAACTATGACCTTCGCTCCAACAAGATATGAGCGGAACTTCTCAAATGCATACACAACCGCTAGCAACTCCTTCTCGGTGGTAGCATAATTGAGTTGGGCATCATCTAGCGTCTTGCTAGCATAATAAATAGCATGAGTTTTCCCATCTTTCCTTAGCCCCAAAACAGCCCCAACGGCTACATCGCTTGCATCACACATGATCTCAAACGGTAAACTCCAATCCGGAGGTTGCATTATAGGTGCGGAGATCAAGGCGTTCTTCAACCTACAAAAAGCCTCAAGGCAATCTTCGGAGAAAACAAATTCAACATCCTTCATTAGTAGGTTAGTAAGGGGCTTAGAAATTTTAGAGAAGTCTTGAATAAACCTCCGGTAAAAACCGGCATGCCCTAAGAAACTCCTTACCCCTTTCACCGAGGTAGGTGGTGGCAACTTCTCTATCGTCTCAATCTTGGCCCTATCAACCTCAATGCCACGGTTAGACACCAAGTGTCCTAACACAATACCTTCACTTACCATGAAGTGGCATTTTTCCCAATTCAAGACAAGATTTGTCTCCTCACATCTTTGCAATACTAATGACAAGTTAGCCAAGAAATTATCAAAGGAAGAACCATAAACAGAGAAATCATCCATGAACACTTCCATGATATTTTCAATATATTCCGAAAAGATGGCCATCATACACCTTTGGAAGGTGGCGGGTGCATTACACAACCCAAATGGCATTCTCCTATATGCAAAAGTACCCCATGGACATGTAAAGGTTGTTTTCTCTTGGTCATCGGGGTGGATAGGGATTTGGAAGAATCCACTATAGCCATCTAGGTAGCAAAAATGGGAATGTTGAGCTAACCTCTCTAGCATTTGGTCAATGAAAGGGAGAGGGAAGTGATCTTTCCTAGAGGCCATGTTCAACTTCCTATAATCAATGCACATCCTCCATCCCGTAACCGTCCTAGTTGGGATTAGTTCATTATTCTCATTGGCCACTATGGTCATCCAACCCTTCTTAGGTACTACATGAACGGGACTAACCCACTTATTATCCGAGATAGGATAGATAATTCCCGCATCTAGCAACTTAATGATTTCCTTTTTGACCACCTCTTTCATTATGGGATTCAATCTTCTTTGATGTTCAATAGAGGGTTTATGATTATCTTCCATCATTATCCTATGCATGCACAAAGAAGGTTTGATGCCAACTAGATCATCAATGGTGTATCCTATTGCCTTTCTATGCAGTTTCAATTCATTCAACAGTCTATTAAGCTCATCATCATTCAAAGATGTATTCACAATCACCGGATAAGTAGAATTTGAACCAAGGAAAGCATACTTTAAATGAGAGGGAAGGGGTTTAAGATCAAGTTGAGGAGGACCTTTTTCGGTTGGAGATGATCCATACAATGTAGGTTGAGATGATTGCAAAGCCATGGAAGCCTCCTTGAAGTCCCTTGATGATTGCTCACACTCAAGTGGTTGATGCTGAAAAGACTCAGGAAAATCGGCCCAGGAGGAAAAATCGGCCGATTTTTCTTGCAGTGGGTCGATCTGAGTTTCTGTTTTTGTTGAACTGGCTGACATTTCAGCACAAGGCCAAAAATCGGCCGATCTGGACCCTCCAGTCCGATTTTTCTGCCAGTTTCTCCCTTCTTCTAGCACTTCAAATCCAACACTTGGTAGCTCGTCCAATGCATTCAAGGCCTTGAGTACTTCATTGCTACTCTCCTCAACTCCTTCTTCCATCAAGCTTGAGCTAAGAACCTTCTCAAGTGGATCCTTGAGCAAGATTGAGCTCACAACCTCTCTAGACTCCTCTTCTTCAACTATGTTGAATACATCCTCATCAAGGGTTGGCCCTTTCATCATTGTGGACAGCTTGAACTTGATGTTCTCTTCTCCAATGTTGAAGGAGAGAGTCCCATTCTTGCAATCTACTAGACATCCGGAAGTAGCTAGGAAAGGTCTTCCCAAGATGATAGGAACCGGATAGTCCGCCGGGATGTCCAAAACAACGAAGTCTATGGGCACATAGAACTTCCCTAGTTGCACCGGGATGTCTTCCAAGATTCCAACCGGATGAGTGATCGAGCGGTCCGCCATGTAAAGGGTCATCTTGACCGGCTTTGGCTCTCCTAGCCCAACCTTGTTGCAAAGTGCAAGCGGGATGATGCTTACACTTGCCCCAAGATCACATAAGGCGTCATACTTCACTTCTCCTACTCCGATTGGCACACAAAAGGATCCCGGATCCCTTAGCTTAGGAGGCATCTCCTCCTTCATCGTTTGAATCAACTCCGAGATCTCTTTGTCATTCTTATCTCCCCATACTCCTCCAACTTCCTTTTGTTGGAGAGTATTTCCTTCAAGAACTTGCCATATGCCGGCATTCCTAAAATAGCATCCATGAACGGAATGTTAATATGTAATTTAGACATAAGTTCAAGGAATTTACCAAAGTGATTGTCCAAGCGAGCTCTTGCTCGTGATTGAGGGAACGGTAGTGGTAGCTTGTATGGAGGCGGTGCCACATAGGTTGACTCTACATCCTTGCTCTTGCCTCCATCTCCTTGCAAAGTCTCTTCTTCATTCACCACTTGCTTCCCTTTAGCATTCTCCTTGGGCAAAGGATCCTTCATGCTTAATCCACTTCTTGTTGTAATAGCCAACACTTGGCCTCTTGGGTTTTCTTCGGTTCTCCCGGGAAGCTTTCCCGGATCTCTATGTGCTTCACCCGCCTTTTGGAACACTTGTGCTTCCAAAACCTTTTGAGCCTTAGAAATTGAAGTCACGGTGCTCTCAAGACCACTCAACCTTCCAAGCAATTGCTCAAACATCATTTCGGTTCTATCTTTTGGAGGTTGAGTGAATCCGGGTGGAGGCTCTTGTGAAGCTCTTGGTGGTGGAGTTGTGCTTGTGGAAGCGGGAGGGTTCAAGGCTCCATCCGGGTTAGAATAAGAGAACCCGGGATGGTTATGGTTGGGCCGGTAATTGTTGAATTGCCGGTTGTTGTTGAAGTTCCTTGGGCCTTGGTAGTTGTTGTAGTTGCCCCTTCCCATATAGTTCACATCCTCCTCCTTGGAAGACAAGTTAGCTTGTGGAAGCACTTGAGGGGTTGCTTGGTTCTTCAAGGTTGTAGCACACAACTCCCTCAAGGACTTTAGCTCGTTGTTGATGGCATCAAGCTTGAAATTGCTCATGGTGACCTCACTCACCTCATATGCTCCCGCCTTTCTCCCTTCACTCTTCCTATGGGAGTATTTCTCAATCACTAGAGCTTGTTTCTCTACAAACTCCCAAGCATCATCCACATGCTTCTCCATGAAAGTCCCACCGAAAAGGGATTGAAGCTTGAATTGGCTATCTTCATCAAGTCCCTTGAAGTAGATCTCCAATAGCTCAATTTTCGGTATGCCATGGTGTGGACAATCTAGGAGAAGGTCTTTGAATCTCTCCCAAGACTTGAACAAACTCTCTCTATCCTTCATCACGAAGGCATTGATCTTCCCTCTTAATTCGGTAGTCTTGGAAGGTGGGAAGAACTTAGTCAAAAACTCGGTTGTCATCTCCTCCCAAGTACCAACTCGCCCTTGTGGAATAGATTGATACCAAGCTAAGGCTTTGTCCTTAAGAGAGAAGGAGAAAGCGCTAAGCTTATGGTTGTTGCTCTCCAATCTTGGCGGTCTAAGAGTCTCCATCAAAATCTCATAGTTCATCAAGTGTTGATGAGGAGACTCTCCTTCCATCCCTCCAAATTGATTATGCCGGATCATTTGTAGAACTTGAGGGCGGAGCTCGTAGTTGTGGGCTGCGGGATCTCCTAAGTTCACACCCGGACGGTGTGCTCTTTGTGCCGGATCCATACGTCTCCCCAAAGTTTGTGGCTCTTCAATAGCAATGGGTATAACCCTAACATTAACCGCCGGCTGCGGTTGTACCACCGGTGGTGGAGGAGGTGGAGGTTGTTGACGATTAAGCTCTCCTTGTACAAGGGCTTGCCTAATCTCATCAATCTCCCTCCTAGTTGCTTCTTGCCTCTCATTGGCAAGTCTCCTTTCCTCCTCCAAGAGCTCATCTCTTAGCCTTATTTGCTCTAAGGCTTCATCCAATTCAGCTTGGAGGTCTCTTCCGGCCATCTCTTTCCCCTTCTTGATGCTCTTGGATCTAGATCTAAGGGTTTTCTCCGGTTCGGGATCGAATGGAGCTAAATCCTTGCCATGAGATCTTCGCATGCACCTAAAGAGTAAGAGATGTCCTGAAAAGCAAAGACACACACCAAAGAGAGATCAAAAGCAACAAGAAAGATCTACACTATAAACAATCACAAAATGACTCAATCTGGACCTAGTCCCCGGCAACGGCGCCAAAAACTTGTTACGCTCAGGATATGTGTGATACGCAATAGGTTTTAAATTTATACTCGTTATAATTATCCTAACTCCTAGCGAACCCGCAGTGTACGGGACGTTTGTAGTAGGGATAGTATTCCGAGATCGAACACAAAGACTAAGGTGAAATTGAGTCAAATAATGGTCATAGATAGTGTGAATCTAGGGTAAGATAAGATGAGGAACAAAGAAAATGGAAAACTCAATGTTTTGGAGGTTTTTGTGGTGATCAAACAAAGATCACAAAGCAAGAAAGGTAATAAAACAACTAACAACTTAAGCTAGCAAACGAACAAGTAACACGAAGCACCAAGTATATGATCAAGAGAGAAAAGTGGATTCTAGAGGTCAAGATTTCCGGTTATGGCATCGGACTCAAGGTTCTAAGGATTCTAAGGACAAACTGCGGTGTTGAGGAAAGAATGTTTCACTAATGGAAGCAATTACCGGGTAGGTCTCTCACTTCACTAATCCCGCATCAAACTCCTATCACCGGGTAGGTCTCAAGGGGTTAAAATAAGGAATTCTACACAAACTAGATACTACTCAAGGGGGTAACCCTCTCCTTACCAGGTAAGTCTCGGAATAGGGAAATCTCAAGCAATAATCCTAGCACACTCGATCCAATAGCGGCTTATGAGGCTCACTATTACCTAGAATTCATCTTCTAAAGTATCTAAGATCGGAAATCATCGGGTAGATCTCTTCCCTCACTTAGGTTGATAGCATAAGGTGATCCTAAGCTAAATTAGGCTTAATGAACACTAGGATTTAACAACCTAACACCCCAATCATACAGATTCATCATTTAAAGAGCAACAGAGGAGGAAATCGGGTGGATCATGGGGGAAATCGGCCGATTTACCTGATGAACAGGCCGATTTTCCGTTCTGTTGTGAGTTTCGTGCATACAAATCATCCTAAACTAACATATAAGTCCATTCTATCATCACCCCAGCCATAACCATCAATCCATCACTCTAGAATCACAATAAACTAGCCAATAGTAAGCATATCAAGATCCAAAATCATCAAACAAGCATACATGATGTTCATAGATGAAAATGAAAGATAAGCAAGCAAATCAATAAATCTCAACTAAATCTAAGTTGTAGCAAGACTTACAAACTCTTAAATGAAGATCCAAAACGTTTCCTAACAACCCTTGTAATAGTTCTTCAATCCAAGACTACAAAAGTCACTCAAAATCACTCCAAAACCTTACTATCACTCCTAGAATGGTGTTCTTCTTCTTCCTTCAATCCTTGAGAGTTTTTCTTCTCCTCCAATCTTTCACCCAAATTGATGAGCTGTGAATGAGAGTGTGGGAGAGGAGACATGCTCAGCAACAACCTGCAGGACCACTTATATTCTCCATCAAGAGC
Source organism: Fagopyrum homotropicum (assembly GCA_033239125.1). Classification (NCBI taxonomy): domain Eukaryota; kingdom Viridiplantae; phylum Streptophyta; class Magnoliopsida; order Caryophyllales; family Polygonaceae; genus Fagopyrum; species Fagopyrum homotropicum. The sequence goes on along the minus strand of BSWB01000005.1, from coordinate 22,076,871 downwards.
AAGGCCGGACATGAGATCGTGGGACACGTGGCTTAAGCTGTCAAAGGCCCAAAAATCGACCCAATAGGATTAAATCGGCCGATTTAGCTGCTAGTTGGTCCGATTTTCTTCAGCAGAAACATGCTATGATCGTCTAGCCATGAGTTGCTCCATTGCTTGCACCAATAGTGGTCTTTGTGCCCTTTGTTGCTCCAATTAAGCTCCTCCAAAGCTTTGGATGTGTACCATCATGAGGCTTGGCCCTATAATGTATCGGTTAATGTCCAAAAGACCCCCGAAATACCTACAAAGCAATGCACAAGTCCGTGTAGACGTCTATCTCGACAAAATACATGAATTGAGTGCAAACGTCGTGAATTAGTGCTAAATTGTGCATGAATGAGTGAGAAATCTATCTAAATGATTACCTAAACCTAAGTCATAAATCGTGTTATCATCCACCACCGCCCGTTGTTGAGGAGGAGGAGATGGGAGATCAGTTTGAGGGTGGAGGAGGAGCCGAGCAGGAGTTTGGCACGTTTCCGGATCAGCCGGATGCGGCCCCCGATGTACCTAGACGTTCTCCACGTCCAGCTAGAGCTTCAGACTCGTCTTCTCGCCGCGCTAGCGTGAGTGAGAGACCCACATAGGCCGAGACACCTCCTGCATGGTATGGAGCTCCACCTCCATAGGCTACAGATACACCATCTGCACCAGCACCAGCACCAGCACCATCCGACGCTCAAGCATGGTACAGTCAGGCTCCGGGATGGTATGAGCAGATGCCGGATTTGGCTACTGGTCTTTCGGAGAGAGTAGGAGCATTGGAGATCCGAGTCGATGCTAGAGATGGACGTTTGGACGACCTTGATCGCATGATGAGAGACGTCTACCGCCAGCAGTTTGGGCGGTTTTATGATCCTAGCTTCTCTCCATTCCCACCTCCACCAGCGCCGCAGTGATGATGATGATTGACCGTTCGCTTTAGCCGTTCCACCGCCATTTTGTGAGTTTCTTTTTCTTTTCTTCTTTTCTTTCTTTCTTTTGAACATTAGGGACAATGTTCGTCCTAAGTATGGGGTGGGGTGTGACTAAAAGTTTGTAATAACTCTTACTCACTATGTTTGCTTCTATTCGAGACTATCATTGCATGTTCATTATATTGTTGCATGTTTCGTTATTGCATTGCATGAAAAAGAACTTGAAAAAACCCATAAAAATTGAAAAATTTTGAAAAATTTTGTGCTTCTAATGAATTGAGATGATTCCTATGATAATCACTACTTGTGAATTGAGTTTGATGACAATTGCATGCTTAAAAGAATAGTGAATTGAAAAGAAATTGAATTAATTAATTATACCTCTTTTGCAAGTTTCATAATGTGATGGATATTACCTAAATCATGTTGAGAAATTGAAGTTGAAATCACACTATAAGTTCTTATACTTCTTGTTGAGATGATTAAGGCAATTCGATTTTTCTTTCTTCTTTCTTTGATCATATTAGCTCCTCATTGAAATATTGACCTCCTTTACTTATCCGGGAATTTGGAGAAGTGAATGAAAAAGGCATGTTTGATGTGGGAGGGCCATGAGAGCAATTATTTGCAATCAAAAGAATAGAAAGACATTGTAGGTTTGGGGAAGTCAATCATGATGATGAGTAACTCGGCACCATTCACATAGCCGGGTGTTTGTGTCTTGCCAAAGTCGGATTGAGCGATATTCCTAGCGGATTATGGTATGTGCGTTAAGGGTTTGAGGCATCTCATAAAATTGAGAAACGTCAATCTCCTAGGCTTCGGTTTTTGTGCACCTCTGTCCATAACTCCAAAAGTAAAGTCGAAAAATGAAAGGAAGAGAGCAAAGCTCTAAGTTGAAGTGTTGCGGAAACCGCAAAGGAAGAAGAAGGAGTAGTTGTCCACTTTCCCGGATTCATGCACCACATTCCTTAAAGTTTCCTTCCCTTTCCACATTCTAGACCTTTTTCTTTGAAAGTCCTTAAGATCAAAAGAATGTTATATGACTTGGTGATCTAAATTGAAGTTTCTTATGATTGATTTTGATAATGTTTAAAGGTTATGATGTTTGTATAGAAGTTTGATTGATTCATGAGTTTTCTTTACTCTTTACTCTTTGATTAAGTGTATGAAAGTCTATAAACGATTGAAGCAAGGTTTGAGAATGATCTATTCTTTAGAAGGCACATTCCTCCAAAAGAAGTATTGCTTTGAGAAGGTACACATATTTCATCCTAACTCTTGTTTTAAAGCTTTTGAAAGACCTTGCTTAGGGACAAGCAAGTGTTAAGTATGGGGTTATTTGTTAGCATGAAATATTGTGATATTTTAGGCACGTTTTCTAAGCGTAATTGATTCATATTGATAGTCATTGATTGAGCATTATTGCATTTGTGCGCTAGTTTGCCTATATTGTCGATATAGATGTCTACACAAGCTTTATGTTGATTATAGGTGATTGAGAGCCATTTCCAAACGGAATCTAGCAAGGATGAGTTGATTGAGTATGTCCATGGATTGAGGACATTCTTAGGAGCAAAATGAGTGTCAACTTATGGAATGCACGAGGCTAGGGAAGAATCACGTTCTTGCCCTAAACCACGCTCTAAATTACGGTCGTGGAACCTTCCACGACCGTGATCTTGGCGATCTTTTTCGCCACACTTTAAGCCACGATCTTTTAAAAGATTGGGCCGGGCCGCTACTTCATCATACACTATAAAAGGACGGACAAAGAGAGATTCCGTCATCTTCGCTTAGACGCACTTTGCGACCTCGCTTTAGGCTTACGCTTGCATCCACGCTTGGAGATTTGGCGACTTTGCAAAAGACGTACTTGCACTCATCTTTGGAGTTCCCCTAATCTCGCACTTGGTGGAGATTGTGATCGAGATTTCCGGATTGACGGAAGATCGAAGATTCGGAAGGTTAATTGCAAGAAGATTTCTCTTCTTGTTTAGGTTTGATTTAGAAGACGGATTGACATCCCGTTCTTCTTTCTTATCTAAGATTGTGTTTATTCATTCTATTCCGAATCTTGTGACAATATTTGTTCTTGATTGTGACATTGAGATTGGTTTGAAGTTTATTGAAAGTTTTCGGAAGTTTTCATCTTTCAATCTTTTAAACCTTGAATTTGATATCATAATGACTATTGTTGGCTAAAAACCCTTAACAATTCTAAGGTGAAGGGTTGATAGTTGTGGCTTAGATGATGATAGATCGATCGTAATTAAATTGGACCCTGAGAGTTAGAGAGAATCGTCGACAACCTTAAATTACGGCCTGTTCTTGAAGTCCACGGCCGTGGATCCTCAAGAACTACCCGTGATTTCCTTTAAGTTTACGAACCTGCTTTTACTTTAATCCAAAGTTAAAGATTTGCTTTGACTTAGTTTAGGCTTGCCTTTTCTAGGTGGTAGTGAAGCCTCAACAACCTCTACCTCGATTGTGAGTGTCACAATCGTGATCGGTTTAGTTAGTCTTGGTCCTTGGATTACAAGTTTGGGTATTTGACATTAATTCTCATCTTTAGAACCTTTCTATATTGAAGCCTCAACAACCTGCATAGGGAGTCTCTTGTAGGTGAGTCACATAAGGTTTTTGGAACTTCACCGTACGATTACCTTACATTAGCATACCTTTGCAACTCTTAACTCTGTCCTTAGTTCTTTAGTATATCTTGAATCGATTGCCACAGCTGGATACTTGGATCTTTAGGATTGTTGTTTTCCCAATAATTTGCAAAGCTCTTACATTCAATTGCTTGATAACCTACGATCGGATTTATTCTCCCCAAATCCCTGTGTTCGATACTCTGGAATTCTTGCTCAACTACGTCGATCCGTACACTGCGGGTTCGCTTGCTTGATTCTAGTTTTATAAATTTAAAGCTTATTTGCACGCACGCTAAGTGGCGAACAGCTACACAAGAATTACATCTTATAAAATATTTTCAAATTTGAACAAAAAACTTTTAAAAAAGTATAAACTATTATAAATAAGCTACTATAACAAATACCTAATTAATTGTCTTCCAAAGCTTCACAAAAAGTTTTAGAATAAACTCCACCGAACAAGGACATAATCTTCTTAATCCATGTGCAAATTGCTAGAATTACAAATAATGTTAGACAAAGGGAGTAGTTGCTATCCACCATATTAAAGGCTTTAGAGTAGATTTACAGTAGTAGTCAATGTTATGTCCCTAGAAGTTCTTGTTAATTGTGACTAATCTTCTAATCTCGTTGGAACGTAAGGTGACCAACAATCTTAAATCCTTTTTTTTCTTTCATGTGAAACTTGTGAAGAATCATAAAGAATAGATTTACCATGTTCATTTAGAGAAGAATCTTTCTCTTTTCTACCCGGATGTATAGCTTCCATCACCACCTCCAATGGCACTTTTCCTAGAAGAGTAAGGGAGAAAAGATTCTTGATAACCTTCACCGTGTTCAGTGATGCAAAAACTTATTGGTTCTTCATGAAACTTGACAAAATAATGGCTTGCCGGTCAATCGATCAATGGATTAGTCATTGGACGGAGTCTACGCCTAGGTGTTTTATAGATGGTTTCTCAATGTTTCAATCAAAGTTATATGTTCAAAGATTGCATGTGTTTGAATAGAACCTTTCAATCAGATCAAACATATTCGGTTTGTAATTAATAGTTTTATCCATACGTTTGTGTTATATAAATGATATCAAGTCAATAAAGAAAACAAGCTTTACGATTACTAGAATTTTCATTGTATCAAAGCCTAGGATCCCTCAACACGTTTCCGCTTAAACAAACTCTAAAACACAAACCCTAAACACGATCCCTGGCCACGCCGCCATCATTGCCAAGACTTAGCCGTACCACCTAATTTATCATCACCGCTGGTTTTTTGTTTGTCATAATGCCATCCTAAACCTATTAGTGGCCTAGGACGTCAACTTACCGGCGCCTTAAAGCCGAACCTATCGGCGCCCTAAAGCCGAATCTAACGGCGTTCTATTATCGTCAACGGCATGCACTTGTCGTCAAACTTAAGGGCATCATATTGGAGCCAACGAAACGAAAGAGCAAAGAAGAGAGGGTACATCTAGTTCTCATTGCATCCCTTCGCTCCAACCTGTAACACCCCAAGTTCTAGGAACTCGAAGCGTTACGGGCTAGGACCGCACAATGGGTCCTGACCTTTATAGTAGCAACAACAAAAGGATCTTACAACAAGGCACATACGAATGAAAACCAAAACTCAATATAAAACCAAATGTTTAAACAAAAGAAAACACAAAAGCTCCGCAACCGAGTTCAAAACAAAAGAGAAACAACAAAAGATTCAAAAACCCGATCCCGTCCTATAATGCACGGGAACCCCGGCTGACCACACCATCCGGATTACTCAGCAGCATCCTGACCCTGCGGAACATCTACAACGACGGTATAAACCGTTAGCTAACATTCTAGATACTAGCAAGAGCGTAAAGGCACAAACACACATAAGGTAAAGAAAACACATAGCATGCTTGCACACAGCCGGTTATTATCCTTCATTTAAGGTTATCCATTACTAATTCAACTTCTTTTGTCACACGATAATCTCCCGAACTCCACTTCCGTCTACCAATAGGAATAGATCAGTACTATCCGTTACCTACGAGCCTGGGTTACAAGATCACATTCTAGTCTCCTGTAGAACTAGACAAGTGGTCACCGTCCGGTTATAATACACTTGGGCCAGTTAAGGGTGAATAAGGGTGAATCCTATTCCGTTTATCCGTTATAACATGAATAAACAACACAAACAAGCCAATACAATCCAACTAATACGCGGAATAAATCTACGTAAGTCCAAGGGACTTACCTCACATGAAGGTAACTCAAAGCTTAACAACAACTCAGGAACAACTCAGGAGAAAGCTCAGTTTCCCTCAGGAAAGGAGCAAGGAAAGCCTGTTCACACAAGCATCACGGATCAGGAACGAAACAGTTGTTAGAAGTCTATAATTTCTAGTCTCAATGATCTTTAAGAGATCTCCACAAGCTAAGGAATCAACCTTAGTCTAACAGCAACTCGGGGAAAAAGGAACAACCACAAGGATCAAGGAAAGGAACGAGGAAAGCAAGAAAGGAAGTAACTCACCAAAGACGGGAGTTACTGCAGAGCAAACCGCAGGAGCGGTGGATCAAGGCGCAGGGGCGTCTTGCCGTGGGGCGGGATGTGCAGCCGCGGGGGCGGTGCACTGACAAAGGCTCTCTCGGGGTTCCTCTTCGACCGAACTCACAGCAGGGGCAACCAAAGGTCGCACCTTTGATTCCAACACGCCAAGACTCAACTCCAGAGATCCTGAGAACATCAAAGGATCAACAACGGAACACTCCATAAGAATCAAGGATCAAAATTGATTCTTGGAGAAGAAGAAAAGGGAAGAACGAAGAAGAAAACGAAACAGAAGGAGAAGGCATGCATCAACTATAAGAACGTGATGAAGGAACCAAAAGAGATGAACTTACACGTTCAGCAAGGTCGCAGGAAGCAAGGGAATGGCTGCATCTCTTAGGGTTAAAGAAGACATAAGCAAGAAACGGAGAAAAGAGGAAAAGACGGGAATATAAAGGGACGGGCTGGAAAGATAGATGGAAAGGTGGCCGGGTTAGAAAGAAGATCACAAAACCGGCCCATAAGATAGAATATCGGATATTCTATCTATAGAAGGAAGAAAAAACGGAAGAAAGACCGATCGGGCGCGATCTACCGTAAGCCGTAAGGGCGGATCTCCTCGGCCGCGGGGGCGGCCTTCTTCACCACGGTAGCGGTGAAGGAAAAACTCGGGTCTTACATCAGATCCCCATAAAATGAAGTTTCGTCCCGAAACTTGCAAAATTCCAATGATCACAACAGCACATAGAAATAGAACTGAACTCAAATATTCCCACTCGGGGCACGTAACTCAAAACGTCACAAAAAGCGTGCACAATGCAACAAAGGAAAAACTGAAACAAACGACTACGCTAAAGATGCATCTAGCTCCGCGTAAAACTCCGGATACTATCCTTTGTCTCCCAAGTCACCTCATCAGCTCCTTGCATCGACCACTGAACCTTCATCATTGGTATGTCTTTCGAACGCAAGCGTCTCGTACTACACTCCAAAACAGCCACCGGGTGCTCTATGAACGTGTGGTCTTGCTTGATCACTAGATCCTCATGACTGACAATATGTCTCGGGTCTGGTATGTACTCCCGTAGCTGGGACACATGGAAGACTGAGTGAATACCCTCAAGTCTCAGTGGCAATGCAAGTGTGTATGTGCCTCTCCAACTCGCTTAAGAATCTCGAACGGCCCAACGTATCTAGGACTCAGCTTCCCCTTGACACCGAAACTTCTAACGCCTCGTGTCGGGGATACTCTCAACCAAACGTGAGCTCCAACTGTAAACTCCAGAGGTCTACGCCTCTTATCCGCATAAGACTTCTGTCGACTTTATGCTGCTAACATCCGCTCTCGGATCACTGCTACTCGAGCCATGTCGTCCTGAATCTGCTCAGGTGCTACTCCCCTAGCACTACTCGGCTCATCCCAACACAACGGTGTTCGGCATCTCTGTCCGTATAAAGCCTCATAAGGAGCCATCCTGATCGATGCGTGCCAACTATTGTTATATGAGAACTCCACTAAGGGAAGGTGATATGGCCATACCTGTCCCCAGTCTAACACACAAGCTCTCAATTTGTCCTCCAAAGTCTGGATAGTCCGCTCAAACTGACCATCGGTTTGAGGATGATAAGCGGTCGTAAACTGCAGACTCGTACCTAGGGCGATATGAACCTGCTGCCAGAACCTCGAATTGAACCGTCTGTCTCTCTTAGAGACTATAGTCCTAGGTACTCCATGAAGTCTCATTATCTGTCTCGTGAACTCCTCAACCAAACGACTCACCGGCCACGTTTCCTTGATCGGAATGAAACGTGAGGTCTTCGTCAGCCGATCTACTATGACCCATATAACATCAAAGCCTCGACTCGGCCTCAGACCGGTAACAAAATCCATATAGATGTCTTCCCACTTCCACTAAGGGACGGGAAGTGGGTGTAGCTCACCTCCTGGTCTATGATGCTTGATCTTGACCTGCTGACAGGTCGCACACTGAGCTACATATCTCGTGACATCTAACTTCAAACCACCCCACCAGAAAGAGCGTCTGATATCTTGATACATCTTACTCGTACCGGGATGTACTGAGTAAGTTGAAGAGTGAGCCTCCTGAAGGATCCTCTGTCTCAAATCTCGGTCTGAAGGTACACAAGCACGCTCCTGGCGTCTCAAAACTCCATCAGCACCAACTACAAACTGCGGTGCCTCTCCTCGAGACATCCGGTCTCGGATCTGTGTCAAAGCTGGACAACTCTCCTGCTTCTGTCGAATTTCGGCCAACAGATCAGGTACTATCTCCAAGGTGGACAACTGATTGTCAAAATCTGGGAAGTGGATATCCATCTCTATACATGCTAAATCTCGTTGTACATGTGGCTGAGCTGTCAGCCTAGCGATTGCCATCTCCCGGGGAGTCTTCCTACTAAGGGCGTTAGCTGCCACATTCGCCTTTCCCGGTTGACACAGGATTTCAAGATCAAATTCCTTGATCAACTCCAACCATCTGCGTTGGCGGTTATTCAACTCCCGCTGAGTGAATATGTACTTCAGACTCTTATGGTCTGTGAAAATCTGACACGTAGCTTCGTACAGATATTGCCTCCAAATCTTCAAAGCGTCAACCACAACAGCTAACTCTAGATTATGGGTAGGGTAATTATCCTCGTACGTCTTCAACTGTCTAGATGCGTAAGCAATCATCTTTTCCCTCTACATCAGAACACATCCCAAGCCCATCTTTGATGCATCGCTGTAAATCACAAAATCCTCAATGCCCTCTGGCTGAGCTAGGATAGGAGCAGAGGTCAACCTCTTCTTCAGCTCCTGGAAGCTCTACAGGCATGGCTCGGACCATACGAACCTCGTAGACTTCCGCAACAAGGAAGTGAGCGGTCGGGCGATAACTGAAAAACCTTCAACAAAAAGCCTGTAGTATCCCGCCAATCCTAAGAAGTTGCGTACCTCCTTGACGTTCTTAGGAGGTGGCCAAGATACTACTGACTCGATCTTTTCTGGATCTACCTTGATCCCTTCAGCTGAAACAATGTGACCAAGGAATGCTACCTCGGACATCCAAAATCGCACTTAGCGAGCTTGGCGTAGAGCTCTCTATCTTGTAAGACCTGAAGAACAATCCTCAAGTGTCCTGCATGCTCCTCTCTACTGCGAGAGTAAACCAGAATGTCGTCTATGAAGACAACTACAAACTGGTATAGGCAGTCGATGAAGATGTTGTTCATCAATACCTTGAAGACTGTTGGCACATTCGTGAGCCCGAATGGCATCACTACAAACTCGTAGTGTCCATATCTGGTCCGAAATTCCGTCTTGGCTACGTCCTGCTCTCTCACCCTCAGCTGGTGATAACTAGATCTCATATCGATCCTAGAAAACACTAAAGCTCCATTCAGCTGATCCAAAAGATCGTCGATACGGGGCAATGAGTAATTGTTCTTGATCGTCACCTTGTTCAGCTCTCGGTAGTCGATACATAACCTCATTGACCCGTCTTTCTTCTTCACAAATAGAACTAGTGCGCCCCAAGGAGATACACTAGGGCGGATGAAGCCCTTCTCTGCTAAATCCTCGAGCTGCTTCTTCAACTCAAGCATCTCGATAGGCGTCATACGATAAGGAGCCTTAGAGAACGGTTTCGTACCGGACTCCAGCTCAATGCCAAAATCTACACTCCTCTGTGGAGGTAAACCTGATGGCTCTCCAAAGACGTCAGCAAACTCGCAAGCTACTGGAATCTCCTCCAAATCCGTACTCGTACTATCCTTCATGACATAGTAGCAAAAATCCTTGCATCCCTGACTAATAAGTCTCGCAACTCGGACTGCACTGATGATTGTACCAGTCTTCCCGAGATCCCAACCTCGGAAGATCTCAACATGGCCTGCATCTGTAGTTATTGTCACTGTCCTCTTGCCGATGTCCAGAACTGCTCGATGTCGATCCATTCAATTCATACCCAGAATAACTTCTTCATGTACTAAGTACATGACGAAGAAGTCAGCTGGCCAATCGCGACCTCCTAATCTGATAGGGCAATCGCGAACCTCTCGTGTACCTCAAATCTTACCCCCATCGGGTAATCCTATAAAGAAGGGTTTACCTTCTACAGTAACTAAGGCCAATATATCTACACATGCATCAGATATAAAAGAATGCGTAGCACCGGTATCGAAAATAACTGTGATAGGAAAACCATTAATATGAATGGTACATGTGGTTGCTGGCGTTGTCGGCTCTACAACACTTCTCAACTCATACACTCTAGATGATGCATCTCTAGTGTCTACAGATCCACTAACACGTCCTCTACCTCTCCCCTTTCCCGGAGTGGAACCCTGAGGAGCAGTGGAACCAAAAACTCTCTGTTGTTGCTGATACTGAGATCTCTGTCCTCCTCCGGCAATACTGGCAAGTGAAGAACCCTGCTGTGATAGCGCCTTGCCTTGACGGCAAAACGCAGCTTTGTGTCCGGGCTTTCCACAAGAAAAGCAAGTCAGTGTTGGCTTCTTGCAATAAGCTCGGATGTGTCCAGCTACTCCGCAGTTATGACACTGCCGTCCTTTGTCAAAACTTTGCTGGAAACCGGAACGTCCAGGCGTCTGACTACGTCCAAAACCAGCTGCTCCAGCTCCAACACTGGCTGATCAAGTTTTCTGTCTCTTCTCAGGACCTCCTTTCTGAGAAGCTCTCTTATGACCCGGTCGGTCTCTCTCATAAGCAGAAGCTCTATCTTGATAGTTCGTCAAAGAATCACAACGGAAACCAGCAAGATAAGAGCGTTTCGACTCCCTCAACCTCCGAGAGAAAAGGTAAACATGCTGATCCTCTAGCAGTGCAGACGGACCCAACAAAGATAACTCATCCTAAAACTTGTTGATGATCTCAACAATAGGCAAATCCTCAAATCCAGCCTCAAAGAAATCCTGGAGACGGTCTCTCCTCATAGCTGCAGGGCAGTAGTGATCCCTGATCACCGTCTTCATCTGCTCATAACTGGTGACCTTATTGTGAACGGTCCTCTACCAAGAATGAGCCTTATCCTTCAGTAGCGTATGTGCTATGTTGACTCGACATCCCTTTGGCCAACTGATAGTCTCTATAGTAGTATCCAGCTGTCCTAGCAACTACTCCACCTCCAATTCAGTCTTTCCAATAAAAATGGGAACCTTCAGCTGATCGAAAGCCTTCAACCAATTATCGGGCTTTGGCTCCTTCGCCTCAGCCGGCGCTCTGACAACCTCAACAACTCCAGCAGGCGGGGCAACAACCTGTGAAACTCTCTACAAAATCTCAGTTGATCTTGCAGGAGCTGATGGCGTTGGTGCTGGTTCTCTAGTCTTGATAGCCTCCTCAACTCTCTGCACATAGTCGCGATATGCAAAAGCTCCGATGGACACTCGTGTGGATTCTGTCGATGGCGCTCTCCGTGCTCCAGACCTAACAGCGGTCTCGTTCCCAGCCTTAGGAACAACACTCTCAGCAACTTCCTCAGCAAACGCTTCAGCAATAGGCGGATCAGCAACTGGGGCTTGGCCCCTACCTCTAGCTACTGGAGGTCTCCTTGCACGTCCTCGTCCACGGACGGTAGGTGAAAGTGGTGGTCGACCCATTTCTGGCCCCATAGCAGATGTAGCTCTAGTACGTGTCATTTGCTATAAGGATAGATATATAAGACTATATACAAGGCCACGCTACAACTTAAGCAAATCTCCAAGAAAAAATGCATATAAAGGCCAACACGTAAGAAACTACACTGCTGAGATCCGCAGAGGTAGTGGTTGTCGCCCGTACATCTAGAAACTCGAAGATTTCGAGTGCCATTGTTGCCAACCTAGAGCTCTGATACCATATTGTAACACCCCAAATTCTAGGAACTCGAAGTGATATGGGCTAGGACCGCACAATGGGTCTTGACCCTCAAAGTAGCAACAATGGACGAAAGAACAATCGGGCGTGATTTGTCGTAAGCCGCAGGGGCGGATCACCTCGGCCGCGGGGGTGGCCGGCCGTTGGGACGGCCTTCTTCACCGCTCGCAAAACTCGGGTCTTACATAACCCCTATTGGCGTGTTGTTAGACCACAAAACAAAGAGCAAAAACCTTCAAGTTTCTACCATTCAAGTTTGGAGTTGTTGAATCTCACATTTATCTTGGGAGAGTGTTAGAGATAGATTTAGGGTATCTTAAAGTTAAATGTATTTTACCGTTTTATCTCTACCTTTATATTTTTATAAACGATATCAAGTGAAAACAAGTTTTATGATTACTAAAATCTACATGTTTATCTTGTTGAGATTATAATCAACCATCAGTTTATATATGTATTAAATGTGAAATTTGATTGATGCAAAAAATATTTCAGGGTATAGTGAAGTGAAAGCACTAGGTTATATGATGTAATATGTGATGCACCCCTTCACCTAGTGAATCATTCCCATTGAAACTCAATCATCCAACAATCCTCGATTTGATCAAACCCTATACGTTGTGCTAATTTATTTTCGTATCGAAGTGGTTGGACATGAGCCCTATATTATCGCGTTTATCAACAATAAGACACAAATTAAGGATTATGACAATAATAGTTGGTTCGATTGAACTAGTTGTTCATATGTATCGCCAACCCTTAATGAATAAAACACATATTTGAAAATTTCGTTTGAAGAGATTTGTGAACTGAAAGGATGTATATTTCATTGATCAAATATTGTTTATATAGACAAATATAAAGGGTAAAACGGTAAACTTACAAATAAAGGATAAGCCTAGCAAGCATCCTAATATACCAGGTCTAATCTTGAACACTCCCCCTCAAGCTGGAGGTAGAGAAAAAACCAATCCAAACTTGCGAATCAAGAAATTGAATTTGGTGGGGCCAAGTGTCTTAGTCAAGATGTCAGCAAGTTGATGGGTGCCAAGAACATGTTGAGTCAGAATCATTTCTTGTTGAATATGTTCTCTAGTGATATGACAATCAATCTCAATATTCTTGGTACGTTCATGGAAGGTTGGGTTGTTGGCGATATGAATGGTTGATTGATTATTGCAATAAAGGCGCATGGGAACCTTATGCGAAATGTGAAAGGACTTAAGGTGAGAACGAAGCCAAAGAAGCTCACAAGTGGCAGCTACCATTGCCTGGTACTCAGCAAAAGACCGGGAGAATGTAGCCTGTTTCTTGGTTTTCCAAGAAAAGGTGTGAGGTACCGAGTAAACTAAAATAGCATATAGTAGAACATCTAGTGGTAGTGCAAGTTGCATAATTTGAGTCACAAAAAGCATGAATGCATAAATCATTAGAGCGAGATCAGAAAATACATTGAGCAGGCGCTAACTTTAGATAACGAAGAACCTTCAAGGCAATATCCCATTGTCCAAGATGTAGAGCATCCATGAACTAAGTATATGAACCGAATATGCAAGTTTAGGGCAAGTGATGGACAAGTAGATAAGACGCGCAAACCAAACATCAATATTTCTCACGATCATCAAGCAAGGCGGACAATCCAATTGAAGGCCGTGTTCAGTAGACATCGGGAAAGATGCAGGTTTACATCCAAGTAGACCAGAATAAGCCAGAATGTCAAGGGTGTATTTCCGTTGGTTGAGCCATAAACTAGTCGGAGTACGAACAATTTCAATGCCAAAGAAGAACTGAAGGGGTCCAAGGTCCTTCATGTGAAAGAAAGTATGAAGATAATCCTTAAATCTATGAACGATAGCAATAATGTTGCTAGTAATGACCGGAAACCAAATCATCTACATCAATGAAAATATGAAGGGTGATCCCTAACCGTTTGTAGGTGAAAAGGGAGTAATTATCAAGGGACCGATAAAACCCGCATTTCGGAAGGGCAATTGTGAAATTGTGAAACCAATTCCGAGGATCCTGACGAAGACGTACATATATTTCTTGAGGCGACAAACTTGAGAAGAGATTCGAAATCCAGGAGGTGGGGGCATATAAACTTCCTCATGTAGATCACCATGACGAAAGATATTGTGAAAATACATCTGATAAAGTTCCACATTATAAATAGAGGCAATGGCTAAAAGTAGTTTGACTATGGCTAATTTAGCAATAGGAGCAAACATTTCACTATAGTCAAAGCCTTCTTGTTGGCGGTTTCCAAGGACAAACAAACGCGCCTTATAGCACTCAATCTCACCATCAGAGTTATATTTGATGTGAAAAAAACCCATTTGGAGCCAATAGCTCTACGATTAGCAAGGAGATCAAAATATTCCCAACTGTTGTTGCGTTGTCGGGCAACAATTTCATCTTGCATAGCTTTATACCATTTCTGTTTTGCAACTGCTTCCGTGAAGGAGGTCGGTTCATGTTCCTGATAGACAAAGTTAATAGCAACCACATAGGTAGGACAAAGATGTTCATATGATAAAGAATCCATAATGGATATTGGGTACTTGATTTCAGTGAGGGAGAAGGTTGACCCGATCACAAATCGAAGTGGCTTGCCTTTTTACAAACATCTTATATCTATTAAAGGAGAGACCTTCTTTGCCACATGTCAACGCCACAATTCACGCAGCTCCCAAAAATATTTTTTAAAAGGTATTATTTTAAATTTTTAATAGAAAATAGAAAAAACAAATTCGCGAATCTATAATTAATTTTTTAAATCTTACTATTTTTTATAAATCTAGTAAATCTTCTAATCAAATTTCAAACATATTTATTTTTATTCAAAGTTAATATATAATCTTTAAAAAAAATTATATTAAAAATAACAATTTTAAGTAAAGGAACGTGATCTAGCTATATTAAATATAATTTAATATATAATTAATTATAAAAGAAAAAAACTTAAAAGAGAATTAAAAATAATAATAACAATTATAATTTTATTCTCCAAAATTTTATCTTACAAAAATATGCATATGAAATTCTAAGTATTAAGTATTTATTAAAACTCAACCCGCACAATGTAATACACTAGTAATATCGTAAAAGGGTCGAGGGTTTGGTGTTTCAGGAGTTTTGACAGGGTGGTGGCTTTGTTGGGTAGTGGTGGTTGATGGGGTTGTTGAGGTGATTGTGGGGGTTGGCAAGAGTTGCATTAGGGGTCCGTAAAGGGGCGGGTATGTAAGAGGACGTGGGTAGCGCATCAGTGGGTAGGGGATATAGGGTGGGGACTAAGGTAATGTTCCTTGGGGGCAATGCGGGGAGGGAGTTTGCAAGAAAAGGAGAAGGGGTGGGTCCGCTTCTATTTCTATTGAGGATTGAGCGGTAAGAGGTTCATCACCGATAGGGGAGTATAACGAATAGTTTCAGGGGAAATAAATTTGTTTCCGGGTTAGGGTTAGGTGAATGTGAATCTGTTTAGGAGAACGGGAAATGGTCTCATAAAAACACGCATCACGTGTGAAAAAATATCCCGTATATTCAGATCTAATATATTCCACCTCTTTTGAGAAGGTGAATAACCTATGAAAACACACTTTCTACCTCGAGGTCTAATTTGTCAGAAGATCGAGGAAGAATCGAATAATAAGCAACACAACCCAAAATCCAAAGATGGTCAAGGGAAGGTGGGGAACCATGAAGAAGCTCGTAAGGAGTTTTGTGATGAAGTACAGGTAGGTGTAGGTGTACGGTTGATAAGGTAACAAGGAGTGAGGACACATTCTCCCCAAAGTGAGAAAGATAATTGCCCTTGGAACATAAGGGCTCTAGCGACATTAAGGATGTGACGATGTTTCCATTCTACCCTCCATTTTATTGTGGTGTGTAAGTACATGAAGTTTCTAGGCAAATACCCTTGCCTTGAAGAAAGATCAAAGACAAAGAAATTCCTTGACATTTTCACTACAAAAGGTTTTGACACTAGTACGGAATTGGATTTCAATCATGACACAAAAATTTCGAATTAAAGATGGGGCTTTTGCTTTTCCCTTTATTAAATAAGCTCAAGTGCAACGGGGGTAATAATCCAAAATGGTAAGAAAGTAGGAATAACCAGAAGTAGAAAGAGTGTGATATGACCCCTAATATCTAAGTGAACTAATTCAAATAAAGACGAAGCATGACATTGGAAAAGATGATCTAGTTAGTTTGACATGGAGATAAATGTCAAATGGATAGGCAGTTTCGGTGGTGAAAGGATGACCGAGGCGTTATGGTGGGTGGTGGTGTCGACAGTGGTAAGGCATGAAAGGGGTGGAGTAGGGAAAGGAGATGCAATCAAGTCCCAAAACATATAATACTCGAGGTAAGTGAAGGGAGTTATTGAGGCGCAAGTTCCCTGCGTGTCCAGTTGAGATTAGAGCTTATTTAGGAAGTTTGATTCGGCATGTGGTTACCGGTGTGAGTGAGGAAAGTAGAGAACGATCCCCTGTCAAAGGGTCCGTAGATCAAGGATCCAAGGGAGCGAAATAAGACCTGAAGTGGTATCGTGGGTTGAATGAAAGCGATATGAGTTCAAAACAAATAAGATGGTGTTCCGATGGGTAACATCAATTACGGGGCCAATGTTTTTATGGTCCTGAGATGTTAAGGGACCAGGGGTGAGGACGCGAAGTTAGCTTGTCCGGCCCCAATAACTGTGGTGGTCATGATACCGGTCAAAGTCGTTTCTAATACCGGCGGCCAAAATATTCTCTGATACCGGTGGACAAAGTCATTTCTGATACTGCGACGGTAGTAAAAGGGTTAGTTTTAGGGTTAAGGTTGTATTTTGTGGTGGAAGCATGAGACTGAGGAAAGTCATCTAATACCATAAAGAAATTTGTGAAATGAAATATGTTTATGTCATTGATCAAATATTGTTTATATATACAAATATAAATGGATAAAACGGTAAACTAACCAATAAAGGATAAATCCAACATACATCCAAATATGACTCAGTTTGGTAAGAGCATATATTAAGGAGATTAAGATGATGAGAATGAAAAGGGAGAAATAATTCTCGTAATCTCATTTGGTAAGAGAATTAAGGAGATTAAAGGGGTTAGATTATCGAGATTAAGGGAATTAGATTATGAGAATTTTGTAATGCTGCAAAACTTGATTATAAGGATATATTATGAAGATTATTGAGGGTAAAATCTCACTTTTACCCCTCTTTTTTTCATCTCTTTCATCTATAAAAAAAATATAACACGTACTTTTTCGTAATTTTGCCCACAATCATATTAATTTTACCAAACACTCATTTCACTTATATTCATATTCATTCTCTTAAACAATTTCATCCCTTTAATTCTTTGTCTAAATAATTCTCTTCATCTTCATCTTCATCTTCATCTACGTAATCTTCGGTTACCAAACTAGACCTATACTAGACCTAATCTCGAACATCGTGCTAACGTGACCCGGTGCTTTGAAGTTCTAGTTATAAAATCGGGTTCTTACTCGAATGTGTTATTTCTAGAATTGAACCGTTTAAAATAACATTTCAAATTCCTCCACCGTGATATCTTGATTTATTTCCTATCTTTTGAGTTTGTATAGTTTCTTATATAAGTACTTTCTTGTGCAAAACATATGAAACACGTTCTATCTGTATCATCCAACGCAACTATGTAGATATAATCTTGAATAAAGTAAAAGAGATCTAAAGTAAATGTCAAAACCTACCACGTAAAGTACATATTATAATACTAACTAGTGTACAAGTATAGGATTTAGACCGCCTAAGGGAAATGCTTATAAAGTCAATTTTTGATATTCAAATTTTCTTTCATTCATTTATCATGCAAATCTCAAAATCGTAAGTGGTAAATATTGTATAAACATGACGTTATTCTTCGAAATTTCCATCTTCTGTGAAAAATTTATTATATTATATTATTTTATTTTTTGTAATATAATTTTGTAATTATATGATATCTCAATATCTCAAACTAGGACATATTACATATTAATATCTTTATTAATATACACATTTAAAAAATATATGAATAATGAGGTGACAAAACTTCAATACAACGTACGTACAAAAATGAGGTGATTTAATATAAAGACAAATTTAATGCAATTTAGTGTAACAATAACACATGTCACTTTTGTTTTAGTTAATATTATATATATATATATATATATATATATATATATATATATATATATATATTTTGATAGGGTTTTGCTTTGTATTTATAACTGGATTTTTCTTTTCAAAATAATTAAAAAATAACAATTATTTCTCGTAATGGGTTCGGAGAAAAACTATTTCCCACAATAAGAGTTGGAGTAGAACCACAGTTTTAAACTATGGTTTTTCAGTGAAAACCGTAGTTTTATTGAAAATTAAAAATATGAGCAAGCAAAGTGCAGTCGGTCTAGTGGTTTGAGTTTCTCTCTCAGCCGGTGTAAGAGGTCTTGAGTTTGAATCTTGAAACTCTCTTATTTGTTTTAGTGACATGATCCTCTCTTTGGATGCAAGAGATCTAGAGTTTGATTCTTGGAGGATCCCGACTAAACTGTTTTTATTTTTTTAAAAATTTTCAACAAAGCCACGGTTTTAGAACTACGGTTTTCATTGAAAAACTGCATTTAAAATTGTGGGTCTCCTCCAACCCTAATATGCCAAAAATGTAGAATATAAGTACTATATAAGGGGGTGTATTCAATTAAGAGTTTACATGAATTTTTTGGAGTTTAAAAGTCTATGGGTATTGAATATAGATTTTTAAAAGTCCATATAAATCTGTAAGTATTCAATTAGGATTTAAAATTTTTCATAAAATTCCTATGGTATTTAAAAGTTTGTGGATTTTAAAAGAATCTATTATTTCATTGATTTTGTAGGATTCTTTTTTACTTTTATACCTACCTAAATTCCATAGAAATCTTCTCCTAGCACATAAGATTTCTTCAGAATTTGTACTGACTCTATATAGAATTAAAATATTCCACAGAATTTGCAAATTCAATGATTATTAACAATCAGTTAAAATCTTTAAAAGTTTGGATTGAATACACCCTGAGGATTTAGTGTCATAGTTGTTAAATATTATTGCATACTTTTTTTTGTTAAATAGCTAAAATGATAATTTTGTCTCATACCAATGAAAAATAAATCTAGTATATAAGTTTGATAGCCGATTTTGCATATTAGATGAAATTTTACTGAATTTATGCGTTGTGATTGGATCTAGCACGTGTGCATTTTACAACAAAAAAATGGCACAATATATTCAACCTATTGAAACGAATCCATACGTACGTAGGATGTAAACTAAAATATGATGTCAAGCTGATCGAATGACTATTTTTTGTTATTAGGATAAATTAAAACAAATAATTAATTAAAAGCCTTGACTTTGGAAGTAAGAAGACTTATATTGAGGATGAAGTTTCCGCGTTTAAAACGCATCACTTCATTTACATCTGCCCTTAGTATGTATGTCTATATAAGCCCTAATCTTGTACAACACACTCAGCATACATACATGCTTGAACTTTTCAAATAATAACAAAAAATGATGAACATCTCTCAGCGATCGATCCTTCTCGTTGCTCTTGTGATGAGCCTTATGATATTCTCCGGCACCGTTATCCCAAGCGACGCAGCCAGACTTCCTCTTTCTGTTGGTACGTACCTACTTCTCCGGCACCGTTAACACTGTATTTATGTTGTTTAATGATGTTTGGTTAGCTGTAAATGCAAAATTTAACAAACTTTGATGGAAAAATATTTCAGGTTACGGAGGAATTGAAAGCATGAAGATGATGTGTCCTCCTTGTGAACTATGCTGCAGCTCTCCACCTATTGGTTCCTGCTGCAGGTGTTGTGTTTCATCCAACAACCCTTGATTTGATGAAACCTTATAAAACTACAATATTGTGCTAATTACAATATTAATAAGTGTTTGTGCAATTAAGCAACATCTAGATATATAGATGTTTAATGAAATAAGTTGAGTTGTGACCCAGTTTCACGATTCTATTTACAAAACTATTATTAATACATTCAATCGTACCCCACCGTTGTAATTCAAGAGAGTGCGCAATAAGTTTGGATCTCAAGTTCATATGTGACATAATATTGTTGGTATAGGCAAATGGATGTGATGTGCATTTTGGCGTAATTATATATATATATATATATATATATATATATATATATATATATATATATATATATAAAATTACATCAAAATGTTTAGGTAAAATATATTTTGTCACTATCATAACTCTTCAAATAAAGTTGGAATGGCATGTAATAAGAGTTGATAAAAAATCAAGAAACAATTGACAATGAAAACTCTCTGTGAAAATGTTGATCAACATATTAGGAGACCGACATGGACATGTCCATTTACCACTTATGGCGAACAAAATAAATGTAATAAGAGTGATCAAAAATCAAGAAACCAAATCTGGCGCCGGCTCTTTGAACACTTTGAACAGGGTCAACACTAAATCCACCTATCGATCTTACTGGTAACGAATCGACTCCAGTGCGGTGTTAACGTGCCCAATCCAATGGTCTACCTCCAACTCTATCTTTCTCTCGAATGGGAGAACTCTCAGGTGGTTGAAAGCCTTCAACCACGAGTCTGGTCTCGGTGTTCTAGGGTCAGTCTAAGCTCTGTCAACCTCAACTCTCCTCTCAGGTGCATCCGATGCCTCAGTTACTCTTTGTGACACATCAGCTGACATCGTCGGTACTGGTGGTGTTGGGGCAGGTCCCCCTGTCCTGATAGCTTTTTTCACTCGCTGAACATACTTTCTCAACTCAGATGCTCCTCTAGGGACGCGTCATGACTCAGTCGACCGTACTCTTTGTGCTCTAGACCGAGCATTGGTCTCATTCCCAACCTCTAGAACCATACTCTCTGCCACTTCTTCCACTCCAACATCTGCCAAACTCGCCGCTGGTGGATCCCCTCGGGGAACTCGACCCCGACCTCTCGCTAGTGGAGGTCCCTCATTTGCTACATCCTATAACGGTAGGAGTCTTATCACCCCTACTTGGTCCAACCGGAGGAAGAGGTGGACGACATCTACCTTGGCATAGCCCTAGTATGTGTCATCTACACGAGGTATAATTAATACTAAAGTTATAATCTAACTATTGGTCAAACATGAGTGCAATTCTAAAGTTAATCATACTAAGAATGTTGAGATCCGCAATGGTAGTGGCGGTGATTCGTACTTTATATCTCATCCCGACTATGCATGTATTTTGAAAATCAAAAGTTTCTTTGGAAAACTCAAACCCCTTTCGGGTTCTGTTTATTTCTTATTAAACCTTTTAGAAGATTTCAAGTGTCATTGTTGTCACCCTAGAGCTCTGATACCATGTTGTAACACCCCAATTTCTTAGAACTCGGGAAGTTACTGGTTAAGACTTCGCAATGGGTTCCGACCTTAGTTCGACAACAACTTAACTAGATATTACAACAAGGTACATATAAGGAAAACCGAATATTATAAAAAACAAAGTTTGAAATGTCATGAATGTGACCAAAGACCAACAACCA
Source organism: Fagopyrum homotropicum (assembly GCA_033239125.1). Lineage (NCBI taxonomy): Eukaryota > Viridiplantae > Streptophyta > Magnoliopsida > Caryophyllales > Polygonaceae > Fagopyrum > Fagopyrum homotropicum. The sequence continues at coordinate 22,055,258 of BSWB01000005.1, read as the reverse complement.
ATAACAATATCTTAGAATCAAAGTTTCTAAGAATAACATAAAGAGAAAGATCAACAATAATGTAAAGACTCAATCTCATCCTATTGCGTAAGGAAACCCGGCTGACCACTACCTTCCGAATCACTCGGCATCAACTCTAACATGTAGCACGTCTAAACAACAATATAAACAACATTTAGCTAACTATCTAAATATTAGAAGAGAAATAATAGCACAAACACATACAAAGCGAGAATATAACAATCATCATGCTGACACACAAAGCCGGTTATTATCTTATGATTTAGGTGATTCACTTCAATACATTTTAAGGTTGTGGCACGAGATGTCTAAGACTCTCGCCGTCGTTTCTTATCCAGCTGGCGAGGTTCGGCATACTTCCCCGTATACCATATGGAGTGGTTCAGTATCCTCCCCGCAAACCATGTTTGGCCTAGTCCCGAAGATCCTCCTAGTTGCCCTCAGGCTATTGAGCAGTTGATGCCACTACCCGTTACTCATGGGCCAATTAATGGTCGATTGTACTTAAAGTAATAATGTACTTATAAACATATAAGCAATCATCACTATCATCACTCATACCAAAATCTAGAAGCTAACTAAGTAAGCCCAAAGGACTTACCTGAATCCGTCATAGGAACCTTGATAACTCAAAACTCGATCCGCTATGAAAGCACTCAACCTCCGGATATAAAAGGAAAGTTGATCAAAACTTATTCCAACCTCTAAGAAGTTCTCTACTTTTATGATTCTAAGGGTTACCCCAACAGAAATTACCAAAATACCCTTATAAGGGTAAAAAAAACTATTTTATCCGTAGGTCTCAAAACCCTAGAAATATTCTTAGAATATTTTTAAAACTTCCTATGAAGCCCAAAACCATAATCTAACACTCACAAGAAAGATCTAACTAAGTTGGAAGATTATCCAACTTCTTGTTTTTCATGAAAACTCGCTAAGGATCCCACTTTGACTTTACATAAAACCCTCGTACAAAAATCCAAAAAAATCCTAAAGAAAATATCTCAACCTTCTGTGTTATGCACTATACTCATAGAAGCAAAGAAATCTCAAAAACAATTATCCACAACTCTTACACAAAATCCTCAAGTTGATTCATCAACACAAAAATTCCATACTTGGCCAAAATTTGAGTTTTCCACAAGCTGCACTACACGCATACTTTGGAACCTTATAGATCTAGATCCGACCGTTGGATCGACTCCAACTTTTGATACAACACACAATACATATCCCTCTAAAATATACTAAAATTGGAACAATGAATAAATTTTCTAACACATCGAATTAGGGGTCCAAAGATGACGGCTTAATACATTTGGATACCGCAATGAGTCTTATGATCATAGATTCGATCCCCTCTATTGACATTTTTCTTGGAATTACATCAACTTTTTGACCCAGGTTCGAAATTTCATAGCAACCCTAAACCAAACATCTCAGTGGTCACCTTTACACTACTTACCCAACCTACCCTCAATCTCAAGATCAAACTTAGCCCTAAAACATGCAACTAACAACAAGAGCGTGGACAGTGTGAAACAAGAGGGAGAGTGATGCGGGGTTAAGCCGCAGTTCCCGATCTAGATTGAAACTCCACGACAGAAGCTAAATCTCGGACGGAGAATAGAAATCTCGGGCGAGATTTCGTAAGAACATACCGACATTTTTTGAAACTCAAATTATCGATTAATGGTTAATATGGAAAGATAAGAAGATGAATATGGATTGATAAATGATAGATATAGGAAGATATCAACCAAAATATTCCCACAACGAACCTTGACCAATGATGTGTCAAAACCCTTAACGAAGAGCTTACCTTAACCCTCACTTCTTTAACCTTACACAAGTCTTCTAAATAAGACAAGCACAAGGAGAGACTAAAATTGACCAAGAGCACCAACCTTCAAAAGTATTAACACATACAAGCACAATCCAACAAGGACTTCAAAAGATTCAACTAAAATTCTCCTTTGATTGAATAGGAATGAATAAAATACAAACTTCATAAACAAAGCTGCAAGTTCACACAATATGTAGAAAATATATCAAATCTAATCTCCCCTAACAATCTCCCACTCTAAGGCTATTTATAAGGGTGATCTCATATGTAAACTAGGAAAGATATCTTTAAAAAATAATCTAAAAATAATCCTAAGATATAGGATCTGAAATAACAATTTCATTAAGATAGTTTGAGAGCTTTAAAGAAATAAAATATAAAAAATAATTTCCAAATTTAAAAGATCTATGGCCGGATCTTCTAGCACGCGTCAGAATCGAAATCTTGGATGAAATATCGGCTGAGATTCTTAAGTGTAGGCCGATTTTTTGCATCTTCCATGAAATCCTCCATTCTCTCGAATCATCCCATGGATGTAACTTGTTAGCAACCTTTCCTTGAGTTTCTCTTGCTTTTGATTAGTGAATGCTCCATGTAGTGAATGTTTAGATGCTACCAAGGATGGTCCCGCATCATATGCGGGGTTAAGCCGCAATTCCCAATCACGATAGAAGCTAAATCTCGGATAAATAATAAAAATATCGGGCGAGATTTCGTAAGAACAGACCGAGATTTTCTAAAACTCAGAATACGGATTAATGGTTGATATGAAAAGATAAGAAGATGAATATGGATTGATAAATGATAGATATAGGAAGATATGAACCAAGATATTTCCGCAAAGAACCTTGACCAATGATGTGTCAAAATGCCTTAACGAAGAGCTTACCTTAACCCTCACTTCTTTAACCTTACACAAGTCTTCTAAATAAGACAAGCACAAGGAGGGACTAGAATTGACCAGGAGCACCAACCTTCAAAAAGATTAACATACACAAGCACAATCTAGCAAGGACTTCACAATGATTCAACCAAAACTCTCCTTTGGTTGAACAAGAATGAATAAAATACAAACTTCATAAATGAAGCTGTAGGTTCACACAATATGTGGAAAATATATCAAATTTAATCTCCCCTAATAATCTCCCCCTCTAAGGCTATTTATAAGGGAGATCTCATATGTAAACAAGGAAAGATATCTTTAAAAGATAATCTAAGAAATATATCTTTAAAAGACAATATAAAAATTATCCTAAAAGATAGGATCCAAAAATAACAATATCTCTAAGATAGTTTGAGAGCTTTAAGGAAATCAAATATAGAAAATAATTGCCAAATTTAAAAAGATAATTGGCCGGATCTTCTAGCACGCGTCAGGAACGAAATCTCGGATGAAATATTGGCCGAGATTCGTGAGTGTTGACCGAGATTTTGCATCTTCCATACAATCCTCCATTCTCTCGAATCCTCCCATGGATGCAACTTTTTAGCAACCTTTCCTTGAGTTTCTGTTGCTTTTGGATTAGTGAATGCTCCATGTAGTGTAGGTGTTAGATGCTATCAAGGATGGTCCTGCATCATACTCCCCTTCTTGAAAATGATTCGACCTCGAGTCATAGCCATGCTCATCACTAATAACCACCCGAATCAAGTATGATATCTTCTGGGCTCTATCAAGATGCTGGTTAATTCATAGATGTAGAAAAAGATGTCTATCCCTCATATAGAGGTGTTCGACATAACAAGCGTCCATAATGATGCAGAAGAAACCAATAAGATATGCAAGTCGTGTGACATTGCATTTACAAACCAGCAATACAAAAGCAAAACGATATAAGGTCAGCCCAAAGTGTAGGCTAGCAGGCATCGTGACAAACATTTGACCCTGGCTGACAAGCTTTGACAAGCCCAGCCCATCTTAGACAACCCCCTGGCAGGCTTTGATAGCGTCCGGCCCATCTTGACGATGTCCTGGCATGTGTGACAATCGCCAGACATAATTCAACTCTTCATGGACATATGACCAGCAGTCGGCCCATCATGACAAGGTTAACCGAGCATACTGGCGATGGCGCAATCGGCCCATTAATGACAATCTTCGCTCCGGCATTCATGCCCATCAGACACCATCTGGGCCCATTTGGCAAGGCCATGATATTCTTCCGCTCCGGCATTCATGCCCATCAGACACCATCTGGGCCCATTTGGCAAGGTCGTGTTAATCTTCCGCTCCGGCATTCATGCCCATCAGACACCATCTAGGCCCATCTGGCAAGGCCATGACAATCTCCTGCGATGGCATTCATGCCCATCAGACACCAACTGGGCCCATCTGGCAAGGCCATGACAAACATCTGCGATGGCATTCATGCCCATCAGACGCCATCTGGGCCCATCTGGCACGATCTCGACAAGTTTTGACAAGCTTCCGACAAGGCTAGTGCTGCATCCCTGGCCCTTTATCTTCATGTCCCTCATGTATGATGTTGCTCACTAGTCCCCCCACCTTGAGGCGCCGGGAACGCCGAGTGGATAAGTCGGTGGACATGGACCTCAATCAATCTAATAGTCACCTTCTCCGGCAACATATTGCCTTCAAAGATGATGCTATTTCGTGCATGCCATATGTAGTAAACTGTGGCGACAAGTGCAAACCTCATGGCCATGATTTTGTGCTTCTTCTTCCCTCGTGCACGCCTGAGCCATCTCATGGCCAGTATCAATGTACCTAGGCCAGCCGGCATCTTAAAGCTGCGCCTCACCTCTCTCCATACATGTCTCGAGTACTTGCATCTAAAGAATAGGTGCTCATGTGATTCATCATCTCGCCGGCACAAGTGATATAGTGGATCAATGTCAAGGAATCCCATTCGATCATGTGTTGATAGTCGTCCCAAGGTCGCCATCCAAGTAATGAATGCATGTCTTGGTGTATGTCTCGTGTCCCATATGACTTGATGCCATACTTCTGGGCTCTATCAACTTCATGGGAAGTGGACAACACTTTCTTCTCGATCCCTTGTCACATACTAGTATACAACCTCTTGATAAACTGCTCATGTTTTCCTGCAATAAGCTTTACTCGCTCCTTGATAGGCAACGGTATAACATCAAAGAATGTTATGGAAAACAACTTAATCACAAAATCATTATAATTTAGAGTTGTATATGAATCACAACTCCTAGAGTGAGCACAACTAATACGAGACAACAAAATAATATCAAAGGTATAATTACTCCCCTTCATAGCTTTAGCTAACTCCTCAAATATGTTCATGCTAAGGTCAGAAAGAAACCTTGAAGGAATGGGGTAAGGTCCTGCAGATTGAAATCGAAACAATCGACGACAATAGGTTATATCGGGTAAGAATCTCGGCCGAGATTTCTGGAAATTGGCCGAGATTTCTTCTCTAGAATGAAATCTTGCTTTCCTATTGATGTGGTTTTGTTTTGATTATGGTAGAACTTCCTTCACCACAGTCTTTTGGCATTCCTACCATATCGACTTTGTGTATATCCTCCTTTTTTTCAATCTTATCTTGCAATCCTACAATAAAGCTCACTCTCTGACCTTGGATAACGGTGCAAGATTAAGGTTCGAAAGCAGTAATGTATTAACAAAATCATGGAAAAGCAAAGCATATAACACGTTGTGACATCTTAAACTTTCATTAGCAATCTCATGCATAACATACTTCTTATGTGAATCTAACAATGCCACAACTTGGGGATGCACTACATAAAACTCTTTATGTTCTTCCATAAGGTTTTCAAAAGGCTTTATGTATGGACTTGAAGGTAAAACAGAAGATAGATCACTATTCAAAGATGAATGCAACAACCCAGGCTCATGAACATTGCTAACAAGAGAATGCTCATTCATGTTTGTATCTATATCATGCTTGTCATCATCAACAATCAAATCATATTTCGTTTATTCCACATGATCATTAATAGGAACAAAAGGTTTAGAATCACTAACCTTGTTAGTTTGGATAGCCTCCATGAATGCGATCAACTGGTCACGCACTTCCTCCAACTCATTTATGAGTTCCTTTACAGTTTCATTAACCTTAATCGAAGGATATCTAGATGGTTCCGCCCTTGGATTATACTCCTTTTTATGTACGAATCTATCATGTGCAGAAGGAGGTTTATATGAATCATAATAGCATTCTATCTTGGAACATTGATCATACCTATGATAATCCCTCTCATCCTCGAATTCTTGAAAATCAACATACTTTGGAGCGTTAGGCATATCAAAATATGGATTTGAATATCTCATACCTTGCTCATAATGGATTTGTTGATGTGGTTTTGGGGCTGACGTTCTATACGGGACACGTGAACGTCCATCATCCTTATTCATGGATATACGTAGAAGAAGGTAACTATAACATCTCGAATGGGTTGAATTTTGGTCCAAATCTCGGGCGAGATTTTTCTCTGGGGGTCGAGATTTTCCCCTGGAATGATATTCCTGGTTATACATCCTGTACAATCACATAAAATAACAAAAAAACACATGAAGTTAGTGAAACAAGGGTTTCTTGCTTGTTTTCTCTCACACTCACACTCTGTTGTGAATCACAAGCTAATATGATGTAATTGCCTTGGATGAATTAAAACTTAATTACCAATCGTTGCACTAGCTTCCACTAGAACTTCCTTGGATTCCTCAAGTAGTCAACTTGTGTTCGGAAGAAAGGTTCTTGTGTTGGAAGATAGTGAAAAAGGTTCCTGTTGTAGGTCTCTTCACACAATGATACAAGGATAGAAAGAATATTGCAAGTATGACACAACTAGTATGATAGAAAGTATAAATACTAACTAACACACCCAAAGAACTTGACTCAATGTGTTTAGAGTAGAAAGAGGCTAAAGAAAGGTACAAGAGATTAAGAATAGAGAAAGAATGTACCTTGAGTTTATGCAGTTAGAAAGAGAGATACCGGAATGGTTTTGGGTAGGGCTAAGACTCTCAATTATTTCAAGGTTGTTACAAAAACTCTTTCTTTGTTAGACTTTTGCACATAGTGCAATTGGATTCTTCAAATTATGCCTCAAAAATTTCTCGAAAATTGGGAACAATAGCAAATATCGGGTGAAAATATCAGCCGAGAATCCTGAGGGTTGGCCGAGATTGTTGAAAAATCGACTCTTTATGTCGATGTTCAGCAATCACCTTTGGGGCTGCTACTCCTTGGTCGCTTTGTGATCTTTAATTGCTGGAGAAGTGTTTATAACGTTGCTTTGAAAAAGGATAGGTAAGATCTTAACTACAAGAAAAGATCTTAACTTTAAGCACAAATTTGTTTGCTCTTTCCGTAGGGTTGGACGAGGTTTTCAAGGTCAATGGATGGCTTGTGTTTGGTTGTGGCATTTATCTCTTCCAAAACATACACAAATCAACGCACCTTAATCTCAAATAATCTCACAAAGATGGCGAACAAGAAAAGACTCAACTTTTATATGACTCAAAGAAGACTCAACTAAAAATTGACTCAAACCTGTAACGGACTTCAATTGGTCAGCTCTGCAACCACTTTGATGCGGGGTTAAGCCGTAGTTCCTGATATAGATTGAAATCCATGACAGAAGCTAAATCTCGGATGTATAATAGAAATATCGGGCGAGGAACGGACCGAGATTTTCTAAAACTCAGAATACGGATTAATGGTTGATATGGAAAGATAAGAAGATGAATACAGATTGATAAATGATAGATATAGGAAGATATGAACCAAGATATTCCCGCAAAGAACCTTGACCAATGATGTCTCAAAACCCCTTAACGAAGAGCTTACCTTAACCCTCACTTCTTTAACCTTACACAAGTTTTCTAAATAAGACAAGCACAAGGAGGGATTAGAATTGATCAAGAGCACCAACCTTCAAAAAGATTAGCACACACAAGCACAATCTAGCAATGACTTCACAACAATTAAACCAAAACTCTCCTTTGATTGAATAGGAATGAATAAAATACAAAATTCATAAACGAAGCTGGAAGTTCACACAATATGTGGAAAATATATTAAATCTAATCTCCCATAATAATCTCCCCCTCTAAGGCTATTTATAAGGGAGATCTCTGATGACACGATTTATGACGTTAATTTAGGCACTCTTTCAGATAGTCTTTCCCGGTTTTCATGCATGATTTGGCATTAGTTCATGACGTTTACGCTTAATTCATGCATATTGTCAAGATAGACGTCTACATGGACTTTTTTTAGTTTTGTAGGTATTTTGGGGAGCTATTGGACTTAATGGACTCATTAAGGAGCAAGCTAGGAGCAAAGGAGACACATAGGACCATGTTGGTGCATGCCTTGCACCAACTCATGGCTCAATGATCCAAAGGAAGCTGCACAGGGAATTCCACGGCCAAAAGTATGGGCGTGGAAATGGCCGTGGTTTCCTCCAAACAGACTTGACATGTGTCCCACGATCTCTATGACCGACTCTTGCTCTTAGTGGAGAATATAAGTGGTCCTGCAGGTTGTTGTTGGGGGATTTACACTCTTTCACACCTCATCATTATCCAAATTGGGATTGGCTTGGAGAAGAAGAACACTCCCATTCTTGAAGGAAGAAGAACACACCAAAATAGAGATTGAGAGTAGACTTTTGAGTGATTTTAGTTAAGGAACGTTTTGAAGCTTTGTTTGAAGGGTTGTAAGTATTGTTTAATCTCATCTTCAGCTAAGAATACTTGTTTCATTTTCATTCTCTTTTCATCTTCTTGCTATGGAAGTCATGAATGCTTGCTTGTTGAGTTTGAATCTTGAAATGCTTGTTGTTAGCTAAATAGTTGTGATTCTAGGGTGATGAGGTGATGGTTATGGCTTGGACTATGATAGAATAGATTTGAATGTACTCTTGGATGATTTGCTTGCTCGAACTTAATTTCTGAACAAAACCACGGCCAGTTCATAGAGTTCCACGCCTGTGGTTCTGTATGACCCACCCGTGATTTTTCCTGTCGTGCTTGTATTGATAAATCTGAATGTTAGGACCTTAGATTGTTGAAATCCTAGTGTTTGTTAAGCCTTATCTAGCCTAGGGTGACCTAATGATAGCAAACTAAGTAAGGGAAGAGACCTACCCGGTAATTCCCCACCTTAAACACCAAAGATGATGAACTCTAGGTAGTAGTGAGCCTCATAAGCCGCTATTGGATTGAGTGTGCTAGGATTGTTGCTTAGGACTTGCCTTTCCGAGACTTACCCGGTAAGGAGAGGTTTGACCCCTAGATAGTGATCCGGTTTGTGTAGAATTCTCGTTCTTAAGAGCCTAGAGACTTACCCGGTAGTAGGACCTTAGGTGCGGGATTAGTGGACCATGAGACCTACCCGGTGATTGATCCCATTTTAGAAACACCCTTTCCCAATAAACCGCAGCTCGATTAGAAGCTTGAGTCAAATGCCATAACCGAAAATCCAATCCCTATAATCCGTTTCTTTTCTCACTTGATCACATATCTCGAGTTTGTGTTGCTTGTTTGAGTTGCTAGTTTACGTTGTTATTTAATTTATAGCATTGCATGACCTTGTGATCTTTGATTGATCGCCACAAAACCCAAACCCAAAAACATCATGATTTACATTTCTTTATTTCTTTCATCTCTTCTTCAGTAGATTTGCACTATCCATAATCACTTGTTTGATTTGATTTTGCCTTAGTCTTTGTGTTCGACCTCGGAATACTATCCTTACTACAAAACGACCCATACACTGTGGGTTCGCTAGGAGTTAGGAAAAATATATCGAGTTATAAATTGAAGACTTTTGTGCTATACATTTCTAGCGTAACAATCTCATATGTAAACTAGGAAAGATATCTTTAAAAGATAATTTAAAAATAATACTAAAAGATAGGATCCAAAAATAACAATTTCCTTAAGATAGTTTGAGATCTTAAAGGAAATAAAATATAAAAGATAATTGTCATATTTAAAAGATCTTTGGCCGAATCTTCTAGCACGCGTAGGAACGAAATCTCGGACGAGATTCTTGAGTGTTGGTTTGCATCTTCCATGATATCCTCCATTCTCTCGAATCTTCGCACACAAGATAGTGAACTATCTTGTGTGCGAAGAAGTGCCTCCCGGTTTGTCATATGCCCAAAGGAAAAGGTTTTTCAAGGATTTGAGGCATTATTATTGTAGTGAGCCTCTCTTGTTCAAGAGAGGACCGGATGGAGTCTTTAGAAGGTGCATTCCGGAGGATGAAGTGGAGAGTGTGATTCGTCATTGCCACTCCTTGCCATGTGGAGGCCATGCTAGCTCACACAAAACGTGTGAAAAGGTATTACAATCCCGTTTTTATTGGCCTAGCTTGTTTAAGGATGTGCAGAATTTTGTAGTGGCGTGTGACACTTGCCAAAGGACGGGAAACATCTCAAGAAGGAATGAGATGCCCTTGAACAATATCCAAGAGGTTGAGATCTTTGATGTTTGGGGTGTGGATTTCATGGGGCCATTCCCTTCTCATGTGGCAACCTCTACATTCTATTGGCGGTGGATTATGTGTCAAGGTGGGTGGAAGCAATCGCCTCTCCCACAAATGATGCCAAGGTAGTGGTGCGGTTCTTCAACCGAGTTATCTTCCCTAGGTTTGGAACACCAAGAGTGATCATAAGTGATGGAGGGAAGCATTTCACCAATAGGAACTTTGGGGCACTTTTGGCTAAGTATGGGGTGACTCATAAGGTGGCAACACCTTACCATCCCCAAACTAGTGGCCAAGTGGAGATCTTCAACCGGGAGATAAAAGGAATACTTGAGAAGACGGTTTCTAGGACAAGAAAAGATTGGGCTATGAAGCTTGATGATGCTTTGTTGGCATATAGAACCGCTTTCAAGACACCGATAGGCACCACTCCCTACAAGCTAATTTATGGCAAGTCTTGCCACCTTCCGGTGGAGATGGAGCATAGGGCGTTTTGGGCCATAAGGTGGCTGAATTTTGACCTCAAGGAAGCCGGTGAGAATAGGTTGCTAGACATGAATGCTCTTGAGGAGATCCGGTTGGATGCTTATGAAAATGCCCACATTTATAAGGAAATGACCAAGCGTTGGCATGACAAACATCTCATCCCAAAAGAATTGAGTGAAGGTGACTTAGTCCTTCTCTTCAATTCAAGGTTGCGGCTCTTCCCCGGAAACCTCATGTCAAGATGGACGGGTCCTTATGTGGTGAGGAAGGTCTTTCCCCATGGAGCGGTTGAGATAGGACCGCATTGTGGAGATTTTAAGGTGAATGGGACGTTTGAAGAGGTACATTCCGGGAGCTCCGGTGGATATGATTGACCCTCTTTACTTTGAGTGAAACGCTCCCGAATTTGTTCAAGCTAATGACCTTAAAGAAGCGCTTAATGGGAGGCAACCCATTGGTACATATCTTTCCCTTTTTGTTTTTTGTTTTCGTTTTCACTTTTTGCTTTTGTCTTTGTTTTGGTGCGTTTATGTGTCTTGTGTTTGTGTGCTAGAGTCTAGGGAACAAAGAAGCCTTGCATACATGGAGGTGATGATGATGATCCCATATCAAATGTGGGTGAAGCGGACGTGGGACTTGGACGGCTTGTGGTGCTTAGTGCGGGTCCCGACGCCATAATGAACTCCAAAGAGCTCTCTACCATCTTTGATAGATCATCCATCATCACTCCACTTGAGTGAACCAAAATACCGAAAGCATACCACTTTTACATTGTGAGGACCCTCTTTCACTCTTCTTTACTTGATTTGCACACTGGGGACATTGTGGTTTTAATTATGGGGTGGGGTTTGCATGATCATTTGCATGATTGCATCTAGGATAGTTTCATATATTGTTACATGCTTCATTATGTTTTGTATTGTACATATTCATCACAAAATTCCAAAAAATCAGAAAATTTGAAAAATTTTTGTGCTTCATAGTGTGGATGTGACCCTTATGATGAGATTGTCTTGTGAATTGGCTATGGATAGCCTTGTGTGTTGAATGGATCCGTGCATATGTGGACTTGAATACTTCTCTTGAATTTCATGTATAAATTGTAATGAAGATTATTGTCTAGGTGGGATTCATAATTCATCATCGAAATCACATGCTAGTTCTTACACATCATAAAGGAATGATTAAGGCAATTCATCCCTCTTCTTCTCATCTTGATCATATTGTTTAAAGCACCTCAATTGATATGAAATTTGGCCTCTTTTTTACCCATCCGGGAATAGGAGCATGCTAGTGTGTTGAGTGTGTGAAAAGCAAGTGTGGGGTGAAGTTATTGAAGAATGAATGTAGTGAATGAAATGTTAAAATTGTTGTGAAAGTGTAGAAAAAAAAAAGGTTTGGGGACATTGGTTTTGATGACGAGTAACTCAGCACCATTCACATAATCGGGTGTTTGTGTCATACCAAAGTCAGATAAACCGATAGTCCTAACGAGCCTTGGTATGTGTGCCCGGTGTGGAGCACCTCGAAAAATAAAAAAGCCCGAGGCCCGCTAATCACCAAGGTTTTGGCTTTTGTACACCAATGCCATTGTCTAAAAAATAAATGAAAGAAGAAAAAGAGAAGAAAGAAAAGAAAAAGATGGAGAAAAGTATACACTTGTGGTGGAGTTAAAACAAAAATGAAGTTGTGAAGTTAGTTCCTTTCCCGGATTAGCATCACATGACCCAAAAATTCCCACCTTTAACAACGTTTCTTGGCCTCTTCTTTTGCAAGCCCTTAAGACCTCTAAGCACGTGTGTTTTGACTTAAGTGATTTAGATTTGATATCTTCATGATCATCTAGACATTCTCGATTTACTTTGCATATATGATTTTAAGTTAAGTGTAATTGTCTTTCCGCACATTTTTCCTCTTGATACACATTTGCTTGTCCATTACCATGAAACATAACTATGAAGGTGATCCATCCTTAGAATCACAATTCCAAAAAGATTTTCCCGTTTTTACGCATTCATAAATCATGTCATCTCGTAGCCTATAGTTGGACCTTGCTCGGGGACGAGGAAGCGACAAGTATGGGGTATTTTGATGACACGATTTATGACGTTAATTTAGACACTCTTTTAGATAGTCTTTCCCGGTTTTCATGCATGGTTTAGCATTAGTTCATGACGTTTACACTTAATTCATGCATATTGTCGAGATAGACGTCTACACGGACTTTTGTCGGTTTTGTAGGTATTTTGGGGAGCTTTTGGACTTAATGGACTCATTAAGGAGCAAGCTAGGAGCAAAGGAGACACATAGGACCATGTTGGTGCATGCCTTGCACCAACTCATGGCTCAATGATCCAAAGGAAGCTGCAGAGGGAATCCCACAACCAAAAGTACGGGAGTGAAAATGGCTGTGGTTTCCTCCAAACAAACTTGACACGTGTCCCACGATCTCTATGACCGACTCTTGCTCTTGGTGGAGAATATAAGTGGTCCTGCAGGTTGTTGCTGGGGGATTCTGTCATGCTAGGAAATAGCACAAAAAGCTTTACATTTATAAACTCGATCTAATCTCCTAAACTACCTAGCGAAACCCGCAGAGTACGGATCGTTATGTAGAAAGGAAAGTATTCCGAGGTCGAACACAAGGACTGAGGCGAAATCAAGTCATTCAATGATCAAAGATAGTGCAAATCTAGTCTAAGAAAAGAGAAAGAAATAAAGAAATGAAGATGATGATATTTTTGGTTGGGTTTTTGTGGTGATCAAGCAAAAATCCCAAATCAAGCAAGGTAATAAAACAAACTAACAACTCGAGCTAGCAAAACAAACAAGTGACACAAACACAAGATATGAGATCAAAGAGAGAAAAAGTGGATTCTAGAGGTCAAGATTTCCGGTTATGGCATTGGACTCAAGGTTCTAAAGATTCTAAGGACGAGGCTGCGGTGTTGGGAAAGGGTGTTTCTCTAATGGAAGCAATTACCGGGTAAGTCTCATGCTTCGCTAATCCCGCACCAAACTCCTATTACCGGGTAAGTCTCAAGGAGATAAAGTTGGGAATTCTACACAAACCGGACACTACTTAAGTGGCAAACCTCTCCTTACCGGGTAAGTCTCGGAAAAAGTAAGTCTCAAGTAATAATCCTAGCACACTCAATCCAATAGCGGCTTATGAGGCTCACTACTACCTAGAGTTCATCATCTTAGGTATCTAAGATCGGAAATCATCGGGTAGATCTCTTCCCTCACTTAGGTTGATAGCATTAGGTGATCCTAAGCTAAATTAAGCTTAATAAACACTAGGATTTCAACAACATAACACCCTAGCATACAAATTCATCAATTAAAGAGCAACAAAGAGGAAAATCGGGTGGATCATGGAAAAATCGGCCGATTTAACTGAAGAACAGCCCGATTTTTCCCTCTGGAATGGGTTTCGTGCATACAAATCATCCTAAACTAACATATAAGTCCATTCTATCATCACCCAAGCCTTAACCATCAATCCATCACTCAAGAATCACAATAAACTAGCCAATAACATGCATTTCAAGATCTAAAATCATCATACAAGCATACATGGAATCCATGGCAAGAAGATGAAGTAAGGAGATGAAAGCAATGAAACTTAGCTGGATTTGAGCTCAAAACAAGTCTTTCAACAAACCAAATGTAGCTCCAAGTCGGATCTTACAACCTTCAACAAGCTTCTTCACAAAAATCACTCAAATCTCACTATGAAATTGAAATCTACACTAATCTCCCTCAAGAACACCCACAAGGGTGTCTTGAAGAGAGCTCCCAATTGGAAGATTCATTGGGAAGATGCTAGAGGATGTGGGAGAGGAGGAGAATTGGTCAGCTTCAGCAACAGCTTTGAAGGACCACTTATATTCTCCACCAAGAGCAAGGCCAGACAAGAGATCGTGGGACACGTGGCTTAAGTTGTCAAAGGCCCAAAAATCGACCCAGTAGGAAAAATCGGCCGATTTTCCTAGGTCTAGGTCGATTTTCTTCAACAGAAGCATGCTATGATCGTCTAGCCATGAGTTGCTCCATTGCTTGCACCAATAAGGGTCCTTGTGTCCTTCATTGCTCCAATTATGTTCCTTCAAGGCCTTGGATATGTACCACCATGAGGCTTGACCCTCGAATGTATCGATTAATGTCCAAAAGATCACCGAAATACCTACAAAACCGACAAAAGCTCGTGTAGACGTCTTTTCTAGAAATATGCATGAAATGAGTGTAAACGTCGTGAACTAGTGCCAAACCGTGCATGAATAACGGGAAAAACTATCTAAATGTATGCCTATACTAACGTCATAAATCACGTTATCAAAATACCCCATACTTAAGATTTGCTCGTCCCCGAGCAAGACCCAACTATAGACTAAGAGATGACGTGATTTATGCATGCAGAAAAACGACAAAATCTTTTTGGAATTGTGCTTCTAACATTGGATCACCTTCATAGTCATGTTTCATAGCAATGGACAAGCAATCATGCATGAAATAAATGAAGGCATGGAAAGACAATTATACTTAACTAGAAAGCATGCATGAGAGGTGAAAATGAAGAAGTCAAGATGATCATGAGTACATCCAATCTAGATTACTAAGTCTTACACACATGCATTTAGGTCACAAGGACTTAGAAAAGAAGAGGCTAAGAAACGTTGTGATTAGGTGGGAATTTGTAGGTCATGTGATGCTAATCCGGGAAAGGAACTAACTCCACAATTTCGTTTTTGCTCAACTTCCCAACAAGTGTATAATTTTCTTCATCTTTTCTTTGTTTCCTTTTCTTTTTTTTTTCACTTATTTTTGAGACAATGGCATTGGTGTACAAAAGCCGAAACCTTGGTGATTAGCCATCCTCGGGCTTTTTCTATTTTTCGAGGTGCATCCACACCGGGCACACATACCAAAGCTCGTTAGGACTATTGGTTTATTTGGCTTTGGCAAGGCACCAACACCCGATTATGTGAAGTGTACCGAGTTACTTGTCATTTAAACCAACGTCCCCAAAACTATATTTTTGGCTACACTTTCGCAACAATTTCAGCACTTTATTCATGACATTCCTTTCATCAACAACTTCACCCCACATTTGCTTTCCACACACATCAACACACTAACATGCTCCTATTCCCGGATGGGTCAAAAGAGGTCAAATTTATCTCAATTGAGTTGCTCAAGCAACATGGTCAAGATGAGAAGTAGAGGAAAATGAATTGCCTTAATCACTCCTAATTGATGTGCAAGAACTAGCATGCAATTTCGACCTTCAATACTCAATCCATTCTAGGCAAACATCATGATCACAAATCATTCATGGGATTCAAGAGAAGTACTTCAAGTCCACATATACATTCATCAATTTAACACATAAATCCATCCATAGCCAATCCACAAGACAAGATTCATCATTAGGGTCATATCCAAGCCTTAGAAGCACTAAAATTTTTTAAAATTTTCTGAATTTTTTTGGATTTTTCGAAATATGTATGTACAATGCAAGACATAATGAAACGTGTGACAAAATTAAACTATCCTAGATGCTAATCATGCAAGTGATCATGAAAACCCCACCCCATACTTAGAAACACATTGTCCCCAATGTGGAAACTAAATAAAGAAGTGAAAGAGAGTCCTCACAATGTAAAATTGGTGATGCTTGGTATTTCGGGTCACATTGAATGATGATGGTGGATGATCGATCAAGGATGGTAGAGAGCTCTTGATGTTCATTATGGCGTCGGAACCCGCGCTTGGCGCCGCAAGCCGTCCAAGTTCCACGTCCGCTCCACCCATGCTTGATTGGAGATCATCACTTTCCTTTACAGAGGAAAAATCGGACCATTAGGAAAATCGGCCGATTTCTATGAAGAACAGTCCGATTTTCCTTGGTACTTTCTTCCTCGTCCATGTGCTTGGATCTTGTACCTTCTTCTCAACAGTTCCATGAGGTTTTCACATGACCTCCAGCATCTCATCACACATGACAACAACAAGATCTAGCACCCAAAAACACAAAAGAAAAACAAAGCACACCAAAAGCAAAATCAAACAAAAACAAGAAAAATAAAAGGGAAAGACATGTACCAATGGGTTGCCTCCCATTAAGCGCTTCTTTAAGGTCATTAGCTTGACCAAACTCCGAGGATGTGTCAATCCACCTCAAATACCATGGTTTGCTTGATGAGTCCAAGCAACCATCGCTTTCCGGCATCCATGATGACAAGCAAGGGTCACTTGATGCCCAAATAAGCTTTAAGTTCTCTCTTCACCGGTGAATAGTAGACTCCTTCATCACCGCTCCTTTGATGATAGTATGGAGTTGCAATCATAGGTGCCACCCTATACTTAGACAATTGGTACTCCGCGGTCATCTCGGTGAGATGCTTGTCATCCTCATCCTCTATGATCCAAAGAAGCCCGGTTCTTGGAAAGAATTCTTCATTGAGGTGCTCCATAACCATCATGGATCCATCATGCTTGCCTCCATCATTCAACATGGGAAACTCCTTAGGAAAGGGGATCCAATATTCGTGTTTACTCCGGGCAAGCCAGGAGGGATTGGAAGGAGTTGAGGTTAGCTTAGGGCTCTCCCTCGTGAGCTCTTCAAGTGTGATTCCGGGGTTGATGGCAAGGATGACCGGGGGTGAGAATACTTCATTGCACTCCTCCAAAGGTGAAGGAGGTGGAGGTAAGCCTTGAAGGATGGTAGGATCTCCTAGCCTAAGAGCATTCCTAATCTCCTCAATCTCCCTCCTCATTTGTTCTTCTCTCTCAGTATTCAATCTCCTTTCTTCCTTCAGGGCCAAATCCCTTAGCCACAATTGCTCTCGAGCTTCATTCAACTATTCCTCAAGGCTTCTATTGGTTATGGTTGAATCGGGCAATTCTTGGATCTCCTCATAGTGAACCTCCTCTTGATGACATACTTCCGCTTCAAGCACCACGTGTGCACTCGAAATGGAAGAAAGGTTGCTTTCTAGATCATCCATCTTCCTCAACATTTCTTCTAGCATTGACTCCAATCGATCATTGTGAGGTTGATGGTGAGGTTCCACATAAGGCAATGTAGTCATGTGAGCTTGATCATGGGACTCATGATAGGCATTAAACCCCTCCCAATACTCAAACTAATCATGTAGAGGTCCTAGATCTTGGCTTTCCATCCACTCCTCATACTCCATGTCGTCAAGGTCGTCTTGGAGGTACAATCCGTCCATGGCAAACATGAAAAGGCAAAGACAAAAACTACACAAGATCAAAAGTAACAAGAAAGATAAACACTAAAAACGATCAAAAGCAAATGATTCAATCTAGACCTAGTCCCCGGCAACGGCGCCAAAAACTTGTCACGCTAGGAAATAGCACAAAAAGCTTTACATTTATAAACTCGATCTAATCTCCTAAACTACCTAGCGAAACCCGCAGTGTACGGATCGTTATGTAAAAAGGAAAGTATTCCGAGGTCGAACACAAGGACTGAGGTGAAATCAAGTCATTCAATGATCAAAGATAGTGCAAATCTAGTCTAAGAAAAGAGAAAGAAATAAAGAAATGAAGATGATGATATTTTTGGTTGGGTTTTTGTGGTGATCAAGCAAAAATCACAAATCAAGCAAGGTAATAAAACAAACTAACAACTCGAGCTAGCAAAACAAACAAGTGACACAAACACAAGATATGAGATCAAAGAGAGAAAAAGTGGATTCTATAGGTCAAGATTTCCGGTTATGGCATTGGACTCAAGGTTCTAAAGATTCTAAGGACGAGGCTGCGGTGTTGGGAAAGGGTGTTTCTCTAATGGAAGCAATTACCGGGTAAGTCTCATGCTTCGCTAATCCCGCACCAAACTCCTATTACCGGGTAAGTCTCAAGGAGATAAAGTTGGGAATTCTACACAAACCAGACACTACTTAAGTGGCAAACCTCTCCTTACCGGGTAAGTCTCGGAAAAAGTAAGTCTCAAGTAATAATCCTAGCACACTCAATCCAATAGCGGCTTATGAGGCTCACGACTACCTAGAGTTCATCATCTTAGGTATCTAAGATCGGAAATCATCGGGTAGATCTCTTCCCTCACTTAGGTTGATAGCATTAGGTGATCCTAAGCTAAATTAAGTTTAATAAACACTAGGATTTCAACAACATAACACCCTAGCATACAGATTCATCAATTAAAGAGCAACAAAGAGGAAAATCGGGTGGATCATGGAAAAATCGGCCGATTTAACTGAAGAACAGCCCGATTTTTCCCTCTGCAATGGGTTTCGTGCATACAAATCATCCTAAACTAACATATAAGTCCATTCTATCATCACCCAAGCCTTAACCATCAATCCATCACTTCAGAATCACAATAAACTAGCCAATAACATGCATTTCAAGATCTAAAATCATCATACAAGCATACATGGAATCCATGGCAAGAAGATGAAGTAAGGAGATGAAAGCAATGAAACTTAGCTGGATTTGAGCTCAAAACAAGTCTTTCAACAAACCAAATGTAGCTTCAAGTCGGATCTTACAACCTTCAACAAGCTTCTTCACAAAAATCACTCAAATCTCACTATGAAATTGAAATCTACACTAATCTCCCTCAAGAACACCCACAAGGGTGTCTTGAAGAGAGCTCCCAATTGGAAGATTCTTTGGGAAGATGCTAGAGGATGTGGGAGAGGAGGAGAATTGGTCAGCTTCAGCAACAGCTTTGAAGGACCACTTATATTCTCCACCAAGAGCAAGGCCGGACAAGAGATCGTGGGACACGTGGCTTAAGCTGTCAAAGGCCCAAAAATCGACCCAGTAGGAAAAATCGGCCGATTTTCCTGGGTCTACGTCGATTTTCTTTAACAGAAGCATGCTATGATCGTCTAGCCATGAGTTGCTCCATTGCTTGCACCAATAAGGGTCCTTGTGTCCTTCATTGCTCCAATTATGTTCCTTCAAGGCCTTGGATATGTACCACCATGAGGCTTGACCCTCGAATGTATCGATTAATGTCCAAATGATCCCCGAAATACCTACAAAACCGAAAAAAGCTTGTGTAGACGTCTTTTCTAGAAATATGCATGAAATGAGTGTAAACGTCGTGAACTAGTGCCAAACCGTGCATGAATAACGGGAAAAACTATCTAAATGTATGCCTATACTAACGTCATAAATCACGTTATCAGATTCCACACTCTTTCACACCTCATCATTATCCAAATTTGGATTAGCTTAGAGAAGAAGAACACTCCCATTCTTGAAGGAAGAAGAACACACCAAAATAGAGATTGAGAGTAGACTTTTGAGTAATTTTTGAGTGATTTTAGTTAAGGAACGTTTTGAAGCACTGTTTGAAGGGTTGTAAGTATTGTTTAATCTCATATTCAGCTAAGAGTACTTGTTTCATTTTCATTCTCTTTTCATCTTCTTGCTATAGAAGCCATGAATTCTTGCTTGTTGAGTTTGAATCTTGAAATGCTTGTTGTTGGCTAAATAGTTGTGATTCTAGGGTGATGGAATGATGGTTATGGCTTGGACTATGATAGAATAGATTTGAATGTACTATTGGATGATTTGCTTGCTCGAACTTAATTTCTGAACAAAACCACGGCCAGTTCATAGAGTTCCACGCCCGTGGTTCTGTATGATCCACCCGTGATTTTCCCTGTCGTGCTTGTATTGATAAATCTGAATGTTAGGACCTTAGATTGTTGAAATCCTAGTGTTTGTTAAGCCTTATCTAGCCTAGGGTGACCTAATGCTAGCAAACTAAGTAAGGGAAGAGACCTACCTGGTAATTCCCGACCTTAAACACTAAAGATGATGAACTCTAGGTAGTAGTGAGCCTCATAAGCCGCTATTGGATTGAGTGTGCTAGGATTGTTGCTTAGGACTTTCCTTCATGAGACTTACCCGGTAAGGAGAGGTTTGACCCCTAGATAGTGATCCGGTTTGTGTAGAATTCTCGTTCTTAGGAGCCTAGAGACTTACCCGGTAATAGGACCTTAGGTGCGGGATTAGTGGACCGTGAGACCTAACCGGTGATTGATCCCATTTTAGAAACACCCTTTCCCAACAAACTGCAGCTTATCCAAAGCCGATTAGAAGCTTGAGTCAAATGCCATAACCGGAAATCCAATCCCTATAATCCATTTCTTTTCTCACTTGATCACATATCTCGAGTTTGTGTTGCTTGTTTGAGTTGCTAGCTTAAGTTGTTATTTGATTTATAGCATTGCATGACCTTGTGATCTTTGATTGAACGCCACAAAACCCAAACCCAAAAACATCATGATCTACATTTCTTTATTTCTTTCATCTCTTCTTCACTAGATTTGCACTATCCATAATCACTTGTTTGATTTGATTTCACCTTAGTCTTTGTGTTCGACCTCGGAATACTATCCTTACTACAAAACAACCCATACATTGTGGGTTCGCTAGGAGTTAGAAAACATATATCGAGTTATAAATTGTAAGACTTTTGTGATATACATTTCTAGCGTAACAATCTCATATGTAAACTAGGAAAGATATCTTTAAAAGATAATTTAAAAATAATTCTAAAAGATAGGATCCAAAAATAACAATTTTCTTAAGATAGTTAGAGATCTTAAAGGAAATAAAATATAAAAGATAATTGTTATATTTAAAAGATCTTTGGCCGAATCTTCTAGCACGCGTAGGAACGAAATCTCGGACGAGATTCTTGAGTGTTGTTTTGCATCTTCCATGAAATCCTCCATTCTCTCGAATCTTCCCATTGATGCAACTTGTTAGCAACCTTTCCTTGAGTTTATCTTGCTTTTTTATTAGTGAATGCTCAATGTAGTATAGGTGTAGATGCTATCAAGGATGGTCCCACATCAGAGAGGCTGAGTTTCCTTACTTGTGGACTATATGCATTTGGGTTGACCTTGCACTGACGGGGACTGCTTAGGCCCTTTGAAACAAAGTCGTAGGTGAAGAGGTGTAACAACCATGCTTAGATGAAGGCCCCGCGATTGCGCCTCACCATGGTTGCACTCGCGTTGTAGTGGTCGCGGCGAGGATGACATGTGGTTGCAGGTTAGTATTGTAGGCAACCGACTTTTTAGCCGACCACCTTTCTATTTCTTCCTTCTTAAGCTTCTTTTATTCCTATCATCTGAGGGTTACACTCTCTCTATCCAATTCTTCTTTGCTCTCTTTCACGTGCACATTCTATTTCTTTCTCTTCTTCCTTGATCTTCTTTTGATCTTCTTGTTTTGAAGTTAGAAGATGAGGATGATGATGTTGAGTTTGTTGTTGTGAGAAGCTGGCAAGGTTGCAACTTGTTCCCTTTGTGTTTAGCTAAGAAGATTGGTATACCATTCTTCCTTTCTTCTCCTCTTCTTCTTTCTCTTTGTTCCTTCCTTGTTGGGATCCAACAAGTTGATCTTGTTGTGATGTATTTATTGATGTTTGGATGTGTTGTGTATGCATATGGTTGAAGGGAAGGTTTTTCCTTGGCTGCTCTCAGTTGAGGATTGTTGAGTTGAGCTAGAGATTTGTCGAAGAGCACATTAGAGTTGTCCTCTATTGAGGAAACCACACCCGTTCCTTGTCTGAGTCACCCCCGTGCCTTCAGGTGTGTCGCCACCCCTGCACCTTCAAGTGTGTCGCTGCCCCCGCGCCTGTGTTCAGCCGCAGTAGCGGCGTCGGATCCTTGTCATAGCGCCCATGCCCCTTCTTGCCCGTGCCTGCGCCTAGCATCAAAACTTACCAAATCTGTGGTGGGTTCATCCTTCCTTCTTGATCCTTGTTTAGAAGCATCCTAGGCTAGTAGATGTTGGTGTTGATGATGATATTATGATAATGTATGCCTTGAAAAGGTTTTCAAGGTTGATTACGATGTTATGATCCTTGTGGATCCTTTGGGACTAGGAGTGACTCTTCTAGTTTGATGATGCGGTTATTGATGTATATATGCCTTGTTTTACAAGTAGTGTTCATTCCTATGGAATTGGAGAGGTTGATCCTTATTGAAGTGATTTGGATTTAGGTAAGTCCGTAGGAATTACTTACGTGCATTCCTATATTGGATGTATGCATGAGTGGTATTTGCTATATGCTTTATAGCATGCGATATATATTGATCATTACCGACGTTGTATTGGCCAACGATTGATGGGTGGTGATAATTTGTGCAGTACTCTCGAGGGAGGCTAGAGGGTTCTCTAGGACTATGTCAGTGTTGGTATACGGCGAATGTACCGAGCCACTCCTATTGGTATACGGTGGTAGTATGCTTAGCCACTCTAGATGGTGATGGAAAGAGGCGAGAATGATTTACTTCTCGTGTCACACCTTTAAAAAGGAATGATGATTGTATGTCTTTATAAAGATAATAAAACGGGAAATGTGTGATAGCATGCTTTGTGTGTTATTGTACTTGTGATGTGTGTTGTGCTTATGCATTATCTTATATATGAATTATTAGCTAACGGTTTCATACCGTGTTGTAGATGTCTTGCAAGATATGAGGATTGTAGAGTGATCTGGTGGAGTGATCAACCTAGGGTTTCCGTACATCTATGATGGTTATGGGCTTTTGGATGTATATATTTATACAATGATATTGTTTTGATACTCAAATGTGAGCTTTGTATGTATTTTGGTTAATGATACTTTAGTTTTATCGATCATGGTTTTATATTTATTTGTTCCTGTTGTAAGATCTAGTGAACTTGTTTAGGCTAGGGTCATGACCCATTGTGAGGTCCTAGCCCGTAGCACTCCGAGTCCTATAGATTTGGGTTGTTACGAATGTGGTATTAGAACTTAGGTTGACAACAATGGCACTTGCAGTCTTCTTGAAAGGCCGAATAATATTGTAAACAGAACCCGAAAGGGGTCTAAATTATCAAAAGGATTTTGGTTTTAAACTTGTTCACAGTTGATTTGGGATAGAATGTACGGAGGACCATCACTCCTTCAGCAGAGATTTGCATTTTAGTGTGTATCTTGGACTGTAGTTAGTGTTCTGGATTTTATATATAGTTTGACTTGGCCTTATACGTTAGATATGCTTATACCACAAATGGCTGGTACAAGAGCAACATCTACAGTAGGACGGGGTAGAGGCTGAGGAGTTCCCATCATTGATCCGTCGGTAACGGATGATAGAGTTGTGGAGGTTGCTGAAAGTATCGTTCTTGAGGTTGGGAACGGGATGGCAGTTGGATAGAGAGCTCAACCAGTATGGTTTGATAATACGGATCACATCTCGATGAGAGGACCTGAGTTTCGAGCATACATCGTGAGGTTGAGGAGACTGCCAAGGAAGGTAGACGTGCACCATATCCACCAACGCCTTGGAGATCATCTGAGATGTCCCTGTAACACCCCGAATCCACGGGACTCGGGGTGCTACTGGGATGGGATCTCATAGTGGATCCTGACTTTAGCTTGACAACAAGTTCATTGGATCTTACAACAAGGCACATACAGATTAAAACTAAATACACAAAACTGTATTAAATATATACATCAAAAGGGTTTACAACATCACGGCCGAGTATCAAAACGGCAATCACAAACATCCGATTACAAAACATCTCATAATCCCACGAACAACCGGGTGTACAGAAGCCCTCGGCTAATCGCCCATTTGGCTCACTTTGCAGTCCTCCTATCTTGCAGATCAACTACAACACAATATAAACCGCTAGCTAACAAAAATGAAGAAGAATTAAGTAATAGAACATACACACATTAACACATATATGTCGAGGTATACACATACTCGGCCGAGGGCTTCTGTACACCAGGTTATTCGTTCGCAAGATCAACATCCACATCAACACATATATCCGACAACAAAGGTCCACACAATCCTAGGATTGTCAATCCTAAGTTAAAGAGGAAGAAAGAAAGAAAGAAAGAAAGAAAGAAAGAAAGAAGAGGAGAGGAACTCACCACAACAGAAACCTAAGCAGAAGGGAAGATCAACATCCACACAAACTCAACTGGCTCTCCTATAGCACAAAAACACATCCATCATCATCATCCATCCAAGCTCTAAGCTCAACAACACTCTCAAAACTCACACAAGATCCAAAGAAGAATCCAAGAGATGGTCAAAGGAAGAAGAGAAGAGAAGGAGATGAACATGAGGAGAAGAAGGCTGGAGAAGATAAGAAACCCTCATCAGGAAGCAAAGGATGGCTTATAAAGGAAGCCAGCATAAACCACGGGTCAAGGTCAACAAAGACGGATGCAGCCGCACATAACCGCAGGGGCGGCTGGGTCTTGTCTCAACTCACTCAGCACAACTCAGCACCTACATCTCAACTGAGGCGCAGGTGCGGGATCCCTAAAAGACTAAGGCTCTTACATCACACTCCCCTAAAAACAAGTTTCATCTCGAAACTTGCATGATCCCAAACCCTCCCGGACCTATATGCCGAGGTATACACATACTCTCTATCGGAGGTATCACATCTCCGTTCGCAAGATCATGTCCTATAACATTCTATAACCTCAAGCACAACATGAAGGAATCATCACTCCAGCAACACCATCACACATGCTAACAAGGCATAGAGGAAATCCATCTCTAGCTTAACTATAATCATGACACAAGGCATGGAGGAAAGACATCTCCAGCCAATCGTACTCATAACATAACCACGTGGAGGAAATCCGTCTCCACTCAAACTATATTCATAAACAGTAGCATGGAGGAATAACCATCTCCAGCTAATCCTAATCATAACACGATAGCATGGAGGAAAGAACCATCTCCATCTATAACATAACTCGTGCTAGCAAACAAGATCTAAAAGATCGTATGCACACATCACAACTAGCACAAAAACACAACATATCACATAAACACATAACATAACACTCCCCAAGATAGCACTAAGATCTACTCGTGGATCCTACAGGTGCATCTATTTCGGCATAAAACTCTGGATAGTTCCTTTGGATACTATCCTCGGTCTCCCATGTGGCCTCCTATGGTCCTCGTCTCGACCACTGTATCCTCAACATAGGTATGTCCTTCGAACGTAGGTGTCTCACAGATCTCTCTAGGACTACAACTGGGTGCTCCACAAAGGTGTGGTCCGGCTCAACCACCAAATCATCATAACTGACAATGTGTCTCGGGTCTGGTATGTACTCCCTCAGCTGAGACACATGAAACACAGGGTGAACACCCTCTAGCCTCGGTCGTAAACTTAATTTGTATGCTGCTCTACCAACCCTATCGAAAATCTCAAATGGACCGACATATCGAGGACTCAACTTCTCCTTTATGCCAAAACATTTGATGTGACACGTCGGAGATACTCTCATCCAAATATGAGCTCCTACCCTAAACTCTAGAGTTCGACGCCTCTTGTCTGCATATGACTTCTGGCGACTTTGTGCAGGAAACATCCTCTCTCTGATCAACACTACTCAAGCCATATCATCCGGAATCTACTTTGGCACTATACCACTGACAATGCTAGGCTCTTCCCAGCATAACGGTGTACGACGTCTACGCCCATACAGTGCCTTATATGAGGCTATCCCAATCGATGCATGCTAGTTGTTGTTGTATGAGAACTCAAGTAATGGGAGGTGTTATGACCATCCATGTCCAAAATCCAACACACAAGCTCACAACATATCCTCCAGCGTCTGAATGGTCCTCTCTGACTGTCCATCAGTTGAGGATGAAACATAGTGGTGAAGTGCAAACTCATCCCTAAAGCAGTTTAAATTTGCTACCAAAATCTCGAGGTAAATCGTCCATCTCGGTCTAAGACGATCATCCTCGATACATCATGGAGTTTCACTATCTGTCTAGTGAACTCCTCGGCTAGTCTACTCACTGACCATATTTTTCTGATAGGGATGAAACGTGGAGTCTTCGTCAATCTATCAACTACAACCCAGATGGCATCAAAGCTCCTGCTAGGACTCGACCCTGTCACAAAGTCTATGGAGATGTCCTCCCACTTCCACTACGGCACTGGCAGCGAATGGAGCTCTCCTCCTGGTCTGCAATGTTCTATCTTGACCTGCTGACAGGTCGCACACTCAGCTACGAATATGGCGACATCGGCTTCAACCCTCCCTACCAGTATAAATGTCTCACATCCTGATACATCTTACTCGCACCTGGGTCCACTGAGTAAGGTGTGGAGTGAGCATTTTGTAAAATCTTTTGTCTCAGATCCGTATCTACGGGTACATAGACGCGGTCGCGGCGTCTCATCACTCCATCTGCTCCTATGGAGAACTGTAGGGCATCACCACGAGACATCCTCTCTTGGATCCTCGTTAGTGTCGGGCAGGTCCCTTACTTCTGTTGGATCTCACCCAACAAATCAGGTAGAACCTCTAAAGTGCTCATTTGGGCATCCTCGTCAAGAAACTAGATGTCCATTTCTAGCCATGCTAGATCCCTCTGAAGCTGAGACTAAACAGTCAATCTCGCAATCGCCTTCTCTCGAGGCATCTTCCTGCTTAAGGTGTCGGCGATAACATTCGCCTTCCTTGGATGGTACAGAATCTTAAGGTCAAAGTCCTTGATCAGCTCAAGCCACCTACGCTGGCGGTTATTCAATTCCCGTTGCATGAAAATATACTTCAGACTCTTATGGTATGTGAAGATTTGACATGTCGCACCATACAAATAATGTCTCCAAATCTTCAGTGCATGAACTACCGCTGCCAACTCCAAATCATCAGTCGGGTGGTTCTCCTCATACGTCTTCATCTTTCTAGATGCATAAGCAATCACTCTGTAACGTTGCTCCAAAACACATCCCAAGCTTAGCTTGGATGCATCACTGTAGACTACAAAGTCATTTGTGCCATCCGGCTGTGCTAAAATGGGAGCAGAAGTCGGACGTCTCTTCAGCTCCTCAAAACTCTAAGTACACGGATCGGACCATAACCGGGTAGTCCTCCTCAACAGGCTGGTAAGTGGACGGGCAATCACATAGAATCCCTCCACAAAGCGTCGGTAATATCCGGCTAGGCCAAGGAAGCTAAGCACTTCCTTGACGTTCGTCGGTGTCGTCTATGCTGCTATAGACTCGATCTTCTCAGGATCAACCTTGATCCCCTCGGTGGAGACAACATGACCAAAAAGGCTACCTCTGGCATCTAGAACTCGTACTTAGAGAACTTGGAATATAGTTCTTTATCCCTCAATATCTACATCACTGTCCTCAAATGTCCTACATGTTCCTCTCTGCTACGAGAGTACACCAGGATATCATCTATGAAGACCACCACAAACTAATCCAGGAAGTCGATGAATATAGCATTCATCAACTCCATAAAGACGGCGGGCGCATTCGTGAGCCCAAATGACATCACTATAAACTCGTAATTGTCATACCGAGTCCGAAATGCCGTCTTACGCACATCCTTCTTTCGCACCCTCATCTACTGATAATTTGAGAGCAAGGGGATCCTGGAGAACACATTCGCTCCCTGAAGCTGATCTAACAAGTCATCGATGCGAGGAAAAGGATACTTGTTCTTGACAGTGACCTTGTTCAACTCTTTGTAATCAATACACATCCTCAACGATCCGTCCTTCTTCCGCACGTAGAGGACAGGTGCTCCCCACGGGGATATGTTAGGGCAGATGAAGCCCTTCTCAACCAACTCCTCGAGTTGCATCTTCATCTCTAACAACTCGATAGGCGTCATACGGTATGGGGCCTTTGAGATTGGTCTCGTACCAGGCTCCAACTCGATACCAAAGTACATGCTCCTTTGAGGCATCAAACTGGATGGCTCAGCAAACACATCCAATAACTCACGGACCACTGGGATGTCCTCTAACGTTGGACTCTCTCCCTTCTTCATGGTATAACACCAGAAGGCATCACAACCCCGTGCTATCATTCTCGTTGCTCAACTGCACTAATAACCATACCCGTCTTCCCAAGGTCCCAACCTCGAAAGACTTCTATCTGGTCCAACTCGGTAGAGACCGTCATGGTCCTCCTACCCACATCTAACACAACATGATGTCTATCCATCTAATCCATACCAAGAATGACTTCCTCATGCACCAATGGCATGACAAAGAAGTCCACAACCAAATTGTGGTTTCCTAAATGTATAGGGCAAACGTGTACCTCTCGGGTACCTCTAACCTATCCCCCCATCTGGTAACCCTATCAAGAAAGGTATGCCCTCTACTATTTCTAATGTCAGTCTATCAACGCATGCATTAGAAATGAAAGAGTGCGTAACACCCGTATCAAACAAAAATCCAATAGGTAAAACATTAACAGGGATGGTACCTGTAATAGCTAACGCCAACGGCTCCACTGTATATCATTACTCAACACTCGAACATATGCTCCCCAGGTATTATTGAGGTCATCATCATAGTCTTTGCCTCTACTCCTTCTGCACCGGAAGGAGGAGAGTCTTGCTGAGAAGGAACATTGCCTTGCTGACAAAAGGGAGCCAAATGACCTAGTTGCCATATGTAAAGCAAGCTATCGGTGCCAAGGGACACTTAGAGCGCAAATGGCCTGGATCACCACAGTTGAAACACAATCGTCCCGTCTTTGCAACATGTGCGGCCAAAGGTAACTCGATCTTCTTCGTTCATCCTTACCAACCTTAACATGAGAGGAAACTTGCTGATGCGGTATCTTGATTCGTCAACAGAAAATCGATCGATGTCCTATCTTACCACATGTAAAACACGTCACTAAAGATATCTTACACTCTGATAGTATGTGTCTCGGCACTTCAGAGTTGAAATAGGTTCTCATCCCACCAAAAGTCCGTGTGGACAAGGGATCACTCAAACGTCCATGTGTCAGACTCTGTCTAACATCTGAAGTGCTGCTTCATCACTCACTAGTTCGGTCCGTTGTTTCTTCTTTGATCCGGAAGCTTCAGTTGGTCCCACAGATGTTGGTAAACCCGGTGTACGTCTACCTGCTCTTCTAGCCTCTTGTACTTGGTGTATATATTCTCGAAACTCAGGTCCACTCATTGAGACGTAGTCAGTCTCCTCAGGTCTGTCCTTTGCTATAGATGAATCAACAGCGGAAAATGGTCCCTGACCTGTCACTACTGGAGGAAGAGGGGGTACATCCGTACCTCGTCCTACTGTAGATGTCGCTCTAGTTTGAGCCTTCTGTAGGATATGCACACTTAATTCTATATGGCTTATATATGTCATATGTCATATGGTATAAATATATATATATATATATATATATATATATATATATATATATATATATATATATATATATATATAT
This sequence comes from Fagopyrum homotropicum, assembly GCA_033239125.1. Classification (NCBI taxonomy): domain Eukaryota; kingdom Viridiplantae; phylum Streptophyta; class Magnoliopsida; order Caryophyllales; family Polygonaceae; genus Fagopyrum; species Fagopyrum homotropicum. The sequence goes on along the minus strand of BSWB01000005.1, from coordinate 22,025,168 downwards.
ATATATATATATAATATCGAGATCCTCATAAGGGTGATGGCTTCCCATACACTCTATCCCAAAACACTATTTCAAAATCAAAAATCATTTTCAAAAGTTAGACCCCTTTCGGGTTCTGGTTATTTATCTACTCCACCTTTATTGCAGATTGCAAGTGCCATTGTTGTTAACCTAAGGCTCTGATATCAACTTTGTAATACCCCGAATCCGCGGGACTCGGGGCGCTACTGGGCTAGGATCTCACAGTGAATCTTGACCCTAGCTTGACAACAAGTTCACCGGATCTTACAACAAGGCACAGGTAGATTACAACTAAATACATAAAATTGTATTAAATATATACATCAAAAGGGTATACAACATCACAGCCGAGTATCAAAACCGCAACCACAAACATCCGACTACAAAATATCCCATAATCCCACGAACAACCTAGTGTACGTAAGCCCTCGGCTAATTACCCATCTGGCTCACTCTGTCGTCCTACTATCTTGCAGATCAACTACAACACAGTATAAACCGCTAGCTAACAAAAATGAAGAAGAATGAAGTAATAGCACATACACACATCAACACATATATGAGCATCAAAACGTCCAGGAAAGGTCCACACAAGCCTAGGCTTGTCAATCCTAAGCTAAAGAGAAAGAAAGAAAGAAAGAAAGAAAGAAAGAAGAGGAGAGGAACTCACCATAGCTGAAACCTAAGTAGAAGTGAAGATCAGCATCCACACAACCTCAGCTGGCTTTCTTATAGCACAGCAACACATCCATCATCATTAATCCAAGCTCCAACCTCAACAACACTCTCAAAACTCACACAAGATCCAAAGAAGCATCCAAGAGATTATCAAAGGAAGAAGAGAAAAGAAGGAGATGAACGTGAGGAGAAGAAGGTTGGAGAAGATGAGAAACCCTCATTAGGAAGCAAAGGATGGCTTATAAAGGAATCCAGCATAAAGCACGGGTCAAGGTCAACAAAGACGGCTGCAGCCGCAGAGAACCGTAGGGGCGGATCTGTAGATCCGCAAGGGCAAACCACAAGACCCGCATGGGCGGCCACTGGACCCGCAGGGATGGCTGAGTCCTGTCTCAACCCACTCAAAACAGCTCAACACATGCATCTCAGTTGAGGCGCAGGTGTAGGATCTCTAAAAGGCTAAGGCTCTTACAGTCACAAGGAGCAAAACAAGTGCCAATTGTACCGGAACGAGCAACTTAGGTGTCAGGGATCTGGAGGAGCTGAGAACACCATGACCGGAATCTTGTTTGAAGACTTTTCACCATATGGGAGTACCCACTTTTGCTATAAAGGAGGGCCAAGAGGTTGAGCTTTGGATTGGACATGTAAACTCAACACTAGAGTCGATTAGATGCCTTGAGGATAGACAAGTAGAGTTGGTGCACGCTCTATTTCAGGACTTAGCACAGCATTGATGGAGGACCATGCGGAGTCGGGTCACTAAATACGACCAGATGAGGAGCCTCATCAGAGAGCGTTTTTGCCCTGCCTTATTAAGGAAGGAAAAACAACAAGATTTTGTGGAGGTTGGTTTCGAGGACATTCCTATATCCAAGGTGATCAAGAGGTGATAGCATGAATTATAGTCTATATTTTGGGGTTTGTTTGGACGTTTTATCTTTCATAATCTGCATATTTGCATGTGCATTATGTGATTTTACTACCATTTCATCTACCTTTGCGAGGATCGAGGTCTACACCTAGTTTTGTTGTAATTGCAGGTAATTTGGTACGTTTTGCATCAAAAAGGAGCGAAAGGAGTCATGAGTCATTTAGAGCTACATCCAGGAAGCATAGCCATGGATTAAAGATTTACTTTGGACCAGTTTTGAGACATTTCGCATTCAGTTGTGACTCACCTCGGTTGACCAGAAATTCACCTCGACCGAGGTGATCCAGAGACGCCGACTCGACCGAGGCGAATACCTAGGACGCGGCGAGAATATTTTATTCTTGGCTGAGATCTTTTAAAATTGGAAAGAGATCTTATATTTTTGGGCTTGGCTCCTGGAAGGAAGGAGATATGCAGAATCATATATTTTACCTATATTTATGGGAAAATATCTTTCTAAGATTTATTATCTTTGGAGGGTTATTTTCCTATAAAAAGGGTCGGATTTCCCATAATTCCGGCATCCGCTTAGAGCTGGACATCACGTTATACCGTCGATCGGGGTTTATAGCACACAGCAGCAGCACCCTACTCCAGTTGGGAGAGATTTGAAGAACCTTTTTGAAGGTTGAAGGAAGGTTGAAGTCCATAGCTTTTATAGCTCTTTGGAGGGTTTTGTAAGATTGTCTTCAATCCCCTCACTTGTTGTCTTGTCTTGTTGGATTGCTATCCAAGGAACGCTTTGTTGTGATATTTGATTCAGTTATTGAAGTCTTTTCATTAAATTCTTCTTTGTTCAAATATTCATCTTCTTCCCATATATTTAATACTTTCATAATGATGATGAGTGGCTAATTTCCTTGTGTGATTCTAGGATGATTAGCTGAAAGTTGTGGGAAAAACAATGATAGAATAATCTTAGATTCCAATAGGATCCTGAAAGTTCGAGTCTTTAACCTTAACCCTAAGCATCTCGTTCAGTCGATGAACATCTCGGCCGGGGTGGAAACTGGTTGACCGAGGTGACTTATCTGATCCATAACTGAGAGTTAAGTGTTAGAGTTTGCCAAATCCTATTCTTATTACACCTTTCCTGGTTCAAAGCAAGCTTAGGATGAGACTTACCCGGTAATTCCTTAGTTTGTGTACCAACGATCATAAGTATAGGTAATAAAGGTTTATCCTTTATTGGGGTTTGAGTGTGCTTCATCCCATCTTTGTGAGTTAGCCTGAGACTTACCCGGTAAAGGTTGATTCTATTCCCTTAGATGGTGTGTTAGTTTGAGGTTATAGTTCTTTATCTTGATTCCTTGAGACTTACCCGGTAATAGGAGTTACGGTTTAAGATTAGTGTGTAGTGAGACTTACCCGGTGATCTACTCCACTTTAGAAACACCTTCCCCACGCAAAAATCTCAGCTTTGTCTGCTTATCTATAGATCTTGAGTTGGAACCACAACTAGATGCTTTAATCCCTAGAATTGCATGTTTGCTTTATTGACTTCTTATTCATCTTTGATTGTGTTAATCGCTCTTGTGGTTAGTATTGACATAAGCACACCGTATTGACTTTGTTTCACCGAGTCCCTGTGATCGACCCTTGGAATTTTCTTGCTTTTACTACGATTGACCCGTACACTGCGGGTTCGCTTCCTTGTTTTAAGCTTAAGTCTAGAGTTATAAATTTAAAGCTTGCACACACCGTTTGGAGCGAACAAGTTTTTGGCGCCGTTGCCGGGGACTTGGTCTAGACCGAGCCGGTACGGTTTGCTCTTGGGGCGATTGCCCCGTTTCATCTAACCACTCTACTTGAGTGACTTTTGCAGGTTCTTTCTTAGGTATATGCGAAGAACCCGCGCTGGGAAGGAAATCGTTCCTTACGATCCCGAACCAGAAAAGACATACAGGCGACGCTTGAGAGAAGCGAAGATGGCCCAACAAGACGATCGTGATCTTGTGGCCCAATTGAAAGAGGCGCTAGAGCTGCTACGCCTCAGCAAGGAAGAACTCAGGCAAGAGAAAGAAGAGAATCGCACCAAGACTGCAGCAATCGAAGTTGAGATAGCAGTCATACGAGACCAGATTCTACCTCGACCGAGGGAAGATCCTCCTGTTGACCCGCGACCGAGGCAGATTCCAGTACCTGACGCCCCGGCCGATGTACTTCCACCTCCGATGCCAGTCCGAGATGTTCTTCTTGCAGGAATCCCACCAACCCTAGGTCAAAGGATGGACCCTAATCAACAGCTGAGGCGTCCAGGAGTGAACCTAGGAGATCCAACAGATCATGACTACGAACTTTGACCGCAAGTTCTAGCCATGATTCGCCAATGCAAATTCGGAGGGCTAGAGAAAGAGTCGCCGCATTAACATCTTCAAAACTACGAGATCTTGATGGAAACCTTGCGACCCCCCAGAATTGAGAATAACAACTACAAGCTAAGACCTTTTTACTTTTCTTTAAAAGATAGAGCTCTTACTTGGTATCAATCTCTTCCTCCAGGAAAAATTAGCACATAGGAGGAGATGACTACGGAATTCTTGACCAAATTCTTTCCCCCCTCAAAGACCGCTGAAATGAGAGGGAAGATCAACGCTTTCATTATGAAGGACAAGGAGAGCTTGTCCAAATCTTGGGAGCGGTTCAAGGATATCCTCTTGGATTGCCCACATCATGGGATTCCAAAGATCGAGTTGTTGGAAATCTACTTCAAAGGGCTGGACGGAAGCACCCAGTTCAATCTCCAACTACTCTCCGCCGGTACCTTCATGGACATGGCGATTGATGAGGCTTGGGACTTCATTGAGAAGCAAGCCTTGCACATGGAGAAATATACCCACCAAGGAGCTGAAGGTGGAGTTAAAAGAGTCAACTTTCAAGAGACTCAATCCAACAACAATCAACTCACGTCTTTGACGAATGACGTGAAGAAATTGAAGGAGCTCTTGATGGCTCAAACTAAGAAGGAAGAGCAAGGGCAAAGGAACAACAACAATAACGGGTACCGTAACAACAACAACGGTCCCCGAAACAACAACTACAACAACAACAATAGAGGATCCAATAGAGACAACTGGAGGGCGAATAACCAAAACTACGGTAACAATCATTCAAACTCCAACTCTAATGATTCCTCTAACCCTTTCCTCTCTTCCCCTTCTTCTTCTTCTACTCCATTGAAAAGCCAGGGGCAAGGATCAAGTTCGTCTCAGCCAGAAAAGAAAGACACAGTTCTGGAGGCAATCTTGATCAAGCTTAGCGCTATGGAGAATTCTATGACTTCATTTTCGAGGGCCCAAAAGTCCTTCGAACAACAACTTGCTAATAAGGCGAATGAAGCGCCAAGAGATCCAGGGAAGCTTCCAGCAAAGACGGAAACTAACCCTAAGGGCCAATGCATGGCCATAACGACGAGGAGTGGACTCAAAACTGCAGATCCAGTACCTCGCTCGACGCAGACCACCTCGGTCCAGATCCAGTCGAAGAACACCTCGACCGAGATGCCAACCGAGACGGAGCAACAGAAAGCAGGAGAGACGACAGAAACTTATGTTCCACCTCCTGCATACAAACCACCACTCCCATTCCCTCAGTCCAGAGCCAGAGCACATCTAAACAAGCACTTTGGTAAGTTTCTTGACTTGATGAATAAGCTACATATTAATATTCCTTTCCTTGATGCTATTTTAGGTATGCCCGCCTATGGGAAGTTCTTAAAAGAAATCTTATCAAGGAAGAGGAAGCTGGAGGATGTTGGTGAAGTTAGGATGACATCTAAATCTTCGGAGCTTATCAAAATCATGAAGGAAAAGATGCCACCTAAGTTGAGAGATCCTGACTCATTTTGTATTCCCATTCAAGTTGGGGATGTCACTTGTGAAGCCCTTTGTGATCTAGGAGCCAGCGTGAGCATCATCCCGCTGGAGCTATGCACGAAGATCGGTCTTGGAGAGCCCAAGCCGGTCAAGATTCGACTTTACATGGCGGATCGCTCCATTACCCATCCCGTGGGCATTTTGGAGGACGTTCCGGTCAAGTTAGGTAACTTCTATCTTCCCATAGATTTTGTTGTACTTGACATTCCCGCAGATTATCCTGTTCCTATTATTCTCGGGAGGCCATTTCTAGCAACTTCGGGTTGCAACGTGGATTGCAAGAACGCCAAGTTGAAATTCAACGTTGGTGGCGATGAGGTGGAGTTCGCGCTACTTGCAGCCATAAAAGGGGAGCAGCTAACTGATGATATCTTCAACATCTACGATGAAGAAGGATCAAGAGAATTGGTGAGCTCTATCCTTATTAACGACCCACTCGAAAGAGTTATTGGCTTCAGTTTAATGGAGGAAGGTATAGATGCTTCTTGTGATGCAGATATACGGAGCTTGAAGGCACTGGAAGAGGATCCAGGAGCTAAAACTGAGAAGCTAATCCAGGAGACGAAGATCTCCAGTCTCGGATCCAGTAGCAGTACCTCGACCGAGGCACTTTCTGGACTGAGCGAGGCGACCGAAGAACATCTCGGTCAACGCCTATGCGCCTCGACCGAGGTTGATGGCGAGACGATTTTAACTGAGACTGCATCTAGTCCAGCTTCTGATACCACTCCACTGGAAGGAGGAAGCAGAGATCCCTCTCAGAAAGCACCCCCAGTTGTGGAGCTTAAACAACTCCCTAGTCACTTGAGGTATATCTTTCTTGGGCCGGATTCTACTTATCCCGTTATTGCTAGCGCTTCCCTCTCCGATTCTGAATTGTCTAAGTTAATGCATGTCCTGAGAAAGCATCGAAAATCCATAGGTTACACCACGGACGATCTTATTGGCATAAAACCTTATTTCTGCATGCATAGAATTCTAATGGAAGATAATCATAAGACTTCACGGGAACCTCAAAGACGGTTAAATCCGATCATGAAAGAGGTTGTGAAGAAGGAAGTTCTTAAGTTGTTGGATGCAGGTATTATTTATCCTATCTCGGAGAGCAAGTGGGTTAGCCCGGTGCATGTCGTTCCGAAGAAAGGAGGGATGACCGTTGTGACGAATAAGAACAACGAGTTGATCCCAACGAGGACCGTTACGGGCTGGAGAGTTTGCATCGATTATAGGAAGCTGAACACGGCAACTCGGAAGGATCATTTTCCGCTTCCCTTCATCGATCAAATGCTCGAACGGTTGGCCCAGCATTCACACTTTTGCTACTTGGACGGCTATAGTGGGTTCTTCCAGATTCCTATTCATCCGGATGATCAGGAGAAGACCACTTTCACTTGTCCTTGGGGGACGTTTGCCTATCGAAGGATGCCATTTGGATTGTGCAATGCGCCCGCTACCTTCCAGCGATGCATGATGGCTATCTTCTCCGAGTACATAGAGGAGATCATGGAGGTATTCATGGATGACTTTTCTGTATATGGTTCCTCTTTTGATGATTGCCTATCTAACCTTTCTCTAGTGCTTAAAAGATGTGAAGACACTAACCTTGTTTTAAATTGGGAGAAGTGTCATTTTATGGTTAATGAAGGCATTGTGCTAGGACACCTCGTTTCTAATCGAGGTATTGAGGTCGATCGAGCTAAGATCGAAACTATTGAGAAACTCCCTCCCCCTTGTTCTGTTAAAGGTGTGAGGAGTTTTCTCGGGCATGCAGGTTTCTACAGGAGATTCATCAAGGACTTCTCTAAGATTTCTAAACCTCTAACTAACCTCTTGAATAAAGATGTTGTTTTTGAGTTTTCGCAGGAGTGTCTTGATGCTTTTTACAGGATTAAGGAAGCGTTGATCTCCGCTCCTATTATCCAACCTCCTGATTGGACCTTGCCCTTTGAGGTCATGTGTGACGCTAGTGATGTAGCCGTAGGAGCGGTGCTTGGACAGAAAAAAGATGGACGAACCACCGCCATTTATTATGCTAGCAAAACGCTAGATGAGGCACAACGCAACTACGCTACCACCGAGAAGGAGTTATTGGCGGTTGTATATGCTTTCGAGAAGTTTCGTTCCTACCTAGTAGGAGCGAAAGTCATTGTCTACACCGACCACGCAGCCATTCGTTACTTGTTGGCTAAGAAAGATGCCAAGCCGCGCCTTATTCGATGGATTCTCCTGCTCCAAGAGTTTGACCTAGAGATCCGCGATAAGAAAGGATCCGAGAACTCAGTTGCGGATCACCTCAGCCGGCTACCGGAATCCTCCCGCGAGACGGATAACCCACCCATAGACGATTCATTCCCCGATGAGCACTTACACTTGTTGGAGCGGTTGATGGATCTACTTACTTCACCCCACGATGGAGGTGAAGTATGGGGTGAGGGCACCTCCTACTTCGTTTGAGATGCAGCATGGTCCAGCTAGCGACCTTAAATCAAGCGCTTCTTGGGAGGCAACCCAAGGTATTGCTTTCTTTTCCCGTTTTCTAGTCTAGCTTAGATAATTTTTGTTTTTGCTTTGCTTAGCTTTGTTTTTGGCGTTCTGGACAGACAACAGGGAATATCTAAGGAAGGAGCACAACTGGAAGGACGGAAGTTCGAGATTCTGAGAAGATAGAAGCACCTCGGTTACTGTTAGAGCACCTCGACCGAGTTGATTCTTGAGCAACCGAGGCGACTAGGGTTTCTGCAGAACCACCTCGGTCCGTACCACCACCACCACCACCGGATCAGGATTATTGAGGAGCTGCAGGATTTTCTTTATTTTCTTTTATGCAGTTCGGCCATTTATCCGGTGAGTACTCTCATGATTAGATTTTTTTTATTTGACCCACTGGGACAGTGTGTCCCAAGTATGGGGTATTTGTATTTATATGACTACTTGATGTTATTCCGACCACCTTTTGATGTATGACACTTTATTTTTCGGATATTTTCGTATTTATGCTTCATTGCCTATATATGATTATCTGATATTACATGCATACCTACAGGTTATTTGATTGAGAAAAACGTCGAAACCGGAAAAAAAAAAAATGGTTTTAAAAATTTTTTTTGACCTCGACCGGGGAGATTCTGGCCAAACGAGGCATTTCACCTCGGTTGAACCAAGAACACCTCGACCGAGGTGTGTTAACTGAGAGTTTTCGAAAACGATTTTTTGTTACTTATCTGGATATGATCTCAGTGAAGATCTTGTTTACTGACTGGTTTTAAATTCTTTATGTGTTTGAAAGGTTTTATAATATGTTTAAGTTGCTAAATGCTTTGTTTGAAATTATTGGCATGTTTAATACTTTGTTTTTATCCAAATTATGTTGAATTTGAAGGTTGACACCGCAGGTTAAGTTCTCTCACTTTCTTCTTGGAAAGACCAAGGCAATTCATCTTCTTCTTCTTCTTCTTCTTGATCATGCTTAGCCCCTCATATACATTTTACCTCCCTTTACCTATCCGGGAATTTGGAAGCAAGCGAAGTGGTGAAAGCAAGTGAAGTAAAGTTGAGAAGTGGCTGGAAGTGAAAGTGTTAGAAAGTAATAATAGGTTTGGGGAAGTCAATCATGAAGATGAGTAACTCGGCACCATTCACATAGCCGGGTGTTTGTGTCTTGCCAAAATCGGATTGAGCGATATTCCTAACGGGTCATGGTATGTGCATCAAGGGTTTGATGCATCTCGAGAAATTGATGATTGCAGATTTCCTAGGCTTCGGTTATTGTGCACCTTTGTCCATGCATCCCAAAAAGTAAAGTAAAAAGAAAAAATGTGAGATAAGCGAAGCTTATTGGTGGAAGATGTTGCAAGTCAAAGTGAAAGTGAAGTTCATCCTTTTCCCGGATTCTAGCACCACATTACCTTACATACATCCCTACCCTACACGTTTCTTGACCTTTCTTTTGGGAAGCCCTTGAGACCTTGAGCTTGTTGATTGACTTAGCGGTTTAAATCGGATTATACATGATTAATTTTGATAATTATGATTTATTATGCATTCTATGATTTTATGCAAAGATGAACAACTTTCCTATATTTATAAAATGTTTTGATCATGTTGAGTTTTTAAATTCCAGGAAGTACTCTCTTAGAGTGATCTATGGTAGTTGCACACCATAAAATGTTTTTGGAAGACTTTTTCATTGATTTTCTTGACTTATAATCCATTCTATCTTATCTTTTATATGAGGAACTTGCTTGGGGACAAGGAAGGGCTAAGTATGGGGTATTTTGATAACATGAATTATAGTCTATATTTTGGGGTTTGTTTGGACGTTTTATCTTTCATAATCTGCATGTTTGCATGTGCATTATGTGATTTTACTACCATTTCATCTACCTTTGCGAGGATCGAGGTCTACACCTAGTTTTGTTGTAATTGCAGGTAATTTGGTACGTTTTGCATCAAAAAGGAGCGAAAGGAGTCATGAGTCATTTAGAGCTACATCCAGGAAGCATAGCCATGGATTAAAGATTTACTTTGGACCAGTTTTGAGAGATTTCGCATTCAGTTGTGACTCACCTCGGTTGACCAGAGATTCACCTCGACCGAGGTGATCCAGAGACGCCGACTCGACCGAGGCGAATACCTAGGACGCGGCGAGAATATTTTATTCTTGGCTGAGATCTTTTAAAATTGGAAAGAGATCTTATATTTTTGGGCTTGGCTCCTGGAAGGAAGGAGATATGCAGAATCATATATTTTACCTATATTTATGGGAAAATATCTTTCTAAGATTTATTATCTTTGGAGGGTTATTTTCCTATAAAAAGGGTCGGATTTCCCATAATTCCGGCATCCGCTTAGAGCTGGACATCACGCTATACCGTCGATCGGGGTTTATAGCACACAGCAGCAGCACCCTACTCCAGTTGGGAGAGATTTGAAGAACCTTTTTGAAGGTTGAAGGAAGGTTGAAGTCCATAGCTTTTATAGCTCTTTGGAGGGTTTTGTAAGATTGTCTTCAATCCCCTCACTTGTTGTCTTGTCTTGTTGGATTGCTATCCAAGGAACGCTTTGTTGTGATATTTGATTCAGTTATTGAAGTCTTTTCATTAAATTCTTCTTTGTTCAAATATTCACCTTCTTCCCATATATTTAATACTTTCATAATGATGATGAGTGGCTAATTTCCTTGTGTGATTCTAGGGTGATTAGCTGAAAGTTGTGGGAAAAACAATGATAGAATAATCTTAGATTCCAGTAGGATCCTGAAAGTTCGAGTCTTTAACCTTAACCCTAAGCATCTCGTTCAGTCGATGAACATCTCGGCCGGGGTGGAAACTGGTTGACCGAGGTGACTTATCTGATCCATAACTGAGAGTTAAGTGTTAGAGTTTGCCAAATCCTATTCTTATTACACCTTTCCTGGTTCAAAGCAAGCTTAGGATGAGACTTACCCGGTAATTCCTTAGTTTGTGTACCAACGATCATAAGTGTAGGTAATAAAAGTTTATCCTTTATTGGGGTTTGAGTGTGCTTCCATCCCATCTTTGTGAGTTAGCCTGAGACTTACCCGGTAAAGGTTGATTCTATTCCCTTAGATGGTGTGTTAGTTTGAGGTTATAGTTCTTTATCTTGATTCCTTGAGACTTACCCGGTAATAGGAGTTACGGTTTAAGATTAGTGTGTAGTGAGACTTACCCGGTGATCTACTCCACTTTAGAAACACCTTCCCCACGCAAAAATCTCAGCTTTGTCCGCTTATCTATAGATCTTGAGTTGGAACCACAACTAGATGCTTTAATCCCTAAAATTGCATGTTTGCTTTATTGACTTCTTATTCATCTTTGATTGTGTTAATCGCTCTTGTGGTTAGTATTGACATAAGCACACCGTATTGACTTTGTTTCACCGAGTCCCTGTGATCGACCCCTGGAATTTTCTTGCTTTTACTACGATTGACCCGTACACTGCGGTTCACATCCTTGTTTTAAGCTTAAGTCTAGGGTTATAAATTTAAAGCTTGCACACACCGTTTGGAGCGAACAAGAGGTTCCAGGAGGATTTGGCATTATTGGGTCAATTTGCACCTCTAGAAGATCAGCATGTATATATGTTTTCCCGCAGACTGAGGGAGAGTACTTGTGCTTACATGGAGGGTTTTCACTGTGGTTCCCTGATAGACTATCAAGATCAAGCCTCGGCATACTAGAGAGAGGGAGCTGGTCATAGGAGGGCTTCTTAGACAGGAGGGTCTGAGAAGAGATAGAGGACGGGACATACTAGTGGTAGTGCGGGAGTATCAGGTTCTGGGCGGAGCAAGAGATGCCCGATACCCCTCAGCCGCACATATTGCGGAAAGGGGACACTAGTGCTTCAACTGCGGTGATCTTGGAAATTTCCGCATGAGTGTCAGCGGCCACCGGTGACTTGCTTCACATGTGGCAAGTCAGGTCATCGGGCTACCTATTGCCGAAAGGGCAAGGATTCTTCTTAGCAAGGTTCTTCCCTTGCTAGTATTGTAGGAGGCGGTCAGAGGTCGTCTCTGTATCATTCACTGGGGCAGCAACAACGAGTTCCTAATCATCTTGGTACTTAGGGTTCTGTACTAGGATGAGTAGAGGTAGAGGACATGGTGAAGGTACCACTGATACAAGAGCAGCTCATGGCCAAGTTTTTGAGTTGAGGAGCCGGCAGTGCTTGCTACTATAGGTACCATTCTAATTAATGGTTTACCTATTAGAGTACTTTTTGATACGGGTGCTATGCACTTATTTATTTCTGATGCATGCGCAAAGCGTTTGGCCTTAGATACGGTAGAGGGGATACCCTTTATTTTAGGGTTACCCGATGGTGGTGGAGTTAGAGGTACCCGTGAGATCCACGATTGTCCCATGCATTTGAGTAATCGTGATTGGCTTGTAGACTTCTTTGTCATGTCGTTAGTACATGAAGAAGTCATTTTAGAGATGGATTAGATGGACCATCATGGTGCGGTTTATATATCGGTAGGCGTACCGTGTCGGTCACTACCGCGGAAGGTCAGATTGATATTTTCCTTGGTAGGGACCTTGGAAAGTCCGGTACTGTCATCAGCGCAATCCGAGCGGCGAGGCTGATTGGACAAGGTTGTGAGAGTCGAACACTACAAGATATGTCGTATGCGAGTTTATCGATGTTTTCGACGAGCCATCCAACTTACCGTCATAAAGGGGCGTGGATTTCGCCATCGAGTTAGACCCGGGGACGAGACCGATCTCGAAGGCACCATATCGTATGACACCTATCGAGTTGTTGGAGATGAAGAGGCAACTCGAGGAGTTAGCAGAGAAGGGCTTCACATGCCTAGCGTTTCCACATAGAGTGTTGTTAGCATGAAATATTGTGATATTTTAGGCACGTTTTCTAGATGTATTTCATCCATATTGGTGTTCATTGATAAAGCATTGAAGCAATTGTGAGCTAGTTTGTCTATATTGTCGATATAGAGGTCTACATAAGCTTTGTGTTGGTTGTAGGCGAATAAGAGCTAAAACCGAACAAATTATGAGAGGATGGAGATGGATTGAGCATATCCAAGGATTGAGGACACCACAAAGAAGCTAAGGAAGATGCTAGGATGAAGAATGGCACAAAACAAAGGGAATTACGAGCAACCTATGCTTCCACGCTCTAAAATACGGCCGTAATGAAGTCCACGCTCTAAACCACGGCCGTGGAACTTGGAAACATGAGCGTGGAGCATTCCAGAGAGTTACACGGTATAAAGTACGGTCGTGGAAGTTGTGAAGCACAGTAATCCAATTCCACGCTCTAAACCACGGGCGTGGAATTCCATATAACCGTGATTTAGACAATCTTTTGGCGAATAAAATATAGACACATTGTCTACGCACATGGGCCGGAGACTTATTCTATCTTTCCTTATAAAAGGACTGAAGGAGGCAGATTTTGGGACCTTCGCTTACACTTGCTTGCACGTGCCTAGGGTTCTAGTTGAACGTGTGGAGATTGCCATATCGCAACGGAGATTTGCAAGACTTGAAGATTTGGAATTTGCGCTTTGTCCTTAGGTTTGATTAGAAGACGGATTGACATCCTGTTCTTCGCTCTTATCAAGGATTGTGATTTGTTTGTGTTATTCCAAATCTGATATACATCATTACCTTTGTTTGTGGATTTGAGATTGATTTGAAGTTATTGAAGGTTTTCGAAGGTTTTCCTCTTTCATTCTTCTTAATCTTGAATTTGATATCATAATTATTGTTGTTAGCTAAACCCTTTAGCAATTCTAAGGTGAAGGGTTGATAGTTGTGGCTTAGATGATGATAGATCGATTGTAAACAGATTGGACCCTGAGAGTTAGAGAGATTTTGCCGACAAGCCAGAATCACGGTGTGTTCTTGAGTTCCACGGCCGTGGAATCTCAAGATCCACCCGTAATTTTCCCTAGTTAACGAATATTGCTTTTACCTTAATCCAAAGTTAAAGATTTGCTTTAACTTAGTCTTTGCTTGCCTTTTCTAGGTAGTAGTGAAGCCTCAACAACCTCTACTTCGATTTCGAGTGTCACAACCTTAATCAGTTTAGTTAGTCTTGAACCTTGGGTTACAAGTTTGGGTATTTGATATTAATTCTTGTCTTTAGATCCTTTCTATACTGAAGCCTCAACAACCTTTATAGAGAGTATTTCTAGATAAGTCATATAAAGCCTTGGAACTTCACCGTACATTGCTTTACCTTAGCATACCTTTTCAATTCTTAACTCTGTCCTTAGTTCTTTAGTATATCTTGAATCGATTGCCACAATTAGACACCTGGATCTTTAGGGTTGCTGTTTTCCCAATATTTGCAAAGCTTCATACTTTTACTTGCTTGACAATTTACAAACTGAATTTGTTCCCCCCAAATCCATGTGTTCGATACTCGGGAATTCTTGCTTAACTACGTCGATCCGTACACTGCGGGTTCGCTTGCTTGATTTCTAGTTTTATAAATTTAAGACTTATTTGCACGCACGCTAAGTGGCGAACAAGTGCGCTGGTATTTTTTGTGCGGAAGAAGTACGAATCGATGAGGTTGTGCATCGATTACCGAGAACTGAACAAGGTGACCATCAAGAACAAGTATCTGCTACCCCGTATTGACGACCTGCTGGATCAGATGTAGGGAACGTTGGTATTTTCCCGTATAGATTTGAGGTCCCGATATCACTAGTTGTGGCTGAGAGAGTAGGTTGTGCCCAAAACAGCATTTCAGACTCGATATTGACACTATGAGTTTGTAGTGAGGCCATTCGGGCTCAAGAATGCTCCCGCCATCTTTATGGAGGTTATGAAAGGCATCTTCACGTACTTCTTGGATTAGTTTGTGCTGGTCTTCATTGATGATATTCTGGTGTACTCGCGAAGCAGAGAGAAAGACGCAAGACATTTGAAGACGGTGCCACGAATTTTACAAGATAGAGAGTTGTAAGCCAAGCTCTTTAAGTGTGAGTTCAAGATGTTTGAGGTGGCATTTTTGGGTCACATAGTTTCCGCCGAGGGGATCAAGGTTGATCCGGTGAAGATCGAGGCAATAGCACCTTGGACTACTCCGAAGAATGTCAAGGAAGTGCGTAGCTTTCTTGCCTTATTCGGATATTACCGTCGGTTTGTGGAAGGGTTTTCAGTGATCTCCCGACCACTTACCATCTTGTTGAGGATGACTACCCGGTTTGTGTAGTCCGAGCCATGTACTTAGAGTTTCGAAGAGATGAATAGGAGATTGACTTCTAATCCTATCTTAGCACAACTAGAGGGCACTGATGATTTTATGGTGTATAGCGACGCATGCGAGCTAGGCTTGGGATGTGTGTTGATGCAGCGAGGTAGGGTAATCGCATATGCGTCTCGAAAATTGAAGACGTATGAGGAGAATTACCCTACTCATGACCTCGAGATAGTTGCAGTGGTTCATGCCTTGAAGATCTGGTGGCATTACTTGTATGGAGTTTCATGTCAGATCTTCACAAACCATAAGAGTTTGAAGTATATTTTCACTCTACGAGAATTAAAAAACCGCCAAAGGAGATGGATCGAGCTGATCAAGGACTTTGATCTTGAGATTTTATATCATCCGAGTAAGGCGAATGTAGTTGCCGATGCCCTTAGCAGGAAGACGCCTTGAGAGAAGGAGATAACGAGATTGACAACTCAACCCTAGTTGCAAAGAGATCTAGCGTAGCTAGAGTTGAACATTTAGTTTCTCGATATAGACAATCCTCTGTCTAGTTTAGAGTTTCTACTTGATTTGTTGGGAGAGATCCCACAGAAGTAGGAGACCTTCCCAACATTGAGACGGATCCGAGACAGGATGTCTTGAGGTGAGGCCCCACAGTTCATCATAGGTGTTGATGGAGTAACGAGACGCCGTGAACGCGTCTATGTACCTTTTGATAGAGAGTTGAGGTAGAGGATTCTGTAGGAGGCTCACATCACACCTTACTCAGTGCGCCCAAGTGCGAGTAAGATGTATAAGGATGTGAGATGCTCGCGGGTTGAAGCCCGACGTGGCCAAGTGTGACCTGTTAGTAGGTCAAGATAGAGCACTGTATATCTGGAGGAGAACTCCATCCATTGTCAGTACCGCAGTGAAAGTGGGAGGATATCTCCATGGACTCAGTTACCGGTTTGAGACCGAGCAGGAACTTTGATACTATCCCAGGTATAGTTGATAGACTAATGAAGACGACACGTTTCATCCCTATTCGGAAAATATTACCAGTGAGTCGGCTAGCTGAGGAGTTCACTAGACAGATAGTGAGACTCCTTGGGATACCGATGACTATTATGTCTGATAGAGATGGACGCTTTACCTCACGGTTTTGGCAGCATGTGCATATTGCCTTGGGTACGAGTCTTCATTTTACGATAGCTTTTCATCCTCAAGCAGATGGTTACTCGGAGAGGACTATACAAACGTTAGAGGATATGTTGAGGGCTTGCGTGCTAGACTGAGGACAAGAGTGATCAGATCACCTCCCGTCGGTTGAGTTTTTGTACAATAACATATGGCATGTGGTGATCAGGATGGCTTCTTATGAGGCATTGTATGGACGGAGGTGTCATACACCTTTATATAGGGATGAGCTAAGTAGTATCAGTGGTATAGCTCCCGAGCAGATACAAGATGATATAGCCCGAGTGGCATTGATTAGAGATCGGATGTTGGCCGCTCAGAGCCGCCAGAAGTCGTATGTAGCCAAGAGGCGGCAACCTCTAGAGTTCAAAGTTGGAGTTGATGTCTGGTTGAGAGTGTCACCGACTTGTGTTGCCGCCCATATTAGAGGATGTTCACCTGGTTTTTCATGTGTCTCGGCTGAGGGAGTACTTACCAGATTTGAGACACATTTCAATTATGAAGATTTAGTGGTTGAGCGGGACCACACGTTTGTTGAGCATCCAATAGTAGTCCTACAGCGAGGTATGAGACGCTTGCGCTCAAATGACATTCCGATGTGGAGGATACAGTCATCCAGACGGGGAGCCGATGAGGCCACATGAGAGACGGAGGATAGCATCCAGAGGAACTATCCCAATTTTTAAGTAGAGATAGTTGCATCCGTAGGCTTGCTGATCGAGCTTTAGTTATATTTTGGTGAATTTTGTGATTACGTGATTATGTGATATTATGCGTTATTATTTTTGTGCTAGATGGTGATATGCGATCTTATTAGATCTTGTTGTGCTAGCACGAGTTGTGATTATAGTTTTGTTGGAGATGCTTTTTCCTCCATGCTATCGATTTGAGGTTATGGTTGATGGAGATGTTATGCGTGCACGATGTTGAGTTTTTATACCTCGGCGTTTTAGGGCGAGAAGGTTTGAGGTTATTCAAGTTTCGGGACAAAACTTGTTTTTAGGGGGATCTGGGCATGCGATCGCGCCTCGCCATGGCTGCACTCGCGCTACCAAAGTCGCGACGAGGATGACCCGCGGTCGTGGGTTAGTATTGTAGGTGGCCGACTTTTTAGCCGACCACCTTTCCGTTTCTTCCTTCTTAAGCTTCTTCTATTCCTATCATCTGAGGGTTACACTCTCTCTCCAATTCTTCTTCTTCTATCTTTCACGTACCCATTGTCTTTCTTTATCTTCTTCCTTGATCTTCTTTGGACCTTCTTGTTTTGATGTTAGAAGATGAAGATGATGATGTTGAGTTTGTTGTTGTGAGAAGTTGGCAAGGTTGCAACTTGTTCCCTCCCTATTTAGCTGAGAAGATTGGTGAGCCATTCTTCCTTTCTTTTCCACTTCTTCTTTATCTTCTTTCCTTCCTTGTTAGGATCCAACATGATGCAGGGATAAGCCGCAGTTCCCGATCTAGATTGAAAGTCCTTAACTGTAATAAAAATCGGGTTGTTCTATATAAAAATAGGTCGATTTATCTCAATAACAGGTCAATTTTTCGATGAACTTAGAACACGGATTAGTGAATGATATTGAAAGATAAGAAGATGATTATGGAATGATAAATGATAGATATAGGAAGATATGAACCAAGATATTTCCGCAAAAGAACCTTGACCAATTATGTGTAAAAATCCTTGAACGAGAAGATCACCTTAACCCGCACTTCTTTAACCTTACACAAGCCTTCTAAATAAGACAAGCATAAGGAGGGACTAGGATCGACCAGGAGCACCAACCTTCAACAAGATTAACATACACAAGCACAATCTAGCAAGAACATAACAACACTTCAACCAAAACTCTCATTTGATTGAATAGAAATTAATAAAATACGTAATCCGTAAGTGAAGCCGTAAGTTCACACAATATGTAGAAAATATCTCAAATCTAACATACCAAACAATCTCCCCCTCTAAGGCTATTTATAGGGAAGATTAAACCTACTAAAACTAGGAAAAACTAAAAAGATATGATTTATAAAATATATCTTGTGAAAGATAATCTAGAAAAGATATCTTAAAAAGATATAAAATCTAAAATCTAAAAAAATAGAATTTAAATAATTCTCTAAGATAGTCTGAGAGATTTTAAGGAATTATACAAGATATATTTGCCAAAAAATAGAAGATCATGGCTGGATCTCTTGCAACTCGTTCCAATGAAAAAAATGAAATCGACTGAATTTCTTACAAGAAAATCGGTTGATTAATCTGACAAAAAAATCGGTCGATTTTCTACTTTGGAACTTCTTCCTTGCCTTTATCCTTCTTCCTTTCTTGATGGATCTTCATGGTTGTGGCTTGGCTCATCTATAACAGTCAACAATGTCACTAAAGAACTCCTGAGAGTGATGAGAGTTTCCTTGAGGGTAAATGTCATGAGAAGATCCGTAACTTCGTCTTGGATTGCTTTAGCTCTTGGCAGTGTGATCGCTCCATCCATAATTGAATCTGAAGAAGGTGAAAATGAAGGATTTGTTGCCTTATCCTTTAATGCTTTAGCCTTTGAGCGTGTAACTGGTCCTTGTATTGGAGATGGTCCCACATCAGAATCTCCTTCTTGAGAAGGATTAGTCCTCTAATCTCCACTACGCTCATCTCTAAGCTCATATGGACTTAAATCACCAACGTTGAAGATGGGACTTACACCATAGTCAGTTGGAAGCTCTAGAACATAAGCATTATCACCAACTTTCCTCTTTACCTTAAAAGGTCCGTCTCCACGTGGAGATAGTTTAGACTTCCGCTTTTTCGGAAATCGCTCCTTCCGAAGATGCAACCATACAAGATCTCCGGGTTTGAATAGCATCTCCTTGCGATTCCGAATTGCTTTGGAAGCAGCGGAAATCCCTTTTTGCTTCATCCGTGAGCGCGTTTTCTCATGTAACTCCTTTATAAACTCCACCTGCTTTCCTGCAACAAAACCTACTCGCTCCTCTAAAGGAACGGTATAAGATCAAAGGGAGTCAAAGGATTCACTCCATAAACACACTCAAACGGCGTTAGGTTAGTAGAAGAATGCAAGGTACGATTATAAGCAAATTCAACATGTGGTAATACATCTTCCCAAGCATTCAACTTTTCTTTCAAAACAGCTCGTAAAATCGTAGTCAAAGTCCGATTAGTTACCTCCATTTGACCATCCATTTGAGGATGACTAGAAGTTGAAAACAACAACTTTGTGCCTAGCCTTCCCCAAAGCGACTTCCAAAAGAAACTAAGGAACTTGAAATCTCTATCGCTCACAAAAGTTCTCGGAACTCCATGCAATCTAACAACTTCCTTGAAAAACAAGTTAGCTACATTATATGCATCATCAATTTTATGGAAAGCGATAAAATGAGCCATTTTAGAAAAATGATCAACAACCACAAATATAGAATCTCTCCCCTTCTTAGTCCTTGGCAACCCTACAACAAAATCCATACTTATGTCAAGCCAAGGTGATGTAGGAATAGGTAGAGGAGTATACAAACCATGTGGTTTTAGTTTTGATTTTTCCTCTAGACAAACAAGGCATCTCTTAATCAAGTGTTCAACATCCTTGAGCATATGAGCCAAAAGAAGTGAGAATGAAGCATGTGATAGGTCTTATCTCTTCCAAAATGTCCCATTAAACCTCTCATATGTGCTTCCTCAACTAGTAATAATCTCAGAGAACATCTAGGAATACAAACTTTATCCTCATGGAACAAAAATCCTTCAAAAAGATAATACTTATAATATCTCGACAGGGACAAAAATCAGCCAGAAAATCGGTCGATTTTCCTGGTACTGGGTCAATTTTTGCATCCAGTGTAGATGTCGCCAAAGTCTTCATCTTCCTCGTAAAGTTCTTTGATATAATGGAATCCTAGGACTTTGGAATCCATTGTTGTGATCAACTTATCTTGACTTCAAAAATGCTTCAAAGACTCATGATCAGTTCTAAGAATGAATTCGTTAGGCCAAAGATAGTGTTTCCATGTTTTGAAAACTCGAAATAAAGCATATAATTCCTTGTCATAAGTAGAGTAATTCAAACACGGACCTTTCAATTTCTTGCTAAAGTAGGCTAGAGTTTTACCTTCTTGCATGAGTACGCCTCCTATGCCAATACCTGAAGCGTCCACTCTACTTCAAAGGGTTTGGTGAAGTCCGGAAGTGAAAGAAGAGGTGCATTTGATAGTCGTCTCTTTAGTTCCAAAAATGCTTTCTCTTGCGCATCTCCCCACTCGAACGGTACTTGCTTCTTCGTGAGCTGCGTGAGAGGGGCTGCGATGGTGTTGAAATCCTTCACAAAACGCCTATAAAATGTTGTCAATCCATGGAAGGATCGCACATGTCCGACAGTGGTAGGTGTAGGCCATTCTTGAATGGCTTTAATCTTCTCTTTATCCACCTCAAGTCCTCTTGTGCTGACAACAAATCCAAGGAAAACAACGTGATTGGTACTAAACTCGCATTTCTTAATGTTAGCATATGACAATTCAGATCTAAGAATTGCAAGTACTTCCCTTAAGTGTTCTTCATGCTCCCCAATGGATTTTCTATAAATGAGGATGTCATCAAAATAAACAACCACAAACTTTCCAATAAAATGGCGTAAGACATGATTCATTAATCGCATAAAAGTACTAGGAGCGTTAGTCTAACCGAACGGCATTACCAACCACTCATAAAGTCCAAATTTGGTCTTGAATGTTGTCTTCCATTGATCTCCCTCCCTCATTCGGATTTGATGATATCCACTCTTAAGATCAATCTTCGAAAACAAAGTGGAACCGCTCAACTCGTCTAGCATATCATCCAATCGAGGAATAGGATGTCTATACTTGATAGTAATGTTGTTGATTGCTCTACAATCCACACACATTCTCCAAGTGTTGTCCTTTTTGGGCACTAATAGAACTGGAACCGCACAAGGACTTAAACTCTCACGTACATAGCCTTTGTTCAAAATTGAAGATCCAGGAATGAAATCAATCTGATGCTCAATGCCTCGGAATACTGGAAGTCCGGCGGGAATCTCATCTGGAAATACGTCCTTGAATTCATTTAAGGCCTGTAAAATATTTGAAGGTAAAGCGGCCTTCACATCATCACTCAAGGTTAGTAGGCTCTTATATAAACTCAGTAAAGAAAGATATAAGGGAAGATAATCATCGATATAACTCCCTTTTTTATGAAAGAAGGGCTCGTTGTTGTCCCGGAGAGGAAAAATCGGATGAGCTACAGAAAAATCGGTCGATTTTTCCTTTGGCAGGACGATTTTCTTCAGAAATTGGCCGATTTTTCGATGGTTTGTCCGATTTTTCTCCTTTTGCTTGTGTTTCTCCTTATTGTCGTAATGTTCGGCAATCTGCAGGGGAATCATGGGTTTGAGCGTAATGGCTTTCCCTTTAAACTCAAACGAGTGTTTGTTAGAAAAACCATCATACGTCACCTTTCTATCAAATTGCCAAGGTCGGCCTCATAAAATATAACAAGTTTGCATAGGCACAACATCACAAACAACAATATCCTCATATTTTCCCAAAGTAAACGCAATACGAGCCTGTTTATTAACTTTCAATTCTTCACTAGCAATGTTGCAACAACTGTCCCCGTCAATAATCATGTTACAAACCTTTCCTTGAACAAGACATCGAGTATGAAAAAGGTTTTCACGTTGATTATCCTCACATAAATCAATTTTAGCATGCAAAGTGCGTCTAGCAATTAAAAAATCACCATGTTCATGTTCACAATCACTATCACTTTGATTATCATGCTCATGCTCATGTAATGCATTGATATGGGTATGATCATGCTCAGTTTCTTCCTCACTTTCATATTGTCCTTGTTGATTAATAAATAAAACTCGTTTATTAGGACAATCACGCATATAATGACCCCTTCCTTGACATTTAAAACAAACAATATCTCGAGATCGTGAGTAGGGTTAGAGGTACTCTCTTTATGGTCCTTTGAAGGCTCATTCAAAGGACGAGACTGAGTAGACGGTTTGGGAGCTGCTGGATCGGGCAAAGAACGTTTTCCATCTTCATTATGAGGAGAAAATTGGTCGATTTTTCTTCTCTGGAGTCCAATAAGTCGTTCCTTGATTCCGTCCTTTGAGCTTTTTCTCCACCCTTAGGAACTCACCACAACTGAAACCTAAGCAGAAGGGAAGATCAACATCCACATAACCTCAATTGGCTCTCTTATAGCACAACAACACATCCATCATCATCAATCCAAGCTCAACAACTCTCTCAAAACTCACACAACATCCAAAGAAGCATCCAAGAGATGATCTGATAGCATGAATTATAGTCTATATTTTGGGACTTGTTTAGACGTTTTATCTTCAATAATCTGCATGTTTGGATGTATATTATGTGATTATATTGTCGCTTCATCTACCTTTACGAGAATCGAGGTCTACACCAAGTTTCGTTGTAATTGTAGGTAAAATGGCACGTTTTGGACTAAAATGGAGCTAAAGGAGCTAAGGAGTCACTGGAGCTACATTCAGGAGCTTAGAAGAGAGCTCAGGAAGCAAGGAATTAACAAAGAAGATTTACTTTGGACCAAATTTGAGAGATTTCATATTTAACTGAGATTCACCTCGGTCAGCTATAGTGTCACCTCAACCGAGGTGATTTTGAAGAACGCCCCGACCGAGGTGAATACCCTGACGCGGCAAGGAGATATATTTTATGGCTGAGATCTTTTAATTATGGAAAAAAGATCTTATATTTTTGGGCTGGATTTCTGGAAGGAAGAAAATATATTCAGCTGGTATAATTGTACCTATTTTATGGGAAAATATCATTTCCAAGATTTCTTATCTTTGGAAGGCAATTTTCCTATAAAAAGGGTCGGATTTTCCACAAATTCGACATCCCGCAGCAGTTCGAAAACCTAGTGGTATCCAAGTCCTGCAATTGCAGAAGATTTCCCTTCAAGATTGAAGGAAGAAGGAAGGTTTCCTTGTTGGAAGATAGCTTGAAGGAGTTTTGTGAGCTTTCTTTAGGCTACTTCTTGGTTTATTGTCTTTTTTGATTTGTGATTGAAGGAACACTGTTTGTTTGGTATTTGATGCAGTTATTGAAGCCTTGTTCTTAAGGTTTTTGTGTTTAAATATTTATTCATTTCTCATATATTTGATTATTGCTTTCATGATGATGAGTGGCTAATTTCCTTGTGCGATTCTAGGGTGATTGGCTGAAAGTTGTGGGAAAGACGATGATATTAATGATCTTAATCCCAGTAGGACCCTGAAAGCTCGAGTCTTTAACTTTAACCCTAGAACATCTCGTTCAGTCGATGAACACCTCGGCCAGGGTGGGATTTGTCTGACCGAGGTGACCTTTTCTGATCCGAAACTGAGAGTTAAGTGTTAGAGTTTGCCAAATCCTATTCTTATTACACCTTTTCTGGTTCAACGCAAGCCTAGGATGAGACTTACCCGGTGATTCCTTTGTTTGTTTACCCAAGATCATAAGCGATAGGTAATAAAGGTTTATCCTTTATTGGGGTTTGAGTGTGCCTTCATCCCATCTTTGTGAGTTAGCCTGAGACTTACCCGGTAAAGATTGATTCTATTCCCTTAGGTGGTTTGTTGGTTTGAGATTATAGTTCTTTACCTTAATTCCTTGAGACTTACCCGGTAATAGGAGTTATGGTTTGGGATTGTGAGTAGTGAGACTTACCCGGTGATCTATTCCACTTTAGAAACACCTTCCCTTTGCAAAAATCTCAGCTTTGTCCGCTTATCTTTAGATCATGAGTTGGAACCACAACTAGATGCTTTAATCCCTAGAATTGCATATTTCCTTAATTGACTATATGATCATCTTTGATTGCTTTAATCACTTTTGTGGCTAGTAGTTACATAGCTTACCTATACCTGCTTTGCTTCACCTAAGTCCCTGAGATCGACACCCCGGAATTCTTGCTTTTACTACAATTGACCCGTACACTGCGGGGTTCGCATCCTTGTTTTAAGCATACCTCTTGGGTTATAAATTTAAAGCTTGCACACACCATTTGGAGCGAACAAGATCAAAGCAAGAAGAGAAGAGAAGAAGATGAACGTGAGGAGAAGAAGGATGGAGAAGATGAGAAACCCTCATCAAGAAGCAAAGGATGGCTTATAAAGGAAGTCATCATAAAGCACGGGTCAAGGTCAACAAAGACGGCTGCAGTCACACAGAACCGTAGGGGTAGATCTACAGAGCCGTAGGGGCAGACCACAAGACCTGCAAAGGCGACCCACTGGACCCGCAGGGGCTGCTGGGTCCTGTCTCAGCCCACTCATCACAACTCAGCACCAACGTCTCAATTGAGGCACAGGTGTGGGATCCCTAAAAGGCCAAGGCTCTTATAGTCACAAGGAGCAACACAGGTGCCAATTGTACCAACACGAGCAACTGAGGTGGTCAAGGATCCGGAGGAGCCGAGAACACCACGACCGGATTCTTGGTTGAAGACTTTTCACCAGATGGGAGTGCCCCCTTTTGCTAAAAAGGTGGGCCGGAAGGTTGATCTTTTGATTGGACATGTGGACTCAACACTAGAGTAGATTAGATGCCTTGAGGATAGACGACTAGAGTTGGTGCACACTCTATTTCGGGACTTAGTATAGCATTGATGGAGGACCATGCAGAGTCGGGTCACTGAATACGACTAGATGAGGAGCCTCATCAGAGAGCGTTTCTAACCTGCCTCATTAAGGAGGGAGAAACTACAAGATTTTGTGGAGGCTGGTTTCGAGGACGTTCTTGTATCCAAGGTGATCAGGAAGTTCCAAGAGGAGTTGGCATTTTAGGGTCCAATTGTACCTCTAGAGGACCAACATGTATATTTATTCTCCCGCAAACTAAGGGAGAGTACTCGTACTTACATGGCGGGTTTTCACTATGATTCCCTGATAGACTATCGAGATCAAGCCTCGGCGTACGAGAGAGAGGGAGCTGGTCATAGAAGGGCTTCTTAGACAGGGAAGTCTAAGAAGAGATAGAGGACGGGACATACTAGTGGTAGTGCGGGAGTATCAGGTTCCGGGCGGAGCTAGACATGCCCGAGTTACCCCTCAGCCGCACATGTTGCGGAAAGGGGACGACAGTGCTTCAACTGCGGTGATACTGGACATTTGTGACATGAGTGTCAGTGGTGACCGGTAACTTGCTTCACATGTGGCTAGTCAGTTCATCGGGCTACCTATTTCCGAAAAGGCAAGGATTCTTCTCATCAAGGTTCTTCCCCTGCTAGTATAGTAGGAGGCGGTCAAAGGTCGTCTCTGTATCAATCATTGGGGCATCAATAGCGAGTTCCTAATCATCCTGGTACTCAGGGTTCTAAACCAGCACTGGGTAGAGGTAGAGGCCGTGGTGGAGGTACCACTTATACAAGAGCAGCTCATGGCCATGTTTTTTAGTTGAGGAGCCGGCACAGCCAGCTACTATAGGTACCATTCTAATTAATGGTTTACCTGTTAGAGTACTTTTTGATATGGATGTTATGCACTCATTTATTTCTAATGCATGCGTAGAGCGTTTGGCCTTAGATACGGTAGAGGGGATACCCTTTATTTTAGGGTTACCTGATGGTGGTAGAGTTGGAGGTAACCGTGAGATCTACGATTGTCCCATACATTTAGGTAATCGTGATTGGCTTGTAGACTTCTTTGTCATGTCTTTAGTACATGAAGAAGTCATTTTAGGGATGGATTGGATGGACCATCATGGTGCGGTTTTAGATATCGGTAGGCGTACCATGTCGGTCACTGCCACGGCAGGTCAAATTGAGATTTTCTGAGGTTGGGACCTTGGAAAGTCTAGTACTGTCATCAACACAGTCTGAGGGACGAGGTTGATTGGACAAGGTTGTGAGAGTCCGACACTACAGGATATTCCTGGCGTATGCGAGTTTATCAATGTTTTCGATGAGCCATCCAACTTACTGTCATAAAGGAGTGTGGATTTTTCCATTGAGTTAGATCTGGGGACGAGACCGATCTCGAAGGCACCATATCGTATGACGCCTATCGAATTGGTGGAGCTGAAGAGGCAACTCGAGGAGTTAGCAGAGAAGGACTTCACATGCCCTAGCGTTTCCACATGGGGTACGGCGGTACTTTTTGTGCGGAAGAAGGACGGATCGATGAGGTTGTGCATCGATTACCCGAGAACTGAACAAGGTGACCATCAAGAACAAGTACCTGCTACCCCATATTGACGACCTACTGGATCACTGTAGGGAACATTGGTGTTTTCCCGTATAGATTTGAGGTCTGGATATCACTAGTTGAGAATGAGAGAGCAGGATGTGCCCAAGACGGCATTTCAGACTCAATATGGACACTATGAGTTTGTAGTGAGGCCATTCGGGCTCAAGAATGCGCCCGCCATCTTAATGGAGTTGATGAATGGCATCTTCACGGACTTCTTTGATTAGTTTATGGTGGTCTTCATTGATGATATTTTGGTGTACTCGCGGAGCATAGAGGAAGACGCAAGACATTTGACGACGGTGCCACGAGTTTTGCAAGATAGAGAGTTGTAAGCCAAGATCTTTTAGTGTAAGTTCTAGATGTCTGAGGTGGCATTTTTAGGTCACACAGTTTCCGCCGAGGGGATCATGGTTGATCCGGTGAAGATCGAGGCAGTAGCAACTTGGACTACTCTGAAGAATATCAAGGAAGTGCGTAGCTTTCTTGGCTTATCCGGATATTACCGTCGGTTTGTGGAAGGATTTCTGTGATCTCTCGACCACTTACCAGCTTGTTGAGGAAGACTACCCGGTTTGTATGGTCCGAGCCATGTACTTAGAGTTTCGAAGAGCTGAATAGGAGATTGACTTCTAATCCTATCTTAGCACAACTAGAGGGCACTGATGATATTGTGGTGTATAACAACGCATGCAAGCTAGGCTTGGGATATGTGTTGATGCAGCGAGTGATACGCCCCAGCCAAAAGATCCAACGATGCAAGACAAACGAAAAACTAAAGAAAACATACACATGTGTTTTGGATTTGTGATAATTGAAAATAAAGTACAAGATATGTATTGCTAGAGCTTCAAGCATCTCACCATCCACTCTACAATACTCGCATTAACTCTCACAAGCCGCTCACCTATGAGAACTAATTCCTTCGCCCTCGCATCTCACAAAGGCAACCCACCCGGCATCTCACCAAGGAGGAGGTTTTGGCATCTCACCAAAACCCAAGAGCACAAACACTTTTCCAAATATGATCAACTCTCACTTATTTTTCAATGAACCAAGCAAGCCTTTAAATAGGGAAAATAAGGCTAGATAAAAGATCAAAAACAAGGCCAAAAGTCATAATAAATTATAGGCCTTAAAGATCCACATAATGAGGCATTGGTTTTGGACTCTTCACATTGTGTCCATAAATCCAACTGTTAAAAGAACTACATTTACGACCCATCTCTTGGACGAATCTAATGTCGTAATCTTCATCAATATTGTATCCATATAAATCAGCTTTCCAACAAGTATTTACGGACCTTCATTTGATAAATGTAGCATTCTTTATGTCCAAAATACTGAAGGGTCTACTGAAGAGGATTCGGGGGGATTATGTGTTGAACAACTTCTATTTTGAGCATGTTTAACTTTTCATTAGATGAAACACTTAGAACATTAGCTATAGAGATCAAAGTTTTCGTTCTTAAACCATCTTGAATCACCTCAAACGGACTTCGGAATAAGAAGATAAGAACATTACATTGTAGTGAAGCCATTTGCATCGGTTCCCCGGATCACATCAGCGAGGTAGGGTAATCGCTTATGCGTCTCGATAATTGAAGATGTATGAGGAGAATTACCCTACTCGTAACCTCAAGATAGTTGTGGTGGTTCATGCCTTGAAGATCAGGCGCCATTACCTATATGGAGTTTCATGTCAGATCTTCACCAACCATAAGAGTCTGAAGTATATTTTCACTCAACCAGAATTGGAAAACCGCCAAAGGAGATGGCTCGAGCTGATCAAGGACTTTGATCTTGAGATTTTATATCATCCGGGTAAGGCGAATGTAGTCGCCGATGCCCTTAGCAGGAAGACGCCTTGAGAGTAGGTGATAGCGAGATTGACAGCTCAACCCCAGTTGTAGAGAGATCCAGCATAGTTAAAGTTGAACATTCAGTTTCCCGGTACAAGCAGTCCTTTGTCTAGTTTAGAGGTTCTACTTATTGGGAAAGATCCAACAGAAGCAGGAGACCTTCCCAACGTTGAGATGGATCCAAGACAAGATGTCTTGAGGTGAGGCCCCACAGTTCACCATAGGTACAACGTGCGACCTGTCAGTAGGTCAAGATAGAGCATTTTAGATCTGGAGGAGAACTCCATCCAGTGTCATTACCACGGTGAAAGTGGGAGGATATCTCCATGGACTCAGTTACCGGTTTGGGACCGAGTATGAGTTTTGATGCTATCCCGGGTATAGTTGATAGACTCATGAAGACGGCACGTTTCATACCTATTCGGGAAACGTGACCAGTGAGTCGGCTAGCTGAGGAGTTCACTAGACAGATAGTGAGACTCCATGGGATACCGATGACTATTGTGTCTGCTAGAGATGGACGCTTTACCTCAAGGTTTTGGCAGCATGTGCATATTGCCTTGGGTACGAGTCTTCATTTTACGATAGCTTTTCATCCTCAAGCAGATGGTCAGTCAGAGAGGACTATACAAATTTAGAGGATATGTTGAGGGCTTGCGTGCTAGACTGATAAGAGTGGTCAAATCACCTCCTGTCGGTTGAGTTTTTTGTACAACAACAGATGGCATGCGTTGATCAGGATGGCCTCTTATGAGGCATTGTATGGACGGAGGTTCCGTACACCTTTATGTTGGGATGAGCCGAGCAGTATCAGTGGTATAGCTCCCGAGCAGATACAAGATAATATAGCCCGAGTAGCATTGATTAGAGATCGGATGTTGGCCACGCAGAGCCGCTAGAAGTCATATATAGACAAGAGGTGTCGGCCTCTAGAGTTCAGAGTTGGAGTTGATGTCTGGTTGAGAGTGTCACCGACGTGAGGCGTCCGACGTTTTGGCATAAAGGGGAAGTTGAGTCCCCGCTATGTCGGACCTTTTTAAGATTCTAGAGCGAGTTATAGAGGTGGCATACCGACTTGTGTTACCACCCAGATTAGAGAATGTTTCCCCGGTTTTCATGTGCTTCAGCGGAGGGAGTACTTACCAGGTTCGAGACACATTATCAATTATGAGGATTTAGTGATTAAGCCGAAACACACGTTTGTTGAGCATCCAGTAGTAGTCCTAGAGCGAGGTATGAGACGCTTGTGCTCGAAGGGCATTCCGATATGGGGGATACAGTGGTCCAGATGGGGAGCCTATGAGGCCACATGAGAGATGGAGGATAGCATCCAAAGGAACTATCCCAAGTTTTACGCAGAGATAGTTGCATATGTAGGCTTGCTGAGCGAGCCTTAGTTATATTTTGGGGAATTATGTGATTACGTGTTTATGTAATATTATGTGTTATTATTTTTTGTGTTATATGGTGATATGCGAGATTTTATTAGATCTTGTTGTGCTAGCACGAGTTGTGATTATAGTTTTGTTGGAGATGTTTTACCTCCATGCTATCGAGTTGAGGTTATGGTTGATGGAGATGTATGCCTCCACGATGTTTGAGTGTTTATACCTCGACGTTTTAGGCCGAGAAAGTTTGAGGTTATTCAAGTTTTCGGACGAAACTTGTTTTTAGGGGGATGTGATGTAACAACCATACTTAGATGAAGGCACTGCGATCGCGCCTCGCCATGGCCACACTCACGCTACCAAGGTCGCGGAGAGGATGACCCACGGTCGCGGGTTAGTATTTTAGGCGGCCGACATTTTAGCCGATCACCTTTCCGTTTCTTCCTTCTTAAACTTCTTCTATTCCTATCATTTAAGGGTTACACTCTCTCTCCAATTCTTCTTCTTCTCCTCTCTTTCACGTAACCATTATCTTTCTTTATCTTCTTCTTTGATCTTCTTTGGACCTTCTTGTTTTGATTTTAGAAGATGAGGATGATGATGTTGAGTTTGTTGTTGTGAGAAGCTGGCAAGGTTGCAGCTTGTTCCCTCCCTATTTAGCTGAGAAGATTGGTGAGCCATTCTTCCATTCTTCTCCACTTCTTCTTTATCTTCTTTCCTTCCTTGTTGGGATCCAACGAGTTGATCTTGTTGAGATGTATTTATAGATGTTTGGATGTTCTGTGTATGCATATGGTTGAAGGGCAGGTTTTGCTTTGGTTGCTCCTAGTTGAGGAGTGTTGAGTTGAGCTAGAAATCTATTGAAGAGCACGTTAGAGATGTGCTCTGTTGAGGAAACCGAACTCACGCTTTGTCTGAATTGCCCCCGCGCCTTCAGGTGTGTCGCCGCTCCCACGTCTGCGTTCAGACGCAGTCGTGGTGTCGGATCCTTGTCACCACCCCCGCACCTTTTCTTGCCCGCGCCTACGCCTAGCTTCAAAACTTACCAAGTCTTTGGTAAGTTCATCCTTCCCTCTTGATCATTGTTTAGAAGCATGCTAGGCTAGTAGATGTTGGGGTTGATGA
Source organism: Fagopyrum homotropicum (assembly GCA_033239125.1). Classification (NCBI taxonomy): domain Eukaryota; kingdom Viridiplantae; phylum Streptophyta; class Magnoliopsida; order Caryophyllales; family Polygonaceae; genus Fagopyrum; species Fagopyrum homotropicum. The sequence goes on along the minus strand of BSWB01000005.1, from coordinate 21,994,154 downwards.
TGATATTATGATAATGTATGCCTTGAAGAGGCTTTTTTGAAAGGTTATTCAAGGTTGATTACGATGTTATGATACTTGTAGATCCTTTGGGACTAGGAGTGAGTCTTTTAGTTTGATGATGCGGTGATTGATGTATATATGTCTTGTTTATCAGACAGTGTTCATTCCTACGGGAATTTGAGAGGTTGATCTTTGTTGAGGTGATTTGGATACAGGTAAGTCCGTAGAAGTTACTTAACTGTATTTATGAGTGGTGGTTGCTATATGCTTTATAGCATGCGATATATATTGATTATTACCAACGTTGTATTGGCCCACGATTGATGGGTGGTGATAACTTGTCCAGTACTCTCAAGGGAAGCTGGAGGGATCTTTGGGACTATGTCAGTCCTGGTGTACGTACCGAGCCGCTCCTATTGGTATACGGAGGTAGTACGCTTAGCCACTCCAAATGGTGGGGGAAACATAGGCGAGAATGATTTACTTTTAGTGTTTCTTGATGAGTGGTTCTAACCAGCAACCTTGACAATGAGCAACCAAAGACTTCCCGTAGCCGGCACGCACTGGACCAAAGACCTTCCCAACCCCTCTTACTCGCAGACACGTCTAGAGGAAGAAACCTTCTTCGTTGGACACCTCTCGTTTTATTATCTTTATAAAGTCATACAATCATCATTCTTTTTAAAGATGTGAGGGGGTCTAGATCTCACCTCACTATCGAAAGCTTGCAGTGTGATTCAAAGGCTGATTACCAGGGCTTCCAACGTCGGTGTCCAGGAGGAGAAAGCGCACCGATAACAATACGATAAGACCGGATTCTAGGTTAACGTACTCAGGGGAGGGAGGTTGTATAAGGAAAGCAATCTCGTACGTCACGGTAGAGAAGTAACGGTGAGTTTGGGAAGGAAGGCCAATATTTGTTTTTGAAACGTGCGTGAACGTGCTCCAGAAAACAAACGTATAGGCTTCCAAAGGCGGTTGTCACTCTTCTTTGATTGGCCCATGTGGCTTGCAAGCATAGATGTGAAGTAGGGTGGTGGACAACCCAGCAGTTTAATCAACAATGTAAGAGATGGGCCCGTAAGCTTGTTTAAGAAGGGAGGGTAAAATTTGACGGTTTTGTCATCCGGGTTCAGATGGCCTCATCAATGGTCATCTATGATGCTAATTGTACTAAATAAAAACTAATTGAGATAAGTATATTTTATGTGAATGAAATTCTCACATAAAATAATAACACTTGTTTGATTAAATATACTAGAATATAGTGGTCGAAATCCGGTTGGAATCGGAAATCAACGGAATTAATTTTCCAGATATTATATTTAATAAGTTTGAAGTTGAAATAATCATTTAGGGCCCGTTTGAAATCGCTTAAAATCGTTTTCCGAAACGAAATGTTCTGAATCAATCAAAACGGGTACTTAGGATGCATTGTGTCGGAAAAAAAATTAACCTAGTAATTTCCTTTTCATTTCATAATCATTCCATTTCATTTTTAACACATGAAAGTAATCTAATCATTTCAATTTCAATTTCAATTTCATTTCATTTTTCTTAATTATTTTCATTCCGTTTTCAATCCAACACTCCAACAAGACGGGCACTTAGGGTGGTGCCCACAAAAGAATCATTCTCTTCATATCGGTACCGAGTTTTTGCATTTCTGAGCAGATGAAGAACTGGTCGAGCATATATGTCACCAGGACGGTTCCGTCGCTCAGATTCTGGTGAATTTGATGTTGTACATACGTAGCTTGCGTCGTTGTGATTCCGAATCTTCTTTCAGATCGTCAATCGGGTTAGTAACGAATAAGTTATGAATTTATTCGTTTTCCGTACTGCGATTTGGCCTAAATTGACCTTAGGCTTTTAAAAGTGGATAATTAGAAATTCCATTATGATCATTATTTTATTCTAGTGTTTATGGGTTGTTTGTTTGATGAAAGCTGATGACAGGTGGGTTTAGAAATGGCATTCGGGCAAAACGTTATTCTGGTGAAATTTAATTAATTAATTAAAGGTTAATTGATTAAATTAGGATTAAATTTAAGATTGAGGAATACTGATTAGATTCATGATAGGTATCAGAATGAGTTGAGGATCATGATGATGTTATGGATATCGGTTATGGCTTTAAGGTTTATTATGTGTACGAGTATGATGAGATGTTATGTTGAGGATATGCCTTAGGCATTTATGAATGTGTTGAGGATCTGAGGTTTAGATTTGAGATATAGGTCGGTTGGGGTTAGTGAGACGAGTCTCCTAACCTTTGCAGCATGTGATTGTGTGTGCCTTGCTATTGCAGGCGTTGATTACTTCCCCAAGGGGAAGCTGTGACGTGGTACAGGTTACGAGTATATCAGGTAAGTCCATAGGACTTACTTAGCGTTCAGTTGTAAGTTTGTGTGATTGTGATGGTTGTGTGTGTTCATATGATTATGCATTTATAACCAAAACCGGACTAGGATGACCATTTACTACATTAAATGGCTCAAGTGTATTATAACGGGTCGTGACCACATATGCCTCCGCTCGAGGGTAGGAGGGAGTGTCTGGAAGCCAGTAACACAGGGGGGACGAGTGATGATCACCCCCATGCAAACCCCTGTGTTAACGGGAGAAGGGACGAGGTTCTTTAGGCTCCTCGTGTCACAAAATAAGTTGAATTAGTAATGGAATAACGTAATTAAAAGATAATAAATGAATGTGTGTGGCATTGCATGTATGAGTTGCTGATGTGTGTATGTGCTATTACCTTCATACTTATTCATTACTGTAGTTAACGATTCATACCGTGTTGTAGATGACCTGCAGGTTAGGAAGACTGTAGAGTGAGCCAGATGTGGTGACCAGCCGAGGACTTCTGTACATTAGGATTGCGTGGGATGTGGGATGTCTTTTGTGGTGATGGTTTATGGATGTTGTTTTGTACTCGGCTTGTATGTTATAAACCCTTTTGATGTATCTTATACAGCTTTATGTATTTGGTTTTAATCTACCTGTGTCTTGTTGTAAGATCCAGTGAACTTGTTGTCAGGTTAGGGTCAGGATCCATTGTGAGATCCTAGCCCAATGTGGCACTCCAAGTCTTGAAGATTTTGGGTGTTACAGAGTTAGTATTAGAGCCTTAGGTTGACAACAATGGCACTTGCTATCTGCAATAAAGGTAGAGTGGATAAATAAACAGAACCCGAAAGGGTCTGATTTTTGAAAAGGTTTTGGTTTTAAAGTGAGTACAAATGTTTTGGGATAGTATGTACAGAAGTCGTCACCCTTCTAAGGATCTCGACGGTATAGATACATATATATATATATAGCTATCTTCTATGTGCTGATGTGTATGCATGTAATATTAAGTATTATATATATATCTATACATATGGCATATATATAGCCTTATAGGATTAAGTGCACATACCCTACAGATGGCTCAGACTAGAGCGACATCTGTAGTAGGACGAGGTAGGGATATACCCCTCTCTTCCTCCAGTAGTGTTAGGTCAGGGACCGGTTTTCGTTGTTGTTCCGCCTGTAGCAGAGGGCAGACCTTAGGAGTCTGACTACCTCTTGATGAGTGGACCTGAGTTTCGAGAATATATACGTTAAGTACAAGAGGCTGCAAGAGAGGGTAGACCTACACCGGATTTACCAACATATGTGGGACCAACTGAAGCTACCGGATTAAAGAAGAAACAACGGACCGAACTAGTAAGTGATGAAGCAAACCCTTCAAGTGTTAGACAGAGTCTGACACATGGACGTTTGACTGATCCCTTGTCCACACGGACTTCTGATGGGATGAGATCCTGTTTCAACTGTGGAGAGTTTGGACACCTGCGACCGGAGTGTAAGAGATCTTTAGTGACGTGCTTTACATGTGGTGAACTAGGCCATTTGGCCCCCTTTTGTCAGCAAGACAGTGTTCCTTCTCAAAGAGACTCTTCGCCTTTCGGTGTAGAAGGAGTAGAGGCAGAGACTATGGCGATGACCTTAGTGATACTTGAGGAGCATAGGTTCGAGTTTTGAGTAATAATATGTAGTGGAGCCATTGGAGTTCTGTTTGGTATGGGTGCTACGCACTCTTTGCTTTTTGATGCATGCGTTGATAGAATGGCCTTAGATCAGTAGAGGATAGACCTCTCTTGGTAGGGTTACCAGATGAGGGTCATGTAAGAGGCGCATAGTTGTCCTATACATTTGGGACTTATGATTTGTTTGTGGACTTCGTTTCATGCCGTTGGTGCGTGAGGAAGTCATTATGTGTATGGATTGGATGGATAGACATCGTGTTCTGTTAGATGTTGGTAGTAGGACCGTGATGGTTTCTACCGAGTTGGGTTAGATAGAGGTCTTCCGAGGTTGGGCCCTTGGGAGGACGGGTATGGTTATTAGTCCAATACGAGCAGCTAGATTAATCGCATAGAGTTGTGAGGCCTTCTGGATTATGCATGAAGGATATAGAGAGTCCATCATTAGAGGACTTCCCAGTAGTCTGCGAGTTTGTGGATGTGTTCTTTGAGCTATCCAGTTTGTCGCCCAAGAGGAATGTGAACTTCGGCATAGAGTTAGAGCCTGGTACGAAACCGAACTCGAAGGCTCCATATCCTATGGAGCTTGTCAAGTTGTTAGAACTGAAGAAGCCACTCAAGGAGTTGGCTGAGAAGGACTTCCCAGTAGTCTGCGAGTTTGTGGATGTGTTCTTCTGAGGAAGACTATCAGATTTGTATGGACCGACCAATGTGCTCAGAGTTTTGAGGAGTTGAAGAGGCGTTTGACTTCTACTCCTATCTTGGCACAGTCAGAGGGTTGTGATGATTTTGTAGTTTACAGTGATGCATCCAAGCTAGGCTTGGGATGTGCACTGATGCAGAGAGGCAGAGTGATTGAATATGCGTCTCGACAACTGAAGACGTATGAGGAGAACTACCCGACTCATGATCTGGAGTTGGCAGAGGTAGTTCATGCTTTAAAGATCTGGAGACATTACCTATATGGTGTTGCATGTCAAATCTTCACAGACCATAAGAGTGTGAAGTACATTTTCACGTAGCGGAAATTGAATAACCGCCAACGTCGATGGCTTGAATTGATCAAGGACTTTGACCTTGAGATTTTGTATCATCCTGGCAAAGAGAATGTGGTAGTTGACGCCTTGAGTAGGAAGATGCCTCGAGAGAAGGCGATTGCCAGATATACTGTACAGCCTCAGTTTCAAAGAGATCTAGCTCGGCTAGAGATGGACATCCAGTTTCCTGATGAGGATGCCAATTGTTTGCTTTAGAGGTTCTACCTGTTTTGTTGGATGAGATCCAACAGAAGCAGGGGACCTGCCCGACTTTGACGAGGATTAGAGAGAGGATGACTCGTGGTGAGGGACCATAGTTCTCCATAGGAGCAGATGGAGTGATGAGACGCGGCGACCGCGTCCGTGTACCCGCTAATGTGGATCTGAGGTAGAAGATTCTGCAGGAGACTCACTCCACACCTTACTCAGTGCGCCTTGGTGCGAGTAAGATGTATCAGGATGTGAGATGTTCATACTGGTGGGGAGGGTTGAAGCCCGATGTGGCTAAGTTTATGACTCAGTGTGCGACCTGTTAGCAGGTCAAGAAAGAGCATTGCAGACCAGGAGGAGAACTCTATCCACTGCCAGTACCACAGTTGAAGTGGGAGGATATCTCCATGGACTTCGTGACCAGATTGAGACCGAGTAGAAGCTTTGATGCAATTTGGGTTGTGGTTAACAGACTGACGAAGAATGCACGTTTCATCCCCATCAGAGAGACGTGGCCGGTGAGCAGATTGGTTGAGGAGTATACTAGACAAAGAGTGAGACTCCATGGGGTACCGGGGACGATTGTCTATGATCGAGATGGACGGTTTACCTCGAGGTTTTGGCAGCAGATCCAGACTGCTTTAGGGTCCAGTCTACACTTCACGACTACGTTTCACCCCCAAACAGATAGTCAGTGTGAGAGGACCATCCAAACCTTAGAGGATATGTTGCGAGCTTGTGTGTTGGATTGGGGACAGGGATGGTCTGAATACCTCCCTCTTGTTGAGTTCTCAAACAACAACATCTAGCATGCATCCATTGGGATGGCTCCTTATGAGGCACCGTATGGACGTAGGTGTCATACACCTTTATGTTGGGATGAGCCTAGCAGTATTAGTGGGATAGCGCCAGAGCAGATTCAGGATGATATGGCTCGAGTAGCGCTGATTAGAGAGAGGATGTTGGCTACACAGAGTCGCCAGAAGTCATATGTAGACAGGAGGCGACGACCTCTAGAGTTCAGGGTAGGAGCTCATGTTTGGTTGAGAGTATCTCCAACGCGAGGCGTTTGACATTTTGGCATAAAGGGGAAGTTGAGTCCCTGATATGTCGGTCCTTTTGAGATACTGGATAGAGTTTGGAGAGCAGCGTACAGATTGGCTTTGCCACCGAAGTTAGAGGGTGTTCACCCTATGTTCATGTGTCTCAACTGAGGGAGTACATACCAGATTGAAGACACATCGTCAGCTATGATGATGTAGTGGTTTAGCCGGACCACACTTTTGTTGAGCAGCAGATTGCAGTCCTAGAACAAGGTTTGAGACGCCTGCGTTCGAAGGACATTCCCATACCGAGGATAGAGTGGTCTAGACGATGACCGGATGAGGCTACATGGGAGACTGAGGATAGTATCCAGAGGAACTATCCTGAGTTCTATGCTGAGATAGATGCATCTATAGGATCGACGAGTAGATCTTAGTGCTATCTTGGTAAATGTATGTTATGTGTTTATGCGATATGTTGTGTTTTCGTGCTAGTTGTGATGTGTGCATATGATCTTTTATATCTTGTTTGCTAGCGCGAGTTAGGTATAGCTGAAGATGGTTCCTTCCTCCATGCTATGGTAATATGTTTAGGATTAGCTGGAGATGGTTCTTTCCTCCATGCTATTATTGATGGACATAGTGTGAGTGGAGACGGTTTTCCTCCACATAGTTGTGTTACGAGTATGATTGGCTGGAGACGGCTTTCCTCCATGCCTTGTGACGTGGTTAGTAGTTGGTTAGAGATGATTTTTCCTCTATGCCTTTGGATAGCGTTATGATCTTGTTGTTGGAGTTGGTGATTCCTCCATGTTGTGTTTTGAGGTTATAGAGTGTTATAGGTTGATACGTTTGAACGGAGATATGATACCTCCGATAGAGAGAGTGTTTATACCTCGGGTTCTGGGTCCGAGAGGATTTGGGAATTGTTCAAGTTTCTAGACGAAACTTTTTCTTAAGGGGTGTGTGATGTAATAGCTAGGATTTCCGAATTCTAATTAATTTTGATTAACTTAATCAGTCATAGTAATTGACATATAACTCGCGAAGATTGCGTAAGTGTTGAGTATAAGTCCCACCGTTATGTTCCTGCCATAATTTTGGGCTTATGGTGAAATTTTCACTTTTTCCCCGGGTTATTATTTTTACCCTCCGATATTATTTGGAGCATTTGGGAGCTCCAATTAATAAAAATGCAGTTGAGATAAATGATCAGGACATCGGACTTGTCCTAGATATGAAACAACATGGAAAGGCAAAACGGACAAAAGAGTCGCTATTTCGTTTCTTAACGGCTAAGAAATACGGCTTAGGAATACACATTTTCCGAGGCAATTGTGGAACAATTCCCTATAATATTCAAGATCTATTATTCCAATTTCGAGAAGTTTGGTGAAGGGGGTTCAACCCGCCTTTAGATCGGTTAAAGGATAATTATCGACTTCGCCAAAGAATAATTATCGACTTCACTATAAATAGTGGAAATCGTTTATTAATTCATTTCCTTGCACGTTTCCTCGTAAAAGCTCTGATTTCTCTCAAACTTCAAACTCAGATCTACTCTCCGTTTCTAATTCGATTTCAATTCCGTTTGAGTTTCTGGATTGCTCTCTTCATTCTCTTCATATCGGTACCGAGTTTCTGCATTTCTGAACAGATGAAGACCTAGTCGAGCATATATGTCACCAGGACGGTTCCATCGCTCAGATTCCGGTAAATTTGATGTTGTATATGCGTAGCCTGCGTCGTTGTGATTCCGAATCTTCTTTCAGATCATCAATCGGGTTAGTAACGAATAAGTTATGAATTTATTCGTTTTCCGTACTGCGATTTGGCCTAAATTGACCTTAGGCTTTTCAAAATGGATATTTAGAAATTCCATTATGCTCATTATTTTATTCTAGTGTTTATGGGTTTATTGTTTGATGAAATCTGATGACAAATGGGTTTAGAAATGGCCTGCGGGCAAAACGTTATTCTGGTGAAATTTAATTAATTAATTAAAGGTTAATTAATTAAATTAGGATTAAATTTAAGATTGAAGAATACTGATTAGATGCATGCTAGGTGTCAGAATGAGTTGAGGATTATGATGATGTTATGGATATTGGTTATGGCTTTAAGGTTTAGTATGTGTACGAGTATGATGAGATGTTATGTTGAGGATATGCCTTAGGCATTTATGAATGTGTTGAGGATCCGAGGTTTAGATTTGAGATATAGGTTGGTTGTGGTTAGTGAGACGAGTCTCCTAACCTTTGCAGTATGTGATTGTGTGTCCCTTGCTATTGTAGGCGTTGATTACTTCCCCAAGGGGAAGTTATGACGTGGTATAGGTTACGAGTATATCAGGTAAGTCAATAGGACTTACTTAGCCTTCAGTTGTGAGTTTGTGTGATTGTGATGGTTGTGTGTGTTCATATGATTGTGCATTTATAACCTAAACCGGACTAGGATGACCATTTATTACATTAAATGGCCCAAGTGTATTATAACGGGTCGTGACCACATATGCCTCCGCTCGATGGTAGGAGGGGATGCCTGGAAGCCAGTAACATAGGGGGGACGAGTGATGATCACCCCCATGCAAACCCCTGTGTTAACGGGGGAAGGGACGAGGTTCTTTAGGCTCCTCGTGTCACAAAATAAGTTAAATTAGTAATGTAATAACGTAATTAAAAGATAATAAATGAATGTGTGTGGCATTGCATGTATGAGTTGTTGATGTGTGTATGTGCTATTACCTTCATACTTATTCATTACTGTAGCTAACGGTTTCATACCGTGTTGTAGATGACCTGCAGGTATGGAAGACTACAGAGTGAGCCAGATGTGGTGACCAGCCGAGGACTTCTGTACATTAGGATTGCATGGGATATGGGATGTCTTTTGTGGTTGTTGTTTATGGATGTTGTTTTGTACTTGGCTTGTATGTTATAAACCCTTTTGATGTATCCTATACAGCTTTATGTATTTGGTTTTAATCTACTTGTGTCTTGTTGTAAGATTCAGTGAACTTGTTGTCAAGCTAGGGTTAGGATCCATTGTGAGATCCTAGCCCAATGTGGCACTCCAAGTCCTGCAGATTTGGGGTGTTACAATATGCACCCTGTATAGAATATAGATCATATGAGAACATGCCTTATCGTGTGATCATGAGAACAGTTTGTAGTTATTATTAGTTTTGTTACGAATGTATTATATTGTTTAATACATTATTCGTAGTTATTGTTGGTTGAATGAATTACCCGTAGTTATTATTAGTTTCAAAATATTATTTATCAAATAATTATGATATCTACCCTAAATCTCGACCCTTAATACTCACCATCCAACGGTCCAAAATTGTTCTCATAATTACGCGATAAGGTTGTTCTCATGGAACCACACCCTATGTGTGTGTGACGCCCACTTACGTTTGTAAACACACTAACAAAAGGTTTTCCGAATATTATTCTACTCAATGTTGTGAAGTTCATCCTTACTTAAAATCTTTGATTTGTTCCCTTTTGCATGTTGCATTTATGCTTCTCTATCCAACACGCTTAGCTCGAATGCTTTAACCTCATTTTGATATTATAACATGTTGATTTTTCATGTACAAGTATAAAATATACTACTAAAAATTTATTTTTTTGATGTAATTTATTAATTTTTATATCCTTGTTATATATATTGATCGGGTTTTTCTTTGTATTTATTACTTGATTTTTGTTATTTTATAACTAATATGATACATCATACACCACATTTAACAATAATAAGTTAGGGTTTGTATTTGTGATTTTTAATACTTAGTATAAAATATAAGAATTAATTAGGATTAAATGATAATTTCTTAGTATTTATGTATAAAAAAAGTGTTTTGAATATATTATGATTACAATCGGCATGGTTTTCTTATAGCTTAAAGTATATATTAATTTCTAAGTAAATTATTGATCGATAATATGCCAATAATGTAGAATGCATGTAAATTTTGGCTATTCTAAGATGGGTAAAATGGCTAACTCGTCCTTTTACCACTATTACTCTATTAATAATACCCATATCATAAACTCATGAGAAAATTGGTTTATCATAGATACAATTTAGGTCCTCTATTTTCTAGCCAAAAAATAAAAGTAAAAGAAATTAAAAATTATTAAATAAGAGAATCTATTATTTATTAAGGAGGATAAATAATTATTAAAAATTAAAAAGATAAATGAATATTAATTGTGGGGACCACTCTCATTAAAAAGATTCTCTCTTAATTAAGGAGGATAAATAACTATTAAAAATTAAAAAAAATAAACTAAATTAAAAAAAATAAATGATTATTAATTGTAGGATCACTCTCATTAAAAATATTCTCTCCCTTAATTAATATGGCTTTTTTTTATTAAATAAGGAAAACGAGAGTGCTCCCCCACAAATTCTGTACATAATTTCACGCGCAAGTTATGTACATAATTTCGCACGCAAGTTATGTACATAATTTCGCACGCAAGTTATGCACGTAATTTCGCACGCAAGTTATGTACATAATTTCGCACGCAAGTTATGTACATAATTTCGCACGCAAGTTATGTACATAATTTCGCACGCAAATTATGTAAATAATTTCACACGCAAATTATGTACATAATTTCACACGTAAATTATGTACATAATTTTCACACATAAGACAAATTATGTAAATAATTTTCACCAAACATCACAAATTTTGTACATAATTTGCGTGTGAAATTATGTACAGAATTTGTAGGGATCACTCTCATTTTCCTTATTTAATTAAAAAACAACCATATTAATTAAGGGAGTGAATCTTTTTAGAGAAAATTGGTGTAGAAGGGCTCTTTTTGTATCCATGATACAAAATAGGCCCCTCTATTTTTCTTCCAAAAAATAAAGCTAAAAGAAATTATAAATCATGGATAATAAGATAGTTAGTTAAGGGCAAATTAGTAATGTAGCATAATAACTACCTAAAAGTTAAAGATATATTAAATTAAAAAAAAGGCAACAGCATGATACACCAATTTGTTAAAGATATATTAAATCCATAAAAAAAGGCAACAACATGATACGATATCTTCACAACCTCCATCTTCAACGGAACCTCCATTGGATCGTGAGATTCTCCATTCGCAACCTCCATCTTCAACGGAACCTCCATCTTCAACGGAACCTTCATTGGATCGTGAGATTCTCCATTCGCAACCTCCATCTTCAAATCGTGAACTTCGACCGTCTTCAACTTCTTGTTTGATCTATTCTTTGTGTAACAACAATCAATCCTTGTAAGTATTCCAAATTCTCTCAATAATATACCATTTTAATGGCTTCGATTTTGGTCCAAACCGAAAATAGTTGATGAACGTTTTCCCTAAAATTCATACTCAAAACCGCCATTGTTGATCTTTAACTACATGGCCTTAATTTTGAAATTATCCATTTCTGTGAAATTTATGTATTCGAATCAACAATGATGAAAGATTATGTACATAATTTTAAGCAGATACATAAAAATCAACGCCACATAAATTTAACAACTACATAATATTTAGCAGATACATAAATTATGTTCGTCACCTTCGTCATTACTGAAACATAAATTTAACAACTACATAATATTAGCAGATACATAAATTATGTTCGTCACCTTCATCATTACTAACACTCAGCACATAAAAATCAACGCCACATAAATTTAACAACTACATAATATTAGCAGATACATAAATTATGTTCGTCACCTTCGTCATTACTGACACATAAATTTAACAACTACATAATATTAGCAGATACATAAATTATGTTCGTCACCTTCATCATTACTGACACATAAATTTAACAACTACATAATATTAGCAGATACATAAATTATGTTCGTCTCCTTCATCAATATCAACACTCAACACATAGAAGATCACCGACATATAAATATACGAAATACAAAATATGAACCATATACATAAATTACGCAGAGCAAATGTGCGAATTAGCCACCAATTAGACGATTTAACGTACATACCTCACAGATCTGGACAAAAATGTCTCAGAACGATTGGATCTACAAATCGAGTTTTTTGTCTCAAAAATCGCACAAAACAAACGATTGAATCTACAGATTGCCAATCCGAATGTTGACGATCTCACAGCCGTAACAATTGAACAAACAGAACATCAAACCGAAATAAATCGGCAGTAATCGAACAAAAAAGAGTGAAAATGTATATGACAGTAGACGAAAGCTTTGTACAATTGGTGGCTATGGATGCAAAAATGGGGGAATTTCGTGATTCTTGTATCACGTTTACAAGGAATGTATATTTCCTTTCCTAACAACTTCTTGATTTGTAGGGGGACCACAATAAATAACCTTATTTAATTAAAACTGCCACCTCACCTTTTTTAATTTCCATCAGAGGTATGCATTTAGTTAGGAATTAATCTTTATTAGAAAATTAATTGGGGCCTATTTTATCTACATTATTGCAAAATGGCCTATTTAATACACAATAATACATAAATGGCCTACTTACCCTTTTAACTCATCTTTTTAATGTTAAAACTAATCTTATATGTATTAAAGGAGAGACCTTCTTTGCCACGTGTCAACACTACAATTCACGCAGCTCCCAAAAATATTTTTAAAACGTTATTATTTTGGTTATTTTTGATAAAAAAATATAAATCAAATCCCCAATTTTATAACTAATTTTTTTAAAACCTTACTAATTTTTAGAAATCCATAAATCTTCTAATCAAATTCTAAACATATTAATTTTCATCAAAGCTAATATATAATTATTAAAAAAAACTCATATTATAAATCACAAACTTTAAGTAAAGGACCATGATCTAATTATATTAATTATATTTAACATAAAATTAATTATAAAAAAAATTAAAATAATAATAACAATTATAATTTCATTCTCCCGCTTTTTATATTACAAAAGTATACATATAAATTTTTAAGTATAAATTATTTATTAAAACTCAACCCGCACAAGGTGCGGATAATACACTAGTTCCTTAATTCTAGGGGACCACTCTCATTTTCCTTTTTTATTTTAAAAAATTAAGGGACAATATCTTTTTATTTTTGAAAGTATCTTAAATTATTTTAGATTTTTTTTTCAAAATTACAAGGGGCCTAGTTAATACAAATTGAAACATAAAAGCCTACTTAATCTACATTTATACAATAAAAGTCTACTTACCCCTTTTACTCTAAACTTATTAAGTAAATATACACTATAGAATAATTAGAGTGTAAAAATTAGAGGGGTCTACAAAACAAAAGTCCATAAAAAAGAGTCTAATTTACCCAATTTTTTCTTCTAAGATTTAGTATCATAGTTGTTTAACATTGAATATTATTTTTGTTTAATTGAAGCAAATTTAAGTGTTAGACGAATAACTTTTCTTTAATTTTAAGTTGATAAATAAAATTAAAAAAAATCGGATTTTATACATAAATTACGTGTTTGATATTATATCATGCGTCCATCACAACATTGGTTGGATCTAACACGTGTGCATCTTAATTTACATGTTAAGTGAAGTTACACACAAACCAGTTTCATCCTAAAATTAATTGGCAATAAAAAAAATATCTTGTGAATTATATATTAGATTCACCTGTTATCATAATGCAGATGTAAGACATTTCCACTATCAACAATATTTAAACCAAGAAATGAATAATACTCTTAAAATTTTACCAGCGAAATCAATGGTTTACCTTTGCCATTGATTTCCTTCCCATCTACCGTTGGATTACTGATTGGTTATCACTTATCATGATTGTGGCAAACCTTTTCGACTCGTGGAAGATCAACCATGTACATGGTTGACTTCTCATAGAGGATATCAAAATACTAAGTTCCTATTTTAACTCGTTTTTATTAGTTTTTATATCCGTTCATCTAATATGGTTGTTGACTTCATTGTTATGCCTCGAAATGGGAAGATTGAAGCGTTTGATAGAAACTCTATCTCAAGTGGTTCTTGCTGCAAGTGTTATCCTTCATAATCCAATGGTCCTTGATTTGATCAGACCCTATAATACTACAATATTGTGCTACTTACAAAATTAATAAGTGCTTGTGTAAGCCACGTCTACATATATAGATGTTCAATGAAATAAGTTGAGTTGTGACTGAAATTTGAAGATTGTATTTACAAAAATGTTTGTAATATATTTTATGGTACCCCCAACCGTTGTAATGTAGTAGGAGAGTGAACAATAAGTTAGTTCATACGTAACAGAATCTTGTCGTTATAGGCAAATGATGCAATGTCAATTTTAGTGGGTAAAATGACTGACTAGACTTTTTACCACTATTATGATAGATGGTAGGGTTTAGGTTTAGAACCCATAAACGTTGGTGGGAGAACCACGAATGTATTCATAATAATGTGACTCTTATATTAGAATTACAATATAATCATAGAAATCATTAATATAAAATCAAATATAAACTAACCTAATATACCTACGATATTATACAATATTATCTCTAATATCTATAATATCCTAACATATTATTCTATTAAAAAAAATCCTATCTAACTCAATTCTTTCAATTTTAGTGTATTTACAAAAATGTTTTCGACTACGGCACAACCTTCCTAATAAGTACTTTCCGCTTTGGTTCTGCCACTTACTTAGATTTCAATGTCATAATGTTGCTTAATCTGTCATCCTTGGCTATATTCTTGTATATGTATATACCATAACTCCAGCCATAATAAGAACAAACATAGTGATGTACTAACCCAACCATGTCAATCAACTTGTAATTATCATCTCATACATGATACTAATCAAACACTTTACTTGTCCTCGTCTCGTTCTGCTGCTGCAGCACTGAGTAGAATGTTGGAATGAAATGTAAGGTTTCTTGATAGATCAGGAGCTACAAGATGCTATTTGTTAGAGTCTCCTGCATCATCTCCTCTCTCAAAAACAGCTGCAGCACCCATCCCAGACCCTTGATCAAGTTTCCCGTAAATAAATTAAAATACAAAAACACAACAACAATCAAGTAGTTATAAATATTGTTCAGCAAGATGTATGATGACAGTAATGTGAAAAGAGGAAAAATACCTAAGCACATTGACACAACTCCAAAACGACATTCACCACCACGACGCTTCATCTCATGCAAGAGGGTAGCAAGACTTCGAGCACCTGTAGCACCTAAAGGATGTCCAAGAGCCATTGTACCTCCGTTTACATTGACTTTGTTTGGGTCCAGACCTAGCTTCTTCTGACAGTACACGAACTGTGATGCAAATGCCTCAGTTATTTCAAAGAGACTAATATCGTCTAACTGTAAACCAGCAGCCTTCACAGCAGCTGGAATTGCAACTGATGGACCAATACCCATTATGGCAGGATCCACACCAACAGCAGCGAAACTCCTGCGTATTAATATTAGAACATATGTAATTTATTTTACTGATGTGCCACATTGATATCTTGTACCTGAAAACACCAAGTACCGGCAATCCTTTACGTATTGCAACACTTCTCTTCATCAGAAGGACGGCTGCAGCACCATCACTCACTTGACTAGAGTTTCCTGCAGTTGTTGTTCCATCCTTCTTGAATGCGGGCTTCAATTTTTCCAATTCGGATACTGTGATATTAGGGCGTATACCTTCATCTAAGATAACTGTAACGGACTTCTCTTTTCCACTTTTTGAATCAACAACCTAGATAACAAATGAAGGGCAACCACGAAAAACATGAATCAACCACAGCCAGCAATTTACCCAAACTTGATAATACAATTGCACATTGTAGATCTTTACTTTGGTCTTCACAGGAACAATTTCATGTCTGAATTTACCAGAGATAGTTGCAGCTGCAGCTCTTTTATGTGACTCAACCTAAGAGAATAAACTCGAATCATAAAAATACAGTCACATGAAACACTGAAAAGAAGAGTGTTAACATACTGCAGCTAGATCTTGCTCTGCTCTCGTAATGCCAAAACGCGCAGCAATATTTTCTGAAGTGATACCCATAGGAATAAGGCAATCCAGAGCTTTCTTGAAATCTTGAACCTATCACACAAAAAGAATCAGTACAGCCTTTTGGTAGTTAGCAGGACATGCAAATGAGCGAGTCACGTGGCTTTTGGTACAATATCACCTTGGGGTTCAGAGATCCTTCCCATGCTGTTGGCATTGGGTTTGTAGACATTGATTCAACACCAGCACCGATACCTACACGGAAATTGGGATATTGGTAACATCAAATCTATCCTTAGAGAAGCCATGGATCCATACCAATATCATAAAATCCAGCTTTGATAGCTGCAGCTATATCTACAACAGCTTGAAGACCCGATGCTCCTTGCCTATTCAAAGTTTTAACAGGCACAGTTTCTGTAACAATTTCACATCATGAAATTAGGAACAAAGACAACGAAATAAGCGAAATCATGAGGATAGTGGAATGACAGTAAAGGAAATAACCAGGAAAAGCAGCATAAAATGCAGCCATCCTACATTCAGTTGCCCTCTGAGAACCTTCTGCTATAAGAGTTCCCACAATAATATCCCCAACTTCACTTGGATTAAGATTTGTCTTCTCTATCAGTGCCTAACGTTTATCGAAACCAAAAAAAATTTCCTTTATAATTCACAGTCATAGTAAACTGAAGAAATTTGGTAATAGTGCAAGGATTGAATGCCTTCAAAACTGATGCAAGAAGGTCATCAGGATATGTATCCTTAAATCCACCACGTTTTGCCTTGCAAATAGCTGTTCGAAAAGCCCTACATTAAGTGCACATTGTCACAAGCCACATCCGAGACGAAAGAGCTACGGGAACAAAGCAAAACAAGACTTACGCAACGATAACCACATCGTCGTCGGAAGCACTTCCCCTTTGGTATACAGATGAAGCTCCGGCCAAACGAATTGAGGCCTGCAAATGCATTAAAGTAGCAATGAAAACTCTGTGAAGTACATGAAAGTATTTGCAGTCCAATTCATGTCAGCGAAGAAGAAGAACTCACCGAAGGAGAGGGCTTATTGCCTAGATGGGAAGAGGAAGAAGGGTTGAGATGGTGAAGAAGAACGTGTTGCCTGTTGATTGCTTTCTCCATTTTCAGACCAAATTCAACATCAACACGAGTCAATTGTGTCTGAAAATTACTGGAACTGATCTAGTCTCCTCAATTGTAAGGGTAATCATGTGACACTGACACTTTGACCTACCAAGAAAGATCGAGAATTGAATCAGCACGTTGCTTCAAAACATACAATAAATTATTATATGCGATTTCATTGATATACGTAGTCGGATTCACTTCCTTCCAAAATAAAATCACTAATTTTCATTTTCAATTCTTCTCCCATGGATGTACGTGGCCGATTTGCAACCGCAAACAAAAATCATTTGAAAAATTCACCCTAATTTCTCCTGTATCTGGCGAATACTATGAAGAACATGCCAATTATCTTGAATCATTGATGAATTATGGCTTTATGATCATCGAATGCTGCTGCATTTTGTCCCTCTGTTTTTGTTCTATGTTTATCCTATGAAGAACAGTGTCAAATTGATGTATGCAATGCCATTGATTATGTTCGTGCGCGCTGTCCTACTTGCCACCTACATATCTGCAATCACTTGCTGTGTTGTGAAGTGCTCAATCTAAGCTCATGAAAGCAATTAAGTCCAACCAAAAAGTCACACTTAGACTTGAATGATCCAGCACAAACTACATCATATGTTTACATTCAATGCTCCTTTCTGCTTCTACTATCTATCTACCCTTGCCATGGCACCATCCTATATATAACATGTATATGGTGGTCACCTGAACCGGACAACCTTAAACTTGTAGAAAAAAATGGGGAGGAAATTAGAAGGGTTAAAAGCTGTGATTTGGGTAGTTTTAGGGATTTTAGTGATGGGTAATAATGGGCAACCCCTTGTGCCTGCTATCATCTCATTTGGAGACTCTTCTGTTGATGTAGGGAACAATGACTATCTCCCTACCCTTTTCAAGGCCAACTACCCTCCATATGGAAGGGATTTCGTCAACCACAAGGCTACTGGGAGGTTCTGCAATGGCAAACTTGCCACTGATATCACTGGTAAGTTCATTGTAATTTTATAGTGTCTGTTTGGTATGTAAATAGTATACTTCTATTACACTTTTCCCCCCCTTTTCATATATTCAAAAAAATCGGTCTTATATCTTTATCCTTCTTCTCTCACTCTAGAACTCTTTCTTCAATGGATATCAATTTCATACGCAGATTTTGATATTGATATCGTTTACTAATACTTATATATTGATATCTAGATATGGATGTCTAACGGGCCTAGGGTTCTGAAAACTCGACAATTTGAGCTGAATGAGACGTGCTTTGTTATGTTCATGAACTCACTTAGAATTAAGCAGTGTTCGAGTCATACCTATATTAGAATCGAGTTTTACAATGCGTTCATACTTGTTTAGTTAAGTGGACAAGCCTGAACCAAAATTTTTCAAGCCCAGCACAAGTTGAGCTCTAGTAGTTTGACTCATATAACAATTTAGTGAAGATTGACTAAATTGGTCATCGACCTAGTTGTTATTCAAGTCGAAAGAGTCGAGTTTAGATATGTTGATGTTCAACTCGTTTAGACTCGAGTTAAGTCTAATCTTTAATCGGACTATAAAATGTGTTCATAATCATCTTGTTTAGTGAGTAAAATTTATCAGCTTTGAAGGTTGTAGATTGATGTTTTGCGGAGAGTTAGTCGAATTTCTTCATGTTTTGCAGCGGAGACTCTGGGATTTACAACTTACCCACCAGCCTATCTTAGCCCTCAAGCATCAGGCAAAAATCTCCTCATTGGTGCCAACTTTGCTTCTGCTGGATCAGGCTATGATGATCAAACTGCAATCCTCACTGTAATAACAAATAATACATTTCTAAGTTAACACATATTGGTATTATCATTCCCAATACATTAATCCTTTATCATTGCAGCATGCAATTCCACTTTCACAGCAACTAGAGTACTTCAAAGAGTACCAAGGCAAGCTGGCTAAGGTGACTGGTAAAGTGAAGGCAAAATCCATCCTAAATGATGCACTCTACATCATTGGTGCCGGTAGTAGCGACTTTGTACAAAATTACTATGTCAATCCTCTCCTAAACAAAGCTCTCACCCCTGATCAGTACGGTTCTCAACTCGTCGGAATCTTCTCTAGCTTTATCAAGGTACAAATTTCTAATATAATGTATGTATGTATGTATGGTTATTAATGAAAAACATGTATGTAGGATCTGTACAAGTTAGGAGGTAGAAGAATTGGGGTGACTTCCCTTCCACCAGCCGGTTGTCTACCTGCAACGGTAACTCTTTTTGGGTTTGGCAAGCCAGGATGCGTCGCGAGGATCAACAATGATACCCAAGTGTTTAACAAGAAGATGACGTTAGCTGCAACGCGGTTGAAGAAGCAGCTTCATGGGCTTAAGCTTGTTGTCTTTGACATTTACAAGCCCTTGTTTGATCTTGTCCATTCCCCTTCAAAATATGGTGCCTAATTGCCTATCACAACTCACAAGTACAATTCTACTCTAAGTTCAAGTATAGTCAAGGCTTTAACTGAACGTACGTGTAGGTTTTGCGGAAGCGGGAAGGGGATGTTGTGGAACGGGGACGGTAGAGACGACAGTGTTCTTATGCAACTCAAAGTCTATGGGGACGTGCAGGAATGCAAGCCAGTATGTGTTCTGGGATAGTGTTCATCCCTCTGAAGCTGCTAATCAGCTTCTTGCTGATCAACTCATCACTCAAGGAATTGACCTTGTTACTTGAAAATTTCTATTAAGTTTTATCTGTACGACTCATATTATGAACTTATGTGCTGCAATCCTCACTATGATTTGAAGCAAATAAAAGAAACAATAATCATCTGTTGCACTTATCAACTATACATTTTATGCTAGCTAGTTTTCATTTATACTCCGTATAATATCTCTTTGGATTATAAGAACTACTTAGCGTTTAATATTTCCATCGCAATTGCGATGGAAATATTTCACTCCGTGAAAATTGGAACAGGGGCGCGTGAAAATTCTATAGCTCTCAAGCTTGACATGAGCAAAGCCTTTGACAGAATAGAGTGGGATAATTTGGAACGTATTATGACTTGCCTGAGTTTTCTCAAGGGTGGATTGCTCGTCAGATGTCTTGTGTCAGGGGGGACGAGATACTCATTTAAAATCAATCGTTTTATAGAATGAAACGTTCTTCCCTCTCGCGGTCTGCGCCAGGGGGATCCCCTCTCGCCCATTCGTTTTATTCTGGGGCCGAAGGATTATCCTATATAATCAGCCAAGTTGTCGCCTCCTCTTCACTGCATGGTATATCAGTAGGTCGGGGTTCCCCCGCCACCTCCCACCTTTTCTTTGGTGATGACAATCTTTTGTTTGCTCGTGCAAACCCGATAGAATACTCTATGATAACTGAGTTGCTCAGTCAGTACGAGAGAGCTTCAGGGCAGAAAATTAATTTACAAAAATCGAAAGTTGCTTTCAGCAAGGATATTGATGTTTACCAACAGACGCTTCTTTCTCACTACTTAGGTGTTAATAAGGTGGATCGCCATGTGAAATACCTAGACTTACCCTCCGTGATCGGGCGTTCTAAGAAAGAGGTCTTCATGTTCATTAAAGTACGAATTTGGAAAAAGGCACAAGGATTGAAAGAACGCTTATTGTCTTCGGCCGGAAAAGAGATTCTCATTAAGTCCGTGCTTCAGAGTATCCCTACCTATATAATGTTCGTCTACCGGCTCCCCGATGGTCTTATTGATGAGATTCATGGTCATATCGCTAAATTCTGGTGGGGCTCGTCGGATGCTCGTAGGAGGGTCCACTGGAGGGCGTGTAATGAGTTGTGTGTCCCGAAGAGCCACGGTGGGATGGGCTTTAGGGATCTTCGGGTTTTCAACGAAGCTTTGCTGGCTAGACAAGCATGGCGTCTCTTCTCCTCCACTGACACACCCGCTCACAATGTCCTTAAGGCAAGGTATTTCCGCCGTAGTTCTTTCCTGGATTCGGCTAGAGGGTGGTAGTCAAGCTACTCTTGGAGGAGTATTTGGGGCTTCAAGGCTCTTCTTCGTGAGGGTCTGGCCTGGCTAGTGGGAAACGGGTCCTTGATTAACGTTGCATCTGAAAGGTGGGTTCCGACGGCTCATGGTTTCGCTCGACCTTCTCTTACACCGGGCACGGGAAATGATATTATGGTCTCTGAGCTCATCGACCCGGTTTCACAAGACTGGGATTCTGTTCGCTCTAAAGTGTCCGTGCAAATAAGCTTTAAATTTATAAAACTGAAATCAAAGCAAGCGAACCCGCAGTGTACGGACCATCGTAGTAAAGCAAGAATTCCAGAGTATCGAACTCAGGGATTTGGGGGGAACAAAATCAGTTCACAAATTGTCAAGCAAGTAAATATAGAAGCTTTGCAAATAATATTAGAAAAACAGCAATTCTAAAGATCCGGATATCCAATTGTGGCAATTGATTCAAGATAATTTATAGATGTAAGGACAAAGTCGGAATAGCAAAGGTATATCTAATGTAAGGTTATGTACGGTGAAGTTCCAAAATCCTATATGTCTTACCCAAATGCTCTCTCTATAAAGGTTGTTGAGGCTGCAGTATAGAAAAGATCAAAGGATAAGAATTACTCTCAACTACCCATGCCCAAACCCAAGGGAATCAAAGACAAGCAAAAACGGTTAAGGTTGTGACACTCGAAACCGAAATACAGGATGTTGAGTCTCACTACTACCTAGAAAAGGCAAGCCAAGGGTAGGTTAAGACAAATCTTTAACTTTGGATCAAAGCATAAGCAAAGGACGTACGACAGGGGAAACCACGGCTCGATCTTGACGAACCACGACCGTGGAACACAAGAACAGGCCGTGGAAAAGGTCGACGACGAGGTTTCTCGCAACTCTCAGGGTCCAATCTGTTTTAGTTCAATCTATCATCATCTAAACCACAACTATCAACCCTTCACCTTAGAATTGCTAAAGGGTTTTAGCCAACAATCATCATTATGAAATCAATAATCAAGTTTAAAAGAGAAAAGGGGTAAAATCTCGAAAACTCAATAATAACTAAACAATCAATCTCAATTCAATTCAAAGTATATATGTTCAATGTATGCGGAATAGGGAACAAAAAACCTCACAACAATCTCTAGGAATAATGAAGAACAGGATGTCAATCTGTCTTCGAAAGGAATCCTAAGATATTCTCTAAGTACACAATCTCAAAATGCGTCCTTCTCGGAATCTTTCCTGTACGAAGTAAGATCTTCCTAAGCAATCTTCAAAATGCACTCCGTGTAGGATGTATGCGACGGTCCTATTTTTTCCTTTCTTCAGCCTTCTTATAGGGGAAAAGTAGGGTTACGAAAAGCCCGATAACTGCTACTGACGTGGTAAATATGACACGTGGCAACCGTTATAGAAATCAAGGTCTAGTGTAAACTTCCACGGCCGTGGAATTGGTCGTGGAACCTTTTTGTTGCTCTCGACCTTGTTTTCCACGTCCTCGATGCCTAAACCATAGTCGTGGTTCTCTTGGTTTGGCCGTGGAAACTCAAATTCCTTTGTAAAAGCCTTTGTTTCATAAAGTTCTCTAATCATGCTCCTTCCTTAGCTTCTCCAAGGCATTCTCTTGATATCTAGCATGATCAAATACTCCTATCTTCTCATATATGCTCCAATTCAAGCCTTTATTCACCTAAAAATACAAAAAAGCTTGTGTAGATCTCTATATCGAAAAAATAGGTGAATGTGCTCATAAATGCTTCAAACTCATATCCATGTACACAACTAAAAGGGAAAAACAATAAAAACTAGCGCCTAAAAAATGGCCATATTTCATGCTATCAGATTCAGGTGCCCTTCATGCCGTGTTTGTTCCGTCCGATGTCAACAAGATCCTCGCGATCCCCTTGGTTGATATTAAGTCCCCTGACCAGCCCATTTGGGGCGCACACCCTTCCGGAAGTTTCACTGTTAAGACGGTCTATTGGCTTGGTAAAATGGGTGACCGTCCGGTTGCATCTCACTCGGTGTGGTCACTTATTTAGGATTGTGTGCTCCCGCCCAAGGTCCTTCACTTTGCATGGAGACTTTGTCATGGTTTTCTCAGTGTTGGTACGGTCCTCCACAGCCGGCATGTGCTCGACTCTCCCTTGTGCTCACGATGTTGCTTGCATGACGAAAGTATTTGGCATGCACTTGTGCTCTATCCATCCGCAGGAACTGCCTGGGCCTCTTCTGTCTTGCACGCAGCCTTCCTCAGTTCCTCTATGTCAGACCCGTAGACGGTTCTCAAGGAAATTAGAGAGGTGCTTGGAAACTCCGGAGTTGTAGATTTTCTCACAAACTCTTGGATTGCCTGGACCATTCGCAACAAAGCCATGTTTAATGACTAAAGCTTCTCCCCTGACCAGCTTCGAGATGACTATCGGAAGCTGACCTCTGACTTCATCCGCTGCCCACCGATCGTCTCCTACCAGACAGCCCAGCAGCTTCCCGACAACTCTTGGACGCCACCCCTCGAGGGCTCCTTGAAACTTAATAGTGATGCAATTGTCTCCGGTTCAACCATTGGTCTAGGTGCTATTCTGCGGGACTCTACAAGTAACATCCTCATGGTAGTATCAAAGCACTCGACTGGAGAATGCACGCCGGCGATTGTTGAGGCCCTTGCATTGTTATTCGCTGTGGAATCTGCCCAGAAATTTCTTCACTGGCTAGTGATCGTGGAGTCGGACGCTTCAACTCTCATCTCCCAGCTCAAGGCTTTGTCTCAAAGCGGTGCCCATAGCGGATCATTTAATATTTCTGTCATTTGTTCTTCTATCTTAACACATTTTACCTCTTTGGATTCGGTTTCTTTTTGGCATGTTCGTCGCACTGCAAATTGCGCAGCCCATCTAGTTACCCGACTTCTATGTACGGACGATGTTTCGGTTTTGTTCGATCACTTCCCGCAAGGTATCGTTGATCTTCCGGGAATTGATCTCCTTTAATACAGTTTCTCCAGTTTTCCTGAAAAAAAAACTTAGCGTTTAATATAATTATCCATTTCAATATTTAAAATGAAATAAAGTTTAATATAAAGTTGTTTCTTGGGACTTGGCTAAAGCCTTTGTTCCGATTTTAATTTTGCAGATCCCGTGATCTTTTGCAGTCCATAAGGACCATGACAATCGTCTATAAAATATTAAAATGCGAGAAGAAGTGAGAAATTTTCATTGAAAATTGAAGTGAATTTCTCACGTGGCATATCATTTATCTATTTCAGTGAAAAAGTATTATATAAAAATGATTCGAACGGAGGCACGGAGGGAAGGAGCAAGAAAAAGACGTGCATAACCAATTGTTCGAAAAATGTCATGCACCTTAAAATCCGGTAAGTTTACATCAAATTTATTTATATAGGGTTAGGTTCAAGTGATAATTTTTGTACGAAAGGAAGTAGGAACGTCTAACCTCCATTAGATTAAATTGGCTGAATTGGCATATTGGGCCTTCTACACAAGAAAGTTGGAATATAGGGCCCTCTTAAAATTAAGTTGAAAAAATGGGCTCCTATTTTGTAGGCTAGTTTTTTCATAGTAAAAAAAAGGGCTAAAAAGGGGCTGATTGATGACTGCCGACTGTTGTGCAAAAATTGGGTTGATTGATGACATATTTGATTGACATTTTTGGAGGGAATTGTTGGCCCAGATTGGTTTCCTGTAATTTTTTTGGGTATTTACGTAGTTATTGCCCAAAATGCATACAATTTCACATACTCAGGTTTGATATGATTGTGTAAGTGTTTTGTAAGATATTGATATGTTTGGGTAAGTGGTTTGTTTGTATGGTTGTCAATGTAGTAATTTTTTGGGGTATGTACATAGTTATTACCCAAATACATACAAATCTACATACTTAGGTTTGATATAATTAGGTAAGTGTTTTGTAAGATATTGATATGTTTGGATAAGTGGTTTGTTTGTATGGTTATTAGTGTAGTACATCGAACATGGTAAGTGCATATCCCAATATTGAAATCGAAATTTTGGATAATCGAACATAAATCGTAATACAACATACAAAAAAGATGACACACCTAACATACCCAAAAAATAACAAACCAGTTTTGTTAACCAAAAGTGTGTTAACATTCTCACATAAGTTTCTACCCAAAAAAACAACCTTACCTAGTGCAAGCTTACCCACCTATCCTGCAAAATATCTTCCCTACATACTTGGGTAAGATGGAAAAGATGATTGAGACGACCATGGTGCTTGGTGGCTCTCGAGGGAGAAGACGACCGAGGAGCTTGGTGGTTGCTGGCTCCAATCCCGTGCTCACACATTACTCAAAAAATATACCCAGCTCACACATTACTCAAAGTGCTCATGTATACCCAAAATGCTCACACATTACTCATTTCAAAGCAATACCCAAAAAACGCAGTAAATACATTCAAGGAGTAATCAATTACTCAATCCATACCCAAGAAACATACCCAAAGTGCTCACAGATTACTCAAAGTGCTCATACATACCCAAAGTGCTCATACATATTACATACCCAAAGGCTCATACATACTCAAAGTGCTCATACATACCCAAAGTGCTCACTCATTTGATGGTACTCAAGGGTAGTACGACTTACCAATTCCTCATCAATGGTAGACTCGAACACTTAAGCCTCCTCACGAACTGTAGCCTGGCCGGAATCGGCGGTCATCCTACGTTCTTCTGCCTCAATGACGGCATGAGTAAACCCTAGACTGAAAGAGGGCGCCGGAATCTGAGCAGAAGGGAGACTCGCCATTCTTCAAACTTTGTATTTTTTCTAGTTAGGTTTCCAAGCGTTCTTCAACCTTGTGAGTTTAGAGAAGGACAGAGAGGCAGTTTCAGGGGAGGAAGAAGAGGGCGGATGTTGTTCAGAGGGGAGGAAGAAGAGAGCGACGATTTCAGGGGAGGAAGAAGAACACGACGACGGTTTCAGGGGAGGAAGAAGAAGAGGCTGACGGTTTCAGGAGAGGGAGAAGAAAAGGGCGACGGTCAGGGGAGCAATGTAATACCCGGAAATTTTGTTTCCGACTATCTTAGAAACAAATCAGAACTTGACCGAATGTGACCTTTCCGGCCATTTATTTCTTTTGTATCGCCTCCGACCATATGTCGTTATCTTTTAAGTTTCGGGATGAAACTTATTTTTAAGGGGGAATTGATGTAACAATCGGAAATTTTGATTCCAAGTTTTTCCGAAGAAAACCGGACCTGGACCGGTTTTGGTTTTCTTTCCCGACTTCTTATTATATACTATGTGACACCGGGTTCTTATTCTTTGATATTTTTATTATTTTATATGAGGACCTTACTCACATAAACTACATAAGTCAATCTACCTCCTTTAATCTCTAAGCTTAACCTTTCGGACCCATCGGGACATGTATTCCGGGCCCATTATGAAGCTGAGTTTTGGCCTACGAACCCTACGATTCGGGCTTGTCATAAATGAGTCATTTGAACCCATTAGGATGTAACAACCGGTGTTATTTGGAGTATTTGAGAGCTCCAATAAATAAAGTTGCAGTTGAGAGAAATGATTAGGACATCGGATATGTCCTAGTTGTAAAATAATATAAAAAGACAAAACGGATAAAAGAGTCGCTATTCCGATTCTTTACGGTTAAGAAATGTGGCTTAGGAATGTCCATTCTACGAGATAGTTATGAATTAATTATCCCGATGATATTTCGGATTTAATATTCCAATTTTATAAAGTTTAGAGACCGAAATATATAACCGCATTTCAAGTACATATATATACATATATATAAATTATATATATATATATATGTATATGTATATATATATATAATATATATATATATATGTTAAGATAAAGACGAGTTGAAGGCGGTTGCATGTGCTTCCTCTGTAAATTCAATATATATATATATATATATATATATAAAGGTGAATGGCGGCTGATGATAATCTTCATCAATTCTCAATTGTAATTTGCACTTGCAAATTTACAATCACTATCTTCCTCATTTCACATTCGCTCTTTTTCAATCAGAGAAGAACCGAAAAGAAGGGAACACGCACTCACCTATATACGCTTGATCACATATCGATCGTTTTCGGTCCAAATTCAAATCCGTTTGTACCAACGAGTCCCTTATCTTGTACTCTTCAACGTAGTACAAAGTTATTTTCCGTTTGATAGCTTTTTGGTAAAGCCCCCGTTTACCGCTATCGGAACGCCGACGGACCACCGTAAGTCAGCAAACGTAAGGTTTCATAGCGTGCTCTTACTCCCCGTATCGCCAGGAGTTCGTAACTTCTTCCGGATCGTATATCGGGTTAGTAACGAATAAGTTATGAATTTATTCGTTTTCCGTATTGCGGGTTAGTATAAATTGACCTTAAGTTGGTTAAAATGGATAATTGAAAATTCCATTATGCTCGTTACATTATTCTGGTAATTATGGGATTTTAGTTGATGATGATATCATGAGTTGGATTTATGCCCTGATGTGGCTTTTAGGTTTAGCATGTTATTCGAGGTTATAGGATGTATATGATCCCTATGGATCCCTTTGGGTCTAGGTGTGACCTTTGTTTGATAAGAGATGTGACATCTCTTTATGCCTTGTCTATAGGTTGTGTTGTTCCTCCGGTGTTGAGGTGATCCAGTTGTGGTTGAGCTTTATACGAGGTTGAGGTAAGTTCGTAGGACTTACTTAGCTATCATCCTTATATGGGGTGTTTGTATGAGTGGTGTGTGCCTTATATGTTGCTATGATAGCATGTGATGTCGTATTTTACCGACCTATGTTTTATTGATTGCCCCACTGCGTGGCTATGATAACCTTTCCCTTTCATCCCGCCGTGGAGTCTGGGAGGTTCTCTGATGTCAGGCCAGACCAGTTTACAGGAAGGGCGCAATCCACTCCCATAGGGTACACGGATTGTGTGACCGATACTAGTACGGCTGGCTAGCAGGCTCAGAGGCGAGGATGTATCGGTCCTCGTGTCACCTAGTTTTATATATATTATATCTATACGATTTGAGTGAATGACCATTATATTGAGATGAATAAATGGGTAAATGAGTGAAAGCATGCTGATATGTTTATCTTTCCCTATGTGTGATTGTGCTTATGCATTACTCTATATATGTGTATGGATAGCTAATGGTTATTACCATGTTGTAGATGCCGTACAGGATAGGCATGCTGCTGGGTGATCTAGCAGAGTGACAGGCCGAGGACGTCTCGTACATAGGTTGTTGTGGGCTTTTGGGTTTGTTTATCTTTTCCCTCCTGTGTAAGGTTGGTCTTTTGTTACCTATTGCGTGAGGTGTGATGTTTGTACTCGGCTATGTGGTCTTACCTTTTGGGATGTACAGTTTTATACAGTTTTATGTATTTGTTTTCATATCTGTCAGTGGCATGTTGTAAGGTCCAGTGAACTTGTTGTCAGGATAGGGTCAGAATCCATTGTGAGATCCTAGCCCAATGTGACATCCCGAGTCCCGCGGATTCGGGGTGTTACAGAGTTGGTATCAGAGCCGAGGTTGACAACAATGGCACTTGCTACCTACAATGAGGTCTGATAGGTAAAATAAACAGAACCCGACGGGGGTCTGACTTTTTCAAAAGGTTTTGGTTTTAAATATGGTTTTGGGTTAGATGTACGAGAAGTCGCCACTCTTGCTATGGATCTCTGCAGTGTAGATATGTATATATGTATTCTGGATTATGTATATGTATGTGTTAAGTATATATATCTATATATCTATACTTATGGCCTACATAGAGCCTTATAAGTTAGGTGTGCATACCCCGCAGATGGCTCGGACTAGAGCTACTGCTGCTGTAGGTAGTGGTAGAGGTAGGCCACCCCGTCCTCCGGGTGTGGTAGGTGAGGGACCAGTTCCCGCTGCTGATCCACTAGTGGTGGAGGAGATACATGAGGAGTTACAGAGAGTGTCGTCCCAGAGACAAGAAGTGGTGGATCTATGAGACATCATTCACATCGAGCTCATTCTGATGATACTGATCGTGTCTCCATGGGAGGACCGGAGTTTAGAGAGTACCTCCGACGTTTTGAGGAGGACATCAGGGCCGGAAGACGGGCCCTAAACTTACCAGTACATGAGGGATCTTCTGAGAGATCTCAGGGAGCGACACAAGTGCTAGTTGCACCTACACGTGTTGCTGAGCCAGTTCAAGCTGTAGAGGAGACTCGAGGGCCTCGACCAGATGCCTGGTTGAAGGCATTTCACCAGCAGGGAGTACCACCTTTCTCAGGAGAGATTGGGTTACAGACTGAGGTATGGATAGGACATGTAGACTCAGCTTTAGAGTCTATCAGATGTCTTGAGGATAGACGGGTAGAGCTAGTTCAGTCTCTATTCCGTGACCTTGCACATCAGTGGTGGAGGACTGTACGAGCCAGAGCCACCAGCTATGATCGCATAAGGAGTATGATCCGAGAGCAGTTCTGCCCTGCCTCACTCAGGAGGGAGAAGCTGCAGGATTTTGTGGAGGCCGGTTTTTAGGATGTACCTATTGCAGATGCCATCCGTCGCTTCCAGACTGAGTTAGCTTTGCTGGGTCCAGCTGCACCATCTGAGGACCAGCATGTGTACTTGTTTTCCCGTCGTCTGAGGGAGAGCACACGTTCATATATGGCGGGATTCCATTGCGAGTCCCTTATTGACTATCAAGACCGGGCTTCTGCTTATGAGAGGGAGCGAGCTAGTCAGAGGAGGGCTTTTCAGACTGGACGGTCTGAGAAGAGGTAGCGCACTGGGCAAACCAGTGGAGTTGGAGGAGCTTCTGGTTTAGACGAGACCAGAGACGTCAGAGTTACCCCTCATCTGCACAGACTGCAGACAAGGGACGTCAGTGTTACAACTGTGGAGACCCTGGCCATCTGAAGCCAGCTTATCCCATACCAGTTGTGACTTGTTTTACCTGTGGCCGACAGGGACATCGAGCTGCCTTTTGTAGGCAGGGAGGATTAGCATCCCAGCAGGGTTCTTCCCCTGCCAGTGTAGCAGGAGGTGGTCAGAGGACACCTCAGCAGCAGATACAGGGACAACAGAGGGTCCCAGAGCGTCCATCTACTCAGGGTTCTGCTCCAGGACCGAGTAGAGGTAGAGGTAGAGATGTTGGCACCAGTGATGCCAGAGGAGCCCGAGGGCGAGCTTTTGAGTTGAGGAGTGTAGAGGATCCACCTGCACCGGCTACTACAGGTACCATTTTACTTCATGGTTTACATGTTAGAGTTTTATTTGATACTGGTGCTACGTATTCCTTTATTTCTGATACTTGTGTTGAGCGTCTAAGTTTATCTACCATAGAGGGGATACCCTTTACTATAGGGTTACCTGATGGTAGTCGGGTCAGAGGTACCCGTGAGATACGTAGTTGTCCCCTTTGTTTAGGGACTCGTGTTTTACTTGTTGACTTCTTAGTCATGTCATTGATGCATGAAGAAGTCATATTAGGTATGGACTGAATGCGTAGACACCATGCAGTTTTGGATGTTGGTAGACGGACTATTACAGTCTCTACCGAGGTTGGTTAGATTGAGGTCTTCCGGGGTTGGGACCTTGGGAAGACAGGTTTGGTTATTAGTGTCGTACGGGCAGCTAGGTTGATTGCACAGGGATGTGATGCCTTCTGGTGCTACGCCATGAAGGATGGAGAGAGTCCAGCTCTGGAGGATATTCCAGTAGTCTGCGAGTTTACAGATGTATTTGTTGAGCCGTCGAGTTTACCGCCTCAGCGGAGTGTGGACTTCAGCATAGAGTTAGAGCCTGGCACGCGACCCATCTCAAAGGCCCCATACCGTATGGCACCTGTCGAGATGTTGGAGCTGAAGAAGCAACTCGAGGAGTTGGCTAAGAAGGGCTTCATACGCCCTAGTGTTTCACCATGGGGTGCACCTGTCCTCTTTGTGTGGAAGAAGGACGGATCTCTGAGGTTATGCATAGATTACAAAGAGTTGAACAAGGTGACCGTCAAGAACAGGTATCCATTGCCTCGTATTGACGATCTTCTTGATCAGCTTCAGGGAGCTACAGTTTTCTCCCGGATTGATTTACGCTCAGGATATCACCAGTTGAGAGTGAGAGAGCAGGACGTACATAGGACGGCATTTCGTACCCGTTATGGACACTACGAGTTTGTAGTGATGCCATTTGGGCTGACGAATGCCCCAGTAGTCTTTATGGAGTAGATGAACAGTATATTCATTGACTTCCTTGATCAGTGTGGTGGCCTTTATTGATGATATTTTAGTGTACTCTCGTAGTAGAGAGGAGCATGCCGGTCATCTGAGGACGGTTTTGCAGATTTTGAGGGACAGAGAGCTGTATGCTAAGCTCTCTAAGTGTGAGTTTTGGATGTCTGAGGTTGCTTTCCTTGGACACATCGTCTCCGCTGATGGGGTTATGGTTGACCCGGCAAAGATCGAGTCTGTTGCTGCATGGACGACACCGACGAACGTCAAGGAAGTGCGTAGCTTTCTTGGCCTAGCCGGTTACTATAGACGCTTTGTAGAGGGTTTTTCTGTGATTGTCCGTCCACTGACGAGTCTTCTGAGGAAGACTACCAGGTTTGCGTAGACCGACCAATGTGCTCAGAGCTTTGAGGAGTTGAAGAGGCGTTTAACTTCTGCTCCTGTCCTGGCACAGCCAGAAGGATCTGATGATTTTGTGGTCTACAGTGATGCATCCAAGCTAGGCTTGGGATGTGTGTTGATGCAGAGAGGTAGAGTGATTGCATACGCGTCTCGACAGTTGAAGGCGTATGAGGAGAACTACCCGACTCATGATCTAGAGTTGGCAGCGGTAGTGCATGCTTTGAAGATCTGGAGACATTACCTATATGGTGCTACATGTCAAATCTTAACAGACCATAAGAGTCTGAAGTATATTTTCACGCAGCGGGAGTTGAACAACTGCCAGCGTCGATGGCTTGAGTTGATCAAGGACTTTGACCTTGAGATTTTGTATCATCGTGGAAAGGCGAACGTGGTTGCTGACGCCTTGAGCAGGAAGACGCCTCGAGAGAAGGCAATTGCGAGATTGATTGTACAACCTCAGCTTCAGAGGGATCTAGCTTGGCTAGAGATGGACATCCAGTTTCCTGATGAGGATGCCCAGTTGTATGCCTTAGAGGTTTTACCTGGTCTGTTGGATGAGATCCAACAGAAGCAGGGGACCTGCCCGACCTTGATGAGGATTAGAGAGAGGATGTCTCGTGGAGAGGCACCACAGTTTTCCGTTGGAGCTGATGGAGTGATAAGACGACATGATCGCATTTGTGTTCCTGCTGATGCAAAGTTGAGACAGAGGATCTTACAGGAGGCTCACTGTACACCTTACTTTGTACATTCAGGTACGAGTAAGATGTACCATGATGTGAGACGTTCATATTGGTGGGGAGGGCTGAAGCCCGATGTAGCCAGATTTGTGGCTCAGTGTGTGACCTGTCAACAGGTCAAGATAGAGCATTGTAGACTTGGAAGTGAGCTCCATCCACTACCAGTACCGCAGTGGAAGTGGGAGGACGTCTCCATGGACTTTGTGATGGGACTGAGACCTAGTAGGAGTTTTGATGCCATTTGGGTTGTTGTTGATAGACTGACAAAGACGGCACGTTTCATTCCTATTAGAGAGACGTGGCCTGTGAGTAGATTAGCTGAGGAGTACACTAGACAGATAGTGAGACTCCATGGTGTACCGAGGACGATCGTCTCTGATCGAGATGGGTGATTCACCTCGAGGTTCTGGCAACAGATTCAGACTGCTTTGGGGACGAGTCTGCACTTCACAACTGAGTTTCACCCCCAGACTGATGAACAGTCAGAGAGGACTATCCAGACTTTGGAGGATATGCTGCGAGCTTGTGTGTTGGATTGGGAACAGGGATGGTCTGACTACCTCCCAGTTGTTGAGTTCTCATACAACAACAGCTGGCATGCATATATTGGGATGGCTCCCTATGAGGCACTGTATGGACGTAGGTTCCGTACACCTTTATGCTGGGATGAGCCTAGCAGTATCAGTGGGATAGCGCCAGAGCAGATTCAGGACGATATGACTCGAGTAGCGCTGGTTAGAGAGAGGATGCTGGCTGCACAGAGTCGCCAGAAGTCATATGCAGACAAGAGGCGTCGGCCTCTAGAGTTCAGAGTAGGAGCTCATGTCTGGTGATAACACGATTTATGATGTTAGATTAGGCACTCATTTAGATAGTTTTCCCGCTCATTCATGCATGGTTTAGCACTAGTTCATGACGTTTGCACTCAATTCATGTATTTTGTCGAGAATAGACGTCTACACGGACTTTTGCATGCTTTGTAGGTATTTTGGGAGCTTAAGGAGCTTAATCGATACATTCGAGGATCATTCCTCGAGATGACACATCTTCGGACTCATTGGGATGCAAGTTAGGAGCTAAGGAGGACACATGGGACCTTGTTGGTGCATGCCATGCACCAAATCGTGGCTTAATGATCCAAAACAAGCTAAGGCACCAAAACCACGGCCACTAGGACTTCCACGAGTGTGGAAATAGGCCGTGGTTTTCCCCAGACAGCTATGACAGCTGTCCCACGATCTTCATGGCCGACTCTTTCAAATTTGGAGGATAAAAGGTGGTCATGCAAGGCTGTTTGGGAGATCTCCCATCACTCCCATTCTCTCCCACACTCTCAACAACAATATTCTCTCATTTGGAAGATTGGATTGGAGCTACTCTTGGAGGAGAAGAAAAGCTTCCATTGGAGGAGAAGAGAAGAAGACACCATTCTTAGTTTTGAGTGAGATTTGTGAAGACGTTTTGCAAGGTTTTGTAAGAATCGATTGAACCTTCTTTTGAAGTGTTGTAAGTCTTTCTATAACTCATATTTAGTTTGGTTTTCTTTGCTCTACTTGTTCATCTCTTTCTCTTCATTTTCTTGCTAATGGAAGCCATGATTTTATGCTTGATGACTTTGATTGTGATGATGCATGTTGTTGGCTAAATAGATGCGATTCTAGGGTAAGGAAAAGATGATTATGGCTTGGACTATGATAGAATGGACTTAGATGTACCTTTGGATGAATTGTTTGCTCGAACCTAGCCTCTGTTGTAAACCACGGTTTGTTCTATACATTCCACGGCCGTGGTTCTTGATGAACAACCCGTGATTTTGACTGACTTGCTTGATTTGATGAATCTAAGTGCTAGGATGTTAGATTGTTGAAATCCTAGTGTTTGTTGAGCTAAATCTATCCTAGGGTGACCTAGTGTTAGCAACTAAGTGTTAGAAGAGACCTACCCGGTGATTCTTGCTCTTACATACCGAAAATGACGAACTCTAGGTAGTAGTGAGCCTCACAAGCCGCTATTGGATTGAATGTGCTAGGAGAGGTATTTAGGACTTGCCTTCCCGAGACTTACCCGGTAAGGAGAGGTTAGATCCCTAGATAACCATCCGGTTTGTTGAGAATTCCTATCCTTAGGCTCTTTGGGACTTACCCGGTGATGAGACCTTAGGAACGGACTAGTGGACCATGAGATCTACCCGGTGATTGATCCCAATCTAGAAACACTCACTCCCAACATACTATAGTTGATCCAAGGTTGATTAGAAGCTTGAGTCCAAAGCCATAATCGGAATTCCCAACCCCTAGAATCCACTTTTCTCTCTTGATTTCTTATCTCGTGTTTGTGTTTGCTTGTTCGCCTTGATAGCTTAGTTATTTGTTAATCTTGCATTATTTGTGATCTTTGATTGATCACCATAAAACCAACCCAAAAACATTGAGATTTTCATTTCTTTATTCCTTTCATCTTTTCTTAGCCTAGATCGACACTATTCTTAGTTACTACTTGACTCGATTTCACCTCAGTCTTTGTGTTCGACCTCGGAATACTATCCCTACTACAAAACGTCCCGTACACTGCGGGTTCGCTAGGAGTTAGGAAAAATATATCGAGTATAAATTTAAGGCTTATTCCGTGCATCTATTCCTAGACGTAACAAGTTTTTGGCGCCGTTGCCGGGGACTAGGTTAAGATTTAGTCATTGTTTGTGATTGTTTATAGTGTAGGTCTTTCTTGTTGCTTTTGATCTCTTTTGGTTTGTGTCTTTGCTTTTCAGGACATCTCTACTCTTTAGGTGTATGCGAAGAACTCATGGCAAGGATTTAGCTCCATTCGATCCCGAACCGGAGAAAACCCTTAGATCTAGATCCAAGAGCATTAGAAAGGGAAAAGAGATGGCCGGAAGAGATCTCCAAGCTGAGTTGGATGAAGCTTTAGAGAAAATTAGATTGAGAGATGAAGCCTTGGAGAATGAAAGGAGACTTGCCAATGAGAGGCAAGTGTTACGCTAAAAAGGTAGCACAAAAAGCCTTAAATTTATAACTCGAACTAAATCCTAAACTACCTAGCGAAACCCGCAGTGTACGGGACGTTTGTAGTAGGGATAGTACTCCGAGGTCGAACACAAAGACTAAGGTTAAATTGATTTGATTTGTGATTGAGTTTAGTAAAGACCTAGGTTGAAAGAAAAGAAAGAAATAAAGAAATGAAAATCTCAAATGTTTTTGGTTGGGTTTTTTGGTGATCAATCAAAGATCACAATTCATGCAATATAAACAATCAACTAAACTATGAATCAACACAAATAAACAAGCTAAACAAGATATAGATCAAAGAAAGATAAGACGGATTCTAGAGGTTGGAAGTTCCGGTTATGGCATAGGACTCAAGCTATCTATTCATTCTTTGGATTAACTATGTTGGGGTTAAGTGTTTCTAGATTGGGATCAATCACCGGGTAAGTCTCATGATCCACTAATCCATTCCCTAGATCTCATCACCGGGTAGGTCTCTAAGAATCTAAGGGACGGAATT
This sequence comes from Fagopyrum homotropicum, assembly GCA_033239125.1. Classification (NCBI taxonomy): domain Eukaryota; kingdom Viridiplantae; phylum Streptophyta; class Magnoliopsida; order Caryophyllales; family Polygonaceae; genus Fagopyrum; species Fagopyrum homotropicum. The sequence goes on along the minus strand of BSWB01000005.1, from coordinate 21,957,834 downwards.
CTACACAAACCGGATTGTTACCTAGAGATCTTAACCTATCCTTACCGGGTAAGTCTTGGAAAGGGAAGTCCTAAACAACTATCCTAGCACACTTAATCCAACGGCGGCTTATTAGGCTCACCAGTACCTAAGGTTTGTTATCTTTGGAATCTAAGAGTAAGGATTATCGGGTAAGTCTCTCTTAACACTTAGTTGCTAACACTAGGTCACCCTGGGATAGATTTAACTCAACAAACACTTAGGATTTCAACATTCTAACAATCTAAGACAAGATCCATTGAACCAGGGAGAATCACAGTTTGTTCTACCTAAACCACGGCCGTGGTTATACAAGAACTACCCGTGATTTCTAACAGCAGCTACGTTTATGCACACAAGTCATCCAAAGATAAATCTAAGTCCGTCCTATCATAGCCCTAGCCATAACCATCCTTTCCTCACCCTAGAACCACATCTATTTAGCCTTCAACATTCATAATAGAAATCGAAACAAGCAAACACAAAATCATGACATCCATTTGCAAGATGATGAAGGAAAAGAGATGAGCAAGTGAACTTAAAACAAACCAAGCTGAAAATAGAATTAGAGCAACTCACAATCCTTCCGAGAGAAGGTTCAAAGGGTTCATACAACTCTAGAAATAGAATCCGGAATTTTTCACTACAAAAACTATCAAGGTGTGGTAATGGTGTGTGTTCCTCTTCTCTTCTTCAATGGAGCTCTTCTTCTTCCTCTTTGACACTTTCCTTCCTAGAAAAACTTCTTGTTGAGAGAATATTTTTGTTAGAGGGTAAATGGATAATGGAGAGCTGCTCCAAGATGCTTTTCTCAGCCAATGAAGGACCACTTTTATAACAAATTTTGCATGAGATGGCCATGAGAGTCATGGCACAGCTGTCACAAGAATCTGGCAAAATCCACGGGTGATTCCACGGCCGTGGAGTGTCAGAGAACCGTGATTTGCTCCAGAAACTTTGTCTTGGATCATTAAGCTGTGATTTGGTGCATGGCTTGTGTTGGCAAGGCTCCATGAGTCCTCCTTAGCCTTTAGCTTGTGTCCTAATGAGTCCGAGGGTGTATCATCTAGATGAACGATCCTCAAACGTATCGTTTTAGCTCCTAAATCTCCCGAAATACCTACAAAACATGCACAAGTCCGTGTAGACGTCTATCTCGATAAAATACATGAATTGAGTGCAAAACGTCGTGAACTAGTGCTAAACTAAGCATAAATGAGTGAAAAATCTAACTAAATGATTACCAAAAACTTGGTCATAAATCGTGTTATCAGCAAGAAGCAACTAGGAGGGAGATTGAAGAGATTAGGCAAAATCTTGTGCAAAGAGAGCTTAATCGTCAACAACCTCCACCTCCACCACAACCGCAGCCGGCGGGTTGTGTCCATTGCTATTGAAGAACCACAAACGTTAGGGCAACTTATGGATCCGGCACAAAGAGCACACCGTCCGAGTGTGAACTTAGGAGATCCCGCAGCCCATGATTACGAGCTTCGCCCTCAAGTTCTACAAATGATCCGGCATAATCAATTTGGAGGGATGGAAAGAGAGTCTCCTCATCAACACTTGATGAACTATGAGATATTGATGGAGACTCTAAGACCGCCTAGATTGGAGAGCAACAACCATAAGCTTAGGGCTTTCTCCTTCTCACTTAAGGATAAAGCCTTGGCTTGGTATCAATCTATTCCACAAGGGCGAGTGAGTACTTGGGAGGAGATGACAACCGAGTTTTTGACTAAGTTCTTCCCACCTTCCAAGACTACCGAGTTAAGAGGGAAGATCAATGCCTTCGTGATGAAGGATAGAGAAAGCTTATTCAAGTCTTGGGAGAGGTTCAAAGACCTTCTCCTAGATTGTCCATACCATGGTATACCGAAAATAGAGCTTTTGGAGATCTACTTCAAGGGACTTGATGAAGATAGCCAATTCAAGCTTCAATCTCTTTCCGGTGGGACTTTCATGGAAAAGAATGTGGATGAAGCTTGGGAATTTGTAGAGAAACAAGCTTTGATAATTGAGAAGTACTCCCATAGGAAGAGTAATGGGAGGAAAGCGGGAGCATATGAGGTGAGTGAAGTCACCATGAGTAATTTCAAGCTTGATGCAATCAACAACGAGCTAAAGTCTTTGAGGGAGTTGTGTGCTACAACTTTGAAGAATCAAGCAAGCCCTCAAGTGCAAGTGCAAGCAAACTTATCTTCCAAAGAGGAAGATGTGAACTACATGGGAAGGGGCAATTACAACAACTATCAAGGCCCAAGGAACTTCAACAACAACCGGCAATTCAACAATTACCGGCCTAACCACAACCATTCCGGGTTTTCCTATTCTAACCCGGATGGAGCCTTGAACCCTCCCGCTTCCACAAGCGTAGCTCCACCACCAAAGGCTTCACAAGAACCTCCACCCGGATTTACTCAACCTCCAAAGGATAGAACCGAGATGATGTTTGAGCAATTGATTGGAAGGTTGAGTGGTCTTGAGAGCACGGTGACTTCCATTTCTAAGGCTCAAAAGGTGTTGGAAGCACAAGTGTTCCAAAAGGCGGGTGAAGCTCATAGAGATCCGGGAAAACTTCCCGGAAGAACCGAGGACAACCCAAGAGGCCAAGTGTTGGCCATCACAACAAGGAGCGGGTTGAGCATGAAGGACCTCTTGCCTAAGGAGAATGCTAAGGGAAAGCAAGTAGTGGTAGAGGAAGAGCCCTTGCAAGAAGAAGGAGGAAAGAACAAGGAAGATGAGCCAACATATGTGGCACCACCTCCATACAAGCCACCACTACCATTCCCTCAATCACGAGCAAGGGCTCGCTTGGACAAACACTTTGGTAAATTCCTTGAACTCATGTCTAAATTGCATATTAACATTCCGTTCATGGATGCTATTCTAGGAATGCCGGCATATGGCAAGTTTTTGAAGGAAATACTCTCCAACAAGAGGAAGTTGGAGGAGTATGGAGAAGTAAGGATGACAAAGAGGTCCTCGGAATTGATCCAAACAATGAAGGAGGAGATGCCTCCTAAGCTAAGAGATCCGGGATCGTTTTGTGTGCCAATTGGAGTGGAAGAAGTGAAGTATGAAGCCCTATGTGATCTTGGGGCAAGTGTAAGCATCATACCGCTTGCACTTTGTAACAAGGTTGGGCTAGGAGAGCCAAGGCCGGTCAAGATGACCCTTTACATGGCGGACCGTTTGATCACTCACCCGGTTGGAATCTTGGAGGACATACCGGTGCAACTAGGGAAGTTCTATGTGCCCATAGACTTCGTTGTTTTGGACATCCCGGCGGACTATCCGGTTCCTATCATCTTAGGGAGACCTTTCCTAGCCACTTCTGGATCCTTGGTAGATTGTAAGAATGGAATTCTCTCCTTCAACATTGGAGAAGAGAATATCAAGTTCAAGCTGTCCACAATGATGAAGGAGCCAACCCTTGGTGAAGATGTGTTCAACATTGTCAAGCAAGAGGAGTCTAGAGAAGTTGTGAGCTCGATCTTGATCAAGGATCCCTTGGAGAAGGTTCTTAGCTTAAGTTTGATGGAGGAAGGAGTTGAGGAGGCTTGCAATGAAGAAATCAAGGCTTTGGAAGCATTGGAAAAGGAGACAAGAGCTGAATTTGAAGCACACGAAGGTGTGCTGAATTTCTGCAAGAACCACGGCCAGGGACCAAGAACCACGCCCGTGGTTTCCCCCATGGAACTCTATGGAATGCTCAAAAAGGCTAGCTTTGCAAGTTCCACGGCCGTGGTTGTGCCAGAGCCCGTAATTTTGCCCGTGGTTTCTCCAGAAACTGCCTTAGTTGTTGATCAAGCTTCAAGGAGTCTTGAGGAGTCTTCCAAAGCTTTGGATTCATCTCAACCAAAATTATACGGATCATCTCCGCTCGATAAAGGTCCTCCTAAAATCGAGCTTAAACCTCTCCCCTCTCATCTGAAGTATGCTTTTCTTGGTGAGAATTCTACATATCCGGTTATTGTGAATGCATGCTTGAATGATGATGAACTTGCTAAATTGTTGCATGAATTGAGATTGCATAGGAAGGCTATTGGCTATACCATTGATGATTTAGTTGGCATTAAACCTTCTTTGTGCATGCATAAGATCTTAATGGAAGATAATCATAAACCTTCAACTGAACCTCAAAGAAGACTAAACCCCATCATGAAAGAAGTAGTAAAGAAAGAGATTCTTAAATTGCTAGATGCGGGAATCATTTTCCCGATTTCGAATAGTAAGTGGGTTAGTCCCGTGCATGTGGTTCCTAAGAAGGGTGGGATGACCGTAGTAACCAATGAGAATAATGAAATAATCCCAACTAGAACGGTTACGGGATGGAGAATGTGTATAGACTATAGGAAACTAAATGTTGCCTCTAGGAAAGATCACTTCCCTCTTCCCTTTATTGACCAAATGCTAGAGAGATTAGCTCAACATTCCCATTTTTGTTACTTAGACGGTTATAGTGGATTCTTCCAAATCCCTATCCACCCCGATGACCAAGAGAAAACTACATTCACATGTCCTTGGGGGTACATTTGCATATAGGAGAATGCCATTTGGGTTGTGTAATGCACCCGCCACCTTTCAAAGGTGTATGATGGCCATCTTTTCTGAGTATATTGAAAACATCATGGAAGTGTTTATGGATGATTTTTCTGTTTATGGATCTTCCTTTGATGATTGTTTAGCTAACTTGTCTCTAGTGCTAAAAAGATGTGAGGAGACTAATCTAGTCTTGAATTGGGAGAAATGCCACTTCATGGTAAGTGAAGGTATTGTGTTGGGACACTTGGTGTCCAACCATGGCATTGAGGTTGATAGGGCTAAGATAGAGACGATAGAGAAGTTGCCACCACCTACCTCGGTGAAGGGGGTAAGGAGTTTTCTAGGGCATGCCGGTTTTTACCGGAGATTTATTAAAGATTTCTCTAAGATTTCTAAGCCTCTTACTAACCTACTAACGAAAGATGTTGAGTTTGTTTTCTCCAAGGATTGCCTTGAGGCTTTTTGTAGGTTGAAGAATGCTTTGATCTCCGCACCCATAATGCAACCTCCGGATTGGAGTTTACCGTTTGAGATCATGTGTGACGCGAGTGATGTAGCCGTTGGGGCTGTTTTAGGGCAAAGGAAAGATGGGCGCACAGATGCCATTTATTATGCTAGCAAGATGCTAGATGATGCCCAGCTCAATTATGCTACCACCAAGAAGGAGTTGCTAGCGGTTGTGTATGCATTTGAGAAGTTCCACTCGTATCTTGTTGGAGCGAAGGTCATTGTGTATACGGATCATGCTGCGATCCGTTATCTCCTTACAAAGAAGGATGCCAAGCCTCGGTTGATTCGGTGGATCCTTCTTCTTCAAGAGTTTGACTTGGAAATCCGGGATAAGAAAGGGCCCAAAAATTCTGTGGCGGATCACCTTAGTAGACTCCCACCATTGGAGCTTGAGAGAGATGACATCCCGATTGATGACTCATTCCGGGATGAGCAATTGCAAATGGTGGAGGAGTGCTTGTTTCAAGTGTCTAGAGGAAGTGAGCCATGGTATGCCGACATTGTGAACTATCTTGTGTGCGAGGAAGTTCCTCCCGGTTTGTCATATGCCCAGCGGAAAAAGTTCTTCAAGGATGTGAGGCATTACTATTGGAGTGAACCGCTTTTGTTCAAGAGAGGGCTGGATGGAGTCTTTAGGAGATGCATACCGGAGGATGAGGTGGAGAGTGTGATCCGCCATTGTCATTCCTTTCCATGTGGAGGTCATGCTAGCTCACACAAGACATGTGCTAAGGTGTTGCAATCGGGTTTCTTTTGGCCAAGTTTGTTCAAGGATGTGCAGAATTTTGTGGTAGCTTGTGATGCTTGCCAAAGGACGGGTAACATCTCAAGGAGGAATGAGATGCCCTTGAACAACATACAAGAGGTGGAGATATTCGATGTGTGGGGTGTGGACTTCATGGGACCATTCCCCTCTTCTTGTGGCAACCTCTACATCCTATCGGCGATGGACTATGTTTCGAGATGGGTGGAGGCAATCGCCTCTCCCACAAATGATGCCAAGGTTGTGGTGCGGTTCTTCAACCGAGTGATCTTCCCTAGGTTTGGAACACCAAGGGTGATCATAAGTGATGGAGGGAAGCACTTCACTAATAGGAACTTTGGGGCACTTTTGGCTAAGTATGGGGTGACTCATAAGGTGACAACACCTTACCATCCCCAAACTAGTGGCCAAGTGGAGATCTCCAACCGGGTGATAAAAGGGATCCTTGAGAAGACGGTTTCTAGAACAAGAAAAGATGGGCTATGAAGCTCGATGATGCTTTGTGGGCATATAGAACCGCTTTCAAGACACCAATTGGCACCACTCCCTACAAGCTAGTCTATGGCAAGTCTTGCCACCTTCCGGTGGAGATGGAGCATAGAGCATATTGGGCCATTAGGTGGCTGAATTTTGACCTCAAGGAGGCCGGTGAGAAAAGATTGCTAGACATGAATGCCCTTGAGGAGATCCGGTTGGATGCCTATTAAAACGCCCGGATCTACAAAGAAAGGACCAAACGTTGGCACGACAAGCGTCTCATCCCGAAGGAGTTGAGTGAAGGCGACCTTGTCCTTCTCTTCAAATCAAGGCTGCGGCTCTTCCCCGGAAAGCTAAAGTCAAGATGGACGGGTCCTTATGTGGTGAAGAAGGTCTTTCCCCATGGAGCGGTCGAAATAGGAGGGGAGCATTGTGGAGATTTTAAGGTGAATGGGCACCGTTTGAAGAAGTATATCCCGGGAGCTCCGGTGGATATGATTGCCCCACTTCACCTTGAGTAGAACGCCCCCGAGTTTGGTCAAGCTAATGACCTTAAAGAAGCGCTTGGTGGGAGGCAACTCATTGGTAGACATCTTTTCCTTTTTCGTTTTTGTTTTTGTTTTGTTTTTTTTGTTTTTGTGTGTTTGGTGTGCTTTATGTGTGTGCTATAGTCTTGGTAGCATGGAAGCCTTGCATGGCATATGGATGATGATGATGAGTCCCTCATCAATTGTGGGTGGAGCGGACGCGGGACTTGGACGGCTAGTGGTGCCTAGCGCGGATCCCGACACCATAACGAACACTTTGAGCTCTCTACCATCGTTGATAGAATCATCCGACATCACTTCATTTGAGTAATCCCAGTTACCAAAGCAAACCATTTTTACATTGTGAGAACCCTCTTTCACTCTTCTTTACTTGAATACCACATTGGGGACAATGTGTTTCTAAGTATGGGGTGGGGTTTGCATGATCTTTTGCATGATTAGCATCTAGGGTAGTTTCTTTTAGTCACATGCTTCATTATGTCTTGCATTATACATACACAATACACATTTCAAAAAATCTAAAAAATCAGAAAATTTTAAAAAAAAATTTAGTGCTTCTAAGCTTGGGAATGACCCTTATGATGAAATTGTCTTGTGGATTGGCTATGGATGGCCTTATGTGTTGAATTGATGAATGCATATGTGGACTTGAAGTACTTATCTTGAATCCCATGAATGGATTGTGATCATGATGTTTGTCTTGATTGGATTGAGTATTGAAAGTCGAAATTACATGCTAGTTCTTGCACATCATCTAGGAGTGATTAAGGCAATTCATCTTACTTCTCATCTTGATCATGTTGTTTGAGCACCTCAATTGATATAAATTTGACCTCTTTTGACCCATCCGGGAATAGGAGCATGTTAGTGTGTTGAGTGTGTGAAAAGCAAGTACGGGGTGAAGTTGTTGATGAATGAATGTTGTGAATGAAGTGCTGAAATTGTTGTGAAAGTGTAGACAAAAATATAGGTTTAGGGACGTTGATTTAAATGACGAGTAACTCGGCACCATTCAAATAATCGGGTGTTTGTGCCTTGTCAAAGTCAAATAAACCGATAGTCCTAACGAGCTTTGGTATGTATGCCCGGTGTGGATGCACCTCGAAAAATAAAAAAGCCCGAGGACGGCTAATCACCAAGGTTTCGGTTTTTGTACACCAATGCCATTGTCTCAAAAATAAGTGAAAGAAAAAGAAAAGAAAAGAAAGAAAAGATGGAGAAAATATACACTTGTGGGAAGTTGATAAAAAATGTGAAGTTGTGATTGTTTAGTTCCTTTCCCGGATTAGCATCACATAGCCTAGAAAAATTCCCACCTAATCACAACGTTTCTTGGCCTTTTATTTCCTAAGCCCTTGTGACCTATTTGCATGTGTGTAAGACTTAATGATCTAGATTGGATATGCTCATGATCATCTTGACTTCTTCATTTTTACATTTCATGCATGCCTTCGAGTTAAGTATAATTGTCTTTCCATGCCTTCACTTATTTGACACATGATTGCTTGTCCATTGCCATGAAACATGACTATGAAGGTGATCCAATATTAGAAGCACAACTCCAAAAAGATTTTGTCGTTTTTCTGCATGCATAAATCATGTCATCTCTTAGTCTATAGTTGGGACTTGCTCGGGGACGAGCAAACCTTAAGTATGGGGTATTTTTGATAACACAATTAATGATGTTAGATTAGGCACTCATTTAGATAGTTTTCTCGCTCATTCATGCATGGTTTAGCACTAGTTCATGACGTTTGCACTCAATTCATGTATTTTGTCGAGAATAGACATCTACACGGACTTTTGCATGCTTTGTAGGTATTTTGGGAGCTTAAGGAGCTTAATCGATACATTCGAGGATCATTCCTCGAGATGTCACACCTTCGGACTCATTGAGATGCAAGTTAGGAGTTAAGGAGGACACATGGGACCTTGTTGGTGCATGCCATGCACCAAATCGTGGCTTAATGATCCAAAACAAGCTGAGGCACCAAAACCACGACCACTGGGACTTCCACGGGCGTGGAAATAGGCCGTGGTTTTCCCCTGACAGCTGTCCCACGATCTTCATGGCCGACTCTTTCAAATTTGAAGGATAAAAGGTGGTCCTGCAAGGCTGTTTGGGAGATCTCCCATCACTCCCATTCTCTCCCACACTCTCAACAACAATATTCTCTCATTTGGAAGATTGGATTGGAGCTACTCTTGGAGGAGAAGAAAAGCTTCCATTGGAGGAGAAGAGAAGAAGACACCATTCTTAGTTTTTCATAGTTTTGAGTGAGATTTGTGAAGACGTTTTGCAAGGTTTTGTAAAAATCGATTGAACCTTCTTTTGAAGGGTTGTAAGTCTTTCTATAACTCATATTCAGTTTGGTTTTCTTTGCTCTACTTGTTCATCTCTTTCTCTTCATTTTCTTGCTAATGGAAGCCATGATTTTATGCTTGATGACTTTGATTGTGATGATGCATGTTGTTGGCTAAATAGATGCGATTCTAGGGTAAGGAAAAGATGATTATGGCTTGGACTATGATAGAATGGACTTAGATGTACCTTTGGATGAATTGTTTGCTCGAACCTAGCCTCTGTTGTAAACCACGGTTTGTTCTATACATTCCACGGCCGTGGTTCTTGATGAACAACCCGTGATTTTGACTGACTTGCTTGATTTGATGAATCTAAGTGCTAGGATGTTAGATTGTTGAAATCCTAGTGTTTGTTGAGCTAAATATATCCTAGGGTGACCTAGTGTTAGCAACTAAGTGTTAGAAGAGACCTACCCGGTGATTCTTGCTCTTAGATACCGAAGATGACGAACTCTAGGTAGTAGTGAGCCTAACAAGCCGCTATTGGATTGAATGTGCTAGGATAGGTGTTTAGGACTTGCCTTACCGAGACTTACCCGGTAAGGAGAGGTTAGATCCCTAGATAACCATCCGGTTTGTTGAGAATTCCTATCCTTAGGCTCTTTGAGACTTACCCGGTGATGAGACCTTAGGAACGGACTAGTGGACCATGAGATCTACCCGGTGATTGATCCCAATCTAGAAACACTCACTCCCAACATACTATAGTTGATCCAAGGTTGATTAGAAGCTTGAGTCCAAAGCCATAATCGGAATTCCCAACCCCTAGAATCCACTTTTCTCTCTTGATTTCTTATCTCGTGTTTGTGTTTGTTTGTTCGCCTTGATAGCTTAGTTATTTGTTAATCTTGCATGATTTGTGATCTTTGATTGATCACCATAAAACCAACCCAAAAACATTGAGATTTTCATTTCTTTATTCCTTTCATCTTTTCTTAGCCTAGATCGACACTATCCTTAGTCACTACTTGACTCGATTTCACCTCAGTCTTTGTGTTCGACCTCGGAATATTATCCCTACAACAAAACGTCCCGTACATTGCGGGTTCGCTAGGAGTTAGGAAAAATATATCGAGTATAAATTTAAGGCTTATTGCGTGCATCTATTCCTAGACGTAACATCTGGTTGAGAGTATCCCCGACGCGTGGCGTCAGACGTTTTGGCATAAAGGGGAAGTTGAGTCCCCGATATGTCGGTCCTTTTGAGATTCTGGACAAAGTTGGGAGAGCAGCCTACAGATTAGCATTGCCCCGAGATTAGAGGGTGTTCACCCTGTGTTCCATGTGTCTCAGCTGAGAGAGTACATACCAGATCCGCGGCACATTGTGAGTTATGATGATTTGGTGGTGGAGCCAGACCACACCTATGTTGAGCATCCTATTGCAGTCTTAGAGCGAGGTGTGAGACGCCTACGTTCTAAGGACATTCCTATGATGAGGATACGGTGGTCTAGACGTGGACCCGAGGAGGCTACATGGGATACTGAGGATAGTATCCAGAGGAACTATCCAGAGTTTTATGCCGAGATAGATGCATCTAGGGTTGACAAGTAGATCTTAGTGCTATCTTGGTGAGTATGTGATTATGTGTTTATCTTTCATGACTTGTGCTTGTGCTTACATGCCTTGATTTGCTTATTCCATGCTAGCTATGTTATGCTTTACGATCTTGTTAGATCTTGTTGTGCTAGTATGATGTATGTTTATAGCTGGAGATGGTTCTTTCCTCCATGTTATTTGAGTGTGATTAGGATTCAGCTGGAGATGGTTCTTTCCTTCATGCTACTTTGATGGACATAGTTCAGTGGAGATGTGATTCCTCCATACGATGTATATATTTATGGTTGGCTAGAGATGTGCTTCCTCTATGCCCTGTGATGTGATATAGCGAGAGATGTGATTCCTCTTTGCCTTGGGTAGCGTTATGGCCCTGTTTTCTGGAGTGGATGATTCCTCCATGTTGATGTTTGAGGTTATAGATTTGTTATAGGTTTTGACCTTATTGAGCGGAGATTTGATACCTCCGATAGATAGAGTTATACCTCGACATATGGGTCTGAGAGGATTTGGGTTTGTTCAAGTTTCGGGACGAAACTTGTTTTTAGGGGGAGATGATGTAACAACCGGTGTTATTTGGAGTATTTGAGAGCTCCAATAAATAAAGTGGCAGTTAAGAGAAATGATCAGGACATCGGATATGTCCTATTTGTAAAATAATATAAAAAGACGAAACGGATAAAAGAGTCGCTATTCCGATTCTTAGCGGTTAAGAAATGTGGCTTAGGAATGCTCATTCTACGAGATAGTTATGAATTAATTATCCCGATGATATTTCGGATTTAATATTCCAATTTTATAAAGTTTAGAGACCGAAATATATAACCGCGTTTCAAATATATATATATATATATATATATATATATATATATATATATATATATATATAGGGTGTGGTTCCTATGAGAACACCTCTAACGTGAGAACATGAGAACAATCGTACACCGTTGGATGTGAGTATTAAGGGTTGAGATTTAGAGTAGATATCAAAAATAATAATAACTACGAATAATAATAATTAGGAATCAAGCAATAACTACGAATAATCCACTCAACCAACAATAACTACGAATAATACATTAAACCATATGACACATTCGTAACAAAACTAATAATAATTACGAATATGTTCTCATGTTCTCACGTTAGGGGGTGTTCTCATAGGATCCATAGTCTATATATATATATATATATATATATATATATATATATATATATATATATATGTTAAGATAAAAGACGAGTTGAAGGCGGTTGCATGTGCTTCCTTTGTAAATTCTATATATATATATATATATATATATATATATATATATATATATATATATATATATATATATATATATATATATATATATATATATATATAAATATATATATAAAGGTGAATGGAGGCTGATAATAATCTTCATCAATTCTCAATTGTAATTTGCACTTGCAAATTTACAATCACTATCTTCCTCATTTCACATTTCGCTCTTTTTCAATCAGAGAAGAACCGAAAAGAAGGGAACACGCACTCACCTATATACGCTTGATCATATATCGTTCGTTTTCGGTCCAAATTCAAATCCGTTTGTACCAACGAGTCCCTTATCTTGTACTCTTCAACGTGGTACAAAGTTATTTTCCGTTTGATAGCTTTTTGGTGAAGCCCCCGTTTACCGCTATCGGAACGCCGACGGACCACCGTAAGTCAGCAAACGTAAGGTTTCATAGCGTGCTCTTACTCCCCGTATCGCCAGGAGTTCGTAACTTCTTCCGGATCGTATATCGGGTTAGTAACGAATAAGTTATGAATTTATTCGTTTTCCGTATTGCGGGTTAGTATAAATTGACCTTAAGTTGGTTAAAATGGATAATTGAAAATTCCATTATGCTCGTTACATTATTCTGGTAATTATGGGATTTTAGTTGATGATGATATCATGAGTTGGATTTATGCCCTGATGTGGCTTTTAGGTTTAGCATGTTATTCGAGGTTATAGGATGTATATGATCCCTATGGATCCCTTTGGGTCTAGGTGTGACCTTTGTTTGATAAGAGATGTGACATCTCTTTATGCCTTGTCTATAGGTTGTGTTGTTCCTCCGGTGTTGAGGTGATCCAGTTGTGGTTGAGCTTTATACGAGGTTGAGGTAAGTTCGTAGGACTTACTTAGCTATCATCCTTATATGGGGTGTTTGTATGAGTGGTGTGTGCCTTATATGTTGCTATGATAGCATGTGATGTCGTATTTTACCGACCTATGTTTTATTGATTGCCCCACTGCGTGGCTGTGATAACCTTTCCCTTTCATCCCGCCGTGGAGTCTGGGAGGTTCTCTGATGTCAGGCCAGACCAGTTTACAGGAAGGGCGCAATCCACTCCCATAGGGTACACGGATTGTGTGACCGATACTAGTACGGCTGGCTAGCAGGCTCAGAGGCGAGGATGTATCGGTCCTCGTGTCACCTAGTTTCATATATATTATATCTATAAGATTTGAGTGAATGACCATTATATTGAGATGAATAAATGGGTAAATGAGTGAAAGCATGCTGATATGTTTATCTTTCCCTATATGTGATTGTGCTTATGCATTACTCTCTATATGTGTATGGATAGCTAATGGTTATTACCATGTTGTAGATGCCTTACAGGATAGGCATGCTGCTGGGTGATCTAGCAGGGTGACAGGCCGAGGACGTCTCGTACATAGGTTGTTGTGGGCTTTTGGGTTTGTTTATATTTTCCCTCCTGTGTGAGGTTGGTCTTTTGTTACCTCCTGCGTGAGGTGTGATGTTTGTACTCGGCTATGTGGTCTTACCTTTTGGGATGTACAGTTTTATACAGTTTTATGTATTTGTTTTCATATCTGTCAGTGCCATGTTGTAAGGTCTAGTGAACTTGTTGTCAGGCTAGGGTCAGGATCCATTGTGAGATCCTAGCCCAATGTGACATCCCGAGTCCCGCGGATTCGGGGTGTTACAAAGGAAACCCTCCTTCCTTCACCCTTCACGTAACTTCAGCAACCCTAATAGACACAACCTCCTTGCTTCCACGTAAACCCTAGGCTAACGCTTTCCCTCCCTTGCATTTCCCTTGTTGTCCGCCTCCTCCTCCACGCCAAGTCGGCGCCGTCGACAACCACTCCCTCCTGCGCGCAACCGTCCACCACCAGGGCTCATAACAGGGCTCTTGTAACCAGCAGACCAGAGCCCTCTCTGATCACCGCTCCCCTCTTCACTCCCTTGCACACATCGACAGTTGGACACCCAGCCAGCATAGACGGCAGTAGTACCGTCCCGGAATTGTGACAGCCGCAGTCGTCGTGTGGAAGCAAGGCTCGTCTTCTACGCGTCCAGATCAGCGCTGCAGAGGGGAAGCCCAGACCCTCGTTCCAAGAACACAGCAACTACGACGACCGTCCAGATTTGCAAGAGATGCTAGATCCGAGCCGTTGGCGCCAGGCTGTAGAGGTGGAAGTCCAGATCCACAAGGAGTAGCAGTACAGAAGGTTGTTCTTCCCATTTCGTCCTCGTGCACGGGTGCCTGTCGGGTCTCGATTCTCGGGTAAGGACCTTACTCCCCTCATGTGCATTATTCTCTCTATATCAGTGCTGATGAGGACCCTCAATTGTAGTTAAAACCATCAATAACAGCTATGGAAGATGACTGGTTATGTTTCCTGAATTTTCGGAGGTGATGAACAGCCAACTTTGGGTCCATATTTAGGTAAGTTAGACTCTTCCTTTTTGGTTGGCTTTTGGATATGTCATATCCGGTATTGCATAGTAAATCATACTAAAATTTTAGAGGAATCCATGTTACAGTTTGAGAGTTATGGTGTTTCAAAGTTGACTCCTCCCGTAGTTTTTATAACTGTGTTGAGTGTTGGAAAAACAACACGTGATGCTGTTTTGTGAGATAGTTTTGAATAGGCTTTTGTTCTCTGATGGACTTGAATTTAGGATATGTCATAGTTAGGATTACATAGTATATTATATCAAAATTTGAGAGGACTTAAGCGAGAGGTTTAGGAGTTATGATTTTTCAAAGTTAAGACAATGTGCTATTTTGTTAAGTGTTTGCTGAATTTCTAGAACCTCTGTTGATCAGTCAAGTTTGAGCATGCTTGTATATGCCATAGAGATAAGATCCACCGTTCAGTTTTTGAGATGTTGTTAAGTGTCATGCATAGGTTTATATGTCAAAAGTTGGGATGAATCCAACGGTAGAATTTAGAATCATAAAGGCTCAAAGTGGACTTGTTGTACAGTTAGAAAACATACTCAGATTTTGGCTAAGTATAGAACATTTCAAGTGTTGTAACCAACTTTGGAAATTTTTATAGAAGTGATGGTTGAACAGTTTTAAGAAATTCTTACTCCTAGGAGTAGATGAGATATCATAGATGATCTAGAGAATTATTTTGGAATTTTTATAAGTTTTTTCGAATTTCATATTTGAAGCCAAAGTTGGACCCTAGTGACCTTTTTAGAATGTTAAAGAAAACATGTAATGTTCTAGTCTTGACCTAAACTCAACTTAAAGAGTTACAATATGATAGTTAGTCTCAAGTAAGAACTTAAGTACATATTACGAGATTTTTAAAAGATTTGGGACCAAGAGTAAAATGGTCATTTTACCTTAGACGTGTATTTTAGTATATTTCTCTTCTGATAGGATCTTATATCTTAGAAGTCTTAGACTTCTAAGTATATTGGATATGTGTTGATGCACTTGCCTCCTTTGACAGGCAACCGAGTTATACAGTTACAGATTGAGTTGTCATTAAGAGAGTTGAGATTTGATTCAGGTAAGTCCACGGACTTACTTAGCTGGCTTCTTGTATGAGCGTAATGTGTATGAGTGGTGTTTGTTAGTTATGATAAACAACGAAACCGGATTCGGCCGACTTTATTATAGTATGTAATTGACCCAAGTGTATGATAACGGGTCGTGACATCATCTGTCTAGCTCTTGGGAGAGTCTAGGAGGTTCCCTGCGACCAGCCTAGTCAGGTAGACGGTCAGATGCATTAGTACCATTCCTCGTTGGTAAACGGGGACAGGGGCGAGGCTTGGGAATCCCTCGTGTCACAAAATAAGTATCATTAGTTATGACCTATCACCTAATTAAAGATAATAAAAGGAATGAGTGTTGCATGTTGATTGTGTATGTTGTGTGTTTGTGCTTTTACCTTTATACTTATGCATAGATAGTTAGCTAACGGTATTATACCGCTTTGTAGATGCCTTGCAGGTTAAGACATTTATAGAGAGATCCGGAGGAAATGGTCATCCGGGTCCACGTACTCATTTAGTTGGGGACGAGGTTGTCTTATGTACTTCATTTGCGTCGTTTTAGTACATTTGTTTTGTAAGGCTGATACATATCCTTCATGTATATATTGTTTAAAGTTTTCAAATGTTTTTAATACTTTTGTTCCTTGTTGTAAGATCCTAGTAAAATTGTTGTCAAACTAAGGTCGGGACCCATTGTGAGGTCCTAACCAGTTGCTCCCAATTGGGGTGTTACAATATGGTATTAGAGCTCTAGGTTGGCAACAATGGCACTTGGAATCTTCTGAAAGACCAAATGTATAAAATAACTAGAACCCGAAAGGGGTCTAAAATTTTCAAAACGGATTTATGTTTTACACGCGCGCATAGTCCGGTTGTTGGGTTAGTAGTACGTTGGACCACCATCGCTCTCCGTGGATCTCTGCAACTTGGATCGATAAGAGTTAGTATATAGAATTTTTATGATGTTTATTATAATATGTTATATACATGTGTATGCTTAGCTTGTTAGTATCCTAAATGATATTTTATATCCTTTAGTCGTGATATCATGATGCGATTATCGCCTCATAATAAATCAATAGCGGACTTGAAGAGTCTCCAATACGAGGCAATGGAATCAGACCTGGAATTGAGTATTATACTCGGGTGGGCTGCCTGGTGATCCTTACAAATCATCCAAAGAACAAATGAGCAAGGAAGTAAAGTTGTGAAGATAATTTTTACCATAAGCACAATCAGATGAGGAAGAAATTCCTGAGTCAGATCAGTTAGAAGGAATAGAAGGTCGTACAAGAAAGTCGGGCATACGAGGCTGAGAGATGGAATTAGAAGAACCATGCAAGAGACTACAAGAGTACGGAGTAGAGATAACAATATTGGAATGAGACAAGTAGAATTGAGTACAACCAAGATTGCGGAATCAAGGACACTATAATCGAGGCGGATGCCCCATAGACCATTATGGGCATGAGAAACCAGAAGAGACAGAGTGTCAATCCGGGTGTGAGAATCTAAGGTGCACGGAATGAAGACCTACAATTGAGTGTAAAAGAGAAAAGGCTGACCCCACAAGTGTGTGTGTGGGGGGGGTGACCTCCTCAGAGACAGAAGAAGTTTGAAAGAAATCGAGACGCCAATATCCAAATAATGGAAGCCTGTAGCAGGGTCACGGAGTTTCATAAAGGCGATATTACAACCAACACCAGTGAAGAAATGTGTATGGGAGAACGGCCTTGTTGGACTCGAGAGTCCAGGGAAACCCCAATTATCACGGGACCTAAGCCATCAACACAGACGTTCCATGCAAGAGGAACTACAAGTGAATGATCATTACGGCCATAAGAATTGCAAAGACGCGTGCAAGCTATCGTGGAAGACTTGAAACGACTATTTATGTCAGATGAATGACACAATCGGACTAGAGAAATGGATTTAGCCCAAAGGAAACGGAAGGGTGGAAGATTGAACGAACTAAAGAAGTATAAAAGGATTTATCGAGTAGGTGATGTTCACCAAGGAATTATTTTTGCCAATAGAGGTATAAGAAGAGTAAGTCCGGGATATTGAGATAAGTCAACTATAGATTGACCAACTTTAGCGGAGGATGTGCAAGTGTTGTTTGATATTGACAAGTTATGTATAGATAAGAAGAGATAATTGTGACTGGGGATTTATGAAGTAGCTTTACCGATGCCTTTGGAGGATTTCCTCAAGTAGGCAACGTCAACCGTCTGGGATGAACAAAAGGTATCGAGAGGATCGCGTTAAAGGTTATTGCTTGTCTGGTTAAGATCAAACTCTGGTCGAGTCAGGGAGTTTGGATCTGTGTTACAAGAATTAAGGAAGTAAACGGAAGATGATTGTTTTCTAATCATGATTTTATTTCAGGAAGACAAGTAAGGAAAGTACTTGGTACTTCATTCGGTTAATCTTTTTGGACTCACAGAACACGTCCTTATGATTACGGGGTGACAACAAAATAATCACAGTAGCGTAGTGGAAGCGTGGTGGGTCCTAACCCACAGAGCAGGAAGCTCAAAGGTACATTTGTTTAGAAATGATGATAGTTGGTGAGATGCATTTGTTTGGAAAGAACGTGAGTTAGGCTACGCAAAGTGACTGGAAAGACTGTATGGGGATATATAGGTTATAGAAAAAGAGTGTTACCCTATTATGGATCCGAGTGAAGAATGACGGCTTCGTTACATGTTGCTAGACAAGTGGGTTTTGACTGCTATACTAATGGAGTACTCTAGAGTAAGTTTTCTTATAGGATTAGGAGAAGAATTAACAACGTAACAAAAGTATTGTGCAGGGTTTACCCTAGGAAGCTCAGAGTGAATAACTACCCTACCGAGGCAGAAGACAGATAAGGAAAGAAGCGACAGGAGTATGCTTGCAACTCAGTAATCGTGCATAGAGAAAGCATAATCTCGGGTAGAGTTTACGTGTAATGTTATATCAGAACGGATCCGAGTTGTGTTGCTAGTCAGAGAAATATTATCGGTCTAATAGACGTGAGGGATATAAGAGTGGAATGATGATGATGTGTTAGCAGTTATCAAGTAGTTATGATCAAACGATGGTGAGGTAAGATCACCTTATGTCTAGAGTTGTCATCACAATACATTCTATATCATCTAAGATCTTGATACTGCGTAAGAAGCTTGAGTTGAGCTAGAGATCTATAAAATAATATGACGACATTGATAGAACACAAAGATTGACCACCGGGTTTTGATTGTTAAGTTATATCAAGTTTAAGACTAAAAATGAGCATATGATGGTTCTTTAATGGAGGAACCATATGACGAAGTCATATTAGGAGATAAGACCAAGTGAGTGGTGATACAACTAGCCTTAAGCACTTAGTAAAGTGCCAGGAGAGGTATAAGGGGGGATATCCTAGATCGGATACCCGGAACCCTTTAGAAAACCAGAAGGAAAGAAATTGGAATAAATTACCTCAGGAAGGTCCTCAAAAGATCTAGAGGTGAGTCATGTAAGACAACCTTGTGAGACCTTGCAAGCGGAGTTGAAAGTGATTGATGGACTAGTATTCTTCACCCTATTGAGGAGAGCAACCCCATTGTCCACGGATTAGTTAGAGGGAATACCTACTAAACACGATTTAGGTCCACAGATTAGAGGATCGGGCAGTTGGGCCGAATGATACTAGTGAAATATTCGATAACCACTCTAGAACGTGGTAACAAGCGCTTGTGATGTAAGTACAAGAAAAGATTTCATAGTCAGGGGTTTTATGAAAAGCCGACGAAGCTACTGGAGATATTGTCGATAGTATGAGACGTAACCTTTCAGAAACCTATGCAGAAATAGTTATAACCCCGAGAGCGACGAGTTAGGGCTTGACCCTGTATCTGTGTGATATTGTCTGACTAATTGTTTATTTCGTGCTTGAGTACTTAGTCAGTGATGTGTGTTTTATTGGTGACCTTTGTTTGCGAGGTAATTAGATGTGGAAACGACGAGACTTTAGGGGTAGTAATTGGGGTACACACTAAGTTTGTACCTTTGTTATTCCGTGAAGACCGACCTTACGATTGACGTATGTTAAGTTTCGGGGCGAAACTTATTTTAAGGGGGGATTGATGTAATACCCGGAAATTTTGTTTCCGGCTATCTTGGAAACAAATCAGAACTTGACCGAATGTGACCTTTCCGGCCCTTTATTTCTTTTGTATCGCCTCCGACCATATCTTGTTATCTTTCAAGTTTCGGGACGAAACTTATTTTTAAGAGGAACTGATGTAACAACCGGAAATTTTGATTCCAAGTTTTTCCGAAAAAAACTGGACCTGGAGCAATTTTGGTTTTCTTTCCCGACTTCTTATTATATACTATGTGACACCGGGTTCTTATTCTTTGATCTTTTTATTATTTTATATGAGGACCTTACTCACATAAAATACATAAGTCAATCTACCTCCTTTAATCTCTAAGCTTAACCTTTCGGACCCATCAGGAATGTATTCCGAGCCCATTATGAAGCTGAGTTTTGGCCTACAAACACTACCATTCGGGCTTGTCAAAAATGAGTCATTTGGGCCCATTAGGAAACCCTCCTTCCTTCACCCTTCACGTAACTTCAGCAACCCTAATAGACAACCTCCTTACTTCCACGTAAACCCTAGGCTGACGCTTTCCCTCCCTTGCATTTCCCTTGCTGTCCACCTCCTCCTCCACGCCAAGCCGGCTCCGACGACAACCACTCCCTCCTACGCGCAACCGTCCACCACCAGGGCTTATAACAGGGCTCGTGTACGCAGCAGACCGGAGCCCTCTCTGATCACCGCTCCCCTCTTCACTCCCTTGCACACATTGACAGTTGGACGCCCAGCCAGCATAGACGGCAGTAGTACCGTCCCGGAATTGTGACAGGCGCAGTCGTCGTTTGGAAGCAAGGCTCGTCTTCTACGCGTCCAGATCAGTGCTGCAGAGAGGAAGCCCGGACCCTCGCTCCAGGAACACAGCAACTACGACGACCGTCCAGATTTGCAAAAGACGCTAGATCCAAGCCGTTGGCGCCAGGCTACAGAGGCGGAAGTCCAGATCCACAAGGAGCAGCAGTACAAAAGGTTGTTCTTCCCATTTCGTCCTCGTGCACGGGTGCCTGCCGGGTCTCGATTCTCGGGTAAGGACCTTACTCCCCTCATGTGCATTATTCTCTCTATATCAGTGCTGATGAGGACCCTCAATTGTAGCTAAAACCATCCATAACATCTATGGAAGATGACTGGTTATGTTTCCTGAATTTTCGGAGGTGATGAACAGCCAATTTTGGGTCCAATTTTAGGTAAGTTAGACTCTTCCTTTTTGGTTGGTTTTCGGATATGTCATATACGGTATTGCATAGTAAATTATACTAAAATGTTAGAGGAATTCATGTTACAGTTTGAGAGTTATGGTGTTTCAAAGTTGACTCCTCCCACAGTTTTTATAACTGTGTTGAGTGTTGGGAAAAACACCACGTGATGTTGTTTTGTGAGATAGTTTTGAATAGGCTTTTGTTCTCTGATGGACTTGAATTTCGGATATGTCATAGTTAGGATTAAATAGTACATTATATCAAAATTTGAGAGGATTTAAGCGAGAGGTTTAGGAGTTATGATTTTTCAAAGTTAAGACAAATGTGCTGTTTTGTTAAGTGTTTGCTGAATTTTCATAAACTGTGTTGATCAGTGAAGTTTGAGCATACTTGTATATGCCTTAGAGATAAGATCCACCGTTCTGTTTTTGAGATGTTGTTAAGTGTCATGCATAGGTTAATATGTCAAAAGTTGGGATGAATCCAACGGTGGGATTTAGAATCATAGAGGCTCAAAATGGACTTGTTGTACAGTTAGAAAACATACTCAGATTTTGGCTAAGTATAGAACATTTCAAGTGTTGTAACCAACTTTGGAAATTTTTATAGAAGTGATGGTTGAACAGTTTTAAGAAATTCTTGCTCCTAGTAGTAGATGAGATATCATAGATGATCTAGAGAATTATTTCAAAAATTTTATAAGTTTATTCGAATTTCATATTTGAAGCCAAAGTTGGACCCTAGTGACCTTTTTAGAAGGTTAAAGAAAACATGTAATGTTCTAGTCTTGACCTAAACTCAACTTAAAGAGTTACAATATGATAGTTAGTCTCAAGTAAGAACTTAAGTACATATTACGAGATTTTTAGAAGATTCGGGACCAAGGGTAAAATGGTCCTTTACCGTAGACGTGTATTTTAGTATATTTCTCTTCTGATAGGATCTTATATCTTAGAAGTCTTAGACTTCTAAGTATATTGAATATGTGTTGATGCACTTGCCTCCTTTGACAGTCAACCGAGTTATACAGTTACAGATTGAGTTGTGATTAAGAGAGTTGAGATTTGATTCAGGTAAGTCCACGGACTTACTTAGCTGGCTTCTTGTATGAGCGTGATACATATCCTTCATGTATATATTTTTTAAAGTTTTCAAATGTTTTTAATACTTTTGTGCCTTGTTGTAAGATCCTAGTAAAATTGTTGTCAAACTAAGGTCGGGACCCATTGTGAGGTCCTAACCAGTAGCTCCTCGAGTTTTGAGAATTTAGGGTGTTACAACGAAGAAGAAGAGGGCGACGGTAACAGAGAAGGAGAAGAAGAGGGCGATGGTGGTTCAGAGGCAAGGAAGGTCGCTGATGGTTCAGAAGCAAGGAAGGAGGAGGCAAAGAAGGAGAATAGTACCGTGGTGGTTGAAATCTTCCAAACGGGATATTAAACCCTAATTCTTTTTTTTTTGAATAAAAGTGAACATCTAATCAGTAGAAGGCCCAATATCCTATTTTTTAGTTTACACACTTATTTTATCTTATTAGTCTATAGAGGCCCATTTTACTAAATGTCAATTTTAAGGGTCCTATTTCCCCAATTCTTTCTTAAATAATGAATGTCTATGATGGAAGGACATAATAAGTAGACCTGTTCAAGTCCGGGTCAGCCCGCCCACGAAAACGGGCGGGTATGAACATCGATAGAGGCCCGACCGGGCCGCTAGGCCCGGCCCGCCAGTCCCGACGGGCCGGGTACGAACAAGGTACCAGGCCCGGTCGGGCCGCTCGGCCCGGCCCGGAGCCCGGCAAATATATATACATATATATATATATATATATATATATATATATATATATATATATATATATATATATATATATATATATATATATATATATATACATTTCGTTACTTTCGTATAACCCTAAAGTTCTAAACTTCTAATTGAACCTTTTGATTATGTTTGTATGATATTTTTCGAGTTTTACAGGCACACTGCAAATTATACTGCTGAAGTACTGAATTACAAATAAAGTCACAGTTTAAAAAAAAAAAAAAAGGTACCCGTCTGGCAGCCCGGCCCGTCCGGCCGGGCGGGTACGGCAGCCCTGGCAGGCCCGTGAGCTGGGCTCAGCCCGGCCTGGGTCCGCCAAAACGGGCTTTTTTTTAAAATGCCCGGCCCGAGTCCGGCCCGAGCCCGGATATGAACAGGTCTAATAATAAGCGTTAGAGTAAACTACATATAACCACCTTTTATATACCTCATTTTCATATAATCACCTCTTATTTTTCAATTTACATTTAGCCACCACTTAACATACTTTGTTAACAAATCACCACCTTATTTGAAGTTCCGTTAAAAGGACGTTAGATTTGTAGCCCCATCCAATAAAAAAAAAGAAGATGTTTATCAAATTATATTAACTAGACCATAAAATGGTATTAGGGTTATGCCTACTCAAACTTCAAACTACAAAGTTGCAGCCAATCAACCTGTTGATGGCTTCCTCCCTCTCCATTCTCCATATCTTCATCGGTACTTTTTTTAGAAGTAAGATGATGATTCGATGATATTAACTGCAACATATATCCACTATTGACGGTCTCTCCTCATTAGAAGCTCGATACTCTTTGAAAATTTTGACGATGTCATGTGAACTCGATTTGGGTGAAAGAAATTAAAGGGCAAAATCCTATAAGATGAAAGAAATCATAGCAAGAAAGATTTTAGTTTGCTATTACGGTGTTATATATTTCCACCAACCTAACATTTCCGTTGTGAAATCTCGGAGAAGAGATGCATTTTCTCCAATTCGCATTTGATGATTAAAAATTTTAATTTGGAAAATTGATTTTCTCCCTTCATGACTTCTGAAATTGATGTTAAAAGTTGCTAACTGAATCGAGACTCCGTTGCTATATGTTCGATTCAAATGAGTATTTGCAAGTTCTTATTAATGGGATTTTTCTTGTTGAATTTGGGGCTTTGTTAAGTTTCAACCTTTGAATAATCATGAATATTTGTTCCAGTTGATATTTGGATCGGAAGTAGCAGGGCATATTGTGGTGGCGTTGGGTCTGGTGGAATTGGGTGGCTGGCAAGCAAGAACTATGCAGGAGAAGCATATGCTGAAAAGGATGAAGGTTGAAGAAGCTGATAAAGGGAGGAAATGAAATTTATTATATATTTAATTATTAAAAGTATATTTTAATTTAGTGTTAAATTTAATTAATGACTCTCGGTGGTCCCACTGATGGAATTTTTAACGGAAAGCTATTTTGATGGCTTTCTGTTAACAGAATAGAAATAAGGATGGTTAAGTGAAATTTTTTTTATAAGAGGTGGTTAAGTGAAAAGGAGGGTAAATAAGAGATGGTTTTATGTAATTTACTCTAAGCGTTAATACGGGAATTTCACCAAATTATTCATATAATATTCACTAGCACTTAATAGATTTTTATATTAGGAAATAAAATATCTTATTTATGGAGAACAATTCTTTCAATATGAGCAAAATAAATCCCGGCATTTAAATATAGATCGATATACATACTTATTACTTAACGTTTTCATATACAAAATAATTAACGACGTTGTTTCTTCACAATTAATGAGTATAAAACATACTTAACGACATTTAACTATGTTTTATGCTCGTTAAGGAAGTGTTACACTCGTTAATTTACAATAAACGATCAAAAAATAAAATAAAAAAAAATTGTAACGATCGTTAATGATTAACGACCATTAACTGTTGATTAACAACCGTTAGTTTTTTTATAAACAATCGTTAGTTGTTAATTAACAATCGTTATAAGAAAATATCTTTTTTGTAACGATTGTTAATCAACGATTAACAATCGTTAAGTATGTTTTTTAACATTGTATCGGCAACTCTTTAGGTGTAGCATTACCCAAAACAAATAGATTGTTAGAGTGCCTTGACGATCTTTAGCTATTATAAAAATATTTATGTTATGTGTTTTACATTAAAAACGAACCCTAAAAGTTCTAACTAGTCAAGTTGGTAATAGGGTGGGAGGTAGGGCCTATTAATTAGAGTTCAAAACTTCCTGCTATAATTTTGTGAGAGGTTCCTAATCTCTACTATAATTTTGGATCGTTCATGACATCAGATCGTGTGTTTGTGAGAGGTTCATACTCCCTGCTATAATTTTGGTTCCTTCATGATCCTATATAAAGATTAAGTTATTAAACTTATGTTACCTGCTATAATTTTGTGAGAGGTTCATAATCTCTGCTATAATTTGGATCGTTCATGACATCAGATCGTGTGTTTGTGAGAGGTTCATACTCCCTGCTATAATTTTGGTTCCTTCATAATCCTATATATAGATTAAGTTATTAAACTTATGTTACCTGCTATAATTATGTGAGAGGTTCATAATCTCTACTATAATTTGGATCGTTCATGACATCAGATCGTGTGTTGGTGAGAGGTTCATACTTCCTACTATAATTTTGGTTCCTTCATGATCCTATATATAGATTAAGTTATGAAACTTATGTTACCTGCTATAATTTTGTGAGATGTTCATAATCTCTGCTATAATTTGGATCGTTCATGACATTAGATCGTGTGTTTGTGAGAGGTTCATACTCACTGCTATAATTTTTGTTCCTTCATGATCCTATATATAGATTAAGTTATTAAACTTATGTTACCTACTATAATTATGTGAGAGGTTCATAATCTCTACTATAATTTGGATCGTTCATGACATCAGATCGTGTGTTGGTGAGAGGTTCATACTCCCTGCTATAATTTTGGTTCCTTCATGATCCTATATATAGATTAAGTTATTAAAGTTATGTTACATGCTATAATTTTGTGAGAGGTTCATAATCTCTACTATAATTTTGGATCGTTCATGACATCAGATCGTGTGTTTGTGAGAGGTTCATACTACCTGCTATAATTTTGGTTCCTTCATGATCCCATATATAGATTAAGTTATTAAACTTATGTTACCTGCTATAACTTTGTGAGAGGTTCATAATCTCTGCTATAATTTGGATCGTTCATGACACCAGATCGTGTGTTTGTGAGAGGTTTATACTACCTGTTATAATTTTGGTTCCTTCATGATCCTATATATAGATTAAGTTATTAAACTTATGTTACCTGCTATAATTTTGTGAGAGATTCATAATCTCTGCTATAATTTGGATTGTTCATGACATCAGATCGTGTGTTTGTGAGAGGTCCATACTCCCTGCTATAATTTTGGTTCCTTCATGATCCTATATATAGATTAAGTTATTAAACTTATGTTACCGGCTATAATTTTGTGAGAGGTTCATAATTTCTGCTATAATTTGGATCGTTCATGACATCAAATCGTGTGTTTGTGAGAGGTTCATACTCCCTACTATGATTTTGGTTCCTTCATGATCCTATATATAGATTAAGTTATTAAACTTATGTTACCTGCTATAATTTTTTGAGAGGTTCATAATCTCTGCTATAATTTGAATCGTTCATGACATTAGATCGTGTGTTTGTGAGAGGTTCATACTCCCTGTTCTAATTTTGGTTCCTTCATAATCCTATATATAGATTAAGTTATTAAACTTATGTTAGGATTTTTCATAAGTTTTTAGAAGCAATTTAGCTCAATTTAGTAATTTTATGCTAGAAAAAAATATATATATACATATAGAGAGAGAGGGGATTTTACGGAGATGAATGAAAATCTTTAAACATTTTAATTATACCATGATAATACTTACCATACTCAAAAGATTTTATACACTTTTATGTTCATGAATTCTAAGTTCAATTATGGGAAGAAAAAAACTCGTAAATACATCAATAACACGGCTAGAAAGGTATATATATGCTAAAAACATTAAATTAGATGAAAAATATATATAAGGGAACTCGTATACATAATGACATGACTAAAAAGATACATTTAATTTGTTTGAATATTACGTTTATTTGATATACTTCCGCTGATAAATAAAAAGATCTTATACAAATTAAATAGAATGAACTATATGAAAAACAATACTAATTAAAATGAACATTATGATCATGCACTTTACATTCATTTGGAAAAAAATATAGAAGAAAACTCGTATATACAAAAACAATAGGGTTAATTTGATTAATAGGCCTTTTTGAAATTATGATATACGAACTAGGCCTTTTGATTTTTCATTAGCTAAATATACCCAAAATCTTTTTTTACCGTGAAAACCCTAACCTTCTATTCCACCCTCCTCCTGTCTTCCTCTTTGAAATCCGCCAACCTTCTTCAACTCTCCCTTTCTCACAATCTCTACAAGCAGAGATTCACTTTCTATCAAGCTCGCCATCCTCCTTCAGCTCTCACCTCACCACAAGGCTCGTGCTATGTCCACTATTCTTCTCCGAAAGCTGCTCACCCGCGATGATTCCTACATCTGGCCTTGTCTTTCTCCAGCTTCGCAATCATCCCTCAAATCGATTCTTCTTTCATGTGTTTAGCGTGAGGAGGTTAAATCGATTACCAAGAAGATTTGTGACACCGTCTCGGAGCTAGCTTCTAGTATTCTATCCGATAATGGACGGCCTGAGATGTTGCCATTTATGTTTCATTGTGTTTCCTCCGATTCCCCCAAGTTTTGAGCGCCTAACCAATTCATCCAACCCGGATGTTCAAGTTGCGGCTTTGAGCGCCTCCATCAATTTCATTCAGTGCTTTCCCACCTCTGCTGATATGGACAGGTGTCAAGACTTGTTGCCCTTGATGTTGTGGACTTTGAAAAAGGCATTGAACTCCGGTCAAGAGGCAACAGCGAGCTTCTAATTGAGTTGGTGGGTGCAGAACCGAGGTTCTTAAGAAGGCAGATTGTCGAGGTGGTGGGAGCTATGCTTCATATTGCCGAGGCAAAATCTCTCGAGGATTCATACCAGAAAAATCCAGATCTAAGTCCATCAGAGTTTGATGTGTGCCGTCACAAAGAACACTAGGAGGAGGTTCCAATAGGGTATATTGTATATTGTAGAGTCTTATGAAAATTTTATGGTATTGATAGCATATTATCACTTCTATTCTTCTTGTGTATGTTTCTTTGAGATTTAACAAACTAATATAGGAGCACCAGAGTATGTTGTATATTGTAGAGTCTTATGAAAAATTTATGGTATGATATTATCTGGTATGATATTTTTTGGTATGATATTTTCTGTATGAATATTTTCTGGTATGAATATTTTTATGTATGAATATTTTCATGATATTTTTTGGCATGAATATTTTATGGTATGATAACTTAACTTCTGGTATGATAACTTAACTTCTCGTATGATAACTTAACTTCCGGTATGATAACTTCCGGTATTAAAAAAATTCCGGCATTAAAAAATTCCTGTATGAAAAAATTCGGTATGAAAAATTTCTCGTATGAAAATTTTCTAGTATGAAAAAATTCTGGTACGAAAAAATTCTGGTTTGAAAAATAAAAAATAAAATTAAAAAATAAATAAAAAGGCAAAAAAAATAAAAAAAAATTCAGTAATTAAAATTTAAAACTTATACTTATATAACAAATAACAAACATCATTTATTCTTTTTTTTAAAATAAAAGGGTTAAATATATTTACTAAATGAAAGTGGTAAAAAAATTATGGGGTACATATACTAAACACAAAACTAAAAAAAAGCCTAGTAGGCCAAATTCTTTCAAAACAATATGGCTAAAAAGGTACATTTAATTTCTGATTGTTGCTAATATAAATAATATTAATGACCAATATGGTAAATGATACAAAGTATGCACTAAAAATCAGATAAAAAGCAACAATATGATTTAAAAAGTATATTTATCTGAGTTAGTGTCTAAAGATAATAATTGTGTGAACATTATGTTCATTTGATATATTTTACATTCATTTGTTGTGTTTTATCTAAGAAGAATCATTCGTGCAATAAGTTCAATACAACATTATGAGCCGTTTATCAAATAACTTTTGATTTCCTAAAAGATACTCCTCGTTATCTAATTTGTAATCTTCCATTATTTCGTTACTTATTCCCTAATAACTACTTACCAAAATAAGAATATTTACTTGAATGAATCTGGAATTTTCATCTATTAATCCAACATCTCTTAGAGGTTCTCATTCTTCTCTGTAAAAATGATTGTTTCCAAAACCTAACCCTCTATATATATATATATATATATATATATATATATTATTTCCTCAACTTATGCATGCAATATATACTATGTAATTTCTAAATATTGGGAATACATATTTGTATATGCATTACTTTAGATTAAGTTAACTTCACTTGGAGAATGCTCCAACGATAACATCTATCGACGAAATTTATCTCACGATATCAAATTTATATGTTTCAAGAAAACGTCGAGTCGGAATTTAGAGGCATCAAATTGTTTCTTCAAAGTAGAGTGTACGGATTCAACCTGACACAATAAGTTTATTTGAAACATGACATTAATTTAAATAAAGCTAAAATTTCATCTATTAATTCAAAAAAAGACTTAATTGTGAAACTTTTCTGCTTGTCGCTTAGTTTCTAAGATGATTGAAAATCTTAGTCCACCGAGTAACTTGCATTTTTTTTCATTGTGACAAATCTATGTTTTGTTCAAATAATCCATCAACCCACATTGATCACTCAAATGCTCAGTCATTGCATGATGTTGAGCCTCAAATGTTAATATTGACTTTGTTTCGAACAAAACAGTACATTGACTTTGGAGTTCATGTTGCATAATTTGTCAGTCTGTTATCTTAAAAAATTTCCCCTCTATATCACAGTCGCGGTCGATGTGACATGAACGCAACAATTGAGATGCATTTGGAAAAAAAACTAAGGGAATGGTTGTCAAAAGACCAAACTCTCAATCGATCGGTCACTACCACCTCCGGTCGGTACGTAAACTCTTGACATCACCCTTCCACGGACGGAGAGCTCACATGTATGTATCTGCATCTTCCCTTGCCATAAAGGTGGACCCCAAGTGAAACGCCAAGTCGGTACATGTTTGTCCAACATTATTCAAGAAATGACATTTTAACCTTAAAAACCGAAAATAAATTAATTAAATTTATCACTTCAAAGTAATAAATTGATAAAAAAAAAATTACCGTATTTAAGCTTATGTGCTGATGTTGTAGGTGGTGTTCACGATCATGATGTAATGAAATTTCTCTCATATTTAATCGATTATTCATGGGGAAATGTCCTACAAACTACCATCAACAGACTCTTTGAAATCAAAATTGAAATTTTCTTTCACCAACATGTTGAATAGTAAATGTTTTGGGTTCACATCTCCTTGTTTTAACCTTTGATTATTCGTCTATACATTGTATACATGTAATCTCCCCGACCAATTGTCTCAATACTTTTGTCCCAACATCCATGAACAACCTATGGTACCATTCCAACCGTCGTTGCCCTTTCCTCGTCGAGATATTATTCTTTCATCAAACAACTAGCAAAAGTGTGACCTTCCAGGTGTTTTGGTACTCGTGGTTATGAAATCCACGCTCAACCATCAACCACCACACATTTCTTACTTCTTTATAGCCATTTAGTAAAAATGGACAACAAAATTTTTTAGAATGACCAATCGGCACATCATTTTCATTGATAATTTCTCGTTTCAATCTTTTGCTCCCGGATTGTTTACAAGCTAAGTGCACCATACCTTACCTTTGTGTTGTAACACTTTCCACGATTGTTTTATTTTTAAATTATTAGATAAATACTGATATAAATATATGTAGTTTTTAATTTAAATTATTAGATAAATATTGATAGTATTAGTCTTAATCATTATCATTATGTGTACACCAATATTCTTATAATTGGTGTTACAATTTGATAGCTATTATCACTTGTTGTATTTGATCCATCTTCGATTTTAAAACTAAAATTTTATAGACCCAAAAACATAAAAGTAATGACTAATTTGTCTATATCTATTGTAACATTCTAACATGAAATTGTAAAGGGCGTTTATTGTTTATATAAATTCCCTTCGACCTGTGTATATATATATATATATATATATATATATATATATATATATATATATATATATATATATATAGTTACCCGTATCAAGGCACCGTTATACTTTTATAGTTTAATAGGTAAATATAAATAAAAATTATAATTTATAAAAAAAACTTTTAAAGTATGATAGTGGTTTAATTAATTAATTCGAAGAAAAAATTAAATAATATTTTTATTATTAAATTATTTATAATTTTAGATCAACGATAAAAATAGACTAATTTATGTGATATTATAAATCCTAATTTTTTCAAGTCTTATAAAACATATAATGTAAAAATAAGTTAATATCAATTAACTATTTTAAAGATGAAAACTGAGATTAAAGTTTTAAAAAACATTAAAAAAAATATTAAAATTGAAATGTAAATGTTAAAATATGAACTTTTAAACGTTCAATTTTAAATTTTTTTTAGGTGATTCTAAATATGATCTTTAAAAAGCAAAGAAGATGTAACACTAATATTATTATAACTTATACATTTATTAATTTAGTGAAAAACAATAATTAATTTATAAGATAAAATTAGAATACTTATATGTTAAAGTTAAAATAGAAAATTATCTAATCATTATATAACCAAATTTTAAAATATTTTAACGATATCTTAAGAATATGTAGAAGATTGTGATAAAATTAAAAATGAAAATAATATATTTATTATATATATTAGTGATTTTGTATTTATTAGTTAAATAGTAAAGTTATAAAAATAAAATTTATGAGAAAATGACATGCATGTGATACGAAGTTAAAATGTGAATGACATGTGGCATGAAGCGCTTCTGCTTTAATATATGTATATAGACTTGTACATCTCGAGTGCAATTTTTTGTCGCTTCCAAAATCCAAAATCTATTATACTTACTAAAACAGAACACGGGTTGATGACGTGGCGCGCTGTGAACGCAGGATTTTTGAAATTGAGCTCCCACAATTAAAGCCAATAAATATTTATTTTTTACACTATTTTTTAAACCATAAAATCTTTTATTATTAAAATAATAATTTTATTGAAACCAAATCTATTATACTTACTAAAATAGAGCACGAGTTGATGACGTGGCGCGCTGTGGATGCAGGATTTTTGAAATTGAGCTCCCACAATTAAAATAAATCTTTATTTTTTACACTATTTTTTAAACCATAAAATCTTTTATTATTAAAATAATAATTTTATAAAACCAAATCTATCTATTATACTTACTAAAACAGAGCACGGGTTGATGACGTGGCGCGATGTGGACGCAGGATTTTTGAAATTGAGCTCCCACAATTAAAGCCAATAAATCTTTATTTTTTTCACTATTTTTTAAACAATAAAATCTTTTATTATTAAAATAATAATTTTATAGAAACCAAATCTATTATACTTACTAAAACAGAGCACGGGTTGATGACGTGACGCGCTGTGGACGCAGGATTTTTGAAATTGAGCTCCCACAATTAAAGTCAATAAATCTTTATTTTTTACACTATTTTTTAAACCATAAAATCTTTTATTATTAAAATAATAATTTTATAGAAACCAAATCTATTATACTTACTAAAACAGAGCACGGGTTGATGACGTGACGCGTTGTGGACGCAGGATTATATTAGAGAAGTATACAAAACAAAAGCACGTAAAAAAAACCTATTTCACAATATTCTTTCTCATTTTTTTCAAAACCCGCACAAGGTGCGGGTATTATACTAGTATTTTAACAAATGATCTGCACATGACAAAAATGAAAGAAAATCCATCAAATTTGCGCATACTACCGTAATAAAAATAGGTATAAATAGGTCAAATACTAATTATGCAAATTACATTTTTTTTTCTTCATATTAATTTCTTTTGAGTTTCTTAGTTTGTACTGTTGGGATAAAAAAAATACTTTACTAGTATTAGGGCCCGTATGGTTCCAACTCCGGAAACAGAAACGAAATGGAAACGAATTTAGTCCATACGTATATCCTTATTCATGAAATTTTATGGAACATTCATTATAGTTTCATGCAAGATGCACTTGCTTCCCCACATTTTGTTTTCCTATAGGGTATCAAAAGTAATCACATTCTACAGCAATTACTTTGAACCACATGAAATGATTCCAAAAACTTTCATGAACAAGAGTATACGTATGGGCTAAAGTCGTTTCCGTTCTGTTTCCGATTTCGGAGTTAAAATCAAATGGACCCTTAGTTTCTATACATATATATCAATGTTTTGAATCATTTCTTACTCTAAGTTGGAAATACAACTTAACAAAGAAAATTTAGATACTGTTGAACACATCACAATGTAGTTTGTTCTATATGAAAATTAAGCCTACCTAGAACTTCATTTTTTTTTACGTGTAAACGGATGTAGCTAAAACACATTCTTAAAACATTAATCTCTTATATCAAATATTGATTTTATCGATCAACTATTACCTTAAAAACATCGGGGAAAAAACACTTGACCAAAAAGAATTATTATGTTCACACATGTGATAACTTAGCAAAACACACGGATTCTAACACTAGTCTACCATTATTGATGTATCAACAGTAGTAGCTGGCTATGAGAGACAGACACATAAATAATGTAGTGCATATTAAATATGTGTTCAATGCCAACTTGAACGACATATAGTATTAAGCCTTTTGCCTATTATGTCGGAAGTTTACGTATACTCACTTACGATTCATAGAGCCCACCCTCATTACTTAGTTCCCGTGGGTTTGTCTAACGAGTAATTGACGTCCTAGGGTAATCTCGGTTTGGTTGTATCTCTGGAAATCAAAACGAATATACTCTGTATATATTTTTGTTCATAAAAGTAATATCGGGAAAAATGAAACACGAGCTCGCTCTAGGACGTTGTGGAAAGGAGGGCATCGTTTGCTTATTCTATGGTTTCACCAGTGGAGACTTATGCCCTCGAGCGAGCCCTCCCTCCTACGAAGTCACCGACAATGATGAGCAACCCACCTACTGCGAAGAAACATAACAACGAAGGATCGTTTGTTTTCTTTTCTTTTCTTCGTTTTTGTAAGTTAGAAACTGACGGACAGTTAAAAACTAACGTTATTGGACCAAAATAGATGCGGGCCGGTATAAACCAAAATCCTAAAGACACTAACCGAACAAATAAAACTCGGTGGACACCAAGAATACCAATTTTTAAAAGTGGAGATATATATTTTTCTTAGTTTAGTCAGGTTTGTAGTCTCTTTATATGTGGATTTAAATTGCGGATGAGAACGCACAATTCACGATCATCAAAAAAGACGGTGTCGGGGGTCGATATTTTTAATGGGTTAATCAGTCAGCGACACCGTTGATTTCTATGAAAATACGTCTAATTTAGATTTCGTTAAAAACCGAAGATCCGGTCAAAAGTTGGATAATATCATTTCGATCTCCCAAGGGCAACTCCATCAAAAGCTCCTAATGATTTTATTTTTTGTACAAGAAAATTAACGTTTTTGGGTTTGGAAGAAATAATGAACCGTGTGATTTTTAGTAAAAGAAAATTAGTTACAATAATTTTTGTACAAGAAAATTAGTGTACAAGCGAAAGTTCAAGTATCATAATTAACGTATATTTATAATCGTGAAATTCAACTTATCCAGTTGGTATTAGGGTGAGAGGGAGGGACAACCAAGCACAGATCAATTATTGGTGACTACATCAAGACATGACTAATTTTAATGAAAAAACAAATCTAAATAGGAACATTTTACATTTAGATAAAAAAAAATGGTTTTTTTGGTTAAATCTAATGTAAGAAGATGAAGCTTCACTGTATTTGTCCACACCATCAAAAGCTCCTAATAATTTTATTTTTTGGTAACATTAGATGTAACACTACTGATTAATGTCTGCATCACGCCATTCTTTTAGTTAAATGACACACCTTCCAGTTGGCCAACTCGAAGTTAGATCTCTCGGGTATGGTCTAGATTCGAGTACGTAGGTCATGTTGGATCTCTCGGGTTCAAACTTTGAGAGATTTATATCGTTGTTGATATGCCTTGAATACGAAAGTTTAGTCATTTGTAACAAGTCAAGGATACACATGCACTAGAGGAGGAGTTCATGTAGGAGCCTGTTTTCTTCGATTCGATAGGAAATGAATTCTATACAGTATTGTACGTTGATATGACTGAAATCTGTAATTTGGTTGCGAAATAAATGAAAGCTGTGGTTCATAAATCTTTTTCTACGATACTTTGACATAGCAATGAGTAATTTGAAGTCGTACATTCATAGTGTCACATAGCCTGGCCTATACCAATTAACACTAACTACATCTTCAACCACCACATTTAATAATTTCGATGCCAAATAGAGAATAAAGAAAAACACACTACCATTTATGCTTATTTAACGTGAATATCTGAGACAAACCACTACAAAACGAGAGGGACTTTCATGCAGTAGTAAAAGAAAGATAATGAAGAAACCAGTTATAGATCTTTTGTTTGGCCAGATTTGTATATTTTTAGGGTTTTTTGTACAAATCCAAAGCCAGCCAATTGTGCCTGCATTGATCTTCTTTGGAGATTCATCTGTCGATGTGGGTAACAATATTTACATCCCTACCCTTTTCAAGGCAAACTATGCTCCTTATGGCAGGGACTTTCCTCGCCATACCCCCACCGGAAGGTTCTGCAATGGCAAGCTTACCGTTGATATTACCGGTACTTAACCATCTTCAATGATATATATACATATACTGAATCTTGATATGTTGAAGTAATGTTCCATGTGTTGTTTAGTTACTAGGGTTAATTTGGTTTTGTGTTTCTATTATCGCAGCTGAGACATTAGGGTTTACGAGTTACCCAGCAGCGTACCTTAGCTCTCGTGCATCAGGGCAGAACCTTCTCATCGGAGCAAACTTTGGTTCTAGTGCAGCTGGATACGATGAACAGACCTCGGAATTCAACGTAACATATATATACATATACATTAGGAGTACTTGTTAATTATGGTTTAAAATGCTTATAGTAAATGTTTGTATATGTTTCAGCAAGCAATTTCTATGTCACAACAACTAGAGTACTACAAGGAGTACCAAACCAAGCTAGCTAAAGTGGCTGGTGTGGGCAAGGCCAAATCTATCATAACTGATGCACTCTACTTAATTGGTTGTGGTAGCGCCGACTATATGCGAAACTACTACATCAACCCTTCGATTAGCAAAGCCTACACGCCCGAGCAGTACTCGTCGTACCTAGTCACGAGATTCACTAGGTTTGTCAAGGACTTGTATGGATTGGGTGCCAGGAGGATTGGAGTAATTTCGGTACCTGCACATGGTTGTGTCCCTGCGTTGGTCGCTGCATTCGGATCCTCTGGCAAGCCAAATTGTGTCGAGAGGATAAACGACGACATCCAAAGGTTTAACAAGAAAATCAACACCACTGTAACTCAACTGAGAAACCAGCTCCTTGGAGTGAAACTTGCTGTTCTTGATTCATACCAGCCCTACTATGATCTTGTTCAATCTCCTGCGAAATATGGTACATTTTCTTGGTTCAAAATTGACACCAAAGGAAAAACGGTTATTGAGTCATGTGCATTTGGATTTGCAGGGTTTACTGAGGCGAGGAGAGGATGTTGCGCGACAGGGAGTGTAACGAACATGTCATTCATGTGTAACTCGCGTATAAGGACCTGTCGGAATGCGAGTGAGTATGTGTTTTGGGATGGTGTTCATCTTACTGAGGCTGCTAATCAGTTTGTTGTAGACCAAATGTCCATCCAAGCAATCAGCCTTATCGTTTAGACTTGTTTGTCATCTCAAAAGTCCTAGACGAAATCCGTCGTGTGTAAATTGAGATCGTGACTCTGAATCCTATTTTGTGTGTTAAGCCTTCTGTTCCTCTGTTTGTTTTTAAGTGTGATCATTGATGTAAGTAGAGCTTTCTGAAACTAAATGGGTAAAATGGCTAACTAGGCCTTTTACCGCTATTACTCTATTAAGGCCCCGTTTGGTTGTAGCTCCGGAAACGGAAACGGAATGAACGAATCTAGTCCATAAGTATATCCTTGTTCGTGAAATTTTTTGGAATGATTCCTTGTGGTTTGAGGTAATTGCATGAAAATAAAAGGAATCATTCTAAAAAATTTCATGAACAAGGTACACATATGGACTAGATTTGTTTCCATTTCGTTTCCGTTTCCGTTTCCGGAGTTGCAACCAAACGGGGGTAAGAGTATTCATAGCATACGCTCATTTAGTAAATATATCCCTATTTAAAACTAAGCGAAATCCATGAACACACTGGAATACAAAGTTGTAAGTAATTTTATTATACATAGATGAATCAGGCAACAGACAAGCAATTGATCTTCCGTATTCATTTCCAATCAATTCAGTAAGACAATATAATCTCAGCATGTACAAAATATATATACAAGGAGGGTTAGAATCTCACCAGTCAGAATTTGTATATGTATTATCTGATGTATCAGTAATAAGATGCTGATTTCCTGTGTGTCTTCCGAGTCCGTGAAGAGTCCTTCAATGCCTCCGCGTATCTTACAACATCCGGCTTATAGGAACTAGACCCAGCACCTTTGTCGAATTGGGTATCCAATGGCGAGATGCTACCGGATGCTTCCCCACCTAACACGAGCGTCTTGCAAGATCTGCTTCTGTTCATTCTCATGATCTCTGCATTTTCGGGACTCAGCTCCGGCTCTGCAGAAGCTCTAGTAGAGTTCATAATTCGTTTCATGCTCCCCATGAACTTTGTGTTTTCCGGACTCAAGCTAAAAGCCCTGTTGAGATTCAAGGAAGAACTTATTGAGTTCTGAGACAGTATGGAGGTTGAGTTGCGCCGTGTAATAAACATCTTCTGGAGATCCTCTGATGAGTTCTTGTTATGTGAAGTAGTAGTGTGATCGTCTTTGTCCTTTCCTGTTATTAGTCTTCTTAGCTTGTCAAAAAACTTAAGCTTCTTCGAGTTCTTGGTACCCGATGAGGCATCATACAATAGCTCATCCGGATCTCCAGAGTCTGTCAGGAACGATTGTGAGGATGACCATTGATCATATTCATGCTTTTCCTCAGTGTTGTTTGCATACTCGAGAATGAGCTCTTTGGCTTTGGCCTCTGACTTTGGGCTCAGCGTCTTGCTTAAGTCTCTTGCAACGGTTTTACCTGGTGGAGGCTTGTAGTTTCTGAGCTCGTAACGTAAGCAGGCGTTTACCCATTTGAGATAAACGAGTGCTTCTGCATCAGCACACCTGTCGGATTGAAGCCCTTCGACTACCTTGGAAAGGTTGTCGTTTTCTTCACGAAGACGGATTACTTCTCTATGCATCTCTTCTACCTGCTGAATGGTAGCCAATTCAAGAAGTGAAGGATAAAGATATGTAAAAAAATGCTTCAAATGACCAAAATCTGTCAAAATTCTAAAAATAACACATATTGTGTCATATGCAACCATAAATGAAACTGCAAAAAATGCTTCCCATCTCTTCTAAAACATGTTTGTGTCACTGGCATGAACTTATGACATGTTTGTGTCACTGAGAGTACACAGTCAAATTTTGAGGGTTATTTAAAACATGTTTCCCAATAAATAACAAAATTATAACAACTATAATCTCACTTATTTTAATACTCATCCCCTTGAACAATTTCATCTCCTTAATTCTTCGTCTAAAAAACTCTCTTAAACTTCAGCTTCATCTACGTTATTTTTTGTTACCAAACAGACCCTATGTTTCGAAAAAGATAGTTCAGAACAGAAAGATAGCTCGGAACATGAAAGGGTTGCATTATAGTATTACCTCCGGATTTTCAAACATGGAAGTTGCAAGCATTTGTGTAGAATCCAACCTACGAGCCAATTCTGAGTTCTGCCTTTGTAGTTCATACTTAGATTTACGCAACTCCTCTCTTTCGCTCTCCAGATCTTCAAGTCTCTGCAG
Organism: Fagopyrum homotropicum; assembly: GCA_033239125.1. NCBI lineage: Eukaryota > Viridiplantae > Streptophyta > Magnoliopsida > Caryophyllales > Polygonaceae > Fagopyrum > Fagopyrum homotropicum. The sequence goes on along the minus strand of BSWB01000005.1, from coordinate 21,918,945 downwards.
TTTCTCTAGCAAATCAGGTTCTATAGTTTCACTGCTTCCAGCCATATGAGGATCCTTCTCTTGTAACTTGAGCATCAGAACTCTCTGCTTGAGTTTCAAGATTTGCTCCTTCCTCTCCTCGGCATCTGATCTAAGCTTCTTCTTCAGCTCCTTTATCTGAGCCTTTGCAGCTTCGAGTTCAGCGACCACTCTAGAGTACTCAGCCACTTGAGCAGACAGTCTCTTGTTCTCAGCTTGCAAACCCTCGATTTTCAGAGAGAAAAACTTGGCTTCCACATTGTTAATCTTCAGTCGATTTTTAAGTTCATTAACTGTGGTTTCCTGCTCCTTGAGACCGTAGTACTCGAGCAACTGCATCTCAAGACCTCGTTCTCGTTCTCTAAGGTCTCTTAACATGGCTTTTAAGTTCCCGAGCTCTTGTTCATATTCATCCCTCTCTACATGATTGGTCCCTTTCGGTGCACCTTGACTTGAGCTTGGAGTCTCGGTTTCTCTTAACTTGCTAGGAGAAGGCATATCAATGCCTTTGACGAGTTCGTTGAACTCTGGTAAAAGGTATCTGTCCCTGTCACTACCATTTGTACTTGGTGAAGAATTGGATGAGCCATTTTCGATCCTTACCCGAAGGAACACTGTATCTTTATCCTAAGTGAAGAGACATGATAAACATATAACTAGTGAATTCGGGACGATGCTTCTTAGCTTACAAAAACACATTTGAACAACAAAAATGAAATATATCATGTTTTCAACTGCAATAGAAGTTTTCACTTTGCTGACAGGAACAGATTTATGAATCAATTTAGATGTACAAAGTCAACTATACAAACATTTAAGAAATTTTGATCAAAATGTTCTTGATCAATAAAACCAATCAAATGTCAACTTTCAACTCGATTGCATTTGGGGAATCAACACAGTGAGATTGAGAATGAGAATAACCCAAACCAGATGTCAACCAATCTGCAACTAAAGCTATAAACACAATGAAATTCTGCTTCAAAAAACTTTAGGAACAAAAATGGAAACTGATTAATACAGAAAGCAACCTGGTTAACCCTAATTAAGGTTTAAGACCCTGAATATACTGATCAACAAGCACAAAAAACAAGCACCAGAAGAAAAGCAATCCAAAGATTAAGAATATCAAATTGGTAGATGGAAATGCTAACTTGTGCATCAGAGATGGGGGTTCTGGGTTTGGCATGAACATCATCGCTAATCTCACTTCGGCAACGAATCACCTGGTAATTAGCATCTAGACCATCAAAATAAACATGGTTAGGCTCCATTACATCAGAAATATGGACCATAAACCCAGAAAGGAATTCAAGCTTTAAATTAGGGTTGAATTGAACTGCAAACCTGAAGGGGATGAAGGCGGAGGTAGAAGTGAAGGCCTCCTAGATTTGATTCTTAAACGAGAAAACAGAAACCCAGCAAAGGAAACAGCTAAAGCAACTCCAAATTTCAGCAGAAAGGGATTAATGTCTTTGTTTTCCTTTCTTGACATAATCAACAATATTTCTTTTCAAAAACCGAAAAACCCACAAAATAAAAAACTAAACTTTGAGGAAGACGAAATCATGGGTCGTCATCATTATCATCGTCCATCTGAGAAAGCACACAAACAAGCAGAGCAGAAGAAAGAGAGATTTCCATCAGACCCTGATACAGAGTGAAATTTGAGCTTGAAACACCACAGCGAATGAGACAAGAAGAAAGTACCTGGGACTGGGATTGAATTGATATGAAATTTGATTTCGTTGTTTCCTCCAAGATTTGAATTTAGTTTTAAATGTGTGATTACCTGTACTGTACCTGTATTCTCAATGATTTTGGTCCGACTGTTTTGCTTTCAAATATTCTATTGCAAAATTTGAATAGGCGAAGATTTTGACTTTGCTTTAACAAATGGCATTCGATCGATTGGGGGTTTAACTTTATGGGTTCCAAACTCCTAATGAAAAGGTAAATGTTTTGTCTTTATGGCATGAAATTGACATTTAATATAAATAATTTGTATAATATAAAGTGCAGAAGTGGGCATTCTGGACGGCTCTTGAGAAGCTTAGACTGTTAGAGCCGTAGAGGAATCAGATCCTTAATCGGGTGAGAAAGACGGAGGAAGATGCTCACTAAAGATTCTATTATCTAATTATTATACGCTATTTAAATCAAACTAGTATAATACCCACAACTTATGCGGGTTTTGAAAAAAATAAAAAAGAATATTGTGAAATAGGTTTTTTACGTACTTTTATTTTGTATACTTCTCTAATCTAATCGACTTACCAATATCTTATCTTATCTTATCTTATATCTATTAAATTAGAAGCCTCTATTGTCACGTGTCAATGCCATGTTTCTCGAAGCCTAAAAAATTATTTTAAAAAGTGATTTTTAAATGTTAATTGATTTCTAAATTTTTTTAAAAATATTTAAAAGTATTTAAAAATAAATATTTTTATAAAAATAGGTTTTAAATTTTTATGGATTTTTTTTACCAAGAAGCATATCTTCACAAATCAATTTAAAAAATTTAATTAATTAAAATAGATAAATATTGAAAAGAGAATTAAAAATCATAATAATGATTATAATTTCATTCTTCGGATTTTTATTTTACAAAAATATACATATAAATTTTTAAGTATTAAATATTTATTAAAACTCAACCCGCACTTTGTGCGGGTAATACACTAGTATGTATTAAAGGAGGGACCTTCTTTGCCACGTGTCAACGCCACAATTCACGCAGCTCCCAAAAATATTTTTAAAAAGTTATTATTTTGGTTATTTTTGATAAAAAAATAAAAGTCAAATCCCCAATTTTATAAATAATTTTTTAAAACCTTACTAATTTTTAGAAATCCAGTAAATCTTCTAATCAAATTCTAAACATATTATTTTTCATCAAAGCTAATATACATTTATTAAAAAAACTCATATTATAAATCACAAATTTTAAGTAAAGGAACGTGATCTAATTATATTAATTATATTTAATATAAAATTTATTATAAAAAAATTAAAATAATAATAACAATTATAATTTCATTCTCCGGGTTTTTATATTACAAAAGTATACAAATAAAATTTTAAGTATATAGTATTTATTAAAACTCAACCCACACAAGGTGCGGGTAATACACTAGTTAGTTTATTAAGGATAAATTTACTAAATGAGATTATACTATGGACATACTTTATAGAATATTATACTAGGATAAGTTTACCAATAATAGAAAAAAAAAATATGTACATACATACATATATATATATATATATATATATAACAAATTTTTTTTTTTCGATTATGTAATGAGTTTAGGGATTTTTTTTTTGTTAATGGCTAACAATTTGATTTTATAATTTTTTTTGTATTTTTGTTTTTTTTTGGGATTATAATGCTTATTGGTGTATTAAAAATTTTATTTTAATTAATTATTTTTGAACTATAAATCTATTAGTTAATTAGTTAATTTTATTTTTAATTATTAAAATTACAAAAGATTTATGTGATCTACAAGCTAATAAACTTAACATAATTAAACAAAAATTTAATTAATATAATGTGGTCTATATCTACAAGCTAAAAAAATTAACAAAAATTTAATTTAATTCAAAATTAACTTCAAAGTCCAATAACTATTATCTAAAAATAACTTATTGCTGATGAGTGGAAGAAAATCAATAAATAAATAAAATTAACATAAAAAAAGGTGTACACGTCAATTTTTTTTTAATAACTTGAAAATAGATCAGATACACGGAGTTACGGTTAAAAAAATCAAATCAAGGGATGAAACAATAGAAAAACGATTGTTAATTATACAATTTCAAAAAAAATTGTGGGAGCTCCATTTCGAAATACTACTCTCACAACGCACCACGTAAACTGTCACGTATACCGCTCTAGTAGTGGATATAGACTCGCCCATAACGTAAAATTTTTAGTTCCAAAAAAATAAATTTTGTTCGACAAATTTGTAAAACGTAAAAAGTTCTAGGGGAACCATGAAAAAAATCACATGGAACGTTCGTAAAAAAATCCGTTCGAATAAAAATCCTAACCGAAAATATAACTACAATGGAAATGAAATCGAAACCAATTTAATTAAAAGCCATAATAAAAAGATATAACAACAATGGAAACCAATTTACCGTCAAAATGGAAATCAATTTTGTTGATTAATTGGAAGTTTTTAATTTAAAGAATGATAGAATCATTAGTATAATTGAAATTTAATTCTAATTAACGATCATATAAAGTTTGTAAATAAATATAAAAAAATATAAAAAAAACTGTAAATATGATGAAATATCTGGACTCGATTTCCCAACGTTGCATTTAAAACACCCAACGACCATGAATTCTTAATTCATGAGAATAAAATGAAATTATTCTTCTAGTTGAAAGGAGTTGAACCATAATTTTGTAAATTGCTTGAAGTTTTATAAATTGATAAGAACGGCATTCTAAAAAAAACTAAACTTTATTGAATACTGTTTCACTTCGTTTTCACTCTGAACTGCAATTGCTTGAAATTTTGGTTGTTAAGCTGATTTGATTTTTATAAAATTATTATTTTAATAATAAAAGATTTTATGGTTTAAAAAATAGTGTAAAAAATAAAGATTTAGTGGCTTTAATTGTGGGAGCTCAATTTCAAAAATCCTACATCCACATCGCGCCACGTCATCAACCCGTGCTCTGTTTTAGTAAGTATAATAGATTTGGTTTTTATAAAATTATTATTTTAATAATAAAAGATTTTATGGTTTAAAAATAGTGTAAAAAATAAAGATTTATTGGTTTTAATTGTGGGAGCTCAATTTCAAAAATCTTGCGTCCACAGCGCGCCACGTCACTAACCCGTGCTCTGTTTTAGTAAGTATAATAGATTTGATTTTTATAAAATTATTATTTTAATAATAAAAGATTTTATGATTTAAAAATAGTGTAAAAAAATAAAGATTTATTGGCTTTAATTGTGGGAGCTCAATTTCAAAAATCCTGCGTTCATAGCGCGCCACGTCATCAACCCGTGCTCTGTTTTAGTAAGTATAATAGATTAGTGTAACCTTGTGTCATGCACGAACGTGACTTAATTAAATTAAATTTAATAATTAATTAAAAATATAGTATTTATTAATTATTACTAACAAATTTAATATATAATATAGAGTTTAATCTCTTGATACCTTCAAAGTTTAGACTTTTTCTCTTAGTATTTAATAAATTTTAAAAATTCAGTTTAATTTGTTTCCTCTTTATACTCATTCTTAATATATAAGCTAACTAAAAATTTATTATAAAATAATAAAAATTAAAATCAAACTATGACCTCATTAAATTTAAATAAATTTATAATAGAAATAATTTTTTTATATATATTTTATTTTTTGAATAAAGATATATTTTTTTGAATTAAATTATTTTTTACTTTTAACTTTCGATTTTAAAAATATATATAAAACTAAATTACATTTTTTTAAAAGATTTTAGAGATTTAAAAATATAATAAAATTTATTTAATTTTTAATTTAATTTTATATAATTTATATTAATTTGAAATTTTTAAAAAATTATTTTTTTCTTAATTTAGGAGTATGAATAGAATATTAAAAAAAATTTAAAACATACAAAAATAATATTTTTATTTTCAAACTAAAATAAATTATAGAAAATTAAATTCAAAAAAAAAATTACTATATGTTTAAATTTCTGGACTCTTAAAAAATTAAAAATTTTATTTTTGATTTAATTTAATATATTCTATTTTAAATTGAACATTAATGAAAATTTTATTTTAGTTCAAAAATAAAAATTATCTTTAATTTACTTTATTTTTTTAATTAGAAAAATATTTAAAAATACTTTTATTATAAATTTATTAGTTTAACATGTAATGAGGTCATAATGAGTTTTAATGTAATATATTAAGAATGGGTACAAAGAGAAAACAAATAGAACCGTAAGGGTACCAAGAGAATTTTGAAACTTAGCGGATAGCAAGAGGAAAAGTCCAAACCTTGAGGATACCAAGAGAAAAAACTCTAAAATATATAACACAATTAATTAATTTTTTAATTATATACTATTATTTATCTAATTATAAAATAAAGATATTTGATGTATTATAAAAGTGAAGTAGATTAGATGACAATATAACTAGGGAAAATAAAAGATAATAGAAGCATTTGCTAAAAATGTATATGAGCATATATTAAAAAAAAAGTTAGCTTATATATTTTTTTAATAAAAAAAGTCAAAAAAAAAAGAAAGAAAAAAAGCACGAAAATCAGTCATCTTTCAATTACACAAGTCCGGTCCATTATTTACACAAGGTTGAGTTGCACAAGCCTAAAAGTTCGTCAATTACTCCGTTGTTTACACAAATTCGTAATTTACACTATTTGTAAGATGCGCACAAATCCTCTCTATTTACACAAGATCTCATCCGATTTAGTCAAGCCCATCCGATTTACTCAAGCTCTCATTCAATTTACACAAGCTATCTCGATTTACACAAGCCCTTATTCGATTTACACAAGCTATCTCGATTTACACAAGCCCTCGGTATACGATTTACACAAGCCCTTTTTCGATTTACATGTAACATCCGGAATTTTTATTCCGGTTGTTGGGCGGTTTATCGGTCTTTCCGCATGCGTAGCTCAGTTTTCCCGCAGGCACGAAGTGTTGAGCGTCGGGTTTTATTCCAAAATCTCGTTCCGACCTCTCGTTTTTCACCCTTACTTTTGGACCCCTCGGTTCCTAGCGTAAAGTGGAAGGATGGGTCAGCTGACCCTTGGGTTCCCCTTTTTGTTTGCAGCCTTGTCCATTTCTCTCTCTCTTCCTCATTCACATTGATCTCCTTTCCTATTCTCATCCTTGTGCTCACTTCTTCCATCCTTGACTTTGGAGAAATTCTTGATGATCTTTCCTTCCCTTCTACTTGGGTAAGTGCCTAACAGGGGGTGATGAGTAGATCCGAGTTCAACAACAAGCTTCTTCTTCTCCTCTTCTTCATCCTCTTCCTTGAACTTCAATGGTGAAAGCCATGGATCTTAAGCTTTTCTTCTTCCTTTTGGCTTCCATGTGAGTGGTTCATGTCTAGGATGTTTGCTTGAGTGTGAATCCATGAGGTGGATGTTTTGGAGCCAAGCAAGGAAGCTAGGAGGCCATGGCACATCAATGAATCCTCGAAGAAGCCATCGCAGATTGGCCACTGGAGTTCGACCACACCCGCGGCTGGACAGCGCCGCGGGGGCGGCCTTTGCACTGAACCGCATGGGCGGCCAGCCTGAACAGCAGGGGCGGCCCAATGAGCCGCAGGGGTGGCCAGCCCAGGCCGCAGGGGCAACCACTGGCTCAACCAGCCTTCCCTTGCGGTCTTCTTCTCCTCTTCGCGGTTGTGCTTCCTTCCTTCCGTTTTGCGTCTTTGCCCCAGTGATTACCCTCCATTGAGCATGTTTTCCTTGCTTATCCTATAGTGTATACATGTTAGAAGCATGTTAGGATGACTTTAGATAGCCTTGAGGAATGCCATGTAGTGGCCTTGGACCTTAGATGAGAGTTTGAAGTTATCGATGTTCTAAGACTTGTTGAGTGTTGGGGCTTGAGTTGGTTATCATGTGGTGAGTGTGTTCGCCACTTAGCGTGCGTGCAAATAAGCTTTAAATTTATAAAACTAGAATCAAGCAAGCGAACCCGCAGTGTACGGATCGACGTAGTTAAGCAAGAATTCCAGAGTATCGAACACAGGGATTTGGGGGGTTAAATCCAGTTATAGAATTGTCAAGCAAGTAAATGTATAAAGCTTTGTAAATATTGGGAAAACAACAATCCTAAAGATCCAGGAATCCAACTGTGGCTATCGATTCAAGATATACTAAGATATAAGGACAGAGTTAAGAGTTGCAAAGGTATACTAATGCAAAGCAATGTACGGTGAAGTTCCAAGGCTTTATGTGACTTATCTAGAAATACTCTCTATAAAGGTTGTTGAGGCTTCAATATAGAAAGGATCTAAAGACAAGAATTAATATCAAATACCCAAACTTGTAATCCAAGGATCAAGACTAACTAAACCGATTAAGGTTGTGACACTCGGAATCGAGGTAGAGGTTGTTGAGGCTTCACAATCACCTAGAAAAGGCAAGTCAAGACTAAGTTAAAGCAAATCTTTAACTTTGGATTAAAGTAAAAGCAAGGTTCATAAACTAAGAGAAATTACGGGTGGATCTTGAGATTCCACGGCCGTGGAACTCAAGAACACACCGTGATTTTGGTTCGTCGGCGATTCTCTCTAACTCTCAGGGTCCAATCTGTTTACGATCGATCTATCGTCATCTAAGCCACAACTATCAACCCTTCACCTTAGAATTGCTAAAGGGTTTTAGCCAACAACAGTCATTATGATATCAAATTCAAGATTTAAAAGAATGAAAGATGAAAACCTTCGAAAACCTTCAATAAATCTCAAATCAATCTCAAATCCACAGCAAGGATAATAATGTATATCCGATTTGGAATAACACAAACCAATCACAATCCTTGATAAGAACGAAGAGCGGGATGTCAATCCGTCTTCTAATCAAACCTAAGGACAAAGCGTAGCTTCCAATTCTCCAAGTCTTCGCAAATCTCCGTTGCAAAATGACAATCTCCGCACGTCCAACTGAAACCCTAGGCACGTGTAAGTAAGCGTAAGCGAAGGTGACGGAATCTCCTTCCTTCCGTCCTTTTATAGGGCAAGATAAAATGTCTCTCTCCGGCCCATGTGCACAATATTGTGTCCATATATTTATTCGGCAAAAGATTGCCTAAATCACGGTTCCATAGGATTCCACGCCCGTGGTTTAGAGCGTGGAATTGGATTACGGTTCTTCAAAACTTCCACGACCGTGTAACTTACTAGAATGCTCCACGCTCATGTTGCCAAAGTTCCACGGCCGTGGTTTAGAGCGTGGACTTCATTACGGCCGTATTTTAGAGCGTGGAAATATAAGTAGCTCGTAATTCACTTTGTTTTGTGCTATTCTTCACCCTAGCATCTTCCTTAGCTCCTTTGTGGTGTCCTCAATCCTTGGACATGCTCAATCCATCTCCATTCTCCCTTGATTCGTTCGGAATTAGCTCTTATTCGCCTACAATCAACACAAAGCTTATGTAGACCTCTATATCGACAATATAGACAAACTAGCTCACAATTGCTTCAATGCTTTATCAATAAACACCAATATGGATGAAATACATCTAGAAAACGTGCCTAAAATATCACAATATTTCATGCTAACAAATAACCCCATACTTGCCACTTGCTTGTCCCCAAGCAAGGTCTTTCAAAAGCTTTAAAACTCAAGTTAGGATGAAATATGTATGCACTCTCAAAACAAAACTTCCTTTAGATGAATGTGCTTTCTAGTCAATAGATCATTCTCAAATCTTGCTTCATTCGTTTATAAGACTTTCATATACATAATCAAGGAGTAAAGAGTAAAGAAAACTCATGAATTGATCAAACTTCTATGTAAACATCATAACCTTTAAACATTATCAAAATCAATCATAAGAAACTTCAATTTAGATCACCAAGTCATATAACATTCTCTTGATCTTAAGGACTTTCAAACAAGGTCTAGAATGTGAAAAGGGAAGGAAAACTTTAAGGAATGTGGTGCATGAATCCAGAAAAGTGGATAACTAACTCTTTTCTTTTTCTCTTGCGGTTTCCGCAACACTATCAACTTAGAGCTTTGCTCTCTTCTTTTCAATTCATTTTTCGACTTTACTTTTGAAGTTATGGACAAAGGTGCACAAAAACCGAAGCCTAGGAGATTGGCGGTTCTCATTTTTACGAGATGCCTCAAACCCTTGATGCACATACCATAATCCGCTAGGAATATCACTCAATCCGACTTTGGCAAGACACAAACACCCGGCTATGTGAATGGTGCCGAGTTACTCATCGTCATGATTGACTTCCCCAAACCTATAATTTCTTTCTATTCTTTTGAATGCAAAATTTTTGCTTTCATGGCCCTCCCACATCAAACGTGCCAAATATCAACTCCTCCAAATTCCCGGATAGGTAAAGGAGGCCATTGTTTCATTGAGGGGCTAAATGATCAAAGAAAGAAGAAAGAAAATCGAATTACCTTAATCATTTCAATAAGAAGTATAAGAACTTATCATGTGATTTCAACTTTGATTTCTCAACATGATTTAGGTAACATTCTTCACATTATGAAACTTGCAAAAGATGAATAATCAACTCATTCAATTTCTTTTCAATTCACTATTTGTTTAAGTATGCGATTGTCATCAAAACTCAATTCACAAGTGGTGATTATCATAGAAGTCATCTCTATCCTTAGAAGCACAAAATTTTCAAAATTTTTCAATTTTTATGGGTTTTTCAAAAGCTTTTTCATGCAATGCAATAATGAAACGTGTAACAATAGAATGAAACATGCACGGTATTCTCGATAAAAGCATACAAAGTGAGTAAGAGTTATTACAAACGATTAGTCACACCCCACCCCATACTTAGAACAAACATTATCCCTAATGTTCAAAAAAAAAATAAGGAAAAGAAAGAAAGAAAATGACTCACAAGACGGTGGTGGAGCGGCTAGAACGGTAGATCATCAATCATCCTCACTACGGTGCCGGTGGAGGTGGAAACGGGAAGAAGCCGGGATCATAGTTCCACCCAAACTGCTGGCGGTATATGTCTCTCATTATGCGATCATGATCGGCGGCTCGTGCATCTCTAGCATCTGCACAGATCTCCAAGGCTCCGACCCTGCTGGAAAGGTCGGTGACCCACTCCGGTAGCTTCTCATACCACCCGGGCGGCTAATTGTACCATGTCGGTGCGTCTGACGGTGCTGGTACAGGTGGTGGCTGGGCATGCCAAGGTGGTGGAGCTCCCATCCAGTCCGGCTGTGTACTATACCAAGTAGGAGGGTCCACCATCCAAGTCGGTCTCTCGCTCACACTGGCACGGCGAGAGGAAGAACCTGAAGCTCTAGCGGGACGGGGAGAGTGTCTGGGAATGTCGGGAACTGTATCCGGCTGATCCGGAAAGGTACCAAAGTCATGCTCTCCCCCTCCTCCCTCATACTCATCACCTCTCATCTCCTCCTCCTCTACAACTGGTGGTGGTGGAACGTAAGGAGGAGCTACAAGTCTGTTCGCATGCATGGCAGCGAACGTCTCCTTCCAATTATGGCGTCCAACCATAATGGAATACTCAGGAAGCCATGCAATCCCTCTACCTGTCCTACTCTCCTAAGGCATGGCAGTTGTAGGTGGAGCTCTATGTGTGATAGCATGAATTATAGTCTATATTTTGGGGCTTGTTTGGACGTTTTATCTTTCATGATCTGCATGTTTGTATGTACATTATGTGATTTTACTACCATTTCATCTACCTTTGCGAGAATCGAGGTCTACACCTAGTTTCGTTGTAATTGCAGGTAATATGGTACGTTTTGCATCAAAAAGGAGCAAAAGAAGTCAAGAGTCATTTGGAGCTACATCCAGGAAGAATAGCCATGAATTAAAGATTTACTTTGGACCAGTTTTGAGAGATTCTACATTCAGTTATGAGTCACCTCGGTTGACCAGAGGTTCATCTCGACCGAGATGATCCAGAGACACCGACTCGACCGAGGCGAATACCTAGGACGCGGCGAGAATATTTTATTCTTGGCTGAGATCTTTTAAAATTGGAAAGTGATCTTATATTTTTGGGCTGAGCTTCTGGAAGGAAGGAGATATGCAAAATCATATATTTTGCCTATATTTATGGGATAATATCTTCTTAAGATTTATTATCTTTGGAGGTTTATTTTTCCTATAAAAAGGGTTGATTTTCTACAATCGAAGAAGGCTGCATACATCGATAAAACCCCGCTTACAGCTGAAGAAGTCGCATACGACGCAGCGGCCGCATCCTACTCCAAGTTGGGAGATAGTTGAAGAACCTTTTTGAAGGTTGAAGGAAGATTGAAGACCATAGCTTTTATAGCTTTTTGGAAGGTTTTGTAAGATTGTCTTCAATTCCTTTCCTTGTTGTCTTGTCTTGTTGGATTATTATCCAAGGAACGATTTTGTGTGATATTTGATTCAGTTATTGAAGTCTTTTCATTAAATTCTTCTTTGCTCAAATATTCACCTTCTTCCCATATATTTAATACTTTCATTATGATGATGAGTGGCTAATTTCCTTGTGTGATTCTAGGGTGATTGGCTGAAGGTTGTGGGAAAAACAATGATAGAATAATCTTAGATTCCAGTAGGATCCTGAAAGTTCGAGTCTTTAACCTTAACCCTAAGCATCTCGTTCAGTCGATGAACATTTCGGCCGAGGTGGTAACTGGCTGACCGAGGTGACTTATCTGACCTTAAACTGAGAGTTAAGTGTTAGAGTTTGCCAAATCCTATTCTTATTACACCCTTCTGGTTCAAAGCAAGCTTAGGATGAGACTTACCCGGTAATTCCTTAGTTTGTGTATTAACGATCATAAGTGTAGGTAATAAAGGCTTATCCTTTATTGGGGTTTGAGTGTGCTTCCATCCCATCTTTGTGAGTTAGCCTGAGACTTACCCGGTAAAGGTTGATTCTATTCCCTTAGATGGTGTGTTAGTTTGAGGTAATAGTTCTTTATCTTAATTCCTTGAGACTTACCCGGTAATAGGAGTTACGGTTTAGGATTAGTGTGTAGTGAGACTTACCCGGTGATCTACTCCACTTTAGAAACACCTTCCCCATGCAAAAATCTCAGCTTTGTCCGCTTATCTATAGATCTTGAGTTGGAACCACAACTAGATGCTTTAATCCCTAGAATTGCATGTTTGCTTTATTTGACATCTTATTCATCTTTGATTGTGTTAATTGCTCTTGTGGTTAGCATTGACATTAGCATACCGTATTGACTTTGTTTCATCGAGTCCCTGTGATCGACCCCTGGAATTTTCTTGCTTTTACTACGATTGACCCGTACACTGCGGGTTCGCATCCTTGTTTTAAGCTTAAGTCTAGGGTTATAAATTTAAAGCTTGCACACACCGTTTGGAGCGAACAATGTGCAGGGAAGATAATGTCTCTCGTCATGAGGCTCTGAAGTCCTAGAGGTCTAGCTGGAATGCGGGTGCATGCGGAGAAGTCTATCCCTAGCTGCCTAGCAAGGTGGGTGACCATCCCACCGTATCTAATGTTGCCGACCCTCTTATTCTTTAGCTTGCTCATAGTAGCAGCTAAGAGGGTGGCACAATCAGCTGGTCTACCGTACAACATACAATAGAGCAAAAATAACTCGTCCGTCTTAATCTTCTGAGGTGTCTCCGTCCTAGGGAAGAGACACTCAGAAAGCACTATATGGGCAATCTTCAAGGCTAGGTGATAGATCAACCTAGCCTTGGTATCAGCAGGTTGCCAGCGGTCCTCGCTGGCGTATATCATAGCTATCTCCTCCCAGAAATCCTTGGCGTACACGCCACTAGGGAATCGACCATTGAAGGTCTCATGGAACCCAAAGAAGGCTCCAAACTCTCTAATAGAAAAATCATAGTTTCTCTCCATCAGCCGGAAAGAGACGGTCCTGTCAACGTGGCTATGCTCAAAAGAGACCACGAACTCCCTAGTAATCTCCTCATATGCGTCTTCCCGAATAGCGGAGAAGATGACTAATCCGGCTCTATCTAGTAGCCAAGTGAGTTCCCCTATCACATGTAAAGGCTCTAACTCCTCAAGTAGTAAGTATCTCGGTCCTATGACCGCTCTCTTCTCTATCCTTTCTAAGGCATAGAGATGGTCCTCATGAATCGTAGGGATCCTAGGGGGAGGTGGTGATGGTGATGAAGGGGGTGATGGGGGCTCAGCTGGTGGTGCTCTAGAAGAGGAAGAAGTATTGCCTTTCCTCTTTTTGTTTCTCTGAGACATTCTCCTAACGAGATCCATTTCTGTTAGAAACCACGGTCTGTTCTTCAAATTCCACGGCCGTGGAATGCCCAGAGACCGTGATTCATCACGTAATTTCTTAAAACTCAGCAGAATCACACCAAACTCAACAGCAAGCAACCCTAGACTAATTTCAGTCCAATTCCAATCAGTTCTCCTAAAAATTCTAGCAAGAACGAAGCCGAATCGACAAAGAGAAAGAAGAGGTGAAAAACCTAGGTTTTCGGATTTTGGAATCCGAATTCTGTCTTCTCCGGTGAATTGCCGCTCGAATCGTTGCTTGGATCTTGTAGGTGATGGAAATTGCTTCAGTTTTGGCCAAAGAATCATTAAAAACGATTAACGAACGAGAAATTAGGAGATGGGGAGGAATTCGGCGAAATAGGGCGTGGATTTTGGGATTGTTGGTTGTGTTTGTGAAGAAACGTGGTTTTTATAGTGACCGTAAAATTTTTTTGAAAATCACGGTCTATCGTGGGTTTCCACGGCCGTGGTTTTGTACGGAACCGTGGTTTTGGTGATTTTTCTTAGGCTTTTGAAAATTACGGTCACTGTAGCTGTCACGGCCGTGGTTTTGGCCGCGGAACTCTCTGTAATGTGTCAAAGTCCAAATTTCGCCAATTTTCTTCAAGCTTTTCCTTCCCCCTTTCTTTTTCACTAATCCTACATCCAAAAACACGAACATACCGGAAGGTATCGAAGGCAAAACAAAACAAAACGTCTATACTATTCTAATCTATGAATCAAAAACAACAATGTGAATGCAATACCTTGAGTTGCCTCCCAAGAAGCGCTTTGTTTAAGGTCCGTAGCTAGACCATATTCGCACTTATTCGAGTGCGGTGGGCGCGAACTCTTCAGCTTGGAGTTCTGGTGTATACTTCTTGAGTCGTTGACCGTTCACCTTAAAGCTTCCTCCCTTTTCACCCCATACTTCAACTGCACCATGGGGAAAAACACGTTTGATTAGAAAAGGTCCAGTCCAACGAGATTTAAGCTTACCTGGAGAGAGACGAAGCCTTGAATTGAAGAGGAGAACTTGATCTCCTTCTTTGAGGTCCTTGGGGATGATATGCTTATCATGCCAACGCTTCGCTCTTTCTTTATTGATCTTGGCGTTTTTGTAGGCGTTCAAGCAAAATTCTTCAAGCTCATTGAGGTCCAAGAGACGCTTCTCTCCCGCCTCCTTCATGCTGAAATTCAACCACTTTATTGCCCAATACGCCTTGTGCTCCAACTCTACCGGTAAGTGACAAGACTTCCCATACACAAGATTATATGGTGTTGTTCCGATGAGAGTCTTATATGCAGTCCGGTACGCCCACAATGCATCATCTAGCTTCAAAGACCAATCCTTCCTAGTCCTTGAAACCGTCTTCTCTAGGATTCCTTTGATCTCCCGGTTTGAGATCTCCACTTGTCCACTAGTTTGTGGATGATAAGGGGTGACGATCTTGTGAGTCACCCCATACTTAGCTAAAAGAGCTTCAAAGCGCCGGGCAATGAAGTGAGAACCTCCATCACTAATGATAGTCTGTGGTGTCCCAAATCGTGGGAAGATGGTCTTGTTAAAGAACTTAACCACTACCATGGCATCATTGGTGGGAGAGGCAATTCCTTCAACCCATCTCGAATCATAATCCACTGCTAACACAAGATGATGGGAAAGGTCCCATGAAGTCTACTACCCAAACGTCAAAGATCTCCACCTCTTGGATGTTGTTGAGGGGCATCTCATTCCTCCTAGATATATTCCCTGTTCTTTGACAAGCATCGCAGCAGGAAACAAAGGTTTGCACATCTTTAAATAGAGTAGGCCAAAAGAATCCAGATTGCAATACCTTAGCGCTAGTCTTGTTCGAACTAGCGTGTCCTCCACAAGGTAGTGAATGACAATGACGGATGACACTTTGCATCTCATCTTCCGGCACACATCGCCGAATAATGCCGTCCGGACCTCTCTTAAAGAGGAGAGGTTCATTCCAAAAGTATTCCCGAATATCCTTAAAGAACTTCTTTCTTTGTGCGTAGGATAATCCGGGTGGTAATTCTTGACAAACCAAATAGTTAACAAAATCAGCAAACCATGGTTCGTTACCTTTGATGATCACGTCGATGCACTCCTCTATGATATGTAAATGCTCGTCCGGAAAGGAGTCATCTATAGGTAGATTGTCGTCCTCTAGTTGTGTTAGACGACTCAAATGATCCGCAACAAAATTTTCCGAACCCTTCTTGTCGCGGATCTCTAGATCGAATTCTTGTAGGAGAAGAATCCATCTAATTAGCCTTGGCTTCGCATCCTTCTTTGCAAGTAGATACCGGATCACGGCATGATCCGTGTATACAATCACCTTTGCACCTACAAGATAAGAGCGAAATTTGTCAATAGCATATACAATTGCTAAGAATTCCTTTTCGGTAGTGGCGTAGTTGAGCTGCGCTTCATCTAGCGTCTTGCTAGCGTAGTAGATAGCGTGGGTTCGTCCTTCCTTCTTTTGCCCAAGAACAGCTCCTATAGCTACGTCACTTACATCACACATAACCTCAAAGGGAAGATTCCAATCCGGAGGTTGGATAATCGGGGCTGAGATTAGAGCTTCCCGAATCATATTAAACGCATCTAAGCATTCCTGCGAAAAATAAAAAACTGCATCCTTCATCAATAGATTAGTAAGCGGCTTTGATATCTTAGAGAAATCCTTTATGAAACGCCTATAAAATCCAGCATGTCCAAGAAAACTTCTTATCCCTTTCACCGAAGTTGGGGGAGGAAGCTTTTCTATTGTCTCTATCTTAGCTTTATCCACCTCAATCCCTCTACTAGAGATTAAGTATCCTAATACGATGCCTTCTTTCACCATAAATTGACACTTCTCCCAATTAAGAACTAGGTTAGTGTCTTCACACCTTTGTAACACAAGAGTAAGGTTAGAAAGACAATTGTCAAAAGAGGAACCATAAACGGAGAAGTCATCCATAAAAACCTCCATGATTTCCTCTATATATTCCGAGAAGATGGCCATCATGCACCTTTGAAAGGTGGCTGGGGCGTTGCAAAGCCCGAACGGCATCCTCCTATAGGCAAACGTACCCCACGGGCACGTGAACGTGGTCTTCTCTTGATCATCCGGGTGTATCGGAATCTGAAAGAAACCACTATAACCGTCAAGATAGAAAAAGTGTGAATGTTGTGCTAACCTTTCAAGCATTTGATCGATGAAGGGTAGTGGGAAGTGATCCTTCCTCGTCGCGTTGTTTAGTTTGCGGTAGTCTATACACATCCGCCATCCTATTACGGTTCGTGTAGGAATGAGTTCATTGTTTTTGTTGGTGATGACTGTCATTCTTCCCTTCTTTGGAACCACTTGTACGGGACTTACCCACTTGCTATCGGAGATAGGGTAGATGATATCTGCATTAAGTAGTTTAAGAATTTCCTTCTTGACAACCTCTTTCATGGTCGGATTTAACCGCCTTTGAGGTTGTCGCGAAGTTCTAAAGTCCTCTTCCATTAAGATCTTATGCATGCATAGGGAAGGTTTGATTCCTACTAAATCCGCTATAGTATATCCTAAGGCTTTCCTATGTTTCTTAAGGATAATCATAAGCTTACTATGTTCATCAATACTCAAATCGGAACTAACAACTACCGGAAAGGTAGAATTAGGTCCTAGAAATGCGTACCTTAGGTGTGTAGGAAGTGGTTTCAATTCCATCACTTTAGGAGTCTCCAATGGCTCTTAAGGAATATCCGATGGTACCTTAGAAGTGTTTAGGGAAGTAGACAGTGTTGGAGAAGAATCAAGAGAAGTTGTGGAGGAAGCACAATTTCCTTCGGATTCACCCAAAATTACGGCACCCCTGCCTTCTCCACGGCCGTGATTTTGGGCGTGAAAAGTAATTACGGTGCCTCTGTTTCCTCCACGGCCGTGTAACTTACTGGAATGCTCCACGCTTGTGTTGGTGAATTTCATGGTCGTGGAATAGGCTGTCTGACCGTGGATCCGTACGTTTTCTGCCTCATCGTGGAGTTTCTCGAACTCTTCTTCATACACTTCTTTTTGTGTCTCTAAGGCTTCAATCGCCTCATTGCACTCCTCTTCTTCCCCTATATCCATAATGCTCATAGAAAGAACTTTTTGCAAGGGATCTTTGAAGAGAATAGAACTTACCTTCTCTCTAGATAGCTCTTCGTCATGGATATTGAATATATCCTCATCGAAGGCTGGTTCCTTCACTAAAGTGGAAAGGACGAACTCTACCTTCTCTTCTCCTATATCAAAGGCGAGTCTAGCATTCTTGCAATCGACAATACAGCCGGATGTTGCAAGAAACGGTCTTCCGAGAATGATCGGGACCGGACTATCTGCAGGAATGTCAAGCACAACAAAGTCTATAGGAACATAGAACTTACCAAGCTTGACCAAGACGTCTTCAACTATACCGACGGGACGAGTTATGGATCGATCCGTCATGTACAACGTCATCTTTACCGGTTTAGGATCGCCTAAACCGATCTTCCTGCATAAGGCAAGCGGAATGATGCTCACGCTTGCTCCTAAATCACATAACGCATCATATGTGACATCTCCCACTTCTATGGGAATACAAAATGACCCCGGATCCTTCAGCTTTGGGGGCATCTTCTCTTTCATGGTTTTGATGAGATCCGATGAATCCGAACTCATCTTAACCTCTCCAAAATCCTCTAGCTTTCTCTTGTTAGAGAGGATCTCCTTTAGGAACTTTCCATAAGCTGGCATACCTACAATTGCATCAATGAAAGGTATATTAATATGTAGTTTGCTCATAAGTTCAATAAACTTACCGAATTGTTTGTCTAGACGCGCTCTTGCTCTAGATTGCGGGAATGGTAGGGGAGGTTTGTAGGCTGGAGGAGGAACGTAGACATCTTCCTTGTCCTTCCCCTTTTCTTTCTCCTTCTCAACGGGGACTTCTACAAACTTAGGTTGCAGGTCGGTAGTTGTTACTCCGCTCCTAGTTGTGATTGTCATCACCCTTCCTTTTGGGTTGTCCTCCGTCTTTCTTGGAAGTTTTCCTTGATTCCTAGGAACTTCCTCCGCATGGCTAAATATTTGGTTTTCTAAAACCTTTTGGGCTTTGTCAACCTTAGTTATGTGATCATCAACCTTGATGATGCGAGTCTCCAATCCTTGAAGCTTCCCCAAAATTGTTTCGAACATGGGATCGGGCTTCTCTTTCCCCAAAGTACTTCCACCATTAGATGTTTGCCCCTGGCTTTTCAAATGAGTGGAAGAAGAGGAAGGTGGAGTTAGTGAATTTCCTGAATTGGAATAAGAATTACCGGAATTTTGTTGGTTGGGACGCCAATTGTTGTTGTTTGAACCCCTATTGTTGTTCCAATTGTTGTTCCGGTTGTTGTTGTTGTTCCAATTGTTCCGGTTGTTGCGGTTTGTATTCTCATTCCCGTTGTGGTTATTGTTGTTGCCCAAATAACCTACGTCTTGTTCCTTTTGCTTTGGAAAGTTGGTTTTGATGGCTTCCTTCAACTCTTTAATCTCCGTATTGAGAGAAAAGATTTGAGTTTGAGCCGCTTGTGATAGCTTTGCTCCTTGTTCCACATGATTCGCCTCCACTTTCCGATGAGAATACTTCTCATTGACTCGCGCTTGCTTCTCAATGAAGTCCCAAGCGTCATCTTCCCTCATGTCCATGAATGTACCACATGAGAGGGATTGGAGCTTGAATTGTGTCTCCACATCCATCCCCTTATAGTATATCTCCAATAGCGCCAATTTGGATATGCCATGATGTGGACAATCCAATAGCAAATCCTGAAATCTTTCCCAAGATTGAAACAAACTTTCGTTAGATCTCATAGAAAATGCATTAATCTTACCTCTCAACTCCGCCGTCTTGGATGACGGAAAGAACTTAGTGAGAAATTCCGAAGAAAGATCCTCCCATGTTTCAAGTTTCCCACTTGGAAGAGCTTGATACCAAGATAATGCTTTCCCTTTCAAGGAGAAAAAGAAAGGCTTGAGCTTATAGCTGTTAGTAGTTGCATTCTTCGGCTTCATTGTCTCCATCATAATCTCAAAATTTTGTAGATGTTGATGTGGAGATTCAGCGCTTGTTCCTCCAAATTGATTTTGGCGGACAATGGTAATAACTTGCGGGTTGAAGCTAAACCCTTGTGCATCATCGGCATCAAAGTTCACACCCAAACGGCGTGGTTGCTGCGTTGGATCCATCCTTTGGCCAAGAGTTCTTGGCTCCTCATCCACACGATCGACTCTTGCACCTCTAGCTGGGGCGCGGCGATTGGCAACTGCCCGTGGAGCGAACGGGTTCACATTGATCGTTGGATCAATTTCCTCTAGTGGTGGCATGGAAGAGTCGCTATCCTCATTGGATGAGTTGGTTCTAACCGATCTTGATGGCCTCCTTCTTCTCTTTGTCTTCTTGAGGTTGTTTATTTCCAGCCTCATTTGAATCATCATGTCCGATAGATCATCAACCTTCGTTTGATGACGATCCATTTCTTCCCTGCGAGTCTTCTCACTCCATTGGAGTTGAGCTTCTTATTCCGCCAACTCCGTTTGGTAATCACGTTCTCTTTCTTCAGCCATCTTTCTTTCCTCGAGCTTTCTCCTCAAAGTCCTCTCAAGCTCTTGATCAAGAGGTAAGAGGTCTTCGTTGTTCCTAGACCTGCGCATACACTCGAAGAGATATCAAATAACAAGGGAGAAGCTCCCAAGCTTGACAACCAATAACCGAATTCGGCCTAGACCAAATCCCCGGCAACGGCGCCAAAAACTTGTTCGCCACTTAACGTGTGTGCAAATAAGCTTTAAATTTATAAAACTAGAATCAAGCAAGCGAACCCGCAGTGTACGGATCGACGTAGTTAAGCAAGAATTCCAGAGTATCGAACACAGGGATTTGGGGGGTTAAATCCAAGTAAATGTATGAAGCTTTGTAAATATTGGGAAAACAACAATCCTAAAGATCCAGGAATCCAGTTGTGGCTATCGATTCAAGATATACTAAGATATAAGGACAGAGTTAAGAGTTGCAAAGGTATACTAATGCAAAGCAATGTACTGTGAAGTTCCAAGGCTTTATGTGACTTATGTAGAAATACTCTCTATAAAGGTTGTTGAGGCTTCAATATAGAATGGATCTAAAGACAAGAATTAATATCAAATACCCAAACTTGTAATCCAAGGATCAAGACTAACTAAACCGATTAAGGTTGTGACTCTCGGAATCGAGGTAGAGGTTGTTGAGGCTTCACTACCACCTAGAAAAGGCAAGCCAAGACTAAGTTAAAGCAAATCTTTAACTTTGGATTAAAGTAAAAGCAAGGTTCGTAAACTAAGGGAAATTACGGGTGGATCTTGAGATTCCACGGCCGTGGAACTCAAGAATACACCGTGATTTTGGTTCGTCGGCGATTCTCTCTAACTCTCAGGGTCCAATCTGTTTACGATCGATCTATCGTCATCTAAGCCACAACTATCAACCCTTCACCTTAGAATTGCTAAAGGGTTTTAGCCAACAACAGTCATTATGATATCAAATTCAAGATTTTAAAGAATGAAAGATGAAAACCTTCGAAAACCTTCAATAAATCTCAAATTAATCTCAAATCCACAGCAAGGATAATAATGTATATCCGATTTGGAATAACACAAACCAATCACAATTCCTGATAAGAACGAAGAGCGGGATGTCAATCCGTCTTCTAATCAAACCTAAGGACAAAGAGTAACTTCCAATTCTCCAAGTCTTCGCAAATCTCCGTTGCAAAATGGCAATCTCCACACGTCCAACTGAAACCCTAGGCACGTGCAAGTAAGCGTAAGCGAAGGTGACGGAATCTCCTTCCTTACGTCCTTTTATAGGGCAAGATAAAATGTCTCTCTCCGGCCCATGTGCGCAATATTGTGTCCATATTTTATTCGGCAAAAGATTGCCTAAATCACGGTTCCATAGGATTCCACGCCCGTGGTTTAGAGCGTGGAATTGGATTACGGTTCTTCAAAATTTCCATGACCGTGTAACTTACTGGAGTGCTCCAAGTTCATGTTGCCAAAGTTCCACGGCCGTGGTTTAGAGCGTGGACTTCATTACGGCCGTATTTTAGAGCGTGGAAATATAAGTAGCTCGTAATTCACTTTGTTTTGTGCTATTCTTCACCCTAGCATCTTCCTTAGCTCCTTTGTGGTGTCCTCAATCCTTGGACATGCTCAATCCATCTCCATTCTCCCTTGATTCGTTCGGAATTAGCTCTTATTCGCCTACAATCAACACAAAGCTTATGTAGACCTCTATATCGACAATATAGACAAACTAGCTCACAATTGCTTCAATGCTTTATCAATAAACACCAATATGGATGAAATACATCTAGAAAACGTGCCTAAAATATCACAATATTTCATGCTAACAGAGTGTATGGCTATCCTTGTGAGACTAGGACACGTGTATCCTAGCTTGGGTTATGATGATTGTGTTTTGTGAGGACTAGGAGTGCTACCCTAGTCTTGAGAGTATAGGATCTTGTAGGATGATATATGACTAGAGGTCTAAGGACTTCTAGCTTGTGAGTAGTTGTTGATTGTCGTGCCTCGTCTTGAACAGGCTTTGGTTATATTCCTACGGGATGTGCGATTCGGTTGATCGTTGGGACGAGGTAAGTCTTAGGACTTACTTAGATCGCTTTTATGCACTATTCGGATATGTGATGGTGGTGTGTGCTTTGCTTTTGGTTATAATCATGAAACCGGATTATGACAACTTGGTTATATATATAGTTGGCTCATTATTATTATTATCGGGCGGTGACATCGCTGTCCAGCTCCCGAGGGTGACTAGAAGGTTCTTTACTACGAGGCCATACATGGTATACGGGCGGGCTTCTTCGCCACTCCACATGGTATATGGGTTGAGCTCCGTATCACTCTTGTTGGTTACACGGGGACAAAGGCGAGAGTTATAAGACCCTCGTGTCACACTTTAAACGAATGGAACTAGTAATGGAATAACTTAAAAAGAGGATAAGAACCGGATATGTATGTATATGAGCATGATGTGTGTTATGTGTACTTATGTGTGTGTTTGTGCCCTTGCTATCTTTATAATCCCTAGAATGTGAGCTAACGATTTTATACCGATTGTTGTAGTTGATGTGCAGGTTAGGTGTGGCCGAGTAATCCGGAGGAGTGGGCAGCTGGGGTTCCGTACATCATAGGTCAAGTTTGGGGGTTTGAATCCGTGTATTGTTGTTGTATATTGTGTATTGTTGGCGTTGTTGTGTAGACAGTTGATGTCTTTTATTTCTTGATGTATTCGGGAATCATACCATTGCATTAAATTTATTTTTGTTTTGTTGTCAAGCTAAGGTCGGGACCCATTGTGAGGTCTCGCCCGTAGCATCCTGAGTCCAGCGGATTCGGGGTGTTACAAAGTGGTATCAGAGCACTAGGTTGACAACAATGACACTCACAATCTTCTAAAAGGACGAATAGACTGATAAACTAAACTCGCAAGGGTTTTGAGTTTCCAAAATGAATTTCGTTTTCAAACCACGAGCATAGTTAGTTGGGTAGAATGTATGGGACCACCACTCCTTCCGCAGACCTCGGCGCCGTAGTTTCTTGGATAATTGATATGTATGTATATATGTATATGTATATGTATATGTATATGTATATGTATATGTATATGTATATGTATATGTATATGTGGACTTAGGATGTTTTGGACTATTGATTTATGTTGGATTGTAAGTTGTTTTGGACTTTTTGTATATGTGAATTGCCGTTACGCATGATGAACTTGGTATGATATAATGGTGGCATGACCTTTATATAGTACATGTGTCATGATAGCATCATATTAGGGTTTGAACCTTGTGGTATGACAGTGGACTTCTTGGAGTTGATATGTTGGTACTAATATGGATAAAAGGCTTATATATATATATATATATATATATATATATATATATATATATATATATATATATATGTGCGTGTGTGTGCGCGCGCGCTTATTATATAAAGTAGTGTATGGAGATATGTGACCTTATAGTTAAGATGATAGTTTGATATCATCGCCTTGGAAAACGCCGTTGGGCTTAGAATAGTATGCATGCGAGGACGAGTCGACTCATGCATCGAGTTGAGCATCACGTGTTGGCGAACACCTTGACGTGTCATCGGACTCCTTTTGAGGATGGCAAAGCAACCAAGAGAAGGCTATTGAAGGTATAGCTGCAAGGACGAACAAGTAGACGGAAAACTCAAAATAACTTAAGAGAAATCGAGTGGAATCGATACTAGCAAGAAAGTAACATAGAGATATGGAGCGGTTTTGAAGAAATAATGATTGAGCGGAAATAAAAGCAACCAAAGACAACCAACTTATGGTGAAGTCCAAGAGACGTGGCGATAAACGGAAGAAGTGGATTAACTGTATAGGATTGCAAGGTGGTGATCTAATTAAGGCAAGTTTTCCCTAGTCACTCCTAAGCACGGGAGTCGAGATGAGACGTATGATCAACAAATGACGAAAGGATTAGGAGGCCCGTAAGTTAAGCTTATGGAGGTACCAAAAGATGAAGTGTCAAGTTTTCTAGGATACCGGCGGGTTGACTTCTTCGGACTTACGAGAATTATGAGAAGAATGGCGAGGCGAGGATTCACATAGTAGAATTTCCTTGATGGAGTTGACAGTTTTCCGTTATTGTGA
Source organism: Fagopyrum homotropicum (assembly GCA_033239125.1). Lineage (NCBI taxonomy): Eukaryota > Viridiplantae > Streptophyta > Magnoliopsida > Caryophyllales > Polygonaceae > Fagopyrum > Fagopyrum homotropicum. Next base: position 21,894,217 of record BSWB01000005.1, on the reverse strand, counting down.
TAAGGCTAAGAAACGCCAAGAAGAATGAAGAGTGAGTAGACGATGATCTCGAGAAGATGAGAAATGCGACAAGAAACTTTTTGCTATGAAAGGACATAAGTTACCAACCCAAGAGAAGCGTGAGCGGACGCTATCTAAACGTTAGAGATATTTTCAAAAAGGTGCTCTTGAAGGACATCTTGAGAGAGTGGTTAAGCCTATGAAAGAGAGTTATATGACCCAACAAGGTCAAGAAGGATATAGTTACCTTGTGAAGGAAGAATGAATCATGAAGAGTAGATCGAACTGACAAGATTAAGGTAAGAGTACCCCGAGGAGGGTAGCATTTGTGCTAAAGGTAACATGAAGAGTATCGAAGGAAGTTAAGTCGATGACCTCGAGGAGGCCAACTATAATTTGACCGGTAGTAATAAAGAGCGCATGTGTGCAGGATTGCCTAATGATGAGTACGGATAAGAAGAGTAAACAAGGTTGTGAGAATATAGCGGATCGGTGACCGGAGTTGGTGTGTGTCCGGCGGTTCAATGCCAATGGTAAGAAGGTGTATCAACTAAGGCGCTTGTGTCTTGGTCATACAACGTGAAGAGGTTAAAGCAAGTAACTATGATTAGACCTCCCAGGGAGGGATTGTAACGACCTTATGTGACCTTTTGTGATTATGGAATTGACATGTGAGAGAACGACGTGGATTTGGACCTTTAAGGTTTGAGCATTGTTAAGAGGACTAGTGGTTTAAGAGGAAGGTAAGGTTTCCATTGTGCTTTACGCAAATGAGCATGTAAAGAAAGAAGATGCATGGTATTTTCTTTCTTACGAAACGGATGATACGTTGTCGCGAACAAGAGATGAGTCAAAGTTTCTTGACTCACCTGAGGGAGCCATGTGGCTATGGTGTGGATTTAAGGACCGAGATTATAGAAACATTATAAGATTTAAGCTTAAGATGGTGGTACTTGAGAATTTACGAGTTGGGAGTTGGTATAGTTTTGAATGGGGAATTTCTTCGGGTTTTTCCCCACAAGGCATGTTGGTACGGTTTTTGAGGAAAAAAACAAGGCAGAAATGTGGTACTTTGATTATCGAGAGATGTGTATGGTTAATGACAAGTAGAGGTATCTTCTCCGTAGAAGGAGGCTCGTTAAGACTAGTTGCATATGATTGCTATCTGATCGACATGAAGTCGAGATACCACCAGATTTGGGTGGAATAAAGAAAGGACCATCGAAAGACGGCGTTTTGGGTCGGTTTGATCACTACAGGTTGTATTGAAGCCTTTTTGGACTCACAAGTGTGATTGGTGAGTTTGAGTTGTTAATGATGTGTATTTATCAAGTTTCTGGGTGGTTTGCAATAGCAACGTTTGTTTTGTGGTTTCAAGTGGTTCCAATGTGGACCCTAAGCTTATGCTAGTGTTGTCGACTGGTAAGAGTTGTGGTATGAGGTGGACCGTGACCTAACGGTTCATGAGAACTATTGATGTGCAAGACGTACGAGTGATTCTTAGAGTTTTCATTTGTTGAGAAAGGCTTGTTATACTCTTGGGATTGAGAGGAACAAGCGTGACACGAGAAGCCGGTGATACGGGTTATACAAGTTAAGAGGATAAGCAAAGTCGTCTAAGCAAGATAGGGCATCTAAGGTGACTCCCTAAGGGACGCAACGATTTTGATAAGTATCAAGTTGATCCAATGAGGGTGAGGTGATAGTTTGAGTCATACCTCCAAGGTACGTAGAGGAGTTATGCAACCTATAAGTTGGTGGACCATAACCTCCGAGTCGCGGGATGGTTTTGACACTTCCTTCTTTCTAAGGAAGTCGATTACACCGTGGGGACCGAGACGTGCCCATGGAGCTTCATTAGAAGCAGCAGAGGTGAGTGGCCTCCATTCCAATTTCTTTGACACAAACATTAAGTCATCGGGACAATATGTCATGATGAATACGTCCAAGTGGAGCTTGGGATACGTGTGAAGCAACGAGAGAGGTTTCACATACATTTTAGACGATTGTGGACATATAAGGAGACTGACCGAGGGAGGGTCAAGAGTTAGGCGTTTTAATGCGCGCACTTAAGATGATGACGGTATTTGTGTAATGAGCGACATGTTAGTTGCGTATAGACGATAAGAGTATGATATATGTATATATTGCTCTGCAAGGGTTGAATACCCACCAGAGGTGATGGTTAAAGATGGTTCAGGACTACGGCATTATGATTCTGATATCATCCGGGATAGGTGTATATGATCACCAAAACCCTTAGTAAGTGGGCGCTTTGAGAGGAAGCAACAACTTAACTGACGGTTCAACCTCAATTTGTTAACGAAGATGATCTGTAAAGAGATCAAACAGAATCGCAAGATTTGAAAGGCTTTGAGAAAGATCCGGGATAGAAGGTCCCAATGAGCGAACCCATAGTTACCTTTATTGGATGACGGTTTTGTTGAGATGCCAGGAGCATCTATGTTTACTTTTAACGGAGAGCTGAGATAGAGCCTCCAAGATGCTTGCACTACCCTTACTAGTTTACCTTGGTGCTGGTAAGAGGTATCCGGATTGGGGATGTTTGCATTGGTGAGACGGCCTTAAGGTCGAGGTGGCTAAGTACATAACCATTATGTGACCCGCCGTCAGATTAAGTTCGACCACCATAAGACGGGAAAGAGGACTTCATCCACCATAAGTTACGTAGTGGGAGTGGAAGGACACCTCCATAGAGGTTAGTACCGGTTAGAGACCATGTGGTGGTTGTGACGAGTTTGGGTCATTATGACCCACCGACGGAGATAACACTTTTACACCCTATTGGGAAACAGGGCCGATGAATTGGCTAGTTGTGGATATGCTAAGCCATAGTGAGAGTACCTGGGGTACCAAGTACCATAGTTCGGATAGAGATGAACGATTCATCTCGAGATTGTTGGGCAGCGGGATAGTGCCGCTTAGGGGCCCAGTTGTCTTCATGACAGTTTCCGTTCTCAAACTTATGGTCAATTAGAGGGGGATTTTCAAGCCTTAAAGGATGTGTTGGGAGCCTATGTGTTAAAGTGAGAACAAGTGTAATCTGAACACTTCCCTTCGATCGAACTTTCATATTATGATAGTGGGGATGAGTTGTTTATGATGGCCTTGGGAGGCATTTTATGGACGAGAGTATAGTACACTGTGGTTCGGAATTTGATAGTATACGTAGGGATAACCTGAACGGTTACGGGGTGACCTTGCTCGAGTAGCGGCGGTCCAAAGGCGGATGCTAGCCGAGTTGAGTCGCCGGAAGACGTATATATTAATGAGAGGCGCAAACCTTTGGAGTTTGGTTATGGAGTAGGTCCGGTCAAATCGAGAATTTTACATGCACGAGGCATCAAATTTTGGGTTTTAAGGAAGTTGAGTTTCCGTTTTACGGACCCGTTTGAGAAATGAGGACTAGTAGTATGGAATTCACAATTTGGTGCTGCCACCAAGAGTGGAGGGTATTTACCCAATGTTTCTTGTGACAATCATGGGAGTACATAGATAATTCGAGTTATGTTTCTAGTCATGTTAATCTAGTGGAAGTCGAGGAGCCTATGAGGCTACCGGGAGGACATGGAATAATATCTTTAGTTCAGGTTACGACGAACTAGTGGCAATGATATGGCCGATGGGTTAGATTTTATGTGCATGCGCGAGTTTATGTGTTCTGTGCCCCGTGTGGGAATGTGTAGTGTGATTGGTTAGATTGTGTCTTGTTATGCGTTATGCAGTTCGTATGAGTGGGTATGTCGGCCTTGCGAGGTCTTGACGTGGTTATACGAGTGTGTTGTGGTTATCAAGTAGAGAGTTGACACGTGTACGGCTTTTGAGTGGTTATCGGGGTAACTTTGCCCAAGAGCTCTGTGTTATCAAAGTTTTGGGACGAAACTTGTTTTTAGGGGGACTAGTTGTAACATCAGGAATTTTTATTCCGGTTGTTGGGCGGTTTATCGGTCTTTCCGCAGGCGCGGCTCAGTTTTTCCGTAGGCGCGAAGTGTTGAGCGTCGGGTTTTATTCCAAATCTCATTCTGACCTCTCGTTTTTCACCGATGCTTTTGGAACCCTCGGTTCCTAGCGTAAAGTGGAAGGATGGATCAGCTGACCCTTGGGTTCCGCCTTTTTGCTTGCCACCTTGTCCCTTTCTCTCTCTCCCTTCCTCATTCACGTTGATCTCCTTTCCCATTCTCATCCTTGTGCTCTCTTTTTCCATCCTTGACTTTGGAGAAGCTCTTAATGATCCTTCCTTCCCTTGTTCTTTGGTAAGTGTCCAACAGGGGGGTGATGTGCAAATCCGAGTTCAACGGTAAGCTTCTTCTTCTCCTTCATCTTCTTTATCCCCTTCCATGAGCTTCAATGGTGGAATCCATGGATCTTAAGCTTTTCTTCTCCCTTTTGGCTTGCATGTGAGTGGTTCATGTCTAGGATGTTTGCTTGAGTGTGGATCCATGGGGTGGATGTTCCTGAGCCAAGAAAGGAAGCTAGGAGGCCATGACACATCAAGGAATCCTCGAAGAAGCCATCGCAGATCGACCACTGGAGTTCGACCGCACCTGCGGCTGGACAACGCCGCGGGGGCGGCCTTTGCACTGAACCGCAGGGGCGGCCAGCCCAGGCCGCAGGGGAGGCCAATGGCTCAACCAGCCTTCCCTTGCGGTCTTCTTCTCCTCTTCGCGGTTGTGCTTCCTTCCTTCCGTTTTGTGTCTTTTCCCCAGTGAGTACCCTCCTTTGAGCATGTGTTCCTTGCTTATTCTATAGTGTATACATGTTAGAAGCATGTTAGGATGACTTTAGATAATCTTGTGGAATGTCATGTAGTGGCCTTGGACCTTAGATGAGAGTTTGAGGTTATCGATGTTCTAAGACTTGTTGAGTGTTGGGGCTTGAGTTGGTTATCATGTGGTGAGTGTATGACTGTCCTTGTGAGACTAGGCCACGTGTATCCTAGCTTGGGTTATGATGGTTATATTTGGTGAGTTGTGAGGACTAGGAGTGCTACCCTAGTCTTGAGAGTATATGATCTTGTAGGATGATATATGACTAGAGGTCTAAGGACTTCTAGCTTGTGAGTAGTTGTTGATTGTTGTGCCTCGTCATGAACAAGCTTTGGTTATATTGCTACGGGATGTGCAATTCGGTTGATCAGTTGGACGAGGTAAGTCTTCGGACTTACTTAGCTCGCTTTTATGCATTATTCGGATATGTGATGGTGGTGTGTGCTTTGCTTTTGGTTATAATCATGAAACCGGATTAGGACAACTTGGTTATATATATTGTTGGCCCATTGTTATTATTATCCGACGGTGACATCACTGCCCAGCTCCCGAGGGAGACTGGGAGGTTCTCTGCGACCAGGCCATACATGGTATATGGGCGGGCTTCTTCGCCACTCCACATGGTATACGGGTTGAGCTCCGCATCATTCTTGTTGGTTACACGGGGACAAAGGCGAGAGTTATAAGACTCTCGTGTCACACTTTAAACGAATGGAACTAGTAATGGAATAACTTAAAAAAGAGGATAAGAACCGGATATGTATGTATATGAGCATGATGTGTGTTATGTGTACTTATGTTTGTGTTTGTGCCTTGCTATCTTTATAATGCCAAGAATGTGAGCTAACGGTTTTATACCGATTGTTGTAGTTGATGTGCAGGTTAGGTGTGGCCGAGTGATCCGGAGGAGTGGCCAACCGGAGTTCCGTACATCATAGGTCGAGTTTGGGGGTTTGAGTCCGTGTATTGTTGTTGTATATTGTGTATTGTTGGCGTTGTTGTGTAGACGGATGATGTCTTTTCTTTCTTGATGTATTCGGGAATTATACCATTGGATTGAATTTATTTTTGTTTTGGCCTTTATTTGTGCCTTGTTGAAAAGGTCCGGTGAGATTATTGTCAAGCTAAGGGTCGGGACCCAATATGAGGTCTCGCCCGTTGCATTCCGAGTCCAGCAGATTCGGGGTGTTATATTACACAAGCTATCTCGATTTGCACAAGCCCTCGTTATTCGATTTACACAAGTCCTCTCGATTTACACAAGCTTTCATTTGAGTTTGCATGGGATGTATTTCAAAATATGTACCTAACTAACATCCTCAATTTTTAATCAAATCCTTAGTTCTCTCTCCATATTTTTCACATTTATGACTACGGAATTTGGTTTTTGGCCCTTGCTCGTGCACAAATTGACCATGGTAGGGTTGACCATTTGCGTGAGGTTTGATTAGTTGATAGTTACTTGTAATCTACAGCGTCACAACTTCTCCTAGTTCTTCTCTTTTTAACTTTCTTCTTCTTTGCCAAACACTTATTATTCTCTATGTTGTTGACTTCCTTAAGCTCTCCGTGACAACTACCTTGTTTTGTTCCTGGATAGGTTAGGTTTTAAATATATATAGAGCCCGTTTGGTTCCAACTCCGGAAACGGAAACGGAATGGAAACAAATTTAGTCCATATGTATATCCTTATTCATGAAATTTTATGGAATCATTCCTTGTTTTTTTAATGAAAAATACACTTGTTTCCCCACATTTTGTTTACCTATAGGGTATCAAAAGTAATCAAACTCTACTCTAATTACTTCAAACCACAAGGAATGATTTCAAAAAATTTCATGAACAAGGGTATACGTATGGACTAGAATTGTTTCCATTCCGTTTTTGATTCCGGAGTTAAAACCAAACGGGCCCATAGAGTTTGTGTGATCATTATTGATAATGTTTCTCGAGGACCCCAAACAATCAAGGGAAAATACACACCTGATAGCATGCATTATAGTCTATATTTTGGGATTGATTTGGACATTTTATCATCATAAATTTGCATGCATGGCTGTATATTCTCGATGATTATGTCGTTTTGTTTACCTTTGCAAGAATCGAGGTCTACACCTATTTTCGTTGTAATTGTAGGGCAAATGGCACGTTATGGAGCGATCTGGAGCCAAAGGACCTAAGGAGTCATAGGAGCTACATTTTGAAGCATTGAGGAGCTACAAGGAAGACATAGGAACAAAGGAAGTTGGATAGAAATTCGATATTGGACCAGTTATGGAGATTTGCACGTAACAACTCGTTCACCTCGGTTGACTACGTGATCATCTCGATTCTCGACCGAGATGGCCTATTGGGCCTAGATCGAGACAGCCGGCCCATAGCCCATGAGATCTTTTATTTTTGGCATGTGATTTTCCTATAAAATTGAAGATATTATTTGGAAGGAAGGGGGCTTGGTTAGCTAATTATTTTTCGGATTGAAGATATTCCAAGGAAGAAGGAAGTTGGAAGGAAGATTGCTTTGGAGAGAAAGTTGAAGGCTTTGAAAGGAAGTTGTAAGGTTTTCTTAGGGAACCTTGATTGTTGTCTTTTGGTTCGTTTACTGAGGAACACAGTTTGCTTGTTTGTTTGGATTAATTATTTGTTTGAGTTCATTATTAAGACCTTTTTGTCAAGGTTTTATTGTTTTCTTATTGGTTCTTTTATTATATATTTGATTGTTATTATCATGATGATTGTTGGCTAAATTCCCTTGCGATTCTAGGGTGATTGGATGAAGGTTGTGGTAAAGACAATGAAAGAGTGAACCTTTGCCTTGGTGGACCCTGAAAGCTCGAGCCAAAACCTAATCGCACCTCACCTTGGTTGGTTCATAAAACATCTCGACCGAGATCAATATGAACTGATCGAGACGCTTGACCTGATTCGATCTATCCTGAGTTTAGGTTTTAGTTTGCCAAATCCTATCCTTGTTGCACCTTTCCAGGTTTACACGCAAGCCTAGGATGAGACTTACCCGGTTATTCCTTTGCTTGTATGTCCATGATGATGAGTGTTAGGTAATAAAGGTTTATCCTTTATTATGGTTTGAGTGTGCCTTCATCCTACCTTTGAGAGTTAGCCTGAGACTTACCCGATAAAGGTTAGTTCTATCCCCTTAGGTGGTGTGTTGGTTTGAGATTATAGTTCCTTTCCTTAGTTCCTTGAGACTTAGCCTGTGATAGGATCTTTGGTTGGGGATATTGAGTAGTGAGACTTACCTGGTGATCTATTCCCACCTTAGAAATACCTTTCCTTGCAAACCTCACCTTTGTCCACGTTATCCTTAGAAATCTTGAGTCGGAACCACAATTGAATGCTTTGACCTCTAGAATCTGCATTCCTTTATCTGATTTATACATCATCTTTGTTTTGTTACTTTATTCCTAATTGGCAACCTGATATTTACTGTGCTTGATTTCACCATAGTCCTTGTGTTCGACCCTGGAGTATTTGTCACACTGTGATTGATCTGTACACTACGGGTTCGCATTTGTTCAGGCTTTTATTTTAGGTTATAAATTTAAAGTTATTTCGTTCATTATTCACACACGTCTGAGAGCGAACAAGTTTTTGGCGTCGTTGCACGGGACTTGGTCAAGACCAAGTTTGGTATTTGGTTGTCTTTTAGGGTTGCTGCCCTTGTTGCTACTGATTGCTTTACTTGAGTGATTTCGTAGGATCTTTCTTTAGGTTTATGCGAAGAACTCGTGTTGGGAAAGAAACATTCCCTTACGATCCCGAACCAGAAAAGATTTACAAAAGAAGATTGAAAGAAGCTAAGATGGCTAAACAAGATAATCGAGATCTTGAAGCTGAATTGAAGGACACATATGAACAACTTCGGCTAAGTAATGAAGCTTTGCAAAGAGAAAGAGAGGAAGCTCGTGCAAGAACAGAAGATATCCGAGCTGATATGGCCGAAGTGCAGGCTCACATTCTACCTCGAACGAATACCGTGGTCGAACCGAGGCCAAACCCTAACCTACCTGCACCGGTCGAGATACCAGCTCCACCACCTCGGTTGCCAAAAAGGGTTGACCGAGTCAACCAGTTCGTAGATGAACCACAAACCCTAGGTCAAAGGATGAACCCGAATCAACAAGTGCGGTGTCCGCGCATTAACTTAGGAGATCCGGCTGAGCATGACTACGAGTTTCGACATTAAGTCATGTCAATGATTCGACAATGTCAATTTGGAGGATTAGAAAGAGAATCTCCACATCAACACTTGCAAAACTATGAGATTCTTATGGAGACTTTGAGACCTTTAAGGGTGGAGAACAACTACAAGTTGAGACCTTTCTACTTCTCCTTGAAAGATAAGGCGCTTGCTTGGTATCAATCTCTTTCATCCGGAACAATTAACACATGAGAGGAAATGGCTACGGTGTTCCTCACTAAGTTCTTTCCCCCATCAAAAACTGCAGAGCTGCGGGGTAAGATTAATGCTTTTGTTATGAAGGATAGAGAAAGCTTGTTCAAGTCATGGGAAATGTTCAAGGACCTTTTATTGGATTGCCCTTACCATGGGATTCAGAAGATTGAGTTGCTAGAGATTTACTTCAAGGGTTTAGATGAGAAAACTCAATTCAAACTCCAATCACTTTCTGCGGGCACTTTTATGGATACACCGGTTTATGAAGCTTGGGAGTTTGTTGAGAAACAAGCTTTACACATGGAGAAGTACTCCCATCGAAGGGTTGAAGATGGAGCAAAACGAGATGGACCTCCAGAGCTGAATCTCACCACTTCAAGCGTTGCTCAACTTAATACCCTCAACAATGAAGTCAAGGCTTTGAAAGAACTTTTATTATCTCAAGCTAAAGGAGCATCCAAAGAGCAAGACGTTGGATACTTGGGGAGAGGAAACTATCAAGGGCCAAGGAATAACAATTACAACAACAACAACAACAACAATAACAACAACAACAACAACAACAGGAATTTCAACAACAATTGGAGATCAAATCAACAAAATTCCGGTAACCCTTATTCTCATGTTGAAAATGCTCTAACTCCCCCATCTTCTTCTATTCCATTGAAGAGTCAAGAGCCATCTTCAAGCTCGTCCCAACAGCCTAAGGAAAAGACGGATGTTGTGTTGGAAGCAATCATGACAAAGCTCAATGTCATGGAAAGTTCTATGAACACATTTTCGAAGGCACAAAAAGCCTTGGAACATCAAGTTTTCAACAAAGCCAATGAAACACCTAGAGATCCGGGTAAACTCTAAGAAAGGACGGAGAATAAACCCAAAGGGGCAGGTCATGGCAATCACCACACGAAGTGGATTGAAGAAAACTGATTCACTACCTCGGTCGGAAAACGTTCTGTCCAAGAAAACCTCGTTCGAGATGCTAACCGAGACAGAGCCCCAAAAAGCGAAAGAAAAATCTGATGTTTATGTTCCGCCACCTGCCTTACAAGCCTCCACTTCCATTCCCTCAGTCTAGGGCGCGGGCACACCTAGACAAACACTTGGTTAAGTTTCTTGAGCTTATGAATAAGCTACATATTAACATCCCTTTCATTGATGCAATCTTAGGTATGCCCGCCTATGGGAAGTTTCTTAAAGAGATCTTGTCAAGAAAAAGAAAGTTGGAAGACTTTGGAGAAGTACGGATGACCTCTAGATCTTCGGAGCTCATTCAAATCATGAAAGAAAATATGCCACCAAAGCTAAGAGATCTTGGTTCGTTTTGCATTCCCATCAAAGTTGGGGATGTGACTTACGATGCACTTTGTGATCTAGGAGCAAGCGTGAGCATCATTCCTCTAGTACTTTGTGAGAAGATCGGTCTTGGAGAACCCAAACCCGTTAAGATGACTTTATACATGGCGGAGCGTTCTATTACTCGTCCCGTTGGAATCTTAGAGGACATTTCCGTCAAGCTAGGTAATTTCTACATACCCATAGACTTTGTGGTGTTAGACATTCCTGCAGATTATCTTATTCTCATCATTCTTGGAAGACCATTCCTTGCAACTTCGGGATGCAATGTTGATTGTAAGAACGCTACATTATCGTTCAATATTGGGGAAGATCATGTGGAATTTACACTCTCAGCCACAATGAAGGGACAACCCTTGGAAGAAGACATCTTCAACATCTATGATGAAGAAGATTATCGAGAATTGGTGAGCTCTATCTTAATTAAAGATCCTCTTGAAAAATTTTTGAGTTTTAGTATGATGAAGGAACGTGTAGATATTTCATGTGATGTAGATATATAAAGCTTGGAAGCATTGGAAGAGGATCCAAGAGCTGGATTTGAAAAACTCATCAAGGAGACAACAAGCACATTAGGTTTTGGTCCATCTCCCAATACCTCGACCGAGATGAATTTTGGAGGAAGCGAGATGTTTTTCACTGGAGATCACCTCGATCTATCACCTCGGTCCCTGACCGAGACAGTTTTTGAAGCAAGTGAGATGGTGTCAACTGGAGATCACCTCGATTCATCACCTCGGGCTAAACCTAAATGCCTCGACCGAGTTTCACCTGAGGCAAACGACATCTTCACTACCAAAAAAGGCATTCTCTTCTTAGATGATGCCAATGTTTCTTCCATCTCTTTTGAAGTTTCCAAATCCTCTTCGATAGAGGAAGGAGGTACAAATCCACCACTTAAGGCACCTCCTATCTTAGAGCTTAAACCTCTTCCAACTCATTTAAGGTACGCTTTCCTTGGTCCGGATTCTACATATCATGTCATTGTTAGTGCTACTCTTACTGAAGATGAGTTTTCTAGATTGATGCATGAGTTGAGAATACATAGAAAGGCTTTGGGTTATACTATTAATGATCTTGTTGGTGTTAAGCCTTCTCTTTGTATGCATAAGATACTAATGGATGATGATCATAAGCCTTCACGAGAACCTCAAAGACGGTTGAATTCGATCATGAAAGAGGTTGTAAAGAAGGAGATTCTTAAGTTTCTTGATGCATGTATCATTTTTCCCATATCGGATAGCAAATGGGTAAGTCTGGTGCATGTAGTTCCCAAGAAGGGTGGGATGACCGTTGTAACCAACAAAAACAATGAGTTGATTCCCACAAGGACCGTTACAGGCTGGAGAATGTGCATTGACTATAGAAGATTGAATTTGGCAACAAGAAAGGACCATTTCCCTCTTCCATTCATTGATCAAATGCTTGAACGGTTAGCACAACACTCCTATTTTTGTTATTTAAATGGTTATAGTGGCTTCTTTCAGATTTCTATCCATCCGGATGATCAAGAGAAGACCACTTTCACTTGTCCATGGGGGACATTTGCTTATCGGAGGATGCCATTGGGATTGTGTAACGCTGTTAGCATGAAATATTGTGATATTTTAGGCACGTTTTCTAAATGCATTTGATTCATATTGATAGTCTTTGATTGATCTTTGTGCATATGTGAGCTAGTATTGCCTGTATTTTCGATATGGATGTCTACACTAGTTCTATGTTGATTATAGGTGATTTGGAGCTATTTCCGAACGGAATCGAGCAAAGAAGAGTTGAGTTGATATGTCCATAGGTCGAGGACACTTTTTGGAAGCAATTTGGAGTCTTAGATTGAGGAATGCACGAATTTAGGGAAGAATCACGTTCTTACCCTAAATTACGCCCTAAAATACGGCCGTACCACAAACCACGTTCAGAATTACGGCCGTGGATTCTGAGTCAGAATTCGATGTTCATTCCAGGGGATTCTACGGCCGTGGAACTAACCGTAATTGTTTCCACGCCCTAGAATTACGGTCGTGGAATCTTCCACGACCGTGATCTTGGCGAATCTTTTCGCCACACTTCGAAGACATGATCTTTTGATGATTGGGCCGGGCCGACGCCTTGCCCTGCATTATAAAAAGACGGAAGAAAGGAGATTCCGTCATCGACGCATAGACGTACGCACCTGCTTAGGCTCGCTTACAATCATCACTTAGCATCGCATAAATCCTCATCTTAGAGGTATTTGAGAGATCTCATTGGAGATCAAAGTCCGTATTGGAGAGTTGCTCAAGACTCGCACTTTCGGTGGGGGTTGCTGTTGCGATCTTCGGGTTTGTTGAAGATCGAAGTTCTTGGAAGATTTTGCAAGAAGATCTCTCTTCTTGTTTAGGTTTGATTTGGAAACGGATTGACATCCCGTTTCTCTTCTTTCCTAAGGTTGTGATCGTTTACTCCGTTTTGAATCCTTTGATAAACACTTGTTCTTGATTGCGATCTTGAGATTCATTTGAAGATTATTGGTAGTTCTTGAAAGTTTTCATCCTTTATCTTTTAATTCTTGAATTAATATCAATATGACTGTTATTGGCTAAAAACCCCTAACAATTCTAAGGTGAAGGGTTGATAGTTGTGGCTTAGATGATGATAGATCGATCGTAAATAGATTAGACCCTGAGAGTTAGAGAATTATCGCCGACAACCCTAAATTACGGGTTGTTCTTGAGTTCCACGACCGTGGAATCTCAAGATCCAACCGTAATTTCCCTCTAGTTTACGAGCCTGCTTTTACTTTAATCCAAAGTTAAAGATTTGCTTTAACTTAGTTTAGACTTGTCTTTTCTAGGTGGTAGTGAAGCCTCAACAACCTCTACCTCGATTGTGAGCCTCAACAACCTCAATCGGATAAGTTAGTCTTGATCTTTAGATTATAAGTTTGGGTATTTGATGCTAATCCTCGTCTTTAGAATCTCTCTATATTGAGCCTCAACAACCTGTATAGGGAGTGTCTTTTAGGTGAGTTACATAAGGTTTTTGGAACCTCAACCGTACGATTACCTTACATTAGTATACCTTTGCATATCTCAACTCTGTCTTTATATCATTAAGTATATCTTGAATCGATTGCCACAGCTGGATACTTGGATCTTTAGGATTGTTGTTTTCCCAATATTTGCAAAACTCCCATATTCACTTGCTTGATAACCTGCAATCGAGTTCGTTCCACCCAAATCCCTGTGTTCGATACTCTGGAATTCTTGCTTAACTACGTCGATCCGTACACTGCGGGTTCGCTTGCTTGATTCTAGTTTTATAAATTTAAAGCTTATTTGCACACACCTCTAGGGGCGAACAAGTTTTTGGCGCCGTTGCCGGGGATTTGGTTTCGTCCGAATCCGGTAGCCGGTTGTCAAGCTTGGGAGCTTGCTCTCGTTATTTGATTTTTCTTTGAGTGCATGCGCAGGTCTAGGAACACCGAAGATCTCTTACCTCTTGATCAAGAGCTAGAGAAAACCTTGAGACAAAGACGCAAGGAAAAGAAGATGGCTGAAGAAAACGAACGCAATCTTCAAACGGAGTTGGCGGAGAAGGAAGCTCAACTCCGATGGAATGAGACTCTCCGCCAGGATGAGATGGATCGTCATCAATCTCAAGTTAACGGTCTACAAGACATGCTCTTCCAAATGAGGATAAAGATGAGCGACCTTGAAGATAAGGTAGGCAAGAAGTCCTCGAGAAGGAGATCAAGGTCTAGAAGAAAAAGCCACTCATCCGCTGATGATAGTGATTCTTCCATGCCACCGTTAGAAGAGATTGATCCCACGATCAATATAAATCCCTTCAATCCACAGGGAGCTACTAATCGCCGCATCCCACCAAGGAATACGAGAGTCGAACGTGTGGATAATGAGCCGAGAACTCTTGGCTAGCGAATGGATCCAACACAACAACCGCGCCGCTTGGGTGTGAATTTTGATGCTGAAGATGTACAAGGGTTTAGCTTCAACCCTCAAGTTATCACTCTTGTTCGCCAAAGCCAGTTTGGCGGTACAAGCGCTGAATCTCCACACCAACACTTGCAAAACTTTGAGTGTATGATGGAGACGATGAGACCGAAGAGCGCTACTACCAATAGCTACAAGCTTAAACCTTTCTTTTTCTCCTTGAAAGGGAAAGCGTTATCTTGGTACCAAGCTCTTCCTAATGGGAAACTAGACACGTGGGAAGACCTTTCCGCAGAGTTTCTCACCAAATTCTTTCCGCCTTCCAAAACGGCGGAACTTAGAGGTAAGATCAATGCTTTTTCCATGAGACCTAACGAAAGTTTGTTTCAATCTTGGGAAAGGTTTCAGGATTTACTATTGGATTGCCCTCATCATGGCATATCCAAGCTTGCCTTGCTGGAGATTTACTACAAGGGGCTGGATGCGGGAACGCAATTCAACCTCCAATCCCTCTCATGTGGAACGTTCATGGACATGAGAGAAGATGACGCTTGGGACTTCATTGAGAAGCAAGCAAGAGTCATAGAGAAGTATTCCCACCGGAAAGTGGAGGGAAATCGTGTAGAGCAAGGAGCGAAGCTCACACATGAAGCTCAAAATCAGATTTTTTCCCTCAACAATGAGATCAAAGAGTTGAAGGAGACTATCAAGACCAACTTCCCAAAGCAACAAGAGAAGGATGTTGGCTATTTGGGCAACAACAACGGCGGTGATAACACCAACCGCAACAACAATAACCGGAACAATAACCGGAATAACAATTGGAATGGAAACAACAACAACCGGAACAACAATAATTGGAACAACAATCGGGGTTCAAACAACAACAATTGGCGCTCCAATCAACAAAATTCCGGTAACTCCTATCCTTCCAATTCCAATTCACTAACTCTACCCTCCTCTTCCTCTACTCCTTTGAAAAGCCAGGGGCAATCATCTAATGGAGAAAACAATACGGGAAAGGAGAAGCCAGATCCCATGTTGGAAACGATCTTGGGAAAGCTTCAAGGGGTGGAGAACCGCCTCATTAAGGTTGATGATCGAGTTTCTAAGATTGACAAAGCTCAAAAAGTTTTAGAAAACCAAATGTTCGATCATGCGGAGGAAGTTCCTAGAAATCAAGGGAAACTTCCAGGAAAGACGGAGGACAACCCTAAGGGAAGGGTAATGGCGATTACAACTAGGAGCGGAGTGACTACCACCGATCCGCAGCCTACGTTCGTGGAAGTCCCCGTAGAGAAGGACAAAGGAAAGGGGAAGGAGAAGGAAGATGTCTATGTTCCTCCTCCAGCTTTCAAACCCCCCTACCGTTCCCTCAATCTAGAGCGCGAGCGCGCCTAGACAAGCAATTCGGTAAGTTCATAGAACTCATGAGCAAGCTGCATATTAATATACCTTTCATCGATGCTATTGTAGGTATGCCGGCTTATGGCAAGTTCTTGAAGGAGCTTCTCTCTAACAAGAGGAAGCTAGAAGACTTCGGAGAAGTCAAGATGAGTTCGGATTCCTCGGATCTCATCAAGACTATGAAGGAGAAAATGCCCCCAAAGCTGAAAGATCCGGGGTCATTTTGCATTCCCATTGGAGTGGGAGAGGTCACATATGACGCTTTATGTGACTTAGGAGCAAGTGTGAGCATCATACCACTTGCATTGTGCAGGAAGATCGGTTTAGGCGACCCTAAACCGGTGAAGATGACGTTATACATGGCGGATCGATCCATTACTCATCCCGTCGGCATTGTAGAAGACGTCCCGGTCAAGCTAGGCAAGTTCTTTGTCCCCACTGATTTTGTCGTACTTGACATTCCTGCAGATAGTCCGGTCCCGATCATACTCGGAAGACCGTTTCTTGCAACTTCCGGCTGCATGGTCGATTGCAAGAATGGGAGACTCGCTTTTGATATTGGGGAAGAGAAAGTAGAGTTCGTTCTTTCCACTCTAGTGAAGGAGCCAATCTTTGATGAGGATATTTACAATGTCCAAGACGAAGAAGGTTTGTCTAGGGAGGAGGTAAGTGCGATTCTCTTTAACGATCCTTTACAAAAGGTTATTACTATGAGTCTAACCAATGAAGGAGAAGAAGAAGAGTGCAAAGAGGAAATTGAAGCCTTGGAAGCACAAGAAGAGATGCATGAAGTGGAGTTTGAAAAACTCCACGATGAGGCTGAGAATACCAGAATCCACGGTCATACTCTGTATTCCACGACCGTGGATTCCACGACCAAAATCGACCTCCATTCCAGAGGATATTACGGCCGTGGAACACCAGAGGAGACCGTAATTTTGACCGTGGAGGAGGGTGATCGGCATACTTCTTCAACTTCTTCTAATTCTTCTCCAAGCCATTCAACATCCTTAGAAACTTCTAAGGAAACATCGGAAGCTCCTCAAGGATCATTGGAAGCTCCGAAAGTAATGGAACTCAAACCACTTCCTACTCATCTAAGGTACGCTTTTCTTGGATCTAATTCTACCTTCCCGGTTATCGTTAGTTCCGAATTAAGCATAGATGAACATGAACAGCTCATGATTGTCCTTAGGAAACATAGAAAAGCCATAGGCTATACTATTGAGGACTTAGTAGGAATTAAACCCTCCCTATGCATGCATAAGATACTAATGGAGGAGGACTTTAGGACTTCAAGACAACATCAAAGGCGGTTGAATCCGACCATGAAGGAGGTTGTCAAGAAGGAAATTCTTAAACTTCTTGATGCAGGTATCATCTATCCTATCTCCGATAGCAAGTGGGTGAGCCCAGTTCAAGTAGTTCCGAAGAAGGGAGGAATGACGGTCATCACCAATAAGAACAACGAACTCATTCCTACCCGAACCGTGACTGGATGGCGAATGTGCATAGACTACCGCAAGCTCAACAACGTAACGCGGAAGGATCACTTTCCATTGCCATTCATCGATCAAATGCTTGAAAGGTTAGCGCAACATTCATACTTTTGCTACCTTGACGGTTATAGTGGCTTCTTTCAGATTCCGATACATCCGGATGATCAAGAGAAGACCACATTCACGTGCCCTTGGGGTACGTTCGCTTATAGGAGAATGCCGTTCGGGCTTTGCAATGCCCCAGCCACTTTTCAACGATGCATGATGGCCATCTTCTCCGAATACGTAGAGGAAATCATGGAAGTCTTCATGGACGACTTCTCCGTTTACGGTTCCTCTTTTAACGATTGTCTTTCTAACCTTTCTCTTGTTTTGCAAAGATGTGAAGACACTAACCTAGTTCTTAATTGGGAGAAGTGTCAATTCATGGTTAAGGAAGGAATCGTGTTAGGTCACTTAGTCTCTAGTAGAGGGATAGAGGTAGACAAGGCTAAGATAGAGACCATAGAGAAACTTCCTCCCCCAATTTCGGTGAAGGGAGTAAGAAGTTTCCTAGGACATGCTGGATTCTATAGACATTTCATTCAGGACTTTTCTAAGATATCAAAACCTCTCACTAATCTATTGATGAAGGATGCGGTTTTTGAGTTTTCGCAGGAATGTTTGGATGCGTTCAACACCATTCGGCAAGCTCTAATTTCAGCACCTATTATCCAACCTCCGGATTGGACTCTCCCCTTCGAGATTATGTGCGACGCTAGTGACGTAGCCATTGGAGCTGTTCTTGGACAACGAAAGGAAGGACGAACCCACGCCATATACTACGCTAGCAAGACGCTAGACGAAGCTCAGCTCAACTACGCCACTACGGAAAAAGAGTTTCTAGCCATTGTCTACGCTATTGACAAGTTTCGCTCTTATCTTGTAGGTGCAAAGGTGATTGTCTACACGGATCATGCTGCGATCCGATACCTCCTTGCAAAGAAAGATGCGAAGCCAAGGCTGATTAGATGGATTCTTCTCCTACAAGAATTCGATCTTGAGATCCGCGACAAGAAAGGCTCGGAAAATTCTGTTGCGGATCATTTGAGTCGTCTAACACATCTAGAGGACGACCATTTACCCATTGATGACTCCTTTCCAGACGAACACCTACATATCATAGAGGAGTGCATCAAGGTAGTCTCCAAAGGTAACGAACCATGGTTTGCTGATTTCGTTAACTATTTGGTTTGCCAGGAGATACCACCCGGACTGTCATACGCACAAAGGAAGAAGTTCTTCAAGGACGTCCGGGAATACTATTGGAACGAGCCTCTCCTCTTTAAGAGAGGTCCGGATGGCATCATCCGGCGATGTGTGCCGGAAGATGAGATGCAAAGTGTCATCCGCCATTGTCATTCACTACCTTGTGGAGGACACGCTAGTTCGAACAAAACTAGCGCAAAGGTATTGCAATCTGGATTCTATTGGCCTACTTTATATAAAGATGTGCAATCCTTTGTTTCTTGTTGCGATGCTTGTCAAAGAACAGGCAATATCTCTAGAAGGAACGAGATGCCCCTCAACAACATCCAAGAGGTGGAGATTTTCGACGTTTGGGGAGTCGATTTCATGGGACCATTCCCTTCTTCTTGTGGAAACCAATACATATTATTGGCGGTAGACTACGTTTCTAGATGGGTAGAAGCAATTGCCTCTCCCACAAATGATGCCATGGTGGTGGTTAAGTTCTTCAACAAGACCATCTTTTCGCGATTCGGGACACCAAGGACGATCATTAGTGATGGAGGTTCTCACTTCATAGCCCGTCGCTTTGAAGCTCTTCTAACCAAGTATGGGGTTACTCACAAGATCGCCACCCCTTACCATCCACAAACGAGTGGACAAGTTGAGATCTCAAATAGGGAGATCAAGGGAATTCTAGAGAAGACGGTTTCAAGGACTAGGAAGGATTGGTCCTTGAAACTAGATGACGCATTATGGGCGTACCGGACTGCATACAAGACTCCCATAGGAACCACACCATACAACCTTGTGTATGGGAAGTCTTGTCATTTGCCGGTAGAGCTAGAGCACAAAGCGTTTTGGGCTATCAAATGGCTGAATTTCGGCATGAAGGAAGCGGGAGAGAAGCGTCTCCTAGACATCAACAAGCTGGATGAACTCCGTTTGAACGCCTACGAAAACGCTAAGATCTACAAGGAAAGAGCAAAGCGTTGGCATGATAAGCATATCATTCCAAAGGACTTCAAAGAAGGAGATCAAGTTCTCCTCTTCAATTCGAGACTTCGCCTCTTTCCAGGTAAGTTAAAATCCCGTTGGACTGGACCTTTTCTAATTAAGCGTATTTTCCCCCATGGTGCAGTTGAAGTATGGGGTGAAGCTAGCGGAAGTTTTAAGGTGAACGGCCAACGACTCAAGAAGTACTCACCGGAACTCCAAGCTGAGGAGTTTGCACCTACCGCACTCGAATAAGTGCAAGAATGGTCTAGCTACGGACCTTAAACAAAGCGCTTCTTGGGAGGCAACCCAAGGTATTGCATTCTCGTTTTTGTTTTCGATTCATAGATTAGTTTAGAATAAACGTTTCCGCTTTATTTTGCCTCGAATTCTTCCGGTATGTTCGTGTTTTTGGTTGTAGGATCGAGGGAAAGAGATAAAGGGAGGATAATGTCGAAGAAAAGTGACGAAATTTGGACTTTGAAGCTTTACAGAAGGTTCCACGGTCTAAATTACGGTCGTCATAGCTACAGTGGCCGTAATTCTCAAAAGCCTGTGAAAAATCACCAAAACCACGGGTCCGTACACTTCCACGGCCGTGGAATGCCCCGATAGACCGTGATTTTTGAAATTTTGCCTGCGAGTATAAAAGCCACACTTCTTCACAAAACCACCACAATTCCTCCCCAATTCCACGACCTAGATACCGAAAACCCGCAGCCTCTCCCAATTCTTCATTCTCTAATCGTTTTCAACGATTCTTCGCCCTAAACTGCAGCAAATCCAACCACGAACAGGATCCAAGCAACAAATCGAGTGGAAATCGATCAACAAACACGCATTTTGGATTTTTCAATCCGAAAAAGAGGTTATTTCTTTCTTCTCGATTTCAGCGGATTTAGTTCGTTTTTGCTATAGTTTCTTAGGAAGAACTGATAAAGACCGGAAGGAATTAGATTAGGCCTGCTTGTTGTGGTGATATTTGGTGAATTTGCTGAGATTCACGAGATTCTGTGACGAATCACGGTCTCTGGGTAAACCACGGCCGTGGAACCTATAGAACAGACCGTGATTTTTGCTGAAAATGGATTTTGTGAGGAGAATGTCGGGAAGGATTAAGGAAAATGTTCGCTCCAAACGGTGTGTGCAAGCTTTAAATTTATAACCCTAGACTTAAGCTTAAAACAAGGATGCGAACCCGCAGTGTACGGGTCAATCGTAGTAAAAGCAAGAAAATTCCAGGGGTCGATCACAGGGACTCGGTGAAACAGAGTCAATACGGTATGCTAATGTCAATGCTAACCACAAGAGCAAGTTAACACAATCAAAGATGAATAAGATGTCAAATAAAGCAAACATGCAATTCTAGGGATTAAGGCATCTAGTTGTGGTTCCAACTCAAGATCTATAGATAAGCGGACAAAGCTGAGATTTTTGCGTGGTGAAGGTGTTTCTAAAGTGGAGTAGATCACCGGGTAAGTCTCACTACACACTAATCCTAAACCGTAACTCCTATTACCGGGTAAGTCTCAAGGAATTAAGATAGAGAATTATAACCTCAAACTAACACACCATCTAAGGGAATAGAATCAACCTTTACCGGGTAAGTCTCAGGCTAACTCACAAAGATGGGATGGAAGCACACTCAAACCCCAATAAAGGATAAACCTTTATTACCTACACTTATGATCGTTAGTACACAAACTAAGGAATTACCGGGTAAGTCTCATCCTAAGCTTGCTTTGAACCAGAAAGGTGTAATAAGAATAGGATTTAGCAAACTCTAACACTTAACTCTCAGTTTAGGGTCGGATAAGTCACCTCGGTCAGCCAGTTACCACCTCGGCCGAAATGTTCATCGACTGAACGAGATGCTTAGGGTTAAGGTTAAAGACTCGAACTTTCAGGATCCTACTGGAATCTAAGATTATTCTATCATTGTTTTTCCCACAACCTTCAGCCAATCACCCTAGAATCACACAAGGAAATTAGCCACTCATCATCATAATGAAAGTATTAAATATATGGGAAGAAGGTGAATATTTGAACAAAGAAGAATTTAATGAAAAGACTTCAATAACTGAATCAAATATCACAAACAAAAGCGTTCCTTGGATAATAATCCAACAAGACAAGACAACAAGGAAAGGAATTGAAGACAATCTTACAAAACCCTCCAAAAAGCTATAAAAGCTATGATCTTTGATCTTCCTTCAACCTTCAAAAAGGTTCTTCAAAAACTCCCAAATTGGAGTAGGCTGCGGCTGCTGCGTGTGTAAACCCTGATCGACGGTATAGCGTGATGTTCAGCTGTAGGCCGATGTTGGATTTGTGGAAAATCCAACCCTTTTTATAGGAAAATAACCCTCCAAAAATAAAATATCTTAGAAAGATCTTTTCCCATAAATATAGGTAAAATATATGATTCTGCATATCTCCTTCCTTCCAGAAGCCAAGCCCAAAAATATAAGATCACTTTCCAATTTTAAAAGATCTCAGCCAAGAATAAAATATTCTCGCCGCGTCCTAGGTGTTCGCCTCGGTCGAGTCGGCGTCTCTGGATCGCCTCGGTCGAGATGAATCTGTAGTCAACCGAGGTGACTCACAACTGAATGTAGAATCTCTCAAAACTGGTCCAAAGTAAATCCTTAATTCATGGCTATGCTTCCTGGATGTAGCTCCAAATGACTCATGACTCCTTTTGCTCCTTTTTGATGCAAAACGTACCATATTACCTGCGATTACAACGAAACTAGGTGTAGACCTCGATTCTCGCAAAGGTAGATGAAATGGTAGTAAAATCACATAATGTACATACAAACATGCAGATTATGAAAGATAAAACGTCCAAACAAACCCCAAAATATAGACTATAATTCATGCTATCAAAATACCCCATACTTAGCCCTTGCTTGTCCCCAAGCAAGTTCCGCATATAGAAGACAAGATAGAATGGATTATAAGTCAAGAAAATCAATGAAAAATCCTTTCAAAAAAACATTTTATAGTGTGCTACAATCATAGATCACTCTAAGAGAATGCTCCCTGGAATTTAAAAACTCAATATGCTCAAAACATTTTATAAATATAAGGAAGTTGTTCATCTTTGCATAAAATCATAGAATGCATAATAAATCATAATTATCAAAATTAATCATGTATAATCCAGTTTAAACCGCTAAGTCAATCAACAAGCTCAAGGTCTCAAGGGCTTCACAAAAGAAAAGGTCAAGAAACGTGTAGGGTAGGGATGTATGTAAGGTAATGTGGTGCTAGAATCCGGGAAAAGGATAAACTTCACTTCCACTTTGACTTGCAACATCTTCCACCAATAAGCTTTGCTTATTTCACACTTTTTTTCTTTTTTTACTTTACTTTTTGGGATGCATGGACAGAGGTGCACAATAACCGAAGCCTAGGAAATCCGCAATCATCAATTTCTTGAGATGCATCAAACCCTTGATGCACATACCATGACCCGTTAGGAATATCGCTCAATCCGACTTTGGCAAGACACAAACACCCGGCTATGTGAATGGTGCCGAGTTACTCATCTTCATGATTGACTTCCCCAAACCTATTATTACTTTCTAACACTTTCACTTCCAGCCACTTCTCAACTTCACTTCACTTGCTTTCACCACTTCGCTTGCTTCCAAATTCCCGGATAGGTAAGGGGAGGCAAAATGTATATGAGGGGCTAAGCATGATCAAGAAGAAGAAGAAGAGAATGAATTGCCTTGGTCTTTCCAAGAAGAAAGTGAGAGAACTTAACCTGCGGTGTCAACCTTCAAATTCAACATAATTTGGATAAAAACAAAGTATTAAACATGCTAATAATTTTAAACAAAGCATTTAGCAACTTAAACATATTATAAAACCTTTCAAACACATAAAGGATTCAAAACCAGTCAGTAAGCAAGATCTTCACTAAGATCATATCCAGATAAATAACACAAAATCGTTTTCGAAAAACTCTCAGTTAACACACCTCGGTCGAGGTGTTCTTGGTTCAACCGAGGTGAAATGCCTCGTTTGGCCAAGACTGACTCGGTCGAGGTTTAAAATTTTTTTTTTTTTTTTTTCCAGTTTCGACGTTTTTCTCAATCAAATAACCTGTAAGTATGCATGCAATCTCAGATAAACACATAAAAGCAAACTGAAGCATAAACATGAAATATCCGATAAAGTGTGAGTCATACATCAAATAAGTACATCAAATACCCCATACTTGGGACACATTGTCCGAATGGGTCAATATAAGTCTAAGGACAAGATACTCACCGAACATAGCTAAACTGCATGAAGAAGTAAGAAACACCTCCCAGATAAGACTATCTCGGTTGGCGAAGCACATCTCGGTCGAGGTGTTCTGACAGTACCCGAGATGTATCTCAGTAAAGCTCGTTTCCTCAACTTCTCAAAATTTTATTCTTCCAGTGTAGCTCCTGAACTGTGATCCTTCCTTTTGGAATACCTGGTTGTTGTCTAGAGGAAAACAAAAACAAAGCAACTATCTAAACTAAACTAGAAAAGGGAGAAGAAAGCAATACCTTGGGTTGCCTCCCAAGAAGCGCTTGGTTTAAGGTCGCTAGCTGGACCATACGGCATGGGATTACTCAATGCACTTCGAATGTCGTGGAGTGCTCATCACATCCGTAAAAATCTTCCAAGAAGGTTTCGGTTCCTAACTTCACCGGCAAATGGTAAGATCTCCCACGTACAAGCTTGTACAGTTTGATTCTCACCGGAATTCGTCTAGCCTTCCTGCACTTCAATGGGACATAATCTAGCCTTGCGTCCCATCCTTTCCTTGATCGAGAAAACAATTTCTCGAGAATCATAGCAGCTTCCCCATCTATAGCTTGGGGATGGTACAGGGTCCTGAGCATGCGAGGGACCCCATACTTGAACAAGAGGCACTTCATCGCCTTAACGGTGTAGTGTTTGCAAACCCCACTCCTTATAATCCAAGGAGTATATTCTTCTATCGGTTTCAAGAGAGGTTTCATCTTGATCTTAGGAGGTTCTTTCGGAAGAGACCTCCAACTCTTCGGTGTCTTCCTGAAAAATTCAGAAATATTAATAGGGAATTCAAATGAAGTAGGAGAGTGTACCTTGCAAAGTTCTCCAAAGCTTGAGACAAGTTTCGTGTTGGGTTGATAATCCACCCACGAAATATCTCTTAGTTCTGCTGGTCTTTCTTCAACTTGACCACAATCTCAGTAATTTGGCCAAGGTTCTCTGCATCTTCCACTTCTGGTTTTGCAGATTCTTCCATTTCGGCCGAGATCTCTTCCACTTCGACCGAGGTCTCAACAGTTAGATCGAAATCTTCCAAATCTTCTTCTCCCTCAAAAGCTTCAGGAGAAACTTCTGGTTCGATTGGAGGGGTGCTTGGAACTTGCAGCACTTCCTTATGCTCCTCTTCCGGCTTAGCATAGGATAGGGTGCTTTCCTTGAGCTCCTCCACCTTCTTCATCAACCTCTCCCATCTTGATTCCAGAGAATCTTCAAGGGGTTGCTCACAAATCTTTTTAGGGACATTCAGTTCATCCCACATTGCAAGTTCATGCTTAATGGCCTCTTCTCTTTCCCATTCATTGTTGAACCAATAGAAGGAGTACTTCTCCTCCAAGTATTCATAATGGTCCGCCCTAGCACTTTGCCTTGCTATCCAGGCTGGATCAAATGTAGTCATCGGAAATCCTGAAAACTACAAAACTCATAGAAAGAGTAGTTAGTAGCAACAGGGGCAAGTGCCCCGAAAGCAAACCGCAACCGGCTCGGTCTAGACCAAGTCCCCGGCAACGGCGCCAAAAACTTGTTCGCTCCAAACGGTGTGTGCAAGCTTTAAATTTATAACCCTAGACTTAAGCTTAAAACAAGGATGCGAACCCGCAGTGTACGGGTCAATCGTAGTAAAAGCAAGAAAATTCCAGGGGTCGATCACATGGACTCGGTGAAACAGAGTCAATACGGTATGCTAATGTCAATGCTAACCACAAGAGCAAGTTAACACAATCAAAGATGAATAAGATGTCAAATAAAGCAAACATGCAATTCTAGGGATTAAGGCATCTAGTTGTGGTTCCAACTCAAGATCTATAGATAAGCGGACAAAGCTGAGATTTTTGCGTGGGGAAGGTGTTTCTAAAGTGGAGTAGATCACCGGGTAAGTCTCACTACACACTAATCCTAAACCGTAACTCCTATTACCGGGTAAGTCTCAAGGAATTAAGATAGAGAATTATAACCTCAAACTAATACACCATCTAAGGGAATAGAATCAACCTTTACCGGGTAAGTCTCAGGCTAACTCACAAAGATGGGATGGAAGCACACTCAAACCCCAATAAAGGATAAACCTTTATTACCTACACTTATGATCGTTAGTACACAAACTAAGGAATTACCGGGTAAGTCTCATCCTAAGCTTGCTTTGAACCAGAAAGGTGTAATAAGAATAGGATTTAGCAAACTCTAACACTTAACTCTCAGTTTAGGGTCGGATAAGTCACCTCGGTCAGCCAGTTACCACCTCGGCCGAAATGTTCATCGACTGAACGAGATGCTTAGGGTTAAGGTTAAAGACTCGAACTTTCAGGATCCTACTGGAATCTAAGATTATTCTATCATTGTTTTTCCCACAACCTTCAGCCAATCACCCTAGAATCACACAAGGAAATTAGCCACTCATCATCATAATGAAAGTATTAAATATATGGGAAGAAGGTGAATATTTGAACAAAGAAGAATTTAATGAAAAGACTTCAATAACTGAATCAAATATCACAAACAAAAGCGTTCCTTGGATAATAATCCAACAAGACAAGACAACAAGGAAAGGAATTGAAGACAATCTTACAAAACCCTCCAAAAAGCTATAAAAGCTATGATCTTTGATCTTCCTTCAACCTTCAAAAAGGTTCTTCAAAAACTCCCAAATTGGAGTAGGTTGCGGCTGCTGCGTGTGTAAACCCTGATCGACGGTATAGCGTGATGTTCAGCTGTAGGCCGATGTTGGATTTGTGGAAAATCCAACCCTTTTTATAGGAAAATAACCCTCCAAAAATAAAATATTTTAGAAAGATCTTTTCCCATAAATATAGGTAAAATATATGATTCTGCATATCTCCTTCCTTCCAGAAGCCAAGCCCAAAAATATAAGATCACTTTCCAATTTTAAAAGATCTCAGCCAAGAATAAAATATTCTCGCCGCGTCCTAGGTGTTCGCCTCGGTCGAGTCGGCGTCTCTGGATCGCCTCGGTCGAGATGAATCTGTAGTCAACCGAGGTGACTCACAACTGAATGTAGAATCTCTCAAAACTGGTCCAAAGTAAATCCTTAATTCATGGCTATGCTTCCTGGATGTAGCTCCAAATGACTCATGACTCCTTTTGCTCCTTTTTGATGCAAAACGTACCATATTACCTGCGATTACAACGAAACTAGGTGTAGACCTCGATTCTCGCAAAGGTAGATGAAATGGTAGTAAAATCACATAATGTACATACAAACATGCAGATTATGAAAGATAAAACGTCCAAACAAACCCCAAAATATAGACTATAATTCATGCTATCAAAATACCCCATACTTAGCCCTTGCTTGTCCCCAAGCAAGTTCCGCATATAGAAGACAAGATAGAATGGATTATAAGTCAAGAAAATCAATGAAAAATCCTTTCAAAAAAACATTTTATGGTGTGCTACAATCATAGATCACTCTAAGAGAATGCTCCCTGGAATTTAAAAACTCAATATGCTCAAAACATTTTATAAATATAAGGAAGTTGTTCATCTTTGCATAAAATCATAGAATGCATAATAAATCATAATTATCAAAATTAATCATGTATAATCCAGTTTAAACCGCTAAGTCAATCAACAAGCTCAAGGTCTCAAGGGCTTCACAAAAGAAAAGGTCAAGAAACGTGTAGGGTAGAGATGTATGTAAGGTAATGTGGTGCTAGAATCCGGGAAAAGGATGAACTTCACTTCCACTTTGACTTGCAACATCTTCCACCAATAAGCTTTGCTTATTTCACACTTTTTTTCTTTTTTTACTTTACTTTTTGGGATGCATGGACAGAGGTGCACAATAACCGAAGCCTAGGAAATCCGCAATCATCAATTTCTTGAGATGCATCAAACCCTTGATGCACATACCATGACCCGTTAGGAATATCGCTCAATCCGACTTTGGCAAGACACAAACACCCGGCTATGTGAATGGTGCCGAGTTACTCATCTTCATGATTGACTTCCCCAAACCTATTATTACTTTCTAACACTTTCACTTCCAGCCACTTCTCAACTTCACTTCACTTGCTTTCACCACTTCGCTTGCTTCCAAATTCCCGGATAGGTAAGGGGAGGCAAAATGTATATGAGGGGCTAAGCATGATCAAGAAGAAGAAGAAGAGAATGAATTGCCTTGGTCTTTCCAAGAAGAAAGTGAGAGAACTTAACCTGCGGTGTCAACCTTCAAATTCAACATAATTTGGATAAAAACAAAGTATTAAACATGCTAATAATTTTAAACAAAGCATTTAGCAACTTAAACATATTATAAAACCTTTCAAACACATAAAGGATTCAAAACCAGTCAGTAAGCAAGATCTTCACTAAGATCATATCCAGATAAATAACACAAAATCGTTTTCGAAAAACTCTCAGTTAACACACCTCGGTCGAGGTGTTCTTGGTTCAACCGAGGTGAAATGCCTCGTTTGGCCAAGACTGACTCGGTCGAGGTTTAAAAATTTTTTTTTTTTTTCCAGTTTCGACGTTTTTCTCAATCAAATAACCTGTAAGTATGCATGCAATCTCAGATAAACACATAAAAGCAAACTGAAGCATAAACATGAAATATCCGATAAAGTGTGAGTCATACATCAAATAAGTACATCAAATACCCCATACTTGGGACACATTGTCCGAATGGGTCAATATAAGTCTAAGGACAAGATACTCACCGAACATAGCTAAACTGCATGAAGAAGTAAGAAACACCTCCCAGATAAGACTATCTCGGTTGGCGAAGCACATCTCGGTCGAGGTGTTCTGACAGTACCCGAGATGTATCTCAGTAAAGCTCGTTTCCTCAACTTCTCAAAATTTTATTCTTCCAGTGTAGCTCCTGAACTGTGATCCTTCCTTTTGGAATACCTGGTTGTTGTCTAGAGGAAAACAAAAACAAAGCAACTATCTAAACTAAACTAGAAAAGGGAGAAGAAAGCAATACCTTGGGTTGCCTCCCAAGAAGCGCTTGGTTTAAGGTCGCTAGCTGGACCATACGGCATGGGATTACTCAATGCACTTCGAATGTCGTGGAGTGCTCATCACATCCGTAAAAATCTTCCAAGAAGGTTTCGGTTCCTAACTTCACCGGCAAATGGTAAGATCTCCCACGTACAAGCTTGTACAGTTTGATTCTCACCGGAATTCGTCTAGCCTTCCTGCACTTCAATGGGACATAATCTAGCCTTGCGTCCCATCCTTTCCTTGATCGAGAAAACAATTTCTCGAGAATCATAGCAGCTTCCCCATCTATAGCTTGGGGATGGTACAGGGTCCTGAGCATGCGAGGGACCCCATACTTGAACAAGAGGCACTTCATCGCCTTAACGGTGTAGTGTTTGCAAACCCCACTCCTTATAATCCAAGGAGTATATTCTTCTATCGGTTTCAAGAGAGGTTTCATCTTGATCTTAGGAGGTTCTTTCGGAAGAGACCTCCAACTCTTCGGTGTCTTCCTGAAAAATTCAGAAATATTAATAGGGAATTCAAATGAAGTAGGAGAGTGTACCTTGCAAAGTTCTCCAAAGCTTGAGACAAGTTTCGTGTTGGGTTGATAATCCACCCACGAAATATCTCTTAGTTCTGCTGGTCTTTCTTCAACTTTGACCACAATCTCAGTAATTTGGCCAAGGTTCTCTGCATCTTCCACTTCTGGTTTTGCAGATTCTTCCATTTCGGCCGAGATCTCTTCCACTTCGACCGAGGTCTCAACAGTTAGATCGAAATCTTCCAAATCTTCTTCTCCCTCAAAAGCTTCAGGAGAAACTTCTGGTTCGATTGGAGGGGTGCTTGGAACTTGCAGCACTTCCTTATGCTCCTCTTCCGGCTTAGCATAGGATAGGGTGCTTTCCTTGAGCTCCTCCACCTTCTTCATCAACCTCTCCCATCTTGATTCCAGAGAATCTTCAAGGGGTTGCTCACAAATCTTTTTAGGGACATTCAGTTCATCCCACATTGCAAGTTCATGCTTAATGGCCTCTTCTCTTTCCCATTCATTGTTGAACCAATAGAAGGAGTACTTCTCCTCCAAGTATTCATAATGGTCCGCCCTAGCACTTTGCCTTGCTATCCAGGCTGGATCAAATGTAGTCATCGGAAATCCTGAAAACTACAAAACTCATAGAAAGAGTAGTTAGTAGCAACAGGGGCAAGTGCCCCGAAAGCAAACCGCAACCGGCTCGGTCTAGACCAAGTCCCCGGCAACGGCGCCAAAAACTTGTTCGCTCCAAACGGTGTGTGCAAGCTTTAAATTTATAACCCTAGACTTAAGCTTAAAACAAGGATGCGAACCCGCAGTGTACGGGTCAATCGTAGTAAAAGCAAGAAAATTCCAGGGGTCGATCACATGGACTCGGTGAAACAGAGTCAATACGGTATGCTAATGTCAATGCTAACCACAAGAGCAAGTTAACACAATCAAAGATGAATAAGATGTCAAATAAAGCAAACATGCAATTCTAGGGATTAAGGCATCTAGTTGTGGTTCCAACTCAAGATCTATAGATAAGCGGACAAAGCTGAGATTTTTGCGTGGGGAAGGTGTTTCTAAAGTGGAGTAGATCACCGGGTAAGTCTCACTACACACTAATCCTAAACCGTAACTCCTATTACCGGGTAAGTCTCAAGGAATTAAGATAGAGAATTATAACCTCAAACTAACACACCATCTAAGGGAATAGAATCAACCTTTACCGGGTAAGTCTCAGGCTAACTCACAAAGATGGGATGGAAGCACACTCAAACCCCAATAAAGGATAAACCTTTATTACCTACACTTATGATCGTTAGTACACAAACTAAGGAATTACCGGGTAAGTCTCATCCTAAGCTTGCTTTGAACCAGAAAGGTGTAATAAGAATAGGATTTAGCAAACTCTAACACTTAACTCTCAGTTTAGGGTCGGATAAGTCACCTCGGTCAGCCAGTTACCACCTCGGCCGAAATGTTCATCGACTAAACGAGATGCTTAGGGTTAAGGTTAAAGACTCGAACTTTCAGGATCTTACTGGAATCTAAGATTATTCTATCATTGTTTTTCCCACAACCTTCAGCCAATCACCCTAGAATCACACAAGGAAATTAGCCACTCATCATCATAATGAAAGTATTAAATATATGGGAAGAAGGTGAATATTTGAACAAAGAAGAATTTAATGAAAAGACTTCAATAACTGAATCAAATATCACAAACAAAAGCGTTCCTTGGATAATAATCCAACAAGACAAGACAACAAGGAAAGGAATTGAAGACAATCTTACAAAACCCTCCAAAAAGCTATAAAAGCTATGATCTTTGATCTTCCTTCAACCTTCAAAAAGGTTCTTCAAAAACTCCCAAATTGGAGTAGGCTGCGGCTGCTGCGTGTGTAAACCCTGATCGACGGTATAGCGTGATGTTCAGCTGTAGGCCGATGTTGGATTTGTGGAAAATCCAACCCTTTTTATAGGAAAATAACCCTCCAAAAATAAAATATCTTAGAAAGATCTTTTCCCATAAATATAGGTAAAATATATGATTCTGCATATCTCCTTCCTTCCAGAAGCCAAGCCCAAAAATATAAGATCACTTTCCAATTTTAAAAGATCTCAGCCAAGAATAAAATATTCTCGCCGCGTCCTAGGTGTTCGCCTCGGTCGAGTCGGCGTCTCTGGATCGCCTCGGTCGAGATGAATCTGTAGTCAACCGAGGTGACTCACAACTGAATGTAGAATCTCTCAAAACTGGTCCAAAGTAAATCCTTAATTCATGGCTATGCTTCCTGGATGTAGCTCCAAATGACTCATGACTCCTTTTGCTCCTTTTTGATGCAAAACGTACCATATTACCTGCGATTACAACGAAACTAGGTGTAGACCTCGATTCTCGCAAAGGTAGATGAAATGGTAGTAAAATCACATAATGTACATACAAACATGCAGATTATGAAAGATAAAACGTCCAAACAAACCCCAAAATATAGACTATAATTCATGCTATCAAAATACCCCATACTTAGCCCTTGCTTGTCCCCAAGCAAGTTCCGCATATAGAAGACAAGATAGAATGGATTATAAGTCAAGAAAATCAATGAAAAATCCTTTCAAAAAAACATTTTATGGTGTGCTACAATCATAGATCACTCTAAGAGAATGCTCCCTGGAATTTAAAAACTCAATATGCTCAAAACATTTTATAAATATAAGGAAGTTGTTCATCTTTGCATAAAATCATAGAATGCATAATAAATCATAATTATCAAAATTAATCATGTATAATCCAGTTTAAACCGCTAAGTCAATCAACAAGCTCAAGGTCTCAAGGGCTTCACAAAAGAAAAGGTCAAGAAACGTGTAGGGTAGAGATGTATGTAAGGTAATGTGGTGCTAGAATCCGGGAAAAGGATGAACTTCACTTCCACTTTGACTTGCAACATCTTCCACCAATAAGCTTTGCTTATTTCACACTTTTTTTCTTTTTTTACTTTACTTTTTGGGATGCATGGACAGAGGTGCACAATAACCGAAGCCTAGGAAATCCGCAATCATCAATTTCTTGAGATGCATCAAACCCTTGATGCACATACCATGACCCGTTAGGAATATCGCTCAATCCGACTTTGGCAAGACACAAACACCCGGCTATGTGAATGGTGCCGAGTTACTCATCTTCATGATTGACTTCCCCAAACCTATTATTACTTTCTAACACTTTCACTTCCAGCCACTTCTCAACTTCACTTCACTTGCTTTCACCACTTCGCTTGCTTCCAAATTCCCGGATAGGTAAGGGGAGGCAAAATGTATATGAGGGGCTAAGCATGATCAAGAAGAAGAAGAAGAGAATGAATTGCCTTGGTCTTTCCAAGAAGAAAGTGAGAGAACTTAACCTGCGGTGTCAACCTTCAAATTCAACATAATTTGGATAAAAACAAAGTATTAAACATGCTAATAATTTTAAACAAAGCATTTAGCAACTTAAACATATTATAAAACCTTTCAAACACATAAAGGATTCAAAACCAGTCAGTAAGCAAGATCTTCACTAAGATCATATCCAGATAAATAACACAAAATCGTTTTCGAAAAACTCTCAGTTAACACACCTCGGTCGAGGTGTTCTTGGTTCAACCGAGGTGAAATGCCTCGTTTGGCCAAGACTGACTCGGTCGAGGTTTAAAAATTTTTTTTTTTTTTTCCAGTTTCGACGTTTTTCTCAATCAAATAACCTGTAAGTATGCATGCAATCTCAGATAAACACATAAAAGCAAACTGAAGCATAAACATGAAATATCCGATAAAGTGTGAGTCATACATCAAATAAGTACATCAAATACCCCATACTTGGGACACATTGTCCGAATGGGTCAATATAAGTCTAAGGACAAGATACTCACCGAACATAGCTAAACTGCATGAAGAAGTAAGAAACACCTCCCAGATAAGACTATCTCGGTTGGCGAAGCACATCTCGGTCGAGGTGTTCTGACAGTACCCGAGATGTATCTCAGTAAAGCTCGTTTCCTCAACTTCTCAAAATTTTATTCTTCCAGTGTAGCTCCTGAACTGTGATCCTTCCTTTTGGAATACCTGGTTGTTGTCTAGAGGAAAACAAAAACAAAGCAACTATCTAAACTAAACTAGAAAAGGGAGAAGAAAGCAATACCTTGGGTTGCCTCCCAAGAAGCGCTTGGTTTAAGGTCGCTAGCTGGACCATACGGCATGGGATTACTCAATGCACTTCGAATGTCGTGGAGTGCTCATCACATCCGTAAAAATCTTCCAAGAAGGTTTCGGTTCCTAACTTCACCGGCAAATGGTAAGATCTCCCACGTACAAGCTTGTACAGTTTGATTCTCACCGGAATTCGTCTAGCCTTCCTGCACTTCAATGGGACATAATCTAGCCTTGCGTCCCATCCTTTCCTTGATCGAGAAAACAATTTCTCGAGAATCATAGCAGCTTCCCCATCTATAGCTTGGGGATGGTACAGGGTCCTGAGCATGCGAGGGACCCCATACTTGAACAAGAGGCACTTCATCGCCTTAACGGTGTAGTGTTTGCAAACCCCACTCCTTATAATCCAAGGAGTATATTCTTCTATCGGTTTCAAGAGAGGTTTCATCTTGATCTTAGGAGGTTCTTTCGGAAGAGACCTCCAACTCTTCGGTGTCTTCCTGAAAAATTCAGAAATATTAATAGGGAATTCAAATGAAGTAGGAGAGTGTACCTTGCAAAGTTCTCCAAAGCTTGAGACAAGTTTCGTGTTGGGTTGATAATCCACCCACGAAATATCTCTTAGTTCTGCTGGTCTTTCTTCAACTTTGACCACAATCTCAGTAATTTGGCCAAGGTTCTCTGCATCTTCCACTTCTGGTTTTGCAGATTCTTCCATTTCGGCCGAGATCTCTTCCACTTCGACCGAGGTCTCAACAGTTAGATCGAAATCTTCCAAATCTTCTTCTCCCTCAAAAGCTTCAGGAGAAACTTCTGGTTCGATTGGAGGGGTGCTTGGAACTTGCAGCACTTCCTTATGCTCCTCTTCCGGCTTAGCATAGGATAGGGTGCTTTCCTTGAGCTCCTCCACCTTCTTCATCAACCTCTCCCATCTTGATTCCAGAGAATCTTCAAGGGGTTGCTCACAAATCTTTTTAGGGACATTCAGTTCATCCCACATTGCAAGTTCATGCTTAATGGCCTCTTCTCTTTCCCATTCATTGTTGAACCAATAGAAGGAGTACTTCTCCTCCAAGTATTCATAATGGTCCGCCCTAGCACTTTGCCTTGCTATCCAGGCTGGATCAAATGTAGTCATCGGAAATCCTGAAAACTACAAAACTCATAGAAAGAGTAGTTAGTAGCAACAGGGGCAAGTGCCCCGAAAGCAAACCGCAACCGGCTCGGTCTAGACCAAGTCCCCGGCAACGGCGCCAAAAACTTGTTCGCTCCAAACGGTGTGTGCAAGCTTTAAATTTATAACCCTAGACTTAAGCTTAAAACAAGGATGCGAACCCGCAGTGTACGGGTCAATCGTAGTAAAAGCAAGAAAATTCCAGGGGTCGATCACATGGACTCGGTGAAACAGAGTCAATACGGTATGCTAATGTCAATGCTAACCACAAGAGCAAGTTAACACAATCAAAGATGAATAAGATGTCAAATAAAGCAAACATGCAATTCTAGGGATTAAGGCATCTAGTTGTGGTTCCAACTCAAGATCTATAGATAAGCGGACAAAGCTGAGATTTTTGCGTGGGGAAGGTGTTTCTAAAGTGGAGTAGATCACCGGGTAAGTCTCACTACACACTAATCCTAAACCGTAACTCCTATTACCGGGTAAGTCTCAAGGAATTAAGATAGAGAATTATAACCTCAAACTAACACACCATCTAAGGGAATAGAATCAACCTTTACCGGGTAAGTCTCAGGCTAACTCACAAAGATGGGATGGAAGCACACTCAAACCCCAATAAAGGATAAACCTTTATTACCTACACTTATGATCGTTAGTACACAAACTAAGGAATTACCGGGTAAGTCTCATCCTAAGCTTGCTTTGAACCAGAAAGGTGTAATAAGAATAGGATTTAGCAAACTCTAACACTTAACTCTCAGTTTAGGGTCGGATAAGTCACCTCGGTCAGCCAGTTACCACCTCGGCCGAAATGTTCATCGACTGAACGAGATGCTTAGGGTTAAGGTTAAAGACTCGAACTTTCAGGATCCTACTGGAATCTAAGATTATTCTATCATTGTTTTTCCCACAACCTTCAGCCAATCACCCTAGAATCACACAAGGAAATTAGCCACTCATCATCATAATGAAAGTATTAAATATATGGGAAGAAGGTGAATATTTGAACAAAGAAGAATTTAATGAAAAGACTTCAATAACTGAATCAAATATCACAAACAAAAGCGTTCCTTGGATAATAATCCAACAAGACAAGACAACAAGGAAAGGAATTGAAGACAATCTTACAAAACCCTCCAAAAAGCTATAAAAGCTATGATCTTTGATCTTCCTTCAACCTTCAAAAAGGTTCTTCAAAAACTCCCAAATTGGAGTAGGCTGCGGCTGCTGCGTGTGTAAACCCTGATCGACGGTATAGCGTGATGTTCAGCTGTAGGACGATGTTGGATTTGTGGAAAATCCAACCCTTTTTATAGGAAAATAACCCTCCAAAAATAAAATATCTTAGAAAGATCTTTTCCCATAAATATAGGTAAAATATATGATTCTGCATATCTCCTTCCTTCCAGAAGCCAAGCCCAAAAATATAAGATCACTTTCCAATTTTAAAAGATCTCAGCCAAGAATAAAATATTCTCGCCGCGTCCTAGGTGTTCGCCTCGGTCGAGTCGGCGTCTCTGGATCGCCTCGGTCGAGATGAATCTGTAGTCAACCGAGGTGACTCACAACTGAATGTAGAATCTCTCAAAACTGGTCCAAAGTAAATCCTTAATTCATGGCTATGCTTCCTGGATGTAGCTCCAAATGACTCATGACTCCTTTTGCTTCTTTTTGATGCAAAACGTACCATATTACCTGCGATTACAACGAAACTAGGTGTAGACCTCGATTCTCGCAAAGGTAGATGAAATGGTAGTAAAATCACATAATGTACATACAAACATGCAGATTATGAAAGATAAAACGTCCAAACAAACCCCAAAATATAGACTATAATTCATGCTATCAGAAAAGAAAGGGGAGCAAAATAAGAAAAGAAAGGGCAACCCCTCAACCTCTAGGGCACCACCACCCTCATCTCCCTCACTACCATCCTCACCTTCACCTCCATCTTCACCTCCTCACCCTAGCATCCCGACCATACACGAAAACTACCAAGCTGCATTTGAAAAGATAGAGAAGAGGGCAGTGATTGGCCCTAGGTACTTATTGTTGGAGGATCTACATCCTCTCAACATAGTTGATGATCTCACATGGCTCTTGGATAGAGCCGGATTGCTTGTCTTCACGAACATTCGTGAAGACGCTTATGAGGAGATCACCCGAGAGGTTGTGACGTCTTTCGAGCACAGCCATGTTGATAGGACCGTCTCCTTCCGTCTCATGAATAGAGACTACCACTTGAGCATTGTTGAGTTCGGGACCATTTTCGGGTTCCATGAGACCTACAATGGTCGATTTCCGAGCGGAGTTTACCCCAAGGATTTTTGGGAGGAAGTAGCCATGATCTACGCCGACGAGGACCGTTGGCAACCCGCCGATACCAAGGCTAGATTGATGTACCATCTAGCCTTGAAGATAGCTCACCGTGTTCTTTCAGAGTGTCTCTTTCCTAGGACGGAGACGCCCCAAAAGATCAAGACGGATGAGCTATTCTTGCTCTACTGTATGCTTCACGGTCGCCGCGCAGATTGTGCTACTCTTTTGGCGGAGACGATGAGTAAACTCAAGAATAAATCGAAGGGGAACATTGGATATGGTGGGATAGTGACCCACATAGCTAGGAGCTTTGGTGTGGATTTTTCAGCTTGCACCCGCATACCCGCCGTACCTCTAGGATTACATGCATTCATGGTTAGGGGACTCATCTTCCCCACACATAGAGGTCCGCCTTATGCGGGCATGCCTTGGGAGAGTAGGACAGGCAGGGGTATTGAGTGGCTGCCAGAGTATTCCATTGTGGCGGGACGCCACAATTGGAAGGAGACGTTCGCTGCGATGCATGCGAACAGGCTTGTAGCTCCCCCTTACATTCCACCACCGGTTGTGGATGAGGAGGAGATGGGAGAGCAGTACGAGAGTGGTGGAGGAGCGGAGCAGGAGTTCGGCTCGTTTCCGGATCAGCCGGAGGTGGCCCCGGATGTACCTAGGCGCTCTCCACGCCCAGCTAGAGCTTCAGGCTCGTCATCTCGCCGCGCCAGCGTGAGTGAGAGACCCACGTGGATGACTACACCTCCCACTTGGTACAGCACACCCCCTCCTTGGTCCACGACGCAGCCAGCAGCAGCACCACCACCACCACCACCAGCACCAGCCGATGCCCCCACATGGTATGATCACGCTCCGGGATGGTATGAGAGGATGCCGGATTGGGCTACCGGACTTTCGGAGAGAGTCGGAGCACTAAAGATCCGGGCGGATGCTAGAGACGCACGCCTAGACGACCTTGACCACATGATGAGGGACGTCTACCGCCAGCAGTTTGGGCGGTTCTATGATCCGAGTTTCTCTCCATTCCCACCTCCACAGGCGCCACAATGATCGATGCAGGACCGTTCGTTTTAGACATTCCCGCCACCACTTGTGAGTTCTTTTTCTTTTCTTTCTTTTGTTCTTTCTTGTGAACATTAGGGACAATGTTCGTCCTAAGTATGGGGTGGGATGTACTAAAAATTTTGTAATAACTCTACTCTCTGTGTTGCTTTCATTTCAAGACTATCATTGCATATTCATTATGTGTTACACGTTTCATTCTTGCATTGCATGAAAAAGAACTTTAAAAACCCATAAAAATTGAAAAATTTTGAAAATTTTGTGCTTCTAATGAATCGATATGATTTCCATGATAATCACTACTTGCGAATTGAGTTTGATGACAATTGCATGCTTAAAAGGATTGTAAATCGAAAAGAATTTGAATGAATGAATTCTACCTCTTTTGCAAGTTTTATAATGTGAAAACGTTACCTAAATCATGTTGAGAAATTGAAGTTGAAATCACATTATAAGTTCCTATACTTCTTGTTGAAATGATTAAGGCAATTCGATACTTTCTTTCCTCTTTCTTTGATCATCTAACTCCTCATTGAAATATTGGCCCCCTTTACCTATCCGGGAACTTGGAAAAGTGAATGAGAAAAAGGCATGTTTGATGTGGGAGGGCCATGAGAGCAATTATTTGCAATCAATTGAATAGAAAGAAATTATAGGTTTGGGGAAGTCAATCATGACGATGAGTAACTCGGCACCATTCACATAGCCGGGTGTTTGTGTCTTGCCAAAGTCGGATTGAGCGATATTCCTAGCGGATTATGGTATGTGCGCTAAGGGTTTGAGGCATCTCTTGCAAATTTTGAGAAACGCCAATCTCCTAGGCTTCGGTTTTTGTGCACCTCTATCCATAACTCCAAAAGTAAAGTCGAAAAATGAAAAGAAGAGAGCGAAGCTCTAAGTTGAAGTGTTGCGGGAACCGCATAAGAAGAAGAAGGTAGTTGTCCACTTTCCCGGATTTATGCACCACTTTCCCTTAAAGTTTTCCCTTCCCTTCCATACTCTAGACCTTTTCTTTGAAAGTCCTTAAGATCAAAAGAATGTTATATGACTTGGTGATTTAAATTGAAGCTTCTTATGATTGATTTTGATAATGTTTGAAGGTTATAATGCTTGTTTTTGAGTTAAATTGATTCATGAATTTTCCTTGCCTTTTATTCTTTAATTGAGTGTGTGAAAGTTTGATGAACGATTGAAGCAAGGTTTGAGAATGATCTATTCTTTAGAAGTCACATTCATCCAAAAGAAGGTACACATATTTCATCCTAACTCTTGTTTAAAGCTTTTTGAAAGACCTTGCTTAGGGACAAGCAAGTGCTAAGTATGGGGTTATTTGTTAGCATGAAATATTGTGATTTTTTAGGCACGTTTTCTAAATGCATTTGATTCATATTGATAGTCTTTGATTGATCTTTGTGCATATGTGAGCTAGTATTGCCTATATTTTCGATATGGATGTCTACACTAGTTCTATGTTGATTATAGGTGATTTGGAGCTATTTCCGAACGGAATCGAGCAAAGAAGAGTTGAGTTGATATGTCCATAGGTCGAGGACACTTTTTGGAAGCAATTTGGAGTCTTAGATTGAGGAATGCACGAATTTAGGGAAGAATCACGTTCTTACCCTAAATTACGCCCTAAAATACGGCCGTACCACAAACCACGTTCAGAATTACGGCCGTGGATTCTGAGTCAGAATTCGATGTTCATTCCAGGGGATTCTACGGTCGTGGAACTAACCGTAATTGTTTCCACGCCCTAGAATTACGGTCGTGGAATCTTCCACGACCGTGATCTTGGCGAATCTTTTCGCCACACTTCGAAGCCATGATCTTTTGATGATTGGGCCGGGCCGACGCCTTGATCTGCATTATAAAAAGACGGAAGAAAGGAGATTCCGTCATCGACGCATAGACGTACGCACCTGCTTAGGCTCGCTTACAATCATCACTTAGCATCGTATAAATCCTCATCTTAGAGGTATTTGAGAGATCTCATTGGAGATCAAAGTCCGTATTGGAGAGTTGCTCAAGACTCGCACTTTCGGTGGGGATTGCTGTTGCGATCTTCGGGTTTGTTGAAGATCGAAGTTCTTGGAAGATTTTGCAAGAAGATCTCTCTTCTTGTTTAGGTTTGATTTGGAAACGGATTGACATCCCGTTTCTCTTCTTTCCTAAGGTTGTGATCGTTTACTCCGTTTTGAATCCTTTGATAAACACTTGTTCTTGATTGCGATCTTGAGATTCATTTGAAGATTATTGGTAGTTCTTGAAAGTTTTCATCTTTTATCTTTTAATTCTTGAATTAATATCAATATGACTGTTATTGGCTAAAAACCCCTAACAATTCTAAGGTGAAGGGTTGATAGTTGTGGCTTAGATGATGATAGATCGATCGTAAATAGATTAGACCCTGAGAGTTAGAGAATTATCGCCGACAACCCTAAATTACGGATTGTTCTTGAGTTCCACGACCGTGGAATCTCAAGATCCAACCGTAATTTCCCTCTAGTTTACGAGCCTGCTTTTGCTTTAATCCAAAGTTAAAGATTTGCTTTAACTTAGTTTAGACTTGTCTTTTCTAGGTGGTAGTGAAGCCTCAACAACCTCTACCTCGATTGTGAGCCTCAACAACCTCAATCGGATAAGTTAGTCTTGATCTTTAGATTATAAGTTTGGGTATTTGATGCTAATCCTCGTCTTTAGAATCTCTCTATATTGAGCCTCAACAACCTGTATAGGGAGTGTCTTTTAGGTGAGTTACATAAGGTTTTTGGAACCTCAACCGTACGATTACCTTACATTAGTATACCTTTTCATATCTCAACTCTGTCTTTATATCATTAAGTATATCTTGAATCGATTGCCACAGCTGGATACTTGGATCTTTAGGATTGTTGTTTTCCCAATATTTGCAAAACTCCCATATTCACTTGCTTGATAACCTGCAATCGAGTTCGTTCCACCCAAATCCCTGTGTTCGATACTCTGGAATTCTTGCTTAACTACGTCGATCCGTACACTGCGGGTTCGCTTGCTTGATTCTAGTTTTATAAATTTAAAGCTTATTTGCACACACCTCTAGGGGCGAACAAACGCACCCGCCAATTTTCATCGTTGTATGATGGCTATCTTCTCCGAGTATATTGAGGAGATCATGGAGGTATTCATGGATGATTTTTCTGTGTATGGTTCCTCTTTTGATAACTATTTGGCTAACTTTTCTCTAGTGTTACAACGTT
Source organism: Fagopyrum homotropicum (assembly GCA_033239125.1). NCBI lineage: Eukaryota > Viridiplantae > Streptophyta > Magnoliopsida > Caryophyllales > Polygonaceae > Fagopyrum > Fagopyrum homotropicum. Next base: position 21,852,827 of record BSWB01000005.1, on the reverse strand, counting down.
GTGAAGACACTAATCTCGTTTTGAATTGGGAGAAGTGTCACTTCATGGTTAGCGAAGGAATTGTGCTAGGACACCTCATTTCCAACCGAGGTATAGAGGTCGAACGAGCTAAGATCGAGACTATTGAGAAACTTCCCCCACCTTGTTCTGTTGAATGTGTGCGGAGTTTTCTTGGGCATGCAGGTTTCTACAGGTTGTTCATCAAGGATTTCTCTAAGATCTCTAAACCGCTTACTAATCTTTTGAATAAGGATGATGTTTTTTAGTTCTCGCAAGAATGCCTTGATGTTTTATACAGGATAAAGGGAGCATTGATCACCTCTCCCATCATTCAACCTCCTGATTGGACCTTGCCCTTTGAGATCATGTGTGATGCTAGCGATGTGGCCGTAGGAGCGGTACTTGGACAAAAGAAAGATGGTCAGACCAACGCAATTTATTATGATAGCAAGACGCTAGATGAGGCTCAGCTGAATTACGCCACCACCGAAAAAGAGCTCTTGGCAATTGTCTATGCATTTGAGAAGTTTCATTCTTACCTAGTGAGAGTGAAAGTTGTTGTTTATACTGACCATGCAGCTATTCGATACTTGCTAGCTAAGAAGGATGCAAAGCAGCGTTTTATTCGTTGGGTTCTCTTGCTTCAAGAGTTTGACTTAGAGATTCGCGATAAGAAGGGATCCGACAATTCTGTAGCGGATTACCTCAGCCGGCTACCACCTATCTCGCGTAAGAGGGACGATCTACCCATTGATAATTCATTTCCCGATGAGCAATTGCATTTGGTGGAGCATTGGCTTCACCAAATTTCTGATGGTAAAGAGCCTTGGTATGCTGATATTATTAATTTTTTTGTTTGTCAAGAAGTACCTCGAGGATTGGCATACGCTCAAAGTAAGAAGTTCTTCAAAGACGTACGTCATTACTATTGGAACGAGCCTCTACTTTTCAAGAGAGAGCCGGATGGGATGCTTTGCCGGTGTGTTCTGGAGGACGAGACTACGAGTGTCATATGGCATTGCCACTCACTTCCTTGTGGAGGACATGCCAGCGCTCACAAAATGTGCGCTAAGGTATTAATTTCTGGTTTCTTTTGGCCTTCATTATTTAACAATGTGCAAACGTTTGTTGCTTCTTGTGATGCATGCCAAAGAAAAGGAAATATATCTAGGCGGAACGAGATGCCACTTAACAATATTCAAGAGGTTGAGATCTTTGATGTGTGGGGAGTTGATTTTATGGGACCTTTCCCATCATTTGCAGGGAACCTCTACATTCTCTTAGATGTTGATTACGTCTTTAAATGGGTTGAAGTCATTGCTTCTCCCACTAATGACGCCATGGTGATTGTGAAGTTCTTCAATAGGACTATCTTTCCATGTTTTAGGACGCCTCGAGTCATCATCAGCGACGGAAGGACACATTTTACCACCCGGAAGTTCGAGGCACTTCTATCGAAGTATGGGGTCACCCACAAGGTAGCAACCCCTTATCATCCTTAAACTAGTGGGTATGTGGAGATCTCTAATAGAGAAATCAAGACAATTCTGGAGAAGACTATCTCAAGGACAAGGAAAGATTGGTCCATGAAGTTGAATGATGCTCTTTGGGCGTATAGGACCGCACTCAAGACTCCCATAGGTACCACCCCTTACAATTTCGTATATGGGAAGTCTTGTCATCTTCTCGTTGAGTTGGAGCATAAGGCGTATTGGGCGATCAAATGGATTAATTTCGACCTCAAGGAAGTTGGAGAGAAGAGGCTTTTGGATATCAATGAATTAGAGGAGTTCCGCTTATATGCCTATGAGAATACCAAGAACTACAAAGAAAGAACAAAGAAATGGCATGGCAAGCACATCATCCCTAAGAAGCTCAAAGAAGGGGATCTTTTTCTACTCTTCAACTCCCGCCTCCGCCTCTTTCTAGGTAAGTTAAAATCTAGATGGACGGGACCTTACATTGTGAAAATTTTTTTTTCCCATGGTGCAGTTGAAGTATGGGGTGAAGCTAGCAGAAGCTTTAAGGTCAACGGTCATAGGTTGAAGAAGTATCAACTAGAAGTTCCAGCTGGGGAGATTGCACCTTTGCATCTTGCTTGAGAGTGACATACGGTCCAACTAGTTACCTTAAACCAAGCGTTTTTTGGGCGACAACCCAAGGATTTTCTTTCTTTTCCCTTTTCATAGACTAGTTTAGATAGTTTGTTTCTTGTTTGGGTGTCCTCTTAGACAGGAATTAGGTGTTACCCAAGAAGAAGAAAAATAACTCAGGAAACACATGGATGGATTGATGTTCGAGAATTTGAGAAAATGGAGTTCGATTGAGACACATATCGGGTGCTGTCAAGGCATCTCAACCGAGATAAAGTTTGCTTAACCGAGATGATGTTATCTGAGAATCACCTCGCTCCGGCACCTCGGACACGCAACCGCCTCGGCCGAGATGAAATCAAATTCTGCGAGGGGTATAAAAGGAGAACGGCTTTCTCCCTCTTCAAACCCTAACCTCTCTCATCTCACCTCGACCAAATCGGCCCCTTGCTCTCAAATCTTCAAATGTCAACCGTTATGCTCGATTTTTGGTTCTAAATCATCGGGAGAAGCAAGAGAAATGGAATTCAAGCATCAAACCGCACTCCAATAAATCACACGCTGCATATTTTGGGTATTTGTTCGAAACCCTTCTCATCTGGTTTCGGTTTTATTTTGCTCAGATTTGTGGTTGTTTGCTGCTACTTGTTATTGGAAACTATTTAAGTACCCCTTAGGAAGCATTTGGTAGTGAGATTTGGGGGAAATCATTACAATTTTGGAGCCTCGATCGAAACAGTCCTTCGCCTCGGTCCAACTATCTGCGTCTCGGCCGAGATACAGTAAAGGCCGACCGAGATCACCCTCAGTTATGGAGAATCTGAGACGTTCTGTTCTTCAATTGGCCCTCCGAGATCGTTCTTCATCTCGACAATCTTCTCCTTCATTTCCCCCATAGCCACAGATCCCGGTGATCCATGAGTGGTTCCAAACGGACTTTGATCGCATTTGTGGCCGCACGATCATTGCTCCACGGTATGTGGACATTAGTAATTTCGATTGTTTGCATGTAGTTGATGACTTGCAAAAGATGGTCTCCATGGTTGGGCTGGAGACCTTTATGGCCATTCGTGCGTCGGCTTATCTAGAGCCGACGTTCGAATTTCTGAGTTCTGTCACCTATGTTCCGGATAAGAGAGGAATCAAGTTCCGCCTACTGAACAAAAACTATGTTGTTCCCCTTGACCACTTTGTAGAGATTTTTGGGTTCCATCCTCCGACCGCTACAGATTTTTCATCCCGTAGCCAAGCTCGTAAATTTTGGGAGAACATCGCCCATATTACTTCCCACAGAGACAGATGACATCCCGGGGATTCTAGAGAGCGCATCATCTACCACCTCACTTTCCGCATCACTCATCGGATCTTCAGTGAGATGCTTCTGGCGTGTACTAAGACGCCCCAAAAGGTCCGCCAAGGTGAGCTTTTTGCTATGTTTGTATGGTGACAGGTGGCATTCCAGATTTTGCTGCTATGCTTGTAGAGGAGCTGGACAAGGTGAAGGGGAAGGCGAAGGGTGATATATGCTTTGGAGGTCTAGTGACTCATATTGCCACAAAGATGGGTTTGGATTTATCTGCGGCGGAAAAGCCACTTGGATTGCTGGAGTTCATCACTCGTCGTGTTCTCGTTCCCCCGGGTCTTGGCACTCCTTATGTGGCCATGCCGTGGGAAATGAAGTTTCCTAGAGGCATTCCGTGGTCGCCTCAGTTTTCCATCTTCGACCGTGAGAACTGGTCGACAGTTTGGTTTCCTATCATGCATGTAGTTGTTGTAGAGGCGGAGGCGAAGGAGATATCTGATGATGATGGTGACGGCGTTGGTGGAGCTGCAGCAATGGACACCGGTACAGATTTTGCCGGCCCTAGTATTCCCACTGTCGACCTCGATGATGAGGCTACTGAGGACGAGAGGGAGATACCAGCTGCTCCAGTAGAGATTCCTCAGCCATCCCAGCAGCGAGCTCACCGCTGTCGTGACCCAAAGGCGCATAGGAGGATCGATGATCTGACGCAGCAAATGACGGAGTCTTTTCAGGCTCTGCGGACCAACATGACCCAGCGCTTTGCTGCTCAGACTCGATCTATTCACAGTTGGACACAACGCATAGAGGATAGCCAGCACTACCACCGTCAAATGGCGATGTTGCAGTTCCAGCAGCAGATGGGGTATCCGTTCAACCCGACTTAATATCCATACATTCCACCTCCACCGCCGGCCGATGATTGAGCTTATTCTGGATCTAGTTCTTATTTCTATTGTTGTTTTGTATTTTCATTCGGTGAGTACCTTGTTTTGATTTATATTTGACCCATTGGGACAATGTGTCTCAAGTATGGGGTATTTGACTTGCTTTGGATCTGTAATTTATAATAATTGTTGCTTGGATGACTTTGATCTTATTTGCTTACATGTGCTTCTATGTCCATTTACATGCATTGTATATAGGTTTTTGATTGAAAAACGTCGAAACTGATTTAAAAAATATTTTGACCTCGACCAAGACAATTTGGCCAAACGAGATTGTGACAACTAATATTCATCTCGGGCGCTGTCAAATCATCTCGACCGAGATGCTTTTGAAACTGAAGAAATTTTCGAAACGTTTTGTGCTTCTATTCCATATATGACCTCGCTGATGGTATTTACTTGCAGATTAACTTTGAAATGTTTGTGTGTTCAAAAGGTTCTATGATATGTTTAAGTTGCTAAATTTTTCATTTGAAGTTCTAGCATGTTTAGTATTTTGTTTTATCAAAATCATGTTGAATTTGAAGGTTGACACTACTTTATAAGCTCTCTCACGTTCTTCATGGGATGATTAAGGCACTTCGCGTCTCTTCTTCTTCTTCTTGATCATGCTTTATCCCCTCATATATATTTGCCTCCCTTTACCTATTTGAGAATTTGGATGCAGTTGATGAAAAGCGTGTGAAGTGAAGTTGAGATTGTGATTGAAAGTGTTAGAAAATAGGTTTGGGGACGTTGATCATGATGATGAGTAGCTTGACACCATTCACATAGCCGGGTGTTTGTGTCTTGCCAAAGTCGGATTGGTCGATAGTACTAATGGGTCATGGAATGTTCATCAAGGGTTTGAGGCATCTCGAGAATTTGAAAATTGTTGATTTCCTAGGCTTCGGTTATTGTGCACCTCTGTCCATGTTCTCAAAAATAAAGTAAAAAGTGAAAATATGCAAGGAAGAATAAGCAAAGCTTATTGGTGGAAGATGTTTGGATTCGAAGAAGTGAAGTAAAGATCCTATTCCCGGATTTCAGCACCACATTACCCTATATACATCCCACCACCCTAACACATTTCTTAACATCTTTTTGAAAGCCCTTGAGACCTTGAGTATGTTGATTGACTTCGTGGTTTAAACTAGATTATACATGATTGATTTTGATAAATATGATTTATTATGCATTTTACGATTTTATACAAAAGATAATCAACTTTCTTATATTCATAATAAGTTTTGACCATGTGTTGATTTTATTTGCTATGAAACATTCTCTTAGGGTTATCTACGAATGGAAGCACACCACCAAAGGTTTTGTGAAATGTTTTTCATTGATCTTTTTGATGACTTATAATCCATTCTATCTTGTATCTAAGATTTGAATCTTGCTTGGGGACAAGCAAGGGACAAGTATGGGGTATTTTGATAGCATCCATTATAGTCTATATTTTGAGATTGGTTAGGATGTTTTATCATTATAAATATGCATGTGTGGCTGTATATTCTCGATGATTATGTCGTTTTGTTTACCTTTGCAAGAATCGAGGTCTACACCTATTTTCGTTGTAATTGTAGGGAAAATGACATGTTATGGAGCGATATGGAGCCAAAGGATCTAAGGAGTCATATGAGCTACATTTTGAAACTTTGAGGAGCTACAAGAAAGGCATAGGAACCATGGAAGTTGGATAGAAATTCAAATTGAACCAGTTATGGAGATTTGTACGTAACAGCTCGTTCACCTCGGTTGACTATGTGATCATCTCGACTGAGATGGCCTACTGGGCCTGGATCGAGATGGCTAGCCCATAGCCCATGAGATATTTTATTTTTGGCATTTGATTTTCCTATAAGATTGAAGATATTTTCTATAAGGAATGGGGCTTGGTTAGCTGATTATATTTGGGATTGAAGATATTCCAAGGAATAAGGAAGTTGGAAGGTAGATTGCTTTGGAGAGAAAGTTGAAGGCTTTGAAGGGAAGTCGTAAGGTTTTCTTAGGGAACCTTGATTGTTGTCTTTTGATTCGTTTACTGAGAAACACAGTTTGCTTGTTTGTTTGGATTGATTGTTTGTTTGAGTTGATTATTAAGACTTTTTGTCAAGGTTTTATTGTTTGGTTATTATATTTTTTTATTATATATTTAATTGTTATTATTATGATGATTGTTGGCTAAATTCCCTTGCGATTTTTGGGTGATTGGCTAAAGGTTGTGGTAAAGACGATGAAAGAATGAATCTTTACCTTAGTGGACCCTGAAAGCTTGAGCCAAAACCTAACTGCACCTCACCTTGTTTTGTTAATAGAACATCTCGACCGAGATCAATATGAACTGAGCGAGACGTTTGACCTGATTTGATCTATCCTGAGTTTAGGTTTTAGTTTGCCAACTTCTATCCTTGTTGCACCTTTCTTGGTTTACACGCGGGCCTAGGATGAGACTTACCCGGCGATTCCTTTTCTTGTATACCCATGATGATGAGTGTTAGGTAATAAAGATTTATCCTTTATTAGGGTTTGAGTGTGCCTTCATCCTACCTTTGAGAGTTAGCCTAAGACTTACCCGGTAAAGGTTAGTTCTATCCCCTTAGGTGGTGTGTTGGTTTGAGATTATAGTTCCTTTTCTTAGTTCCTTGAGACTTATCCGGTGATTGGATCTTTGGTTTGAGATAGTGAGTAGTGAGACTTACCCGGTGATATATTCCCACCTTAGAAATACCTTCCCTTGTAAACCTTAACTTTGTCCACGTTATCCTTTGAAATCTTGAGTCGGAACCACAATTGGATGCTTTGACCTCTAGAATTTGCATTCCTTTATCTGATTTATACATCATCTTTGTTTTGTTGCTTTGTTCCTAATTGACAACCTGATATTTACTGTGCTTGATTTCATCATAGTCCTTGTGTTCGACCCTGGAGTATTTGCCATACTGCGAATAATGTGTACACTGCGGGTTCGCATTTATTCAGGCTTTTATTTTAGGTTATAAATTTAAAACTATTTCGTTCATTATTCACACACGATTGAGAGCGAACAACACCAAATAAAAATAGATATGAAACAAATATGCTGATGACTGAAGTCATTGCATAATCATGATTTCACAAACTATTGTTATAACTGACAATGGCGGAGCCAAAAATATTTTTTAGGGGAGAAAAAAAAAATTTGTATAAGACATTTCACATATTAAGTTAAACATTAAAATCTGTAAATTAAATAAGAAAAAGTATACTAAAATTTTCTTACTATAAACTTGAGCTTTCGTTGTATATGTTTTTTTATTTATAGGATAGTTAAATTAATTTGATGTATTTTAATATGTTTTAATAATAAATTATCAAATAAGTTTTTTTGAATTTAATAATAAACTTCACTTAATCTCCATCCGAATATATGTATATTTTCTTAAAATGAGAATATATAACAAGAAAGTTTATTTTGTATAAACTTCACTTACACAAGTCCTCTCGATTTACACAAGCCCTCATTTGAGTTTGCATGGGTATTTCAAAATATGCACCTACGTGACATCCTCTATTTTTAATCAAATCCTTAGTTCTCTCCATCTTTTTCACATTTTCGACTTCGGCATTTGGTTTTTGGCCCTTGCTCGTGCACAAATTAACCATGGTAGTGTTGACCATTTGCGTGAGGGTTGATTAGTTGATGGTTACTTGTAATTTGCAGCGTCACAACTTCTTCTAGTTCTTTTCTTTTTAACTTCCTTCTTCTTTGCCAGACACTTATTATTCTCTATGTTGCTGACTTCCTTAAGCTCCCCATGACTAGAAGTTTTTCTAACAAAAAAAAACACTAGAAAATTTTCTTTGTGAGAATAAACTTCATAAATTCTGAGAACTTTATAAATTCATTATACAAATGACAATGACAACTAGTTTTGTTCCTTGATAGGTTAGGTTTTAAATATACATAGAGTTTGTGTGGTCATTATTGATAATGCTTCTCGAGGACCCCAAACAATCGTGGGAAAATACACACCATAGAAAAATACATATGAAACAAATATGTTGAAGACTGAAGTGATTGCTTAATCATGATTTCACAAACTGTTGTTATCACTGACAATGGCGGAGCCAAAAATATTTTTTAGGGGAGCAAAAAAAAAACTTTTGTATAAGACATAATTTTTATATTATGTAGTCTTCAAAATTTAAATCGAGCTAGAAGGAAGACGGGCAACAAGTTGTGCCGCCAATCCTTTCTGGATAGAGAATCCGATCCACCTAAAAACAACATCAGAAGACCTAGGAGACATAACGTTGCCATGCAAGACCCGTTGCACCCTCTTGAGAATTTCAATAGCATCGGGTGCAAGGAAACCAAAGGTGTCGAAAGCGATCGGAAAAAACCCATGTTGATTTTCAATACAAGTTTTCTCATCTTTGGCAACCTTAGCAGAAGCCGTATTAAGCGCCGCCTTACCCACAGCAAAAGGCCCACTACCCAAACAAACACGTGGGGACACTCCAGTCAAATCGATGCAAGCATGTTTTCCACCAGCCCATCCAAACACCAAGACATCCGCCGGCCTCAATGTGAACCTCCCCTCACGTGGGTCAGTCAAGAAGGACACATGCACCTCCTTCTTAACCGAGACCCCCGCTCTCTTAAACACATCACAGACCAAATCATACTTATATTTGAATCCAGAAAGCTCTTTACAATGAACCGCATGCTCCCCAAAAGAATCTAGAATTCTCTGACAATTGGGCATAGGACAAATCTCATCAACCGGATATAGAGGAATCATAAAGTGATACTTAAGAATTGAACGATACTCAATCGGGAACATACATTGCCCAAGTCCATCAATGGGCATGGCAAGGAAATCTTGGCTATGTGTGGATTGAAGACACTTGAAAACCGCTTTTTGTCTAAGGGTCAAATCAAAAATAACTTTCATCTCCTGCACGGTCTTACCGAAAAGAGCATCGCCAAAGCGTGTTGGGCTTTAGGAGGACGGTGTTCTTGACAGTAAAGACAAAAAGATTGAAATCAGGAATATAAGTCTGAAGAATGTCAAAAGCTCCATAAAACTCAGAGCCCATTTCTACAACTCCACTGTCCCGCAAAATGTGGTCTTGGAGCTCCCAAGACTCGGCCCTACAGGCAACAAAGCAAAGGAAGACGTCTTCATACCAGAGTATAGACCAAGCCCCCCAAATCGAATAGGCAAAGAAGCAAGTCACCACTGAAGATCTCCAAAAAATGGGCCCCCACAAACCACATGAATGAACGTATAAGACATTTCACATATTAATTTAAAAATTAAAATCTATAAATTAAATAAGAAAAAGTATACTAAAAATTTTTCCTACTCCTACAACTTAAACCATGCACTCCACGCAACTCCTTCCCTCCTTCTACCAATAGAGCTAGCAGAGATATATATATTTTATCCACCTAAGGGGAAAAAAATTTATTTGGAAGCAGGGGCACAATCTCTTTCCTTACCCGTTATATACGCCCTAGATCACAAATCAATCTTAAATGACAATAGAATTTGAACCCAAACAAAAACTGGAAACAAGAATGAACGTATCCTAAGAAAGAAAATTCCTTGTCGATTTATATGTGTTCCATGCATCCTCTATCGAAGCACCATATTTTTTTTAAAGAAGACAAATCCCATAGATGAATGTCCTGAAGCGGTTACCTCTCTTTTCACGTGAACAATGCTTCTTGTTCCCCTTTGTTTTTGGCCCTCGGGATTTGTTCTCTCTTTGTACTTTTTTTTTAAAACAGAAAGCGGTTCGAACCAATAGACGGTGTTCCGTCTAATGGATCGAAAGGCCGAAAAAGATCGGCAGACGGACTATCTATCATCAAGGACCACAAAATAAAGGAGAAAAGAGATAAACAAAAATACATCAAAAGGAACCCGAAAGCAAAAAAAAAATGTTCAAGGGAAAGCAGGAAGACCCAACCAACAAGGGACAACGAGCAAAAACGTTCATCTTCAAAGAAAGTACACAAATAGGAAGCATGTGGAACAATTGTACATACCTCAGATTTGGACTGCAACAAAGCCACCAAGAGTCGATTCTCACTCTTTGTACTTTTGAAGTTGTAATACCCCAATTCTCATAACTCAAGGAGTTACTAGTTAGGACCTCACAATGGGTCCCTACCTTAGTTTCACAACAACTTGACTAAATCTTACAACAAGACACAAATAAGGAAAACAGAATATCATAAAATATAAGGTTTTAAATGTCATGAATGTAACCAAAGACCAACAACCAACAACAATATCTTAGAATCAATATTTCAAAGAAATACATGAAAATGAAGATCAACAATAACATAAAGACTCAATCCCATCCTATTGAATATGGAAACCCGGCTCGCCACTACCTTCCGGATCCCTCGACATCTATCTATCCAAATATTAGTAGATAAATAATAAGACAATCACACATAAAGCAAGAATATACCACTCATCATGTTGACACATAAAACCGGTTGTTAAAGTTATTCACTTCAATCCGTTTTAAGGTTGTGGCACGAGACGTCTAAGACTCTTGCCTCCGTTTCTTATCCAGCAGGCGAGGTTCGGCATACCTCCCCATATACCATTTGGAGCGGTTCGGTATCCTCCCCGCAAACCATGTCTGGCCTAGTCCCGAAGATCCTCTCAGTCGTCCTCGGGCTACTGAGGAGTTGATGTCACCGCCCGTTACTCTTGGGCCAAAATATATGTGGGTAGTATTTAAGCAGTTATATACTTATAAACATATAAGACAAGCACCACTAACATCACTCACACCAACATCTAGAAGTTAGCTAAGTAAGACCAAAAGACTTACCTGAATCAAGTGACAGTTTTGGATAACTCAAAAACCCGATGCACAATGAAAGAACTCAATCTTCTAATATAAAAGGAAAGTTGATCAGAACATAATGAACTTCTAAGATATATCTTAACGGAAATTACCAAATTATCCTTATAAGGGTAAAAAGACTATTTTACCCTAGGTCTCAAAATCCTAGAAATATTCCTAGAATATTTCTAAAACCTCCTATGAAACCCAAAACGACAATCTAACACTCACCAACAAGTTTTAACTAAGTTGGAAGATTATTCAACTTCTTAACTTTCATGAAAACTCGCTAAGGATCCCACTTTGACTCAATATAACACCCTCGTACAAAATCTAAAGTCTTACAGAAAATTACCCAACCATCTATGTTATGCACTCTACTCATAGAAGCAAAGATATCACAAAAACAACTATCCACAACTCTTACACAAAATCCTCAAGTTGATTCATCAACCCAGAAGTTCCATACTTAGCCAAAATATGAGTTTTTCATAACTGCACTACCATCCTACTTTAGAACCTTATATATCTAAATCTGACCGTTGGATCGACTCCTACTTTTGATATTTAGTAGTATGCACAGCACTCTATACTCTATCAAAAATTGAATGGTGAATAATTACTGTAAGCTATCAAAACATAGTCGTAAAGATGGTTTCTCGACACTATTTTTTGGAACTAAAAAATCAGAAATGTAAAGTGGTCTAAGGTTCAAGCCTTACCAACTGCGATCACTACACTCTATCTTGGCAAGCAGAAGGTCTCAGGTTCGACTCCTCCCAGTCTCGATTTATTGTCCACTTTGAGTATACAACATGTTGCTACTTCGAGACCTGCAGGCCCCAAAGTTATGCATTGCTCTCCCTACTGGATGCATGGAACGAAGAAGTAAGGATCTGCTTACCATTTCTGGTACGAGGCTGCGCAGGAAGGGACCGCCTACTCCGGCTGAGGCTGGGAGTACGAGTATAGATCTGGAACTACTACTGCGTGGAGGGAGACTCGAAGGCGAGGCCAGCTTCCTGGTTCCTTACGGTCATTTGGTCTGGTGTCTCACAAAACCCAAGGTTGTCGACGGTAGGAGTCATAAGATTGATCCACACCACATCACAACTAGGCTCGTGCAGTGAGGCTAGCGTATACATGGAATACAAGATCGATGATACATGGGCGTCTGTCTTCTGGAGGTTGAATGAGAACACGCAGCGGTTTGCTACAACACACGACAGGAGTAGAACGAAACGGTCGCTGGCTGCTGTGAGCGTGCAAGGTAGTGTGGCCTTGTCAATCGAGTTGTTGCATCGCCCGACGATCTGTGGAGGGTGTTCCTGTCGGTACTAGAGAAGTAAAGGATAAGACAGGCTTCGTGTATAGGGTGGAAGAGAATAGTCGGCTAGGGTTAGCAAAGGAGCGAGGTGGGCGTATTGTAAATATCTTCTGCAAGTTCGGGATCATGGGAATCTTCAACGTCCAAGGGAGATGCCGACAATTACGGAATTGAAGGAGTCTGAAGATAGGAGAGAGAAGGCTGGCCAAATTTGTACGTGGAGGTAAGCAGGGAGGTTCTCATGGGCTGCCCGGAAGACCCTGTCTTCTAATGACTTGTCACAAGGCCCGGATGGCCTTGTCACAAGTTGTTATGGGCTTGTCCAAGGGTCTAAAACAAATTCTAAAAGGGACTAGGTAAACAAGGAAAAATAAAGGAATATTTTATGTGATTAGAACCTCACATAAAATAACAAATATTGTTTTCCTTACGTTGAAGATTTTGGTGTGAGAGATTAAATTGTTGTCATTAGTTTCGACTCGAAAATAAACAGAAATCAATTTTTGGATATTACATAAGCGGTTACTCCCAACGATGTCAAAACGAATGCAAATCTGGACAAAATGAACGCGAATTGAAGCAATTTCTCCCAGTGATGCAAATCCACGCCAATTCTAGAACAAGAACGACGGCGGTTCTGGACGTAGGAGGCAGAAAATCGCCAAGGACGATAAACAGGGATGAAGAAAATGGTGGAGCTAGAGGAAGTTGTGGCCAACGATTTCGGCAAGGCTATGCGGTCGAGAATGAAGATAGAGGTAGTTGTGGACGGTGGAGGGAGAATGTCGTCGGGGATGAGGAAGACGGTGGTGGCAAAGGCGGTTGTGGGCGACGATTCTGGTGTTTGTTCTGTCTAGGTCTACAAATGGGACGAGGAAGAAGATTTGCGTAACACTAACTAGTATATTACCCGTGCCTTGCACGGAGTTGTTTTTAATTATTATTGTAAAAAACTTATATTTAATCATATTACTGACATTAACAATAACTACAAATATTAAACATATTATAGATTTTCAACAAACCTCTTATATTATAGATTTTCAAACAAACCTCTAATAAATGGGTGGATTCTTTTACGTACTTGGTAGCTTTTTTTTTTACCATTTTTTGTTTTCAGTTAAATTATTTTGTAATGTTTTGATTTAAAATTTTGATTTAAATTGCTGAATTAAAAAAAAAATTGGTAAAATTTAATAGATTAGAAGATTTATTGTTTTTGAGAGATTTAAAAAAATTAGTTTTACTGGATTCCTAAATAATAGTAAGATTTAAAAATTTATTTATAGATACATGCATTTGTTTTTTTGTCCTATCGAAAATAATTAAAATAATAACTTCAAAAAAAAACTATTGGGAGCTGCGTGAATCGTGGCGTTGACGCATGACAATGAAGGTTTCTCCTTTAATACATATAAGATTAGGATTTTTAGGGTTTATTTCACACAATTTTAATTACTCCTTTACCCTTTAACTTACATCATATTAGCTATTAAACCTCCTATTTTACTTTTAAAAATAATCTGAAAAAATTAGGGGCCTACTTTAATGTTAGATAAAAATAGGCTTTATTATACCAATCTTCTAAAACAAACAATTTTCGGATCTGTTTTAGTAGTTCTATCAGGCATTTCGGAGTTGTCGACTGTTGTCTACGCTAGATCTCATCTTCACAAGCTTCGTCTTCGTTGGTCGCACTCGTAGTCTCCACTCAGGATCTCTTCATCGGTCGCACTCGTTAGATCTCGTCTTCCTCTTCGCTCTTCTTCGTCAACATATGTGTTCTTCGTCTTGACTAGTCCTCTTCTGATTTGGGGTGAATTTTCTATTGTCTTTAAATTCTCTCGTTTTTCTTGTGACTGTGTGTGGCTTGACTTTTAAGCAATAATTCAACACTAATCCCCCTTAGCTTCTCCATTAATTAAACTTTGGGTAAAATGGGAGAGTAGGCAAGTTTTGTAACCATGAGCATATAAAGGGCCCCAAGTTAATAATGTGTACAAAATAGGCTCCTCCAAATTATATAAAAAAGATTTATTAAAATAAAAAGAGGATATTAAGGAAATCGGAATATATTTCTCTCTCCATTTATTAAGCAACCAATTATTACAAAATGAGAAAGTAAATATCTTTTTCTCTCTCCATTTATTAAGAGAATCAGAATATCTTCATTTTGTTCATCCTCTCCAAAATTTTCGTAACAGACGGTTGTGAATTCAACTTGCGTTCATCCAAAATCGCCAGCAGCATATGTACATAATCGTCAGCAACATATGTACATAATCGCCAGCAACATATGTACATAATCGCCAAAGATTGCAAAACATATGTACATATATATAATTAGTCAGTAACATTTTCGCCTCTACATATGTACATGATCATAAACATAGGTACATGCAAACACAACAAAAGTTTATATTACAACATATTTTGTTCTACTGTACATATTCTAATCGACAACATGTTATATGTACACACAAAATACTTTGCATTTAAGCATAATCCAAATATCAAATGTACACAAACTACATATGTACATAATCCTTTGAAAAAATTGGTAACTTATACCTGTTGAAGACGACTGTTTAACAATGGTACCCGCTGCCGCTGTCAACAAAGAGTCCGCCTTTGACGATAGAGCAAGCGAATTAGCCTCGTCTTCTCCGGCTTCCTCCACCGACAGTGCACAAAATCATTGAAAGTTTTGGTAACTGCTTCCAGATTTGAACAGAGAGAGCGGAAAAAAGGTTCCATAATTACGATTGCTCAGGCGACCGGTAGAAGTCGACGGTTTGGTTGAGTTAGTGCGATATCGGAATCAACAAAGACCGGTAGAAGTCGACGACTTCCTCCACCGTCAGTTGCTGTTTGCTCACTTCTCCGCCACAAAGACCGCCTGCGAACGCGATGAGGTAGTGCGATATCGGAATCAACAAGCCGTCGTCGAGAGTACCGGCTATGGTGAAACTGAAGTTATTCGATTCTTCATCAGCATTGTAGATATTGAATTGCTAAAATTGTGGATATTTAATATTGAAAATCTCAGCACAGTTACCTTGTTTAACTTGTTTCCTTATTTTACGGTTAATAAATATATTTTACAGAATAAATATCTTCCATTAACTGCTTATTCAAGATTCACTTATTATTAATTAATTTTTTCTTAAAACATGTAAAATACTAGGGGCCTAGTTTGTTTTTTTTTTAAAAAAGTTGTCATAGTAGCTTAATCTTCTCTTAAACTTTCCACACAAATCCCTTGAATGCTTGATCATCATACATTGACTTAGGGGGTGTATTCAATCTAGATTTTTAAAGATTTTGACTAATTTTAATAATTCATAGAATTTGCTAATTTTGTAGGATATTTTAAATTTTATGTAGAGTTAATACGGATTATGTCAGATTTTGTCGGATTAATACATGGCCAAAATCTCAAAGAAACGGGAAAGACGGACACTGCCAGACGAGTTTCTCAAAACAGAGAGACGCCATCGTTGGCTCGACTTCTGCTCGTTCAATTTTTGAGCGTATCAACTTTGAGTTTATTTAAAATATCTTTCTTTTTATATTTTGACAACCTTGGATTATATTCGAGATTGATGAGATCGAAGGTTGGAGGGCGAAAATGGTGGAAAATTTGGGGAGGGAAGGTAAATCTGTAAACAAGCAATTCTAGACATGACACATGATGGAAAACAATCAACATGACATACACGAGCAAGAAAACAATCAAAATGTCAGAAAATACGAAAAAGAACTAACCTCCAATGATGCACCGAGCCCAAGCACTCGAAAACGCTCGAAGACGTTGATTTGGCCATTAGCACTGGCGTAGCCAAGGATATTATTCAGAGGGGGCATACAATTTTTTAAATAAATATTAAAACTAATTAAGCAGTAAAAAAGGTAGTGAAAAATCAAAAAACAAGGATTCGCTTTCCATAGGAATTGAACTCAAACCAATATGAACTACTCAGACCAATATGAACTTGCATGAAACAAGCTACGAGCTGAGCTACTGAACTCATCTGTTACATATGCACTCTCAAATGTATATATGTTTTTGTCAACAGGGGCCACAACTCATCTATTAGGGTTCTTCAATATTGTAGTTTGGCTGGAAATTTTATGTGTTGGGAGAAGACTTCTTTAGGGTTTAGGTTTTTTTAAAAGTAATAAGAAAGTCCTACAAAATCAATGAAATAATAGATTCTTTTAAAATCAACAAACTTTTAAATACCATAGGAATTTTATGGAAAATTTAAAATTCTAATTGAATACCAAAAGATTTATATGAACTTTTAAAAATCTATATTGAATATCTATAGACTTTTAAATTCCAAAAAAATCCTGTAAAATCTTAATTGAATACACCCCCAGACTATGCTGAACTACAAATACTTCTACCAATCCGTTTCAAAACTGTAGCCTGCACTGTACTTTCTGTGCTCATTTAACCTGTTGTGATTTTTTTGAAGAGTTAATCGACGGATAGAGAGAAGACAAAAACGTTTATGGTTTCGTTTTGTGGTTTTTGTTGCACAAACTTAGGTAAGGTTTTCAATATACTTTCGTGGATAAAAGAATACAACCCAAAACCTATCAATTTATAACAAAATGGATAGAATCCGTACCGCGTGGGAGAATCCTCCATACAGGGCCGGAGCTAACGTATAGTAGGCCCCTGGCGAAAGTACACATGAAGGCCCTACTTGTCGCTAAAAAAATTGTCGATAGCTCCTTTTTGCGATTCTATAAACTGATCCGCTAGTTTTTTTTTCTTTTTTGACATCCAAACAAATGCTTCTTAGGCAACATGTTATAAAACAATTATAGGAGTAGAAAAGGAAAATTAACACCTGGATTGAAAATGAAGTAGTCGACAAAAGAATAATTCAATGAAGAAGATAAATAACCGTTCAAGGGAGAAAGACGTGGGATTAATTGAGCTCTCAAATCACGAGATTGTAGGAGACAATCCAAATTCTAGATAGAGAAGAGATGACGTGGGTTAGATTTTGGGAATGATAATAAAAGCGTGATTGATATCAAAACGGGTGTTGTTTCCAATTATAACTTATTGCTTTCCTTTAATTTTAATTGATTATTTAACCCTCTATATTACTATATATACCTAACTAGTTTAGTGCCCGCACCTTGTGCGGGATTGTCTAAGTAAATATTATATTTTCACTTTCATGCATTGTATATTTAATATCAATTTATAGTAAAAAAAATATTTTTATTGATTAATATGACTAACATATGAGAATTAATTTTTTTTAAATAAATAAAAGAACATAATTAAAATTCTATTACAAAGATTATTATTCGAGTATTATATTTATACCTTAATATATTATCACTTTTAATTAGATTTAGATAGAGGAGCAAAATTTGATTTAGTTTTAAATTAAAAAATGTGTCAAATCTTGGTTGATATGTATATTTATTTTTTAATTATTTATTTAAATATAATTGACGTGGCATGATGACTGTGTTACAAATTCTAATAAAAAAATTTCTCATAAAATAATCAATGGCAAATCTGTAAATACTTTGTGCCAAATCTGTAAATAAATTGGAAAAAAGCTTACGTGGACGGCCTTAGAGGTTGACACGTGGACAAAATGGGTGCTGCTTTAGTAATATATATAGATACTACTAGTTTTAGAAAAATTATTTGGGCCCCTAGATGTCATGGGCCCTTGGCCCACGCCCCACCCAAACAACCCATTCCGCCGGCCCTGCCTCCATACCCCTGTTGCCCCGCGCCCATTAATTCATGGGCCCAAAATATGTTTCCCCACTTATCTGGCCAGGACATCGCTCGATTATTAACCCATCATAACAGGATACCTAGATTTATTGTCTTATTATAAGATAACCCATTTAATTAATCAATCTAAACCCCCATAACTAGTTCAACTATCGTGGGATGCATTCCTAGTTAAGTCACAATCATTGACCTTTAAGTTAACAGTCTCGATCGACCATCTCACATGCGTCGGTTAATGTCATTAGTTGCTTCATGATTCCTTAGTTCAGTCTAATAAACCTACACCGTAGTTAGTCTCGTTTAGTGATGAGCAAGTCGAAGGAATAACGGGCTTACCTAAATCGAGAACAAGCGAGACGGGCGCTGTGGAGTAGAACCGGGCATCGATCTCGGGAACCGGTTGTGTGGGGATGACATCTTCAAGGCCAGCAATTCAGATGATATTGCCTCTTTTAGTTCTTCATAACGGCACAACTCAAGTCTGCTAGAGAAGCTCTTTTGAGAAGGTTGTCGTCGATCAATTGGAGCCATGTCCAAGAGGAAGGTTGTTGTCGATCAATTGTAGGCAAAAGAAACGCACGGGAGAATGACCAAGAAGTCAGGAGTAGAGGCAACAAGAATGGATAACGATCCGGTGAGCCGGTTTAGTGCCAGACGGTCCACTATAAAGTGGTTTACCTCCTCTCGACTTACAAATGTAAGAACCTATTTCAGACGTTTGATGAAAATAAAACGGCTAAAATTAGAATTGATCTTATGATATTATGGAAAACTATATTGTATCATATAAATGCTCTTTCTTTCATCGAGAATAATAATTATGGTAATATAAATAAAATAAATCTTCACCAATTTATATCTAATTAGTCTAATACAAATACCACTCTGTATGTTTAAATATTAGTTTTGACCAATTTATATCTAATTAGTCTAATACAAATACGACTCTGTATGTTTAAATATCAATTTTGAATTTCGTCTCAATTCATCTTTCGATCATTTTTACTTAAGTTTGAACAACTTTGAACATGTCCGTTCATGTTCATGCACGTTCGTGTTCAACTTAGTTGAATAATTTATTGATAAAATGAATCAAATGAACAACATGAATCATATCAACAATGGTTTAATTCAACGTATTAAATAAATGTGAACGATTGAATAAATTAAATAAATTAGAAAATAAACCTTCCGTTCTGGTTAAACTTTCATATAAACCCTAAAATATCTATTTAATTTAATGCTTCACACTTACTATAGCTTATTGTGGTTCAAGTCCTCCAATGGAAGGTCGTGTCACTAGATCATGGGCAAGAGTCATTCAAGATGAAGTGTCTAGCATGTTGGTGTCTATGGCATCTAAAGGAGCTAGTTGTGACCCATGTGAACCTAATGCTACCTTAGTCAATTTGATGACCATTTCAACTCCTTTGGATGTAAAGAATACGCCATGCACACGTGGTACATTCCCATGCAAGAGCAAGGAAGAAGAGAAATTTAATCCGGATTTTTGAGCGTTGTTATCCAAAAAAAATTCAATCAATAGAGAGTCATTGATTGAATTGTTGTGTGTTGTTCTTGTAGGTTGATCTTGTGTGTGCTAATATTCTTAGAGATTGGTGCTACTAGTTCATCATTAGTCTCTCCTTGTGCTTACCTTCATAGACGTTTGTGTAAGGTTGTAAAGGGTGAGGGTTAAGGTAGGGCAATTGCTTGGGTTTTATCATCTTGATCAAGGTTCTTGTAAGTGATCTCCTTGCTTCTTTTTTGTTCAAGTATATCCATCAATCGTCCATTCCAACTCCATTTCTACTCGCCAATAGCCAATGTCAAACTTTTTTAATTTCTGATTTTGTGATTGATTGTAAGGAAAATCCTCTCTCCAAATTGATTGTAGGGCTCCTATCTAGATCAAGTCTATTGCGGCCTCAACCCTGCAATATATATGTGTGTGTGTGTGAGTGTGAGTGTGTGTGGATGTGTGCGGGTGTGTAGGTGTGTGTTTTCATTAATATCTTGAAATTATTTAATGTGATTTCATGTCAATTCAATAGAAATACATGAATTTTAAAGATATGCAAATTTTGTATTGATGATGGAAAAAATGAACATTAAAAAATAATTTTGTAAATGAATAATGACATGAAAGTAAACTAGATTTGTTTCCATTTCACTTTTGTTATCACTTGGAATAATCAAACTTCTTAAACCATAAAAACAAGGATTAATTATGTTATATTATCAAGGAATCTAGAATTACATATCTGGTTTCATAGTAGCAATCAGATCTAACATTAGTACGGAGTAATCAATCTGAATGAGCGTCGTAGGTATATTGTCTTCCTCAGTCAAATCTCCTTAGGTTTTTTTAGGTTTTCTCTCTGGTGGCTAGAGAATAGAAACGACTTATCGATTTAACATATTGGGGACCATGACCTAATATTATTTACATATTAACCTAATAGAATCTCATTTAGCCTATTGGACCAAAATCTGCTATCCACCCATTAAGCCCATACCACTAAATTAAAGTCTACGGACTTTACTTAATCGAATCACTTTAGATAATTCATTAACAAATAACCGTATGATATAATTGTATATTATATATGTAAGCCCTTATAATAAGATTTATAAATAAATCTTACAATCTCCCACTTGGACTATATATGAAACATACAATTATACGAGTGTTAGGGTTCTTCGTTCTGTTTGCCTGGTGTTGAATTATACTACATGGTCTAGAAAAAACTGGATACATTGTATCCCTTCTTCCCTTCTTGTGATTTGTACTGCTCTGTGCTTGAGAAGTGTTGATAGAATGTAGAGCTGTACAAAACCGGGCCGGCCCGTCCAGCCGCCCGCCCGCCCGAGAAAAAACATGGGTATGGGCAGCAAGTTTGGCCAGTTCGAGCTTGGCCCGGCCCGACCCGTATTTTGATGGGATGGGTACGGGTAAACAGTTTGGCCCGTGGGCTAACCCGGCCCGGCCCGTATATAGTTTTATACATATAATATTTTATATCTTTATGTGTATATAATTTATATTGTTTTGAGTGTTACATATTCTGATTGTTCATTTATGTTATTTGGAGTATTTTAACGAGTTATATTCATCAGTAACACAAGATTGTAGGACTAACTTGATTGTAATGATACTTATTGTTTTTTAGGTATTTGGGTTTGTTCATTTTTGTGTGTCGATTGTTATTGAATTTGTTGGTAGTGCACTATACAAGTATAATTGGATTGAAAGTGGTATTAAATTCATTATAATACTTATTTTGACCGATAAATTCTAGGAAAAAACGCACAAGCAAGTACATACGGGCCATCCGGACCGGCCCGGTAGCCCGCCCGCTTTTTACATGGGTGGACATGGGTAGCGTTTGTGGCCCGGACAAGCTGGGCCGACTGGCCCGGCCCGCACCTTACGGGTAGAGTTTTTAGGTATGGCCTTGCCCGAACCCGGCCCGAGCCCGGATTTGTGCAGGTCTAATAGAATGGTACTGCTCTGTGCTTGAGAATTATTGATAGAATTGCAGTTTCGTATCCCTTGTGTAGTTGATAGAATTGTTGACATAATTGCTTGAGAACTGTTGATAGAATTGCAGTTTCGTATCCCTTGTGTAGTTGATAGAATTGTTGCCAAAATCGCTTGAGAATTGTTGATAGAACTGCAGTTTGTATCCCTTGTGTAGTTGATAAAATTGTTGACAAAATTGCTTGAGAATTGTTGATAGAATTGCAATTTTCGTATCCCTTGTGTAGTTGATAAAATTGTTGACAAAATTGCTTGAGAATTGTAATGTCCTGTCAAACATTGAACAGATCCATGGAGAGCATATTTTCTATTGGATTGCAACTGTCTAGAATTGCAAAGTGTCCTTTGTGTAGTTGCACAATGTTTAAGATGGATCTTGTGTATCTCGTACAAACTGTGTAGAATAACAAATGTTATGGTCGATCTTGTGTAGCAATACAAATTTTAAGATGGATTTCAGACTGTTGTTTTCACTCTATCTTCTATGCCATGTTACCCTGATGAAATATGAATCTTGTGTAGTTGTACAAACTGTCGAGAATTGCAAATTGTCCCCTTTGTCAAACATTTAAGATGGTGTATTTGCATACTAAAAATTTGGTCTTTCTTCCATACATTTAAGATGGTGTTTTTGCATACTAAAAATTGTCCCTTATGTCCCTTCTGCCAAAAACTTGTTATGAGATTTATGGTTTGGATAACTTTGGTAATTATGTATCGCTTGGTAATCCCGAGTCCTCACAGCTATTGCATTGTAAAAGAATCAGTACATGCCAATTAAATTTATTTTTTGCCGATGAATGTGCTATATTTATATCCAAGATACATAACAGTATATTATATTATTTTGGATTTCCTTGACATTTGGCTCGCAATAACAACTTTGTTGTTCTGGATTTTCATTACACAATATCATATGAAATTGATGTTTATGATTCATGTTTTTAGGTTCATAACAAGATGTAAGGCATATGAATTGATGATCATTTTTTTTTGTGGTCTAGAATTACAAATTGTCATATGAGCTATCATATGAACTGTCTACAATTCCAAATTGCTTCTAATGTTCAATTTTTGTTGTGTGATAGGGTACAATGGACGACGACTCCAGTTATGATAGCGGTGATCCTGCTTACTACAATTGGGGAGAGGGGATATGGATGAAAGACGATGATCCCATTGAAAGGTGAGATGTTGTCATACGTCTTTGATGATTGTGGGGCATCGGCAAGTTTAAGGGACTTCGTGCAAGGGCTAAGTGAAGAAAAGAGAAGATTGAATTATGAATGTCGACTGTTACGCATGAGGTAACGGGATAATGATGCTTGTATTGAGTCATTAAAAGGAGAAAAATCTCAACATAAAGAAATGAACAAGATGATCAGAAGGGAAAATTGTGTAAGGGCGTTCGTTTTGGGGCTAGTTTCCGGGGTGGTTCGTAATCAAGTCTACAAAACTCTCATGACCTTAACTTCCTTCCACTTGCGGTTTATCTAGTAGGGAATGCTACACACACTCTGTCTTGATTGACATAGAACCTTATCAAAATCATATACTCCTTACTCCTCTAGTTCTTCTTTTATAATCCATCTATACTAACTGTGATATGCACCCTTTTCCTAGCCAGTAGGCAGTAAATTACTTACACAGTTCCCTTGGTCTCAAATAACATAAAGGGTCATTCTTGGCTGTCTAGTCTTCCCTCTTAAGTTCTTAATTAGAGTTACTAACTCAACTCACTCCATGTTACTATTAATGTTACTAGCACGTGTACCGATTTAACTTCACATTTGTCGTTGTTGATCTCTTGAAGGGTCCTCTAGACGTCTATAAAATTCTTTCATCATTCTATGGTTATCCTCCTTATCTGATAACCAGTTACCACTGGTTGACCCGCACGTATTATGTCTCAATTATTACTGACTGGTATGTAGTTGACCTTCCATAAGATCACAGACCTATTGTTCTTCTATCTCTTTTGAAGTTTGATAGACTTGGTGAAAATCTATCTCCTCTAGTTTCTTTGTTAATACTCTTTTAGTTTCTTCCACAGTCTGCACTTCTCTTGTTCTCTTATGAGGTCACTATACTCTTCTGAGTCTAGTCCTAGCATTTATCTGTCGTCAATAAGTTCATCAAGTCTTCCACATTAGCTTGTAAGCGTGTCTTCGCGATTCTCCTTACTTTAGTCATCATCTGTTTGCGGTTCTCTGGTATGAACCGTTAGTGTTGGTAACTTAAATCTCTTTGTAAATGAGAGATTATTGCGGACCCTTGAGTCCACCAATCTCATTTCCTCACATTCTTCCGAATTGGTTGATGTAGTTCTGTGATTCCACCTTTATAGAAATACGTTGTCGAAATTTCACACTGCTGTTGTATTTGATACTTGTTTCATGATCTCTTTCAAAATTCTTGAATCTTTAAGGAAGTCAAGCCATCTCTATGATGAAGGGATTTATTTCTCGTCTGTAACTCTTCTTTGTACTTCTTTAATTTCTCACAACTGGGTTAACACTTTATCTTCTTTGTACTCTCATGCCCATGCTTGTTTATGGCGGCGTCCGCCTTGATTGTAACGTCCTTTACTCCGAAATTCTTGGTTGTACTCCGTTCTATATGATTCTTGTTTTTCAATTATTATCTCCATTCTACGCTCTTGTCGTCTCTTGCATAGTTCTTCTAATTCATCTTTCGGCTTCATACGACAAGGTCCCTTGCACGACTTCCAATTCCTTCTATGTGAGCTGACTCGGGATTTTCTTTCTCATCGGATTGTACTTGTGGTGAAGATTATCACAACATCTTTACTTCCTTGCACACCCGTTCACCGGATGATTTATAGGGTCGCCAGGACGCCCACCAAAGTATAATACTCAATCCTAGGTCTGAATCCATTGTCTCGTTTTGAAAATTCTTCAAATCCGCTATGGATTTATCATGAGGCGATAATCGCTTAATGATATCATATTTAAAGGATCTAAAGTATCCTTTAGGATACTAACGTGCTACACATATACATATATATAATCATACCTTAAAACATATCGATATAACTCTAAATACTAACATCTATCATTCCAAGTTGCAGAGATCCACGGAGAACGATGGTGGTCCGACGTACTACTAACCCAACAACCCGACTATGCACTCGTGTAAAAACAAAAATCCGTTTTGAAAATCTTAGACCCCTTTCGGGTTCTAGTTATTTTATACATTCGGTCTTTCAGAAGATTTCAAGTGCCATTGTTGCCAACCCAGAGCTCTGATACCATGTTGTAACACCCCAAATTCTCGGAACTCGGGGAGCTACTGGTTAGGACCTCACAATGGGTCCCGACCTTGGTTTAACAACAACTTTACTAGGATCTTACAACAAGGCACAAATGTATTTAAAACAATTTCAAAAATACAATAATTTTAATGGTATGAAAGTACACATGTGACAGCCTTACAAACATATATACAGATACATAACGTGCATGACGTATGGAAGACTCCCCCGTCCCCATCTAATGAGTACGTGGACCCGGCTGACCATCCGTTCCGGATCTCTCTGCAACTGTCTATCTCTACAGATCTACAACACGGATAAACCGTTAGCTAACTATCCAAATATAAGCAAAATGATAACAGCACAAACACACGCAGAAACAACAATAAACAAACATCATGCTGGCACTCAACCGTTTATTATCTATTCTTTAAATGATTTACATTATTCAATTTAAGTTGTGGCACGAGAATTATTATTAGTTCTCGCCTCCGTTCCTTATCCAACTGGTGTAGGTCTAGCTGACTTCCACTGGTAGCATCACTACAAACCACGTATGGACTAGTCCCGAAAGAAACCCCCAGCGCCCCGCGAGCTACTGAGCAGAATGCCACCGCCCGTTACTCTTAGGCCAAAATATAGGTCGGTAATTATATATCACAACCTATCTCTCTAACATTTCAATCACACACCACCATCATCATTTATACTCATATTTAGAAGTCAGCTAAGTAAGCCCAAAGGACTTACCTGATATAAAGTTCGACTCTTTGTACACCACTCGTTCTGTAAACTGTAGCAACTCAGTTGCCTGCCAAAGGCGATAAGTGCATTAGCACACTCTCACGTAGTTAGAAGTCTAAGACTTCTAAAATAGAATAATGTATTAAGACATAACTAGTTGCAGTATTAATTTAGGGTAAAATGACCATTTTACCCTTGGTCCCGAAATTCCCGAAAATTCTAAAAATTCATGTCTAAACTCCTATTTGAGATTCTAAAATCATATTCTAACTCCCAAAGCTTCGTTTGGTTCCAAGCTAACATTTTTCCTATGTTTCTATTTTCCGGGAAATCGTAAAGGTCTAACTTCGATTCCAAATATAAAATTCGTAACTGCTTATAAAAATTCCGACTTAAAACCCTAGATTATCTATGATGTCCTATCTAACTTTAGGAGAAAGAATTTCTCCAAACTGTTCATTCAACAGTTTTATAAAAATTCCTAAAGTTGACTACTCCCTTTACAAATTTTATACTTAGCCAAAATCTGAGTACACTTTGAAAAATCATAACTCCTAAACCACTCACTGGATTTATCCCAAATTTTGATATGTTCTACTATAAAATCTTACCTATAATATATCCAAAATTTAGCCGGAAAGGATATCAAGAGCTTATTCAAAATCATCTCACAAAACAGCATCACTTGCTGTTTTCCCCCAACACTCAGCACATATATAAACGTCAACTTTGAAACACAATAACTCTCGAACCGTAACTCCGATTCTTCCCAAATTTTAATATGATCTACAACAAGATGTCGACTATATCATATCAAAAATTCAAGCCTAACAGAGATCAAAAGCATATTCAAAATTATCTCACAAAACAGCCTCCCATGCTGTTTTTCTCAACTCAGCACGTTTATAAAACTGAACTTTGAAACCCCATATCTCTCAAACCATAACATGGATTCCTCTTATATTTTTATTATGTTCTACTACAATATCTCATCTATAACATATAAAAATTTCAGCCAAAAAGGAGGAGTCTTGCATACCCAAATCTGGCCCCGAAGTTGGATCCTCAACATAGTTTTGAAAACTCAGAAAATGAAACAGCTTCTTGAGATTGCTCCTAGGCTGTTATATATATTGATTCAAAACAGATTGGGACGACTATCAACATCTGTATATATGGAGGGAAACATAAAGAAGATAGGTACGGGTCTTACTCGACCGACAGGGACGAGAGGAGGCATCGACAGCAAGTCATGTGGTTCCTCGAAAAGTTGCTGCATCTTTTGTTGTTGCTTGCTGGCGTAACAGAAGGTGAAGAGTGAAGAGGATACATGTGCTCAAGAAGGGAGGATGCAATGGATCTCGTACAGAAGGACGGACTGATCATCAACTCTCGCACCGCAGCCTGAGCGTGCTTCTGTATACCGATGGTGCTGATTAGGATGCAAGGGATCTGCGTAGACTGGCGTGCTTCTGTAGATCGATGGGGCTGCCAAGGATGACGAGAAGAGGAGGCAAGACCTCACCTTGTTGTTACTGTGTGTGATGGAAACTCAGGCGTGACTACTGGTGCGGTTGAAAGGAGGAACGACGCTGGTTCTCACAACACGAGAGAGGGACGAGAAGATGGGTTATGTATCGGTGGTACAAGTGATGGCCAGGTTTGTTGTTGCACTGAAAGGATCGATCGAGAGGGGGCAACTCACTGCTGAAGAAACACGATGAAGAGGGGCGTTGAATGTAGACGGAAGGAAGGGAACGTGGCTGCAGAAGGAAGCGGTACATGATCTGTGGCGTGATTTACGGGCTGTTACACTTGCAAATCGGGTCTCCTTCCAGCTCAGCACATCATGACGTTGGAGCGGCTTCTACACTACTTGGCTGATGCTTGTTGGGCCCATTGGAGTTTCTGTCTCACTGCTGGGCCGACCCGCAAGCAAAGTGTTGCTGGACTGAATATGCCAGCCAGTAAAGAAAGGTGGGCTGAATAAAATAAGAATCAAAGTGGGCTTGTCAAGGCTTTGTCATTGTTTTGTCAAAACATGTCATGGCTTTGTCAAGACCATGTATGGCCTTGTCATGATCTCGTCATGGTCTCGTCAACTTCCGTCTTGGCTTCGTCTTGGTCTCGTCAAAAGGACGTCATGACTTTGTCAAGGACATGTCATGATATAAACTAGGGTTTGGTGTATTAGGGTTTGCCATAAAAATCTTATCATTTTATGTGAAGTGAGGTTACATAAAATGATAAAATTTTTGGGATATTATGTCCATCTAGGTAGACATATAAGGATCAACGGATCGAAATCCGATTTTCTATGGAATTAAGCGGAATAAAAATTCCGGATATTACATCAGTACCCCCTTAAAATAAGTTTCGTCCCGAAACTTAAAAGAAGATTCGTAAAGTCGGAGTCCCTACAAAAGAACTAAAGCGCCGGAAAGAGGTCACAACGGTCGAGTTATGATTTGTTTCCGAAATAGCCAGAAGAAATATTTCCGGGTATTACATCAATCCCGCCTTAGAATAAGTTTTGCCCTGAAACTTAAAATTCGCCGGTCATAAGGTCAACCCTCAAGGTACGAATCTAGTGTATCTACTTGTTACGGCACACGACTCATCGTTTCCACATATAAGTATCCCGACTAAGCACTCACGCATGAAATAAGCAAGTAGTCAAACAATACAACACAGATATAGGGCCGAGCCCTAACTCGTCGCTCCCTAGATTACACTACCTCCACAAAGGTCTCTGAAAGGTTATGTCTCATACTACCCATAGTATCCAATGTGGCCTCGTCGGCTTTTATAAAACCACTAACTCTGAAATCTTTTCATGTACAGACTTCACAAGTGCCTACTACCACGTTCTAGTGTGGTAACTAGATATCTCACCGGTATCATCGGGCTTCATTGCCCGATTCTCTAAGCCGATGTCCTAACTTTTGTCTGGTAAGTATACCTCTAACTGAAACCGTAGAAAGCTAGGGTTACACTCTCCAATAGGTGAGGTTTACTAATCCATCAATCACTTATAAACCACTTTATAGCTTCGAGTGGTCACATTTTGCAACTCACCTCCAGGTCTTTTGATGACCGTACAGAAAATAACCTAGTCAACTTTCTTCCCTTCGTTATGTTTATTTGACTACACACTCAGGCCAAAGGTCTTGGGCCTCCGCCAGCACTTCGCCAAGTGCCTAATGCTCTTTGTATCACGACTCACTTGTCTTTTAATATGACTCAATCATCTTATTCCTCACGTAAGGAATCATCCCTTTACCCTTTTCCGGTCTAGTAGTGGAGACACAATCTAGTGGTCATCATCTGTATTCACCTGACATTATTATAATATTTATGGATATCTAATATATTGTTAGCTCACCTTAGGCTTCTCACGTATTTTTTTTCAAGGTCTTGAGTAACATACAATATGTCTGGAATGACGGTATTAGATACGAGGTGATCTCACCTCACCGTCATTTGTTCACACTACTCAATAGTTGTTAACATTGCATTGTGTCCTATAATATCCCTCTTACTCGAAACGCAACTCGACTCCGTTCTGAGATAAAATTCTTCTTATACTCCATTCTTGAGATTATGTTTTCTATATGTACGAGTACTGGTCTGTAAATACACTCCCGTAGCTTCCTTTTCTTATCTGTCTTTCGATTCAAATTGATAGTTACTCACCTTGAGCTTGTTAGTGCAGGCCCTACACAACACCTTTATTACTTCGTTACTTCCTTTCTCATTTTATCAAGAACTCGTTCTAAAGTACCATGCTAGGTATTAAATTCTAAATTTACTGGTCTTCCAACATGTGACTAGGTCGGCATGCTTCACTTGGATCTATAATGGGGTACCACTCTCTTTCTATACTTCTACGTGCACATACTTTCTCGTCTATCTAGTTGGTGTTACAGTTCCTCGACAAAAATTCTTGTCACCCACGTAGCCTATTTCACGTTCCTTCTAAACGAAACGCATTTCACCAATTATCATCGTCTTAAACTCGACACGTCATTTGTTGTACTCTCGAGTTTCCGGTTCTGTGGGTTAGGACTCATCACGCTTTCACTGCGCTACTTTGATAATTATGTTGTCACCCGTTAATCGTAAGGACATTTTCCGTGAGTCCAAATTGATGGACCCCAAAACTCTCCCTCTCAATTACCCCATAAGTCCTATCCGGATGGAATACCAAGTACCTTCCTTACTTGCCTTAAGGGACTAAGATAACGGTTGGAAGACGACCTCTTCCGTTTACTTTTGGAATTCTTCTAACACGGATCCAAACTTCCTGACTCGACTGAAGTTTGATCTTAACCAACCGAGAAGTAACCTCTAACACGATTCTCTCTATACCTTTAGTTGTGTAAGTAGATTTTCGTTGTCTACTTGAGGAACTCCTCCAAAGCATCGGTATAGTTAATTCAATAATCCTCAATCACAGATATCTCTTCTTAACTGTACATAGCTCGTCAATCCCAAACAACCCTTTCACGTCCTCAGTTGATGTCGGTCAGTCACTAGTTGACTTATCTCCATTTTCGGGACTCACTTTTCTCATACCTCTTTTGCCGTTAAATTTCCTGGTGAACACTACTTACTCAAGTTCATCAATTTATACTCCTTTAGCTCATTCTTCATTACAACTTCCGGTTCCCCCGTGAGGTAACTCCATTTCTCGCGTCTCACTATGTCGTCCATCTGACATCAATGGTCTTTTCTAGGTCTTCCAATATAGCTTGTAATCAAGTCTACAAAACTCTCATGACCTTAACTTCCTTCCACTTGCGGTTTATCTAGTAGGGAATGCTACACACACTCTGTCTTGATTGACATAGAACCTTATCAAAATCATATACTCCTTACTCCTCTAGTTCTTCTTTTATAATCCATCTATACTAACTGTGATATGCACCCTTTTCCTAGCCAGTAGGCAGTAAATCACTTACACAGTTCCCTTGGTCTCAAATAACATAAAGGGTCATTCTTGGCTGTCTAGTCTTCCCTCTTAAGTTCTTAATTAGAGTTACTAACTCAACTCACTCCATGTTACTATTAATGTTACTAGCACGTGTACCGATTTAACTTCACATTTGTCGTTGTTGATCTCTTGAAGGGTCCTCTAGACGTCTATAAAATTCTTTCATCATTCTATGGTTATCCTCCTTATCTGATAACCAGTTACCACTGGTTGACCCGCACGTATTATGTCTCAATTATTACTGACTGGTATGTAGTTGACCTTCCATAAGATCACAGACCTATTGTTCTTCTATCTCTTTTGAAGTTTGATAGACTTGGTGAAAATCTATCTCCTCTAGTTTCTTTGTTAATACTCTTTTATTTTCTTCCACAATCTGCACTTCTCTTGTTCTCTTATGAGGTCACTATACTCTTCTGAGTCTAGTCCTAGCATTTATCTGTCGTCAATAAGTTCATCAAGTCTTCCACATTAGCTTGTAAGCGTGTCTTCGCGATTCTCCTTACTTTAGTCATCATCTGTTTGCGGTTCTCTGGTATGAACCGTTAGTGTTGGTAACTTAAATCTCTTTGTAAATGAGAGATTATTGCGGACCCTTGAGTCCACCAATCTCATTTCCTCACATTCTTCCGAATTGGTTGATGTAGTTCTGTGATTCCACCTTTATAGAAATACGTTGTCGAAATTTCACACTGCTGTTGTATTTGATACTTGTTTCATGATCTCTTTCAAAATTCTTGAATCTTTAAGGAAGTCAAGCCATCTCTATGATGAAGGGATTTATTTCTCGTCTGTAACTCTTCTTTGTACTTCTTTAATTTCTCACAACTGGGTTAACACTTTATCTTCTTTGTACTCTCATGCCCATGCTTGTTTATGGCGGCGTCCGCCTTGATTGTAACGTCCTTTACTCCGAAATTCTTGGTTGTACTCCGTTCTATATGATTCTTGTTTTTCAATTATTATCTCCATTCTACGCTCTTGTCGTCTCTTGCATAGTTCTTCTAATTCATCTTTCGGCTTCATACGACAAGGTCCCTTGCACGACTTCCAATTCCTTCTATGTGAGCTGACTCGGGATTTTCTTTCTCATCGGATTGTACTTGTGGTGAAGATTATCACAACATCTTTACTTCCTTGCACACCCGTTCACCGGATGATTTATAGGGTCGCCAGGACGCCCACCAAAGTATAATACTCAATCCTAGGTCTGAATCCATTGTCTCGTTTTGAAAATTCTTCAAATCCGCTATGGATTTATCATGAGGCGATAATCGCTTAATGATATCATATTTAAAGGATCTAAAGTATCCTTTAGGATACTAACGTGCTACACATATACATATATATAATCATACCTTAAAACATATCGATATAACTCTAAATACTAACATCTATCATTCCAAGTTGCAGAGATCCACGGAGAACGATGGTGGTCCGACGTACTACTAACCCAACAACCCGACTATGCACTCGTGTAAAAACAAAAATCCGTTTTGAAAATCTTAGACCCCTTTCGGGTTCTAGTTATTTTATACATTCGGTCTTTCAGAAGATTTCAAGTGCCATTGTTGCCAACCCAGAGCTCTGATACCATGTTGTAACACCCCAAATTCTCGGAACTCGGGGAGCTACTGGTTAGGACCTCACAATGGGTCCCGACCTTGGTTTAACAACAACTTTACTAGGATCTTACAACAAGGCACAAATGTATTTAAAACAATTTCAAAAACACAATAATTTTAATGGTATGAAAGTACACATGTGACAGCCTTACAAACATATATACAGATACATAACGTGCATGACGTATGGAAGACTCCCCCGTCCCCATCTAATGAGTACGTGGACCCGGCTGACCATCCGTTCCGGATCTCTCTGCAACTGTCTATCTCTACAGATCTACAACACGGATAAACCGTTAGCTAACTATCCAAATATAAGCAAAATGATAACAGCACAAACACACGCAGAAACAACAATAAACAAACATCATGCTGGCACTCAACCGTTTATTATCTATTCTTTAAATGATTTACATTATTCAATTTAAGTTGTGGCACGAGAATTATTATTAGTTCTCGCCTCCGTTCCTTATCCAACTGGTGTAGGTCTAGCTGACTTCCACTGGTAGCATCACTACAAACCACGTATGGACTAGTCCCGAAAGAAACCCCCAGCGCCCCGCGAGCTACTGAGCAGAATGCCACCGCCCGTTACTCTTAGGCCAAAATATAGGTCGGTAATTATATATCACAACCTATCTCTCTAACATTTCAATCACACACCACCATCATCATTTATACTCATATTTAGAAGTCAGCTAAGTAAGCCCAAAGGACTTACCTGATATAAAGTTCGACTCTTTGTACACCACTCGTTCTGTAAACTGTAGCAACTCAGTTGCCTGCCAAAGGCGATAAGTGCATTAGCACACTCTCACGTAGTTAGAAGTCTAAGATTTCTAAAATAGAATAATGTATTAAGATATAACTAGTTGCAGTATTAATTTAGGGTAAAATGACCATTTTACCCTTGGTCCCGAAATTCCCGAAAATTCTAAAAATTTATGTCTAAACTCCTATTTGAGATTCTAAAATCATATTCTAACTCCCAAAGCTTCGTTTGGTTCCAAGCTAACATTTTTCCTATGTTTCTATTTTCCGGGAAATCGTAAAGGTCTAACTTCAATTCCAAATATAAAATTCGTAACTGCTTATAAAAATTCCGACTTAAAACCCTAGATTATCTATGATGTCCTATCTAACTTTAGGAGAAAGAATTTCTCCAAACTGTTCATTCAACAGTTTTATAAAAATTCCTAAAGTTGACTACTCCCTTTACAAATTCTATACTTAGCCAAAATCTGAGTACACTTTGAAAAATCATAACTCCTAAACCACTCACTGGATTTATCCCAAATTTTGATATGTTCTACTATAAAATCTTACCTATAATATATCCAAAATTTAGCCGGAAAGGATATCAAGAGCTTATTCAAAATCATCTCACAAAACAGCATCACTTGCTGTTTTCCCCCAACACTCAGCACATATATAAACGTCAACTTTGAAACACAATAACTCTCGAACCGTAACTCCGATTCTTCCCAAATTTTAATATGATCTACAACAAGATGTCGACTATATCATATCAAAAATTCAAGCCTAACAGAGATCAAAAGCCTATTCAAAATTATCTCACAAAACAGCCTCCCATGCTGTTTTTCTCAACTCAGCACGTTTATAAAACTGAACTTTGAAACCCCATATCTCTCAAACCATAACATGGATTCCTCTGAAATTTTAGTATGTTCTACTACAATATCTCATCTATAACATACAAAAATTTCAGCCAAAAAGGAGGAGTCTTGCATACCCAAATCTGGCCCCGAAGTTGGATCCTCAACATAGTTTTGAAAACTCAGAAAATGAAACAGCTTCTTGAGATTGCTCCTAGGCTGTTATATATATTGATTCAAAACAGATTGGGACGACTATCAACATCTGTATATATGGAGGGAAACATAAAGAAGATAGGTACGGGTCTTACTCGACCGATAGGGACGAAAGGAGGCATCGACAGCTAGTCATGTGGTTCCTCGAAAAGTTGCTGCATCTTTTGTTGTTGCTTGCTGGCGTGACAGAAGGTGAAGAGTGAAGAGGATACATGTGCTCAAGAAGGGAGGATGCAATGGATCTCGTACAGAAGGACGGACTGATCATCAACTCTCGCACCGCAGCCTGAGCGTGCTTCTGTATACCGATGGTGCTGATTAGGATGCAAGGGATCTGCGTAGACTGGCGTGCTTCTGTAGATCGATGGGGCTGCCAAGGATGACGAGAAGAGGAGGCAAGACCTCACCTTGTTGTTACTGTGTGTGATGGAAACTCAGGCGTGACTACTGGTGCGGTTGAAAGGAGGAACGACGCTGGTTCTCACAACACGAGAGAGGGACGAGAAGATGGGTTATGTATCGGTGGTACAGGTGATGGCCAGGTTTGTTGTTGCACTGAAAGGATCGATCGAGAGGGGGCAACTCACTGCTGAAGGAACACGATGAAGAGGGGCGTTGAATGTAGACGGAAGGAAGGGAACGTGGCTGCAGAAGGAAGCGGTACATGATCTGTGGCGTGATTTATGGGTTGTTACACTTGCAAATCGGGTCTCCTTCCAGCTCAGCACATCATGACGTTGGAGCGGCTTCTACACTACTTGGTTGATGCTTGTTGGGCCCATTGGAGTTTCTGTCTCACTGCTGGGCCGACCCGCAAGCAAGGTGTTGCTGGACTGAATATGCCAGCCAGTAAAGAAAGGTGGGCTGAATAAAATAAGAATCAAAGTGGGCTTGTCAAGGCTTTGTCATTGTTTTGTCAAAACATGTCATGGCTTTGTCAAGACCATGTATGGCCTTGTCATGATCTCGTCATGGTCTCGTCAACTTCCGTCTTGGCTTCGTCTTGGTCTCGTCAAAAGGACGTCATGACTTTGTCAAGGACATGTCATGATATAAACTAGGGTTTGGTGTATTAGGGTTTGCCATAAAAATCTTATCATTTTATGTGAAGTGAGGTTACATAAAATGATAAAATTTTTGGGATATTATGTCCATCTAGGTAGACATATAAGGATCAACGGATCGAAATCCGATTTTCTATGGAATTAAGCGGAATAAAAATTCCGGATATTACAAAAAGTTCTTAACCAAATTCTCATAATACCCAAATGTCATAGAAAAAGTTTAGATAACACTGGATAATTGTCATATGAAATTTAAACATTCCTTGTACGTAACCAAATTCTCATAGTTTGGATAGCTGTCATATGAAATTTAAACATTCCTTGTTGCATTCCAAATAGCCGAAGCAATACGGTCGCGAATGTGGCTCATTCCTCTACCGTTGTCATTGTTGTTCTCAACTTCTTGTACCTCGTTCTGGCTCTAACTTGTGCTTGCCAACTCTTCTTCATCTTCTAATAAGTCATCATACCTTGAGTATAACCGAATGTAGTTGTGTAAGGCAAAACAAGCAAGATGGATATCAACTTGTGTGTAGTTAGGGTAGCATGGCATAAGAGATAACAACTTCCATCTCTTCTTCAAAATTCCAAAACACCGTTCGATACAACTTCTTAGAGAAGAGTGTGCTTGGTTAAATGCTTCCTTCTTGTTGCTCGGTGGCTCAGTATCAAATTGATTGTAGTGATACCGTATCTTCGAATATGCCACTAGGAACCCCGGTCTATGTGGATAGACCTTGTCACATAGATAATACTTATCGGGTGGTGGATGTTGAGGTCAGGGTTGCATATGGCATTATCAAGTACCTTCGCATCATGAGCGGACCCTTCCCATCCAGACAACACAAAAGTGAATAGCTTATAAAAATCACACACTGTAAGGACATTGAAAGTGACCGTGTGTTTCCGACCGACAAAAGGAACCTGAGAAACTTCTTCTATGGATGCACTAACGTGTGTACTGTCAAGACATCCAATACAATCCTAAATAAAATATATTGTTTACAGTTGTAAGTGTTCCTTTCAATATAACAAAATGTAAACTAGTTAACAAAATGTGAAATATATGTTTACCTTAAAGTAATCTTTCTATCTCGGGTCGGCAACAATGTGAGAAGGGGTTCTTGGAAAATTTGGGTTCCGTGGTCAGATAATATCTCCTGCAAGTCCACAACCTTGGAGGCCATGACCAGTAATAGAATTTAGAACACTATGGAATGCACGATGCACAGTCTCAGTGGACCGTTGAAAGTGCTCAGCGACAACGCGTACTGAACATCATGTAGATGGTTTTAGCCCGTAATTTCCTCTAAATCATTGCAAAGACGTAGGAATACCTCGGCGTCCATTCTAACATATTCACCGTGTGAATGTGGTGACCATTTAAGATCTCCTCCATCCAAAGTCTCCCTCGGTCATACCCAGTGAAACAAGGCTCCTTGTACATATGTTTGTAAAAGTGTTCGGCTACAATAGCATATGTTCTTTGCAAGTGTTGATGACTTGAAAGAAATTTAAGAGCACGTATCTGTTTACGGTTGACGTCTTTGTCACTGCCGTCGCTATCACTACCATTTGTTCTACTTGTTAAACTTAACATTATATATAATTGAACCTGTAAATAAATGTACACCACAAAAATGTCCAATGTCTTCTTAAGCAAGGTCTCGTTCTCTTCACCTTGGAGTTAACCTCTTCCTGGAACAAGCTCAACAACCTATCACTAGTCTCCTGTGAACGGTCTAAAAATGCTTCCAACTTCGATGACCCAATGGACTGTCTTCGTTTTCTCTTCAACGGACCCTTGTCTTTCTTACCCCTACTTGGCAGTGAAGTTTCTACAAATTCTATCGGCTCGTCATTCATGTCTGCTGGAAATCCTGAGTAGCTAGATCCTCCACCTTCATTGACTGTGCCAACAAAGTTATGGAAGAACTCACGACCATCTCCATCTTCTTCACCTAAAACTAAGTCCTGATCATCTCTAAGAGACACTCGATCCGGAGTTGGCTCACGAACCATTCCGGATGACTTGGCTAGACGACTAGTTGTTACATTTTCAACAAAAAGTGAAGTCAATAATTCATCATACTCCAATTCTATTCCCTTATTCTTGTATTTTTTTGCAGTTTCCATCTTCCTACAACACATAAAAAACACATCAAGTTAAATGAAACATAACTCATATATATGGTATTGAAATAGACATTAATTTAAATTAGTAATTACCTTGATCTTCCTATCCCAGAATTCATCAGAAGCCGATATCATACGAGTGTTCTCATCCCAACCTAGACCTGTCTCCGAGTTCCTAAGCAGTTTCCAAGCCTTGTATTCTTTTTTCATTGACTTAAATTTATTTCTACAGAAATCTTTACCACCATTTTTCCCACTCTTACTAATGAATGAAGCGGTAATATCCTTCCAATTGTACTCTTGTTTGCTCTTGTTTTTCTTTTGGTATTCAATTAAGATCGTCACTATAAGTCTCAATATCTCATCACCCCAATTAAAATTTGGACCCGTAGTTCGACTTTGGGAAACGGTATTGTCATCCATCTACACTCTACAATATATTCATGATTATTTTCACAAAGCATCTAAAAATATATACAAAACAACACACATAAACAAGTACAAATGTAAAAATACAAACACCAGCAGTTGATTCATCTTGGTCCAGATCTTGTTAGTTTACACATGATTCATCTAGAAATATATACAAAACTATGGAACAACAGTTGATTCATCTTGGTCCAATACTATTTTTTTGGACAAGTAAACAGCAAATGGGCCCTTCTCCTGTCATATGTGTACATATATATACACAACAATTGATCTTTCTACTCTACACAATTGATTCATCTAAGGCCAAAATATATGTCCTATGTGTATATATATAAATATAGCAGTCCAATATATTATTATTTGGTACTTGAATGCAGATTATACAACAGTCCAATATATGATTCATCTAGATATATACAACAGTCCAATATATACAGCTAGCAAGACAGTTTCACATTGACACTCGTGGACGCAAAATCTGAATGCATATTATGCAGCAGCCCAATAGACAACTAGAAAGACAATTGCAACAATACATTCTATGATTATTTGGTACTTGAATGCAGATTATACAACAATCCAACATACAACTAGCAAGACAGTTGCAACAACACATTCAATGATTATTTGGTACTTGCATGCAGATTATACAACAGTCCAATATACAACTAGCAAGACAGTTACAGCAATACATTCAATGATACAAAGACATTCAAGTTGCACCAATACATTCACCATTTATAATTGAAAGTTGCATCAATACATTCAACACACAGGAAATTAAAAATTGCCGACCAGTAGGTAGTTGGAGCTTAAAAAAATTGCAGACTATTACATCCACTATTTCTAATTGCAAGTTGCATCAATACATTCAACACAGAAGTTGCAGAGTAGTACAACCACCATTTCCGAAAGAAGAAGAGAAGTATTAGGGTTCGTTCGAGTCGTCTGAACTTCTCCTTCGAGTCCTCTGCACGTCTCCTTTGAGTCCTCTACAAGTCTCCTTCAATTTACCCTTCTCCTGGTTTGCCCCTTTTCGTCGTCTCTTTCCTCGTTCTTTAGCTTATCGGGCACAAAATAACTTCAGATGTGAGAGATTGTTCTTAATATATGTGGTACGATTTATAATAACTATTATTTTGTAGGGGTAGCAGAGTAATTTTGTTGACAAAAACACTCAACCCAACCGGAACCCTTAAGAAAATGAGTGTTTCTGAAACACTCATAATAAACATTTACAACTAGTGTTTTGTAGGGGCCAAACACACTTTAAATGTGAAAACACTAAAAAACACTCAAAAACACTAGTTTTTGAGACATGCCAAACACAGCCTATATCTGTAACACCTCAAGTTCTAGGAACTCGAAGCGTTACGGGCTAGGGCCTCACAATGGGTTCCGACCCTCAGAGTAACAAAAATAACATCGAATCTTGCAACAAGGTACAAATAAATGAAAACCAAAACTTATATAAAAACCAAAGGTTTAACAAAGGGGAAAAGCAAAGACTCGCAACCGAGTTCAACAACAACCAAAAAGACAACAATAGAAATGTTAACCCGATCCCGTCCTATAATGTACGGGAACCCCGACTGACCACACCATCCGGATCACTCAGCAGCATCTCTAACCTGCAGGGCATCTACAACATCGGTATAAACCGTTAGCTAATATTCTAGATATTAGAAAGACAGAGGGGCACAAACACGCATAAGAAAGTAAACACATAGCATGCTCTCACACAACAGATTATTATCTCTCATTAAGTTAATCCCTTTACTAATTCAACTTATGTTGTCACACGAGAATCACCGTGATCTCGCCTTTGTTCCCTTTCACCAACAGGAATAGAGGCGATGCATCCCTCCGTTACCTATTGGACTGGTCGCAAGAGCACCTCCCAATTTCCCCATTTTGAACTGGACAAGCGGTTACCGCCCAGTTATAATACACTTGGACACTTTAAGGTATAAGGTCGTCTTAGTCCGGTTTTCCGTTATAACAATGAACACAAACACAACCAATACGGTCAAACCAATACACGAAATGTAACTAAGTAAGTCCAAGGGACTTACCTCCTCGAAGGTAAACACAAGGGTAAGCTAAAGCTCAGTTTTCTTGAGGAAAGAATGAATGTCTGCTCAAACAAGGCATACCAAATTAGAAAAGAACCGAAAGCTAGAAGTCTACAACTTAAAGTTCCAACGATCTCTAAGATATCTCCAACAAGATAGGGACACGATCCCTAGTAACACAGGTATTCCAAGGAACAACATCAACACTCAGCTCAAGGAAAAGGAACGAGGAAACAAGGAAGGAAGCAACTCACCAAAGACGGGAGTCACTACAGGTGAACCGCGCGGGGGGGGGGCAGACAGAACGCGCGGGCGCGACAGTAGCTTGCATCCGCAGGGGTGGAAAGGTCCAGGCGTAGGGGCGGTGGTGTGACAGAACGGTCGTCGGGACTCCTTTTAGCAGCAACATCACAACAAAGAGACCAAAGCTTGATCCTTCGATTCACACACATAACTTCTCAACCAAAGGAGTCTGGAAACATATACGTATCAATAACAACAAACAAACAACAATCAAGACTCGATTTGATTCATGTGAAGAAGAAGAACCGAGAAAGAGAAAGGGAAACAGAAGGAGGAGAAGCATGAAGCAGACTCAAGAATGCAAGGAAGATAAAAGGGGTGAACATTTACACGTTCTGCAAGAGATCACAAGGGAAAGGCTACAGCTTTGCTTGAAGGTTGAAGAAAATGTAGGCAAGAAGAGGATAAAGGAAGAGACGGAAGGAATATATAAAGGGCAATCGGGAAAAGAACAAGGAAGGTCAGATTTAGGGTTAGAAGATAGAAGGAAAACCGGTCCATAAGATAGAAGATCGGATCTTCTAAGAAAGGAAGGAAATAAAAACGGATGAAAATAGATCGGGCGCGATCTGGAGTTAGCCGCAAGGGCGGCCCCCTTCACCGCGGGGGCAGTGAAGGAAAAAACACGGGCATTACATCAAATCCCCCTAAAAAAGAAGTTTTGTCCCGAAACTTAAAGCAACCACATAGGATCAACACAAAGATGTAGCAGAAACACGGATCATAACTCATATTCTCTCGCGGGGCACATAACTCAAAACGTCACACAAGCGTAAACACAACTCAATAAAAAGGAAACAAGAACTCAATGTCTAAGCTGTAGGTACATCCAACTCCGCATAAAACTCCGCATAGTTCCTCCGGATACTATCATTTGTCTCCCAAGTCGCCTCATCATCTCCTCACATCGACCATTGTATCTTCATCATCGGTATGTCCTTCGATCGCAAGCGCCTCGTACTACGCTCTAGAACAGCTAACGGGTGCTCGACGAACGTATGAACTGGCTCGACCACTAAATTCTTATGGCTGACGATGTGTCTCGGGTCTGGTATGTGCTCCCGTAACTGAGACACATGGAAGACTAGGTGAACACCCTAAGTATACCCACATCAAAGTTTGACATTAGGACCACATAAAATGATAATATCATGGAGGTAGTGTATAATTATACCAACATCAAATGATAGATTAGGTAACTTGGCTTAAGTGGTTAGGTATCACAAAAATTAACAAAACGGTCTAAGTTCGTTTTGACTCGAGGTCTTTCGAAAATAAAATTTTTCGGGTATTACAAGTTAACCATATGATATATATATATATATATATATATATATATATATATATATATATATATATATATATATACACACACGTGTTTCATGAATCTTTTCACTTTTGATGTGGGACAATTTCCTCCATAGTGAACACATAGACTCATCATGTGTATTTAACATATCCATCTTTGGACTTTAAATTCTCATTCATTAGGCCATCATTGTATACATATGAGTATTCTTAAATTATAGTACCTTGAACCACAAAGTTAACAACCCCGTTTTTCGGCGTTGGTTTTGGCTAGAGCCACTGAAAATGTGCCCGGAAAATCTCTTTGGCACTTGTTATAAAAATGATTTAACAATCCCCACATGAATATAAATGAATTCTAAAACATGTATTTTTTTCATAAAATAATGGTATGAACTTTAGAGAATATACTCGAATAATCACTACATTTGCGTTGACAGCGTCGCTAGCCTTGAACCTCCCGTAGTGAATAATTTACGGATTTACTCGAGCAGATAGTGAACATAATATCTTGAACCATCCGGATTTTGATGTTAATTTAGACAATAAAACCATGAAAGTTTTAAAAATATTCGAGAAATGGACCCGGAAAATATCTCCGACACATGTTATAACAAATTGGGAGACAGAAA
This sequence comes from Fagopyrum homotropicum, assembly GCA_033239125.1. NCBI lineage: Eukaryota > Viridiplantae > Streptophyta > Magnoliopsida > Caryophyllales > Polygonaceae > Fagopyrum > Fagopyrum homotropicum. The sequence goes on along the minus strand of BSWB01000005.1, from coordinate 21,810,564 downwards.
CTTATTTATCGTAACCCCACCGACGCTCTCTTTTTCAGCCTAGGAGCTAAAAGCCTAGGAAAGTGTTCTCTCTAGCGTTTGTTTTCACGACGGTTATGGAGGTGGAGAATCCGCCGGAAGGTGGGAACGAGGTAACCAACAATAAGGAAGGTAATGAAGGGGACATTGAGATGGTAGAGGGGTCTGCAGGTAGTAAAGAGGAAGCCAGAAAAGTTACAATAGATCAACAGGTTGAGGTACCGTCGAATACAGAAGGAGGCCCAGTCATGGGTACTTTGAGTATATCAGAGGGAGGGTCGTCATCCATTGCCACAGAAAGTGTGGCTAAGGAGACGGTAAACCCAAAAGACAAGATTGAATGCTCGAACGCGAGGAAGGAAGTAAACACGGGGAGATCTTGGAGCGAAGTATTAAGGGGAGTGTCCAATAATGCAGAGTGGATAGACAACATCTCGAAGGAGTCTTTGCAAGGGAAGGTGAAAGTTAGCTTCCCTTTGGGTATTGATGGAGATCCTGTGATGGAAGTAGACGAGGGGATCAATGTTGACCTTGAAGCACGGTGGAAGAACTCTATTGTCTTTGAGGTTCTAGGATTTCCGGTGGCCTTTCCAGTCATGGAAAGGAAGGTTAGAGAACTTTGAAAGTGTGGAAAAAACTTACAAGTCATCGATCTCGATAACAACTATTTTCTGGCAAGATTTAAAAGCGAGAACGAGCTTATGATGGTGTTAACCGGGGGACCGTGGGCTATGTTCGGTCAATGTTTGATTATGAAGAAGTGGTCTCCCAATTTAATCACATCCACGCCGATTACTTCATCTCCCGTATGGGTTAGAATCATGGGGGTGCCAGTCCAGTGGTACCACGAAGCCATAATATGGAACATGGTTGTAGGTATAGAGGTGCCAATCACAATTGACCCAAGACGTTGCACTTTAACCGAGGGAACTTCATCAGGATATGTGTGGAAATTGACATTGGAAGACCTTTGAAGAAATCGATCTTTGTCAATGGCAAGAGATGTCCTATAAACTATGAGGGATTTGACACTATCTGCTTCAAGTGTGGGTGGTATGGGCACTATGCCTCGCACTATGAGTTCAGTGAAATGAAGACTCACTAGATTACTTGCAATAAGGAGGCTCAAGACAATGTTCAAGGGTTAGAAGAGAACGATAAAGCATCTAAAAATAGTACGGAACTTGTGAGGACGAACTATCCGGTCACCGGAGAGGAGCAGCCCGGTTACGGTCCATGGATGATGGTTGCTCGGAGGAATAAATTCAATAAAGGAAAGTATCATGCTGATTCTCAACATGGAACAACTAACAACTAAAACAGGCAACAAAATAATGCAGGACAAGGAAGGAATAATCATCAGCGAGGTAAAGGCACAGATCTACAAGAGAAATGAAATACTGATATTTCGGGGCAAAAAGCGTTAGGTCAAACACCATTGGGCCAGGACAAGGCATATTCTGCAAGCCCCAATGACAACGCCCAGCCTGAGGAGAGGGCGTCATCCAGTAAGAAAAAAGAAGGTAGCCCAAAAAAGAACAAAGGCATGATCTTTGAAGCTGAGGCCCGTCAGAAAGAAGAAATAGAAGCGGAGAAACGTAAGAAGCGCAATAAAATCAGGAATGACAGACGAAGAATAACCAGAAGAGCCAAGGCCGTCGAAGAGGGGAAAAGAGAGGAAGCATCCTTGAAGAGACAAAGGCAAGACATAGACGGATAGGACTGTAGATTTTTTAACGCAAGAAGTAAGGGTCCTAAGCCTACCGAAGAAGAATTGGTCGCAGAGAAGGAGACTATAGCGAGGAATACGACGGCACACAAGATGTCAGTTAGGGTCTGTAACGAATGAGAGATCCACCAGACTACATCTAGTATACACAGAGAGGGTCAAGGAGTGCCAAATAATGCAGATAAGGACTTAACATCCCTGGACACCATGGAGGTCATAACAGTCTCACAGGGAAGAGGAGTGATACAGGAAAACAATGGAGGGAACAACTCAAGAACACACAGTTACGGAGTTTTGTCAACAACAGGTATGCAGGTAGAAGGGGAACGTACGGGGACCTCAAAAGCACGAGTTCAGAATCCCAATAGTGCAGCTGAAGATATAGACCAAGACAAAAAGCATTCTGATGAATTGGAAGAGGACTCGATGGTAGTTGAAGCTACCCTCTGAGCATAGAGTATCCGAATCAACGTGTGTAGCCTCACCTTTTTCTTCATTATTATAATGAATTGCATGATATGGAATGTTCAGGGGGCTGCTAAGAGTAGTTTCCGTAGAGCCGTTAGATACGTGTGTAATCAACATAATCTTGACATTCTGGCGATTCTTGAACCACGCATATCGGGCGAACATTCTCAACGAGTGTGTAACCGCCTGGGGTTTGGAGGGTGCTACCGTGTCAAAGCCCAAGGTTTCGAAGGAGGATTGTGGCTTCTCTGGAAAGACCCTACATTTCAAGTAACCATTATCAACTCCTGTAAATATTATATACATGCTCGTACTGCTCAAGCAGGGAAACATCTTCATCTAGTCGTGGTGTATGCTCCTCCTACGGATACGAGAAGAGTGCCTTTCTGGAATGCTCTTGAGAGGGAACTAGAAGGCATTACGGAACCCTATTTGGTAGGGGGTGACTTTAATTGTATCTTGTTTGAACATGAGATGAGAGGTGGCACTGGGGGTCTGCACAAAGATTCTGGAGTTTTCAGGGAGCTCGTTAATAACCTAGGTTTGTTAGACTTGGGTTGCTCGAGATCCGAGTTTACTTGGGATGATAGCAAGACCAGAAAAAGGGGTATACAGAAGAGGTTGGACAGGATTCTGATCAATCAGGAGGGGAGGATGCTTTAGGCGGACGCGTCGGTCCGGCATTTGGTGAGATACTCTTCGGACCACGCACCTCTTCTTCTCAAACTTCAGCCCATATCCCACAATGGAAGACATAAGAGACCCTTTAGGTTCGAAGCTGCTTGGATGACGCATGCAGACTTTTTTCCCATGGTTAGACGGTGTTGGAATTTGCATGCGGACTAAGGTATACCTCTAGCTACTCTTAGAAATTGGCTAATCACTTGGAATCGTAGGGTTTTTGAAAATGTGTTTTGCAGGAAAATTAACATCACAAGGGAGTTGATTGGGATTCAGAGCACCAACCCCACAGATGAGGTTTCTACTCGGGAGTTAAGGGAGCAGGAGAAGGTGCTTATCTCAGGGAGTGTTGGAGCAGGAAGAGATTATATGGTTCCAAAAATCTAGGGAGCAGTGGTTGTCCTTTGGAGAGAGGAATATATTGTTCTTTCGCACATCTACGATCATCAAGAGAAGACGGAATAGAGTGGATGGGCTGAGAAATCCGGATGGGACTTGGGAGGATGATAGCACCTGTATGAACGAGATGGTGCTTGAATATTTCACTAATCTCTACAGTATGAATGATTTTAGCAATATCCGGAACGTTGCCCCCATAGAGAACGGGTTTCCGCCGATAGATGAAAGAGACAGATCAAATCTTACTAAACCTACTAGTGGGGAAGACGTGTGGGCGGCTGTTAAAGACATGGGTGCGTTCAAGGCACCGGGTGTGGATGGCTTCTAGCCTATTTTCTATCAGAAATGCTGAAATATAGTCGGAGCATCGATCTTAAGAGAGGTCACCCGCTTTTGTGAGACACATAAACTAGCGGTTTGAATGATACTCTTATTTGTTTGATAACTAAGGTAGGAACATCAAAGCAGGTTAACCAGTTCCGACCCATTGCCCTCTACAACGTTCTATACAAGGTTATCTCTAAAGTTCTTGTTCAACGTCTCCAAAGGGTTATCAACAATCTGGTAGGACCTACACAGGGGAGCTTCATCCCGAGCAGGTATATACAGGATAACATAGTCCTTATGCAGGAGATTGTGCATTCCATGAGGAAGAAAAGAACTGGGAGAAAATGGATTGTTCTTAAGCTTGATTTAGAGAAAGCCTATGACAGGGTTAGGTGGGATTTTGTTGAGGAGTCCATCGAGACTGCAAGGTTTCCAAGGGATTGGTGTCGCATGATAAAGGAGTGTATCTCTACTCCTAGGTTGTAGGTGCTATGGAATGGTGATCTAACAACTAAGTTCACACCGGAAAGGGGATTGCGACAAGGAGACCCCCTGTCACCCTATATTTTTGTCTTGTGTGTAGAGAAGTTGAGTCACCTCATCCTCGAAGCTGTAGAGCAAGGAGATTGGAAGCCGATCAGATTGTCCAAGGACGGGCCTAAGATATCTCACTTGTTTTTTGCGGATGATCTCATCATTTTTGCCGAGGCCTCAACTGAGCAACTGAGAGTAGTTATGAACTGTTTGGATATCTTCTGTAAAGCGTCAGGTCTCAAAGTTAGTATCCACAAATCTAGAATCTTTGTGTCCCCCAATGTTTCACGGGAGATTCAAGACAAGTTACAAAGTGTGAGTGGTATTGAGGTTACGAAGAATTTGGGCAATTATCTAGGCATGCCCCTTATTCAAGGTCGAGTGAAGAAGAGCACTTTTGCGGGTCTTCTCGATAAGATTAACATAAAGTTGGCAGGATGGAAAGGCAAGAACCTCAGCTTCGCCGGACGAGTTACACTCACCAAGTCGGTCATTTCAGCGCTCCCCATCTATTCGATGGCCTCCATGCTCCTACCGATCAGTGTATGCACGGAAGTCGACAAGATCTACCGGAATTTCGTTTGGGGCCACAAAGAGGAGAGAAGGACCATGCATACTGTGGCTTGGCAAAATATATGTCTGCCTAAGGATAGAGGAGGTCTCGGAGTCAAGGTTATGAGAGACCTTAATATTGCCCTTGTGGGCAAGCTTGGTTGGAGATTTTTGAAGGAAGAAGATAGTCTGTGGACTAGGGCGTTCAAGAGCAAGTATATCAGAAGGAATGGGAGCACGCAGTCAACACCTTCTCACGTTTGGAAAAGTCTACATAAAAGGGAATAGAGATGTTGTTTATCCATGGCATAAGTGGATTGTAGGGGATGGAAATTCAGTTGCGTTTTGGGAGGACATTTGGGTAGGTGACAAGCCCTTCCTGGAGATCGCTATGAATCCTGTTGATACAGACATGCTGCAAATGAAAGCAAATGAATTCTGGAGCATGGAGACTGGGTGGAACTGGGGTATATTCAGTGTTAATCTCCCGTCGACAGCTTTAATGAAGCTAGCTGCTATGGCGCTTGGACCTTCATCATTTCAGGCGAACACAGACGGCTCTCCTCTATAGCTTCGGGATGAACTGAGTTGGATTTATAGCCCGGATGGAAATTACTCAACAAGTTCAGCGTACAAGATGATCAGAGGGAGCGATGGAATACTCGGGGGAGATAGTATGTTTTCAAGGCGGTTTAGGGTTTGCACGTCCAGGAATGTATGCGTCATTTCGCTTGGAAACTGTTGTGGGGAGGAGTCCTAGCAAATTAAGACAGATACAGGAGACACCTGGATACCTCAGACTCATCCCCATACTGTCAGTAGGAGATCGAAACTCTAGTGCACCTATTCAGAGACTACAGCCATTAAAACTTTATGGCGTAGACTCCATGCTCACATCAGGATAGAAGGATTCTTCGATCTACCGTTGGCCGCTTGGACTTGAGGTAACTTGTCCTCTAAGGTTAACTTTAATATCATGTATAGTTGGAATGCGGTTTGCTGTAGGTATTTGGTTGCTTTGGAAGTGGAGGAATGAGAAAGTCTTCAGACTGGTTCCGGTTAGAAACAACCTTCATAGCTTTGTGGTGGAGAGCACTTTAGAATGCGTCAAAGCTTGGAAGCTCAACTCGTCTCCAACACTCCTACCATCAAGAAGGATTGAGTACATTAAGTGGGAACCACCGGCACCGACCTTTATCAAGATCAACTCAGACTAGGCAGTAGGAAGCAACGGTCACGCTACAACGACAGGTATTATTAGGAATAACGAGGGAGAGTGCCAACGAGGTTATATGATTAACCTTGGTATATGCACTGTACCAACGATAGAGTTGTGGGGTATATACCATGGTCTAAAGCTCGTGTGGGAGTGTGGGTATAGAAAGGTGATCATCGAATTGGATTCCCAATTAGCAATCTCGCTATTGGGAAGGTCGATCCCTCGGTGCCACCCTCTTTCTAGTCTGTATAGTAAATGTCAAGACTTCATTAGAAGGGACTGGGACATCCAGTACCGGCATGCCTTCCGCGAGACGAATAAAGAAGCGGATTTTCTAGCTAGTTTAGCTTTTAATTTTTCTGTTGGCCTAAGTGTATTGCTTGAACCTCCTGAGGGTGTAGTTGATCTTTTACTGCATGATGTAAGGGGTCAGGCTATCCCCCGAGTGATTATTACTTAGCCTTTTTCATTTATAAGAAGCGCGTTCAGATGCGCCGGAGACCACCGAGTCTCCTTAACACAAAAAAAAAACAAATTGGGAAATTCCTCATGTAGCCATGAGGTTTTGAAATTTTTATTTGATAACCAATTTTTTTATGTGATTTCATGTGGTGCCCACAAGGTTTTGAACTTTTTATTTCATAACCAAATGTTTATGTAATTTCATGTGGTGTCCACGAGATTTTGTTTATTAGTTTCCATAACCATCCATTCATTTCCATCCAATTTTTCATCTATTGAATCATTGTCTTTGTGAATGTTAAGCTATAAAATTAAGTTTAAATTAGTTTCAATAAATTAAGTCAAAAATAAATTTATTTTTAGATCAAATAAAAGATATCTAATCTAATTAATGTGAATATTAGTGAAGATTTTAAATTGAACTTGTCATGAAATTATTAACAACATTAAGAAAATAATAAGTAACTTGATTTAAATAGTTATAATGATCAACAAATAAAATAAAATAATTATAATTGGTTAATAAAAAATACTTTTTATCATAATTTGTTGGATCGAATTAATTTAGTGAATTTAAAAAAATCATAGAAACAATCAAACTTAATAAAAGGTAATTGTAAATAAAAAAGATTTGGAGAGAGGACAAAATTAATCTAACCATTAAATTATTATTTAATATTTGAAATTCATTTAATCTATATAACTTACTAAAACAAAGGACACTAACGCCACGTGTCAATCAACGAGAGATGTCATCTCAGCATTTTTGTAAAATATTTACTGAAATGTCACTCCTAAAAATTTATGATTGATTACTAAATTGCCATTCTTAAAAAATAGGTGCCGAATTACTAAATAAATATTAAAGATTATCATGCACAAATAATTAAGAATATTTTAAAAAATTGAGGCTTCTTTTACGTTTTTAAAAAATTTGTTTAAAAGATAGCCAAAATCTTTGATTATTTTGTAAAAAAAAAAATCCACGCTCCACATTTTTATCGGATTAAATTTTTTATTAAATCTCAAATTAAGCCAATAATTTTTTTTTAACTAAACCTTAATTATTTTGTAAAATATGAATTTTGTTATCGGTTATCAGATAAGGATGACACTTTGACAACATGTATAAACTAGTGTAATACCCGCACAAAGTGCGGGTTGAGTTTTAATAAATATTTAATACTTAGAAATTTATATGTATATTTTTGTAAAATAAAAATCTGGAGAATGAAATTATAATCATTATTATGATTTTTAATTCTTTTTTCAGTATTTATCTCTTCTATTTAATTAAAATTTTTAAATTGATTTGTTAAGATATGCTTGTTGGTAAAAAAAATCCGTAAAAGTTTAAAATTATTTTTATAAAAATATTTATTTAAATATTTTTAAAAAATTTGAAAATCAACTTTCAATTTATATTAACATTTAGAAATTACTTTTTAAAATAATTTTGTAGGCTTCGAGAAACATGGCGTTGACACGTGGCAATAGAAGCTTCTGCTTTAATAGATATATAAGATAAGATAAGAGAAATATTTTCTAAAATTAACATTTAATTGTTTTACTGACATTTACTATAACAAAATTTAAAGATATTTTAAATATATTTTAACTTTAATTAACGACTTTACTAAAATATTTTTTTTATAGATTTTAAATTTTAAAAACCACTTTTTTAAAAAATTTGGGGCTGGGAGAACCGTGGCTTGACACGTGGCAATAGAGGCTCCTGCTTTAATATATACTAGTGTATTACCCGCACATTGTGCGGGATTGTTTAAAAAAAATATTTTAACCATATATCTTTAGGTTATGTTACTATTATGCGATGATAATTTAAGTTTAATTAAATAATAGATATTAAAACATGTTACATAAATAATCATGTAATAAAAAAAATATCATGTAAAAACGCATTAAAATAAATATTTTAAATAAATATTTTTCTTTTTTCAAAAAAAATCTAAAAAGTTTTAATTTCCTATTCTCAAATATTGTAAAAAGAAATACTTATGATTCCCTATTTTCAAATATTCTCAAATATTTTAATCATATATGTTTAGGTGAAATGATTAGGTTTGTTAAATTTTTGAATTGAAAGTTGTTACGTAATTAACAATAAAAAATTATTTAAATATTGTTATCCAAGTAAATTTTTTAGATAAAATAAAATTGAATTTAATGGATATTCGGTTATCAAAGAAGATACGAATCATTTTGGATTTTTAAAAAATTATAAAAATTATTGAATTAAAATAATTTTCTGATTATAGAATCTGTATTTTAATTACTGAATTAAAATTTTGGTTGGGCTGAGGTTAGTTTCTGAGAGGACACGTGGCAAAAATTGCTTCTCCCTTAATATATATGATAAGATAAGATAGACCTAGAAGGTTTGATGATTATACAAATCATACATTTCTGGACCTTTTGGTCAGAATCAAGTATAATACTTATTTATACCGGATTAGTATTTGTATGTAGATTGTTATGACCTACTAATTTGTAGGTCATTTTAACCTAATGATTTGTGGGTCGTTTTGATCTAATGATTTTTGGATTGTTTTGATCTAATAATTTTTGGGTCGTCGTTTTGACCTACGGATGTTTAGGTTGTTGTGACCTACTGATTTGTGGGTCGTTGTGACATATGAATTTGTGGGTCGTTGTGACCTATGAAGTTGTGGGTCGTTGTGACCTATTGATTCGTGGGTCGTTGTGACCTACTGATTCGTGGGTCGTTGTGACCTATGAATTTGTGTGTCGTTGTGACCTACTAATTTGTGGGTCGTTGTGACCTACTGATTTGTGGGTCGTTTGTGACCTACTAATTTGTGGACCGTTGAACTAATAAATTCATAATTCTTATTTTATCAATATACTAAATATACATATATATTCTATATACTTTACTAAAACAAAAGACACTAATTCTAATGTGGCGCCCCCACGTTTTTTTTCGGATTAAACTTTTTACTAAATCACGAGTTAAGCTAATAAATCTTTTTTTAACTAAACCATAATTATTTTGTAAAAAATGATTTTTGTTCTCCCACGTCGATTATGAGGAAATGATGACACTTTGAAAACATGTATAAATAGATTTAGAGTGTTTGAGGATTATAAAATTCATACATTTCTGAACCTTTTGGTCAAAATCAAATATTATACTTATTCATATCGAATTAGTATTTGTATGTAATCATTGTGACCTAATGATTTTTGGGTCATTTTGACCTAATGATTTTTGGGTCATTTTGACCTAATGATTTTTGGGTCGTTGTGACCTAATTATTTGTGGGGCGTTGTGCCCTTGTGGGTTCTTGTGATCTACTAATTTGTGGGTCGCTGTAAACTGATTTGTGGACCGTTGAACTATTAAATTCGCAATTCTTATTTTATCAATATACTAATATATACATCTATATACTTTACTAAAACATACGAAATTAATGCTGACGTGACGCTCCTACGTTTTTCTCGAATTAAATCTTTTACTAAATCACAAATTAAGCCAATTAATTTTTTTTACTAATTGATTTCATATCAGATTATGGTATTTTTTAATTATATGATTATGTTTTTTTTATTTAAATTATTATTTATTAAATAATAAATTAGATTTAAAAAAAATTTATTAGCATAAAACTAATTAATGATCAACACATGAGCTACGTGATCTCATTTACAATGTAACACTTGACGCGTTATTTATACGAGCTCATAACATATAACTAATAAAGTTAACAACATATAATATAGTAAAAAATGTAATATGATAAGCTATTTTATTATCAAACCCGCACAAGGTGCGGGCTATAAACTAGTTCTAGGTAAAAAAAATCAACAATAATTAAACCCTAATTTATTAATCACCGGATAAACAAAAATATTTTACCTTGTGATAATTATATGTGCTTAATAAATAAATAAATTAATTAGCCTGTTGTTACCACTATATACAGAGTTGAGTGTTAGCGTGCGAGCTTCATCATCAGCAAGCAGTGCTACGCTGAACCTCCCCAGAGGCGGGACCCTCCATTTCCTGACTCATTTGAGTATCTACCAATCTCAACCGTAGATCTATCGGCATGCAATCTAGTCTCCTTTACGCTCTCCTCATCTTTCTCCCTCCTGCAATTCAGCCACAATCACTTTCCCGTATTCTCACTCTGACACTACCCGTGAATCATCATCTCTCAGATTTCAACACTACTATTACTACCAATTTGTCATCCCTACTCATAACTCGTGACCCGGATAAGGAAATCCAACAATGGCTTCTCTCATCCTTCTACTCCTATCAATCTCCACCCTGTTCTACCACCAAGCCACTTCCAAAACTCACTCCGACGATATCCAAGCCCTTCAACTCTTCAAGAACTCAATCCAACCTTCCTCTCTCCTCCCAGGCTCCTGTCTCACCTCCTGGGATTTCTCCGTCGACCCCTGCGATTCACTTGCCGGCGAGCTTTTCACCTGCGGCTTCTCCTGCTCCTCCGGTCGTGTCACTGAGATCACCCTAGACCAAGCCGGATACTCCGGTGACCTCACCTCCACTCCGTGGCCTAACCTTTCCTTCTTGCAAGTCCTCGATGTTGCCGGTAATAACTTCTCCGGTGCCATCCCTGACTCGCTCTCTAAACTCACTCGCCTCACTCGACTCGGCTTCTCTCAAAACTCGTTCTCTGGCTTCGTCCCTGACTCACTGGGTTTGCTCGTCGAGTTGCAAGAGCTTAATCTAGATGGAAACTTGCTTCAGGGACCAATACCCGAGACTTTCAATTCCCTCGTGAGCTTGAATAGGATTGAAATTCAATCGAATAAACTGAGCGGCGAGTTGCCGGATCTGAGTCGACTCAAGGAGTTATACTACCTCGACGCCAGCGATAATTTCATCTCCGGCGGGTTTCCGACGATGCTTCCGCCGTCAACCGTTGAAATTTCCATGAGGAACAATCGGATACAAGGCATTCTACCGGGTCAGGCTCTGGCGGGGTTGGTGTATTTGCAGGTGTTGGATCTAAGCAACAATCAGCTATCCGGTTCGATTCCCGCGAGTTTGTTCGCTCACCCGAGTCTGCAGCAACTCGTTCTCTCAAACAATCGGTTTACTTCAGTTGGAAGTCCTGCAAATCTGGGGGTTGAAAGCGGGTTGATTGCAGTTGATTTAAGCGGCAATGAGTTAACCGGATTTCTACCCAGATTCATGGGGTTGATGCCAAGGCTTCTGACTTTGAATTTGGAGAATAACCGGTTCACGGGTATGATTCCGGTTCAGTACGCGTTTAAAACAGTTAATTCCAGAACCGGGTTCGCTTCGTTCGAGAGGCTTCTGTTGGGTGAGAATTACTTGTTGGGGCCTATACCGGGTCAGTTTACGGGTCTGGAGCCCGATTCGGTGAATGTTAGCTTGGTGGGGAACTGCCTGTTGAGGTGTCCCATGATGTACTTCTTTTGTCAAGGTGGAGAACAAAGGTCATTGATTGATTGTAGAAACTTTAACCCTGTTATTCCCTTAAATGGGTAGAAGTTGTATTGGCTCTCTCTCTTACAGGTGCCTGTATTACTCCTTTCTTGATTGAGCCAATTTAGTTAGCCCCATAAGTCTCACAACTCACAACAAGAGTATTATTGCAAACTTGGAACATCTAGCATGAGTATTGGAAATATGGACAGTTTTATCCGTATTCGATGGACATTCGTCCACCCGACCCAACGAAAAAGGGTGAAAATCCGTTAAAAATTGACGAAAGCGGGTGGTGTGGGCAGGGCCGGCGGAATGGGTTGTTTGGGTGGGGCGTGGGCCAAGGGCCCATGACATCTAGGGGCCCAAATAATTTTTCTAAAACTAGTAGTATCTATATATATTACTAAAGCAACACCCATTTTGTCCACGTGTCAACCTCTAAGGCCGTCCACGTAAGCTTTTTTCCAATTTATTTACAGATTTGGCACAAAGTATTTACAGATTTGCCATTGATTATTTTATGAGAAATTTTTTTATTAGAATTTGTAACACAGTCATCATGCCACGTCAATTATATTTAAATAAATAATTAAAAAAATAAATATACATATCAACCAAGATTTGACACATTTTTTAATTTAAAACTAAATCAAATTTTGCTCCTCTATCTAAATCTAATTAAAAGTGATAATATATTAAGGTATAAATATAATACTCGAATAATAATCTTTGTAATAGAATTTTAATTATGTTCTTTTATTTATTTAAAAAAAATTAATTCTCATATGTTAGTCATATTAATCAATAAAAATATTTTTTTACTATAAATTGATATTAAATATACAATGCATGAAAGTGAAAATATAATATTTACTTAGACAATCCCGCACAAGGTGCGGGCACTAAACTAGTTAGGTATATATAGTAATATAGAGGGTTAAATAATCAATTAAAATTAAAGGAAAGCAATAAGTTATAATTGGAAACAACACCCGTTTTGATATCAATCACGCTTTTATTATCATTCCCAAAATCTAACCCACGTCATCTCTTCTCTATCTAGAATTTGGATTGTCTCCTACAATCTCGTGATTTGAGAGCTCAATTAATCCCACGTCTTTCTCCCTTGAACGGTTATTTATCTTCTTCATTGAATTATTCTTTTGTCGACTACTTCATTTTCAATCCAGGTGTTAATTTTCCTTTTCTACTCCTATAATTGTTTTATAACATGTTGCCTAAGAAGCATTTGTTTGGATGTCAAAAAAGAAAAAAAAACTAGCGGATCAGTTTATAGAATCGCAAAAAGGAGCTATCGACAATTTTTTTAGCGACAAGTAGGGCCTTCATGTGTACTTTCGCCAGGGGCCTACTATACGTTAGCTCCGGCCCTGGGTGTGGGTCAGGTAGGATGCGGGTGAACGTTCGTCCACCCATCACCCGACCCATCATCCACTCATTCATCCGACCCGTTTTCACCTGCTTAAAATTATATATATATTTTAATTATTTGTAGTTTTTATATCATAAAATTTTTACCTTTATTTCCTTACTATATAACTTATATTAAAGTAAACCACATTCTTTTCTAGTTTATTTTCTTTCGATTTCTAATATATATCTCGATTCTTATTATTGATTCATTATAATTTGTTTATTTTGGATATTACTTGGTCATCATACTGTACTTGATATTATGTATAGTCTTATGTTATTTATAGTTGGATTTAAGTATGCTCTTTATTTTCAGTAAGATATTTATTTTTTTAACAAATTTATATATAAGCGTAGAACACCCGAAATCTCATCCGAATCACCGCTTCTTCCGTTGGATTCGGGTGGATTGGATGCGGGTGAGACCTTAACGGGTGATGGGTGAGGTGGGGTAGAAAATTTTGGGTGATGGATAGGGTGGCGGTCAAGGTCATCCACCCGCCATCGATCCAGTGTCATCCTTAATTAGAAATTTGAGTGGTGCTTCCATTTGATTGGTGCTACCAATCTCTATTTCTTTAACTATCCGACAACTCCTACCTGGAAGTGACGATATTTTGGTCATATTTTATAGTTTTAAATAAAAGTTTAAATAAAAAAATACCTAGGCTTAGGTATTCCCTTGAAAGTGACAATGAAGAAAGATAAAGGCAAACACAAGTACGGTGGAGGGTTCTACCCCTTGGTTCACATCACCCGGTGCAAATGGATTTAATCCCGTCTTTTTCCACGAGTGTTGATCGAGCGTAGGGACTTCAATCTTGCAAGAGATTAGCTGTTTCTTTGCCCAACACAGGTTTGAGAGTAATGATACTCTTATTACAAAAGTGGATGAATTAGAATTTATCAATCGGTTCACGCCAATTGTTTTGTGCAATGCTAATCATAAGATCGTCTCAAAGGTCATGGTTCAAAGGATACAAGACATCGTGGGGAAACTTGTAGGTCCAACTCAATGCAACTTGAACCCAAGAAAATTGATTTAGAATAACATAATCCTCGTGTCAAAAGTTATTCCCTTGATGAGAAAAAATAAATCAAACAATTAATGGATGCTCTTGAAACTTGACCTCGAAAAGGCTTATGACAAAATACGATGAAGCTTTATAGAGGTATTGTCATGGAAGTTGGGTCCCCTAAATTGACAACAAATGATTAAGAATGTGATATGTCCCTGGATGCCGATGACATCCGTGTCTCCTCCCCCTCTCGGCCCGTCTAACAGCATGTCTTGTCTTCACTACGCTAGGAGCCTAGGACATGAAACTGACAAGTTTTGACACATTTCTCATATTTTGCATTTTTAATAATAAGTCTTTCTTCGGAACACTAATTCCGGGACTTTATTTCTGGAACTTAATTTCCGACAATAGGATTCGACTTTTGATTTCGGAATAAACTTAATTCCGGCTTTTCTTTTAGCATTTTCATTTTCGGAACTTTAATTTAGGCTTTTGTTTCCGTCATTTAATTTCCGACTCTTGGTTTGACCACATCCACTATATAAGGAATGCTTGAGTCATTTGTAAATCATGTTCATTTTTAATTAAATATATTTAAGAGTATTTCCTCGTTCTTGATTTTGGGCATAAAAAATGGGTATCAGAGCTCATGATCAAAGCTAAGTTTATTTACAAAATTTTCTCTCTCTCTTGGTCGTTCTTCGGTGTTCTTTGAAGTTCTTCATTGATATTTAGTGTTCTTCAAGTGTTCTTCATCGTTCATCATGATCTATGACGATGATGATTCTTTTGATGTGGATGAGGAATGGTTGCCTCCTCTATATCCACCAAAGTCCAAACCAACAACTCGCGAGTACCAATGGTATTCACACGGCCGATGAAGAGAATATTTTGAGGATGAGGAGTGACTACCTTCTCCAAATCTACCAAGGCCCAAAGACCATCCATGGGTACCAATGGTATCCACATGAACACCAACAACGTGATGTCGTCTTAGCCAAACAAAACGCCGCTCTAAAGCGCAAGATAGAAGTTATAAAAGCGGCAATACTTGTCCTCACGGAGAATGCCCAATGCCAAGCGGTTATCGAAAGGGAGCAACACCATGTGTAACACCCCGAATCCGTGGGACTCGGAGTGCCACATTGGGCTAGAATCTCACAATGGATTATGACCCTACCCTGACAACAAGTTCACTTGACCTTACAACATGGCACTGACATATATGAAACAAATGCATAAACTTGTATAAAACTGTACAACCAAAAGGTAAAGACATCACAACCGAGTATATACAACAACATCCTCACACAAGAGGTAACAAAAGATCATCCTCACGCAGGAGGGAAACATAACAACCCCAAAAGACCACAACCATCCTATGTACGAGAGCTCCTCGACCTACCACCCTGCTAGATCACTCAACAGCACGCCTATCTTGTAGGGCATCTCCAACATGGTAATAAACCATTAGCTAACCATACATATATAAGATAATGCATAAGCACAAGCACAATCATGAAAGATATACACATCAGCATGCTATCACACATTTACCCATTTATCATCTTTATATAATAGTCATTCACTCAAATCGTGTATATATAGATAGATGAAAATATGTGACACGAGGACCGATACATCCTCGCCTCTGAGCCTAATAGCCAGTTGTATGAGTATCGGTCACACAATCTGTGTACCCTATGAGAGTGGATTGCGCCCTTCCTGTAAAGTTAGTCTAGCCTGACATCAAAGAACCTCCCAGACTCCACGGCGGGATGAAAGGGAAAGATTATCACAACCACGCAACGGGGCAATCAATAAAACATAGGTCGGTATAAACGACATCTCATGATATCATAGCAAACATATAGCGCACACACCACTCATGCAAACACCCAATATAGGGATGGTAGCTAATTAAGTCCTACGGACTTACCTCAACCTCGTACAAAGCTCAACCTCAAACAACCTCTAATCCTGAGAGGTACACTGCCCAATAACAAGGCATAGAGATATATAGATTTCCTATCAATCAAAGGGGTCACACCTAGACCCAAGGGATCCATAGGATCATCCTCAACTCAACTTCCTAATAAACCTCAAAGGCCATACATGGCATATACCGATCATAACCTCATCAAAACACCTCCTCACACCTCTAGGATGAACTTATACACTCACACTAGGAAGGGAGGGAACAAAGGCATCCTAAAACAAGCCTAGAAGCAACACACACCTGCAGAACCAAGTGGAAACACCAACTGGTGCAGGTGGCCGCTGGGGCGGCTGCAAGGTGGCGCAGGGGCGGCTGGACAACAGAAGACACCAAGTCAACCCCTTCTTCACTCCTTCCTTCGATTCCTTCACTCCTTCTTCAACCAATATACATACATACAAAAACATACATATATATACATCAAAATAAGCCAATCATGGCTGGAGCAAGATCCAACCTAAGGGAATCTAAGCTAAACTAAGGAAAGAGAGGAAAAGGTGAAGGAAAGAAGAAAGATAGGAAAGAAACCATGAGACTCACCAGCTGAGCTCTCTAGGAGATCAAACACAACACCACAATACCTCAAGCTGGCTCACACAAAGCTCAACAACAACAACCATCAACAATCAGCAAACAAATCCAAGCATAAGCTCTCAAACTCAACAAAACTTCAAGAAAAGATCAAAGATGATCCAAGGAGAGATGAGAAGAGAAGAAGAACGTAGGGAGAGAGAGATGAAGTTGTAGATGAAGAACCATCATCAGAAGGAGAGAGAAGAAGCATATAAATGGATGAAAAGGGTAAAACACGGGTCAAAGGGTCAACAAAAACGGTTGCAGCCACACAGAGCCGCAGGGGTGGACCTTGTGTGGCGCAGGTGCGGCCCAAGCAAACCATAGGGGCGGCCACTGGGTCACGCAGGGGCAGTCCAGGCTAAAACCAGCTCCTCAGCTCACCTCTCTCAGCAACTCAGCAACTAGGTTCTTACATCTCACCCCCTAAAAACAAGTTTTATCCCGAAACTTGCAAAACCTCGAATCCTCTCGGACCCATAAGCCGAGGTATAACTCTCTCTCTCTCTCTATCGGAGGTATCACATCTCCGCTCAAAAGGTCATAACCTATAACAATTTATAACCTCAAACATGAACATGGAGGAATCATCAACTTCAGAAAACAAGGCCATAACGTTACCCCAAAGGTGTAGAGGAATCACA
This sequence comes from Fagopyrum homotropicum, assembly GCA_033239125.1. NCBI lineage: Eukaryota > Viridiplantae > Streptophyta > Magnoliopsida > Caryophyllales > Polygonaceae > Fagopyrum > Fagopyrum homotropicum. Next base: position 21,793,027 of record BSWB01000005.1, on the reverse strand, counting down.
TCTCTCGCCATACCCTATCACAAGGCATAGAGGAAGCACATCTCTAGCTAAACCATACTCATATACATCGCATGGAGGAATAACATCTCCAATGAACTATGTCCATCAAGGTAGCATGGAGGAAAGAACCATCTCCAGCTGAATCCTAATCATACTCAGATAGCATGGAGGAAAGAACCATCTCCAGCTATAATCATACATCACGCTAGCACATCAAGATCTAGTAAGATCATATATCACATCATAGCTAGCATGGAATAAACATCTCAAGGCATGTAAGCACATAAACACATAATCATATACTCACCAAGATAGCACTAAGATCTACTCATCGACCCTAGGGGCATCTATCTCAGCATAAAACTCTGGATAGTTCCTCTGGATACTATCCTCAGTTTTCCATGTAGCCTCCTCAAGTCCTCATCTAGACCACTGTATCCTCAGCATAGCAATGCCCTTCGAACGCAGGCGTCTTGATGCGTCCTTGGAGGTAACCAAGGATAACTCCGGATCTAGATCAAGCAAAATTCCAACTACTCCTTGATTCTTTGTGCAATGTTGTATCGTTTCGGATCCAAAGGGGCGGAAGCGAAGAAGAAACAAGGTTAATTCGATCTAGAGAGATCGAATAAGCCTTCTTGTGTAGATTGAAGGTTGATTCTCAAGAAGAATCCTCGAATATGGATTTGGATCAAAGACGAGATCCAAGGAAGAAATTTGAGAGATAGAAGAGAGGTTTTGATGCCCAAGCTAAGTAAGAGGAAATTCTTCTCAAAACTTAGTAATATTGAACATGAAAAATAAGTGAGGCAAGATATCTCTTATATAGAGAGTCTTGCCTACCTATGGGTCAACGGGCCAAACAAAAGTACATGAAGAAAAGCCCAAAAGGGAAAATCTAAAAAGATAAGATCAAATCCTAAAAGGATAAGATCAAAACCTAAAAGGATAAGGTCAAAAGGGAATATTCTTATACAGAATATCCCTTTATTACATAAAAAGGAAAACGTGAAAATATAGTCCGAAAATAAGCTAGCTTCATGCCATGGAGTCGGAAAGACGAGACATGCCGCTAACGGAATCGGTAGCCTATGCCATGGTGGTGTAGAGGCACGGCATGCCGGTAATGGACCCAAGTGAAGCTGTGGTGCGGACGATAATGGAGCCGGTAGCTCAGGCAATGGCCTTAGCTCGGGATCGGGTGAGCGGTCCATCTGAGCGAACCCGTAAAGCCTCGTCCTCCTCGTCTACGGTCAACGTCAAAGGGACATCTAAGGGCGCATCATTCCCCCCCCATCTTGGCTGTGAAACGTCCCCGTTTCACCATCGTCAAAGAGGGGCTCAACATAAGGGGCAAGGTCCTTGACGTTGAACGTTGGGTGTACTCTGTAGGAATCCGGAAGCTCTAACTTGCATGAATTTGGACCATGACGGGCTAAGATGCGGAATGGGCCATCACCACGGTCCGAGAGCTTGCTCATGCGGCGAGTAGAAAAACGCTCCTTCCTTAGGTGGAGCCAAACAAGATCACCGGGCTCAAAAGAGACGTCGCGGCGACCCTTGTTGTGTTGTCCGGCAAGTTGGGCGGCACGACATTCAAGTTGTGTCCTAGTCCGCTCATGAAGCTCAATGATTTGGGCGGCTCGGTTCCCGGCGATGATGTGTTCTCCGTCCTTGAGCGGGCGGGGAGTGAAATCCAACAGTGTGTGTGGATTAAGGCCGTAGACAACTTCAAATAGGGACAATTTAGTTGCCGTGTGCCTAGACCTATTATACGAAAACTCTACAACAGAAAGTAAGTCCTCCTACCTACGTGGGTTGGTCCTAGTGGTGGCTCTAAGTAGAGCACCAAGAGTCCGATTGGTCACTTCTGTTTGACCATCGGTTTGGGGGTGATAACTACTTGAAAACAACAAGTTGGTTCCAAGTTTTCCCCATAACGTTCTCCAAAAATGACTTACGAATTTCACGTCCCGATCACTAACGATGGAACGTGGTATCCCATGTAAACTTACCACTTTGTCAAAGAACAATGTGGCAACTTCACTAGCATTTAGGGTGCTTTTACATGCAATGAAATGGGTCATTTTGGAAAAGCGATCGACTACCACGAAAATGGAGTATTTGCCTCATTTTGACATAGGCAACCTGACCACAAAGTCCATGGATAGATCCTCCCAAGGTCCCATTGGTATAGGCAAAGGAGAATACATTCCATCCGGACCTTGGCGCGACTTTGCATGATGACATGTGATGCTACCCTTGCAAAACCGTGTCATATGCATACGCATTCGGGGCCAAAGAAATGCTCTTGGAGAGCGGAAAGGGTCTTGGTAGCACCGAAATGACCACGGCCCTCATGAGCTTCCTTGACCAACAAATGGCGTATAGATGAGCGCGGAATACAAAGTTTTCCCGCTCGAAAAAGATAGCCATCGTTAATAAAGAAAGACTTGTGCTCTCGGAGGTCGAGGTATTGTGCCCATATGTCCTTGAAGTCAAGATCCGTGGCATATAACTCTTTTATAAGAGCAAAGCCATGTATCTTGGCGTCCATATACAAGAGGAGGGCATAGCGGCGAGAAAGGGCATTGGCTACCACATTCTCCTTGCCTTTCTTATGCCGAATGACATAAGGAAAGGTCTCTAAAAACTCTACCCAACTAGCATGACGCCGACTTAGATTTGTTTGACTCTTGAGATACGAAAGAGCCGCATGATCCGAATGAATCACGAACTCCTTCGGCCATAAGTAATGTTGCCATGTCTTAAGACAACGAATTAGAGCATATAGTTCCTTGTCATATGTAGGGTAGTTGAGCAAAGGACCGGAAAGTTTTTCACTAAAGTAGGCAATTGGGTGAGTCTCTTGTAAGAGAACTCCTCCAATGCCCACATTTGATGCATCGCACTCCACCTCAAAAGTTTTCAAAAAGTTTGGGAGTTGGAGTAACGGTGCATTACAAAGGCGGTCTTTGAGCGCATCAAACGCTCGAGCATGGATATCACGCCACTCAAACGTGACACCCTTGGAAGTGAGCTCATGGAGCGGTGCCACTACCGTGCTAAAGTCCTTGACAAAGTGTCGGTAGAAGCCCGCTAAGCTGAGAAAGGCTCGGACCATGATGACCGTAGTAGGAGTAGGCCACTCCCAAATAGCACGAACTTTAGATTCGTCTACTTGTAGTCCATCCTTAGACACGACATAGCCAAGGAAGATAGTGGTGTCCGAGCAAAAGACGCATTTTTCAAAGTTTACATACAATTGCTCTTGTCTAAGGCACTCGAGCACTTGGCGAAGGTGCCCGATGTGATCCTCCAAAGACATACTAAACACCAAAATATCATCAAAATAAACAACAAATGTACCCAAGAATCGGCGCAAGACATGGTTCATGAGGCGCATGAAGGTGGACGGGGCGTTGGAGAGGCCAAATGGCATGACAAGCCATTCATAGAGTCCATACTTCGTTTTGAACGCCGTTTTCCACTCGTCACCTTCGGCCATCCGGATTTGGTGGTAACCGCTCCGGAGATCAATTTTGGAGAAGATGGTGGCGCCATGGAGCTCATCCAACATGTCATCAAGGCGCGGGATCGGGTGGCGGTATTTGACGGTGATTTGGTTGATGGCACGACAATCAACACACATCCGCCATGAACCATCTTTCTTTGGTACTAAAATTACCGGGACGGCACATGGTGATAAAGATTCATGCACATGTCCCCGGTCCAAGAGCTCTTGCACTTGACGTTGTAGCTCCTTCGTCTCTTCCGGACTTGCTCGGTACGCGGCACGGTTTGGCAAGGAAGCACCGGGCACAAAGTCAGATGTTCAATCCCTCGGATTGGTGGCAAGCCGGGTGGAAGGTCTTTGGGCATAATATCCTGAAATTCGGACAACAACAAAGACACCTCGTGTGGTACATTACTCGGGTCATGAGAAGTAGATAAACAAAACGGAACAAGTAAGAAGCATGGGAACTTGCCTTCCATGACCGGTTGCAAATCATGCCGGCGAGCTAAGAGTATCCTCGGCTCACACCGTCCTTGAATTACGGGATCCGAAGATGGTAAAGGTGCGCTCGAAGGAACGATGCAGCCTTTACTACCTTTGGACTCGGTAGCATGGACAAGAGGGGCGGTGTTTCGGGATTCGGAAGTACTAGCACCTACAACATCGGGACTCCGGGGGTCCGATTTTGCCGGTGCCGTAGCGGGCTCATCTACAGTTTGTTGCCTCTTCCGTTCCGCATAGTCAACCAAAATTTCGTGCGGAGTCATAGGCAAAAGTGTGACCCGTTTTCCATTATGTTGGAACATGTACCGATTAAGATAACCATCATGATATGTGCGGCGATCGAATTACCATGGTCTTCCTAATAGGACATGTGTGGCGTCCATCTTGATAACATCACAAAGGACCTTATCAACATAGGCGCCAATAGAAAACGGCACTCAAGCATGTTGTGTGACGGTTTCACATGCCGTATCGGAAATCCATTGGAGTCCGTAAGGCGTTGGGTGGGGGGTCGTAGGCAACTTGAAGTGTTTTACCACTCGTTTGTTGACAATATTGCAACAAGAACCCCCGTCAACGATGATAGAAAGGCTCGTATTATTAACCAAGCAACGAGAGTGGAAGAGATTCTCGCGTTGATCAATAAGAATATGCTCTTTAATAGCCAAAATACGACGAGAAACAAGAGCGAATTTACCGGGTTGTGCCGGGCCGCAAGCAAGCTCGTAGTCACAGGGTTCCATGCCAAAATGTGGGTCGGTGTCATGGTCATCCTCAATAATGATATCACCGTCATGTTGACCATCGTCGTCCTCGAAATATGTTGGGTCGGCAAACAAGACCCGTTTGGTGTTTGGGCAATCACGTTGGGCGAGCCGCCGGTGAGGGTCCTTGTTGACCTCGAGAGGGAGGCGCCGGTGCCGGGCCACAATTTGGTGTCTTCTCGGTACCCGTTTGCCTATTGGAAGGACCCGTCCGTTGGGTCCCTTTTGAAACGTCGGTATCTGGAGGACTAGGCGCATCTCGAGAACGTGTGTTAGACGGATAAAGATATGGACTCGAGGAAGAGGTATACCTAGAATACCGCGGTGTTTCGAGTTGTTGCTTATATAGCTTCATGGCGGCATGACATAATGCTCCCAAATCCTTGAATGGGACAATCTAGAGCGGCCGCCGGATTAAGGCATTAAGCCCACTCATGAACTTGGTGCGGAGGGTGGAGGGGGAGGCCGAGACGCCAGCCTTAATGTGCATGTCCTCAAGTTTAGCCAAGTAAGCCACCGGAGTGAGGTTGCCTTGCTTGAACTCGGCAATTTGCAACCGCATATCATTCTTAAAGTCCTCTGGCACGTACTTCTTGCTCATACAATAGATCAATTGCTCAAAGGTTTCAATCGGTGCCCTTCCTCGCCTCTCACGGGTGAACTCATACCGGTTCCACCAAGACTTGACATCTCCTTCAAAGTATAGAGTTGCCGCCTCGATTTTCTCGTATTCTTCTTCATAATGGCAATGTTTTAATGCTCGTTTCATATCTTGCGCCCAATCAAGAAAAACACACGGATCATATTCACCATGAAAGGTAGGGAACTTAACCTTACCTTCCCTACGAGCTCGGTAGGGGTCCGGGCGGGGCGGTGGAATGTAGGCATCATCGGCATGGGCTCGCCGGTGGCCGCCATGAGGCCGTTGGCGCCCCTGAACGGGTGGTGCATGCCTACGTGGATTTGGGGGAGGCAACCATTCTTCACCTCGGTCATGGTTCTCATAAGGGTCTATGACGGGTGGGTGCCACGGACGGTCATGTGCTACCCGTTTTAAATCGGATTCATCACCGGAGAACTCGTTGAAGTTGTTTTGCTCATCGTACTCATCAAAGTCAAGTGTCCTTGGTTGCCGGGTTGACCGTTGGCGACGGTGATCAGAACGATCATTCTCACGACCATGATGGGTGGTCGAGGTTGGACGGTACCGGGCCTCTTCCCGGGTTTGACGGTCGGTGTGGGGCACACTAGGTGGAGGTGGAGAAGGAACATACCATTGATGTTGATGCCCATAATATTGGTGCCGATTTTCCGTATCGACTATGGGCAAATTATCTTGAGGCGGGTCCGAGAATTCCTCCTCTTCGTCATTGAACTCATTTCCGTCAAGAGGTAAGGGATGGGTGCATTCGATGACAGACGCCAGCCGGGTAACGTTGGATGGTCCGGCTCCCAAAAGTCCCTTGCCTTTCCATTGCAGATCGGATGTGGAGGCATTGACACGGTCTCAATCGGATATGTTGGGGTGGTCCGTTGGGCAATCCGAAGGGCCTTAAGAGCTTCTAGCTCTTGTTTCAAGGCAATGTTCTCTCTGGTTAAGGCATCAAACTTTTCTTGTGCCTTCAACGCTTCCAGTTCCCGTCGTATGGAATCGTTTTCAAGGGACAACGAAGCAGTTTCCTGAGCCAAAGGTTCATTGAACTCTTGCGGATCAGAATCCTGAGAAGTTTCCATTTCAACGTTAGTCATTGCTCCAAATCAGGACACAATTGCAAGCAATCAAATGAGCAAGGTGACAAGTTAAGTCAACTTTACCCAAGTTCAAGTGCGTTATCGGGTTCTACTTTGGGGAAGGCCGTTTGGCGGTTAGGCAAGGAAGGCAAATCCAACAAAATCGAACCAATTACACAAAAATAAACAAGAGATATTTTGCAAACGTATGTAAGAAAATGGAGAGACAAAAGATGGACGGATTGTTCACTCGGCAAGCTTTGCTTGCTTTCGGTCTTTGACCTTTTTGTAAAATCCGATTTTTCGGATGGACCGGTTTGCCGGACATCTTTTCACTTTGTGTGTTTCGTTTCTTTGAAACGTTTTGAGCAACACTTTTTTTTTTTTGAACACAAATCCGTATTGATGAAGAGTTTTTTTTTGATTTTCTTGGAATATCAAATGCGAGATATCCGAACTTTTCGTTAACAAAAATACCCCAAGAGATTTGGTGAAATTAATTAACAAAATTGTCGGATTGGGTCGGTTTTAAGAAGAAAAAGACGGGTTTGATAAATGGTTTGATGGCAAACCAAATATCTCCTATTTTTGTATTTTTTTTGTTTGAATGAAACACGAAAAAAATTTTTCAAGGAAAATGGATGAACATGATGAAGAACATGATGAACAACATGAAGATCATGAAGAACAAATGAAGAACATCATGAACAAAAGGCTAAATAGGTTGAAGATAATAACGCAAAAAAAACAAGAGTAAAGAGAACTTAGCTTTGATCCCTTTGCTCTGATACCAATTTGATGCGTCCTTGGTGGTAACCAAGGATAACTCCGGATCTAGATCAAACAAAATTCCAACTACTCATTGATTCTTTGTGCAATGTTGTATCGTTTCGGATCCAAAGGGGCGGAAGCGAAGAAGAAACAAGGTTAATTCGATCTAGAGAGATCGAATAAGCCTTCTTGTGTGGATCGAAGGTTGATTCTCAAGAAGAATCCTCGAATATGGATTTGGATCAAAGACGAGATCCAAGGAAGAAATTTGAGAGATAGAAGAGAGGTTTTGATGCCCAAGCTAAGTAAGAGGAAATTCTTCTCAAAACTTAGTAATATTGAACATGAAAAATAAGTGAGGCAAGATATCTCTTATATAGAGAGTCTTGCCTACCTATGGGCCAACGGGCCAAACAAAAGTACATGAAGAAAAGCTCAAAAGGGAAACCCTAAAAAGATAAGATGAAATCCTAAAAGTATAAGATCAAAACCTAAAAGGATAAGGTCAAAAGGGAATATTCTTATACGGAATATCCCTTTATTACATAAAAAGGAAAACGTGAAAATATAGTCCGAAAATAAGCTAGCTTCATGCCATGGAGTCGGAAAGACGAGACATGCCGCTAACGGAATCGGTAGCCTATGCCATGGTGGTGTAGAGGCACGGCATGCCGGTAATGGACCCAAGTGAAGATGTGGTGCGGACGATAATGGAGCCGGTGGCTCGGGCAATGGCCTTAGCTTGGGATCGGGTGAGCGGTCCATCTAAGCGAACCCGTAAAGCCTCATTCTCCTCGTCTACAGTCAACGTCAAAGGGACATCCACGGGCGCATCACGTCTCACACCTCGTTCTAAGACCGCAATAGGATGCTCAGCAAAGGTGTGGTCCGGCTCAACCACCAAATCATCATAAATCACAATGTGCCTCGGATCTGGTATGTACTCCCTCAGTTGAGACACATGGAATACAGGGTGAATACCCTCTAACCTCAGAGGCAATGTTAATCTGTAGGCTGCCCTCCCAACTCTATCCAGTATCTCGAAAGGACCGACATATCGGGGACTCAGCTTCCCCTTTATGCCTAAAAGTCTGACGCATCGCGTCGGAGATACTCTCAACCAGACATGAGCTCCTACCCTGAACTCTAGAGGTCGACGCCTTCTGTCAGCATACGACTTTTGGCGACTTTGTGCAGCGAGCATCCTCTCTCTAATCAGCGCTACTCAAGCCATATCATCCTGAATCTGCTCTGGCGCTATCTCGCTGATACTGCTAGGCTCATCGCAGTATAAAGGTGTACGGTACCTACGTCCATACATGACCTCATATGGGGCCATCCCAATAGATGCATGCCAACTATTGTTGTATGAGAACTCAACTAGTGGGAGGTAATCAGACCAACCCTGTCCCCAATCCAACACACAAGCTCGCAGCATATCCTCCAGGGTTTGGATGGTCCTCTCAGACTGACCATCTGTCAGGGGGTGAAATGCAGTCGTAAAGTGTAGACTCGTCCCCAAAGCAGTCTGAATCTCCTGCCAAAACCTCGAGGTAAACCGTCCATCACGATCAGAGACGATCGTCCTCGGTACACCATGGAGTCTCACTATCTGTCTAGTGTACTGCTCCGTCAATCTACTCATTGGCCACGTCTCACTGATAGGAATGAAACATACCGTCTTCGTCAATCTGTAAACAACAACCCATATAGCATCAAAACTCCTACTAGGCCTCAATCTAGTCACAAAGTCCATGGAGAAATCCTCCCACTTCCACTACAGTACTGGCAGTGGATGAAGCTCGCCTCCTGGGCTGCAATGCTCTATCTTGACTTGCTAACAGGTCGTACACTATGCCACAAATCTGGCTACATCGGGCTTCAGCCCTTCCCACCAATATGAACGTCTCACATCATGGTACATCTTACTCGTACCTGGATGTACTGAGTAAGGTGTACAGTGAGCCTCCTATAAGATCCTCCATCTCAACGCTACATCAACAAGTACACAAACACGGTTATGACACCTCATCATCCCATCTGCTCTGATGGAGAACTGTTGTGCCTCTCCACGAGACATCCTCTCTCTTATTCTCATCAAGGTCGGGCAGATCCCCTGCTTTTGCTGGATCTCATCTAACAGACCAGGTAAAACCTCTAAAGCATACAACTGGGCATCCTCATCGGGAAACTGGATGTCCAGGTCTAGCCAAGCTAGATCTCTTTAAAGCTGAGGTTGAATTGTCAGTCTCGCAATCGCCTTCTCTCGAGGCGTCTTCCTGCTCAAGGCGTCAGCTACAACATTCGCCTTCCCCGGATGATACAAAATCTCAAGGTCAAATTCCTTGATCAACTCAAGTCATCGACGCTGGCGGTTATTCAACTCCCGCTGCGTGAAAATGTACTTTAGACTCTTATGGTTTGTGAAGATCTGACAAGTAGCACCATACAGGTAATGTCTCTAGATCTTCAAAGCATGAACTACCGCTGCTAACTCCAGATCATGAGTCGGGTAGTTCTCCTCATACGTTTTCAACTATCAAGACGCATATGCAATCACTCTGCCTCTCTACATCAATACACATCCCAAGCCTAGCTTGGATGCGTCACTGTAAACCACAAAATCCTCAGAACCCTGTGGCTGTGCCAAGACAGGAGCAGAAGTCAATCGACTCTTCAACTCCTCAAAACTCTAGGCACACTAATCAGTCCATACAAATCTAGTAGTCTTCCTCAGAAGACTCGTTAGTGGACGGGCAATCACAGAAAATCCCTCCACAAAGCGTCTGTAATATCCGGTTAGGCCAAGAAAGCTACGCACTTCCTTGATGTTCGTCGGTGTCGTCCATGCAGCAACAAACTTAATCTTCTCCGGATCAACCATGATCCCATCGGCGGAGACAATGCATCCAAGAAAAGCAACCTCAGACATCCAGAACTCGCACTTAGAGAGACCGTCACGCTCCTCTCTGCTACGAGAGTATACCAAAATGTCATCAATGAAGACTACCACAAACTTGTCAAGGAAGTCGATGAAGATGTTGTTCATCAACTCCATGAAGACTGCTAGGGCATTCGTCAGCCTGAATGGCATCACTTCAAACTCGTAGTGTCCATAACGGGTACGAAATGCCGTCTTGTGTACATCCTGCTCTCTCACCCTCAACTGGTGGTATCTTGAGCGTAAATCAATCCGGGAGAATATTGTCGCTCCCTGAAGCTGATCAAGTAGATCATTAATACGAGGCAGTGGATACTTGTTCTTGATGGTCACCTTGTTCAGCTTTCGGTAATCAATGCACAGTCTTAACGATCCGTCCTTCTTCCGCACGAAGAGGACAGGTGCTCCCTAGGGAGATACGCTAGGGCGGATGAAGCCCTCCTCATCCAACTCCTCGAGTTGCTTCTTCAGCTCCAACATCTCGACAAGTGTCATATGATATGGGGCCTTCGAGATGGGTCTCGTACCAGGCTCCAACTCGATACTGAAATCCACACTCCTTTGAGGCGGCAAGCTCGACGGCTCAGCAAATATGTCTGCAAACTCGCAGACCACTGGTATGTCCTCTAATGCTGGACTCTCTCCATCCTTCATGGCATAGCACCAGAAGGCATCACATCCCTGTGCTATCAGTCTAGCTGCTCGTACGGAACTGATGACAGATCCCGTCTTCCCAAGGTCCCAACCTCGGAAGACCTCTATTTGACCTACCTCGGTAGAGACTTTAATAGTCCTCCTACCAACATCTAAAACCGCACGGTGTCTACATATCCAATCCATACCTAATGTGACCTCTTCATGCATCAATGGCATGACTAAGAAGTCAACAAGCAACACACGAGTCCCTAAACGAAGGAGACAACTACGTATCTTACGGGTACCTCTGACCCGGCTACCATCAGGTAACCCTATAGTAAAGGGTATCCCCTCTATAGTAGCTAAACTCAGACGCTCAACACATGTATTAGAAATAAAGGAATGTGTAGCACCCATATCAAACAAAACTGTAACAGGTAAACCATGAAGCAGAATGGTACTTGTAGCAGCCAGTGCAGGCGGCTCCTTTGCACTCCTCAGCTCAAAAGCTCTACCTTGAGCTCCTCTAGTGTCAGTGGTACTCCCACCACAACCTCTACCTCCACTCGGCCTGGGAGTAGATCCCTGAGTAGAAGGACGATCTGGGACTCTCTGTTGTTCCTATGTCTACTGCTGAGGTGTCCTCTGACCACCCCCTACTACACCAACAGGAGAAGAACCCTGCTGAGATGCAACTCCACCTTGCCTATAGAGGGCAGCTCGATGTCTTGGTCTACCACAGCTAAAGCAAGTCACAACTGGCCTAGTACACTCAGGCTTCAAATGCCCAAGATCACAACAATTGTAACATTGTCGTCCCTTATTTGCAATCAATGCAGACGAGGGGTAACTTTGACGTCTCTGGTCTCGTCTAGAACCAGATGCTCTTCCAACTCCACTGGTTTGTCCAATGCGCTGCCTCTTCTCAGACCGTCCCGCCTGAGAAGCCCTCATTTGATTGGCTCGCTCCCTCTCAAAGGTAGAAGCCCGGTCCTGATAATCAGCTAAGGACTCGCAATGGAATCCCGCCATGTATGAGCGTGTGCTCTCCCTTGAATGACGGGAGAACAGGTACACATGTTGGTCCTCAGATGGTGCAGCTGGACCCAACAAAGCTAACTCAGTCTGGAAGCGGCTGATGGTGTCTGCAATAGGCACATCCTCAAAGTCGGCCTCCACAAAATCCTGCAGCTTCTCCCACCTCAGTGAGGTAGGGCAAAACTGCTCTCTAATCATGCTCCTCATGCAATCATAGATGGTGGCTCTAGCTCGAACAATCCTCCACCGATGTGCAAGGTCACGGAATATAGATTGTACTAACTCTATCCGTCTGTCCTCAGGACATCTGATAAACTCTAAAGCTGAGTCTACATGCCCTATCAAGACCTCGGTCTCCAACCCTACCTTTCCAGAGAAAGGTGGTACGCCCAACTGATGAAATGCATTCATCCAGGTATTTGTTTGAGGCCCTCTGGTCTCCTCTAAGACTCGAGCAGTCTTAGCAGCACGTGCTTGCATAATTGGCACCCGTGTGGCTCCTTGAGACATCTCTGAAGATCCCTCATGCACTAGTAGATCTGGGGCCCGTCTACTAGCTTTGGCATCCTCCTCAACACGTCTGATGTACTCTCTAAACTCTGGCCCACCCATGGAGACACGATCCGAGTCATCTGACTGGATTCGATGTGAATGTTGTCTCCTAGATCCACCACCCCTCGTCTCTGGGACAAATCTCTCAGCAACCTCCTCATGTACCTCTTCCACCATTGGTGGATCAACAGCGGGAACTGGTCCCTCTCCTATCACGGCCGGAGGAAGAGGTGGTCTACCTCTACCTCAGCCTACCACAAGAGTAGCTCTAGTCCGAGCCATCTACGGGGTATGCACACCTAACTTATAAGACTCTATATAGGCCATATGTATAGGTATATATATATAACACATATACAAACATAATCCACAATACATATAGATAAATATCTATACTCCAGAGATCCATAACAGAGGTGGGGACTTCTCGTACATTCTAACCCAAAATAACACTTAAAACCAAAAATCTTTTGAAAATATCATACCCCTTTCGAGTTCTGTTTATTTTACCTATCAAACCTCATTGCAGGTAGCAAGTGCCATTGTTGTCAACCTACGGCTCTGATACCAACTCTGTAACACCCCAAATCCGCGGGACTTGGAGTGCCACTTTGAGCTAGGATCTCACAATGGATCCTGACCCTAGCCTGACAAAAAGTTCACTAGACCTTACAACATGACACCGGCATATATAAAACAAATGCATAAAACTATATAAAACTGTACAACCAAAAGGTAATGACATCACAGCCGAGTATAAACAACAACATCCTCACACAGGAGGTAACAAAAGATATCCTCACGCAAGAGGAAAACATAACAACCCCAAAAGACCACAACAATCCTATGTACGAGAGGTCTTCCGCCTGCCACCCTGCTAGATCACTCAGCAGCACGCCTATCCTGTAGGGCATCTACAACATGGTAATAAACCATTAGCTAACCATTGATATATAAGGTAATGCATAAGCACAAGTACAATCATGAAAGATAACCACATCAGCATGTTATCACACATTCACCCATTTATCATCTTTATATAATAGTCATTCACTCAAGTCGTGTATATATAGATAGATGTAAGTACGTGACACGAGGACCGATACATCCTTGCCTCTAAGCTTGATAGTCAGCTGCACGAGTATCAGTCACACAATCCGTGTACCCTATGAAAGTGGATTGAGCCCTTCATGTAAAGCCAGTCTGGCCTGACATCAGAGAACCTCCCTGACTCCACGGTGGGATGAAAGGGAAAGGTAATCACAGCCACGCAACGGGGCAGTCAATAAAACATAGGTCGGTATAAACGACATCTCATGCTATCATAGCAAACATATAGCGCAAACACCACCCATGCAAACACCCAATATAGGGATGGTAGCTAAGTAAGTCCTACGGACTTACCTCAACCTTGTACAAAGCTCAACCTCAAATAACCTCCAATCCTGAGAGGTACATTGCCCAATAACAAGGCATAGAGATATATCAATATCCTATCAATTAAAGGGGTCACACCTAGACCCAAGGGATCCATAGGATCATCCTCAACTCAACTTCAACCCTAATAAAACTCAAAGGCTATACATGACATATACCGATCATAACCTCATCAAAACACCTCCTCACACCTCTAGCATGAACCTACACAGTCACACTAGGAAGGGAGGGAACAAAGGCATCCTAAAACAAGCCTAGAAGCAACACACACCTGTAGAACCAAGTGGAAACACCAGATGGTGCAAGTGGCCGCAAGGGCGGCTCACAGGTGGCACAAGGGTGGCTCACTGCCGGCGCTGGGGCGGCTGTAAGGTGGCGCAGGGGCGGCTGGACAGCAGAAGACACCAAGCCAGCCCCTTCTTCACTCCTTCCTTTGATTCCTTCACTCCTTCTTCAACCAATACACATACATACATAAACATACATATATATACATCAACATAAGCCAATCATGGCTGGAGTAAAATCCAACCTAAGGGAATCTAAGCTAAACTAAGGAAAGACAGGAAAAGATTAAGGAAAGAAGAAAGATAGGAAAGAAGCCATGAGACTCACCAGCTGAGCTCTCTAGGAGATCAAACACAACACCGCAACACCTCAAGCTGGCTCACACAAAGCTCAGCAACAACAACCATCAACAATCAGCAAACAAAGCCAAGCATAAGCTCTCAAACTCAACAAAACTTCAAGAAAAGATCAAAGATGATCCAAGGAGAGATGAGAGGAGAAGAAGAACGTAGTTGTAACACCCCAAGTTTTGAGAACTCGAAGCGCTACGGGCTAGGACCGCACAATGGGTCCTGACCCTCAGAGTAGCAACAACAAACGGATCTTACAACAAGGCACAAACGAATGAAAACCAAAACTCATCATAAAACCAAAGGTTTAAACAAAACAAGGCGAAAAGACTCACAGCCGAGTTCAAAACAAAAGGGAAACAACAAAAGAAACATAAACCCGATCCCGTCCTATAATGTACGGGAACCCCAACTGACCACACCATCCGGATCACTCAGCAGCATCCTGAACCTACGGAACATCTACAACGACGGTATAAACCGTTAACTAACATTCTAGGTTTAAGCAAGAGCGTAAAGGCACAAACACACATAAGGTAAAATAAACATATAGCATGCTTGCACTCAACCGGTTATTATCTTTCATTATGTTATCCATTACTATATCAACTTCTTTTGTCACACGAGAATCCTTTCGAAACTCGCCTCCGCTTGTCTACCAATAGGAATAGATCAGTACTATCCATTACCTACGGGTCTAGGCTGGAAGAGCACATTCTAATCTCTTGTATAACTAGACAAGTGGTCACCGCCCGGTTATAATGCACTTGGGCCTGTTAAGGTTAAAAAGGGTGAATCCTAGTCCTGTTATCCGTTATAACATGATAAACAACACAAACAAGCCAATACAATCCAACTAATACGCGGAATAAAGCTAAGTAAGTCCAAGGGACTTACCTCACATGAAGGTAACACAAAAGCTCAACACAACTCAAGAACAACTCAATAGAAAGCTCAGTTTCCCTTAGGAAAGGAGCAAGGAAAGCCTGCACGAACAAGCAACAACGGATTAGGAACGAAACTGCTGCTAGAAGTCTATAACTTCTAGTCTCAACGATCTCTAAGAGATCTCCACAAGCTAAGGGCTCAACCTTAGTCTTACAGCAACTCAGGGGACAAAGAACAACCACAAGGAACCAAGGAAGGAACGAGGAAAGGAAGGAAGGAAGCAACTCACCAAAGACGGGAGCTACTATAGAGAAAACGGCTTGGGCGGCTAGACAAAGGCGCATGGGCGGCTGAATAGAGGCGCAGGGGCGACTCTATGCAGGCGCAGGGGCGGCGGCGTGAAAGAAAGCGAAGTCGGCTTTCTTCTTCAACAGAACACACAACAAGGGCAACGAAAGCTCGAACCTTTGGCTCCAACACGTCAAGACTCAACTCCAAAGAGCCTGAGAACAAAAAAGGGTCAACAACGGAACACTCCACAAGAATCAAGGCTCATGCTTGATCCTTGGAGGAGAAGAAAAAAGAAGAACGCAAGGAAGAAACCAAAACAGAAGGAGAATGCATGCAGCTCTAAAGGAACGTGAAGAAGAACCAGGAAAGAATGAACTTATGTTCAACGATGTTGCAGGAAGCAAAGGACGGCTACAGCTCTCTAGGGTTGAAGAAGACGATAGCAAGGAACGGGAAAAAGGAGAGAAAGAAGAGAATATATAGGACGGGCTGGAAAGATAGACGGAAGGGCGTCTAGGGTTCAGAAAGAAGATAAGGAAACCGGCCCATAAGATAGAATATCGGACATTCAATCTATGGAAGGAAGATAAAAAGAACGGAAGAAAGATCGGCACGATCTGTCATAAATCCGCAGGGGCGGATCTCACAGCCGCAGGGGCGGCTAGCCGCGGGGGCGGCCCTCTTCACCACAGGGGCGGTGAAGGCAAAACCTAGGATCTTACAGTAGGGAGAGAGATGGAACTGTAGATGAAGAACCCTCATCAGAAGGAGAGAGAAGAAGCTTATAAAGGGATGAAAATGGTAAAGCACGGGTCAAAGGTTCAACAAAAACGGATGCAGCCACACAAAGCCGCAGGGGCGGACCCTGTGAGGCGCAGGTACGGCCCAGACAAACCGCAGGGGCGGCCACAGGGTCATGCAAGGGCTAGGTCCTCAGCTCACCTCTCTCAACAACTCAATAACTAGGCTCTTACACCATGTCCATGTCTTTCCAGTGCAAACCAACTCTATCCAAGTTCACCAAGGACCCTAATCGGTGGCATCACCTAAGCATGAGTTGGTTGATAGCCCATTGAATGATGAGGGCAAAGAAGAATACAAAAAATATCATTGTTGAATAGGTCACCCCAACAATTCCAATCGTTATATGGGAAGTTTTTTGAAGATGACAAATATGAAGCCATAACTAAGAGGAAAAAAATACCAACCACGACAATAACTCCATTTTATTGATGGAAAACAAATTTATGTCGTCCGATTCGAGGTTTGTCTTTATTATGTTCTTTAACTTAACTCCCGGATTGTCGTTCCATCTTTTCAGCATGCCTCCTCCGGTGAAAATCAAGACCATTGACGGCATAAGAGACAAATTCTACAACGTCACCACCATGTCGAACTACAACTTCAAGCCTCCCGATCCGGAGTTTGTCCTCTTTATGTTCAACAACCTCCACAACTCCACCTTCTTACAAGAGTACAAGTTTGAGCCTCTCGATCTAGAGGTTGTCCTCTTTATGTTCGATAATCTCCACGGCTCCACCCTCTTGAGGGACTAGAAGTTCAAGCCTCCCGGTTCATATGGTGTGCACTTAATTTCAAACTTAAATTCCAACCATTCATATTTTAGGCTTTTCATTTGCGGAACTTTAATTCCGACGTTTATTTCCGGCATTTAATTTCCTACTTTTGGTTTGACCACATCCACTATATAGGGGATGGTTGACTCATTTGTAAATCATGTTCATATTTAATCAAGTATATTTGAGAGTATTTCCTCATTCTTGATTTTGGGCATCAAACCCTCCCTTCTCTTAAAGTTCTTCTCCTGGATCTTTGATCCAAAGTCATCCACAATCCTTCAAGAATCAACTCAATCGCTTCACTTTAAGTCTTGATCGATCAATCTAGATCAAATCAACCCCTCAACTTCCGCCTCTATCTCTAAACTTCCGCAACCCACATTTAAACGTTCAAACCCACACGCACATCAACTATGTAATAGCTGAAGCTTTAGCTTCATCTAGATCCGAAATTCTTCATTACGTGTCCAAGGACGCATCAGAATGTATTTCGGCAACAAGTATGAAATGAATTTAGAACGGAGAGCTAATTGACTAGTTCAAACATAAAAGAGGTATTTGACAAGTTGATTCTATCTCAAGGTATTTATTATTTCAATGTGTGAAGGTATTAAATCACCTCATATTGGAAGTCATGGAACAAGGTAGATGGAAACCAATATCTCTCTTAGGGAGGACATCCCTTATCCACCATGTTATTTGCAGATGATTAGAGTCATCAACTACACAAGTAAAAGTAGTCATGGATGTGTTGAGAGGCATTGCAAGGCCTTGTGACAATGAGTGAGAAAAATTCAAACATTTTGGCTCACCCAATGTCTCGACAAAGATGAAGTGTAGTTTAGAGAGTATGAGCAATGTCAAAGTTACAAGGAATCTTGGAAACTATTGAAGTATGCCTATACTCCAAGGTTGTGTGCCCAAGAATACTTTCTCAGTAATAATAGATAAAATTCATGGTCGCCTCAACGAATGGAAAAATCGGAGCTCTCGTTCACTGGTAGAGTAACTATCACTAAGCGTGTGTTGTCGTCCCTCTTAGTTAATTAACCCAAGGACATCTAAGAAGCTTCCGAAAACAGTGTGTGAAGAGATCGATAAGAAATGCCGGGATTTTGTATGGGACACCATGATAGAACTCGAAAAATGCACATCATTATTTGATATGAGCGTTGCACTTAAAAAATCTTGGTGGCTTGGGTATAAAGTAAATGGAAACTTTAGACCTAGCCTTGATAAGAAAACCAGAATGGTTATTCATTAAAGAGAAGAAGGACCTAGGTCCAAGTCTTATGTAAAAAGTATGTGAGAAACTCATGCCCTCCATACTAGAGCCTAATGGTCCACAAACCTACCCTTAAGTATGATGAGATTGGTTGTATTATATCGAGTGTCGAATTCATAAGGATTGTGCATGTATTGATATTACTAATAGACGATAACACAAAGTAGAAAGGGGAGAGAAAGAGTAATGAAATATCTGTTTTTAAGGTATTTTGTAAATTGTCAAAAGGACAAATGAAAGCAACAACAATAATAAAGAAATAAGGAGGGAAACAATCTAAGGAAGTAAGTATCACTACTATGATAAATCAAGATAAAACCATGTATATGAATGTAATTGAACATTGATCAACGAATATTACAAGTAATTATCAAATATAGTCTTTGTCACATACAAACAAAGACCGTGTTTAATCCATCTTGAAGACGCTCTTGTAGTTGCAACAAGGATAAGAAAAACCCATTAAGCATTTAGAAAACCAAAAAAGACCAAGAAAAGTGTCGATGGAAATAAATAACCCAAACCGTAAACAAAATATAGAATATGTTAGGATTTCCTGGTGTACATATACAGTCTGGACTGGGTAAATACGATCTGAGTGAAAAAGGATATACGGTATGGAAGCCGTATATGGTCGTTTGCCTTAGGTCGTATAATTGCATCAACAACAACTTCTTTACTTTCTATATTTTTCTTTGTCCATCGTGGATCTACCTCAAAATTTTGATCCTTATTCGATATAGATGTCTTTTATGATATACTCAACCTCGGGAGGATTGAAACTCGTAAACATTCTTTCATCGTTTTTGCACATTTTTTGCCTCGAACGTCTGAAATACAAAACAAACCAAAATAGACACCACAAGTTGCAATTGAATTATTTCTATGCTATATGAACACAAATAATTCTAAATAGGAAGTGAAATGTGTGAATCTAACAACTAATATGATGAATGAACAGATGACGTCAAATCTTGACATATATGGAGAAGTGTCTTGTGGGGAGTCCAAGAGTTGTACACAAAGGCTCGAGCTGGAACCTAGAGATGGAAGTGAGATTGAATTATGGGTGATAAGTAGTTAAAGAACTATCCCCTTATCGATGTTGCAGCTGGACTAGTGGACGAAACAAATCGACATAATACAGTTGGATGAGAATGGATGTTAGTGGGAGCTATTGCAAAATAAATTAACCATCTCGATGATCCTTAAATTTGTTATACTCAAGTCGTTCTCTAATATAATGGTAATGTCAACTCACCAAAGGAAGTAGAGATAAGAGATGAGTTAAGCTAGAGCCTCTGAAGCGACTATAACTACTTGGCATCCTAATAAACATAAAAGTTGATTGACTACAATGTCTATTTATGCATATGGTGATTAAGGATAATAATAATAATAATAATAATAATAATAATAATAATAATAATAATAATAATAATAATAATAATAAGAATTTTCTTGTGGAAGCTTCTAAAGGAAGGTATTTTGCCTAATGAAGAACAAAAACAAAGGCATTTAGTTGGGAGTGACGAGTGTTAGGTTTGCAACCACTTGATAAGAGCTATATTTGTCTCTTCACAAACTGTGAAGAAACTTGATATGAGTAAACATCTTCGCGGAAGGATTCTTCAATATCCCCTTTGCATCTTGGCTAAAAGGTAACTTACTCTTTACTCAACCCATTAGTAAGATTTTTTTTAGCGGAGTAAGGTTTTTATAGTTGAATTACGTTAGACATGGAAGTGGAGAAATGATAAGGTTTCAACATGATAGATATTAGACCATGTACAATGGAGGTTTCTAAACAATAAACAATATTAGATATCTAATTTTTTCTAGGAAATAGTGCACAGAAGTTTGAAGTAAAAGCCCCTTATAAAACGTACTTGCAATGCCACCTAATAGTTTTATTTGCCACATATTACTTTATGCTTTTCTTTTGGCCAAAAATTGTGGGTTTTGCACAGATATCGAGTAACATGATTTATTTTGATATTTATTATAAATGTAAAGTAAATTTTTTAATATGATGTGATGGAAAAGGGAGTTAAAAACTTTTGTTAAGAAATCAACCATCGTAGATGGTCTTAAAGGCAATCACCACCGGCATATCAGAGACAAAGCAACTAAGTACGTCAACCCATGACAACATCTCCAACTAAATTAACATTAGTCATTCCAAAAAGAGCATATCAGAGACAAAGCAACTGAGTACGTCAATCCATGACAATATCTCCAACTAAATTAACATTAGTCATTCTAAAAAAGATAATAAATGTTGCATGGGACCCGTCCTTGGATAACACATACAAAATAAACATGGAAGGGGAATGACGAAGAGATGGACATGTGGCAGCGGTATGTGTCTTTAGAAATAACACGGGAGAATAGGAGTGAGGATTCAATATTAACCATGGACTATGCACCATCCACACGGTTGAACTATGAGAGTGATGCATTGTCTAAAGTTTTTGTGAAAAGTTAGTTACCGCTCAGTTATTTTTTAGTCAATTTATTGCTCGTAATCAATATTTTTTAGGAGGCCCTCGCATGTCATCATCATCTCTCTAGTCTAGTTTGTAACTGTCAAGACTATCTTAGAAGAGACCAGAATATCCAATTTCGTCATGTATTTTTGATGAGGGATAAAACGTGAGTATTTGATCTCACAAATATTTACAAGACCCCATTGTAATAAAGTGTCAGGATAGAACACGTGAAAAAAGCGTAATGATTTGAATGATCAATCGTAAAGCATGCAAACAAACACATAAGAAAAAAAGGTGATGATCAGTCAACGGGTAAGAGCAGTTGGACCGATCGAAGACAAAAAAAAAAGTGATAAATTAAAGGGTGAGAATAATAGAAATCACATATAGGGATAAAACAAAAGTCGGCCCGTTCGAAAGGTTTGATCGGCGCTAGTTATATCAATCAAATGACATAAGCACTAAGGCAGAGAGAAAATGGTTTTTTAATCACATTATACAATATCACGGGAATCAAGAATAATAGAAATTGTAATGCAATAATAATAAAGACATTCTAGAATCTTATTTACCACAAAAAGGCATTTTCAATCTAAATTGATAACAACAATATCCACAAGTGATATATCATGTTATGTATGCACCTCATGCATCTTGCAAATTTTTTTAAAGTATCAATCACTAAGTAATCACATCTTGAAATTAACACATTGAAACACATATAGAATAAAACATAAACTTATGCACAACTCTTGAATCTTGCATAGGCAAACCCCAAACTATCATAACACATGACAACTATAGTGAAATGGCTCGACTAGAGCGAGACGCATCGTCTTGGAAGATATGGTCAAATGCTTTGGAGTAGGGTTGATCGGGTTAACAGGTGGTGCAAATCAGACCAATTGATGATGTTACTTCGAGCGATCTTCATTTATTTACTCTCGTATATCAATCGATTCAGTCTTGACTTCGACTTCCTCAACTGCAAGGAGAACCTTATTGCGTTATATACATTATTTTGATAACAGTTCCACTTTAGCTCCTAGAAACCTATCATGTCTACAATGTCATGAACGCACGAGTAGATCTCCAAACACTGAGGGGGAGGAGATCCACCATAATATGATGCAAATCTTCACGATATAATCAAGGGATGGATAAGAACGAGGATGAAAAAAGTTATCACTTAGTGTGGGGAATAAAGTACCGGAATTTTTTGCTATTTTTGTGAGAGTTTTGAAACTTCAATGTATTGATCGACCCTCGTGAGGACATAGTTGATGTTTTACAGTTTGATGCAAGGGATAGGGTTATACCCAAGTGATTACTATTTAGGGCCCGTTTGGTTTTAACTCCGGAATCGAAAACGGAATGGAAACGAATCTAGTCAATACGTATACCCTTGTTCATTAAAATTTTTGGAATCATTCCTTGTGGTTTGTAGTAATTGAATGAGAGTTTGATACCCTATAGGGTAACAAAATATGAGGAAACAAGTGCATTTTTCATTAAACCATGGGGAATGATTCCATAAAATTTCATGAATATGGATATACATATGGACTAAATTCGTTTCCATTCCGTTTCCGTTTTCGGAGTTGGAACCAAACAGGCCCTTAGCCTTATCTCACTAATAATAAAGCGTAATTAGATATAAGAGGTACTAGTTAAAGTTCTAAAAAGTATATTTATGGACTTGATTTTAGTTTAACAATATGATATGTTATCATATGCTAAAACGGCATTCAATTTAGCCAATGTAAGTCTCTAAAACATGTCACTTTTGTTATTTGTTGATAAAATTAATAGATTTACTAATAAAACGTAATTAAACATAAATTTGTAATATTTTTTGAAATGTCCTTAAAATAAAGCGTATTTTATAAAATATTCTTTTACATTTTTATTTTTATTTTAATATTATAAATATTTTTCGGGAGTATCTTCATCGTATTTTAAATTTAATGAGTATATATATATATATATATATATATACACGGTCGTAAGCCCCCTTCTAGATATCTTCATCGAGTGGTTTTATTTTCCCATTTTCTTTTTTCTCCTTTTCTTCTTTAACCTCCTTGTTTTCTTCCTCCTTCAGCCTTGCCCAGTTTCTCCCGAGCCCTTGCACGGTTACACCTACCTCCCCGCCCAAGCTATCCGACCCAGTTTCTCCCGAACCCTTGCACGGTTACACCTACCTCCCCACCCAAGCTATCCGACCGTCATGCTAGCGAGCTTTCAGCTGCTCCTAGTTCCTTGCCTGCATCTTCTCCTAAATGCCTCCCTCTTCACCCGTTACATCTTACAACCGTTACAGCTAGATATGGTTTTGTTTGGGCTAAACCGCAAAACCGACGGTTTCCAAACCGGCGGTTTAGGTTTGCCGGTTTGACCAAACTTCGGTGGTCGGCGATTTAACCGCCGGTTTGACCGCTTTTTTAATTTTTTTTTTTTTTTTAATTTTTTAGACTGAATCGGCGGTTAACCCCATTGAACGAATATGTAAAATCTAAAGCATAACACAATTAAACTTCAGGCTTCAGCAGAACACAAATCACAATCAATAGTTAATACACAATGAAATTTGAACACGCTTAACAGGAATTTTAGCTCAGTAGTGTGAAAATTGTAGAGGAATTTCAACAGGTTCACATATCACAGCCTCACAAGTCAATCGAACACGCTTAACATTTAACACAAATACACAATCGATTACAAATATTGAAATACACAATCTGCTATCTTACCTTGTTATGTTCGCTGAATTACAAATATTGAAATACACACCGTCGGGCATACGCCGCCAGTGCCCCCTGTCGACGCCAGGAAGCAGTCGCCGCCTAACACCGCCTGAAAGCCGCCGGTTTTCTTTTCCTCTATTTACAATCGGGGCCCGACATTTTGGTGTAACTACAAATATGCTCCCAGACTTTCATTTATGTTTAATGGCCCATATTTATGCTTTATGTGTTAATGCCCTCGTTTAGGTATATACAGAAAATAGCCCAATTTTTATATTACGTAAATGGCTAACATTTTCTGCTTGTGCAAAAATGCCCTAGAAAGGTCTTTACAGATATTGGATGAGTTTTATAATTACAAAAAGGGCTCGAACTTCAAGAATTGCATTATTTTCCCAAGAAAATGTATTTGCGGATTTTAATCAAAGTTATAATTACGAGTCTAAAACTATATTTATATATATTACATAATATGCTTAAGTTCAGCATATAGAGCTAAATTTGTTTAGTTTTGGTGTTAGCTTCAAAAACGCCTTGGGAAAGGTCTAACGAGTCGAAATTCGACAGCCGTCGATCGGCTTTCGTCTTTTGACTCTACATAAGTGTTCTTGGAACTATCGGAAGTAATTATTACATATTAAAGTATAAGTTGGAGTTTATAATATAATATGCCTAGTTGGTGATTATAGGTACGTTCTCAGTTTGGATAACGGGTTTTGGGCAAAACCTAAGAGAAGTAAACCCAAAGTCGAGTTGGGACTATGTAAGTCACTCTTACACCTATTAGACGGTGTTGTGATATATAGTATATAGTATGTGAATTGATTATATGTTTTACTTGTTTAAGTTATTCGACGATATTGGTGACGTTGTCGATTTGGCTTAAAAGTTGTTATGTGAAGACTTTCATTTTAAGGCAAGTACTTGTTGGTATTTTTATATGAGCATAATCAAGTTTAAGTCGTTATGTTATTACATGCATGTTTTGACGTTTTAGAATATGTTGGCATGATGATTATAATATTATTCATGTACACTGATATTACTTTTGGTTTAAGATTATGTTATGACTTTGATAATTTGTTGTTGAAAGACCTTTGGGAATACTTGTCGGGTTTTGATTTCCTTATATGCGGTGACAGGTTTATTTGGTTTACGGCGGCAAATTTTGCCGATTGTTTTGTTTTGGTGATTTACACTACTCGGTTAGGGCGGACCATGATTACCAATGGTACATGGTTTGTGTGGGCCAATTATGTGTATGCTTTAGTGGATGGCGATGATTTACTTGATCCGTGATTTTTGTGTTCATCCTATGGTTAAGGATTAGGAGGTACCTTCATGTCCAACCCTAGAGGTGGACATGTTTTAAAATAAAATACAATTCCAAGTTTTGATATGTGATTTCTAAATTAAAATGATCGAGCATGTTTTGATATTTTTATTTGAATGATTCTTGTGATGGGTTTGAAGAAGGGGCAAGGATACATCTTGTTACCCCATTTCGGTCAATTGACCATTGGATACGATATATATATATATATATACTGGTTGTTTTTTATTATGAGTATTTGAATTTGATTATGAGTATCTAGATTTGATTATGAGTATTTGGATTTGATTATGAGTAATTGGATTTGGTTATGAGTATTTGGATTTGATTATGAGCATTTGGACTTGATTATGAATATTTAGATTTGATTATGAGTATTTGAACTTGATTATGAGTATTTAGATTTGATCATGAGAATAGATTTTATTATGGATATTTGAGATTTCAAGATATATGATTTTGAGTTTTTGAGACTTATGATCGAATGTATATTGATTAATTTATTCTTTGAGCATGATTATTTTTCTAAAGATCATGTAATGTCATATATTCTCATATCGTGTCTAGTCCATATCTTTTACCATGCTTATGTATTAGCTTAATCTAGGTGGAAGACTATTCTCACAGTGAGACTGATTATGTTTTGAACTTAATCAGACACATGATCAGTTCAGAAGTATGGAGGTCAGGAGCCCTAAGTGATAGTCGTGTCAGTTGGGTTTGGGTGGCCTTGTTCGTTAGGACTGATTCTAACTTTGAGTTATATATTTTGGGACGATTTATTTTCTAAGTCCGGACTGTCGTTGACCATTGTGATTTGTTTTATATTGTGGATTTGTACCCTTTGTGGTGGGCGCTATGATTTTTTACCTATTATTATTTTGGCAAGTCAAAACCGTTTATGTTGGAACTTATTTACTTATATCGTTATCATTTTATTTACAAAGCATTTGGGGGCCCTCGCTCAGGGCTCTTGTTACACTTTTAAACAGGGTATTTTCATAAAATACAAAAAAATTTCATATCTACAAATAAATCTTAAAGAAAGTTATTCCACAACATTACTGTATGAGGTAAGACTAACATTTTGACAAATTGTATTAATAAAACTAAAAAAAAACATAGAAGTAGACAAATCATATATTTTTCGTCTTCTTTGCTAAAATCAAGTATAATATTTGGTCTTTATTAACTTATTGATATGACTTTTAATATGTGGGATCATTGATCCACTTTTGATATTAACTTTATATATATATATATATATATATATATATATATATATATATATAGATCATACGAGAACAAACCTTATCGTGTAATCATGAGAACATATTAGATCCATCCAATTTAGTAAATCCAATTTACTCACTTTCATAAAAGGAGAGTGTACACACTCTCTATTAATGTTTTTATTTTTAAAAATTCTTATAATCTTATATTATATGAAACAATTTGTTAGAAGAGATTTACAAGATAACTCCCTCTCTCATCTCTCTTATTTTTTATAACGCCATTATCCCCTCTACACCAACTCTTTGATTCGTTCCAACGCTAACTATAATTCTATTAATTATGAACAATACACTACAATGATAGTATTGACCAAATTGCAATGGATTTGAATAACTACGAATAATATATTAAACGATATAACATCTTCGTAACAAAACTAATAATAACTATGAATAATCCATTTAACCAACAACTCATACCTAGGAATAATAACTACGAATAGTTATACTAATAATAACTACGAATAATTGTACTAATTACGAACAATACTCTTTGATTCGTAACAAAACTAATAATAACTACGAATAATCCTTCACAATTTTTGCTTGCATCGCACGGAGGGTAGCCGGTTCCTCCTCCGTCTCCTTTAACTCCTACTCAACGCTGCTGAAAATGAGCCCTAGGATACGAGCCCTGGAAAACGCCGCAGAAACCGAGCCCTAAAAATCGCCTTCTCCGGGGGTGCGGTTCAACTACTGTTCAACGCTGCTGAAAACGAGCCCTGGAAATCGCCGCTGAAAACGAGCCCTGGAACCGCCAACCGGACTGCCTTACCGCCGCTGTAATCGCCGCCCTATACGCCCTAACCGTCGCAGCCTATACGCCCATGGAAGTCTCCACACAATCGCCTGTTCTGAGAGGGGTGGAAGGTTACGGTATATCGAAGAGAGAAAGAGGCCAAAAGGGGTATTAAAGGCGCGTGGGTGTGCATTTTTTCACTTAATAATTAAGATATCTACCTTAAATCTTGACCCTTAATACTCACCATCCGACGGTGTAAGATTATTCTCATGAGAACCGTACCCTCTATATATATATATATATATATATATATATATTTTTTAAGATAAATGAATCGAGTTTAAGTTGTTTACAAACACAAGCGCAAGAAAAGTAGTTTGGTATTTTCTACGTTTACTTATGGATTGAATTTGGGTTGCTGTATATCCAGATCGCGGACTACAAAATATGTTTTTGCGTTCTTAATTTTTATCATTTGATCACATTTCATATATGGGCTTTTGCCAACATAAAAGGTATAATTCAATTTACAAGATCAAAATTTACTTTCAACAAAACACAAGTTAATAGCATATGCCGAGTTATAATATAAATTGACAATTATAACATTTATGTGATCGTGTTCACCAATATGAAATTTTTTTACCGTTAAAAATAATATTTTAAATTTCAACTCTTATATTTATACAAGCTTTCCAACTTTCAACTTGATCTCATATAAGAGACGTTGGATACATAGTAATTCTTATATAAAACTATGTTATTTTTATCTTATAATTTTTATTTACTTGTTTAATGCGATCTTTAAAGTATGAGTAGATGATTTTATATATCTTTAAATTTTCTTTTAAAATTAAAAGTTTGTTTTTTTTTTGAAGGTAAAGACATGTTAATGCAATAGTGCAATGTTTATGTGCTAAAAATGTATGCTACTCTAGCAACTCATTTCCTTAAATATTAATTGAAATTCTATGTGGACCAATGACATATATCAAATATTAAATTAAAGAAAAACAATCCAAAATAATACCAACTATCAATATTTAACCCCAAATAATACCAACTTTGAAATCATTAGGAGCGATACAAACTATCAACGTATTTACCAAAAAATAATAGGCAAAATTTGATATACTAAGCTATTTTCAGTTTATTGTAAAGAAAGTGTACCCAAATATTATTTACTGTTAATTGGTATTAATGGGGTAAATTAATTTCACTTACCAAATATCCCGCTCCTCACAAACTACCATTTCTTTCGTTTTCGTTATACTAGACTCAGAGAAGAAACCGTTGTCCGACTCCTCACCTTCAACTCTCGTCTTCATCAATCTCTCTCGTAATCTCCATTTTCTTCATCTTTGATTCATTCTTCGTCACTTTCTGGCCATCTCCTTCACTTTTTCTTTGTTTTTCGTCTTCGTTTTTACCCCAAACACACCACAATCGTTTCCATTTTTTGTAAACCCTAACAAATTGAAAATGTCGACTCGATCAAAGCATGCTGCTAACCAATCTTCTTGTGATGCTCCTACCTTCAACATTAACTCCTACGCCTCCTTTACCTGTTGAAGATGCCACACCAAACGAAGGCGATGATTCTGTTGTGTCTCATGATGAATCAGGCCTTCAAATTGTAGTATCCGGTGGTCCTCGAACAGTTGATATACCTGTGGTTAGTATTGCTTTGATACTCTTTCATGTTTTATTGTATTATAGTTTCTGGTATTTGTTCATATTAGGGTTTGTAAGTTTAATCATCGTTTCTGATATCTGTTTTGATATGGTTTGTTTTATGTTTGTTTCGTCTTTATATTTACATGAGTTTTCTGGTATGTTTGTATGTTATTAGATTTTTTGGTATGCTATTGGTTTCAAGTTTTCTGGTATTTGCGTTAGTTTAAGTTTCTGGTATGTGTTTATTGTTAATGTTCTAGTATTGCAGGTTCATGTATTACTTTGTGGTATGTTTTATGGTATTTGTTCATATGAGGTTTTTTGTTTCAAGTTTTCGGGTATTTGGTTTAGTTTAAAATTCTGGTATGTGTTTCTGGTATGTGTTTCTAGTATTGCATGTTGATGTTTTACTTTCTGATATCTTTTCTGGTATTTGTTCATATGAGGTTTAATGTTTTCTGGTATTAGATGTTTTGGTATGTTATTTGTTTTATGTTGTGTCTGATCATGTTGATGTATATATTCTGGTATGTTATTTGTTTCTGGTATTAGATTTTCTAGTTAAGGTTTTTGGTATTTGTTTTATTTATTAATGTTTTCTTGTATTTATTCATATGAGGTTTTTATATTACTTTTTGGTATTTCATGTTGATGTATATATTGATATTATTTTCTGGTATGTTTACACAGGCTGTTGAGGGAAATGTTAGTCATGGACATGAAGAGTCCTTTGTAAGTTGAATGCCTTATATGAGTTTCTGGTTTTTTGTTGAATATTTTTCTTGTATTAACAATCTTGTTTCCTGTACTAGTTAATGTACAGATTCGATGACAACCCAAAAATATGAGGCAACACGGATAACTGTCTTATCTCGTGTAAATATGGTGAAATTTTTACTTGAAGGGTTGGATGCCAATGGGCAAGATTTGTTCAAGAACTCTATTTTTTCATCTGTCATCTCCCTCTGTACCAATCTTAAAACTTCCAACCAATTAATACACTTCATGCTTCTGCATGAAGTTCAAACTGACCGCAAACACTCAATGTGGTTTGCAATGAACAAAACCCTGCTTAGGTATTTATGAACTATACACCCAACCTTTTCAGTTCAGTTTGTTACCTCCATTCCACTTTCTATTGTTAATGTGTTTCTTTCTTTTTTTTGTTGTATATTTTTGTTCATAAGGTTTGGGTTAAGCGAGTTTTCTGAAATTACCGGCCTTGAGTGTCGGTTCCATGTGTACAATGAAGAAGAAAATATTGACATGAAGGAGTTGTTCGGCATCCCCAGGTGCAAATTGGAGCAATTGGAGGAAAAATATTCAAAGTTGAAAAAGAATGATGAAAGGAAATTCAAGATGGCTCTGCTGCTGTTTATTGAATTTGTTTTGCTTGGCAATGACAAGAAGAAGTTTGTCTCAAATCTTCCTCTATCACTTCTGAAGGACATGGATGCCTTTAATTCATATCCATGGGGCGCCTTGTCTTCAATAAGACACTTGACAACCTCAGGGATTGCGAGCCAAAGAAGTTTAGGGCATCCGGAAATTACTGCCTTTCTGGTTTCCCTTTGGCATTCTAGGTATGCTTCTGGTTTTCCATTTATGTTCCTCTGGTATTGTTATATTTGGTATTTTTGTTATGATTTACGTTTCTGGTATTATTGGTTTTCATTTATGTTCCTCTGGTATGAGTAATTAGTTACCAAAAATGTTAATTATATGATTTTCTGGTATGCTTTATTGCATTAGCATTTCTGGTTTTTGTTTCTGGCTTTTTGATTCTTGTATTTTGTTTTAATGTATTAGATTCTGGTATGATTGTGTATGTTGTATAATTGAGTTTTGTGATGTATTGTTTTGTTTCTGGTATATTTTGAATTTTATAATATCTGGTATGAGTTTACTTGCTTTCTGGCATGAGTAATTAATTACCATAAATATTAATTTTGTGATTTATGGTATGCTTTATTGCAATATCATTTCTGGTATTTCTTTCTGGTTTGTGTTTCTTGTATTTTGTTTTCATGTATTTGATTCTGGTATGATTGTTTATGTTTTATAATTGAGTTATGTTATGTATTGTGTTGTTTTTGGTATGTTCTTAATTTTATACTTTTTTTAATGAGTTTAATTGGTTTCTGGTTTTCTGATATGCATTTCTGGTTTCATGCTTTCTGGTATGATATTATTTTATTAGTTTTATATTTTTTTTATTAGTTTGAGTTTCTCATATGGTCTATTCATTTGTTCCTTGTCTATATTTTGCAGGTTTTCATCCTTGACTCCATCTCCAAACTGGCATCTTTGTTTGCCACATGTGTTGATGAAGAAACAACCCGACTTTGCTTTAAGTGGGTTTCATCAACCAAGGGGAAGATGAAATGCAGCTTCCAAACAATAAAAGATACAGTGTCATCGGTGGCCCAAGATGACATTAAAACTATCCCCCTCAACGTAGAAGACCCAGAAACCGAGGATGACTGCAAATGGTGGGGAGATAAAGTTTTGGACACAGCTGGCTATCTTTGTCATCTTTTTAAAGTTGGGTTCCACGATGTACGTGTATCCAGGCCTGGAGGGCATGGTGTCAAGGTTATCAAGACTGCCCCAAAGGAGGAATCCAAAATTGATGACTTTGCTACTACTCCTCCTCCTCCTCCACGTCGTCATATTTTGAGGTTGTCAAGACCACAAAAGGTTGTCAAGAAAGAAGCTGACTCCAAGAAGAGAAAAATTGAAGAGGGAAGGAAAAGGTAGTTCAATACATTTCATACTCAATCTATATTTTAATTATGTTTTAGTTTTCTGGTATGAATGCTTTATTAGTTTCTAGTACGTGTCTGTTTGTTTCTGGTTTGTGTTTTAACTTAGTTCCGGTATAAGTTTTGTCTTACATTCTTGTATTATTTTTAATATGTTTTCTGGTATGATCTTTTTTGAATCTTGTTTCTTGTGTATATTGTTATGCTTTGTTTGGTTTCAGTTTCTGGTATGTTTATCATTTACTTAATACTGTTTTTTTTTTCATAATGTAGGGCTACATCTAAGAGGTTAATGTTCAGGTACGGCCCTCTTTTTGCGGTACGGCCGTACGGCCGTACCGTAGGGCGACACGTGTCCCGAAAAAAAAAAAAAAAAAAAAAAAAAAAAAAATTTTTTTTTTTTTTTTTTTTTTTTTTTTTGCTCTTTTCTGAAACGATTTTTTTTTTTTTTTTTTTTTTTTTTTTTTTTTTACGGAAACTAATGAAAATTTATTTGAACTACCATGTTATAATTTATGCACTATTATCCTATAAACTTTGAACTATTCCTATATAATCCATGAACTATTACTTTTTAATATAATCCATGAACTATTCTATTATAATTCATGAACTATCCCATAATAAGTTTTGAACTATTACTTTCACTCCTTTATAAATTTTTGCACTTTAAACTATTCTATTATAATTCATGAACTATTCTATTATAATTCATGAACTATCCCATAATAAGTTTTGAACTATTACTTTCACTCCTTTATAAATTTTGCACTATGAACTATTCTATTATAGTTCATGAACTATCCTTTTAGAAGTTATGAACTATTACTTAATAAGTTTTGAACTATTACTTTCAATCCTTTATAAATTTTACACTATGAACTATTCTATTATAATTCATGAACTATCCTTTTATAAGTTATGAACTATTCCATAATAAGTTTTGAACTATTACTTTTACTCGTTTTTTAAAAAAAAAAAAAAAAAAAAAAAAAATTTTTTTTTTTTTTTTTTTTTTTCGGGACACGTGTCGCCCTGCGGTACGGCCGCACGGCCGTACCGCAATAATGGGCCTTACTTGAATAATACCCACATCTAAGAAGCCTAAGACAGAACAGATTGTTGAGGAAGTTGAATGGTAAACTGAAGTTGAATATGCATTTATATTATCATACCAGAATTCTTAATTTTTAAAAAATTTGTTCTATTGTTTTAGCCCTGAAGAAGACATGCTGGCATTGGCTACACCCCTAGTTGTTGGTGTTACACCTTCTAGCTCTGTTGGGAATGTTGTTGCTCAAGAAATGAATACCATTGTCCCTACAGATGCTTTGGTTGCACCACCTCTCCCTGCTCCCACCACCTCCAATGCAGAAGTTGTGGTTGCACCACCTCTCTCTAATCCCACCACCTCCAACACAGAAGTTGTGGTTGCACCACATGTCCCTAATCCCACCACCTCCACTATTTCTACCTCAAACAGGTAATTTATATTTTACATACCAGAATTTATTAGTTTCAAATCAAATGCTTATTTGATATCTCATTTGTAATCTTTTACTATGTTAATGTATAGGGTTCCTGATTGGGTTTAGGATTTAATGAAACAATTACAAACCCAAAATCAAGTGATTTCTGAGTTGGTCAAGAAGGTTGAGCAATAAGATGCGACTATCAACCAAGTTGTTATGAGGCCGAAGACTCAAACTATGACGCAACACAAAATAGAAAGTCATTGTTTCAGGATCCTCACCAATGTTCAACGGATGGCTGGTTCTTCTTCTAAAGGCACCAAACCCTCTACAAATCTGGCCTCCCAACCTCCAACTGATGCTCCTAAGTTAGAAGTTCTTGGGGTTTCTTCAAGTTCTGAAGAGACGGGATCTCCAAAAAAGCCAATGCCCCAGCCCCAGTCCAAGGAGGAAGCCGAAGTTGATCAACCAAAGGAAGAACCAGTGGAAGATGTATAATACACTACTATTCTTCATGTATTTTGTTTTTGTGCATATTTGTTAATGTTTGTGTTATGTTTTCATTCTGGTACAGAAACCACTACCAGAGGTAGATGTGAAAGGGAAAGGGAAAATTAAAACCAGAGGACCGAGGAGAATGGGTTTACGTGAAAAGAAACCCAACGACCGTGTTGTATCACCTTATGTTGTCCCAATAAAAATCCCCAAGTCCCCCAAGCATGGTTTTTTGAGCAAGAAGGATAGAGATGCTTTTTATGCTTGGTACCTTAACCCAAAGACTAAAAAAAAATTTATTACTGGATTTCAACATTCAGCAAATAAAGAAAACTTCAAGCTCTTACTCCAAAAAACTGGCTGGTTGTGGGATTATGTAAGTTAACAGTTACATTACTTTTATTCAAGTTAATATTTTCTGGTATGATGTTTTCTGGTATGACTTTCTATTACTAGCTAGTGATGTGTTTCTGGTATGATGTTGGGTCTACATTTTGTTTTAAAAATTTATGGTATGTTGTGTTGTAGTGCTTTATGGTATGAGCTAGTTGTATAAGATTTTGGTATAACTTTATTTGTGCTTCTTTTTTTTTATTTGGTTTTCTGGTATTATGTTGTCATTTTGCCATAAATTATATTGCCTGATGTGTTTTCATGTATATGAGCTATCTGGTATTATGTTTTCTGGTATGAGTTTCTGGTATGACTTGCTGGTATTTGTTTAAGTTTTGTGCTTCTAGTATGATGTGTTTTCATGTCTTGAATTATGGTATGAAATTTTTATGTGTTTCTGGTATGATTCTTATATGAGCTTCTGGTATTGATTTATTAGTTTTTTCCCTACTTTACAGCAACTGGATGAACTGATTACATCCTCCGAAAAGCTATACTTGAATATCCTGAGGTTTATGGCCGTATTACCATTCTTCTCGTACCCTTCGTCGACTACTTCAACGATGTGCGCTATAAACAATTCTTAGAGTAGAAAAGTACAAGGACTTTTAATTACGGTGAAGAAATTGCATGTTTTATATTTGGACTTGATCCCCCTTTTTTGCCAAGAGCTTATATCAAGTCGATACAATATACACTGCCATCAACACTTGTGGTAAACACTGGATAGCGCTACATATTGATTTACTTAAATGGTGTGTTGTTGTATATGACTCAATTGTGGACTGTATGTTTGATGGGGATTTGAAAGCTTTGCTCACCCCATTCCTTGTTATGTTTCATCACATTCTTAAACTTCATGGACAATTTGAGAGATTTGGGGACAATCTTGATAAGCCATTGGATTATTTTCGAAAGCCAACCAAAGAAGTTCCATAGAACAACCCAAGGTAATTTCTACAATATAACTCATATGTTTCTGGTATGTTCATTACTATGATGTTTTTGAAAAACACTTATATAATTTGTTGTCTACAATTGCAGTGGAAGCTGTGGTGTATTCACAATCAAACACATTCAGTATTTGTCATGTGGACGAACTAATTTGTCAAACATATGTCAAGAATGGGTCCCAGCTATCAGAGAACAATTTTGTTCTATTTTGTACCATAGGGAGTGGGTGAAACCCCACGAGTCCCTTTGAAACTGAATCTGTCCTATATGATGTAGTTGACTCTTGCTAAACTTGTATTTTGGTATTGACTGACTTTGTTGTAATATATTAACTCTTTTGTAATATAATCTTGTTTTTGAAACAATAAGAAGTATTCTGTTAATATAGTTTCTTTACTAGAAGTGTTTATGTTGCTATTTAGGATTTTGGTATTTCATTTAAGTGCCTCTGGTATGACTATATCTGGTATTTCTTTGTTATTTTTTATGCTTCTGGTATGATTGGTTTTTATATACGTGCCTCTGGTATGAGTAATTACTTACCAGAAATGTTTATTTTGTGATTTTATGGTATGAGTTATTGCATTAGTATTTCTGGTATGTGTTTCTGGTAGTTTGTTTTTCATTTTTTTTATTCTGGTCTGATTATTTGTTTACCAAAAACGTTCAATTTGTGATTTTGTTGTATGTTTTATTGCCTATGCTTTCTGGTATTCATATATATATATATATATATATATATATATATATATATATATATATATATATATCCTGATGGTATTCTTTTATTGAATTCTGGTATGAGTTTTTTATTTTGTTTTTGTTATTACTTACTAGAAATGTTTATTTTGTGATTTTATGGTATGAGTTATTGCATTAGTATTTCTGGTATTTCTTTTATTGCCTATGCTTTCTGGTATGAGGACATTTACACATAAAAGAAACATATATTAATATAGTAACTATTTTCTACATATCTGATAATGACAAATAATCAAAATTAGTATTTCTGGTATGTGTCTTCATTCTTTCTCCATTGGTTGATTTCGGCAAGTTTTTTTTGTTATGGCCTACCCTGCCGCAACAGCTGCATTTTCTCTTCTTGCTTTCTTCCATTGATCCCCGTATCCTAGCTTTAGGCAATCTTCCGGTTCTCTTCCTCTTTATAGGAGGGTTGCATTCAATAGATGTAATGCAACTTGGAATCTGTAAATTCTCATGATCTACGATTGGGTATTGTCTCCTCATATGCCGTGTTCCAATATTCGGTGTTGTAATATTTACTTACCAAAGATGCCGGATTCATTTTCGTCATCTTTGTTGCAGCTATTGCATGAACACATGGTATTTCCTCAATATCAAATTCCTTGCAACTATAACTCCTATCCACTAAACACACAACTTCCCTTTCCTGGTTCCATTGTACCTCAAACATCAGCCTTTTCGCATCAAGCACGTAGCATCCATACTTTGTTGCCACCCCATATTTAGCTTGTATTAGGGCATCGACGTTTGGTGTTGTCATTTCTGTACATGATTCAACACTTTGCCTTCGCGTTGCAAACCATCTACCCACTGTCTGTCTGATAACATCAACGAGGGTAAGCACTGTATAATCCCTTGCATCACATGGTACACTATTTATACATTCTGCATTGTTGCTTGTCATAATGTTATAATGTTTCGCGTTGCAAAAAGCTCGGGACCAAGTAACAAATCCAATTTCTTCCAACAGCTGCGCAACTACTACCTTCTCCTACAAACATTAGCAGGTACACATGAAGTTATATACAATACCAGAAAAAACATACCATACACCTAACATGTTTCAATACCAGAAAAAGGTAATACCATAATCATTGCTCATCAATAATAATGTTGAATACCAGAAACATGACATGATACCAGAAACGATCACAAAAAGCACACCAAAATTCATACCAGAGATTAAATGTAATACCAGAAATGATAATTTTCTTACAACAAACCTAACCTGCGTTCATACCAGAAACATTCATACCATATTTACTATAAATGAGAGATAAGGGACAATACCATAAATGAAATAAACCACCAGAATTCAAATACCAGAAGCATAATGTGATTGCATACCAAAAAATAATATAAACCAGAATAAACATACCATTTTATATTTTCAAACAATTCAAGACACTTATCCTTTCTGTAGCAACTAGCTACATCCACGAACATTTGTTGAACTATATTCTTGGTTGATTTTTTCTTGATGTTCCCTTTCAAGTGGTACATGCAAACTCCATGAGATGCTTTTGTGTAGTGCTTAGCAATACCATTCTTGATTGACATGTGTCTGTCTGATATAAATAGTTGTTCCTCGCTGTCAGGGACAAACTTGTGTATATGATAGTAGAAGAAATCATACGAGTCATCACATTTACGGTCAACAATTATAAATGCTAGCGGGTATATTTGTTGGTTTGCATCTTGCGTTATTGCAAGCAATAGCACCCCACCATATCGTCCTTTTAAAAATGTTCCGTCAACTGATATAACCTTAAACAACAACAATCACCAATCAATTAGTTTTCTGGTATACTAGAGAAGGATAATAGTCATACCCGAAACTTAATTGTTCAAATATATATCACTATACCAGAATCTGAGCTTGCAATCAAATCAGAAATGATATTACCAGAAGTACATTTATCTAACAATACCAGACACTGGTTATACAAACCAGAAAAGAGCATACTAGAAAGATAATTATACTGCTTACCAGAAACACAACATTACTACCACAATCTATATCATTCATGCATAATTGATAATACCAGAGGCATAACTTTATTACATACTAGAACAAGGATAATACCTTTCTCATTATTGAATATCCTTTCATTGATTGTCCCAAAGCAAAGAAGACGTACTTGAATTTGTTTTCATCATCCAATTGTAGTGCTACAATAGTGTTCGGATTTGCCTCTTGCAATCGATGTAAGTACACCGGCACACCCTTGTAGTTCTCTTCATTTGTTCCTTTTATATTGTCCTTGACAGCCTCTTGTGCCATCCAACATTTCCAGTAGCTAGCTTCTAAACCATGCTCGTTTCTCAAAATTCCAATAATTGTCTTAGGCTCGGGGAGTTTATGTGTATTAGCATACCTGAATAACATAAACAATATGATTTGAATGTAGTTCATACCAGAATGGAAGAAAACAATATAGAAGTGAATATTATATGTGATAATAAGCAATAGACTTACATTTTTGCAACTATTTCAGCAATGACAGGATATGAGACCTTTCTGCGATAATTTCTTCTTGTATGGAATGAACAAGTGTGCTCTCTGGTATACTTTGTTAGTGTAAACACTTTCGATTTCTTGATTTTTGAGAACCGGCGCCACTTACAATCTTTATCTAGACATCGCGCAAGAATAGCAAGCTTGATAGACTTTGTTATTTTGTATTGTGTACATTCAGCAACAACATTCAAACACAATGCATTTTTCACTGCGTTTTTATCCTAGAACTTTTGACCAAGCTTAAGACCCCATTGAGTTTCTTCAGGTTGAACTTCAGTGATTGCATAGCTATTCTCTGTTTCTATTTCAGTCACACTGAGAGCAGGAACAATGACAGTGTATGAATGATATTCATTAATTTCTTCAATTTCTGGTATAATAATTGTAGACTTTAATCTCACACACAATGGCACACTCCAGCATGGTTGAGTCAATTGATTAACTTCAACAAAATCCTCAAAATCTTGTACAGTTTCAATATAAAATGGTTGCAAAACTTTATTTAAGGTATTCTTGTATGTAAGTTCCAATTTGTTCATTGTCTCATCTACTTGAAAACGTTTGGCAATCAACATCCTAATTTCTGGTATGCTAACTAGATCTCCCACAGTGATGGGTTTGCACACTACTTTATCCCCTAAATATTTCCATTCATTTTTCACAGATTTCCATTCTCCTCCACAATAAACTAAAATTTGTAATTGAGCCATGGCTAACAAGTTCTGTACATATCAGAAAAAAAAACTAGTATAAGTATACCAGAAGTTAAAAGTATACCAAATTATGCACAACACCACAAATACCAGAAGTTCAAGTATACTAGAAGTTAAAGTATACCAGAATTATGCACAACATCACAAATACCAGAAGTCATTCAATTCATTATACTAGAGAATTAATGATACCAGAAAGACAATTAGCATACTACAAAACTAATTATACCAAAACTCATTAATTCATACCAGAATTAATGATACCGGAAAGATAATTATCATATTACAAAGGAGATTATACCAGAACTCATTAATTCATTCAAGAATTATGCACAATACCACAAATACTAGAGAATTAATGATACCAGAAAGATAATTATCATACTACAAAAGAGATTATACCCGAACTCATTTAATTCATACCAAAATTATTCACAACACCACAAATACCAGAGAATTAATGATACTAAAAAGACAATTATCATACTACAAAAGAGAGTATACCAGAACTCATTAATTCATACAATAATTATGCACAACACCACAAATACTAGAAGTTCAATTATACCAGACGTTGAAGTATACCAGAATTATGCACAAGAACATAAATACCAGAAGATCAAGTATACCAGACGTTGAAGTATACCATAATCATGCACAACACCACAAATACCAGAAGTTCAATTATACCAGACGTTGAAGTATACTAAAATTATGCACAAGAACATAAATACCAGAAGATCAAGTATACCAAACGTTCAAGTATACCATAATTATTTACAACACCACAAATACCAGAAGTTCAATTATACCAGAATTCATTCAAATCATTATACCAGAGAATTAATGATACCAGAACTCATTCTTTCATATCAGAATTAAGAAAACAAACTAGCAACAAGGTTCATACCAGAATCGTTTATCAAATTGATACCAGAACAGAGAAAATTGAAATCATAACACACTCATTAATACCAGAAACATAATTGAA
Source organism: Fagopyrum homotropicum (assembly GCA_033239125.1). Classification (NCBI taxonomy): domain Eukaryota; kingdom Viridiplantae; phylum Streptophyta; class Magnoliopsida; order Caryophyllales; family Polygonaceae; genus Fagopyrum; species Fagopyrum homotropicum. The sequence goes on along the minus strand of BSWB01000005.1, from coordinate 21,753,099 downwards.
AACAAAACCAAATCTGACGATACCTTATACCAGAAATACAAGAATCTGATCAAAATTTCACAATGGTGAACAAAATAACAGAATAATACTGAAGAAGAGGCGAGAGAGAGAGAGAGTAGAATATTGTGAGAGAGATACCTGTTAGATCGAAGCGAATTCTGGTATTTGAAGTCTTGAATCACAAATCGATTGTGTTGTATTCGTTTATGGTGTTTGATCGATTGATACCAGAGAAGATTGCCCGATCGATGTCGATTGTGAGAGATAAGAGAGAAAGTAGATCGATAATTGTGATACCAGAGAAGCTTGCGAGAAGGAGAACTTACGAGATCGAAGGAGGAGAAAAATGGATTCTGAAATCGAGATCGAGAGGAGGACAAGAAACCAGATCGCGTTCGGTTGATTGTAACAGAAAAGAGAGAGAAAGAGGAGATTTTACCTAATGATTTTGGTAATTAATTTCTACTTGAATGGTAAATATGATTTTGGAGTATATTTTCTTGATGGAAAATATAAAACAGCCTACTTAGTATCATGGTTTCTTAATAAAGCCTAGTTACCAAATTTGCCCAAAATAATATGTCTTATTTTATGGCAAAAATCCTTAACTCCGGTGATGACGTGGCAACCAAAATCTTTTATGTCATCAAGAAATAATTATGTAAATTTTATTTTTCTTAAATCAAGTTAATGACATTTAATATGTTAAAAAAATATAATTAATTTTTTTAAAAATAATAATTTCGTAAGTAATGTTTTATAAAAAAACATTTTTTTTATTAAAAATAAAATAAATTTCATAAGTATTTTTTAAATAATTTTTTGTACTATTAAAAAAATCTTTTTGTGTGAATTTTTTAAAAGCTTTTTTTGAATTCACTAGAAAACAAATTACTTCTAAAAATATATATTACACATTGTTTCTTTTAAAAAAAAAATTTCTACAAAATTTGTAAAAAATTATAATAAAAAAAATTAGTTACAAAAATATAACTTAAATATAATACTTAATTTATATATATACTTTTAATTTTTATGTTATTAACTTGATTTTAAAAAAATCCACATCACACAATTAATCCATTTTTTGATGACATTTAAAATTCCGGTTATCACGTCATTGTCGGAGTTAGTATTTTGCCCGTAAAGTAAGACATATTATTTTTGGTAAATATGTTATAGTTTGTATTGCTTCTAATAATTTTTAAAGTTGGTATTATTTTGAATTGAATATTAATAGTTGGTATTATTTTAGGTTAATTTTACTTAAACTAATATATGATATATGATTTCGAAATTGAGGCCGTCAAAGTAGCATGCTAGTGGGGCGCATGAGCATTGCAATTTTGCACATGCTTGTTTTTACAAAACTTTATTTCGAAAAGACTTATTAAAAATAATATAAACTCATCTATACATATTTTAACTAAAAATTGACAAAAATAATATAAATTATCACTAGTGAACCAAAAGTTATACAAACTTTAAAAACTGCCAAATCGTATACATATTATGAAGGATTACTACAATTGTGATATAGTCAATATTTTCAACTAAAACTTCACTGGAAGTGTTAATATGACAGTTATAGGGAAATTTTGGGTGGAGAATACAATTTACAAAAACTGGGAGAACAATGTTAAAAAAAAGATTAAATTAGCTAAATAAGTATTTTCAAGATTTTCTCAAGTAATTAGGTTCCTGATATAGGGTATTATTCAAGTAAGGCCCATTATTGCGGTACGGCCGTGCGGCCGTACCGCAGGGCGACACGTGTCCCGAAATTTTTTTTTTTTTTTTTTTTTAATTTAAAAAAAAAACGAGTAAAAGTAATAGTTCAAAACTTATTATGGAATAGTTCATAACTTATAAAAGGATAGTTCATGAATTATAATAGAATAGTTCATAGTGTAAAATTCATAAAGGATTGAAAGTAATAGTTCAAAACTTATTAAGTAATAGTTCATAACTTCTAAAAGGATAGTTCATGAATTATAATAGAATAGTTCATAGTGCAAACTTTATAAAGGAGTGAAAGTAATAGTTCAAAACTTATTATGGGATAGTTCATGAATTATAATAGAATAGTTCATGAATTATAATAGAATAGTTCATGAATTATAATAGAATAGTTTAAAGTGCAAAAATTTATAAAGGAGTGAAAGTAATAGTTTAAAACTTATTATGGGATAGTTCATGAATTATAATAGAATAGTTCATGGATTATATTAAAAAGTAATAGTTCATGGATTATATAGGAATAGTTCAAAGTTTATAGGATAATAGTGCATAAATTATAACATGGTAGTTCAAATAAATTTTCATTAGTTTCCGTAAAAAAAAAAAAAAAAATCGTTTCAAAAAAGAGAAAAAAGAAAAAAAAATAAAATAAAATTTTTTTTTTTTTTTTTCGGGACACGTGTCGCCCTGCGGTACGGCCGTACCGCAATAAAAGGGCCGTACCTGAACATTTACCTCCTGATATAAATATATTTAGTAAATGTACTCCTAATCAAATCCCCTTACCTTCCGACTTCAATTTAATGAAAGTGGTAAAAATTGAATAAGTACACAAACTTAATGAAAATTGAAAATGTCTATTTGATCAAATTCTTTCAAAAAATTACCTTCTTCCTCATGCTTCACCTATGTTACTCGTTTTGGATTCAAAATTCAAGAAGCACTTACAAATATGAACGAATTATTAAATCAATGTGAATCGATTATGAATTTGCATAGAGACATTGTAAAACCAAATAATAACGTGTTAGTCACATAGTTAGCACCATCAACTTTAATTAAATCGATTCAATTTGTTGGATTTGATTTATAACCTCAAAACCCTTGTTTTTGAATAGGGGAAGTCAAAACAATACCTTTTTCACCAAATTAATCAATAACAACAACATACAAAGCAGTAAAAGTAGTAACCTAGCAAAGCCTCAAATGTTCATGCTTAGAACCAATAAAATCAAAACCAATTTAAACATAAGATTAACTAAGATGTACGAGAAAGACAATGAAAATACAGCACTAAACAATGATAAAATATAAATATCATGTTCATACTGTATATATTAAGTTTACGTGTTGAACCATTATCAACACTAAATAAACTGAGAGTTAAAAGTAAGGTTGAACTTTGTGGTTTCTTAACACCCAGGAGAAGGAGACCGCGAGGAAGGAGATGGTATTTTTTATTTTACAATTTTCCTACAAAATTATGAATTACATTTTGCACCCAAACTAATTTTTCGTTGTCATGCTAACACTTTGACTAAGATTTTGGAATAAAAGGTTGACCATATCAAAATTGGTTTAGTCTTCCATAGTTTGTAGATATGAGAAAATTTTGTTATTTTTAAAGTTCGTATTATTTTTGCTTCACATGTGATAGCTGGTATAATTTTTAGTCATTCTTTCCAATTTAAAAGATCATATTGAACAACTAAATAGTTCGACTTAAAATGAGTTTCTAACCAAATCATAAGTCGTGTTTACTATTGAAGAAAAATAAATCGATATTGGAGTGTCTTGATGACACACATGTAAGACCCTAGTTTTTGCCTTCACCGCCCCCGCAGTGCAGAAGGCCGCCCCAACGGCAAGCCTTGGCTGTCATCGCCCCCGCTGTGACAGTGAGCCGCCCCTGCGGTAGGGCAATCTGCCCCTGCGGATTCGCCACAGATCGTATTCGATCTGTTTTTGTTCGTTTTATGTTCCTTCCATAGATAGAAGATCCGATCTTCTATCTTATGGGCCGGTTTTCCTATCTTATTCATGACCCTAGAACATCATTCCTTCTATCTTTCCACCCCTTTTCTATATAAACCCGCATTCTCTTGTTTTTCCCGTTTCTAGCATACGTTTTCTTCACCCTCGAGAGCTGAAGCCTTGCTTCCTATGATCTTGCTGAACGTGTAAGTTCTTTCTCCCTTGTTCTTCATCACGTTCATGTGTTGCTGCATGCTGTTTCCCTTCTGTTCGTTTTCTTCTTCGTTCCTCCCTTTTCTTCTTCTCCAAGGATCAAGTTTGAGTCTTGATTCTTGTAGATCGTTCCGTTGTTAATATGTTGACGTTCGCAGGCTCCCTTGGCTAAGTTGTGAAGTGTTCGAGTATTGAAAAAGCAAGCTTTGGCATTGTCGAAGTTATGTTGTCAAACGAGAAGCCGACAATAGCTTCTAAACCGTACCCTCCCCCGCGCCTACATAGAGCCGCCCCTGAGGCTACCTGTTCAGCTGCCCCCGCACCTTGCCCACCCGCCCTTGCGGTTTATCTACAATAGCTCCCGTCTTTGGTGAGCTGCTTCCTTCCTTGGTTTCCTCGTTCCTTTTCTTGCCTCTTGATGTTGTTGTTGACCTTTAGTGTTCTGTAAGACTAAGGTTGGGACCTTATCTTGTGGAGATCTCTTGGAGATCAATGAAACTAGAAGTTATAGACTTCTAGTAACTGTTTCATTCCTGATTCGTGATGCCTTGTTGAGCAGGCTTTCTGTTCTTCTTTCTTGAGGGAATCTGAGTGTTTGCTGAGCTTTGAGTTTACCTTCGAGTGAGGTAAGTCCCTTTGACTTACTTAACTTCATTCCGTATATTAGTTTGACTGTTTTGGCTTGGTGTATTGTTGTTTATGGTTATAACTGATAACCGGAATATGATTGACCTTGTTATACCTTAATTGGCCCAAGTGTATTATAACCGGGCGGTTACCGCTTGTCTAGTTCAGAATGGGGAAACTGGGAGGTGCTCTTGCGACCAGTCCAACAGGTGACGGAAGATTGCATAAGTTCTATTCCTGTTGGTGAAAGGTGACAAAGGCGAGATTACAGCGACTCTCGTGTAACAACCATAAGTTGAATTAGTAATTGGATAACGTAATAAAACATAATAAACGGCTGAGTGTGAGCATGCTATGTGTTTACTTTACCTTATGTGTGTTTGTGACTTTATTGACTTTCTGATATCTAGAATGTAAGCTAACGGTTTACACCGATGTTGTAGATGCCTTGTTGGATATAGGTGCTGCTGAGTGATCCGGACGGTGTGGTCAGCCAGGGTTCCAATACATTATAGGTCGGGATCGGGTTTATATTTTTGTTGTTGTTTCCCTTTTGTTTTGAACTCGGTTGTGAGTCTTTTGTGTTTTCCTTTGTTTAAACCTTTGGTTTTATATTGAGTTTTGGTTTTCATTTGTATGTACCTTGTTGTAAGATTCGTTGTATCATTGCTACTTTGAGGGTTGAGACCCATTGTGAGGTCCTAGCCCGTAACGCTTCGAGTTCCCAGAACATAGGGTGTTAGAATATGGTATCAAAGCTCTAGGTTGGCAACAATGACACTCGAAATCTTCTAAAGGTCAGATAGATAAATAAACAGAACCCGCAAGGGTCTACGTCTTCAAAAGGGGGTTCTGTTTTAAAATTTGTCGGTTTGGGATAGATGTATGGGCGACCACCACTACCTCCGCGGATTTCAGCCGTGTAGTTTTCTTTTGTGTTGGCCTTTATGTGCTTTTCCTTGATTTCTACTTTGGATGTAGCGTGACCTTATATATCTATATCCATATTGAAAATGACGTGTACTAGAGCTACATTTGCTATGGGGCGAGGAAGGGGTCGACCTCCTCTTCCACCTACCATCTGTGGATGAGGACATGTAGGGAGACCTCCACTAGCTAGAGGTCGGGGCCAAGCCGTAGTCGCTGACCCGCCTATCGCTGAGGCGTTTTCTAAAGAAGTTGTTAAAAGCGTTGTTCTTGAGGCTGGGAACGGGACCGCTGGTAAGTCCGGAGCACAACGAGCACAGTCGATCGAGCCTGGTCGAGTATCCATCAGAGGTTCAGCATACCACGAATACGTGTAGAGAGTTGAGGAGGCTATCAGGATTGGAGGACCTGCACCAGCACCGCCAGTTCCAACGAGATCAATTAAGGTTTCGTAGAGAGTGACATAGGTCGTTGCCCCGGCCACTAGAGTTGATGAGGTCGTTAGAGTACTAGTTGAGACGAGAGAGCCGAGGCCTGAATGTTGGTTGAAGGATTTCAACCACGTGAAGGTTCCTTCCTTCATGGGGAAGACTAGATTAGAGGTGGAAGTGTGGCTAGGGCAACTGGATTTGGTTATGGAGGCTATCAGTTGCCCAAAGAGACGTCGAGTCGACATAACACAGACAATGTTGAAGGATCAGGCTCATTCCTGGTGGAGGACCATGCGCAGTAAGGTCACCAGCTATGAGCAGATAAAGATGGTGATCAGGGATCACTATTGTCCTACATCAATAAGGAGAGACCGTCTTTAAGATTTTTTCGAGGTTGGATTCGAGGATATCCCTATTGTTGAGATCATCAACAAGTTTCAGGAAGAGTTGTCTCTGTTGAGTCCATCTGCACCACCTAAGTGTCAGCATGTTTATCTATTCTCTCGGAGATTGAGAGAGTCTACACGCTCTTATCTTGTTGGTTTCCGTTGTGATTCCTTGACGGACTATCAAGATAGAGCATTTGCTTATGAGAGAGACCGACCGGGTCAAAGGAGAGCTTCTCAGATAGGAGGTCTTGATAAGAGACAAAGGACTGTACCAGCTAGTGTTGGAGCTGGAGCATCGGGATTCGGGCGTAGTCAGACGCCGAGAGGTTCTAGTTTTCAACAGTCGGTACAGATTTCTGACAGAGCATGAAAGTGCTTTATCTGCGGAGGTGTCGGATACATGAGAGCAGATTGTAAGAAGACTGTTGTGACTTGCTTTTCTTGTGGTAAGCCCGGACACAGAGCTGCGTTTTGCCGTCAGGGCAAGACGCTGTCTCAATAGGGATCTTCACCTGCTAGTGTTGTAGGAGGTGGACAGAGACCTAAGTACCAGCAACAGCAGTAGCAAAGAGCTGTTGGTTTTACCGCTCCTCAGGGTTCCACTCCGGGATAGAGAAGAGGTAGGGGACGATTTAGTGGTTCTGTAGACACCAGGGATGCATCAGCTAGAGTTTATGAGCTAAGGAGTGTTGTAGAGCCGACAACGCTAATGACCACATGTACCATTCATATTAATGGTTTTCATGTCAGAGTTCTTTTCGATACCGGTGCTACACATTCTTTTATATCTGATGCTTGCGTATATAGATTGACCTTAGTTACCGTAGGGGAGAAAATCTTCTTTATAGGATTGCCCGATAGGGGTAAGATTAGAGGTAGACGAGTGGTTCGCGATTGCCCTATTTGATTGGGAGGCCGCGACTAGCCAGCTGACTTCTTCGTCATATACTTAGTAAATCAAGAAGTTATTCTGGACATGGATTAGATGGATCGATATCAAGCAGTTCTGGACATCGGCAAGAGGATAGTGACGATAACTAACAAAGTCTGGCCATGTGGAGATTTTCCGAGGATGGGATCTCGGAAAGACCTGTACATTCATCAGTGCAGTTCGAGCTGCGAGGCTTGTCGGTCAGGGTTGCGAGGCTTTCTGGTGCTATGCCATAAAGGATAGTACGAGTCTAGCGTTGAGGAAATTCCGGTAGCTTGCGAGTTTACCGACGTTTTTGCAGAGCCATCAAGTTTACCTCCATAGAGAAGTGTAGACTTTGACATTGATCTAGATCCCGTACAAGACCGATCTCTAAGGCTCCTTACCGTATGACGCCTATCAAGATGCTTGAGCTTAAGAAGCAGCTCGAGAAGTTAGCAGAGAAGGGCTTTATCCGCGCTAGTGTTTCTCCTTAGGGTGCACTAGTACTCTTCGTCAGGAAGAAAGACGGGTCAATGAGGTTATGTATCGACTACCGAGAGCTTAATAAGGTGACGATCAATAATAAGTACCCATTGCTCCGTATCGACGACCTTTTGGATCAGTTGCATGGAGCTTTAGTGTTTTCGCAGATCGATTTGAGATCCGGATATCACCAACTGAGGGTGAGAGAGTATGACATAGCCAAGACGACATTTCGGACCAAGTATGACCACTACGAGTTTGTAGTGATGCCATTTGGGATCACGAATGCGCCTGGAGTTTTCATGGAGTTGATGAACAACATTTTCATCGACTTCCTAAACCAGTTTGTAGTTGTCTTCATAGACGACATTCTGGTATACTCTTGTAGCAGAGAGAAGCATACAGGGCACTTGAGGATCGTACTCCAAGTCCTACAAGATAGAGAGTTTTACGCCAAGCTCTCTAAGTGCGAGTTTTGGATATTTGAGGTGGCATTTCTTGGTCATGTAGATCCGGCGAAGATTGAGTCAGTAGCATCATGGCCGCCTCCTAAGAACGTCAAGGAAGTATGCAACTTCTTAGGACTGGTGGGCTACTACCGGTGTTTTGTAGAGGGATTTTCAGTGATCGCCCGACCTTTCACTTCCTTATTGAGGAAGTCTACAAGATTTGTATGGTCCGATCCGTGCCTTCAGAGCTTTGAGGAGCTGAAGAAGAGGTTGACCTCTGCTCCTATCTTAACTCAGCTAGAGGGCATTGAGGACTTTTTGGTTGACAGCGATGCATCCAAGCTTGGCTTGGGATATGTCTTGATGCAGAGGGGTAAGGTGATTGCTTATGCGTCGAGACAGCTGAAGACGTATGAAGAGAATTATCCTACCCACAATCTTAAGTTGCCTGTTATTGTTCACACTTTGAAGATTTGGAGGCATTATATGTACGGAACTACGTGTTAGATTTTCACAGACCACAACAGTCTAAAGTATATATTCACTCAGCGGGAGTTGAATAACCGCCAGCGCAGATGGTTGGAGTTGATCAAGGACTTTGACATTGAGATATTATACCACCCGCAAAAGGCAAATGTGGTAGCTGATGCCCTCAGTAGGAAGACTCCCAAGGAGAAGGCGATCGCTCGACTGACAGCTCAACCTTAGTTGCAGCGAGACTTGGCATGGCTGGAGACGGATATCCACTTTCCGGATTCCGAGAGTCAGTTATCCACCTTGGAGATATTACCTGACCTGTTGGTTGAGATCCGAAAGAAGCAAGAGAGTTATCCAGCTTTGACGCAGATCCGAGACCGGATGTCTCGAGGAGAGGCGCCACAGTTTGTAGTCGGTGCCAATAGGATCTTAGACGCCAAGAGGGTGTACGTGTTCCTTTAGATCAAGAGTTGAGACAACGGATCCTTCAAGAGGCTCATTGTTCATCTTACTCAATTCACCCCGGTGCGAGTAAGATATATTAGGATATCAGACGCTCTTTCTGGTGGGAGGTTTGAAGCCAGACGTGACGAGATATGTAGCTCAGTGTGCGACCTGCCAGCGCCTAGCGGCTCAAGATCGAGCATCATCGACCAGGAGGCGAGCTACACCACTCCCCGTTCCTCAGTGGAAGTGGGAGGACATCTCTATGGATTTCCTTACCGGTTTGAGACCGAGTCGAGGTTTTGATGCTATTTGGGTCATAATAGATCGACTGTTGAAGACCACACGTTTCATTCCGATCAAGGAGACGTCGCCGGTAAGTCGACTGACTGAGGAGTTCACTATGCAAATAGTGAGACTTCATGGAGTACCTAGGACTATAGTCTCTGATAGGGACGGACAGTTCACTTCGAGGTTTTGGCAGCTAGTGCATGCCGCCCTAGGTACGAGTCTACAATTCACGACTACTTACATCCTTACCTTGATGGTCAGTCAGAGCGGACCATCTAGACTCTAGAGGATATGTTGCGAGCTTACGTGTTAGACTAGGGACATGTGTTGTCAAATCACCTTCCCTTAGTGGAGTTTTTGTATAACAACAGTTGGCACGCTTCGATCAGGATGGCTCCTTATGAGGATTTATACGGACAAAGATGTTATACACCATTGTGTTGGGACGAGCCGAGCAATGCTAGCCGGGTAGTACCTGAGCAGATACAAGATGATATGGCCAAAGTAGCATTGATCAGAGAATGGATACTAGCAGCGCAGAGTCGTCAGAAGTCTTATGCGAATAAGTGGCGTAGACCTCTAAAGTTCAGAGTTGGAGCTCAGGTATGGCTGAGAGTTTCTCCTACACGAGGTGTCAGACGCTTCAGCATCACGGGGAAGCTCAGTCCCAAATATGTCGGACCTTTCGAGATTCTTGAGCGAGTTTGAGAGGCAACATACATACCTGCTTTTCCACCGAGGCTTGAGGGTGTTCACCCAGTCTTCCATGTGTCTCAGCTACGGTAGTACATACTAGATCCGAGACACATTATCAACCATGAGGATTTAGTGTTCGAGCCAGATCATACGTTCGTAGAGCACCTGGTAGTTGTCTTAGAGATTAGTACGAGGCGTTTGCGTTCGAAGGACATACTAATGATAAGATTCAGTAGTCGATACAAGGAGCTGATGAGGCGACTTGGGAGACAGAGGATAGTATCAAGAGTAACTATCCGAAGTTCTATGTAGATGTAGTTGTACCTTTAGTATAGATGTGTTTCAGTATTCGTTCTTGTGTTGCGTAGGCTTTTGTGACGTTTTGAGTTATATGCTCTGAGTGGTAATATATGAGTTGAGTTCAGTGTTTCTGCGTGGTTTTTGTGTGATCTTTCGGGCTGTTGCAAGTATCGGGATGAGACTTGTTTTTAGGGGGATCTGATGTAAGACACCAGTTTTTGCCTCCACCTCCTCGCGGTGAAGAAGTTCGCCCCAACGACGAGACTTGGCTGTCACCGCCCCCACGGTGAAAGTGAGCCGCCCCTGCGTCCGGCCAGTCCTGCGCCAGGGCAATCCGCACCTGCGGATTCGTCACAGATCGTGCCCAATCTATTTTCGTTCATTTTATCTTTCTTCCATTGATAGAAGATCCGGTCTTCTATCTTATGGGCCGACTTTTCTATCTTATTCATAACCCTAGAATGTCCTTCCTTCTATCTTTTCACCCCTTTTCTATATAAACCCGCCTTCTCTTCTTTTTCCCGATTCTTGCATACGTTTTCTTCACCCTCGAGAGATGCAATTTTGCTTCCTGTGATCTTGTTGAACGTGTAAGTTCTTCCTTTGTTGTTCTTCATCACGTTCATGTGTTGTTGCATGCCGTTTCCGGTATGTTCGTTTCCTTCTTTGTTCCTCCCTTTCCTTCTTCTCCAAGGATCAAGTTTGAGTCTTGATTCTTGTAGATCGTTCCGTTGTTAATATGTTGACGTTCATAAGCTCCCTTGGTTGAGTTGCGAAGTGTTTGAGTGTTGAGAAAGCAAGCTTTGGCCTTGTCGAAGTTCTATTGTCAAATGAGAAGCTGACAGTAGCATGTGCACCGTACCTGCCCCCGCGCCTGCACAGAGCCGCCCCTGTGTCTACCTGTTGTGTCGCCCCTGCGCCTTGCCCAGCCACCCCTAAATTTTATCTGCAGTAGCTCCCGTCTTTGGTGAGCTGCTTCCTTTCTTGCTTTCCTCGTTCCTTTCCTTGCCTCTTGATGTTGTTGTTGACCCTTAGTGTTCTGTAAGACTAAGGTCGGGAGCTTATCTTGTGGAGATCTCTTAGAGATCATTGAAACTAGAAGTTATAGACTTCTAGTAATTGTTTCGTTCCTGATTTGTGATGCCTTGTTGAGCAGGCTTTCCGTTCTTCTTTCCTAAGGGAATCCGAGTGTTTGCTGAGCTTTGTGTTTACCTTCAAGTGTGGTAAGTCCCTTGGACTTACTTAGCTTCATTCCGTATATTAGTTTGACTATTTTGGCTTGGTGTGTTGTTATTTATGGTTATAATTGATAACCAAAATAGGATTGACCTTGTTATACCTTAATTGGCCCAAGTATATTATACCGGGCGGTTACCACTTGTCTAGTTCAGAATGGGGAAACTGGAAGGTGCTCTTGCGACCAGTCCAGCTGGTGACAGAAGGATGCATATGTTCTATTCCTGTTGGTGAAAGGGGACAGAGGTGAGATCGTAGCGACTCTCGTGTAACAACCATAAATTGAATTAGTAACTGGATAACGTAATAAAAGATAATAACCGGCTGAGTGTGAGCATGCTATGTGTTTACTTTACCTTATGTGTGTTTGTGCATTTATTGTCTTTCTGATATCTAGAATGTTAGCTAAGGGTTTATACCGATGTTGTACATGCCTTGCAGAATATAGGTGTTGCCGAGTGATCCCGACAGTGTGGTCAACCGGGGTTTTACGTTTCCCTTTGTTTAAACCTTTGTTTTGAACTCGTCTGCAAGTGTTTTACGTTTCCCTTTGTTTAAACCTTTGGTTTTATATTGAGTTTTGATTTTCATTTGTGTGTGCCTTGTTGTAAGATCCGTTGTGTCGTTGCTACTTTGAGGGTTAGGACCCATTGTGAGGTCCTAGCCCGTAGCGCTTTGAGTTCCCAGAACTTGGGGTGTTACAACACAAATGGTCACCCTCGATTTCAATATTTTTTATTTGCAATTTGATAGCTTCTTGCAAGCCCGATTTAGAGCAAAGGTTTCTGCTATTAGAACTGAGTTAAAGTAATTTTTGTTTGCACCAAGATTGATAACCTCTTTATTGTGGTTCCAAATAACATAACCGATGGAGGTAACCCCATAATCAAGTTTAGAACCATCGAAATTAATTTCTGAACTCCTTTGGTCCAATTTTATCTTTGATTTCTTGGAGAATGTCATTTATCTTTTTTTTAATCTCATGTTTGATTTTTTTATTTATTTTTTTCGAGATTATTCTATCGATTTTATTAATTATTTGTTCGGTAAAAGGAAAATCTAAAATTAAACGACATAAGTCCTCAATTGACAGAACAATCGATCTCATTTGGATTTGTCTCTCTTTGAGTTTCATTAGGTTATTCTACAACCATGAAGATGGGCTTTTCTTTTGGTAGTGAAGTATGTCAAGTTTTTTCATGTACTTTTCTTTCACGACTTTTACCCACACGTTGTTTGGTTCTGTCAAATTTTCCAAAGAATCTTCACGCGTAAGGATTTTTTCATGATGTTAGTTTTTCTCAAACCGAGATCACCAATCTTTTTTTGTTTACAAATTTCATCTAAACTAATGATAGGTCTATGCTAATCTCCTTTGTTCAAAAAGAACTTTTTTTTATAGGTTTTGTCCAACTCCTTAAGATTGTGGTTTGAAAGCATAAAACTTTGCATTGTAAAATGGTTTGGTAGCCAAATTGTGTTTTATATGGGTATTTCTTCCTTCTTGTGAAAGCAACCTAGCTTCCCATTTTACAAGTTATTGCTTTGTTTTTTTTAATAATATCTTAAAAAGTATTTGTTGTAACCCTTGCATTAATGATTGTGCATCCAATGTATTTTTGTCAAGGGCAGTGGTGTAAATCATAGAAAGCACATTCTTTTAATTGATCAATGCAATTGTCACTTGTATTCCTTGTTGTTTGAAAAGCTGTTTTTGGAAGTTAATTTTTTGTCCCGATATAAAACAATATGTTTCGAAGATTTGCTTGGTCCTTTGACAAGAAGCTACATTTGCCTTAGCGAAAACTATCGTGTCATTTGCAAAGGACAATAACGAGATTGGAGTTCCTTGTCTACACAACGAGAGCCCAATATGATTGTCAAAGTTGTCACGATCATTTTGTAATATTTGTGTGAGAATTTTGGCCCCCGGTACAAGAAGATATGTAACTAGGGGTCTCCTTGTCTCTCTCCTTTTTCAAAAAGAATTCATTTGTTGATCCGTTGTTAACCAAAATGGAGAAAGAGATTTTGTAATACATTCCTTGATCCATCCTAAGAATTTGTCGTTAAAACCAAACTCCATGAATACATAAAGAATGAAGTCCCAATTAACTTGGTCAATAGCCTTTTTTATATCCAATTTAATGGCGACCCAACCTTCCCTTCCCTTTTTGGACCCGAATGAGTGAAAAAATTCATGCACATTAAGGATATTATCATGTATTAATCGCTTTAAAACGAGCGCACATTGAAGAGGGTGTATGAATTTAGACATAATTGTTTTCATCCTATTAGTATTATTTTTACAATTATTTTGTAAATCGTAGAACATAAACTTATAGGTCTAAAGTGATTGATTGTAATAGGGTTGTTCTTTTTTGGGATAAGGGTTATGAAAGTATGTTTTATTTGTCTAAGCGTTTTTCCGATTCTGAAGAAGCCTTTGACTGCTTTAGTGACATCAAGTCCCACAATATCCAAATAATTTTTTATAGAATCCCGCAAGCATCCCACCGGGTCTCGGGGATTTATCGCACATGATGTCAAAAATGGCATTTTTATATTTTTTTTCATTTGTTGTTGGTCTTGTTAATTTCATATTTTCTTCATTGCTTAATTTTTGCTTTATCAGATGGAGTTTGTCTTCCAAGAGAGACATTTCCAATGGAGATCGAGAGAATTTTCTTAAAAAATTAGTTTTAACTTTCAAAAGCATGTAACTTTCATTTGTAACTGGTTCCTTCGCTTGTTTTTAGTTTTTGGATATTGATGTCATCCGTGCCTTGGCTTAAGACGGCCCGGCAAACGGCATGCCTTGTCTTGACATAAAGCTTGCCCATTTTGACAACATTTCTCTTGCTTTTGCTTATGTATAATAAAATAGATATTCATGTTGAATATTCTCTTTTAAGTTTTCCAATTGGACCTCCTTTAGGCTTATCCTATTGGATCTCTCTTTTATACCTTTATTTTTTTACCTTTCATTCCGACCTTTTGTTCCGACCCCATCCTCTATATAAGGGATGTTTGACCACACTTGTAATACATGTTCAAATTAAATCAAGTTTAGTTGAAAGTACATTCTCCTTCTTTATTTTAGATATCACCTCTTCCCTCTCAAAGTTATTCCTTAGATCTTTGATCCAAGACTTCACATTCGAGGATACTTCAAGAACCAACTATCCACTCTCCTTCATAGATTGCTCGATCAACCTTGATCGGATCAACCAATCGCTTTTGCATCCATCCCAATGTAACTCCCGAAAATTTTATTTTCGATTAAATCTGAGGTAAACCGGACTTTGACCGGTTTGGACTTTCCTTTCATCGTTTTCTCATGTTATATGATACTTTGTAACTTGTTTCTTTATGTAACACCCCAAGTTCTGAGAACTCGAAGCGTTACGGGCTAGAACCTCACAAGGGGTCCCGACTCTAAGAGTAACAACAATAACATCGGATCTTGCAAAAGGCACAAATAAACGAAAACCAAAACTATATAAAAAGTCATAAGGTGTAACAAGGAAAAAGCAAAGGACTCTCAGCCGAGTTCAACAACAAACTAGAAAAGACAACAACTAAAATATAAACCCAATCCCGTCATATAATGTACGGAAACCCCGTTCTACCAATCCGTCTGGATCACTCAGCAACATCTCTAACTTGCAGGGCATCTACAACATCGGTATAAACCGTTAGCTAACATTCTAGATATCATAAAGATAGTAAAGGCACAAACACATATAAGAATATAAACATATAGCATGCTCACACACAACCGGTTATTATCTTTTAATAAGTTATCCATTACTAAATCAAGAGCACCTCCTAGTTTCCCAATTCTGAACTTGACAAGTGGTCACCGCCGGTTATAATACACTTAGGCCAATTAAGGTATAAGGTCGTCGTAGTCCGGTTTATGTTATAACGATAAAGCAAACAAACACCACCGATACGGTCAAACCAATACACGGAACACAACTAAATAAGTCCAAGGGACTTACCAGATTCGAATGTAACACAAGGGTCAGCTAACTGCTCAGTTTCCTGAAGGAAATAATCTATGCGTGCTCAGACAAGGTATCACAAAATCATAAACGAACCGAATGCTAGAAGTCTACAAAATTCTAGTCTCAATGATCTCTAACAAATCTCAAACATGCTAGGAAGACGATTCCTAGTCTCAAAGGTTCCCAAGGAACAACATCAACCACACAAGCTCAAGGAAAGAAACAAGGAAGCAAGAATGGAAGAAACTCACCAAAGACGGGAGTTACTGTAGAGAAACCGCAGGGACGGATGAACCAAGGTGCGGGGGCGGATTCTGGGTGAAACTGCAGGGGCTGTAGAGTGCAGCCGTGGGGACGGTGCACCGACAAAAGCGATGTTGGGGCTTTTCTTTTATAGCAACAAAACAACAAGGAGACCAAAGCTTCGACCTTCACTCCATACACGACAATACTCAACCAAAAGATCTTGTAACACATGCACAACAGCCAACGAAGGCCAAAAAAGAATCACTCGATCTTGATTCATGTTAAGAAGAAGGAAAGAGAAGAGAAGAAGGGAAAGCATGCAACAGAGGACTCAAGGACAGAAGAAAAACGAAAGGGTTCAGGAACTTACAAGATTCTGCAGGAGTTCACATGGAAAGGCTGACACTTTGCTCGAGGTTGAAGAAGACAACAGAAGAAAAGAAGGGAATATAAAGAGGACGGTTGGGAAAGAACAAGAAAAGTCAAAATTAGGGTTAGAAGATAGAAGGAAAGACGGCTCAGAAGATCGAATTTTCTAAGAAAGGAAAGAAAATATCAAATGGAAGAATACAAATCTTCGCTATTTGGGGTCAGCCGCAGGGGCGGCTTGACCCTGCCACGACTACGGCTCACTATCACTGCAGGGCGGTGACAGAGAAGAAAGGAAACCGACTGTTAGACTTCAGTTGTCTTCTTCCTCTTGTTATTTTTGTGTGAGGTTTTTCCCCATAAAAATGTACCTATCGAGTTATATTTTCTCCCCTTAACCATTAGAAGGAGTTTAACCTTTGAGATGGATCATCCGGTCCCATCATCTTATGTCATCCGGACCCGGGAAGAGAGGCTGCAAATTACATTACATCACAACCTTCCTTTTTCCCCTCTCTTTCCTTCCTCCCTTCTTCCTCAACCCTAGCCTCACATAATCTTTTCTCCCCTTTCTCCTTCCTAGGAGCGGCAGTCTCCCACGGGCAGTAGCAAGAGAAGCGACGGCCTCCTTCTGATAGCTAGTGGTGGTCGGCACTGGTTTCCGCCGCAGAGGGAGTCATTTTTGTCTCCGAGTAGACATCCATGAGGATAGCTTCTCATCCCTTGTTTCCATGGGTTTGAACCGAAACCTCGCGAGCCCTTTGTCACACTGAACTAGCAGCCTCCCATGCTTTTCGACACCAGCATCAACGAGCCGCCTTCAATCTCGTTTACATCAACGAGCCTAGTAGCCAAAGCCTTCAGCAGGCCTGTAAGATTCCAGTTTTCACCTTCACCGCCCCCGCAGTGAAGGAGGCACCCCAGCGGCCTTGGTGTCACTCACCGCCCCCGCGTTGACAAGGGGCCGCCCCTAGGATACGGGCAATCCGCCCCTACGGTATTCCCACAGATCGCGAAGATCTTCTTTCCTTTTTCGGTTCCATCTTGTTTCCTATCTTAGAAGATCCGATTTTCTTATCTTTGGACGACTTTCCTAGATCTTATAAACCCTAGAACTTCCTTCCTTTTATCTTTTCTTCCTCTTCAATATAATCCCGTCTTTTCTTCTTTTTTCCGTTTCTTGCTTACGTCTTCTTCAACCCTAGAGTGTTGCAGTCTTGCTTCTTGAGATCTTGCTAACGTGTAAGTTCTCCTTTCCTTCTTCTTCATCTTGTTCATGTGTTGTTGCACCTTGTTTCGCTTCTGCTTCATTTCTCTCTTCATTCCCTCTTTTTTTCTTCTCCAAGAATCAAGTTTGATCCTTGATTCTTGTGGAGTGTTCCTTTGATATTTCTTTGATGTTCACAAGCTCCCTTGGTTGAGTTGTGATGTGGTTGTGTGTTGAGAAATGCAAGCTTTGGCCTTTGGTGAAGTTCCTTGCTGTCGAAGGAGAAGTCGGCGTTTCTGTTACAGAAACCGCCCCCGCGCCTCTGTTGTGCCACCCCACGGATTTCCACCCCTGCGCCTATCCAGCCGCTCCCGCGGTTTCTTCTGAAGTAACTCCCGTTCTTGTGATATGCTTCATTCCTTGCTTTCTTCATTTCTTTCCTTGTTCCTTCTGGATGTTCCTTGGCTCTGAGTGTTCTGTAAGACTAAGGTTGAGACCTTATCTAGCTTGTGTAGATCTCTTAGATATCGTGGAGACTAGAAGTTATAGACTTCTAGAATTTGTTTTGGTTCTTGATTCTTGATGCTAGTGTGAACAGGCTTTTCTTGCTCCTTTCCTGAGGGAAACTGAGCCGTTCTTTGAGTGTTTGTTGAGTGTTAAGATCACCTTCGAGTGAGGTAAGTCCCGTGGACTTACTTAGCTTCATTCCGTATATCCGTTTGATTGTTTTGGCTTGTTTGTGTTGCTTATCATGTTATAACTGATAACCAGGATAGGATTCACCTTTTTTATACCTTAAACGGCCCAAGTGTATTATAACCGGGCGGTTACCACTTGTCAATTTCAGAATGGGAAACTGGGAGGTGCTCTCGCGACCAGTCCAGCAGGTGACGGAAGGATGCACACATTCTATTCTTGTTGGTGAAAGGGGACGGAGGCGAGATCGTAGTGATACTCGTGTAACAACCATAAGTTGAATTAGTAATTGGATAACCTAATGAAAGATAATAACCGGTTGTTGTATGAGCATGCTATGTGTTAACTTTACCTTATGTGTGTTTGTGCCTTTATTGTCTTTTTGATATCTAGAAGGTTAGCAAACGGTTTATACCGATGTTGTAGATGTTCCTCAGGTTCAGGATGCTACTGAGTGATCCGGATGGTGTGGACAGCCGGGGTTCCCGTACATTATAGGACAAGATCGGGTTTATGTTTATGTTGTTGCTTTCCCTTTCTTTTTGAACTCGGCTGCGAGTCTTTTAAGTTTTCCTTTGCTTAAACCTTTGGTTTTATATTGAGTTTTGGTTTTCATTTGTGCGTGCCTTGTTGTAAGATCCGTTGTGTCGTTGTTACTCTGAGGGTCAGTACCCATTGTGAGGTCCTAGCCCATAATACTTCGAGTTCCCAGAACTTGGGGTGTTACAAGGCTTTCGTCCTTCATCTTCTCCATCGCTCAACATCAGGAGGATACAACACCGTGGGCGCGCCCCAACCCTAGCCCGCGGGTGCGCCAAACGTCCGAAACCGTGGGTGCGGCCACTCCGAGCCGCTGGTGCGACAACTAGATCTGCGGGTGCGACCGGACAAGCCACAGGTGCGGCCAGACAAGCCGCGGGTACGGCGTCCCTCCTGAGCCGGTTGTGCCGACACCACTCCTCCGCGGTCGCGCCTCCTTTTTCCGCAGCCGCGGTATCCCTCCAGTGAGTACCCATCTTTGTTATGCCGTTCCTTTTGGTTGTCGTTATCGGTTCTAGAGTAGTATCACGCTAAGTTGGAACCTAGCAGAACTTGTCTGAATGCCATCTAGTGGTTGTGAGCCCATTTCTGGTTGAACACCTTAGGTGGTTTTGGATGTTTTGTGAGAACATAGACTTGTGTCATATTGTTGTTGATCTTGAGACTAGGAATTTGGAACATCCTAGCATACCGTTATATAGAGCTGTCAAAATCTGACCCGACCAGTGAAACCCGCCCGACCCGAATCCGACCGATACCCGTTAAAAGAAAAAAAATACGCATATGAGACCGACCCGATATTAAACCGATTGAACCCGATACCAAAAATAACTCAAACTCAAAAGTGACCGTAACCCAATTATACCCGTATGAACTAGCCCGACGATGCCCAGAACCGAAAGCATCCGATCCGAAATGATCCGATTCCCAAAATAACCAGACCCAAAATGCCCGAAGCCCGAAAGCCGTTAACCCGACATGATATGTGAACCCATAATGACCCGACCCAATATAACTCAATCCTAACTATTCCAAGAATTAGTAGTAAGTTGACTCAAACACACATAAAGTAATGTAAATATATAGCATGCTTGCAGTTATAAAGTAGTGTAAGGGCACTACTTTATAACTGGTTATTATCTTTTACTACTAATTCTTGGAATATCTACAACATTGATATAAACCGTTTGCTAACCTTCTAGATATCAAACACACATAAAGTAATGGATAACCTTAATAAAAGATAATAACCGGTTGTTTGCAAGCATGCTTGCAGTTATAAAGAAGTTGAATTAGTAATGGATAACCTTAATAAAAGATAATAACCGGTTGTTTGCAAGCATGCTATATATTTACATTACTTTATGTGTGTTTGTGCCCTTACACTACTTTATGTGTGTTTGAGTCAACTTACTACTAGTTCTTGGACGAATGAAAGTAGTGTAAGGGCACAAACACACATAAAGTAATGTAAATATATAGTATGCTTGCAAACAACCGGTTATTATCTTTTATTAAGGTTATCCATTACTAATTCAACTTCTTTTGTCACACGCGAATCTCCCGAAACTCGCCTCCGCTTCCGTCTGCCAATAGGAATAGATCAGTACTATCCGTTACCTACGGGTCTGGGTTGCAAGAGCACATTCTAGTCTCCTGTAGAACTAGACAAGTGGTCACCGCCCGGTTATAATATACTTGGGCCAGTTAAGGGTAATAAAGGGTGAATCCTATTTCCAATTATTCGTTATAACATGATAAACAATACAAACAAGCCAATACAATCCAACTAATACGCGGAATGAAGCTAAGTAAGTCCAAGGGACTTACCTCACACGGAGGTAACCCAAAAGTTCATCGAACAACTCAGAAAACACTCAAGGGAGCTTGGTTTCCCTCAAGAAAGGAGCAAGGAAAGCCTGTACAAACAAGCAACATGAATCAGGAACGGAACGGTTGCTAGAAGCCTATCTATAACTTCTAGTCTCAACGATCTCTAAGAGATCTACACATGCTAAGGGCTCAACCTTAGTCTTACAACAACTCAGGGGAAACAAGGAACAACCATAAGGAACCAAGGAAGGACGAGGAAAGGAAGGAAGGAAGCAACTCACCAAAGACGGGAGTTACTGCAGAGAAACCGCAGGGGCGGTTGGACAGATGCGCAGGGGCGGCTCTGTGCAGGCGCAGGGGCGGCAAGGACAGAGGCGCAAGGGCGGCTCTGTGCAGGCGCAGGGGCGGATCTTCGTCAGAAGCTACTGTCGGGCTTCTCTTCGACAGATCTCACAGCAGGGGCAACCAAAGCTCGAACCTTTGGTTCCAACACGTCAAGACTCAACTCCAGAGTGCCTGAGAACAACGAAAGGTCGACAACGGAACACTCCACTAGAATCAAGGCTCATGCTTGATCCTTGGAGAAGAAGAAAAGAAAAGAACGCAAGGAAGAACCCAAAACAGAAGGGAAGGCATGCAGCACTAAAAGAACGTGAAGAACAACCAGGAAAGATGCACTTACACGTTCAGCGGGATTGCAGGAAGCAAGGATGGCTGCAGCTCTCTAGGGTTGAAGAAGATTATAGCAAGGAACGGGAAAAAGTGGAGAAAGAAGAGAATATATAGGAACAGGATGGAAAGAAAAGAAGGAAGGGCGTCTAGGGTTTAGAAAGAAGATAAGGAAACCGGCCCATAAGATAAAATATCGGATATTCTATCTATGGAAGGAAGATAAAAGAACGGAAGAAAAAATCGGCAAGATCTGTCGTAAATCCGCAGGGGCGGATCTCACAGCCGCAGGGGCGACCCTCTTCACTGCAGGGGTGGTGAAGGCAAAAATCTAGGATTTTACAAAATACAACTATACAAGTCGAGTATAGCTTAATGTAAGTGACATAGTACAAATTTCTCTTTAAAAAATTTGTTGTTGAGTTGAATTTAAATAGTATTGTAATATTATATTAGTATGATGTATAATTTATTTTAAATATATATTAGTTAAATGTTTTTACAATTTTATGCATGAAAAAGCATAAGAAAGTAATAATCATATACCTTGATTGTAAATTTTATAATGTAACTCGTGAATTAATTGAGTTTGTATACACAAAAAAATAACGATGATGATGTTAGCCAAATTTGACTTTGTATGTACATGCAAACTGTATTACTATCATGTTATTGTTCATAAAATAAATTCTCAAATTTTCGTTATTTCATAATATAATACAATGGTTAGCGAATGAACAAAGATGTAAAAAATAGCTAGTGATCATATACGATTTTAACAACAAATATCATATTATTACACAAATCACAATATATACATTAAAATTTTTTAAAACAGAAATATATTTTAATTTTTATTAATTACCTTTTAGACTTATTTTCTTAATTTTATGAATTATTTTTCTTAATCTATATCTTTATAATTTACAAAAATTATAAGCATACTAATTACTTATAAGCTATGATGCACGGACACGGATACGGGAAACGGACACGGCGAGAAATGGGGAAGCGGCAATTCTCAAAAGTACAGGAAACGGGAATACGGCAAGTAAAACAAATGATATATTATTTTAAAGATATTGAAATATAAAATTTCTTTATCATAATTAATGATATATATATATATATGAAAAAAATCAATGATATGTGGGGGTAGATTAAGAAATTAACATGATAAGAAAATAATCGAAACAAAAACTTAGAAACAAACATTTTCAGTCTTATAAAACGTAGAAATAAACACATTTAGTCTTATAATCTGAAATAAACAACTTAGTATTAAAATTGTTGAATGAACCATTTATTTTGCAAATCAATAACAACCGAACAACATGATCAATCAAAGAAAACAATAATAAATATATGTAAATTATAAAAAGTAAAAGAATTAGAATAACACACTCAACATTCAACAAAGAAAGATTACACAATAGTTTAGTAATAAAAGGTTCAAAATTAATTTATGAAACCATAAAAAAATGGAGAGAAGAGTCAGTCGACGGAACAACATTTCAACATTAGAGCCGAAAGAGAAGTTTGATTGTAACGCCCCAAATTGTTAAGGCGTTTGCGATGTTTTTTTTATTTTATTTTTTTCCAGTTTTTATCGATATATTTTATTACCCGTGTTTAAATTATTATATAATCTCGTAAATTAAACTGGGATAATTATTTTTGTATTTTAAATTATATTTTTCAAGCTTATTCATATTTAATCCATATATTTATTTTCCGTATTTTATTTTCGGAAAGGTCGGGAAGTTTTCCTATTCAAAAATACCGTTCCGAACATTTTTTTTTATCAAGTTTACTTCATTCCCGTTTCGGATACTTTTAATTGAGTTTATTTTATTCCCGTTTTTTTATTTTTATTCCCTCTTTTCCCTTTATTCTTCATGTGTAGCCTCTGCCTCGCACCAGTGCGTGTTGCCGCCCACCTAGCCAGCTAGCCCCAACTCTGCAATGCCTTCTTGGCAAGAAGTTCTTGCCTTGTTGTGCACACCTGCTAGCCTGCCTAGTAGTTCATCCTATGTTGCGTGTCTCGATCTCTCAACCTTCGAAACCTCATGCCCAAACTCCCCATCTTCCCCTCATGTCTCCCTCACGCTTAAGACCTCACCTCTCATTCTCATCTCTTTCACACAGCCCCTCCAAACCTTCACCTCACCCCTTACTCTCTGTCTCACCACCACTTCCACCTGCACCGCCGCCCTCGACGCCCCACCACACCGGAGATGATGACCACCCCTGCAACTCTCCCGAGCACCCTTCTCCTTTACTTTCCGTCATCGCCACCGAGAGCTCTCTCCAGCCACCGGATTGGAGAAACCACACCGGAACTCAAGTGCAGCCGCCACCGGAAGACCCCTCTACTCCTCCCGCCTACGGCGCCGCCCTCGACAACATCAGTCGGTACCCTACCTGCAACGCTTACCATCGAGCCCTATTTGTTGTGCCTTAACCAATAGCCAGAGAAGATTCTCGCTTGCTAGGACCGCCGGAGAAGCTCCCGCCCAGCCTGCGCTTCGCCTGCCGGAGCCTCTGCCGCCTCCCTCCTTGCCAGTTGCACGCCACCAGAGAAGCCTCCTCTTCGTTCCTTTACAATACTTATATCGGGCCTCCCCAAATTTAGATGTAATTACAAAACATCACCCATATCGATATATTGTGTTTATGGCCCTAATTTCGGATAATTGCAAAAATATCACTACTGGATTTAATTATTGACTTCGGCCCAAAGTTTTATTTACAAAAATTGACCTACATGTATGGAATCGTATAATTGCTCAGAAATTGTTTTAACGGTTTTTAACCTTGGTTTTGAAAATGATTTTTCCTTATATATATATATATATATATATATATTATATGACGTTTAAATTTAGCGTATAAGATAAATTTGTTTAGTTTGGTGTTAGGTTCGGAAGCGCCCCGATAAAGGCCCTACGAATTTGCATTTGACATCCGTAGATCGTCTTCCGCCTTTGATCTCGTGTGAGTACCTTCTTCCTCGATCTAGTTATACTTAGTGTTAGTATATCATGCTAGGTTGATCTAGCATAACTTATAATGAATACCAAGTAGTGGTTTGAACCTTAGGTGACTTTTGAGGATTGTCGATTGTTGTAAGACGTTGAGTGTTTGTTTGATCTTGTGAGTATATGAGGCTTGAGGTTGTGCTTATACGATTGTTGAGATTGTGGAGACTAGGACGAGAGTATCCTAGCATGTGTTGTGATGGTTATGATCTTGTGAGACCGTGAGGGCTAGGAGTTTGTTATCCTAGCATGGTTATGGTTTATAATCTTACGAGATCATTGAGACTAGAAGTATAAGGACTTCTTGCATGTGAGAGAGATGTTGACAGTGTATCTTGTTTGACTAGGCGTTGAGTGCCTTCCTGCGGGAAGCTGAGAGCGGGATATAGCGGCTTTATCTTTGAGACAGGTAAGTCTCCAAACTTACTTAGCTCGTATTCCTTGTATTAGCGTTGATGCGTGTTTGGTGGTGTGTGTTTATTGTTTATGTTATAACAACCAAACCGGTTAATGGACCACCGACCTTATATATTTTGGCCCAAGTGTATGATAACAGGCGGTAACAACTTGTCTAACTCCCGCGAGAGCTAAGAGGTTCTTGGCGACTATCCCGTGCTGGTAGACGGTCGGATGCATCAGTACCATTCCATGCCGGTAAGTAGGGACTGTTAGCATGAAATATTGTGATATTTTAGGCACGTTTTCTAAGTGTATTTCATCCATAATGGTAGTCATTGATAAAGCATTGAAGCAATTGTGAGTTAGTTTATCTATTTTGTCGATATAGAGGTCTACATAAGCTTTGTGTTGATTGTAGGCAATTAAGAGCTAATTCTGAATGGATTGAGAGAGAATGAAGATAGATTGAGCATGTCCAAGGATTGAGGACATCGCTAGGAGCTAAGGATGATGCTAGGATGAAGAATGACACAAAAACAAAGGAAATTACGAGCTATGTACCTTCCACGCTCTAAAGTACGACCGTACTAGGATCCACGCCCTAATCCACGGCCGTGGAACCTTGGCAAGACGAGCGTGGTGCATTCCAGCAAGTTACACGGCCGTGGAGAGTTGTGACAAACCGTGATCCAATTCCACGCTCTAAATTACGAGCGTGGAACCCTTCCACGACCGTGATCTTGGCAATCTTTTACGCAATATTTTAAGCCACAATCTTTTACGCAATGGGCCGGGCTCATATTTTATCTTACCCTATAAAAGGACGGAAGAAGAGAGATTCCGTCACCTTCGCTACCGCTGTTTACCCTAGTTTACGCTTTTGCTTAGATCGCCGTGGGAGATTGCACTTTGCCCTATTGAGATTCCCGGATTGACGGAAAGAGTGAAGATTTGGAAGATTGTTCGTAAGGAGATTACGCTTTATCCTTAGGTTTGATTAGAAGACGGATTGACATTCCGTTCTTCGTTCTTATCTAAGATTGTGATTGTTTGTGTTATTCCGAATCTATTGACATTATTGTTCTCGATTTGTGGATTGGAGATTGATTTGAGATTTATCCAAGGTTTTCGAAGGTTTTCATCTTTCATTCTTTTAAATCTTGAATTTGATATCAATATGATTGTTGTTGGCTAAAACCCTTTAGCAATTCTAAGGTGAAGGGTTGATAGTTGTGGCTTAGATGATGATAGATCGATCGTAAACAGATTGGACCATGAGAGTTAGAGAGAATCGCCGACGAACCTAATCCACGATCTGTTCTTGAGCTTCCACGGCCGTGGAACTCAAGAACTACCCGTAATTTTGTGTCAGTCTACGAACCTTGCTTTTACTTTAATCCAAAGTTAAAGATTTGCTTTAACTTAGTCTTGGCCTGCCTTTTCTAGGTGGTAGTGAAGCCTCAACAACCTCTACCTCGATTTCGAGTGTCACAACCTTAATCGGTTTAGCTAGTCTTGATCCTTGAATTACAAGTTTGGGTATTTGACGTTAATTCTTGCCTTTAGATCCTTTCTATACTGAAGCCTCAACAACCTTTATAGAGAGTGTCTTTAGGTGGGTCATATAAGGTTTTTGGAACTTCATCGTAGAATTACTTAACATTCGTATACCTTTGCAAACCTAAACTCTGTCCTTATATCTTTAGTATATCTTGAATCGATTGCCACAGCTGGATTCCTGGATCTTTAGGATTGTTGTTTTCCCAATAATTTGAAAAGCTTCATACATTTACTTGTTTGATAATCTATAATTGAATTTGTTCCCCCAAATCCCTATGTTCGATACTCTGGAATTCTTGCTTAACTATATCGATCCGTACACTGCGGGTTCGCTTGCTTGATTTCTAGTTTTATAATAAAGCTTATTTGCACGCACGCTAAGTGGCGAACAAGTTTTTGGTGCCGTTGCCGGGGATTTGGTCTAGGCCGAATTCGGTTATCGGTTGTCAAGCTTGGAAGCTTCTCCCTTGTTATTTGATATCTTTTCGAGTGTATGCGCAGGTCTAGGAATAATGAAGACCTCTTACCTCTTGATCAAGAGCTTGAGAGGAATTTGAGGAGAAAGCGTAAGGAAAGACAAATGGCTGAAGAAAGAGAGCGTGATCTCCAATCGGAGTTAGCGGAAAAAGAAGCTGAACTCCAATGGAGTGAGAAGACTCGTAGGGAAGAAACGGATCGTCATCAAATGAAGGTTGATGATCTAACGGACATGATGTTCCAAATGAGGCTGAAAATAAATAACCTCAAGGAGAAAAAGAAAAGGAGGAGACCGGGAAGATCGGTTAGAGCCAACTCATCCAATGAGGATAGCGACTCCTCCATGCCACCACTAGAGGAAATTGATCCAACGATCAATGTGAATCCATTCTATCTACGGCCAGCTGCAAATCGCCGTGTTCCACCTAGGAACGCGAGGATCGAACGTTTGGATGAGGAGCCAAGAACTCTTGGCCAAAGGATGGATCCAACGCAGCAACCACGTCGTTTAGGTGTGAACTTTGATGCTGACGATGTACAAGGGTTTAGCTTCAACCCTCAAGTTATTACCATTGTTCGCCAAAACCAATTTGGTGGAACAAGCGCTGAATCTCCACATCAACATCTACAAAACTTTGACATTATGATGGAGACAATGAAGCCTAAAAATGCAACTACCAACAACTACAAACTCAAGCCTTTCTTCTTTTCCTTGAAGGGAAAAGCATTATCTTGGTATCAAGCTCTTCTAAGTGGAAAGCTTGAAACATGGGAGGATCTTTCTGCGGAGTTCCTCACTAAGTTCTTTCCGCCATCCAAAACGGCGGAGTTAAGAGATAAGATTAACGCATTTTCTATGAGATCTAACGAAAGTTTGTTTCAATCTTGGGAAAGATTTCAGGATTTGCTATTGGATTGCCCTCATCATGGCATATCCAAGCTTGCACTATTGGAGATATACTATAAGGGGCTGGATGTGGAAACAAAATTCAAGCTCCAATCCCTTTCATATGGTACATTCATGGACATGAGGGAAGATGACGCTTGGGACTTCATTGAGAAGCAAGTGCGAGTTATAGAGAAGTATTCTCATCGGAAAGCGGAGGCGAATCAAGTAGATCAAGAAGCAAAGCTATCACAAGCAGCTCAAACTCAAATCTTTTCTCTCAACACGGAGATTAAAGAGTTGAAGGAAGCCATCAAAACCAACTTTCCGAAGCACAAGGAGCAAGATGTGGGTTATTTAGGCAACAACAATAACCACAACGGTAAAGAGAATACCAATCGCAACAACCGGAACAACAACCGGAATAATTGGAACAACAACAACAACAACAACCGGAACAACAATTGGAACAACAATAGGGGTTCAAACAACAACAATTGGCGCTCCAATCAACAAAATTTCGGTAATTCTTATCCTTCCAATTCAGGAAATTCACTAACTCCACCTTCCTCTTCTTCCACTCCTTTGAAAAGCCAGGGGCAAACATCTAACGGTGGAAGCATTTCGGGGAAGGAGAAGCCCGATCCCATGTTGGAAACGATTTTGGGGAAGCTTCAAGGATTGGAGACTCGCATCATCAAGGTTGATGATCACATTACTAAGGTTGATAAAGCCCAAAAGGTTTTAGAAAACCAAATGTTCAGCCATGAGGAGGAAGTTCCTAGGAATCAAGGGAAACTTCCAAGAAAGACGGAGGACAACCCCAAAGGAAGGGTGATGGCAATCACAACTAGGAGCGGAGTCACAACCACCGATCCGCAACCTAAATTTGTAGAAGTCCCCGTTGAGAAAGAGAAAGAAAAGGGGAAGGAGAAGGAAGATGTCTACGTTCCTCCTCTAGCTTACAAACCTCCCCTACCGTTCCCGCAATCTAGAGCAAGAGCGCGTCTAGACAAGCAATTCGGTAAGTTTATAGAACTCATGAGCAAACTGCATATTAATATACCTTTCATTGATGCTATTGTAGGTATGCCGGCTTATGGCAAGTTCTTAAAGGAAATCCTCTCTAACAAGAGAAAGCTAGAGGATTTTGGAGAGGTTAAGATGAGTTCAAATTCTTTGGATCTCATCAAGACCATGAAAGAGAAGATGCCCCCAAAGTTAAAGGATCCGGGGTCATTTTGTATTCCCATAGGAGTGGGAGATGTCACATATGATGCATTATGTGACTTGGGAGCAAGTGTGAGCATCATTCCACTTGCATTATGTAGGAAGATCGGTTTAGGCGACCCTAAATCGGTGAAGATGACGTTGTACATGGCGGACCGTTCCATAACTCGTCCCGTCGGTATTGTTGAAGACGTCCCGGTCAAGCTAGGTAAATTCTATGTTCCTATAGATTTTGTTGTGCTAGACATTCCTGCAGATAGTCCGGTCCCGATCATTCTCGGAAGACCGTTTCTTGCAACATTCGGCTGCATAGTCGATTGCAAGAATGCTAGACTCGCCTTTGACATAGGAGAAGAGAAGGTAGAGTTCGTTCTATCCACTCTAGTGAAGGAACCAATCTTTGATGAGGATATATTCAATATCCAAGATGAAGAAGGGTTGTCTAGAGAGGAGGTAAGTGCTATTCTCTTCAAAGATCCTTTGCAAAAGGTTATTACTATGAGTCTAATGAATATAGGGGAATAAGAGGAGTGCAATGAGGCAATTGAAGCCTTAGAAGCACAAGAAGAAGCTTGTGAAGAAGAGTTTGAGAAACTCCACGACGAGGCAGAGAACGTACGGATCCACGGTCATACACTATATTCGACGGCCGTGGATTTCACCAACAAAAGCGTGGAGCACTCCAGAGGGTTACACGATCGTGGAGGGAACAAAACAACCGTATTTACTTTCCACGCCCAAAATCACGGCCGTGGAGAAGTCAGAGAGGCCGTAATTTTGGGTGATTCCGAAGGTAATTGTGTCTCTTCCTCAACTTCTCTTGATTCTTCTCCCACACCTTCTACACCCTTAGACACTTCTAAGGAAGCATCGGACGCTCCTCAAGAACCATTGGAAACTCCGATAGTCATGGAATTGAAGCCACTTCCTACTCATCTAAGGTACGCATTTCTTGGACCTAATTCTACCTTTCCAGTAATTGTTAGTTCCGATTTAAGCATAGATGAACATAGTAAGCTCATGGTTGTCCTTAAGAAACATAGGAAAGCTTTAGGATATACTATAGAGGACTTAGTTGGAATCAAACCTTCCCTATGCATGCATAAGATATTAATGGAAGAGGACTTTAGGACTTCGCAACAACCTCAAAGGCGGTTGAATCCGACCATGAAGGAGGTTGTCAAGAAGGAAATTCTTAAATTGCTTGATGTAGGTATCATCTACCCTATCCCCGATAGCAAGTGGGTGAGTCCCGTACAAGTGGTTCCGAAGAAGGGAGGAATGACGGTCATCACCAACAAGAATAACGAACTCATTCCTACCCGAACCGTAACAGGATGGCGGATGTGCATAGACTACCGCAAGCTAAACAACGCGACGAGGAAGGATCACTTCCCACTACCCTTCATCGATCAAATGCTTGAAAGGTTAGCACAACATTCGCACTTTTTCTATCTTGACGGTTATAGTGGATTCTTTCAGATTCCGATACACCCGGATGATCAAGAGAAGACCACGTTCACGTGCCCGTGGGGTACGTTTGCCTATAGGAGGATGCCGTTCGGGCTATGCAACGCCCCAGCCACCTTTCAAAGGTGCATGATGGCCATCTTCTCCGAATATATAGAGGAAATCATGGAGGTTTTTATGGATGACTTCTCCGTTTATGGTTCCTCTTTTGACAATTGTCTTTCTAACCTTGCTCTTGTGTTACAAAGGTGTGAAGACACTAACCTAGTTCTTAATTGGAGAAGTGTCAATTTATGGTGAAGGAAGGCATTGTATTAGGACACTTAATCTCTAGTAGAGGGATTGAGGTGGATAGAGCTAAAATAGAGACTATAGAAAAGCTTCCTCCCCCAACTTCGGTGAAAGGGATAAGAAGTTTTCTAGGACATGCTGGATTCTATAGGCGTTTCATAAAGGATTTCTCTAAAATATCAGAGCCGCTAACTAATCTATTGATGAAGGATGCAGTTTTTGAGTTTTCGCAGGAATGCTTAGATGCGTTTAACATGATTCGGGAAGCTCTAATTTCAACCCCTATTATCCAACCTCCGGATTGGAATCTCCCCTTTGAGGTTATGTGTGACGCAAGTGACGTAGCTATAGGAGCTGTTCTTGGACAAAGAAAGGAAGGGCGAACCCACGCTATCAACTACGCTAGCAAGATGCTAGATGCAGCGCAACTCAACTACGCCACTACGGAAAAAGAGTTTTTAGCCATTGTTTATGCGATTGACAAATTTCGCTCTTATCTTGTAGGTGCAAAGGTGATTGTGTACACGGATCATGCTGCGATCCGGTATCTCCTTGTAAAGAAGGATGCGAAGCCAAGGCTAATTAGATGGATTCTTCTCCTACAAGAATTCGATCTAGAGATCCGCGACAAGAAGGGTTCGGAAAATTCTGTTGCGGATCATTTGAGTCGCCTAACACATCTAGAGGACGACCACCTACCTATAGATGAATCCTTCCCAGACGAACATTTACACATTATAGAGGAGTGCATCGATGTGATCTCCAAAGGTAACGAACCATGGTTTGCTAATTTTGTTAACTATTTGGTTTGTCAGGAAATACCGCCCGGATTATCTTACGCGCAAAGAAAGAAGTTCTTTAAGGATGTTCGGGAGTACTTTTGGAATGAACCTCTCCTCTTTAAGAGAGGTCCGGATGGCATTATTCGGCGATGTGTGCCGGAAGATGAGATGCAAAGTGTTATCCGCCATTGTCATTCACTACCTTGTGGAGGACACGCTAGTTCGAACAAAACTAGCGCTAAGGTATTGCAATCTGGATTCTTTTAGCCTACTCTATTCAAAGATGTGCAAACCTTTGTTTCTTGATGCGATGCTTGTCAAAGAACAGGAAATATCTCTAGGAGGAATGAGATGCCCCTCAACAACATCCAAGAGGTGGAGATCTTTGACGTTTGGGGAGTAGACTTCATGGGACCATTCCCATCATCTTGTGGTAACCAATACATACTTTTAGCGGTTGATTATGTTTCAAGATGGGTGGAAGCGATTGCCTCTCCCACCAATGATGCCATGGTAGTGGTTAAGTTCTTTAACAAGACCATCCTCCCACGATTTGGGACACCACGGACCATCATTAGTGATGGAGGCTCTCACTTCATTGCCCGGCGCTTTGAAGCTCTCTTAGCTAAGTATGGGGTGACTCACAAGATCGCCACCCCTTATCATCCACAAACTAGTGGACAAGTTGAGATCTCAAATCGGCAGATCAAAGGAATCCTAGAGAAGACGGTTTCAAGGACTAGGAAGGATTGGTCTTTAAAGCTAGATGACGCATTGTGGGCGTACCGGACTGCGTATAAGACTCCCATCGGAACCACACCATACAACCTTGTATATGGGAAGTCTTGTCACTTACCGGTAGAGTTGGAGCACAAGGCGTTTTGGGCAATCAAGTGGTTGAACTTCAGCATGAAGGAAGTGGGAGAGAAGCGTCTCTTGGACCTCTATGAGCTTGAAGAACTCCGCTTGAACGCTTACGAAAACGCCGAGATCTACAAGGAAAGAGCAAAGTGTTGGCATGATAAGCATATCATTCCAAAGGACTTCAAAGAAGGAGATCAAGTCCTCCTCTTCAATTCAAGGCTTCGTCTCTTTCCAGGTAAGCTTAAATCTCGTTGGACCGGACCTTTTCTAATCAAACGTATTTTCCCCCATGGTGCAGTTGAAGTATGGGGTGAAACGGGCGGAAGCTTTAAGGTGAACGGTCAACGACTCAAGAAGTATACTCCGAAACTCCAAGCTGAAGAGTTCGCGCCCACCGCACTCGAATAAGTGCGAATCTGGTCTAGCTACGGACCTTAAACAAAGCGCTTCTTGGGAGGCAACCCAAGGTATTACATTGTCGTTTTTGTTTTTGATTTATAGTTTAACTTAGTTTAGACGTTTTTGCTTTGTTTTGCCTACGATACCTGTTCGCTCAAAAGGGTCTGCGTCAAAGTCTTAAATTTATATCTAGAACTCAAAAGCAAAGCGAACCCGCAGTGTACGGATCGGCTGTAGTAAGGAAAGAATTCCAGAGTCGAACTCAGGGATTTGGTGAGAAAAATTTCGATTTCAATTATCTAGCAAAAAGTGCGAAAAGCTTTTGTGATCAAATAAGAGTGAAATGATTCCAAGGATTCAAGTATCCGATTTAGGCTTTCGATTCAAGACACTTCTATAGGTATAGGACAGAATTTATATTGCCAAGATTAAATGTTCAAAGGTAGGATTCGTAAGATGAAGTTCCGAAACCTATATAACTAATCTATAGGTTCTCTCTATAAGGGTTGTTGAGGCTGCAATATAGAAAGATCTAAAGACAAGAATTATGTTCAAACTAACTATCTAAAACTCCAGGATATGACTCTCCAAAGTATGAATAGAAAGCACACTTAAAATCTTAATAAAGGATGTTGAATCTCTTTATTACCCAAATCTTGCAATCTTAATCTAATAAATATAGAAACAGGTTTGAAGTGCATTCATACATTCAATTAGAGGGTAAGAAGGTTAATCAAGGTTGGGATTTAGGCAAGGATTAGTTTTGGTTAAAGATTGATTCAATTAAAGTTCGTCAGAAGAATAAATCGCCCTGTTCATAAGAAAAATCGGCCGATTTTCCTCAAGAACAGCCCGATTTTCCTGTTTGTCGCAAAACTAAAATCTAAATTCTCAGGGTCTTAATGTTTGAATGAGTTCAGTCTATCATCATCTAAGCCTTAATCATCAACTATTCTCCCCAGAATCACAAGGTTTTTAGCCAACCATTTTCAAAATCGAATCAAATTAATTATTGAAGAAGATATCGCAAAGAAACCAAATCTTGAACGAAAAATTCTATAACTTTCAAATCTGTAAAACAATCGTCAAATCTGTTCAATGTATCTCTTAACAACTCAATTTCGTGTTCACAAACCACAAACAAGACAATGGAACAAAGAAATCTCACAATCAAAGATCAAGAATGACTTTCCGGCAAAAGCTCTTCAATCTCTCTCCAAGAATCGTTGATTTCTCTAAAACGTGTAAAGATTATCTGGTCCGACCTCTCGTCTTCGTTCGTAGGGTTCTCTTCTATAGTTTGTTGCAGATGGGCCGTTTGGCAAAACCCTCATCTAGCCCAAATTAATTGGGCTTTATGTCGTCTTTTCATTTGGCCGAATCGTGAAGAAAATCTACCCAGTCGATTTTGGTGCAAAACCATTCGATTTTCAAGGTATGAAAATCGTCCGATTTATATATACATTGGCACGATTTTCTTCAACAGAAAGTGCTCTCCCTTTGGTTCGTCTTCTATGCTTCTCCTTTGCAATTCCTTAGCCCTTTGTGATCCTTCTAAGACTCCTTTAGCTTCCTTAACATCCTTAGATGCTTCTTGCTCCATTTTTGCTTCCAATTCAACTCTATTTACCTGCAATTCATCAAAATCTCGTGTAGACCTCTATTTCCGACAATTGATTGAATAGGACATAAAAGGTATGCAAAATTCCTCTAAATGCAAGGTAAATAGAGATAATGTGCTGCAATATGCATGAATATGATGATACATAATTCATGTCATCAATACCTTCCGGTATGTTCGTGTTTTTGGATGTAGGAACAGTGGAAAAGGAAAGGGGAAGAGAAAGTTTGAAGAAAAGTGACGAAACTTGGACTTTGGAGCATTACAGAGAGTTCCACGGCCGTGGTTTAGACCGTGACAGCAACAATGACCGTAATTTCCAAAAGCCTGAGAAAAATCACCAAAACCACGGTTCCGTACATTTCCACGCCCGTGGAACCCCCCGACAGACCGTGATTTTCAAAAATTTTTACGGTCACTATATAAACCACGTTTCTTCACAAAACACAACACCACAACCCAAAATTACGCCCAAATCGCCGATTCCACGCCCTTCCTCCCAAATCTTCGTTCGTTAATCGTTTTTAGCGATTCTTTGACCTAAACTGAAGCAAATCCGATCACCAACAAGATCCAAGCAACAATTCGAGCGGCAAATCAACGGAGAAGCCACAATTCGGATTCCAAAATCCGAAAACCTAGGTTTTTGGCTCTTTCTCTCTCTTTGTCGATTCAGCTTTGTTTTTGATAGAATTTGTAGGAGAACTGATTGAAATTGGAAGAAATTAGTCTAGGACTGATTGTTGCTGAAGTTTGGTGAATTGTTGCTGAGTTTTGAGAATTTTCGAGACGAACCACGGTCACTATACGTTCCACGGCCGTGGAAAGCTAAGAACAGACCGTGGTTTTTGACAGATCATGGATTTTGTGAGGAGAGTGTCTGGTAGGAACAAGGACAAGAATAAGGATAAGGATAAGAACAAAAAGAGGAAAGGCAATGATGCTTCCTCTTCTAGAGTACCACCTCCTTCATCCCCTTCACCTCCATCATCACCATCACCACCTCGCCCTAGGATCCCTACCATTCATGAGAATCATCTCGATGCCTTAGAGAGGATCCATAAGAGGACGGTCATAGGACCTAGATACCTGCTATTGGAGGAGTTAGAGCCTCTACATGTCATAGGGGACATCACTGGGCTTTTAGATAGAGCCGGCTTAGTCATCTTCTCCGCTATTCGGGAAGATGCATATGAGGAGATTACGAGGGAGTTTGTACTTTCCTTTGAGCATAGCCATGTTGACAGGACTGTCTCTTTCCGGCTGATGGAAAGAGATTATGAGTTTTTGATTAGAGAGTTTGGAGCCTTCTTCGGGTTCCACGAGACCTTCAATGGTCATTTCCCCAGTGGCGTATACGCCAAGGATTTCTGGGAAGAGATCGTTATGATCTACGCTAGCGAGGACCGCTGGCAGCCAGCTGATACCAAGGCTAAGTTGATGTATCACTTAGCCTTGAAGATTGCTCACAGGGTACTTTCTGAGTGTCTCTTCCCTAGGACGGAAACACCTCAGAAGATCAAGACAGATGAGCTCTTCCTTCTCTACTGTATGCTATACGGTAGACAGGCAGATTGTGCCACCCTCTTAGCTGCTACTATGAGCAAGCTAAAGAATAAGAGGGCTGGTAACATTGGATACGGTGGGATGGTCACCCACCTTGCTCGACAGTTAGGGGTAGATTTCTCTGCTTGCACACGTATTGCTGCTATACCCCTAGGACTTCAGGCCCTTATGACTAGAGGCCTCATCTTCCCCACCCATAGAGGTCCACCATATGCTGCTATGCCGTGGGAGAGTAGGACCGGGAGAGGCATTGAGTGGCTCCCTGAGTATTCCATTATGGCTGGACGCCATAACTGGAAGGCGATGTTCGCTGCCATGCATGCGAACAGATTGGTAGCCCCTCTCTACGTTCCACCACCACCAGTTGTAGAGGAGGAGATGAGAGGAGATGATTATGAGGAAGGAGGAGGAGCTGAGCAGGACTTTGGTACATTCTCGGACCAGCCGGATGTAGTTCCCGACATGCCTAGACGTTCTCCCCGTCCTGCTAGAGCATCTGGCTCTTCCTCTCGCCGCGCTAGTGTGAGCGAGAGGCCTACTTGGATGGCTGACCCTTCTGCTTGGTATTCGACTCAGCCGGATTGGATGGGAGCTCCACCGCCTTGGCATGCACAGCCACCACCTGCACCAGCACCTTCAGATGCACCGGCGTGGTACAACCAGCCGCCTGGTTGGTACGAGCAGCTGCCACAGTGGGCTACCGACCTTTCCGACAGCGTTGGAGCTTTGGAGATCCGTGCGGACGCTAGGGATGCACGAGCGGATGATCTGGACCACATGATGAGAGACGTTTACCGCCAACAGTTTGGGCGGTACTATGATCCCAGCTTCTCTCCGTTTCCACCTCCACCGCAGTGACAACTTTGATGATCGACAGTTTTAGCCGCTCCACCACCATTTTGTGAGTTCTTTTTCTTTCTTTCTTTTCTTCTTTTTCTTTTCTTTGAACATTAGGGACAATGTTTGTTCCAAGTATGGGGTGGGGTGTGACTAATAGTTGTAATAACTCTTACTCACTTTTGTATGCTTCTATTGAGACTATCTTGCATGTTTCATTCTATTGTTACACGTTTCATTATTGCATTGCATGAAAAAGCTTTTGAAAAACCCATAAAACTTGAAAAATTTTGAAAATTTTGTGCTTCTAAGGATAAAGATAATTTCTATGATAATCACCACTTGTGAATTGAGTTTTGATGACAATCGCATGCTTAAACAAATAGTGAATTGAAAAGAAATTGAATGAATTGATTATTCCTCTTTTGCAAGTTTCATAATGTGATAAATGTTACTTATATCATGTTGAGAAATTAAGGTTGAAATCACATAATAAGTTCTTATGCTTCTTTTTGAGATGATTAAGGCAATTCTATTTTCTTTCTTCTTTCTTTGATCATTTGGCCCCTCATTGAAATAATGACCTCCTTTACCTATCCGGGAATTTGGAGGAGTTGAATGAAAAAGGCATGTTTGATATGGGAGGGCCATGAAAGCAATACTTTGCATTCAAAGGAATAGAAAGAAATTATAGGTTTGGGGAAGTCAATCATGATGATGAGTAACTCGGCACCATTCACATAGCCGGGTGTTTGTGTCTTGCCAAAGTCGGATTGAGCGATATTCCTAGCGGATTATGGTATGTGCGCTAAGGGTTTGAGGCATCTCATAAAAATTGAGAAACGCCAATCTCCTAGGCTTCGGTTTTTGTGCACCTCTATCCATAACTCCAAAAGTAAAGTCGAAAAATGAAAAGAAGAGAGTGAAGCTCTAAGTTGAAAGTGCTGCGGAAACCGCAAGAGAAGAAGAAAAGAGTAGTTATCCACTTTCCCGGATTCATGCACCACATTCCTTAAAGTTTTCCTTCCCTTTCCACATTCTAGACCTTGTTTGAAAGTCCTTAAGATCAAAAGAATGTTATGTGACTTGGTGATCTAAATTGAAGTTTCTTATGATTGATTTTGATAATGTTTGAAGGTTATGATGTTTGCATGGAAGTTTGATTAATTCATGAGCTTTCTTTACTCTCTACTCTTTGATTATGTATATGAAAGTCTTATAAGCGAATGAAGCAAGATTTGAGAATGATCTATTGATTAGAAGGCACATTCATCTAAAAGAAGTTTTGCCTTGAGAAGGTACACATATTTCATCCTAACTTGAGTTTTAAAGCTTTTGAAAGACCTTGCTTAGGGACAAGCAAGTGGCAAGTATGGGGTTATTTGTTAGCATAAAATATTGTGATATTTTAGGCACGTTTTCTAAGTGTATTTCATCCATAATGGTAGTCATTGATAAAGCATTGAAGCAATTGTGAGTTAGTTTATCTATTTTGTCGATATAGAGGTCTACATAAGCTTTGTGTTGATTGTAGGCAATTAAGAGCTAATTCCGAACGGATTGAGAGAGAATGAAGATAGATTGAGCATGTCCAAGGATTGAGGACATTGCTAGGAGCTAAGGATGATGCTAGGATGAAGAATGACACAAAAACAAAGGAAATTACGAGCTATGTACCTTCCACGTTCTAAAGTACGACCGTACTAGGATCCACGCCCTAATCCACAGCCGTGGAACCTTGGCAAGACGAGCGTGGTGCATTCCAGCAAGTTACACGGCCGTGGAGAGTTGTGACAAACCGTTATCCAATTCCACGCTCTAAATTACGGGCGTGGAACCCTTCCACGACCGTGATCTTGGCAATCTTTTACGCAATATTTTAAGCCACAATCTTTTACGCAATGGGCCGGGCTCATATTTTATCTTACCCTATAAAAGGACGGAAGAAGAGAGATTCCGTCACCTTCGCTACCGCTGTTTACCCTAGTTTACGCTTTCGCTTAGATCGCCGTGGGAGATTGCACTTTGCCCTATTGAGATTTCCGGATTGACGGAAAGAGTGAAGATTTGGAAGATTGTTCGTAAGGAGATTACACTTTATCCTTAGGTTTGATTAGAAGACGGAT
The DNA here is from genome assembly GCA_033239125.1 of Fagopyrum homotropicum. Taxonomy (NCBI): domain Eukaryota; kingdom Viridiplantae; phylum Streptophyta; class Magnoliopsida; order Caryophyllales; family Polygonaceae; genus Fagopyrum; species Fagopyrum homotropicum. Next base: position 21,714,387 of record BSWB01000005.1, on the reverse strand, counting down.
TGACATCCCGTTCTTCGTTCTTATCTAAGATTGTGATTGTTTGTGTTATTCCGAATCTATTGACATTATTGTTCTCGATTTGTGGATTGGAGATTGATTTGAGATTTATCCAAGGTTTTCGAAGGTTTTCATCTTTTATTCTTTTAAATCTTGAATTTGATATCAGTATGACTGTTGTTGGCTAAAACCCTTTAGCAATTCTAAGGTGAAGGGTTGATAGTTGTGGCTTAGATGATGATAGATCGATCGTAAACAGATTGGACCCTGAGAGTTAGAGACAATCGCCGACGAACCTAATCCACGGTCTGTTCTTGAGCTTCCACGGCCGTGGAACTCAAGAACTACCCGTAATTTTGTGTCATTCTACGAACCTTGCTTTTACTTTAATACAAAGTTAAAGATTTGCTTTAACTTAGTCTTGGCCTGCCTTTTCTAGGTGGTAGTGAAGCCTCAACAACCTCTACCTCGATTTTGAGTGTCACAACCTTAATCGGTTTAGCTAGTCTTGATCCTTGGATTACAAGTTTGGGTATTTGACGTTAATTCTTGCCTTTAGATCCTTTCTATATTGAAGCCTCAACAACCTTTATAGAGAGTGTCTTTAGGTGGGTCATATAAGGTTTTTGGAACTTCACCGTACAATTACTTTACATTCGTATACCTTTGCAAACCTAAACTCTGTCCTTATATCTTTAGTATATCTTGAATCGATTGCCACAGCTGGATTCCTGGATCTTTAGGATTGTTGTTTTCCCAATAATTTGAAAAGCTTCATACATTTACTTGCTTGATAATCTATAACTGAATTTGTTCCCCCCAAATCCCTATGTTCGATACTCTGGAATTCTTGCTTAACTATATCGATCCGTACACTGCGGGTTCGCTTGCTTGATTTCTAGTTTTATAATTAAAGCTTATTTGCACGCACGCTAAGTGGCGAACAAGGACTGAGGCGAGTTTCGGTGACTCTCGTGCCACAACCTAAGTTGAATTAGAACGGGATATGACTTAATAATAATAAGATAATAAACTGGACTTGTGTGCTTTGGAGTGTATTGTGCATTTATGATGACTTATTTGTGTTTGTGCCTTTCACCTTGATTCTAATGCCTCGAATATTAGCTAACGGTGTTATACTGTTGTTGTAGATTTCCTTGTAGATTAGGAATGCGGCCGATAGATCCGGAAGAGTAGGCAGCCGGGGTTCTGTACATTTTAGGATTGGGTTTTGGTTGGATTCGGGTTGTGTATTGTTCTTTGTTTATTGTTTATTGTATGTCGCGTGTATGACATTTGGTCTTTGGAGTTGTATCTCGGCTGAAGTCTTTTGTTTGGATACTTTTAGGTTTCATTACATTGCATAAAAATGTATGTCGGTTTAGGCCTTTATTTGTGTCTTGTTGCAAGATCCTGTGAAATTGTTGTTAGGCTAAGGGTCGGGACCCATTGTGAGGTCTCCGCCCATAGCATCCCGAGTCCCGCGGATTCGGTTTGTCGCAATATGGTATCAGAGCCCTAGTTGACAACAATGATACTCACAATCTTCTAAAGGCCGAATAGAAGGAAACAGAACCCTCAAGGGTTCTAAGTTTTAAAATGAATTTCGTTTCCAAAATCACGAGCATAGTTAGTCGGGGATAGAATGTACGGACCACCACTCCTTCCGCGGATCTCGGCAGCTTAGTTTATTGGATTTTGATATGTATATGTATATATGTAGATATGTATAGTATATGTGATTGTAGTATCATGATGGACTTGATTTATATGTATAGTTATATATGTGGACTATAGTACATGTTTGGATCTTGTATTGTTGTAATGGAATGCCGGATATGTTATATGAGTAGTAATATGGACATAGGCCTTATATAGTCTTATATACGGATTCTTATTACATATATAGTAGCATATGGAGTTATGGGACCTATAGAAATGGTGATTGTATGATATCGTCACCTTTAAGGCGATGTCGTTGTTAAAGGATAGTGTTCATACGTGGAGGAGTACGCTCAAATATCGAGTTGATCTTTTCGTGCTTACAAACACTATGGCGGTTCTCGGAATTCCTTTAAAGCAATGTCGAAGAGGAGGAGTAGAGATGACGTAAACGAAGGACAACCAAGAAAAAGAAAACTCGAGACGACTTCAGAGGAATCAAGATGGAAGCAATAAAAGAATAGGGAGCAACATTAGAGTGTATAAGCGGTTCTAAAGAAGCCATGATCGAACGATGACGAGACCAAGGGAGATAACGAACTTAAGTTATTCAAGAAGACGTGTGGACAACTAAAGATGCGAATCGGGAGGAGATGGGTCTTTTCTAGCAAGTTTAAAGGTGGTATTCCATTAAGATGTGAAGCTTTCCTTAGACGCTCCTAAGTATTGGAGTCAAGACGAGAAGAGTGATCGAACCATTTGCTAAAGATTTAAGACACCGTAAGTTAATCTTATGAGGTGCCAATAAGTGAAGTGTCAACATTACTAGAGTTATGAGAAGAAAGGCATGGTGGGGATTCACGGGGAGTTGCCGGTTTCCGTTATGATGATAAGGCTAAGAAACGCCAAGAAGGAGGAAGTGTGTATAAATGATGATCCCAAGAAGATGACAGATGAAACGAGGAGCTTTGATTGAGAGACTTAAGATACCAACCAATAGGAACGCGGGTGAATGCTAACTAAGGTCAAAATATTTGAGAAGTTCATTGCAAAACATCATGGAAGAATGGCTAAGCCTATGAAAGGGAGTTATACGAAACAACAAGGGAAAGAAGATATAGTTACCTTATAAAGAAGAGGAAGCATGAAATGAAGAAGGAACTAACGGAGTTTAAGGTAAAGTACCCCGAGGAGGATAACCTTCATGAGAATGGTAACATGGGAAGTGTAGTAGAATAGTAAGTTGTTGACTTCGGAGAAGGTCACATACAAGTTAATAGGTGACAACTGAGAATGCACAAGTGCGGGTTGTCTATTGGTGAGTGTAGAGGCGATGAGTAAACAAGACTATGGGAATGTAGAGGATCGGAAACAAGAGCTTAGAGTATTCGCGGTGGATCAATGTCAATGATAAGTAAGCATGTCAACGGAAGCGCATTTGTCTTAAATCAAATAATGTTGAATGAGTTCAAGAAAGTAGTTGTTACAGATCTCCTAGGGGAAGATGGAGATGACCCTTTGCGACCTTCTTAGGTCATGAGAACGACGTATGGGAGAACAAACCGGATTAGAAGTTTTAAGGTTTGATCACGGTAAAGGAAACTAGCAGGTCAAGAGGAAGGTGAGGTCTTCATTATTGTGGTGCATAGACGGGAGTATAAAAAGAGGATGGATGGTATGTTTTTGCAAGCAAAAGCTGAGTCAGATGTTTCAGACTCACACGGAAGAGTCATGGTGGTTGTGGCTTGAAAGGGAGGACCTAGATTAGGGCAAAGCTGCAAGTTTAGAGTTATTATGTTATGTGATAGCAGAAGGAAATACAAAACCCAAGAGATCATGGATTCCAAGACATCGGAATATGGATTTTTCCACTAAGGTTGAGTTTGACTCAACTCAAACCTCCAGGGCACTCTATAGAATGACGCTTATAAAAATACGTGAGTTAAAGAAGCATTTGAATGATCAGTTGCAAGGACTTGTTAACAAAGGTTCATTAGAACCGATGCACTGCCATAGAGAACACCAAATGTTATCTTGAACTCTTGATTTGAAGTTTATATTAAAATATATCTTAAACTCTTGATTTGAATTTGTTATGGGGAACACCAATTTGTGAAAAGAGAGACGGTTATCTTCATTTGTAGCTCGATTACAATGAGCTGAACAAGATAACAATGAAAAACAAGTATCCCTTACCACGGATAGATGATCTACTCGACCGGTTGCAAGGGTCGGTAGTCTCTTCTAATATTGAGTTAAGGTCAGATTGTCACCAATCGAGAATTCAAGAATGGGATATTGCACATACGACATTCCGGACAAACCATGATCAATACGAGTTGTAGTGATTCCATATGGGCTTACTAATGCCCGGATAAGATATCTTGGTATACTCTCGAGAAGAGAGAAGTTGTACGACCAGTTGTCGCGGGATGGCAACTCCCAAAGGATGTGAAGGAAGTTACAAATTTTCTTGGATGTGCCGATCATTCCTTGATTTGTGGAGAGATTCTCCAATGTAACACCATATACGGCTAACCTACTCCAGAAGACAAAAAGGTTTTGAGTGGGAAGAAAATTGACAATGAAGTTGTTGAGAGTTAAGAGGAGATTTAGTGGGCGACTGTTTTGACATTGCCCCGTAGTATGATGGATTTGGAGATTACAACATATTCTCCAAGACAAGGTCTTGGTTAAGTATTGATGCAAAGGGAGAGGTAATAGCATACGTGTCTCATTAGTAGGAGTAGTGTGAAGTAAAGTACTTCCTTCATTACTTGGAACTTGCAACAAGAATTGAGGAAAAGTAACATCAAGGTTTGGTTTGACAAGAACCAAAGCCAACGGTGTAAATTAAAAGTTTGATCTTCTTTGAAAGAGACAAGCAAAAAGAAACATAATGGAAATGCTGCAGTGAGAAAGACCCGAGAAGAAGTTGAGTCTCCGATAAATCGGACCTTTTTGAGATCTTAGCGTGAGTTGGAGAAGTGACTTACAAGTGGGTGTTACCACCAAGAGTAGAGGGTGTTCAACCGGTGTTTCATGTGAATCAGTCGAGGGAGTGCACACAAGACTCGAGACATGTTGTCAATCATGATGATCTAGGGGCAAATGAGGAACCAGTGAGGCTAATTGGAAGACAGAGGATAGTATCTTAGGTTGAGTTTTACGCTAAGCTAGTAGCATTGATAGAACCGATGAGGCTAATTATGTGCATGTGTGATGTTATGTGTAGTTGCGTCCTTACGGGAATGTGTTATATGACCTGATATATCTTGCAGTGGTAGTTCGAGTAGTTTATGTATAGATTAGAAGGTTTAAGCCTCCTTAGTTGAGAGTTCATACCTCGGCCTTAGGGACCGAGAAAATCGACGCATAGCAAGTTTCGGGACGAAACTTTTTTAAAGGGGATCTGTTGTAACACCCCAAATTTTTGAGGCGTTTGCGATGTTTATTTTATATTATTTTTTCCCGACTTTTATCGATATATTTCATTACCCGTGTTTAAATTATTATATATGAAGACGATAATTTATAGTGAAAACGAGTTTTAACGGTTTTTAACCTTGGTTTTGCTAAAGGATAATTATCGTCTTCACTATAAATAGCGGAAACTCCTTTATTAATTCATTTCCTTTCACATTTCCTCGTAAAAGCTCTGATTTCTCTCAACCATCAAACTCATATCTACTCTCTGTTTCTAATCCGATTTCAATTCCGTTTGAGTTTCTGGATTCCTCTCTTCATTCTCTTCATATCGGTACCGAGTTTCTGCATTTCTGAGCAGATGAAGGGTTGATCGAGCATATATGTCACTAGGAAGGTTCCGTCGCTCAGATTCCGGTGAATTTGATGTTGTCCATGCGTAGCCTACATCGCTATGATTCCGAATCTTCTTTCAGATCGTCAATCGGGTTAGTAACGAATAAGTTATGAATTTATTCGTTTTCCGTACTGCGATTTGGCCTAAATTGACTTTAGGCTTGTCAAAATGGATAATTAGAAATTCCATTATGGTCGTTATATTATTCTGGTGATTATGAGTTGTTTGTTTGATGAAATCTGATGACAAGGGGTTTAGAAATTGTCTGCGGGCAAAACGTTATTCTGGCGAAATTTAAATAATTAATTAAAGGTTAATTAATTATATTAGGATTAGAATTGAGATTGAGGAATGTTGATTAGATACTACCTTGAGATTTGAGGAATTGTGAGTTATGCTGAGATGTTGAGGTTTAGTTTGTTGTGAGGCTTATAGATTGATTATGATCCTTATGGATCCTTTGGGTCTAGGTGTGACCCCTTTGATGAACAGAGTTTGATATATCTTTATGCCTTGTTATTAGGCAGTGCCCCTCTCTCGGGATCGGAGGTTGTTGTGGTTGAGCTGTGCACGAGGTTGAGGTAAGTCCATAGGACTTACTTAGCTACCATCCCTATATTAGGTGTTTGCATGAGTGGTGTTTGCGCTATATGTTTGCTATGATAGCATGAGATGTCGTTTATACCGACCTATGTTTTATTGACTGCCCCGTTGCGTGGTTGTGATTACCTTTCCCTTTCATCCCGCCGTGGAGTTTGGGAGTTTCTCTTGAGTTAGGTCAGACCTGGTATGCGGGGATTGCACAACACCACTCCCATAGGGTACACGGGTTGTGTGACCAATTCCACTCCAGATGGCTATCAAGCTCAGAGGCGAGGATGTATCGGTTCTTGTGTCACATACTTTCATCTATCTATATATATATATATACGGTTTTTGAGTGAATGGTTATTATATAGAGATAATAAATGGGTAAATGTGTGATAACATGCTGATGTGTTTGTCTTTCGTGATTGTGCTTGTGCTTATGCATTACCTCATATATGTATGGTTAGCTAACGGTTTCATACCGCGTTGTAGTTGTTTACAGGATAGGCGGTGCTGAGTGATTTGGCAGGGTGACAGGCCAAGCACTCTCGTACATTAGGTGGTTATGGTTTTCGGGATATTTTATATACCTCCTGCGTGAGTATGATGTTTTGTATACCTCATGTGTGAGGGTGGTGTTTTATACTCGGCTATGATCTTCTATACCTTTGGATGTACAATTTTGTGTATTTGTTTTATATCTGTCAGTGCCATGTTGTAAGGTCCAGTGAACTTGTTGTCAGGCTAGGGTCAGGATCCACTATGAGATCCTAGCCCAATGTGGCATCCCGAGTCCCGTGGATTCGAGGTGTTACAGACTTCACATTAAAATTCATACACAAAAATAATATAACAATAATTGTTAACTAAACCAAGGTTCTCTCCTGCACACATGCTCACCTCGCACATAGAGATGTAAATAAGTTTGAGCTTGTCGGAATGAACTTGTCACAAAAAATTAGTCTAACCCGAAAACAATCAAATCCGAAAATTTTCGACCCGAAAACAATCAAACCTGATTATATCCAAAGTAATTCAACCCGGATTTACCCGATACATAAACTAGACTGGCCTAAAATAGCTCGATAGTTGTAGCGACCCGGCCCGAAATTGACCGTGAACCCAAATTTTAGTTGTACAAATGATCTCGACCTGAATTAGCCCGATAGCCGATTAAAACAACCCAAAATATCCCGATAACCCGATTATGAGCTGTGCAAAGGCACCAGGATTAACCCAACCCGATCCAAATAAACCCGACACAAAATTATAGACAAATTTAACCCGGCTCAAAGTGACCCGAAATAAAACTGACCCGACCCGATCTCAACCGACCCGCCCGTTTGACCCCTCTACCGTTATATAGTAGTGAGCGGACCATTGAGACTAGAAGTAGTAACCTTCTAGCATGTTGTTATATGATCTTGTAGAGATCATTGAGACTAGAAGTTGAGGACTCCTAACATATTGGATAGTAGCTGATTTGGGTGCCTTGATTGAACAGACACAAAGTATATTCCTACGGGAAGCTGAGCGTGGTATTATAAGCTAGTGTTATCTTGAGACAAGTAAGTCCCTTAGGATTACTTAGCTGACTTATGTGTGTAAGCGTAATTGTGATGGCGGTGTGTGCTTGAATGTTATATTAATAACTTGCTAGGACAACATTTATTGTATATTGGCTCAAGTGTATGATCACCGGGCGGTGACAACTTGTCTAGTTCTACACGAAACAGGAGGTTCTCTACGACTAGTCCTGGCAGGTAAACGGTGAGACGCATCGGATCCAGTCTTGTTGGTATAAGGGTACAAAGGCGAGTTTTAGGAGATTCTCGTGCCACAAAAGAAGTTGAATTAGTAAAGTGAATCACCTAACGAAAGATAATAACCGATTGATGTGTGAGCATGCTATGTGTTTTTATATTACCTTATGTGTGTGTGTTATTATTGTTATTATGATATATAAAATGTTAGCTAATGGTTCATCCGACGTTGTAGAGAGATCCGAAGTGGATGCTCAGCCGGGTCCACGTACTCATTTAGATGGGAAGGGAGAGTCTTACTATTTCTAGCTAGATGCACACAATGTTAATATTTATGCCTTGTAAGGTTGATCCATGTACACATTCATCATATTAACCTTTATTGATTTCAAATTGTTTTACTACATTTGTGCCTTGTTGTAAGATGTAGTAATCTTGTTGTCAAACTAAGGTCGGGACCAATTTTGAGGTCCTAACCAGTAGCTCTCCGAGTTATGAGAATTTGGAGTGTTACAATATGATATCAGAGCGAGGTTGACAACAATGACACTTACAATCTTCTGAAAAACCGAATGTAGAAAATAACCAGAACCCGAAGGGGTCTAAGAATTTCAAATTGAATATATGCTTTTAAATCAGGTGCATAGTCGGGTTGTTGGTTAGTAGTACGGCGGACCACCATCGCTCTCTGTGGATCTTTGTAGCTTAGTGTTATAGGTTTGATATTATATGGACTCATATCTGTGTATTGTTGTATATTATATGGACATATATATTTATAGTATGTTAGTGACCTAAAAGATATTATATATCCTTTAGTTGAGATATTATGATGCGATTATCGCCTCAATATAAAATGGTAATAAACTTTGAAGAGTTTTCTACAGAATGAGTGGTACTCAACCTCGAGTATAGTTTTATGTTTTGGTGAACACACTGGGGATTTCTACAATCTTCCAAGGAATGGGTGGACAAGAAGGTGAAGGCTACAAGACGATTTCAACAATAAAGAACAATCAAATAAGAAAGGAATTTGGAGTCAACTCAAATGGAGGTGATAGAAAGTCGGACAAGGAACCTAACATATGAAGACGATAGATGGAACCCGGAGAACCATGTAAGGACTGATAAACGCGCAGATTAGAGATAACTAATTTAGAATACGAATCAAGCAGTGCAAACTACAACAACACTTGGTGAGATAGAGGACATTACTATCGAGGTGGGTGCCCCATAAACAATTATGGGCATGGAAAACTAGAAGAAATAGGGTGTCGACCGGATATGAGGATTTTAATACGCACAAAGTAGAAAGTTACATTGAGCTTAAAGCCGAAAAGTAAATTTCAGAAGCGTGGTGACGGTTTGACGTCTTCGGAGATACGAAAATTTTGGAAGAAATCCTGATGTGCGTCCCAAGAGGTTAGAGTGAGTATCCAAAAAGGGGTAGAAGCCCTATAGCTGAAACAACGGACTTTCTTGAAGGCAATGTTACGAAACAACATTAGCTAAAGAAGAAGTGTGAGTGAGAATGACTTGGGTGAACTCTAGAGCCCACAAGGACCTCTCACTCAACACGGGACTTGAGTTACCGACACAAACGGTCCTTACAAGAGAAACTACAATTGGGTTGTAGGAGTGGTGACGGCGCACTTAAAAGCTATCGTACAAGATTTGAAAGACTATTGATGTCAGATGGACGATTTAATGGGACTCGGAATAAGGAGTTAGCTCCCAGAGGGACCGGAAGTGTGGAGTGTGGAAGAAGCTAAAGGATGTAACCATATGAGGAGTTTTAAAAAGAAAAGTCAACGTCAAGAAGTTAGAAGAGAAGGGTAAATCGGGAATCTTGGGGTAAGGCAACTATAGACTAACCGGCGACAACCGAGAACATACACATGTCGGTTGGGTATTATCGAGTTATGGGATGATAGGAAGAGATGACCGTGATTTCGGATTTATAGAGTAATGATAACAACACCTTGGAAGACTTTTCCGTTGGTTCAATGTTGACAGTTGAGAAGTATATCATTAGAAGTGCGAATGTTTTATGCAAGTAACATTGAATGAGTTCAAAACTAGTGATTGTAAACAAACCTCCCAGGGATGAGTGATTGTGACACACCTATTTCATTTCTAGTTGATTACCAATTAATTAACCCTGTTTAAAACAATAAGCGGAAAAGCGGAAAACGTAAAATTTTTAAAACTTTATCTTACAACCATATTCACAACATATATACATACTAACATACGTCATAAACTCCGTTTAACCAAAACACAACTGTTTTAAAACCATGCAAAAACATCCTAGGCGGTAGCATCCCATAACAGCCCACCTGATATGATCTCAAAACCAGGTGTTGGGTCCAACGTCCTTGCCTTGGTCAGGCCGAGTCTGGGTAGCTGAAAAATATGTGGATATAACAACAATGAGCCACACGCTCAGTAAGGGTATACAAATCGCACTCTCCCAATATATATAAGTATCTAATATCCCGTCCCCAAAGGACACTCTCATCCCTTCCTCACATTTCAAAGCACACATACATATCCACATTCACATATCATTCCACAACCATTCATATCACATTTCACATAAACATTCAAGCATGTTATCACACATCACATATAAACATATCATCACATCATAACATAACATATAACATGCTAGACTCGATCGCATCGATGCATAGGTGATAATTAACTAACTAGCCCCAACTGATCGTACGATATATTTTCTCATTGCTTTCGTATTTCTTTTCTTTCTTTCTTTCTTTTTTTTGTTCTTTTCGGTTGGCCAACCCGATAGCGTCCTAGGCCCCTTGTAGATCAGGTAGCGACCTCGGCCATCTTGTCCTAAGACCCCCTGTAGATCAGGTTGCGATCTTGGACTATTTTTCTTATCTTGAGGCCCCCTGTAGATCAGGTAGCGACCTCTGACTGTTTTTCTTATCTTGAGGCCCCCTGTAGATCAGGTAGCGACCTCTGAGGCTCCCTGTAGATCAGGTAGCGACCTCGTCCCCCGGAAACCCGTGCGGGACCCAGTTGGGCTAATTAATCAATTACCATCCTATATTATCACTTCCATATCATAACTCAAATTCATGCTTTCATCATATTCTTTCATCACATTCTTTCCATTATCATCTCATGTACCTCATGCATGCTTTCATAAAGAATATCAATTCATCATCATCGTCGTCTCACTCATATACATATAAGCATGCATACAACCATAACAAACAGATATATACACACAAGCATGCATAAAATCATGGCATATTAAATACATAACATATATTAAGCAAGTGTAATTCATATACACTTACCTCGCAGGTAAGAACAATAAAACCTCGCAAACCAACTATTGAGTCCGTTTCCCACTCGGACTATCCTCCTTTATCGTGCTTGGATACGCTCACAAAGAACTAAGCTATAGTTAACCAAAACCTTCAACAACACCTGCGGAGAATATCATATTCCTCGTATTAAACTTCTCGCTTTAAACACCAGTTAAATTCATTCCTTTGAATTTAATTAGCTTATAGCATTTTCTAGAATCCTAATTTAATTAATTAACCTTTAATTAATTAATTAAATTTTGCCAGAACAACGTTTTGCCCGCAGACAATTTCTGAACCCACCTGTCATCAAATCTCATCAAACAAACAACCCATAATCACCAGAATAAATTAACGAGCATAATGGAATCTCGAATTATCCATTTTGACAAGCCTAAGGTCAATTTAGGCTAAATCGCAATACGGAAAACGAATAAATTCATAACTTATTCGTTACTAACCCGATTGACGATCCGAGAGAAGATTCGGAATCACAACGACGCAGGCTACGCTCGGACACCATCAAATTCACCGGAATCTGAGCAACGGAACCTCCCTAGTATCATATATGCTCGACCAGGCCTTCCCTTGCGCGGAAATGTAGAAACTCGGTACCAAAATGAAGAGAATGAAGAGAGGAATCCAAAAACTCAAACGGATTTGAAATCGGATTAGAAACGGAGAGTAGATCTGAGTTTGAAGGTTGAGAGAAATCAGAGCTTTTACGAGGAAACGTGAAAGAAAATGAATTAATAAACGATATTTCTGCTATTTATAGCGAAGACGATAATTATCCTTTAGCGGAATCGATAATTATCCTTTAGCGGAGTCGGTAATTATCCTTTCACCGATCCGAAAGCGGTTTAAGACCCCTTCTCCAAACTTCTCGAAATTTGAATAATAAATCCGAAATATTGTATGGATAATTATTCCGCAATTGTCTCGAAAAACGTGTATTCCTAAGCCATCTTTCTTAGCCGTTAAGAAACGAAATAGCGACTCTTTTGGCCGTTTTGCCTTTCCATGTTTTTTCATATCTAGGACATGTCCGATGTCCTGATCATTTCTCTCAACTGCATTTTTATTAATTGAAGCTCCCAAATGCTCAAAATAACACCTGGGTGTAATATCATCTAGGAGGAGGTTACCTCGATAGGTATCTCGTGTTAAAACGGATTTAATTCCTTAAAATTCTTGATTAGGTCATCTTCGATTTTTTTGATTGTTACAAACATCTCCCACTTTAAGAAATTTCGTCCCGAAATTTAAGAAAGGACGTAGAACCAAAATCGTAGATATATAAAAAGGATGCACAACCGGATCACAATTTCTCGAGGTTCTTACTCAAAAAGATAGGGGTATTTCACTCTCATATCTCGCTCGGTCTCCCATGTAGCCTCTCGAGCTGAATGATGTCCCCATCTGACCTTCACCATCGGAATCTCCTTGTTTCTCAATCTTCGAACCTACCTGCCTAAAACCTCAACTGGTTCTTCTAGGTAGGACAAGTTCTCAAATACTTCTATCTCAGGTTCGGGAATGATATGACTCGGATCTGACCTATACCTCCGTAGCACTGAAACGTGGAAGACGTCATGCAATCTTGATAACTCAGGTGGTAACGCCAACCTATACGGACCAATGTATCTCGGTGCTAACATCCCATACCTACCAAATCTCATAACTCCCCTCCAAGGAGATACTTTCAAAAACACTCTATCGCCTATCTCATATGTCATCTCTCGTCTATGGCGATCAAAGTAGCTCTTCTGACGATCTTGTGTTGCCTTCAAGCAGTGCTTTACTACTTGTACTTTCTCTATTGTCTGTTGTACAAGTTCAGGACCCTCTATCTGTCGCATGCCCTCAAAATCCCAACATACAGGTGTGCGACACTTCCTTCCATACAAGGCCTCGTAAGGGGCCATACCAATACTTGAATGGAAACTGTTATTATACGCAAATTCGAGCAATGGAAGGTTAGAATCCCAGTTACCTTTAAGCTCCAAAACACAAGATCTCAACATCTCCTCCAAGGTCTGAATCGTTCTCTCTGATTGTCCGTCTATCTGAGGATGAAATGCCGTACTGAAATGCAATCTTGTACCTAAGGCAGTTTGTAGACTTCCCCAGAAATGCGAGGTAAACCTCGGATCTCTATCGGATACAATCGATACAGGGACTCCGTGTAGTCGAACAATCTCTCTCACATACAACTCTGCCAGCTCATCCAAGGAGTTATCTTGTCTCATCGGTAAGAAGTGGGCAGATTTCGTCAATTTATCTACAATCACCTATACCATGTCATTCTTTCTGAAAGTCCTAGGAAGTCCAACCACAAAATCCATTGTAATCCTCTCCCACTTCCACTCAAGAACTGATAAAGATTGTAACTTTCCTGCTGGTGCTTGGTGTTCAGCCTTCACTTGCTGACACACTAGACATCGAGCCACAAAATCAGCTACCTCTCGTCTCATCCTGGGCCACCAATAGATCTTCCTCATGTCATTAAACATCTTCGTACTCCCATGATGCATGGAATACCTCGAGGAATGTGCCTCTTCAAGTAGCTTCTTCTTTAACTCCTCAATGTTGGGTACGCATATCCGTGTACCTTTATATAACACTCCCTTATCAGACAACTGGAAGTGTGTAGTGGTAGCATCTCCCACTTTAGCTTTCAACTTCTTCAGTGTAGCATCCTCATCTTGTCTAGTTGAAATCTCATCGAGAATCAACGGTCTAACCTGAATGTTAGCTATGAACTCGGATCCTCTTACATCCATCTCTACTCTCATAACTTTGAGAGCTAATAGATGCTCAACTTTGTAGTTGACCTTACTGCCTTGGTCACTGCTCTTTCTGCTGAGAGCGTCAGCTACCACATTTGCCTTTCTTGGATGATACTCTATAGTGCAATCATAATCCTTGAGTAACTCCATCCATCTCCTCTGCCTCAGATTCAGATCCCTCTGAGTGGGAATATACTTCAGGCTTTTATGGTCGGTAAACACCGGAAATGTATCACCATAAAGATAGTGCCTCCAGGTCTTAAGAGCATGAACTATAGCAGCAAGCTCTAGGTCATGTGTAGGGTAGTTCTGCTCATGAGGTCTCAACTGTCTAGATGTATATGCTATCACCTTCCCTTCCTGCATTAGAACTCCTCCTAAGCCACTCCCAGATGCGTCGGTGTAAACCAGAAAGTTACCCTTATCTGAGGGTACAACCAGAATAGGGAACGTAGTCAATCTTTTCTTAAGTTCTTCAAAGCTCTCTTGACAACTGTTATCCCATATAAACTGCTGATTCTTCTTTAGCAAGTTAGTCAATGGACGCGCGATAATCGAAAAGTTCTTTACAAACCTCCTGTAATAACCCACAAGTCCTAAGAAGCTGCGAATCTCCGTAATGCTCTTCGGAATTTCCCATTCTGTAATAGCCTTGATCTTGGATGGATCAGGTTGTATACCATCTCGTGATATCACATGCCCTAGAAAGGCAATCTGATCAGTCCAAAACTCGCACTTGCTGAACTTCGCGTACAACTGTCTCTCCCTCAGAATCCCTAAGATACGTCTCAAATGTTCTCTATGAGTATCTGCATCTCGGGAATATATCAAGATATCATCAATAAAGACCACGACAAACTGATCTAGATAAGGTTGGAAGATCGAGTTCATCAACGCCATGAATGCTGCAGGTGCATTCGTCAACCCAAAAGGCATAACTGTAAACTCATAGTGTCCATACCGAGTACGAAAAGCTGTCTTCGGTATTGAATTCTCTGCTATCCTCAACTGCCAGTATCCCGATCGAAGGTCAATCTTTGAAAATACTGTAGCACCCCTTAACTGATCAAGCAAGTCCTCTATCCTCGGTAAGGGATACTTGTTCTTGATTGTAATTTTGTTCAGCTGACGGTAGTCTATGCACAATCGTAAACTACCATCTTTCTTCTTCACAAAAAGCACTGGTGCACCCCAAGGAGAAATACTCGGGCGTATAAAACCCTTCTCGAGCAACTCTTCTAGCTGTTTCTTCAAATCCTTTAGCTCTAGCGGAGCCATCCTGTAAGGAGCAATTGATATCGGTGCTGCACCGGGTAATGTCTCAATCTCAAAGTCTACCTCTCTACTCGGAGGTAAACCAGGTAAATCATCAAGGAAAACTTCAGGAAATTCTCTGACAACATCCACCTCAGATACTCCAGGGCTAACAATAGCAGAATCTGACACACTAGCCAGATAAGCCTGACATCCTTCCCGAAGTAATCTAAAAGCTGTTACTGTAGATATGAGGCAAGTAGGAATAACATTCCTCTCACCGGTGAAAATCACTTCCCTCAACCCATTTGTCTCCTTGATTACTTCCTTCGCATAACAGTCTATCAAGGCTCTATGGGTGGATAACCAATTCATACCCAATATCACATCAAACTCTCTCAAAGATAACGGTATAAGGTCAGCTACAAATTCTCGGTCAGCTATAACTATGGGGCAAGATCTCATACACATATCAACAGTCAAGGTCTCCCCCGCTGGCATCGAGACTCTAATGATATAACCTAAGGGTTCAGCTACCTTTCCCAATCTTAAAGCAAAAGACTCGGATACAAAAGAGCATGTAGATCCAGGATCAATCAAAACATAAGCTAACAAGCCAGAGACAAGAATCCTACCGGTAATGACGTCTGTAGTCTTAGCTGCATCCTCGCCAGCCAAAGCATATACTCGAGCTTGTGCCTGACCCTGAGGCCGTGGTGCAAGTGGTCTGGAAGATGTCTGTTGGGAATATCCACCTCGACCATAACCTCTACCTCTACCTCGACCTGAACCAGAACCTCTCTGAGCATTGTCTCCAACGCTACTAGCTGTACTCGGTGTTGGTAATCCAGACCTATTCCGACACTCTCGGGCTATGTGCGCAGGGTGGTGGCACATGTAACATATAATCGGTGGACGATAGGATCCTGAAGCTGATGTGGTAGGAGCTGGAGCACTTGATCTACTACCTCCACTCCATGAACCTCTATATCCTTGATAACCACCTCTCTGTCCCCTAGGTGGTCCACTGTAACTTCTGGGTACAAAAGATCGCGAGCCAGATGGTGGTGCACTACTACTCTGCCCGGTCTTCTGTCTCTTTCCTGTCAAAGCCTTCTTTTCCAAGACCATCTCCTCCGCTCGAGTGGCGGAATCAATGAGGAGAGAATAAGACAAGGGCCGAGTAGCAAACTTCTTCCTAATCTCCAAATTCAGCCATCTTTCAAACTTGTTTCTCTTCTTAATATCAGTATCAACCTCCTCAGGAGCATATCGAGATAATCTAGTGAATTGTACCTCGTAATCGGCAATGGACATGCCTCCCTGCTTGAGTTCTATGAACTCAATCTTCTTCTTCTCCGTATAGGCAGGTGGAGTATATCTCTCGGCAAACTCCCTAAGGAAGTCTTCCCAAGTCAGGAGTGGGGGTATATCCCGACCGTGTGGAACTGTGTCCCACCAATCTCTCGCTGCTCCCACAAGCAATGACACAGCGTACTGAACCCTCCTCTCAGTAGGGCATATAATCCTATCAAGAATAAGCTCTGTATCCCTCAACCACTCCTCTGCAACTAAGGGATCCGTAGTCCCCTCGAAGGGTTTCGCCCCCTGCCGGCGAATCTTCTCAAAGTTCTTGTCCATCTCAATAGGAATAATACCATGTTGAGGTGCGGGCTGTGGTTGCGGTTGTGGTGGTATGACCTCTCTCAAATAAGCCACAAGCTCTAGTATGCCTGCTATACTTGGGGGTGGTGGTACTACATGAACTGGCACCTCTTTCTGGTGCTCCTGATCACCCCCTACAGACTCTGTGGACCCTTCATGGCTGTGCTCCGCCATCCAAAAGAAAATCAAAGCAAAATTTTCAGAAAACTTTTTGGAAAACTTCCCACACCCAAGCCAAGGAATCATATCCCTGCTCTAATACCAACCAAATGTGACACACCTATTTTATTTCTAGTTGATTACCAATTAATTAACCCTGTTTAAAACAATAAGCGGAAAAGCGGAAAACGTAAAATTTTTAAAACTTTATCTTACAACCATATTCACAACATATATACATAGGTGATAATTAACTAACTAGCCCCAACTGATCGTACGATATATTTTCTCATTGCTTTCGTATTTCTTTTCTTTCTTTCTTTCTTTCTTTTTTTTCTTTTCGGTTGGCCAACCCGATAGCGTCCTAGGCCCCCTGTAGATCAGGTAGCGACCTCGGCCATCTTGTCCTAAGACCCCCTGTAGATCAGGTTGCGATCTTGGACTATTTTTCTTATCTTGAGGCCCCCTGTAGATCAGGTAGCGACCTCTGGCTGTTTTTCTTATCTTGAGGCCCCCTGTAGATCAGGTAGCGACCTCTGAGGCCCCCTGTAGATTAGGTAGCGACCTCGTCCCCCGGAAACCCGTGCGGGACCGAGTTGGGCTAATTAATCAATTACCATCCTATATTATCACTTCCATATCATAACTCAAATTCATGCTTTCATCATATTCTTTCATCACATTCTTTCCATTATCATCTCATGTACCTCATGCAAGCTTTCATAAAGAATATCAATTCATCATCATCGTCGTCTCACTCATATACATATAAGCATGCATACAACCATAACAAACAGATATATACACACAAGCATGCATAAAATCATGGCATATTAAATACATAACATATATTAAGCAAATATAATTCATATACACTTACCTCGCAGGTAAGAACAATAAAACCTCGCAAACCAACTATTGAGTCCGTTTCCCACTCAGACTATCCTCCTTTATCTTGCTTGGATACGCTCACAAAGAACTAAGCTATAGTTAACCAAAACCTTCAACAACACCTGCGGAGAATATCATATTCCTTGTATTAAACTTCTCGCTTCAAACACCAGTTAAATTCATTCCTTTGAATTTAATTAGCTTATAGCATTTTCTAGAATCCTAATTTAATTAATTAACCTTTAATTAATTAATTAAATTTCGCCAGAACAACGTTTTGCCCGCAGACAATTTCTGAACCCACCTGTCATCAAATCTCATCAAATAAACAACCCATAATTACCAGAATAAAGTAACGAGCATAATGGAATCTCCAATTATCCATTTTGACAAGCCTAAGGTCAATTTAGGCTAAATCGCAATACGGAAAACGAATAAATTCATAACTTATTCGTTACTAACCTGATTGACGATCCGAAAGAAGATTCGGAATCACAACGACGCAGGCTACGCTCGGACACCATCAAATTCACCGGAATCTGAGCGACGGAACCTCCCTAGTATCATATATGCTCGACCAGGCCTTCCCTTGCGCGGAAATGTAGAAACTCGGTACCAAAATGAAGAGAATGAAGAGAGGAATCCAAAAACTCAAACGGATTTGAAATCGGATTAGAAACGGAGAGTAGATCTGAGTTTGAATGTTGAGAGAAATCAAAGCTTTTACGAGGAAACGTGAAAGAAAATGAATTAATAAACGATATTTCTGCTATTTATAGCGAAGATGATAATTATCCTTTAGCGGAATCGATAATTATCCTTTAGCGGAGTCGGTAATTATCCTTTCACCGATCCGAAAGCGGTTTAAGACCCCTTCTCCAAACTTCTCGAAATTTGAATAATAAATCCGAAATATTGTATGGATAATTATTCCGCAGTTGTCTCGAAAAACGTGTATTCCTAAGCCATCTTTCTTAGCCGTTAAGAAACGAAATAGCGACTCTTTTGGCCGTTTTGCCTTTCCATGTTTTTTCATATCTAGGACATGTCCGATGTCCTGATGATTTCTCTCAACTGCATTTTTATTAATTGAAGCTCCCAAATTCTCAAAATAACACCTGAGTGTAATATCATCTAGGAGGAGGTTACCTCGATAGGTATCTCGTGTTAAAACGGATTTAATTCCTTAAAATTCTTGATTAGGTCATCTTCGATTTTTTTGACTGTTACAGTGATAACGACCCTAGGCGGCCTTCCTAAGTCATTAGATCGGCATATGGGTAAATGACAATGATTAGAAATTTCAAGGTTGATCAGTATAAAGAGAACTAGATGAGCAAGAGGAAGGCATAGGCTTCAATTACCACCTTACATAATGGAAGTAAATAAGGTGGATAAATGGTAATTTGTTCCAATGAAACGGATAATGTTTTTCGCAAGCATAAGTTGAGTCAACCTTCCAAACTAACATGGAAGTGCCATGAGGGTTGGATGATAGCAATGCTACAAGTTTAGCGTTTCTCGTGGGCATACTGATATTGTTGCGAGAAAGAAGGATGAGTCAGTTAAGTCGTACATCGACTACCGGGGATGCGTAAAATGGACCACAAGAAGTACCTTTGCTCCGTATTTACAACTTGCTAGTCTAGTGGCTTGAGACTTCGGTGTCCTCCATGGTCGACGTGAGGTCGAGATGTCACCAACTAAGGGTGAGAAAGGTGAGAAAGCAAGACATACTTGTGACGTTATTTCGAACCCAGTATGGCCACTACTAGTGTTAGCAATGCCATTTGGGCTCACGAGTGCGCTTGACATGTTATGGAATTGATGATGGTATTCTACATTTTTTCTGGATCGGGGTACATCGGTGTTTATTAACAATATTGTGGCGTACTCTCGGAGTCGAGAAGAGCAAGCAAGATACTCAATGTCAGTGTTACTGATAGCATGAATTATAGTCTATATTTTGGGGTTTGTTTGGACGTTTTATCTTTCATAATCTGCATGTTTGTATGTACATTATGTGATTTTGCTACCATTTCATCTACCTTTGCGAGAATCGAGGTCTACACCTAGTTTCGTTGTAATTGCAGGTAATATGGTACGTTTTGCATCAAAAAGGAGCAAAAGGAGTCATGAGTCATTTGGAGCTACATCCAGGGAGCATAGCCATGGATTAAAGATTTACTTTGGACCAGTTTTGAGAGATTTCACATTCAGTTATGACTCACCTCGGTTGACCAGAGGTTCACCTCGACCGAGGTGATCCAGAGACGCCGACTCGACCGAGGCGAACACCTAGGACGCGGCGAGAATAATTTATTCTTGGAAGAGATCTTTTAAAATTAGAAAGTGATCTTATATTTTTGGGCTTGGCTGCTGGATGGAAGGAGATATGCAGAATATATATTTTACCTATATTTATGGGAGAATATCTTTCTAAGATTTATTATCTTTGGAGGGTTATTTTCCTATAAAAAGGGTTGGATTTCCACAATTCCAATATCCCGCATACCCCGCTAGAAGCCGCTTACACCGGAAATACGCAGCAGCAGCATACTCCAATTTGGGAGAGAGTTGAAGAACCTTTTTTTTAGGTTGAAGGAAGATTGAAGTCCATAGCTTTTATAGCTTTATTGAAGGGTTTTGTAAGATTGTCTTCAATTCCCTCAATTGTTGTCTTGTCTTTTTGGATTGCTATCCAAGGAACGCTTTGTGTGATATTTGATTCAGTTATTGAAGTCTTTTCATTAAATTCTTCTTTGTTCAAATATTCACCTTCTTCCCTTACATTTAATACTTTCATTATGATGATGAGTGGCTAATTTCCTTGTGTGATTCTAGGGTGATTGGCTGAAGGTTGTGGGAAAAACAATGATAGAATAGTCTTAGATTCCAGTAGGATCCTGAAAGTTCGAGTCTTTAACCTTAACCCTAAGCATCTCGTTCGGTTGATGAACATCTCGGCCGGGGTGGAATTCTTCTGACCGAGGTGACTTAATTGATCCGTAACTGAGAGTTAAGTGTTAGAGTTTGCTAAAATCCTATTCTTATTACACCTTCCTGGTTCAAAGCAAGCTTAAGATGAGACTTACCCGGTAATTCCTTAGTTTGTGTACCAACGATCATAAGTATAGGTAATAAAGGTTTATCCTTTATTGGGGTTTGAGTGTGCTTCCATCCCATCTTTGTGAGTTAGCCTGAGACTTACCCGGTAAAGGTTGATTCTATTCCTTTAGATGGTGTGTTAGTTTGAGGTTATAGTTCTTTATCTTAATTTCTTGAGACTTACCCGGTAATAGGAGTTACGGTTTAGGATTAGTGTGTAGTGAGACTTACCCGGTGATCTACTCCACTTTAGTAACACCTTCCCCATGCAAAAATCTCAGCTTTGTCCGCTTATCTATAGATCTTGAGTTGGAACCACAACTAGATGCTTTAATCCCTAGAATTGCATGTTTGCTTTATTGACTTCTTATTCATCTTTGATTGTGTTAATCGCTCTTGTGGTTAGAACTAACGTAGCATACCGTGTTGACTTTGTTTCACCGAGTCCCTGTGATCGACCCCTGGAATTTTTCTTGCTTTTACTACGATTGACCCGTACACTGCGGGTTCGCATCCTTGTTTTAAGCTTAAGTCTAGGGTTATAAATTTAAAGCTTGCACACACCGTTTGGAGCGAACAAGTTTTTGGCGCCGTTGCCGGGGACTTGGTCTAGACCGAGCCGGTACGGTTTGCTCTTGGGGCATTTGCCCCGTTTTGTCTAACCACTCTACTTGAGTGACTTTTGCAGGTTCTTTCTTAGGTATATGCGAAGAACCCGCGCTGGGAAGGAAATCGTTCCTTACGATCCCGAACCAGAAAAGACATACAAGCGACGCTTAAGAGAAGCGAAGATGGCCCAACAAGACGATCGCGATCTTGCGGCCGAATTAAAGGAGACGCAAGAGCTACTACGTCTCAGTAAGGAAGAACTAATGCAAGAGAAAGAGGAGAATCGCGCCAGGACTGCAGCAATCGAAGCTGAGATTGCAGCCATCCGAGACCAGATTCTACTTCGACCGAGGGATGATCCTCCTGTTGATCCTCGACCGATGCAGGATCCAGTAGTTGATCCTCAACCGAGGCAGATTCCAGTACCCAACGCCCCGGCCGAGGTACTCCCACCTCGGATACCAGTCCGAGATGTTCTTCTTGCAGGAATCCCACAAACCCTAGGTCAAAGGATGGACCCTAATCAACAACTGAGGCGTCCAGGGGTGAACCTAGGAGATCCAGCGGATCATGACTACGAACTTCGACCGCAAGTTCTAGCCATGATTCGCCAATGCCAATTCGGAGGGCTAGAGAAGGAGTCGCCGCATCAACATCTTCAAAACTACGAGATCTTGATGGAGACCTTGCGACCTTCCAGAATTGAAAATAACAACTATAAGCTAAGACCTTTTTACTTTTCTTTAAAAGATAGAGCTCTTACTTGGTATCAATCTCTTCCTCCAGGAAAAATTAGCACATGGGAGGAGAGTACTTCCTGGAATTTAAAAACTCAATATGCTCATAACATTTTATAAATATAGGAAAGTTGTTCATCTTTGCACAAAATCATAGAATGCATAATAAATCATAATTATCAAAATTAATCATGTATAATCCAGTTTAAACCGCTAAGTCAATCAACAAGCTCAAGGTCTCAAGGGCTTCCCAAAAGAAAGGTCAAGAAACGTGTGGGGTAGGGATGTATGTAAGGTAATGTGGTGCTAGAATCCGGGAAAAGGATGAACTTCACTTTCACTTTGACTTGCAACACCTTCCACCAATAAGCTTTGCTTATTTCACACTTTTTCTCTTTTTACTTTACTTTTTGGGATGCATGGACAGAGGTGCACAATAACCGAAGCCTAGGAAATCTGCAATCATCAATTTCTCGAGATGCATCAAACCCTTGATGCACATACCATGACCCGATAGGAATATCGCTCAATCCGACTTTGGCAAGACACAAACACCCGGCTATGTGAATGGTGCCGAGTTACTCATCTTCATGATTGACTTCCCCAAACCTATTATTGCTTTCTAACACTTTCACTTCCAGCCACTTCTCAACTTTAACTCCACTTGCTTTCACCACTTTGCTTGCTTCCAAATTCCCGGATAGGTAAAGGGAGGCAAAATGTATATGAGGGGCTAAGCATGATTAAGAAGAAGAAGAAGAAGAAGAGAATGAATTGCCTTGGTCTTTCCAAGAAGAAAGTGAGAGAACTTAACCTGCGGTGTCAACCTTCAAATTCAACATAATTTGGATAAAAACAAGGTATTAAACATGCTAATAATTTCAAACAAAGCATTTAGCAACTTAAACATATCATAAAACCTTTTAAACACATAAAGAATTTAAAACCAGTAGGTAAACAAGATCTTCACTGAGATCATATCCAGATAAGTAGCACAAAATTGTTTTCGAAAACTCTCAGTTAACCCACCTCGGTCGAGGTGTTCTTAGGTTAACCGAGGTGAATCACCTCGTTCGGCCAGAATCTCCCCGGTCGAGGTCAAAAAAAATTTTTTAAAACCATTTTTTTTTTCGGTTTTGACGTTTTTCTCAATCAAATAACCTGTAGGTATGCATGTAATATCAGATAATCATATAAAGGCAAATGAAGCATAAATACGAAAATATCCGATAAATAAAATACATCAAAGGTATCAAATACATCAAAGGTAGCCACATAGTCAAATAACAAACACCCCATACTTGAGACACACTGTCCCAGTGGGTATAATAAAAGTCTAAACAAGAGAACTCACCGAATAAAAGCCGAACTGCATAAAAAAGATATAATAAAATCCTGCAGCTCCTCAGTAGTCTCGATCCGGTGGTGGTGGTGGTATGTAGGGGTACTGAGTCGGGTCATAGGGATGGCCCATGATACGCTCAAACTGTAGCTGAGCCATCATGTTCTGATGATGCTACCGCTCCTACATCTCGCGGATATCCAGCGAAAGTACAGCATATGAGTCGATAACCTGATCCGTCAGGTCATCGATCCGTCGGTGTGCAGCTCTGTCCCTAACTCCATGCCTCCTGCGTCTAGCAGGTCTGACTGGAGAAGTCTCAGCTGGCGCCGGCTCAGTGTCCTCCTCGTCATCATCCAAATCAATAATATGTGGTGCGCTCGTCCCAGCTGTATCTGTACCTGTGTCCATCGGGACGCCACCTCCTCTCTCGTCTACTGTATCATCATCATCGTCGTCCTCATTCTCAGCCTCCTCCTCAGCCTCAGCAGGGGCAGCTGCTCCCTCTTTGTAATCCTCCATAAGTGGACCCCAAGCAGTCTGCCAGAAATATGGATCAAAGACAGAGAACTGTGCAGACCATCTGATGCCCTGAGGTGCAGTCAGCTCCCATGGCATAGCGACGTAGGGTGTAGTCAGTCCTCGGGGAACCAGAATCCTCCTAGTAATCATCTCCTGTAGTCCGAGCGGCTTAGCAGCCGCCACCATGGTACACCTACTCAGATCCATATCCTGATACCTAGCGATATGGGTCACTATCCCTCCGCAGCATATATCTCCCTTCCCTTTGGCCTTGATCCTGTGCAGATCCTCTGCCAGCATCAATCCAAAGTCAGGGTATCCACCTGTAACCATGCAGTATAAAGAGAAGAGCTCCCCCTGTCGGACCTTCTGGGGCGTCTCAGTACGCGCCAGAAGCGTCTCGCTGAAGATCCTGTGTGTCAATCGGAAGGCTAGATGATAGATAAGCTTCGCCCTGGAATCACCAGGGCGTCACCTATTTGCATGCTTCGTAATGTGGGCGATCTGACCCCAGAACTCTCTAGCTACAGCTCGGGTCGGGAAGTCTAAGCAGTGGGGGCAGGGAAGCAAAAAATGTCTCTCCAGTGATCAAGAGGTACTAAGTAGTTCCGGTTCATCAACCGGTACTTCACAGCCCTCTTTGTGGGGAGGTAAGTGAAGGAGCTGACAAACTCGAGGGTCGGCTCTAGGTAGGCTGGGGCTCGGATCTCAGTAAACTGATCCAGCCCGACGGTGGTGATCATCCTCCTAAGATCTCCATCAACGTGGAGACAGTCAAAGGCAGAAACGTCCAGAAATCTAGGAGCGATGACTGGACGACTAGCAATACGCTCATAATCTACCTGGTGTCTCTCGTGGATCACCGGGATAGAAGGTCGGGATGAGGAAGAAGAAGGGGAAGGAGAGGATCTATCTCTAAGGGCTAACAATCTGTCAGAACTCATCTTCAAACAGCACTGTCAGACTACCTCGGTCGACTGACAAACTCCAAGAATCACCTCGACCGAGGTGCAGGTCGACTGGACCGAGGCGAAGACAGTCGCGATTTCAACTCTCTGAATTTCAGTTCTTTTCCCCCAAAAATCACTACCGATGCTTCCTACGGGGTACTTAAGGTTTTCCTCAACAGAATCAAGGGCAACCAAAGCCCAAATCGCAGTAAACGAACGAGTTTAGGGTTTCGATCGTTTTTACCTCTTTCCGGCCGAGTTGCTCGAATTTCTTGCAGATCTGTAGTTGCAATCGATTCCTCTATCCTTCAATCTCGGTTTGGAAGCAGAAAAAGTCGAAAACGAGCAAGAATCGAGAGTGAGCGAAATGGATCTGTCGCCGCGGTCGAGGTAGGTAAAAAATGTGAAAAGTAATTTTTCCCTTTTTTATACTGTTACTGGATCTGCTGTCACCTCGGTCGAGATGGTCTCGACTGGACCGAGGTGGTACGGACCGAGGCGGTTCTGCAGAAACCCTAGTCGCCTCGGTTGCTCAAGAATCAACTCGGTCGAGGTGCTCTGACAGTGACCGAGGTCCTTCTGTCTTCTCAGAATCTCGAACTTCTGTCCTTCCAGTTGTGCTCCTTCCTGTTGTCTGTCCAGAACGCCAAAAACAAAGCAAAGCAAAGCAAAAACAAAGACTATCTAAGTTAGACTAGAAAACGGAAAAGAAAGCAATACCTTGGGTTGCCTCCCAAGAAGCGCTTGATTTAAGGTCGCTAGCTGGACCATAATGCGTCTCAAACGAGGTAGGAGGTTCCCTCACCCCATACTTTACCTCCATCGTGGGGTGAAGTAAGTAGATCCATCAAACGCTCCAAGACGTGTAAGTGCTCGTCGGGGAATGAATCGTCTATGGGTGGCTATCCGTCTCGCGGGAGGATTCCGGTAGCCGGCTGAGGTGATCCGCAACTGAATTCTCGGATCCCTTCTTATCGCGGATCTCTAGGTCAAACTCTTGAAGCAAGAGAATCCATCGAATAAGGCGCGGCTTTGCATCTTTCTTAGCCAACAAGTAACGAATGGCTGCATGGTCGGTGTAGACAATGACTTTTGCCCCTACTAGATAGGAACGAAACTTCTCGAAAGCATATACAACCGCCAATAACTCTTTCTCGGTGGTAGCGTAGTTGCGTTGTGCTTCTTCTAGCGTCTTGCTAGCATAATAAATGGCGGTGGTCCGTCCATCTTTCTTCTGTCCGAGCACCGCTCCTACGGCTACATCACTAGCGTCACACATGACCTCAAAGGGCAAGGTCCAATCAGGAGGCTGGATAATGGGAGCGGAGATCAACGCTTCCTTAATCCTGTAAAAAGCATCAAGACACTCCTGCGAAAACTCAAAAACAACATCTTTATTCAAGAGGTTAGTTAGAGGTTTAAAATCTTAGAGAAGTCCGTGATGAATCTCCTGTAGAAACCTGCATGCCCGAGAAAACTCCTCACACCTTTAACAGAACAAGGAGGAGGGAGTTTCTCAATAGTCTCGATCTTAGCTCGATCGACTTCAATACCTCGATTAGAAACGAGGTGTCCTAGCACAATGCCTTCATTAACCATAAAATGACACTTCTCCCAATTCAAAACAAGGTTAGTGTCTTCACATCTTTTAAGTACTAGAGAAAGGTTAGATAGGCAATCATCAAAAGAGGAACCATATACAGAAAAATCATCCATAAATACCTCCATGATCTCCTCTATGTACTCAGAAAAGATAGCCATCATGCATCGCTGGAAGGTAGCGGGTGCATTGCATAATCCGAATGGCATCCTCCGATAGGCAAACGTCCCCCAAGGACAAGTGAAAGTGGTCTTCTCCTGATCATCCGGATGGATAGGAATCTGGAAGAACCCACTATAGCCGTCCAAGTAACAAAAGTGTGAATGCTGGGCCAACCGTTCGAGCATTTGATCAATGAAAGGAAGCGGAAAATGATCCTTCCGAGTCGCCGTGTTCAGCTTCCTATAATCGATGCAAACTCTCCAACCCGTAACGGTCCTTGTTGGGATCAACTCGTTGTTCTTATTCGTCACAACGGTCATCCCTCCTTTCTTCGGAACGACATGCACCGGGCTAACCCACTTGCTGTCCGAGATAGGATAAATAATACCTGCATCCAACAACTTAAGAACTTCCTTCTTCACAACCTCTTTCATGATCGGATTTAACCGTCTTTGAGGTTCCCGTGAAGTCTTATGATTATCTTCCATTAGAATTCTATGCATGCAGAAAGAAGGTTTAATGCCAATAAGATCATCCGTGGTGTAACCTATGGCTTTTCGATGCTTTCTCAGGACATGCATTAACTTAGATAATTCAGAATCGGAGAGGGAAGCACTAGCAATAACGGGATAAGTAGAATCCGGTCCAAGAAAGATATACCTCAAGTGACTAGGGAGTTGTTTAAGCTCCACTACTGGGGGTGCTTTCTAGGGGAAATCCATGCTTCCTCTTTCCAGTGGAGTGGTATCAGAAACTGGACTTGATGAAGTCTCAGTTTGAATCATCTCGCCTTCGACCTCGGTCGAGGCGCATAGGCGTTGACCGATGTGTTCTTCAGTCGCCTTGCTCTGTCCAGAAAGTGCTTCGGTCGAGGTACTGCTACTGGGTCCGAGGCTGGAGATCTTCGTCTCCTGGATTAACTTCTCAGTTTTAGCTCCTGGATCCTCTTCCAGTGCCTTTAGGCTCCGTATATCTGCATCACAAGAAGCATCTATACCTTCCTCCGTTAAACTGAAGCTAATAACTCTTTCGAGCGGATCGTTAATAAGGATAGAGCTCACCAATTCTCTTGATTCTTCTTCATCGTAGATGTTGAAGATATCGTCAGTTAGCTGCTCCCCTTTCATGGCTGCAAGTAGTGCGAATTCCACCTCATCGCCACCAACGTTGAATTTCAACTTGGCGTTCTTGCAATCCACGTTGCAACCCGAAGTTGCTAGAAATGGCCTCCCGAGAATAATAGGTACTGGATAATCTGCGGGAATGTCAAGTACGACAAAATCTATGGGTAGATAGAAGTTACCTAACTTGACCGGAACGTCCTCCAAGATGCCCACGGGATGGGTAATGGAGCGATCCGCCATGTAGAGTCGAATCTTGACCGGTTTGGGCTCTCCAAGACCGATCTTAGTGCATAACTCCAGCGGGATGATGCTCACGCAGGCTCCTAGATCGCAAAGGGCTTCACAAGTGACATCCCCAACTTGAATGGGAATGCAAAATGAGCCGGGATCTCTCAACTTAGGTGGCATCTTTTCCTTCATAATCTTGATAAGCTCCGAAGATTTAGATGTCATCCTAACTTCACCAACATCCTCCAGCTTCCTCTTCCTTGATAAGATTTCTTTTAAGAACTTCCCATAGGCGGGCATACCTAGAATGGCATCAAGGAAGGGAATGTTAATATGTAGCTTATTCATCAAGTCAAGAAACTTACCAAAGTGCTTGTCTAGATGTGCTCTGGCTCTGGACTGAGGGAATGGAAGTGGTGGTTTATATGCAGGAGGTGGAACATAAGTTTCTATCGTTCCTCCTGCTTTCTGTTGCTCCACCTCGGTTGGCATCTCGGTCGAGGTGTTCTTCGACTGGGTCTGGACCGAGGTGGTCTGCATCGAGCGAGGTACTGGATCTGCAGTTTTGAGTCCACTCCTCGTCGTTATGGCCATGCACTGGCCCTTAGGGTTAGTTTCCGTCTTTGCTGGAAGCTTCCCTGGATCTCTTGGCGCTTCGTTCGCCCTATTAGCAAGTTGTTGTTCGAAGGACTTTTGGGCCCTCGAGAATGAAGTCATAGAATTCTCCATAGCACTAAGCTTGATCAAGATTGCCTCCAGAACTGCGTCCTTCTTTTCCGGCTGAGACGAACTTGATCCTTGCCCTTGGCTCTTCAATGGAGTAGAAGAAGAAGAAGGAGAAGAGAGGAAAGGGTTAGAGGAATCATTAGAGTTGGAGTTTGAATGGTTGTTACCGTGGTTTTGGTTATTCGCCCTCCAGTTGTTGCTATTGGATCCTCTATTGTTGTTGTTGTAGTTGTTGTTTCGGGGTCCGTTGTTGTTGTTACGGTACCCGTTATTGTTGTTGTTGTTCCTTTGCCCTTGCTCTTCCTTCTTAGTTTGAGCCATTAAGAGCTCCTTCAATTGCTTCACGTCATTCTTCAACGACGTGAGTTGATTATTGTTGGGTTGAGTCTCTTGAAAGTTGACTCTTTTAATTCCACCTTCAGCTCCTTGGTGGGTATACTTCTCCATGTGCAAGGCTTGCTTCTCAATGAAGTCCTAAGCCTCATCAATCGCCATGTCCATGAAGGTACCGGCGGAGAGTAGTTGGAGATTGAACTGGGTGCTTCCGTCCAGCCCTTTGAAGTAGATCTCCAACAACTCGATCTTTGAAATCCCATGATGAGGGCAATCCAAAAGGATATCCTTGAACCGCTCCCAAGATTTGGACAAGCTCTCCTTGTCCTTCATGATGAAAGCATTGATCTTCCCTCTCATTTCAGCGGTCTTCAAAGGGGGAAAGAATTTGGTCAAGAATTCCGTAGTCATCTCCTCCCATGTGCTAATTTTTCCTGGAGGAAGAGATTGATACCAAGTAAGAGCTCTATCTTTTAAAGAAAAGTAAAAAGGTCTGAGCTTGTAGTTGTTGTTCTCAATTCTGGGAGGTCGCAAGGTTTCCATCAAGATCTCGTAGTTTTGAAGATGTTGATGCGGTGACTCCTTCTCTAGCCCTCCGAATTGGCATTGGCGAATCATGGCTAGAACTTGCGGTCGAAGTTCGTAGTCATGATCTGCTGGATCTCCTAGGTTCACTCCTGGACGCCTCAGTTGTTGATTAGGGTCCTTCCTTTGACCTAGGGTTTGTGGAATTCCTGCAAGAAGAACATCTCGGACTGGTATCCGAGGTGGAAGTACCTCGGCCGGGGCGTTGGGTACTGGAATCTGCCTCGGTCGAGGATCAACTACTGGATCCTGCATCGGTCGAGGATCAACAGGAGGATCCTCCCTCGGTCGAAGTAGAATCTGGTTCCGAATGACAGCAATCTCAGCTTCGATTGCTGCAGTCCTGGTGCGATTCTCCTCTTTCTCTTGCATGAGTTCTTCCTTGCTGAGGCGCAGCAGCTCCTGCGTCTCTCTCAATTGGGCCGCAAGATTGCGATCGTCTTGTTGGGCCATCTTCTCTCCTCTTAAGCGTCTCTTGTATGTCTTTTCTGGTTCGGGATCGTAAGGAACGATTTCCTTCCCAGCGCGAGTTCTTCGCATATACCTAAGAAAGAACCTGCGAAAGTCACTCAAGTAGAGTGGTTAGACAAAACGGGGCAAATGCCCCAAGAGCAAACCGTACCGGCTCGGTCTAGACCAAGTCCCCGGCAACGGCGCCAAAAACTTGTTCGCTCCAAACGGTGTGTGCAAGCTTTAAATTTATAACCCTAGACTTAAGCTTAAAACAAGGATGCGAACCCGCAGTGTACGGGTCAATCGTAGTAAAAGCAAGAAAATTCCAGGGGTCGATCACAGGGACTCGGTGAAACAAAGTCAACACGGTATGCTACGTTAGTTCTAACCACAAGAACAATTAACACAATCAAAGATGAATAAGAAGTCAATAAAGCAAACATGCAATTCTAGGGATTAAGGCATCTAGTTGTGGTTCCAACTCAAGATCTATAGATAAGCGGACAAAGCTGAGATTTTTGCAAGGGGGAGGTGTTACTAAAATGGAGTAGATCACCGGGTAAGTCTCACTACTTACTAATCCTAAACCGTAACTCCTATTACCGGGTAAGTCTCAAGGAATCAAGATAAAGAACTATAACCTCAAACTAACACACCATCTAAGGGAATAGAATCAACCTTTACCGGGTAAGTCTCAGGCTAACTCACAAAGATAGGATGGAAGCACACTCAAACCCCAATAAAGGATAAACCTTTATTACCTACGCTTATGATCGTTGGTACACAAACTAAGGAATTACCGGGTAAGTCCCATCCTAAGCTTGCTTTGAACCAGGAAAGGTGTAATAAGAATAGGATTTAGCAAACTCTAACACTTAACTCTCAGTTTAAGGTCGGATAAGTCACCTCGGTCAGAAGAATTCCACCCCGGCCGAGATGTTCATCAACCGAACGAGATGCTTAGGGTTAAGGTTAAAGACTCGAACTTTCAGGATCCTACTGGAATCTAAGATTATTCTATCATTGTTTTTCCCACAACCTTCAGCCAATCACCCTAGAATCACACAAGGAAATTAGCCACTCATCATCATAATGAAAGTATTAAATGTAAAGGAAGAAAGTGTATATTTGAACAAAGAAGAATTTAAGGAAAAGACTTCAATAACTGAATCAAATATCACAACAAAACGTTCCTTGGATAGCAATCCAAAAAGACAAGACAACAATTGAGGGAATTGAAGATAATCTTACAAAACCCTTCAATAAAGCTATAAAAGCTATGGACTTCAATCTTCCTTCAACCTTCAAAAAGGTTCTTCAACTCTCTCCCAAATTGGAGTATGCTGCTGCTGCGTGTTCTTCGGTGTATGCCGGATCTAAGCACGATCGGATTTGTGGAAAATCCAACCCTTTTTATAGGAAAATAACCCTCCAAAGATAATAAATCTTAGAAAGATATTCTCCCATAAATATAGGTAAAATATATGACTCTGCATATCTCCTTCCACCCAGGAGCCAAGCCCAAAAATATAAGATCACTTTCCAAATTTAAAAGATCTCATCCAAGAATAAAATATTCTCGCCGCGTCCTAGGTGTTCGCCTCGGTCGAGTCGGCGTCTTTGGATCACCTCGGTCGAGGTGAACCTCTGGTCAACCGAGGTGAGTCTCAACTGAATGTGAAATCTCTCAAAACTAGTCCAAAGTAAATCTTTAATCCATGGCTATGCTCCCTGGATGTAGCTCCAAATGACTCATGACTCCTTTTGCTCCTTTTTGATGCAAAACGTACCATATTACCTGCAATTACAACGAAACTAGGTGTAGACCTCGATTCTCGCAAAGGTAGATGAAATGGTAGTAAAATCACATAATGCACATACAAACATGCAGATTATGAAAGATAAAACGTCCAAACAAACCCCAAAATATAGACTATAATTCATGCTATCACCGCAGATTATCCAGTACCTATTATTCTCGGGAGGCCATTTCTAGCAACTTCGGGTTGCAACGTGGATTGCAAGAACGCCTAGTTGAAATTCAACGTTGGTGGCGATGAGGTGGAGTTCGCACTACTTGCAGCCATGAAAGGGGAGCAACTAACTGATGATATCTTCAACATCTACGATGAAGAAGAATCAAGAGAATTGGTGAGCTCTATCCTTATTAACGATCCACTCGAAAGAGTTATAAGTTTCAGTTTAATGGAGGAAGGTATAGATGCTTCTTGTGATGCAGATATACGAAGCTTGAAGGCACTGGAAGAGGATCCAGGAGCTAAAACTGAGAAGCTGATCCAGGAGACGAAGATCTCCAATCTCGGTTCCAGTAGCAGTACCTCGACCGAGGCACCTTCTGGACTGAGCGAGACAACTGAAGAACACCTCGGTCAACGCCTTTGCGCCTCGACCGAGGTCGACAGCGAGATGACGTCAACTGAGATTGCTGAGAATAACAATTTTCTTACTCCCTTCTCTGATACTCACCCACAGTTGGCGGATCATTCCCTCAACCAACTTTCTGATAATAAAGGTCCTTGGTATGCTGATATTGTGAATTATCTTGTTTGCCAGGAAATACCACCCGGATTGACGTACTCTCAAAAGAAGAGATTCTTCAAGGAAGTACGACATTACTACTGGGATGAGCCGCTGCTATTCAAGCGCGGACCGGATGGGATGCTTCGAAGGTGCATCCCGGAAGATGAAGTTAATAGCGTCATAAGGCATTGTCATTCACTTCCTTGTGGAGGACATGCTAGCACCGATAAAACATGCGCTAAGATATTGCGTTCCGGTTTCTTTTGGCCTACATTATTTAAGGATGTGCAATCTTTTGTTGTTTCTTGTGATGCATGCCAAAGAACAGGGAATTTATCAAGGAGGAACGAGATGCCACTTAACAACATCCAAGAAGTGGAAATCTTTGATGTGTGGGGGATTGACTTCATGGGACCTTTCCCATCCTCCGGAGGAAACCTCTACATTCTCCTTGCAGTTGATTACGTCTCTAGATGGGTTGAAGCCATTGCTTCTCCCACTAACGACGCCAAGGTGGTTGTGAAGTTCTTGAATAGAACTATCTTTCCACGATTTGGAACTCCACGCATCATCATCAGCGATGGAGGAACGCATTTCATCAACCGGAAGTTTAAGGCACTTCTATCGAAGTATGGGGTAACCCACAAGGTATCAACCGCTTATCACCCTCAAACTAGTGGACAGGTCGAGATCTCGAATAGAGAAATCAAGGCAATTTTGGAGAAAACCGTCTCTAGAACGAGGAAGGATTGGTCCATGAAATTGGACGATGCTCTTTGGGCGTACAGGACGGCATTCAAGACTCCCATAGGTACCACCCCTTATAATTTGGTATATGGGAAGTCTTGCCATTTGCCCGTTGAGTTGGAGCACAAGGCGTATTGGGCTATCAAATGGTTGAACTTTGACATCAAGGAGGCTGGTGAGAAACGACTATTGGAGCTTAACGAGCTGGAAGAGCTGCGGTTGAACGCCTATGAGAATGCCAAAATCTACAAGGAAAGAACGAAGAGATGGCATGACAAGCGTATCGTTCCAAAGGAGCTTAACGAAGGAGACTTAGTTCTACTCTTCAACTCCCGCCTCCGTCTTTTTCCAGGTAAGTTGAAATCTAGATGGACCGGACCTTACGTTGTGAAACATGTTTTCCCTCATGGTGCAGTTGAGATATGGGAAGAAACTAGCGGAAGCTTCAAGGTCAACGGTCATAGACTTAAGAAGTACCAACCGGAAACGCCGGTTGAGGAGGTTGCACCAATCTACCTTGTTTGAGACGCATTATGGTCCAGCTAGCGACCTTAAATCAAGCGCTTCTTGGGAGGCAACCCAAGGTATTGCTTTCTTTTCCGTTTTCTAGTCTAACTTAGATAGTCTTTGTTTTTGCTTTGCTTTGCTTTGTTTTTGGCGTTCTGGACAGACAACAGGAAGGAGCACATCTGGAAGGACAGAAGTTCGAGATTCTGAGAAGACAGAAGCACCGCGGTCACTGTCAGAGCACCTCGACCGAGTTGATTCTTGAGCAACCGAGGCGACTAGGGTTTCTGCAAAACCGCCTCGGTCCATACCACCTCGGTCCAGTCGAGACCATCTCGACCGAGGTGACAGCAGATCCAGTAACAGTATAAAAAGGGGAAAAATTACTTTTCACATTTTTTTTACCTACCTCAACCGCGGCGACAGATCCATTTCGCTCACTCTCGATTCTTGCTCGTTTTCGACGTTTTCTGCTTCCAAACCGAGATTGGAGGGTAGAGGAATCGATTGCAACTACAGATCTGCGAGAAATTTGAGCAACTCGGCCGGAAAGAGGTAAAAACGATCGAATCCCTAAACTCGTTCGTTTACTGCAATTTGGGCTTTGGTTGCCCTTGATTCTGTTGAGGAAAACCTTAAGTACCCCGTAGGAAGCATCGGTAGTGATTTTTGGGGGAAAAGAACTGAAATTCAGAGAGTTGAAATCGCGACTGTCTTCGCCTCGGTCCAGTCGATCTGCACCTCGGTCGAGGTGATTCTTGGAGTTTGTCAGTCGACCGAGGTAGTCTGACAGTGCTGTTTGAAGATGAGTTCTGACAGATTGTTAGCCCTTAGAGATAGATCCTCTCCTTCCCCTTCTTCTTCCTCATCCCGACCTTCTATCCCGGTGATCCACGAGAGACACCAGGTAGATTATGAGCGTATTGCTAGTCGTCCAGTCATCGCTCCTAGATTTCTGGACGTTTCTGCCTTTGACTGTCTCCACGTTGATGGAGATCTTAGGAGGATGATCACCACCGTCGGGCTGGATCAGTTTACTGAGATCCGAGCCCCAGCCTACTTAGAGCCGACCCTCGAGTTTGTCAGCTCCTTCACTTACCTCCCCACAGAGAGGGCTGTGAAGTACCGGTTGATGAACCGGAACTACTTAGTACCTCTAGACCACTGGAGAGACATTTTTGGCTTCCCTGCCCCCACTACTGTAGACTTCCCGACCCGAGCTGTAGCTAGAGAGTTCTGGGGTCAGATCGCCCACATTACGAAGCATGTAGATAGGTGGCGCCCTGGTGATTCCAGGGCAAAGCTTATCTATCATCTAGCCTTCCGATTGACACACAGGATCTTCAGCGAGACGCTTCTGGCGCGTACTGAGACGCCCCAGAAGGTCCGACAGGGGGAGCTCTTCTCTTTATACTGCATGGTTACAGGTGGATACCCTGACTTTGGATTGATGCTGGCAGAGGATCTGCACAGGATCAAGGCCAAAGGGAAGGGAGATATATGCTGCGGAGGGATAGTGACCCATATCGCTAGGTATTAGGATATGGATTTGAGTAGGTGTACCATGGTGGCGGCTGCCAAGCCGCTCGGACTACAGGAGATGATTACTCGGAGGATTCTGGTTCCCCGAGGACTGACTACACCCTACGTCGCTATGCCATGGGAGCTGACTGCACCTCAGGGCATCAGATGGTCTGCACAGTTCTCTGTCTTTGATCCACATTTTTGGCAGACTGCTTGGGGTCCACTTATGGAGGATTACAGAGAGGGAGCAGCTGCCCTTGCTGAGGCTGAGGAGGAGGCTGAGGATGAGGACGACGATGATGATGATACAGTAGACGAGAGAGGAGGTGGCGTCCGGATGGACACAGGTACAGATACAGCTGGGACGAGCGCGCCACCTATTATTGATTTGGATGATGACGAGGAGGACACTGAGCCGGTGCCAGCTGAGACTTCTCCAGTCAGACCTGCTAGACGCAGGAGGCGTGGAGTGAGAGATAGAGCTGCAAACCGACGGATCGATGACCTGACGGATCAGGTTATCGACTCATATGCTGCACTTTCGCTGGATATCCGCGAGATGCAGGAGCGGCAGCATCATCAGCACATGATGGCTCAGCTACAGTTTGAGCGTATCATGGGCCATCCCTATGACCCGACTCAGTACCCCTACATACCACCACCACCACCGGATCGAGACTACTGAGGAGCTGCAGGATTTTATTATTATATCTTTTTTATGCAGTTCGGCTTTTATTCGGTGAGTTCTCTTGTTTAGACTTCTATTATACCCACTGGGACAGTGTGTCTCAAGTATGGGGTGTTTGTTATTTGACTATGTGGCTACCTTTGATGTATTTGATACCTTTGATGTATCTTATTTATCGGATATTTTCGTATTCATGCTTCATTTGCCTTTATATGATTATCTGATATTACATGCATACCTACAGGTTATTTGATTGAGAAAAACGTCGAAACCGAAAAAAAAAAATGGTTTTAAAAAAAAAATTTTTGACCTCGACCGGGGAGATTCTGGCCGAACGAGGTATTTCACCTCGGTTGAACCAAGAACACCTCGACCGAGGTGGGTTAACTGAGAGTTTTTGAAAACGATTTTGTGTTAGTTATCTGGATATGATCTCAGTGAAGATCTTGTTTACTGACTGGTTTTAAATTCTTTATGTGTTTAAAAGGTTTTATGATATGTTTAAGTTGCTAAATGCTTTGTTTAAAATTATTAGCATGTTTAATACTTTGTTTTTATCCAAATTATGTTGAATTTGAAGGTTGACACCGCAGGTTAAGTTCTCTCACGTTCTTCTTGGAAAGACCAAGGCAATTCATTCTCTTCTTCTTCTTCTTAATCATGCTTAGCCCCTCATATACATTTTGCCTCCCTTTACCTATCCGGGAATTTGGAAGCAAGCGAAGTGGTGAAAGCAAGTTAAAGTTGAGAAGTGGGCTGGAAGTGAAAGTGTTAGAAAGCAATAATAGGTTTGGGGAAGTCAATCATGAAGATGAGTAACTCGGCACCATTCACATGGTCGGGTGTTTGTGTCTTGCCAAAGTCGGATTGAGCGATATTCCTATCGGGTCATGGAATGTGCATCAAGGGTTTGATGCATCTCGAGAAATTGATGATTGCTGATTTCCTAGGCTTCGGTTATTGTGCACCTCTGTCCATGCATCCCAAAAAGTAAAGTAAAAGAGAAAAAGTGTGAAATAAGCAAAGCTTATTGGTGGAAGATGTTGCAAGTCAAAATGAAAGTGAAGTTCATCCTTTTCCCGGATTCTAGCACCACATTACCTTACATACATCCCTACCCTGCACATTTCTTGACCTTTTCTTTTGGGAAGCCCTTGAGACCTTGAGCTTGTTGATTGACTTAGCGGTTTAAACTGGATTATACATGATTAATTTCGATGATTATGATTTATTATGCATTCTATGATTTTGTGCAAAGATGAACAACTTTCCTATATTTATAAAATGTTTTGAGCATGTTGAGTTTTTAAATTCCAGGAAGTATTCTCTTAGAGTGATCTATGATAGTTGCACACCATAAAATGTTTTTGAAAGGCTTTTTTTTATTGATTTTCTTGACTTATAATCCATTCTATCTTGTTTTCTATATGAGGAACTTGCTTGGGGACAAGCAAGGGCTAAGTATGGGGTATTTTGATAGCATGAATTATAGTCTATATTTTGGGGTTTGTTTGGACGTTTTATCTTTCATAATCTGCATGTTTGTATGTACATTATGTGATTTTGCTACCATTTCATCTACCTTTGCGAGAATCGAGGTCTACACCTAGTTTCGTTGTAATTACAGGTAATATGGTACGTTTTGCATCAAAAAGGAGCAAAAGGAGTCATGAGTCATTTGGAGCTACATCCAGGGAGCATAGCCATGGATTAAAGATTTACTTTGGACCAGTTTTGAGAGATTTCACATTCAGTTATGACTCACCTCGGTTGACCAGAGGTTCACCTCGACCGAGGTGATCCAGAGACGCCGACTCGACCGAGGCGAACACCTAGGACGCGGCGAGAATAATTTATTCTTGGAAGAGATCTTTTAAAATTGGAAAGTGATCTTATATTTTTGGGCTTGGCTGCTGGATGGAAGGAGATATGCAGAATATATATTTTACCTATATTTATGGGAGAATATATTTCTAAGATTTATTATCTTTGGAGGGTTATTTTCCTATAAAAAGGGTTGGATTTCCACAATTCCAACATCCCGCATACCCCGCTAGAAGCCGCTTACACCGGAAATACGCAGCAGCAGCATACTCCAATTTGGGAGAGAGTTGAAGAACCTTTTTTTTAGGTTGAAGGAAGATTGAAGTCCATAGCTTTTATAACTTTATTGAAGGGTTTTGTAAGATTGTCTTCAATTCCCTCAATTGTTGTCTTGTCTTTTTGGATTGCTATCCAAGGAACGCTTTGTGTGATATTTGATTCAGTTATTGAAGTCTTTTCATTAAATTCTTCTTTGTTCAAATATTCACCTTCTTCCCTTACATTTAATACTTTCATTATGATGATGAGTGGCTAATTTCCTTGTGTGATTCTAGGGTGATTGGCTGAAGGTTGTGGGAAAAACAATGATAGAATAGTCTTAGATTCCAGTAGGATCCTGAAAGTTCGAGTCTTTAACCTTAACCCTAAGCATCTCGTTCGGTTGATGAACATCTCGGCCAGGGTGGAATTCTTCTGACCGAGGTGACTTAATTGATCCGTAACTGAGAGTTAAGTGTTAGAGTTTACTAAAATCCTATTCTTATTACACCTTCCTGGTTCAAAGCAAGCTTAAGATGAGACTTACCCGGTAATTCCTTAGTTTGTGTACCAACGATCATAAGTATAGGTAATAAAGGTTTATCCTTTATTGGGGTTTGAGTGTGCTTCCATCCCATCTTTGTGAGTTAGCCTGAGACTTACCCGGTAAAGATTGATTCTATTCCTTTAGATGGTGTGTTAGTTTGAGGTTATAGTTCTTTATCTTAATTTCTTGAGACTTACCCGGTAATAGGAGTTACGGTTTAGGATTAGTGTGTAGTGAGACTTACCCGGTGATCTACTCCACTTTAGTAACACCTTCCCCATGCAAAAATCTCAGCTTTGTCCGCTTATCTATAGATCTTGAGTTGGAACCACAACTAGATGCTTTAATCCCTAGAATTGCATGTTTGCTTTATTGACTTCTTATTCATCTTTGATTGTGTTAATCGCTCTTGTGGTTAGAACTAACGTAGCATACCATGTTGACTTTGTTTCACCGAGTCCCTGTGATCGACCCCTGGAATTTTCTTGCTTTTACTACGATTGACCCGTACACTGCGGGTTCGCATCCTTGTTTTAAGCTTAAGTCTAGGGTTATAAATTTAAAGCTTGCACACACCGTTTGGAGCGAACAGTTACTAGTTATGCAGGATAAGAATTATGTTCCAAATTATCTAAGTGTAAGTTAGGATGTATGAGGTGGCTTCCTATGTCACATAGTTACAGATGGAGGATCAAAGTCGATCTAGCGAAAATCCAGTCGGTATTTTGTAACTACCTATCGAGGAAGACTACTTCACTAGTTGGTCCAAGCCGTCTCCATAAAGATTTGAAGAGCCGAAGAGGTGAGCGACCTCTACTCCAATTTCTTTTTGTACATTCAAAGAGTCTTGAGGACTCTGTAATGATTAATGATGCATCCAAGCGGGGTTTGGGATGTTTTTGATGCAACTGGAAAGGTCTTTGTTTATGTGGCGGGACTATGGAGGACGTATTATTACCCGACGAGGGATCTAGAGGTAGCTACCGTAGTGCATGCCCTTAAGATATGACATCATTATTATGGAGCGATATGCTACAATTTCTTTGACCATAAGAGTCTTAGTACGTATTCAGCTGCGGGAGTGAGTAACCGCCAGAGGAGATGGCTAGAGTCGATCAAAGACTTTGATGTGGAGATATTGTACCAGCCGGGAAGTGCGAACATGGTCGCCAACGCGCTTATCAGAAAGACGCCTCGTGAGAAGGCGATAGTTCGACTGACGGTTCATCCTCAGTAATAGAGGGATCTAGTATGGAGATAGTCGATATCTACTTCCGGATACAGACATCCACTTATCTACCTTGGAGATGCTACATAATCTGTTAGGAGAGATCTGATAGGAGCAGGAAAGATGTCCGGCATTGACGAGGATCCAAGACATGATGTCTTGAAGCAAGGCACTGTAGTTTACCGTAGGTATTGACTGTGTGATGAGACGTCAGAAGCGCATATGTGTGTCTTTGGGCAGAGAGCAGAGGTAGAAGGTTTTACTGGAGGCTCACACTACATCTTACTAGATACTTCCATGTGAGAGTAAGGTGTATCAGGATGTGAGACGTTCTTTTTAGTAGGGAGGGATTAAACCCGATGTGGCTAGGTACGCATCTAGTATGCGATTTGTCAGCAAGCAAAGATTTAGCACGCATGTCAAGAGGAGAGATCAACCCACTACAGTACCGCAATGGATGTGAGTAGACATCTACATGGATTTTGTCACCGGCTTGAGACCGAATAGGAACCTCGACGCTGTCTGGGTTGGGGTAGACCGAATGAGTGAAACCACATGTTTCTTTCCTATTTAGGAAATGTGGTCGGTAAGTCGGTTAGCTGAGGAATTCACTAGGCAGTTAATGAGATTCCACGAGTATCGAGGACCATCGTCACGGATTGAGATTAACAATTTACCTTGAAGTTTTAGTAGTAGGTGCACGCCGCCGTGGTACGAGCCTTCACTTTACGATGGCGTATTACCCTCAGACCGACGACTAGTCGGAGAGCACCAAACAGACTGAAAACTCCACCTGGATTAAAGTGGTTTACAGGTGTTGATGATGGAAGACTTAACACAAATGTAGTAGTTGGATATACTAACAATGTATTGATTATATTCTCTAGATATTTGGTTGGTTTGAATTCAGTGCAGGTTTTATGAAAATGTCAAGGGCCTTGATATGAACTTCAAGGGCCTTGTAGTATAATTCAAGGACAAAGGAAGATGGCGTGTACAAAGGGACGAAATCAAGGGCCTTGGAATTGTAGATTCACGGAACAAGGATTCAAAATGAGTTGACGATTCTCTTGGAAGATTCTTTAACAGAAAGATCTCATCAACCAAAGATCTTATTAACCGAAGGAAGATCTCAACAGAAGAATAGAGAATCTTTTCTAGAAGATTTTCTAAACAACAAACGACAAAAATATCTTCTCTCTCGATTCAACAGAAGACGAGAAGATCAAGGAGTTAAGGACTCGACGTGTTCTCAAGAAATGAAGACTTGCAACGTCTACCTTATCTCGAAACAAGAAACGATCTTCATGGAAAAGAAGATTCATCTTCAAACGGTCATCTCTACAACGGCTAGAAGACCTTTCCATAGAAGAGTATAAATGAAGATGATCGTCGAAGAAGATAAGTACACAAGCTTACACAGGAAAACATCTTTAC
Source organism: Fagopyrum homotropicum (assembly GCA_033239125.1). NCBI lineage: Eukaryota > Viridiplantae > Streptophyta > Magnoliopsida > Caryophyllales > Polygonaceae > Fagopyrum > Fagopyrum homotropicum. Next base: position 21,672,669 of record BSWB01000005.1, on the reverse strand, counting down.
CTCTTCAAGCAACCAAATCATCTACATTCATTGTTTTTCTTTCTCTCATTCACGCAAATGCTTTATCCCCTTAGAGAGAGAAAATACTAAAGCTCCATTGGAAGATCTAAATAGTGTTATATTAAAGTGTGTATTACTCTACGAAGTAACTAGGCTATTATAGCTAGGTTAAGAGTTGGAGCTAGATCGTAGCATTGGCTACAGTGAGAGAAGAAGGGGATTTCTTCTAGTTTGTATCTAGGACTCTTTGAAGCTGATAATAGATAGTTAGATCCTACGGATATACCCTGGGACGGAGAGTAGGCTATTTAGAGCTGAACTTCGTAAACATATCCTCGTGTCAATCTTTTACATTCCGTACTATATCTTGCTATTGTGACTAACTTTGTTTTGCAAGTGCACGAAGTCAAGGCCCTTGAAAGTAGTTTCAAAGCCCTTGAAATCAAAGTTACACGAAGAGCACAGATCGACACCAAGGCCCTTGAAAGGAGTTTTAAGGCCTTGAGATTTGGTTTGCGAAAAGTTCACATACTCTATTCAACCCGCTTTTTAGAGTATCTTTAAACTTATTTATTTCATCTACCGGTTCTTCACAGACATTTTAGGGTATACTGAGAGCGTGTGTTTTGGATTGAGGACAGTTACGGCCAGATCGTCTTTCCTTCGTTGAGTTTTTCCTATAACAATAGGTGACACACGTCAATGAGAATGGCACCTTATGAGATGTTGTACGGGCGGAGATGTCGTACGCCTCTATTTTTAGGACAATTCAGGTAGAGCTAGTGAGGTAACCCCTGAGCCGATATAGGATGACATGACCCGAGTAGTTTTGATTTTAGAGCTTATGCTGGCCGCACAGAGTCATCAGGAGTCTTATGTTGACAAGAGGTGCCGACCTCTAGAAGTTAGAGTGAAAGCTCTGGTATGGTTACAAGTATCACCGACGCGAGGCATAAGACACTCGGCATCAAGAACAGTTGATCCGCGATATGTCGGACCTTTGTGAGATTCTTGGGCGAGTTAGAGAGGTGACATACAACTTTGTATTACCACCGAGACTAGAGGGTCTCATCTGGTCTTTCATATATCTCAGCTGCGGGAGTACGTACCACACCCGAAATAAATCCTCAGTTAAGTAAATTTAGTGATCGAGCTGAACCACACGTTTGTAGAGTACTCGGTAGCTGTCCTTGAGTGTAGTACGAGACGTTTGTAATTGAAGGGTATACATATGGTGAGAGTACATTGGTTTAGACGGGGAGATGTCAAGGCTACTTTAGAGATGGAGGATAGTCCCAGATCGGTTATGTTGAGATTTATGTGCTTATATGATTTTTTGTGTGATATGTTCCGTGTGGGAATGCGATATGTGCCCTTGTTAAGGTCTTGATGTGCTAGTATGTCTAGAGCATATGTGTAGTTTAGAAGGATGATGCCTTCTTGGTAACTTGTGTGTTTACCTCGGCGTGTAAGACCGAGAGGATCAGTTTTATCTAAGTTTCGGGACGAACCTTGTTTTTAAGGAAAACTGATCTAACACCTGGAAATTTTTATTTCCAATGAGATCCGAGGCAAACCGGACTTTGACCAGTTCGGATTTTTCTTCCATCCTTTTCTCACGTTATATGATACTTTGTAATTTATTTCTTCAGTTGTCTGCTTCCTCTTATTATTTTTATGTGAGGTTTTCCCCACAAAAATATACCTATCGAGTTATATTTTCTCTCCTTAACCATTAGAAGGAGTTTAACCTTTGAGATAGGTCATCCAGGCCCATCATCTTATGTCATCCTGGATTGGGTAGAGAGGCTGCAAATTACGTTACATTCACAACCTTCCTTTTCCCCCTCTCTTTCGTTCCTTTCTTCTTCCTCAACCTTAGCCTGACATAATCTTCTTTGTCCCCTCTTCATCCTTGGAGCGGCGGTCTCCCTCGGAAAACAACAAGAGCAGTGGCTTCCTTCTCAACAACAAATGGTGGTGGTCGGCACTAGTTATTGCCGTAGGGGGAGTCGTTTTTGTCTTCGAGCCAACAACCATGAGTTTAGCTTCTCATCCCTTCATTCCATCGGCTGGAACCGCAGCCTCGCTATCCCTCAATCACGTTGAACCAACAACCTCCGACGATTATCAATACCAACATCAACGAGCCTTCTTCAATCTCGTTTACATCTATGAGCCCAACAGCCAGAGCCTTCAGCAAGCCTTCGTCATTCGTCTTCACCATCGCGCAAACCGCAGGTACGGAACCTCCGAGCCGTTGGTGCGGCAGCCATATCCACATGTGCGGCCGGACGAGTTGCAGATGCAGTGTCCTTCATAAGCAAGTCGTGCCAACACAACTCCTCCACGTTCGCACCTCCTTTTTCCGCAGCCGCGGTATCCCTCCAATGAGTACCCATCTTTGTTATTGAAGAACCGGTAGGTGAATAAAAAGGTTATTAGATACTCTAGAAGGGGGGTTGAATAGAGTATGAGAACTTTTCGCAAACCCAAATCTCAAGGCTTTGAAACCTCTTTCAAGGGCCTTGATGTCAATATGTGCTCTTTGTGAAACTTTGATTTCAAGAGCTTTGAAACGTCTTTCAAGGTCCTTGACTTCTTGCTCCTGCAAAACAAAGTTAGTCACATTAAATTATATATGGTGTGAAATTGAAAAGATTGACACGAGGATATGTTTACGAAGTTCGGCTCTAAATAGCCTACTCTCCGTCCCTGGGTATATCCGTAGGATCTAACTATCTATTATCAGCTTCAAAGAGTCCTAGATACAAACTAGAAGAAACCCCCTTCTTCTCTCACTGTAGCCAACGCTACGATCTAGCTCCAACTCTTAACCTAGCTATAATATCCTAGTTACTTCGCAGAGTAACACACACTCTCGTATAACACTATTTAGATCTTCCAATGGAGCTCTAGTGTTTTCTATCTCTAAAGGGGATAAAGCTTTTGCGTGAATGAGAGATAGTAAAACAACGAATGAAGATGATTAGGTTGCTTGAAGATGTAAAGATATTTTCCGATGTAAGCTTGTGTATTTGTCTTCTTCGACCATCATCTTCATTTATACTCTTCGGTGGAAAGGTCTTCTAGCCGTTGTAGAGATGACCGTTGAAGATGAATCTTCTTTTCCCTGAAGATCGTTTTCTTGTTCGGATATAAGGTAGACGTTGTAAGTCTTCGGCCCCTATTAACACGTCGAGTCCTTTACTCCTTGATCTTCTCATTTTCTGTTGAATAGAATGAGAAGATATTTTTGCCGTTTGTTGTTTAGAAAATCTTCTAGAAAAGATTCTCTATTCTTCGTTTAAGATCTTCGGTTAAGATCTTCCTTCGGTTGATAAGATCTTTGGTTGGATCTCTGGTTGACGAGATCTTCCTTTTACAGAATCTTCCAATAATATCTTCAGCTCATTTTGAATTCTCTTCCATGCGCTTATAATTCCAAGCTCTTGATTCCATCCCTTTGTATTCGCCATCTTCCTTTGTCCTTGAATTATACTCCAAGGCCCTTGAAATCCATATCAAGGTCCTTGACATATGAATAAAACCTGCACTGAATTCAAACCAACCAAATATCTAGAAATATAATCAAATACATTGTTAGTATATCCAACTACTATATTTGTGTGAAATCTTCCATCATCAACACTTGTAAACCATTTTAATCAAGGTGAAGTTTTCAATCTCCCCCTTGATGGAAGACAACACAAATTCTCGTCCCTGCATTTGCTAGTTTAGCAATGCATATGAAAAATCTCAAAACTAAAAATACAGAATGCAGTATATCGAAATGTCGGATCATATTTCTCCCCCTTTGTCTTTCAACAAGAGAGGAAAAGCAGTCAAACCAGGAAGTCTTAAAAACGATTACAGACCCAGAATAGTATTTTCACAAAACCACATTTTCAGAAAACCAATTAGTTTAATTCCCCTCATAGAACTTTCTCTTTCCTTTTGATGAAGATTTCTTATAACGCCAATTATCCATTTCAGCTGCCAAACGCCTTCTCTCTTCTTCATCTCTTCTCTGCTTAACAACTTCATACTCAAATTTGGGCAAGAACATTGGCTCTACATGAGTTGGATACAAAATTGATTTATTCTGTACACGCCTTTTACAATTCTTCAGCACATTCTCAACCTTTTCTTGAGTATGTTGAGCCACATCTTCAGGTATGGGCAAAATACTTCCCATTGCAGTCAGCGTAAGAGCATTCATCAGATACATTTCATTGATTTTGACATTTATGGTGGCTAGCAACTCAAAATTTGCATCCATTCTTCTCTTGGTGTCAAACTTAAAATCAGATAATTCATAGTTGAGACACTCTATTTCTTTTTCACATCTTTCCAACCTGATTTCTGGAGTAAGGGAAGGTTTGACTTCTTCATTTGGATTTTGAGTAATTCCTTTTCCTTTTAGAGTCCATGTCCCTGCAAGAGTTTTCTCAATACCTAGACGTTTTAAGCAATTCTCATCAATTTTGCTGGTAATAGACTGTCTTTCCTCAGAAGATGTATCAATTCCATAAGGCAAGGGAATAGATCTCTTGGAATTGACAGAATGCAACATATGTTTGAGAATTAGATAAGGCACATCTATGTCTATATCAGACATAATCAAATGAATTAACTCCAGAGATTGATCTGTCAGTAGCTCTCTTGAATTTGCCCGAGGAATGACACATCGAACCAGTATGGTGAACAGTATTTTCGCCTCTAAGGTTAAAGATTTATGAGTCAATTGGCGTGAGGTTGAATTTGGAACTAGAAATTTCTCCTTAGTAGTGCTAACACTCTCTGATTTTGAAGGATAGTCAAATACCAAATCTGTAGGAATTCCAAAAATCTCACTTAAAATAGGAGTGAGTGAAATCGGAGTACCTTTAACTGAAGATTCAAGGGTGATACTTCCTTTATCCCTTTTTGTGGTGAGATTAACATACAATAGTCTCGTGAGTCTTGGAAAGGCAAAATCTCCAGGGTTTAGGACATTCCAGATAATCGAGTTCTTCAGCTTGTCTATACAAGACATCTTGAGAGAATTCAGAAAGTCAGTATCCACCAAGTCACACATACATAGTTGTCGGTTATGAAATCCATCAAGCCAAGATCCAGATGCTTGAAAATTAATGAACCACGAAGAGGGAAGAACGGTCATCTGAGATGTATCCTGATATTCAGAAGATTTTTCTTCTTTCTCAATTGATGACTTCTCATCTTTCTGTTTGAGAGCTTGATGAGCAGATCGCTTGCTTCTGAGTGCCATGAGAGAAGTTTTGGGAGAGGAATCAAAGAATTTTGAAATAGGGTTTTGTGTGAAAGGATAAAATGATATACTAAGAAGATCCTTTTTAACAGGGAAATAACAACAACTTTGAAAAGATTTAGCTTTTTAAAAAATCTAAAAATTCATAGCCGCAACTCTCTTTAAAAATAATTTAAGAATTAAAATATCTAAAAGATATTAACTCTTAAAAGATCCGTAACATTATTATACCTTGCCAAAAATGTTTCAAGGACCCTTTGAATTGCATTTCAAGGCCCTTGAAAATATCAAATGGGTTGCATGCGTAGGACGATCAAAACTCGTTTACTCCTCCTACGTTAATGCTTCCTTGTTCAACATACCAAGCTCTAATCTAATAAAATTGAATTTTTCCTCAGGAAGAGGCTTGGTAAAGATATCTGCAAGCTGCAAGTGAGTTGAGATAAAAGAAATCAAAACATCACCTTTCTCAACATGATCACATATGAAGTGATGCCTTATGTCAATATGCTTAGTCCTTGAATGTTGTACATGATTTTTGGTTATAGAAATAGCACTAGTATTATCACATTTTATAGGAATACCTCTTAAATCAAAGCCAAGGTCTCGAAGTTATTGAGCGATCCAAAGAATTTGAGCATAGCAGGCTCCAACATCTATATATTCAGCTTCAGCTGTGGATAGGGCAACATAATTTTGCTTTTTGGAGTGCCAACTGATTAGGGATGACCCTAAGAATTGACAACATCCAGAAATACTTTTTCTATCAACATTATAACCTGCAAAGTCTGCATCTGAATAGCCAACAAGATGAAACGAGCTTTGACGTGGGTACCATAACCCTAGATCCTTAGTGCCATTGAGATACCGAAAAATTCTTTTCACAGCAATCAAGTGTGACTCTTTAGGATCAGCTTGAAATCTTGCACACATGCACACGCTAAAAATAATGTCAGGACGATTAGCAGTTAGATATAACAATGAACCAATCATACCTTGATACTCCTTTTGTACTACACTTTTGCCATTCTTGTGATGGTCTAGCGAAAGTGTTGAACTCATAGGAGTCTTTGCAACCTTAGATTGATCCAATTTATACTTTTTAAGCAAGTCTTTAGTATACTTGCTTTGATTGAGAAAAATTCCTTTCTTTTCTTGTATTACTTGAAGTCCAAGAAAGAAATTTAGCTCTCCCATTAAGCTCATCTCAAACTCCCTGCACATAATATCTGAAAATTCCTTGCAAATGGAATCATTAGTAGCACCGAATAATATATCATCAACATAGATATGTGCTACTAGAATGTCGTTGCCTCTAGTTTTGATAAACAATGTTTTATCAATCAATCCTCTTTTAAAATTGTTTTCAAGAAGATATTTAGACAATCTTTCATACCAAGCTCGAGGAGCTTGCTTAAGACCGTAAAGAGCTTTGTCTAATTTAAAAACATGATTTGGAAATTCATCATTTTTAAAACCACGAGGTTGGGCAACATAGACTTCTTCTTCTAAGAAGCCATTTAAGAAAGCACATTTTATATCCATTTGAAAAAGTTTTATGTTCATGAAAGATGCAAATGCATTTAGAATACATATGGCTTCTAACCTTGTAACGCCCCAAAATTTTGGCGCGTTTTCGATATTTACTTTTCCGGCGGTATCGATATTTTAATATCTTAAGTATGTTTTATGAGTATTTTACATCGTAAAATTTGATTTTACGAGTATACTTTTATATTAATATTTTAACGGTATTTTAATTATTATTGGAATCTCGCAATATTATTTACAAGAATGGTTACTATTGTGACACCCCTAATTCTGAGAACTCGGGGAGCTACTGGTTAGGACCTCACAATGGGTCCCGACCTTAGTTTGACAACAATTTCACTAGGATCTTACAACAAGGCACAAAAGTATTTAAAACATTTGAAAACTTTAAACAATATATACATGATGAATATGTATCAGCCTTACAAAGCAAATGTACCAAAACGACACATATGAAGAATAGAAGACATCCCCGTCCCTAACTAAATGAGTACTTGGACCCGGCTAACCATTCCCTCCGGATCTCTCTACAACTGTCTTCACCTGCAAGGCATCTACAAGCGGTATAAAACCGTTAGCTAACATTCTATGCATAAGTATAAAGGTAAAAGCACAAACACAAAACATACACAATCAACAATCAACAATCAACATGCAACACTCAATCGTTTTATTATCTTTAATTAGGTGATAGGTTATTACTAATGATACTTATTTTGTGACACGAGGGATTCCCAAACCTCGCCCTTGTCCCAGTTTACCAATGCGGAATGGTACTAATGCATCTGACCGTCTACCTGACTGGGCCGGTCGCAGGGAACCTCCTAAACTCTCGCAAGAGCTAGGCAGATGATGTCACGACCTGTTATCATACACTTGGGTCAATTACGTAAATAATAAAGTCGGCCTAATCCGGTTTCATTGTTTATCATAACTAACAAACACCACTCATACACATTACACTCATACAAGAAGTCAGCTAAGTAAGTCCGTGGACTTACCAGAATCAAATCTTGACTCTCTTAATCACGACTCAATCGGTAACTCTAGGAACTCAGTAGCCTGTCAAAGCAGACAAGTGTGTCAGCACACTTTCTAGGTAATTAGAAGTCTAAGACTTCTAAGATAGTAGATCCTATTAGGACAGAATTTAATATAGTACCAATTTATGGTAAAATGACTATTTTACCCTTGGTCCCGAAACTTCCAAAAATTCCATAATTCACGCCTAAAAGCTTATTTATGACTAAAAGTCATATTTTAACTCCAAAAGATGAGTTTGGTTACAAACTGGCAATTTACCCATTTTCCCATTTTTCGAAAGATCGTTAAGGTCCAACTTCGGCTTCAAATATGAAATTTGAATAAACTTATAAAAATTCCGAAATAATTCACCGGATTATCTATGATATCCAATCTACTCATAGGAGCAAGAATTTCTTAAAACTGTTCAACCATCACTTCTACAAAAATTTCTAAAGTTGGTCGCAACACTTAAAATTTTCTATACTTAGCCAAAATTCACTGCTGGAAAAACAGCTCAACTACTCTACTTTGGAACCTTATAACTTTTAATCTGACCGTTCATTTGTTCTCAATTTTTGACATAGTAAACTACATATACTCATCTACGATCTATCAAAAATTCAACGGTGGATCTTCAATATAACTCCTTAACATTGGTCTACAATATTGACAGTTTCCAACTTCCCAAAACTGAAGAAAACACCATTGATTTATAGCAGATTTGTTCTACCATTTTTGACAACATATTTCAGCCACTCCAGCCCTAACCTATACATAACCATACTTGCACGGAGGAGGGTAAAACTAAGCTGTTGAATTAATGTCCAAAGGTGATTTCGTTTTATAATTGTACTCAACAGTAAGTACAATTCTCAAAGGTTCAAACCCCCATTGTTTATGTTTCCTGGATTTAGCCCACTCCCTTACCCGGTTCAGAACCTTGTAGCCACAGCAGTCTCGGCACCACCATGGTCACATCTACTCTACTGATCCATCTTAACCCAAATATCCCTATCACACAAAGCTATAACACTTACAACTATATACAGAAGCGGTACAACCTAAAACACACACTAGTACAAAGAGGGGTTGTAGACCCCGGTTTTTTTGTACATGAGACCCTGGTTTTCAAAGCGTGGTTACCGGGAGCGAGGTAAAGCTACTCGGACCTCGCTAATTGTCACCGAGGTAAAAAATAATTCGGACCACGGTTATTTTAAATAACCGTGGTCCCAGTTCTATTTAAAAAAAATTTACAGGATTCGGACCACGTTTATTTAAAATAACCGTGGTCCCAGTTCTATTTTTTAAAAAAAAATTTCAGGATTTGGACCACGGTTATTTAAAATAACCGTGGTCCCAGTTTTATATTTTTTATAAAAAAACACCACGGTTCTTTAAAGAACCGTGGTGTTTAAAAAAAACTACCAGTTCACTCTACTACACCAATTCTAATTCTAAATGCATACAACAATAATAATCATTTCAGCCAAGCTGCTTAGCCTCTTCTTCAAGTGAGTATGCCACACGTTCTTGATTTCGTTATATGTTCTTCAAGTGAGTATGCACCTTCTTCAAGTAGGTTCATATGACATCAAATTTGCAAGTTTTGTGAGTCTTGTCTGATAGAGATTTAAAAGCCTTGACAAGCTCTTCTTTGACCATGAAGAGTACAGATGCTGCAAACACACTCTGAAGTATCTTTGTGCTCATTTCTCGGTAGAGCCCAAATAAACCCTCATACCGGATCATCTTGATTATAGCATCAATGGTGCCTGCAGGATGAAGAGCCACGTTATGAATCTACAACCAAACATAGCCTAATTACCATCTTTGCATCTACGGGATGTCGTGTTAACCGAACAGACCCTATGTCCTTAACACATAACAAGACGAAGCTGATAAAGCAAACCTGAGTATCTCGAAGAAGAACTGCCACCGATATCCTGCTTTGCTTGAAGCCTTGACTACAAGGGTGACAGAACTTCAGATTCGGCCTTCAGGCCATAATTATGCAAAACTAGTTACTATTCTAGATGCAAGTAGTAGTTATATTTACCTGTACTACTAGCAAAGGATTTGTTCAAACCGTAGCTCCAAGTTTGGCCACAACACCTAAAGCAAAGACCTGTCAGACCACGCAAGTACTGAAACTCATACCAAAATTTACCGGAGATGAACAAGTGTGTAATTTAGCGTCACCCATTCATATTTCATACCTCTAAAGCAGTAATATTCTTCCGCCCTTGCTTGCAAGTACTGAGACATGTGGACAAGTGTGTAATTTAGCATCACCCATTCAAATTTAGCATAACCCACTCAAATTGCAGCAACTACTGAGACATGTGGACAACCACCATGGGAACTACAACAAATCCAACTCTTTTAACTTCATATTATATTTTACAATACTAGGATCACTACGGTCAGCACCATGATGTACAATCATTAAGTAAATAGAAGAAAAAAAGACATGCCAAGGCCACAGGTACAAGTAAGATGCTAAAAAAAAAAGAGACATTATGGACTTTATATGCTGATTTAAAAGTCCAATCCCTGGTTTCTATAAGAATATACTAGTTTAGATATAAGTTGAAGGTATCAAGGCCTGGGATGTATTGCCAAAATAATTAGAATGTTAAGCTCGGCTATGTAATTTCACTACAAAACATAAGCTTGTCAAACTTAAGAAACATGTCTGAATCTTTTAATGAACAGGAAGTATATGTATTTTCACAACAAAACAGAACCTCGTCAACATCAAGAAACTCGTCTGAATCTTCAAATGAACTGGAAGTATATGGTACAAACCTTTGCATAGTCATATAACCAACTCATGATACTGCGTGCAGCTTGAAACATTTTTCTCAGGGCAGTCAAAGTAACCTAGCTATTCCAAGCCATTGAAGATGTATAGTCGTTTTTCGCACACAACTTTGAGAAACAAAATTGAAAAGGGAAAAAATATAGAACAGATAAAATAGTTTTATTGTAGAAATGAAGTCAACTCTTACCTTGGCAATCAAGGTAAGAGTAACCTATGGCAATAGAAATAGAAGATAGAATCCATGCCATTGGTACAAACCTTTCCAAGCCATTGAAGATGAAGTCAAAGTAACCTATGGCCATAGAAATAGAAGATAGAATCCATCCGAATCAGAAGAGAAATCGTAACTCCCTAATTGATTACGTGTCTTGCATGTAGTGCATCTTGGGATAATGCATGATCTTTTTCCACATCCGTCCGCATGATATCGAGAACCCTGCAAATAAACAAGCAGTAAGACTTTGCTCTTATTTGATTGATAGTCAGTGATGCAAACCAGTAACTACCATAATTCCATAATTTATAAATCGAAGGTGATGAGTTGTTTCAAGTTGTTTCTGGCAGCCCCTTAACATGTAAACTGCCGACTGTTGTACGCACATGACCCATCCCAAAAATCAAGTATTTTTTATGAATGAATATCAAGAATATGATTTCAGAATATCAAGTGTATTTTCTATCTTGGTTAAGAATATTTGGCTGTGGTATATACAGGTAAGGATTAACAACTTGAGGGAAGCGTTTACTTCATTTGAATGCAAATACTTAGTTCTTATATCACAAATATCACTTTATTTAACATGCTAAACACGAATATTCAATATATGAGATACAAATAACGTGTTATGTAACAAAATTTATGAATAAAATTGTTCGCTCCAAACGGTGTGTGCAAGCTTTAAATTTATAACCGAGGAAATAAGCTTAAACAAGGATGCGAACCCGCACTGTACGGGACAATCGTAGTAAAAGAAAGAAATTCCAGGGGTCGATCACAGGGACTCAGTGAAACAAAGCAGGTATAGGTTGTGTATGTAATTACTAACCACGGAAGCAATCAAAGCAATCAAAGATGATAAAAAATCAATTAAAGGAATATGCAATTCTAGGGATTAAAGCGTCTAGTTGTGGTTCCAACTCAAGATCTAAAGATAAGTGGACAAAGCTGAGATTTTGCAAAGGGAAGGTGTTTTTAAAGCGGAGTAGATCACCGGGTAAGTCTCACTACTCATTATCCCAAACCATATTACCGAGTAAGTCTCAAGGATTTATGGTAAAGAACTATAACTTCAAACCAACACGCCACCTAAGGGAATAGAATCAACCTTTATCGGGTAAGTCTCATGCTAACTCACAAAGATGGAATGAAGGCACACTCAAACCCCAATAAAGTATAAACCTTTATTACCTATTGCTTATGATCTTAGGTAAACAAACAAAGGAATTACCGGGTAAGTATCATCCTAGGCTTGCATTGAACCAGGAAAGGTATAATAAGAATAGGATTTGGCAGACTCTAACACTTAACTCTCAGTTTTGGATCAAAGGTCACCTCGGTCAGACGAATTCCACCTCGGCCGGGGTGTTCATCGGCTGAGCGAGATGTTCTAGGGTTAAGGTTAAAGACTCGAGCTTTCAGGGTCCTACTGGGATTAAGATCATTCTATCATCGTCTTTCCCACAACTTTCAGCCAATCACCCTAGAATCACACAAAGAAATTAGCCACTCATCATCATGAAAGCAATAATCAAATTAATGGGAAGAAAGTGAATATTTGAACACAAAGACTTTAAGAATAAAGCTTCAATAACTGAATCAAATAAACAAATCAGCGTTCCTTGGATCACAAATCCAACAAGACAAATCAACAAGAAGGGAATTTAAGAAAGTCTTACAAAACCCTTCACAAAATCTATAAAAAGCTATCAATCCTTCTTAGATTGATCTTCAATCTTCCTTCCTTCAAATACTCCTGGAAAAATCCCTTGAATCTGGATGCTTTCAACTTAGCCTCTCTAAGCATGCCTCAACTTGTGGAAAATTCAACCCTTTTTATAGGAAAATTGCCTCTCAAAAGATAAAATATCTTAGAAAGATATTTTTCATAAAATAGGTAAAAAATATATCAGATGAATTTCTTCTTCCTTCCAGAAATCCAGCCCAAAAATATAAGATCTTCTTTCCATAATTAAAAGATCTCAGCCAAATAAAATATATCTAGCCGCGTCCAGGGTGTTCACCTCGGTCGGGGCGCTCCTCAAAATCACCTCGGTCGAGGTGGTACTGTAGCTGACCGAGGTGAATCACAACTGAATGTGAAATCTCTTAAATCTGGTCCAAAGTAAATTTTAAATCCATTTTTATGCTTCCTGGGTCTTTTCTTAAGCTCCTGAATGTAGCTCCAATGATTCCTTAGCTCCTTTAGCTCTAATTTCATCCAAAATGCGCCGTTTTACCTACGATCACAACGAAACTTGGTGTAAACCTCGATTCCCATAAAGGTAGATGAAATAGCAATATAATCACAGAATATACATCCAAACATGCAGATTATTGAAGATAAAACGTCTAAACAAGTCCCAAAATATAGACTATAATTCATGCTATCAAAAATATTAGCACAAGTGCCTGATAGGGTACATATGTCCAAACTCCACAATATTTCATCAAGAAATATTGTCCAAACTGGTGCATTTGTCCAAACTCCAAAATATTTCATCAAGAAAGAAACCCAATAAATAGACCCAAATGAGCATGGTTCATCAACTCTTAGTAACTCTAATTACTAACCCAACAAGGTTCAAACATCTAAATCAATTGTCAAATGAAAATAGAGTCGATACTATAAGATCCGGAATTTTTTTTATTTCCGTTTAATTCCGAATCAATTCGGCCTTCGAGCCGTTAACGGTTTCCATTCTATCTATTATTTATTTCTTCACAAATTTTATCATTTTATGTAGAATTTAATTCACATAAAATGATAGAATTATATCAAACCCTAATTCTTAAAATTATTTATCATTTCATGTAGAATTTAATTCACCTAAAATGATAGAATTATATCAAACCCTAATTCTTATAATTAATCCTTAACGATGACTTTAGACGAGATCATGACAAGGCTGAGACGAGACTGTGAAAAATCTGTGACGAGACCATGACAGAGCTTAGACGAGGTCATGACGAAGCCCGACAACTCTGTGACAAAGTCATGCATGGGCTGGACAAAACCATGACACGTTTTGACAAGGCTGGGACAAAGCCTTGACAAACTCAGCTTATACTTTTATTCCTCTTGTTTCAGCCCATCTTTTTTAATTTCCTTGCTGCAGCCCACACAAATGCCAGCCCACCTCTCTTGCTTGCATCCAACCGGAGTGCTTGTACACTCCAGCCAGTAGGACCATCGAGAGTCGGCCCAACGAACCTGCTGCTTCTCCCTTAAGTACGTTGAGATGGAGCAAAAGAAGATCCCTGCATAACGCTCCCACCAATCGCTCTTCCCCTTCCTGTAATATCCGGAATTTTTATTCCGTTTAATCCCGTAGCAAACCGGAGTTCGATCCGTTGATCCTTATATGTCTACCTAGTCGGACGCGATATCTCAAATTTTATCATTTTATGTAACCTCACTTCACATAAAATGATAAGATTTTTATATAGCAAACCCTAATCCACCAAAATCTAATTTACATCATGACATGTTCTTGACAAAGTCGTGACGTCCTTTTGACAAGACCTAGACGAGACCATGGCGAGTTATGACGAGACCAAGACAAGATCATGACAAAGCCATGCATGGGCTTGACAAAGCCTTGACATGTTTTGACAAGGCCATGACAAAGCATTGACAAACTCAGCCCACATATATTTTTCCTCTCTTCAAGCCCATCATTTTTTTTTCTTTCTTTATTTTTCTTCTTCCTACAGCCCATATTTTGGCCTTTACTTTAGTCTTGAGTTGCTGTCAGCCCAACCAAATGAAGGAGCAGCAAGGGCTACCATTACAGCTTGCGTCGGCCCAGCTATGTGAAGCCCATGAAGAAGCTTGGTGCAGCCGGACCTATCCCTTCCTTTCTCACGTAACAGCTGCTGATTCAGGAAAGAGGATCTTCTGTAACTGCTCCTGAATTTACGCAGAAGGGAGAGCATATTCAGTTGCGCCCACGTCTCCATCTCCCGTCTAGTTGCAACGCACCGCTCGTCCTTGTCTTTCCTTCTGCAGTCTCGCTCACTTTTGTGTACAATCGACAACGAGAGAATCAATCCTTCTCATTCCGGCACCCTTCCCTTGCCCTGGTTACTGCCCGCTACGCCGCCTCTGCAAGTGAGTGATGTTTGCCTTTTCCTCGTGTTCCTTCCCAGATTGCAACAGCTACACACTACTACCTCTAGGGATCTAATTGGTGCGCTTCACAGCAGTAGTCGGATCTGTCCAGTGATGTCCAAGAGAGAATCAAATCTCAGTATCCAGTAGGTAGCGCCTGTGGCTGTTGTTGTTACATTTCCAGCCATCTCTCCTCAAATCGGAGAAACTGAATGCCCTCATCCAATGTCGACAGAAGGAAGAGCACCCGGTAACTTGGTGAGTCTCATCAGTCCTTCTCTTTGATCGATTCTGAATATATATATGTTGATGTGGGTACCCTTTGTGTCATCAATCCGTCCCTAACAGCCTTGAAAGATAGCTTGAAGAGCTGAGGCGTTTTTCTGAATTTTCGGAAGTGACAAACAGTCAACTTCGGGCCCAGATTTGGGTAAGTTAGACTTCTTCTTTTTGGCTAGTTTTCGGATATGTTATAGATGGTATTTTAAAGTAAATCATACTAAAATTTCAGAGGAATTCATGTTATGGTTTGAGAGATATGGGGTTTCAAAGTTCAGTTTTATAAATGTGCTGAGTTGAGAAAAACAGCAGGGCATGCTGTTTTGTGAGATGATTTTGAATAAGCTCTTGATATCCTTTCCGGCTGAATTTTGGATATATTATAGGTAAGATTTTATAGTAGAACATATCAAAATTTGGGATAAATCCAGTGAGTGGTTTAGGAGTTATGATTTTTCAAAGTGTACTCAGATTTTGGCTAAGTATAGGAAACTTCAAGTGTTGTAACCAACTTTGGAATTTTTATAAAAATGATGGATGAACAGTTTTGAGAAATTCTTGCTCCTAAGGGTAGAGGGAACATCATAGATAATCTAGAGAATTGTTTCGGAATTTTTATAAGCTTTTACGAATTTTATATTTGAAACCGAAGTTAGACCTTTACGATCTTTCGGAAAATAGGAAAATAGGAAAATAGGAAAAATGCCAGTTTGTAACCAAACTAAACTTTAGGAGTTAGAATATGATTTTAGAGTCTCAAATAGAAGTTTAAACATGAGTTTTGGAAATTCTGGGAGTTTCGGGACCAAGGGTAAATTGTCATTTGACCCTAAATTAGTACTGTAACTAGTTATGTTTTACTACGTTCTTTTATCTTAGAAGTCTTAGACTTCTAATTACGTGGGAGTGTGCTGATGCACTCATCTCCTTTGACAGGCAACTGAGTTGCTACAGTTTACAGAGCGAGTTTGGTTTACAGAGAGTCGAGCTTTATACCAGGTAAGTCCTTTGGGCTTACTTAGCTGACTTCTAAATATGAGCATGAATGATGATAATGGTGTGTGATTGAGATGTTAGAATTATAGGTTGTGATAAATATTTACCGACCTAAACTTGGCCTAAGAGTAACGGGCGGTGGCATTCTGCTCAGTTAGCTTGCGAGCGCTGGGGGTTTCTTTAGGGACTAGTCCATACTCGGTTTGTAGTGATGCTACCGGCGGAGGTCAGCTAGACCTACACCCAGTTGGATAAGGAACGGAGGCGAGAACTGTTAATAGCTCTCGTGCCACAACTGTAAAATTGAATAAGATGAATCACCTAAATAATAGATAATAAACGGTTGAGTGCCAGCATGATGTTTGTTTATAATTTTTCTGCGTGTGTCTGTGCTATTATTATTCTACTTATATTTGGATTGTTAGCTAATGGTTTAACCGTGTTGTAGATCTGTAGAGATAGACAGTTGCAGAGAGATCCGGAACGGATGGTCAGTCGGGTCCACGTACTCATTAGATGAGGACGGGGGAGTCTTCCATACGTCATGCATGTTATGTATCTTTATATATGTTTGTAAGGCTGTCACATGTGTACATTCATACCATTAAAAATATTATGTTTTAGAAATTGTTTTAAATACATTTGTGCCTTGTTGTAAGATCCTAGTAAAGTTGTTGTTAAACCAAGGTCGGGACCCATTGTGAGGTCCTAACCAGTAGCTCCCCGAGTTCCGAGAATTTGGGGTGTTACACTTCCATCCACAGGAACCCTAGCCGGCGCCTTTAGCCATCTCTACCCCTCCCCTTTGGACATAGCCCGGCAGAAGTGCAGCCAGTGAAGATCTCTGGCCCTCCCTTCTTCTCTTGGGTCATGCACAGCAAGTAGAAGCCGGGAGAGAGTGCTCCTCTTCGTGCACAGCTTTGACACCTCCCTTCCGCACAGCCAGTAGACGAGTGCAGCAGTGGTGAGTCTTTGCACCTCCTTTCCCCTCCTGTGGTGACAATCAACAACTTCCCTACACCCTTGACAGCAGTAGCAACCCTCTACAGCCCTCCTTTGGTAAGAGATCAAAACATTCTTCCCTTATCTCTATAGTTGTACTTGAAGGAAGATTTAGATCATGGTTTTGTCATGTACAGAGATTCAAACTTGCAGCTTGTGACTTTCCCTACCTTGGTACAAAACGAAAGAGGTGAGTTCCGAACCTTGGACCATTTGCACGTTCAGTTTGAATTCCAGAAACTGTGAAGAATAGTCAACTTCGGCTCCAGTTTTGGGTAGGTTAGACTCCACCTTTACTGCTGATTTTCGGATATGTTTTACTCGATATTGTATAGTATAACATACTAAAATTTGAGAGAAATCAGAGCTACGGTTTGAGATTTATGGTGTTCCAAAGTTGACGCCTCATGCAGTTTTTATATATGTGCTGAGTGTTGGGGAAAACAACAAGTGATGCTATTTTGTGAGATGGTTTTGAATAAACTCTTGATCTCCGTTGGGCTTGAATTTTGGATATAATATAGTTGACATATTGTTGTAGAACATATTAAAATTTATGAGGAATCCAGCGAGTGGTTTGGGATTTATGATTTTTCAAAGATTGAGTCGTAAGAAGTTTTTCTGTTGTGCTGAAATTCGGTTTTGTGAGATAGTTTTAAAAAGGATTTTAATCTCCTTTGCGGCTGAATTTTGGATATAATATAGATAAGGTTTTATAGTAGAACATATCAAAATTTGGGATAAATCTAGCGAGTAGTTTAGGAGTTATGATTTTCAAAGTTAAGACAGTGTGCTGTTTGTTAAGTGTTGTAACCAACTTTAGAAATTTTTGCAGAAGTGATGCTTTAACAATTTTAAGAAATTCTTTCTCCTATGAGTAGATGGGATATCATAGAGGACCTAAGAAATTATTTCGGAAATTTTATAAATTTATTCGAGTTTTATATTTGAAGCCGAAGTTGGATCTTAATGACCTTTCAGAAAATAAGAAAAATGTGTAAATTGCCAGTTTGTAACCAAACTCATCTTTATGAGTTAGAATATGACATTTTAGTCTCAAATAAGAGTTTGGACATAAATTATGGATTTTTTTAGAAGTTTCGGGACCAAGGGTAAAATAGTCATTTTACCATAAATTAATATTGTAATCAATTCCATTCTATTAAGACCTACTATCTTAGAAGTCTTAGACTTCTAATCACCTAGAAAGTGTGCTGACACACTTGCCTCCTTTGACAGGCCACTGAATTCCTACTGTACAAATCGATTTGCGAATTAGAAAGTCGAGATCTGATTCAGGTAAGTCCACGGACTTACTTAGCTGGCTTCTTGCATGTGTGTGATGTGTATGAGTGGTGTTTGTTAGTCAAGATAAATAACAAAACCGGAATAGGCCGAATTTAGTATATTGTGTAATTGACCCAAGTGTATTATAACGGGTCGTGACATCATCTGCCTATCTCTTGCGAGAGTCTAGGAGGTTCCCTGCGACCAGCCCAGTCAGGTAGACGGTCAAATGCATTAGTATCATTCCGCGTTGGTAAACGGGGACAGGGGCGAGGTTTGGGAATACCTCGTGTCACAAAATAAGTATCATTAGTAATGACATATCACCTAATTAAAGATAATAAAAGGATTGATTGTGCATGTTGATTGTGTATGTTGTGTGTTTGTGCTTTTACCTTTATACTTATGCATAGAATGTTAGCTAACGGTTTTATACCGCTTGTAGATGCCTTGCAGGTTAAGACAGTTGTAGAGAGATCCAGAGGAAATGGTCAGCCGGGTCCACGTACTCTTTTAGTTGGGGGCGAGGTTGTCTTATGTTCTTTATATGCATCGTTTTAGTACCGTTGCTTTGTAAGGCTGATACATATCCTTCATGTATATATTGTTTAAAGTTTTCAAATGTTTTAATACTTTTGTGCCTTGTTGTAAGATCCTAGTAAAATTGTTGTCAAACTAAGGTCGGGACCTATTGTGAGGTCCTAACCAGTAGCTCTCCGAGTTTTGAGAATTTGGGGTGTTACAATATGGTATCAGAGCTCTAGGTTGGCAACAATGGCACTTGAAATCTTTTGAAAGACCAAATGTATAAAATAACTAGAACCCGAAAGGGGTCTAAAATTTTCAAAACGGGTTTCTGTTTTTACACACACGCATAGTCGGGTTGTTGGGTTAGTAGTACGTCGGACCACCATCGCTCTCCGTGGATCTCTGCAACTTGGATCGATAGGAGTTAGTATATAGACTTTTTATGATGTTTCTTATTATATGTTATATACGTTTATATGCTTAGTTTGTTAGTATCCTAAAGGATATTTTATATCCTTTAGTCGTGATATCACAAAGCGATTATCGCCTCATGATAAATCAACTGTGGACTTGAAGAATCTCCAACACGAGGCAATGGAATCGGACCTTGAAATGAGTATTATGCTCGGGTAGGCTGTTTTGTGATCCTTACAAATTATCCAAAGAACAATCAGATGAGGAAGAAATCCCTGAGTTGGTTCAGTTAGATGGAATAGAAGGTCGTACAAGGAACTCGGGCATACGAGGCCGAAAGGCGAAATTAGAAGAACCATGCAAGAGACTACTAGAGTGCGGAGTAGAGATAACAATATTGGAACAGGACAAGTAGAATTGAGTACAACCAAGATTACAGAATCAAGGATATTATAATCGATGTGGATGCCCCATAGACCATTAGGGGCATGAGAAACCAGAAGAGACAAAGTGTCAATCCGGGGGTGAGAATCTAAGGTGCACAGAATGAAGACCTACAATTGAGTGTAAAAGCGAAAGGCAGACTCCACAAACGTGGGGAGGTTTTGACCTCCTCAGAGATATAAGAATTTTGAAAGAAACCGCAACGCCAATATCCAAAGAATGGAAGCCTGTAGCAGGGACAACGGAGTTTCAGGTAGGCGATATTACCACCAACACCAGTGAAGAAATCTGTATGAGAGAAAGGCCTTTCTAGACTCGAGAGTCCAGGTAACCCAAATTATCACGGGACCTAAGCCATCAACACAGATGGTCCATGCAAAAGAAACTGTAAGTGGATGATCATTACGGCCATAAGAATTTCAAAGATGCTTGCAAGCTATCGTGGAAACTTGAAACGACTATTTTTGCCAGATGAATGGCACAATCGAACTAGAGAAAATGGAGTTAGCCTATAAGAAGCGGAAGGTAGAACGAACTAAAGAAGTGTAAAAGGATTGTTGTGAGTGATTGTTTACCTACTAGCTAAGGAAATTTTGACAGATCACAATTTACACGGAATGGAGACTTACAACTTAATGTAAGAGCGAAGGGTAGACTTCACAAGCTTGGAGACATTTTGTCTTCTTTAAAGATAAGAATTCTAGGAGGAATCACAACGCCAGTATCGAAAGGATCGAAGCCCGTAACATAGTCAATAGAGATTTGGAAGGAAATATTACAAACAACGCCGATTAAGGAACATGTGCTTGTGAGAATCGTGTGGTGGACTCAAGAGTCCAGGGTAACCCCCATTTATAACAAAACATAGGTCATCAACACAGACGGGCCCTGTAAAAGGACTACAATTGGGAGGTAATTAAAAGTCATTGGAACTACAAGACGCTTACCATCTATCGTGGAGTGCTAGGAATAACTTTTGACGGCAGGTGAATGGCACAGTGAGACTTGAGAAAGAAAGTTGTTCCAAAGGAAGCAGAAGAGTGAAAGATAAGACGAACTAAAAGAAGGATAAAAGGATTAATCTAGTAGGTGATGTGCACCAAAAGTTTAATACCAGTAGAGGTATGAAATTGAGATAAGTCAATTATAGACTGACCGATGTCAACCAAGGACGTGCAAGTATTGTTGGGTATTGACGAGTTAGAAGAGATATTTGTGACTGTGGATCTATGGAGTAGCTTTACCGACGCCTTAGAGGATTCCCTCAAGTAGGCAACTACAACTTTCTTGGATGAATTAAAGGTATAAAGAAAAACATTTTAAGGGTTACTTCTTGGCCAATTAAGATCAAAATCCGGTCAAGTCATGGAGTTTGGATCCGTGGTAGAAGAATTAAGAAAGTAAGCGGAAGAAGTTGTTTTTCAATCGTTGTTTTATTTTCTTAAGGCAAGTAAAGAAGGTACTTGGTACTTCATCTATATACGACTCATGGTGTAATTGGAAGAAAGAGTTTTGAGGTCAATCATTTTATACTTATAGAAAAGGTCCTTAGGATTAATGAGTGATAACAGGATAAGCAGAGTAGTGCAGCGGAAGTGTGGTGGGTCCTAACCCACAAACAAGAAGCTCAAGGGTACTGATGGATGTCGTGTCGAGTTTAAGATGGTGATAGTTGGGGAAATGCATTCTAGTTGGAAGAAACGTGAGATAGGCTATGTGAGTGAATGGAAATGTTGTACGGAAACTTATGGGCATGTAGAGGCAATAGAAGGAGATTGGTACCCTATTATGGATCCGAGTGAAGAGTGACGGCTTTGCTACATATTGTCAGACAAGTAGTTTTGGAATTTCATACTAATGGAATACTCTAGAGTGAGTTTTCTGGATGGATTAGGAAAGAATTAATGATGTAATAAAAGTATTGTGCATGTCCTGCACTAGAAAGCTTCAAGTGAGTAACTACCATCCTGAGTCGAAGATACATAAGAAAGAGAAGCGACAGGAGCATACTTGCAACCTAGTAACAGTGCTTAAAGAAAGCATAATCTCGGAGTAGATTTTATGTGTAATGTTATGTCGGAACAAAGCCTAGTTGCATTTTGAGTTAGGGGGATACTATCGGGCTGGTAACAATGGTGGATAAAAGAGCGCACTGCTGATGGTATGTTAACATTTATTGAGTAGTTATTAACAAATACCGGTGATATGAGATCACTTTGTGTCTAATACCGTCATTTCGGACTTATTCTATTTCATTTAAGATCTTAGAAAATGTGTGAGAAGCCTAAGTTTAAGCAAACGATATAGTAGAGATCTATAAATAATATAATAAAGCCAAGTGAACAAAGAGGATGACCACTAGATTTGATTTTTAGTTGTCTTGAGTATTAGACCTGTAAAGGGTAAGGGTGACGATTCCGTACCTGAGGAACATGATGACTGAGTAATATTAAAAGACACGACCATGTGGGTCGTGATAAGAAGAGCATTGGGCACTTGGTAAGTGTTGGTGGATGCCAAAGACCTTTGGCCTGAGTGGCTAGTCAAAACCTTTTCAGAAGGCCGGAAGCAAGTGATCATAACGAAGGGAAGAAAGTTGAATAGATTAGTTTCCGTAGGGTCATCAAAGGATTTGGAAGTGAGTGGTGTAAGGCAACCATTTGAAGTTTTAAAGCGGGTTAGAAGTGACTGATGGACTAGTATTCCTCACCCTATTGGAGAGTGTAGCTTCAGTTTTCCACGGAGACTAAGTTTGGGAACTGAGTTTGAAAATTTCAGTTGGAGAGATACCTACCAGACACGAGTTAGGTCATCAGATTAGAGGATCAGACAGTTGAGCCGGATAATCGGTGAGATATCTTGAAAAGATTTAAGATTCAGTGGTTTTAAGAAAAGCCGATAAGGCTACCTAAGATATTGGGGATAGTAAGAGACGTAACATTTCAAAGACCTATGTAGCGATAGTTGTAACCTCGGGAGTGAAGAGTTAGGGCTTGACCTTGTATGTGTGATATTGTTTGACTGCTTGTTTATTTCATGATTGAGTGTTTAGTTAGTGATGTGTGTTTTTGGTAATCTTGATGTGCGGGAAACTTAGATGTGGAAACGATGAGACTTTTGTGTAGTGATCAAACACACCCGTATGGTGCCTTAAAGGCCGATCAGGATCGTCTTACCCTAAGTTTCGGGACGAAACTTATTTTGAGGGGGATCTGATGTAACGACCAGTTTTTTTTTTATATGGAAGTAGGACATACCAGTTTATTTATGGAAGTTTAGGAAACGAATAAAAATTTAGTGAGACTAGGACATACCAGTTTATTTATGGAAGTAGTTTAATTAAGTACCTTGTTCTAAGTTTCGGGACGAAACTTATTTTAAGGGGGTACTGATGTAAGATCCAGAATTTTTTATTTCCGTTTAATTCCGAATCAATTCGAACTTCGAGCCGTTGACGGTTCCCATTCTATCTAGTATTTATTTCTTCACAAATTTTATCATTTTATGTAGAATTTAATTCACATAAAATGATAGAATTATATCAAACCCTAATTCTTAAAATTATTTATCATTTTATGTAGAATTTAATTCACATAAAATGATAGAATTATATCAAACCCTAATTCTTTTAATTAATCCTTAACGACGACTTTAGACGAGATCATGACAAGGTTGAGACGAGACTGTGACAAATCTGTGACGAGAACATGACAGAGCTTAGACGAGGTCATGACGAAGCCCGACAACTCTGTGACAAAGCCATGCATGGGCTGGACAAAACCATGACACGTTTTGACAAGGTTGGGACAAAGCCTTGACAAACTAAGCTTATATTTTTATTCCTCTTGTTTCAGCCCATCTCTTTTAATTTCCTTGCTGCAGCCCACACAAATGCCAACCCACCTCTCTTGCTTGCATCCAACCGGACTACTTGTACACTCCAGCCAGTAGGCCCGTCGAGATTCGGCCCAACGAAACTGCTGCTTCTCCCTTAAGTACGCTGAGATGGAGCAAAAGAAGATCCCTGGGTAACACTCCCACCAATCGCTCTTCCCCTTCCATCCACAGGAACCCTAGCCGGCGCCTTTAGCCATCTCTACCCCTCCCCTTTGGACATAGCCCGGCGGAAGTGCAGCCAGTGAAGATCTCTGGCCCTCCCTTCTTCTCTTTGGTCGCGCACAGCAAGCAGAAGCCGGGAGAGAGTGCTCCTCTTCGTGCACAGCTTCGACACCTCCCTTCTGCACAGCCAGTAGACGAGTGCAGCAGTGGTGAGTCTTTGCACCTCCTTTCCCCTCTTGTGGTGACAATCAGCAACTTCCCTACACCCTTGACAGCAGTAGCAACCCTCTACAGCCCTCCTTTGGTAAGAGATCAAACCATTCTTCCCTTCTGTCTATAGTTGTACATGAAGGAAGATTTAGATCATGGTTTTGTCATGTACAGAGAATCAAATTTGCAGCTTGTGACTTTCCCTACCTTGGTACAAAATGAAAGAGGTAAGTTCCGAACCTTGGACCATTTGCACGTTCAGTTTGAATTCCAGAAACTGTGAAGAACAGTCAACTTCGGCTCCAGTTTTGGGTAGGTTAGACTCCATTTTTACTTCTGATTTTTGGATATGTTTTAGTCGATATTGTATAGTATAACATACTAAAATTTGAGAGAAATCAGAGCTACGGTTTGAGAGTTATGGTGTTCCAAAGTTGACGCCTCATGCGGTTTTTATATATGTGCTGAGTGTTGGGGAAAACAACAAGTGATGCTGTTTTGTGAGATGGTTTTGAATAAACTCTTGATCTTTATTGGGCTTCAATTTTGGAGATGATATAGTTGACATATTTTTGTAGAACATATTAAAATTTGAGAGGAATCCAGCGAGTGGTTTGGGATTTATGATTTTTCAAAGATTGAGTCGTAAGCAGTTTTTCTGTTGTGCTGAAATTCGGTTTTGTGAGATAGTTTTAAATAGGATTTTAATCTCTTTTGTGGCTGAATTTTGGATATAATATAGATAAGATTTTATAGTAGAACATATCAAAATTTGGGATAAATTCAGCGAGTAGTTTAGGAGTTATGATTTTTCAAAGTTAAGACAGTGTGTTGTTTGTTAAGTGTTGTAACCAACTTTAGAAATTTTTGTAGAAGTGATGCTTTAACAGTTTTAAGAAATTCTTTCTCCTATGAGTATATGGGATATCATAGAGGACCTAAGAAATTATTTCGGAAATTTTATAAATTTATTCGAGTTTTATATTTGAAGCCGAAGTTGGATCTTAATGACCTTTCAGAAAATAAGAAGAATGTGTAAATTACCAGTTTGTAACCAAACTCATCTTTATGAGTTAGAATATGACATTATAGTCTCAAATAAGAGTTTAGACATAAACTATGGAATTTTTTAGAAGTTTTGGGACCAAGGGTAAAATAGTCATTTTACCATAAATTAATGTTGTAATCAATTCCGTTCTATTAAGACCTACTATATTAGAAGTCTTAGACTTCTAATTACCTAGAAAGTGTTCTGACACGCTTGCCTCCTTTGACAGACCACTGAATTCCTACTGTACAGATCGATTTGCGAATTAGAAAGTCGAGATCTGATTCAGGTAAGTCCACAGACTTACTTAGTTGGCTTCTTGCATGTGTGTGGTGTGTATGAGTGGTGTTTGTTAGTTAAGATAAATAACAAAACCGGAATAGGCCGACTTTAGTATATTGTGTAATTGACCCAAGTGTATGATAACGGGTCATGACATCATCTACCTAGCTCTTGCGAGAGTCTAGGAGGTTCCCTGCGACCAGCCCAGTCAGGTACACGGTCAAATGCATTAGTATCATTCCGCGTTGGTAAACGGGGACAGGGGCGAGGTTTGGGAATCCCTCATGTCACAAAATAAGTATCATTAGTAATGACATATCACCTAATTAAAGATAATAAAAGGATTGATTGTGCATGTTGATTGTGTATGTTGTGTGTTTGTTCTTTTACCTTTATACTTATGCATAGAATGTTAGCTAACGGTTTTATACCGCTTGTAGATGCCTTACATGTTAAGACAGTTGTAGAGAGATCCGGAGGAAATGGTCAGCCGGGTCCACGTACTCTTTTAGTTGGGGGCGAGGTTGTCTTATGTTCTTTATATGCGTCGTTTTAGTACCGTTGCTTTGTAAGGCTGATACATATCCTTCATGTATATATTGTTTAAAGTTTTCAAATGTTTTAATACTTTTGTGCCTTGTTGTAAGATCCTAGTAAAATTCTTGTCAAACTAAGGTCGGGACCCATTGTGAGGTCCTAACCAGTAGCTCCCCGAGTTCTGAGAATTTGGGGTGTTACAATATGGTATCAGAGCTCTAGGTTGGCAACAATGGCACTTGAAATCTTCTGAAACAATGGCACTTAAAATCTTTTGAATCAAGTTACAGACAGCCTAGGGAAATCCTTTATTATTCAATAAGAAGCAAGCAGAAGTATTATCAAAGGTTTATATGCCAAACTTGAGAAGGTGCTAAATCAAGGATTCAAGGTCAAGCCACCTTCACAATTTATCATTGACTCTAGAGGGAGTTATTTCGTGTTTAGACCTGTGACTAGATCCTATGAAAGTAATTTGCTAGTGACGGATGATTGATTCATAAAACTCATAACACCACCTAAATTTGTTCCAGACGATGAAAGTAATGCTCAAGCATTCAACAAACACATAAGCGAGTTGCAGAGTTGTTGCCTTGCTGGAAGAATGAAACTAAAGAGTAGAAGAAGAACTGTTGGCCAAGCTGCGGACGAGACTGAGTGCGAGCAGATCGACTAGGATGGACGGCCGGCCAACGGGAAGTGCCCGGAGCGGCGCTAAGGAACGCCGGCCTAGAGGATGTGGTCGGTTGAGGAGCGCAGCGCCGCGGAGAGAACAGATCAATCTGATGATCGATCGATCGATCTGAATTGTTCGGCTAGGGTTTTTTTTATTCTAAAATGATGTGTTTTGAGATAGGGCTTTTTTACAGCCCGGTTATTTTATATAACCAGGGTCCGAGAATATTGTTTTACCCTGATTCTTAAAGATAACCGTGGTATGAGCAAAAAAATCAATGTTATATCCCGGTTATTTCATATAACCGGGGTCCGAATTTTTAAAAAAAATAAAAAAAAAAAAAACAATTGTCCACGGTTTTATGTATAACCGTGGTCCGAAAATACCCTTGATCACGTTTCTTTTAAACCGCTCCAACATAAGCGAGGTCTAGAGAGGTTATTTGTACTAGTGAGAAGGAGAGATTGGTGAGTCTTACCACTGAATTTGCAAGTGTTGAAGACAGACGGGAGGGATAGATTGATTGCTCGGGTCTGTGTGTTGGAGACGGAAGGAAGTTCCAGCCCTCTGCACGCTATGGGTTTCGTTCAGCAGTGATATGGTAAGTTCAACAGTGAGATGGTAAGTTCAGCACCGTGACTTAGCAGAAGGAAGGAGTATAAGGGAAGGAGAGGTTTACCTTGCTGTCACCCTGGTTGGAAACAAAGGAAGGATGGGCACCGTAGGTGTAGTGTGTTGCTGCTTCTAAGTAACGTGTCTTCCGAGGGTGTGCAGGCTGGTGGCGTCGATGGTTGGCTGCAAGACTCACGCTGGACGGTATACTAAGGTGTGCGGGAAGGAAGGAAACTCGAGCAGTTGGCGAGAGATCCGGGCCAGATCTTACTAGGAAGGGAAGCCGATCGAAGCTTGTATCTGGACGCAAATGGGGAAGGAGGGAGTCGCTTCTGTAACCTCTCGAAGAAGGGAAGGTGTTGAACGTAACGGCTGAAGGTTTTGGTGAGTTCAGTAGATCCGTCTTGCTGAAGCAGCCCGGGTTGTTTTGGGGAGAGATACGCGGATTGGCTGCTAAGGAGAAGAGATCTGGGCTTCTTGGGCTGGCACTGATCTTGGCTGCGAGGGTTAGCATCATGGCTCGTTCCCTTCCTGGGTTGGGAGCAACTGGGTCAGGCGGGACTGAAGCAATTCAGGCCGGATGGAGCAGGTTGACTGCTGCACAGCTGGGCCTTGCCAACTGCTTATGTGGGCCTTGTCAACTGCTTGTCTGGGCCTTGTCATGACTTTGTCTCAGCTCTGTCATGGTCTCGTCACAGCTTTGTCATAGTCTCGTCTCAGCCTTGTCATGATCTCGTCTAAAGTCGTCGTTAAGGATTAATTATAAGAATTAGGGTTTGATATAATTCTATCATTCTATGTTAATTAAATTCTACATAAAATGATAAAATTTGTGAAGAAAGAAATACTAGATAGAATGGGAACCGTCAAAGGCTCGAAGTCCGAATTGATTCGTAATTAAATGGAATAAAAATTCCGGATATCACATCAGTACCCCCTTAAAATAAGTTTCGTCCCGAAACTTAGAACAAGGTACTTAATTAAACGACTTCCA
The DNA here is from genome assembly GCA_033239125.1 of Fagopyrum homotropicum. Lineage (NCBI taxonomy): Eukaryota > Viridiplantae > Streptophyta > Magnoliopsida > Caryophyllales > Polygonaceae > Fagopyrum > Fagopyrum homotropicum. Next base: position 21,644,294 of record BSWB01000005.1, on the reverse strand, counting down.
TAAAAAAACTGGTATGTCCTAGTCTCACTAAATTTTTATTCGTTTCCTTAACTCCTCTAACCCTATCAAAGTGTAACGAAAAAAAACTGGTCGTTACATAAGATCCCCCTCAAAATAAGTTTCGTCCCGAAACTTAGGGTAAGACAATCCTGATCGGCCTTTAGGGCACCAAATGGGTGTGTTTGATCACTACACAAAAGTCTCGTCGTTTCCACATCTAAGGTTCCCGCACATCAAGGTTGTCAAAAGCACACATCACTGACTAAGCACTCAATCATGAAATAAACAAGTAGTCAAACAATATCACACATCCAAGGTCAAGCCCTAACTCGTAACTCTCGAGGTTACAACTATCACTACATAGGTCTTTGAAAGGTTACGTCTCTTACTATCCCCTGTATCTTAGGTAGCCTTATCAGCTTTTCATAAAATCACTAAATCTTAAATCTTTTCAGGTATTTAGATCACAAGCGCCTGCTACCACGTTCTAGAGTGGTTACCAGATATCTCACCGGTATCATCCGGCTCAACAGTCTGATCTTCCGATTTGATGATCTAACTTGTGTGTGGTAGGCATCTCTCTAACATAATCCATGTAAAAATGGGGTTACACTTCTAAACCGCTTTAAGGTCTCACATGGTGGTCTTACACAACTCACCTCCAAATTCTTTAATGACCTTCCTGAGGATAATTTACTACAATTCCTTTCCTTCTGGTCTTCTAAAAAGATTCCGAGTATCCGATCTAGGATATCACAACTCACTTGGTCTTGTCTCTTAGTGTGACTCAGTCATATTGTTCCTCCATTAAAGAATCATCATCCGCTCACTTTTGGTCTTAAACTTGATATAACTTAACAATCAAATCCGGTGGTCAATCTTTGTGTTCTATCGACGTCATCGTATTATTTAATAGATCTCTAGCTCAACTCAAACTTCTTAAGCAATATCCAAGATCTTAAGTGACATAGAATGTGTCCGCAATGACAACCCTAGACACAAGGTGATCTCATATCACCTACATTTGATCGTAATTACTCGATAACTGCTAACACACCAACAACATTGCACTCTTATATCCCCACGTTTACCGGACCGAGAATATTCCTTTGATGCTAAATGCAACTCTGCTCCATTCCGATATAACATTACACATAAACTCTACTCCGAGATTATGCTTTCTTTAAGCACGGTTACTAGGTTGCAAGTATGTTCCCGTCGCTTCTCTTCCTTATGTACCTTCGACTCAGGATGGTAGTTACTCACTTTGAGCTTTCTAGTGCAGGCCATGCACAATACTTTTATTACATCATAAATTCTTTTCTATTCCATTCAAAAAACTCACTCTAGAGTATTCCATTAGTATAGAATTCCAAAACTACTTGTCTAGCAACATGTAACAACGCCATCACTCTTCACTCAGATCCATAATAGGGTATCAGTCTCCTTCTATTACCTCTACATGTACATAAGTTTCCGTACAACATTTCCAGTCACTCACATAGCCTACCTCACGTTTCTTCCAACTAGAATGCATTTCACCAACTATCACCATCTTAAACTCGACACGACATCCATCAGTACCCTTGAACTTCTTGCTTTGTGGGTTAGGACTCACCACGCTTCCACTGCGCTACTCTGCTTATCCTGTTGTCACTCATTAATCCTAAGGACCTTTTCCATAAGAATAAAATGATTGACCCCAAAACTCTTTCTTCCAATTACACCATGAATCTTATACGGATGAAGTATCAAGTACCTTCTTTACTTGCCTTAAGAAAATAAACGACGATTGAAAAACAACTTCTTCCTCTTACTTTCTAAATTCTTCTACAGCGGATCCAAACTCCCTAACTTGACCGGAGTTTGATCTTAACTAGTCAAGAAGTAACCCTTAAAACGTTCTCTTTATACCTTTAATTCATCCCAGAAGGTTGTCGTTGCCTACTTGAGGAAATCCTCTAAGGCGTCGGTAAAGCTACTCCATAGATCCACAGTCACAAATATCTCTTCTTAACGGCACATAACTCGTCAATACCAAACAATACTTGCACGTCCTTGGTTGACATCGGTCAGTCTATAATTGACTTATCTCAATTTCATACCTCTACTGGTATTAAACTTTTGGTGCGCATCACCTACTAGATTAATCCTTTTATCCTTCTTTAGTTCGTCTTATCTTTCACTCTTCTGCTTCCTTTTGGACAACTCTCTTTCTCAAGTCTCACTGTGCCATTCGCCTGACGTCAAAAGTCGTTCCTAACACACCACGATAGATGGTAAGCGTCTTGTATTTCCGATGACTTTTTAATTACCTCCCAATTGTAGTCCCTTTACAGGGGCCTTGTCAACTGCTTGTCTGGGCCTTGTCATGACTTCGTCTCAGCTCTGTCATGGTCTCGTCACAGCTTTGTCACAGTCTCGTCTCAGCCTTGTCATGATCTCGTCTAAAGTCGTCGTTAAGGATATAAGAATTAGGGTTTGATATAATTCTATCATTTTATGTGAATTAAATTCTACATAAAATGATAAAAAATTGTGAAGAAAGAAATACTAGATAGAATGGAAACCGTCAACGGCTCGAAGTCCGAATTGATTCGGAATTAAACGGAATATAAATTCCGGATATTACATCTATATCGCAAAGTATATTTTCGCGATTTTATTTATTTATAAATTCGATCCACGCATATTTCCGTATCTTTATTCGGAAAAGTTCAGAAAAGAGTTTCTGATCCGAAAATCCCGTCCTGAATGTTGAAGACGAGTCTAGCCATTTATTAATTTGTTTTTCTCCTTTCCTTTTTCTCTCTTTCTTTTAATGTTCCTCTCTCTCCTGGCAAATGAGCGCCCTCTCCCTGACAGTGCCGTGTTCTCTCGAATCTGCACAGCCCGACCTCTCGATCTCAGGGCGGCCGACCCTTCGCTCCCTGCCGCCTGCAACCGGCTCTTCGTTTCCCCTCTGTCTCTTTCTGCATCCCCATTTCCAACCTCTCATTTCTCTCCTTATTCCCCATTCTCGTCCTCCCTTTTCTGCAACCCTGTCAACGTCGGGATGCCAACACTGCCGTCGTCCACTAGATCTCCACCGGGAAGTTTGGCACTGCTTCTGAACCTTGCACCATGTATTCTCGCTCCTAATTTGTGTGTTAATTCTTTAAATTGCTGTTGTTACTTGTTGTTGTCAACTGTTGCTGTTGTTGCGAGAGAATGAAGGCGTTCAACTCTTGCTGCTGCCAGGAACGACGCCGGAGGAGCCGTCTTGTGTTGCACTGCCGGAGCCAACCTTGGCCGAAGCCACGCCACAAAGAGAGCCTCCTTTGCCTTGCCGCCAAACTGCTGCCGGCCTTCTCGTCTTTTCTTCACCCTCCACAAGCTGCGACCACCAATAGGGAAGACAGCAGTCGCCGTCGCTGTCGCCGCCGGAGTGGCCGCCGCCCTGCCTTTGCCACCTCGCCGTAGCCGGAGATCGAATGGCCGCCAGTGCCACTGCCAGCCTTGCTTTCCTCTTTCCCCTACGTTGTTTGCCTTTGAAGGTTTACAGAAGCCCTTTTCTTTTGATTCAGATCGGGCCCCTATTTTTGTGATAATTACAAATATAATCCAGTGTTTTGTTTTTACATTTTTTACCCAGATTCTGGAAAATTGCAGATATGCCCTCTGTTGAATTAGTTACAATTTTGGCCCAAAAAATTTAATTGCAGAATTATGACCCATGTTTATATAAGTAAATAATGGGCCCGAAAAATGTTTTAGCGGTTTTTAACCTTGGATTTAATTACCGGGATACTCTTATATTTATATATACTATATATTATGCCTTTGTGGGATTAATTCGGTTATGACTCAAAGATTTAATCCCGGGTTTTAACGTTGACTTTTGAAATCAAGTTTTTCTTAGATTTATATATATTATATATTCCGTTCAAATTTAGAATATGAGCTAAATTTGATTAATTTTAGTGTTAGGTTCGGAAGCGTCCTGATAAAGGTCTAACGAGTCCAAAGTCGACATCCATTGATCGACTTCCGTCTTTTGATGTCGTGTGAGTATTCTTTCCTACGATCTAGTAATGTTTAGTATTAGTATCATGCTAGGTTGAATCTAGCATAACGTAGAGTGAATACCAAATAGTGGTTTGGACCTTAGGTGAGTTTTGAGGATTTATGATTGTTCTAAGGCTCGAGTTGGGTTGTTATCTTGTGAGGATTGTTAAGGAATTGTGCTTTATGGTTGATCTTGTGAATGTTGTGGCTTGAGGTTTGTGATTACATGATCTTTGAGATTGTGGAGACTAGGACATGAGTATCCTAGCCTAGCGCTTATGATCAGGAAAATTATTGAGACTATGAGTGTTTTGTCCTAGCATGTGAGTTGTATGACCTTGTTTAGGTCATTTGGGCTAGAAGTCTAAGGACTTCTAGCATGAGAGATAGATGTTGATGTTGTGCTTCGTTTGGTCAGGCTGAGAGTATCTTCCTGCGGGAAGCAGAGTGCGGTATATTTTCTGGTTAAGCGTTTGGGATAGGTAAGTCTCCGGACTTACTTAGCTCGTATTCTCTGTATTAGTTTTGATGCGTGTTTGGTGGTGTGTGTTTATTGTTTATGTGTGTGTTTATCGTTTATGTTATAACATCTAAACTGGTAATAGGACCACCGACTTTATATGTTTATATTTGGCCCAAGTGTATGATAACGGGCGGTGACCGCTTGTCCAGTCCAAAATGGGGATGACTGGGAGGTGCCTTGCGACCAGTCCAACGGGTGATGCTAATTCGCATCAAGCACAAACCCGTATGGTGAAAGGGGACAAGGGTGAGATCGTTAAGATTCCCGTGTCACACCATAAATGGAATTAGTAATGGAATAACGTAAATGGAAAGATAATAAACTGACTTGTGTATTTTGGAGCATGTTGTGTGTTTATGATGCCTTATGTGTGTGTGTGCCAATATCATGATTCTAATGCCTTGAATGCTAGCTAACGGTTTTATACCGATATTGTTGTAGTTGCCTTGCAGGTTAGGGACGTGGCCGAGAGATCCGGAAGAGTGGGCAGCCGGGGTCCGTACATTGTAGGATGGGTTTGTGGGTGGAGTCTTGTAGATATAAATATATATATATATATATATATGCATTGTAAATTGTATGTTTTCGACGTTTGGTCGTTGGAGTTGTTGACTCGGTTGTGGTCTTTTGTTTGTATGGTTTCGGGTTTCATTGCATTGCATAAAAATGTATTTCGTTTTGGCCTTTATTTGTGTCTTGTTGAAAGATCCGCTGAAATTGTTGTCAGGCTAAGGGTCGGAACCCATTGTGAGGTCCCAACCTGTAGCATCCTGAGTCCCGCGGATTCGGGGTGTTACAAACATGGCAATTGGAGCAAAAGTCTCCTCATAATCAATACCTTCTTCTTGGTTATAACATTGTGCTACAAGTCGTGCTTTGTTTCGTATGATTTTGCCACTTTCATTCAGTTTGTTTCTAAAGACCCATTTTGTACCAATAACTGATTTATGCTTTGGTCTTGAAGTAAGGGTCCATACCTTGTTCCTCTTAAACTCATTAAATTCATTTTGCATGGCAATGATCCAATCTGGTTCTTGAAGAGCTTGAGTGTAGTTCTTTGACTCGATCAGTGATACAAAGGCGAAGAATGCACAAAGATTGTTCACTTTAGATCTAGTTTGAACTCCGGCGTTTGGATCAGAGATCACATTTTCTTATGGATGATACGAGGAGTGTTGAACTTTTCTTCTTTTGACAAATGAGGTAGATCCAGAAGGTTGAGCTGCATATGTTTGACTAGATTTAGGTACTGTTTGTGTATTACCTATTGTTCCAATCTCAAGGCCTTGAAGTTGGGTTTCAAGCCCTTGAAGTGGAGTTGAAAAGTTATGAGAAATACCATATTTTGCACAAAACAAATCAAACTTTAGTTGATCAAACTCTCTACCATGATCACTTCTTATAGAAACGATTAGTAGGTTTTTCAAGCTTTGTAACTCCTTACACAATTTTGAAAACTCAAACAAAGCTTCAGATTTTTCTCGTATAAAAGATATCCATGTAAAGCGAGAAAAATCATCCACTATAACAAGGATGTATTGTTTTCCTCCGGAAAATTTGACACGCATAGGTCCACAAAGATCCATGTATAAAAGTTCAATGGGTTGAGAAGAACTTACAACTTTCTTAGGTTTGAAGGAACCTCTTGTCATATGAATAAAACTTGCACTGAGTTCAAACCAACCAAATATCTAGAAATATAATCAAGTACATTTTTAGTATATCTAACTACTATATTTGTGTGAAGTCTTCCATCATCAACACCTGTAAACCATTTTAATCTCGGTGGAGTTTTCAGTTATGTCGTTCCTTTTAGTTGTCGTTATCGGTTCTAGAGTAGTATCATGCTAAGTTGGAACCTAGCACATGTAGTGTCAATGCCAACTAGTGGTTGTGAGCCCATTTATGGTTGAACTCCTTAGGTGGTTGTGGAAGTTTTGTGAGAACATAGACTTGTGTTATATTGTTGTTGATCTTGTGTGGATCTTGAGACTAGGAATTTAAAACATCGTAGCATACCATTATACAACAGTGGGCGGACCAATGAGACTAGAAGTAGTAACCTTCTAGCATGTTGTTATATGATCTTGCAGATATCATTCAGACTAGAAGTTGAGGATTTTATCATATTGGATAGTAGTTGATTTGGGTGCCTTGTTTGAATATGCGTAGAGTACATTCCTACGGGAAGCTAAGTGTGGTATTATAAGCCGGGTTATCTTGAGACATGTAAGTCCCTTGGGCTTACTTAGCTTACTTATGTATGTTAGCGTAATTGTAATGGTGGAGTGTCCTTGGGTGTTATTATAACAGCTTTGTTAGGACGATCTTTATTGTTAATTGACCCAAGTGTATGATAACCGGGTGGTGACAACTTGTCCAATACTACAAGAGACGGGGAGGTTCTCTATGACTAGTCTAGGCAGGTAAACGGTGAGAGGCATCGGATCTAGTCTTGTTGGTATAAGGGGATATAGGCGAGTTTCGGGGGATTCTCGAGTCACAAAAGAAGTTGAATTAGTAAAGTGAATCACTTACTGAAAGATAATAACCGGTTGATGTGTGAGCATGCTATGTGTTTTTATAGTACCTTATGTGTATGTGTGCTATTATTGTTATTCTGATATATAGAATGTTAGCTAACGGTTCATCCGACATTGTAGATGGCATGCAGGTTAAGACAGTTGTAGAGAGATCCGGAGTGGATGGTCAGTCGGATCCACTTACTCATTTAGATAGGAAGGGAGAGTCTTACCGTCTCTACATGCACACTATTAATATTTATGTCTTGTAAGGCTGATCCATGTACACATTCATTATATTAACCTTTATTGTTTTCAACTCGTTTTACTACATTTATGACTTGTTGTAAGATCCAAGAATGTTGTTGTCAAACTAAAGTCGGGACCCATTGTGAGGTTCTAACTAGTAGCTCCCCAAGTTCTGAGAATTTGAGGTGTTACAAAAGCTTTCGCCAACCATATTCTATCCTTAGACCCCCGCACATTTAACAATCGGAGTAGTTAAAGCTTAAGTTCAATCTACATCCACGCTTTATTCTTGAACCATATCCAATGACATTATCAAGCTGATTTTTTTGGTAAAAAGGGTCCTTTGGATGATCACATCTCTTTGGTTCATGATCGATTTGGAATCTTGAACCTTGAACTTCTTAGAGTTGTAGTTCCAACTCTTTGATTTATTTATATATATTCAAAGTTTGTTTTTGCTCCACTCATTTGCTTTTGTTTTTAACAATTGATTTTTTTTAGTTTGTACATTTCGGAAACTACAAAGTTAGAACGCCAAGTTTGTTTAACAGTATTCTCAAAGGATGTTCTTTTAGTCCACATCATTTTGAATTGAAAAAAAGGTTGTGGTGGATAATCATCATTAACCAAAATCTCAAGAGAAATTTGACAGTGCTCCGATGAAGTGAAAGCGTAGTTTTTGGTTTTTAAGTTTGGGAACCATTGTATAATTTGGTCTTGGACCAACACGGTCAAGTTTCTCTAAAATATTATCCGGAACATCACGTTTTGTCCTACAGGTTAAATCATTACTGAAGGTTTGTAGATCCAAAATATTAGATGAATTTTTAAAATTAATTAATTTGTTAAATCTATTGGTATTTGTTGGTGTCCCTCCTTGTTTTCCAGAGGATTGTTGTATTTCGTTCTGATCACAAAACAAGATGCATGAGAGACGAGAACTTTGAATAGATTAGGTAAGAATTTCCCAAAAAGTATTTTTATTAGCTTCTTGGGGAAGGTGCATAAGCAAAAATTATATTAATTTTTTTTGTTTTAGTTGTTGCATAAAGTTAAATTCAAATGAATTTGTTAGTTTTGTGTTTGATTTTTATAGTTTGGTTTCTCGGTTGGTAAGATTTGCATAGGAGACATAAACCTCCAGCCCTACCATTAACAACACCATAAGCCATGTTGTCAAAGTCTACAGAGTTCCACAAGCGATCACCGGGTGGTTTTTCATTCTTTGTTTCCGCATGAGCGCTAACTTCAATATTGTGGATTTTATAAACAATGTCGAGGTTTGTCCAGAGGTTATTCCGACTCATACCTTTAGTATTCCAAAAACTAACTATCATTTAGCATCTTTATGACAAGAAATTAGGAGAGCAAAAAATTCCGGTAAACATAATTTCCTACAAGCAATCCAACAAATTGAACATTCCCGATTAAAATCGAGTTTTTTTTGTGAACACTCTTTTTTTTTGGACAAATGTTGGTCTTAATTCGATTAAAAGAGATTAACCGAAAATATAACATGTTACTAAATAAAGATTCAATAGTTCCTTTAGTTGAGATTTTGTTAGATTGAGGATATAACTCATCATTACAATTTAAATTAATATCTTGCATTGAAGCACTACCGGAAACCAAATTTGATTATTATCAGAAAAAATCTACACAGCTCTTTTAACCAAAACTTTGGTACTTTTTGTTGGCAAAACGATGTTGATAACAATGTTGGGCAACTGTGAAATAAATAATATTAATCTAACATAATATCCATAGAAGAGTACACAACAAAGAAAAATTGATAACGAAAAGATTTTCAAAATTAATCGTAATTTTGATTTGGTTAATACTCATTGGTGATAGAACTTCTTTCTTCATTGTAGTGGCACAATTGGTGGAGTAAAATGGCTTGACTAAAGAAAAGTTGTTTGTCATCAAGCCCAAGCAAAATGCCATTTTTGTTTCGTTAAGTTGTTGACATATTTGGGTTTTTAAACAATAAAAAATGACTAGTTTGTTAATCGTCGACATCAGGATTAAGAGAACTCAAATAACAAATTTTGGTAACTTAGTTGATATTGTTTGGTTATTTGTTTTTCAGCAAACAAAACACAAGATTAAGAAAAGTTGTTAAACATCTCTCCTTCAAAGGAACATCAGATTTGACATTCATGGAATGCAAGTCCTTTCCAAACTCCAGTCCATGAAAAATCCAAATAGAGAAAGAAGATGAGTAAAAAAGAGCACCACTATTATAAAACTTTGTAGATTTATGATTTAGATTCTACACAGCTTGGTAATGGTCATACATGTTTGTTTGTGTAGGTTGCGAGCCTATTTTCGGGTTGTTAAGACCGTTGAAATGCAAGCTATTAAAGCAGGGTAATATGTGTTGTAACTCAAAATGATTCTTGTGGAAGTTGAGTGCACAGCAACCATATTCACCACTACCAAATCTATAATATTCAAGAGATTTAGCATCTAAGGATAGAGTCCAAAGAAAACATATGCTGCTATAATCAGGGCCGGTCCTTGAATTTTTTGTGCCCCGGGCAATATTATTTTCAGGTGCCCTTAATTAACCAAATCAAAATTACGATTAATTTTGAAAATCTTTTTTTTGGGTTTGGAACCCAATGGGCGGCTCATCCCTACACCGATTTTATTAAATATAAAAATATTGAAATAACAGGGAGACATAAAACCAACCTGTAAGACACCGCCGATTTTTTTTGGGGTTTGGAACCCATTAGGTCATATGTATATTTAAATTTTTGATTTAGGGATCGAGGAAAATTTTAAACTTATTGATTAAAAGAAAAAATAAATAAATAAAAGTGGAAGGTTACAAGAAAATACATCAAACCAAAATAATATTGTACTTTTTTATATTTAGAAAATCTAATACATTTAAACCTATTTTCAAATATAACTATAATATAAAATATAACTAATTAATTACTTAATTATGAATAAAAAAAAGTTCTTCTAACTCTTCAATTCCAATTCTAGTATTAAAATTAATTTTTTTGGTTGGTTGGGCCCCTATGTTTGATTTACGTAATTGTGTATTTCACATTTTCACAAAGAACACTTTCCATAAATATTGGGTGGTTGGGTCTCATTAATATAGTTTCAACTCTTCAATGCATTAAATGGTAAGAGTAAAAGTTACATTGAAAATTAGAGAAGTTGAGGTTTTAATTACAAAGATAAATTTAACCAACCTAGTTTATATATAATTTTTTTTTAAATTTTTGATGCCCCTAAAATTGTTGGGCCCTGGGCAATGGCCCATGTCGCCCACGGGTTGGGCCGGCCCTGGCTATAATTAGAAGAAAGAAAGAAGATAATAACATTGATGAGAATATTTAAATGCTGGAACAAAACTAGAAGGAGAAATAATAGACCAAAGTAGACAACACCCTCACCAAAAACATAAAGTAGTTTTGGCCGAGGAACGATCCGAACTGATCCCCGGATTAAAAGATCGATATGTTTGCTTAGGGAAAAACGAGAAGCCATCCAACACCCAAAACTCCTCCCCTTCCCATCCCAAACTTGTTTTCTTCGATTTAACTTGCTAGTTCCACGAAAGGTTGAGCAAGAGTCAGCCCGCCACGATTTTAAGACCTTTTATCGCCTTCCACTCGAAAGTATGGAGCCCTTAGCCCACTTCGAAAGGCTGAGATCCAAGCCATATTACCCCACATATGTTGTCCTTGAAAACATGTCAGTACGATTGCCAACTTTGGAGAAGGTAATCATTGAATTCACATCTCTAGAAGCATTTTCATGGATGAAGAGAATACCTTTCGACCTCTAATACGAAAAGAGATGTGGAAACAAAGAGCAAAGCCAAAGTTACGTATAAAAAGTGAATAGAAGAAAAGTGAAAGAAGTAGACATTTCACATGAAAGCCTTATGACGGCCAACATAATCAGACAAAAAGCATACAAATGAATTAACCTAATTAAATAAAAAAAAACTTAATGCCGATTCACAAAATGCTAAATTCTTTATAAAATATAGAATTCAATAAAAAGGGAAAGAAGTAAATGAGAAATTGAACCTTCAAGTGGTCGGGATGAACATAAACAGAAAACTCTTGCAAGGGGAGGAGGAGGTGAAGGGTAAAGACGAAAATGGTGAAAGGAGGGATAGGAGGATACAAACATAGGATGAAGTTTCTCAGCCTCGGCCTTTCCCCTTCCTCTAATTTCAGTTCGGCAAAGACGGTGAAGTGAATTGCGACAACTTTCCTCCTCCATCTTTCTCTCTATCTCTCTTTCTTTTTGGCGGTCGGATGTAACCAACTAATAAGTAAGTGGGTAACTATCGATATTATGTGTGTAAGACCTTTCAAACATATAAAGATTTCAAAACTAATCTGCAGACAAAATCTTCACTGAGGTCATATCCAGAGAAGAAGCACAAAAACTTTTTCGAAAAATTTCTTTAAGTTAAACTCCACCTCGGTCGAGATGTTCTAAGTCAACCGAGGTGAAGCACCTCGTTCGGCCAGAATCATCCCGGTCGAGGTCAAAAAAAAAATTTTCTTTAACCTGTTTTTCGACGTTTTTTCTCAATCAAATAACCTGTATGCATGCATGTAGTCTTAGATAAGCACGTAGAGCATAATAAAATAATATCCATCAAAGTAGCATACAATCATCCATAGTAGCACATAAGTCAAATAACTACATCCACATACCCCATACTTGGGACACATTGTCCCAATGGGTCAAATAAGTCTGGAAAATAGAGTACTCACCGGACAAAGGTTGAGTTGCATAATATATAAAGAAAGAAATCATGCATGCTCTAATCCTGATCTAGTGGTGGTGGTGGTGGCACGTACGGATGTAGAGAAGGGTCAAACGGGTAGCCCATGATCTGCTGAAACTGAATCTCAGCCATCCTGCGCTGATAGTGCTGGCTCTCCCGTATCTCCATCATCTCTAGGGACAAGGCGGCGTAGGAGTCGATCATCTGATCCGTCAGTGCATCTATTTGTCAATGGGCTATAGGATCTCTCTGTCTACGGGGTCGACGCCTAGTCGGACGTGGTGGTGCTGGTGCATCCTCCTCTGTCTCCTCCTCGTCGAGGTCGACGACTGGCACACTGGGACCAGCTGTATCTGTCCCTGTCTCCATAGCAGCTCCACCATCATCCTCCTCATCAGCCTCCTCCTCAGCCTCCTCATCCTCCTGTACCGGGGCTGTTGCATCTCTAGCATCCTCAATGTACGGGATCCAAGTAGTGGACCAGTATTGAGGGTCAAACACGGAGAACTGAGATGACCATCTAATACCCTGAGGGGTTGTCTGCTCCCAAGGCATCGCCACATATGGCGTAGTAAGTCCACGAGGAACTAGAATCCTCCTCGTGATCATCTCCTGCAGACCAAGCGGCTTGGCAGTCACCACCATGGTACAAGCACTCAAATCGAGGCCAATGTAACTCGTTATGTGAGTCACTAGGCCGCCACAACAGATATCTCCCTTCGCCTTCGCCTTGATCCAGTGGAGATCCTCAGCTAGCATCCCTCCAAAGTCTGGAACTCTTTCGGTAACCATACAGTATAAACTCAGCAGCTCTCCCTGTCTAATCTGCTGGGGCGTCTCAGTACGCGCCAGAAGAGTCTCACTAAAAATCCTGTGGGCTAATCTGAAGGCAAGGTGGACGACGATGCACTCCCTGGAGTCTCCAGGCCTCCACCTATCAGCATGCTCAACAACATGAGCTATTTGTCCCCAAAATTGTCGTGCTACTGCTCTGGAGGGGAAATCTTGTACAGTTGGGGCTGAGAAGCCAAAAATATCCCTGAAATGGTCCAGGGGAATGATGTAGTTCCGGTTCATCAACCGGAACTTGATGCTCCCCGTCTGTGGAACGTGAGTCACATAACTCACGAACTCCAAGGTCGGCTCAAGGTAGGCTGGAGCTCTAATCTCCATGTACTGCTCCTGCCCTACCATAGCAATCATCCGTCTCAGGTCATCATCCACATAGAGGCAATCAAAGGCGGCTACATCTAGGAACCGCGGTGCAATCACTGGATGCACAGAAATGCGGTCATAATCTACCTCGTAACGCTCATGGATCACCGGTATGGAATGTCGGGAAGAAGAAGAAAGAGAGGGTGAAGATCTATCCTTCAAAACAAGCTGACAATCTGAAATTTTTTTTTATTTTCTTTTCTTAGTCTGACAGGCACCTCGGTTGCTCTGACAACCCTCAAGAACACCTCGGTCGATATGCAGTTCGACTGGACCGAGGCGATGTGCTGTTCGATCTTAACTCTCAAAAATCCATTTATTTTCCCCCAATATCACTACCAATTGTTCCTATGGGGTACTTAAGCCTTTTCCAACACAATGAAAGGGCAACCAAAGCCCAAATTTGATCGAAACAGTGGAGAAAGAGAGTTAGGGTTTTTTTCGAATTACCCCGGATTTGGTCGATTCGGAGTGTTTTTGTTGCACATTGTCGCTTGCAAACTGATCCTCTACTCTTTCTTTGCAGTTTGGAGGCAAGAATCGTCGAAATCGATCGAAGAACGGGAAAACGAGGTGAAACTGTGTCGCGGTCGAGAAGGTGAGAGGGGGAAGAGAGAGAATTCGATCCCCCTTTTATACCCTTTTCTAAAACTGTTGTCACCTCGGTCGAGATGGTCCCGACTGGACCGAGGTGATACGGACCGAGGTGAGTTGTCAGAAGCCCTAATCGCCTCGGTTGTTCAGAAATCATCTCGGTCGAGGTGCTGTGACAGCAACCGAGATGTACCTCAGTTAAACTCCGTCTTCTCAAATTCTCGAACTTCTGTCCTTCCAGTGTTGCTCCTGAGTTGTATTCTTTCCTTAGAGAGTACTTGGTTTCTGTCTAGGACGCCAAAAACAAAGCAAAGCAAAGCAAACTATCTAAAACTAGACTTGAAAAGGAAAAAGAAAGCAATACCTTGGGTTGCCTCCCAAGAAGCGCTTGGTTTAAGGTCGCTAGCTGGACCGTACGTCGTCCTTAAACAAGGTATAATGGTGCAATCTCCTAAACCTGGACTTCCGGTTGGTATTTCTTAAGTCTATGACCATTGACCTTGAAGTTTCCATTTGTTTCTCCCCAAATCTCAACTGCATCATAAGGGAAAACATGTTTCACAACGTAAGGTCCTGTCCATCTAGATTTCAACTTACCTAGGAAGAGGCGAAGGCGGGAGTTGAAGAGTAGAACTAAGTCTCCTTCTTTGAACTCCTTGGGAATGATACGCTTGTCATGCCATTTTTTCGTCCTTTCTTTGTAGATCTTGGCATTCTCATAAGCGTTCAAACGCAGCTCCTCCAGCTCGTTGATGTCCAATAACCGCTTCTCGCCGGCTTCTTTGATGTCAAAGTTCAACCATCTGATCGCCCAATAGGCTTTGTGTTTTAGCTCGACGGGCAAGTGACAAGACATACACCATATTATAAGGGGTGGTGTCAATGGGAGTCTTGAATGCAGTCCTGTAAGCCCAAAGAGCATCGTCTAACTTCATGGGCCAATCCTTCCTCGTCCTAGAGACGGTCTTCTCCAAGATTGCCTTAATTTCTCTATTTGAGATTTCGACCTGTCCACTAGTTTGAGGGTGATAAGGGGTTGCTACCTTGTGGGTTACCCCATACTTCGATAGAAGTGCCTTAAACTTCCGGTTGATGAAATGTGTCTCTCCATCGCTGATTATGATGCGTGGAGTCCCAAAACGTGGAAAGATAGTTCTATTGAAGAACTTCACAACCACCTTGGCGTCATTAGTGGGAGAGGCTATGGCTTCCACCCATCTAGAGACGTAATCGACAACTAGGAGGATGTAAAGGTTTCCTCCGGATGATGGGAAGGGTCCCAGGAAGTCAACTCCCCATACATCAAAGATCTCAACCTCCTGGATGTTGTTGAGTGGCATCTCGTTTCTCCTAGATAAGTTCCCTGTTCTTTGGCATGCATCACAAGAAACAACAAACATTTGCACATCCTTAAACATTGTAGGCCAAAAGAAACCGGAACGTAATATCTTGGTGCATGTTTTGTGAGCGCTAGCATGCCCTCCACAAGGAAGTGAATGACAGTGTTGTATGACACTAGTAACTTCGTCTTCCGGAATGCATCTTCAAAGCATCCCATCCGGTTCTCTCTTGAATAGTAGAGGTTCGTCCCAATAGTAATGGCGTACGTCTTTAAAGAATTTCTTCCTTTGAGAGTACGTCAATCCGGGTGGTATTTCCTGACAAACAAGATAGTTAACAATGTCAACATACCAAGGTTCCTTCTTTTCAGAGGTTTGGTGGAGAAAATGCTCCACCAATTGTGAATGAGATTCAGAAAAGGGAGTAGAAAGTTCGTTATTCTCAGTTGAATTCTTCTCGCTTGCGACCTCGGTCGAGGTGTAGAGTGGGTGACCGAGATGTTCTTCGGTTAAGAATACCTCGCTTGGTCCAGAAGGTGCCTCGGTCGAGGTATTGCAACTGGGACCGAAACTGGAGATTTTCTTCTCCTGGGTTAGTTTTTCAAATTTAGCTCCTGGATCTTCTTCCAGTACTTTTAGGCTCCGTATATCTACATCACAAGAAGCATTTATACCTTCTTCTATTAAGCCAAAGCTAATAACTTTTTCAAGTGGATCGTTAATAAGGATAGAGTTCACCAATTCTCTCGATTCTTCTTCATCGTAGATGTTGAAGATATCATCTCCCAGCTTCTCTCCCTTCATTGCAGCAAGCAATGCAAACTCTACTTCATCTCCTCCGATGTTGAACTTCATTTTGGCGTTCTTACAATCCACGTTGCAACCCGAAGTTGCTAGAAATGGTCTTCCGAGAATGATAGGAACGGGATAATCTGCGGGAATGTCAAGTACTACAAAGTCTATAGGTAAGTAGAAATTACCTAACTTAACCGGAACGTCTTCCAAAATACCCACGGGATGGGTAATGGAGCGATCCGCCATGTATCGCCTTATCTTCACCGGCTTGGGCTCGCCAAGGCCGATCTTCACGCATAGCTCCAGCGGGATGATGCTCACGCTGGCTCCTAGATCACACAAGGCTTCGCAAGTCATATCCCCAACTTGTATGGGAATGCAAAACAAGTCGGGATCTCTTAATTTGGGTGGCATCTTCTCCTTCATGATTTGAATGAGCTCCGAGAATTTAGATGTCATCCTTACTTCACCTATGTCTTCTAGTTTTCTTTACCTTGATAGAATCTCTTTTAAGAACTTCCCATATGCGGGCATCCCTAGAATAACATCAAGGAAAGGAATGTTAATTTGTAGTTAATTCATCAAGTCAAGGAACTTACCAAAGTGTTTGTCTAGATGTGCTCTGGCTCTTGACTGGGGGAATGGAAGTGGTGGTTTATAAGCAAGAAGTGGAACATAAACTTCAGATTTCTCCTCCACTTTCTGAGGCTCCACCTCGGTTGGTACCTCGGTCGAGGTGTTCTTCAACTGTACCTGGACCGAGGTGTTCTTTGTCTGTACTGGCATCGACCGAGGCACTGGATCTGCAGTTTTCAATCCACTTCTCGTCGTTATTGCCATGATTTGTCCCTTGGGGTTGCTCTCTGTCCTTGTTGGGAGCTTCCCTGGATCTCTTGGCGCTTCATTCGCCTTGTTAAAGAGTTGTTGTTCTAAGGCCTTTTGTGCCTTTGAAAATGAAGTCATGGATGTCTCCATCGCGTTTAGTTTGATCAAGATAGCCTCCAACACTGCATCTTTCTTTTCTGGTTGGGATGAACTTGATCCTTGTTGTTGGCTCTTTAATGGAGTAGAAGAAGAGGAAGAAGAGAGGAAAGGGTTAGATGAATCGTTTGAATTTGAGTTAGAGTAAGGGTTAGCCGATTTTTGATTGTTGGATCTCCAATTGTTGTTGTTGGAGCCTCTATTATTGTTGTAGTTGTTGGATCGGGAACCTTGATTGTTGTTCCTTGACCCTTGATATCCTCCCTCTTCCTTTTTGGTTTGAGCAACCAAAAGGTCTTTCAATTGCTTCACATCGTTCTTCAACGAGGTGAGTTGATTATTGTTTGATGGAGCTTCTTGGAAGTCGACTCTTTTAACTCCACCTTCAGCTCCTTGATGGGAATATTTATCCATATGCAAAGCTTGTTTTCTATGAACTCTCAAGCTTCGTCAATCGGCATGTCCATGAACGTGCCGGCGGATAGCAGTTGAAGATTGAACTGGGTGTTCCCGTCCAGTCCCTTGAAGTATATCTCCAACAACTCTATCTTTGGAATCCCGTGATGTGGGCAATCCAAAAGGATGTCTTTAAATCTCTCCCATGACTTGGACAAACTCTCATTGTCCTTCATGATGAATGCGTTGATCTTTCCTCTCATTTCAGCGGTCTTTGAGGGGGGAAAGAATTTAGTCAAGAATTCCGTCGTCATCTCTTCCCAGGTGCTGATTTTTCCGGGAAGAGATTGATACCAAGTAAGCGCCCTATCTTTCAAAGAGAAGTAGAAAGGCCTTAGCTTGTATTTGTTGTTTTCCAGCCTTGAAGGTCTCAAGGTCTCCATCAAGATCTCATAGTTTTGCAGATGTTGATGCGGAGATTCCCTCTCTAGCCCTCCAAACTGGCATTGGCGAATCATGGAAAGAACTTGCGGTCGAAGTTCATAATCATGCTCTGTTGGATCACCGAGATTTACTCCTGGACGCCTTAGTTGTTGGTTAGGGTCCATCCGCTGCCCTAGGGTTTGTGGAATACCTGCAAATAGAGCGTCTCGGACCGGCATCCGAGGTGGAAGTATCTCGACCGGGGCAGCTGGAACTGGGTCCTGCCTCGGTCGAGGAGTTGGAACTGGGTCTTGCCTCGGTCGAGGATCTGGATTCGGTCGAGGTAGATACTGGTCCCGTAAAGCTGCCATATCTGCTTCGATCGCCTCCGTCCTTGCGCGAGTTTCTTCCCTTTCCAATCGTAGTTCTTCTTTATTGAGGCATAGTTGTTCCAACGCCTCCTTCAATTCGGCCTCAAGGACGCGATCATCTTGGTTGCCCATCTTTGCTTCCTTTAAGCGTCTCTTGTATGTCTTTTCTGGTTCGGGATCGTAAGGAACGATTTCCTTCCCAGCGCGGGTTCTTCGCATAAACCTAAGAGAAAGAATCTGCAAAAGTCACTCAAGTAGAGTGGTTAGTAGCAACAGGGGCAAGTGCCCCGAAAGACTACCGCAACCGGCTTGGTCTAGACCAAGTCCCCGGCAACGGCGCCAAAAACTTGTTCGCTCCAAACGGTGTGTGCAAGCTTTAAATTTATAACCGAGGAAATAAGCTTAAACAAGGATGCAAACCCGCAGTGTACGGGTCAATCGTAGTAAAAGCAAGAAATTCCAGGGGTCGATCATAGGGACTTAGTGAAACAAAGTAGGTATAGGTTGTCAATGTAATTACTAACCACGAAAGCAATTAAAGCAATCAAAGATGATAAAAAGTCAATTAAAGGAATATGCAATTCTAGGGATTAAAGCGTCTAGTTGTGGTTCCAACTCAAGATTTAAAGATAAGTGGACAAAGCTGAGAATTTTGCAAAGGGAAGGCATTTCTAAAGCGGAGTAGATCACTAGGTAAGTCTCACTACTCACAATCCCAAACCATAACTCCTATTACCGGGTAAGTCTTCAGGAAATTAAGGTAAAGAACTATAACCTCAAACCAACACACCGCCTAAGGGAATAAAATCAACCTTTACCGGGTAAGTCTCAGGCCAACTCACAAAGATGGAATGAAGGCACACTCAAACCCCAATAAAGGATAAACCTTTATTACCTATTGCTTATGATCTTAGGTAAACAAGCAAAGGAATCACCGGGTAAGTCTCATCCTAGGCTTGCATTGAACCAGGAAAGGTATAATAAGAATAGGATTTGGCAACTCTAATACTTAACTCTCAGTTTTGGATCAAAGGTCACCTCGGTCAGACGAATTCCACCTCAGCCGGGGTGTTCATCGGTTGAGCGAGATGTTCTAGAGTTAAGGATAAAGACTCGAGCTTTCAGGGTCCTACTGGGATTAAGATCATTCTATCATCGTCGTCCCCACAACTTTCCGCCAATCACCCTAAAATCACACAAAGAAATTAGCCACTCATCATCATGAAAGCAATAATCAAATTTATGGGAAGAAAGTGAATATTTGAACACAAAGACTTTAAGAACAAAGCTTCAATAACTGAATCAAATATCACACAAATAAGCGTTTCTTGAACACAAACCAAACAAGACAACAAACCAAGAAAATAGCCTAAGGAAATCTCACAAACTCCTTCAAAGCTATCTTCCAACAAGGAAATTTTCCTTCTTCCTTCAACCTTGAAGGGAAATCTTCTGCAACTGCAGGAATCTTCAAATTGTTGTGTGTTGTTCAGCCTCCAAGCCTCTTTTCGGATGGATAGCGGATGTTCTGATCCGAAGATTTCTGGATCGTTTTTTGATTAGTAGCGGATCCAAAAATCCAGCCCAAAAATAGGTAAATTGCCTCTCCAAAGATAAATATCTTAGAAAGATATTTTCCATAAAATAGGTAAAAATATATCAGCTGAATATCTTCTTCCTTCCAAAAATCCAGCCCAAAAATATAAGATCTTATTTCCATAATTAAAAGATCTCAGCCAAATAAAATATATCTCGCCGCGTCCAGGGTGTTCGCCTCGGTCGGGGCGCTCTTCAAAATCACCTTGGTCGAGGTGGTACTGTAGCCGACCGATGTGAATCACAACTGAATGTGAAATCTCTCAAATCTGGTCCAAAGTAAATCTTAAATCCATTTTTTTGCTTCCTGGGTCTTTCCTTAAGCTCCTGAATGTAACTCCAATAGCTCCTTTAGCTCCTTTTTAGTCCAAAACGTGCCGTTTTACCTACAATTACAACGAAACTAGGTGTAGACCTCGATTCTCGCAAAGGTAGATGAAATGACAATATAATCACATAATATACATCCAAACATGCAGATTATTGAAGATAAAATGTCTAAACAAGTCCCAAAATATAGACTATAATTCATGCTATCATGGTGATCGCCCGTACATCTATCCCAGACCAACGGTTTAAAACAAAAACCCCTTTTGAAAACATTAGACCCCTTGCGGGTTCTATTTATTTATCCATCCTACTTGTAAAAGATTTCGAGTGTCATTGTTGCCAACCTGGCTCTGATACCATATTGTAACACCCCGAGTTCTGGGAACTCGAAGCGCTACGGGCTAGGACCGCACAATGGGTCCCGACCCTTAGAGTAGCAACGGCAACGGATCTTACAACAAGGCAGAGACGAATGAAAACCAAACTCAATATAAAACCAAAGGTTTAAACAAAGCAAAGCTAAAAAGACTCGCGGCCGAGTTCAAAACAAAAGGGAATAACAAAAGAAATATAAACCCGATCCCATCCTATAATGTACGGGAACCCCGGTTGACCCCACCATCCGGATCACTCAGCAGCATCCTGAACCTACGGAACATCTACAACGACGGTATAAACCGTTAGCTAACATTCTAGGTATAAGCAACAGCGTAAAGGCACTAACACACATAAGGTAAAATAAACATATAGCATGCTTGCACTCAACCGTTTATTATCTTTCATTAAGTCATTTTTTACTAATTCAACTTCTTTTGTCACATGAGAATCCTTTCGAAACTCGCCTCCGCTTCCGTCTACCAACAGGAATAGATCAGTACTATCCGTTACCTACAGGCCTGAGTCGCAAGAGCACTTTCCAGTTTCCCCAATATTGAACTGAACAAGCGGTCACCGCCCGGTTATAATACACTTGGGCCAATTAAGGTTATAAGGGTGAATCCTAGTCCGGTTATCCGTTATAACATGATAAACAACACAAACAAGCCAAAACACTCAAACCAATATGCGGAATGAAGCTAAGTATGTCCAAGGAACTTACCTCACCCGAAGATAACTCAAAACTCAGGAATAACTCAGGAACAACTCCGTTTCCCTCAGGAAAGAAGCAAGGAAAAGCCTGTTCACACAAGCATCACGAATCGGGAACGAAACGGTTGCTAGAAGTCTATAACTTCTAGTCTCAAAGATCTCTAAGAGATTTACACATGCTAAGGGCTCGACCCTAGTCTTACAACATACACATGAGGTCATCAACATCCAAAAGATGTAAGGAAAGGAACGAGGAAAGCAAGGAAGGAAGTAACTCACAAGAACGGGAGTTACTGCAGAGAAAACCACAGGGGCGGTTGGACAAGGCGCAGGGGCGGATGGCCGCAGGGGCGGGCAGGTGCAGGTGCAGGGGCGGCGGCATGACAGAAGCATTGTCCGGCTTCTCTTCGAAAGAACTCTCAGCAAGGGCAACTAAAGCTCGAACCTTTGGCTCCAATACGTCAAAACTCAACTCCAAAGAGCCTGAGAACAACGATACATCAACAACGAGAAGCCAACAAGAATCAAGGTTCAAACTTGATTCTTGGAGAAGAAGAAAAGGAGAGAAGAAGAAAACGAAAAGAAAGAAGGAAGCATGCCGCAGTACATGAACGTAAGGAAGAACAAAGGATGATGAACTTACACGTTCAGCAAGGTGACGGCTCCAACTCTCAAGGGTTGAAGACGATAGCAAGAAACGGGAAAAAGGAGGAAAAGGAGGAAATATATAGAGAAGGGTTGAAAGGATAGAAGGAAGGGCTTCTAGGGTTAGAAAGAGGATAAGGAAACCGGCCCATAAAATAGAATATCAGATATTCTATCTATGGAAGGAAAATAAAACGAACGAAAGAAAGATCGGGCATGATCTGTCCTGCGGAACTCTTCACCGCGGGGGCGGTGAATGCAAAAAAAGCTGGGATCTTACACAAGATGCTGCTGAGTGATCCAGATGGTGTGGACAGCCGGGGTTTCCGTACATTATAGGACGGGATCGGGTTTATGTTATGTTGTTGTTTTTATTTTTGTTTTGAACTCGGTTGCGAGTCCTTTACGCTTCCTTTTGTTTAAACCTTTGGTTTATTATAAGTTTTGGTTTTCATTCGTGTGTGTCTTGTTGTAAGATCCGTTGTGTCGTTGCTACTCTGAGGGTCGGGACCCATTGTGAGGTCCTAGACCGTAACGTTTTGAGTTCCCAGAACTTGGGGTGTTACACCTGCAACTACTACAACTGATGTTCCCCGTAAATCATCAAATATGTAGATTGAAAACACAAAACTTCACTTACCACCAAATGGTTGCTCAAGATATTATTGCAACTTTATTTTGTAATAAGCTTTCTAAATGAATTGCAATCGCTGAACTTTATTTGTAGTAGATCAAAGTATTAATTAAAATATAAATCTTATCACATTAATTGTCATAAAGTACCTGAATTCAAACCAAAACCACAAACTTCAACTTCATATTTCACCGTCTCTCCACTACTATCATAAGAATTACATATTTATAACACTTTCTTATTATATAATGTATAATAAAAAGACATTTGTTAATCAACTGCAAGACTGGAAGTACCAAATTGAGTTGAGAAGGTAAAATTGAACCTGATTAGATTTCTAAACACAAGAGATCATCAGATGAAAGCAACGGAAAATGAAGTTAAACAAAAGAGAGATCAAATGAGATAAGCATTCAGTTAACTATAAGTAGTAGATATTATTACGTGGAAGAATAAAGGAACAACAACAAATCAACACATTAGCAAATTGTCAATTGTTAGAGTGCTAAGCAACCAGTTCAAAACTGAAGGAGATAAACATAGTAAGGGGGAGAAAAGAGAACTTACCGGTGTTGAGAGAAGAAATCTATGAGATCGAGGTTGTTGTGCAGTCTAGTTTGTGTATCAAAATGAAACAATCATCAGTCATCATAGTAAAGAAAATTGTAGATTTTCCAAACCCATTCAATATAGAACTTCAAAAAGAGAAGATCAAGGCATCCTTATTGTTTAAGTATGTTGCCAAAACGCTTCCTCTTTGAAAGTGTGAAACCAATTGTCCATGATCTCTATTAGTCTCGGTCTCAGCTCCAATCTCTTACACATTAAAATCAAAAATCAATCACATATTCAGACGAGTTGAAGTGAAAAAAGACAGGTGAATTGGTTAACTAGGCCTTTATTTGTCTACTCTACAATCAAGTAGGCTCTTTTGCTTATTAGGTGAAAAATTAGGCCCCTCTTATTTATTTATAAAGATTAATTGAAAGGGTTAATTGGTAATTTCAATTTACTTAATTTCAGGCTCAATCAATTTAATAAAGTCCAATTTTCAGTTACACAATGTTCATACACAATTTTAATTACACAAGGTTAGTACACAATTTCAATTACATAACATTAATACACAATTTCAATAATATAACGTTAATACACAATTTCAATTACACTATAGATTTATGTAGTTAAGAAAATCGATCATTTTCCAATTACACATGTTTGGTTTGATTACACAAAGTTGAGTTACACAATCTCAAATAAATTGCACAAGCCAAAAATTCCGTCATTTACACAAGGTTTGTTACACAAGTCCAAGCTCATCGAGTTACACAAGCCAAATTATAACTATAAAAAATGTAGGTCACATCCCATATTTATAAAGTTGGGTCAAAATTTGTAACTAAACTAAAGATGGCGACGGCGGATTGGTTCTTTGGAAGTCGATGGCGTATCCTAGGAGGTTAGAGGCATGTTAGCCTTGATTGTAAGACAATCAAGCGGGGCATAAGCGGTTGGAAATGAGGGCTTGTAGAAAGGCAGCCTCCCTCTATAAAGGCAGCCTCCCTTGAGGTAACCTGACGACACTGGGAGGATGGCGACGGCGGATTGGTGTGAACTAGAGCACGCAAAGGGCGGCACTAGGAGGATGGAGACGGCCGACTGGTGCGATCCAAATGTGGGCAAGGACAAGAAACCCTAACTGCTTTGGATATGGAATTGGACTATTATGGATGATTTTATAGCGTTTATATATTACGTTTTTCCCTTATACCCCTTTTAATTAATTATTTTTAGATTTAAAATTTTAAACAAAAATAGAGGGACCTAGTTTTTATTTAGGATAAAAAAAATCTTACTACACCAATCTTCTAAAAAAAAAAACATTGTGTAGTGTGGGGAAAAGATGACTTGAAAAAAAGCAAAAAAGCGTGGGAAAGAGTTGTGGCAAAAGGGAAGCAAGAAGTTAACCAAAGTAGAGCAAATTCAACAAATCTTCCACAAAATTTCCTTCTCTCGCCACCACTCACAATCTGAGTAGTGATCTTAAACCTCCTCAACAGAGGCATCGATAGAGACGGCGACGCATGCATCTCCATCGCCCGATTGGGACCTGGAAGTGGTATGTCCCTGAAGAGGAAGGGAGATTTTCTCATAAACAATGACAGAGAGATGAGAACAAAGCTTTTTGAGCTCATCAATGAGAGCAACCAGACTAGTCTTACACCGAAGAGTCTCTTGTTGCTCGAATATTCTCCCTCCATCATTAGAAAAGGAAGTAAACAAAGAGACAAGAAAAACACCCAGATGTGAAGGCAAAAAAATTAATCAATAGCTAACTACTATTAGAGAGTGCAAATGGCAAGTTTTATATACAAATTAACTAATCAAATTAATCAATCTCATATTCTTAAACAATCAACAATTATCAACCAAACAACCAATCAACACAAAAAAAGTAAGGCAAAGAGGAGGGCGACTGAGTTAAAACAGTGGCTAATGGGGCCTCTTCACATCACAACAACATATCAAGCGACTGATATATGTCGAGTGGTATCTTCCATTAATCTGATAACCTTCAAAAGGAAAGAGCAACAGAGGCGGTAAAGGAGCATGACAAACGAAGAAGTTGACACAAAGAGGGGCACACGTAACGTGTCTTGCCCTTGTGAAACATCATCGGCTGTGGAAAAGCAAACCTTGAAGAAAATAGAGAAAAGGCCGCCCATATCCACAAAATTTGCAACAACAAATACTGAAGAAAGCCCATTTCAAGAGGAAAAAAGCCCATAAGAAGGTTATTGTTCATTTGACGGAAATATAATATAATATAATATAATATAATATAATATAATATAATATATAAAAGGGATGTTCAAACCGTTATGATACATAACTATAGAATATCTTGTAGAAGACCAATTAAAAAAAATTCAGCTTAATATATGAAACTATAAAAAAAATACCATATGCTGAAAAATGTAAACAAAGTTATCATAATTAGGACGAGAAAAACTCATTGGTTGTTGTTATGAAACAATTATGTCACGTTATCAATCGAATATTGATTATTGGTTAAAATTTGTCAATATAAAGTCAGTGATCCTCGGATATAAAAATCACAACACACTAAAAACCGAAAGTCACAATATAATATTTACCACAATTACAAAATAGGATATAAAGTTTTCTTCAAAATCCTATTGAATCTTCAAAAGAATGTTGGGGTTCAAATCTTGGCCAAATTCTAATGATGATGGTTCAAAATATATCATTAATATTTTTAAAGTTCAACTTTTTTACAAAAACGATCAAAACATATCTTAATATGGATGTGTATGAATATCCTTATGTGCGTTAAAGTTCAAAGTGAAAGTTAATATGTGTCGCGTGTTTAACTAAAAGATATGTTAACGTTGAACTTTATTTAGTCTTAATGTAATTTACGCTAAATTTGTTTTGTGTTTTTGTTTTCAGTAAGTTGTGACTTTTTGTTACGATGATTTTTTTTTCACCATCCTTTGGAGTTAAAAATTTGTTCAAATAAAAAGATTTCATATATATTAGGAAGAATGTAGAAATGTTTCTTGACTCCATGTAATGCATCCAATTTTTAACATTTGGGTAATCAAAAAGAATATCATTTAGCCAAAAGTGAATTGTACCAAGATTCAAAATACATTTGAAGATGAATTAGTTATAAGTGTTTGACAATGATCGTTTTTCAATTATTTTTATTATTATTCTATGTGCGCGTGTGATTGATTATCATTTAACTTTGTTAATGTATATTTATATGAATATTTGTGTGAATATTTAGAAAAGTATAACTCAATTTAATAAAGTATATTTATATGAATATTCAGAAAAGTATAACTCAATTTAATTAACTAATAAAACATTTATTTGCACTTTTTAAACTTACAGTGTTTGTGAAATAAAGTGGTGTAATTGATGCAATTAGTACAGTAAAAGTATATTTAAAAAACGTTGTGTAAAATTATTTATTGTTGAGGAAATATATATAATTGATTAAATTGATTGTGAAAATAATTATAGAAAGATATTTTTTAATGTAATTTGTTATTAATATAAAAATTATTTGATTCTATAAGTGTTTTATATGATTTTTTTAAAAAATATTTGTAATATCCGGAATTTTTATTCCATTTAATTCCGTAACAAACCGGAATTCGATCCGTTGATCTTTCTCATTCCACCTAGTCGTACACGTTATCTCAAATTTCAATCATTTTATGTAACCTCACTTCACATAAAATGATAAAATTTTACATCAAACCCTAATCTATCAAACCCTAGTTTATATCATGGCATGTCCTTGACAAAGTCATGACGTCCTATTGACGAGGCCAAGACAAGGCCATGACAAGATTTGACGAGACCAAGACGAGATCATGACAAGGCCATGCATGAACTTGGCAAGACCATGACAAGTTTTGACAAGGCCTTGACAACCTCAGTCCACTCTTTCTTACTTGCTTCAGCCCAACCCTTTGCCTTTTCTTCAGCCCATCTCATCTTCTTGCTTGTGTGTTGGCTCAGTTGCACGTCGCAGCCCATGAAGAAGGAATAGCAGCAGACCTGCTCTCCATCCCCACATAACAGCAGCCCTCTTCTCTCCTTCCTGATTCCACGTAACGGCTGGGAGATTGTTGTAACGGCCGGATTTCACACTGAAGATCTCCCTTCTTTCCTTCTACCTTGCTGCGTACAGAAATCCATTTGAAGGCAATCATCCCGATCCATCTCTTCATCGCAGCAGTGAGTCTTCATCGCATTAGTTGGAACTCTCTGCACACGTACAGATTGCCCAGAGGTTGGTTCTGCACGCAGCCTTCTCCAGAGGTGAGTCCATGTCCCTCTTACTCCCTATTCCCTCCCTTCTTCACGCCAACACAACTTTACAGCTCTTCAGTTTCCCTTGACTCGCACCAGCCAGTGAGACTCGTTCTGTCGAGAGCCAACCCAGCGTAAGACATGTCTATATGCACACAGAAGAAAAGTGCAGCAGCCTCGAATATTCAGAAGGCAAGAAAGTCACGGTGGTGCAACGACGGGCCTGAGCGTGAAAGCTTCCTCCTCAGCACATCCGCTCCAGCACAACAGGTAGAAGCGTCGCCCTTCTCTACCTATCTCTTATCATCGATCCAATGACTGCAATGGGTCTTCCCATTTTGCAGTAATCAGGAGTCACCAGTCTTCACAGCCAGCCAGATTCTCCACTCACCAACAGCAAGAAGCACGCCTCCCCTAGCCATCAAGCCAGCGTAGACATTCCCTCCTGCAACCATCGAAGTGAGCAAGTACCGGACTCAAACTCGAGACCCCAAGGCTGAGCCTGGACTCAGGGTGACGTAGTGGGTAAGACTCGAAGCCTGAACCTATAGCTTGTCCTTGTGTTTTTCATTTCAAGAAACTGTGTTAAGCAGTCATGTTCAGGCCTCTTTTTCAACCCCTTAGAAGCATGATCCACCGTTCAATTTTTAATATGTTTTAGAGTGATATGCATACTGTAATGTATCAAAATTTGGGACTTATCCAACGGTTAGATTTAGTGTTATAGAGGCTCAAAGTTGACTGGTTGTGCAGGTAGAAAACATACTCAGAAATTGGCTAAGTATAGAATGTTGAGTTTGGAACCAACTTTGGAGAATTTTGTAGAAATTTTTTTGGGAATTTTGGAGAGTTCTTTGATCCTATGGGTAGCATGCATATCATAGATGACCTAGAGATTTATTTCGGAATTTTTACATTTTTATCCGGGCTTCATATCTGGAGCCAAAGTTGGATCCTAGTGAGTTTTTGGAAAGTTAATAAAACATGTAATGTTCTAATCTTTACCTGAACTCAACTTCAAGAGTTAGAATATGATAGTTAGTCCCAATTAAGAATTTAAGTACATATTACGAGATTTTTAGAAGATTTGGGACCAAGGGTAAAATGGTCATTTTACCTTAGATGTGTATTTTAGTAATTTCTCTTCTAATCGGATTTTACATCTTAGAAGTCTTAGACTTCTAAGTATATGGGAAATGTGTTGATCCACTTGCCTCCTATGACAGGCAATTGAGTTAGACGGTTACAGATCGAGTTGTGATTTAGAAAGTCAGATTCAGGTAAGTCCTTTGGGCTTACTTAACTAGTTCAGTGCCCGTGCCAAGCACGGGTTTTGTTTTTTTTTTAATAAAAAATAGAGAAAATTATCTAAAAAGTATCTCATCTTTTGGGCTTACTAAACTTTAGTACCTCATCCTTTTAACTATCAGAACGGTATCTCATCTACTGATCCCGACCGAAGATTAGTATATACGGTACTGTTCACACGTTAAATCATATGAACGGTGTTAAATATTAGGGGTAAAATTGTCTTCCTGCCTTTAATATAATATTCCTTTTAAATTTTAATTTTTCCTTTCTTGAGCACCTT
Organism: Fagopyrum homotropicum; assembly: GCA_033239125.1. Classification (NCBI taxonomy): domain Eukaryota; kingdom Viridiplantae; phylum Streptophyta; class Magnoliopsida; order Caryophyllales; family Polygonaceae; genus Fagopyrum; species Fagopyrum homotropicum. The sequence goes on along the minus strand of BSWB01000005.1, from coordinate 21,615,319 downwards.
TTTGCAAAATTCTCAAATTCTCTCTAAACCCTTGTTTCTCTCTTCTCCACTCTTCCCCCACCTTCTCCCACATTTTCTCATATCTGACCATGAATATAGACACAACATCAACAGCAAAGCTCTGAGAGAAAGGGTAGTCGGCATTCGGGTTAATCCACATCGGCACATTAACTTGAACAGTACCGAGTGAATCAAAGACCACGCAGAAGAAGCAAAAACCTAACCCATTTTCAAGTCATCAGCCCAGATCCAAACCCGCAGCTAAGCTCCGTGTGTTGAAGAATCCGACGGGGCGCAACATCAACGCCAAGTATGAGCTAGTTCGGGAACTAGGAAGAGGCGAATTTGGGATAACTTATATGGCTACGGATTTGGAGACGGGGGAGAAATTCGCCTGCAAATCGATATCTAAGAAGAAGCTTAGAGCAGCGGTGGATATCGAGGATGAAAGGAGAGAGGTTGAGATCATGAAGAGTTTGCCTAAACACCCTAACATTATTACTTTGAAGGATACTTATGAGGATGATAATGTTGTTCATATAGTTATGGAGCTTTGTGAGGGTGGAGAATTGTTTGATTAGATCGTTGCAAGGGGACATTACACTGAGAGAGCAGCTGCAGCTGTTGCAAAGACGGTTGTGGAAGTTGTTTAGGTAAAATTGGTTTCTCTGAGTGTGGATTATTTGGAAGATTTCAATGTTTTGGTTTGATTTGATTAAACATGAATGATTATGAGATGGTAGAATACTGAACTAGTGAAATTGTTCCAGTTATGACAGATGTGCCATAGACACGGCGTAATGCATCGTGATCTTAAGCTTTGAGAGAAAGAATTTGGAAATTTTGCAAAAAGGTTCTCAAGAAAGGGAAAATTAAAATTTAAAATGGAATATTATATTAAAGGAAGGAGGACAATTTTACCCCTAATATTTAACACCGTTCATATGATTTAACGTGTGAACAGTACCGTATGTACTAATCTTCGGTCGGGGTCAATAGATGAGATACCGTTCTGATAGTTAAAAGGATGAGGTACTAAAGTTTAGTCAGCCCAAAAGATGAGATATTGTTTAGATCATTTTCTCTAAATAATAATATATCTTATAATTGAAATTTAATTAATCAATTATTAAAATGAATATTTTTCGTGGCCTTTGTTTCATTTCATTTGTTTTTTAATAAATAAAAATATATATTATAATTACATCATACTTAATCAACAATTAATATAAACTTTTTTCGTGACATTCATTTGTATAATTTAGTTATACAAACCCGTGCGACATCACGTATTAGTCATCAATTGAAAGAAACTACATACAGAAATTGAAAGAAACAGTCAAATTAGTTCATAGTATTTAGATGATAAAATCAATATAGATTAAATTGGACATTTAGCAACAGCAAGCCAAATTATACTACATATTGAGTTCCACGAGATTTTTAAAGGAAGAACCCGGGAGGACTACGATGTCACCGAATTCCTCCCACCTGCAAAGAAAAAATAATTTTCATTATAATACGCATACTGTGCAATAAGAGAAATTGTGAGATAATCCAAAGGTTTAATGGGTGGTGTAAGTCGATATGTGAAACTTTGCCCTCTACCCGATCTCCAATTCACACTCATCTACTACTTATGAGATATTGGCACCTATCGTTAGATCTTTCCGAAACAAAATAAGCATATGAATATTATCAATAAAGAAGATGAAATCTAAAACTGAAAGAATTACCTTCGATCAATGACAAAATGATTATGATTTTTCAGATTGGTAAAAACGTGCGACATAGATGAATAATGAGCAATTAGGTGATCCTTATATATAGAAAAATTGAAGACAAAATTGTGTATTGCTTGCTCGAGAAGATATATATATAAGAAGTTTATCTAATAAGTTTTGTTTGATTCGCTTAAGATTTGATTTACCGAATCTTTATATTGAACCATTCAACTTATATTTTAAATTGTAGATTTATTTATTACGAAATGAATCTTATATCTATTAAAGCATGAGCCTCTATTGCCACGTGTCAACGCCAGGTTTCTCGAAGCCTAAAAAATTATTTTAAAAAGTGATTTCTAAATGTTAATATAAATTGAAAATTGATTTCTAAATTTTTAAAAAATATTTAAATAAATATTTTTATAAAAATAGTTTTTAAACTTTTACGGATTTTTTTACCAACAAGCATATCTTAAAAAATCAATTTAAAAATATAATTAATTAGAATAATATTGATTATAATTTTATTTTTAGGATTTTTATTTTACAAAAATATACATATCTTATCTAATCTAATATCTATTAAAGCAAAAGTCTCTATTGTCATGTGTCAACGGCAGGTTTCTCAAAGCATAAAAAATTATTTTAAAAAGTGATTTCTAAATATTAATATAAATTGAAAAGCAATTCAAAATTTTTAAAAAAAATATTTAAATAAATAGTTTTATAAAAATAGTTTTTAAACTTTTACAAAAATTTTTTACCAAAAAGCATATCGTAACAAATTAATTTAAAAATATAATTAATTAGAACAAATAAATACTTAAAAGAGAATTAAAAATCATAATATTGATTATAATATCATTTTTCGGATTTTTATTTTACAAAAATATACATATAAATTTTTAAGTATTAAATATTTATTAAAACTAAACCCGCACAAAGTGCGGGTAATACACTAGTTTGAGTTAAACGGCACCATGAATGATATTTTCGGTTAAGATTTTATTGATGTAATCTTCATATTAAAAAAACGTCCGGCTTATATTTTACATTTTAAAATTTTATTATGTTTTAGAATTGAATTTGTGGATTGTATTTTATATTTTTATTTATTAATTAACAAATCGTACATATTTTTTAAACAGTCTTGATTTTTTCTGACGAATTTAAAATTTAACATATATATTTTTCATTTAATGAAAAACTTTATTAATTAACAAACCGTACAGATTTTTAAAACTAATTTGATTTTTTGGACGAATTTTAAATTTTAACATTTATATCTTTGATTTAATAAAAAAATGTTTTTCTAATTAGAAGCAAACCGTACTGATTTTTTAAAACTGATTTGATTTTTTTGATGAATTTTTAAAACATTTATATTTTTTATTTGATAAAAAAGGTTTTTCTAATTAGCAAATCATACAGATTTTTCAAAACTTCTTTGAGTTTTTGGGCGAATTTTTTTTTCATTTATATTTTAAATATTGTTTTAATAAAATAAAAAAAATTTAGTTTAATTTGTAATTTAGTAAAAAATTTAATTTGAGAAAAAACGTGAGAGTGTCACATCAGCTTTATGTCGTTTGTTTTAGTAAAGTATATAGATATATAGATTTACGTATTAAATTCTATTAAAAGTAGTAAAAAAAACATTTACGTATCAAATTCTATTAACATATAGATTATGCTTTTGAAAAAAATTAGATTTGTAATTTGCAATTTGAATTTTGAAAATTCAAAAAATTTACGTATAAAATTCTATTAAAAATAGAAAATTATTTTTTTATAAATTGTGGTTGTTAGAAATTTTTGAATCAATTTTTTCCTAACATTTAGGGATTTTAATAAAAAGAAATTTTAATTAATTTAATTTTTTTAATATAAATTATGGTGGTTAGGATCCCTTATAAAATTATAATTAAAATAATTAATAATTATAACGGTTTACTAATTACTATAAAGATTAATTAAAATGGCATTTTAGTAAATATTTTACAAAAAATCCTATGTGGCATTACTGGTTGATTGACATGTGGCGGTAGTGTCCTTAGTTTTAGTAAGTAATATAGATTATCTACCAACCTATACATTGCCCTAAGAGTAACGGGCGGTGACATTCTGCTCAGTTAGCCTGCGAGCGTTGGGGGTTTCTTTAGGGACTAGTCCACACTTGGTTTGTAGTGATGCTACCGGCGGAGGTAAGCTAGACCTACACCAAGTTGGATAAGTAACGGAGGCGAGAACTCTTAAGATTTCTCGTGCCACAACATTAAAATGGAATAAAGTGAATCATCTAAACTATCAGATAATAACCGGTATGTGTGCCAGCATGATGATTGTTTATTTTATCTTTAGTGTGTTTGTGTTATTCTTATTCTACTAATATCTGGTTAGTTAGCTAACTATTGTATTGTTATTTAGACGTGTCACTGTTAGAGCAGATGTCGAGTGATCTGGATGGTAGTGGTCAGTCGGGGTGTCGTACTTCATAGGACGGGTTGCAGTCTTTTCTTTATGTTGGTCTTTTAGATATTACGTTCTCTGTTCTTGGATTGTAAGAGATTATTTATTGCCGGTTGTTAGTGTTTCTGGTCACATTCATGACATTGTTAAACATATTTTATGATTTCTGGTTTTTCTCATATGTGTCTTGTTGTAAGATCTAGTTAAGTTGTTGTCAAACTAAGGTCGGGACCCATTGTTCTGTAACACCCCAAATCCGCGGGACTCGGGGCGCTACGGGTTGGGACCTCACAATGGGTCCCGACCCTTAGCTTGACAACAATTTCACCGGATCTTGCAACAAGGCACAAATATAGGCCAAAACCGAAATACATTTTATGCAATGTAAGAAAACCCAAAAGAAAACAAACAACGGACTTCAGCCGAAAACAACTACAAAGACCAAATGCCATACATGCGGCATACAATAATACAATATACAAAACTCCAAACGTGACTCCAAACAAACCCTTCCTAAAATGTACGGACCCCGGCTGCCCACCCTTCCGGATCTCTCGGAGCATGCCTAACCTGCATGGCAAACTACAACATTCGGTATAAAACCGTTAGCTCACATTCGAAGCATTAGAATTAAAGGGAAAGACACAAACACAATTAATTCAACATAGTCACACAACACACTCTAAGCACACAAATCCGGTTTATTATCTTTATTTATTAAGTCATATCCCGTTCTAGTTCAACTTCTTTTGTGACACGAGAATCCTCCGAAACTCGCCTCGGTTCCTTCTTCCGGCAATGGAACGGTCGGATGCCTCCGACCGTCTAACCAGCACGGGTCAGTCGCCGAGATCCCCCTAGCTCTCACGGGGAGCCAGGCAGTGATGTCACCGCCCGTTATCATACACTTGGGCCAAATAATATAAAGGTCGGTAATCCTATTTCCGGTTTAGTTGTTATAAACAGTAAAATAATAAACACACACCACCCAACACACAATAATGCTAATACAAAGAATACGAGCTAAGTAAGTCCGAAGACTTACCTCGTCACCACACTTAACTCACAATACTCTCGCTTCCTTAGGGAGGAGTCCACAACTTGCTCACAAGAAGATAACTATATCAACAACTCGCTCAACTCCAGAAGTCTAAGACTTCTACACAAATGATCTACTCGAGATCATTTGACTCTCATTCTAGGACCGCATCCTAGAATCTCTCATTCTCACATCTCACTCAACACAAGCTAGAAGTCCTTAGACTTCTAGACCTTATGATCTCGCAGGATCATAACCCATAACACATACTAGGATAACAAACTCCTAATCCCAACAAACGCAACGGTAACAATACCATGTTAGGCTACGCATATCCTAGCCCATAAACTCAACAATCATATACTCCAATTCTCAAACCTCACAAGATAACATCAACACCTCAAGTCTTACAATAATCATAAATCCTCAAAACTCACCTAAGGTTCAACCACTACTTGGTATTTACTCTAAGTTATGCTAAATTATCCAACTTAGCATGATACTAATACTAGACATAACAAGATCAAGGAAGGAAATACTCGCACGAGGTCAAAGGCGGAAGATGAGCTACAAACGTCGAGAAAGGATTTGTTGGCCTTTATCGGGCGCTTCCGAACCTAACACCAAACTAAACAAATTTAGCGTAACGCTAAATTTGAACGGAATACTTATCATATATAAATATAAGGAAAACTCCACTTTTAAAACCCAACTTAAAAAAAACGTAAATATATATTCCGGGCAAATTGTATAACATCATAAACTCAAGGTAAAACTCGTTTTAAAGCCAACGTTAAAATCCCGTAATTTAATCTTTGAGTCATAACCCGGAATTAATCCAACATGAGTATAACATAGATGGTATATATAAATAAGAATATAATTCAAGTAAATCCCAAATTTAAAACCCATAAATACATTTTCCGCCAATTAATACAATTTTAGAAATATGGGACATTATTCGTAAATTAATTCCTTGGGCCGTTTTCTGTAATTAATTTCAGTAGGGGCATAATTGCATAAACTCAAAAAGTGGGCCAAAACTGCAAATACAAAACAGGGGGTCACAAATTGTAATTAACCACAAACTGAGGGGCCCGATTTAAAAAGGGGAAAGGGTTTCTTTAACCCTCGTATCTCACAGCCAGGAGAAGGAACGCAGGCGGCGGCGGCTGCTCTGGCTCCGGCAGGCAAGGCGAGGCAAGCAGGGCATGACGGGGACCATTCCGGCGGCTGCGAGGCTTCTCCGGTGGAGGCAGAGAAGCACCGGTGTGACTCGAGGGGAAGATTCAACAGTGCGAAAGTGACAGAGGGCTTCTCCGGCTTGGCGAAAGCGGCAAGACGGGGCAGAGCGACGGAGGCTCTGGTGGGTTCCAGCAAGGCTTCGACGGCGGCGAAGGGGCTCCGGTGATCCTTGTTGGCGGAGGTTACTCCAGGTGAGGCTGGAAGAGAGACACAACAGAGAAGCAGATGGTGGGAGAAGTGTGCGTCACATGTGGTTCCTTCGGCGGCACCAGTAGATGCTCGAATAGGGTTCAGAAGGGCTCTAGTCCGGTGAGTCTCGATGGGAAGATACACGAGGGATGGTGGTGTCAAGGGTGTAGTATTCCTCTACTTTCCGTTAGCAGCAGGTGGGGCTGCACTGATGGCCCGGTGAATCGACGTAGGCAGCGGCAGGGCTGCACAGGTGCTCCGGCGAGGCTCATTCTTGCGAGGTAGCCCAGAGAAGCTGCTCCTTCTCCTTGTTGCGTGAAGACAAGAAGAATGGTAGAAGGAATGTGCTGAGGTTGAGTCGTTTGTGGGTTGCTGCAGGAGAGATACGAAGTGAGGTTGAGTGTTGGTACTGGGATTGCAGGGGCTGGCGCAGACGAGGGGTCGGAGTATCCCTGTAGGAGGTAGCTGTGGAGGATGCAAATAGGGTAGGATCAGGAGCTAGCATGGGTTAAATCTGTAGCTTGGGCGGTCACACAGGAGGCAAGGCAGCTATACATCAAATGGGTCGGGAGACATAGGCCAAAAGAGAGGGAAAAAGAAAAGAAAAATATAGGGAACTAAAACATTCTCGATCGAAAATAGTCGGAACGGAAATTTCGGATCGGAAAACGTTTCCAAACTTTTCCGAAAACTAAGATACCGGAAAAGAGAAATATGTGGATCGAATATATATAATTTAAAATATATAAACTCATAAAATTTAATTTTCAATGTGAAAATACCCTCAGAAATATTTAGGTTAATAAAATATCGATAAAAGCTGAATAAAAAAAAAATACCGCAAACGCGCCAAAAATTTGGGCGTTACATCAGATCCCCCTAAAAACAAGTTTCGTCCCGAAACTTGCTATACGCTGAGCTTCTCGGTCCCTAAGGCCGAGGTATGAACTCTCAAACTAAGAAGGCTTGAATCTTCTAATCTATACACATAATCTACTCAAACTATCACCGCAAGATATACCCGGTCATATAGCACGTTCCCGCACACAACACAAACTACACATAACATCACACATGCACAGAACCCAACCAAAGGAAGAACTAGGTCTAACCCGTCGATTCTATCGATGCTACTAGTTCAACGTAAAACTCATCCAAATGTACTATTCTCCGTCTTCTAGTTAGCCTCATCGGTTCCTCGTGGACCTCGTCCGCCACTAGATCCTCATGACTGACAGTATGTCACGAGTCATGTACATACTATCTCGATTGATTCACATGAAACACCGGGTGAAGACCCTCTACTCTCGGCGGCCACGCCAACCGTAAACCACTTTCCCAACTTGCATTAAGATCTCAAAAAGGTCCGATATATCGGAAACTCAACCTTCCTCTTGGTCCTTCTCAATGCAGCATTTCCATTATGTTTCTCTTTGATCGTCTCTAACTAAGAAGATCGAATCTTCCCATTTACACCTTGGCTTTGGTCCTTGTCAATCCAAACTTGATGTTACGCTCCTCCATTCTTGTTCCAAGTAACGAAGGAAGGAATTAATTCACCCGCTTCTACTAACGAGACACGTATGCTATTACTTTTACATCGCTCTGCAATACTCGATCAAGACCTTGTCTTGAAGAATCACTTGTACACTTCAAACTCATAATACCTCAAGGTAAATCGAATCAATTGCACCAATGAATCCCCTCGTAACTTTCAGAAACTCTTTTGTCAATTCTTCGTCACATTCAGTACTTCATTGTCATCCGGAGTAGGTTACCATAATTGGTGTTATACAACTTCTCTCTTCACAGATCTGGTAAAGCTCAGCACATCCAAGAAAACTGGTAACCTCTTCCACATCCTTTGGGGTTTGCCATCCCAATGCAACATGTCATACATCTCTCTTTTCAAGAGTAGATCCATAATATCTCATCCGGACATCAGTAAGCCCATATGGAATAACTACAACTCGTAGTGACTTTGATTGGTCCAAAATGTCGTACTTGCAATATCTCATCCTCGAATTCTCAATTGTTGACAATCAGACCTTAAATCATTCTCATAAGAGAGTACCGACCCTTGTAACCGATCGAGTAGATCATCCATTCGTTGTAAGAAAGACTTGTCCGTCGACTCACGGTATTCGATGTTCAATTGGAGAGAACTGTCTGTCTTTTCACAATAATTTTGGTGTTCTCTATGGCAGTGCATTGGTTTCAATGAACCTTTATCAACAAGTCCTTGCAATTGCTCCTTTGATTGCATCTTCAATTCGAGTATCCTTATGGGTATCATTTATTGATGTCTTTTGTACGGCGCCTTAGAAATGGGAGTTGAGCCCAAATCAATCTTAGTCGTAAAATTCACATTCCGATGCATTGGAATCCGTTCTATCTCGGGTTCTATCTCGGGTTCTATCTTTTCTCTACCCATCACATATCGTAATGACCGACACAACCTGGTCCTAACACTTGACTAGTGGTCTACCCGATCTGCTAGGGTGACGTTCTTCAACTCGTGTATTGCACCTTCTGTAGCTACTATGTTCACCGTCCTCTTTCAAAGATCCTTCATCTACAGAACTCGAGAGACTTGCTCGAGTCTTCTGACTCTTGTAGCTTAATTTAAGTATTCTTTTATCTTAACCTCATTCTCCCTCTTTGATGACATGATTGTAAAATTTTACTCTTTTATTATTATTTTATTTATTTTATTTTATTTTTTTTTTTTTTTTTTTTTTTTTTTTTTCTTTCCAGGTTTCTCACTTATGTGTAGTCATAAGGGTCCAAACTGCAGGACTTAACCGTGCTTCAAAACAATTGCTCTTATCTTCTTTTGCTTTACATGGCATCCCAACATATGGAATGAGCTCTTCGTCTTCTACATAAGCTTTCACCATAGGCATCATTTCTTCAAGTAGGCGTAGAAATTTATACTTCATTTTCTTATGTAACGTCAAACCGACCGTAGAGACTCTAACCTCAACCTTTCATGTACTCCTTATACATCTCATATCGATATCAAACTTCAAAACCTCAGTCTTCTCTTACTCTCGTTGGCCACCTTATATACCTCTTGGTATCCATGAACAGCTTCACAACCGTACTTGTATGCCTTCAGGCAAAATTCCCAACCATAATCACAAAAAGATTCACTCATTACTCCACTAATCACTAACATCGTAATTCCCAAGCTTGAAGTGTTGCCCTAATCTAGGTCCTCTCTTTCAAACCAGAGCAACCATGGCTCTTTTGTGTGAGTTTGCCGCCTCTCTTTCATCTTTTGCTCGCTAAAACATACCCTCCATTTCATTAGAATGAACATACTATGCATCCTCTTATGATACTCCCGTCTATGCATCACAAACAATGAAAATATCACCTTCCTCTTGATCTACTAGTTGCCTTTACCATGATCAAACCTTAAAACTTCTAATCCGGGTCGATCTCCCATATGTTGTTCTCATGACCTAAGAAGGTCGTAAAGGATCATTAACATCACTCCCCAGGAGGTCGGTTACAGTCATATGCTTGAACCCACCAATGCTACTTGATTATAAAATTTTCACTTCCGTTGATATTACTCATTATTGTTGACATTGAACCATCGCGAGTACTTTAAGCTCTTGTTGTCGATCCTCTCTAGGCCCATAATTCTGTTTACTCATCCCCTCTACACTCACCAATAGACAACCCGTACCTGTGCGTTCTTGGCTGTCACCAATTAGCTTTTAAGTGACCTTCTCCAATGTCAATGACTTACCATTCTCATGAAAGCTACCCTCCTCGAGGTACTCTACCTTAAATTCCGTTAGTTCGTTCTTCATTCCATCCTTCCTCTTCTTTATGAGGTAACTATATCTTCTTTGCCTCGTTGGTTCATATAACTCCCTTTCATAGGCTTAACCATTCTTCCTTGATGTCTTTCAGTGCACCTTCCCAAATATTATAACCCTAGCTAGCATCCGCTCGTGTTCCTCTTGGTCGGTATCTTAAGTCTCTCGATCAAAGCTCCTCGTTTCGTCTTTCATCTTTTTGGGATCATCATTTATACACACTTCCCCCTTTTTGGCGTTTCTTAACTTTATCATCATAACAGAAAACGGTTGACCCTCTTAAAGACATTCTACTATGTGAACCTTCACCACATGATTCTTCTCGTAGACTCACATATACGAAGAAAGTCACCCACTTGGAATCTCGTAAAATAGACGCTTCACCTTCTGCTACCTCCGTAAGCTTAACTTACGGGTCTCTTAAATCTTTTGGTGATTGGTTCATCCACACCTCTCATCTCGACTATCATGCCTAGGAGCGTCTAAAGAAAACTTCACATCTTAATGGAAAGTCACCTTCAACCTTGTTAGAATATACACATCTTCTCCTCGATTCGCATCTTTAGTTGTCCACGCGTCTTCTCGAAGAATTTATACTCGTTATATCTATTGGTCACGTTGTCGTTCAATCCCGGTTTCTTTATAACCACTTCTACACTTTAATGTTGCTTCCTTTTCTTGTATTGCTTCCATCTTGATTCTCTTAAGTCGTCTCGAGTTCTTCTTTCTACTCGTTTGTCCTTTGTTTATGTCATCTCTAATCCTCCTCTTCGACATCCTTTTAAAGGAATCCGAGAACGTCATGGTGTTTGTTAACACGAAATGCTCAACTCGATAATTGAGTGTACTCCTCCACATATGAACGCTATCTCAAGCCAACCACATTGTCTTTAAAGGTGATGATACTATACTTATCATCTTTTCTATTAGGTCCCGTAACTCCATATGCTACTACTATATGTAATAAGAATACGTATACATAACTATATAAATCCTACGTCCATATCTCTACCAATATAATACATCCAACACTTCATCCACAATATAAGGTCCCAAAACATATAGCCGTCCACATATATAACTATAAACATATATCCAGTTCATCATGCAACATACAATCACAAAGATACACATCAATTCTATCATGCATAACTAAAAACCTCATATAATATACATATATACATATATACATATACATATCAAGTCCAATAAACTAAGCTGCCGAGATCCGCGGAAGGAGTGGTGGTCCGTACATTCTACCCCGACTCATGCATGTGATTTTGAAAACGAAAAGTCAGAACCCGTGTGGGTTCTGTTTATACCTCTATTCAGCCTTTAGAAGATTGCGAGTGCCATTGTTGTCAACCTAGGGCTCTGATACCACTTTTGTAACACCCCAAATCCGCGGGACTCGGGGCGCTACGGGTTGGGACCTCACAATGGGTCCCGACCCTTAGCTTGACAACAATTTCACCGGATCTTGCAACAAGGCACAAATATAGGCCAAAACCGAAATACATTTTATGCAATGTAAGAAAACCCAAAAGAAAACAAACAACGGACTTCAGCCGAAAACAACTACAAAGACCAAATGCCATACATGCGGCATACAATAATACAATATACAAAACTCCAAACGTGACTCCAAACAAACCCTTCCTAAAATGTACGGACCCCGGCTGCCCACCCTTCCGGATCTCTCGGAGCATGCCTAACCTGCATGGCAAACTACAACATTCGGTATAAAACCGTTAGCTCACATTCGAAGCATTAGAATTAAAGGGAAAGACACAAACACAATTAATTCAACATAGTCACACAACACACTCTAAGCACACAAATCCGGTTTATTATCTTTATTTATTAAGTCATATCCCGTTCTAGTTCAACTTCTTTTGTGACACGAGAATCCTCCGAAACTCGCCTCGGTTCCTTCTTCCGGCAATGGAACGGTCGGATGCCTCCGACCGTCTAACCAGCACGGGCCAGTCGCCGAGATCCCCCTAGCTCTCACGGGGAGCCAGGCAGTGATGTCACCGCCCGTTATCATACACTTGGGCCAAATAATATAAAGGTCGGTAATCCTATTTCCGGTTTAGTTGTTATAAACAGTAAAATAATAAACACACACCACCCAACACACAATAATGCTAATACAAAGAATACGAGCTAAGTAAGTCCGAAGACTTACCTCGTCACCACACTTAACTCACAATACTCTCGCTTCCTTAGGGAGGAGTCCACAACCTGCTCACAAGAAGATAACTATATCAACAACTCGCTCAACTCCAGAAGTCTAAGACTTCTACACAAATGATCTACTCGAGATCATTTGACTCTCATTCTAGGACCGCATCCTAGAATCTCTCATTCTCACATCTCACTCAACACAAGCTAGAAGTCCTTAGACTTCTAGACCTTATGATCTCGCAGGATCATAACCCATAACACATACTAGGATAACAAACTCCTAATCCCAACAAACTCAACGGTAACAATACCATGTTAGGCTACGCATATCCTAGCCCATAAACTCAACAATCATATACTCCAATTCTCAAACCTCACAAGATAACATCAACACCTCAAGTCTTACAATAATCATAAATCCTCAAAACTCACCTAAGGTTCAACCACTACTTGGTATTTACTCTAAGTTATGCTAAATTATCCAACTTAGCATGATACTAATACTAGACATAACAAGATCAAGGAAGGAAATACTCACACGAGGTCAAAGGCGGAAGATGAGCTACAAACGTCGAGAAAGGATTTGTTGGCCTTTATCGGGCGCTTCCGAACCTAACACCAAACTAAACAAATTTAGCGTAACGCTAAATTTGAACGGAATACTTATCATATATAAATATAAGGAAAACTCCACTTTTAAAACCCAACTTAAAAAAAACGTAAATATATATTCCGGGCAAATTGTATAACATCATAAACTCAAGGTAAAACTCGTTTTAAAGCCAACGTTAAAATCCCGTAATTTAATCTTTGAGTCATAACCCAGAATTAATCCAACATGAGTATAACATAGATGGTATATATAAATAAGAATATAATTCAAGTAAATCCCAAATTTAAAACCCATAAATACATTTTCCGCCAATTAATACAATTTTAGAAATATGGGACATTATTCGTAAATTAATTCCTTGGGCCGTTTTCTGTAATTAATTTCAGTAGGGGCATAATTGCATAAACTCAGAAAGTGGGCCAAAACTGCAAATACAAAACAGGGGGTCACAAATTGTAATTAACCACAAACTGAGGGGCCCGATTTAAAAAGGGGAAAGGGTTTCTTTAACCCTCGTATCTCACAGCCAGGAGAAGGAACGCAGGCGGCGGCGGCTGCTCTGGCTCCGGCAGGCAAGGCGAGGCAAGCAGGGCATGACGGGGACCATTCCGGCGGCTGCGAGGCTTCTCCGGTGGAGGCAGAGAAGCACCGGTGTGGCTCGAGGGGAAGATTCAACAGTGCGAAAGTGACAGAGGGCTTCTCCGGCTTGGCGAAAGCGGCAAGACGGGGCAGAGCGACGGAGGCTCTGGTGGGTTCCAGCAAGGCTTCGACGGCGGCGAAGGGGCTCCGGTGATCCTTGTTGGCGGAGGTTACTCCAGGTGAGGCTGGAAGAGAGACACAACAGAGAAGCAGATGGTGGGAGAAGTGTGCGTCACATGTGGTTCCTTCGGCGGCACCAGTAGATGCTCGAATAGGGTTCAGAAGGGCTCTAGTCCGGTGAGTCTCGATGGGAAGATACACGAGGGATGGTGGTGTCAAGGGTGTAGTATTCCTCTACTTTCCGTTAGCAGCAGGTGGGGCTGCACTGATGGCCCGGTGAATCGACGCAGGCAGCGGCAGGGCTGCACAGGTGCTCCGGCGAGGCTCATTCTTGCGAGGTAGCCCAGAGAAGCTGCTCCTTCTCCTTGTTGCGTGAAGACAGGAAGAATGGTAGAAGGAATGTGCTGAGGTTGAGTCGTTTGTGGGTTGCTGCAGGAGAGATACGAAGTGAGGTTGAGTGTTGGTACTGGGATTGCAGGGGCTGGCGCAGACGAGGGGTCGGAGTATCCCTGTAGGAGGTAGCTGTGGAGGATGCAAATAGGGTAGGATCAGGAGCTAGCATGGGTTAAATCTGTAGCTTGGGCGGTCACACAGGAGGCAAGGCAGCTATACATCAAATGGGTCGGGAGACATAGGCCAAAAGAGAGGGAAAAAGAAAAGAAAAATATAGGGAACTAAAACATTCTCGATCGAAAATAGTCGGAACGGAAATTTCGGATCGGAAAACGTTTCCAAACTTTTCCAAAAACTAAGATACCGGAAAAGAGAAATATGTGGATCGAATATATATAATTTAAAATATATAAACTCATAAAATTTAATTTTCAATGTGAAAATACCCTCAGAAATATTTAGGTTAATAAAATATCGATAAAAGCTGAATAAAAAAAAAATACCGCAAACGCGCCAAAAATTTGGGCGTTACAATTGTTCGGTCCTAACCAGTAGCTCCCCGAGTTCCGAGAACTTGAGGTGTTACAATATTAAAATCTTATGTTCTTAAGTTAATTTAATCTAAATCATTTTTTATAAAAAAATAATATCCGACATACGTAAAGATAATAATCTGATACTTTTTGGGGAGTATAAACAAAGTCCAAAGTCCAATATAAATTAATTAGGGTTGGGCATGGAACGGGACAGGACGGGATTGGGGTTGTCCTGCGACCCGTCCTCCAAGTTATAAGCGGGACAGGACGAGACGGGATTTACAACTTTTTTTTTCTTCGTCCCGCGCGAGCCCTGTCCCACGTGGGATGGGACGGGATGGGTCTCCCTGCAAGATTTATACACCGATTATATTTTTGACATGTGTATTTGTTTTCTCTCATGTTTAAAGACACAAATGATCAAAAATTCGATAATTAATTCAAGAGGCCTACATTAGTAGTTAGTACATTCAAAACGAATACAAGTTAGACCAAAGTGTGTTTCTCCGATTAACATTAAAAAATTCTAGCATTGCAGTGTACTTAGTTTACAAAATATAATCTTCTTTAACACGTTGTTTAAAATAATGTTATATTTTATTATTTTATTATTTTTATAATTCATATCAATACAAAATTATAATTTATATATATTATTTATCTATATAATATTTTTAAAAATAAAAATATTATTTATATATATGCGGGACGGGACAATATTAATTGGGATGGGAAGTTTCCGTCTCGCGTCTCATCCTACAAATTTTTATGGGACGAGATATACATTTTTTTTCCAAATCTCATCCAAAATAGGATTAAAACGGGACCGAGACGGGACGAAATTATCGGAATTTATGTCCACCTAAAATGAAGGGATACTTTCTACTTGACGTCCACGCGTGGGGGCATCTCATTCATTATTAATTTTATATACTCTTTTTGTTTAAAAAAAATGTGTGGCCAAAGTCGAAAGATGTCAATTTATGAGAAATAGATAGGGAGTGACGTGGATACACATCTCTCAATTCACATTTGTTTCATTGTGTGGATGAAATTCAATTCAACGAACCAAAGATAACATATAGTGCCAATATGAAATATAAGATCATGCATTTATAGCCTTATATGTATGCTTAGGCCAAGTTACATATTAATAACAAATGAACCTCGTTGGAGAAAGATTCACAACTATTGGTGGACCTTTTAGTATCGCCAAAAGTAATAACTAGTCTTATTCCGATTTCTCGTTTTATTCCGATTTCTAATTTTAATCGGATTGCACGTGTACCAAACAAGTCATTATTCTGATTAGGTCATTCATCATTTATAAAATTAATGCGTTTCAACCCAAATTTTAATTATAATCTTGACCAAACATCATGTTTCATGAATCATAAGTCATTCTTCGTTTTATCCCGATTTCTAATTTTAACCCGATTGTACGTGTATTAAACAAGTCCATATTATATCATACAATATTTTGAGATATAATAATTCTTTTTTTTTTTTTTTTGCTGATTGTCATCAAATGTTTATTGACAGTCAACAAGTATTTGTTCACATATGACACTCGTTGACCGTGCAAATATAAAATGGATTGTCAATAATAAATATCAATAAGTAGTCACAAATGTTGATTGTATAAAATGGAAAAATAATAATAATAATTTGATTATTTTTAATTAAATGGTATAAATAAATAATTAAATAATTGGTGGTTAGTTTTTTTATTTCTAAATTTAAATAGGTTATTTTTATCCCAAAATTTAAAAGTTAATCTAAGACATCAATTTTTGTTTGTATTTTTTGATTTGGTATTACTTTTCAATAAAAAAAAATACATCTCTATCATTAAAAAAAAAAGGTGTTGGTTTATTACTTTTTAAGTGTGGTGCGAGCTCTTTGGAATTTCTTGTAAGGGAAAAGGTTTACACAAATTTTGGGCAGTTTTATGAATTTTGTAATTTTAAGATTTTCATTATAATTTGATTGCTCGTTTGATTAGAGGGATAAAATAGAAATGAAATAAAAATAATTATAATATTTTTATGCGTTAAAAGACATCTAATATTTCACTTTAATTATTAACTAAACATGAATTTTTATTAAGTGAATAATATTTTGTTTTCGAATATAATTTTTAGCAATATTAGTTCGTCTTATAATTACCCACTAATCTTCGAATATCAAACAATACACTAGATCTTTACATGTTTTTGGTAAGCATGTCCACGGGTCCGACCCGCCGGGTCAGGGGTCCGGGGAGGGTGACCCGGACCCGGACTCGTATATGTGGCCGACCCGCCGGGTCGACGGGTCCGACCCGCCGGGTCAGGGGTCCGGGGAGGGTGACCCGGACCCGGACTCGTGTATGTGGTCGACCCTCCGGGTCGACGGGTCGGCCACCTCACCATAAAAAAATTTAAAAAAAAAATAATGGAAATAAACTTAAAAAAATAAGAAAATAAATAGAAGAGAAAAATTGGACTTAAACTTAAAAAAAAAGAAAATAAACTAATAAAAAATTGGACTTAAAATTAAAAAAAAAGAAAATAAACTAATAAAAATAGGACTTAAACTTAAAAAAATTGGACTTAAAGTGTAAGTCCAATTTTTTTAAGTTTAAGTCCTCTTTTTATTAGTTTATTTTCTTCTTTTTTAAGTTTAAGTCTTAAACTTTTTTTTAAAAAAAAGGGAAGAATTGGGCTTGAACCGGAATCCCGGTTACCTACGTATCCTCTCGGGGAGGAGGAATCAAAGCCCACGTAGTTCTCTTACCTTTGTTTACATCCCCAATTGACCCTTACCTTAGTCGGACTCTCCCGCCGATACATCCGATGGCGTTTGTTGTTGGTGGTCGTCATCTTCGTCGCCTTCCTCTGCCGAGAGGTTGTTCTTTTGTGTTCGTATTTCCGCTTTCCTCCAATCGGCAAGGAGGACTTGTGCCTCCAACGTCTCGGGCAACATGCTTGATCTCGTCGGATCGAGCACCTTTCCACTCCGGCTAAAGGTTTGCTCAACCGCTACCGTTGAGGCGGGAACGGCGAGAATTTGTGCCGCGATCCTTGAGAGGGTAGGGAACCTCATTCTCTCCGGTCGGCTCCACCATTCTAATATGTTGAAATCTTCTTCTGCTTATCATTGGCAAACTCAAAAGAAATGGTTAGATATTCGTCGAGTTCCGAGTTGGAACTCGACGTGGTTTTGCCCTTTTCGGGCCAAACAAATCTCTAGCAATTGATTTAAATTTAGATGAACTTGAAGATGAAGAACGAGGAGGGGGTTGAGAAGATTGACCTCGATCGAAAACACGATATTGAACCAATAATTCATCAAATAATTTTCTAACTTTAGCAATTATGGTAGAAACATGACAATCGGGATGTTGTTCTAAACCTAAAAATTCATAATAACTTTCTAAAAATTGTTTTAAACCATCTATTTTACGTCTAGAGTCTAACACAAATGCAACAAGAAAAACATCGGGAATGGTTGTATAATAATCTAACAATTTACTTCGCATTGAATAAATAGCTTGTGAAATATTTTCAATTAAAAGACCTTGTTGAATTGCAAATGCAATATTAATTGCTACATAACAAAATATGTTTGAAGTTGGTGTATAAACATAACTAAAAGTGTTTGTAGCATCATAAAAATATTTAAAAACCTCCATTACATCTTTTGCTAAAACCCAAGATTCACCGAAAACAAAATCACCGTCAATATGTTGTGCGGCAAAACCATTTAAAAGTTCTCGATATTCATATGATTCGTAAATCATTTTGTAAGTAGAGTTCCATCTTGTACAAACATCTTTTGGAAATTTTTTAGGATAAACGCTATTTTGTTTACAATATGCATACCATTTAGTACGTACACTTTTTTTAGACCAAAGTTCATTAAGAATTTTTCGAATAGGTTGTACTAAATCTCCAACGTATGATAAACCGTCTTGAACACACAAGTTTAAAATATGAGCGGCACACCTAATGTGAAAAAGTTTACCTCCAACCGTCGGCTTACAATAGTTGGTTAAATCTCTAATGGAAGACGTGTTAGCGGAGGCGTTGTCAAACCCGATTGAAAAAACTCGTGAAAGTAATCTATATTCTTCCAAAACATTTGCAATCAAACGGGCAATATTTTGGGCGGTGTGTTATTCGTTGAAAACTCGTAATGCTAAAACTCTTTTGTTTAGAATCCAAAATTTATCAACAAAATGACAAGTAATACCCATATATGAATTTTTTTGAAAACCGTCGGTCCAAATATCACTACAAATAGAAACTTGAATATCACCGTTTTCTATAAAATATTTAATCAATTCTTCTTTACGAATTTATATTTATGCGTCATTTTTCTAATAGCGGTTTGGTGAGAAATCGGTTTATATGCGGGTTGAGCATGATTTTGCATCCAATCATTAAAACCAACATTTTGTGCAAAACTAAATGCTAAAGAATCTACGGCCAACATTTCAGAAAATGCATCCATTGAAGAAAGAATGATCATATGTAAATAGAGAAGGAGGTTGGTTAGAAGTAGATGCGTACCCGGTAAGTTGTGTTTGCCCTCGTGCTAATCCCATTTTCTCGGGATGCTTGTTCCGGATATGCCTCTTGTAGTTCTCGTAGCCTTCTCCCTTTTTGTGCTTGTATTGTGCCGCACAAAAATTGCATTTGGCATAGTAAACTCCGTTGGCATCGGGAGCACCTTTTGTAAACCAAAATCGGGAGACCGCCGCCGTTAGTTGAGTGTTGTTCAACGGCGGCTCCTCCGGCTCCTCCGTGAATTCGGTCTCGGATCCTTGGGTGTTGGGGAAAGTAGGTGATTCCGTGATCTCCACTTAATAAGTCTCGCCTTAAATCCGAACCGGTTGGAGGACCGTTAACAAAATGCCGTCCTCGGGTAAAACCTTCGCCGGATGAAGGACCGGCACCGCTAACGGAACGTCTTCCTCGGCTAGACATTTTTTTTTGAATAATAGAATGTGGTAGTAAGAGTGGTAAAATGAAAAATAAGAGAATGAGAATATGAGATTAAGAGAGTAATTGAATGTAAGATTGTAAGAGTTGGAAATTATGGAGAGATTGAGAGAGTGAATAAATGATTGAATGAGAATTGGTGTGAGATGAAATGAATTGGGTTTGGAGTATTTATAGAATTGTTTTTGGGTTAGATTTATTAAAGTATATTGTTTTTTTTTTAATCAATATAGCCGTTACAACGGCTACCCAATGGGTAAGGATCTGACGACCCTTACCCGTACCCGCGACCCGGGGGAACCCGGACCCTCCGGGTCACGGGTGACCCGTGACCCGTGGACATGCTTAGTTTTTGGGTTTAAACTACTCTTAAAACATATAAGTGTACAAACATAGTATCCATAATAACCCCTACATAAAAATATAAACGAAAAAATCTAAACATAACTTCTTCAAACTAAAATTTAATAGATTTAAATTGAATTTAGAAGAAACATCAATAAAATTTGTCATTAGAACTAAGATCATAATTTAAACATCGTTAACAAGGACGCATGCAAATAAAAATTACAACTATAACTAAATCTTACAAGTATAAACTACACTCAAAATGAATATCTTATAAGCCAACAAGCTCGTATCCAAAAAGTGTTAGCATAAATTGATTTTTATTAACGAGAGAGTGGATTTTCTTTAACTCCGTAGAAAAAAGCTCTCAGATGAATAACCCTCCCCCATGAAAGTTGCTCAACCTCCACCTCCACAAGCCATACCATACCATTAGACAAACCCTCCTATTCAAAGTTATACGTTGTGGGCCCCTTTATGGTGTGATTCCCTGATTGAATCACGAAGAATGCGTATTTCATTTCCAGAGGGGGCTCGAGGCCTAGCCATGGCTGAAATTGATGTGGTGGATGGACTTGCAGAGAAGTGGAAGAAGTTTGTTATCATCATAGTCCTTGGAAGAAACGTGGAGTTCCGACTGCTGGAACGACGACTATACCAGCTATGAAGATCATCAAGACTGATGACAATTCTAGATCTACCTAACGGGTTCTACGCTGTTCGATTCGTGCAAGAAGAAGATTTTATAAAAGCGCTTACCGATGGGCCTTGGGAAATCTTCGGGCACTATATTACTGTTCGTCCATGGACTGCGGACTTCAATCCCTACATAGACAATCAGCGCTCGATCTACACTTGGGCCAAATTATCCGGTCTCCCCATGCAATTATATGACGAGGGAGTCCTCTACGGACTGGCATCTACACTGGGAACCCCACTGAAAGTGGATCTTAACACTCTGTACGCAACTAAAGGAAAATTTTCTCGCGTATGCATCGAGATTGAACTCGACAGACCTTTGATCGGAACCATCTTAATCGGAGAATCACGTGTTCATTTGGAATATGAAGGCCTAAATACAATATGTCATCGGTGTGGGTTGTAAGGACATGGAGTTGAAAGATGCTCTCAGAATCGGGCATCTGGCCAACAAACTGCGACCTTAGGCCCGCATGATACTTCTCATATCCCGGAATGTAATAAGGATCAGTCTAAATCTGTCGGCCTGATACCACCCATGCAACCGGTGAGTCTTTTCTTGGACCTTGGATATCGGTGGTCAGGAAACCAAGAAAATCTGCACAAAAGAAATTTGGTAAGACAACAAACCACGCCATGGTCACCACGCCGAACAAATTCCAGGCCCTTGCAGATGCCGGAACAAGCGCAACTAGTGAAATTCCCGACAACAGTCGAAGAGAAGAAACCGTTACATAAGGAAATAATTTCACATTTATTACGCTAGTAATTGAGAGCAATGATGAAAGGAGAATACATGTTGCCAAAAAAATAACGGCCAATCATTTATCAAAAGGGAGTGCACACCAAAAACAAGCAAAAAGGGCAAAAATGGGAAACCCGAAAGTTAACCCTAATGGCGTTGAATCATTATAGGGCCCACTATCCACCTGTCCGTCTACTATGGCCCAAGAGACCCAAATTCCAACCCTTAGGGTTCTCCAAGCAATCCCTGTTCCTCTTGTAACCAATCCGATTACAACATTACCCACGTCTGAAGATGGTCTTACGGTCGCCCAAAAGTTGCCGGAGATGAATATAGATTCATCTCCCCCTTTTTCGGCGCTTGATTTTGTGCCACCAGATCGAGCGGATGTCAGCATGGGAGAAGCCACTGAACCGGATGGATACCTTCAGCCACCAGGGACCGCCAAGTCTGACGGTTCAAAATAAATGCCCTTTTTGTAAGGGTGAGGATAACAGGCGGTTCCGCAAAGCCTTGAACTACATGGTTAACCGTCATCAAATTTATCTTCTTCTCCTCTTCGAAATCAAGATATCGGGTGCTCAAGCAGATGACATTTGTCTCATATCTAAATTCACTTTGTAAGGATGGATGCTATCGGATTCGAAGGTGGCATATGGATGAATTGGAACTCTATGAACCTCAACGTCACAGTCAAACGAAAAGAGATAACTTTATCCATGCTTCTGTCTTGATCAACTACACTTTATTCGATTGCTTTGTAGTCTATAACCCTCTCACTCATGACGTCGCGCAGCGGGTTGGAATGCCTTACTTGATACTATTAAATGGGTGTTCTGGTCCCGTCTTGGTAGGGGGTGACTTCAACTGCGTGCTCAGTCTTGATAAGGTTAGTGGTTCCTCCTCTACCCTGTCACTTGGCACGGGTGTCTTCTAGAAATGGGTTGATGACACTCAACTAATCAACATGGGATTCAGTGGACCTATGTATACTTGGAATAGAGGACTCACCACTGAACATAGAATATCCAAGCGCTTGGACAGGGTTTCATGAACGGGCACGCGAGAATTGGCTGGTCGGAGGCCACTGTCTGTCACCTTCCGGCGCTTTCTTCTGACCACAACCCCCTGTTGCTCCAGTTAAATCCTCTCCGACGGTTTGACAAGTCCCGTCGCCCATTCCGATTCGAAGCTGTCTGGGTACTCCACGATGATTACCCTAAGGTTCTCAAAAACAAGCTACTCGGATGGAATGAAATCACATTCGACAAGATTGATTCCAAAAAGAGAGACCTCATTAATCGCCTGACAGCTATTCAGAAGGAAATTGAGACTAATTTATCCCAGGGACTGATTACTATCCACAATTCTCTTCTGGTTGAGTTTGAGTTGATCATAGACCAGGAGGAGCTCCTGTGGCAACAGAAATCCCGCAACAAGTTTTTAGTAGAAGGTGACAGAAACACTTCCTTTTTCCTTGTCTCTACGTTAGTTAGAAGAAGAAAGAATCGAGTGGACTGCATCAGAAACAACGAGGGAATGTGGGTTTCTGACCCGGATCTTCTGAAGAAAATCGTTGAATTCTACTTCAAGGACCTTTTCATAAGAGATCCTATCACACAGAATATGGCAGGTACATCTATACCAAACTTTCCCTCTCTTCTTCAATATGATGTCGCTGCTCTTTGTAGACCCGTCATTGAGCTCGAGATAAAGCAATGTATCTTTAATATGGCCCCTCTTAAGGACCATATTAATCACGTGAAGTAATTCTTTGATACTAGTGTTATGCGGGAAGGGACTAATTATACACTTATTTCTCTCATACCCAAGGGCTCTAATCCGGATCATATGTCTAAGTTCAGACCTATAGGGTTATGCAATGTGAGATACAAACTGATTTCAAGATTGCTAGTCTCCCAGATTCGACCCTTCATGAGTCAACTGGCTAGCTCATTACAAAGCAGCTTTATTCCCGGAAGAATGATCGAAGACAATGTGATCATCGTACAAGAACTGGTGCACTCTATTGAAATACAGAAACACAAGAAGCATTGGATGGTTATTAAAATCGATCTTGAAAAATCCTACGATAGATTGGATTGGGATTTCATTGATGACACATCCAAGCTTATTGGTCTTCCTAAACCATGGATACACTGGATCTCAACTTGTGTTCGTTCTCAAACCATGTTGATTCTATGGGATGGGGAGATGTCGAATGGCTTCACTCCATCTAGAGGAGTGAGACAAGGACACCCCTCTCTTCTTTATTAGTTTGTTCTATGTCTCGAAAGACTGGGGCATGCGATACAGCATCTCGTTGATAACGGTTCTTGGAAACCGGTAAGGATTAAAAGGGGAGGCCGGACATTTTCTCATGTCTTCTTCGCTGACGATATCGTTCTTTTTGGCGAAGCTTCTGTGGAAAATATGTTTGTGATAAACCAATGTTTAAAGGATTTTTGCAACTCTTCAGGGCTAAAAGTGAGCCTCACTAAATCTCACTTTTCGGTTTCTCCCATTGTGGATTTCAGTCTCAAAAATGATATCCAAATGGTTGTTGGGCTCCCGATGGTCTCGCAGTTTGGGCGGTATCTAGGGTTTCTGATCTTACAGTCTCGTATGAAGAGCAGTGACTTTAATTTCCTGGTGGACAGAACCAACAACAAATTGGCTGCTCGGAAGAGGAGATTTTTGAGTTTTGTGAGTAGACTTACCCTCGTTAAGACGGTGTTAAGCTCGTTCCCGGCTTATATTATGCGTATTGTCGAGTTGCCTTCTTCCATTTGCAACACTCTTGATCGAATATGTAGGTCCTTTCTGTGGCGGGGATACTGATAACAAAAAGAAGATCCATCTGGTGGCCTGGCGCGACGTTTGTCTTCCCGTAGAGCTGGGGGGACTCGGTATCCATTCAGCAGCAAATGCAAATGCAAATGCAGCTGCTCTGGGAAAGTTGTCCTGGCGGTTCATTCACAGCAGGGATTCTCCCCGGGCTAATTTAGTGGCTTCCAAATATGGTCTGAAAGATTGCAGAGCGATCTTGGACTGCAGTGCCAACAAGAGAGGGTCATATATTCTCAAAGGTATAATTTGGGCTAAAAAAAATATGTTGAGTCTGGGTATCAGATGGATCCCCTTTGATGGCTCTCTCGTTTGATTTTGGACCGATTTATGGTGCGGGGACTGCCCCCTTATCTCTTACGCCAGTTCACTTCTTACATGTTCTTCTATCACCGATATGGTCTGCGGATTCTGGCTGGGATTGGAATCGGTTTATCATCACTGCCTTCTCAGACACTTATGAAACTTGCTAGAACGTCACTCAATGTTACTCCCGGTCAGCACGACTGTGTCTCTTGGAGCCTTTCTTCGGATGGTTCGTATTCATCAACTTCTACATTCAAGATCATCACCCTCAGCTCAATGGTAGAGCTGCAGGCTAAACCTGTGTTTCGTGATGTTTGGAAACTCCGTGTTCTTGAGAGAATCAAAACCTTTCTCTGGATGGTTACTCGGGATAGGCTTCTGACAAATTCCAAGAGGTTGGGTCAGCATATTGCTCAGGACGATCGCTGCTCGATGTGCCCGAATTCTACTGAAACCACTCTTCACCTCTTGAGCGATTGTCTGGATGTGGCTAACTTATGGGGTAAACTCGTTCCGACAGCCTTTGCCGGGGAATTCTTTTTGGACGACTTACCAGTGTGGCTCCTTACCAATTTGTCAAAGTCGGATAAAAATGACCTCGACTTACCATGGAATGTGTGATTTGCCGTGACTGTGTGGTGGTATTGGTGGTGGAGAAACGAATCTGTGTTTCGTCAATCTAGTCACCCTCCGAACAGTGAGTCCATGGTTATGTCATATACTAACAGTGTAGTGCATGCTTTTAACAATCATCATATCTCCTTTCCGAGGAGAGTTGTATCGACGGGAATCATCAGGTGGTTACCTCCCGAAGAGGGTTGGGTCAAACTCAATACGGACGGCTCGGTTCGGAGCTTTGAGGGGCTCGCTACTGCTGGAGGTCTATTTCGTGACTGTCATG
The DNA here is from genome assembly GCA_033239125.1 of Fagopyrum homotropicum. NCBI lineage: Eukaryota > Viridiplantae > Streptophyta > Magnoliopsida > Caryophyllales > Polygonaceae > Fagopyrum > Fagopyrum homotropicum. The sequence continues at coordinate 21,589,489 of BSWB01000005.1, read as the reverse complement.
ACCAACGGATTTGCGGGTTTGCGGTGAATGTTGGAGAGTGTACGGTTCCGATAACGGAGTTGTGGGGTCTTTGCATGAGACTCTACCAAGCTTGGGAGAAAGGGTTTAGAAAGATGATCGTGGAGATTGCTTCAGAGCTCGTCATTTACATGGTCAATCGTGACATTTTCCCAACTCACCCACTATTCAGTCCGGTATCGAGGTGTCAAGGCTTCATTCGTAGAAGTTGGCTCGTTCACTTCGACATATCTTTCGTGAAGCCAACTCTGTTGCCGATCACCTGGCTCGGCTTGGTTCCACCTACCCCTTACGCTAATTTTTCCTCCAAAACGCACATGTTTCTTTAGTTAAATTTTTAAAGAACGATGCACGCGGAGTAGTGACCCGTAGGCTTGTCACATGTTAGCTCTTTACGTTTTAATAAATGCACGGGATTGGCTTAGGTCTTCCCTGTCCCAATTACCAAAAAAAAAAGAAGAAGGCTGAATTGGTATTATGGGTCTTCTGTACTATAGAGTTGGAATTTAGGGTCTCTCAATTTTGACTTGAGAAATTGGACTTCTACTTTGAAGGGCTATTTTTTTCATAGTACAAAAAGTGAAGAAAAAGTGATGATTGATGATTGATGACTGATGTAAGTGTTGTGACACTTTTGATTGACATTTTTTGGAGGGAATTTTTTGCCCAAAAAAACGCAGTCATCTACCTAAAAAACACAGCCCCTCCTTGTTCCCTATTTATAAACTCATTTATGTTTGTTTCTATCATACCCAAAAAATTGTTTACCTAAAAACGACACAGTCATACCCAAAATAATTTTGTCAAACTACATAAACATATTCGAAAACACACATACCCAAAACTCAAACATACCCAAAAAACTAAAATATCAAAAAACACCATAACCACAAATTGGGTAGTATTTTGTTTTATAAAATATTCATACTCAATGTATACATACTCAATCCTTTTTTTTTTCTCTTCACTTTAAGACACACTTAACACTAAAAGCATACCCAATTTGAAATTTGTCATACCCAAAATTTATACAAATCGATATTATACACAAACATCAATATCAAATGACATTTGGTCATTATAACACAGTTTGGGTAACCATGTAACCATAATACATACCCAACATTTCACTTTAAACATTCTCAACAATAAAAAAACATATTCGAAAACACCATACCCAAAATAAACTCATTTATGTTTGTTTCTATCATACCCAAAAAATTGTTTACCTAAAAACGACACAGTCATACCCAAAATAATTTTGTCAAACTACATAAACATATTCGAAAACACACATACCCAAAACTCAAACATACCCAAAAAACTAAAATATCAAAAAACACCATAACCACAAATTGGGTAGTATTTTGTTTTATAAAATATTCATACTCAATGTATACATACTCAATCCTTTTTTTTTTCTCTTCACTTTAAGACACACTTAACACTAAAAGCATACCCAATTTGAAATTTGTCATACCCAAAATTTATATAAATCGATATTATACACAAACATCAATATCAAATGACATTTGGTCATTATAACACAGTTTGGATAACCATATAACCATAATACATACCCAACATTTCACTTTAAACATTCTCAACAATAAAAAAACATAACACAATAACAATAAACATATACCCAACAAAATAATCATACCCATCAATTGGTTAATCATACTCAATTCATCAAACACATACTCACTACTACTTAACAAACGAATCAAATGCATACCCAAAATCTAGTAGAAATAGCCTACCCAAAAATACAGATCTTGTTCCCAGCAACAACGGAGCAAACAACGGTGAGAGAGAGGGTTGGTGACGGAACGACGAGCAGACAGCGGCGCCGGCGACGAAAACAAGTGGCGTACCCCCTCCTCGCGACAACCTTGACGGAAAAACCCTAGATCTCTCGCTCGCCCTTCGATGTCGGCTTGGTGGCCAAATGTCCTGGCACTGTCGTCGGATCCCTGGTGGCCGGAGTATTGGAGGCGGCGACTGCACAGGGGAAAGAGAAGGATGGGTTATGGATGAGAGAAAGTGAAAAGAGAGAAAAATGAAAAAATAGAAGGAAAAAGTGGAATTTAAAGAGGCACCATCATTTCATTAGCCCTTCAATTATGCTCCTAATCACTAGTTTGCAGGCCTAATTTTGTAGGAGTCCATTTTGCAAAAGTAAAATTTTGAGGCCCTATTTTCCTCATTTCTTCAAAAAAAAAATTAATGAGAGAGTGTTTATTCTTAGGAGACTCATTTTCCAATAATGTATTAGCAGTTTTGAGATCTTTCATTACTCAACACAAATTGATTTTTATTAATAAGAGAATGTTTGTTCTTAGAAGACTCATTTTCTGATAATGTATTGGCCTAATGTATTGGCATTTTGAGATCTTTCATTACATGAAAAATAAGGAATGGAAAGAAGGGTATATAAAATTAAAGTTAGATATAGCAAAGACCAATAATAGGATTGAGTGAGGATATTTGAAAGTCTGTAAGCACGCTATAGGATTTGAGAAGAGGTCAATTAGCCTTATCATAATATGTGTGTCTTTTATTGCTTTCTCGGTTTTATTTGAGGGAATTTTCTACGTCTCAGCTCTCTACCTTTAGGGGATTGAGGTAAGGTTACTCTTTGTTCCCTTTTCTCTTTCTGATATGTGCGGAAGGTCTCTTGTCTTATACGGGAAAGTGATGTCATAAAAAGATTAATGGGTAATAAAATTGCTCCTGTTGTCCCGAGAATTTTTTTTTTTTTTTTGCATATGATAGTGTTATGTACGCAAAGTCGTCCATCAACAGCGCTTTGAAACAGTCAATATCCTCTGCAAGTATGGAGCTTATTCCGGACAACAAGTGAAATGTGTAAAATTTAAGTTACCATTTAGTAAGAATGTTCCCGTGGAGAGACGGGTTGAGATACAAGAGACTGTTTGTATTAGAGAAGTGATGAAAAAAGGTCAATTTTAAGAAAAGAAAAAAAAAGTTTAATAGTTGTCGATGTTTCATCCGAATTTTGAAGTTGATTATGTTGCTTTAGGTTTTTTACCCGTTAAAGTAAGTAAGATTATTGGGATGATGAAGGGTGTGTTTGGGACCCTTATTTTACTAGATGATGGAGATGAAGGTAGCTTAAGAGATGAAGATAAAAACATGTGAGGTGTTTGGGAGGCCAACTTTCACTAGATGAAGCAAGATGAAGCAAGATTAAGGTAGATGAAAAATGCCCAAATTTGTAAGCTTCCTACATGTAGATGATGGAGATGAAGCTAGATGATGGACCATATTTTTCCAAATTAACCATTTCCACAATTATAATAATAAAGTCAATAAATAAAGCTTACTAAATTTAAATTAAATTTTTGTATAAATTTAAAATACCCATTTAAAAAAATCAGCTACTAAATGTTTTTCATAAAACCAACCTATAAATTTAAAATACCAATTTCAAATTTTAATTATCCACATTATTGAATATTTTTTTTGTTAAATTGTGTGCATTTAATTTTGTGAAAGATTGGTAAGTATTATTTTTTTTAAGTGAATAACTTTAAATTCATAATTCTTACACATTTTTATGTTTATTTAGTAAAATAAATTACAAATTATTATTAGTATAAATTTACTTATAAATTTAAATTAACAAATTTTTTATTTTTATTAGCCACTTATTGTATAATTTTCGTATTATATAGTTATTATGATATTGTACAACTATAATATCTATTTAAATATAATAGATAATGTCCATTTTCGTAACTTTACATTTATATCAGCTTCGATAAGCTCGTAGTTTCCCAAACGCTCAACAAGCTTATCAAAAAAAAAATCAGCTAGTTCATTCAGCTACTTATTTCAGCTACCCAATCAGCTTCAGCTACAATAAGCTTCAGCTTCAGCTTCATCTACAATAAGTTCGTGGTTCCCAAACAGACCCGAAATGTATGAATAAAAAGAATTTTTATTTTTTAAAAAAATCTCAAATTTAAGAGTGACAACTTATTTCATCAACTCACTCCATTGCATTTGAAGCTCATCTTATATTTTTAGAAAAATTATTTGTGTAACCACTGAACATAAACATTTACAAAATAAAATTTTTTTTTGTCAAGTTTTTATACGTAATAATGTTTAAAATATCGATCATATGTTAAGCAACCTAGTTTAATTTATTTTCATTAAAAAAACTAACTTAAAAACTTTACAAGCAGGTGAGTAAAAATATTCGATTTGAAAATTCCCTAACCCGATGATCTAATCGATAAAAATACAAATTTGAAATAATTTGTTATTTGATTATGCGATTCCAATCCGTGTTTTTTTCCGGATCAAATAATGATTGAGGTTTTTCCAAAATAGACGAATCTGATATCCAACCATTTGAATTTGATTAGATAAATCCGATTAACCCGAACAATAGCGTAGATTAATGTTAAATTTAAGACTCGGATATTCGATCCGATATGACTAAAAATGTTGCATATCCTTATACTCTCCAATATTTTGGTTTGCCATAGGCGCCTAGGAATACAAACGATTTATGTTTGTAGTAGGGGTGAGTATGAATTCCGGTTAGTCCCGTCCCGATTTCGTCGGGATTTGAAAAAAAAATGGGTATCCCGTCCCGTTCCGTGAAAATTTTGCGGTACGGGACGCAGGACGGAAACTTTCCATCCCGGCTAATTCGTCTCATCCGCATATATATAAATTATATTTCTATAGTTTTATAAATTTTATATAGATAAATAATATATATAAATTATAATTTTATATTAATAAAAATTATAAAAATAATAAATACTAGAAGAATGTTATCCGTTGTGATTTACATGTAAAAAAAATGTTATCATTAGTGTAGTGTGGTGCTAGATTTTTTTTAATGTAAATCGGTAAGCCACATTTTAGTGTAACTTGTATTCGTTTGGAATGCACTACCCACTAATGTAGACATCTTGAATCGGTAATTCGGTATCGAGTTTTTTTTATCATTTGTCATTTTACATAAAGAGAAAACAAGACAATAAATACTTCTTGCGGAATTTCCCGTCCAGTCTCGCTCCATGTGGAACAGTGCCCGGACGGGACAAAGAAAGAAAGTTGTGAATCCTATCCCGATTTATAATTTGCGGGACGGGATGCGAGACGTTTATATCCCCAACCCTATTTTGTAGGGTAATGAATGAAATTGAAGAATGTGGGCCAACCTCTACCGGGCGGCTGACTTGGCTAGTCCATTGGATCAACTCTCAACCTCACACTTCTTCTTCCTGTGTCCTCACTCCTCATAAATGTACGTCTCTACCAATTTTTTCTGCAAATAATTTATTTTACTAAATCTCAATACTTGAGGGTGACTGGTAATGTGAGTTTGATTATTATTTAAATTGATGTTTGGTCTTTATTTTTGGTAAGTGTTGATTAAAAAAACTAATTTATTACATTATAAACATATACATACATCACCAAATATCATATGATTCATTGTTTTATAATTCATATAAAATTAAATAACATATTTCAAGAATCATTCACTTGAACGTCATACCAAACATCAAATATCATGAATAATTGATTCAAATTCTTCATTTTATTCCGATCCCTGAATTCCAACTCATTCTTAGTGTCATATAAAACGAGTTTTGAGTGAGTCGTATGTTTTAGGTTATAATGACATACCGTATATGCCTTTCCCGGATGAACAGTACACATTTCATTAATGCCCTCGATTTTAACGATTGGTGGGACAAGAACCAACAAAGCGCAATGCATGTGTCAAATTCTTTGAGGGGTCTACGTGCAATTAACTTTAATATAAATAAATATTGATTTATTTATGTCAGTTTGGTAAGTGCCATTTTGAGTCCACAAGAAGATCTGATCTTCCTTTTGTTAGGATTACAAATACTCTATTGCTACATCTTGTGGACTCGAATGCTTTTTCATTTCGGATGGCTCTTTTTCCTAAACGTCAACAATGTACACCTTCAACCTTATACACGAACCATCTGACACCCTAAAATATTTCAATTATCTCCTTTTTCCACCACACCTTAACAACACAATCAAATATTTTGCCATATATATATATATATATATAATTTTTTAAAAATAAAAAATGAAAAAGTGTCTGATAAAATTATTTTCTAGATTATATTTATTTTTTAAAATTCCATTCATAATAGCATTTAGTTTATAATTTAAAAGAAACATCTACACATTTTTTTTTATATTTTAGCTTGATCTTATAAAAGATTAAAAAAAAAATTCTCAAAGAAGTTCTACGTAAAAGCTAAAACACCTAATTTTTCTTTAGATTTTATTTTATATAATATAATCCGTTTTACATTTGTTTATTAAAAAAATAATTTTGAATAATTTATAATAAAATAAGACACTTTAATATAAATATATTAAAGATAATTTATGTCTATGCTAAAAATCCTTGTTATAATAAGTATATTTAAAAAATTTATTAATTAACAATTTTATAAATAAATAGCTGACGAAAAAAGACATCAAATCATCCGCCATATTTTTTTTAATTTATAAAATACTAGTTATTGATGGAATTTAGTAAACATATTATATAAGGTGTTTTTTTAAAGCTAAATTATTTAAAATTTAGAAAAATAAAAGAAAAAATTTCAAAAAAATCCTTCTTAATTTAATAAAATAATAATTTAACGTTCAAGTATTCAAATTGACATAAACCTAGGTATATAAAGTATAAATTGAACTAAATTAAAAACTTTCAAGTTAAGTACATATGTGAATGCTTTTTTGTTCCTAAATTTATTTTTTTATTATTTGAGCCTTTATATTTTTTTAACATTTTAAAATGTATTAAATATTTATTCTGACCTCCAGAATATATTCACAAAATCATCCATAAACTAGAGTCATTTTCAGGGAACAACTCATATATTTGAGTAAATGGTGAGGGTTTGGTCCATTAAAATATTAATTAAATTCCTCGTTGTAATGTCAGTAGCCGTGGAATTGTGGGAAACAAACATTTTCATCAAAATGACGTGGCAGTGCCGTGTGCCTGTAGCTTTCAATCTGATTCCCACCTTCTCTACCAAACCAAACGGAGCATAGGGATATATCATAAAAACGTCACCGTTTCGGTAGATCAGGATTTCGTTCTCACGTATCATCCCGTGAGCTCGTCGCATCTTAGCATACCTGGCTCGCCGTTTATCAGATCTGAACCACTTAACTCTTACACACTGCATCATGGGCCCACGCCTCTCAAACTCCGCATATAAAAAGAGAAATCCCCCCACCCTCCCCCATTTTTCATCTCTCTACGGCCTTAAAGTGGAGCGGAGATTTTATCTGGATTTCTTTCAATCTCCTCTCCATCTTCTACAGCTATGATCTCGTTGCGAGCTAATCTCCTGGTAAACAACGGCGTCTCATTAGCTTCAGTTTCGTTTTTCTTTCATTTTGTTACTACATCGTTTTTCCCGAATCTGTTTACCTGTTTGTACTTCGAATGTTTATGAGCAAAAAAAAGTTGGGAATTCTGTGATTTCAATTTGATATGTGTGTTTTTGAAACTAGAATAACGCTCCCAGCGTGTCTGGGAGGTTATCGCCGCTAGGATCGTCGCATTCGAGCAGGAGAGGATGTGTAGTCAAGGTTGCTTTGGGATCGAATGGCCGATCGGGAGATCCAAACGGCTCCGTTTTGACGGAGACCGCTAGGGATTTAGGAGCTGTTGTTGCCGAAGAATCGAAGGGTAAATCGGACACTGCTGTCGGTGGAGTTCATGACGTGTATGGCGAGGATATGGCCACCGAGGATCAGCACGTTACCCCTTGGGCCGTCACCGTCGCCAGGTGAGAGAGAATGATTGATTGTTTGTTCTTGTGATTTGAAGACATACGTTTAACGATTTTCGAATTTCGTTTTTTGACGGTTTTGGCTTTGATGCATATTCATATTCTTCGGAGTTCACGAGATTGAATTTGATAATTTTGAAGGTGTTGTAGCCACCAATTCTTTGCTAAATTGAGCTTCTACTTCTCAATCAAACGGAGTAGATTGTGAAAGTCATTTTGGGTTATATTAAGACCCTTCTCTTTGTATAGCAATCGTCATTTATGACGAAATCATAGCCTAAACATTCATAACATTCTGCAACAGAACCAAACAAGAAGTCTCTGTGTTTTGGAAATTGCGTAGTTTTTGCTCATTGTATTTTTGGACTTTTCTGTGTATTTTATTTGCCATCCAGAGCATGGGGTACAAGTGTAATTTTAAACCAGTTCTTTGTTATCAAATTCTCATTCGCTTCTTTCTTTCCTGCTTGTTGACTATGATTCTATTCCTAAAGATTCAGCTGCTAAAAGTAGACTGAAAATGGTCTATTAATCCAATATGCAATCAACTGTGCTTAGAACGAATCATTATTGTCTGTCTTTGTGTTTCTTTTGATGTGGTTGCGAGCTGTGCCCTCGTGTATTGTATTATTGTTATTACATTGATTGCCCAGACTCAAAGATTGTAGGATCACTTAGTACGGTTGCTTTGATGTGTTTCAACAATTTATATCTGTTTAATTTGAATATGAGTTGTTTATCTGATTTGCAATGTATATAAATGAGATGCTTTTGTGATAAATTAAAAATGGAAGCTTGACGGCAGAACAAGAAATTTCCAAGTTGATAACATTTTTTGACAAAACAAAACAAGAAAACTCCACGTTTTGGAAATTGTCTTGTTTTTGTTATTTTTTGTAATTTTGGACCTTTCTGTTTTCCTTAATTTGGTACAAGTGAAGTTATAAACCAGTATTTGTTCGCTTCTCATCTGCCAGTAAAAGCTTCAACTAGTGCATGTAGACCCAGAAATAATCTATCATTCTAATCTCCGATGAACTGTGGCCATGAGAATTGATGATTTCCAGCCAATGGTTTGGTTTAACATGGCTTGTCGTATTATCTGGCTTGATGTGTATGAGCTGTTTAAAGTTTTCACAATGAATTTTGCGATGTTCAAGCTCTGTGGAATGGATTATAAATGAGTTATTTTCTTGGTGTAGTGGCTATACATTGTTGCGGGATCCACACCATAATAAGGGCCTTGCATTTACTGAGAAAGAAAGAGATGCCCACTACTTGCGTGGTCTTCTTCCCCCAACTGTTGCCAGTCAAGAGCTTCAGGTTATCTTCGATACGGAGTTTCTAGACGAATTCATTCATTTAGCCCTTAGTGTGTGCGTTTTCTCTCCATAATACTGAGTGACATCTCTTGTGATTTACATGGTAGGTGAGGAAGATGATTCACAATATCCGCCAGTATCAGGTTCCCTTGCAGAAGTATATGGCTATGACAGATCTTCAGGTGAATTTAAATGCTGCTGGCATTAATTTCACCAATCACCGTCATATGCAAATTTCTTTCAGCAACTTTTACCACAGTCCATTTCCATCCACTCGGATGTCTACCTGCAAAGCCTGTTCTTTTGATTTGTCTTTTTCCTTTCCAAAATAAGAAAGCCTTTTATGATGGAAGACCTTATATAGTTTCCACTTAAAGTATGTTTTAGGTGGATGCTCTAGTCTCCACAAATATTAACTATTTCTAGTTGCATTTCGTTTAGAAAGCTACACCATTATGCCCTCCTCGAGAAAGGAGAATTAACTATATTCTTCTGATTACTTTGTAGGAGAGAAATGAAAAGCTTTTCTACAAGCTTCTCACTGATCACGTGGAAGAGCTACTTCCTGTTGTCTACACTCCAACTGTTGGCGAGGCATGTCAAAAATACGGCAGCATCTTCAAACGGCCTCAAGGTCTTTTCATTAGTTTGAAAGAAAAGTATGTCTTGCTCAGCCATATCTTGAATTTAAAGTGTAGTCTGTCTATAGACTATAGTTGACAAGTTGTTTTCACCTAGATCTAGCCTTAAGCATATGCAAGTTGTTTGTTCACATGTTTGGTATGTTTTCTCAGAGGAAAGATTCTTGAAGTTCTGAGGAACTGGCCTGAAAGAGGTATACAAGTCATTGTTGTCACTGACGGTGAGCGGATTCTAGGTCTTGGCGATCTTGGTTGTCAGGTGAATTAGATGTTCCGTATTTTCTGACACCATAGAAGACTGCAATGACCTGTCAAAATATTTCACCAGCATTCTCCAGTCCTATTCTGACACCCTTTCTGGTTTAACATGCTATTAGGGAATGGGAATACCAGTTGGGAAGCTCTCTCTATATACAGCACTTGGTGGAATACGCCCTTCAGCAGTAAGTATCACAGTTTTAACTTTGATTTTTTTTTTATTTTCTCTGTTCTTATCATCAAGCTCACAAACAAAACCTTGGTATGCAATCTCTGAGAATTCTTGTTCTTCATCCATCAAAAACGAGTTTCTAATCTTCCGGAAGAGCTTCAGTGGATAGACAAGTAGAGGAAGAAAGGATATTTGATCTTAATCCCTTGAATCATTGGATAATTGTGATTCATTTAATGAGATTTATGATGCCTGTTTCAGTGCTTGCCAGTGACAATTGATGTGGGAACAAATAATGAGGAGTTACTGAAGGATGAATTCTACATTGGCCTTAGACAGAAAAGGGCAACTGGCCAGGTATTTCATTGTAACTTTTCACACTATACATGAATGTGCTCATAGGTACTTGGTAGTGAGATGGTGCATCAAAAACTGAATATTTTTTTGTGTTAGTTGAATATATTAATTGATTTGTCAATGATTGTAGGAATATGCCGAGCTTATCCGTGAGTTCATGACAGCAGTCAAGCAGATGTATGGTGAGAAAGTCCTTGTTCAGGTATGTGATTGCAAACAGCTTAGTAGCTATTATCAAATAGATACAAATATACTACTCCCCATCCAACTTAAGCGCTTCCTATGGTCATATCTCAAATAGATGCAAATATACTATTCCCCACCCAACTTAAGCAGCTTTCTATATGGTCATACCCTAAATGTCTTATTTTGTGTGTGTAGTTTGAAGACTTTGCCAATCACAATGCGTTTGACCTGCTTGCCAAATATGGGAGTACTCATCTCGTTTTCAATGATGATATCCAGGTGCGCTGGCATACTTGGCCCTTAATTTCATGACATTTCTATTTGGTAAACCTTTTTTGTAATATTTGAGTAATGTCTTGCCATAGGGGACTGCATCTGTGGTACTTGCAGGCCTGCTTGCTGCACAGAGAATGACAGGCAAAGCTCTAGCTGATCATAGATATTTGTTCCTTGGAGCTGGAGAGGTATATTTTATTGCTCATTTCATGACATCTGATTTTACTTTTAGTTTCTAAAAAAATACAGGGATGACCAGCAGAATCTTGTAACTGTAATTTTATGTCGAACCCCATTTGGTGTGTCCCTTCTTCTCACTTTGATGCCAAGGGGAATGAAAATACAAAAAAAATGGGAGTTGAATTTCTGTCACTCCTTTAAACCCAAAAAGAGGGGGGCTGGGGGACTGAAAAGCAAAACAGTATATATGCATGTTGGAATGAGTTTGATCTTCCTTTTCTACTCCAATTGCAGGCTGGAACTGGTATAGCAGAACTCATTGCCACTGAGATATCGAAGCAGGTTAGAGCTGTTTTCCTTTTTTAACTAACTATTCCGAGATCCCAACAAATTGCAGAATTCTAATACCTGATTCTGTGCAGACTGATACACCTTTGGAAGAGGCTCGCAAGAAGATATGGCTGGTGGATTCTAAGGTTGTGAATGTGTTGAATCTTTATGATAGGTTACTAATATTTTTTTGCTTTGTCATATTTCTACTATTCTGATGCTGATGCAAAGTTCTTTTGGCAGGGATTAATTGTTAGGGATAGGGTAGAATCACTTCAGCATTTCAAGAAGCCTTGGGCTCACGAGCATGAACCCATTAGAGGACTTGTGAATGCTATCAAGGTCGGTTTCTCATATTTGATCTTTTTTGAGAATATTTGCATTATGTGGTGTTTAACCTGTTGTAAGTTGTGGATAAAGATCTCTCTTATTAGTTCCTATTCTCTTTGTTTTCAGTCCATCAAACCAACAATTTTAATTGGATCATCGGGAGCAGGAAGAACATTTACTAAGGAAGTGGTAGAGTCTATGTCTTCCCTCAATGAGGTAACATTTTCCCGAGGATTGAATCAATAGTACTAAAAAGCTGATGCATGGTTTTCATGAGAGCTCATACGTATTGTCAATGACTTTCTGCAGAGGCCGATCATTTTCTCTCTGTCTAATCCAACATCACAATCTGAGTGTACCGCTGAAGAGGCTTATACCTGGAGCAAGGTAAGATGCCAACTTTTTCTTTACGCATACATAATCTGAATGATTTTCTGATTTTTTTTAAAGAACTCAAGTATTGAAATTATATTGCATTTGGTTTCAGGGCCGTGCAGTTTTTGCCAGTGGAAGCCCATTTGATCCTGTTGAATACAATGGAAAAACTTTTGTGCCTGGACAGGTACTGACTATATTTTTAGCGACAAAGAATATCAGATATCGTGGACATTGCTGAGTTTGCTTCCTCTTGGTTTCAGGCTAATAATGCATACATTTTCCCTGGATTTGGGCTGGGTTTGATAATGTCTGGTGCTATTCGTGTCCATGATGACATGCTTTTGGCTGCCTGTAAGTGCTGGTTTTCTCTGAAGTATTTTTCGGTTACATGCTGAGGAATTCAAGTATTTTAAAAGCCTTACAAGGTTACCATATGAGCCCATGAATAGTCTACTAATTTCAGTTGTTCATTTGCTATATACTCTGGAATAATAACATACTGTTAAACCTCATCTATCTTTTTTTTGGGTGGGTGAACACGGCCACGAAGCCATGATTGAATATGAATAAGCTAAAATATAAATAGATGTGAATAGTAGATGATTGACAAGATGGATTTATCTGGCCATTAGATATGTCGGGGGACCGTGTTATCTCTTCAATAATTGCTTTCCTTTTGGGCAAAATAGTTCCAAAAGCCAATAATGGAATTCAGGATACGTTGTCTTCAAGTATTAGAAGTTTGTCAAAGACGAATCCATCGTAATACTGTTTTGGATTGATGAGTTTGTCTGGCTTCCTTTGTTCCAACAGCCGAAGCCTTAGCTGCCCAGGTAACAGAAGAAGAGTTCGCAAAGGGACTCTTATACCCTCCATTTAGAGGCATCAGAAAAATCTCAGCTCACATAGCAGCCAGTGTAGCTGCTAAGGCTTACGAGCTCGGTACGTTTCCTTCTGACCCCAACCCCAAGGCTTAAATTTTTGAATTATAAGTCTCTTGATCCCGTATTTTTTTTATATGCTTTAGGTTTGGCATCTAATCTCCCACAGCCGGAGAATCTAGTCCAGTACGCCGAGAGCTGTATGTACAGCCCTACATACCGTGGGTACCGGTGATCGGTGAAACCGTCTTATGGTTGTTACAATGCTCCATCATCTACCTCATTTTGTGCACTTAAATTTTTCAGTCATGTTTGTTGATGGGAAGATGCTTCATCAGAGGGCTTTCTCCCCCTTACTATAGTTACAATGTAGGAATTTATTTGTAAGAATTTTAAAATTTTTATTTTATTATTTGTTTTGGGTGAGAAAGGGGGGAAATGGGTTAGGATGTCCTGTTGATTTGTTGCCTAGTTGGTAGACCATTAAATTATATCCAGAATATAATTTAAAGGCCCAGTTTTATCCAGAGTGAGGTGTGCTACTACTGGCTAGTGCCTAAATGTCACCTACCCTTCCATGTTCAAATAGTTTTTTTTTATGCAATTTGCACAAAATAGTTGCAAGTATGGGAATAGTTTCAAAAATAGCATAATGAACTTACAATTTGAGAAATAGACTCAATTTGAACTAATTGGTTCGGTTTGGACCTCCAGGTCCAATTCAATAGGAATTTTTCGGTCCGGATTGGAAAATGAATAGGCTCACAACCTCAATAAGTTAATAACAGTGTCAAATTAACATCCAAAAACGCGGTTAGAGTTTGATGTTTGTAATCGATTTTTGGGAGTCCAAACTATTTTGCATATGCAGGGTATATATTGCATTTTACCCAAGATTTGTTAGTATTAGCTTTTTGAATGTAAGATAAGATAGCAGATTTGGAATGACTATTATTCGGCCATAGCTAGGCCTAGTAACATGATAGTATGAAAATGAAATATCTTGAGGGTATAATAAAATATAAATATCCCTCATGGATATGATAAACGTGTAAAAAAGGGATGATAATGACTCATCCTCTTGCTACGCCGCGTTGCTCTTCAAGTTGAACCTCAACCCCACCAATATATATATATATACGATTATTCGTAGAGTTGTGGTTAATTAGTAGAAAATTTTGCATGTGATTCTTGGTGGAAACTAAGAGAGGTTCTTTCCGATATTCTTAGTCTTGAGTGTTTGACCTTTCTAATTCACAAGTAAAAATTTCTTTTTTCTCTCTAGACATTGACGTTTACATCAAATTTGTCATTAAAGCTCATTGTTTATTTGACCACAACAGCAAAACCGGAAAATGTTTTAGGGGTACGTATGTCTCATGCATACAAAATAGTTAGGTTGAAATGAGTGTTTTCACAATACAAGAGCCAACTACCTCTTGCTTGGGATGGTAAGGATATTTAATTCCATTTTTTAAACATATTTTACATTTAATTCAAACCTATTATTATTATTATTATTATTATTATTATTATTATTATTATTATTATTATTATTATTATTATATATGTGTACGGCTCTTAACCTCTCATAATCCTTATATAATGCATTAGGTTAGTGACCTCAACTCCTGATCAACCACTAATTATCATATCAGGATTTCTACTTTCGGCCAACCTAGTGGCGTCAGATCAGGTGCTGTGCACGTGATCAAAGAATCTAAACCGGATTATTCTAAAAACATTTATTAAGATTTAATATTAGTAATTAGGAAAAATAAATTGAATGTGGATGAAGATTGTTTTCATCTAGGTTCAATGAACATTATCTCAATAGACTTTGGGTCACAAGAAACTTTTGTCCATGTAGTTTTGGTAGGACAATCAAAGTACACGTTAGAATCTTTCAAATAAACTTTACTAAATATAAAATGTAGATACAAAAATAATTTAAACTTTATTAAAGCTAAAATTTCAACCATAGAAAATAAAGTGTTATTTCTAATCTATAATTACCATGGGTTTGCATTTTATTATTTTTAATAAGTAATTTGTATTATTTTTACTTATGTTATTAGAAAAAATTAGTTGGGTGATGCACTTATATACAAGGCGGCCCTGGGGCAGGGCTCCAACAAAAAAAAAATCGTTTTAAAATGTGTTGTGGCTTCTCGTTTATAAAAAAATTTTCTACGATTTATTAATTTTTTAAATATTACTATTTTTGTGTTATATTTAAATGTTGTTTTGAATCTTTCGCCGAAGTAAACGAAACTTCAAAAGAATTTCCCGTTTTAGGCTCTGAGTGAAATAATTCATCAAAATGCACGAGATTTGTTGTTTGAAGTAGAAGCACGGTCTTAGACCGCACTATTATTTGTAAAACGTGTTGTCGATGACAACATTTAATATCCAAAATAAAGATAATAAAAACACAAATAGAGGTGCGGTCCTAGACCGCGGCTATAATGTAACATTTTTAAAAAAAAAAAACTAAAGAGGCGCGGTTATAGACGCCCCTATAGGGCATCTATGTTTTTAAAAAAAAAATTTTAAGGCGCGGTCGTGGACCGCGCATTTAAGTGTAATGTTTTTTTTTTTAAAATTTTTTATTTGTATTTTTGTTTATTATAAGTAGATGACATATTGACTTTGTTTTTATCGCTATTTTATTTTCATAGATATATTTATCGAAAATAATATTTCGCCCCCCTTTTAAAATCCTACGGCCGCCACTGCCACTGCTTATATAGATATTTGATTTTGGCCTCCTTAGATCGATTCAATTCTTATCTTAATTAAGTTGTCCTTGTTCACATTTAACAATGGTTAGACACGATTTGAATTATGAGATGGTAATTTGATTCTATAAAAGGAAAGATGAATTTCTTTGTAATCCACCATGCATGTGATTTGTAATCTCTTCTCTTTCAAAGTGTTTGTCTTTGACCTTTAGTTTCTCTTTCCCTATCAACTTGCTTTCATCTTTGTCCACTCACTTTTATCTTTGAGGATTTATATGTAAAAAAGGCATAAACTCAAAGATATGATAGCTTATTGGCTTGGCTTTTCTTCCACAATTTTGGAGTAGGTTTTGCTATACATATAGGAGTTGAGAATAGGGGCTATCATTGTCGGATATTTCGATCCAATAATTCTAGAAAAGTCCAATCTAATTCCGATCCAAGAGTATTCGGATATTCAACACTTTTATCCGGATCGAATATCCGATCAAAAAATTTATTAGTAGGCTAGTCAAATATATCCAATCTGATCCGATTTTTTTTATTATCAAAACCTCGATCCGTATCCGATAATCCGAAAAATATTTTCGGATCTGATCGGACTCAGATCACCAGCTCCGGATATTTTTTCGGATTCAAATTTTTTCGAAACGGATCTTCGAATTCCCGTGGATTAGACGGATCGGATTTTTTTGCTTACCCTCAATTGAGAACGAAGAATTATGAATTTTATTTATATATATTTAATACATGATTTGTTTGAAATTATTGGATAATCTAGAAGTTTGGAGTATTGGGTTCAAAGCTTTATTCCATGGAGCTTTCAAATATACTAGTCTAATCCGTTCGTAAAAGGGAGAATGAAGAAATTATGGATTGGGAAAAAATTCCCATAATTCTTTCGATCTCGCATTGTTACATTAAGAGAATTATAGGAAATTTACTCTCTTTTCTGATGGTACAGTTGATCTTTTATTTCACGATGTAAGGGGTCAAACTATCCCCGAGTGATGATCACTTAGCCTTTCTTTTATTTATAAGAAGCGCGATTAGATGCGCCTGAAAACCACCGACTCTCCTTCACACCAAAAAAAAGGAAATTTACCCTCTTAAACCTCGTAATTCCTTCATTCCGGTTCGTCGAACAAACCCATATAGAGGAATTTGAATAAAACTTTTTAAAGATTGAAAACACCTGAATAAATGACCCGATCTTTACATAATCAAGTGTTTTACTTATTTTCAAACAATGTCACTAAAATGACATATTTTTCTAAATTATTATCTTCTCATGATGTCAATTTTTATCGTCCCTTAATGGTTCAATATGATGAAATATCCTTTTAATTAAGAGATTAAAAATATAATATAGTGTACAAAAATTGAAAGTAATGACTATATAAATTGCATATTGATGTAGATATATTAGTTGTAACATGGTATCCACTTTGAAAGGATCATAAGTGGTATGTCCCTACCCTACTTAATCATCATATTGGAAAAAGAATATTCAAAAGAATCGGAGACAAGCAACCATTATCATCACATGTACGACAATACGTCACAATTGAAGAAATATTCATATGGAGATTCCATTTTTTTATTCGATTTATTGGTAGGTTGGAAGATCCTATCAACCAATAAGCTAAAGTAAAATATTAACATTTCAAAATTATATTTAAAGTATTATAGATCATGTTATTAATTATTATAATTTGAAATTGATTAATATTAGGATGCCTAAGTTAAGATATTTGAACTTGCCACATTTTTACTAGTTTTTCTTATGATTTTTATTGAATTAATTGAATAAAATTATATCGCTTAATTATAAACAATTGCCTATGGTTTGAAGTTTTTTTGGTTGAAATATGGTGGACGTGAAAATGACGTAATAGGCTTCTATTTGAAGTTGTTCATAGCACGGACATAATGCTGGCTTTGTCCGTACTAGAGTATGAGAGCAAGTGACTGCATGAGTTCGTGGTTGACGTCCAACAATGGTTCATCGAATGGTTGTTCACGTTGCATGTGAGCCTCCAACTAATGGGTGGGTGAAGATCAATACAAACGGAACACGTAATTCCGAGGGGCATGCCACTGTTGCTGGCCTTATTAGGAATTATGAGGGGGGAGGGGGTGTTTGTTGGGTTCGGGGTGAATCTTGGATTATGTAGTGTATCCATGGCTGAGATATGAGAGGTATTACATGGTCTAAAGATTGACTGGAGAGGGATATTGATTGCTAATTTTGGAGTCAGATTCTTAATTGTTTACCACTCTCCTTCGCCTTTCCCTTTCTAGTCACCACCCTCTTTCTAGTCTGGTATGTAAGTGACAATATTTTTTTTTTTAAAAAAAAATTGGTCTATTTGGCTCCAACATGCCTATCGCGAGGTGAATAGCGCGCTTGAGTTTGTAGCTTCCTTTGTTTAGAACTTGTCTGTGGACCTAAGTGTATTGTGTGACCTCCCGAGGGTATTCCCCAAGTGCTGATCACTTAGTCCTTATTTTTATTTATGAAAAGCGCATCTAGATGCGCAGATGCCACCAAACCTCCTTCTACCAAGTTTTTTTAAACAATTAAATTATTGACGTCCAAATTTGAAGATTTTCTATCCAACCATTTTGTACTCAGAAAAATATCACGAAAACTGTAAAGTAAGAATATGATCGCCTACAAATAAAAAAAAAATAAATCCTTTTTTATCATGTAGAAAATTATTCATAATATACATTATAAATATTTATTTTACATTCGACCATAAATTTAGTTAAAAATTATTCATAAAATCAACAATTTATATTTTACAACAAGACAATTAGATAATTTTTTTTATTAACAATAGTTTAATTTTATTCAACAAAAACTATATATCACCGTAAATTTGTACCGAAATAGTTGGTATGCATCTATACCTTGCCCGATATTTGATATGGGTGAAATATCAAATTTCACTATTTCGTATAGGATGTGAATAAATATATGGGTGAAATATCTATACCTTGCCCGATTATAATAACTATGTATATGTATGTCACATTCATTATTTAAAACTATTATTATGATATACATATAATAAATAAATACTTATGAAAATAAGTAATTTCCCAACTCAAAATAATTGGCATATTCGTATAAGATATGAATTATTATTATTATTTTTATGGCCAAATGATAAACCCTATCTTTATAATAAAAAAGCTTATCCGTTGTGTTGATACAGCAAGCATCACGTAAGGCTTTACCACTATTTCTTCTCTATCCGACTTTGTCTCCTACACGTTAAGGGGTAAAATCGTCTTTCACATTACACCGCGTTCTATTTTCTTTATCCTGCCCCTGCGCCCCTGCCTAGTAATAATTATTTTAAACGTAACACCAAATTACACAACCACACACTTAAATTAACTGATTTCTCACAAAATCACTCCAACAATTTCAAAGTTATAATTAAAGTGACAATTTATCATAAAAATAACTACTGTAAATAATTTAATCATTATGCATAATTAAAGTGATGATGTATTATTTATAAGAAAATGATGGATGGGTGTTCTGAATTAAACTTAATTAATAAATAGTTTTAGTTAATTTGCATTTTATGGACGGTTTTCTGGAAAGTTGTTACTTTAAGGACACTTGGGTGTAATTTATCCAAAATTTAATCGCATAAATGATAATCCAAACCCCACCCTTTTTATAGGTGCCCTTGAAGCCTTTTGTAGTTCTGTCCAAGCCAAACCAAACCCTCCAAACTATCCACCGCTACAACCACCGCAACCGCCACTTGGCTCCGATCTCGGGCGATCTCATTCTATCTCACCCCAACCAAACCGCATGCGAGTATCTTTCTCTTTAACCTCACAATGACCAGGCGGTGCTCTCACTGCTCTAACAACGGCCACAACTCCAGAACCTGCCCATCTCGTGGTGGCTCCGGAGAGGGCGGTGTCGGAGCCAGTTCCGGAATCGGAGGAGGCTCTGGTGGAGGTGTGAAGCTGTTCGGCGTTAGGTTAACTGATGGATCGTTAATGAAGAAGAGTGCGAGTATGGGAAACCTTATGCACTACCATTCCTCTGTCGCCGGATCCTCCCCCAATCACGGTTCTCCGTCCTCTGATCTCCATCAGGATCCACCTGCACCAGACGGATACCTCTCGGATGATCCGAATCATGCCTCCTGTTCATCGAATCGTCGCGCTGATAGGAAGAAAGGTATTTCCCACCTCTTTCTGGAAAAGTAAATTTTGATATGAGCTATAAATTCATCGAATCGGATGTTTGTAATGCAGTACTCGAGCTTGATTTTTATCGATCGTCTTAGATTAAGTGGGAAGAAGATCAAGTTATCATATTATTTCAGACAGATAAACTTTGTTCTTCTATGATTTGGGAATTCAGGGTTGGAAATTAGATTTATGTTTTTGATGGTTTGTTGATTCCCTTTGAGAAAGAAATTGCTTAGAGGTTAGAGCATATTCCCTACTCGATGCAGAACCTATGTGGTCCTCTTATCTTCCAAGGGTTGTGGATAACCATTGCTATCCATATATTTAAGGGTGCATAATGTGTCCAAGGTTGAAAAATTGGCGTGGTGATGGATTCTTATAAGAACTATCATTTTGTAGCTCATCATCAAGGTAAATGTTTGATTTTATTGTGGGGTCCATGTTCTCTTTTAAGAGATGTGATGGGAGAGCTACCTACCAAACTTTGATTTGTTTGGCTTATATGTTGCCATGTTTACGGATGGGATTTCGGTACACCGTACATGTATCTAGCTGAGTCTTTGAATTTTGGATATGTAGTAGCTAGATCTGGTATTGCTTATTCAGGCATGATCTTTTACATCTCTCTCTTGGATTGATGGCTATGGGTGTGTTTATGCTGATGAATGACGTTCATATGTTTTCTTTGTTATAGGAATATGCATGGATTTATTAATGGAAATATTTTTCTTCATATGAAATTCCCTGATAGAGTAGATTTTTCTTGTAAAACGAAGTCAATCATAGACTATTAGTTAGCTGCTAAAACTCTTACCGGATCCCTTCGGCCAGTGGCTAAGTACATTGGATTCGGTTCAAACTTTTCCTACTTGACATTTATGTGGTTTAAGTATGAATGTTGCTCAAATCTATAAATAAGTTCCGTTTCTAGTTTTGCTCCGAGGCAGCATACTGCGTTTTACTTTTACTGCACCTGTCAATTGATAACTATTTGGGTGATGGAAATTTGGAAGTTGTCAATGGTGGTGTGCTGATGTTTTTAGAGGCTTATACTCCAGTACCTGGAAAAAGTTGGTTCTTTTGATGACTGAACTTATGTTTAAGGTTTGATTTCCCTCTTAATTTTTTTGTCCCGAGGAAGATGCACAATTTGTGCTGGTTTGTCTGTGTACAAAGAATATTCTTCAGATTCCAAGATCATCCAGAAGTGAGTAGTGTTATTCAGTTTAAAGAGAGATTTGTTTATGATGGACTTGGGGATGATAATGGTTCTAAAGATCATGTTGGCTGTGCTCTTTTCTGTGAATGATTGATCTTTTATATATATCGAATTTGTGCTTTATGTAGTTATTTTAGGTGGTTTTGGAAAGAGAATAATGCTATCTAACATATATCTGGATGTGTACGTGGTTTGACAGGTACACCGTGGACAAGTGAGGAGCATAGGCTGTTCTTGATTGGCCTTCAAAAGCTCGGTAAAGGAGACTGGAGAGGAATTTCACGCAATTATGTTGTATCAAGGACTCCCACTCAAGTTGCTAGCCATGCTCAAAAGTATTTCATCCGTCAAACTAATGCATCCCGCCGAAAGAGGCGCTCTAGCCTTTTTGATATGGCTCCAGATATGGTACATTCTCTTTGCCTCTCGGTGCTTGTTTGTTACAGTTCCATAATGAGTTTTTGGAATGAGTTATTCCCCCATATTTGTTGTTTCGTTACTTTAGTAATCAAATTAGCACGAATGGAATAAGTATACAAGGTTGGAATCAGTGAAACCTTGTTTTTTTTTGTTGGAATCAAAATCTGGAATGGCTCATTCCTGAATTGAAATTGATTCCCATCCCAAGCCATACCAATCAACCTTTCCTCATTCCTGTTCTCAGTCAAAGGATTGGTAGTTTGGTACCAAACGAGCCCTCAATGTGTCTGTGGCATACACCCTAATTCAACATGGTTTAGTTTTGGCAGTACTAGATTAAGGGAGTTGAAGTCAAAGCTTATGTTTAGCTGATTGAACAAGGTTTTTGGTTTTTAAGCTTCACATTTATTTGGGAGGATGAAGCTTATTGGGTAACTGATAGATGTAAAAGTGAAGGCATTAATTGAATTGCAAAAGTGATGTTTCCATAAGCCTGCCTTTCGTTAGCTTACAAACTTCTCATTTTGTAAGCTTCAATAAACTCCCATACTCTCCCAAGCTTTTATCGCCAGCCGATCACACAACATAAGCTTCATAAGTTGTCATAAATTCCTATAATCAAACCTCCCAAACGGAGCCCCTACCCGTGAAGATTGTCACCTTCAACTATGAAATATACCTCAATTACCTGATCTTTATGTGTATTTTGTGAACTTCGTTTCTTCCAAACCTTTTTTTTTTATTAGTTAGCAAATAGCATTGATGCTGTGAAGATGAACATAATCTAATAATTGCAATTGGCTTAATACTTGATAGGGCACCGATCCACAGTCAGTACCCGAAGAACAAATGCTACCCCCACAACCTCCTCAAACTTCAGAACCGAACGCCACAAGTACAAATTCCTTGCCTTCTCTGGACCTCTCTCTTGGGACAGAGGCTGTTGAATACGAACCAATGGAAACCACTTCAGGTGAACTAGCTGAGGAGGAGCCTTGTGGTGAAGCACCCTCAATGGACTTGCAACATCAGATGCTCCCCACTTTTGTTCCCACCTTCATACCTTACCCATTCCCATTTTGGCCTCATAACCCAGCTCAAACTGAAAACAACTCTATCCAGACTACGACTTCATCACACCGCGTATTGAAGCCTACCCCAGTTATCCCCAAAGAGCCAGTCAATGTTGATGAACTGGTAGGCATGTCAAAGCTTAAACTCAGTGAGGCCGAGAATGGCCATCTCGGCCCCTCTCAGCTCTCCTTGAACCTGCTCGGAGGCCCATCCCGACAGTCAGCATTCCATGCCAGCGCAAGCAGCGCTGATCTGGCCGAAGGCAAGAGTAGCGTGATCAATGCAGTTTAGTTTGATGTGGAAATGTACTTGGATGAGAATGAAGTGGGGAAAGAGGATATCGGGGAGATTATCGCTCGTTCTTTGGCTACATTATTAGCGCCTTAAGCTAGTTGTTGCCCATCTATGCCTTGTACTGTAGCTTGTAGGCTTCTGTTAGTTAATGTTTTCTCTCCCAAACTCAGTTGCAGTATTCTTTTGTGTGTGTGAGCCGATTAATAGGATTCAAATAATGGAGTTCAACAGGTTTTATATAATACTTGTCAAGTTTGCTTATATTTTTATTTGTACATTAATGTAAAGAAACACTAGCTTTGAATACTTCTTTGTTAATTTGCTCAAGGGTTCATAGCAGCATTGGTGCCTAGTGGTTTGATCACTTAATTTTATGCCTTAGTTGCTGCAGGTGATTTTAGCTTATCACTATTGACCTATTGAGACAACCTATGAAACTTGAAAGTTGAAACTGTATGTCATTGGGCTTACTGGAAGTGTATGCTTATGGGCAAATTTGGGTTGCCATGTTGAAATAGTGGTAGAGGTAGCAATAGATGTCGAAGGATCTGTTTAAACCGAAAATTAATAAGATCATATTCATTTTAAAAATAAAAATAGATGAACAGGATGTTTGTCTTAGACCACCCATATTGGTCGGTTTAAAGTCTCGTATCAAATACACCCATAAAAGTCACATTCATGCTTTTCTTAGATGAACAAGATGTTTTTCCATAAAAAAACACATTCATGCTTCTCTTAGATGAACAAGATGTTTTTCCAAAAAAATACCGAAGGTATCTAGTTTATAATAAGTTGTATTTCTATATTTCTATTCTTGTTTGTAAACTTTAGTCGTAATTTGTCATTTTGTATGATCCCGTCATTCGGCATCTAAGGTTGATAATTAATTAAAGTACTTTTCCTCTTGATACCCTTCAAGTTTGAACTTTTTCCGTTTGGTAACTATTAGTTTTGGTTTTTCCGTATGTTGCCCTTCAGATTTGATTGTTTTTCCCTTTGGTGCCCTCCAAGTTTTGTCATTTCCGGTCAATGCCTTCCAAAATTATTTTTTTCTACTTGATGCCCTCTAGGTTGAATAATTTTCCGTTTGGTCGAAATTGATCTTTCTATTCATATATAAAGATAGATCTATCCATTCATATATAAAGATAGATCTATCCATCCACCCTATTCGATTTCCATTTTTCTATATAAAAATGAATCGATTTCATTCAACGTTTGATTCCCCCCCCCTCCCCATATAGAAAGATAGATCTATGTATCTACCCTATCCGATTTTCATTTTTCTATAGAATAATGAATTGATTTCATTCAACATTTGATTCAAAAAACTACTGTGCTAAACCCCTACCCCCACTCCCCCCTCTCGCTTATGAAATGACCAGTGATTTGGAGGAGATCTCTCGAAGAATATTGCGAAACACCATGAGCAACAGGATGTTGAGGTCTAAAATTTGAAGTGAAATTTTGAATTTGCCTGTTCCTAGTTGTCGTGGGAAAAAAAAAACAATCATTCCCTTAGAACTTGTCCAACATCACCCCGACCTTGTCCTATTTTCATTCAATCGATGCAAGTATAATAGATAAAGTAAAAAAAAATCATATCATGTTTTTTTTTACAATTATATACTAATTTTTTAGCCAACTTTTAGTGTTTGTGGAAAAAAATTTTGTTTGAAAAATCAAATAAAATATTAAAATTTGTTGTTTTATTAAAAACAAGGTAAATTATGACTATCTAAAAAAAAACATATTATAAAAGTGTATTTTTAAAAATTAGATTACATGGTAACAAAAAAAGGGTTTGTTTTACAAAGAAATTAACTAACTATAAACAAATGCCACAAAAATTTTCTTTTTTTAAACAAAAACCGAAATTGCCTAAATTTTTTTATTTAATATTTTCAAATATACTTTTACAATATAATCTTACATTTTTATGTTGCCTACCTAACATACAATTTATAATCAGAATCATATAGTGTAACATCAAATGATTTGCTAAGTGAGATATTTATTCATATTATGTATCGATAGACGTAGAATAACAATGAGAAAATTGGTGTATAAAAGCCTTTATTGTATCTATGATGCAATATAGGTTCCTTTAATTTCAGTCCAAAAAATAAATAGTTAATGGTTGAAATAAGGGTAACCAATTAAGGGCATATCCGTAATAGATTGAGAAAACTGCCAAAACGAAAAAAGGAAAATCCCGTTAAAATGGGTAACTGAATATTAAAGAGAAAAACAAGATTCTTCGTCTATTCAACTCCTCCTCTCAAAACCAGTCAAAAAAACCACGCCTTGTTTCTAGAGAATTTGCAATCGAAGTACTCAAAGCAATCGTCATCTCCTTCTTCACCCGCCAATCCTTCTTCTGGTTTGTATAATTTCAAAAAATCGCTATAAGTTTCCTAGATCTTTTGCGGTATCTGTCGCTATTTTCTCGGCTGAAAGTTTCACACCGCAAACCGTTCTTTGCTTTCTTCCTCAAATCGGTACTGAAAACTGCCATAGAAAAATGGTTATTTTTATGGGTTGTGAAATGTGTAGCAGTGTATTGTGATTTTAAGTTATTTTTCTTTCGTGTTCATACAATTAGGTTTCTGTATTGAGCAAATAAGGAGAAGATGAAACTTGTTCAGAGTTTTCATAGATTTGTAGTAGAAAATCAACTCTTTTTATGTATATATTGTAACGCCCGGAATTTTAATTCCGGTTAGTGAGTGGTTTAGCGGCTTTCCCACAGGCACGGATCAGTCTTTCCGCAGGCACAATGTGCTGAGTGATGCGATTTTATCCCAAATTCCGTTCCAACCCTTGATTTACCGCGTTTTGGCTCTTGACCCCTCGTTCTCTAAGTGATGTGATGTTTTGACCTTTGTTTTTTCCTTGGGTGCAACCCCCCCTCTCTCTCTCTCCTTTCCCCATCTTCACTTTCACGTGACTTTCTTTCTTCCTTCTCCTTGGCTTCTTCTCCCTTTTTGTCTTTGAGCTTGGTAGCTTCTTCCTTGATGCTCTTCCTCCCCTTCTTCTTGTGTAAGTTCTCCAACAAGGGAGTGTTGTACAGTTCCGAGTTAAGCAGTAAGTTCCTTCTTCTCCCTCCTTCATCTCCTTCTTCTTCCTTGAGCTCCAATGGTGGAAGCCATGGATTCTTACATTTCCTCTTCTTTTTGTGTTGCATGTGTATGGATCTTGCTTAGATAATAAGCTATGATGATGTTTGTGTGTGGGACATCTATGATGGAGCAAGGAAGCTAGGAGACCCTCCACACCTCAGGGAAACTGAGAGAGAATGATGAAGAAGTGAAGTTCTATTGCTAGGCAAAAGCCTCTATTTAAAATTATAGAAAAGAAGTTCACCAACTCTACCTAGGAACTCACATAATAAATGTTCTAGGAACTAAACTAACAACAAATAATAATTACATACCTATTAAATTATTCTAGGGACTATCTAACAACTGTTTTAGCATCAGTATTATCCAACACCCCCTTGCAAGCTTGGTTGTATAGATTGTCCATGCCAAGCTTGGATGTGAGCCACTCAGATCTGCCAGGATGAAGTCTCGTAGTTAGGAGGTCAGCCAACTGATATTATGAGGGAACATGAGAGATTTGAACAATGCATGCATCAATTTTTTCTTTGATGAAGTTTATGTCTATCTCAAAATGTTTCGTCTTGTCATGTTGAATGGGATCATGAGCTATATTGATAGCAAATTTGTTGTCGCAGTACAACTTCATTGGATCTTCCCATTGGATTCTCAAATCATTTAAAATGATTCTCATCCACAATAACTCACAAATTCCATGAGCAACAACACGAAACTCAACCTCTGCACTTGACCTTGCAACAACTCCTTGCTTTTTACTTTGCAAAGTAACTAGATTTCCACCAAGATAAACACAATAACCCGTTATAGAACACCTGATTACAATGTCACCAGCATAGTCAACATCCGAGTAAGCTTCAAGTTGGAGTTTGTTGCTCTTGGTGAATAAGATGCCCTTTCTTGAAGTGCCTTTAAGATATCTCAAAATCCTATAGGCAGCCTGAAGATGTGGAACTCTAGGATCTTGCATAAACTGACTAATGACACTTACTAAAAAGGTAATATCCGGTCTAGTGTGAGTAAGATAAATCAATTTCCCACAAAGCTTCTGGTATAGTTGTTTGTCAACTGTTGGTTCGTTTTCAGCCTTACCAATTTTCTTGTTGTAGTCAATGGGAGTAGATACTGGTTTGCAATCTTCCATTCCCGCTTCCTGCAACACATCCTTGGTATACTTCTGTTGGGAGATAAATATACCCATTTTTGATCGAGCTACTTCAATTCCCAAGAAGTATTTCAACTGACCAAGCTCCTTAGCCTCAAATTCTCGAGTCAATATTGTCTTCAAACGAGCTTGCTCAATAGGATCATTTCCACTCATAATAATATCATCCACATAATCAAGAAGGATAGTAACCTCCTTGGAGTCAGAGTGTTTTACAAACAAAGTATGGTCACCCTGACTTTGAATATACCTTGCAAATCTCATCACCCCACGAAAGCGGCCAAATCATGCACGAGGAGATTGTTTCAATCCGTATAAGGCCTTGCGCAACTTGCAAACATGTGAAGGGGAAGCGGATGAAAACCCCTGAGGTAAGCTCATATAGATATCCTCATTGAGATACCCGTTGAGGACGCATTCTTCATGTCAAACTGAAATAATTTTCAGTCAAGATGCGCAACAATGGACATAAGCAAACGAACTGTAGACATCTTGGCAGCCGGGGCATATGTTTCTTAATAATCCAAACCATAAGTTTGAGTAAAGCCCCGAGCAACAAGGCGAGTTTTGTACCTTGCTAGGGAACCATCAACATTATACTTTGCAACAAATACCCATTTACAATTGATAATGTTGTGAGCAGTTGGTTGCTCCACAAGATCCCATGTGTGATTAGCTTCACGAGCCATCATTTCCTCACTCATAGCTTGTCCCAACTCGGGTGATTCAAAGGCTTCCCGTGCACTCTTAGGGATTTTTATCTGATCAAGTTTAGTGAGAAACTGCTTGTGTTGATAAGAAAATCTATCCAATGAAGCATAATTAGATAGAGGATAAAGGGGCCTATTTGTACAAGCCCTTGAACCTTTTCTTAAAGCAATCGGCATATCAGGTTATGGTGCAATTGGAGAAGGCTGTTCAACAATAGTCACAGGACCCGGATCAACGACGGAATGGTGAGGAGAAGGGGGCACCCTTCTAAAGTATGTTTTACCAAACTTGGGAGAGGTTATTTGTTGATTTTGTGAAGGTTGTGGGGGTGGGTTGAGCATCAAGAAGCTCTTCTGTCGGAGAGGACAACGGCTGGTCCAATTGGAGTGATGGTTCATTTGGAGTCGATGTGGGCGTATCGGAGAGGGTGATAGTGCCACTAGGAAGTGGGGGCGGCTCAATTATGATAGGTTCCAAAGTTGAGCCCATATGGTTATCCATGCTTGCTGGAATGAAACATGCAGATTCAAGGAAGGTGGAATCCTGGAGTGGAATAGATGGGGAGGTGTAGTATGGTCTGTTTTCATCAAAAGTAAGATCAACAATTACATAAGTTTGTTTGGAAAGAGGACAATAGCACTTATAGCCCTTCTTGGTGTGGGAATAGCCTATAAAGATACATTTTTTAGCCCTTGGATCAAGTTTACCCCGACATGGAGTATGAATATGTACATAGGCAGTATATCCAAAAATCCTAGGCTCTAACGCATGAGCAATCGAGGTATTGGGAAAGAAAGTTTGGAGGTGGCTGATTGGACTTTGGTATTGAAGGATTTTGGAAGGTGTTCGATTGATCAAGAAGACCGCCGTGAGGGCTGTTTCTCCCTAGTAGAATTTTGGAACATGAGATTGAAACATGACAACTCTACTGACATTAAGAATATGACCATTTTTACTTTCTGCAAGACCATTTTGTTGAGGTGTATACACACAAGAAGACTCGTGAATAATGCCTTTTGAGGTGAAGAAGGATGCCAAGGTATGATTGATATATTCCTTAGCATTATCAGATCGAACACGTTGGATGGATCTACCAAATTGATTAAGAATCATGGTGTAGAAGGTTGGGATAATGGTGCTAGCTTTTGATTTGTGCTTAAGGAGGAACAACCAAGTTACCCTTGTGCAATCATCGATCTATGTAAGAAACCAGGAAGCCCCATTAATAATTTTCACGGGTGCAGGACCTCAAATATCACTATGAATTAACTCAAATGGAAGAAGACATCTTTTATTGTGAATAGGAAATGAGACCCGTTTTTGCTTGACCTTCTCACAAGTAGAACAAACAAGACTTTCATTATCTAGACCAACAAAATTATTTGGATACAAGTGTTTCATAAGGGAAATGGATGGATGGCCAAGCCGATGGTGTTGAAGCCAAAAATCAGTTTTAACGGTTGTACATAGGTGGGTAGTGGCATGAGGTTTCTCCAAGTAGTAAAGTCCCCCCTTCTCTCTACCAACTCCAATAGTCTTCCTTGAGCCTTGTTCTTGTATTACACATCTAGAAGAAGAGAAAATAACATCACAGTTTAGGTCATGAATCAGTTTTGTTACTGAAATGAGGTTAGATGAGAGATTGGGTATGAATAGAACATTAAATATGGAAAAAGAGGGAGATGCATCAATGGTGCCATTTCCTAAGATGGGTGATGATGTCCCATTTGTTGTAATGAGGTGTTTCTGATGGGAAAATGGGCGATAGGAAGTGAAAAAAGAACGATCTTTAGTCATATGATCTGTTGCACCACTATCCAGAATCCAATTCTAACTGAAAAAGTGATTTTGGGTACTTGTTAGAGCCAAAGACTCGAAATTCACCTTCATAGAAAGAGCTTGAAGAGCCTTCAACAAGTTCTCTAAATGATTAACTTTAGCAGCCATTTCAGCAGGGGAAGAAGAGGGTGTCGCGGCAGCAGTGTGGGCCTTCGGTTGAGATGGTTGTAGCGGAGGAGGGGGCTGGTGGGAGTCAACAGAAGGTTCACCGAAGGAGTTTGAAGAATTCTTCTTTCCCCAATCTCAGTTGGAAGGTCTGCCAACAACATCTCTCCTTGGTGTGTCTAGATTTCTTGCAATGGGTGCACCAAAGATCATTAATATCTTTTTTCCCAGATTTTGAAAGAAGGGCCATATTCTCAAAATTTGTTGTTTGTGGATGGAGCATGATACCTCGACGAGTTTCCTCTATCTTAATAGTAGCAATATTTTCTTCCAAGGATGGAAGAGGTTTGATGCCTAGAACTTGAATCCGTACTTGATTGAACTCCGGATTCAAGCCAACAAGAAATATGTATGAGCGATTGTTGTCAACTGACGTACACAATAATTCTTGCTCATCAGAATTTTTCGATACGAGAGACTGAGATTAATCGATTTCCTACCGTAGATTCTGCAGAATATTAGCGTATTCAGAAACGACCATCGATCTTTTCTTGGTGGAGTAGACCTTCATAGAGAGTTCAAAAAGAGCACCTGCATCTTGAGCCTTGCCATAAGAACGCTTCAGAAAGCTCCAAATGTCTTTGATAGCTGGAAGAAAGATACAATTGGACCCAATACCAGAATCCATGGAAGCCCACAACCAAAACTTGATGATTGAATCATCACGAGTCCATAGCTTAAAGGTGGGATCTGTCATCGCTGGAGAATCAACAAAGAGTTGGTCATCATTGTCACCGCCTGTGAGGGATGCCTTAATAACTTTGGCCCAAATACGATCATTTTTTCCATCGAGCCTATAAGAATTTTGAATAAGAGGTAAAGTTGAGCGGTTGAAATTTGTGGTGGTTAAATCGGTTCCTTCTTCTTTCTCCATAGGTGACCGGATATTGTAGTGGTGAGAAACTTAAGAGTTGGCAGCAAAGGTGGCAGCCAAAGAAGAAGGAAGAATAAGCAACTCTCTAGGGTTGCTATGATACCATGAGAGAGAATGATGAAGAAGTGAAGTTCTTTTGTTAGGCAAAAGCCTCTATTTAAAATTATAGAAAAGAAGTTCACCAACTCTACCTAGGAAGTCACATAATAAATGTTCTAGGAACTAAACTAACAACAACTAATAATTACATGCCTATTAAATTATTCTAGGGACTATCTAACAATTGTTTTAGCATCAGAACAGGAACCATCGACGACTGCTTGAAAATCGCCCTCTGGAGCTCGACCGCACCCGCGGTTGGACAGCGCCGCGGGGGCGACCATTGCACTGATCCGTAAGGGCGGCCACTGGCTCAGTTATCTAACCGGTGCAGCCTTCTTCTCCTCTTCGCGGTTGTGCTTCCTTCTTCCGTGCCCGCGTCTTTGCCCCAATGAGTGCCCTCCTCCTTGATCTTGTGAGCCTTCTCCTATCATAGTTGTGCTTAGATGTAGGATCATACTAGGATGGTTTAAGATGATCTTGTGGAATGCCAAGCAGTGGCTTTTGATCTTAGGCGAGTGTGTGAGGTTTTGGAATATTCTAAGGTTGATGTATGTATGATCTTGAGTTGATTGTGGTGAGTTTAGGACTGCCCTTGTGAGGCTTGTGAGCCTTGAGATCGTGAGTATATGGTTGTTAAGATTGTGGGCTAGGATGTGCGTATCCTAGCATAATATTGCTACTATTGAGATTGTTGAGACTAGGCATGTTTATCCTAATATGTTGTTATGGGTTATGATCTTGTGAGATCATCGGGTCTAGAAGTCTAAGGACTTCTAGCTTATGAGAGTATTTCTGATTTGTTCCTTTATAATGATCAGGCGTTGAGTACCTTCCTACAGGAAGCGAGAGCGGTATTGGTCGGTTTAGCTTTAGGACTAGGTAAGTCTCCGGACTTACTTAGCTAACTTCTTTGTATTAGCATCGATGTGTGATTGGTTGTGTGTGTTGAGTTATGTTTTGTAATAACGAAACCGGAAATAGGATGATCTTTATATATATTGATATTTGTCCCAAGTGTATGATAACAGGTAGTGACAACACTACCTAGCTCTCATGAGAGCTAGGAGGTTCCCTGTGACTAGCTCGGGCAAGTAGACGGTCGGATGCATCAGTATCATTCCTTGCCAGTAAGTAGGGACAGAGGTGAGTTTTGGGGATTCTCGTGTCACAAACCTAAGTTGAATTAGTAATGTAATGACATAAATGAAAAGATAATAAACCGGCTTGCGTGTGTTGGAGCATGATGTGTGTCTATGTTGACTTGTGTGTGTGTGTGCCAATACCATGATTCTAATGCTTTGAATGTTAGTTAACGGTTTTATACCATGTTGTAGTTGCCTTGCAAGTTAGGGATGCGGCCGAGAGATCCGGAAGAGTGGGCGACCGAGGTTTCGTACATTTTAGGATGGGTTTGGATGGGAGTCTTGTATATTGTATGTTGTGTATGACGTTTGGTCTTTGGAGTTGTAAACTCGACTGGAATCTTTCGAATGTATGCTTTCGGGAATCATATCATTTGCATAAAAATGTATTTCGGTTTTGCCTTTATTTGTGTCTTGTTGTAAGATCCGGTGAAATTGTTGTCAGGCTAAGGGTCGGGACCCATTGTGAGATCTCCACCCGTAGCATTCCAAGTCCCGCGGATTTGGGGTGTTATATATATGGCATCCGATTGTTGTCCGAATCAAAATTATGTGCTCAATTTATGTTTGCATGTGTTTTTAAGGAGATTCATGTTTGTGTACTCCATCTTTGTAAACAGGGCTTCAAGTTTGTGTATTTGTTTTTGTGTTTTGCACATGTATTGAGAGAGATATATGTTTATGTTCACAATTTTATGTTAATTTGGCTTCTGATTTTAAGGCAATTGTAATTTATGTACTCTATTTCTGTGTATATGGCTTCTAACATTCCAGCGTTTAAAGTCTTTGCATACAAGTTTTGTGTATTGCATGTGTATGTAGGGAGATCCATGTTTATGTATTCAATTTGTGCAATTAAGGCTTTTAATTTTTAAGACGATTCAAGTGTGTGTACTCAATTCATGTAAATATTGCTTTTGGTTTTTGGACAATTTAAGTTTGTGTAGGCAAATTTTGTGTTTGAATGTGTATATGGGATGATCCATGTTTGTGTACTTAATTTTTGTAAATATAGCATATGCTTTAAGGTCAAGTCAAGTTGGTGTTTTCAATTTTGTGTTTGCATGTGCATTAGATGTATTGTGTTTAACTATTTACAATATTGTCAATTATGTAATGAAGTAGACATAGTATTCTAGGTAAAAGTTTTCTAGTTTATGTTAAAATAATGTAATATAGATGTTATCACATATTTGATTGAGCCTATTTTTATTAATTATGTGACTGAAGAAAGAAATGACTAGAACAAAAAGAATGACTTTCAAACATCAAAACAAGCCCCAAAAACATGCAAATGGAGCCGGATCATCATCTAAGGTGAATATTTTAAAGTCAAATTGTTGTGGTATTCACATTGTGTATGTAACAATCTAATAATGTACGTAAGTAGGAAGAATAATTACAGATTATGCATAGAAGCTAATGTATACACATTAACAGTCTCTTTAAGCCAATAGCCAATATTATGTAATGATTATTTTGTATTGAATACTTGATGTATTAAATGTCAATAGCCAATGTTTATGTACTGATTGTTATGCATGAATTGTTGTAATGACATTGGTCATTAAAAAAGTATAATTTATATATGATGTTTCCGATAAAGCAATGCATGTTCAATTTATGTACTGATGTTTAAGATGCAACAGTTATAATGCACCAATTTTGTATTGAATATGTGTGTAATGAAAATGTACATGTATTTTACAATCTGTTATGTACATATTGCTCATGAATGTGTCTACATGTAATGACATTATGTACATTTGGATATGGGCCAAAATGGGAGGGTCATACACCCAAGACGTCTCCAAACTCCTACAATCTAACAACCATCAATTTAAGGTTAGTCCTTGCAATTAAATACCACATTTGTATCACGAACATGTTTTTAACCAAATATATGACTGTTTATGTTATTTTTTCTCAGTTCACAAGCCAAAGGTCGGAAACCCACAAAACGATAAATGATCGGGTAAACTGCTATAGTTGCTTATCTCTAATCCCGTTCATCCTGGATGAACTCTCGTATGAATACAAAAATAAGTTCAAGAATGATATTTTTGGTCCCCTCATGGAGATGAGCACAAAACTAAAATTGTCTAACCAGGTGATACATTTCATGTTAATCAGGAAGATTAACACAAGAAGACATTTTTCAATGTGGTTTGTAGTAAACAATGTGTTGCTCAAGTTTGACGTATATGAATTTGTCAAGATAACTGGATTCTCGTGTTCTGCTGACTTTGCCACCGCAGGTAAGGATATGGATGATGTTGACATGCGTTCCGTTATTGGGATAGAGAGATGCACAAATGACACACTTGAACAAAAATTCAAGGAAGAGCCCAATGAGTCACCAAACAAGTACTAAATGGCGCTCATACTGTTTGTTGAAGGTTGTTAGCCTCGAAAAATGGAAAGACCATGATAACACAACACACTATAAATCTGTTAAGCAACATGGAATTGTTCAACAAGTTTCCATGGGGTCGTTTTGTCTACATTCAAGAAGATCGTTACAATCATGTGGTGCACTGGTGCGGGCAAAGAGAGAAACAGTGGTAGATACAACATCGGTGATTTTCCTCTAGCGTTACAGGTATGCATATGTACCGATGATTTGTCATGGTTTATGCAGTATCAATTGAAAACATTATAGCAAACCATTAGATATTTGTGTACTGAGATGATATGTATTTTATGTACTCATTAAATTATGTACTTAGTAGCAGTAGCCAATGTTTATGTTTTGATTGTTATGCATGAATGTGTACTGAATTATGTTTGTTGATAAATTGTAATTTTTCTTCATGACGTTAGTGTACTTTTTTGATGTTAACCATGATGTTTGTGATAAATCAATTGATGTTCAAAGTATATTGGTGTAAATTATTCATGTTTATGCACCGAGTAATTATGTACTTAGTAGCAGTCATCATTTCCGGATGCGGAAAATTTTCTGTAATTTTTCGTAAAATAAAATACGGGAATTTTATATAGAAAAAATATATAAATATGCTCGTAAAATATAGTTTATGATATAATATTATTCTCGTAAATTTAAGTTACAACGTAAGAATACTCGTAAAAATATTTAGGCTATTAAAATATTAATAAAAAAGAGGGAAAAAATAAATATCGAAAAATGCGCCTAAAAATTGGGGTGTTACATCAGATCCCCTAAAAACAAGTTTTGTCCCAAAACTTGCTATATGTTGAACTTCTCGGTCCCTAAGGCCGAGGTATGAATTCTCAAACTAAGAAGGCTTAAACCTTCTAATCTATACACAATCTACTCAAACTACCATCACAAGATATATTAGGTCATATAGCACATTCCCGCACAGGGCACAAACTACACATAACATCACACATGCACATAACTCAACTAAAGGAAGAACTAGGTCTAACCCGTCGATTTTATCGATGCTACTAGCTCAACGTAAAACTCATCCAAATGTACTATCCTCCATCTTCCATCAACCTCATCAGTCCCTTGTCTACCACTAGATCATCATGACTGACGACATGCCTCGATTCTTGTATGACTCCCTCGACTGTTACACAAGAAACACTGAGTGAACACCCTCTACTCTTGGTGGTAACGCCCACTTGTAAGTCACTTCTCCAACTCGCGCTAAGGTCTCAAAAAGGTCCGATATATCGGAAACTCAACTTCCTTCTCGGGTCTTTCTCAATATAGCATTTCCATTATGTTTCTCTTTGATTCCTCTATCGAAGAAGATCTAACTTCCAATTTACACTGTTGGATTTGGTTCTTTTCAAACCAAACTTTGATGTTACGTTTCATCAATTCTTGTTGCAAGTTCCAAGTAATGAAGGAAGTACTTTACTTCACGCAACTTCTACTAACAAGACACATATGTTATTACTTTCACACCGTTCCTCAATACTCAATCAAGACCTTGTCTAAGAGAATCACTTGTACGCTTCAAATGCAATTGCACCAATGAATCTCCTCTTAACTCTTAACAACTTCATTGTCAATTTTCATCCCACTCAATACTTTATTGTCATTCGGAGTAGAGATGGTGTTACTTGGAGAATCTTTCCACAAATCCGGTAATGACTAGCACATCCAAGAAAACTTGTAACTTCTTTCACATCCTTCGGGGGCTGCCATCCCGAGACAGCTTGTCATACAACTTCTCTCTTCTCCGAGAGTAGACCAAAATATTTTATCTGGGCCATTAGTAAGCCCATATGGAATTACTACAACTCGTAGTGACCATGATTTGTCCGGAATGCCGTATTTGCAATATCCCAGTCTCAAATTCTTAATTCGTGGCAATCAACCCTTAAATCAATTTTAGAAGAGACTACCAAGCCTTGCAACCGATCGAGTAGATCATCTATCCGTGGTGAGAGATACTCGTTCTTCATTGTTATCTTGTTCTGCTAACGGTAATTGATGTACAAACGGATATAACCGTCTCTCTTTTTGCAGACTGATATTCTCCATAACAACTTCAAATCAAAAGTTTAAGATAACATTTGATGTTCTCTATGGCAGTGCATTGGTTCTAATGAACTTGTAACAACAAGTCCTTGCAACTAGTCGTTCTTCGGCTCACGTATCTTCACATGTGTCATCCATTACGGCGCCTTGGATGTCGGAGGTGCGCCAAGCTCAACCTTAGTGGCAAAATTCCACATGCCGATGCATTGGAATCCGCGATATCTCGGTTTTCGTCTTTCCTTCTTTCGTCGCATTACATAAGACCGACATAAAACTTGACAGGTGGTCATGATACTAATGATCTACCCGATCTATTTGGGTGACGTCCTTTAAACACGTGTATTGTTCCATCTGTAGCTACAATGTCGACCGTCCTCTTTCAAAGATCCTTCATCTCCTGAACTCGAGGGACTTGCTCGAGTCTTCTGACTCTTGAAGCCTTAGTCAAGAAATATTTCAACTTAATCCCCTTTTCACTTTGGAGGAATGGCGATAATAATATTTCTTGATCTCACACGTATGTTCAGTCACGAAGGCCCTAACTACAAGACTTAATCATGCCTTATAACAAATCGATCTTATCATCTTTGCTTTTCCTGACATCCCAATATATGGGAAGAGCTCTTCGTATTCTATATAAGCTTTCACCATTGACATCCTTTCTTCAAGTAGGCATAGAAATTTATACTTCATTTTCTTATGTAACGTCAAACCGACCGTAAAGGCTCTAACCTCAATCTTTCATGTACTTCTTGCACATCTCATATCGACAACAAACTTCAAAACTTTGGTCTTCTCTTACTCTTATTGGTCACCTTATTCATCACTTGGTATTTAATGAACAACTTCACAACCATAGCAGTATGCTCCTTGGAGAACGCTAGGCGAAATCCCCAACCACTACTATTGAAAGATCCACTCATGACTTCACCAAGCATTAACATCATAAACTCTCAACTTGCAGATAATCTAGGTCATCCGTTTCACACCATAGCCACCGTGGATCTTCCGTGTGAGTTTGAAGCATTTGACTCAGCTTTTTCTCGCAAAAACATACCATCCATTTCATTAGACGAACATACTATGCGTCCTCTTATTATACTCCCATCTACGCAACACAACCAGTGAAAACTTCACCTTCCTCTTGATCTAATAGTTCCCTTTACCATGATCAAACCTTAAAACTTCTAATCCGGGTCGTTCTCCATATGCCGTTCTCATGACCTAAGAAGGTCGCAAAGGGGCATCTCCATCCTCCCCTAGGAGGTCTATAACAACTACTTGTTTGAACTCATTCAACATTATTCGATTTAAGACAAATATGCTTCCGTTGATGTACTTCCTTATCGTTGACATTGATCCACCGCAAACACTCTAAGCTCTTGTTGTCGATCCTCTATATTCCCGTAGTCTTGTTTACTTATCCCCTCGACACTCATCAATGGACAACCCGCACCTGTGCGTTTTCAGTTATCGTCGATTAGCTTATAGCTGACCTTCTCTAAGTTCAATGGCTCACCATTCTTCTATACTTCCCATGTTACCATACTCATGAATGCTACCCTCCTGGT
The DNA here is from genome assembly GCA_033239125.1 of Fagopyrum homotropicum. Taxonomy (NCBI): domain Eukaryota; kingdom Viridiplantae; phylum Streptophyta; class Magnoliopsida; order Caryophyllales; family Polygonaceae; genus Fagopyrum; species Fagopyrum homotropicum. Next base: position 21,551,146 of record BSWB01000005.1, on the reverse strand, counting down.
GTGTTCTACTTCAAGTCTACTAGCTCGGTGTTAGCATGAAATATTGTGATATTTTAGGCACGTTTTCTAAGTGTATTTGATTCATATTGATAGTCATTGATCGAGCATCGATGCATTTGTGAGCTAGTTTGTCTATAATGTCGATATAGAGATCTACACAAGCTTTATGTTGATTATAGGTGATTGAGAGCTATTTCCGAACGGAATCGAGCAAGGATGGAGTTGTTGAGCAATGTCCATAGATTGAGGGCATTTCTAGGAGCTAAGGGAATGCCAACTTGAGGAATGCACAAGTTTAGGGAAGAATCACGTTCTTGCCCTAAACCACGCTCTAAAATACGGCCGTACCACTTTCCACGTTCAAGTCCACGGCCGTGGAACCATGGCTAGGGAAGCGTGGTTCATTCCAGTAACTTCTACGGCCGTGGAGAAGATGGTTCAAACCGTGTTGATTTCCACGCTCTAAATTACGGCCGTGGAACCCTTCCACGACCGTGATCTTGGCGATCTTTTTCGCCACACTTTAAGCCACGATCTCCTACGCAATTGGGCCGGGACGATATTTTATCTTACACTATAAAAGGACGGACGAAGACAGATTCCGTCACCTCCGCTTAGACCTCGTTTTACACATACACTTGCGCTTGGAATTGCCCTAATTTCGCATTTGGCGGAGATTTGCTTGAGAGATTTTTGGCGCATTGCTATTGGCGATTTCCGGATTGACGAAAGATCAAAGATTCGGAAGATTGTTCGCAAGGAGATTTCGCTTCTTGCTTAGGTTTGATTTAGAAGACGGATTGACATCCCGTTCTTCCTTCTTATCTACGGTTGTGTTTGTTTGTTCTATTCCGAATCTAGTGACGATATTTGTTCTTGATTGTGACTTTGAGATTGGTTTGAAGTTTATTGAAGGTTTTCGGAAGTTTTCATCTTTCAATCTTTTAATTCTTGAATTTGATATCAATATGACTATTGTTGGCTAAAAACCCTTAACAATTCTAAGGTGAAGGGTTGATAGTTGTGGCTTAGATGATGATAGATCATTCATAAACAGATTGGATCCTGAGAGTTAGAGAGAATCGCCGACAAACCCTAATCCACGGTCTGTTCTTGAGCTTCCACGGCCGTGGAACTCAAGAACTAACCGTAATTTTGTGTTAAGTTACGAACTTGCTTTTACTTTAATCCAAAGTTAAAGATTTGCTTTAACTTAGTCTTGGCTTGCCTTTTCTAGGTGGTAGTGAAGCCTCAACAACCTCTACCTCGATTGTGAGTGTCACAACCTTAATCGATTTAGTTAGTCTTGATCCTTGGATTATAAGTTTGGGTATTTGACATTAATTCTCGTCTTTAGAACCTTTCTATATTGAAGCCTCAACAACCTTTATAGAGAGTGTCTTGTAGGTGAGTCATATAAGGTTTTTGGAACTTCACCGTACGATTACCTTACATTCGCATACCTTTGCATATCTTAACTCTGTCCTTATATCATTAGTATATCTTGAATCGATTGCCACAGCTGGATACTTGGATATTTAAGATTGTTGTTTTCCCAATACTTGAAAAGCTTCTTACATTTACTCGCTTGATAATCTAAAATTGAATTTGTTCCCCCCAAATCCCTGTGTTCGATACTCTGGAATTCTTGCTTAACTATATCGATCCGTACACTGCGGGTTCACTTGCTTGATTCTAGTTTTATAAATTTAAAGCTTATTTGCACGCACACTAAGTGGCGAACAAGTTTTTGGCGCCGTTGCCGGGGATTTGGTCTAGGCCGAATTCGGTTTTCGGTTGTCAAGCTTGGGAGCTTCTCCCTTGTTATTTGATATCCTTTCAAGTGCATGCGCAGGTCTAGGAACACCGGAGACCTCTTGCCTCTTGATCAAGAGCTTGAGAGAACTTTAAGGTAAAAGCGTAAAGAAAAGAAGATGGCTGAAGAAAACGAACGTGATCTTCAATCGGAGCTAGCGGAGAAAGAAGCTCAACTCCAATGGAGTGAGAGGACACGTAGAGATGAAATGGATCGTCATCAATCTCAAGTTGACGATCTAAAAGATATGATGTTCCAGATGAGGATAGAACTAAGCAACCTTAAGAATAAGGGGAGCAAGAAATCCTCAAGGAGACCTTTAAGGTCGAATAGGGGTCATTCATCCGCTGATGATAGTGATTCCTCCATGCCACCGCTAGAGGAAATTGATCCCACGATCAATGTGAATCCATTCCATCCACGGGCAGCTGCTAATCGCCGTGTTCCACCTAGGAATGCAAGGATCGAACGTGTGGATGCGGAGCCAAGAACTCTTGGCCAAAGGATGGATCCAACACAGCAACCACGCCGTTTAGGTGTGAACTTTGATGCTGATGATGTGCAAGGGTTTAGTTTCAACCCTCAAGTTATTACTCTTGTTCGCCAAAACCAATTTGGCGGGACAAGCGCTGAATCTCCACACCAACACTTGCAAAACTTTGAGTGTATGATGGAGACAATGAGGCCGAAGAACGCAACTACCAACAACTATAAGCTCAAGCCTTTCTTCTTCTCCTTGAAAGGGAAAGCATTGTCTTGGTATCAAGCTCTTCCTAATGGGAAACTAGACACATGGGAAGACCTTTCCGCGGAGTTCCTCACTAAGTTCTTTCCGCCATCCAAAACGGCGGAACTTAGAGGTAAGATTAATGCATTTTCCATGAGATCTAACGAAAGTTTGTTTCAATCTTGGGAAAGGTTTTAGAATTTGTTATTGGATTGCCCTCATCATGGCATATCCAAGCTTGCATTGCTGGAGATTTACTATAAGGGGCTAGATGTGGAGACACAAATCAAGCTCCAATCCCTCTCATGTGGCACATTCATGGACATGAGGGAAGATGACGCTTGGGACTTCATTGAGAAGCAAGCAAGAGTCATAGAGAAGTATTCCCACCGGAAAGTGGAGGGAAATCGTGTGGAGCAAGGAGCAAAGCTCACACATGAAGCTCAAAATCAGATTTTCTCCCTCAACAATGAGATCAAAGAGTTGAAGGAGGCCATCAAGACCAACTTTCCAAAGCAACAAGGAAAGGATGTTGGCTATTTGGGCAACAACAACAATGGCGGTGAGAACACAAACCGCAACAACAACAACCGGAACAACAACCGGAATAATTGTAATGGCAATAACAACAACCGGAACAACAATTGGAACAACAATAGGGGTTCAAACAACAACAATTGGCGCTCCAATCAACAAAACTCCGGTAACTCTTATCCTTCCAATTCGAATTCACTAACTCCACCTTCTTCTTCCTCTACTCCTTTGAAAATTCAGGGGCAAACATTTCATGGAGGAAACACTTCGGGGAAGGAGAAGCCCGATCCCATGTTGGAAACGATCTTGGGAAAGCTTCAAGGTTTGGAGAACCGCATCATTAAGGTTGATGATCAAATTTCTAAGGTTGATAAAGCCCAAAAGGTTTTGGAAAACCAAATGTTCAGCCATGCGGAGGAAGTTCCTAGAAATCAAGGGAGACTTCCAGGAAAGACGGAGGACAACCCTAAGGGAAGGGTGATGGCAATCACAACTAGGAGCGGAGTGACTACCACCGTTCCGCAACCTAAGTTTGTTGAAGTCCCCGTAGAGAAAGACAAAGAGAAGGGGAAGGAGAAGGAAGATGTCTACGTTCCTCCTCTAGCTTACAAACCTCCCCTACCATTCCCTCAATCTAGAGCGAGAGCACGCCTAGATAAACAATTTGGTAAGTTTATAGAACTCATGAGCAAGCTGCATATTAATATACCCTTTATTGATGCTATTGTAGGCATGCCGGCTTATGGCAAGTTCTTGAAGGAGCTCCTCTCCAACAAGAGGAAGCTAGAGGATTTTGGAGAGGTTAAGATGAGTTCGGATTCTTCGGATCTCATCAAGACCATGAAGGAGAAAATGCCCCCCAAGCTAAAGGATCCGGGGTCATTTTGTATTCCCATAGGAGTGGGAGATGTCACATATGATGCGTTATGTGACTTGGGAGCAAGTGTGAGCATCATACCACTTGCGTTATGTAGGAAGATCGGTTTAGGCAACCCTAAACCGGTGAAGATGACGTTGTACATGGCGGATCGATCCATCACTCGCCCCGTCGGTATTGTAGAAGACGTCCCAGTCAAGCTAGGTAAATTCTTTGTTTCCATTGATTTTGTTGTGCTTGACATTCCTGCAGATAGTCCGGTCCCGATCATACTCGGAAGACCGTTTCTTGCAACTTCTGGCTGCATAGTCGATTGCAAGAATGCTAGACTCGCCTTTGACATAGGAGAAGAGAAGGTAGAGTTCGTTCTTTCCACTCTAGTAAAGGAGCCAATCTTTGATGAGGATATATTCAATATCCAAGATGAAGAAGGGTTGTCTAGAGAAGAGGTAAGTGCTATTCTCTTCAAAGATCCTTTGCAAAAGGTTATTACTATGAGTCTAACGAATGTAGGGGAAGAAGAGGAGTTCAATGAGGCAATTGAAGCCTTAGAAGCACAAGAAGAGGTGGGTGAAGCGGAATTTGAGATGCTCCACGACGAGGCAGAAAACGTGAGAATCCACGGCCATACATTATATTCCACGGCCGTGGATTTCAGCAACCAAACCGTGTCCCACTCCAGAGGGTTACACGGTCGTGGAGAAGGCAGAGCAACTGTAACTACCTTCCACGCCCTAAACCACGGCCGTGGAAGATGTATGGAAACCGTGATTCAGGCCGTGGAAGGGGATGATCGTGCCACTTCTTCAACTTCTTTTGATTCTTCTACCACACCCTCTACACCCTTAGACACTTCTAAGGAGACATCGGATGCTCCTCAAGAGCCCTTGGAAGCTCCGAAAGCAATGGAATTGAAACAACTTCCTACACATCTAAGGTACGCTTTTCTAGGACCTAACTCCACTTATCCAGTTATTGTTAGTTCCGATCTAACCATAGATGAACATAGTAAGCTTATGGTTGTCCTTAGGAAACATAGGAAAGCTCTAGGCTATACTATAGAAGACTTAGTAGGAATCAAACCCTCCCTATGCATGCACAAAATATTAATGGAGGAAGACTTTAGGACTTCAAGACAACCTCAAAGGCGGTTGAATCCGACCATGAAGGAGGTTGTCAAGAAGGAAATTCTTAAACTTCTTGATGCAGGTATCATCTATCCTATCTCCGATAGTAAGTGGGTGAGTCCAGTTCAAGTAGTTCTAAAGAAGGGAGGAATGACGGTCATCACCAACAAGAATAACGAACTCATTCCTACCCGAACCGTAACGGGATGGCGGATGTGCATTGACTACCGCAAGCTTAACAACACGACGAGGAAGGATCACTTCCCACTACCCTTCATCGATCAAATGCTTGAAAGGTTAGCGCAACATTCACACTTTTGCTATCTTGACGGTTATAGTGGTTTCTTTCAGATTCCGATACACCTAGACGATCAGGAGAAGACCACATTCACGTGCCCATGGGGTACGTTCGCTTATAGGAGAATGCCGTTCGGGCTTTGCAATGCCCCAGCCACCTTTCAAAGGTGCATGATGGCCATTTTCTTCGAATACATTGAGGAAATCATGGAGGTCTTCATGGATGACTTCTCCGTATACGGTTCCTCTTTTGACAATTGCCTTTCTAACCTTGCTCTTGTTTTACAAAGGTGTGAAGACACTAACCTAGTTCTTAATTGGGAGAAGTGTCAATTTATGGTAAAGGAAGGGATTGTTTTAGGACACCTAATCTCTAGTTGAGGGATAGAGATGGATAAGGTGAAAATAGAGACTATAGAGAAGCTTCCTCCCCCAACTTCGGTGAAAGGGATAAGAAGTTTCCTAGGACATGCTGGATTTTATAGACGTTTCATTAAAGACTTCTCTAAAATATCAAAACCGCTCAATAATCTATTGATGAAGGATGCAGTCTTTGAGTTTCCGCAGGAATGTTTGGATGCGTTTAACACCATTCGGCAAGCTCTAATTTCAGCACCTATTATCCAACCTCCGGATTGGACTCTTCCCTTTGAGGTTATGTGCGATGCTAGTGACGTAGCTATAGGAGCTGTTCTTGGACAACGGAAGGAAGGGCAGACCCATGCCATATACTATGCTAGCAAGACGCTAGATGAAGCGCAGCTCAACTATGCCACTACGGAAAAGGAATTCTTAGCCATTGTTTATGCTATTGACAAGTTTCGCTCTTATCTTGTAGGTGCAAAGGTGATTGTCTACACGGATCATGCTGCGATTCGGTACCTCCTTGCGAAGAAAGACGCGAAGCCAAGGCTAATTAGATGGATTCTCCTCCTACAAGAATTCGATCTAGAGATCCGCGACAAGAAGGGTTCGGAAAATTCTGTTGCGGATCATTTGAGTCGCCTAACATATCTAGAGGACGACCATTTACCCATCGATGACTCCTTCCCGGACGAACACCTACACATTATTGAGGAGTGCATCGATGTGATCTCCAAAGGTAACGAACCATGGTTTGCTGATTTTGTTAACTATTTGGTTTGCTAGGAGATACCGCCCGGATTATCCTACGCACAAAGAAAGAAGTTCTTTAAGGATGTTCGGGAATACTTTTGGAATGAACCTCTCCTCTTTAAGAGAGGTCCGGATGGCATCATTCTGCGATGCGTGCCGGAAGATGAGATGCAAAGTGTCATCCGCCATTGTCATTCACTACCTTGTGGAGGACACGCTAGTTCGAACAAGACTAGCGCAAAGGTATTGCAATCTTGATTCTTTTGGCCTACTTTATTTAGAGATGTGCAATCCTTTGTTTCTTGCTGCGATGCTTGTCAAAGAACAGGTAATATCTCTAGGAGGAACGAGATGCCTCTCAATAACATCCAAGAGGTGGAGATTTTCGACGTTTGGGGAGTAGATTTTATGGGACCGTTTCCATCATCTTGTGGAAACCAATACATACTCTTGGCGGTGGATTACGTTTCTAGATGGGTGGAAGCGATTGCCTCTCCCACCAATGATGCCATGGTGGTGGTTAAGTTCTTTAACAAGACCATGTTCCCACGATTTGGGACACCAAGGACTATCATTAGTGATGGAGGTTCTCACTTCATTGCCCGGCGCTTTGAAGCTCTTCTAGCTAAGTATGGGGTTACTCACAAGATCGCCACCCCTTATCATCCACAAACAAGTGGACAAGTTGAGATCTCAAATCGGGAGATCAAAGGAATCTTAGAGAAGACGGTTTCAAGGACTAGGAAGGATTGGTCTTTGAAGCTTGATGACGCATTATGGGCATACCGGACTGCGTACAAGACTCCCATAGGAACCACACCATACAACCTTGTGTATGGGAAGTCTTGCCACCTACCGGTAGAGTTGGAACATAAGGCGTTTTGGGCTATCAAATGGTTAAATTTCAGCATGAAGGAAGCGGGAGAGAAGCGTCTCTTAGACCTTAATGAGCTGGAAGAACTCCGCTTGAACGCCTATGAAAACGCCAAGATTTATAAGGAGAGAGCAAAGCGTTGGCATGATAAGCATATCATTCCAAAGGACTTCAAAGAAGGAGATCAAGTTCTCCTCTTCAATTCAAGGCTTCGTCTCTTTCCAGGTAAGCTTAAATCTCGTTGGACCGGACCTTTTCTAATTAAGCGTATTTTCCCCCATGGTGCAGTTGAAGTATGGGGTGAAGCGGGCAGAAGCTTTAAGGTGAACGGTCAACGACTCAAGAAGTATACGCCGGAACTCCAAGCTGAAGAGTTCGCGCCTACCGCACTCGAATAAGTTCGAGATTGGTCTAGCTACGGACCTTAAACAAAGCGCTTCTTGGGAGGCAACCCAAGGTATTGCATTTACGTTTTTGTTTTCAATTCATAGTTTAGCTTAGTTTAGAAGCTTTTGCTTTGTTTTGCCTTCGATTCCTTCCGGTATGTACGTGTTTTTGGATGTAGGAACGGTGGAAAAGGAGAGAGGAAGAGTTATTTTGAAGAAAAGTGACGAAACTTGGACTTTGGAGCATTAGAGAGAGTTCCACGGCCTAAACCACGGTCGTGACAGCTACAGTGACCGTAATTTCCAAAAGCCTTTGAAAAATCACCAAAACCACGGTTCCGTACATTTCCACGGCCGTGGAACCCCCCGACAGACCGTGATTTTCAAAAATTTTGCCGGCCACTATATAAACCACGTTCTTCACAAAAACTCACCAAAAACCCAATTCCACGACCCTCTCTCACCGATTCCACGCCCTTCACCTCAAATCTCCGTTCGTTAATCGTTTTCAACGATTCTTCGTTCCAAATTGAAGCAATTTCGACCACTAACGAGATCCAAGCAACGAATCGAGCGGAAAATCACCAAGGAACACACAATTCGGATTTTAAAATCCGAAACCTAGGTTTTTTTCGCTCTTCTCTATCTTCGTCAATTTGGGTTCGTTTTTGCTAGAAATTTTAGGAGAACTGATTGAAATTGGAAGGAATTAGATTAGGGCTGCCTGATTGCTGAGTTTGAGTGCTGTTTGTTGAGATTTGCGAAAGAACGAGACGAACCACGGTCTCTGTCAGTTCCACGGCCGTGGAAAAGCAAGAACATACCGTGGTTTTGAACAGTGATGGATTTTGTTAGGAGAGTTTCTGGGAGGATAAAGGAGAAGAAGAATGAGCAGAACAAAAAGAGGAAGGGTAACCCCTCTTCCTCTTCATCCTCTAGAGCACCACCACCTTCCTCCCCTTCACCTCCATCCTCACCTTCATCACCCGCACCTCCTAGCCCTAGAGTACCCACCATTCACGAGGATCATCTCGATGCACTCGAGAGGATCCATAAGAGGGCAGTTATCGGACCTAGGTATCTATGGTTGGAGGATCTAGTTCCTCTAAACATAGTAGATGACCTTACTTGGCTCTTGGATAGAGCCGATCTTATCGTCTTCTCGGCTATCCAAGAGGACGCTTATGAGGAGATAACGAGAGAGGTTGTGACGTCGTTTGAGCACAGCCATGTGGACAGGACCGTTTCTTTCCGCCTTATGGAAATAAACTATGATTTTACCATCCGTGAGTTTGGAGCCTTCTTTGGGTTCCAAGAGACCTTCAATGGTCGTTTCCCTAGTGGCGTTTACGCCAAAGATTTTTGGGAAGAGGTAGCTATGATTTACGCCAGCGAGGACCGCTGGCAACCTGCTGATACCAAAGCTAAGTTGATGTATCACTTAGCCTTGAAGATCGCTCACCGTGTTCTTTCGGAGTGTCTCTTCCCTAGGACGGAGACACCTCAAAAGATCAAGACGGATGAACTCTTTCTGCTGTATTCTATGCTGTATGGGCGCCCTGCTGACTGCGCCACCCTCTTAGCTGCTACCATGAGCAAGCTTAAGAACAAGAGGGCGGGGAACATTGGATATGGTGGGATAGTTACCCACCTTGCTAGGATGTTGGGGGTTGATTTTTCTGCATGCACACGCATACCAGCTGTACCCCTAAGACTCCAGGCCTTCATGACTAGAGGCCTTATCTTCCCTACCCATAGAGGTCCGCCTTACGCAGCCATGCCTTGGGAGAGCAGGACGGGGAGGGGCATTGAGTGGCTCCCGGAGTACTCCATTATGGCTGGACTTCATAATTGGAAGGCTACGTTCGCAGCTATGCATGCGAACAGGATTGCAGCTCCTCCGTATGTCCCACCACCGCCAATAGTTGAGGAGGAGGAGATGAGGGATCAATATGAGGGAGGAGGAGGAGCAGAGCAGGAGTTTGGCACGTTTCCGGATCAGCCGGAGGCGGCCCCTGATGTGCCTAGACGTTCTCCACGTCCCGCCAGAGCTTCAGGTTCGTCTTCTCGCCGCGCCAGCGTGAGTGAGAGACCCACTTGGATGGATACGCCTCCTACATGGTACGGAGCTCCACCTCCATGGTCCTCACAGCAGCCATCAACACCAGCACCAGCACCGTCCGACGCTCCAGGATGGTACAACCAGGCCCCGGGATGGTATGAGTAGATGCCGAATTGGGCTACTGGCCTTTCAGAGAGAGTGGGAGCAGTGGAGATCCGTGCCGATGCTAGAGATGGACGCTTGGACGACCTCGATCATATGATGAGAGATGTCTACCGCCAGCAGTTTGGGCGGAACTACGATCCTAGCTTCTCTCCATTCCCGCCTCCACCAGCGCCGCAGTGATGATTCGCATGACCGATAGCTTTAGCCGCTCCACCGCCACTTTGTGAGTTTCTTTTTCTTTTCTTTCTTTTTCTTTCTTTCTTTTGAACATTAGGGACAATGTTTGTTCTAAGTATGGGGTGGGGTGTGACTAAAAGTTGTAATAACTCTTACTCACTTTGATTGCTTCTATTCGAGACTATCTTGCATGTTCATTATATTGTTGCACGTTTCATTATTTCATTGCATGAAAAAGAGTTTGAAAAACCCATAAAAATTGAAAAATTTTTGAAAATTTTGTGCTTCTAAGGAATTGAAATGATTTCTATGATAATCGCTACTTGTGAATTGAGTTTGATGACAATTGCATGCTTAAACGAATAGTGAATTGAAAAGAATTTGAATGAGTTGATTATACCTCTTTTGCAAGTTTCATAATGTGATGAATGTTACCTAAATCATGTTGAGGGATTGAAGTTAAAATCGCACTATAAGTTCTTATGCTTCTTGTTGAGATGATTAAGGCAATTCGATTTTTCTCTCTTCTTTCTTTGATCATTTAACCCCTCATTGAAATTATGGCCTCCTTTACCTATCCGGGAATTTGGAGGAGTTGATTGAAAAAGGCATGTATGATGTGGGAGGACCATGAAAGCAATACTTTGCATTCAAAGGAATAGAAAGAAATTATAGGTTTGGGGAAGTCAATCATGATGATGAGTAACTCGGCACCATTCACATAGCCGGGTGTTTGTGTCTTGCCAAAGTCGGATTGGGCAATATTCCTAGCGGATTATGGTATGTGCGCTAAGGGTTTGAGGCATCTCATAAAAATTGAGAAACGCCAATCTCCTAGGCTTCGGTTTTTGTGCACCTCTATCCATAACTCCAAAAGTAAAGTCGAAAAATGAAAAGAAGAGAGCGAAGCTCTAAGTTGAAGGTGTTGCGGGAACCGCAAGAGAAGAAGAAAAGAGTAGTTGTCCACTTTCCCGGATTCATGCACCACATTCCTCAAAGTTTCCTTCCCTTTCCACATTCTAGACCTTTTCCTTTGAAAGTCCTTAAGATCAAAAGAATGTTATATGACTTGGTGATCTAAATTGAAGTTTCTTATGATTGATTTTGATAATGTTTAAGGGTTATGATGTTTGTATGGAAGTTTGATTGATTCATGAGCTTTCTTTACTCTTTAATCTTTGATTAAGTGTATGAAAGTCTTATAAACGATTGAAGCAAGATTTGAGAATGATCTATTGATTAGAAAGCACATTCAACCAAAAGAAGTATTGCTTTGAGAAGGTACACATATTTCATCCTAACTCTTGTTTTAAAGTTTTTGAAAGACCTTGCTTAGGGACAAGCAAGTGGCAAGTATGGGGTTATTTGTTAGCATGAAATATTGTGATATTTTAGGCACGTTTTCTAAGTGTATTTGATTCATATTGATAGTCATTGATCGAGCATCGATGCATTTGTGAGCTAGTTTGTCTATAATGTCGATATAGAGATCTACACAAGCTTTATGTTGATTATAGGTGATTGAGAGCTATTTCCGAACGGAATCGAGCAAGGATGGAGTTGTTGAGCAATGTCCATAGATTGAGGGCATTTCTAGGAGCTAAGGGAATGCCAACTTGAGGAATGCACGAGTTTAGGGAAGAATCACGTTCTTGCCCTAAACCACGCTCTAAAATACGGCCGTCCCACTTTCCACGTTCAAGTCCACGGCCGTGGAACCATGGCTAGGGAAGCGTGGTTCATTCCAGTAATTTCTACGGCCGTGGAGAAGATGGTTCAAACCGTGTTGATTTACACGCTCTAAATTACGGCCATGGAACCCTTCCACGACCGTGATCTTGGCGATTTTTTTCGCCACACTTTAAGCCACGATCTCCTACGCAATTGGGCCGGGCCGATATTTTATCTTACACTATAAAAGGACGGATGAAGAGAGATTCCGTCACCTCCGCTTAGACCTCGTTTTACACATACACTTGCGCTTGGAATTGCCCTAATTTCGCATTTGGCGGAGATTTGCTTGAGAGATTTTTGGCGCATTGTTATTGCCGATTTCCGGATTGACGAAAGATCAAAGATTCGGAAGATTGTTCGCAAGGAGATTTCGCTTCTTGCTTAGGTTTGATTTAGAAGACGGATTGACATCCCGTTCTTCCTTCTTATCTACGGTTGTGTTTGTTTGTTCTATTCCGAATCTAGTGACGATATTTGTTGTTGATTGTGACTTTGAGATTGGTTTGAAGTTTATTGAAGGTTTTCGGAAGTTTTCATCTTTCAATCTTTTAATTCTTGAATTTGATATCAATATGACTATTGTTGGCTAAAAACCCTTAACAATTCTAAGGTGAAGGGTTGATAGTTGTGGCTTAGATGATGATAGATCATTCGTAAACAGATTGGATCCTGAGAGTTAGAGAGAATCGCCGACAAACCCTAATCCACGGTCTGTTCTTGAGCTTCCACGGCCGTGGAACTCAAGAACTAACCGTAATTTTGTGTTAAGTTACGAACTTGCTTTTACTTTAATCCAAAGTTAAAGATTTGCTTTAACTTAGTCTTGGCTTGCCTTTTCTAGGTGGTAGTGAAGCCTCAACAACCTCTACCTCGATTGTGAGTGTCACAACCTTAATCGATTTAGTTAGTCTTGATCCTTAGATTATAAGTTTGGGTATTTGACATTAATTCTCGTCTTTAGAACCTTTCTATATTGAAGCCTCAACAACCTTTATAGAGAGTGTCTTGTAGGTGAGTCATATAAGGTTTTTGGAACTTCACCGTACGATTACCTTACATTCGCATACCTTTGCATATCTTAACTCTGTCCTTATATCATTAGTATATCTTGAATCGATTGCCACAGCTGGATACTTGGATCTTTAGGATTGTTGTTTTCCCAATACTTGAAAAGCTTCTTACATTTACTCGCTTGATAATCTAAAATTAAATTTGTTCCCCCCAAATCCCTGTGTTCGATACTCTGAAATTCTTGCTTAACTATATCGATCCGTACACTGCGGGTTCGCTTGCTTGATTCTAGTTTTATAAATTTAAAGCTTATTTGCACACACGCTAAGTGGCGAACACTCGACCTACACTCCACGCTTCCTTCTTCTTTTGTAAGGTAACTCTAACACTCTCATAGGCTTAAGCACTCTTCCATGATGTTTTGCAATGCACTTCTCAAATATTTTGACCTTAGTTAGCATCCACCCGTATTCTGATTGGTTGGTACTTAAGTCTTTCGATCAAAGCTTCTTGTTTCCTCTTTCACCTTCTTGGGATCATCATTTATAAACACTTTCTCCTTCTTGGTGTTTCTTAGCCTTATCATCATAACGAAAATCGGTCAACTCCACGTGATACCCCACCATGCCCTTCTCCTCATAACTCTAGTAATGTTGACACTTCACTTATTGGTACATTGTAAGCTTAACTTACGGTATCTTAAATCTTTAATAAATGGTTCGATCACTCTTCTCGTCTTGACTCCAATGCTTAGGAGTGCCTAAAGAAAACTTCACATCTTAATGGAATACCACCTTTAACCTTCTTAGAATGTACCCATCTCCTCCTCGATCCGCATCTTTAGTTGTCCATGCGTCTTCTCGAAAAACTTAAGTTCATTATCTCCATTGGTCTCGTCATCGTTCGATCATAGCTTCTTTAGAACCACTTCTACAATTTGATGTTGCTCCCTTTCTTGTACTGCTTCCATCTTGATTCCTCTTAAGTTGTGTCGAGTTTTCTTTTACTTGGTTATCCTTTGTTTACGTCTTCTCCAATCCTCTTCTTCTTTATCCTCTAAAAAGGAATCCGAGAACGCCATGGTATTTGTTAGCATGAATGCTCAACTCGATACTTGAGCATACTCCTCCACATATGAACGATATCCCGAGCCAACAACGTCGTTGTAAAGGTGATGGTATCATGGAATCACCTTTTCTATTAGGTCCCATAACTCTATATGCTAATATATATAGGAATCTGTATATTAGACTATATAAGTCCTATGTCCATATTACTACTCATATAACACATCTGACAATCCATTACAACAATACAAGGTCCAAATATGTACTATAGTCCATATATATAATTATACATATAAATCACGTCCATCATGCAACTACAAGCCACATATACTATACATATATATATATATATATATATATATATATATATATATATATATATATATATATAAATCCAATAAACTAAGCTGCCGAGATCCGCGGAAGGAGTGGTGGTCCGTACATTCTAACCCCGACTGACTATGCTCGTGATTTTGAAAACGAAATTCATTATAAAACGTAGAACCCTTGAGGGTTCTATTTACTTCTATTTGGCCTTTAGAAGATTGTGAGTGCCATTGTTGTCAACCTAGGGCTCTAATACCATATTGTAACACCCTGAATCCGCGGGACTCGGGATGCTACGGGTGGAGACCTCCCAATGGGTCCCGACCCTTAGCTTGACAACAATTTCACCGGATCTTACAATAAGACACAAATAAAGGCCAAAACAAAATAATTTTTTATGCAATGTATAGAAACCCGAAAGCATACAATCAAAGACTTCATCCGAGATACAACTCCAAAGACCAAACGCCATTCACGCGGCATACAAAACACCATAAACGAAGAACAATACACAACTCGACTCTAACCAAAACACTCCTAAAATGTACGGAACTCCGGCTACCCACTCTTCCGGATCTTTCGATTGCATTTTTAACCTGCAAGGCAATCTACAACAATCGATATAAAACCGTTAGCTAATATTCGTAGCATTAGAACCAAGGTGAAAGGCACAAACACAAGTAAATCATCATTAAGACACATCATATTCCAAAGCACACAAATCCGGTTTATTATCTTTTTATTATTAAGTCATATCCCGTTTTAATTCAACTTCTTTTGTGACACGAGAATCTCCCGAAACTTGCCTCGATCCCTACTTACTGACAAGGAATGGTACTGATGCATCCGACCGTCTACCTGCACGGGCTAGTCGCAAGAACTTCCTAGCTCTCGCAAGAGTTATGCAGTGATGTCACTGCCCGTTATCATACACTTGGGCCAAATAATATAAAGGTCGGTGGTCCTATTTCCGGTTTAATTGTTATAACATAAACAATAAACACACACCACCAAACACGCATCAATACTAATATAAGGAATACGAGCTAAGTAAGTCCGGAGACATACTTGTCACAACGCTCAACCTGAAAATATACCGCACCCCGCTTCCCGCAGGAAGATACTCTCAGCACGAGGTCAAAGGCGTAAGACGATCTACGGATATCGAGTATGGATTCGTTGGCCTTTATCGGGTGCTCCCGGACCTAAAATCAAAGCTAAGCAAATTTAGCTCATACGCTAAATTTGATCGTAAAATATAATATATAAAATCCTAAGGTAACACTCTTTTTCAAAAGTCAACGTCGAAATCCCATAATTAAATCTTTGAGCCATAGCCCAAAATTAATCCAACAAGGGCATAATATATATGGTATATATAAATAAGAATATAACTCGAAGTAAAGCCCAAGTTTAAAAACCGTAAATACATTTTCCGGGCACAATATACAACTCTATAAACTTGGGCCATTTTCAGAAAATAAACCTTTAGGCCATATCTGTAACTAAGTCCAGCAGGGGTATAATTGTTAATTTCCAAAATGTGGGTCAAATCTGTAAATACAAAACAATGGGTTACATTTGCAATTACACATAAACTGGGGGCCCGAATTGAATAAGGAAAAATAGGGTTTCTCAAACCTTGCACACGGAGAAGGCGCTGGGGAAGGACCTCGCAGGGGCACCAGCGGTGAGCTTCGGCAGAGATCCTCTCTAGCAGGCGTGGCTTTGGAGGCTGAAGGGAATTGGTGGCTCCGGTAGCGGAGACGCGAGACGAGGCTCCAAGTCTCTGTGGCGGCAAACGGCGGAGCTCCCCTCTGTTTTCTGCGATTGTCTCTCCTCTTGGGTTGAGTTCCCGGTGGAGGTCAGATGCCAGCGTCGTCGAGAAGATGGTGAGAGTGTGGAGGTTGCAGGTCGTGACTGAGGGCTCGAGGTATGGAGGAGAGGAGACGTAGGTGGTGTTGCATATGTCTCCGACGATGGATCGACAACTCTCCGGCGACTTCGATCAGCTTCAGCGAGGGAGGGATGTGGTTCGAGTAGAGGGGAGCAACCGATGGGGTGCTTGAGGAGAGTCGATGCTTCTGTTGCATGAAGAGTGATAGGGAAGAGCGTGGTTGCTGGTGAAAACAGAGGGAAGACTGAGAGGTTAAAAGACTGAGGGAGAGATGGAGAGCTGAGGTGAGGTGAATGAGGAGAGTGTTGGTGAGATGTGTGTATCCCGGTTTGATTGAGTGTGGCAGAGGGGAAACAGGTAGATGGGCAGGGTAGCTGCATAGAGTGAAACGGTGAGTCGGCTAGGGAGTAGATGTGCACAGGGCTATCGAGGTAGGAGAAGGCGAGCCAAGGGTTAAGATGGCTGGGTGGTAGGAAGCAATCCTCAACCGGAAGAAAAATGGATAAAATAAAGTAAAATAAAATAAACTCGGTGGAATACCGGAATAGAATTTCCGGATGCGGAAAACTTTCTGTAATTTTCCGTAATATAAAGTATGTGAAATATATATAGAAAAATATATAAATATACTCGTAAAATATAGTTTATGATATAAAATTATTCTCGTAAATTTAAGTTACAACGTAAGAATACTCGTAAAAATATATAGGCTATTAAAATATTAATAAAAATACGAAAAAAAATAAATATCGAAAAACGCGCCTAAAAAATGGGGTATTACATGTATTCAGATTTATACTATATAAGTTTTGGTATATTGAATGGGCCTGTCTCATAATTTTGTACTAATTTACGCACACTGATTTTGGATTATTGATTATGTTCATTAGACAAGTCTCATGTTGATAAACCAACAAGTAGTGCGGCCAAAATTCAAGGCAAGAGAAAACAGACCGCTGTCAGCCCCCCTACAGAACCATAAAGGTTAAAGTTGTATTTACGTTCATAACTTATGTTCATGATTTAGTATTGACCCAATTTGTGTTAGATACAGTAGCTTATTTTCTATGTACACAGATTATTATGTATCATTGTTACAAAACTTATGTAAGTGGCTATTTTTAATATTATGTAGATCATCAAAACATATTAATAAGGGCAAAGAACCAACAACATCATCCTTTATAGGAGATATCCCCTTCAGACCCCCAAAAAGAGAGAAAAAAAAATATTATTGCTGAAGATCCAAAGTAGACCTGTTCATATATGGACTCGGGCCGGGCATTGGCTAAAAAAAATCCCGTTTAGCCGGACCCGGGCCGAGCCCGGCTGGCGGGCTTATAGGGGGCGCCGTACCAGACCGGCCGGGCTGCCCGCCGGGTACCTTTTTTTTTTTTTTTTTGAAAATAGTTGTTCAGAGAATCAGATTGCTGCAATCTGCAATACCAATCTACACCTCAATTTCAATGAAAAATCTGCACCTGCGTTTCATTTCAATAAAAGAAACACAAACTAAAAAAAACACATAGAAAACCTACACCAATCTACACCTGCATGAAAAATCTACACCTGCATTCCAAATTTCCAATGAAAACAAACTAAAAAAACACATACAAAACCTGCAACCTGCATTTCAATGAAAGACACAAAGATTAAAAAAAAACACATACAAAACAATATCAAAGTTCAATAAACCACAACTCCGCAAGCACGAATAGTTATTACAACTTGAAGGATGTTCTAGCATCACACAATGAGTTAAAATGCTCAATAGGTGCAAACATTATCAAACAAACAAACTCCCGAGATAACAAGTTGATAAATAAAAACAACATAGAGGCATAGAGCAATGATTCTTCTAGTCTTCTTCGTCTTCACCCTCTTCAACCGGTACTCCAATTCTAAGGACTTTAGATTAACCTTGAAATGTTAAAATCAAAGTATTAAACAACTTCAAATTGATATAACATTATTATAGTAGAAAAACAAAATATAAAGAGATAAATTACCTTCATACAAGTCATACAAACGTAACCAAACTTCAAATTGATGGAACACTTGAAATAGGGACGCTTAGAATATCCCGGGCGAAAAAAGAAAGGGCTGAAATGTTATCAACATTAGTCTTCCAAAATTCTAGAATATCAAATTCCTTCCTAAAATAATGATTTTTCTCATCAAGATATTTCTCCAACTCTGGTTTATTACTAGTCTTCATTCTCTTGGACGAATGGTTATACAAGATCTCATAACGAGAGTAAGCAAACCCCCTGATAGGTGATGGAATCACTATCATTTAGGGTAGTTTTTAGAGTCTTTTTAGTATATTAGTGTCGGTTTATGCTACTAACTCCTTGGTCCAAAAGAAGAAGATCAAAAGAAGCTAAGGAAGGAGTTATAAGCACTTAGGAGTGAAGATCGATCAAGAAGCAAAGTTTCTGTTTCTCCACCACCCCCGCGGGTCCTTGCAGCCGCCCCTGCGGTGACTTGCCTTGACGAGACGAAGACCAGCTCCCCTGCGCCTCCCACTGTGCCCTGCCTGCGCCTTGCCTTGGGAGCTGGAAGGTGAAGAGTCTGTGTCACCGCCCCTGCGTTGGCCTTAAGGCGCCCACACGCCTTGACATCAGAAAGGACAAGAAGGCGAAAGGTTAGACATTAAAGTGCATTAAAGATCTGCCCCAACGGAATTGTGTAGCCGCCCCAGCGTTTCTGAAGAAAATCAACCGAGTCTGCCTAAACCGCCCTTGCAGTTCCTGAAGGCCGCCCCTGCGGTGTAACGCCAAAAGCTTTACTCCGGCTGTTTACACCACCTTTATGGCATTAAAGGTGGCTGTTTTAGGCCGACTATTTACTCCTAATTAAGTGTCTTTTGTAGTATAAATAGTCCATGGCTGATTGCTAGAATCATCCATGCTTTTCCTCACAAAATCTATTTTAGACTTGAGTTTTTCCATTGTAATGAGTTGCTAACTCCCTTGCTACATTGGGTTGGTTTGAAGCTGCTTTGTTACTTTGGTCGTAAGTTCTTTTAATATAAGTTTTTATTCAGTAATGTTTTGTGTTTCCTTGATCTCCATTGTTTAATTGCATGTTAACTATTATTTGAGATTGATCACCTTAGGTTCTAAAGTGCATGTAGACAACTAGGATTAATAGGTTCCGAGTTCGGGTCTTTAATCTAGTAGCAAATTTAAGTAATAACGGGTTGTAATTACTTAAAGAAAAGGAACACAAATATAAAGATAAGTTTAACAATTTTAATCTTCTCTTTATATCCCTTAGTCTTTGTTTGAATGCTAACTTGTTATTTGTTCTTGTAGGTTTACGGAACTTTAATAGGTTAAGTTGTGTTGATGCCGGTTGGCTCAACACATATGTATGATCGAGACGGGAGATTACTTAAAAACTCGTAAAAGGAATGCACCAAAGTAGCAATTGCATGCTTAAAATCAACCTAGTGTAGATTCATCCATTATTGTCTTACTTGTTGCATTAATGGTTTTCATAAGTTTTTGTGCATCAATCCAACCAAACCCCCCCTTTTGTGTCACTTGTCATTATAATCGATAATTGTATCTAAAATACCTTAACTCTCTTGGGTTCGACCCTTACTTAATCACTATACTTGTTCTTAGTGCTAAGTCGGGATTTACTTTTGATTGGGTATAAACGACCATAGAAATACCTTCGGTCAAATTTTGGCACCGTTGCCGGGGAGTTTTTGTGTTTTATTGTTATTATTGATTATTGGTTTGAACCTTTTTTATGGTTCGAACCCGTGCTACTAATTCCGGCTTTGCTTCTTTTGATCCAGAAATTGAGAGGACGCACATCCGGAAACGAAGACAACAACAACTACAACGAGAGATGGCTGACTGTACTCTTCGTCAACTTACACAACCCACTTTGGCTCAAAACCCTCTTGCGGTCGCTATACCGGCACTAGGGGAAGGAGTCAACTTTGAGCTCAAACCGGGCCTCATTCACTTGCTTCCATCCTTCCATGGGCTAAGTGGAGAAGACCCCATCAAACACCTTGGGAAGTTCCACACCGTTTGTATGAGCATGAAGCCGGCCAACATTACTGAAGAACAGATCAAGATGAGGGCATTCGGCTTCACACTCAAGGATTCGGCGGATGATTGGTATTACCACCTTCCATCCGGGAGTATTGACACTTGGGAGAACCTTTACAAAGCGTTCTTGGAGAAATACTTTCCAGCTAAAAAGGCCAATATCTTGAAGAAAGCTATAAGCAACATCGAGCAAGAGGCAACCGAAACTCTTTACGAGTACTTCAAAAGGTTTGCACACCTCCGATCCAGCTGTCCTTTCCACGGATATTCAACTCAAGATCTAGTCTTGTACTTGTACAATGGCTTGCTAGACAATGAAAGGAGGATCGTCGATGCGGCTTACGGAGGTAATATTCTTAACTCTACTCCTGACCTTGCTTTGGAAAAGATACAGGAACTAGCGGAAGGAACTCGGAACTTTGGAAGGACCCCGGCTAAGAAAGGAGTTCATGCCGTGAGTTCCGGGAAGAGCGAGATTTCCACCGAGCTGGCGGAATTGAAGGAAATGGTGAAGAGGTTAACACTTATGGGAACACCGCAACAGCTCAAAGCTTGTGGAGTTTGTGCTGACCCGTATCATCCAACGGACATGTGTCTACAAGTTCAAGATGACGATGCTGAAGTGAACGCAATGGGTAATGGACAACAACAGCAGCAAAGACCTAGGAATGATCCCTATGCACAAAATTTCATGCCAAATTGGCGTGACCAACAGAATTTTCGGTAGAGGGATCAACAAAACCAACAACAGCAGCCCCGCCAAGGTAAGTATCACTCAACTGAAGATATGTTGCAGGTTTTGACTAAACACTTTGCTACTCATGTCCAAACAACAGAATCAAGCATCAAGAACCTTGAGAAGCAGGTTGGTCAAATGGCGGAAGCTATTTCAAGGACCAAATCAAGGCTTTCCGGGGGATTGCCTTCCTAGATGTTTACAAACCCCAAGGAGAATGTTAGTGCCTTAACATTAAGGAGCGGGAAGAAAATTCGACAAGAACCAACAAAAGAGTCACAAAGTGAACCTTCTGTCATTATTTCCGCACCCACATCCGCCCCTGCTGCTGCAGCTGCGCCGAGCCCAGAAGGAAGGACGCCCCTGCGGTGAAAGCCCTTGAGCCGCCCCTACGCCTTCAAGCTGACGCCCCTGCGGAAAACACAACAGAAGGTCCTGTTGAAAAGGATACTTATGTCCGGCCTAACTTCCCACCGCTGTACTCCGAAAAGCCACCAACTCCTTTTCCTGAAGCATTAAAGGAGCGAATAATCATAGAGGACAAGGACCTCTTTGAGACTTTCTCTAAATGAGAGGTAAACATTCCTCTCTTTAAATTGGTGAAAAGTATCCCTAAGTATGCTCGTTTTTTGAAGGAACTTTGCACTATCAAGAGAAATCAAAAGCTAAAGGGGAAACAGAAAGTGCAAGTGAGTGAACATGTGTCGGCAGTTTTCCAACGGAGAATGCCCAAGAAATGCAGCGATCCGGGCATGATAAGCATTCCTTGTGTTATAGGGGAAACCCGCTTTGACAAAGCAATGCTTGATCTCGGTGCTTCTGTTAATGTTTTACCATATTCGATTTACAAATCACTTAGCATTGGGCCACTAATGGAAACTAGGATTGTAGTACAACTTGCTGATAGATCTAATGTGTACCCAAAAGGGATAATTGAAGATGTATTAGTGATAGTAGACAACCTAATTTTTCCTGCTGATTTCTTTGTAATGGATATGGAAAATGACTCGCATGCTGCACCCATTCTGTTAGGTAGGCCATTTCCGAAAATGTCTAGGACTAAAATTGATTATGTTAGTGGTAAATTGACCATGGAGTTTGATGGAGAAGTAGTGGAATTTGACATTTATGATGCAATGAAATTTCCTAGCGACGATCATTCTCTATGTGCTATTGACGTTGTTGAACCTTTTGTGCAAGATGTTTTTGATAACTCTGATGTGGATGAATTGAGAAATGTGATTGAGCATGACACTGATGGTTTCAAATCAGATTATGTGTTAACATCTAGCATGAAATAGGTCCTAGCCCAATTAGATGGGCATAAAAGGCTACCTATCTCCAATTTGGCCATTGGGCCCACTTTACTAACCCCAAGCGAAAAGCTTGTTCTGTCCATAGTGCAGGCACCGGAAATAGAATTAAAGGATCTTCCATCACACCTCAATTACGTTTTCCTTGGAGCACACAATACCTTGCCGGTGATCATCTCCAATAAGTTGACCACCGGACAAGAAGATAAGTTGGTGAACGTACTAAAGGAGCACAAGACGGCCCTTGGATGGACTATTGTGGACATCAAGGGGATAAGTCCTTCCACTTGCATGCATAGGATTTTACTTTAGGACGAAGCCAAGCTCTCTAGGCAACCTCAAAGGAGGTTGAACCCACGAATGATGGATGTGGTCAAAAAGGAAGTGTTGAAACTCCTCCAAACGGACATGATCTTTCCTATCTCGGATAGCACTTGGGTTAGTCCAACCCAAGTAGTTCCAAAGAAGGGAGGCATCACCTTGGTGGAAAATCAACATGGAGAGATGGTGCCAAGCAAAACACAAACTGGATGGAGAGTTTGCATTGACAACCGCAAGCTCAATAAGGTAACACGAAAAGACCATTTCCCATTACCTTTTATTGATCAAATGTTGGAACGTCTTGCAAGTCATAAATACTACTGTTTCATGGATGGATATTCGGGCTATTTCCAAATAGCCATTGCACTAGAAGATCAAGAGAAGACGACATTCACTTGCCCATTTGGCACTTTTGCATATCGCAGAATGCCCTTTGGACTTTGCAACGCGCTGGGCACTTTCCAACGGTGCATGATAAGTATTTTCTCCGAATACATAGAAAATTTCATTGAAGTCTTCATGGATGATTTTACCGTCCATGGAGACAGTTTTGACGCATGTTTAGGGCATTTAAAACTTTTTCTTGAAAAATGTGTTGAAACCAACTTAGTTCTTAATTCGGAAAAAGGTCATTTCATGGTCGAACAAGGAATTGTGCTAGGACATGTAATATCCTCAAAAGGGATAGAGGTAGATAAGGCAAAGGTTGATGTTATTCAAAATTTACCTTATCCTACTAATGTTCGGGAAATCCGATCTTTTCCCGGTCATGCAGGTTTCTACCGAAGGTTCATCAAAGACTTCTCAAAGATCTCATCTCCCCTGTGTGAATTGCTCAAGAAAGATGTAACCTTCATAGTGGATGAGGATTGCAAGAAGGCTTTTGACACTCTGAAATCATGTCTCACCACCGCTCCGATCATCCGTTCTCCGGATTGGGCGAAACCTTTTGAAATCACGTGTGATGCCAATGACTACGCCGTCGGAGCTGTCTTAGGACAAAAAGACGGAAGGGCCTCCCATGTGATCCATTATGCGTCTATGACACTAAATGGAGCACAAAGGAATTACTCCACCACCGAGAAGGAGATGTTGGCGGTAGTTTTTGCCCTTGAGAAGTTCAGGCAATACTTACTTGGGGTAAAGGTAGTTATTTTCACTGACCATGTAGCCCTTAGGTACCTCATGGCAAAGAAGGAGGCGAAACCATGATTAATCCGTTGGGTGCTCCTTCTAAGCAAATTTAACCTGGAAATAAGGGACAAAAAGGGAGCTGAGAACCTGGTGGCAGATCATTTGAGCAGACTAGTGCAAGAGGAGGAAGAACCAGTAAAAGAAAGAGAGATAGACGGAAGCTTTCCAGACGATACATTCTACACAACTCTTTGTTGTGTAACCGTCCCCGCGCCTCACACCAGCCGCCCCTACGGCCAGCAGCCCCTACGGCTCTGTCTAGGCGCCCATGCGGAATTGCCGACAGAGGTTTGTCTTAAGCTTCAATCTTTTAAGCCTTGGTTTTCTGACATTGTAAACTTCATTGTCAGGAAGGAGTATCCTCCAGACTTCACCAAGGCACAACGAGAGAAAGTCAAAGCTGAAGCTCGACACTACGTTTGGGACGATCCTTACCTTTAGAAGAATTGTAGTGACCAAGTGATCCGGCGTTGCATTCCGGACAACGAGGTACAATCCGTCCTAACTTTCTGTCATTCTGAAGCACGTGGGGGGCACTTTGGAGCAAAAAAAACTGCAAGAAAAGTTTTGGATGCCGGTTTCTTTTGGCCACACATTTTTCGAGATGCTTTTGCGTTTTATAAAGTGTGTGATACATGCCAAAGGGTGGGAAATCTTTCAAGGAGACATGAAATGCCCCAATCCTCTCTTATATTTTGTGAAATATTTGACGTTTGGGGAATTGATTTCATGGGGCCATTTCCTACGTCATTCGGGAACACATATATTTTACTTGTGGTGGACTATGTTTCCAAGTGGGTGGAAGCAAAGGCCACCAAAACTGATGATTCAAAAGTGGTTGCAACATTTCTTAAGGAAAATATCTTTGCTAGATTTGAAATTCCGAAAGCCTTAATCGGTGATAGGGGTACCCATTTCTGCAACAAGACGATCATGGCTCTCCTTAAGAAGTACCATGTTCACCAACGAGTATCAACAACCTATCATCCTCAAACAAACGGCCAAGCGGAGGTATCCAACCGGGAAATAAAGACCATTCTTGAAAAGACGGTTTCTCCAGGGCGGAAGGATTGGAGTGCAAGGCTAAATGACGCCCTATGGGCATATCGAACAGCCTACAAAACTCCCATCGGAATGTCTCCTTTTAGGCTCGTGTTTGGGAAAGCTTGCCACCTACCGGTGGAGTTAGAGCACAAGGCTTGGTGGGCGGTAAAGAAGTGCAAGATGAACATAGAAGAAGTGGGAGAATTCCGGAAGCTCCAATTGTAAGAGTTGGAGGAACTAAGGCTAGATGCATATGACCATACTACCACATACAAAGAAAAGACCAAAGCATGACATGACCGGAACATCCTCCGGATGGACTTCAAGGTAGGTAATAAGATACTTCTCTTTCAATCGCGTTTGAAACTCTTTGCAGGTAAGCTGCGTTCAAGATGGACAGGGCCGTTCATAGTAGCCGAAGTATACCCTCACGGGGCTGTGGATCTCTATGACCCGCAAACGCACAAGGTGTTTAAGGTGAACGGCCAAAGGCTAAAGCTTTACCTTGAACGAGTCAAGGACGATTCGATTGACGAGATGGTACTAGAGGAGGCACAGCTAGAGAAGTAGAGATCTTACGTCGAGCCAATGACGTAAAACAAAGGCGCTTCTCGGGAGGCAACCCGAAGGAATAAGAAGAGGAGCTCCTGTCAAGAAATCCGCCCCTGCGGTTTAATATCCCGCCGCTGCGGTGACACTCAGGCCAGTACCGCCCCCAGCGTTGGACCTGCGCCTGCAACACGCCTGTCACCGCCCCCGCGGTGACATCCCCATGCCCTTGCGGCGGCCATCCTTGACACAAAATCCCAGCTCCGCCCCCGGCACTTTGCCTGCGTGCTCCTCTCCCTTGTCGCCGCCCCTACGGTATCCAACCCCCTCCCCTGCGGGTTTACCCAAAAAAAAAAAATAGTATCTCAAAAAAACACCTATACTTACCACGCACCACCCACCAACCCTCCTCACCAAACACAACCACAACCCTTCACACCTTCTCTCTCTCTAAGCTGCGAACGCCCCTACGCCTGTTAGCATGAAATATTGTGATATTTTAGGCACGTTTTCTAATCGTATATGATTCATATTGATAGTCTTTGATTGATCTTTATACATATGTGAGCTAGTATTGCCTATATTGTCGATGTGGATGTCTACACTAGTTCTATGTTGATTATAGGTGATTTGGAGCTATTTCCGAACGGAATCGAGCAAAGGAGAGTTGAGTTGATATGTCCATAGATCGAGGACACTTTTTGGAAGCAATTTGGAGTCTTAGATTGAGAAATGCACGAGTTTAGGGAAGAATCACGTTCTTGCCCTAAATTACGCACTAAAATACGGCCGTATCACAAACCACGTTCAGAATTACGGCCGTGGATTCAGAGTCAGAATTCGATGTTCATTCCAGGGGATTCTACGGCCGTGGAACTAACCGTAATTGTTTCCACGCCCTAGAATTACGGTCGTGGAATCTTCCACGACCGTGATCTTGGCGAATCTTTTCACCATACTTCGAAGCCATGATCTTTTGAAGATTGGGCCGGGCCGACACCTTGCTCTGCATTATAAAAAGACGGAAGAAAGGAGATTCCGTCATGCCTGCTTAGAATCCCGCTTAGGAGTAACGCTTGGCAACACACAAACTCTCATCTTAGAGGTATTTGGGAGATCTCATTGGAGATCAAAGTTCGTATTGGAGAGTTGCTGTGGTGATCTTCACATTTGTGGAAGATCGAAGTTCTTGGAAGATTTTGCAAGAAGATCTCTCTTCTTGTTTAGGTTCGATTTGGAAACGGATTGACATCCCGTTTCTCTTCTTTCCTAAGGTTGTGATTGTTCGCTTTGTTTTGAATCTTTTTGATAAACACTTGTTCTTGATTGTGATCTTGAGATCTATTTGAAGATTATTGATAGTTCTTGAAAGTTCCCATCTTTTATCCTTTAATTCTTGAATTGATATCAATATGACTGTTATTGGCTAAAGACCCTTAACAATTCTAAGGTGAAGGGTTGATAGTTGTGGCATAGGTGATGATAGATCAATCGCAAACAGATTAGACCCTGAGAGTTAGAGAGAATCGTCGACAACCCTAAATTACGGTCTGTTCTTGAGTCCACGGCCGTGGAACCTCAAGAACTAACCGTGATTTCCCTGTAGTTTACGAGCCTGCTTTTACTTTAATCCAAAGTTAAAGATTTGCTTTAACTTAGTTTAGACTTGTCTTTTCTAGGTGGTAGTGAAGCCTCAACAACCTCTACCTCGATTGTGAGCCTCAACAACCTCAATCGGTTAAGTTAGTCTTGATCTTTAGATTATAAGTTTGGGTATTTGATACTAATCCTCATCTTTAGCATCCTTCTATATTGAGCCTCAACAACCTGTATAGGGAGTGTCTTTTAGGTGAGTTACATAAGGTTTTTGGAACCTCAACCGTACGATTACCTTACATTAGTATACCTTTGCATATCTCTACTCTGTCTTTACATCATTAGTATATCTTGAATCTATTGCCGCAACTGGATACCCGAAACTTTAGGATTGTTGTTTTCCCAATATCTGCAAAACTCCCATATTTACTTGCTTGATAACCTGCAATCGAGTTCGCTCCACCCAAATCCCTGTGTCCGATACTCTGGAATTCTTGCTTAACTACGTCGATCCGTACACTGCGGGTTCGCTTGCTTGATTCTAGTTTTATAAATTTAAAACTTATTTGCACACACCTCTAGGGGCGAACAAGTTTTTGGCGCCATTGCCGGGGATTTGGTTTCGTCCGAATCCGGTAGCCGGTTGTCAAGCTTGGGAGCTTGCTCTCGTTGTTTGATTTTCTTTGAGTGCATGCGCAGGTCTAGGAACACCGAAGATCTCTTACCTCTTGATCAAGAGCTAGAGAAAACCTTGAGACAAAGACGCAAGGAAAAGAAGATGGCTGAAGAAAACGAATGCAATCTTCAAACGGAGTTGGCGGAGAAGGAAGCTCAACTCCGATGGAATGAGACTCTCCGCCAAGATGAGATGGATCGTCATCAATCTCAAGTTAACGGTCTACAAGACATGCTCTTCCAAATGAGGATAAAGATGAACGACCTTGAAGATAAGGTAGGCAAGAAGTCCTCGAGAAGGAGATCAAGATCTAGAAGAAAAAGCCACTCATCCGCTGATGATAGTGATTCTTCCATGCCACCGTTAGAAGAGATTGATCCCACGATCAATATAAATCCCTTCAATCCACAAGGAGCTGCTAATCGCCACATCCCACCAAGGAATGCGAGAGTCGAACGTGTGGATAATGAGCCAAGAACTCTTGGCCAGCGGATGGATCCAACACAACAACCACGCCGCTTGGGTGTGAATTTTGATGCTGAAGATGTACAAGGGTTTAGCTTCAACCCTCAAGTTATCACTCTTGTTCGCCAAAGCCAATTTGGCGGTACAAGCGCTGAATCTCCACACCAACATTTGCAAAACTTTGAGTGTATGATGGAGACGATGAGACCGAAGAGCGCTACTACCAACAGCTACAAGCTTAAACCTTTCTTTTTCTCATTGAAAGGGAAAGCGTTATCTTGGTACCAAGCTCTTCCTAATGGGAAAATAGACACGTGGGAAGACCTCTCCGCAGAATTTCTCACCAAATTCTTTCCGCCTTCCAAAACGGCGGAACTTAGAGGTAAGATTAATGCTTTTTCTATGAGACCTAACGAAAGTTTGTTTCAATCTTGGGAAAGGTTTCAGGATTTGCTATTGGATTGCCCTCATCATGGCATATCCAAGCTTGCCTTACTGGAGATTTACTACAAGGGGCTGGATGCGGGAACGCAATTCAACCTCCAATCCCTCTCATGTGGAACGTTCATGGACATGAGAGAAGATGACGCTTGGGACTTCATTGAGAAGCAAGCAAGAGTCATAGAGAAGTATTCCCACCGGAAGGTGGAGGGAAATCGTGTGGAGCAAGGAGCAAAGCTCACACATGAAGCTCAAAATCAGATTTTCTCCCTCAACAATGAGATCAAAGAGTTGAAGGAGGCTATCAAGACCAACTTCCCAAAGCAACAAGAGAAGGATGTTGGCTATTTGGGCAACAACAACGGCGGTGATAACACCAACCGCAACAACAATAACCGGAACAATAACCGGAATAACAATTGGAATGGAAACAACAACAACTGGAACAACAACAATTGGAACAACAATCGGGGTTCAAACAACAACAATTGGCGCTCCAATCAACAAAATTCCGGTAACTCCTATCCTTCCAACTCCAATTCACTAACTCCACCCTCCTCTTCCTCTACTCCTTTGAAAAGCCAGGGGCAATCATCAAATGGAGGAAACAATACGGGAAAAGAGAAGCCCGATCCCATGTTGGAGACAATCTTGGGAAAGCTTCAAGGGTTGGAGAACCGCCTCATCAAGGTTGATGATCAAGTCTCTAAGGTTGACAAAGCTCAAAAGATTTTGGAAAACCAAATGTTCAACCATGCGGAGGAAGTTCCTAGAAATCAAGGGAAACTTCCAGGAAAGACGGAGGACAACCCTAAGGGAAGGGTAATGGCGATTACAACTAGGAGCGGAGTGACTACCACCGACCCGCAGCCTGCGTTCGTTGAAGTCCCCGTAGAGAAGGACAAAGAAAAGGGGAAGTAGAAGGAAGATGTCTATGTTCCTCCTCCAGCTTACAAACCTCCCCTACCGTTCCCTCAATCTAGAGCGCGAGCGCGCCTAGACAAGCAATTCGGTAAGTTTATAGAACTCATGAGCAAGCTGCATATTATTATACCTTTCATTGATGCTATTGTAGGTATGCCGGCTTATGGCAAGTTCTTGAAGGAGCTTCTCTCTAACAAGAGGAAATTAGAAGATTTCGGTGAAGTCAAGATGAGTTCGGATTCTTCGGATCTCATCAAGACGATGAAGGAGAAAATGCCCCCAAAGCTGAAAGATCCGGGGTCATTTTGTATTCCCATTGGAGTGGGAGAGGTCACATATGACGCTTTATGTGACTTAGGAGCAAGTGTGAGCATCATACCACTTGCGTTATGCAGGAAGATCGGTTTAGGCGACCCTAAACCAGTGAAGATGACATTATACATGGCGGATCGATCCATCACTCGTCCCGTCGGCATTGTAGAAGACGTCCCGGTCAAGCTAGGCAAGTTCTTTGTCCCCATTGATTTTGTCGTACTTGACATTCCTGCAGATAGTCCGGTCCCGATCATACTCGGAAGACCGTTTCTTGCAACTTCCGGCTGCATGGTCGATTGCAAGAATGGAAGACTCGCTTTTGACATTGGAGAAGAGAAAGTGGAGTTCGTTCTTTCCACTCTAGTGAAGGAGCCAATCTTTGATGAGGATATTTACAATATCCAAGATGAAGAAGGTTTGTCTAGGGAGGAGGTAAGTGCGATTCTCTTTAACGATCCTTTACAAAAGGTTATTACTATGAGTCTAACCAATGTAGGAGAAGAAGAAGAGTGCAAAGAGGAAATTGAAGCCTTGGAAGCACAAGAAGAGATGCATGAAGTGGAGTTTGAGAAACTCCACGATGAGGCTGAGAATACCAGAATCCACGGTCATACTCTGTATTCCACGACCGTGGATTCCACGACCAAAATCGACCTCCATTCCAGAAGATATTACGGCCGTGGAACACCAGAGGAGACCGTAATTTTGACCGTGGAGGAGGATGATCGGCATACTTCTTCAACTTCTTCTAATTCTTCTCCAACCCATTCAACATCCTTAGAAACTTCTAAGGAAACATCGGAAGCTCCTCAAGGATCATTGGAAGCTCCGAAAGCAATGGAACTCAAACCACTTCCTACTCATCTAAGGTACGCTTTTCTTGGATCTAATTCCACCTTTCCGGTTATCGTTAGTTCTAAATTAAGCATAGATGAACATGAACAGCTCATGATTGTCCTTAGGAAACATAGAAAAGCCATAGGCTATACTATTGAGGACTTAGTAGGAATTAAACCCTCCCTATGCATGCATAAGATACTAATGGAGGAGGACTTTAGAACTTCAAGACAACCTCAAAGGCGGTTGAATCCGACCATGAAGGAGGTTGTCAAGAAGGAAATTCTTAAACTTCTTGATGCAGGTATCATCTATCCTATCTCCGATAGCAAGTGGGTGAGCCCGGTTCAAGTAGTTCCGAAGAAGGGAGGAATGACGGTCATCACCAATAAGAACAACGAACTCATTCCTACCCGAACCGTAACTGGATGGCGAATGTGTATAGACTACCGCAAGCTCAACAACACAACGCGGAAAGATCACTTTCCATTGCCATTCATCGATCAGATGCTTGAAAGGTTAGCACAACATTCATACTTTTGCTACCTTGACGGTTATAGCGGCTTCTTTCAGATTCCAATACATCCGGATGATCAAGAGAAGACCACATTCACGTGCCCTTGGGGTACGTTCGCCTATAGGAGAATGCCGTTCGGGCTTTGCAACGCCCCAGCCACCTTTCAACGGTGCATGATGGCCATCTTCTCCGAATACGTAGAGGAAATCATGGAAGTCTTCATGGACGACTTCTCCGTTTACGGTTCCTCTTTTAACGATTGTCTTTCTAACCTTTCTCTTATTTTGCAAAGATGTGAAGACACTAACCTAGTTCTTAATTGGGAGAAGTGTCAATTCATGGTTAAAGAAGGAATCGTATTAGGTCACTTAGTCTCTAGTAGAGGGATAGAGGTAGACAAAGCTAAGATAGAGACCATAGAGAAACTTCCTCCCCCAATTTCGGTGAAAGGGATAAGAAGTTTCCTAGGACATGCTGGATTCTATAGACGTTTCATTAAGGACTTTTCTAAGATATCAAAACCTCTCACTAATCTATTGATGAAGGATGCGGTTTTTGAGTTTTCGCAGGAATGTTTGGATGCGTTTAACACCATTCGGCAAGCTCTAATTTCAGCACCTATTATCCAACCTCCGGATTGGACTCTCCCCTTTGAGATTATGTGCGACGCTAGTGACGTAGCCATTGGAGCTGTTCTTGGGCAACGAAAGGAAGGACGAACCCACGCCATATACTACGCTAGCAAGACGCTAGACGAAGCTCAGCTCAACTACGCCACTACGGAAAAAGAGTTTCTAGCCATTGTCTACGCTATTGACAAGTTTCGCTCTTATCTTGTAGGTGCAAAGGTGATTGTCTACACGGATCATGCTGCGATCCGGTACCTCCTCGCGAAGAAAGATGCGAAGCCAAGGCTGATTAGATGGATTCTTCTCCTACAAGAATTCGATCTTGAGATCCGCGACAAGAAAGGCTCGGAAAATTCTGTTGCGGATCATTTGAGTCGTCTAACACATCTAGAGGACGACCACTTGCCCATTGATGACTCCTTTCCGGACGAACACCTACATATCATAGAAGAGTGCATCAAGGTAGTCTCCAAAGGTAACGAACCATGGTTTGCTGATTTCGTTAACTATTTGGTTTGCCAGTAGATACCACCCGGACTGTCATACGCACAAAGGAAGAAGTTCTTCAAGGACGTCCGGGAATACTATTGGAACGAGCCTCTCCTCTTTAAGAGAGGTCCGGATGGCATCATCCGGCGATGTGTGCCGGAAGATGAAATGCAAAGTGTCATCCGCCATTGTCACTCACTACCTTGTGGAGGACACGCTAGTTCGAACAAAACTAGCGCAAAGGTATTGCAATCTGGATTCTATTGGCCTACTTTATTTAAAGATGTGCAATCCTTTGTTTCTTGTTGCGATGCTTGTCAAAGAACAGGCAATATCTCTAGAAGGAACGAGATGCCCCTCAACAACATCCAAGAGGTGGAGATTTTCGACGTTTGGGGAGTCGATTTCATGCGACCATTCCCTTCTTCTTGTGGAAACCAATACATATTATTGGCAGTAGACTACGTTTCTAGATGGGTAGAAGCAATTGCCTCTCCCACAAATGATGCCATGGTGGTGGTTAAGTTCTTCAATAAAACCATCTTTCCGCGATTCGGGACACCAAGGACGATCATTAGTGATGGAGGTTCTCACTTCATAGCCCGTCGCTTTGAAGCTCTTCTAGCCAAGTATGGGGTTACTCACAAGATCGCCACCCCTTACCATCCACAAACAAGTGGACAAGTTGAGATCTCAAATAGGAAGATCAAGGGAATTCTAGAGAAGACGGTTTCAAGGACTAGGAAGGATTGGTCCTTGAAACTAGATGACGCATTATGGGCGTACCGGACTGCATACAAGACTCCCATAGGAACCACACCATACAACCTTGTGTATGGGAAGTCTTGTCATTTGCCGGTAGAGCTAGAGCACAAAGCGTTTTGGGCTATCAAATGGCTGAATTTCGGCATGAAGGAAGCGGGAGAGAAGCGTCTCCTAGACATCAACAAGCTGGATGAACTCCGTTTGAACGCCTACGAAAACGCTAAGATCTACAAGGAAAGAGCAAAGCGTTGGCATGATAAGCATATCATTCCAAAGGACTTCAAAGAAGGAGATCAAGTTCTCCTCTTCAATTCGAGACTTCGCCTCTTTCCAGGTAAGTTAAAATCCCGTTGGACTGGACCTTTTCTAATTAAGCGTATTTTCCCCCATGGTGCAGTTGAAGTATGGGGTGAAGCTAGCGGAAGTTTTAAGGTGAACGGCCAACGACTCAAGAAGTACTCACCGGAACTCCAAGCTGAGGAGTTTGCACCTACCGCACTCGAATAAGTGCAAGAATGGTCTAGCTACGGACCTTAAACAAAGCGCTTCTTGGGAGGTAACCCAAGGTATTGCATTTTTGTTTTTGTTTTCGATTCATAGATTAGTTTAGAATAGACGTTTTCGCTTTATTTTGCCTCGATTTCTTCCGGTATGTTCGTGTTTTTGGTTGTAGGATCGATGGAAAGAGAGAAAGGGAGGATAATGTCGAAGAAAAGTGACGAAATTTGGACTTTGAAGCTTTACAGAAGGTTCCACGGTCTAAATTACGGTCGTCATAGCTACAGTGGCCGTAATTCTCAAAAGCCTGTGAAAAATCATCAAAACCACGGGTCCGTACACTTCCACGGCCGTGGAATGCCCCGATAGACCGTGATTTTTGAAATTTTGCCTGCGAGTATAAAAGCCACACTTCTTCACAAAACCACCACAATTCCTCCCCAATTCCACGACCTAGATACCGAAAACCCGCAGCCTCTCCCAATTCTTCATTCTCTAATCGTTTTCAACGATTCTTCGCCCTAAACTGCAGCAAATCCAACCACGAACATGATCCAAGCAACAAATCGAGTGGAAATCGATCAACAAACACGCATTTTGGATTTTTCAATCCGAAAAAGAGGTTATTTCTTTCTTCTCGATTTTAGCGGATTTAGTTCGTTTTTGCTATAGTTTCTTAGGAAGAACTGATAAAGACCGGAAGGAATTAGATTAGGACTGCTTGTTGTGGTGATATTTGGTGAAATTGCTGAGATTCACGAGATTCTGTGACGAATCACGGTCTCTGGGAAAACCACGGCCGTGGAACCTGTAGAACAGACCGTGATTTTTGCTGAAAATGGATTTTGTGAGGAGAATGCCGGGAAGGATTAAGGAAAAGAAAGGGGAGCAAAATAAGAAAAGAAAGGGCAACCCCTCAACCTCTAGGGCACCACCACCCTCATCTCCCTCACTACCATCCTCACCTTCACCTCCATCTTCACCTTCTCACCCTAGCATCCCGACCATACACGAAAACCACCTAGCTGCATTTGAGAAGATAGAGAAGAGGACAGTGATAGGTCCTAGGTATTTGTTGTTGGAGGATCT
Organism: Fagopyrum homotropicum; assembly: GCA_033239125.1. Taxonomy (NCBI): domain Eukaryota; kingdom Viridiplantae; phylum Streptophyta; class Magnoliopsida; order Caryophyllales; family Polygonaceae; genus Fagopyrum; species Fagopyrum homotropicum. The sequence goes on along the minus strand of BSWB01000005.1, from coordinate 21,516,478 downwards.
ACATCCTCTCAACATAGTTGATGACCTTACATGGCTCTTGGATAGAGCCGGATTGCTTGTCTTCATGAACATTCGTGAAGACGCTTATGAGGAAATTACCCGGGAGGTTGTGACGTCCTTTGAGCACAGCCCAGTAGATAGGACCGTCTCCTTCCGTCTTATGGATCGAGACTAACACTTGAGCATTGTTGAGTTCGGGACCATTTTCGGGTTCCATGAGACCTACAATGGTCGACTTCCTAGAGGCGTTTCCGCCAAGGATTTTTGGGCGGAAGTGGCTATGATTTACGCCGACGAGGACCGTTGGCAACCCGCCGATACCAAGGCTAGATTGATGTACCATCTAGCCTTGAAGATAGCCCACCGTGTTCTTTCGGAGTGTCTCTTTCCTAGGACGGAGACGCCCCAAAAGATCAAGACGGATGAGCTATTCTTGCTCTACCGTATGCTCTACGGTCGCCGCGCAGATTGTGCTACTCTTTTGGCGGCCACGATGAGTAAACTGAAGAACAAGAAGAAGGGGAACATTGGATATGGTGGGATAGTGACCCACATGGCTAGGACATTTGGTGTGGATTTTTCAGCTTGCACCCGTATACCCGCCGTACCTCTAGGATTACATGCATTCATGGTTAGGGGACTCATCTTCCCCACACATAGAGGTCCGCCTTATGCGGGCATGCCTTGGGAGAGTAGGACAGACAGGGGTATAGAGTGGCTGCCAGAGTATTCCATTGTGGCGGGACGCCACAATTGGAAGGAGACGTTCGCTGCGATGCATGCGAACAGGCTTGTAGCTCCCCCTTACGTTCCACCACCGGTTGTGGATGAGGAGGAGATGGGAGAGCAGTACGAGAGTGGTGGAGGAGCGGAGCAGGAGTTCGGCACGTTTCCGGATCAGCCGGAGGCGGCCCCGGATGTACCTAGGCGCTCTCCACGCCCAACTAGAGCTTCAGGCTCGTCATCTCGCCGCGCCAGCGTGAGTGAGAGGCCCACGTGGATGACTACACCTCCCACTTGGTACGACACACCACCTCCTTGGTCCACGACGCAGCCAGCAGCACCACCGCCACCACCAGCACCAGCACCAGCCGATGCCCCCGCATGGTATGATCACGCCCCGGGATGGTATGAGAGGATGCCGGATTGGGCTACCGGACTTTCGGAGAGAGTCGGAGCGCTAGAGATCCGGGCGGATGCTAGAGACGGACGCCTAGACGACCTTGACCACATGATGAGGGACGTCTACCGCCAGCAGTTTGGGCGGTTCTATGATCCGAGTTTCTCTCCATTCCCACCTCCACCGGCGCCGCAGTGATCGATGCATGACCGTTCGTTTTAGACATTCCCGCCACCACTTGTGAGTTTCTTTTTCTTTTCTTTCTTTTGTTCTTTCTTGTGAACATTAGGGACAATGTTCGTCCTAAGTATGGGGTGGGATGTACTAAAAATTTGTAATAACTCTACTCTCTATGTTGCTTTCAATTGAGACTATCATTGCATATTCATTTTGTGTTACACGTTTCATTCTTGCATTACATGAAAAAGAACTTTAAAAACCCATAAAAATTGAAGAATTTTGAAAATTTTGTGCTTCTAATGAATTGAGATGATTTCCATGATAATCACTACTTGCGAATTGAGTTTGATGACAATTGCATGCTTAAAAGGATTGTAAATCGAAAAGAATTTGAATGAATGAATTCTACCTCTTTTGCAAGTTCTATAATGTGAAAACATTGCCTAAATCATGTTGAGAAATTGAAGTTGAAATCACATTATAAGTTCCTATACTTCTTGTTGAAATGATTAAGGCAATTCGATACTTTCTTTCCTCTTTCTTTGATCATCTAGCTCCTCATTGAAATATTAGCCTCCTTTACCTATCCGGGAACTTGGAAAAGTGAATGAGAAAAAGGCATGTTTGATGTGGGAGGGCCATGAGAGCAATTATTTGCAATCAATTGAATAGAAAGAAATTATAGGTTTGGGGAAGTCAATCATGACGATGAGTAACTCGGCACCATTCACATAGCCGGGTGTTTGTGTCTTGCCAAAGTCGGATTGAGCGATATTCCTAGCGGATTATGGTATGTGCGCTAAAGGTTTGAGGCATCTCTTGAAAAATTTGAGAAACGCCGATCTCCTAGGCTTCGGTTTTTGTGCACCTCTATCCATAACTCCAAAAGTAAAGTCGAAAAAGAAGAGAGCGAAGCTCTAAGTTGAAGTGTTGCGGGAACCGCATAAGAAGAAGAAGGTAGTTGTCCACTTTCCCGGATTTATGCACCACTTTCCCTTAAAGTTTTCCCTTTCCTTCCATATTCTAGACCTTTTCTTTGAAAGTCCTTAAGATTAAAAGAATGTTATATGACTTGGTGATCTAAATTGAAGTTTCTTTTGAGATTGATTTTGTTAATGTTTGAAGGTTATAATGCTTGTTTAGAAGTTGAGTTGATTCATGAATTTGCTTTACCTTTTACTCTTTGATTAAGTATGTGAAAGTTTGAAAAACGATTGAAGCAAGGTTTGAGAATGATCTATTCTTTAGAAGTCACATTCATCCAAAAGAAGGTACACATATTTCATCCTAACTCTTGTTTTAAAGCTTTTTGAAGGACCTTGCTTAGGGACAAGCAAGTGCTAAGTATGGGGTTATTTGTTAGCATGAAATATTGTGATATTTTAGGCACGTTTTCTAATCGTATTTGATTCATATTGATAGTCTTTGATTGATCTTTATACATATGTGAGCTAGTATTGCCTATATTGTCGATGTGGATGTCTACACTAGTTCTATGTTGATTATAGGTGATTTGGAGCTATTTCCGAACGGAATCGAGCAAAGGAGAGTTGAGTTGATATGTCCATAGATCGAGGACACTTTTTGGAAGCAATTTGGAGTCTTAGATTGAGAAATGCACGAGTTTAGGGAAGAATCACGTTCTTGCCCTAAATTACGCCCTAAAATACGGCCGTATCACAAACCACGTTCAGAATTACGGCCGTGGATTCAGAGTCAGAATTCGATGTTCATTCCAGGGGATTCTACGGCCGTGGAACTAACCGTAATTGTTTCCACGCCCTAGAATTACGGTCGTGGAATCTTCCACGACCGTGATCTTGGCGAATCTTTTCGCCACACTTCGAAGCCATGATCTTTTGAAGATTGGGCCGGGCCGACACCTTGCCCTGCATTATAAAAAGACGGAAGAAAGGAGATTCCGTCATGCCTGCTTAGAATCCCGCTTAGGAGTAACGCTTGGCAACACACAAACTCTCATCTTAGAGGTATTTGGGAGATCTCATTGGAGATCAAAGTTCGTATTGGAGAGTTGCTGTGGTAATCTTCACATTTGTGGAAGATCGAAGTTCTTGGAAGATTTTGCAAGAAGATCTCTCTTCTTGTTTAGGTTCGATTTGGAAACGGATTGACATCCCGTTTCTCTTCTTTCCTAAGGTTGTGATTGTTCGCTTTGTTTTGAATCTTTTTGATAAACACTTGTTCTTGATTGTGATCTTGAGATCTATTTGAAGATTATTGATAGTTCTTGAAAGTTCCCATCTTTTATCCTTTAATTCTTGAATTGATATCAATATGACTGTTATTGGCTAAAGACCCTTAACAATTCTAAGGTGAAGGGTTGATAGTTGTGGCATAGGTGATGATAGATCAATCGCAAACAGATTAGACCCTGAGAGTTAGAGAGAATCGTCGACAACCCTAAATTACGGTCTGTTCTTGAGTCCACGGCCGTGGAACCTCAAGAACTAACCGTGATTTCCCTGTAGTTTACGAGCCTGCTTTTACTTTAATCCAAAGTTAAAGATTTGCTTTAACTTAGTTTAGACTTGTCTTTTCTAGGTGGTAGTGAAGCCTCAACAACCTCTACCTCGATTGTGAGCCTCAACAACCTCAATCGGTTAAGTTAGTCTTGATCTTTAGATTATAAGTTTGGGTATTTGATACTAATCCTCGTCTTTAGCATCCTTCTATATTGAGCCTCAACAACCTGTATAGGGAGTGTCTTTTAGGTGAGTTACATAAGGTTTTTGGAACCTCAACCGTACGATTACCTTACATTAGTATACCTTTGCATATCTCTACTCTGTCTTTACATCATTAGTATATCTTGAATCTATTGCCGCAACTGGATACCCGAAACTTTAGGATTGTTGTTTTCCCAATATCTGCAAAACTCCCATATTTACTTGCTTGATAACCTACAATCGAGTTCGCTCCACCCAAATCCCTGTGTCCGATACTCTGGAATTCTTGCTTAACTACGTCGATCCGTACACTGCGGGTTTGCTTGCTTGATTCTAGTTTTATAAATTTAAAACTTATTTGCACACACCTCTAGGGGCGAACAGCGCCCTCAGAGAAACCACCCAACCACCCTCTCCGACGCCCCTGCGCCACCAACACCAAGGACGCACACCCCCAACGCCCTTGCGCCACTTGCCCTCGTGCCAAACGCCACCTCCCTTCAATCGCAACGATTCTCCAATCCAAGGCGCCACCACCTTCGAAGCATTCGGAAAAATCGCCTTCCGCTGTTCTCCCGTACCTGCGCCTGCAAGCATCCGCCCTTGCGCCTCACCGCCCTTGCGCCTGCACAGCCGCCCCTGCGGAAAAACCAACAGAAAGGTCGATTCTCTTCTTTTTTTCAAATGTTCACTAATCCTTTGCTCGAATATTAGCAAGAATGGAAGCCCCAAGGAAATACAAGATGACCCAAACAGAGAAGGACCGTTATAGGATTGTGCAGGATCGAGTTGTGTATGCAACTCGATTCCTACATATTCCGACCTTGGAGAAACTGGGCATGCTAGAGAGCATGCAAACGTTTTTGGCAAATGCTGGGCTCGGAGACTTCCTCCAGAAGAGTGCTCCGACATATCCGGAGCTCATCAGACAGTTTATCTCCACTTTCACAATGGAGAAGGAAGACCACGTGTGTACCGGCCTCACCTTCAAGTTCAACAAGGTGAAGTACACTCTCGACTACGCCGATCTACAGGAAGCTTTTTGGGTGACTCTAAACCCCTCTGAGAGCTGGTGGGATCTAGTCCCGGCCCCAGACTTGTGAGAATTCTGGCAAGTAACTATAGGGTCGGAGTTCCATGCTGGGGGTGAGTACTCCAACAAACTCACTCCCCCCAGTTTGAGGTTGATTTCCAAGATCCTCATGAGTGTCTTCTGTGGATACAAAGAGGAAAACAAGGTCGCTCTCAAGGACCTCCCACTACTCTACATCTGCCTTCCACATAGCGAGAAGGTGATGGATTGGCCCTCTCTCTTCCTCACCGCTTTGAAGCGGATTAGGAGGAATGAGTAGAGGGATATTGTCGGCAGTGGGGTGATCTCTTTGATCGCCTCACAAGTGATGGACCTGTCCGAGTTAGAGGATGGGATGACAACTCCTCTCTACACTGAGGGGATGCTTAGGAGGTGCAAGCTCCTCCGGAGGAAGGGGGAGAACCTGTTTTGGATCTCCCTTGCAGATGGGAGCCACCTCACCTACCTCCCCCAACCTTTACCACTAGGAGGTGAGCTCTCCGAGCTCTACATACCGGCAGATCCCTTTGTGCCGAGGAGGCCACTAGTGGCCATTGTGGAGAGGCATGCCGTCAGCTCCAGCCGGGCCCATCAGGAGGAGCACCTGCCCGTCCTAGATGACGAGGAGATGCCCACATCAGCACTAGAGGAGGGTCCTGGTGGTCCATCCGGACCACCCCAGTGAGGGGTATATTTCTTTCCCTTCTCCAACATTTATCTTTGCCTCATTTTTACTTTGAGGACAAAGTGCACTTCAAGTATGGGGGAGGGATATATATCATTGCTTTGACAGTTCATTTAGTTGTTTTTTTTTGCATTGTTGAATTCAGTTTCATTTGAAAAAAAAAAAGAAAAAGAAAAAGCCAAAGAAGTGAAAAAAAAGGCATGAAAATCCTTGGATAAACCGAAAACCCGAAAGGGTGGTTTAGGTAAAAAGAAGGTAGTCCGACCAACCTTAGGTTGGTGCAAAATTGGACTTGAGGGATGTGAGTTTAAGTGAGAAAAGAAGAAGAGTGGCAAGATGAAAACCCGAAAGGGCGCCTTGGCAAGATGAGCGACACCGAGTGTAGGTTTCCCTTCCGGTGTTTTGGCGACATAAGAAGAGGAGTCATAAGGAGGTTGTTTGGGTAGGCCACTCTTGGAGCAATAAGGATGGTAGTATCTCTTTTTCTCACATTTCCTCTCTATTCCTTCTTTCTTTCTTGGTTTTTCTCTTGTTTTCCATTATTTTTCTTTCTTTCCCTTGCTTCCTGAGACCTTGAGTCTAATGGCTGTCATTTGTTTTACTCGGGATGAGTAAAAGGTCTAAGTATTGGGGAGTTTGATAGGTGATGAAATCACTATCATTTTGGGGGATGTTTTTAGAGTCTTTTTATTGCATTAGTGTCGGTTTATGCTACTAACTCCTTGGTCCAGAAGAAGAAGATCAAAAGAAGCTAAGGAAGGAGTTATAAGCACTTAGGAGTGAAGATCGATCAAGAAGCAAAGTTTCTGTTGCTCCACCGCCCCCGCGGGTCCTTGCAGCCGCCCCTGCGGTGACTTGCCTTGACGATACGAAGACCAGCTCCCCTGCGCCTCCCACTGCGCCCTGCCTGCGCCTCGCCTTGGGAGCTGGAAGGTGAAGAGTTTGTGTCACCGACCCTGCGTTGGCCTTAAGGCGCCCCCACGCCTTGATATCAGAAACGACAAGAAGGCGAAAGGTCAGACATTGAAGTGCATTAAAGATCCGCCCCAACGGAGTTGTGTAGCCGCCCCAGCGTTTCTGAAGAAGATCAACCGAGTCTGCCTAAACCGCCCCTGCGGTGTAACGCCAGAAGCTTTACTCCGGATGTTTACACCACCTTTATGGCACTAAAAGGTGGTTGTTTTAGGCCGGCCATTTACTCCTAATTAAGTGTCTTTTGTAGTATAAGTAGTCCATGGCTGATTGCTAGAATCATCCATGCTTTTCCTCACAAAATCTATTTTAGACTTGAGTTTTTCCATTGTAATGAGTTGCTAACTCCGTTGCTACATTGGGTTGGTTTGAAGTTGCTTTGTTACTTTGGTCGTAATTTCTTTTAATATAAGTTTTTATTCAGTAATGCTTTGTTTTTCCTTGATCTCCATTGTTTAATTGCATGTTAACTATTACTTAAGATTGATCACCTTAGGTTCTAAAGTGCATGTAAAAACTAGGATTAATAGGTTCCGGGTTCGGGTCTTTAATCTAGTAGCAACTTTAAGTAATAACGGGTTGTAATTACTTAAAGAAAAGGAACACAAATATAAAGGTAAGTTTAACGGTTTTAATCTTCTCTTTATATCCCTTAGTCTTTGCTTGAGTGATAACTTGTTATTTGTTCTTGTAGGTTTACGGAACTTTAATAGGTTAAGTTGTGTTGATGCCGGTTGGCTCAACACATATGTATGATCGAGACGGGAGATTACTTAAAAACTTGTAAAAGGAATGCACCAAAGTAGCAATTGCATGCTTAGAATCAACCTAGGGTAGATTCATCCATTATTGTCTTACTTGTCGCATTAATCGTTTTCATAAGTTTTTGTGCATCAATCCAACCAAACCCCCCCTTTGTGCCACTTGTCATTATAATCGATAGAAATACCTTTGGTCACCTCCTAACACTGAAATCAGAATCAACCATCACATACGGTACTACAACCCACTATTTTCTGCATTGTTTGTGTTCATTGTACGGTCTTTGTAGTTAATAAACAGTTCCAACAATGTTTCCTTAATCTTATCCAACATCTCCTTAGCATTTTCAACACCAAACAACTTCTCATAACAAAAACGAACCCCTTCCAGTTTCATACGAGGGTCCAAAATAGCAGCACAAGATAAAAACAAATTGTGATCACCCCGGTATTTAACAAACTTCAATTGCATTTGAGCAACCATGTCAGACACAACACAACGAGGACCTTCCATAACAAATAGCAAATGCATATGAATACTCTACACTCCATGAAAATAAACAATGGCAGTAGGTGTCTTTGATGCAGAAAACTGATTTGTTTCCTCATAAAAACTAAGCAAAAACTTGTGAATCTCATCAACTTTTTCCCAATCCTCAACCGTCAAACGGTGAGCTTTCAAATCAGAATCTTTGGTAACAAATCTATCAATTGGATCTTGAAAGTATAGAAAACAATCAAGAATTGTGAAAGTAGAATTCCACCTAACAGGCATGTCCAAACGCAACTTCTTTGTAGGTTTCAAACCAAAGTTAGTGTAATCAATTTCATAAAACCTCTTCTTCTTCGGTATTGAATGTCTTAAATGAATGATAATCTTGCGGATTTTGACAACTACTATATCTATGAGCTCTAAACCAACTTGCACTACCAAGTTAATGATGTGACAACCACAACGCATATGAAAAAAGTGTCCATCAAATAACAAAGAGTGTTTCCTAACAAGATGATTCCTTAGATATGCAATCATAGTATCATTATATGATGCATTATCAAGTGTGATACTAAAAACTTTATCCGCAATTCCAATCACCCAAACACAACAAAATCTCTTCAGCAATGGAAACACCATCAAAAGGTGGAACTAAAGCTGGAAACTTAATCATACGCTTTTGTAGCTTTCAATCATGATCAATCTAATAACTTGTCAAGCACATGAACTCTTCAACACTGTTCTCACTTCTCTAATTACCGGTTGTAAAACTAATCCTACCGGGAGCATTTTTTAACAAAACACAAATAAGTTTTTTTCTTCCTTATAACGAGCAATTGCATTTCTCTTAATTGTAAGTCTACCAACAAGTTGATAATAAGGTGCAACAATTCGCATGAGATTTTTAAAACCAGGTTCCTTGATAGGTGATAGAATCACTATCATTTAGGATAACTTTTAGAGTCTTTTTATTGCATTAGTGTCGGTTTATGCTATTAACTCCTTGGTCCAGAAGAAGAAGACTAAAAGAAGATAAAGAAGGAGTTATAAGCACTTAGGAGTGAAGACCGTTCACGAAACAAAGCTTCTGTTGCTTCACCGCCCCCGCGGAGCAGTGTCACCACCCCTGTAGGTGACATCATACTCCGGAGCGCAGCCTGCGCCTTCGCCAGCGCCAGGAACAAAGACTGTCACCGCACATGCGTCAACCCTTGGCGCCCCTACGGTGACTTGCCCTGAAGAAGCGAAGACCAGGGCCCCCGCGCCTCTTCTTGCGTCTCAACCTGGGATCTGGAAGATGAAGAGTCAGTGTCACCGCCCCCATGTTGACACTGAGACGCCCCGGCGGCTTGGCATAAAAAACGACAGGAAGTTGAAGAGTCAGACGTTTGTAGAGCATTAAAGATCCGCCCCTGCGAAATGGCCTGGATGCCCCTGCGGCCATGAATAAGATCAAGCGTTTTCGCCTGCACCGCCCCTGCGGATCTGAAGGCCGCCCCTGCGGTTCAACGACAGAAGCTTTATTCCGACTGTTCACACCACCTTTATGGCATTAAAGGTGGCTGTTTTGGGCCGGCTATTTACTCCTATTTAGTGTCATTTCTAGTATAAATAGTCCTTGGCTGATTGCTAGAATAATCCACTTATCATCCAATTTAGAATCCACTTTTTCCATTAAAACTATCTTGCTACCTTTGTAATGAGTTGCTAACTCCCTTGCTACATTGGGTTGGTTTGAAGCTGCATTGTTACTTTGGTTGTAAGTTCTTTCTAATATAAGTTTTCATTCAGTAATACTTTATGTTTCCTTGATCTTCATTGTCTAATTGCATGTTTTACTATCACTTGAGATTGATCACCTTAGGTTCTAAAGTGCATGCAAAGAACTAGGATTAATAGATTCCGGGTTCGGGTCTTTAATCTAGCAGTAAACTTTAAGTAATAACGGTTTGTAATTTCTTAAAGGAAGGGAACACAAATATAAAGATAAGTTTAACGGTTTAAATCTTTTCTTTATATCCCTTAGTCTTTGTTTGAAAGCTAACTTGTTAATTGTTCTTGTAGGTTTACGGAACACTAACCTGTTAAGTTGTGTTGATGCCGGTTGGCTCAACACATATATATGATCGAGACGGGAGATTACTTGAAAACTAGTAAAAGGAACTCACCAAAGTAGCAATCGCATACTTAGAATCAACCTAGTGTAGATTCACCCATCATTGTCTTACTTGTTGCATTACTTGTTTTCATAAGTTTTGTGTGCATCAATTCAACCAAAACCCCCCTTGTTACTTGTTTGTATAATCAATAACTGAATTTAATAAAAATACTAAACTCTCTTGGGTTCGACCCTTACTTAACCACTATACTCATTTTAGTGCTAAGTCGGGATTATATTTTGATAAGATAAAAACGACCATAGATAAAGGTCTTGTCCAATTTTGGCGCCGTTGCCGGAGAGTTAAGTTATTTTTATTTTATTATTATTATTGATTATTGGTTTGAACCATTTTTATGGTTCAAACCCGTGCTACTAACTCTGGCTTTGCTTCCTTTGATCCAGAAATTGAGAGGACGCATATCCGGCAACGTAGACAACAACAACTCCAACAAGAAATGGCTGATCGTACTCTTCGTCAACTCACTCAGCCCACTTTGGCTCAAAACCCTCTTGCGGTTACTATACCAGCATTAGGGAAAGGAATCAACTTTGAGCTCAAGCCGGGTCTCATTCACTTGCTTCCATCTTTCCATGGGCTAAGTGGTGAAGACCCCATCAAACACCTTGGGAAGTTCCATACCGTGTGTATGAGCATGAAGCCGGCCAACATTACCGAAGAGCAAATCAAGATGACGGCATTTGGTTTCACACTCGAAGATGCAGCGGATGATTGTTATTACCACCTTACATCCGGAAGTATGGATACCTGGAAAACCTCCACCAGGCGTTTTTGGAGAAATACTTCCCAACAAAGAAGGCAAATAGCTTGAAGAAAGCTATAAGCAACATCGAGCAAGAGACGGACGAAACTCTCTATGAGTACTTTGCAAGATTTGCACGCTTCCGATCCTGCTGTCCTTTCCACGGATATTCGACTCAAGATCTAGTCTTGTACTTGTACAATGGCTTGCTAGACAATGAAAGGAGGATCGTCGATGCGGCTTGTGGAGGTAATATTCTTAACTCTACCCCTGACCTTGCTTTGGAAAAGATATAGGAACTAGCTGAAGGGACCCGAAACTTTGGAAGGACTCCTTCCAAGAGAGGTGTTCATGTTGTGAATTTCGGGAAGAGTGAGATCTCCACTGAGCTTGCGGAACTGAAGCAAATGGTGAAGAGATTAACACTTATGGGAACCCCACAGAACCTGAAGGCATGTGAAGTGTGTGCTGACCCATACCATCCAACATACATGTGTCCCCAAGTCCAGGATGACAATGCTGAGGTGAATGCAATGGGTTATGGACAACCACAACAGCAAAGGCCTAGGAACGATCCCTATGCGCAAAATTTCATGCCCAACTGGCGTGATCAACAGAACTTTCGTTGGAGGGATCAACAAAACCAATAACAATAGCCCCGACAAGGTAAGTATCAAACAACTGAAGATATGTTGCAGGTTTTGACTAAACAATTTGCTACTCATGTCCAAACGACAGAATCCAGCATCAAGAACCTTGAAAAACAGGTTGGGCAAATGGCGGAAGCCATTACAAGGACCGAAGCTAGATTTTCCGGAGGATTGCCTCCCCAGACGGTTATAAGCCCCAAGGAGAATGTTAGTGCCCTAACATTAAGGAGTGGGAAGCAAATCCAACAAAAACCAGCAAAAGAATCACAAAGCAAACCCTCTGACGAGTTTACCGCACCCACAACCGCCCCTACGGCTGCAACTGCGCCCAACATGGTGTAGACGCCGCCCCTGCGGCTGGATGTCGCCGCCCCTGCGGTGACAACCCTTGAGCCGCCCCTGCGCCTGCATACTAACGCCCCTGCGGAAAACACGACAGAAGGTTCTGTTGAGAAGGATTCTTACATCCGGCCTAAGTTCCCGTCACTGTACTCTGGGAAACCACCAGTTCCTTTTCCGGAGGCTCTAAAGGAGAGAAGAATCATTAAGGACAAAGATCTCTTTGAGACTTTCTCCAAATGCGAGGTAAACATTCCCCTCCTTAAGTTAGTGAAGACTATTCCTAAATATGCTCGTTTCTTGAAGGAACTATGCACTATCAAGAGGAATCAGAAGCTGAAGGGGAAAAAAAAAAGTGCAAGTGAGTGAGCATGTGTCGGCCGTTTTCCAACGGAAAATGCCCAAGAAGTGCAGCGATCCGAGCATGGTAAGCATTCCTTGTGTTATAGGGGAAACCCGTTTTGAGAAAGAAATGCTTGATCTTGGTACTTCTATAAATGTTTTGCCATATTCTATTTACAAATCACTAGGCCTTGGGCCATTAATGGAAACTAGGATTGTAGAACAACTTGCTGATAAATCTAATGTGTACCCGAAAGGGATAATTGAAGATGTATTAGTAATGGTAGACAACCTAATATTTCCTGCTGATTTCTTCGTAATGGATATGGAAAATGATTCGCATGCCGCACCAATATTGTTAGGTAGGCCATTTCTGAAAACTGCTTGGACTAAAATTGATTATGTTAGTGACAAACTAACCATGGAGTTTGATGGTGAAGTAGTGGAATTTGACATCTACGATGCAATGAAATTTTCTAGTGATGATCATTCTTTATGTGCTATTGACATTGTTGAACCTTTTGTGTAAGATGTATTTGATAATTCGGATGTTGATGAATTGAAAAATGTAATTGAGCATGACATTGATGGTTTCAAATCAGAATATGTATTAACATCTAGCATGAAAAAGGTCCTAGCCCAATTAGATGGGCATAAAAGGCTACCTATCTCTAATTTGGCCATTGGGCCCACTTTGCTAACCCCAAGCGAGAAGCTTGTTCCGTCTATAGTGCAGGCACTAGAAATAGAATTAAAGGACCTCCCATCCCACCTCAAGTACACTTTCCTTGGAGAAAAAAATACCTTGCGGGTGATCATCTCCAACAAGTTGACTACCGGCCAAGAAGACAAGTTGGTGAAAGTCTTGAAGGAACACAAGACGGCCCTTGGATGGACCATTGCGGACATCAAAGGGATAAGTCCATCAACTTGCATGCATAGGATCTTACTTGAGGATGAAGCCAAACCCTCTAGGCAACCTCAATGGAGGTTGAATCCGCCAATGATGGATGTGGTCAAGAAGGAGGTGTTGAAGCTCCTCTAAGCGGATATGATCTTCCCTATTTCGGATAGCACTTGGGTTAGTCCAACCCAAGTGGTTCCAAAGAAAGGAGGCATCACAATGGTGGAAAATCAATATGGAAAGATGGTCCCGAGCAAAACGCAAACCGGATGGAGAGTTGGCATTGACTACCGCAAGCTCAACAAGGTAACACGTAAAGACCATTTCCCATTACCTTTTATTGACCAAATGTTGGAACGTCTTGCAGGTCATCCGTACTACTGCTTCCTTGATGGATATTCGGGCTATTTCAAAATTGCCATTGCACCGGAGGATCAAGAAAAAACGACGTTCACTTGCCTATTTGGCACTTTTGCGTACCCTAGAATGCCATTTGGACTTTGCAACGCACCCGGAACCTTCCAACGATGCATGATAAGTATTTTCTCCGAATACGTAGAAATTTTCATTGAAGTCTTCATGGATGATGTTACCGTCCATGGAGACAGTTTTGATGCATGTTTAGGACATTTAAAACTTGTTCTTGAAAAATGTGTTGAAACTAATCTAGTTCTTAATTTGGAAAAATGCCATTTCATGGTGGAACAAGGAATTGTGCTAGGACATGAAATATCCTCCAATGGGATAGAGGTAGATAAGGCAAAGGTTGATGTAATTCAAAGTTTACCTTATCCTACTAATGTTCGGGAAATCCAATCTTTTCTTGGTCATGCAGGTTTCTACCGATGTTTCATCAAAGATTTTTCGAAGATCTCGGCACCTTTATGTGAATTGCTCAAGAAAGACGTCACCTTTATAGTGGATGAGAGTTTTAAGAAAGCTTTCGAACTTTGAAGGCATGTCTCACTAGCGCACCAATCATCCGTTCTCCGGATTGGAAAAAACCTTTCGAAATCATGTGTGACGCCAGCGATTACGCCGTTGGAGCTGTCTTAGGACAGAAAGACGGACGGGCTTCACATGTGATCCATTATGCGTCTATGACACTCAATGGAGCGCAAAGGAATTACTGTACCACTGAGAAGGAAATGTTAGCGGTGGTTTTTGCCCTTGAGAAATTCAGACAGTACCTACTTGGGGTAAAGGTAATTATCTTCACTGACCATGCAGCTCTTAGGTACCTCATGGCGAAGAAGGAAGAAAAGCCACGATTGATTCGATGGGTGCTCCTTCTAAGTGAGTTTAACCTAGAGATACGGGACAAGAAGGGGGCTGAGAACTTGATGGCCGATCATTTGAGCAAGCTAGTAAAGGAAGAGGAGGATCCAGGAAAAGGAAAAGAGATAGCTGGAAGTTTTCCAGACGATACATTTTACACAACTCTCTGTTGTGTAACCGCACCCGTGCCTCACACCTCCCGCCCTTGCGGCCAGCCGCCCCTACGGAATTGTCGACAGAGGTTTGTCTAAAGCTCCAGTCTTTTAAGCCTTGGTTTGCTGACATTGTGAACTTCATTGTCAGGAAGGAGTATCCCCCAAACTTCACCAAGGCACAACGAGAGAAGGTAAAAGCTGAAGCTAGACACTACGTTTGGGACGATCCTTACCTTTGGAAGCATTGTAGTGACCAAGTGATCCGCCGTTGCATTCCGGATAATGAGGTACAATCCATCCTAACTTTCTGTCATTCTGAAGCATGTGGGGGGCACTTTGGGGCAAACAAAACTGCAAGAAAAGTTTTGGATGCCGGTTTCTTTTGGCCACATATTTTTAGAGATGCTTTTGCATTTTGCAAAGTGTGTGATAGATGCCAAAGGGTAGGAAATATTTCAAGGGGATATGAAATGCCCCAATCCTCTCTTATATTTTGCGAAATATTTGACGTTTGGGGGATGGATTTCATGGGGCCGTTTCCTACTTCATTCGGGCACACATATATTGTGCTTGCGGTGGACTATGTTTCTAAGTGGGTGGAAGAAAAGGCCACCAAAACTGATGATTCAAAAGTAGTTACAACTTTTTTTAAGGAAGACATTTTTGCACGATTTGGAATTCCGAAAGCCTTAATCAGCGATAGGGACACCCATTTCTACAACAAGACGATCACGGCTCTCCTTAAGAAATACCTCGTCCACCAACGAGTGTCAACAGCTTATCATCCACAAATAAATGGGCAAGTTGAGGTATCCAACCGGGAAATAAAGACCATCCTTGAAAAGACGGTCTCTCCCGGACGGAAGGATTGGAGTGTAAGGCTAAACGACGCTCTATGGGCATATCGGACAAGCTACAAAACTCCTATCGGGATGTCTCCTTTCAGGCTCGTGGTTGGGAAAGCTTACCACCTTCCGGTGGAGCTAGAGCACAAAGCTTGGTGGGCGGTAAAGAAGTGCAATATGAACATAGAAGAAGTGGGAGAATTCTAGAAACTCCAATTGTAAGAGTTGGAGGAATTGAGGTTAGATGCATATGATCATGCCACTGCATACAAAGAAAAGACTAAAGCATGACATGACCGAAACATTCTCCGGAAAGACTTCAAGGTAGGTAATAAGGTACTTCTCTTTCAATCACGTTTGAAACTCTACGCAGGTAAGCTGCGTTCAAGATGGACGGGGCCGTTCGTGGTAGCCGAAGTATACCCTCACAGAACTGTGGATCTTTATGATCCCCAAACGCACAAGGTGTTCAAGGTAAACGGACAAAGGCTAAAGCCTTACCTTGAAGGAGTAAAGAACGATCCAATTGATGAGATGGTGCTGGAGGAAGCACACTTAGAGAAGTAGAGCCCTTACGTCGAGCCAACGACGTAAAAACAAAGGCGCTGCTCGGGAGGCAACCCGAAGGAATAAGAAGAGGAGCCTCTGTCAAGAAAACCGCCCCTACGGATCAATGTCCCCGTCCCAGCGGTGACACCCACGCCCAGCACCGCCCCCAGCGCCGGGACTGCTTCTGCAACATGTTGGTCACCGCCCCCGCGGTGACTTCCTTACGCCCCTGCGGCGGCCGCACTTGACACTCACCCTCAGCGCCGCCCCGGCGCTGAGCCTGCGTGAGTTCTCTCCCTTGTCACCGCCCTCGCGGTGACAAGCCCCCGCCCTCGCGGTGACAAGCCCCCGCCCCTGCGGGTTTACCTAGAAAAGAAAAAAAATAGAAATCACAAAACATTTCCCTACACCCACCCCACCCACACACTCTCTCTCCTCACCAACCACAACCACAACCACATCTCCCTCGCACCTTCCCTCCCTCAAGTTGCAGTTTTCTAGAATCACCCTCTGCACTTCTCCCACCCCTGCGCCCGCAAGCTGCCGCAACTGCGCCTCACCGCCCCTGCGGAAAACACAATAGAGGGTTCGTCTTTCTTCCTTGTTTTTGAAAGTTGCTAATTCTTTTGCCTAATCAACTGCAAGAATAGAACCACAAAGAAAGTACAAGATGCCGGAAGCTGATAAGGAGAGGTATAGGATCGTACAAGATCGGGTTGTGTACGCAACTCGGTTTTTGCACGTTCCTACCTTGGAGAAGCTAGGCATGCTGGAAAGCATACAGTCCTTTCTAGCCAATGCTGGGCTAGGAGACTTCCTACAGAAGAGTGCTCCAACATATCCTGAGCTCAGCAAATAATTCATAGCCACCTTCACCATGGAGAAGGAGGATCACGTGTGTATTGGATTCACTTTCAAGTTCAACAAGGCGAAATACACACTTGAATACTACCAGCTATAGGAGGCCTTCGGGGTGACTCTCAACCCCTCCGAAAACTGGTGGGAGCCAGTCCCGACTCTGGACCCGTGTGAGTTT
This sequence comes from Fagopyrum homotropicum, assembly GCA_033239125.1. NCBI lineage: Eukaryota > Viridiplantae > Streptophyta > Magnoliopsida > Caryophyllales > Polygonaceae > Fagopyrum > Fagopyrum homotropicum. The sequence goes on along the minus strand of BSWB01000005.1, from coordinate 21,499,488 downwards.
TGGCAGGCAACTACCGGATCCGAGTTCCATGCAGGGGGTGAGTACTCCAACAAACTCACTCACCCTTGCTTGAGGCTCCTCTCCAAGATCCTCATGAGTGTCTTCTGTGGACACAAAGAGGAGAACAAGGTCGCCCTCAAGGACCCCCTGCTATACTCTTGCCTTCCGATAAGCGAGAAGGTGATGGATTGGTCGTCCCTCTTCCTTACCGCTTTGAAGCGGATTAGGAAGAACGAGCCGAGGGACATTGTCGGCGGTGGGGTGATCTCCTTGATCGCCTCACATGTTATGGATCTTTTCGGCCTAGAGGATGGGCTGGAGGCTCCCCTTTACACGGAGGGGATGCTTAGGAGGTGCAAGCTCCTCTGACGGGACGGAGAGAACCTATTTTGGATCTCCCTTGCAGATGGGAACCACCTCACTGACCTCCCTCGGCCTTTACCATTCGGGGATGAGCTCTCCGAGCTCTACATCTCGGTAGATCCCTTCGTACCAAGGAGGCCGCTAGTGGCCATTGTGGAGAGGCATGCTACGAGCTCCAACCGGGCTCACCATGAGGAGCACATGCCTATCCCCAACGACGAGGAGATGCCTACTGCGCCACCGGAGGAGGATCCGGCTCTTGCGAGCCTGCAGGCTCAAAAGGCGCCCCTGACCACCCAGCATCAGGCATGGCAGACCGAGTACCAACGGACCATGCTTGAAAGGCAACAGAGTTGGCAGACGAGTTTTGCCACCTCCATGACCTCCCACTTCGACTAGTGGCAGGAGACTTGGCAGATGGCCCAACAGCAACAGCTAGAGGCTCAGTAGTTGGCTTGGCAAGCCAGCTTTGAGACCTCTTTTGGCCGTCGGATGGAGGCTTAGCAGACCTCATTGAGGACATCTACCGCCGGCAGGAGCACTTCTTCAGCCACTTCCCGTACCCACCGGAGGAGGGTCCGGATGGTCCAGCCAGACCATCCCACTAGGGGTATCTTTTCTCATCCCTTTCCCACATTTATCTTTGCTTCATTTTCCACTTTGAGGACAAAGTGTACTTCAAGTATGGGAGAGGGACATATCATTGCATGTATAGTTGTTTTGAGTTGTTTTTCATTGAGTCTTATGCATTGTATTCAATTTGAAATTCATATAAAAAAAATAAAAATAAAAAGAGAAAAAGCCAAAGAAAATGAGAAAAGACATGAAAATCCTTGGATGAATTGAAAACCCGAAAGGACGGTTTAGGCAAAAAGAAGGTAGTCCGACCAACCTTAGGTTGGTGCAAAATTGGACTTGAGGGATGTGAGTTCAAAGTGAGATCATCAAAGAAAAGAAGAAGAGTGGCAAGGTGAAAACCCGAAAGGGCACCTTGGCAAAATGAGCGACACCGAGTGTAGGTTTCACTTCCGGCGTTTGGCAACTTAAGAAGGGGAGTCATAAGGAGATTGTCCGGGTAGGTAACTCTTGGAGCAATAAGGATGGTAGTTTTCTCACCTTTTTCTCACATTTCCTCTCTTTCCTTCTTTCTTTCTTTCTTGGCTTTTCTTTTGTTTTCATTGTCTTTTCTTCTTGCCCATGCTTCCTAAGGCCTTTGAGTTTACAAACTACTGTCATTTGTTTTACTCGGGACGAGTAAAAGGTCTAAGTATGGGGGAGTTTGATAGGTGATGGAATCACTATCATTTAGGATAGTTTTTAGAGTCTTTTTATTGCATTAGTGTCGGTTTATGCTATTAACTCCTTGGTCCAGAAGACCAAGACTAAAAGAAGATAAAGAAGGAGTTATAAGCACTTAGGAGTGAAGACCGTTCATGAAGCAAAGCTTTTGTTGCTTCACATCCCCCGCGGAGCAGTGTCAACGCCCCTGCGGGTGACACCATACTCCGGAGCGCAACCTGCGCTTTCGCCAGCGCCAGGAACGAAGACTGTCACCGCACCTGCGTCAACCCTTGGCGCCCCTGTAGTGACTTGCCCTGAAGAAGCGAAGACCAGCGCCCCCGCGCCTCTGCCTGCGCCTTTGCCTGCGCCTCAACCTGGGAGTTGGAAGATGAAGAGTTAGTGTCACCGCCCCCACGTTGACACTGAGACACCCCGGTGGCTCGACATCAGAAATGACAGGAAGTTGAAGAGTCAAACGTTTGAAGAGCATTAAAGATCCGCCCCTGCGGAATGGTCTGGCCGCCCCTGCGGCCATGAAGAAGATCAAGCGCTTTCGCCTGCACCGCCCCTGCGGATCTGAAGGCCGCCCCGGCGGTTCAATGATAGAAACTTTACTCCGAATGTTTACACCACATTTATGGCATTAAAGGTGGTTGTTTTGGGCCGACCATTTACTCCTATTTAGTGTCATTGTAGTATAAATAGTCCTTGACTGATTGCTAGAATAATCCACTCATCATCCAATTTAGAATCCACTTTTTCCATTAAAACTATCTTGCTACCTTTATAATGAGTTGCTAACTCCCTTGCTACATTGGGTTGGTTTGAAGCTGCATTGTTACTTTGGTTGTAAATTTTTTCTAATATAAGTTTTCATTCAGTAATACTTTGTGTTTCCTTGATCTTTATTGTCTAATTGCATGTTTTACTATCACTTGAGATTGATCACCTTAGGTTCTAAAGTTCATGCAAAGAACTAGGATTAATAGATTCCGGGTTCGGGTCTTTAATCTAGTAGTAAACTTTAAGTAATAAGGGGTTGTAATTGCTTAAAGGAAAGGAACACAAATATAAAGATAAGTTTAACGGTTTTAATCTTTTTTTATATCCCTTAGTCTTTGTTTGAAAGCTAACTTGTTAATTGTTCTTGTAGGTTTACGGAATACTAACCTGTTAAGTTGTGTTGATGCCGGTTGGCTCAACACATATATATGATCGAGACGGGTGATTACTTAAAAACTTGTAAAAATGAACTCACCAAAGTAGCAATCGCATGCTTAGAATCAACCTAGTGTAGATTCACCCATCATTGTCTTACTTGTTGCGTTACTTGTTTTCATAAGTTTTGTGTGCATCAATTCAACCCCCCTTGTTACTTGTTTCTATAATCAATAACTGAATTTAATTAAAATACTAAACTCTCTTGGGTTCGACCCTTACTTAACCACTATACTCATTTTAGTGCTAAGTCGGGATTATATTTTGATAAGATAAAAACGACCATAGATAAAGGTCTTGTCATTCCTCCACAATACTAGAAGAATGGCCCCACTAATATGACAAACTGACACAAAGCTTCACGGATTTCTTCAAAACCAGTAAAATGACTTATCAACGACACTTGATTCACATTATTAGGATTACTACTAGAACCAACACTAGAAATGCAATAACTTTTAACATCACGGATACGACGAGCAGGACATGAAGAAATATGCCTTTTAAGATGCAATGTACCACTATTTGGATGACCATTTAAGACTTTTTTACAGTGGTTGCAAGTAGTTGTAATTGAACCACTGTCATTCACTGATCTAGTCATGTCAACCCACACATTTGAAGTTAGTTTTTTTTCCTAATGTAGTGCATTGCGTGCTTACACCTCCACTTGAGACCTCCACATCATCATTGTCAGCCTCATCTACAATAAACACAACACTTGTACAAAACTAGTTTACTGTTGTTCAATTTAACATTCTACAAAGTTTTTAAAACTATAAGATGGATCTGATCACTTCAGTTCAAGTGTTACTACTTTTTGTAAACTACATATAGTACAACAAATCCACCAAGCTATCAATATTAGTTTACTATTATACAATCATAGTCTAAAAAATCTTCAATTTATGAGTCATAAACATTAAACAACAAATCCACAAAGCTATCAAAACTGTTATTGCTTTGTGTAAACTACAGATACTACAGATCATCACTTCAGTTCAAGTGTTCATTTCAAGTGTTCAACAAAAGATGGAGCAAGACTAGAAGAGGGATCTTACCAAATAGTTGTTCAAAAAAGAAGAGGGAGCCCGGTGCCGGTGGCTGACTGGGAGTGACTGCTAAGTGCTGACTGTTGAGTGGCGAGGGTTCGTTGACTACAGCCGGCGAAGTGAAGACGGATCTAGACGGTGACTGGAAATGGTCAGACAGGAAGAGGCAAATAGTCAGAGACGAGAGACACAGACAATAAGACTAAAGAGGGAGGCATGAAGCTTACTGGTATAGAAAGTCGGAAGACTCGAAAGTCGGAACCCAGGCCGGCGCAGTGAAGACAAGAGGAAGACAGATCCGGAAGTCGGAAGACTCGGAAACCAGATGGGAAGAGGGAACCAAAGTTGAGGCGAGCGTCGGCCGTCGGGGAGAGAAGAATGAAGAAGCTCGAGGGGAGAAGCGCATCGCCGAATCGTCCTTCGTCGGGAGTGATAACACGATTTATAACATAGTTTTAGGTGTACATTTAGATAGAATTCTCGCTCATTCATGCATGATCTAGCATTAGTTCAAGACGTTTTGCACCCGGTTCACATATTTTGTCGAGATAGACGTCTACACGGACTTGTGCGCGTTTTGTAGGTATTATGGGAAGTTTAGGAGCTTAAATGATGCGTTTGAGGATCGTTCATTTAGATGACGCACCATCGGACTCATTAGGACACAAGCCAAGGGCTAAGAAGGACTCATAGAACCTTGCCAACACAAGCCATGCACCATATCACAGCTTAATGATTCAAGGCAAAGTTTCTGCATAGAATCACGGTTCTCTGACGAACCACGGCCGTGGAAATGACCGTGGATTTTGCCAGATTCTCGTGACAGCTGTGCCACGACTCTCATGGCCAGCTCATGAAGGATTTGTTATAAAAGTGGTCCTTCATGGGTTGTTTGAGGCAGCTGGGGTAGTTTGGGAGCAGCTCATCCATTATCCATTTCTCTCTAACAAATATATTCTAAAAAAGAAGAAGATTTTTTCTAGGAAGGAAAGTGTCAAAGAGAAGAAGGAGATTTCCATTGAAGAGGAGGAGAAGGAAACACACCCTAGCTTTCTTGTATTTCGGATTTCGTTTTCTAGAGATTGTATAAACCTTTGAACCTTCTTTTGGAAGGGTTGTAAGTGACTCTATTCTAATCTTCAGTTTAGTTTTGAATTAAGTTCACTTGTGCACCTCTTTTCTTTCATTATCTTGCAATGGATGTTTTGATTTTATGTTTGTTTGCTTCGATTTCCATTATGAATGTTGTAGGCTAAATTGATGTGGTTCTAGGGTAAGGAAAGGATGGTTATGGCTAGAACCGTGATAGGATGAACTTAGATTTGCCTTTGGATAACTTTTGCTTATGAACGTAATTGCTGTTAGGAATCACGGGTAGTTCTTGAAGAACCACGGCCGTGGTTCAGGAAGAACAGCCCGTGATTTTCCCTGATTTTAAGGATCTTGCCTTAGACCTATAAAATGTTGAAATCCTAAGTGTTGCTGAGTTTAACCTACCTAGTGTAGTGACTAAGTACTAGGAGAGACTTACCCGGTAATCCTTGCCCTTAGAATCTAAAATAGCAAACCTTAGGTAGTGGTGAGCCTAATAAGCCACCATTGGATTAGATGTGCTAGGATAGTTGCTTAGGACTTCCCTTTCCAAGACTTACCCGGTAAGGATAGGTTAGATCCCTAATTTACAATCCGGTTTGTGTAGAACTCCTATCCTTAGACTCTTAGAGACCTACCCGGTAATAAGACCTTAGGTGTGGACTAGTCGGATCATGAGACCTACCCGGTAATTGATCCCAAATTAGATACACTTAATCCCAACATATATCAGTTAATCCAAAGAACGAATAGATAACTTGAGTTCTATGCCATAACCGGAACTTCCAACCCCTAGGATCCGTCTTTCTTTTCCTTGATCATTATCTTGTTTGGTTTGTTCATTTGTGCTGATTTTTAGTTTAGTTTGATTGTTTGCCTTGCATGAATTGTGATCTTTTACTGATCACCAAAACCGAATAAAAACAATTTAGATTTTCACTTCTTTGTTTCCCTCTTTTCTAACCTTAGACCTTCACTAAACTTAATCACAAAACCGAGTCAATTTCACCTTAGTCTTTGTGTTCGACCTCGGAATACTATCCATGCTACAAACGTCCCGTACACTGCGGGTGCGCTAGAAGTTAGGATAATTATAACGAGTATAAATTTAAGGCTTATTGCGTGCACACCTTTTAGCGTAACAAGTTTTTGGCGCCGTTACCGGGGACTAGGTCTAGATTGAGTCTATTTTGTGATTGTTTCTAGTGTAGATCTTTCTTGTTGCTTTTGATCTCTCTTTGGTTGGTGTCTTTGCTTTTCAGGACATCTATTACTCTTTAGGTTTATGCGAAGATCTCGTGGCAAGGATTTAGCTCCATTCGATCCCGAACCGGAGAAAACCCTTCGATCTAGATCCAAGAACATCCGAAAAGAGAAAGAGATGGCCGGAAGAAACCTCCAAGCTGAGTTGGATGAAGCCTTAGAGCAAATAACGCTAAGAGATGAGCTCTTGGAGGAAGAAAGGAGACTTGCCAATGAGAGGCAAGAGGAAACTAGGAGGGAGATTGAGGAGATTAGGCAAGCCCTTGTTCAAGGAGAGCTTAATCGCCGACAACCTCCACCTCCTCCACCACCGATGGTACAACCGCAGCCGGAGGCCAATGTTAGGGTTGTTCCCATTGCTATCGAGGAGCCACAAACCCTAGGGAGACGTATGGATCCGGCACAAAGAGCACACCGACCGGGTGTGAATCTAGGAGATCCCGCAACCCACAACTATGAGCTCCGCCCTCAAGTTCTACAAATGATCCGGCACAATCAATTTGGAGGGATGGAAGGAGAGTCTCCTCACCAACATTTGATGAACTACGAGATTTTGATGGAGACCCTTAGACCGCCAAGATTGGAGAGCAACAACCATAAGCTTAGGGCTTTTTCCTTCTCTCTTAAGGATAAAGCCTTAGCTTGGTATCAATCTATTCCGCAAGGGCGAGTTGGTACTTGGAAGGAGATGACAACCGAGTTCTTGACCAAGTTCTTCCCACCTTCCAAGACCACCGAATTAAGAGGAAAGATCAACGCCTTCGTGATGAGGGATAGAGAAAGTTTGTTCAAGTCTTGGGAGAGATTCAAAGACCTTCTCCTAGATTGTCCACACCATGGCATACCAAAAATTGAGCTATTGGAAATCTACTTCAAGGGACTTGATGAGGATAGCCAATTCAAGCTTCAATCCCTCTCCGGTGGGACATTTATGGAGAAACATGTAGATGATGCTTGGGAGTTTGTGGAAAAGCAAGCTCTAGTGATTGAGAAGTACTCTCATAGGAAGAGTGAAAGAAGAAAGGCGGGAGCATATGAGGTGAGCGAAGTAACCATGAGCAATTTCAAGCTTGACGCCATCAAAAACGAATTGAAATCCTTGAGAGAGTTGTGTACTACAACCTTGAAGAGCCAAGCGACTCCTCAAGCGCTTCCACAAGCTAACTTGTCTTCCAAGGAGGAGGATGTGAATTATATGGGAAGGGGCAACTTCAACAACTACCAAGGCCCAAGAAATTTCAACAACAACCGGCAGTTCAACAATTACCGGCCCAACCACAACCATCCCGGGTTTTCTTACTCTAACCCGGATGGAGCCTTGAAGCCTCCCGCCTTCTCAAGCACAACTCCACCACAAAGAGCTTCACAAGAACCTCCACCCGGTTTTCCTCAACCTTCAAGGGATAGAACCGAAGTCATGTTTGAGCAATTGCTAGGAAGGTTGAGTGGACTTGAGAGCACCGTGACTTCAATTTCTAAAGCTCAAAAGGTCTTGGAAGCACAAGTCTTTCAAAAGGCGGGTGAAGCACATATAGATCCGGGAAAGCTTCCCGGAAGAACCGAAGACAACCCAAGAGGCCAAGTGTTGGCTATCACAACAAGGAGTGGGTTAAGTATAAGGATCCTTTGCCCAAGGACCAAGCTAAGGGAAAGCAAGTAGTGGTAGAAGAGGGAAGAAGGCAAGAAGATGGAGGCAAGAGCAAGGATGTAGAGCCAACTTATGTAGCACCGCCTCCATACAAACCACCACTACCGTTCCCACAATCAAGAGCAAGAGCTCGTTTGGACAATCACTTTGGTAAGTTCCTTGAACTAATGTCCAAGTTACATATTAACATTCCGTTCATGGATGCCATCTTAGGAATGCCGGCATATGGGAAATTTTTGAAAGAAATACTCTCCAACAAAAGGAAGTTGGAGGAGTATGGGGAGATAAGGATTACCAAGAGATCCTCGGAATTGATCCAAACCATGAAGGAAGAAATGCCTCCCAAGCTAAGGGATCCGGGCTCCTTTTGCGTCCCAATAGGAGTGGGAGATGTGAAGTACGAGGCCCTTTGTGATCTTGGGGCGAGTGTAAGCATCATACCGCTTGCACTTAGCAACAAGGTCGGGTTAGGAGAGCCAAAGCTGGTCAAGATGACCCTCTATATGGCGGACCGTTCTATCACTCATCCGGTTGGGATTCTAGAGGACATTCCGGTGCAACTAGGAGGATTCGACGTGCCTATTGATTTTGTAGTGTTGGACATTCTGGCGGATTATCCGGTTCCTATCATCTTAGGAAGACCTTTCCTAGCCACTTCCGGTTGCCTAGTGGATTGCAAGAACGGGACTCTCTCCTTCAACATCGGGGAAGAGAACATCAAGTTCAAGCTTTCCACAATGATGAAAGGGCCAACCCTTGATGAAGATATCTTCAACATAGTCGAGCAAGAAGAATCTAGAGAAATTGTGAACTCGATCTTGATCAAGGATCCCTTGGAAAAGGTTCTCACCTTAAGTATGATGGAGGAAGGTGTTGAAGAGGACTGCAATGAAAAGATCAAAGCCTTGGAAGCCTTGGATGAGGAGCCAAGAGTTGGATTTGAAAGCCACGAAGAGGTGATGAACAGCTGCAAGTTCCACGGTCGAGATTTATGTTCCACGGCCGTCAAACTTTCTGGACAACTCCGAAAAGCAAGCTTGGCAAGAACCACGGCCGTGGAAGATGAGCAACCCGTGTTTCCAACCGTGGTTTTCCCTGAATCAGCTCTTGATGATGACCACGCTTCTAGGAGCCATGGGGAGTCTTCCTTTGCTTTGGATTCATCTCATCCAACCTTATTTGGATCGTCTTCAACCGATAAAGGTCCTCCCTCACTTGAACTTAAACCCCTTCCCTCTCACTTAAAGTATGCATTTCTTGGTGATAATTCTACGTATCATGTGATTGTTAATGCATGCTTGAGTGATGATGAACTTGCTAAATTGCTGCATGAACTAAGATTGCATAGGAAAGCCATTGGTTATACTATTGATGATTTGGTTGGCATTAAGCCATCTTTGTGCATGCATAAGATAATGATGGAAGATAACCACAAACCCTCTATTGAACATCAAAGGAGATTGAACCCTATAATGAAAGAGGTGGTCAAAAAGGAAATCATTAAGTTGCTAGATGCGGGAATTATCTACCCTATCTCGGATAGTAAGTGGGTTAGCCCCGTTCATGTAGTACCTAAGAAGGGTGGAATGACGGTCGTAACTAATGAGAACAATGAACTAATACCGACTAGGACGGTTACGAGGTGGAGGATGTGCATTGATTATAGGAAATTGAACATGGCCTCTAGGAAAGATCACTTTCCCCTCCCCTTCATTAACCAAATGCTAGAAAGGTTAGCTCAACACTCTCATTTTTGCTATTTAGATGGGTATAGTGGATTCTTCCAAATCCCTATCCACCCCGATGACCAAGAGAAAACGACTTTTACATGTCCATGGGGTACCTTTGCATATAGGAGAATGCCATTTGGGTTGTGTAATGCACCCGCCACCTTCCAAAGGTGTATGATGGCTATCTTTTCGGAATACATAGAAAATATCATGGAAGTGTTCATGGATGATTTCTCTGTTTATGGTTCTTCTTTCGATGATTGCTTGGCTAACTTGTCATTAGTATTGCAAAGATGCGAGGAGACAAATCTTGTCTTAAATTGGGAAAAATGCCACTTCATGGTAAGTGAAGGGATTGTGTTAGGACACTTGGTGTCTAACCGTGGCATTGAGGTCGATAGGGCTAAGATTGAAACGATGGAGAAGTTGCCACCACCTACCTCGGTGAAGGGGGTAAGGAGTTTCTTAGGGCATGCCGGTTTTTACCGGAGGTTTATTCAAGACTTCTCTAAAATTTCTAAGCCTCTCACTAACCTACTAATGAAAGATGTTGATTTTGTCTTTTCCAAGGATTGTCTTGAAGCTTTTTGTAGGTTGAAGAACGCCTTGATCTCCGCACCTATCATACAACCTCCGGATTGGAATCTACCATTTGAGATCATGTGCGATGCAAGTGATGTGGCCGTTGGGGCCGTTTTAGGGCAAAGGAAAGAAGGGCGCACTCATGTTATTTACTATGCTAGCAAGACGCTAGATGATGCCCAACTCAACTATGCTACCACCGAGAAGGAGTTGTTGGCGGTGGTGTATGCATTTGAGAAGTTCCGCGCATACCTTGTTGGAGCGAAGGTCATAGTTTATACGGATCATGCGGCGATCCGTTATCTACTTACAAAGAAGGATGCCAAACCAAGGTTGATTCGGTGGATCCTTCTTCTTCAAGAGTTTGATTTGGAAATACGAGATAAGAAGGGATCCGAGAACTCCGTGGCGGATCACCTTAGTAGACTCCCACCATCGGAGCTTGGGAAAGACAACATCCCGATAGATGATTCATTCCGGGATGAACAATTACAAATGGTGGAGGAATGCTTGTTCCAAGTGGCAAGAGGAAGTGAGGCATGGTACGCCGACATCGTGAACTACTTAGTATGTGAGGAAGTGCCTCCCGGATTTACATATGCACAAAGGAAGAAGTTCTTCAACGATGTAAGGCACTACTATTGGAATGAGCCACTTCTATTCAAGAAAGGCCCGGATGGGGTGCTTAGAAGATGCATACCGGAGGATGAAGTGGAAAGTGTGATCCGGCATTGCCACTCCTTACCATACGGAGGCCATGCTAGCTCACACAAGACGTGTGCAAAGGTATTGCAATCCGGTTTTTATTGGCCTAACTTGTTTAGGGATGTGCAAGGTTTTGTAGCGGCATGTGATGCTTGCCAAAGGACGGGCAACATCTCAAGAAGGAATGAAATGCCTTTGAATAACATCCAAGAAGTTGAGATTTTTGATGTGTGGGGTGTAGACTTCATGGGACCATTCCCTTCTTCATGTGGCAATCTCTACATCCTATTGGCGGTGGATTATGTGTCAAGATGGGTAGAGGCAATCGCTTCTCCTACGAATGATGCCAAGGTAGTAGTGCGATTCTTCAACCGGGTGATCTTCCCTAGGTTTGGAACACCAAGGGTAATCATTAGTGATGGAGGGAAGCATTTCACAAATAGGAACTTTGGAGCACTTTTGGCCAAGTATGGGGTGACTCATAAGGTGGCAACACCCTACCACCCCCAAACTAGTGGTCAAGTGGAAATCTCCAACCGAGAGATCAATGCCATCCTCGAAAAGACGGTGTCTAGGACAAGGAAGGATTGGGCTATGAAGCTCAATGATGCACTATGGGCATATAGAACCGCCTTCAAAACACCAATTGGAACCACTCCCTACAAGTTGGTCTATGGCAAGTCTTGCCATCTCCCGGTGGAAATGGAGCATAGAGCTTATTGGGCCATTAAGTGGCTAAATTTTGACCTCAAGGAAGCGGGAGAAAAGAGGTTGCTTGATATCAATGCCCTTGAGGAGCTCCGGTTGGAAGCTTATGAGAATGCCCGGATCTACAAGGAGAGAACCAAAAGGTGGCATGACAAGAGGATCATTCCAAAGGAGTTGAGTGAAGGAGATCTTGTCCTCCTCTTCAACTCAAGGCTAAGGCTCTTTCCCGGAAAGCTCAAATCAAGATGGACCGGGCCATATGTAGTGAAGAAGATCTTTCCCCATGGAGCTATTGAAATAGGAGGGGAGCATTGTGGAAATTTCAAGGTGAATGGGCATCGCTTGAAGAAGTATATTCCGGGAGCCCTGGTAGACATGATTGCCCCGCTTCACCTCGAATAGACGCTCCCGAGTTTGGTCAAGCTAATGACCTTAAAGAAGCGCTTGGTGGGAGGCAACCCATTGATAACATTTTTCCCTTTTCATTTTTGCTTAGATTTTTCTGTTTTTGTTTGCTTTGTGTGTTTTGTCTACTTTCGTGTGTGTGCTAGAGCATTAGTGGCATTGGAAGCCTTTCTTGGCGATGAAAATGATGATGATGAAACCCTCACCAATTATGGGTGGAGCGGACGCGGAACTTGGACGGCTAGCGGTGCCTAGCGCGGGTTCCGAAACTTTGAAGGATGCTTAGAGCTCTCTACCATGGTTGAAAGGATCATCCAACATCAATTCACTTGAGAATTCCCAAATACCATAGCAAACAATTTTGCATTGTGAGAACCTTCTTTCACTCTCTCTACTTCATTTACACATTGGGGACAATGTGTTTTTAAGTATGGGGTGGGGTTTGCATGATCCTTTGCATGACGAGCATCTAGGATAGGTTAATATTTGCACATTTCTTGCATTGTACATACTTAGAACGAAAATCCCATAAAAATCAGAAAATTTAAAAAATTTCTTGTGCTTTCTAGGCTTGGATATGATCCTAATGATGAAACTTGTCTTGTGATTGGCTATGGATGGCCTTATGTGTTGAATTGATAAATGCATATGTGGACTTGAACTACTTCTCTTAAATTATATGAATGACTTGTGATCATGATGATTGCCTAGAATGGATTGAGTATTGAAAGTCGAAATTACATGATAGTTCTTGCATACCATCTAGGAATGAATGAGGCATTTCATCTCTCTCTACTTCTCATCTTGATCATGATTGCTTGAGCACCTCAATTGATATAAAATCGACCTCCTTTAAACCCATCCGGGAATAGGAGCATGCTAGTGTGTTGAAACGTGCGAAAAGCAAGTGCGGGGTGAAGATGTAATGAAAAGAATGTCGTGAATAAAATGCTGAAATTATTGTGGAAGTGTAGCCAAAATATAGGTTTGGGGGCGTTGGTTTAAATGACAAGTAACTCGGTACACTTCACATAATCGGGTGTTGGTGCCTTGCCAAAGTCAAATAAACCAATAGCCCTAACGAGCTTTGGTATGTGTGCCCGGTGTGGATGCACCTCGAAAAAGAGAAAAAGCCCGAGGATGGCTAATCACCGAGGTTTCGACTATTGTACACCAATGCCATTGTCTCAAAAATGAGTTAAAGAAAAAGAAAAGAAAGCAAGATAGGGAAAAATATACACTTGGGGGAAGTTGATCGAGGACAAGGATGTGGAGTTAGTTCCATTCCCGGATTAGCATCACATAACCTAGAGAATCCCCCGCCCAATTGCAACGTTTCTTGGCCTTTTATGTCACAAGCCCTTATGACCTACTTGCATGTTTGTAAGACTTAGTAATCTAGATTGGATAGACTCTTGATCTTCTTGACCTCTTCATCCTCACATTTCATGCATGCTTTTGAGTTAAGTACAATTGTCTTTCCATGCCCTTATTGTTTGATACATAATTGCTTATCCAATTGCCATTAATCATGACTATGAAGGTGATCCAATAGTAGAAGCACAAAACCCAAAAAGATTTTGCCATTTTTTCTGCATACATAAATCATGTCATCTTCTAGTCTATATGTGGGAATTTGCTCGGGGACGAACAAACCTTAAGTATGGGGTATTTTGATAACACGATTTATAACATAGTTTTAGGTGTACATTTAGATAGAATTCTCGCTCATTCATGCATGATCTAGCATTAGTTCAAGACATTTTGCACCCGATTCACATATTTTGTCGAGATAGACGTCTACACGGACTTGTGCGCATTTTGTAGGTATTACGGGAAGTTTAGGAGCTTAAACGATGTGTTTGAGGATCGTTCATTTAGATGACGCACCATCGGACTCATTAGGACACAAGCCAAGGGCTAAGAAGGACTCATGGAACCTTGCCAACACAAGCCATGCACCATATCACAGCTTAATGATTCAAGGCGAAGTTTCTGCATAGAATCACGGTTCTCTGACGAACCACGGCCGTGGAAATGACCGTGGATTTTGCCAGATTCTCGTGACAGCTGTGCCACGACTCTCATGGCCAGCTCATGAAGGATTTGTTATAAAAGTGGTCCTTCATGGGTTGTTTGAGGCAGCTGGGGTAGTTTGGGAGCAGCTCATCCATTATCCATTTCTCTCTAACAAATATATTCTAAAAAAGAAGAAGATTTTTTCTAGGAAGGAAAGTGTCAAAGAGAAGAAGGAGATTTCCATTGAAGAGGAGGAGAAGGAAACACACCCTAGCTTTCTTGTATTTCGGATTTCGTTTTCTAGAGATTGTATAAACCTTTGAACCTTCTTTTGGAAGGGTTGTAAGTGACTCTATTCTAATCTTCAGTTTAGTTTTGAATTAAGTTCACTTGTGCACCTCTTTTCTTTCATTATCTTGCAATGGATGTTTTGATTTTATGTTTGTTTGCTTCGATTTCCATTATGAATGTTGTAGGCTAAATTGATGTGGTTCTAGGGTAAGGAAAGGATGGTTATGGCTAGAACCGTGATAGGATGAACTTAGATTTGCCTTTGGATAACTTTTGCTTATGAACGTAGTTGCTGTTAGGAATCACGGGTAGTTCTTGAAGAACCACGGCCGTGGTTCAGGAAGAACAGCCCGTAATTTTCCCTGATTTTAAGGATCTTGCCTTAGACCTATAAAATGTTGAAATCCTAAGTGTTGCTGAGTTTAACCTACCTAGTGTAGTGACTAAGTACTAGGAGAGACTTACCCGGTAATCCTTGCCCTTAGAATCTAAAATAGCAAACCTTAGGTAGTGGTGAACCTAATAAGCCACCATTGGATTAGATGTGCTAGGATAGTTGCTTAGGACTTCCCTTTCCAAGACTTACCCGGTAAGGATAGGTTAGATCCCTAATTTACAATCCGGTTTGTGTAGAACTCCTATCCTTAGACTCTTAGAGACCTACCCGGTAATAAGACCTTAGGTGTGGACTAGTCGGATCATGAGACCTACCCGGTAATTGATCCCAAATTAGATACACTTAATCCCAACATATATCAGTTAATCCAAAGAACGAATAGATAACTTGAGTTCTATGCCATAACCGGAACTTCCAACCCCTAGAATCCGTCTTTCTTTTCCTTGATCATTATCTTGTTTGGTTTGTTCATTTGTGCTGATTTTTAGTTTTGTTTGATTGTTTGCCTTGCATGAATTGTGATCTTTTAGTGATCACCAAAACCGACTAAAAACAATTTAGATTTTCACTTCTTTGTTTCCCTCTTTTCTAACCTTAGACCTTCACTAAACTTAATCACAAAACCGAGTCAATTTCACCTTAGTCTTTGTGTTCGACCTCGGAATACTATCCATGCTACAAACGTCCCGTACACTGCGGGTGCGCTAGAAGTTAGGATAATTATAACGAGTATAAATTTAAGGCTTATTGCGTGCACACCTTTTAGCGTAACAAGGAGTCCTCAAAGAGTCACAGAGAAAGAGGGAAGAGAAAGAGAGGGATAAAAATTAAAAACCCTAACTGTTCTAAGCGCCAAGGCTAAATCTTTTTTTTTTTTAAAAAAAATTAACCGGACCCGGGCCGGGCCTAATGTCATGTCCGTATCCGGCCTGGCGGGCTATCCGGGCCAGCCCTAAAGGCCCAATCGGGCCTAATGCGTTGATCATACCGCCCATTTTTGTGGGCAGGCGGGCCGAGCCGGGCGGGCTGGCCGGACTTGAACAGGTGTAATCCTAAGGCTTCCAATTCTGAGCAACTGGACACCCCTAAGTAAGTACGTAAGTTTTTGTAATGTGCACACAAATAGTTACATCTCAGATCATCAAACTATTAATTATGTACATAATCATCTGAATACTAGCCTGAAATATGTTACATTCGGGTACATAAATATTTAATTCAATAATATTATGTACAAAAGTTTCACGAAGGAGACCCAACAACCAGTGTGGACTGATAGGTTAATGGCTAAGTTGAAGACAATCCAACAAGCTCAAAAAATTCTGGCACAAAGAGTTGAACAACAAGACATATTGATTGGTGAGCTGACGACATGTTCAAGAGACCTAGACACTCTTTATGACAAGATAGATACGACAGTGTATTTGTCTTGGAAGAGAATTGAGAAGAACATGAAGAAAGTTATCACTGACGCTATAAAACAATCTCACGCAGCAGAAGAACAACAACTGGCTGATAAAGTCGTCAATATAGCAAGCAAAGATGTTGTGGACGATGCCATCATACAAGGATTATGTGGTGAATCTAGTGAGGTATGATACTTTTAAGTGAGCTTGTCAAAATTATGTACATTAAGAAGTGTTCACACATGTATTTATTGTTTATGTTTTGGATGTATTGTGTACAATATTATGTACTCTGCATTAAAGTATGTATTTAAAAAATGATACATATATATGACATGATCTGGATATATTCTTTTCTATTCAATGGCTTATGTAATATATTTATGTATTGACCGTCACATCACTGTCTATGTACAGGAAATAAAAGCAATTAAGCCGGTTCGGAGGGTGAGCTTAAGGCAGCCAAATGACAGTAAATATAAATGTACCCCGTAACAAAAAATCGTCAAATTACCTAAAGAACCACCCTTGTGTGTGCTACAAAACAACGAGCGTCTGAGTCTGTACAACTGAGTTAAGAACAAGGATGCAAATGGGTCAGTCAGGGGCTTCGTAAAGAACATTTCAAGAGAGACAATTCAGGTTATTCTCAAGCCAGGTGGATGGATAAAGGATGAGGTTTGTTTTCTAATTACTAGTATTATGTGCATATATGTTGTTGTCAATTAATTAATATGTTCAAGTTTTACTAATGTACATGTACATCAAATAATTGACGAACTAATTATGCATATGCGTAAGAATATTTGTGAAAACCCAGAACGCTTTTCATGCATTGTTGTACAATCTACTGGATGGGCTAGAGCATACAACCGTACAACATTTGCAAACTTTGTGGACAGAAAGAATGAGCAGCCGAACTTCAAGGAAAGTATACATGAAGTCATCACTGGTGACGCCCCATAAATATTTCGCAAACCTTTGTACGTTGTTGACGTGATTTACTCCGTCTTTAACCTACTAGACTCTCACTGGGTAGCTTTAAAAATAAATTTCATTGACTGATGCATTTGTGTATATGACCTACAAATCATGTACATGAAGGAGGAAAAATTGCAATTATTGATTGAACCGCTTGTTGTTATGTTCCCGCAATTGCTGATCGATCCGCTTGTTGTTATGTCCCCTTTCAAATTGATCAGAAAGAATGACCTAAACAACAGTGTTGATGGGTAAGTACATAATTTATGTTTATATTATTGACGTTAAAGATTTACCATATCAAAGTCAAAAATCCATAATGAATTTGATTTTTGTTTTTTTCATACTAGGGGGAGCTGTGGGATATATACTTTGGAATACATACAATATCTTGCATCAGAGAGAAAAGACTTGGGTGATATCAATGATGAAGTTGTTCAAGCAATCAAAGAAAAATTTTCTAACGTTGTGTTCACAAGATAATGGAACGAATGGTTCGAAGAGATGTAAAAGTTGTGTCCTTAGTTAGGTTTTATGTGACAACTGTTGGCTGACATGCATTATGTACTGTTATTTTTATTTTCTAGACATATATAGTCAAACTATTTATGTTGTCGCAAAAAGTTTTGGATTTATGTGTAAACGTAAGTCTTATGTGTGTGTACGTACACAAGCCATAACATTATTCTTACACAAAACGTTAAGTCCACTGCATAGACCACAATGTAGTGTATATGATAAGGTATTACCAAACAAAATATTTTAGCTTACACAACATTAAAAAAATCCATGTACCACAATCGGTCAAATACTAACCGAAATATTGTAGCTTATACATTATCGTAAAGTATTACAAATTCATCTTACATTTGTGCATACACTAAAATCATACCACTATGAATGAACAATACACTGATGTGTACCCTTATGTACCATTACGTACGTTAATGTATCATTGTGTATCCTTATATACCTAAAAATATGTCCCAATATAGTGTACATTGTTGTGTACCCATATGTACCTAAATATATGACATTGGGTACACAAAAGTATACACTATTTTGAACTTGTATGTACCATTATGTATGTTTATGTATCCTTGTGTGCCCTTATGTACCATTATGTACCAAAACATATGTCTCAATATGGTGGACACTGTTGTGTACCCATATGTACCAAAATATTTGACATAGATATTATATAATAAGACACCTTACTGAACTATGTAACATAATAATTTCCGCCAATCAGTGTACACAAATAACTTTCAAATGTTTTCATAATAAAAAAATATTGTTCTACACAAATAATACGACTACTTAGGTTGATTTTGACAAGTCCTCTTTGTGTGCCCGCTAGATCAACAACAATTGTATTTTCTATTACTTCTTTGTTCTCATGTCGAACAGAACCTGGCTTTTGACATTCTACCACACCTTTTACACTTCAACGGAGGCTCACATTTCATATCTATTATCGAAGTAGGAATGTTCAACTCTGACTTACTAGGTAATGGATAAATGACATCCGCATAATCAGCCCTCAAACTGTTTGACGAGTAGTACTTACTAACTAGATAAGATTGGCTAATACCCACATGTTTTGCAGCTAAACGGCAAGTACGCATGGTATTCTTCAATATCACACTCCTTACATGCACAAGTTTTCATCTGCAAACAAATAATTACCTGCTCATCACACCTATTTACTTCAAACTCCAACTTGTCTGCATCAAGGACGTACACAAAGTAGCTTCCACATTCATCAAACCTCTTTTGGATAATTGCTACGATTTTAGAAGTGGAAACCTCTACACAAACTTTTAACCTTTGACGTTTTTTCGCAAACCATCGAGTCATAAATTGCCTGATTTCATCCAACATTTTCATAACAGGATACTCTCTGCCTTCTTTCATCAGCGCGTTTACACATTCCGTGTTGTTACTAGTCATGATGTTGTACCTTTTTGTAGGTGATAAAGAGCATGCCCATGTTGAGATTCCTATTTCAGTAAGCAAATCTCTCACCTTTGGTTTCTCCTATAGCAACAAAAAGATTACAAAACGTAAACATAAATATTACAAACATACCATACATAACAATTTTGTATGTGTACCTCAGATATTTCACGTAATGTTTCAATGCAATCGCTCTCCTTGTAACTCATAGCTACATCAATGAACAACTGTAGGATTTTGTTAGATCTTGTTTTTTTTGCAAATTACCTTTTAGATGCCATATATAGTATCCGTGGAATATTATTTGATAAATCGATGATATACCCTTTTTAATGAAAGTATTTCGATGGGACACAAACACAAGCTCCTTGTTGTCTGGTACAATATGTCTTATATTCTTAAAAAAGAAATCCTAGGATACATCATTTTCAATATCAACAATTCCAAATGCAACGGGGTATAATTGCTGATTTACATCTTGTACTGTTGCGACAAGTAACACCCCGCCATATTTTTCACTAAGATGTGTCTCATCAATTGTGATTGCCTACACAAACGTACATGTGTACATACGACAAATTCTGATGTATAAAATAAATATACATGTCATGTACATAAATATAATACAATTATTGCGATTAAAAACATTGACATGAAACTCATTTGGTATACTTTATGTTCCTTTCTCATCAGCCCAAATTCCCGGACGGATGGGTGCCTTACGATACAAAAACATACTTGAAACGACTCTCATCGTTCGGTACGATATCAACAATCGTGCCTTCGTTGACCTCTACCAACATAAATAAATACGCCGGAAATGTGTTGTAATTATCTTCCGATATTCCTCTAATCATGTCCTTCACGGCCTCTTGAGCTTTCCAACACTTCCAATAGTCTGAATCAATCCGATACAAACTCTTCATTATAGTTATGATCTGATAAACCAAAGGTAATTTTTTTGAATTACCATACCTACACAAATCAATGTACCATACGATTAGTACACAATTCATGTATTGTGTAAGCACAATGAAGACACAAGATAATACATAAATGTATGCAACTTACATTGATTTAACCATCTCAACTATTACGTGATATGAAGCTCCCCTATTTGCCGACCGCCGCAAGTGATAAGAGCACGTGTGCGTGGAAACAAACTTTGTTGTGATAAAGTATGTCGATTGACCGAGCATTGAGAAACACACCCTCCATTTACACTCTTTATCGATACATCTGGTTGTTACTGCCTTCTTTTTCGACTTTACAATCTTGTATTGTGAACATTCAGATATTGAATGTATACACAACACATTCTTCAGTTCAGTCTTGGAACGATATATCTTTCCAACATTAATCTGCAAATCGTTTCCTGATGATACGCAACCATTTGTATGCGGAACTATTGCAAGCGCGTTATTGACAATATCTTCTATATATTCGCTTCCAATTACACTTCAACTTGTAGTACAAAACTCAAGCTATAAATGTCCGTCAACATTTTGTACCTCACGTTGCATAAAATGTTCTGTAACTTTTGTGTCACAGTTCATAACATCTTCTTGGTTGTGTAGTTCGATTAACATCCCTCCACTAGATTTGTGTAGTTCTACTTTGTTGACACAGAAAGGAATACTTCAACTAAATTATGGATGTAAAAGCCTAGTTGCTGAGTGTTGAGAGAGGGAGCAGAGGGGCCAGTTTATGCCTGATCTGCCCCTGCGTGACCTAGGGGGCGCCCCTACGCCTAGCCTGGTCCGCCCCTGCGGCTCACAGGGTCCGCCCTTGCGGCTCTGTGTGTTGCAACCATCTTCTTCGACCCTTTGACCCGTGCTTTACCCTTTTTACCTCCTATATATACTTCATCTCTTACCTTCTGAGGAGGGTTTACCTTCTCAGCTATACCTCCTTCTCTCTTTCCATACATCTTCTTCTATCTTCTCCTTGGATCAACCTTGCTTGATCTTCTTTGTTTTGTGTGTGAGCTAGAGAGCTTTTGCTTGGCTTGGTGATGCTTGTGGTTGTTGAGCTTTGTGAGCCAACTTGAGGACGTTTTGGTTAGGGTGTGAAGCTTCTGGATCTTCAGCCTGGTGAGCTTTCATGGCTTCCATCTCCTTCCTCTTTTTTCCTTGCATCTTCTTGTCTCTTTTCTTTCCTTTCCTTAGTCTAGCATAGACTCCTTAGGATTGAATCTTGTTTTAGCCAAGTTTGGCTTATGTTGATGTGTATATGTGTATGTTCTGTATATATGTTGCTGTTGGAGTAAAGAAGGGTAGAGAATCGGAGGAAGAAGTGAAGAAGGAGCTGAAGTGGTGTCCTCTGCACACCCAACCACCCCTGCGCCACCCTACAGCCGCCCTTGCGCCGGCCAATGCACCGCCCCTACGCCACCAGTGAGCTGCACCTGCGCCCACCTGCACCAGCTTGGTGTTTCCTTTGGTTTTGCAGGTGTGTGTTGCTTCTAGGCCTTCCTTAGGGTGCCTTTGTTCTCTCCTTTCCTAGTATGAGTGCTTAGGATCATGCTAGATGTGTGAGGTTGAGTTTTGATGATGATTATGATCGGTTTATGCCTTGTATAGCTTTTGAGGTTTGTTAGGTTGTGAGTGAGGTTGATGTTGATCCTTTGGATCCTTTTGGGTCTAGGTGTGACCCTTATGTGGTTAGGAGTCTGATATATCTCCTTATGCCTTGTTTATAGGTTGTGTTGTCCCTCCAGTATAGAGGTGATCGTGGTTGAGTTTGATAGAGGTTGAGGTAAGTCCGTAGGACTTACTTAGCTGCCATCCTTATATTGGGTGTTTGCATGAGTTGTGTGTGCTTTGTATGTTTGCTATGATAGCATGTGATGTTGTATTTACCGACCTATGTTTTATTGATTGCCCCGTATGCGTGGTTGTGATAACCTTTCCCTTTCATCCCGCCCTGGAGTCTAGGAGGTTCTCTTGGGTCAGGCCATACCGGTTTACAAGAAGGGCACAATCCACTCCCACAGGGTACACGGATTGAGTGACCGATACTAGTACGGCTGGCTAGTAGGCTTAGAGGCGAGGATGTATCGGTCCTCGTGTCACATAGTTTCATATAGGCGTGCTGCTGGGTGATCTAGCAAAGTGGCAGGCCGAGGACGTCTCGTACATAGGTTGTGTGGGCTTTTGGGTTTGTTATCTTTCCCTCGTGAGTGAGGATGGTCTTTTGTTACCTCCTGTGTGAGGGTGTTATGTTTCTTACTCGGCTATGATGTCTTACCGTTTGGGTTGTACAGTTTTATACAATTTTATGTATTTGTTTTCATATCTGTTAGTGCCATGTTGTAAGGTCCAGTGAACTTGTTGTCAGGCTAGGGTCAAGATCCATTGTGAGATCCTTGCCCAATGTGACACTCCGACTCCCGCGGATTCGGGGTGTTGCAGAGTTGGTATCAGAGCCTAGGTTGACAACAATGACACTTGCTACCTGCAATGAGGTCTTATAGGTAAAATAAACAGATGCCACATGGGATCGAACATTTTAAAGGTTTTGGTTTTAAATGTGGTTTTGGGTTAGATGTACGAGAAGTCGCCACTCCTGCTATGGATCTTTGCAGTATAGATACGATATGTATATATGTATGATGGATTATGTATGTTCTTGTGTTGAGTATATATATATATAGATAGATAGATAGATAGATATATATATATATATCTATACTTATGGCCTATATAGAGCCTTATAAGTTAGGTGTGCATACCCCGCAGATGGCTCGGAATAGAGCTATTGCCGTTGTAGGCAGAGGTAGAGGTAGACCACCCCGTCCTTCGGGTGTGGTAGTGAGGGACCAGTTTCCGCTGCTGATCCACCAATGGTGGAGAAGATACATGAGGAGGTTGCAGAGAGCGTCGTCCCAGAGACAAGGAGCAGTGGATCTGTGAGACATCATTCACATCGAGCTCAATCTGATGATGCTGACCGCGTCTCCATGGGAGGACCGGAGTTTAGAGAGTACCTCCGACGTTTTGAGGTGGATATTAGGGTTGGCAGGTGAGCCCCAGACTTACCAGTACCTGAGGGATCTTTTGAGAGATCTCAGGGAGCGACATGGGTGCCAGTTACACCTGCAGGGAGTGCCACACTTCTCAAGAGAGATTGGGTTAGAGATTGAGGTGTGGATTGGACATGTAGACTCAGCCTTGGAGTCTATCAGATGTCCTGAGGAATAACGGATAGGGCTAGTTCACACTACTACAAAAAAGGGCAAATAACCCGGTATCTCAGGGCAAAATACCCCGGACTATAACCGGGTTAAAGGTTAGGGCGATATTTGGTCAAACACTTTATAGTCCGGGCATTAATTTTCAAATATCCGGGATATTTTTCCTCTCTTTTTTTTCGATTTAGTAACTCTATCCGGGATATATTCTATCAAAATACCCGGATATTTGAGGATCCGGGGTATATTTGTTTTTGGATATCCGGGATATTAATTTGCTTGCTAATAACCCGGTTACGTGAGGATCCGGTATATATTTGTTTTCGGATATCCGGGTTATTTGACTATGTTAACACCAAATAACCCAGAGGTTGAGATCCGGGTTATTCGACTATGTTACCACCAATTAATCCGGACAATGAAGATCGGTGTTATTTGGTATCAAATTTATTACAAGACCATTGTACAGAATATAACCCGGATTTAATGTCCGGATTCTATACTTATTTCATGGCTTCCACTACAACACATTCTTTCACAAATTGTACCTTTCCCAAACGCGAAAAAAAGGAAGCAACAAATTCCATTCACAAACTTCATTCAAAGTCATGTACTTACTAAAGTCAAAACATCATCATCGTTTTGTGATCACCAATATCACATCCGAATTGAAAGTTGGACATGTTCTTAAACTAAATGTCACCAAGTAAAGTTTTAAATGTTCACAATATTAAAAAGAAATATTCATCGTGCTGGCAATGCACATCAACTAGAAGATACCAGGTGATGAAATCTTCATTGTTTTTGTCGGAGAGGTCATATAGCCTTACAATAGACCAAGTTTTCAATCTCGTCATCTTCACTGCTTTGAATCTTCCTATTGCCATAATAAAACCAAGTTTAAGAAAGTTAAAAAGTGAAAGGTATATGGATTCAAATCTTCTTGTTAACACACTAAACTATGCAATATAAATTAATCCCTTGCATCCCGTAAAACTCAGTCAAGTGGGAGCCCTTTGCAAAACAGTCTCTAATGCAAAATATATACTAGAAGAAAAGGACATTTAATGTCTATGGACAAGTCAAACATTTGTTCA
The DNA here is from genome assembly GCA_033239125.1 of Fagopyrum homotropicum. Taxonomy (NCBI): domain Eukaryota; kingdom Viridiplantae; phylum Streptophyta; class Magnoliopsida; order Caryophyllales; family Polygonaceae; genus Fagopyrum; species Fagopyrum homotropicum. The sequence continues at coordinate 21,475,099 of BSWB01000005.1, read as the reverse complement.
TGAAATTACATATCCAATTACAAGAAATTACATATCCAAATCACAAGGTATTACATATCCAATTACATGTTACAAGAATTACATATTCTAGTACATGGTATCATTTGCAACAATTAACATGTTATGCATTTGGGTTCTTTATTCTGAGATTTAGTTAAGTGAAGCCAAATCTTATCTAAACACAACAATTAAGCCAAACCTTATCATCAAGAACTCCCTTGGAATGCCAATCACCTTGGTTCCAAGTAAATATTTGATTCTAATTTTTTAATTCATTTCGTTATTTTAATCACATCATTAACTTTGGATTATGCATTTGGGTTCTTTATCCTGAGATTTGTCTCTATATAAACAAAAAGAAAAGCACTATTTTCACCAGCATTTCATAAGGCAGTAAATAAAGAACCAAAAAATTCAGATATTCATGATAACAAAAGTTGTAGCAAATGTTGTACAAAAGAATGAAATATAGAGAGGTTTCACTTGCACAAGTTTTAACAGAAAAAAAAGGAAAGAAAGCTGTAACAGAAAAATGAAAGCTAATTTAAAAGCTCACCTAACAAAAAAAGAAAGAAAGAAATCTTTCCTCTGCGTTATTTCCAGCTCATGAACCAAGCTCAGGATGATTACAAGAAACTTTACAAGAATCCAACGCATATAGTTTGTTTGTTGCTTGATAGTTATTCCCCTATTCTTCAAGAACTGGTGATAGAACACAAAGAATTAGAATCATGGTAACCTAGAAGTATGAGCAAACATAGTTAAAATATTGAATGTTAGCAGAATCTACATAGTTTAAAAAATTTGAAAGTCAATAATATCTACTTTAGTTGAACATACAGATCAATGAAAAATACTATAAATAGAGGCTTCACTTGCTGCCCTTCCGTAATCTGAAGAAATAACACTCTTGCCCATCTTTCAGAATTAGCTCCCCATGAAACCAAATCTTCATCATCATAGTGACCACAAGAATCAACAACAAAATCGTAAGTAGAAAATGTGCTAGGGAATCCAAGAAGGTTTTGTAAGAGATGCATCTTGTTACAAGAAATTTCGAGAGCAGAAGTTTGTCTACCACACCCAGCAAGCCATACATGCACTTTACTCCTCAGAGGACCTACAAATAAATCATCTCATCACTAACTTATTCATTTGCAACAATAAAGAAATTAATTTGTAGAATAAACCAAATAGCATTATTCAAAAGTTTACTAGTCCAAAGCTCTTTATATAACCTTAACTGCTCAATCTAAATCATCCATCTATTTTACTAAATTAAAAAATCACAGGACTTCTTCTGAGTTGTTAACTATGTAGCTATGCTTCACAATTTATCTGGGTATATAAAACAACAAAGTCCACAATAGGGCTATACTCAGACTTTTAGGATTGCCATGTGAAAACTTTCAATAAAAAAAGTTACGTGGCTAGTCAATTCACTTGAGCATTATACAGATATCTAAAGAGTGTTTATAAAGCTATAATGTCATCATTCAATTAAACAGATAATTTCCTTTGAACTTTCCATTTCTATCGGATATTTGAACACCCAATTGTAGCCCCTACTCAAGAAAATCTTTGATCTTATTTATAATCCTATTAAACTTATTTTATGAATGCCATATACTGATAAAACTTCTGACTGCTCTTTCTGTACCTCTATTTCTGTTGACATACCAAATCAACGGCCTCCAGGGTAAAACCAGACAAAATCCCTAAAAATGTCCGATAAGCAAAGCATCAAAACAATGCTAAACAAGCAAAAGCGATGAGCAGTCATTCCATCGGTAGCAATATTAATCAGGCAACGGGGGAAGCACACATCAGATTAGCGATTAGCAAGCAAACCTAGAGATTCATCATCGAGCACGTTCAACATAACCTTGAGAGAGTAAAGGTCATGCTTAGGTCCCTAGTTGGTCCACGCATCCTCTCCAAAATGCAAGTCGGCGAACACCGCCACCTTGAATGGAGACCCCGGCGCTGCCTAGATGTGCTTATCCGCCTACATCTTCAACTCGAAAGAGCTCCGGCTGGCATTCTGATAACCTTTGTGCACTCCGATGCCAGTATATGTATAAAATGTAGAAGATAAATATTGACCGGACACTTCAAATGCATATTCTTACTATCCAAAGGTTTAAGCTTCACCGGTGCCGGAAACAGGGGAGTGACTTCGAAGCTCGCTATTCTGAGGGAGGTTTTTGAAATTTTGAGGGATGGGGAGCGCCTGGAGGCTGCAGTGGGGCTAAACGAAGTTTTTGATATTCTGAGGGCTGAGGAGCGCCTGGATCGCGGAGCCTAGAGCGGGCTGAGCGAGGTTTCCGATATCCTGAGGCCATCTTCATCCCAGAAATCCAACTTTGGTTTCTTTATTGATTTTTTTTGCTTTATTGTTAGAACCCAAAATACATGTCAGATTTAGTTTCTCTGCAGAGAAACTTCTCTCTATTCATCACCTTGATTCTCCCCAAATTTGACATCTCAATAATAAAATTGCTTCTTATATAAGTGAAGAAACCCAAAGTATCTGGGATGAAGATGTCCTGAGGGTTGAGGAGCGTTTGGATCGCAGAGGCTAGAGCGAGATGGTACGGACCGAGGTGAGTTGTCAGAAGCCCTAGTCGCCTCAGTTGTTCAGAAATCATCTCGGTCGAGGTGCTATGACAACAACCGAGATGTACCTCAGTTAAACTCCGTCTTCTCAAATTCTCGAACTTCTATCCTTCCAGTGCTGCTCCTGAGTTGCAATCCTTTTCTCGGAAATACCTGGTCTCTGTCTAGGACGCCAAAAACAAAGCAAAGCAAAAGCAAACTATCTAAAACTACTCAATGTACCTTGCTAGCTGGACCGTTCTCCATGGAATTACTCAATGTACCTTGAATATCCTGGAGTGCTCATCACATCCATCATAAAACTCCTCCAAAAAGGTTCCGGTTCCTAATTTCACCGGCAAATGGTAAAATCTCCCACGTACAAGCTTGTACGGTTTGATTCTCACCGGAATCCTTCTAGCTTTCCTGCACTTCAATGGGACATAATCTAGCCTTGAGTCCCATTCTTTCCTGGATCGAGAAAACAACTTCTCGAGAATCCACTTAGCTTCCCCATCTCTAGCATGGGGATGGTACAAGGTCCTTAGTATGCAAGGGACCCCATACTTGAACAAATAACACTTCATCACCTTAGTGGTGAAACGCTGGCAAACTCCACTCCTTATAATCCAAGGAGCATCTTCTTCCAAAAATTTAATGGGAGGTTTCATCTTGATCTTCGGAGGTTCTTTCGGAAGAGACCTCCAACTCTACGGTGCGTCCCTAAAGAAATCTAGAACTTTAGTAGGAATTTCAAAGGGAGTAAGAGAATGCACCTTATAAAGTTCTCCAAAGCTTGGGACAAGTTTCATGTTAGGTTGATAATCCGCACATGAAATTTCTCCCAACTCAGCTGATCTTTCTTCCACCTTGGCCACAGTCTCAGTAGTTTGGCCAAAGTTCTCTGCATCTTCCACTTTCAGTTCTACAGATTCTTCTTCCATCTCGGCCGATCTCTCTTTCGCCTCGGCCGAAGTCTCAACAGTTGGATCGAGACCTTCCACATCTTCCTCTTTCTCAAAAGTTTCAGGAAAAACTTCTGGTTCGATTGGGGGAATGCTTGAAACTTGCAGCACTTCCTTATGCTCCTCTTCCAACTTAACATAGGATAGGGTGCTTTCCTTGAGCTCCTCCACCTTCTTCATCAACTTCTCCCATCTTGATTGAAGAGAATCTTCAAGATGTTGCTCGTAAATCTTTCTAGGGACATTCATCTCATCCTATATCGCAAGTTCTTTCTCAATAGCCTTTTCTCTTTCCCTTTCATTGTTAAACCAATAAAAGGAGTATTTTTCTTCCAAGTATTCATAATGGTCCGCCCTAGCACTTTGTCTTGCTATCCAGGCTGGATCAAATGTAGTCATCGGATATCCTGAAAACTACAAAACTCATAGAAAGAGTGGTTAATAGCAACAAGGGCAATAGCCCCGAAAGACAACCGCAACCGGCTCGGTCTAGACCAAGTCCCCGGCAACGGCGCCAAAAACTTGTTCGCTCCAAACGGTGTGTGCAAGCTTTAAATTTATAACCCTAGATGTAAGCTTAAAACAAGGATGCGAACCCGTAGTGTACGGGTCAATCGTAGTAAAAAGCAAGAAATTCCAGGGGTCGATCACAGGGACTTAGTGAAACAAAGTCGGAATAGGTAAGCTTTGTAATTACTAACCACAAAAGTAATTAAAAGAATCAAGGATGATAAAAAGTCAATAAAGGAAATATGCAATTCTAGGGATTAAAGCGTCTAGTTGTGGTTCCAACTCAAGATCTAAAGATAAGCGGACAAAGCTGAGATTTTGCAAAGGGAAGGTGTTACTAAAGTGGAATAGATCACCGGGTAAGTCTCACTACTCACTAATCCCAAACCGTAACTCCTATTACCGGGTAAGTCTCAAGGAATTAAGGAAAAGAACTATAATCTCAAACTAACACTCCAACTAAGGGGATAGAATCAACCTTTACCGGATAAGTCTCAGGCTAACTCACAAAGATGGGATGAAAGCACACTCAAACCCCAATAAAGGAATAACCTTTATTACCTACGCTTATGATCTTAGGTAAACAAACAAAGGAATTACCGGGTAAGTCTCATCCTAGGCTTGCATTGAACCAGGAAAGGTGTAATAAGAATAGGATTTGGCAAACTTTAACACTTAACTCTCAGCTTCGGACCAAATAAGTCACCTCGGTCAGAAGAATTCCACCCCGGCCGAGATGTTCATCGACTGAGCGAGATGCCTTAGGGTTAAGGTAAAGACTCGAACTTTCAGGGTCCTACTGTGATTTAAGATTATTCTATCATTGTTTTTCCCACAACCTTTAGCCAATCACCCTAGAATCACACAAGGAAATTAGTCACTCATCATCATGAAAGCAATAATCAAATACATGGGAAGAAAGAGAATAATTGAACAAGAAAACCTTAAGAGAAAGGCTTCAATAACTGAATCAATTATCAAAAAAAAAGCGTTCCTTGGATAAAAATCCAAGAAGACAAATGACAAAGAAGGGAATCTAAGAGAATCTTACAAAACCCTTCACAAAGCTATAAAAGCTATCAACTTTCTTCTTCAACTTTAAAAAGGTTCTTCAAATCTTCCAACTGTAGTAGGGTAAAACAGCTGCTCTAGGCACGATCGGTGGTATAGCATGATATGGATTTGTGGAAAATCCAACCCTTTTTATAGGAAAATTACTCTCCAAAGATAAGATATCTTAGAAAGATCTCTTCCCATAAAAATAGGTAAAATATATGGGATAACTTATCTTTTTCCTTCCAGGAATCCAACCTAAAAAGATAAGATCCTCCTTCCAAAAATAAAAGATCTCAACCAAGAATAAAATATCCTTGCCGCGTCCAAGGTGTTCGCCTCAGTCGAGTCGGCTCCTCTGGATCACCTCGGTCGAGGTGACTCTGTAGTCAACCGAGGTGAATCACAACTGAATGTGAAATCTCTCAATTCTGGTCCAAAGTGAATCTTTAATCCAATTCCATGATTCCTGGATTATTCCTTAAGCTCCTGAATGTAGCTCCAATGACTCCTTAGCTCCTTTTGCTCCTTTTTTATGCAAAACGTGCCATTTTACCTACGATTACAACGAAACTTGGTGTAGACCTCGATTTCCGCGAAGGTAGATGAAATGACAATATAATCACATAATATACATCCAAACATGCAGATTATTGAAGATAAAACGTCTAAACAAGTCCCAAAATATAGACAATAATTCATGCTATCAAGGGCTAAGCGAGGTTTCCGAATTACATAGGGTTGAGGAGGGCTTAGTCATTGAATGCTAGGGTTTGTTTTTTTATTTTAAACGATGACGTTTGATAAAGATCTTTTAAAATAAGGAAAAATAACCCAAAATAATACCAACTATCAACATTGAACCGAAAATAATACGAACTTTGAAAATTACTAGGAGCGATACAAATTATCAATGTATTTACCAAAAATAATACGTCATATATTTTCCGGCCAAAACCCTAGCGTCGGTGATGACGTGGCAACCGGAATGTTACATGTCATCAAATAAAAGGGTTAAATGTGTGATGTGGATTTTATTTTAAAAAAAAACAATTTAAAAATATTTAAAATATTAAAATAATAATTTTTTAGAAAAATTGTAAAAATATTTATTTTTTAAAAAAATTTTAATATTTTTTTGAATATTTTGTTTATCAAATTTATTTTCGAATTTTTGTATAAAATGAAAAAATATTCGAATTTATTTTATTTTTTTTAATCTTGTAATCTAATCCCTATAGAATTTTTGTCACAAATTTTTTTTTAAAAAAAAATAAATTGTAGAAAAAAATTCAAAATTTTTTTTAACAAGTTTTTTAATAAAAAAAATTCATAAAAACCTTTTTTTTACAAACTTGTTTAAAAAATGTTCAAACTTTATTTCAAATTTTTTTTACAAAAATTTTTTTTATAAAAAATTTGTACAAATGTTTTTTTAAAAAAACTATTATTTAAATTTTAAAAATATTAAATATTTTATTTTTTAATATTTTTAATATTATTAAATTTATTTTTTGAAAAATAAAATCCACATCACACATTTAATTTATTTATTTGATGACATGTAACTTTTCGGCTGCCACGTCATCGCCGGAGCTAGAGATTTTGCCGGAAAAGTGTGACGTATTATTATTGGTAAATACATTGATAGTTTGTATCGCTCTTAGTAATTTTTAAAGTTCGTATTATTTTCGATTCAATGTTGATAGTTGGTATTATTTTGGGTTATTTTTCCTTAAAATAATGTACCAAGGTTATTTAAATAACCGGGGTCCGAGAATTTTATATGACCACGTTTCTTTATGATAATCGTGGTATTGTCCAAAATAATAATATTATGCCCAAGTTAGTTTATGTATCGGGGTCCGAATTTTATTTTTTACAAAAGAATCGATTGTCCGCGGTTATACAAATAATCATCGTCCAAAAATACCCTTGATCTCTGTTCTTACAAACCACTCCAACACACGCAAGGTCTATGGGGGGTCTTTGTACTAGTGCCCGTTCACAGCAGAAGCAGTTTCAAAAAACCACAAGCACGCACTGACCAGATATTTTGGAGAGGAGAGAAATAGTAATAGTGAAGCAAGACAAATATTCCGGGCGTCAAAGATAGATCGAGGAGGGCTTCGGAAAACGATTGTCAAAGATAGATCGAGGAGGGCTTCCTGATGAGGCTAGAGCCTCTAGAACGATATTTAATTTTGGTTTGAAAGTTTTTGTGTAAATTGGTGGGAATTTTATTGTTTAGGTGGGAAAATAGTAATAGTGAAGTAAGCCAAATATTCCGGGCGTTTTGCTGAATTTACGAATTTAACCTAATATATAACCCGGTGGTCAAGTAACCGTGCTATATATGTTTTATATAACCCGGATATTACAATGTTCAAGTTATTTACATACCTCTTGCCTAATATTACATAACTTTATAACCCGGGTATTACAACATCGGTGTTATTATATGTTTCCAAATTAATTTTTTATAAAAACCCGATTTTATACCTCATGATTTATAAGCCCGAGATATATTTTAAGGGCTATAAACACATTTTTGTAGTAGTGTCAGTCTCTATTCCGTGACCTCGCACGCTAGTGGTGGAGGACTGTCCGGACCAGAGCTACCAGTTATGACCACATGAGGCGCATGATTAGAGAGCAGTTCTGCCCTGCCTCACTGAAGAGGGAGAAGCTGCAGGATTTTGTGGAGGCTGGCTTTGAGGATGTGCCTATTACTGATGCCATCCGCCGTTTCCAGACCGAGTTAGCTTTGCTGGGTCCAGCTTCACCATTTGAGGACCAGCATGTGTATTTGTTATCTCGTCATCTGAGAGAGAGCACTCGTTCATATATGGCGAGATTCCATTATGAGTCCCTAGCTAATTACCAGGATCGGGCTTTTGCTTTTGAGAGAGAGCGAGCCAGTCAGAGGAGAGCTTCTCAGACGGGACGGTTTGAGAAGAGGCAGCGCATTGGGCAGACCAGTGGAGTTGGAGGAGCATCTGGGTCTAGACGAGACCAGAGGTGTCAAAGTTATTCCTCATCTGCACACACTGCGGATAAGGGACGTCAGTGTTACAATTGTGGTGACCCTGGTCATCTGAGGCCAGCTTGTCCCAGACTAGTTGTTACTTGTTTTACTTGTGGCCGACAGGGACATCGAGCTGCCTTCTGTAGGCAGGGAGGAGTAGCATCTAAACAGGGTTCTTCCCCTGCCAGTGTAATAAGAGGTTGTCAGAGGATACCTCAGCAGCAAACACAAGGACAACAGAGGGTCCTAGAGCGTCCATCTACTCAGGGTTCTGCTCCAGGACTGAGTAGAGGTAGAGGTAGAGATGTTGGCACCAGAGATGCCAGAGGAGCCCGAGGGTGTGCTTTTGAGTTGAGGAGTGCAGAGGATCCACCTGCACCGACTGCTACAAGTACCATTCTACTTCATGGTTTACTTGTTAGAGTTTTGTTTGATACTGGTGCTACGCATTCATTTATTTCTGATACTTGTGTTGAGCGTCTGAGTTTAGCTACCATAGAGGGGACACCCATTACTATAGGGTTACCTGATGGTAGTCGGGTCAGAGGTACCCGTGAGATACGTAGTTGCCGCCTTCGTTTAGGGACTCATGTTTTACTTGTTGACTTCTTAGTCATGCCATTGATGCATGAAGAAGTCATATTAGGTATGGATTGGATGCGTAGACACCATGCAGTTTTGGATGTTGGTAGACGGACTGTTACAGTCTCTACCGAGGTTGGTCAGATTGAGGTCTTCCGGGGTTGGGACCTTGGGAAGACAGGTTCGTTATAGTGCTGTACGAGCAACTAGATTGATTGCACAGGGTTGTGATGCCTTCTGGTGCTACGCCATGAAGGATGAAGAGAGTCCAGCTTTGGAGGATATTCTAGTGGTTTATGAGTTTACAAATGTGTTTGTTGAGCCGTCGAGTTTGCCGCCTCAGTTGAGTGTGGACTTCAGCATAGAGTTAGAGCCTAGCACGCGACCCATCTTGAAGGCCCCATACCGTATGGCACCTGTCGAGATGTTGGAGATGAAGAAGCAACTCGAGGAGTTGGCTGAGAAGGGCTTCATATGCCCTAGCGTTTCACCATGGGGTGCACCTATCCTCTTCGTACGGAAGAAGGACGGATCTTTGAGGTTATGCATAGATTACAAAGAGTTGAACAAGGTGACCGTCAAGAACAGGTATCCATTGCCCCGTATTGATGATCTACTTGATCAGCTTCAGGGAGCTACAGTTTTCTCCCGGATTTATTTACGCTCAGGATATCACCAGCTGAGGGTGAGAGAGCAGGACGTATACAGGACGACATTTCGTACCCGTTATGGACACTACGAGTTAGTAGTGATGCCATTCGGGCTGACGAATGCCCCAACAGTCTTTATGGAATTGATGAACAGTCGACTTCCTTGATCAATTTGTGGTGGTCTTTATTGATGATATTTTGGTGTACTCTCGTAGTAGAGAGGAGCATGCCGGTCATCTGAGGATGGTTTTGCAGATTTTGAGGGATAGAGAGTTGTATGCTAAGCTCTCTAAGTGTGAGTTCTGGATGTCCGAGGTTGCTTTCCTTGAACACATCGTCTCCGCCGATGGGGTTATGGTCGACCCGGCGAAGATCGAGTATGTTGCTACATGGACTACTCCGACGAACGTCAAGGAAGTGCATAGCTTTCTTGGCCTAGCCGGTTACTACATACACTTTATGGAGGGTTTTTCTGTGATTCCACATCCACTGACGAGTCTTCTGAGGAAGACTACCCGGTTTGCATGGACCGACCAGTGTGCTCGGAGCTTTGAGGAGTTGAAGAGGCGTTTGACTTCTGCTCCTGTCCTGGCACAACCCGAGGGTTCAGATGATTTTGTGCTCTACAATGATGCATCCAAGCTAGGCTTGAGATGCGTGTTGATACAGAGAGGTAGAGTGATTGCATATGCATCTCGACAGCTGAAGACGTATGAGGAGAACTACCCGACTCATGATTTGGAGTTGGCATCGGTAGTGCATGCTTTGAATATCTGGAGACATTACTTGTATGGTGCTACATGTCAGATCTTCACAGACCATAAGAGTCTGAAGTATATTTTTACGCAACAAGAGTTGAACAACCGCCAGCGTCGATGGCTTGAGTTGATCAAGGACTTTGACCTTGAGATTTTGTATCATCCTGGAAAGGTGAACGTGGTTGTTGACGCCTTGAGCAGAAAGACGCCTCGAGAGAAGACGATTGTGAGATTGACTGTACAACCTCAGCTTCAAAGGGATGTAGCTTGGATAGAGATGGACATCCAGTTTCCTAATGAGGATGCCCAGTTGTATGCTTTGGAGGTTTTACCTGGTCTGTTGGATGAGATCCAACAGAAGCAAGGGACTTGCCCGACCTTGATGAGGATCAGAGAGAGGATGTCTCGTGGAGAGGAACCATAATTTTCTGTTGGAGCTGAAGGAGTGATGAGGCGACATGATCGCATTTATGTTCCTACTGATGCAGAGTTGAGACAGAGGATTTTATAGGAGGCTCACTGTACACCTTACTCTGTACATCCATGTACGAGTAAGATGTACCATGATGTGAGACGTTCATATTGGTGGGGAGGGTTGAAGCCCGATGTAGCCAGATTTGTGGCTCAATGTGCAACCTATCAGCATGTCAAGATAGAGCATTGCAGACCTTGAGGTGAGCTCTATCCACTATCAGTGCCGTGGTGGAAGTGGAAGGACGTCTCCATGGATTTTGTGACTGGGTTGAGACCTAGTAGGAGTTTTGATGCCATCTGGGTTGTCGTTGATAGACTGACGAAGACGACACGTTTCATTTCTATCAGAGAGACGTGGCCAATGAGTAGGTTGGCTGAGGAGTACACTAGACAGATAGTGAGACTCCATGGTGTACCGAGGACGATCGTCTCTAATCGAGATGGACGATTCACCTCGTGGTTTTGGCAGTAGATTCAGACTGCTTTGGGGACGAGTCTGCACTTCACGACTGCGTTTCACCCCCAGACTGACGGACAGTCAAAGAGGACCATCCAGACTTTGGAGGATATGTTGCGAGCTTGTGTGTTGGATTGTGGACAGGGATGGTCTGATGACCTCCCACTGGTTGAGTTCTCATACAAAAACAGCTGACATGCATCTATTGGGATGGCTCCTTTTGAGGCACTGTATGGACGTAGGTGTCGTACACCTTTATGCTGGGATGAGCCTAGCAGTATCAGTGGGATAGCGGTAGAGCAGATTCAGTATGATATGGCTCGAGTAGTGCTGATTAGAGAGAGGATGCTGGCTGCACAGAGTCGCCAGAAGTCATATGCAAATAAGAGGCGTCGGCCTCTAGAGTTCAGTGTAGGAGCTCATGTCTGGTTGAGAGTATCCCCGACGCGTAGCGTCAAACGTTTTGGCATAAAGGGGAAGTTGAGTCCCCGATATGTCGGTCCTTTTGAGATATTGGACAAAGTTGGGAGGGCAGCCTACATATTAGCTTTGTCTCCGAAATTAGAGGGTGTTCACCCTGTGTTCCATGTGTCTCTACTGAGAGAGTACATACCAGATCCGAGGCACATCGTGAGTTATGATGATTTGGTGGTAGAGCCACACCACACCTTTGTTGAGCATCCTATGGCAGTTCTAGAACGAGGTGTGAGACGCCTGCGTTCGCTCCAAACGGTGTGTGCAAGCTTTAAATTTATAACCCTAGACTTAAGCTTAAAACAAGGATGCGAACCCGCAGTGTACGGGTCAATCGTAGTAAAAAGCAAGAAATTCCAGGGGTCGATCACAAGGACTCGGTGAAACAAAGTCAGTAACGGTAAGCTTCGTGAATACTAACCACAAAGAGCAATTAACACAATCAAAGATGAATAAGAAGTCCAGAAGCAAACATGCAATTCTAGGGATTAAAGCATCTAGTTGTGGTTCCAACTCAAGATCTAAAGATAAGCGGACAAAGCTGAGATTTTTGCAAGGGGAAGGTGTTACTAAAGTGGAGTAGATCACCGGGTAAGTCTCACTACTCACTAATCCAAAACCGTAACTCCTATTACCGGGTAAGTCTCAAGGAATTAAGATAAAGAACTATTACCTCAAACTAACACACCATCTAAGGGAATAGAATCAACCTTTACCGGGTAAGTCTCAGGCTAACTCACAAAGATGGGATGGAAGCACACTCAAACCCCAATAAAGGATAAACCTTTATTACCTACACTTATGATCGTTGGTACACAAACTAAGGAATTACCGGGTAAGTCTCATCCTAAGCTTGCATTGAACCAGGAAAGGTGTAATAAGAATAGGATTTGGCAAACTCTAACACTTAACTCTCAGTTTAGGATCAGACAAGTCACCTCGGTTAGACGAATTCCACCCCGGCCGAGATGTTCATCGACTGAACGAGATGCTTAGGGTTAAGGTTAAAGACTCGAACTTTCAGGGTCCTACTGGAATCTAAGATTATTCTATCATTGTTTTTCCCACAACCTTCAGCCAATCACCCTAGAATCACACAAGGAAATTAGCCACTCATCATCATTATGAAAGTATTAAATATATGGAAAGAAGGTGAATATTTGAACAAGAAGAATTTAATGAAAAAGACTTCAATAACTGAATCAAATATCACAACAAAAGCGTTCCTTGGATAGCAAGCCAACAAGACAAGACAACAAGTGAGGGAATTAAAGACAATCTTACAAAACCCTCCAAAAAGCTATAATCTTCAATCTTCCTTCAACCTTCAAAAAGGTTCTTCAAAACTCCCAACGGGAGTATGGCTGCGGCGTGCTATAAACCCTGATTGACGGTATAGCGTGATTTCCAACTGTATGCGGATCTCGCAGCCTTCAATGGTGTATAACGTGCAAAGCGGGATCCCCGATTTTGTGGAAATCCAACCCTTTTTATAGGAAAATAACCCTCCAAAGATAAAATATCTTAAAAAGATCTTTTCCCATAAAAATAGGTAAAATATTAGATCTTCTTCCTTCCAGGAGCCAAGCCTAAAAATATAAGATCACCTTCCAAATTTAAAAGATCTCAGCCAAGAATAAAATATTCTCGCCACGTCCTAGGTGTTCGCCTCGGTCGAGTCGGCGTCTCTGGATCACCTCGGTCGAGATGAATCTCTGGTCAACCGAGGTGAGTCATAACTGAATGTGAAATCTCTCAAAACTGGTCCAAAGTGAATCTTTAATCCATGGCTATGCTTCCTGGATGGTTCCTTATGCTCCTCAATGTAGCTCCAAATGACTTATGATTCCTTTTGCTCCTTTTCGATGCAAAACGTACCATTTTACCTACAATTACAGCAAAACTAGGTGTAGACCTCGATTCCCGCAAGGGTAGATGGAATGGTAATATAATCACATATTATACATGCTAACATGCAGATTATTGAAGATAAAACGTCCAAACAAACCTCAAAATATAGACTATAATTCATGCTATCAAAATACCCCATACTTAGCCCTTGCTTGTCCCCAAGCAAGTTCCTCATATAAAAGACAAGATAGAATGGATTATAAGTCATAAAAATCAAAAACATTTTATGGTGTGCAACTATCATAGATCACTCTAAGAGAATACTTCATGGAATTTTAAACACTCAATATGCTCAAAACCTTTTATAAATATAGGAAAGTCGTTCATCTTTACATTAAATCATAGAATGCATAATAAATCATAATTATCAAAATTAATCATGTATAATCCGATTTAAACCACTAAGTCAATCAACAAGCTCAAGGTCTCAAGGGCTTCCCAAAAGAAAGGTCAAGAAACGTGTAGGGTAGGGATGTGTGTAAGGTAATGTGGTGCTAGAATCTGGGAAAAGGATGAACTTCACTTTCACTTTGACTTGCAACATCTTCCACCAATAAGCTTTGCTTATTTCACACTTTTTCTTTTACTTTACTTTTTGGGATGCATGGACAGAGGTGCACAATAACCGAAGCCTAGGAAATCTGCAGTCATCAATTTCTTGAGATGCATCAAACCCTTGATGCACATACCATGACCCGTTAGGAATATCGCTCAATCCGACTTTGGCAAGACACAAACACCCGGCTATGTGAATGGTGCCGAGTTACTCATCTTCATGATTGACTTCCCCAAACCTATTATTACTTTCTAGCACTTTCACTTCCAGCCAACTTCTCAACTTTAACTTCACTTGCTTTCACCACTTCGCTTGCTTCCAAATTCCCGGATAGGTAAAGGAGGCAAAATGTATATGAGGGGTTAAGCATGATCAAGAAGAAGAAGAGAGAAGAATGAATTGCCTTGGTCTTTCCAAGAAGAAAGTGAGAGAACTTATCTTGTGGTGTCAACCTTCAAATTCAACATAATTTGGATAAAAACAAAGTATTAAACATGCCAAAAATTTCAAACAAAGCGTTTAGCAACTTAAACATATCATAAAACCTTTCAAACATATAAAGATTTAAAAACCAGTCAGTAAACAAGATCTTCACTGAGATCATATCTAGATAAGAAGCACAAAAATAATTTTCGAAAACTCTCAGTTAACCCACCTCGGTCGAGGTGTTCTTGGTTCAACCGAGGTGAAACGCCTCGTTCGGCCAGAATCACTTCGGTCGAGGTCATACAAATTTTTTTTCTTTCCAGTTTTTGACGTTTTTCTCAATCAAATAACCTGTATGCATGCATGTAATCTCAGATAAGCAAATAGAGCATAATAGAATCATAAATATCCATCAAAGTAGCATACAATCAACCATAGTCAAATACCATATCCGCATACCCCATATTTGGGACACATTGTCCCAATGGGTCAAAATAAGTCTAAGGACAAGATACTCACCAAACATAGCTAAACTGCATGAAGAAGTAAGAAACAACTCCCAGATAAAACCATCTCGGTTGGCGAAGCACATCTCGGTCGAGGTGTTTTGACAGTACCCGAGATGTATCTCAGTAAAGATCGTTTCCTCAACTTCTCGAAATTTTGTTCTTCCAGTGTAGCTCCTGAACTGTGATCCTTCCTTTTGGAATACCTGGTTGTTGTCTAGAGGAAAACAAAAACAAAGCAACTATCTAAACTAAACTAGAAAAGGGAGAAGAAAGCAATACCTTGGGTTGCCTCCCAAGAAGCGCTTGGTTTAAGGTCGCTAGCTGGACCCTTCTCCATAGAATTACTCAATGTACCTTGAACACCATGGAGTGCTTATCACATCCATCAGAAAATTCTTCCAAAAAGGTTCTGGTTCCTAATTTCACCGGCAAATGGTAAGATCTCCCACGTACAAGCTTGTACGGGGTCCCTCGCATGAGGGCTGAGCTTTGTGAGCCAGCTTGAGGGCATTTTGTGGTTGCTGAGCTTTGTGAGCCAGCTTGAGGGCATTTTGGTTAGGGTGTGAAGCTTCTGGATCTTCAGTCTGGTGAGCTTTCATGGCTTCCATCTCCTTCATCTTCTTTCCTTTCCTTAGTCTAGCATAGACTCCTTAGGATTGGATCTTGTTTTAGCCAAGTTTGGCTTATGTTGATGTGTATATGTGTATGTTCTGTATATATGTTGTTGTTGGAGTGAAGAAGGGTAGAGAATCGGAGGAAGAAGTGAAGAAGGAGCTGAAGTGGTATCCTCTGCACACCAGCCGCCCCTACGCCACCCTATAGCCGCCCCTGCGGCGGCCAGTGCACCGCCCCTGCGCCACCAGTGAACCGCCCCTGCACCCACCTGCACCAGCTTGGTGTTTCCTTTGGTTTTACAGGTGTGTGTTGCTTCTAGGCCTTCCTTAGGGTGCCTTTGTTCCCTCCTTTCCTAGTATGAGTGCTTAGGATCATGCTAGATGTGTGAGGTTGAGTTTTGATGATGATTATGATCGGTTTATGCCTTGTATGGCTTTTGAGGTTTGTTAGGCTGTGATTGAGGTTGAGGTTGATCATTTGGATCCCTTTGGGTCTAGGTGTAACCCTTATGTGGTTATGAGTCTGATATATCTCCTTATGCCTTGTTTATAGGTTGTGTTGTCCCTCCAGTGTAGAGGTGATCGTGGTTGAGTTGTGATAGAGGTTGAGGTAAGTCCGTAGGACTTACTTAGCTGCCCATCCTTATATTGGGTGTTTGCATGAGTAGTGTGTGCTTTGTATGTTTGCTATGATAGCATGTGATATCGTATTTACCGACCTATGTTTTATTGATTGCCCCGTATGCGTGGTTGTGATAACCTTTCCCTTTCATCCCGTCGTGGAGTCTGGGAGGTTCTCTTGAGTCAGGCCAGACCGGTTTACAGGAAGGGCACAATCCACTCCCACAAGGTACACGGATTATGTGACCGATACTAGTACGGCTGGCTAGCAGGCTCAAAGGCGAGGATGTATCGGTCCTTGTGTCACATAGTTTCATATATATTATATACATACGTTTGGAGTGAATGATCATTATATTGAGATGAATAAATGGGTAAATGAGTGGAAGCATGCTGATGTGTTTATTATTCCTTACTTGTGATTGTGCTTATGCATTACTCTATATATGTGTATGGATAGCTAATGCTTTATTACCATGTTGTAGATGCCCCACAGGATAGGCGTGTTGCTGGGTGATCTAGCAAAGTGGCAGACCGAGGACGTCTCGTACATAGGTTGTGTGGGCTTTTGGGTTTGTTATCTTTTCCTCCTCCGTGAGGATGGTCTTTTGTTACCTCCTGTGTGTGGGTGTTATGTTTCTTACTCGGCTATGATGTCTTACCGTTTGGGTTGTACAGTTTTATACAATTTTATGTATTTGTTTTCATATATGTTAGTGCCATGTTGTAAGGTCCAGTGAACTTGTTGTCAGGCTAGGGTCAAGATCCATTGTGAGATCCTAGCCCAATGTGGCACTCCGAGTCCCGCGGATTTGGGGTGTTACAATGGAAGTCCATTTATGTGTATAAAAGTATCTAAATCGTCCATTGTGTTAACATCATATGTTTTTGAGGCCCACATTGAAAGGGTTCTTGTAAGATAAGCTTAAATCAAATTTTGTTAACCATATTCCAAATAGTGAAGTAATTTTGTCTTTCAAAACGTCAATCGTGCATTCAACTGGTAGCAATAATGGCTTACTTGACCCTACTTCAATGTAGTTTCAAGCACCGTTTTCCGATTTCCATCGTACGTCATTATAAGTGGTGACGAATACTACCGTCATTACTGTCACAAAAACATTAACACAATCTAATTATGTATGCCAAAAAATAAGGATTTTCATATAAATAATCTGAATTTTTTTAACAAATACTATACATGATTAGATATCATACATAAATATATCACAAATCACATACACTTTGTACATAATATTAATAGGCAATACATAACAACTATTACATAATAGTGTATTAAATCATATTGTACATAAACTTAATTACATATTCGGTGTACGTACATAATTACATTAGCATACACAAATCTTTCTGAAACACACAATAATGTACATAATATTATCAGACAATACATAACAGACATTTCACAGTATTATTTTACAAACTAATGTACACAAACTAGTTTCAATTCATGCTTCGTACATAATTTCATATATTACATAAGTCTAACACAAACCCACAATATTGTACATAACGTTAACAGACATAACACATTTGAACACTAATGCTCTAACAAAAATGCAGATCTGGATACAGAAGGGTAATCGTACAACAGATGGACAGAAACTGTTTAATGATACATAACTTGAACTATTACTCACATTCGGCCGTTCGTCAAACAGATATGGATACAGACGGGCAACCGCAAACACTAATATTGCCGTAAAATTGATTCAGTATGCAACAACCGTCAACCAACTGTTAAAAATCCGATGACGCCAAGTGCAGTGGACGTCTTCCACGAATTGAATACACAAAAACCAATTTATGTAAATGCAGAAACTGATTTCGATATGAAATGTAGAGATTGAACGATTTTTTTATGTTGATGATGGCTTCTATTTGTAGAATGCCGGTATTGTCGATCAAATCTCTCAGGATAATCAAAATAGCAGCACGATGGAAGATAAACTCTAAAGATAACTGTTTCCATGATTACAGGTAACGATTCCCAGTTTCCTTAACTAATTAAAAAACAACCAAAATAAATTGAAGAGGGTATTATTAATTATGGAAGAATATTGAATTAATAATTATTGTCCTACTCGTTCCAAGATTACCTAAACACTCATCATCCATCTTCTCCCTTCCTTTTTCCATCCTTTTAACATTCTTTTTGGATGGACAAGTTAGATTATTTGTTTGTTCGATAAATTCCATATTTTTATAGAATTTGAATGAAATCTAGAGAAAATAAGACACAAGATTTGGTTACTCAGTTCACCACAAATTTGCGACTATGTCACGGGGACACTATCAAGCCATGGTTTTACACTAGATTTTTGTGATACCGACTACAATAGTATTATTGGATGTAGTGACACTTTGTGCGGAGGGGGGGGGGGAAGAGTTGACATGTTGGAGCATGAAGAGAAGGCTCAAACTTCATTCGCCTTGGAATATTTTGATATTGCTTTGTTTTTCTTAACAAGTTTATTTACCATCATGAACCACTTTGGTACATTTTGAAGCTCATGTCACACATGCTCAAATATAATGTTATCATCCGTATTTAAAAGGTAAATATCATGTGTCATTTGAGCACAAGTCTCATCAACCTCCACGCTTCTGATGTTCTCGTATTATGTGGACGAGTATCTTCAAATGAATGCATCAACTACACGAGATTGTTTAACCAACTTTGTGGAAGGGATCATTTCTTTGTTTTGTAGACGTGTACATGTAACTACTTCTTCATGTTAGAGATATGTGCGGTCATGAGAAGGCAACAACCATATTAAAGGTTGTTGCATCATATGATCTATGGATTTGACATGCACTCTTTAAAACATCATGTTCGTGCAATGACATCACTATCATCAATCGTTCTGTTGTTTTTGATAATGTTTTGTAAGGTATATCGCCACATATAAATTTTACCCTCAATGATCATTAATATACAATGAGTTATTATCTAATTGACGCTATCTATCCTGGGTGAACAATATTATACCGTCAATAAGACTTGTATGAGGTGAGGATGATGCATTGTTTGCATGAGATATTGGCTTCATTAGAAAGACAATGAGAGTTTGCATGATATTGCACAATGCAATATGATTGTGGATGATGAATGAGATACCAAAATCTATGGCAAATTGCACAACCAATTGTATCCAACTTTGAAATACTACTATAGACAAACAAGTAAAGCATGATCTAATTCAACATGTATAAGAAAGTTTGAGAATATCCATGTTGAAAATTAGTATTTTTATGTATAATTTCATATGTATCGGTATATTTTTATTTCCATATTTTGGATCTTAACTTCGTATTTTTAATGCATTTGTATGTTTTTATTTTTTTAATAAAGTGTTTCATTGAAAATCTTACTTAAAATTAATTTATTTATACATTTATTAAAATATTAAAATAATTATAATTACACATATAAATTAGAAGTATGAAAATTTTAAGAAAGTATAGAAATATGTTGCACATATAAATATAAAGTTAAGAAATAAGAGTTAAAAAATGATGATTGTGGGAGAAAATAGAGTGTTTTTAAGTTGATGTATTGGGATAACTTGTTAAATGTTTTTTAATAAAAACCAACTTAATGTGGATGGTCTTAAGATTTCATGTTTTCTTGTATAAAGTTACATATATTGAGTCGATATAGTGGTAAAAAAAAAAGTTTGAGACTTAAATGGGTTATTTGAAAATTTCAATTTTAACCTTGGTTGCATGTAGTGGTGTTGTTGTTTCTTGGTTTGACAAACAAGCGATCTAATTTTCCCAATTACAGATTGTAATGAGAGGTTCGGGTTGTTTTTTTGTATGGATAAACAAGTGGTTTTCTATAACACCCCAAGTTTTGGGAACTCGAAGCGCTACGAGGTAGGACTGCACAATGGGTCCCGATCCTTAGAGTAGCAACAACACACGGATCTTACAACAAGGCACAAACGAATGAAAACCAAAACTCAATAAAAAACCAAAGCTTCAAACAAAGGAAAACGTAAAAGACTCCCAATCGAGTTCAAAACAAAAGGGAAACAACAGAAGAAAACATAAACCCGATCCCATCCTATAATGTACGGAAAACCCGGCTTACCACACCATCCGGATCACTCAGCAGCATCCTGAACCTGCGGAACATATACAACGACGGTATAAACCGTTAGCTAACATTCTAGATACTAGCAAGAGCGTAAAGACACAAACACACATAAGGTAAAGAAAACACATAGCATGCTTGCACACAACCGGTTATTATCTTCATTAAGATTATCCATTACTAATTCAACTTCTTTTGTCACACGAGAATCTCCCGAAACTCGCTTCCGCTTCCGTCTACCAATAGGAATAGATCATTACTATCCGTTACCAACGGGCCTGGGTTGCAAGAACACATTCTAGTCTCCTGTAGAACTAGACAAGTGGTCACCGCCCGGTTATAATACACTTGGGCCAACTAAGGTTATAAAGGGTGAATCCTATTCCGATTATCCTTTAAAAACATGATAAACAACACAAAAAAGCCAATACAATCGAACTAATATACGGAATGAAGCTAAGTAAGTCCAAGGGACTTACCTCACTCGAAGGTAACTCAAGGCTCAACAACCAACTCAGAGACAACTCATTTTCTCTCAAGAAAGGAGTAAGGAAAGCCAGTTCACACAAGCATCATGAATCAGGAACGAAACGGTTGCTAGAAGTCTATAACTTCTAGTCTCAATGATCTCTAAGAGATCTCCATAAGCTAAGGGCTAAACCTTAGTCTAACAGCATACTCAGGAAACAAGGAACATCCATACGGATCAAGGAAAGGAACAAGGAAATCAAGGAAGGAAGTAACTCATAAGAACGGGAGTTACTGCAGAGGAAACCGCAAAGCGGCTGGACAAGGCGCAGGGATGGCTTGCCGCGGGGGTGGGGATGTGCAGGCGCGGGGGCGGCTGCGTGACAAAAAGTGCTGTCGGCTTTCTCTTCGACAGATCTCACAGCAAGGGACACCAAAGCTCGAACCTTTGATTCCAACACGTCAAGACTCAACTCTAGAGAGCCTGAGAACAACGATACATCAACAACGAGAAGCCAACAAGAATCAAGGTTCAAACTTGATTCTTGGAGGAGAAGAAAAGAAGAGAAAAAAGGAGAAAACGAAAAGAAAGAAAGAAGCATGTTGTAGTACATGAACGTAAGGAAGAACAGGGAATGATGAACTTACACGTTCAGCAAGATTACAGGGGAACAAGGGAACGGCTGCAGCTCTTAGGGTTGAAGACGAATGCAAGAATTGGGAAAAAGGGAGGAAAAGGCGGGAATATATAGAGACGGGCTGGAAAGATAGAAGGAAGGACGTTTAGGGTTAGAAAGAAGATAAGGAAACCGGCCCATAAGATAGAATATCGGATATTCTATCGATGGAAGGAAGATAAAACGAACGAAAGAAAGATTGGGCGCGATTTGTCGTCAGCCGCAGGGGCGGCTGACCCTGCCGCAGGGGCGGTGAAGGCAAAAGACTGGGGTCTTACATCAGATATCCCTAAAAAGAAGTTTCATCCCAAAACTTGCAAAAGCGCAATGATCATAACAACACACAGAAACATAACTCATATATTCTCACTCGGGGCACGTAACTCAAAATGTCACAAAAAGCGTACGCAACGCAACAAAGGGAAAACTGCAACAAAACGACTATGCTTACAGTGCATCCAACTCAGCGTAAAACTCCAGATAGTTCCTTTGGATACTATCCTCTGTCTCCCAAGTCGCCTCATCAGCTCCTCACATCGACCACTTAATCTTCATCATTTGTATGTCCTTCGAACGCAAGCGTCTCGTACTACGCTCCAAGACAGCCACCGGGTGCTTGATAGGTAATGGAATCACTATCATTTAGGATAGTTTTTAGAGTATTTTTATTACATTTGTGTCGGTTTATGCTACTAACTCCTTGGTCCAGAAGAAGAAGACTAAAAGAAGATAAAGAAGGAGTTATAGGCACTTAGGAGTGAAGACCGTTCACAAAGCAAAGCTTCTATTGCTTCACCGCCCCCGCGGAGCAGTGTCACCGCCCCTGCGGGTGACACCATATTCCGGAGTGCAGCCTGCGCTTTCGCCAGCGCCAGGAACGAAAACTGTCACCGCACCTGCGTCAACCCTTGGCGCCCTTGCGGTGACTTGCCCTGAAGAAGCGAAGACCAGCGCCCCTGCGCCTCTGCCTGCGCCTCAACCTGGGAGCTGGAAGATGAGGAGTTAGTGTCACCGCACCTGCGTTGACACTGGGACTCCCCTGTGGCTCAGCATCTGAAGCGACAGAAAGTTGAAAAGTCAGACGTTTGAAGAGCATTAAAGATTCGCCCCTGCGGAATTGCCTAGCCGCCCCTGCGGCCATGAAGAAGATCAAGCGTTTTTACCTGCACCGCCCCTGCAGATCTGAAGGCCGCCCCTGCGGTTCAACGACATAAGCTTTACTCCGGCTGTTTACACCACCTTTATGGTATTAAAGGTGGCTGTTTTGGGCCGGCCATTTACTCCTATTTAGTGTTATTTGTAGTATAAATAGTCTTTGGTTGATTGCTAGAATCATCCAATTTAGAATTCACTTTTTCCATTATAATTATCTTGCTACCTTTGTAATGAGTTGATAACTCCCTTGCTACATTGGGTTGGTTTGAAGCTGCATTGTTGCTTTGGTTGTAAGTTCTTTCTAATATAAGTTTTCATTCAGTAATACTTTGTGTTTCCTTGATCTTCATTGTCTAATTGCATGTTTTTACTATCACTTGAGATTGATCACCTTATGTTCTAAAGTGCATGCAAAGAACTAGGATTAATAGATTCTGGGTTCGGGTCTTTAATCTAGTAGTAAACTTTAAGTAATAACGGGTTGTAATTGCTTAAAGAAAATGAACACAAATATAAAGATAAGTTTAACGGTTTTAATCTTTTCTTTATATCCCTTAGTCTTTGTTTGAAAGCTAACTTGTTATTTGTTCTTGTAGGTTTACGGAACACTAACCTGTTAAGTTGTGTTGATGCCGGTTGGCTCAACACATATATATGATCAAGACGGGAGATTACTTGAAAACTTGTAAAAGGAACTCACCAAAGTAGCAATCACATGCTTGGAATCAACCTAGTGTAGATTCACCCATCATTGTCTTACTTGTTGTGTTATTTGTTTTCATAAGTTTTGTGTGCATCAATTCAACCCCCCCCCCCCCCCCGCTTGTTACTTGTTTCTATAATCAATAATTGAATTTAATAAAAATATCAAACTCTCTTGGGTTCGACCCTTATTTAACCGCTATACTCATTTTAGTGCTAAGTCGGGATTATACTTCGATAAGATAAAAACGACCTCTAGATAAGAATCTTGTCAAATTTTGGCGCCGTTGCCGGGGAGTTTAGTTGTTTTTATTTTATTGTTATTATTGATTATTGGTTTGACCATTTTTATGGTTCAAACCCGTGCTACTAACTCCGGCTTTGCTTCTTTTGATCCAGAAATTGAGAGGATGCACATCCGGCAACGTAGACAACAACTCCAGCAAGAAATGGCTGATCGTACTCTTCGTCAACTCACTCAGCCCAGTTTGGCTCAAAACCCTCTTGTGGTTACCATACCAGCATTAGGGGAAGGAGTCAACTTTGAGCTCAAGCCGGGTCTCATTCACTTACTCCCATCTTTACATGGGTTAAGTGGTGAAGACCCCATCAAGCACCTTGGGAAGTTCCATACCGTGTGTATGAGCATGAAGCCAACCAACATTACCGAAGAGCAAATCAAGATGAGGACATTCGGGTTCACACTCAAAGATTCAACGGATGATTGGTTTTACCACCTTCCATCCGGGAGTATCGACACTTGGGAGAACCTCCACAAGGCGTTTTTGGAGAAATACTTCCCAGCCAAGAAGGCAAATAGCTTGAAGAAAGCTATAAGCAACATCGAGCAAGAGGCGGACGAAACTCTCTATGAATACTTCGAAAGATTCGCACGCCTCCGATCCAGTTGTCCTTTCCACGGATATTCGACTCAAGATCTAGTCTTGTACTTGTACAATGGCTTGCTAAACAATGAAAGGAGGATCGTTGATGCGGCTTGTGGAGGTAACATTCTTAACTCTACCCTGACCTTGCTTTTGAAAAGTGTTACGCTCAGGATGTGATACGCAATGGGTTTTAAAATTTATAAACTCGTTATATTTCTCCTAACTCCTAGCGAACCCGCAGTGTACGGGACGTTTGTATTTCGAGGTCGAACACAAAGACTAAGGTGAGATTGATTCGATTTATGATTAAGTTTAGTGAAGATCTAGGTTGTAGAAAAGAGAGAGAAAAGAAATGAAAGCCTCAATGTTTTTGGTTGGTTTTTAGGTGATCAATCAAGGATCACAAATGATGCAAAGTAAACAATCAACTAAGCTAACGAATCAACACAAACAAACAAGCTAAACACGAGATATGAATCAAGAGAGAAAAGCGGATTCTAGGGGTTGGAAGTTCCGGTTATGGCATAGGACTCAAGCTATCTAATCATCCTTGGATTAACTATGATATGTTGGGAGCGAGTGTTTCTAGATTGGGATCAATCACCGGGTAGGTCTCATGGTCCACTAGTCCGTCCCTAAGGTCTCATCACCGGGTAAGTCTCTAAGAACCTAAGGGATGAAATTCTACACAAACCGGATTGTTACCTAGGGATCTAACCTATCTTTACCGGGTAAGTCTCGAAAGGGTTAGTCCTAAACAACTATCCTAGCACACTTAGTCCAATGGCGGCTTATGAGGCTCACCACTACCTAGGGTTTGTCATCTTTGAAATCTAAGAGTAAGAATCACCGGGTAAGTCTCTTCTAACACTTAGTTGCTACACTAGGTCACCCTAGGGTAGATTTGACTCAACAAACACTAGGATTTTAACATTCTAACAATCTAAAGCTAGATCCATCGAACCAGAGAGAATCACGGGGTGTTCTACCAAGTCCACGGCCGTGGTCTGGCAAGAACAAACCGTGGACTCCAACAGAGGCTACGTTCAAGCAAGTAACTCATCCAAGGGCAAATCTAAGTCCATCCTATCATAGTCCTAGCCATAACCATCCTTTCCTTACCCTAGAATCACATCTATTTAGCCTACAACATTCATGATAACAATCGAAATCATCAAGTATAAAATCATAGCTTCCATTTACAAGATAATGAAGAGAAAGAGATGTACAAGTGAAGTAAACAAAACCAAGCTGAAATTTAAGTTTGAAATGACTCACAACCCTTCCAAAAGAAGGTTTAGATGGTTCATACAACTCTAGAAATTGATTCCGAAATTCTTCACTACAAAGCTATCAAAGTCTAACAATGGTGTGCTCTTCTCCTTCCTCTCCAACGGAGCTCTTCTTCCTCCTCCAATGGTAGCTTCCCTCCTTAGAGAATCTTCTTGTTGTCAAGGTGAATGTGGAATTTGATGGTGGAATGGAAGATAAAAGATGCTCCTCTAAGCTAATACAGGACCACTTTTATACTACAACTTTGCAAGAGTTGGCCAAGAGATCGTGGCACAGCTGTCACAACCGCCTGGCAAGAACCACGGTTGGTTCCACGGCCGTGGAGTGGCAGTGAACCGTGGTTTGGTGCTTCAGCGTTGCCTTGGTTCATTAAGCTTTAATTTGGTGTATGGCTTGTGTTGGCAAGGTTCCTTGAGTCCTTCTTAGCCCTTAGCTTGCATTCAAATGAGTCCGAGGGTGTGTCATCTTGATGAACGATCCTCAAACGTATCGTTTTAAGCTCCTAATTCTTCCAAAATACCTACAAAGCAATGCAAGAGTCCGTGTAGACGTCTATCTCGACAAAATACGTGAATTGAGGGCAAACGTCGTGAACTAGTGCTAAACCATGCATGAATGAGTGAGAAATCTACCTAAATGACTACCTAAACCTAAGTCATAAATCGTGTTATCAAAAATACCCCATACTTAAGGTTTGCTCGTCCCCGAGCAAATTCTCAACTATAGACTAGGAGATGACATGATTTATGTATGCAGAAAAATGGCAAAATCTTTTTGGGTTTGTGCTTCTAATATTGGATCACCTTCATAGTCATGTTTCATGGCAATGGATAAGCAATTATGTATCAAATAAATGAAGGCACGGAACGACAATTATACTTGACTCGAAAGCATTGTTCGCTCCAAACGGTGTGTGCAAGCTTTAAATTTATAACCCTAGACTTAAGCTTAAAACAAGGATGCGAACCCGCAGTGTACGGGTCAATCGTAGTAAAAAGCAAGAAAATTCCAGGGGTCGATCACAGGGACTTGGTGAAACAAAGTCAATAACGGTAGGCTTCGTGAATACTAACCACAAAGAGCAATTAACACAATCAAAGATGAATAAGAAGTCAATACAGCAAACATGCAATTCTAGGGATTAAAGCATCTAGTTGTGGTTCCAACTCAAGATCTATAGATAAGCGGACAAAGCTGAGATTTTTGCGTGGGGAAGGTGTTACTAAAGTGGAGTAGATCACCGGGTAAGTCTCACTACACACTAATCCTAAACCGTAACTCCTATTACCGGGTAAGTCTCAAGGAATCAAGATAAAGAACTATAACCTCAAACTAACGCACCATCTAAGGGAATAGAATCAACCTTTACCGGGTAAGTCTCAGGCTAACTCACAAAGATGGGATGGAAGCACACTCAAACCCCAATAAAAGATAAACCTTTATTACCTACACTTATGATCGTTGGTACACAAACTAAGGAATTACCGGGTAAGTCTCATCCTAAGCTTGCTTTGAACCAGGAAAGGTGTAATAAGAATAGGATTTGGCAAACTCTAACACTTAACTCTCAGTTTAGGATCAGATAAGTCACCTCGGTCAGCCAGATTCCACCCCAGCCGAGATGTTCATCGACTAAACGAGACGCTTAGGGTTAAGATTAAAGACTCGAACTTTTAGGATCCTACTGGAATCTAAGATTATTCTATCATTGTTTTTCCCACAACCTTCAGCTAATCACCCTAGAATCACACAAGGAAATTAGCCACTCATCATCATTATGAAAGTATTAAATATATGGGAAGAAGGTGAATATTTGAACAAGAAGAATTTAATGAAAAGACTTCAATAACTAAATCAAATATCACAACAAAGCGTTCCTTGGATAGCAATCCAACAAGACAAGACAACAAGTGAGGGAATTGAAGACACTCTTACAAAAACCCTCCAAAAAGCTATGAAAGCTATGGACTTCAACCTTCCTTCAACCTTCAAAAAGGTTCTTCGAATCTCTCCTAACTGGAGTAGGTTGCTGCTGCGTGATCTTCTCGTAAGCAAGATGTCCAGCCGTAAGCGGATGTAGCGGGGGCCTGGATTTGTGGAAATCCAACCCCTTTTATAAGAAAATAACCCTCCAAAGATAATAAATCTTAGAAAGATATTTTCCCATAAATATAGGTAAAATATATGATTCTGCATACCTCCTTCCTTCTAGGAGCCAAGCCCAAAAAATATAAGATCACTTTCCAATTTTAAAAGATCTCAACCAAGAATAAAATATTCTCGCCGCGTCCTAGGTGTTCGCCTCGGTCGAGTCGGCGTCTCTGGATCACCTCGGTCGAGATGAATCTCTGGTCAACCGAGGTGAGTCACAACTGAATGTGAAATCTCTCAAAACTGGTCCAAAGTAAATCTTTAATCCATAGCTATGTTCCCTGGATGTAGCTCCAAATGACTCATGACTCCTTTTGCTCCTTTTTGATGCAAAACGTACCCTTTTACCTGCAATTACAACAAAACTATGTGTAGACCTCGATTCTCGCAAAGGTAGATGAAATGGTAGTAAAATCACATAATATACATACAAACATGCAGATTATGAAAGATAAAACGTCCAAACAAACCCCAAAATATAGACTATAATTCATGCTATCAAAATACCCCATAATTAGTCCTTGCTTGTCCCCAAGCAAGTTCTTTATATAGAAATCAAGATAGAATGGATTATAAATCATGAAAATCAATGAAAAAGTCTTTCAAAAACATTTTATGGTGTGCAACTATCATAGATCACTCTAAGAGAATACTTCATGGAATTAAAAACTCAATATGCTCAAAACATTTTATAAATATAGGAAAGTTGTTCATCTTTGCATAAAATCATAGAATGCATAATAAATTATAATTATCAAAATTAATCATGTATAATCTAGTTTAAACCACTAAGTCAATCAACAAGCTCAAGGTCTCAAGGGTTTCCCAAAAGAAAAGTCAAGAAACGTGTAGGGTAGGGATGTGTGTAAGGTAATGTGGTGCTAGAATCCGGGAAAAGGATGATCTTCACTTCACTTCGACTTTGCAACATCTTCCACCAATAAGCTTTGCTTATTTCACACTTTTTCTTTTTTTTTTTTTACTTTTTGGGATGCATGGACAGAGGTGCACAATAACCGAAGCCTAGGAAATCTGCAATCATCAATTTCTCGAGATGCATCAAACCCTTGATGCACATACCATGACCCGTTAGGAATATCGCTCAATCCGACTCTGGCAAGACACAAACACCCGGCTATGTGAATGGTGCCGAGTTACTCATCTTCATGATTGACTTCCCCAAACCTATTATTGCTTTCTAACACTTTCACTTCCAGCCATTTCTCAACTTCAACTCCACTTGCTTTCACCACTTTGCTTGCTTCCAAATTCCCGGATAGGTAAAGGGAGGCAAAATGTATATGAGGGGCTAAGCATGATCAAGAAGGAGAAGAAGAAGAGAATGAATTGCCTTGGTCTTTCCATGAAGAAAGTGAGAGAACTTAACCTGCGGTGTCAACCTTCAAATTCAACATAATTTGGATAAAAACAAAGTATTAAACATGCCAATAATTTCAAACAAAGCATTTAGCAACTTAAACATATTATAAAACCTTTCAAACACATAAAGAACTTAAAACCAGTCAGTAAGCAAAATCTTCACTGAGATCACATCCAGATAAGAAGCACAAAACGTTTCGAAAACTCTCAGTTAAACCACCTCGGTCGAGGTGTTCTTGGTTCAACCGAGGTGATATGCCTCGTTTGGCCAAGACTGACTCGGTCGAGATCGAAAATTTTTTTTTTAAAACCATTTTTTTTCAGTTTCGACGTTTTTCTCAATCAAATAACCTGTAGGTATGCATGTAATATCAGATAATCATATAAATGCAGAAGTGAAGCATAAATAAAATATCCGATGAAATATAATACATCAAAAGTAGTCAAATACATCAAGTAGTCATATAAGTACAAACAGCCCATACTTGGGACACACTGTCCTAGTGGGTCAAATATAAGTCTGAAAATGAGAGAACTCACCGGATAAATAGCTGAACTGCATAAAAAATATAATAAGAAAATCATGCAGCTCCTCAGTAATCCTGATCCGGCGGTGGTGGTGGTGGTACGTACGGATACTGTGTCGGGTCGAACGGATACCCCATGGTCTGCTGGAACTGTAGCTCCATCATCCTACGCTGATAGTGCTGCCCCTCTAACATCTGCTGAGTCCAGCTGTCAAGGTGTCGGTGTTGGGCGGCAAATCTCTCATGCATGTCAACAGTAAGGGCAGCATAAGAATCTATCATCTGGTCAGTCAGATCATCGATCCGACGATGAGCCTCAGTGTCTCTATGACGGCGTGTCCGACGCCTAGTAGATCTAGCAGGAGGTGCAGCAGGTGCAGGCTCAGTATCCTCCTCATCATCCAAATCTATGATCGGTGGTGCGCTCGTCCCTGCAGTATCTGTCCCTGTATCCATCGGGACTCCACCATCTCTCTCATCCACCGTCTCCTCGTCGTCGTCATCCTCCTCCTCCTTAGCCGGGGCAGCTGCTGCCTCTCTATGATCCTCCATCAGTGGAGCCCAAGCTGTCTGCCAGTAATGCGGGTCGAAGACTGTGAACTGAGCAGACCAGCGGATCCCCTGTGGCGCAGTCCGCTCCCAAGGCATAGCAATGTATGGAGTGGTCAAACCACGAGGAAC
Source organism: Fagopyrum homotropicum (assembly GCA_033239125.1). Classification (NCBI taxonomy): domain Eukaryota; kingdom Viridiplantae; phylum Streptophyta; class Magnoliopsida; order Caryophyllales; family Polygonaceae; genus Fagopyrum; species Fagopyrum homotropicum. The sequence continues at coordinate 21,444,869 of BSWB01000005.1, read as the reverse complement.
CAAAATCCTCCGTGTGATCATCTCCTGCAATCCAAGCGGCTTCGGAGCCGCCGCCATCGTACATACACTGAGGTCCATCCCGTGATAGGTAGCAATATGGGTGACTAGACCTCCGCAGCAAATGTCTCCCTTCGCCTTGGCCTTGATCTTGTGCAGATCCTCTGCCAAGAACAAGCCAAAGTCTGGGAAGCCTCCTGTAACCATGCAGTAGAGGCTGAAGAGCTCGCCCTGTCGGATCTTCTGGGGCGTCTCAGTACGCGCCAAAAGTGTCTCGCTAAATATCCTGTGGGCTAGTCTGAAGGCTGGATGGAAGATGACCTTCTCCCTGGAATCTCCAGGGCGCCATCTGTCTGCATGCTCGGTAATATGGGCAATCTGCCCCCAGAACTCCCTAGCTACGGATCGGGAGGGGAAGTCGGTTGCGGTGGGCTCAGAAAAGCCAAAAATCTCTCTCCATATCTCTAAAGGAACTATGAAGTTCCGGTTCATCAACCGGTACTTCACAGACTGGTATGTGGGAAGGTAGGAGAAGGAGCTAACAAACTCTAAGGTCGGCTCCAAATAAGCTGGGGCTCGGATCTCAGTAAACTAATCCAGCCCAACAGTGGCAATCATCCTCCTAAGGTCAACATCTAACCCTAGGCAATCAAAAGCCGACACGTCCAGAAATCGAGGTGCGATAACTGGACGGCTAGCTATGCGCTCATAGTCTACCCGGCATCTCTCGTGGATAACCGGGCGGTAAGGACGGGAGGAAGAGGAAGAAGGGGAAGGTGAGGATCTGTCTCTCAGGGCTAGGCGGCGATCGGAACTCATTTTCACTCAACAATGTCAGGCCACCTCGGTCACTGACAAGCCTCAAGAATCACCTCGGTCGAGATGCAGTTCGACCGGACCGAGGCGCAGCAGTTACGATTCCAATTCTCGGAAATTCAGTTCTTTTCCCCCAAAAATCACTACAATTGCTTCCTATGGGGTACTTAAATCCTTTCTCAGCAGAATCAAGGGCAACCAAAGCCCAAATCGAAGCGAATGAACGAGTTAGGGTTTCGACTTGTTTTACCTCGTTTCGGTCGATTCGTTCGATTTCTTTGCAGATCTGTTGTTGCAAAAGGTTCCTCTACCCTTCAATCTCGGTTTAGAAGCGGAAATCTTCGAAAACGAGCAAGATCTGAGAGAGAGCGAAGTGGACTGTCGCCGCGGTCGATGTGGGTAAAAAAGTGAAAAATAAATTTTTCCTCTTTTTATACTGTTCCTGGATCTGCTGTCACCTCGGTCGAGATGGTCTCGACTGGACCGAGGTGGTACGGACCGAGGTGGTTCTGCAGAAACCCTAGTCGCCTCGGTTGCTCAAGAATCAACTCGGTCGAGATGCTCTGACAGTGACCGAGATGCTTCTGTCTTCTCAAAATCTCGAACTTCTGTCCTTCCAGTTATGCTCCTTCCTTAGATATTCCTTGTTGTCTGTCTAGAACGCCAAAAACAAAGCAAAGCAAAGCAAAAACAAAAACTATCTAAGCTAGACTAGAAAACGGTAAAAAGAAAGCAATACCTTGGGTTGCCTCCCAAGAAGCGCTTGGTTTAAGGTCGCTAGCTGGACCATAATGCGTCTCATACGAGGTAGGAGGTGACTTCACCCCATACTTCACCTCCATCGTGGGGTGAAGTGAGTAAATCCATCAAACGCTCCAACAAGTGTAAGTGCTCATCGGGGAATGAATCGTCTATGGGTGGGTTATCCGTCTCGCGGGAAGATTCTGGTAGCCGGCTGAGGTGGTCCGCAACTGAATTCTCGGATCCCTTCTTATCGCGGATCTCTAAGTCAAACTCTTGAAGCAAGAGAATCCATCGAATAAGGCGCGGCTTGGCGTCTTTCTTAGCCAACAAGTAACGAATGGTTGCGTGGTCGGTGTAGACAATGACCTTCGCCCCTACTAGATAGGAACGGAACTTCTCGAAGGCATATACAACCGCCAATAACTCCTTCTCGGTGGTAGCGTAGTTGCGTTGTGCTTCATCTAGCGTCTTGCTAGCATAATAAATGGCGGTAGTCCGTCCATCCTTCTTCTGTCCAAGCACCGCTCCTACGGCTACATCACTAGCGTCACACATGACCTCAAAGGGCAAGGTCCAATCAGGAGGCTGGATAATGGGAGCGGAGATCAACGCTTCCTTAATCCTGTAAAAGGCATCAAGACACTCCTGCGAAAACTCAAAAACAACATCTTTATTCAAGAGGTTAGTTAGAGGTTTAGAAATTTTAGAGAAGTCCTTGATGAATCTCCTGTAGAAACCTGCATGCCCGAGAAAACTCCTCACACCTTTAACAGAACAAGGAGGAGGGACTTTCTCAATAGTCTCGATCTTAGCTCGATCGACCTCAATACCTCGATTAGAAACGAGGTGTCCTAGCACAATGCCTTCATTAACCATAAAATGACACTTCTCCCAATTCAGAACAAGGTTAGTGTCTTCACATCTTTTAAGCACTAGAGAAAGGTTAGATAGGCAATCATCAAAAGAGGAACCATATACAGAAAAATCATCCATGAATACCTCCATGATCTCCTCTATGTATTCGGAAAAGATAGCCATCATGCATCGCTGGAAGGTAGCGGGTGCATTGCACAATCCAAATGGCATCCTCCGATAGGCAAATGTCCCCCATGGACAAGTGAAAGTGGTCTTCTCCTGATCATCCGGATGGATAGGAATCTGGAAGAATCCACTATAGCCGTCCAAGTAGCAAAAGTGTGAATGCTGGGCCAATCGTTCGAGCATTTGGTCGATGAAGGGAAGCGGAAAATGATCCTTCCGAGTCGCCGTGTTCAGCTTCCTATAATCGATGCAAACTCTCCAGCCCGTAACGGTCCTTGTTGGGATTAACTCGTTGTTCTTATTCGTCACAACGGTCATCCCTCCTTTCTTCGGAACTACATGCACTGGGCTAACCCACTTGCTGTCCGAGATAGGATAAATAATACCTGCATCCAATAACTTAAGAACTTCCTTCTTCACAACCTCTTTCATGATCGGATTTAACCGTCTTTGAGGTTCCCGTGAAGTCTTATGATTATCTTCCATTATAATTCTATGCATGCAGAAAGAAGGTTTAATGCCAATAAGATCATCCGTGGTATAACCTATAGCCTTTCGATGCTTTCTCAGGACATGCATTAACTTAGACAATTCAGATTCGGAAAGGGAAGCAATAACAATAACGGGATAAGTAGAATCCGGTCCAAGAAAGATATACCTCAAGTGACTGGGGAGTTGTTTAAGCTCCACGACTGGGGGTGCTTTCTGAGGGGGATCCATGCTTCCTCTTTCCAGTGGAGTGGTATCAGAAACTGGACTCGATGAAGTCTCAGTTAGAATCATCTCGCCTTCGATCCCGGTCGAGGCGCAGAGGCGTTGACCGAG